>JANUYF010000001.1:397039720-400019720 GCA_026167975.1 Phrynosoma blainvillii
GCAATAAATGAGTTAGTTATCTGAAAGTTATTGAAACGAATGAAGATCTGTTTGAAGAAAAAATAGTTAACCATGCAATTTATCATATCTTATTACAGTTATATGATAAAAATATATAAAGGAACTCAATATATAAAGGAACTTTGAGACTTTGGCCTAAACAGACAGCCCAGTAAAGCCACCTTCTGGACAGCGTGGGGCCATGGCATTTAGATGCTGCATGCCCCCAAGACGTGGAGCGACTTCAAGATGCTCTAGCAACATAGTGTTTATACATCACACGCTGCTAGAGCGCCTTGCAGCCAGCTTCAAGACGTTGTCGGGTGTGAACAGCTGGCTTTTTGCAGGCCAAAAAAAGGATCTGATCTTTGCCGCTCCTTTTTCGGCCAGCTTCAAGGTGGATTGGGGCCATGGCATGTGCTTGGCACAGCCCCAATCTGGCTTTAGCACCCCTAACTGAAAAAAAGAAACTTTTTGTAGACTACACTCCACTTCATCACATGCACGTAATGAAGTGGACATGTAGTCCATGAAGGCTTAAGCTAGAAATTTCTTTTCCCCAGTGAGTCTCAAATGTGGTTTTATGTCTTCTATTGAAACAGACTAACATAAGGTTTAAGAGATAAGGCTTATCTCTTCAGATAGATTTGCATTTGACATTCTTATACTGGTTGAATGAAATAATATTTTATTCCTGGCATTCAATATTTGTAATGACAACAGCTTACTGATATCCCTAAAATGATAGTAGAATAAAAAACATCTAAGATAATAATAATAATAATAATAATAATAATAATAATAATAATAACAACAATAATAATAATTTATTTATATACCGCCCGGTGGCGAACCAAAATTAACTTTGTAGTTAGCCCTCCTGAGCTCAGTAGAACTTCCTTTTTTAATGAAAGTGAATAGGATTAGGAAGAAAATATTTCATCAGCCTCACATTTTTGAATTCTACATATTTAAATACAGGACTGGCTGCAGAGACATTTCTACCAATGGAGGAACTTTCTCCAAGGGAGAAAGGTGCTTCCTCCAATGGAAGAAGGTTCTCCATTAAGAGAGCCTTCTTTGGATCTAACCTGCTTTTTTTTTTTTAAATCAAATTATTTGTATAGGACACTGTAATAGTTCAATTAACACTTGTTACAATTTTTCCTTGCTTGCTAAGTATACTTCACAGAAATATATAACCACAGGTTAAGACCCTGAAACTCAGCAACCATGTGCAGATACTAAACATATATACAGAAGTAACTCTGTCTTACACCCACTGGCACAAAATGAACATTCTAAGTAGTTGAGAATGAATAAAAATAAAGATTGAACATAATAAATTGAACAACTTTATTCGATAGAGATTGACAGCATATATAGCTTCAGACACAATGATCCATATTTGTTAAAATATTTCAGCACAGGGATCTGTTATATTAGTTTCACAAAAGATGATGCAGGCATATACTTTATATATCCACCAAACAACACTACATTTTAAGCAGTGCTCCAGTTATATTTCACTGGATCCAAAGTATCAGACTGCAGTGGGGGGAAAAATGTTTGCTATCCAGATGTTAGTGGTGAGTTCAATATAGGTGAGCACATTAAACTTTCATTTCTGGAAATTTCAGGTATTGAATTTCAAGATGGAAAAACAACCAAACAAACCTCCAGGGCTTACTTGTGGTCCCCTGGGGGTCCACAAGAATTGCATCATCATTGTGCATCTGGATATAGGGTTATAGCTGGACACCTCTTGGCCACTCCTGGCCATATATGTCTGTGCTGGTAGGTTGCTACAGAAAGAAGGTGAAGGGCTCTGGATTATTATGCAAGGGAAGTCATTCCTCTGCAACAACCATAAAAAGACAAGGTATTGAGTGGATCACAAACAAGAACCTCTGACTTCCACTAGTTTTGTTCTTAAGAAGCACTTCTTCCATACAGCAAATTCCATAAATAATTTCCCATCCCTCAGAAGCAAATTCCACAGGACATTAAGGGTGCATAAAGAGGAAGATGGGAATGCCTCATGATACATGAAGATCCTCATTCCACTTAGTGTAAATCCATTTAGCTACTATGATAAGAACCCAATGTATACTTCTCCTGGATCTCATTGCTTCTATGAGAAATAATTACTTCTACTGGGTCCTACTACTTCAATGGGTAATGGTGAACCTCCTCTCCCTGCAGCTCACCAAGTACACTAAAATCTACAGTGGAGATTACAGCTTTTTGTGGAATGGAGAGCAGGGCATCATGAAGGAGAAGTGGATGAAAGTCAAGATTTCACTGGCATTGGACACTAAACTATAAAGTTAGATCTTGGACCTCTAAACATTTTAGTGAAAGCTCATATCAAGGAACAGTAAGGCATTTGTGTCTTGATAATTAATAATTTTGGTAATAGATTGTTGCCTTCATACCTATTTATTTGATAGACTAAGGGCCTTTACAGACTGCCAGAAATAATACAGCTTGAGACCACTTTAATGGCCCTGGCTCAGTGCTAGGGAATCATGGGAACTGTTGTTTATTGTGGCACCAGAGCTCTCTGACAGAGAAGGCTCAACTCCTCAGAAAAAACTACAATTCCCATGATCCCCTAGCATTGAGCCAAGGCTATTAAAGTGTTCTCAAGCTGCATTATTTCTGGCAGTCTGTAAACGCCCTAAGATATAATCCTCAAACTTTTTACCCCTGGGAACCCTCCTTTTACATTTACATGCGGACACTGCACCCCTCTCTACTACTTGACATAGTATATGAATATAAATATTTTGCTTATTTAGTGTGTGTATTTTCATTCACATATAGGACAGTTTTATTTCAGTACATTCAATATTGAATTTAATGCACGTACAAAGTTTACACATAAAAAAGAATGGGAAGAGGAGGAGGAGGGATCAGAGCTTTTAGGTTTCGTGCCCCTTAAGTAATTCTCAGGCCTCTGCAGGGAGTCTCACCCATCATTGGAGAACCATTGCCCTAGAGCAGGGGTAGGCAACCTTTCCCCTTTAAGGGCCGAGGGACTTCAGCACCCAGAAGCCTCAGCCATGTTGGCCAATAGTCCCATGTTGGCCAATAGCTCCTGGGATTCTGGGAGCTGAAGTCCCTCGGCCCTTAAAGGGGAAAGGTTGCCTACCCCTGCCCTAGAGGGTTGTCTGAACAATTTTGCAGTGACTCCACTTGGAGTAAAATTTTCCACAGGTGATTGAACAGGTGATAACTCCTTGACATTTAGACTTTCTTATCCTCATGCTATCTAACTCTGAGTAAGATCATCTGGGAATGTAGGCTGCATCTACACTGCAGAATTAATGGAGTTTGACACTACTTTAAGTGCCATGGCTCAATGCAAAGGAAACCTGGGATTTGTAGTTTTGAGAGATATTTAGCCTTCTCTGCTAGAGAGCTCAGGTGTCACAACAAAGTGCACAACAAAGTGCAAATCCCATAATGGGTTGGAGAAGGCACAATTTCCTATATAAAAGGGCATAACTCTGCAGGAAAAAAATTCTTGCAAAACATAAAATATCTATCCAACCAGAAAATGCATGGAGAGAAAAAAAAATCCCAGCAACATTATCCTATGTCAGAAATCACTTCTCATGCAAGATAATTTAAATGGACCTTTCACTGTCCACATATATATAAAGTAATGTTTCTTCAGTTCCATAATTTTTAAAAGTTAGTTTTTATTAGCTTTAAATAACAAAACAAAGCCCATGAATCAGAACTGTGAAAATACAGGGCAAGTACTATCTGTTGACCCTGTCAAAAAGGTGACTGAAGGAGCCATAGGCACTACATATTAATCACCTCCTCTATAAGAACCTGACGTCTGCTTGAAAAGAGGAAACTACTGAGCTTTACATAGTAATATGTGTGTTTGTGTGTTTATATTTAACATTTTTATAATATACTTTGCACATTACACACACTTGTTCAAATGGCTATATCTGTTCTTCTTGGTATAATAACCATGATTTGACTAGACAACAGAAAAACACTATATTGATACCTTACATAGTTTTAATATCATTTCCATCTTTCACTTGTTTTTCTTGTGTAGTCTAAAAGCATTATGTACTTGACAGTAATGTTTCCCAGGCTTCAAATTACATTTGCAGGAACAACTGATGTAAACTGAATGCTTCATTTATGTGCTTCATTTTTTATAATAATAAATGGAACTGCTTACACTGAAATACATAAAACAAGTTTAGATATTTTGGGTTACAAAAGCTTAGCAGAAACATATGAAAAAAAGACCTGGATAAACCCCATAGAAATACTTAAGAACACATTCTGGCAAATACAGAGAAATTTGTATTAGTTTAATGCTATATTAAATAAAATTCATTTTGTTCAATACTTAAAATCTGTAGATTTCAAGCATGTTTTCTTATAAGTTGACTAAATCTCCCACTTGCCAAAGAGGATTATGTTATGTGATTTTGCTTCAGAATAATAAAAATGCAGAGTCCATCCCTCAGTTTCTGAACTCATGTGGCCTACTTTATGGGATGTCTCTACTGTAAATGAAGCATGACAGTGTCATTGTTCAACAATCACACCCTCCTCCCCTACAACAGCATTTCTAGTGAGCTGTAGCATGCTACTTTCAGCAAGCACAGGAATAGCAGATTGCCAAGTGGGCAAGGAGCAGATTTCAATTCTTGTTCTCTAATTGGCAGTGAAAGAAGGGTGTGTTTTCCCCCTACTCTGAACTACTCCTGAAAAAACCTTCCCTAGACCCCCTGGACAGAAACAACTATAGACCAGTTTCCTTGCTTCCTTTTTTTAAGCAAGGTGATCGAGAGGGCAGTTGCTTGCCAGCTCCAAGCAGTCTTGGATGAAACCGATTATCTTGATCCATTTCAAACCGGCTTCAGGACGGGATTTGGAGTGGAGACTGCCATGGTTGCTCTGACCGATGACCTCCGCCTGAGCATTGATAGGGGTAGTGTGACCCTGTTGGTGCTCTTGGATCTCTCTGCAGCTTTTGATACCATAGATCATGCCATCCTCTTGGATCGCCTTAGAGGGTTGGGAATTGGAGGCACTGCTTTGCAGTGGTTCTGTTCCTTCCTCTCGGGTAGGTCCCAGAGGGTGAGGCTCGGGGACAGTTGCTCTTCTAGAACAGAGCTTAATTGTGGCGTCCCTCAGGGCGCCATCCTGTCCCCGATGTTATTTAATATTTACATGAAACCGCTGGGAGAGATCATTCGGAGGCATGGAGCTCGGTGTCTTCAGTATGCTGATGACACCCAGATATATCTCTCCATGACCAGATCATCGTCTCAGACTTCAGATGGCGTCTCTCCTCTTAATGACTGTCTTAGAGCGGTAATGGACTGGATGAGGAAAAACAGATTGAAGTTAAATCCAGACAAAACGGAGGTACTCATGGTTACAGGCCCAAAACCAGATCTGGGAATACAGTCTCCAGTCCTGGACGGGGTCACACTCTCCGTAAAGGACTGTGTTCGCAGTTTGGGGGTGCTCCTTGATTCATCGCTTCACATGACTAGTCAGGTGAATGCGGTGGTCAGGAGTGCCTGTTATCAGCTTCGGCTGATACGCCAACTGCGCCCTTATCTGGACATGAGGGATCTGGAAACTGTGGTACACGCCCTGGTAACCTCGCGATTAGATTACTGCAATGCGCTCTACATGGGGCTACCCTTGTGCCTAACCCGGAAACTACAATTGGTGCAAAACATGGCAGCCAGAGTAATTACCGGAACATCAAGGAGGGAGCACATTACACCTGTGCTTAAATCCCTCCACTGGCTGCCAGTCAGTTTCCGGGCACAGTACAAGGTGTTGGTTTTGACCTTTAAAGCCCTACATGGCTTGGGCCCATCCTATCTGAAGGACCGCCTCGTCCCGTATGATCCCCCCGCGCCCTTCGATCCTCTGGGAGGAATCTGTTACAGCCAATAAAAACCAGGCTGTCTCAGACCTCCCAGAGGACCTTTTCTGCGACCGCTCCCAGACTTTGGAATGGCCTGCCGGAAGAGATCCGTCATATTACCACCCTCGCTGCTTTTAAGAAAGCAGTGAAGACGGATCTCTTTCGGCAGGCCTTCCCGGAATAATTCTCCGGTTTGCAGGAACAGCTCCATTGCCCCCTCCCTCATGCCGCCATCATCATGTTATTTATTATTGTATTTACAGGTTTATTTTATTTTGGAGCATGTTGTTTTAATTTATAATTAGTTTAATATTGTTTTAAGGGGTGGGAGGGATAGATGGGGATTTTGATTGTTTTAACTTGTGTATTTTAAATGCTGTAACCCGCCCCGATTGCTCCGCAGAGGGGCGGGCTATAAATAAAAATTATTATTATTATTATTATTATTATTATTGTAGGAGGGCTTGATCCTTTACTGGTCAGATGTGGAGTTGCTAGATATGAGTGCAGAACAGAGTCCAATTTCTCGGACAAGAGACCTGGTTCTGATGGAAGATGGAGGTACATCTGATAAAAGAGTAGAAGGAGTGTGATGAACCCTGGTTGGTGAGACCACCATGAAATAATAAGGAAGCAATTTGGGGCATGCTCGCATACCTTGACCATGACTTTGGCCACCAAGGTAATCGGGGGAACATTTAAAAGAGAGGATCAAGGCCTCCTACATGCTCTGGTAAAGAAATGCATCATCCATGGACCAGCATCTCAATCCTGCCCTGCGATACTTTAAATACTTTTTGTGCATCATGTGTAGTCATCACAAAGTCATCTTTTTGGGAAATACATGAACTCCTGGGCAAAGAGAAATGTTATCATAGCTGCCTGTCAAACATTTTGTAAAAAATTATAAGGGCATTGCCAGTACAAAGAAAAAAACTTTGGAATGATATAATGACATCCTATTGCAAACTGTAGTAACTTCAGATGCATAGGTCATATCAGGTTGTGGAAATATGCATCTTTTCAATCAATGGCCACAATCCAGTTTCCTTTGTGAAGCAGACGAGCTATCAAAGTCAAAATGATCATTTGAAAACCCTTTGGTTTGCTGCATTGGTTTACACTCCTTATATCAGGTATGTCTGTCTCTTTGGGATTGTAAAATATTGGGAGAAGTACCCCACATGGCTCTATCCAAAAGATATGTGCTCTATCATTGCTATGCAGAGGGGCAGGGTATAAATAAAATTTATTTTTCTCCTTCTTCTTATTATTATTACTCTCTTGTCTAGAAGCATTGCTACTTGCTCCTCTAGCACCTGGGATGGTGATGTAATGCACAGACTCTTCTGTGGGGGGACAGAGTCAAATGCTACTGCATAGCCATTTTTTATGATGGCAAGGGGCCACTTGTCCCTGGGGATCTTGGGCTAAGTGAGTACGCTAGCTAGCGCAGTAGTGAGTAACACACTGGTCCCAGATTGGAAGGCTAATGGAGGATGTGGATGTGTGGTGTCAAAGGCACTGTTTCAAGGAGGAGGAGGAGAGGACCTGTTCTTTGAGGGTTTGCAGTGCTTTTGAGGTGGAGATGCAGCAGGTGGTGGTAGTCATTGGAACATCTGCAGAGAGCATTGGCAACTAAAGGTGGAATATTGCCTTCTCCAGTATGGCTTCCTAGCACTTGGCCATTGAGACTGAAACTGCAGACCCAGCCTCTTTGTGGTGCCACAAGCTTTTGTGCAAGTAGTCCAGAGCATCACTGACCTTTGCTTTCAAACATTAAGCTTCCTATTGTCTGAAGAAGCCACTACGGGAGGTAGCCAGGTATGAAGGTGAAGAGTAATAACTGCTGCCATAACTTTGAATGAGCAGTTGGCCAAATGACATAAAACATTGATATGATTTGCAGCTACTGAGTTTGGCAAATTTCTTTGATCCTGTTGGAGAGATTGAAACAGGAGCTGGACAAAAAAGCAGTTTAAACAAAAATCCTGTTTTTTTAAAAGAAATTGTGTGTGTGTCTCCCCCCCCCCCCCAAATCTGAGTGCAGCAAATGATCCTGTAGGAGGGGAGTGTGGTACAGACACTGAACAGTTGAGTTGTGGCTACCAAAAACTTAAGAGGTATCAAAAACTGAAGCCGCATTCAGTGTAACAGTTCTATCTCGAGGCTTAGGCATAGTCAGCAGCAGGAGAGCGGTACTGAATGTCCCTTTCATACTCATAAAATTTATTGAACTCAACATTTCTTCCCAGGCACAGAGTCTCAGTTTAAAATGTCTATTTTTCAATGCCCATTTGGTGAACCTTTACAAACTGGCAAGACTGAGTCTTGACACCCTCACTCATTCTGAAAGAACACTTGAGTGTCTGTCAGTAAGTACTATTTTCCTCCACAAGAGGTACAAAGCTTGAACTAGTCTGTAGGGGCCATTCACTCCTCCAACTTGCAAAAAAAAAAAAAATCACAAATAAGCACAAGAGTCTATCATACAAGCAGAAATTAAATATAAAAGCAAAAACATGAATATGAGTGAAGATAAAGTACTCAGTTTGCACTGACTGAAAATTAGAAGGGGGCATTCTGAATAATACTGCTGATATAGAGGCAAAGCAGAAGGAGCATAAGGTCTGCATTGGCAGGACCATGGCAGCTGCACTTGCCCGGCCTTGATCTGGACCGCCACTGCAGTACTGAACCGGGCATTAAAAAGGAACAGCATTTTACTGCTTCTTTTTGGGCTGTTTCTTTGGCAAAGAGCTGCACCCACAGCAGGTTCTGGCTGTGTTCAGGGCATGCGTCATCTGAATGCCATGACCCCAATGTGACCTGATGGTGGACCTTTTGCACCATCTGTTTGAGGCTGTAGAAAGTGAGTTGAGGTGTGCTTAGACATGCATGCTGAAGGAGGAGGGTGGGACTGCTCAGCTCAAGAAAGTTCCAAGGAGGCTTTGCTTAGTAAGAGAAACTCATTTGTGTGATCCACAGACTATAATAAAGAAGAAACTTGTTTGTTTACTTTGAGATCCTGAATTTAAAATGCATACACATAGGCTGTATTCAGACATGTATCTGAAGAAGGAAAGCAGAATTATAACCGTGATCCTACTCGTCTCTAGACTTTTAATGAAGTCAAAAGTGTTGCCAACTGATGTACTCTCATTTGAATGAAGTCGGATTTGTTTTAGAGAAAACATTGATTGTCCTTGGTTGTGTATGATCAGAGTGAACTACACTCGCTCCTCCCGATTTGTGGGGGATCCGTTCCAGACCCCTCCCCCCCGCGAATCAGAAAAAAATGCAAATACTCAAGCCCCATTGGTTATAATGGCTGCGTGCTCTCTTTCAGACCATTTTATCCCTCCTTGCTTGCCGTCCATGAAGGACCGAAACTGTGGATGTCAAGTCTGCGAACGGGGAGGGATGAGTGTATTTTCACCACCACCTTTCCTCAAATATTATTACAGCTATCATTCAGTGGCAGTTGAAGTTTGAAGTTTTCACTGAAAATGTAATCCCAAATTATAGTCCAATGAAAGAGTAGTGCAACATGGCTACAATTTGAAAAGTTTTACTTATACAGCACCTAATTTGTCCCCCAGATCTAACATTTCAGAGACTCACTGAGAAATTAAATGATCTCTAAGAAAGAAGCAATTAGCTTTGCACAGGACAGAAACAGCTGGATTTCAAGAGAAGTTACTTTTCTGCTGCTAATGGAGTTGAAATTTTATTACCTGCCTTTTATTACTCTTTGTCTTCACATGACTAATAAGAGAAGTGACCGCTGTTTGCACTGAAATCCCTCAAAACCATCTTAACTACAAACTTCAGAATGTAGGTCTGTGACTCTAATATCATCACCATTTTCTTCCTCTGTGGGTTTTAACATCTTTGCCTGATAAAGAAGCCAGTGAAGCTTTAAATGCTTGCTTACGTATATTATGCTTTGAAATTGGCCTAATAAAAGTATTGGTGTCTGTGGGGTTTGGATTTTGTTGTATTTTACTTAAGTGAAATTGACCAATGTAATGGGGCAGGAGCTATGGTACTACTAAACTGATCTGGTTAAATAAAGTTAGTTAATATTAAATGACTGCCAACATGTTTCAAGTGTTGTTTCTTCTGTTTTCAATGGTTTGGAGTACATGACAATAATGAAGTAGGGCTGAAACACACAACTGGTAAAGAGCGGTCAGAGGCTGCTCCGTCTGCAATCAGGATGGGACCATGGTGACCACAAGGCTCGTTAACAAAGTGGGCCGCCACCACAGTCCTAAACTGGACCCACCAGGAGCAGAATTATATCAGCTCCTTTTTGATCCCGTCCAAAGGACCGGATTGCATTGCCAGAGAGGCTTCCAGCTGCTTTGGGGGTGTGCATCATCTGAACACCATGCCCCATAGTGTCCGGAAGTCACTTTATTTGGCCTGTGTGTTTCAGGCCATAGAGTCATTAAATGTTTTTGCAGAACCAGTGAATGAAAATACATTGCACATCATTTTATTATATCTCATGCCCCTAAAAGGAAGTCAAGTAAAATTGGAAGATGCATTTTGTAATTTCTAATTCAAAAATTAAAAATAGCAATGTTGATTGCACTCAAAAATATATTTTCTAGTTTCCCACTAGGTACGGAATACTGACTATATAATTTAATAATAATAATAATGATATAATAATAAATTTTTATTTATAACCCGCCCTCTGCTCGGCAACCGGGGCGGCGTACAACAAATTAAAAACAGAGCAATTAAAACATTCCATCATCCCACACCCTAACCCTCCCACCCCTTAAAACTGAATTAAACTACCGTAGAATTAAAATCCAGTTAACACATGAAACACAATAAAATCAATTTGGCCAGCATGTCATGGCGGCAGGAGGGGTAAGTAGGAGATCACCTCCAGCAAGCCGTGTGGTTATTCCGGGAAGGCCTGCCGGAAAAGATCCATCTTTACTGCCTTTTTAAAGGCAGCAAGATTGGTAATAAGACGGATCTCGTCCGTCAGGCCATTCCACAGTCTGGGAGTAGTCACAGAAAAGGCCCTCTGGGAGGTCTGCGAGAGCCTGGTCTTTATGGGCTGCAGCAAGTTCCTCCTCTTATTTATCTTATTAAATAAGAAGAGGAGAGTAGGAATCAACTCCTGTTTGGAAAAAACAGTGGGACCTTGGTATCCATGGCATTTTTTCAGCATCTGCGGACAGCAAACCTGCGTTGTCCTCAGTGGTGGTGTGTGCACGTGGCTGTGGCGACATTAGGGACATCTGAAGTCCTCTCTCCCCCTTCCTTTCTCCCCCCCTCTCTCTCCCTCTCCAAGACTTCTATCCTGGGCTTGGCTTTGGCAGCAGTTTGGAGCAGAGGCTGGAGCCCGCTGGAGTTGGGCCTGGGGCTTGGATCTTCCCCAGGCCGAACACCTGGAATGGAACCTCCAGGCACTGAGAACCAAGCTCCGGCTCTGGCTCCCTCCAGCCAATGCGGCTCTAGCCTCTGTCTCCAAACCACTCCTGAAGCCGAGGCCAGGGCAGAAGTCTCAAAGGATGAGGGAGGTGAGAGAGGGGAAGGGAGGGAGGGAGGGAGGGAGGGAGGGAGGGAGGACATTATTCCAGTTGTATGTAATGGCAGTTTGGCCATGTGGCCGCACCACCATTAGGGTCAAAAGGACTTAAGTATCTATGGATTTTGGTATCCATGGGATGGTGGTGGTCTGGAACTGATCTTCCACGGATAATGAGGGCCGACTGTATATAAATGACACTATAAAAATTTAGATTTCCAGAAAATATATTTCTGATAATCATACCCTGTTTTATGGTGGTGTTGTTCTACTGGCTCAACATCCTTGCACACATTTCTGAGCCACACAGATTTTTATGCCACCTCACCACTGACACATACAGTAAAACAACCATGGCTTATGGTAAAAGCCAACCTGTTTTAGAAAATAAAATAAAATAATGCATTCTATTTACAAATACCATTTTCACTACCATTCTAATTTGTACATTGTGATTGGTCAAATTAATAAACTTGGACCGAGAGCCTACATCCGGCACAGAGCTACAATGTTGTAGCTATGCTCCTTCTCCTGATACTATCCCCTAAAAGCCACTTTATAAGTCAGGCATTTGTACTGAGCAAAGATCTGCTGTGTGGCCAAGACTGGCAGTGAAGGATTCCACGTCCAGCCTTCTCCCACCAGCAAACCATGGTACAATGACCAGAAACAGAGATCTCTATGGTTGCAATTCCTTGTCACATTGTAGTTTGCTGCATGTTTCAGAGCCTTGCTTGCCAGTGCTGTAGAATGACTTCATTTGGTATGGCTGCTTGGCTTTTATGGTGAGATTTGGGGCATATGTGGTTCTGGCAATGGCAATGTGATCATGCAAATATGAAATAGTTATAAAGTCGTAAGTCTAAACTTAACTAACTAATTGGAAAAAACAACAACCAAGGAGCTGCCAATTATTTATTCTAAACTTATAAAAACTGCTATGAAGCTATACAAACAAGATCTGTTTTTGTGAGCATTACAATTTCTTAAAGTTTCTAACATTACGATAGAAGTGAACCAATTTAGCAAAAAAATAAAAAATAAATAAATGTAACAATGATCTGTTGAGAATATCAACCTAAGGATAAACTGACATCAACAACTTAAGGATAAACTGACATCAGCATGGAGGCATGGAGCGCGGTGTCATCAGTACGCTGATGACACCCAGATATACTTGTCCATGACCAGATCATCGGCTCAGACTTCAGATGGCGTCTCTCCTCTTAATGACTGTCTCAGAGCGGTAATGGATTGGATGAGGAAAAACAGATTGAAGCTGAATCCAGACAAAATGGAGGTACTGACAGTCACGGGCCCAAAACCAGATTTGGGAATACAGTTTCCAGTCCTGGATGGAGTCACACTCTCCTCTAAGGACTGTGTTCGCAGTTTGGGTGTGCTCCTAGATTCATCGCTTCACATGACTAGTCAGGTGAATGCAGTGGTCAGGAGTGCTTGTTATCAGCTTCGGCTGGATATGAGGGATCTGGAAACTGTGGTACACGCTCTGGTAACCTCACATCTGGATTACTGTAATGAACTCTACATGGCTACCCTTGTGTCTAACCCTGAAACTTCAATTGGTACAAAACATGGCAGCCAGGTTAATTATAAAATAATAATAAAAAAATTATTTGTATCCCGCTTATTGAAAAAACAATCCAATCGGCTTACATAAAAACCCATACTATATAACCCCAAAGACCAACCCCCGCCTTAAAACAGTATTTTACAGTATGAGTATTAAACATCTCATAATTAAATAACAAGAGACCTAAAAACAACTAATATAACCAATAACAAATAAAAGCATGTATAAGACAGCAAAACCCGACCAACCTCTAAGATGTTCCTTATCCATCATAATGATGGGGCCACGAGAGGAAGAAGGGGGGCCGGGAAGCCCAAGGCCGGGGTAGTTAATCTGGAAAGGCCTGCCGGAAGAGATCCGTCTTGACAGCTTTTTTAAAGCTGTCTAAAGATGTCAGCTGACGGATCTCGTCCGGCAGGTCGTTCCAGAGTTTGGGGGCGACAGCAGAGAAAGCCCTCTAAGAGGTCGTCGCAAGCCTTAATTTTTGAGGCTGCAGCAAGTTCCTCCCAGAGGAACGGAGAATGTGGGGAGGATTGTATGGGAGGAGGCGGTCCCGGAGATAGCTTGGACCCAAGCCATTTAGGGCTTTAAAGGTGATAACCAACACCTTGTACTGGGCCCGGAAGCTAATAGGCAGCCAGTGGAGGGATCTCAAAACAGGAGTAATGTGGTCCCTCCTAGATGTTCCAGAAATGAGCCTGGCTGCCATGTTTTGGACCAGCTGAAGCTTCCGAACTAAGCACAGGGGTAGCCCCATGTAGAGCGCATTACAAAAGTCAAGGCGTGAGGTTACCAATGCGTGTACAACAGTCTCGAGATCCCTTACTTCCAGAAAAGGGCGCAGCTGGCGTATCAGGTGAATGCGGTGGTCAGGAGTGCCTGTTATCAGCTTCAGCTGATACGCCAACTGTGCCCTTATCTGGAAATAAGGGATCTGGAAACTGTGGTGCACGCTCTGGTAACCTCACGTCTGGATTACTGTAACACATTCTACATGGGACTATCCTTGTGCATAACCCGGAAACTGCAATTGGTACAAAATATGTCAGCCAGGCTTATTGCTGGAACATCAAAGAGAGAGCATATACCACCTGTGCTTAAATCCCTCCAATGGCTGCCGATTAGTTTCCGGGCACAGTACAAGGTGTTGGTTTTAACCCTTAAAGCCCTACATGGCTTGGGTCCATCTTATCTCAGGGAGCGCCTCTCCCCGTATGATCCCCCACACGCACTACGGTCCTCTGGGAGGAATCTGATGCAGCCCATGAAGACCAGGCTGTCATAGACCTCCCAGAGGGCTTTTTCTGTGACCGCCCCTAGACTATGGAATGGCCTGCCGGACGAGATCCGTCTTATTACCACTCTTGCTGCCTTCAAAAAGGCAGTAAAGACAGATCTCTTTCGGCAGGCCTTCCCGGAATAACCGCCCGGCTCAATCCAGACGATTTGCTACTTGTCCCTGTGGCCTCTGCCTGCTCTTGTTCATTTTTAGGGTTTTTTTTATTGTATTCTGCACAGCCATTTTAATTTTGTACTAGTTTAATTCAATTTTAAGGTGGAGAGGGTTAGGGATTGGGGAGTGGGGAGTTTTAATTGTTATATGTTTTAACTTTGTTGTACGCTGCCCCGGTTGCTGGGCAGAGGGGCGGGTTAAAAATAAATTATTATTATTATTATTATTATTATCATCATCATCATCATCATCATCATCATCATCATCATCATCAATGTATCACAGAATAAATATTGATTGCTTCTCTGTCACTGACCCTTTATCTAGTAGAGAAGCCTAAATGAAATAAAAAAGAAGGAATAAGAAAAAAGATTCACAAACAACAAGCAGCTAGTTTTATTAAATTGCCTGGGATTACATTCTTTATATTTTAATCAGATTTTTGTGTAGCTTGCAAAAAGTTTAATAGCCTGCTTACATTTTTAAAAAGAGGAACAGATTTAAATTATGCCCGTATTAAATTTTATAAAATCACAATACTTGTACAAATTCTATGGTTCTTCATATGGTGTCTTGGTGACACAAGATAGAACAGATCTCCCCAGCCAGAGATACAGAGAAAGTTTGCCTTCTTAAGCACTCCAGGAAGTTCCATATAATTCCTTTCTTGATTTTAAATACCAAGAGAGAAAAAGGATCCATTTTGGTAGCCTGCAGATGGATTGGATCTATACGAGCATCTCCATCCCTGGATCTTGCCCAATTCAAAAAAGGAGAGAGAGAGAAAAGACCTTGGGAACAGAGCTTGCAATAGGAAAGAAAATATTGAACAATCATTAAATAAAAATTAATTAAATATGGCCCTTCTCTTCCATGCTGTGGTACCTGAGCCAGAGGGCTTTATACTTCTCAAAGGCTCTGACATCAGAGTTCACTAAGGAACAAGGTAGGACTGCAATGCCTGTGTGCAATTCTATGCCTGCTTGCTGGGAGCAAGGCCCAGGAAATGAATCAGGACTTAGTTCTCAGTAAAATTAATCCACACATTTTCTAACTTTGTGGCAGGGTGGAAAGGCCAGAATACATACGGGTTTCTAGGTGGTTGCACACAGGCAACTCGGAGCTTTTAGAATCATGGGATCAAGGAAATGCAGAATCAAATTTTATGATGTCTGTATACTGTCAATCTATGATCAAAATCAAAGGGGGACCTCAGCCTGCCAGTGCAGAATGATGTATTCACCCTCTCAGACCACATCTGGAAGGGACTGCACTCTTTCTGAAGGGTCAGCTTCTTAATTTGGAGGAACATGCTTACAGATCATTCTCTATGATTCTTAGAGTGTAACATGGGGCGCTTTCAATCAGTTTACGTTAGAATGCAAATTATGCCTTTACTGAATAGAGACTATCTGGATTCAAGGATTTTAGGTATAAATGACTATAATGCACTTTATCTGAGAATGCACTTTAAGATATTCCATAAATGTCAATTAATACAAAATATATTGGTTAGGGTATTGAATTGAATAGGAAGTTACAATGTTACATTTCTTTGGCTCCCAAATTCTGGGTCAAATTCAAAGTGATGGTATTAACACTCAAAACTTTTCACAATATGGAAAACAGTTATCTGAAGAGTGGGCCTGCTCTGACTGTTTTTGCATGCTTATTTGTGATATGTTCAGCAGCAAAACACATCTGTAACAGTGCTATAATTACGATGTAGAGAGGTCTGCCTGGTATCTATTTTGTTATTCTCTTAAGACCAGAAGATTGATTTTTCTCTATGTCTTTTCATCCTTGGTATTTATGCATCTATGCTGTACTTTTAGGTAGTTGCAATTTTAAGTCATTCTTCTAATGTCTGCTTTAATAATTGCTCATTGTAGTTGTAATTGTAGCTGATCATTGCTATTAACTGATTTTATTTTGCTGTTGTTATTTTTAATTGGGATTTTGGGTTTTACAAATTAATCAATCTGCCAGTGACATTCTTTCTAAAAATGCAATAACCCAGCTCCAAGTTTGACATAAATAATTTTTTAGGTACTTCACTTTGAATAATTTGGCATTTTTTACTAAGTGGATATAAAAATAAATCATTCATGTTGCACAGATTCTCAACTGAAACTCATAAATAGTTGGTGGGGGAAAATGAGAAAAGATGTTAAGGGTAATGATGACTTTCATCCTTCATAATGCCTGAATGCTGATTAAAAGTATGGATAGCTAAAAGAAGGCAGGCTCCTAAAGTAAACGAAAAAGTCCAATGCACTAATATGGTTATGAAGACTGATTTTAATCTATAGACAGAACAGCACATGGTATGAATAATTAAAGTCATGATCACTAGATGTGCAAATGCTCAAGCTAACTAATTTATCTGAGGAACAGGAAAGTTCTTTCTCAAGCTCAATAGACATCAGTAGCAATTATTTAGGGTGATGTTTTTATTTTTACTTCTGATTTGGTTTCAGGTATCAACCACAAAACTGTGTGACATTATGATGAAATCAAATCAGACCTTCTTGACACTCTTGTGATTTCCAGATTTTTTTTTTAATATGCTTAACGGCACCAGCTGTATGATAACCCCTGTTAAGACTATGCACATCTGGAAGGCAGAAACCAAACACAGTGAGGGGATATTTTCCATTTGACCTTATGTCACAACCAAATAAATTCATTCATGAATTCTGTTTCAGTCTTATGCACTGTACTAATAAAAAATGTTATTGTTTGAAACAATTTTTATATAACTTTTATGTGACACCCCACCAGTTAATTTTTCACAAAACATGTAAAACCTCTCCTAACCAAACAAACCTAAAAATATTCATTCTTGCATGCAAGAATTAAGACTTACATTCCTGTAAATCCTGGTCTAGCTCCAGTTAAACTACGTTTTGCAGCTCTGTCATTTTTCCTTCATACACACACACATACACACACACAAACAGAATGGGGGGGGAGAAAGTGTAAGATGTACAAATAGAACATAATAGCATCAAGAACAACTCTGGTAAAATTTATGAATAGGGTTAGGTGATTATCAAGAAAATGGTCATCTGGAAAGTTCCTTAGGGGGGTTGCAGACTGCCAGAAATAGTGCAAATTGAGTCCACTTTTAGGGTTAGGGTTAGTGCTAGGGAATCATGGGAATTGTTTTTTTCTGAGACATTGAGCCTTCTCTGCCAGAGAGCTCTGGTGCCACAATAAAATACAGTTCCCATGATTCCCTAACCCTAACCCTAATCCTAAAAGTGGACTCAATTTCCACTATTTCTGGCAGTCTGCAACCCCCTTAGTAATGCTTAGAGTAGATACATTTAAATCAGTGAAAATTACATATGTCATGAGTAAATCCAATCTCAATGATTTCTGTAGATGTGCTATAAGCACGAGTAAGTTTTGATTTACTCATATCTGAGGATTTAATAAAAAAAGATTGGGAAGATGACAGTTAAATTTTATCTGTAAATTTATATTGGAAAGTATTGCTTCCTTATAGGGAACAAAACAAAACAAAAAATCCAAATCCCAAACTATAAATTATTTAGAGATCATAAATCAACTGATAATAGAAAGTCATCACCATTGCTCTCAGATACATGTGTATTCATTTGGGCATCTAATATTACGGACAGCAGGGCTTTATCCCAGCCTGTGCTGTAAACGAGATCATATTTCAAATAAAAATGTTATTAATAAAATATGTCAAAGCATCCAAAAAGTAATTTCATTATTAGAATAGGCTGGTTGTAAGACCATGGTTTTACAAGACTTCTCTGCCACCATTCCATCTTCACAATATCATCCAGCGGAGCTGTCCCAAGTGATCAGGATCCTTTTACATTCTGGCCCACAAGTAGGAAATAAAGACCACTTTACAGCCCACTGTGAAGAATTTGCAAGACACTTTGCAGACAAAATCACTCGGATTCGCTCTGACCTGGATGCTGCATATGAAACAGGTCCAGTAGATATAATCTTGTTCTCTGTTTGTCCTGTATTTTCTGATTTGTGAACTGCCTAGAAATTAAATAAATAAAGTTCCAGTTTGTGCAGCCTGGATATGATCCTTGGATAAGTGAGGGCCACCACATGTATACTGGAGTTTTGCCCTTCCTGGCTTCTGAAAGCAGCTAGAGAGGGATTGGCCAAACGGGTAAGGGGAGTGCTGAATGCCACACTACAGCAAGGGAAATTTCTATCCTGCCTGGTTCCGACCATTCTCACTATCAGCCAGTATCTAATATTCCATTCTTGGCAAGGTTCTGGAGTGTGTGAGTGGTGGCCTACCAGCTCCAGGGCTTTCTGGATGAAATGGATTATCTAGATCCATTTCAATGGGGCTTCAGATTTGGCTCCAGGACAGAGACAAATCTGGTCTCCTTAGTGGATGACTTCCACAAGGAGCTGGACGTATTTATGTCCCTGTTGGTTCTGCTGGATCTCTTGGCAGCTTTCAGTTCCATCAACCATGGTATCCTTCTGGGCTGCTTCTCTGAAATGGGACTTGGGGGCATTGTTATGCGGTGGTTCCAGTCTTTCTTGGAGGAGTAAACTCAGAAGATGGTGTTGGGGACTCCTGTTTGACTCCTTGGCTGTTGGCCTGTGGGGTCCATCAGGGTTCTCTTCTTTCCTCACGTTATGTAATATCTACATGAAGCCACTGGGAGAGGTCATTCGGAGCTTTGGAGTGCGGTGTCACCAGTATGCAGATGACACCCAACTCTATCTCTCTTTTCGATTTGATTCCAAGGAAGCTGTCTCTGTACTAAACCAATGCCTGCTGTTAGTGATTGACTGGATGAGGGCAAACAAATTGAAAGTTAATCCAGACAAGACTCCTGTTCAGTTGTACAGCAGACCAGGGAATAGGGACTTTGCCTATGCTGGATGGGATTACACTTCCCCTGAAATCTCAGGCTCGCAGTTTGGGTGTCCTGCTGGACTCTCCTCTGAGCCTGGATGCCCAGGTTCCAGCAGTGGCCAGGAATGCATTTGCATAGCTAAAACTAATGTGCCAGCTGAGCCTGTTCCTTGATACATCAGATCTGGCTACAGTAACACATGCCTTTATTACATCCTGTTTGGACTACTGTAATGCACTCTACACGGGGCTGCCTTTGCAAACTGTTCAGAAACTCCAGTGAGTGCAGAAGGCTGCACTAGATTGCTGTCCAGAGCCAGTTATAGGGAAACAGCTTCACTGGCTACCGGCTTGTTCCAAGTGCTGGTCATGATCTATAAAGTCCTGTATGGCTTAGATCCAGACTATCTGAGAGACCGCTTCTCCCCATACGAACTTGCTAGAGCCCTAAGATCATCTGAAAAAAGCTTTTTCTTGGTCCCATTACCATCACAGGCTTGCTTGGGGAGCACATGAGAGAGAGCCTTCTAAGTGGTTGCTCCCACTCTCTGGAATGCACTTCCATGATTTATTGTGATGTTTTAATAGTATTTTATCTTGTTAAGCTACCTTTGATCCTTTTTTGGGAAAACGGTGGCAGGACAAAGAGAAATAAATAAATAAGAAAATAAATAAATAAATAAACAATTTAATGCTCCACCATGAAACCCAATGAGTGACTCTGGGCAAGTTACATACTCTCTGCCTCAGGGAAAGGCAAAGTCAAATCTCCTCTGAACAAATCTTGCCAAGAAAACACCATGATAGGTTCACCTTCAAGTTGAGCCTGGAATGAACTAATTACACATGATTTTTAACTAGTTCCTTTTTGTTGGAATATCTTTGCCCTCCTTAGATACAGATAGGGATTTCCTTCATGCAAACTCTTCCCTCTTTCTCTCTCATTCAAACTTACCATGCGACTTAGTTCACTCCCTCTTTGGGACTAACAGTCTTTCTCTTAAGATTCTCAACTGAGCTGTTCCCATGTTCCTGCTCTCTTAAAGATGGTGAGATAATTTCTCTTTACTTGAACCATCACTAGTTAGATTAGGATTTAGCTTTTATGTAAATGTAGATTAAACCCATTGTTTTAAACTACAAGCTACATGTTTGTTGTTTTTGCGTCGTCCTTAGTTCTTTAGGAAAGCTTTCATTGGATTAGCCAGCTTGGAGTTTTTCTCCCTCTCATTTCAGAAAGAAGTTCATGTCATCTGTTACTTTGTTCCTGCTTTGGCTCAATATACAGTTTCTCCCCAAGTTTTCTGATGAGTTCTGCCAGGTCTTCTGTGTTCTGTGATTTTTCTTCAAGGAGTTCATAATGGAGGCTCTATTCTGCTAATTTAAAGCCAGACTCTAACAGCCTTGGCTTTCACATTTTGATATTGGGAAACTTAAATTACCCCACATTTTTTGAGTTATGAGGTCCCAGAGTATTTTGTTCTAAACTGCTGCTTCTGAAGATATTGGCCTGCAACAAAGGTTTTACTACTCAAATAATAGATAATCATTTCTGGTAATCCTAACCCCACAATGACCACTGACATATTATTTGGAACAAATTAAAAGACGTGGTCATGGAAAATGCAAATGTACTTGACTAGCTTGGGACTATTTAAAGCAGTGAATGGGCAGAGACCCACAAAAGCAGGAATACAGCAGCAACGGTTTGATGAAAATGCAGAAAAGGCAGCTGCTTATATTTGCTTGTCTGTAGATCCTAGCACTGCATACCATATCCAAGGCTTAACTGATGCAAAACAGATATGGGACAAACTACAGAAAGTGCTTGATTCTCCAAGTACTTCTAATCAAACAGCTCTCATGAACACAAAATTGCATCATCCTCAATTTTGAATCAGCATATTAATGGCTTTACAATCACTTTGTCTGAAGTTGCAGCAGCTGGAGAATCCTTTCCAGAAGGTGCAAAACTAGGACTGTTTTTGGCTAGCCTTCCAAATATTATTCTCCAGTAATTAATACTTTGCATGTTAAAGAAGATACTATTGTTCAAGTTGTTGAATTTGAAAATAGGCAGAACTTGCTGGAAGGCAACTATAATACCAAAAATAAATAAATAAATAAACACCCAGAGAGAGAATTAGCTCAATTTGCTGCAGAGGATTTGCAAAAGGCCTCTTTTTCTCCAAGGTCAAATAGAAACAATGTTAACAAGTCAAAGCCAAGAGCTGAGCTGCAAAAGCTGTAAACCAAAAGCAAAAAGCAACTTTAAGGAAGCAGCTTTTAACCCTAAACAGAAATCTTCTAGTCATGTTATTGGTTTGATTCATGAATAATTATTTCAAATTGGTGGAGATAAATATAAAACCAAGTTTTCATTGATAGTGGAGCAAGTGCACATTACTTCAATAGCAAAAATGGTTTGTTGATTTTGATGCAAATGTAACTTTTCCTGTCTATGGTAATGATCAAGAAGTTTTTGCACAGAGAAAAGGGACTGTTATTTTGCAAACAAAACTTGGTCCTGACAGAATTGAAACCTTAAAAATTCATGATGCTTACTAGGTACCAGATTTGCAAGCCTGCTTTTATAGTGTGCAAACCACAACATCAAGAGGCATCCATGTCAGTTCCAGAAGGCAATCCTGCTTTGGTTTTCATGGCAAAAATTTGATTTTCAGAGTAGACTTTAGATCTCATGGCTATTATCAGATGCAGATTTTGCATTCATCTGCAAAGAGTGTGACCCAATGCAATCATAAAGACTGTTCAACTTTATGGCATCACAGATTTGCTCACTGAAGTGTGGAAAATATTAAGAGACTGGCCAATCAAGAGCTTGCAAGAGACTTTAAGTTAAAACCATGCTCCAACAATGAAAAATGTGTAGAATGCTTGAAAGCAAAGGCCACAAGAGCTCCATACCCTCCAGTTACTGAGAGGCAACCCAATAAGGCATTAGATCTTTTACATGCTGATCTTTCTGGACCAATGAATAAAAAGAGCCTGCGCACAGACAATGGCAATGAATTTGTCAATGATGAATTTTTAAAGGAACATGGCACTGAGCATCAGGCTTATTCTCTAGAACAAAATGGCAGAGAGAATGAACAGAACTATAGTTTTTTGTGGGTTTTTCGGGCTGTGTGGCCATGTTCTAGAAGAGTTTCTTTCTGACGTTTCGGCAGCATCTGTGGCTGGCATCTTCAGATATGCCAGCCACAGATGCTGGCGAAACGTCAGAAAGAAACTCTTCTAGAACATGGCACACAGACCGAAAAACCCACAAAAAACTATGGATGCCAGCCATGAAAGCTTATGACTTCACAATGAACAGAATTCTCAAAGAGATGGCAGTCACCTTGCTTTTGGAAGCCAAGAAGCCTAAACGCTATTGGTCTGAAGCCATCATAACTGCTACATAGCTGTGTAACCGACTGCCAGCTAAATCAAAAGATGTAACCCAATTCCAGTTATGGCACAGAGTTAAGACTAAATTAAGCCATTGAAAGGTTTTTAGAAGCAAAGCATTTCCTATATTTTCAAACAGAAAAGAGGCAAACCTGGCTGTAGAAGTGAAGAGGGAATTTTTGTTGGTTATGCTAGAAATGGTTACAGAATTCTAAATCCAGATGGATGTACAAAAAAATTAACAAGTGCTGCTTATGTTCATGAAAGACCACAGCCTACAACTAATCCAAACCATATCTGTCCAGATTTATTTGCAGTAGAAGACTCCCACCAGCAACCAGAGCATGTGGAGTTCTTTCATCCTTCAGAGGTCTTACATTCAGAAGGGACTACACCTGCAGTGGACCAGCCTAACAATGAGGAACTGGATGGTGCACAAAAAGCGAAGCCAGGTATCCATTTACTGGTGAGAAGATCAGAACGCTCCAATAAAGGTATTCCACCTGACAGATTATTTTACCAAGCAACAGACAAAAGAATTCCAAAACCCTCAGATTGGAAAAAGATCAAGAGACTACTAAAGACAGATTCTGAAAAGTGGATACAAGCTGCTAGTGAGGAGATGCAATTTTATATAAAAACAAGACATGGACTTTGTCAGAATTGCCAGAAGGCAAAAGGGCAATTGGCTGTAGATGAATCTTTACCACAAAAAGGTTCACTTCAGGCACTGTTGACAAATCTGTGTACAAGAGAATCAGAAATTATAAATGGACTTATATCACAAGTTATGTTGATAATCTGATCCTGTGCAGTGAGGACAAAGCAGGTAGTGAAGAGATAATCCAGAATTTCAAGAAAGAGATTGGTATCAAGAATTTAGGAGACATCTCACACTATCTTGGAGTACAAATAGAAAGAAGAAGTGATGGAAGTGTCTTCCTTAATCAGAAGCTGAAGATAATGGATCTTCTGGACTGTCTTGGCCTGGAAGATGCAAATGCTATGCCAACTCCAATGGAAGTAGGATTCTTAAAGGACACTACAGAATCCGAATCTTTTTAAAATGGAGACAAGTATAGGACTGCAGTTTGCCAGACACTGAAAAGGAATTGCAAATCACAGACTGATGCTGCCAATATGTAACCAACCACAACTGATCGCCTACACTGATGCAGACTGGGGTGCAGATCTGGCAGACAGAAAATCAACCAGCAGAAACTTGATCTTCTATGGTTGAAGAATTGCAAGTTGGGCAAGTAAGAAGCAATCCACAATTACAGATTCTTCTATTGGTGCTGAGTGTGTATCAGCAAAGACAGCATGTGATGAAATACAATGGCTGCACAACTTCCTTCTGGACTTTGAAATAACAGAGCCCAAACCAACCATTTTGATGCAAGATAATCAAAGCTGCATCAAGATTTCTGAGAGTGAAAAGCCATTCAAAAATAATAATGACACTGCCCTCCACAAAGTGCGAGAGATGTGTCAAAATGGACTTGTCCAGTTAGAGTACTGCAACACTGAAGTGATAACTGCAGACATTCTTACCAAGCCTCTACCAAGAAACTGGTTCCAGAGACTACACAAAGGGATGAAGATCCTTGGCGTCAGTCCAAGAGAATGAGAAGGGGATTGTTGGGAAACCTTTGCATTCTCTTTCTCCCTCCTTAGATAGATAGGGATTTCCTTCATGCAAATTCCTTCCCCCCCCCCCCCATTTCATCAATAGTTCTTCAAACCAACCATGTGACTTAGGGGTGTTGCAGGCTGGCCTAAAGGATCAGCCTGGGGGTGGAGTTGGGGCAGGGCAGCCGCATGCCGGCTGCCCCAACCCCAGCCCGATGCCATCCTGCACTCGGCGGCAGCGGGACTGATCATCTGGGCCGGCAAAAGGCCCCAACGTTCCTGATCCAGGCAGCGTGACATGGAGGAGGAGGAAGGCAGGACCACCTGGGCCTGTCAAAGGCCCCACTGAGCCTCACCCGCCCCTGAGGTGCCCTGCGCTCGGCAACAGCGGGACTGATCATCTGGGCCGGCAAAAGGCCCCAACGTTCCCAATCCGGGCGGCGTGGCGCAGAGGAGGAGGAAGGCGGGACCACCTGGGCCTGTCAAAGGCCCCACTGAGCCTCACCCCCCAGAGGCGCCCTGCGCTCGGCAGCGCAGTGCTCCGTTCCAAGGGCCAGCTGTGTTGGTGGCAGGTTTAGGGAGGCCAGGCTGCTGCTTTAGTGGATTGTTTCTATTTTATTATCACGGCAGGAGGCCTTGGCCTGGAAAAAGGGTTATCTGTTCGTAATTAATAGCACCCGGGGCAGTTTAGTTCAGCAGCCCTCAAGGACATCATTTAGGGCAATCTGTCCCTATTCGCAGCTGTGTGAAGAGTCGGGAGGGAAAGGGCTGGAATATACTCTGCCTGGGATTTTCTCCCCTCCCCCTCCCACCAGACAAGCGGCAGTGGCGGCGACACCCTGGGATTTTAGAGGGACAGGGTAGGATTAGTACCATCTTTACCATCTTTATCATCTTAACAGAGCTGGTTATTGTTAAAATCAGAGGCCCCTAGAATGTCATCAAGGGGAAATTATTTGTTCTGGGGAAAAGTCATACAGGAGCTCTTAACAGCCCCTCCTCTGCTCTGTTATCTACCTTGCATAGTCGCGGCCACTGACCAGGGACAGAAATTAGCTGGATCATTCCTTTCCCTCTTTACATGATGTAGCCGGACATAGTCTGGGAGCGGCCATCGAAGTGGTGCGGGGGCAGGGAAGGTATGGCGGCAACAGAGTTAACAAATGTTACAAAAGAAGAAGGGACAGATGTTTGGTATCTGTCCCTTCTTCAGTTTACTCTGTTTCCCAGGATAACATGGAGAGCTCGCCAACCATTCCACATTCGCTTAATCTGCTCCTTTGTAATGCCAGGTCGGTCAAAAATAAGACCCATCTTATCCATGATCTTTTGGCGGATGAGATGGCTGACCTGGCATGTTTTACTGAAACCTGGCTGGGAGATACTAGCGCTGCGACATGGGCGCAAATTCTCCCGGCCGGATATTCGGTTAGTGAGCAGATTAGGGAAAGTGGGCGGGGCGTGGGGGGGCGGCGGCGGCGTAGCCTTAGTACATAGAAACACCTTAACCTTGATCAGGAAGCCTATCCAGAAAACAGCTTACATCGAATGTATGTACCTTAGCCTGATAACCAGGGATAGTTTAGGGATTCTGTTGGTATACCGGCCACCCCGTTGCTTAACAGACTACCTAACCGAGCTGACCACCCTGGTTTCTGAGTTGCTGTTGGAGTTGCCCAGACTTTTGGTTCTGGACGACTTCAACATCCCACTCGAAACCAGTTTACAAGATCTAACTGGCGCGGCTCGGGAGTTCATGGATACCATGACTAGCATGGGCTTATCCCAATTGGTTGACGGGCCCACACATTGTGCTGGTCATACCCTCGATACAGTTTTTAGTACGGAGCAGGAATATTGGTGGGCGGAGGTCAAAAAGACCTCCGCTCTGTTATGGACGGATCATTTCCTGATCAAGGTGGAACTGAGAGCTGCTGTCCGCCCTCCCGGGGGTGGTGGACCCATTAGAATGGTCCGCCCTCGAAGGGTAATGGATCCAATTGGTTTCCGGAAAGCCTTAGAGGGTTTAATGGTTGGCAAAGCCGGTGACTCTGTCGATGCCTTGGTGAACATTTGGAATAATGATCTCACCAGGGCTATCAACACAATCGCTCCCAAGCGTCCTTTCCGACCCGTTTCAAATCGTAGGCCCTGGTACACAGAGGAGCTTAGGAAGATGAAACGAGTCGGACAACGACTAGAGTGCAAATGGCGAAAAAGTCGTCTCCCATCCGACAGAACTCGCCTTAGGAATCATCCTGATTCCTATAGAGAGGCTTTGCGTGCAGCGCAGAAATCTTTCTGTTCTGCACGCATTGTGTCTGCAGAGTCTCGCCCGGCAGAGCTGTTTAGGGTGGTAGGGGAGCTGACAAGGATTTCACCTGCGCCAAACCCCCTACTTAACCCAACGACAGCCTGCTGTGAGGCATTTAACACCCACTTTGCAGATAAAATCTCTCGGATAAGAGCGGACTTGGACACCAGTGTTTTGGCAGAAACTGTAGGTGAGGTTTCCAGTAACTCCGTTGATGGCAATTTACTGGATCAACTTCAATCTGTGAGTACTGATGACGTGGACAAGCTGCTTGGAAAGCTGAGGAAGATGACTTGCCCCCTCGATCCTTGTCCATCTTGGCTGGTCGTCCGGGGGGGGACGCGTTGAGAGTATTCCTTCGGGATGCAATCAATGCGTCCTTTAGGGAAGGTATTGTACCATCTTGTTTAAAGGAGGCGGCGGTTAGGCCCCCTCCTGAAAAAACCTTCCCTAGACCCCCTGGATAGAAACAACTACAGACCAGTCTCCTTGCTTCCTTTTTTAAGCAAGGTGATCGAGAGGGCAGTTGCTTCCCAGCTCCAAGCAGTCTTGGATGAAACCGATTATCTTGATCCATTTCAAACTGGCTTCAGGACAGGATATGGAGTGGAGACTGCCATGGTTGCTCTGACCAATGACCTCCGCATCGATAGGGGTAGTGTGACCCTGTTGGTGCTCTTGGATCTCTCAGCAGCGTTTGATACAATAGATCATGCCATCCTCTTGGATCGCCTGAGAGAGTTGGGAATTGGAGGCACTGCTTTGCAGTGGTTCCGTTCCTTCCTCTCGGGTAGGTCCCAGAGGGTGAGGCTCGGGGACAGCTGCTCTTCCAAAACAGAGCTTAATTGTGGCGTCCCTCAGGGTGCCATCCTGTCCCCGATGTTATTTAACATCTACATGAAACCACTGGGAGAGATCATTCGGAGGCATGGAGCACGGTGTCTTCAGTACGCTGATGACACCCAGATATACTTCTCCATGACCAGATCATCGTCTCAGACTTCAGATGGCGTCTCTCTTCTTAATGACTGTCTCAGAGCGGTAATGGATTGGATGAGGAAAAACAGATTGAAGCTAAATCGAGACAAAACCGAGGTACTCATTGTTACAGGCCCAAAACCAGATCTGGGAATACAGTCTCCAGTCCTGGACGGGGTCACACTCTCTGTAAAGGACTGTGTTCGCAGTTTGTGGGTACTCCTTGACTCATTGCTTCACATGACTAGTCAGGTGAATGCGGTGGTCAGGAGTGCCTGTTATCAGCTTCGGCTGATACGCCAACTGCGCCCTTATCTGGATATGAGGGATCTGGAAACTGTGGTACACGGCCTGGTAACCTCACGACTAGATTACTGCAATGCACTCTACATGGGGCTACCCTTGTGCCTAACTCGGAAACTACAACTGGTGCAAAACATGGCAGCCAGGTTAATTACTGGAACATCAAGGAGGGAGCACGTAACACCAGTACTGAAGTCCCTCCACTGCCTGCCAATTAGTTTCCGGGCACAGTACAAGGTGTTGGTTTTGACCTTTAAAGCCCTACATGGCTTGGGTCCATCTTATCTTAGGGACCGCCTCTCCCCGTATGATCCCCCCACGCCCTTCGGTCCTCTGGGAGGAATCTGTTACAGCCAAGAAAAACTAGGCTGCCTCAGACCTCCCAGAGGGCCTTCTCTACGACCGCTCCCAGGCTTTGGAATGGCCTGCCGGAGGAGATCCGTCATATCACTACTCTTGCTGCTTTTAAGAAAGCAGTGAAGACGGATCTCTTCCGGCAGGCCTTCCCGGATTAATTCTCCGGCTTGAGGGGACGGCTCCATCGCCCCTTTACCTTGCCACCCATTACTGTGTTACTGTCTTATTATTGTATTGTTATATTGTTTTGTTTTTACTTCGGAGCAGGTTCTTTTAATTTATATCGAGTTTAATACTGTTTTAAGGTGTGGGAGGGTTGGATGTGGAATAGAATGTTTTAACTTGTGTATTTTAAATGTTGTAACCCACCTCGATTGCTCCGCAGAGGGGTGGGCTATAAATAAAATTTGTTATTATTATTATTATTATTATTATTATTATCCTGATGCCGCACATGCATATGCACGGCGTGCGGCATCAGGACGCCCTCCCGGCGCAGCATACAAATACACTGCACCAAAAGGGCATGAAAAAAACTGCAGGGTTGGCTCTTGGGGTGGCAAAAGGGAGGATCCGCGGCTAGCAGGGGCAGCCCAGAGCCGCCCGTCTGCATAGCTCCTTAGTTCACTCCCTCTTTGGGACTAAGTCTTTCTCTCAAGATTCTAAACTGAGCTGTTCCCATCTTCCAGCTCTCTTAAAGATGGTGAGATTTTTTTTCCTTCTTATTTGTACCATCACTAGTTAGATTGGGATTTAGTTTTTATGTAAATATAGATTAAAGCCATTGTTTTAAACTAGGAGCTATGTGTCTTAGTTTAGGGAAGCATAGTTAGGCAAAGTCACCTTTCTGCTATTTTGCTAATTAAAAGCCAGACTCTAAAATGCTTGGCTTTTTTATTTTGATACTGGGAAACTTAAATTACCCCACATTTTTTGCAATAAGACATAAGTTATAACACAATGGTAATGTAAGTGAGGCAATGTAGGGCCTTTGCAGACTGCCAGAAATAGTGCACATTAAATTGAAGCACTGCCCTGGCTCAGTGCTAGGGAGTCATGGGAATTGTATTTTTTTCTGAGATATTGAGCCTTCTCTGTCAGAGAGCTCTGGTGCCACAATAAATTACAGTTCCCATGATTCCCCAGCACTGAGCCAGGGCAGTGCCTCAATTTCTGGCAATCTGCAAAGGCCCGTAATCATCCCCCTTTCAATGGAGCTGCAACTGTTTTAATAACTTTAAACTCGTGGCACCACTAGTTGGATGTTTTGTATAGCAAGTCAAAGCTTTTCCCTCATGTTATATATCTTTAAGCTGCAAGAAAGTAAAGCATTACTCTTAATGTATGAGTTACAAGTAACTACAAAGTAACTAATTGAGGTATCAGTGGCTTGGAATAGAAAAAGTCATTTTGCAAAAGGCCTGGTTTGTTCAAAGTTACTTCCTAGAAATCAGGTCTGCACCCAATAATTTATAAAATATACTTCTACCTTATCAAGAACATGGGTTTTATAAAATTATAAAATTAGGTATCATCCTACTGGTAAATTTGGGTAGAATCATATCTACAGAGGTGTAGGATGATTTTTAAAAACATATACACTCATCAAGTTGTAAATTTGAGATATATATAATGGTTTAGAACAGGGGGCGACAACCTACGGCCCACGGGCTGCACCTGGCCTGCGGAACCCCGCCGACCGGCCCCCACCGCCGCCATTTTGTTTTCCAAAATGGCAGCCGCGACTCGTTTGCGCATGCACAGTACTCCTATGCATGCGCAAACGAGCTGCAGACGCCATTTTGGAAAACAAAATGGCGTCCACGATTTGCGCGGTGCTGGCGCAGCCAAAATGTCATCCCAGAGGAGCCCCGTGGCAGCGCCAGGCCTCTGAGAGGCCCGGCGCTGCCAAGGGAAGACTCCTGGGGGGGCCCTGCGGTGGCACTGGGCCTCCTGGAGGCCCACCGCTGCCAAGGGAAGCCTCCTGCCCCCCCCCCCCACAGTGGCCCTGGGCCTCTCGGAGGCCCTCCGCTGCTGAGGGAAGCCTCCTGCGGTATTTTGTTTTTCAAAATTGTGGTGTGCATGCGCGCGCCAGCACCATTTCCCCCCCCCCCAGCCCTTTGGCAAAAAAGGTTGCCGACCCCTGGTTTAGAATAATGGTATAGTCTGATTATATTCCTACTTATTTTATACCCTTGTTTGCTAGTGAAATATAGTGGAATGGCATGACTGGGTAGATCGACTGGGTAGATCAAGTGAATAGTTGAGGAAGGCCACCATGCTAATTGCTTGGATTTTTATTTAGAAGATGGGGGATTGCTACCTTGTTGATTCTCTTCAATCTCCAAGCAGCCTTCTTTAACCACAGTATTTTCCTGTATAGCTCAGTGGGTAGGGTGTAGGAAGGATGAACTCCTACATTCAGGGCTACTGAATTCAGGCAGGTAAAAAGTAACAATAATTTGAAATTTTGGAAAGATTTTTGGAAAACATCTGCTTTTTATTATTTATTATTTTATTTATTATTTTATCTGCTTGGATTAGTCACTCTTTTTTCAAGTTTGTGAAAACAGGGACAAGAAAGAATAGACAACATTTGAGCAATCACTACTCCCGTGCCATTCTTCTCTCATGGTGATGGCTTCTGGGGCCCCTTTCCTTCTGGTATTACCATCTCTGCCAGCACAAGTATGTCTCAATAATGAACTAAAAAGATTTTGGCCCATACATGCAGCCTTTAGCTCACTGGAGGAAAGGCAAGGTATAAATGTAACTTGTAAATATCTATCAATTTATTTATTGAACTATTTATATCCTGCCCTATAATGAGGAAGACTGATACTAATTTTAACAGTCATTTTATCAATCATTAGTTGCAACCATACAGTGATCTGTAAATATTCTGCAATCAATAATTAATCTCTTTCACTTAATCTCAAATCAATCTCATAAAGTCTAAGGTAGGGGAGGAAAATGTATGGTCTTCCATATTGCTGGACTGCAATTCCTAGCATTTCTCACCATTCATTAAACTGGCTAGGGCTACTGAAGCTGAAGTTCAAAAATATTTGAGGGCTACATGATTTCTACTCCATTTTAAAGGAATCCCTCTGGGTAGGGCTGCATTTCAATGCAGTGTTCACAGATATGTTGAACAGCAAACATAATTCCATTTAATTGTTAAATGCCGATATTGAAGCTGCTGACAGCCACAAGGTTGTGAGTTCGATCTCAGGAAGGGCTCCAGGGTCGACTCAGCCTTGCATCCTTCCATAGGATGCTAAAATGAGTACCCAGCTTGTTGGGCAATTAGCTTACACATTGTAAACCGCTTAGGGAGTGCTTAAGTACACTAATAAGCGATATAGAAATGTACTTCCTATTGCTATTGCTATTCTAAGGTAAATCTATCATGAGCCTTTCTCTGCAAGATTAGTTTAGAGAGGGCCTGCCATTCCCTTCCTCTGAGGGTGAGTGTGTGTGACTTGTTCAAGGTCACCCACCTAGCAGATTCCCACGGTTGAGCAGGGATTCAAACTCTGATCTCCTGAAGACCTAGGAAACTGATCTGCTGAAGTCCTAGTTCAGCAATCAAACTGCTACACCATGCTGTATAGTCTGTCACTATACACTGGTATAAATATACATGTTCTCTTGAACAAACATGCATAAACATGCACAGGAATGCAATGACAGAGTTGATTTATATTTGAAGACCACATTAACAGTTATAACATGAAGACTGCTGCAAGTGACACTGGGCTGGAGCAGATGGGCAGGAAAACACAGCTTGATTCTGCTTTTTCTCAAAGCAGGTTGAAACCCCACTGCCTGTATAGCCCACTCCTGGGCTGAATGCTCACATCGTGACCACATGGTATGGCATCAATCTGTGTTGCTGGGTAATTATTTTTGTTGTCTCTCCACTATGCATATGCACCACTGCACAAATACATCACTAGCAACCCCCGAATACCTCCCACTGCCCACCTAGATGCTATCCCATTGGATAGCCGCCCCTGTGCACATACATTGGCAAAGCACAATCATAGAGCCCCCCCCCCCAATATGCCCTTTCATCCCCCTCTACCCCATGACCCCCTGTTGGACTGTCTGGTTACTGTATATTGTAATTACACGCATAGGAATTTGTGCACTTTCATGTCTTTGTTGCAGCCCTACACTTGTGTCAGGGTGTGTATATGCAGGGGTGAAGATGCACATTTCCACACTAAGCCAAACTATCCCGGGTTCTGTTTGCTCCAGTTTTTAGTCCTGGATTGCGGCTTTGGTCCAGTTTCCACCCATATGGAGCCATATGTCAACTACATGCCCCACTTTCAAAGCAGTTGGAAACTGCTTTATTTGGCCCCTCTGTCCCACTCCACCGCTAGAAAGTTGCTCATTGTAGCTTCTTTTTTATTATATTTATTTGGCAATTGTGAAAATAGGCCAAAAGTTTTTTTGTCAGATGTATGAACAATAATTTTATATAACTGAAGTTCATGACACTGGGCTGAACAACACAATTTGGTAACTATGAATAACTAAAGTTCATGTTAAAGAAAATGATTTCCTTTTTCTGAATTGAGACTAGACAAATAGTGCACCAACGATGGATTCAACACTGGCTCTGTTGCCAGTTTTTTTTTTCTGATGTTGCCATATTACAATGTTAAGCATTCATTTTATCATTTAATAATATAAAAGAAAGTGCTCTTTGCTGAGGACCTGAACCTTAAACTTGTCCACATCTTTGTATATATGGACAAAATTTGTAGACATGGCCCATCAGAGAGAATTCTGAACAATATATAAGGACAGGGTGTTTCATTGTAGCACTGAATGTGTGTCAAAAGCAAACTGCTTAAAAGCTTCTACAAGATGAAAATGAAGCTACTATTTTTGAAATGAAAATGAAAAGTAGACAATGTTTGGTAGACTTCCAAAAATCAACTAAAGCTCTGGCAAAATTATGTTGCTGAACATAATGTATTACTCAGCAATTCACACCAGAAAAAATGAAGTCATTTTCTATTTTTCCCTTCTATAGTGGTCAGCAAGAATGACTAATGATTTTGTTCCAATCAATTTTTGGTTTTACCAGCATTAGCATATGAGATAGGGGGAAAAAATCCAGTGTGAAAGAAATTGAAACAAACAGAACAGTCATCTAGGCCCAGGGTTTTGAGTGTGCAACTCCTTAAAAGCTTAAGTTTAAATCCCTGTGCATCCAACCATGCTGGATTTGAATTAGGATTGTTTTTTCCCTGTCAGATTCCTCATCTTTAACAACTACAAGATGTGGTTCTGATACCATTTGTGTTTCTGTGAAGTGATTATCTGCTCCAGCAGTGTGGGCATGAGCCAACTGAGTCTCTTTCCATTTATTTGTTGCACATCATTAATTATGAACAATTTAAGGCTTCCTAACATCAGGGCTGCTAATGTTTTGTGTTTTTTTTCTTGGCAGATTCTCAAACATAAGAAACATGCAATTAGATGTGTTAAATCCCAGGTTATTAATACCTATAAAAGAGGAGCTGAATAATTTATTTAAATGGTAATCAGAACTTTCCATGTTTCCCCCATGCCATGCATTCTTTTTCACAGGAGCATAACAAGACTGTGATGCTCGATTAACGTAGGTAAAATAGTTTTTTTTTATTGCAGCTAGTAATGGCAGAAAAGGCAAGCCATTTTAAATGGAAAAGAAGCTTCTTAATTGTACCAGGTGACTAGGTGCAGAAAACTTTCAATAATCCTTCATTGTGGAACATGTTAATATGTTAAGTTCATGTTAAGTTTAAATTTAATTTTGACCGGCATACAAATGCAGAGCTTTCATAAAACACATTTTTACATGTTAAGGAAAATGCAACATGGGACATACAGTAATAGAAATAAAATATGTATGTGATAGTCACAGTGACTAAGCAGGAACAATCATGAAGCTACACAGGTGAAAAGGATAATGTAATTTGGAAGCCTTGAGAGCCAAGGACAAAGTTATAGAGTGTATATTGAAAACACCTGTTATAGATTGCAAACACCTGAGATTCATTAAGTAGTCAAGGTAAAATGATGAAATACTTGGGTTGGTCTTAAGTATGGGATGATCTATGTAAACCAATCAAAATGAATGTACGCGCCCACTGGGTGGAAACTGACTAGTGGGTGGTGACTAACAATGGCTATAAGTGCAATGTTTGCCAATGCATATTGTGGAGTATTGTGGTGGAGTAGAGATTGTGATTTGTAGGGCATATAGTATTTATATATAGTAGAATAAAGTAGATCTTTTATATAAGACTACTAAGTTGTCTGGTGTCTTGAGGGAAAATACAAGAACCAGAAGAATCCTGGAGAGGTTTGGAGACATCTCAGGAAGAAGAGTGAGAAGGCTTGGAGAGTTTGTCAGGGTCTTCAGCCTATTCTCTGAAACTCTGCTGCTTGGGAAAAAAGCATCAACCACTGATCAAAGCTGGTCAGCTCTGCTGCATAACAAGGTGGTGAGTTAGAGCCAGAGGTGTAGAGCTACAACTCCCATCATCCCTGACATGGGTTATGGGCCCAGATACTAGAGCAACCAGCATCCACAGAAGCTGAAAGTTCCAGAGAATGGAAGAAAGTTTTGTGGAGCCTTGTGAGTAAATCATTTTGTGTTTTGTCTGCTGTGCATACTCAGAGGGACTGTGTCAAATTGAGTCACTGCACAAATTAAGATGGAGATACTAAAGTTTAGTAAATTAAATAGAAACAACTACTCTACCTGGACGATATATGCCCAATCTCTACTAATAAAGGAGTCTCTGTGGTCGACAGTTGAAACAGGGCTGGCAGCTGATGCTAATGCAGCCACTCGAGAAAGAGACGCTAAAGCAAAAGCATGTCTTTATCTCATGCTAGAAGAAGACTTGATTAACGAGAGATAAAGTGTCTGCCAAGGATGTGTGGGATACCTTGCAGAGATTACACACTCCTTCAACTGCGTTTGCAAAAATGCTTTGGTCTAAAAGAATTTACAGACAAAAGATGACTAAAGGACAGTGTGTGATAGAACATTTAAAAACAATGCAAGATTTATTTGTGCAAGCTGAACTGAGAGGAGTGGAAATTAGCAAAGAGCAGCAGTGTTACATTTTACTGGAATCGCTAGACTCTTCTTGGGACAACATTACAAATAGCTTGCAAAATTTGCCAGAAGCTGAGCTGAACAGAGACTTAATTGTTGCCAGAATATTGGAGGAGAACCAGAGAAGAAAGTCTGAGCAGGGTGACTCAGCAAGTTTAAGGACTGTGCCAAAACAACAAACAACGCCTGATCTACGAAAGCAGGAAAAAGCAGCTTCTACAAGGGAGCAACGGAGGTGTTTTTATTGTAAAAAGATTGGTCATCTACAGAGACAATGTAAACAATTCGCTGCTGAGAGAAGCAAGCAAAAGGAGAGCAGATGGCAGCCGCGGCAGTATCAAAAACAGTCCAAACCTCCATTTTTGAAGGACAGTGGTAATAAAAAGGGGTTTGCAACCATGATTAAGGAAAAACAAAATACTAATTGTAAATGGTTGATTGACTCAGGAGCATCATCTTCAATGTGTAACAATATTAATTTGATAAGTAATAGAAAATCAGCTAATGTAAATGCTGTAGTTTTAGCTGATGGGAAAGAGCTCAGCACTGTAAATCAAATGGGTACAGTTTTCATTCCAGGGCTAAAGGAAAACTTTAATGATGTGTTACATGTAAAGGAGTTAGAAAATAATTTGTTATCAGTAAGCAGATTAACAGACAGAGACTACACAGTCATTTTTGAAAAGAACATGTGTAAGATAAAACTGAATGGGGAATTGCGAGGCATAGGCTTGAAAAAGGATAAACTTTATTTTTTGGAGGACAATATTGATAGCTACAGGGTTGAAAATGCTAATAACATAGACAATAGTCCAATTCACAAAGACTGCATACATGAACTCCACAGAAAATTTGGCCATTCTAGTTTCAAATGTTTAAAGAAGTTAATCAGTATGTGTCCAGATTTAAAAGTTGCTGAATGCAAAAATCACTTAGATTGTACTGTATGCAATCAGGTAAAGGTCAGAGCTTTTCCAGTAGCCAAGAAAACCAAAAGAATTGCTCAAAGACCATTTCAGTTTGTACATGCAGATGTTGCCCAAGCTAATTGTTTATCTTTAGGGGGAAGCAAATATTTCCTAGTAATTGTTGATAGGTTTACAAGGTTTGCATTTGTAAGAATATTGAAAAACAAATCTGACGCTGGGCAAAGTTTAAAAGCATGGGTGAGAATGGTGGAAAGACAATTTGATATTAGAGTAGGCACCATTGTTAGTGACCGAGGAGGAGAATTTCTAAGTAATCAATTGTTTAATTGGTTTCAAAAGGTGGGAATAAGGCATGAAACTACTAATCCCGCTTGTCCTAACGAAGATGGTTTAGCGGAGAAAAAAATACAAGATATAAAAAGGATAACTGCTTGTTTGATGGCAGATGCAGATGTAAAAGATAGTTTCTGGGCGGAAGCAACTTTGACAGCAGTACATATTAGTAACAGACTGTATCATTCAGAAATTGAAGACATTCCCTACAGGGTATTGTATGGGAGAGTGCCAAATTACAAGTATTTGAGAGTCTTTGGACAATTTGCTTATGTTTACATACCAGCTTGTTTCAGGAAGAAAGGAGAACCCAAAAGTAAAAGGCTTAGGTTTTTGGGTTATTCAGGAAATAGCTACAAGTTTCATTTCAGGGGAAAAGAAGTGCAGTATTCTAGGTCTGCAAATTTTGAGAGACATGCCGGTTGGGACAAACTGCATGCCAATAAAGAAGTTTTCTTGAGGTTAGGAAGTTCAAATGAGCCAGAAACACAAATTGAACCATCTTCAGGAAACAGAGGGGTTTCAGTTAAGCCAGAAGCATCAACTAGCAGTAGTGGTAGCTCTTCTGATAATGAGACACAATCTAGACCTATTACTACTAGAATGACTGAAGACAAGAGATTTAGTCATAGAACTACAACTTCCAGTACAGAAAGTGAGGATGAAAGAGGCAGATCAGCAGAGTTTATTCCCAGACGTAGTCACAGAGTTAGAAAGCCTCCAGATAGGTTTGTTGTGACAAATGCAAGAGCTTGTTTAGCAGTGGAAGAGCCTGAAAGTTTTGAAGAGTTGGAAAGTTTGTCTAGAGAAGTACAGGAAAGATGGATTGATGCAATGGATGATGAGTTTGGTTGTCTGGTAGATAAAGATGTTTTTGAAGTTGTTGACAGACCCAAGGACAAGAAAGTAATTCGTTGTAAGTGGGTGTACAAAAAGAAAGAAATGCCAGATGGAAGTATTAAGTATAAAGCTAGGTTAGTAGCTAAGGGTTTTGCAGAACAGCAGTATGAGAACTATGATAAGACATATTCTCCAACTGCAAAGCCAGAAAGTCTGAGAATGGTTCTAGCTGTAGCAGCAAAAAGAAATTTAGTTGTAGAACATTTTGATTTTGAAACAGCCTACTTGAATGCTAGTTTAGATGAAGAGATATTTATGGAGCAGCCACAAGGTTTTGAAGAAAATAGTAGTCAGAAAGTTTATAAATTGAAAAAAGCATTGTATGGATTAAAACAAAGTGCCAGAGCATGGAATGTGTGCATTAATGACGAGTTAGTTAAGCTAGGATACAAAAGGAGCATTGCAGATGCTTGTGTCTATACAAAAGGAGACATAGTGTTAGTAATTTATGTAGATGATTTGTGCGCGGCAGCAAAGTCAAAACAGGAAATTGAATCAGTAAAAAGAGAATTGTCTGAAAAGTTTGTCTTAAAGGATCTAGGTTTATTAAAGTCTTATTTAGGTATTAGTGTTGAATGGACAGAAAAAGGACATTGTTAAGTCAGAGAAAGAAAATTGAAAGTTTGATTGAAAAGTGTAGATTACAAAATACTAAAATAGTAAGAGCTCCAATGACAACTGGTTTTGTATCTGAAAAAACAACTAGCGATTTTGAAGACAAGACTTTATTCAGGAGTATAATAGGATCTTTACAATTCATATCTTGCCACACCAGACCAGACATTTCATATGCTGTAAATGTATTGTCCAGAAGAGTTAATGATCCAAAAATTGAAGACTGGACAGCAGTAAAACACTTATTAAGATATTTGAAAGGAACTTTAGATAAGAAATTGGTAATTAGAAACAGTAATTCAGATTTAGATTGTTATGTGGATAGTTCTTTTGCATCAGAATTAGGAGACAAGAAGTCAGTTACAGGAATGATAATTAAGTACGGTGAAAGTCCAATAGTCTGGAGAAGTAGAAAACAAACTAATGTAGCGTTAAGTACGACTGAAGCAGAATTCGCAGCTTTAAATGAGATAGTGAATGAGGTACAGTGGGTTGAGCAATTGTTAAATGATTTAAACGAAAGTTACAAGATACCAGTAGAAATTCTGGAAGATTCACAGTCATGCATAGCAATGGCTGAAGCTGAAAATTTGAAGAACAGAACAAAATATGTTGGAGTAAGATATCAAAATGTGCGAGACATGGTTCAGAAGGGTGAAATAGAACTGAGATATATAGAAACACAACACAACATAGCAGATTTGTTCACAAAAGCATTGACGGCGGAAAAACATGAAAGACTGACACAGATGGTTGGAATGACATTATAAGACACATGCAATATTTTATTTTGGAGGGGATTGTTAAGGAAAATGCAACATGGGACATACAGTAATAGAAATAAAATATGTATGTGATAGTCACAGTGACTAAGCAGGAACAATCATGAAGCTACACAGGTGAAAAGGATAATGTAATTTGGAAGCCTTGAGAGCCAAGGACAAAGTTATAGAGTGTATATTGAAAACACCTGTTATAGATTGCAAACACCTGAGATTCATTAAGTAGTCAAGGTAAAATGATGAAATACTTGGGTTGGTCTTAAGTATGGGATGATCTATGTAAACCAATCAAAATGAATGTACACGCCCACTGGGTGGAAACTGACTAGTGGGTGGTGACTAACAATGGCTATAAGTGCAATGTTTGCCAATGCATATTGTGGAGTATTGTGGTGTAGTAGAGATTGTGATTTGTAGGGCATATAGTATTTATATATAGTAGAATAAAGTAGATCTTTTATATAAGACTACTGAGTTGTCTGGTGTCTTGAGGGAAGATACAAGAACCAGAAGAATCCTGGAGAGGTTTGGAGACATCTCAGGAAGAAGAGTGAGAAGGCTTGGAGAGTTTGTCAGGGTCTTCAGCCTATTCTCTGAAACTCTGCTGCTTGGGAAAGAAGCATCAACCACTGATCAAAGCTGGTCAGCTCTGCTGCATAACAAGGTGGTGAGTTAGAGCCAGAGGTGTAGAGCTACAACTCCCATCATCCCTGACATTACATGAAGTTAAACTACAAATTTTAGCTGAGATTAAATTTAAAACATTTCAGATTTTTGTACCCTATACTGAAACATGACTTCTAATATTATGAAAAATTCATAAAGAGTTGTTTTACATATCCAAGATCTTGGAATTAGAGCAGATTTTTAAAAAGTCTTCACATTCCCATGACATACCTTCATGTTTCTGAAGTATTTTGTTCAGCCTTTGGAACTGACAGCTCCATTTAAGAAACCCAGTTTCCTTAGGAATGCATTTGTAGTTTATTCTTTCTATAACACCTAGCTTATGCGAGAATTTACAATAATCACTTGTAGTAACTTCTTCAGTAACAATTTAGATATAAATAGAAAGTTAGGGCCTTTGCAGACTGCCAGAAATAGTGCAAATTGCGTCCACTTTAAGGGTTAGGGTTAGGGGATCATGGAAACTGTATTTTATTGTGGCACCAGAGCTCTCTGACAAAGAAGGCTCAATGTCTCAGGAAAAAAACAAAAACAACAATTCCCATGACTCCCTAGCACTAACCCTAACACTTAAAGTAGACTCAATTTGCACTATTTCTGGCAGTCTGCAAAGGCCCTTAAAGAGTTAATAATAGTAATTTTCAGCTAGAAAATTCTGTTAAATCCACCTCATACTATGTTCTCACATTGCAGTTTCTAAACAAATGAAACTATATGCCTTCTCAACTCAATAGATACATACATACTTTATATAAGCTATAAACAAGTAATTTCAACTGCTAATATGCAAAAATACAGTATTACACTATAATCAGTATTGCCCAGAGTGTTTAGCACACAGGCTAGAACTCATTTTAGGGCCTGTTCTGTGATGGTAAAAAAATACTGCCATCATAGCTCTATAGTATAATTCAGTTTAACGCTTCCAAATAATGAGAAATATTCTGCCCAGTTGCAAGAATTCTTGATGGTCCACTGTGATCAGTTTGTAAAGCTTTGTGAAAATAAATTATTAAGCATAGAATGATAAACTAGACGTATGCATCATATTAAACCTTACCTTGTTACATGTTTATAGCTGCTCAGCTGCAAAGACAGTTCTCAAAACAAAAGGAATGGCAAGATAGAAATGTGTTATCTAAATGCTTAAAAGATTTGAAGATCTGTGTAAGGCATTCCTGTTTAAAGGCATTTCATAGAGGACATTCCATAGTGGAGCACCCCCTCCCTGTTAGATTGTTCACATAGTTTTATAATGAATTGACCAGGCTTTAGGCAATGGCACCAACAGAACTGGTGGTAAATTGGCAGGGCATAAAATGACATGGGGTAACTCAGAGGAACTGATTTGGCAGTAAATGTAGAAGAGGTAAGAGAAAATACTTCATGCAGTGCATCATTAAATTACATAATTCACTGCCAAAATGTGGTAAGGGCTGCTTAGTTAAATGGCTTTAGAAAGGAATTAATGAAGGATAAGTCTACCAGCAGCTATTTGTTAGTGATATTTTACAGATTTAGAGGCAGTATGCTACTAATTACCAGTTTCAAGTGTAAAAAGGCAAAAGGCAGTTATATCTTGCATACTGGCATTTCTGGAGGATCTGATATTCCACTGTGGAAAACAAGAGACTAAGCTAGATGGATCCTTGGTTCTTTTTATGCACTATTTTCTGTATGTGACCTATTTAATTCAAATTCTTTTAAATAATTAGACATTAATTTTATACAAGAAAAATGTGTAGTCTGATGGTAAACAAGTATTATTAATATCCGTTATAGTTGTGTAGTAGACTCAAAGCACATAAACCATTTTGAGGAGTACTATGTACAGAACATCATGGCATTTGAATAAAAAATGGTTCATATGGGACAGCCACAGCTACTTCTGTCAGATCTACATATGCACAGGCATACCTCTTTTAACAAAGCTTCTGAGAATGAATTTTTTTTTAAAGGCTTTTGGGCATACATGACAAGCTGGCTCCCCCCATTCTTTGGAGGTGAGAGTGACAGAGAGAAGTGGCCCCATCCCAATTCCCTATGTTGTGGGTTAATCCTTTTGTGTTCAGATTTTTTAGTGATTGAGCTTGAGTCCTCCTTCAGCAGGAGCCTTGGAGAACTATGTTCATTTAGATTGCTACACTGATATGTCATGTGATTTAAAAAGGGAAGACAGCCAACCTTACACTTTGGAAGAAGCCTTCAAGTGGTATTCAGAAAGTTAAAAAAAAAAAAAAAAACCTTATGCAAAGCTTACCTGACCTAACTGTTCCATTCTGAACAAAAGGTTTATGAAACATGCTCTTTTTTCCTGATGTAAGAACCTATTTCTATTCTTTCCATGTTATTTTTTCCATATTATTCTACTATTTGTTATTTCTTATTTTTTCAGTTATTTATATTGGAATAAAATGTTAGTATCCCAGGTATCAATGAGAAATCAGCTGTGCAGGTGGGGATATCATTTTGAATATAAAACAACACAAAAAAATCTTCCTTACCTGCAGTCTGAAGTGGCACAGTGTTCTATAAAAGGGAACATTATTTTGGCATGTATGGTTAATTGCTCTGAACTCCTCCCAGTGTAAAGCACTGGTACATGTTGAAGTGAAAGCAAAAATTGTCTTTCTCCATCTATACTTACTGAGCAGAGGGCATTCATATTCTTGTCCAAGTGCTGGCAATATTTGGCATGTGGCCATATCTATCTTGTGATAGGTAGTCCCTCCTGAGTCAAATATATAATGGCAGTGGCGAAGGCTCCAGGAGCCAAGCAGGGAGAGTTGGACCAGCCCCTCCGTTCTCCAACAGCTGAGCGGCCGGAGTGGAGGCTATTTAACACCCTCAGCCACCCCAGCGGCAACGGCAGCGGTGAAGGTTCCAGGAACCAAGCAGGGAGAGTTGGACCAGCCCCTCCCTTCTCCAATAGCCGAGCGGCCAGAGTGGAGGCTATTTAACACCTTAGCCTCCTCTAGCAGCACCGGCATTAACTCCAGGCGTAGCTAGAGAGCCCGAAGCTTCCTGAGAGACAGTGGCGGCATAAAGAAAATCTGATTGGAGGGGTTATTAAATCTGTCCACACTCCCTGATTTCTATCAGTAGCTGTTGGGAGGTGGAGAGTAGTGTTGGAGAGGGCTTCTGTCTCCTAGCCTACCCTCCCCCTCCATCAGTAGAAACAATTATAGAAACTGTTCTACCGGGAGGGTTATGTGGCTTTATGGTCTCCTCCATCAACTGAGGCTGGGAATGTGTTGGGGGCGGAAATTGGAGTTGTGCAGGGGAAAGGGAGGTATGGTTGGAACAGAGTGAACAGATGTTAGAAAAGAAGACGAGATCCCTGTTTGACAGCTATCCCGCCTTTAGTTCACTCTGTTTCCCGGAATGGATTGGGGAACGCACCTACCATTCCACAGAACCTTACTCTGCTCCTTTGCAACGCCAGGTCAGTTAAAAATAAAACTCATATTATCTACGATCTTCTTTTGGATGAGGATGCCGACCTGGCTTTTTTTACAGAGACCTGGCTGGGAGAGGACAGCGCTGTTACATGGACACAGGCCCTCCCAGCTGGGTACTCTGTGAGTGAGCAGATAAAGGAAAGTGGGCGGGGGGCGGAGTGGCTCTGGTTTATAAAAATACTCTTACCTTGACCAGGATAACTGTCTGGAACACGGTCCACTTCGAGTGTATATACCTGAGCCTGAGGACCAGGGATAGTATACTGACCACCCCGTTGTCTAGCAGACTCCCTAACCGAGCTGACACAGCTGGTCTCAGAGTTGCTGTTGGAGTCGCTTTGACTTTTAGTTCTGAGCACTTCAACATCCCACTCGAGACCAGTCTGTTAAATCTAACTGGCGCAGCTCGGGAGTTCATGGAATCCATGACAAACATGGGCCTATCCCAATTGGTTGTCGGGCCCACACATTGTGCGGGTCATACCCTTGATGCGGTCTTCAGTACAGAACAGGAATATCCGTGGGTGGAGGTTACAAAAACTACTGCATTGTCATGCATGGATCATTTCCTGGTCAAGACCGAACTAAGAGCTGCTATCCGCCCCACTGGGGCTGGTGGACCTATTAGAATGGTCTGCCCTCGAGGGCTAATGGAGCATATAGGATTCCAGAAAGCCTTGGAGGATTTAATGGTAGGTAGCGTCGGTGACCATGTTGAAGCTTTGGTTAACACTTGGAACACCGATCTCACCAGGGCTATCGACATGATCGCTCCCAAGTGTCCTTTCCAACCCGTTTTAAATCGTAGGCCATGGTATACATCAGAGCTTACGAAAATGAAGCGGGTTGGACAACGACTAGAATGCAACTGGCGGAAAACTCTACTCTTATCTGACAGAACTCATAATAGGAACTTCCTTTGGTCCTATCGAGAGGCAATACGTGCAGCTCAGAGATCCTTCTGTTCTGCATGTATTGCGTCTGCAGAGTTCTGTCCAGCAGAGCTGTTTAGGGTGGTAAGGGAACTGACGCAGGTTTCTCCTGAACAGATCCCATTACTTAACCCAGGGGTAGGCAACCTTTTGGAGACCTGGGCCGGTCCCCCGAAGTCCAGGTCTCCGCTGGGCCGAGGGTGGCGGAATGGCGGCGCGCACGTGCACACCCTCCGCTACTGCGCACGAACCCCCCACTCACGGTGCCACTGCCGCCGCTGTAGTACGCGCGGGCGCAGCCGCCGCAGCGCATGTCGTGGCCGCCATTTTGATTTCCAAAATGGCGGCCACGACGCATTTGTGCATGTGCAGGAGTACTGAGCATGCGCAAACAAGTCATGGCCGCCATTTTTGAGAACAAAATGGCGGCCACCACTTGCGGCCGCCATTTTGATTTCTAAAATGGCGGCCGCAACTCGTTTGCGCATGTGCAGTCCTCCTGCGCATGTGCAAACGCGTCGCAGCCACCATTTTGGAAATCAAAATGGCATGCGCGGCACACGCGGCCGCACGGACGGCAAAAACGCGTGGCGGCGGCAGGAGTCTGCCTGGGCCGGTAAGTCCGGCGGCCTGAGCCGGAACCGACCCGGGGGCCATAGGTTGTTGGTCCCTGACTTAACCTGACAACTGTGACACGTTTAACAACTTCTTTGCAGATAAAATCTCTCAGATAAGAGCTGACCTAGATGCCAGTGTTTCGACAGAAACAAATGACAAAGTGTCTAGCAACTCCGTTATCGAAGTTATCCTGGATCAGTTTCAATCTGTGAGTACTGATGACGTGGACAAGCTCCTTGGTAGAGTGAGGAAAACAACCTACCCTCTCAATCCTTGCCCATCATGGCTGGCTGTGCAGGGGGGGGGATGCATTAAGGAGGTTCCTTACGGACATCATCAATGCATCCCTCAGGGAGGGTTATATTCCATCTTGTTTGAAGGAAGCGGCTGTTAAGCTGCTTCTGAAGAAACCCTACCTGGACCCCCTGGATATGAACAAGTATAGGCCAGTCTCTTTGTTACCATTCATGACCAAGGTAATCGAGAGGGTGGTTGCTCTTCAACTCCAAGCTGTCTTGGATGAAACCGATTATCTAGACCCATTTCAAACTGGCTTTAGGACAGGATTTGGAGTTGAGACTGCCATGGTTGCCTTGACCGACGACCTGCGTCTGAGCATCGACAGGGGTAGTGTGACCTTGTTGGTGCTTCTAGACCTCTCCGCAGTTTTTGATACGATAGATCATGGCATCCTCCTAGATTGCCTGAGTGGGTTGGGAATCGGAGGCATTGTGCTCCAGTGGTTCCGTTCCTTCCTCTCGGGCAGATCCCAGAGGGTGCTGCTTGGGGGCAGTCACTCTAGTAAAAAGGAGCTCACCTGCGGCATCCCTCAAGGTTCCATTCTGTCCCCGACGTTGTTTAATACCTATATGAAGCCGCTGGGTGAGATCATTTGGAGTTATGGAGCTGGGTGTTATCAGTATGCAGATGACACCCAGATCTATTTCTCCATGTCTCGATCGTCAGCCTTGAATTCCGATGGCTTCTCTTCTCTCAATGAATGTGTTAGGGCAGTAATGGGCTGGATGACGAAAAACAGATTGAGACTGACTCCAGAAAAAACGGAGGTGCTCATGGTAGCTGCCCTGAAACCAAGAATTGGGTTGCAACCTCCGGTCCTGGATGGGGTCACACTCTCCATAGACTGTGTTCGCAGTCTGGGGGTGCTCCTCGACTTGTCGCACCTGACGACAGATCAGGTAAATGTGACGGTCAGGAGTGCCTGTTATCAGCTTCAGCTGATACGCCAGCTGCGCCTTTTCTGTAAGTAAGGGACCTTGAGACCGTAGTGCACTCGCTGGTAACCTCCCGTCTGGATTTCTGTAATGCGCTTTACGTTGGGCTACCCTCATGCTTGGTCCAGAAACTTCAGATAGTACAAAATATGGCAGCCAGAGTGGTCTCGGGAACATCTCGCAGATACATTACCCCGGTGTTAAAATCTTTCCACTGGCTGCCTATCAGTTTCCGGGCCCAGTATAAGGTGTTGGTTATTACCTTTAAAGCCCTAAATGGCTTGGGCCCAACTTATCTTCAGAACCGCCTCCTCCCATATAATCCTCCCTGCGCACTCCAGTCCTCTGGGAGGAATTTGCTTTAGCCACAAAAATCTGGGCTGTTTGCAACCTCCCAGAGAGCATTTTCAGTAATCACCCCCAGATTATGGAACAACCTGCCGGACGAGATCCATCAGATTACGAGCCTGAGTAGTTTTTAAAAGGCGGTGAAAACGGGTCTCTTTCAGCAGGGCTTTCCTGATTAGATCCCGGCCCCAGGAGCTGCGCCTCTTGCTGTCTCTTGGCTTGTCTGCTGCTGGTTTAATGTGTTCTTTTTTTAAAGATTTTTGTAGATTTTATTGATGTTAGTTTAATACTTTTTTAATGGGGAGGGCGGGTTTGGGGGTTTTAGTTTGTAAATTGATGTATTCTTAATTGTTGTAAGCCACCCTGATTATTTTTAACAGAGGGGCGGGGTAATAATAATAATAATAATAATAATAATAATAATAATAATAATAATAATAGCTCGGGGTGGGTTACTCGTATCTATATGTGAAGATGGCTTAATAGTCTATATGTGAAGATGGCTTATGGAGAGTATAACAATTCATTTTATTCCATAGTAACTGAACCTCAAGCTTGACCCAGGATGTAGTTCTTGAAAGGTTGTGGTCAAGCAAGTAAGAGCACAATTATTAGTTGAAAGATTTTTCAGAACTCAGAACATTGACTGGCAAAGTGTGGTCTTTCAGATGTTGGACTCCAACTCCCGGTAGACTTATTCAGTATAGCCAATGGAGATAAATGCTGGGAGTTGCAGTACAAAAACACCCAATATTTTCCTACAGTATGCATCAGAAATAAATAATAATGAAAATAAATACAATGAACTGAGTGAAAAATGTTAGAAAGCAGCATCTTATCAAATTTTAAATTGCCAGGAATTTACTGAATTCCTGAGGTGAGGTGTCATAGCGAGAGATAGCAAGAAACGAAGACTTAGCTGGAGAAAGAACTTGCAAAACAAGAAGGAACTTGTAGAAACACTGTCTGCTCCGAGTTACATATGATGTCTACAAGATAGCAATGGATATGAGACCTGGGTATATTTTGTAACTATGGAAAACATGTTCTTCCCAAGAACTGGCAAGACATGAGTATAAAGAAAGGGGATTTTCTGCTTCCCCTTGGTTGGCACCTACCTAGGCAAGGTGTCATCCCATCCCCTTCGAGAATGAACTGATCCATCATCCAGCAAATGGCCATGTTTTGTGGGTATGAATGTGTGTTTGGAAGAGCTCTTGATACTGAAAACGGTTGTCTTATTTGTTATTTATTATTGTCTTATTTGTTATGTCTTAATAAATGTTACATGCGTAGTGTTTAAAACCCAGATCTGTCTATATTGAAAATCCTATAGCCTAGGGTGGCTAAATTTCTCTTTGGAATAAAAGAACTACATTGAACCTCGGTTCCTGCCACTCGGATTCAGCTTTGAACCTGGAGGCCCAGGTCTCTGCAGTGGCCAGGAGTGCTTTTGCACATTTAAAGCTTATGCGCCAGCTGTGCCCGTTACTTGAGATGCCGGATCTGGCCTCGGTGGTGCATGCCTTGGTTACATCCCATTTGGACTACTGTAATAGGCTCTATGTGGGCTGCCTTTGAAGAGTGTTCGGAAACTTCAGCTGCTCCAAAGAGCTGCAGCCAGGCTCTTAACTAGGGGAGGGTACAGAGATCACATAACGTCACTGTTGAAACAGCTTCATTGGCTGTCAGTTTGTTTCTGGGCACAATTCAAGGTGCTGGTTATGACCTATAAAGCTTTATATGGCTCAGGTCCAGTCTATTTGGCAGACCGTATCTTTCTATATGAGCCAGCCCAGGCTCAGCCCTGGTGGCGCAGTGGTTAAATGCCTGTACTGCAGCCACTCACTCATAGACCACAAGGTTGCGAGTTCAATACCAGCCAGGGCTGAGGCTCGACTCAGGCCTGCATCCTTCCGAGGTCGCTAAAATGAGTACCCAGCTTGTTGGGGGGCAATCAGCTCACAGTTGTAAACCGCTTAGACATCCCATAGCGTGATATGAAGCGGTATATAAATAAGCTGCTTTGCTGAGATCTTCTGGAGAGATCCTTTTTCATCATCACAAACACAGTTGGTGGGGATGCGAGAGAGGGCCTTCTCAGTGGTTGCCCCTAGACTCTGGAACTCCCTTCCCAGGGAAACCAGAATGGTTCCCTCCTTGTTGGCCTTCCATCAGCAGGCTAAGGCCTACCTGTTCAAACAGGCTTTAAAAATGGAATGTTTGTAAGGACCAGCTTGGGAATGTTTTTCATTTTAAAGTTTTTTACACAGTTTTATCTTTTTAAAATGTATTTTATTCTTTTAATAGCTATCTAACATTGTAATAATAATTTAATTCCTTTTTAATGCACCTCTTTTCTGATTTTAATTGTATTTTTTAAAAATAGTGTGAAGTCGCTCTGAGTCCCAGTTTTGGGAAAAGAGCATAATAATAATAATAATAATAATAATAATAATAATAATAATAATAATAATAGAAAAATGTTTTCTATACTGTTTTCTATTCTATAATGTTTTCTATATGAAGGCAACTATTTGACAGTCCAGGACCTGATGCTGCTGCTTGCATTTAGATCTTACTTTAAATTGTGGCTGGTCCACAGTATAAATGCTAGTTTTTCCAAGCTATTAAATTCAGTTAAGAAAATACTGGTGGGAGAAACAATTTCAGCTTCAACACTTCCCCGCTGGAAAAATGTGCAGAAAACAGTATGTGTTCTAAGGGTTATCCGAAGTACTATAAGCAGTTGGTGAAGTAGTGTGATAAGAAGGATGAAGCCATAACTGAGAGTGAGACATGTCCTCATTCCTTCCTGACAGGACACAGGAAGTGACACTGAGGGTAGGGGAAACTGGAGAGACTATGATGCAAGCATAGCTAGGAGTGCCTGACATTACAATAAATGCCAGTATCCTGGGCAGTTTCAAACAGTCAACAACTAAGCATGTGTGGAATGTTTTTTCCCATTAACTCAATGATTCCATTCTTGCTTTTTGTGTTAGGAACATACAACATTCCTTTAATGGAAGCAGGGTTTTTTTCTTATTCATCACACACATTATGCCACAAATATTAATAAAAGTTTTTAAAAAGGAAATAGAAGTTGTACAGAACACAATTAGAATTGATGCTGGAATACCTGTCTGCCGCTCTCTACATCTGTAGAGCTGTTTCTAACAAACTGGAACATATTTCAAGTGACCTAATGTAGACCTCTGTCCATATGACAATGCTGAATGTTAATGTTAACTTTGTTCTAGGCACAAGTCCTATCTAATATGACTTATCACCAGATTAACAGCAAAATCTTAATTTTCTTAAATACTGGATGTTTCCTGCTGACTCTAAGATAAAAAAAAATACAAGACATATAATGTACATATCTTTAGAAGCCAGTTTAAAACTTGAATATCTTTCTTCATTTGCACGTTCTGTAGTGAGGGATGATTTTCAAGATAACTATGAAAATAATGCACAGAAGGCACAAACTAAGCTACCTTAGCTCAGGTTGTACAGACAAATGAAATACTCATTACAGAACTACTGGCCATACTCATGACTGTATGGCCATTTGTAAAGTCTCGTTTCTTATTTCTAGTATAGGAGTTAATATATGAAGTATTTCAAATAAGGTGGGAGGGAAAAGGATTGAGTGCAGTACTTGATTGAGTATTCACATTTCCTCCTTTGTAGGAGGAATTAATTAGGTACCTTGAGCCTAATTAAGATCCAACATGATCTGTCCTGCCAACAAGATGCCCTACAAGGGAAAAAAGTGGATAGTCAAGCCCTCTGCAAATGGGGATGGGGGGAATCTTTCCATACCATGTGGGGAAGCTGGGTCCAATCTTATATTATCAGCTGCTCAACAATCCCCTTTGGAGTTGTTTAGTAGTTATCACATGACAATCAAGAATTCATCTGGATTATATCTATGTCCATTTGAGCCAGCATCCAATTTCCAGTTAGATATTTTAATGTGGAAGCTTAACAGCAGGGTGTGAAAAGTGGTCATCTTGTGCTTATTATTGTCACTGCCTTTTAATATGAAGTATAGGTATAAATGACTGAAAATTGTTCAATTAACATGTTTTGAGATGTAAATCAAGTTTCTACCAGAGTAAAAAAAAATAACATAAATAAGCATTTATTATGAATAAAATATTACTATAAGTTATAAAACTGCTTAAAGTTGTGGTAAAATACATAGGACTGGATTTGCAACCATGAGTGGATGGGAAATAGTTGTTCCTTCTATTATATGCACTTCTGTGAAAGTTCTCACTCACTCGGAAGTATAACAGGGAAATTCTATGAGTTTTTCACTTGCAGAAGAAGATGGTATTTAGTTTAGTTTCATGTTGGTCATACCATGTCCCAGCATGAATACTGACCAAAATATAACTTTTGGTTGTGGAACACTTTGGCCCAAACTCATTTTACTCTAATTAGAATGCTAAATGTGTGAATAGGATGACAAGTAAATACAAAATTCATGTCCTTGCTCAGTACAGAAAAGAATGTTATTTAAACACAGATGGATTATAAAATAGTTATTTATTTCTAAGGCCTTGCCATTTGGTTAAGAAGCAACGCTATTTTACTGTTTGAATAGTTAAATAGTGGTTACATTACATAAGATGTACACAAGAAGAAATTTACATGGGAACCTTAATTATAAATTAAAAGGATTATTTTGAGGACAGTGATGTCATCTTATATCTGTTTTTTTAAAAAACTGAGCTATATTGTAACTGCTTTTGAAATCCTTCTCCCTGTCTTCATGTGTGCATACTGACAGGAATGTTACAGAAATAATTATATTATCCCTTATTAATGAAGTATACAGTTTATTATACAAAAGCTTAATCTGTCCTCCCACCCTTGGAAGAGACATGATAAAACATACATACACCAAAGAGCTGCATGCAAAATATAAGATCCAGCTATTTAGACCCACCCTCTTCTATCAGCCACTCTATGAATTTCCTGAATATCATAGCCAATTCAGCAACCCTGAACTCAATGCACCCAAGAGCTGCTGTTAGGGCAAAAAGTGAGAGTCCAATGATTACAAGCAAATACCATGTGCTCCTAAAAGGCTGTTTGGATTTCAACAATAACAAAGTTTGCACAATTTTACTTCAGGATAAAGTTTTATAATTAATTTAATTTATTGATTTAAAGAGATATTATTTATGAAAGTATTAATTAGATATTCATGATAATGAGTGTATATATGCAAATGAAGAAATAAAATCTTAACCCACCATAACATTTTCTCCAATTTGTAAGTTGCCGCTCATGAAAAGTATGGTGTAGATGGTAGAATGATACTGTACCTGATTAGCTCTGGAGGTGGTCATGGGATCAGATGGAGAGGACTTGGTGGTAGTTGGGGATGATGGCAATGTCTGGGAACAAAGCAGTTCAGGAGCAAATCAACCTCAACAAGCCTTAGACTGAACAGTAAAAAAAATTAAACAAATGTAATGTAATAGAAAATTAAATAGAAAAAGCCTGAAAACGGAATTTATCTTCCTCATTGGAACTTAATGGAATTTAATGCCAATCAAGTAAATAACTAATGCATGTAAGTTTGCATGCATATGCATGTAAAACAAACTAATGGCTCAAAATCAAAATGGTAAACTCACAAAATAATAAAAAATATGTTGACCATGTGAATAACATTTTCTTTCCCATATTAGTTTCTTAGGGAAAGTAAAGATTAATAAAAGCAAAAACAAATTCCAACAAGTTCAATGAGCAGATGTACCATTTAACCACATTTCTGCTAGTAAGTTCTTAGAAGATTAAAGTCTGTGTTTTGATGTATTATCTTGATCCATCCTTGTTGCATCTTGATTTCGTCTTATAAAGATTATTCCATATGAATTTAGTGATTCACAGCATAAAACCATTACATTCAGAGATTTAAAAACAATAACTGCTATTTATTTATTATTATTTAACATAATGGATTTAAAGAATATGTCAACATAAATCAAGTCTTGGGTAAAATTACAATAATCATAGTAATACATTTATTACTGATGCTCAATAATACATTTATCACTGAAGTTAATGAATCTCCATTAGTATGCATTTAAAATAAAGTTTGAATGTATCAATGTGTTTCTTAAAAATGTAGTATAGTAAATTAAAATACTTGCTAATGAATAAATATAGCTGTGAAATGCATGTCCAGCTCTCTCCATTATGGTATGATTATAAGTGTCAGGCTTTAACACAGGTCCAATGAGGCAGACATATTTCAATTTCCATTTAAAAAACATATCCTTGACTATTTTAAGTATTTTAATGCAATACTAATGTGCCACAAAATTCATTTTATTGTTACGCTGAAACAGATTAAACATAGCTAAATATTTAGAAATAATTTATATACATATAGTGGTATATGTCTGAAATGATACAACACCCAGGAATGGCTGATCCATGTTACAGGCAATTTTGCAAGCATAACAGTTCCGGAAAATGACACTGTCAGAATCATCTCTTGGTGAACAGCAATATGGCTTTTACAATATATGAAGTAGCCCTGAGACAACATTTTTGACCCATCTTTATTTAAATTTCAGTTATTCAGAAACAAAACCAAAACCTAGAAATGTGATTAGAGCCATAGAGCAAACACAGAAAGGATTTCTAATTGGTTTGTGTGACTCTATCTGAAACTAACCAAAAAAGTACCACATTACTCTATTTACTGTTGCAATAAATGAAGACAGAAATGCGGGATGTAGTGATATGAAACTGACCCATTTTCAAGGTAAGTTGTCTGAATGGGAATAATATTTGGAGTGGACCATGTCCCTATTTAAAAATTGGATACACTGGAAATCTATGCATTTTTATGTTGAAAATTTTAAGGAATTCTCAAAAAATAGCTAATTTTATTTTTTAGTTGCCTTTATCATCATTCAGGTCTTTGTTAATGTCTTTATAGAAACCTTGTCTTTATACAGTTTAAACCCTACTTCTTATACTGTCCAGGAAGACTAACAGATACCGTATTTTTCGGCATATAAGACGCACTTTTTCTTCCCCAAAACGAGGGTGGGAAAGTTGCTGCGCCTAATGAAGTGAATATAAAAGCTGAGGGCAAACTGCCGAGGCCTAGGCTAAAAGTAGGCCTCATTTCAGCCTGAGCCTCGGTGCTCCAGTGGGCTCCTCCCATCCCAGGAAGAGCCCATTGGAGCAGCCAGGACGGGGGTGGAAAGAGTCCTCTTTTCCTGGCTAGTTGAATGTGCTCCTCCTCTTTCCACCCCCATCCTGGGTGCTTCAATGGACTCTTCCTGGGGTCAGAGGACATCCTCCCATCCCAGGAAGAGTCCATTGGAGCACCCAGGACGGGGGTGGAAAGAAATTACTCCAAGGCACTGGATTAGTACCCTGGCCAAGTTACACTGTCTCAGCCTCAGAGGGTGCAAATGGCAAACTCCCTCCTCTGAGGAAATCTGCCAGGAAAACGCTCATGGTAGGATCCAAATAATCCAGAAATTACTCCAAGGCACTGGATTAGTACCCTGGCCAAGTTACACTATCTCAGCCTCAGAGGGTGGAAATGGCAAACTCCCTCCTCTGAAGAAATCTGCCAGGAAAACGCTCATGGTAGGATCAAAATGATCCAGAAATTACTCCAAGGCACTGGATTAGTACCCTGGCCAAGTTACACTGTCTCAGCCTCAGAGGGTGGAAATGGCAAACTCCCTCCTCTGAAGAAATCTGCCAGGAAGACGCTCATGGTAGGATCCAAATGATCCAGAAATTACTCCAAGGCACTGGATTAGTACCCTGGCCAAGTTACACTGTCTCAGCCTCAGAGGGTGCAAATTGCAAACTCCCTCCTCTGAGGAAACTGCCAGGAAAACGCTCATGGTAGGATCCAAATGATCCAGAAATTACTCCAAGGCACTGGATTAGTACCCTGGCCAAGTTACACTGTCTCAGCCTCAGAGGGTGCAAATTGCAAACTCCCTCCTCTGAGGAAATCTGCCAGGAAAACGCTCATGGTAGGATCCAAATGATCCAGAAATTACTCCAAGGCACTGGATTAGTACCCTGGCCAAGTTACACTGTCTCAGCCTCAGAGGGTGCAAATTGCAAACTCCCTCCTCTGAGGAAATCTGCCTGGAAAACGCTCATGGTAGGATCCAAATGATCCAGAAATTACTCCAAGGCACTGGATTATTACCCTGGCCAAGTTACACTGTCTCAGCCTCAGAGGGTGGAAATGGCAAACTCCCTCCTCTGAGGAAATCTGCCAGGAAAACGCTCATGGTAGGATCCAAATGATCCAGAAATTACTCCAAGGCACTGGATTAGTACCCTGGCCAAGTTACACTGTCTCAGCCTCAGAGGGTGCAAATTGCAAACTCCCTCCTCTGAGGAAATCTGCCAGGAAAACGCTCATGGTAGGATCCAAATGATCCAGAAATTACTCCAAGGCACTGGATTAGTACCTTGGCCAAGTTACACTGTCTCAGCCTCAGAGGGTGCAAATTGCAAACTCCCTCCTCTGAGGAAATCTGCCAGGAAAACGCTCATGGTAGGATCCAAATGATCCAGAAATTACTCCAAGGCACTGGATTATTACCCTGGCCAAGTTACACTGTCTCAGCCTCAGAGGGTGGAAATGGCAAACTCCCTCCTCTGAGGAAATCTGCCAGGAAAACGCTCATGGTAGGATCCAAATGATCCAGAAATTACTCCAAGGCACTGGATTAGTACCCTGGCCAAGTTACACTGTCTCAGCCTCAGAGGGTGCAAATTGCAAACTCCCTCCTCTGAGGAAATCTGCCAGGAAAACGCTCATGGTAGGATCCAAATGATCCAGAAATTACTCCAAGGCACTGGATTAGTACCCTGGCCAAGTTACACTGTCTCAGCCTCAGAGGGTGGAAATGGCAAACTCCCTCCTCTGAGGAAATCTGCCAGGAAAACGCTCATGGTAGGATCCAAATGATCCAGAAATTACTCCAAGGCACTGGATTAGTACCCTGGCCAAGTTACACTGTCTCAGCCTCAGAGGGTGGAAATGGCAAACTCCCTCCTCTGAAGAAATCTGCCAGGAAAACCTCATGGTAGGATCCAAATGATCGAGAAATTACTCCAAGGCACTGGATTAGTACCCTGGCCAAGTTACACTGTCTCAGCCTCAGAGGGTGCAAATGGCAAACTCCCTCCTCTGAGGAAATCTGCCAGGAAGACGCTCATGGTAGGATCCAAATGATCCAGAAATTACTCCAAGGCACTGGATTAGTACCCTGGCCAAGTTACACTGTCTCAGCCTCAGAGGGTGCAAATGGCAAACTCCCTCCTCTGAGGAAATCTGCCAGGAAAACGCTCATGGTAGGATCCAAATGATCGAGAAATTACTCCAAGGCACTGGATTAGTACCCTGGCCAAGTTACACTGTCTCAGCCTCAGAGGGTGCAAATGGCAAACTCCCTCCTCTGAGGAAATCTGCCAGGAAAACGCTCATGGTAGGATCCAAATGATCCAGAAATTACTCCAAGGCACTGGATTAGTACCCTGGCCAAGTTACACTGTCTCAGCCTCAGAGGGTGCAAATGGCAAACTCCCTCCTCTGAGGAAATCTGCCAGGAAAACGCTCATGGTAGGATCCAAATGATCCAGAAATTACTCCAAGGCACTGGATTCGTACCCTGGCCAAGTTACACTGTCTCAGCCTCAGAGGGTGGAAATGGCAAACTCCCTCCTCTGAGGAAATCTGCCAGGAAAACCCTCATGGTAGGATCAAAATGAGCCAGAAATTACTCCAAGGCACTGGATTATTACCCTGGCCAAGTTACACTGTCTCAGCCTCAGAGGGTGGAAATGGCAAACTCCCTCCTCTGAAGAAATCTGCCAGGAAAACCCTCATGGTAGGATCAAAATGAGCCAGAAATTACTCCAAGGCACTGGATTCGTACCCTGGCCAAGTTACACTGTCTCAGCCTCAGAGGGTGGAAATGGCAAACTCCCTCCTCTGAGGAAATCTGCCAGGAAAACCCTCATGGTAGGATCAAAATGAGCCAGAAATTACTCCAAGGCACTGGATTATTACCCTGGCCAAGTTACACTGTCTCAGCCTCAGAGGGTGGAAATGGCAAACTCCCTCCTCTGAAGAAATCTGTCAGGAAAACCCTCATGGTAGGATCAAAATGAGCCAGAAATTACTCCAAGGCACTGGATTATTACCCTGGCCAAGTTACACTGTCTCAGCCTCAGAGGGTGGAAATGGCAAACTCCCTCCTCTGAAGAAATCTGCCAGGAAAACGCTCATGGTAGGATCAAAATGAGCCAGAAATTACTCCAAGGCACTGGATTATTACCCTGGCCAAGTTACACTGTCTCAGCCTCAGAGGGTGGAAATGGCAAACTCCCTCCTCTGAAGAAATCTGCCAGGAAAACGCTCATGGTAGGATCCAAATGATCCAGAAATTACTCCAAGGCACTGGATTAGTACCCTGGCCAAGTTACACTGTCTCAGCCTCAGAGGGTGGAAATGGCAAACTCCCTCCTCTGAGGAAATCTGCCAAGAAAACCCTCATGGTAGTGTCAAAATGAGCCAGAAATTACTCCAGGGCACTGGATTACTCTGGCCAAATCACACTCTCTCAGCCTCAGAGGATGGAAATGGCAAAAAAAAACCCCTTGAAGAAATCTTACAAGAAAACCCTCATGGTAGGGTCAAAATAAGCCATAAATTACTCCATAAGACAATGGCCTAAAAACTCCAAAGGTACCAGTCCATCTGATCTTGGAATCTAAGCAGGGTCAGCCCTGGATAGTCCTTGGATGAGAGACCGCCAAAGAATCCCAGGTGCTGCAGGCTGTATTTCAGAGGAAGGAACTGGCAAAACCACTTCTCGAGTCTTTCTTGCCTAAGAAATCCCTAAGAAATTCATGGAGTCACCATAAGGCGACAGGAGACTTGCAAGAAAGTTGGGCAGGGAATTTGTGCAATACCTGGCCCTGCTGCTGGCTTAAATTTACATTTACAACTTAAAATTGTTCTTAAACTGCTGTTAACTTTATACAGTTGATATAAAATATTTTACTACAGTATTTGGTTAAGAATCTTTTTTTTCTAGATTTTCCTCCTTTAAAATTGGGTGCGTCTTATATGCCGGAGCGTCTTATATGCCGAAAAATACGGCACTTAATTCTTATCACTGTTCTTGAGATATGATGGTCAGAAGGGACGTATGCCAAATGCATATACAGTCCGCCCACACAATACGTGAGCTTGCCATATGCGGACTTGAGGTCACATGGATGGCAAGCCTGGGGGGACAAAATAGCCACCTTTAGAATCAACGGGACTTGAGGTCCCGCAGTTTTTTCCATACGCAGAGGGGAGGGGGTCCAGAACATCTCCCTCATGTATACAAAGGGCCCACTGTAATGATATGTCTCTTGTGACCCTTATTTACTGACTGAACTGCTGTGATATCAAGGAAAGCTCAAAACCATCCCATCTCTTTAAGTTCGGCAACACAGTATTTGTGCCCATAACTTAATGGTTAGTGAAAGGAGGTTTGCCTGAACAACATCTTTGAAGTCCTGCTTGCCTGCCTAAACTGCCTAAAGGAGTCAGTTGTGAGGCCTTTGTTGAAAATAACAGAATCATAACAGTTGGAAGAGATCACAAGGACCATCAAGTCCCACCCCTCACATGCAGGAATACACAGTCTAAATATCCTTCACAGATAGCCATACAGTCTCTGTTTAAAAACCTCCAAAGGAGACTCCACCACACTTCGAGGCAGTGTATTCCACTGTCAAACAGCTCTTACGACCAGGAAGTTCATCCTAATGGTGAGGTGGAATATCTTTTCCTGTAGTTTGAAACCATTGCTCCGGGCCCTATTCTCTGGAGCTGCAGGAAACAAACTTGCTCCATCTTCAGTATGACACGGTTTCAAATATTTAAACATGGCTATCATATCACCTCTTAACCTTCTCCTCTCCAGACTAAACATATTCAGCTTCCTAAGTCGCTCCTCATAGGGCATGGTTTCCAGAACTTTCACCATTTTGGGCATCCCTGAATCCCTCTATGATGGATAATTATCAGTCAGTGCCAAATTCTTGGGCAAGGTATTGCAATATGAGGTGGTCTTTTAGCTCCAGGGATTACTGGATCTCCCTGTATGAACCCCCCAGAGTACTGAGGTCATCGGGAGAGGCCCTTCTCTCTGTCCCACCACCCTCTCAGGGTGCATTTGGTGGGAACAAAAGAGAGGGCCTTCCCAGTGGCTGCTCCCAAGCTTTAGCACTCCCTCCCTAGGGAGGCCAGGATGGCTCCATCCCTGCTGTCTTTCTGGCATTCTTGTGCCGGCAGGCCTTTGCAAACTGATAAGGGCTGAGAATGTTGTCCTAATGAAATTTTAAGGTTTGTATTTTTTTAACATATTCTATTTTAACTCATAACTGTTTTAAATTTTAAAATGTTTTTTTAAAAATTTTATATTTATACATTTTAATGTTGTAATGTTTTAAAATTGTATTGTTTTAAAGCTGCTGTTTGTTGCCTTGAGTCCCTATATTGAGAGAAAGGTGGGTAATAATAATAATAATAATAATAATAATAATAATAATAGAGGGAGACTGGCCAATTGGATAAAGGGAGTAGTGAATGCTTCACTACACCAAGGCAGGTTTCCAGCTTGTCTAAAAGAGGCTTTGGTGAAACCACTTCTGAAAAAAATTTCCCTGGGTTTCATCAGCCTGGAGAACTATAAGCCAGTCTCAAATACCCCCTTTTTGCTCTGGGTCTATTCTGTGGACCTGTAGAAAACAAGCTTGCTCTATTTTTAGTATGAAATGCTTTCAAATATTTAAACAGGGCTCTCATTCCATCTCTTAACCTTCTCCTCTCCAAGCTAAACATATCCAGCTCCCTAAGTCATTCCTCATAGGGCATGGTTTCCAGATCTTTCACTATTTTGGACATCCTCGAATCTCTCTACAATCGATAATTATCAGTCAGTCTCTAACATACCATTCTTGAGCAAGATATTGCAATGTAGGGTGGTCTTCCAGCTCCAGGGGTTCCTGGATGAAACAGATTATCTAAAACTATTTCAAATTGGCATCAGGACAGAGACAGCACTGGTCACTTTGGTGGTTGACCTACACAGGGAACTGGACAGGGGGAGTGTGTCCCTGTTGGTTCTGCTGGTCTTACTGGCTTTCAATATCATACCATGGTCAATCCCATCGACCATAGTATCCTTCTGAGTTGCTTCTCTGGGATAGGGCTTGGGGGCAGTGTTTCACAGTGCCTCTAGTCCTTCTTAGAAGTGGGGACCCAAATGGTTGTGCTGAGGACACTTGTTCGACACCCTGACTAGTAGCCTCAGGGTTTGTTTCTGTCCCTCCTGCTGTTTAATATCTACACGAAACCACTAGGGGAAGTCATCCAGAACTTTGGGCTTTCAGTATCATCAGCATGCTGATGGCCCCCAACTCTATCTCTCCTTTCCATCTGATTCCAAGGAAGCAGTTTTCTGTACTAAACAAGTGTCTACTGTCAGCAACGGACTAGATGAGGGTGAACAAATTGGAACTTACTCTAGAGAAGATAGATGTGCTCCTAATGAGTTGGAAGGATGATCAGGGAACAGGGATTCAGCCTGTGTTGGATGGGGTTACACTCCCTCTGAAATCTTAGATATGAAACCTGGGTGTGCTCCTGGATTTGGATCTGAGCCTGCATGCCCATATTTTAGTTGTGGCCAGAAGAGCATTTGCAGTTAAAACTAGTGTACCCATTCCTTGAGAAGTCAAACCTGGCTACAGTGATATATGCCTTGATTATATCTGGTCTGGACTACTGTAATTATTTTACAAGGCTCTGCCTTTGGAACTTCAGTGGATTTAAAATTCTGCAGCCAGGCTGGGGCTGGCTACAGGAATCACTACCTATCAGTCCATTTCCTGGCAGAATTCAAGTGCTGGTTATGACCTTTAAATCCCTAAATTGCTTCGGTCCAGATTGTATCTCCCTATACAAGCAAGAATGTATGTTAAGATCGGCAGGGGACGGCTTTCTCTCAGCCTCACCACCTTCACAGACACAGTCAGTGAGAACCTATGATCCTTCCAATTGGTGTGCTGTTTTTAATGTTTTTAATTTTTTTAATGGTAAAATGCTATGTTTTAACTTTATATTTTAATACTATTATTATTGAATTATTTTAATTTTTTTATTACAGTGGCCTCTTGTTATATGTGGGGGATCCGTTCAGGACCCACCCCCACCCCCCACATAAGGCAAAAAACGCAGGACCTCAAGTCCTGTTCTTCCCTGTGGCCACACACTCCCATGTGCACACCATTATAATATCTGGGGGCTTGCCATCCACGTGAGCTCAAGTCCACGGATGGCAAGCCCGTAGATGGTGTGGGCACACTGTGCAATCTTAGTTGTATATTTTTTAAAAAAATGTAAGCTGTATTGAATCCCATTTTGAGGGAAAGGTGGGATATAAATCTAAATGAATGGATAAATAAATAAAATAGTAACTAGAAAAAGTCTCATAAATGTGCTTTCCTGGTTTTTGATTCACTGATCACTAAAGTAGAGGATCAAAAAATAAAGATGAAATCAAGAGCTCCTGTGTACATTAGTATGCCATAAAACTGGATTATCTGGACCTATTTCAATCAGCTTCAATCTGATTATAGGTTGGGGATAGCTTTGGTTAGCGTGGTGGATGACCTAGGCCAGGAACTGGACAGGGGGGACTGTGTCCCTCTTGTCAGTAATCAGTACCATTAACCATGGTATTATTTTGGGCTACCTCATTGGGATGGGAATTGAAGCCGTTTTACAGTGGTTATGGTGTTTCTGTTCGCCACCCTAGCATTGGTCTGAGGTATCCCACAGAGCTCAAAAAATATACAAAAAACTGGTGAGAGTGATTATGCAAAATTTTGTGATTCAGGGTCATTAGTATGCGGATGACATGGAATAGTGTATCCCCCCCCCAACTTATTCCAAGGAAGCTGTTTTGGTGTCAAACTGCTGCGTGCTTTCAGCAACCAACTGGCTGAAAGTTAACAAACTGGCGCTCAATCCACACAAGACATAAATTACTTGAAAAGCAGATCATGGAATAAGGATCCAGCCTTGCTGGATGAGATTAAGCTTCCCCTGAATCTCAAGTTTGCAGCTGAGGCATTCTCCTGGACTCAACCTTGCACTGGATATCCAGGTTTTGGCAGTGGCTAGGATTGTGTTTGTACAGTTCAAAGTAGTGCACCAGCTGCAACCATTCCTTGGAAATGTCAGCTCTGTTTATGGTGAGACATCTCTTTATTATATCTCATTTGGGTTACTTTACATGTGACTCCCTTTCAAAAATGTTGAAAACTTCAGTAGGTACAAAATGCTGTGGCCTGGAGTGGTGATCAAGGAACATAGAATTCCCTTACTGATCCATATTCACAGGATCTTATCTGAGGAGATCAAACACAGGTGGATTGCTTGGGTGGCTCTAGCAGGTGCCAGCCGTCTCATTTTGTCAGGGAGAAGCGTCTGCTGTTTTGACTCAGAGGTAAGTGAGAAATACTGACCTGAAACTAATATTCCCCTTTTGGTAAAGGAGCTTGAATTGTGTTAGCTTGATGTTGGCTTGAAGGAAACAGATTATCTGGACACATTTCTGTTTGGTTTCAGCTCAAATAAGGTATGGAAAGAGCTTTGTTTGCCCTGTCTGAGAGCAACAAGATAAACTGGGGAAGTGTAGTTTTGTTGATCTTCTTGGATCTCTGAGTGACTTTTCATAGCATTGCTCATGGTATCATACTGGACTGTTAGATGGCTGGAGAAGCCACTGTGTTAAAGTGGTTCTTCTCCTATTTGTGCGTCAAGTTTCAAAGAGTAGCATTTCAGGATTCCAGTCCAATCCCATGACCACTGGTGTCACCGACGGGATGTCACAGGGTTCGACTCTATTTCCCTATTCTGTTCATTAACAAGATGAAGCCACTGGGAGACTTAGGACTTGATGCTATCAGTATGCTAATGGTACTCAGCTTTAGTTATTGTTGTTGGAGATGGCTGGGGTTGTGCATTGTTGTAAAGAGCTGGATGATGTCCTGTGAATAGAAGATGAATCCCAATAAGAAGGAATTTCTTGGAATTGCTGGTTTTCAGGTCTGGGAATGGTGCCTTCCCTGGATGGGGTTGTACTTTTCCTAAAAGACCAGGTGTGTGGCTTGACAGTGCCGTCTTTCTAGATTAATCTCTGTTAATGGAGGCCAGGTTGATTCAAGGATTTGGAATGCTTGACATCAGCTTCACCTGGTCCACCAGCTATGACACTTCCTGGAGACTAATAATGCAGTCACAGTAGTTCATGAGCTGATAACTTCCCAATTAAACTACTGTAATACACCTGATGAAGATCACTCACTGAAGAATTTACAACTAATCAAAAATACAGCAGTTACACTGTTGACTCTAACATCACATACAAACTGCATAATACTAGTCTTAAAGCTACACAATATGCTTGCTATATGAATTCAAGCACTGTTTTACATTATGATAACTTCCAAAGCCTTCCTTGAGATCTGCGATCTGCTGGAGGAACCTCCACTGTGTCTCACAAGTTGGTGTAAACATAGGAGAAAGCCAAAAACTACTGTGACACCCCAATTCTAGAATATTTCCCATTAGATGTCCGATTTGTGCCAATGCTGGTGTCATTCCAGAACCAGGTAGGAACATGTTTTCTTTTTCTAAAAAAGTAAAGTATTTGGGGGTCTAACTAATCATATAAAAACCTGCTCTTGTGTGCTGTCTTAAATTATCTTCAACTGTGTCAACTGTTTTTATACTGTCTTGTTTTAGCCTGTTTAATATGCTTTTACTCTGCTTAAATTATTGGTTGCAATTTTAAGTTGGTCAAGCTGATCTTATCATATGGCGTCCTGAGATCTTTAGATACAAGTTAGAATATATAAAAAATAATAAATAAATATTTTTGTCTACACCTCCCTCCCAAAGTGCTGGTCTTTTTGCTGTATGGGTTAAATATCTTAGTTTTATTGACACTTTCTTCATTAAACAACATACCCTTACTCCATGCTAGATCTGAACAGTCCCCAAATTCTCTATTAATTTTTTTTACAGGCACTGAGACTATTCATCTGAAGTTTGTCTTTGAAGAGGATGACACATGACATCTTACTTTAATCTGTTCATAAACTGCTTTTGTTTTTACCAAATATCTGTAGAATTTATCTTGTTTATACAAATTTATATTCCATTTTACAAAAGAATATCAAAGCAGTGAATTACATAACATTTCAATATTAAGTGGAGGAAAATAACACTAGATCACACAAAAATAAAAACTTGTGTTACCTCTCAAAGAAAATGTTTTAAACCTATGTAAAAATGTTTTAAACATTTTTCAAAAATTCCAATTTGTAGGCCCTCATTTAATATCCACAATCAATTACTGCCTCCATCTTGGGGTGTATTTATCAAAAGATCCTGATTGCTCATAAAAGGTATGTACAAAAATAAAACAAAACAAGATAGTTTGTGTGTGTGTGTGTGTGTGTGTGTATATTAAATAATTCTTTCTTGGAAGCTTCTATCTTGGTAATTTGAAGGCAGGTTTGATTTTTCTCACTAGTTGTAAAAGTGAAAGGCTACATCGTGCATCTAACAGTACATCTGTATAGTTTTCAAGTGATATTTGAGAAAAGTGATATTTAGAAGATCCTTGATTCTCTTACATAAAATAACAAAAATACAGAAGAGCAGGGTTGGATATTACCTTTTCACAAACTCTTAACTGCTAGAATGTTCAGGACTGTGGGGCAAATGTTGCTGTTGCTGAGAATCTGGTTGAGCTAGGATGTCTCATCATGTTGAGGTATCTTCAGCTTCCATGAGAATCTTGATTCCAACATGAGACCAAGATATCACACTTTTTAATTACTGTATATACTCGACTATAAGTCAACCTCATATAGTCAAGGGCAGGTTTTGGGGCCAAAATTATTGATTTTGACATGACCCTTGTATAAGTCGAGGGTAAAAGTTGGGGACATGTAACAAAGGAAGCATAGGAAAATGTTACCAAAGAACTTACAAAATTTCAGCAGGCATAATTGTTTGTGCTCACACTAAAGGCTGGATGGATGAAAGAGTAGATAGGCTCAGTGCTTTCAGGATAGATTACATTCTTGCCTTTCTTTTTTTCATAAGAGTTAAAACATAGCATTTACATTGACCCATGGATAAATTGACTTAGGATTTTGGGGTCAATTTTTGATTAAAAGTTCTAAACTTAAACATGAGTATATACAGTAACTTCATTTTCTGTATTTCACACAAAATATCATAGCTCAAACTAGTGCCTTTTCCCTTTATGAAGCTAAGCATACACACCCAATAAATGAAATGAAATAAAGCAAGCAAAAAAGGATGATTACAAAAGACATGAACTGCACCATTAACTAGTGGATGCAACAAGGCAGCAATTATTAAATTTTTCAATTTCTATATTTTTATATTTTTTATAAATGTGAAAATGCCAGTCTAAAATGTACACAAACTCTTAAGAGACTCACAATAGATAGATAAACAAATAAATAAATAAATACATAATCCTATGCAAGGATTAATCAAATAAGAACATATGTCTCTACACACATCTGAATCTACTTCTCTGTGTACAAATATGCTCCTTGGGGTCAATGGCTGATTGGGGAATTCAGTTCTGTATAAGAGAAATGTCTTTCTCTCTGTGACCTTGGCACTATTTCTGGTGGAAGTCAGTAAGCTGCCTGAAATTCTGGTTCTGGGGGAAAAGGTAAGATATAAATAAACTGAATAATAAAAGTGTTATCACCCTGGTGTAGTAAAGCTGCTCCAGAAATTTCCACATTATCTGTTAGGAGAACAATGTGGCCAATTCAGGATTTTGGGTCTAAATAGTGGATCCATTCCTGGAAGGTTTTTGTAAACAGAGAGCAAAGCTGAGAATTTGGGATTTAACCCATCAAGATGCAGTGAGCTGCAGACTCCCAGTCATGTTAATAAAAGATATCTCTGACAGTCATGGAGGGAGAGTGGGCAGTGACAGTGAATTGAAGGTGGCTGCACCTAAGAAAGGAGGTAAAAAGTATTACAGAGAAGGAGATGACACAGTAGTAGGTAGGAACTTTAGTATCAGGAATAATGACAGAAGTCTGGAGTGAGATCAAAAGAAAAACAACTCCAAAAAACAGCAAAAAATGAAAAACGAACAACAATAAAACAAAAACCCTTAGGTTGCTGAAATAAAGAAACAAAATATCTTAAATCCAAACATCAGGAATAAAAAAAAGCAGGAGGACAAGAAAGCAAGTGGGAATTAGGTATTCCAGAAAAATAGCTGAGATTCCAACAAGAGGGCAAGATGCAACATTAGACATCAGGTTGAGTGCTTTGAGTAAAAGTAACGGGCAAGATGAATCACATAACAGACCTGGCAGAAAAGATATACACAAAGTCCAGGTCTCCAAAGGCAAGTAAACTTTTGATGAAAAAGCAATGTTTACTGAAAAGGTTATTTTTTGGAGGATAGAGGAATATTGGTAAGGAATCAGTTTTGAAATCATTAAATACTATTTCAATGGCATAAAATTACTAATAAGTGTGTTATGGGGGGGGATGTTATACAAGAAGCTGCTATTATCTACCACTATATTTGTTATAAAACCTTTTTGTCCCAGTGAGGTGTAATAGTCATGGCATTTGGAAAGATTTATAATTGGAAAAGGCTACTACCTGTTCTGCATTCTGAAAAAAGATCAGTAGTTGTTTCTTATTTTCAAAGTTTTTGTGATATAACTGGAAATTTTGTTTTATTTTTAAGATTTCAAGGAAAACCAGGGCAAGAACAGATTGCTGCAAAAGGGTGAATTGGGGCTGCCCTAGAGCTGTTCACTCCACAGCCACTGCAAACACACGCCATGGCCCCAAACTGCCCTGGAGCTGACCCAAATAGGAACGGAAAAGATCCTCTCCTATGGGCAGGTAAAGGGCCCCCTTAGGCAACCCTGACACAGCCCCAACTCGGCTTCCGTGTGCTGCAGTGGCATCTAAACGCTGCACCCCTGGAGGGGCTTGAAGCTGCCCATGTCTGGTTGGACAGGGTGGCTTCCAGACATCTTGGGGATCCACAAACCACCTGGAAGCTGGCTTTACCAGCCAGTCTGTACAGGCTCATAGTTTCATAAAGTGCTGCATACAGAGGAAAGTGTAAGAAATATAATAACTTTGAATTACTATATGCAAAGATTTTTTAAAAATAGTAATCAATTTTAGGCAATATTTGGCTATAAATATTATTAGGCTTCAAATAATGATATGTAGAAAGTTATTAGAAATCATATAATTAACACTTTAAAGAATATCCAGTTTTAAAACATTTGTATTAATAATCAAGTTATTAACTATTTACTACCTGCCTTCTAATGAGTCTATAGCAGGGGTAGGCAACCTAAGGCCCGGGGGCCGGATGCGGCCCCCCGAGGCCTTTGGACCGGCCCCAGGCCGGTCCTGCCGCCGCCGCCGCCGCTGCCCACCATGATGATATTGATTATTGTTGTTATTACTTGTTCTTGGGGTTTTTCTTGGCAAAATCTCCACAGGGGTTTTGCCATGGCTTTTCTGGGGTCAAGAGAGTGTGCATGCATATTTTTTTTTATTTTTATTTTAATTAATTTATTTATTTTTGGTGCTTCGGCCCCCCAATTGTCTGAGGGACAGCAACCCGGCCCCTGGCTCAAAAAGGTTGCCTACCCCTGGTCTATAGTAAAGAACTGGATGATATCTCATTTGTAAAGGTACATAAACTTTGCAATAAATGTTTTTTGGTTGGTTTTGGGGTTGCTGGGTTTTTTTATTTTTATTTTATTTTATTTTTTTGCTAAATATGCTGACTGCAATACATTTTGTTTTGTTTTTCAGGCTTTAATCGTCACTGAATAAGAAAAGAAGAAGGATGAGAAATCTATTCATACTGCCACAGTATAACCTTGAGTGAAATACTGTGGAATTAGTAGTCAAATACTATTTAAAAGACTTAAGGTTTCTCTGTGCAGTTCAAGTAGAGATTGAAATGAGTTGTTTAAGCATGTAAGAAGTAGATTTATGTCATCTCTTCTTGTCTCATATCTTCACGTATTTTACTTTTGACAAAATAAATTGGCATATCTACAACAGCAAGTTTTTTAGGTGGAAGTGCTTTCCGTGGTAATCTCAGATTATAAGAAACAAGTTGTTTTGAGTCTACGTCCAGTAAATTTGTATTTTCAGTCTTGAATTAGGTTGAACTGCACTCATAATGGAAAACATTTTTTTCCACTTTGTGTTTGTGGTCTCTGCTAGGCTGCTGCATATTCCTACGTGCGTAATCCTTAGCTTTCTATAATGTATCCTTAACATTATGTTTTTATTGTTAGAAAATGTAGTATCTAATTTCTTAAATATTTTATCTGCTATAAACTGCAAACAGCCTGAATGTTTAGGCTTCCTAACTAACACAAACCAATGCCTATCATTTTTGTTTTCTAGTACAAATATACACACACTCTGTATATGTTTACAACTTCCTCAGAAAGAATGAACACCATCATGGCTCCTTCTATACGATTTAATAGTATTTAATAGTATCTAATGTAGTCTTTGTTTATACATGTGGCTAAGCATCTAGAGGACCCAGATCTTCAAGTGTGAACATAATCATAGACCCAGTTTAGAAAAGATTATGTATGATCTGCAAGCTTGCAGATGCTTCCCTATCGCCCCTGCAATTGGGAACTCTAGTCTCCTGACAAGCCAGAATTATAAGCCATGTTTGTTGTTGGATCTTGATTTTGGCTTCTGGGACAGAGACAAGACAACACTCCTGGTTTACACATGATCAGTCATTATACCTGGATCAGTCATTATACTTGGAAGTTCTGTAGTTTATTTAAACATTTCTGCTTACAGAAATTCAAGCAGGAGCAATGAAGAAGCACGTATAGCACACAGCTTGATAAACTAGCTTTCTGAAGAATGCCTGAACATGCTCTAACCATCAATACTGTGATACCGTGGTTCAAAATTACTGTGATACCGTGGTTCAAAATTTCTGAAGAATGCCTGAACATGCTCCAACCATCAATACTGTGATACCGTGGTTTAGGAAACAGTGTCTTTTGTGAGACATTGGAATTCAGATTGTTATTTTTTCAAATACAAGTTGAGTATCCCTTATCTGAAATGCTTGGGACCAGAAGTTTTTTAGATTTTGGATTCCCCCCTCCCCAGATTTTGGAATATTTGCATATACATAATGAGATATTGTGGAGATGAGACCCAAGTCTAAATGTGAAATTAATTTATCTTTTGTATACACCTTTAAACATAGCCTGAAGCTTATTTTATATACAATATTTTTAATAATTTTGTGTATGGAACGAAATTTGTGTACACTGAGCCACCCAAAAGCAAAGGTGTCACTATCTCAGCCACTCCTGTGTACAATTTTGGGTTTTTGAGTGTTTCGGATTTCTGGATAAGGGATACTCACCATTTATATGTTCTGTACTAGGACAAATGCATTAGAATGCACCCTAATTCCAAAGTGACCAACAAGGTATTTTTCTGCAAGCCTGTGGAACTAGAATCCAGCAGTATACTGCAGGTAGTACCTGACTAGTAGTCCTCAATATCCATCTTTCTGTTTATCTAATCCCTTGGTAATGAATGACATAGTATTATTTTTATTTATGGTACTTGTACACTATTCCATATCCAGAATTATTGAGGTAGCTTATACTGAAGAGTTAAAATATCTTTTGTCTCTTCTATTCAGTTTTACTGGATGTTTCACAGGTCTAGTACTATACAGCTCTCTATTCATTTTATCTACATGATACATAATTATATAAATGTCCATCATGTCCCTCTTTTTTCATCTTTTCTATTTAAAAATGTCTCCAATATCTATCTATCTATCTATCTATCTATCTATCTATCTATCGCTGTAGATAAATATCAGATAGCAGGCAGAAACCATATTGAAAATGTATTTTCATTCAAATCTACTTTCTCTATCAAGGGAAATGGTTAAATATGTATGTATAAGATGAAATTGTTCAGAGAAAAGAAAAGTCCAGAATGCTATAGATCCCTCTAGCCATAATTCCCAATAATGAAATAGTTAACCACAAACTGGGATCACCTGGTGGCTGTTCTGTTTATCTTCTTAGTTTAAGATCATAGAATCAAAACCAAAGCATCCACGATAGATGGCCATCCAGCCTCTGTTTAAAGACCTCCAAAGAAGAAGACTCCACCACACTCCGAGGGAGTGTGTTCCATCTATCTATCCATCTATTGTGGATGCTTTGATTTGAGTTCCTGCATGGCAGGGGGTTGGACTGGATGGCCCTTGTGGTCTCTTCCAACTCTATGACACTATGATCTTAAACGAAGAAGATAAAGACAACGGCTACCAGCTGATCCCCAGTTTGTGGTTAAGATGTTAGAGACTAACATTTTCTAAATGACAATGCTTGTATATATGTGATTAGTTTGTTTGAACTGAATGAAACTATTTAAAAAGTCATGATTTATTAATGAAATTAATGAAAATAAAAGATCCAACTAGATGGCTTCATTATTTATTTTGTATACAGATTTATAAAACATATTAGAGAACTCAAATTATTTAAAAAGAAAATGACAGAAAATTTATCTTGTTGATGAGTATTTATCTCTTGACATTTAAAAACTAGTTTACAAAACAGACAAGATATTAAATTTTAAGTAAAAATACCATTTATAATTAAGACAAGTAATTGTGATCCTTAAAAGAAAACTGAAACATTTTAATAAGCTGCTGGGCTATACAGAAACACTGTTTACCAATTATGTATCACTAGAACCCTTTAAAAGAGATATACCAATTTTTCCATCTTTGGTTCTGCCCCATTTCTCTACCACTTCACTAACAGACAGCAAAACACAAAAAGACAACACATATTTTAAACACACATCATATTTAAAGGCTCACTGAAAACAAAAACAAAAAAACATATGTTGTACATTATGCTGTTTAATGTTACTTTAACATTGTATTTAAACAAAGATGAAAAATAGATTTAAAGTATTTTGATCATAAATTCCAATCTGTGCATGTCCTACTTAGTGTGTTAAGAGAGATCTTACAATTTTGGAAGGCTTGTTTTTGACATAGATCTAACAAGCGGCTAAGCTATACTGAACTATCTTGCCTAATCTGTAAAATGACCTTGATATTGAAAAGAGTTCTCCTTTCATCTATTACATTCAACCTGCAAAGACTGCAAGAAGGATAGAAATACCACCATCCTCAAGATCTTATACCTTCCTAATTCTGCACTGTCTTTAAATGTCCCATACTGCCTAACCTCACGTAATTTTAGAACTACTGATTTATCAAGTAAGATACAAGACTTATTCAATCAGCAGAGTACAGTCACCCCTCTATTCTCGTGGACTTCAGATCTGTGGACACAAATATTCACGGAGGGGCAACCTTCTTTAATTTTAATGGGGGACTCACCCCTTTCAAGCTTACGGGGCTTGAACATTGGTGAGTCTCTGTTTTCGCGGGGGGTGGGTGGGTGTGTCTGGAATGGATCCCCTGAAAAAATAGAGGGCCAACTGTATTTTTGATCTGGATAAGTTCAGGTTTGAATAGCTTATTTTATTTTGAAGAAAATATTGAGTAAAAGTTTGGAAATACATAAATACTTACACTTTTACCTGGGAGATATGTATATACACTGAAAAATGATCTTGCATAGCCCTGTAGTTGGGACATTTACAATGCATGTACTAAGCAAGAATATTGTTTAGCAGGCCTTGGAGGTGGTGAAATTCTTCATAAGACTATGTAAGACTATTTTTCATTTTGGGTGAGCAATGTAAAGTTCTTAAAAATCAGTACCCGATAGAACCATTCAGACAAGCAGTTCTTTTCTGGTGGTTTTCAAGCTGCTGATGTCAAAGTCAGGAAATAATTTCACAATGTGACAGATGAAGAATATCCTCAAAATCAGGCAATCCTCATAGAGAAACTATCCTACTAGATGCGCTAATAAGATTCTAATATTATAACAAAACCTATTCACTATGAGTGAAACACTTGTTAATCTCTTAGGGCTACTATCAAATAACTTTTATACAAAACCATCCTTTCTCAACCAAAACTCACTTGTTTGATGCGGTCCGGATTGACGGTTGTCTGAGGTTGTAGAATGCTAACTGGTTCTGTCTTGGCCACATTTTGAGGCATTTCTCGAATCTTTTCAGCAATGAAGCCATGCACTGCATTTAGTGCTTCCACTGTTCCCTGGATCAAACACACCCGCTCTGTCGTACCTTCAGAAACAAACAAAGCATATTTTGTTGTTTTCTTTTGAAAAATACTAGCTCTGTTCACAATGTGGTCAGTCCTTCAGCTTTAACTTAACTAACGTAAGCAGAATAGAGACAGAAGGAATATTTGTAATTATTAATTCCCATGTTGAAAAATTATTATTCTTCCTATTATTAGGAAAAATAATAGACTGTAGAAGAATTTCTACAATTTTTCCTGGTATTTAATATCTTAAAGCATTGTGGAGAAACTATTCTGCAGGAAAAACAATGGATTTTCTGTGTGTGTGTGTGTGTGTGTGTGTGTGTGTGTGTGTAAATCCTTCTCAACCTATTTTTATGTACAGAAAATAGGTTTCCTACACATCATAGATTTTTAGCATAAATCCAAAATTTCTTGAAAAGGTGAGGACTATGTTATTTTTCCTCCTGTGTACAATGAACAACATGGAAATTGCTCCAAAGAATCTCTGACTCCTTCATAGTGGGCATGGAGATGGCTACTGTAGGAATGTGAAAGAAGCCATGCATGCCTGACACATTACTTTTGGCACTCTGGATCATATTACCTATGTAAAATGTATCCCTTTATTTTAATATTCTTAGTTAATTAACTGTTACATCTTTATTTTGCTTTTGCTAGTACACAAAAGCAGGTAGATTCCACTTGCCAAAGGTCCTTAAGCGAGCCTCATAACTGATCACGGATTTGAGAATGAATATATTGGTTTAGATGTAACATGTAATACTACCATATTATAGTCATACATCCAAAAACTATATCTGCATTATACAGTGCACCCGCTTCTTATGCAGGCTTGCATACGCAGACTTAATATTCCGTGCGTGGCAAGCCTGGGGCTTTAAAATGGTGCATGTAAGTAACATACCATAAGAATGCATGCTGCCATTTGTCCTGTCCTTCAAGTTCACATAGGCAGATACACATTTGCATAATACATGTGTCACAAAAATTCTCCCCATTCCCAGGTATTTGAAAACTATCAGTATAATATTAAATTCGCTTTAGATTTAGCACTATTTCATCTAACCAGAAATCATAAAAATGACCAGAAGTATTGTATTTCGCATATTTGTACCAATACTAACAGCATTCTTTAAAAAAGTGCTCATTATGAGCTTGCAAATACAGGCTACACCCAGTGTAGTTAATGGGCCTGCTAACACAGGCTGCATATTACTAACTTGAATAATGGGGGGGGGGGGGGGGAATGTCTAATATGAAATAGTAACAAGACATTAGGACAGATATTGTGGTGGTAGTGTGGCTTCAAGTAATTTCTGATTCATGGAGACCCTAAGACGAAACTATCATGTAGTTTTCTAGGCAAGATTTGTTCTAAGGATGTTTACTCTTTCCTTCCTCTGAGGCTGAGAGATTGACTCGCCCAAGGTCACTCAGGGGCTTTCCATAGCTGAGCGGGAATCCAAACCCTGGTCTCCAAAGTCATAATCCACTATACCACCAACAACATTGAACTACCATTTCTTTATTTAGTTATTTTAAAACATTTTCTTTGCACTTGTCCCCTGGAAAAGCTTTCACAGCATTTTGAATGGATTTTAAAAAGAGAGAGAGACTCTTCCCTCTTATACAATAAAAACACAATACAAAAGAGAAAAGAGATGGAGAGAAAAGAGAGAAAACAATTACACATTTAAAAATGTCAAGAGGAAGTTGAAGAAGCTATGTTTTCCACCATAATGTTTGAACTGGTGCTGTGAGAATAACACCAAGACCATATCATTTCTTAAATGCACAAGGCATGCTGATGTTAACTGTTTCATGTTGCTTGACATGAACTACAAAGAAGAAACAAGAGCATTCTTTGGTGTCATATTATGTAATACATACATAGTAGGAGAAAATATTTTCAAGGAAAGTAATTTATAAGATAATTTCATCAAGACAGACTTAAAATGCAGGTTTTCTTGGCCTTAAATTACAGTATGTTGTACATTCCAGCAGAACTGTAATATATCTGAGAGGCACACCAATATTTGTATGAGCACTACAGCTAAATATTAAATGTTTTCTCTGTATTCAACAAACTTCCTAATGAAGAATACTGAATTATAAAATCTGGTCTTTATGTATTTGTTGAAATAGAACAGTTTACTTTTTAATTTAAAAATAAACATTTTGGAAAACTGACTAGAAAAGCTTTCTTCATTAAACAATGAATAAATTATAGAACATGTTTCTGAAGTTTGTTATCATATCCCATAATGAATAAAAACAAATTAAGTATATATACAGCATTTCTATGCCTGTTTCAAGAGATTGCAATGCTGCTGCAGAAGGTATCTGGCAAAAAGTCTGAGTATTGAAGTACAAATTAACTTGATCTATAGGTGCAATTTCCTCTCACTTCCTTTCTGTCTCCCCTTAACCTTACCATCCCCAAGCTCTTTTGTGTGGAATTCCTGTGGTTCCTGTTTTAAGTGATCTAGTTCTAAACAAGTGCACCAGGGAGTCTTTTTCAATGAAGTATTAATTGTCTACTATATGATAGGAAGTAAATGTGGATTGATCAATGTAGCTAATGCAAGTGTTCTTGTCTAGGTCAGCAGACAAAACATTTATACAAAACACAGATCAGCTTACATAGAAGATCCTGGAGCATGACACAGAAAGCACTTAAAGGGATGAACACTATCGAAATAATGGCAAGGAAAGGAGTCAGAGCCAAAATGAAATTTCATTAAGCTCAGATTCAAGTGACAAGTATTCTGCACACTGGGCTCTTTAGAAGCTGTAGATTAATATACTTCATATGACATCATACTACCAGCATTTTCAGCCTCTGTACTCTATTTAAAAAGAAAAGAAATTGTACCATAACTTTAAAAATTAAAGCAAGTGGAAAACTGTAAACCTTCCTTCGATGGAAGAATAGCTTTCTAAACTGATAGATCTGATACAGTTGGACGACTCACCAATCTGTTGAATGAACATGACTGGGGGGGGGGGGGGGGATTGGGAAAACCTGGGAACCATTATTTATGTTCATGAGAAAAAACTTAAGGGCGATAAAGAGAAACAGTAACATAGCATGAGCAGATTAAAATATGATAGTGTTAGATGAAGATTAAGTTGAAATAGAGAAATGGTATAATGAATATATATATAAATTTAGGTTATATGATTTTGGTTACTTGATAGATTAATTTCTATAAAGTGCATAATTTATCGTTAATCTAGAAAAAAACAGAGAAAGGTTTGAACTAATACAAAAGACTATGACTTGGTAAGAGTTCAGGAAGTTATGTAAGAATGGTTGTAACGAATTGGTGTTGTTAGTGAAGAGTGAGACGATAATTGGTATGTCAATGTTAGTTGACATACACTGTTTAACTAAGAATGGATATCTATGTATGTACGTATATTTTTTAATTTAATAAAATATATTTTAAAAATTAAAGCAATATAAATATTTTTTCACCAGCTACCTAATCTGAAATCGAAAAACACTTTTTGAAGCAGATTAAACCATGGGAAGATGACAACCAGCTCACAGCAATCTTCGAGTAGTGGGCTTACAGGTACTGCTTTCCCACAAAAAAAAAAAAAAAAAAAAAAAAAAAAAAAAAAAAAAAATGATGTTATTCCACATGAAAACTGTATTTGTTGATTCAAACTACCGTATTTTCTGGCGTATAAGATGACTTTTTGACCCTGGAAAAGGGTCTCAAAAGCTGGGGGTCGTCTTATATGCCGGGTAGAGGAGGAGGAGGATGAGAACTGGGGGGAGGGAGAAGAAGGGAGGAGGAGGATGAGAAAGAGGGGAGGAAAAGGAGGGATCCCAGGAAGAGAAGGGGTTGCAAAAGAGGAAAGAAAACGGAGCAATGAAGGCAAGAGAAGGGGTTGCAAAAGAGGGGAGGAAACGGAGGGATCCCAGGAAGAGAAGGGGTTGCAAAAGAGGAAAGAAAACGAATGGATCCCAGGAAGAGAAAGGGTTGCAAAAGAGGAAAGAAAACCGAGCAATGAAGGCAAGAGAAGGGGTTGCAAAAGAGGGGAGGAAACGGAGGGATCCCAGGAAGAGAAGGGGTTGCAAAAGAGGAAAGAAAATGGAGCAATGAAGGCAAGAGAAGGGGTTGCAAAAGAGGGGAGAAAACGGAGGGATCCCAGGAAGAGAAGGGGTTTCAAAAGAGGAGAGAAAACAGAGGAATCCAGCAAGAAAAAGGGATGAGAAAGAGAGAAAATGGAAGAATCCAGGCAAGAGGAGGAAGAGGATTGGGGGGGGGGGGGGGGAGAAAAGAAGGAAGCCACTTCTAAGATTGTTGTTGTTGTTGTATGCCTTGAATCATTTCCGACTTATGGCAACCCTAAGGCGGCCTTATCATGGTGTTTGCTTGGCAAGGTTTCTTCAGAGGGAAGTTTGTTGCCTTCTCCTGAGGCTGAGAGAGTGTGACTTTCCCAATGTCACCCAGTGGGTTTCATGGCCAAGTGGAGACTCAGACCCTGGCCTCCAGAGTCATACTCCGATACTCAGACAGGGTGACCAAATGTCTTAAATGAAAAGGAGGATGACTCAATACAAAAATGTAGGACACACAAGAAAAAAATGTAGAGAAAGCTAAAAACATAAATGTAAATCCATGCTTCTTGTGCTATGCTTAAAATGGAGGACGTTTTGGAATTACTCCTGGAGAGAGGGTTGACATGGAGGGCATGTCCTGGAAAAGAGGAGGCTAAGTAGCTCATCGAAATACAAATCCAAGAGCTCTCATAATATGGAGCCATGTTAACCTTACAGTTAAAGCTGTGTCAAACTGCATCAGTTCTGCAGTATGGATGCAACCTCAGCCTGAACTGCAGAAATAATGCAGTTTGATACTGCTTTAACTGCCATGGCTCCATCCTATGGACTCCTAGGATTCTGCAGTTTGCTTTGTGGTACCAGAGCTCTCTGGCAGAAAAGGCTAAATATCTCACAAAACTGCAAATACCAGAATTCCATAGCCTTGAGCCAGGCCAGTTAAAGCGGTGTCAAACTGCTTTAATAAATTTCTGCAATGTATTTGAATTAAAATTATCATACTGAAATTAAATCCGATGTTTTGTTTTTTAATTTTTATTTGGTGTGCATTGGAAGGGGGGGGGGGTCGTCTTATACGGCAAGTATATTTTGACTGGAAAAGTTGGGGGTCGTCTTATACGCCAGAAAATACAGAAATTTTTCTCCTCGTGGGTGAGAAAATGAGTGACTGATCTTGTGTATGCAATTATGCAGGGAAATCGTTCACACAGAAACTATATATGGGTTACACCTTACATCTTACATTATGTGGACTATGGTGAAAGAGAAAGCATTGTATGAAAACTGTAATGCCTAAGTAAATGTCCAAACCAGTCTTATATTTCGGTAGATACTCTGTAAGGGACATGCTCCGTAAGGGACTGTGGAGGCAGCTATTTTAACTTGCCTGCAGTAGCAAGGACCTTGCATGTGGTTGGATGGACTAGAACAGAATCTCCCCTTCCCCAGCTCAACTTTTATTTCATCATTTATTGCAGATATGCTGCTGCAATCCAACATTGAAACTCTTGTGTTTCCCCTGCCCTCCTTCCCACCCTTGCAGTGCTGATGGGGGGAGAAGGTGTTGGGGGAGGCAGGAATATATATATATATATATATATATATATATATATAGTAGCTTGTTTGCCAGATGCTTTGTTAACTGAGGTAAATCTGTAGTTTGATTATCATATTTTGTATATGAAAAGTACAGCTAATTCAGAAAATTAATACAAATTGAATTTGTTTTTTTAAAAAAATTATATATTTGTTACAAATGGAGCCACACAGTTCTGAACTACAACAACAACAATAGATTTTTGCCAGTTTATGAAGTGCAGATTTAAAAAAAAAAAAAATACAGAAGAAAATATCAACATTACTAAAACAAAGGAAACCATTTTGTCTCTTCTAGTTCACAGTGTCATAACATACTTCTTCCCACAAAAAGAACTGAGAAAAGCAAACCAAGACCAGGAACTGTAGTACTTATACAATACACAGTATTACATACAACTCTTCCTGTTACCTACTTTTTCAAAATAATTTGGTAGGAGTAAATACATGAGCACCTTGTCTTAAATATTTTATCCATCATTCTAAAAACAAACCAACAAACCAAACCTCATAATCCAGTTTTTCCAACTGTTATGGGAGGGGGAAAGGCCTTTAGGAAAAAATAGGGATAGGCACCCTGGCTTTTTGATGAATTGTTCATTCCCCTACCCACAGTACAGTTGAGGCTTTAGTCTGAAACCTAACAATCTGTGGTTATTCTATTGTTTGCCTTTGACTATGCTGTCATTTCCGGTCATGGCCTGTTTTTCTCAACCAGGAGAGGGCAAAGAACAGCCCTCTGGATGCTGTTGGACTGCAGCTTTCATGAACCCTAAACCTGCATACTCAATGGTAAGAAAATGTGAATATCTTCCAAAATTTAGAGGGGAACACTTTGCTCATATCTGCCCTAACCACAGTTAAGATAGGGTTTTAGGAGAGTCAGACAGAACAGAAGATCACTGTTAGCTGAAAATGGGAACAAAAACTTCCAAGTTCCTCCTAGTGGCTGGTTGAAAGAGAGATGGGAGAAAACATGTACGTCTTAGGCTTGTACATATAACACTATAGTTATATTTGAATGTACTACATTTTAATACAGACACTGAAAACAATAAAATACATAAAAATTAAACAGGTATATCATCTTGAAATACTAATTTGGAAACCAAAATAAATAGTCCACTTTATGAAATATTGTCAAATTTGAATATGGAAGGTCTCAGGGACTGATTCTAAAGCTAGTGGGTGCTCCTCCCCCCCCCCCAAAAAAAGCCCCTCACATAGCTCACCAAACCATTTGTTTCCCCAGCTTTTGGTTAAGGGTGCTCTGTAGATCACACTTTTCAATAATTTCTCATTTTGGTGATTGATCATCTGATTTCATGGTTACACTGGGCACTGTTTTTCTGGATGCTCCTCTGCCCTGTGAGACTAAGGATGAGAGAAGTTATTTGCAGTAGTGTTTCCCCCTTTTCTGTTTGATTTATGCACATTTGAAATTGTACAACTTTAGTGCACCTGTATGTTTTCAACTAGTAAGTGTATAGTTTCAAATTATTTTTTTTCAAGAAATGATGCTGGGAGATCTCTCCATTTAATGTGGGCATCATATCCATCACCAGCCTGTAGGAATATGGACTTTGCTACCATAATATGCAAAAACTCCCACACTATTTACATATATGCAAGATAGTTTCTTTTTTTATATAAGGAAAGAGAGATGTGTATTTTTGAACTGTATGAAGAGGGTAAAGAGAGGTGTACACCATACAGAAAGATGAAATCGTTGCATTTTTAAACTCCTGTACATATACTGAATCTTCAAAATCGATGTCATAATCTTACAAACACGTCTAATGGTTTTAGTCAGATAATAAAATGGTATACAGAGGAAGTTGCACATAGGGAATGCTGTCAGTTATATGACCAATGTGTGCAACACAAATAAATCTATGAATTAAAGTTGGCAATTTTTTGTCACTTTAAAAGCTTTTAGCTTCCATTAGTGTTTCAAGTAAACTGCCAAGCTATTTACTATTTTGAGTAGTAAAAAAGGCATAGCTTCAAAGTTACATGAAGTGACAAAGTATCTATTCATTTCAATAAAATACTTTTGAAACTCTATTAAATATGGTTCAGGATCTAAAAGTACAGCAATTGTATAAAGGATATTCCACTTTACTCAGACCGTTGACTTCTCAACAAACATATGAGTGTGTTGTATTTTGGTTTAAATAATTTATAATTCCAGTCATGCATGCTGAGCAGATAGGGTAGGATTGGTATGGCTGTAAAATACCACTGTTTTTTGCTGGAGTGGTACGTGGCCCTACTCACACTGCTGGACACACTCTGGATCTCATATTCTGTGCTGGCTGGTGAGATGTGAAAGGAGTACTGGATGAAGGCAAACAAACTGAAATTTAATCCAGACAAGACATACATGAAAAGAAGATCAGGGAATAGGATTCAACTCTGATCCTGGATCCAGTCCTCTAATACAGTATGAGAAATATTAATTTTGCCCTATATGTTTAAAAGAAAAAGGAGTACACTCTCTTTTAAGTGAAAAATCAAAAGGTCTCCAAATGCTCCCTGTACTCCAGGTTAATAACTGCAGCTCACATATTCATGTCAATAGATCTTTTTAAATGGGAAAAAACTCTAGAAAGATGTGCACACGGATATGATGAAATACTTCATAAATTATTTGTTAATAACAATGATCAGCCCTATACAGAACACATGAAAATGTTTCTGTGTATATGGCTCAAAATCAATAGGCACTGTAAAACACAACTGATCTTTAAGACATTGAAAAGTCTTGACAGGATCAAGTTAGTCCCAAAATGAGAATAGTCAAAACAGTTTGTGAGATTGGCTATAAGGATGTTGAAAACAGATGAGAGAAAACAGATAGAAAAAGCGACAATATGGGGTAAGGATGGGAAGCAAAATTATGGTCAGAAATATGTTAGTACATTATCCTGCTCTAACAATCTATTAATGCTAACATAGAACAATTGTTCAGGGTTGTGTGGCAGACAGAAAGGCAGAGAAAGCCTCATCTGATGCTGTCAAAAAAGAAAACTTTCAGCTCTCAATCATTCTGTTTAATCAGTGCTTGTTCTCCAGGTAGTCCTTGAAGATAAATGTGTTCTGGGAGAGTTCCCTTGGAAAATCTACTTTCAGCTTCAAACTCCCAACTGTCAGCCAGGAATTGTGCAAACAGACTGCTAAGGAGTTTCCATCTTTGTCTGAGGATGATAAAAAAAAAACCCCAACACTTTCTCTGCTTTCCCACTGCTGCTGTTGCACCCCTTTTACTCATCCCCTGCCATGGTACTGCCTATGTTGGCATAGTAACATCAGCCAACAAAGTCTTGTTCTCTGTCTTTGCTTCACTGAGTTGTTACCATGACATTTAAGACGAAATGTCACCTAGAAATAGAAAATGATAAATAAAATGTTAGGGGTAGAAAACAGCATTTCAGAGGCATCAGTATATGAAGAACCTGTGTAATAAACAAAAACAGCTAATATATTAAAAGAACCTGCTTGAAATTCTTCTACTTTATATAGCATGGGTAAAACATCATAGTTCAAACTCCCAACTGTTTATGAATTCATCATAGTTTATGAATTTATCATAGCAGAGTAGTAGGTACAATTTATCATAATTTGTAATTTGCTGGTGCACCACCCTTTAGAATCAGGCCATAAATATATATCCCAATAATCTAAAGATTAAAAAAAGTTTAAAAGTTAATAATACTGAAATAGTCAACATATTTTTCTTTTTAATTAAGATTAAGTATAGACTGGATCCAGAAGTACCATTCTGTGATTAAAAGGTTTCTGTGGGATAAAGGCCTTTTCCTGACTTAGTACCCAGTTTTTGTTTTTGTTTCCCTCCAGAGGGGGAAAAACTTTCAAAATCCAACAGTACATCTCAGTGCAGGCTCTACCACACAATGCTTTGTTCAGCTGCATCCCTTTTTTTGCAGTCTTTCAATAATTGCCCCACAGCAGTTTACAACCAGGATCGAATTTCTTCACTGGCATATCTCTGAATCCCATCCTAGATAGATAGATAGATAGATAGATAGATAGATAGATAGATATGTTTGAGTGTATTTATGTGCACATAAATCATTATCATCTTCATTTTCATTTCAGAAAAAAACTTTTAAAACATGGTATAAATTAATGATTAGAGAAGTCAGTCTTTTTATTCTAGTGTTTAATATGCTATAAAAGGTAAAAGTAAAGGTATTCCCCGTTGACAAGGTTATCAAGTTGTGTCCAACCACAGGGGCGGTGCTCATCTCCATTACTAAGCTGAAGAGCCAGCTTTGTCAGAGACTACTCTGTGATCATGTGGCCAGCATGATTACATAGAACGCTGTTTACCTTCCCACTGAAGTGGTACCTATTTATTTACTTGCATTTGTATGCTATCAAATTGCTAGGTTGGCAGAAGCTGGGACTAGTGACAGGAGCTCATCTCATCATGCAGCACCCTGGCCTCAAACTGCTAACCTGCCGATACTCTATAGTTGTCAGATATTAATTTCTTAAGCTTTTGTGCACATTCAGTTTCTACTGTATCAGAGAAACTTTGAACTGTAAGCTCAAATCCCCACTTGGTTGGTCATTATACAGATTGGACAGTGTTGAACCAGTCACTCTCAAAGGATGATTGAGAGATGAAAGAAGGATGAAGAATCATGCATGTTGGTTCAGACTTTCCAAAGAAAAAGGTGGTCTATAAATGTAGTAATAAATATAAATTGGTTGGAAAGAAAGAACGTATTTTCATAGCTGGACAATGTTGCTATGATTCTTAGTATGTTAATTCTGAGGCATGTTTAAGCAAACCATGACTTTTTATTTATTTCCCTAGACATCTACTGTCACTTCAGGTTTCATTGACAAGACAGTGTGAGCACAACATGAATTAATTTCATACAATAGAAAGAAAGATGAAATATTGTTACAACTGGAAGGACGCGGTGTACATTTTGGATGGCACACCTATCTCTGGTACAAAAAGAATAAAGTGCATGTGGAATTTTATAGGCATAAGATGAGCAATCCCAAGTATATGTAATAGATATAAAATAAAACTATGCACCAAAATGGCACTATAGATATCACTCATCAAGTATTTTAAAGAACACATTAAAAAGGAGGAAGAATAGATCATCTACAAAGATTTATTATTTATGGAAAAAGACCAATATAGTTTAAAAACACAAGAGGAACTGATGAGTATGCAATGCAATGGTATCATTATAGTCTATAAAAAGCAAGATTCTTAACAAATAAGTAATCGTATGGCTTTGAAGTAACATAGATGATAAATGTGTAATTAAGAAAATGTATAAAATACTATTGAAAATGGAGTTAGAAATCAAACAGGTCAAAGTGTGCATGATCAAGTGGGCCCAAAATATAGACCATAATATTGAGATGGGGAAATTGAAGAGAATGTGGGCTTAAAGAAACATTATGCTATGACCTCAAAGAAAACTTTTACAAAATAATGCATAGCCGGTATCTGATCCTGGAACAAATGGCAAAAATGTATAAAGTTTTTTTAAAAGTATGTGGAAAAAATGCAAGATCCATGAGAGAATGTTCTACTGTATGTTATGGACATGTAAGAAGGCAAAGAAATTTTAAGGCAAAGAATTTGCTGCAAAAAATCTTTAAAATGAAGTTACCAAGAGACTAGAACTGTTTTCTGTTGGGTATACCAGAAGAAGATACTATAAATTATGGGAAGACTATAAAGGAATGCAAGGGATGCAGTGGCTCAGCGATTAAGACGATCGCAAGTTCAGAAGATTGGCAGTTTGAGACCCAAGCTCCCATCACTAGTCCCAGCTCCTGCCAACCTAGCAGTTTGAAAGCATGTAAAAAATGTAAATAGATAAATAGGTACCACTTCGGTGGGAAGGTAACAGTGTTCTATGCAGTCATGCTTGCCACATGATCAGTCATCTTTGACAATGCTAAGTAATGAAGATGAGCATCGACCCCTACAGTTGGACACGACTTGAGAATCTTGTCAAAGGGGAAACCTTTACTTTTTACCTTTATAAATTATAGAGTACTCCATTATAGGATCAGTACCTAGAATACTGTATACACAAATTTGGGAAAAGATGGAAATATCAACAACAGAAAATGAGATAGTTAAAATATTCAAATTGGCTGAAATAGAAACACTGATCTTAATGATTAAAGGAAAGTCTATAGATTTTTTTTAAAGTGTGGGAAGCAAATTAAAATTATATATTAATAACTCAGATAATCCATGTTCCTGGGCTTTAATTATTGAAGACTGTGAGAAAAGAAAAGATAGCTAGAAGATTAAGTGATACTATGTAAACATTAGGAAGAAAAGGTTAATATATTTATATTCATGTTTTCAGTTTGAAGGGCAGGATATCAACAGGGTTTTGCATTAGGGTTATAAAAAGGTGGGGGTTATAGTTTAGTAATTTGTCTATTAGGTACAGATGTATAGTGTGTATGGGTATTTGTAATGTGTATTGTGTGTATTTTGTAATGTGTACAGCTGATCTATTAGAATTAATAAAAATAATTTTAAAAACCAATATAAATTTTCCTACTCTCCCATCCTCAGCTTTTAGTCTGCACAAAACATAGTTGGCTTCTTAACAAGGATTAAAAGTCCAGTTCAAATGTTAGTTTCCAATTGTGGTTTGGAGATAAAGTGCAATAGTTTCAAGCCAGAAGGTTAGAGATGGAATCATTCGTAGGGAGGAAAGGAGGAGGAAGAAGGAATGTGTGACCATGAAAGCCATTCATGAAGATCCAACAATGGTCTTTATATTAAAAACAAACTATTAAAATGAGAATCTCCAGAATAATTAACCTTGTAAAGCAGACAAAGAAGAGACATCAACCCAAATTACCTTCTCCCATACACAGATCCCATACACAGAAAGTCACAGATGCGTGCCATTGGACTTAAGAAAATTGCAACACCATAGCATTTTCAAGGAGAAGTCATCAAAATATATCCAGGTTTCCATTTGTAGGTGATAAAGCAAAATATCAAGCTTTTCAGAGTAATCCAATTGGCTTCTTTTGTTAATATCACAAAAGGATCAAACATCAAATGGAGTCTTAGACAAGATTTATTGCCATGAATGAAGACCATTTCTAAAGGAAATACATCAGTTATCTGATTAATCTATTACCTTACATATGGAAAATCCTTCTTATATTGTGAGTCTGTTAGAATAAATCTTCACATTTTGACTTTCTGTATTTTTAGCTTTTTATTTACCACCCTCCCCAACAAAAAATAATATTGAGATATCATGGAGAAAAAGGGGGTAATTATGTGTCCTGTGGACACATCTATACATGCATAGTAAGTCATCTGTTTCAGGACAGAAGCCCAATCTACACCACTAACATGCTAGTGGTGATAAAAGCATACCAAAGCATACACAAGGCTGCACCCAAGGTATACTAGTGGAGATATACCAACATATCTATGCATAGTATCTATAGAACAGTATCTGCACTACTTTTATGTCCCTATCAATGGAGGGGCTCAAACAGGAATGAGATGTGGATATGACAGGGAAAGAATGAAGATATAAAAAACTATTATGTTCCACAAGCTGTGGTCCTTCCTCTGATGCAGGTATAATGTTACACTAACTTCAGACATGGTTTAAGTTGAAAGCTACAAATCTAATTCAATGAAAAGCAAAATATCATTACCCTTTCCAGCACTGGATTCAGACTGCCTCTGCAACCAATTACAATGTACAACAAAGGATAGGAAAGCCATATAAGGGCATGGCAAATAACTTTGAATGTATTCTGTACAGAAGGCAATTGCTTTACAAGAGGATCCTGGCCTCAAAACGCAAACAGAAAAGGTACAGGGCTAACAAATGTCTTCTCTGAACTCTGACAGGTACTGTACTTTAGCAATCCAGACATAAAACCCAACATCCATTGCTACAAGAAGGCATACAAGGAACAGGACTCCCTGCACAAAGGTTTCATCTTGATGCGGAGGTCAAGAGTGCTCCAGCAGTGAAAGATCAGTACCAGAGCCTTTGTGTGCCAAATTCGACATCCAGCTGAACATGTCAACCAGGATGTTGTCTTCTCCTGGGAGATGGATGGCTACGATTGCAATTCCTCTGTCAATGCACCAGTCCCAGAACCACTGTGTTACACTGATGAGAGTACTAGAGTATTGGTACTAGAGTACTAATCCCACTTGCTGAGGTAGTACATGACTGTGGTGTTGTTGGTCAGCCTGCACCACCTTTCCCTTCAGGAGAGATTCAAAGGAGTGGAACACCTTTTCCACAGCTAGCAGTTCCACAATGTTAATGTGGAGGGGTCTTTCCTCCAATGAACACAGGCCCTAAATGGAGAAGCTGTTGAGACAGGCTCTTCATCTCATCAGTGAAGGATCAGTTATGATGAATGTCTGAGGCTGAGTGGGAGAGAAAAGCATGGTACTCCAAATGTTGGCTGACTACCAATGGAGAGAATTTTGGACAGAGAGCCACTTAGCCAGTGAGGCTCAAAGTAGATTGAAGAGAGCAATGGACCAAGCCTGTAGAAGTCGTATTGAAAGACTGGCATGATACATGACCAACATGGTAGATACCACGTAGCCTAATGTTACTTGCACATCTCTGTTGCCATGAGCCATCTGCAATGAAGACACTGGAGGACTGACTCTTAAAGAGCAGAGAACCAGTTATCTGGGAGGAAGGCAGCCTAAGCATTCGAGTATAGAATCTCCCCAATAAACCTTATCTTTTCAGTGAAAACCAAGAGTGATTTATCTTAGTTTAGAATGAGACCAAATTGTTTGAGATGAAGCAGAATGACATCTATGTCCAGTAGGTGTTGTCACCTGGTGGGGGCTACAAACAGTCAGTCATTTATATATTGATAGAAGGCAACACTTTGCTGCTACAGAAAGGCTGCCACCACTGCCATAAACTCAGTAAAGACACAGTCAGCAGTGCTGAGACTGAAAGGGAGAATTTGGAACTGGTAGGCTCACTTTCCCACCCTGAAGCTTAGAAATTGTGGGTGGGTGGACTGGATTAAAATATGGAAGTAAATATCCTTCAAATCCAGAGTGGTGTACCAATTGCTGGCCTGCATCAAAGGGAGGATGGAATTGAGAATCACCATCCTAAAGCATCATTGGTGGATGAAATTATTGACATACAGATCCAGTATAAGATATAGACTTGAGTTTTTTGATTCAGACTCAAGTTGGACTTAAGTCGCTGTAATAACTTGACTTCAACTCGACTTAGTAATAAATTACAGTCGGCCCTTCATATTTATGGTCTTGAGACTCGCAATTTTGATTATACGCAAGGTCAAGGCCACTAGCTGAGGCATTCCTCCTTTCCATCCCACCCAGACTTTTCTCCTCAAGATAAAAAGCCCAGGAGCCAATTCCATGTTTATCCCGGCTGGCCAGGCAGATCCTCCAACCCCCCAGGACCCTTTGATTTCCCCATCGCTCACTGGCAAGCCCAGGAAGCAGAGGGGTTGGCAAAGGGAGGAGGATCCTCATCTCCCAAGTCCCTTTGCCTACTCCATCACTCCCTGGCAAGGCCAGGGGGCAATGGGGTTGGCAAATGGAGGAGGATCATCCATCACTTCAAGTCCCTTCACCTGCCCCATCACTCCCTAGGCTGTCCAGGGGGTGGTGGGCAGGCAAACGGAGGAGGATCCCCCATTCCCTCCAGGACCCTTTGCCTGCCCCATCGCTCCCTGGCCTGTCCAGAGGGCAGTAGGGCTGACAAACAGAGGAGGATCCTCCATCCCCCACAAGATTTTTCCCCAACCGATCACTGCCTGAGCAACCCTGGCAGCAATCCAGCCGGGAACGGGAATTGGGGGGATGGAGGCTCCTCCCTTTCGCTGCCCAATTGCCCCCTGGGGAAGGAAGCGATGGGACTGGGAAAGGGGCAGGGAGCCAATTAAAGGTACAGGAGAGTGTGGGAAATGGAGCGCAGGCTCCTGCTCCTCTTCCCATGCCCACCCCCCTCTTTAACTTGCTTCTGGGTGGGAGCAGAGTTATTCACGATTTTTTCATATTCACGGGGGGTCTCATTCCTCTATCCCCTGCAAATATGGAGGGAAGAGTGTATTGACTAACTTGATTTGACTTGAGACTTGCATATTTTTAGCAATTGACTTGCTGGCCTTGGTTCAGTAACATAATACATTCATTCTTCTCTCACCCCCACCCTACCTTGCTTTAACTCTGCAGCTCCCTCATGTATGCATGGTGGCTCCCCCTCTTGCTCCCCCCCTTCTTTTCTCCCTCTCCTTTGCTTGCTTGCTTGTTGATTTGAAGTGAAACTGGAAAGCTTTCTGTTGCTGCTGCTGCTGCTCTTAAGAAACCTTTCTCCCAAGCAATTCATACTGGGCTCAAAACAACAAAGAGGTGGGGGAGAGAAGGAGTCAGAGAGCAAACCAAAAGAGCTTAAGATAAACCAAAAGAGCTCTGAAAGGCTAAGGCAATGAGAGGTGTAGATCCTGCTACTTAAGCAAGCAGCTGAGTTGCTGAGCTTCCTTCCTAACCAACTTTCTCAGGCAGAACAGAGGAAAAAGAAAAACAAAGACAGATGGGGGATAAGGCAGGCAAGCAGGCAGGCAAGAAGGTGAGTGGTTCAGCCATGGAGGGGAAGAGGTGAGGTGAAGGCACACAACAACAAAAGGAATGCTATTATCTTGAACTACTATTTCATTCTCTGTAATACTGTGTAAGACTTGAGATTTAACTAGACACTTGACTTGAAAGTATCTTGCAAGGACTTGAGACTTGACTTTTGACTTGAGACTTGGAATAAAAGTTTTAAATACATAACTGCCACTGGATCAAGGGAATGAATCCCTATTTTTTGACAGTAGACTGTATCTTGTTTGTGTACTCATTTTGCATCAGTATCAGATTTGAAGAGGCCACCGTCATCAAAGGGCAAGTCTTTGATCACAAAATGTGCCTAACCAGAAAGTCCAAAGAACTGAAGCCAAAAATACATTCGTAGAGCTATGGTCCCAGCCAGTGTCTTGCCACTGCAGTCCGCTACATGGTGGGAGGAAATAAATTGCTGCCCAGCCAACTTATGGGCCTCAGGGCAATGACATTTCTCTATGATCCTTTTCTCCCATCTTGTTGAAGGTAGTCAGCTTCTCCCAGAGCAGTTGGCGATTCAAGCCCATACACACAACTTAGTTGGACATTTTACAAAAGAGGGCTGCAGAGGAATAAAATTTTCTGCCCGATGGTACTGCTAGAAAACCTCATTCTGATAGCAGCAAGTATGGCCCCAATTGTAATCCTAATAATAGTGATTGTAGTAGGACAGAGAGCTTTCATAAAGGGAATACATAGATTCAGTTGAGCTAGAACTGATGGCTATGATATCTATGAGATTGATGCTCCTAAATTGCTATTTTGAGCTTGAAGAATAAGAGCCAGTGGAAGCAGAGCAAGATCTAGATTGAGACTGAAATAATTGTTCATGTGGTGGAGAAAGAAGAGAAGGTAACGATGTACTAGGAAGCATCCTCAAAGCAAATAATAATAATAATAATAATAATAATAATAAATAAGCAATCAGGGCAGCTAACAACAGTGTATTAATACAATCCCAAAAACCCAGAAGGTGGCTAAACAGAAGTAGGTGTGATGGAAATTCTCAATCGGAAAGGACTCCAAGATCTCAGAAACTTATTCTGTCTGGGGTTGCTGAGTAGCAGAAACAACCTCTACACCAGGGGTAGGCCACCTTCTTGAGCCGGGGGCCAGGTTGCTGTCCCTCAGGCAATTGGGGGGCGAAGCACCAAAAATAAATAAACAAACAAACAAACAAACAAAACAAAACAAAATAAAAAAAATAAAAATAAAAAAATATGCATGCACACTCTCTCAGACCCAGAAAAGCCATGGCAAAACCCCTGTGGAGATTTTGCCAATAAAACCCCAAGAACAACTAATAACAACAATAATCAATATCTTCATGGTGGGCGGTGGTGGCAGCAGGACCGGCCTGGGACCAGTCCAAAGGCCTCGGGGGGCCACATCCTGCCCCTGGGCCTTAGGTTGCCTACCCCTGCTCTACACCATCTGGTTAATATTGTGTGGTCTCTGGGTCTTGAAGAGTAGTGTCTCCTTGAGAAGCAGAACCAACCACTTTAGATCAGACAGGCAGATGAACCCTGAATTTGAGCTATTTCAGAGCCAACCTTCCAGAAGGTCTTTGAGAGAGAAGCTGGTGACAATCTTTATCCTTGGTGTGCTTCTTCTTCATATGGTTGTGTGATCTAACTACAGACCCAATCTTCACCTCTAAGGATCAACCAGGTGTTTGAGGCCGTGGGCCAACTGTCAGAATAGTCTTAGGCAGGGCAGAGATGAACTCTGTGAGCAAATGCTTGACAGTGGAACAAAGAAGCCAGCCATAGATATTGCAGTGGAAGCACTGAAGCCCTCTCTGCTGGTTCCATACCAATCAATCTGGAGAGATGACCACGAAGCAGCCTAAGAGCATGTTCATACTTCAGATACCACTCTCTGTTCCTTCTCACCTGTGTAAAGGTGGTACAATGGGCACAAAAGACAACCACATGATTTTTGCCAAACCAAAGAAAACATTTAATGTATCCATCCTTTTCTGGGATTTTACTGTCACAAGAGATGGACTTCTTAATAGATGCAAGTGAAAGCTAACAGCCCGAAAGGTGACTGTGGCCTTGAATGCCAACACAACAACCACTGCTGAACTACCAGCTGTATTCCCAGGACTGAATGAGTTGGAGGCCTGATAAGATATAGAATAAACTGAAGAACATGGTTCTGTCTGATAGCAATCTGGTTCAGCTGACTTTAGAGCTCTACAAGATCAGGGTTCTGCCAAAGGTGCTATGAGGAACAAAAACTACAAAAAACAAAAACAAAACCAACACACACCCCACAAAAAACCCACATGCAAAACTCCTGGCAGTTCCCATCTTTTCCTTCACGTTTTCCTTCAAGTTGCCTATTAATAACTACTGATGACACTAAATTATTTAGGCTGGTAAGAACAAAACCAGTTTGCAAAAAGCTCCAAAAAGCTATCTACAAATTGGGAGAATGGGCAATAAAATGGTGGAAAATGATGCATATTGGGACACAAAAATCCCAACATCCCATGTACTTTCTATTATAATTTTATTTTATTTCAAAGATTTATAATTCACTTTTCTCCCACAATAGGATTCGCTGAATTGATGTGATCTGGCAGTGATTGACCAAGAAAGTTTGAATTGTAAAAGATCACCTAATGAATCTGTTAATCTAGTATGCATGTACTGTCAAAAATAAAAAAATAAAAAAAATCCAAGCTGGGTATAATTAGAAAGAGAACTAGAACTGAAAATAAAAATGCAAATATCTTACTGTCCTTATATAAATCCACAGTGTGACTGCGTCTTGACTACTGTACATAGTTCTTATATTGCATTAAAAAATAGAACTAGAAACAGTGTAGAAAAAACAACAACCAGTCATGAAGAATCTAGAAAAAATTCATTACAAGAAAATTTTCAATGTTTGGGGCTGTTTGACTTAGGGGAAAAAAACCATGCAAGAGGAGATGGACAGGTTGTTTTACCTGTAACAGTATTTCTTCAAGTGGTCATCTGCGAATTCACACAAATGGTTTATTCTGTGCCTGCGCAGCAAACTTCAGAACTTTCTTAGAGCTATTAGAAGCATTTTGGCGGTAGCTCCGCCCACTCTCCAGCTGCCTTATTGGCCGGTTTCCCGCCTAAACCCTCAGTTCCATGGACGCCAAAGCAGCAGCTCAGGATTGAAGGAGAGGCAGGGCACTACTCTGAGGGGAGGATGGGTGGGATTTGTGTGAATTCGCACATGACCACTCGAAGAAATACTCTTACAGGTAAGCCACCTGTCCTTCTTTGTGGTCTCTGCGAATCACACAAATGGGTTAGACTGACAAGCTTCGGTCAGTGGAGGAGGAAGTGCCATGCCACATAAGATGGCACATTGCCTCAAACAAAATCCCATTTGTGAGTCTGAGCCCCAGGCATGTAAATATAGGGGTGAACAGTTCCGCTAATATGACTCTACATGAGTTGAGCTGAAATTCCAATACTGAGACGTAGTGGAAACAGTCACCAATGCAGGTGAGAACATGCACAGTGGCAGAGAAAAACAGGCTTGCTAGCTAACCCGTATGTTCACAGACTGTTGATAGACCTTGATGGTCTGTGATAACAAGGTAGATGTATGGCCAAGGTCAAGGGAGAACCTCAGACCTAAATAGCACAGGGTTGTTAGCAATGGAAATCATGCCAAAGCTATTCAGTAGGTAGCGAAAGAAGTTCACTACTGCAAGTGGTCAAATGCAAATACCACAACAAGAAGGAAAGGTATACAGACTCTGTCTGATCCGGGAGATGAATGGAAACCAATGTGAAGAGCAACAAACCTGCAACAATGTGTGGCTGTCCAGGTCGTGACATTGGCAATCAGGGAAAAAAGGGGGTTACCAAGCCCTCAAATTTGCAGATGTGTCAAAGGAAATCTTTCAAGTGGAGAAAGGGCAGTGACCTGATAAAGCCTCTAAGCCAGTGTTTGAAGATTATGGCATCGACAGACAAAGCCTAGAACGCTAAACAATCTAGGGCTAAGCATTCACATAGAATGTGAAATAGACCATCTGTGCTCAGCAGTGAGATGGTTGGGCATCACCAGCAAAAGCAACAGAAAACAAGTGCCTGCACTACAAAATGGGCAGTAGGAAGTCTGGATAGTCCCTTCATACAGAGAGAGCCTAATGGCATCAAACTGGAGAAGCTCCAGTAACAAACTTTTGGAATAGTGGACATCAGAGAGGAAGAACAGTACCTCATCTAGTCACAGCAAAAACACTGACAATAGGGATGGTGAGAATATCGCAATATTCAACTGTTGTGACCCACAAGACACGCTGTGTGTGAAAGTAATGTTTCAGGCTATCAGGATGAAACCTGCAGTTCTTGGTGAAAATGCCAGAGAAAATAATAGTGGCTGGTGTGATGACTAAAAGACTAGTCATAGCATCATAACAGTAAAAGGATTTCACACTGTAAAGTAGAAAGAGATCCCTGTGGGAATGTTATCCCATCCCGTGATGTCCTGCTGAAGTTATATGAAGGATAACATGGATTAGCAGGAATGGTGAGAACTGATAAGCAACAGTATAGCAGGAGCAATATGGTGTCGACTCGTTATGAATGGATCATGAGAGAAGAATTTTAGAACAGGGGAGCTGGAATAGACCTTAAGAGCCACAAGTCCAGCTCCTAGCCAGGTGTGCAACCCTTTATCGTATAGATCTGGGGTGCGTGATAAAACACAATAACAGGCTTCCCTGCACACAGAGAGGACTCCCAGGACATTTGCAGAGTGCATAGTTAGCCTTGGCAGGATTGCAGGAGGAGACCATAGGGCAAAAAAATGAAATGCATAGATATAAGATGGGGGAACACCTGGCTTAACGAGACTACATGAGAAAGGGATCTAGGAGTCCTAGTAGACCACAAGTTGAACATGAGTCAACAGTGTGATGCCGCAGCTAAAAAGGCCCATGCAATTTTAGGCTGTATTAATAGAAGTATAGTATCTAGATCAAGGGAAGTAATATTGCCACTGTATTCTGCCTTTGGTCAGGCCCCACCTGGAATACTGTGTCCAGTTCTGGGCACCACAATTCAAAAAGGATGTTGAAAAACTGGAGCATGTCCAAAGGGCGACTAAAATGGTGAAGGGTCTGGAAACCATGCCCTACAAGGAATGACGTAGGGAACTGGGTATGTTTAGCCTGGAGAAGAGACGGCTAAGATGGGATATGATAGCCCTGTTTAAATATTTGAAGGGATGTCATATTGAGGAGGGTGCTAGCTTGTTTTCTGCTGCTCCAGAGAATAGGACCCAGAACAACAGATGCAAGCTACAGGAAAAGAGATTCCACCTCAACATTAGGAGGAACTTCCTGACAGTGAGAGCTGTTTGACAGTGGAACACACTCCCTCAGAGTGTGGTGGAGTCTCCTTCCTTGGAGGTCTTTAGACAGAGGCTGGATGGCCATCTGTCAGAGATGGTTTGATTTGAGTTCCTGCATGGCAAGGGGGTTGGACTGGATGGCCCTTGCGGTCTCTTCCAATTCTATGATTCTATGACCTGAAATATCACCACCTCACCAGAATGACACCCTGGGACCAGAGGCTTGGAAGAACCAAATGTTATGACATCAGTCAGCCTGGAGAGATGGGACAAGTATGCACATCCCAAGATCATGAAGTGTCTACGGGGCGGACAAATCTGTGAAATGGAGGCTCAAATCAGAGGGATGTCCCCAGAGGGCATTCCTAACCAGAACAGCAAATGGGAAATAATTGACACAGTTCCCATCTGGAATGAGGCCCAAGAAGACTGCATTGAAATCAGCGGTCAGTATATGAGATGGGCTCATCCCAGCTAGACACCAAACAGTAGTGTGTCACATGTTTCATAGATGTGAGTGGCACCGACAAGAACCCCTTGGAAGGGGTGTGCATATGGGGCGTAGACTTGTATTCCTCGTTCTATGTAGTGGCCCTTCGAAAAAAGACACCAACCGTATTCACTGATACTTGAAATGAAAACATTCCTCTGACACGGAGGGAACAAGTACCATCTGAAAGCCACCAATAGGGAGGAACGAAGGCATTAATGCCAGTCTGGGGAAAAAAGGGGAGTATAACACCCCAGTAACAGCCGTGGCAAACCTGGAATGGTAATGGCACTCAGCATGGGAGCGTAATCATGTCTTTGATTTGGCAGTCTAAAGGGAATGATGGCATTGGTCCCAGTACAGGGAACCAAGCACATCCCAGAATATATCTGTATCAAGTAAGTGATACAAGAATATTGCCTGGCGTTAGAGGATGAGTGATGGTATCAAAGCCCCCCATGGGAGAACAAAACAATTTCAATCTTGCTGGTATCGAGCTCATAATGGTAGTGTCTCTAGGTATAGAGGGGGCAAACCAATAGTTGAATTTGATCCTAGAGTCCTGTGATGAGTGGAGCACTGTTCGTATCAAAAGTGCTGTGGTGAACAGAGCACTACCTTGTCCAGGAGGGGAGTTTAAAAAGCACAGAGCACTTTTTCCACTGCCATCATCTCCAGTGTGTTAATGTAGAATTGGTTCTTCAATGGGGACCACTTGTCCTTGACCATGAGGTTCAAGGTGTGGGGGGCCCACCAGTTCAGAGATGCATCCGTTGTTGAGATCTGGGGTTGAGGAGACAGGAACGGCATCCTGATGCAGATGTTGTTAGGTTCGAACCTTTTTGTGGGTGGATCCTTCATGAGATTGAAGAACCAAGATTGAAACAGTCTGAGTCTGAGTCTCGCCCATGGGGTGATATAGATTGTCGAAGTCATGTATCCCAGCGCTACCTGCACAGTGTGGGCTCTGATCCACCTGTGGGACAGGCAGTCTTGAACCGATTTGGAGAAAGCTTGGAACCTGTCTGATGTCAGGTAAATTATCGAGCTTTCGGAGTTGAGGATATTCCCAATGAACCTAACTAGATTTTTCTCTGTTGACCATCAATCCAAGGGACTCCAGGAGTGACAGGATGAATTCAACGTCCCTGAGAAGCCCATCTCAGGATGGAGCAGCAAAGAGCCAGTCGTCTAAGTATGGGAAGACTGTGATACTGTGTTGGTGAAGATAGGCCGTGATGGGGGCCATGCATTTGGTGAAGATCCTCAGTGCCATGGCCAGCCTGAAGGGAAGCAACCTACACTGGAACATCTTGGGTCTGACATCAAAGGCAAGGTACCTCTGTGGTTTTGATGGATTCCAATGTGGAAGCATCCTTCAGGTCAAGCGTTGCAAACCAGTGGCCTGTCTGCAAGAGTGGCAAAATAGAGGCAAGAGTTACCATGTGAAAACAACAGTAAACAATAAAGTCATTCAAGGAATGCAAGTCCAGGACAGAAATCTCTTTTTGGAACAATGAAATAATGGGGGGAAGGCAGTGACAGGTTTGAGTGGGGTCTACAGGTTCAATCACACCTTTTTGCAGCAAAGTGTGCACTTTGTTGAGTAGAGTCTCCGAGGGGTGGTGGAAAGTACAGCCCCAGTGGTCAGGAGCTCTTTGAACTCAAGGGCATAACCCCTGCAGGCAATATCAAGGACCCATGAGTCAGAAGTTGCTGAGGCCTAGGTGTAAAGGAAGGGCCTCAGTCTATCACCAAAAGGGGTGAGAACAAAGTGCACAGTTCCATCTCACAACCTCTTCTTGCCTTGCTCAGGATCCTTTTGCTGGTAACCTTGACCATACTGAGGCTGAGTGAGATGTCGATGGCCAGAAGAGGAGGGTTGCAAGGGGTTGTGCTGCTGAGATTTGTCCTGAGGCTGATATTGGCGCTCCTGTGGTTGGTATGACTTCTGTTGGTATGGGTACCAGGGCCGCTGGCCTCCATAGTGGTGATATGAGGAGGCCTGAAATGAAGCTGAGGACATACCATGCTTCCTTGCTGCCAACTTTGTATGGTACCAGAAGTTCAGCTTCTTGTCATCTGTAGGAGAGGCCTGATCCAGGTCAGCTAGGTGCAGGGGTGTTGCTGGTGTCTCTATGTTCAATTCGGGTGTTGGAGAATGTGATGTTGTTGGAGAGCCCTCAGTGGTCCTAGGAAGCAGTCTGTTGTATGAAGACTCGTTCCGAGGAGGTACCAGTGGCTGGGTCGGAGTGGAGGCTCTAATGACCTGAGCCTTGGTCACAATTTGATGTGATGGGCCTGGAGAAGGTGAACTCAAGCTTTGGAGGCAATGGCGAAGCTGGTTGGGATCAACAGGTAGAAAGCAGTGCCCCCTGTCATCATAAATGAGGTCAGGGTAGTGCTGAAACAAACCGTCATGGAGAGACAAATTGATGTCCTCATGGGCGACCTCGTCAGCCTCAGTACCTGGTGTGGCTCGGTCATGGCGGATTGGCATTCTGACGACTTGGGGTCAAGAGCTCTCGGTGTTGACACAGCCCTCCTACATGGCCTGTAGGAATCTGGGTGAGAATTGGACGGTCTGGGTCTCAAATCTCACCTTCTAACTTGGTGTCGCCAATGACTTGGATGACCTGTGGCGTTTCCTCCAAGGGAAGGTTCAACAAGCAAGGGCTGGAGCCGACAATGAAGGATCGGAGCCCAGAGCTGCAGATGAGGTCTTAGACTTGGCTGGCCTTCATCACCACAGCCTGACCTTCCAAGGGGAGAAGAAGAATGGGCCCTTTTTGAAGCTGAATGATTGGTCGGCTTATCCTAGCCAGAAGTAGCAGCTTTGTCCTCTAAGTGCTTCCATTTAGAGGTCTTTTTATCACGGGATTCCTTGGCCCTTTGGTCCTTTTCAGGCCAGTCCATTTCAGATCAGGATTTCTTGACCTCCTTGGAGGACTTGTGTCTGGACCTCCCCTTCTCCTTTTCCTTCTTTTTCTCCTTACCAGAGGTTGCTGGCTGGGGAGTAGAGGAACCCTCGGAGGATGAAGCAGAAGCAGGTCTCAGAGCCTGCTCATGAAGGGCCGCTTTGATCCTGAGACCCCGAATTTTAAGGGCCTGCGAAGTCATAGACTTGCAGTAGGGGCAAGTCTGGACATTATGGGCCTCGCCCAAACACAAGAGACAAGAGGTGTGCTGGTCTTGGCTAGGGATCTTTTTGCTCCATTTAGCGCAGCGCTTGAAAGAGGCCATTCTTGACTGGAGTCAAAGACACAAAATTGGGAGACAAAATCAAAGTCAAAACACAGTCAAAGGTCGAGAGATCAGCAAACAGAGTCCAGTCCAAATGCAGTAGAATAGTCACAGTCTGTAAGGTCAGAATCTAAAGTACAAGTGATTCAACAGAGCGAAGTTCCTTCTAAGCTGCTAGCACAGCGGACAAAAGGAATTGAGGAAAGAGCGGGAATGCTAAGGGCTTTATAAAGGTGGGTGGACCTACCGTCAAAAAGTTGCAAACAAAGTTTTGCCAAGTGATTCCAGAAGTTTCCAAAGTTACTATGCAGTGCAGAGATAACCCATTTGTGTGATTTGCAGAGACCACGAAGTACTTCTTTCATAGGACACATAATTAAACTGTGGAATTCAGTGCCACAAGATATAGTTATGAGTGCCAACTTAGATGGATGGAGTCATCAATGGGTAGATATCACCTCCTGTATCAGAGAGTCTCTGAATATTAGTTGCTGGGGAACAGGAGATGGGGGAGCAGCTGCATTCATGCCCTTTTAGTGACCCTCCCGTGTAGAACTAGATGGGCCTCTTGTCTGATCCAATACAAATCTTATTTTCTAAGTGCAGGTTTACATAAGCTCCTTTAAAATGAAAAAGAGGGACTTGCATCTTCAATTTCAGTATGTGTTAGGTACTAGCAGTTATCTTGAAACAAATATGTAGAAGTTACAAAAATAAACACAACTCCTTTTTCAGCTGCACATCTTCCATTACGTATCTCCCATGGTGTATCTCTTACAGCAGGTTTCAATCTTTATCTGTTGCTGGATGGCAACCTAAATGTAAAGTATTCTACAAAACTGGATGGTGATGTGAACGCCTGAAGAAAAAGAAAAGTCAACTGTATAGTTGAAAATGAAAATTTAATAATTATATGGAGGAATTCATATTTCCTATCCATGATTAATCAAGGTATAAGACATTAAGTGTTTTGAATACACTGTAATGCCTGCTTGGAAAGTAAAACTTGAAATAGAAGCTCCTAAACCTTTGAAGAAAATTGTAATTAATACATAGTAGGTTGCTAAACCAAAAGCTTTTTTTTTTTTAAAAAAAACAAAAAACATAATGAAGTCAGTTGCTAGGAAAGTAAAAGGTGCATGTCATTCAGTACCTGAAAACATAATAACAGGGAAAAGGGTATTTTGAACATAAATGAAAGTGGTGTGATTTAATAGCAGGCAGGGGAAAAGGAGAAGACAGTCGTAATGTTTTCATATACTCGAAAAGAATCTGGAAGGACAATCTATAGATAAGTCACATAAAATCATTGAAATCTGAATACAGAACTCACCAAGATGTATACCTCCATATAATATCATAGGAAGCACCACACTAACAGTTACCAAAGATTGATGCTCACTAGATTGAAAGATCCCTTCTGTCCAGCAAGAGGGGGCAGTAAAACTTCAAAGAAGATTACAATGTATAAAAGCATCACAGGTGGGACAGCTGGGCCAGGAGAAGACAGAATGATCAGGTCATTTGTAATCATTCAAATTGCCATTTAGAAACCTTGAAAAGATGAATATTACATATGGAACAAATTTGTGAATCTCTTCCTGTGAATAATGAAAACATTGAATGCTCCATAGCAAACAGCAATTGCCTTTTGAAAATAGGCAAACATAGGCATCATCCATATTATTATTATTATTATTATTATTATTATTATTATTATTCCTGCTTTTTCCCAAAATTGGAACTCAGTGCAGCTTAGAATTTAAAAGAATGCAACTACAAACATACAAAATTGAGCATTAAATTAGAATTAAACTGTTACAGTATTAAAAAACATCACTCATTAAAAGAATAAAATGAAGTGAAAAAAAGATAAAAAGCACTTTAAAACAGTACACTTTAAAACAGTACACCACACCATACCCTGTTCTTTAAAGACTTTCTGTTAAGGAGGGGGCCATTCTGACTTCCATGTGAAGAGAGTTCCAGAGTCTAGAGCAGGGGCCGGCAACCTACGGCCCCCGGGCTGGTTCTGGCCCAGGTCGCCGGACTTACCAGCCCAGACGGACCCCTGCCGCCGCTGCGCGCTGCCACACGTTTTGGCCTCCGTGCGCGCTGCAGCCACCATTTTGTTTTCCAAAATGGCGGCCGTGACGTTTGCGCATGCGCAGAAGTACTGTGCATGCGCAAACGAGTCATGCGCATGCGCGGCGGCGGTGGCTGCGTGTGCCATGGCGGCGGCGGCAGCAATGCATGCGGGGGGCGTTGCGGTGGCGGGGGGTGCGTGCGCGCATGAGCAAGCACCCCCGCCATCCCCCCCCTCGGCCCGGCAGGGACCAGCCCAGGGCTGAAAAAGGTTGCCTACCCCTGGTCTAGAGGCAGCCACCAAGAAGGCCCTCTCTCATGTTCCCACCAACTGTACTTGCAATGGTGGTGTGACTTAGAAAAGGGCCTCTCCTGAAGACCTCATAGCCTGGGCTGGCTCATACAGGGATACGGTATGCCAAACAGTCTGCCAAATCTCTGTTTACTAAAAAACAGAACTTTGTGGACAGTTAAATAATGGAGATGGGTTTATTTGTTTTTGCAATTAAAGGGAATTGTTTATAATACGCTCTACTTGGGGCTGCCTTTGAAGAGTGTTTGGAAACTTCAGCTGGTCCAAACAGTTGCAGTCAGACTATTAATGGGCAGATTACAGAAACCATACTATGCCTCTGCTGAAAGCCACAGAGGACTTTATAGGTCATGACCAGCACTTTGAATTGTGCCCAGAAACAGACTAGCAACCAACAGTACTTGCAATGTTTCAGCAGAGGCGTAGTGTGGTCTCTGTAATCTGCCGGTTAACAGTGTGGCTGCAACTCTTTTAAATATATCACGCTAGCAGCTATATAACAAAATAATAAAAAATGAAACATGTTGTGTTTTATTTTCTTTTTTCAAAATGGTATTATGGGTATTTTCCATATAGAAAGTAAAAAGTACTTCTATACCTATATATTGCATTTTGGGATTTTTTGTGCAAATTTTATAATGGCATTTTCATGCAAGAGACCTCCCCCCCCCCCCCCCCATGCTGCTTCTGCTTCTAACAAAAGTGCTAGTCTTTCTCTTTTCTGCAGAAGTGAAAAATCTTGCATAATTAGATAGAGTGCTTTAATGTTGAAATGAGAACAATATATCTATATCGATATATCTATATCTGTGTATCTATCTATCTATATCTCTGCTATATTGCAGGGTGAGTAACTTTGGTCTTTTTGGACCGTAGCAGCCACAATCCCTGACATTTTTGGACCGTAGCAGCCACAATCCCTGATCACTTGCTATACTAGCTAGGACTCCTAGGAGGTGTAGGCCAAACCAACTGGAGTTTGCAGTTGCTTATTTCTGCTCTAAAGTCTGTTCTACAAGTCATTTAAATGATGATAAAGATTTAAATGCTCTTACCAGGTAGAATGATACATGTAATGTGGGACTATTTACTGTCATAAAGTAGTCATGGAACAAATTATTACTCTCTAAATAAAATTATACAATCTAGCAATGACCTCATCTTCTTTATAGATTGTGACTATATTTGTAGAAGACAATGCAAGTAACAACAATTCATTAGTCCTCTGAAGCAATTCCAATATCCTGAATTCCAAAGACTGGAAGTTCAATTTTATTGTCATGTCTTGCAGTGCTTAATGCTTTATAAGGTAATGGTTTGCAAGGCTTAGTATCAGTCTGACCAAATTATATTAAAAGAAGGTTCTTGCAGTGTAGTGCTAGTTTTAGCATCAATTCAGTGCTTACTTGCCAGCGTGTTAGCACTTGTGACATTGAGTTGCCAAATAAATAAATAAATAAGGAAAGAAAGGGAATGTATAATTTTTCATTCAACCAATACAGAAACACAAGTGTAAGCTTCATGGCTGAAATTATAATGCTTCAGTATTTAACTATTTGCTGTGGTTGAAAAGCATGCCTTCTTGTAAATATAGGAATGCCAAAATATGGACAGTTTCTGCATTAAAGGACTACCATTGCTACTAGGATCAAAACTAGTTAATTTTCTGTGTTGTTCAGTGACACTGTTTTCACAACACAGCTGTTGTTTTCCTGCTGTGTTGGGAGGGAGAGAGAAGAGAAGCTTAACTGGTAATATCTCCTTATGCCCTGATTATATACAAATGTGCATTCTTATCTAACAATATGAGGGGGGGGATGATCAAGGTGATGCAGGAAAAGTCATGGACCTGGATACTAAATTGCAATATAGGTAAATGCCATCTACATTTGGACAAATGTCTTCTCCCACTTCAGCTAAGAGCATTATACACAATCTCTGTTGCAAAGACTGTGGTATCATTTTAAATTGTGGTAGCAAAGTTTATTTCTTGGATTTGTGAAATTCAAAAACACATGGTTTAAACCCAAAGGCAAATCTGAACAGTTCTGAAACTTGCAGGAAGGGACATAACAAATATAAAGCAAGTACTATTTTTTTAGACCAGCTTATTGATTAGTTGACAACATTTACACTATTTAGAACTAACATCAGCCAAACCTATCTGCTAAAAAAAAATATTAGTACCACAACTTCCCTTTTCAATGAATGGAAAATTTTAAATTCAAATGAGTATGAGGTAGGTTATATAAAAGGAAGAAGAGTTAATGGAAATCATTCCCATTTTCAAGAAAGGAGCAATTTAGCATCCAGATCCATTACTTTTCCTGCATCATCACCTTGATAATTTTCCCTGCTCATATTCTTGGATCAAACTAGGAATAGTAACATTTCAAATCAATTTTAAAACCTGGGATCCCAAATGAACGGGTTGGACTTTCAACTCTTCCACACAGCAGAAATAAAGCAGTTTACCACCATATTAATGGTCATGACTCCACCTTGTGGGATCTGGGATGTGTAGTTTGGCAAGTTATTCAGCCTGGCCTGTCAAAGAGCTCTGATGCCTCACCAAACTACAAATCCCAGGGTTCTGTAAAATAGAGTCATGGCAGTTAAAATGCTGTCAAACTGCTTTATTTCTGCAGTGTGAATACACCCTGAATGACCTTATTTGGGATAAAGTAAGGTGAGGATTGTCCAAAATCGTGAGTTAAAGAATCTGATCAGTTATCACACTATCTGCTATAGGATATATTCTGAGGAATAATTGTCCATTTATCATCTTGGCAACCAAGGGATATCACTTTATAGAAATGTTCTTAAAAGCACAGTGTGTGCAAATAGCAAAATAATAGCTTGCTCTGTAATGTGACCTTAAAAAATAATCTTTTACCTTGCCATCTCCATGTCTGCTTGAATTCCTTATTATTCAAGCAGATGAAACAACACCATGTAAGTTAAGAGGAAATGCTGCATGAGTCCAAGCATTCAGTGGGAAGTCTCCTGACTTTGAAGGCAACACAACTTTAATGTGGAAAGAAACACAGAATAGCAAAACACTTTAACTAAAACTGGAAGTTATCCCAAAATAATTGAAATTCTGCAACCTGTTTAAATTATATTCAAAAACCTTGAAGTTTCCCATTTTTCATTTTGTTCTTTAATGGTTATAAGGAAGCTCTGCACAGCAAGGAAATTTTGCCCAAGCCCACACAAGTTTCATAGCCTAAAATGGTAGACTGTGCACCTTCCCCCTGAAATGGCACAACACACTTTATATCTCGTCCTTGGCTCCCTTTAGTCTCATTTCAGGATACAGCAAAAATTTAAACCAGGCAAAATACAATCGGTATGAAATCGAGCCCTCTGTGTTTGCCTCTGTTGCAACTGTCCCCCAGTAGCAGTGATTCCACCTTGCTACAGAACAAAGAGAGAGAAGAACAGCAAGGCTATTCCATTGCCTTTGCTGAATAAACAGTTGGCTCTGGTCTTTCTCTCCTATCACTTTTCAGCTTACTTGAACCACTTTTTCCCATATATGTAACCTGAACGTTATTTTTATATATCTCCTCTTTATCTCTTCTTCTTCATATATCATGTCTTGAATTTACTCTGAAACCTTGATGGCAAGGACTATATCTCTCTTTACCTTTCAAAAACATTTGGCTAAATGGTAAGCTATAAATGCTTTAAATAAATAAGTAGCTCCAGCCTATCTGCTATATAAGAACAGACCAGGTATTCTAGGCAGCAGAATGAGACAAAAACCTGCTCAAAGGCAAATAACAATAATTCAAATGTGTGTGTGTGTGTGTGGGGGGCTTCCAACACTGGAATTTAGAAGCACTTGTTGATATACTACAAATCACCCAGATTTTTCTATTACAAATTTTTCTATTATACAATGAGGAAATGAAAGGTGGAAGAGGAATTTAGTTAACTATGTGACCCTCAACACTACTGAAAACAAAAGGAAGAATGTATTATTTCTGGATTAAAAGTTTGTATATTTTAGTGTTATTAAAGAATTTTTATTTTAAAGCAAAAATTACTTGAAATAATTATAATTATACAGAGAGAAAAAACATTTGGCTATCCAGTTATACCTTTAAATAGCAGTCATTATTACACCCGAGTAAGCGTTATTCAGTGAAACTTGCTTCTAAGTAAACAAATGATAGTGCATTGTAAGTAAACATACATAACAACAAGATGCAAGTGTCATAATAATGAAACAATAAGCTTTCATAATGAATTATATTTGTCTTATTTAAATCTCACATCACCTCAATCAATACTACAGCCTTCAAAATAGTAGCCACCAGAGGCACTTTCCAACATTTTTGAATTTCATTTTGACCCACATGAATGTGATTTTTGTGTGTGAATTTTTCTGTATGAACTATTCAGTCACACATTTGCTTGTTCTTTGGTTGCACAAATGTATGTATCAAAACTGTTCCGATACTCATCACTTTATTTCTGATAATCAGCTCAGCTCATTTAAAAAGTCTAAAGTGATTTAGAAAAAAGTCAAGGATTCAACAGTACAAGTTTTTCCATCATTTTGCTGAAAAAGGGTGCTAAAGCTTATGGAATTTTAGTTTAACATGGTTCTTAAAATTTGTTCATTTTGGTTATATGTATTTGCCAGTTTGCTTCATGTTACACTGCACTGGTTTTTGTAATTTTGTCTGGATAATATAACTGTATTGCACAGACACATAATACAGTTAAAAACATACACCAATTAAAATTACACAATCAGTTAAAAGTGCATATCAATTTAAAAAGCATACACATTTTTTAAAAAAACAAATTCATAATTTAAAAATGTGCAATTAAAAACCCCTGGATAGCCCTGCTGAAACAGATTAGTCTTTAACGTCTTTAATGCCCTTTTAAATGCAGATAGTACATCCAGCTGTCGAAATTCTTTGGGAGATTTGGGGCAGCTGATGAAAATGAAGCAAACTGGCAAATACATATAACCAAAATGAACAAGTTTTAAAAACCATATTAAACTAAAATTACTCCTCTTAGTTGAGCCTCCTGAAGAAGTTCTTACTGTAACAGGATGCCTTGCTAACTAGATCAGACTAGAAGGATTTAGTTTTAGCTACTATGACTAGTTTTCATTTTTCTCGATGAAGTTCTTGACGTTTTGGTCCACACATTTTCTAAATGCTGTCGTCAAAGTTACTTTGTAATTACACAATGGCTTTTAATTAGAGGGAACAAATGAGTTATTTATCAAACTGTGAAGTGCATTTTCACTTCTTAACAGAGATCAAAGATCCAGTCAGCAATGATCTCACTCCCACATCCACCCTGGCAATATAATAATAATGATAATTGTTCAGTGTCTCCAATTGCTATCAATCACCAACATGATAAAAACAGGCTGAGAACCTGTATGGCACAGCATAATATAATAACATGCCTGTGGAACTATACTACAGCTCTCCATTCAAAATTCCACAGACTCACTGTTGAGCTGCTGCAATGCTCCACCAGCTGGTGAAGCAGGGATAGAAGCATCTTTCTATATCCCTTTAGCTGGTCACATAATGATTTCATCTGCTGCTGAGATCTACTGCAATCCTTGTGAGGCCTCAGCAGATGATGTAACCAGTCTGCCTCTGTGTATCGCATTTCTCAGATCCTTTCCACCTGCTCTTCACTTTGCCACAGAATGGCTGGGCAGCTACTAAGGGTTAATCATAATTTGAGGAGGGGAGTTGGAAGACCATAAAAATCTCTGCAACCACAAAAAAGACATACACAGATGTAGAATAGATTTATGCCTGTGTTTGCAACTAACAAGATGCCAGGTCCTGTCTACATCAGTTATGTTCCCCTCCTCTCAGTTCAGCAGACATGAATACTACACACTTTGCTTTTTAGAACTGGAAAGTCAGGTTTGAGCATTGGACTACACTTCTGGTGACCAGGGTTCAATTCCCAGCTGGACCATGAAACCCAATGGATGACTTTGGGTAAGTCAGACTTTCTGAGCCTCAGAAGAAGGCAATGGTGAGATTTTTGAAATCACAAACAGTATCAAAATGTCTTAAACATTCTATGAAAAGGTGGGGTTGCTGGTGGTCCAAGATGTATTCCCTGTTTCCAAGACAAACAACAAGCTGTCCCACCCATGAACATATCAAATATTTAATAAAAAAACAAACAGGAAGTAGTTTGACATCCACTCCTTTCAGGTTCAGGGAGCTTTGAGGGTTTAAAGCAACTGCAGAGCTGCCATGGGCAATTTCCTCCCCCCTGCACTTGTCAAGAAGTCCATAGTGATGTGCTTAGTTTGCTGGAAGGGACACAAAAACACTTCCAAATGCCAATGTGGCAGATCTCCAACCAATTTCTTTCTTTAGGATTTTGGGGATTGTGTGACTCAGGAGGGTTGAAAAAAACAAACTAACACTTCTGTGGATCAGGTCAGTTTGGGGTGACAATTGTGCAAAAACCAGCTTAATTTTTTAATTAAACAAACTTAAGATGTATGGGACCTTTGGAGGGATTTGAGGTTTCAGGGGGTGCAGTCTAAGGGCCATTCTTTGCCCAGCACTGTTGTAAAAGTAAACTGCTCTCTGTGGAGGCTTCCATGAACTGAAAAAGAGCTTTTTTGGAGGAAGAGAATAAAACCCCAATAAACACAAAATCGGTAAAGGGAGGACTTTACAGAGGACCTTAAAAAACAACACAGCATACACCTGTGGACTGCACTTTGTTCACCCTCCACAACAAACTCACTTGATTTTGCCAGGCAATTTTTGGATCACGTGCTGTGAGAAAAAGATATAAATTATAATTTTTAAAAGTCATTTTTTTAATTTTACAAAAATGCATGAACAGAATCCTGCAAACCTGGTGAAATCCCAACTATGTAGACCTTTGTTTTTAATTACTTCATTTCACTCCCATGTAATGTTGGCTTCAAAGAATAACATGTAGCCATCACGTACTTTCTAAATGCCACTGTATCTTGGACAACACTTATTCACAAAAGTGAGATGCATTTTTTCACAAACTTTAAAATTTATATAACTAAAATTATGTCCGTTTCTTTACAGTGTTATTAATTTTGAAACAATATTTTAACTGCTAATTCATTTACCGGTAACTAGGAATAAGTGAGCTAAGAAATAAGGCAAGTGACATTTTCAAATATCTTCCTTTTCACTGATCCAACATCGCTTCTCGGCCTTTTGGCTAAGATCAAGTGTAGCACATCTACATTGCAATTGAGTATACATGTTAAGCAGCTTACCATATATACTCAACTATAAGTCAACCTCATGTATAAGTCAAGGGCATAGTTTTTGGTACTAAAACTATGGATTTTGATATGATAAGTGAATAAGTTTAGGATAAAAAATAGGGGCATGTAACAAAGGATCTAAAGGATGAAGCAAAGGAAAACAATGCCAAAGAACGTACAAGATTCCACCAGGCATAACTGTGTATGCCCACCCTAAAGGCTAGATGGATGAGAGAGTGGAGGGGAGGTCAGTGCTTCCAGGACAGATTATACTCTTTCCTTTTACCAGGGTATGGTTCCTTTTTTTTTTTTTTTAAATAAGAGTTAAAGTACAGTACTTACATTGACTTGTGGATAAGTTGGCTCAGGTTTTTTGGGTCAATTATATGACAAATTTCTCAACTTATACATGGGCATATACAGTAATTTTAGTCATGGTTATATCTCCGTTTTCAATGAAAGGATCACAATTAAAGCAAGAAAAACACAGCGCCAGTAATATTAGAATTAAAACCCTCTATAGTGTGCATCAAACTTGGAGCCTAAAGGAAGTGTTTATATGGCTTCCATATTATACATTTATAAGGGAATAATCAGTGTAGACTCCATCAATGTGATCACACAGCCAGATAGAGGTGGCCTTTTCCTGAAACTTTTGCTATTTTGCTAGACTTTATACAGTGGGCCCTTGGTATCCACTGGGATTCATTTCCAGGACACCCTGTGGATACCAATATCTATGGATGCTTAAGTCCCATTAAATACAGTGGCATAATAAAATGGAGTCCCTTATATAAAATGGCAAAATCAAGGTTTGCTTATTGGAATTTATATATTTTAAAAATAATTTCAAGCCGTGGATGCTTGAATCCATGGATAAAAAATCCATGGATAAGTAGGGCCAACTGTATATAGGTACTTTTTAGCCTTGGCTAGAGGTGTCAAATACAAACTAAAATGACAGCTTTTCCTCATCCCATTTCTACAGCTGAAAAAAAAAGCTTCTTATGTCTCAGTACTGCTACCACTGACTTATAGAGAAAAAGATGAGTGCAATCCAGACTTGTCCTCTTAAAAAACAAAAAACAAAAACAATTAAAATGAAGACACAGAACAAATTTATTCATCTGCTCCCAAAAAAGCAAAAAAAAAAAAATTAAAATAAAGACACAGAACAAATTTATTCATCTGCTCCAAAAAAAAGCAATGTGAGAAAATAATGAAAAACATTCAACCCAGTCCCTAAAAGCCCAAATGTATAAGGATGAGGTAATATGGGTTGAAATCAAATGGAAAATAAAGACTTCTTTTGTGTTTATAAGAAATTCTGGGAAACAAAATGATGTTGTACTTTGGCAGAACTCTACACTAGTTACTCTGAAGAATGGGTATTGCTTCAGTCTGTTTAGATAACAACTTGTTACATGAATTGCAGGAGGGCTCGAGAGGGAACCGACAAATTAAATTCAATGGAGAAATTGACTTCAATAGGAAGCAGTGAAAGGGCTTCAGTAACATGGGCCTTTGCAGACTGCCAGAAATAGTGCAAATTGAGTCAACTTTAAGGATTAGGTTTAGGGAATCTTGGGAACTGTATTTTATTGTGGCAGCAGAGCTCTCTGACAGAGAAGGCTCAATGTCTCAGGAAAAAAAAACACAATTCCCATGACTCCCCAGCACTAACCCTAACCCTTAAAGTGGACTCAATTTGCACTATTTCTGGCAGTCTGCAAAGGCCCATAAAGCCAGGAACTTAAGCTTTTGTATAGAGGTTCTGAATCCATAGAATTTCAGAAGTAAGTTCCAAATTAATTTAGTTTGTTTATAAAAGTGGATCAAAACCATGCAAACCACACTCTCTCACTCACATACAAAAACTAACAATGCAAAGGCAATGAAGATAGCGAGTAGTAGGGTTGTAGATAGGCACTACTGTACCAATCCTGAAGCTTCAATCAATGGATTATTAGAATGAAGATGGCTCAGTAGCCATCTGGGATACATGGGGTGGCCAAGTACTGAGGAGCCCAGCTGAAATCAAGCAGAGGTTCTGTCCGACTTCAAACAAAACCAAATTGTTATTGTCTAGGTACATTTATTTATAGCAAGAAATGGGTACCGGGACAGTGTTTCAGGATTTAAATGACTTTCCCAGGAGGGAAGAATGGAATTGGTATGTGAGAACGACCAGACAATGGTAATATGAATGTCCTCAAAGAAAAAGAGTATCATTCCCAGAAGGAAATTCTCTTTGTCTGTTGTATGCAAACAATCACCAGGTCCAGCATCCACCATCACACTCCTTGGTGAAGGGATTATGCTGACTCTAATCTTGGGCAACCCCATCATGGCTAACTGCCTCGGCTTCTCCCATGCTGAACCATCTAGATTTTCTAATATGACATGGCTGCATTCCTGTGCTGAGGTGCCCCCTTTTGGCTGTCTGTAACATCCCCTTTTGATATTAATTTGATATAAACCAACGAAGGTTGTCTGAGTGCTGGATCCTGGGGTAGCAAACTGGATGATAAAAGGGTAAGCTTTACAAGTTTGTAGCTGTGTGGGAAGAAAAGAGAGAGGCTAGGACTCTGAATTGTCTTTGCTCTACATACTGATTTGAAATAAAATGTACTTTTAGACAAAGGGCCTTTGCAGACTTCCAGAAATAATGCAGCTTGAGTCCACTTTAACTGCCCTGGCTCAGTGCTAGGGAATCATGGAAACTGTAGTTTATTGTGGCACCAGAGCTCTCTGACAGAGAAGGCTCAATGTCTCAGAAAAAACTACAGTTCCCATGATTCCCTAGCACTGAGCCAGGACAGATAAAGTGGACTCAAGCTGCATTATTTCTGGCAGTCTGCAAAAGCCCTAAGAAGGGAATGACCTAGAGCCATGAAACTTACCATATATACTCAACTATAAGTCAACTTCACGTGTAAGTTGAGGGCAGGTTTTGGGGCCAAATTTATGGATTTTGATATAACCTGTAGATAAATTGAGGGTAAAATTTAGGGGCATGTAACAAAGGATGAAAAGGGCAAAGCAAAGGAAGACAATGACAAATAATTTACAAAATCCCAGCAGGCATAACAATTTATGCTCACCCTAAAGGCTGGATAGATGAGGATGGAAATATGATAAATGGTGGCTGTGCAATGTGTGGATGAGGCAACCACACACGGGTAGAGCAGTATGTGTCAAAAAGGATGAAAAGGCAAAGCAAATAAAATAGTGACTATATTAACAGTGATTATAGCTGTTATCTTTCAAATATTAACTTTGCCTGATTTTAAGCCAGAAAAGCTGAAAAATATACACAAATGTCTTATTAAAATCTTTTAAAGTCCAACTCCTCTTGGTGCTTTGAGGGGAAGCACCAAAGATCTTAAATGTGCAGAACTTTTAAGAGATGTCCCAAAACATTGCAGGAGATAGGAGTGTGCCTAACCATATGGCTAAATATAAATAAATAAATAATGGTTACACTGGCTACATCTCTTTCCTTATTGTTTTTTTTTAAAAGAAACACCAAACAAATCAGATAGAAATGGATTAAGCTTTTCCTGTTGAGCTTTTCTCTGAAACCATCATCTACTCCAAAAGTAACTCTCTTTCTCTCCTTCTCCAAATCTTTCCTGAACATTCTTGCATGACAGTAGCAAAGATTTTCTTGCCCCTAACAATGGGCCTTTACAGCCTGCCAGAAATAACGCAGCTTGAGGCCACTTTAACTGTCCTGATTCAGTGCTAGGGAATCATGGGAATTGTATTTTTTGTATTAAACTTTTATTATTAAAAAACAAAACAAAAAAATCACAACATATAGAATCGCATTGTACTATACAATTGTCAACGTATGTCATGGTTCTAGATAACTTCCTTGTTATTACTCTTGTAAGTTCATATATTTCTTTCAAATTTCTCTGTACCTTGCTATTTGAATATTATATTATTCTGAAAAATAAACTATCCATATTTATTTCTTATTTTATATGCAACATTTTGATTTTTAACTTCAATTATATTTACTGAAGTGAAATAAAACCTTTTCTTTAACTAAAAGAACCACTTGTGTCTTCTTCATGTTTATTTCCCTCATATTTGTTCCTTTATCTAAGCTATATCTATCTTTCCATTTCCTTGTATTTTATGATCTTTGCAAATATTTAATAAATATTACATTTGATATTATTCGCATGGTTGGCTTTTCTGCGCGTGTTTAATTAATTCGTTTCCTCTTGAAGAATATCAAGTAAGCTCCATTCTTTTTCCGTTTTTTGTGTCATTTTCTGATTAATCATTCAAGTCAGTTTATCCATATATTTCATTTCTTCTACCTTCATTTTCCAGTCGTCTATTTTTGGAGAGTCTTCTGTGTTCCATCCTCTAGCAATAATTATTCTTGCTGCTATGATCAAGTAAAGAATTACTCGCCAGTATTTTATCACAATTTCTTTTTTAATTTTTGTTGTCATATTCAACAAGAATAATTCTGGCTCAAAAGGAATTGGAATCTACAGTCTTAGCTGTATAATCTTATGTATTTGCCGCCAGAATTTTTGAATTGTTGGGCAGGTTCACCACATATGGTACAGTGATCCAGCCTCTTTTTGACACTTCCAACATCTGTCACTCAAATTTTTATTTATTTTCTTTAGCTTTATTGGAGTAAAATACCATCTGTTGGAAATCTTCATAAAATTTTCCTTTAAATCTTGTGAGGCTGTAAATGTATTAGTTTTCTTCCATGCATCTTCCCAATCTTCTAAAGGTATTGGATGCCCTATATCTCTTGCCCAGCTTATCAATGAATTTTTAACATAGTCATGTTCTTGTTCCCTTTTTAGAAATATCCCATAGAGTCGGGAAATTTTGCCTTTATCTGGTAGCTGCAGAATTTTATCAATTTTGTTTGTGTTCGACTGAAATTCTTCTTTTTTCATACCTTCTTTATATCTACTTTTTATTTGATAGTAGCTGAACCAAGATAATTTAATGTTGGCTTTCTTCAAGTCCTATCTTTCTAGAAAGCAATATTCTCCTTTACTATTTTTTAAATAGATCTCCATATCTTAACCATGTTCTTTCACTGCTTCTTTGAAAGAAAGCCTCTTGAGTAGAGATCCACTGAGGAATTTTCTGATAGAATTTGTTTTTTACATTAAGCCATATTTTTATGAGAGATTTTCTAATGGGAATTGTATTTTTTTTCTGGGACATTGAGCCTTCTCTGTCAGCTTTGGTGCCACAATAAACTACTTCCCATGATTCCTTAGCACTGAGCCAGGACAGTTAAAGTGGCCTCAAGTTGCATTATTTCTGGCAGTCTGTAAAGGCCCAGTGTTTCAATGGCTTTGTTTATATGGCTGTCAATATTTTCATAATTTTCACAATTTTATCTGTTTTAATTTTTGTAAACTGTCTTCATGTTAGTGAAAAAGGTGGGATGTATTCAAATTTAATAGGAATAATGGTACCTTCCTTGAAGTGTTACTTAGGAGTAGTTATGAAGTTACAAAAACAGCCTGTCATATTTAGATGAGGTTAGAAAAAAACATAAGCCTTAAAGCAACTAGCTCAACATTTCTATTGTACTCACAAGATAGATGATGCTCTGGTCTTTGGATGCTCATGGGAACCTGGGAGTCTGGATCTTTGTCCAGCGTACATGCAAGCTTCTGTGAGTCCAGCTCCCCCGGCGACTTCCTCCTCCTAGTATTGCCTAAGCAGCAGCAGCAACAACAGCAGCGCCAGGGAAGGGTAGTCACCTTTCCACTGCTGCTGCCAGTCCCTGGAGCTATGGCTGGAGAGGTCACCCAGCACTTGGCAGCCTTGGTCTGTGCCCTTTGGACCTTCCAGTACATGCTGCAGCTCTCTGCATACTTCAAGGCAGGGTGCCAAGGGGGTGGGAGAATTATCCCAACCCATGGGTAAAGGAGGCTGTTGTGGTTTTGTGCCTTCAAGTCCTTTCTGAACTATGGTGACCCTAAAGGTGGGGATTTCCTGGCCAGTTTCCTTCAGAGGAGGGTTGGCCACTGCCATTCTGAGGCTGAGAGAGTGTGGCCCACCTGAGGATTTGAACCCTGGCCTCCATAGTCCTAGTCCAGCACTCAAACCACTACGTCACATTGGTTGCCCTCAAATCTTATACCATCCTAGAAGCTATTGGTGTTGTGTGCCAGTGACTCCCAAACTCTGGGTGTTTGGACTTCATCTCCCAAAAGCCTCAGCCAATTTATCAGTCTCAGTCTGGGATTCTGGGAGTCAAAGGCCAGAGTTTGGAAACCATTGTTGTATGCTGTCCGGGAAAGCTGCCAACACGTGGCTGATAAAGACAGGGCCTCTTCCAAGACAACAACCCAGTTGCAAGTGACGTACCACTGTTTGTTTGCAGCAGGCAACCAACAAGTCCAGAGTTCCAAAAGGCAGGTCCAGAGAGCAATCCAAGGTCCAGGGTTAACGCGAGCAGGTAGTCCAGAGCCGTTCCAAAGGTCACAGGATATAAACAGTCTAAAGTCAAGCCGAGAGCCAAGAGCTTTCACCGGGGAATCCAAGATAAGCCTTGACGGAGAGCTTGGCTTTTCCCAGCTGCTTATCTAGCCTCAGCTCCTCTCTCCCAGGTGTTTCTCTTTAGCTGCGTGTTTCTCAGCTAACCTTCGAGAACGCCGCAGCCCCTCCCTATCTGTTCTCCTCTGAGCAAAGGTAGGGATTTCAATTTCTTGCTCCTCTGCTTCTTCTTGGCCTGCAACCTCTGCTGGGGAAAGGCTTTCTGCTGGAGGAAGGCTAGGCTGCTGAGGAGGAAGGCTAGGCTGCTGAGGCAGGGGCTGTTGTTCAATGGGTTCCACACAGCTAGGTCCAGGTTCAGCTAGGTCTATGGGGGCTGGGAGCAACAAGCTAGGATCTGGCCCCACGTCCTCCCCCTCAGAGTCCTCCAAGTCCTCCACCTGGCTGTCCCTGACATATGCCTTCAAATCGTTTTCAACTTATGATGCTATCATGGGGTTTTCTTGGCAAGGTTTGTTCAGAGGAAGTTTTGCCATTGCCTTCCCCTGAGGCTGAGAGAGTGCGACTTGCCCAAGGGCACCCAGTGAGTTTCCATGGCTGAGCCAGGATTTGAACCATGGTCTCCAGAGTCGAAAGTCCAAAATACACTGCAGAAATAATCCAGTTTGAGACCGTTTTAACTGCCCTGGCTCAGTGCTAGAGAATCCTGAGCAGTGTAGTTTATTGTTGCTGAAGCGCTTTCTGACAGAGAAGGCTAAACATCTACAGTTCCCAGAATCTTCTAGCATTGAGCCAGATCAGTTAAAGTGTTCTCAAACTGGATTGTTTATGCAGTGTGTTTTGTGCCATAGTCAAACAAACCACAATGCCATGCTAGCTCAGGGGTACATCTGTTGCAATAATGCAGTTTCATGCCACTTCAATTGCTGCAGTGCCATCCTACGTCATTCTTGAATCCCATTTTGGGATAAAGGCAGGATACAAATCCAACAAATAAATCATCATCATCATCCTGAGATTTGTAGTTTTGCAAAGGTCTTTGGCCTGCTCTGTCAAAGTGGGCTGGGGCCTAACCAAATTATGAGTCCCAAGATTTCTGTAGAATGGAGCCATAGCAGTTCAAGTGGGGTTCAACCACATTGTTTCTGCAACCCAGGAGGTAAGTTTAGAAGAGCCAAGCTTGGGAAAGTTACTTCCTTGAGTTAAAACACCTAGAATTCCCCCAGCCCAGAGGTTTCTGGAAGTTGTCTTTTCTTTTAAAAAAAATGAAGAGGTTCCAGGCTCTGAGGAACTGGGTGCCTTTCCTCCCCCTTGAACTTCCCCCCAAGAGACAAAGGTAGAAGAACAGACCAAATTACTGAGTGCTTTTTGTAGACTCCACTCTTTGAAAAGCTGGATTTATTTCTTGGTGCCACAAGCCAACTTTGTTTTTAACAATAAAGGTAGTTAGAGTTCAGACTTCTGGGAATTAATGTTTTTAGCAAGTGCCTCAAGTTACAAATTAGCATAACTGGGGTAACAGCATTGATTGTTGCTATTTCCTTCCTCTGAGGCTGAGAGAGTGTGACTTCTCTCACTTGGTTTCATGGTGACCTTAAAGCGAACCTATCATGGGGTTTTCAGACAAAAATTGCCATTGCCTTCCTCGGAGGCTGAGAGAGTGTGACTTTCCCAAGGTCTCCCAGTGGGTTTCATGGCTGAGCTGGGATTTGAGCCTTGGTCTCCAGAGTCACATACTCAAACCGCTGGCTCTCTTTGTTCTTGTTATTATTCTGTGCCTTCTGTTTATTATGTCCATTGTTGTTACTGTTGTTGTGTGCCTCTAAGTCGTTTCCAACCTCCCTCCTTTCTGAGTGCTGGTTCCTGGCAACTCTAAAGTGAAACTATCATGGAGTGTTCTTGGCAAGTTTCATCAGAGATAGACTGAGGCTGAGAGAGTGTCCCTTGGGTTTCCCCCCAGAAGGCGGAAGTCTCACCCCCAAAAGTCCTGCCCCTGGCACTCGGTGATGCCCAGTGTGGGAATGCCACTGACTTTGGGCTTTTGGTCTCTAAAACTAGAACCTTCTGCATGCAGGGCACATAATCTATCAATGAATTATGTTTCTTCATTGAATATCAAAAATGTTAACAAAACAATGTTAACAAATGTCTGAATTAGACAGGGTGACTGGGGAGCTTCTCAGAGCTTAAGACTTAGAAACTCCATGCAAAACCAGGACTATTTTACCCTGAGGTAAAGGAGCAGGATTAACAGATGTATCACTGGGTATATTATTTGAAGAGTCAACAGAAAAGTCAAAATTGTGCAGTTGTAAAGTTCCATGCTGTAACATGTTCACAAGCCTAGAAACAAAGGGAGGCTATATATGAATGAAGATGAATAATCAGACTCCCATTCCCATGGTGTTTTCTTTAATCCCCAAATCATCTTTCAAAATTAAGTCATGCTATTACACACTTATCACTTTGTCAATAATGTTTTCAAGTGTAGCTAAGTTCCTGTATATGAATACTGGTTTTAGTCTCTATTGAATAATAGAGTCATTTCAGTCTGCACCCCCCTCCTCCACATCTTTAAGTATGGAAGGTGTTAGAGATTGTTACACAGAAATCAAACACAAGCATTTATTTTACATACTATGTAACATCTTTCAAATTACCCATATTTTCCAGCGTATAAGACGACTGGGCGTATAAAACAACCCCCAACTTTTCCAGTTAAAATATAGAGTCTGGGATATACTCGCCGTATAAGACGACCCCTCTTCCAACGGGAGAAAATGAGAAAGTGTTGGGGGAAAAATGACTGCCAATATACTAGGTGATGCTATTTTGGTCAAAGACCGTAAATAAATTCTATTCTATTCTATTCTATTCTATTCTACTAGGTGATGCCTTCTGGGGTATGTACAATTTGTGACCAAGTAAGTGACCCTGGGCATGTCACATACTCTCAGCCTCAGAGGATGGTAATGGCAACCCCCATTTAAAGAAACATGCCAAGAAAATCCCATGATAACATTGCCTTAGGATTGCCATAAGTCGGAAAGGACTTGAAGACACACCAGAACAACAAAAAAGTCTGTAATTGTTTCATAGGTAGTACATGCGAATAGCAGCCAGCATGGTGTAGTGGTCTGAGTGTTGGACTACCACTCTGGAGACCTGGGTTTGATTCCCCACTCTGCCATGAAACCCACTGGATGAACTTGGACACTCAGGGGAAGGCAATGGCAAACCTCCTCTGAACCAGTCTTGCCAAGAAAACCCCAGGATAGGGGTTCACCTCTTATCCGCTGCTGCTTCCTCCTCCTGCGCCACACTACGCCATCTGGACTTCCTCTCTTCCTCCTCCTCTGCCACCCAGTGTATAAGATGACCCCCGACTTTGAAGAAGATTTTCCTGGGTTAAAAAGTAGTCTTATACGCCAGAAAATACTGTATATTATGAGAAATGCACTAGGAAAAAATGGTGGTATTAAGTAAAGAATAAGAATAATGCAATCAAGTCATAGGCATGTAAGTCAGAAATAAGTCTCATAAAGTCAATGAGATTTCTGGTAAGTGTGTAAGATGGCACACTATCAGTAAATACTAACATATGAGAGAAAAATTTAGCCAACAACAATAACAAACACTGATTATGGATGTAATTCTTCACTAAGTTAATTCCTGAAGGAAGCAATGAGTAATTTTAGCAATTTTCTTCCTGTCATGGCTTTTGGAATAAAATTTGAAAGATTATTCAATTTGGGACTTCTTCAATGAAAAATTTGACCACAGTATTTTTGCACAGAAAACAGTACTTTTGAAGTAGCAAACAGCATTCTGTGCATAGGAAAACAATCTGCATATAAGTAGTATTTCATTCACTATATGATTTTTGCTCAGAATAAGTCCCAAACGGTGACTATTCTCAAATATTCTTTCTGTTCTTAGCACTGAATTCTCCTTTGCATAGCCATTAACGTGAAGGTGAACCACAGCAATCCATTTGTAAATTTAAAAAAATGCAAAAGTCATATAAAGACTAGTAATTTTGCTGACAATAGATACAGAAAATTGTACAGAAAAGTACCAATTATTTCCATACATGAAACTTGTAACGGTACATCAAAACATAGAATAGAAAATTTAACAGATTGTTTCCTTGTGTGAAAGTTCTAGAATAGTAAGGAAATTATTAATTAATTAATTAATTAACTAATTTATTTCTTACTCACCTCTCCCCATGGAACGAGGTGGGGAACAACAACAGGCCGACAAATATACAACAACAGTTAAAACATGTATCAGTTGAAAGACCAGACAAGACACATGCATATTAAAACAATCCACATTTAAATTTTACAATTTAAAATCATCTGGATAAGCCTACAGGAAGAGACTGATCTTTAATGCTGTTCTTAAATTTGGACAGCATATTTAGTTGTCAAATCTCTTCTGGCAGGTCATTCCGCAGCCTAGGGGCAGCTGAAGATAATGTCCTATGGCCGAAAATTGCCAACCTAGTACTGGCTGACTGGAATAAATGTCCTACAGAAGAGCTGAGTGTACAGAGTGGATTGTACAAGGAGAAGGATTTTGTATGTAACCTGGACCCAAAGCATGTAGGCAATAACCAAAACTTGCCACCTTGTACGGAAACTAACTGGCACCCAGTGGAGTAATTTTAATATAGATGTGATATGTTTTCTCCCGAATATTCCAGTAACCAAACTGGCTACCCCCTTTTGAACGAATTGTTATTTCCGGACTTAGCACAGAGGTAGCCTGTACAGCACATTGAAAAAGTTCAGCCTTGAGGTTATCAGCAAATGCACTGTGATCTTTAGGCCCTTCAGCTCTGAGCAGAGGCACAGCTGGTATAACAGCTGAAGCTGAAAGTAAGCACCCCTAGCCATCATATCTATCTGAGCTGTCATTTGGAGCAATGATTTTGATACATTTTAATACATAGGAATGTATCAAAGAAAACACAAATGATTTCAGCAAATACAAGACATTGCATTAATTACCCATGCAAGCAAAGTCATGCTCAAAATTCTACAGCAAAGACTACTGCCATACATGGGGCAGGAAAATGCAGAGGTGCAAACTGGATTCCGGAAAGGAAGAGGCACTAGGGATCACATTGGAAATATATAATGGATAATGGAGAGCATCAGAGAATTCCAGAAAAAAAAAATCAGCCGGTGCTTTATACACTGACAAAGTGTCTGACTGCGTAGATCATGAAAAACTAGGGATTGCTCTTAAAGAATTAGGTGTGTCACTACATTTGATTGTCCTGATGTGTGAACTGTACTCAGGATAAGAGGCTACTATTGGAAATGAATATGGAAAAACAAAATGGTTCACAATTTAAAAGTGTCAGGCAAGGCTACATTCTATCACATAAAATAGACTTAGGGGCTAAGCAGACGGCGCAAAGCGCCGTCTTCAGGGCAAGGAAGGGGAGGGACATCCACACGCTGGGCGCCCCAACCCCTTCCCGAAGACATCATCGGAGCGCCGGACCCTCCGCACGTTCGGGGATCCGAGGATGCCTATCCACCGCAGCGTCCACACACACTGCGGTGGAAAAGTCGCCGAAGGTGCGCCGGCAGCCTTTTGCGGCGCACCTTTGGCGATTTGCGGAAGGAGCGCTATTTTAGCGCTCCTTCCTGGGGCGGTGAAGCTGCGCCACAGGGCTGAGGAATGCAGATGCCTCGGCCCCGCGGCGCAGCTTCCTGGGGTGGCCCCGTGCCGCCCGTCTGCTTCCCCCCTTAGACTGCATAGATCATGAAAGGCTATGGAAAGCTCTTGAAAACATGGGAGTACCTACACATCTGATACTGCAAATGAGGAATCTGTACTCAGGACGAGAAACAGAATGGTTCCCAATTGGCAAAGGAGTCAGACAAGACTGCATCCCATCACCCTACCTATTCACCTTATATGCAGAACATATATTAAAGAAAGCTGACTTGGACATGGAAGAGGGAGGAGTAAAAATAGGAGGAAGAAATGTTAACAATCTGAGATATGCTGACGACACCATAATATTAGCAGAGAATCTCCCAGACCTGGAACAACTACTAAGGAAGATCAAAGTAGAAAGTGCAAAGGCAGGCTTACTGTTGAACATAAAGAAAACAAAAATAATGACCACAGAGAACTTACACACATTCAAACCAGACAATGAGGAAATAGAAAGAGTAAAAGAGTTCTCATATCTGGGATGAAACATTGATCGGGACAGGGACTGCAGCCAAGAAACCAGAAGAAGATTAAGGATGAGGAGGGCAGCTATGAAAGAACTAGAAAAGATCCTAAAACGCAAAGACATATAACTCAGCACAAAAGTCAGAATCATGCAAACCATCGTATTCCCTATTACTATGTATGGAGGTGAGAGCTGGACAGTCAAGAAAGAAGATAGGAGGAAAATCAACACATTTCAGATGTGGCGCTGAAGAAGAGTGCTGAGGATTCCATGGACAGCCAAAAGGACAAACAAATGGGTCCTAGAACAGATCAAGCAGAGATATCCCTAGAAACCAAGATGACAAGACGTAGACTGTCATACTTTGGACAAATCATGAGAAGGCATGAATCGTTGGAAGACAATAATCTAGGAAAGTAGAAAGAGAGGAAGGCCACATGCTAGATGGGTGGACTTTATTAAAGAGACCTCGAATATGAGTTTGCACGAGCTGGGCAGAGCAAGAGAGGACAGGGGGACTTGGAGATGTCTCATCTATAGGATCGCCATGGGTTGAGGTCGACACAAAGGCAGTTAACAACAACAAACACTTGGAGGAAGGAGGAGTGAAGATCAGAGGAAGGAATATCAATAATCTAAACTATGCAAATGACATCATACTACAGTGGGCCCTCAGTATCTGTGGAGGATCCATTCTGGATCCCCCGCGGATGCCAAAATCTGTGGATGCTCAAGTCCCACTGACTTTAAATGTGGTGCAGTCACGCGGCTGTGCCACCATTGGGAAAAATGACATGAAGGTGGATGGTGGAGGGAGGGAAGGGGGGCGAGGGACTTTTATCCCCAATGGAGGCATGGCTGTGGCTGTGCCACCATTGGGGCCAATACGTGCTTGCTCAAATCCGCGAATGGCAGTCCACGGATAAGGAGGGCCCACTGTACTAGCTGAAAATAACAAAGACTTTGAACAATTACACTCGCCCCTCCATTTTCGCTGACTTCAAGTCCGCAGTCTTGGTTCTTTGCGGATGGGTGAACCCCATTGGCTAAAGTGGTGCGCTCACCTGTGGCATGCACACAGGGCCATGCACAGAAACGGGCGGTCATTCAAGCCAATGGGGCTTGAATATAAAGTTTCCGGTTTTGCGCGTGGGGTTGGTGGTGTCTGGAATGGATCCCCCATGAAAACAGAGGGGCGACTGTACTAAGGACAAAGTGCTAAGGCAGGCTTACACATTAAGAAAACAAAAAGAATGACCACAGAGGGCAAATTAAATGTAGAAGATGAGGACTTTGAAATAGTTAATGACTTCCCATATTTTGGATCCATCATTGACCAGAATGGAGACTGCATTCAAGAAATCAGAAAAAGACATGACAAGATCCTGAAGTACAGAGATGCACAACTGGACATTAAAGTTAGAACTGCAAATATCACTTCCCATTGCTACGTATGGGTGTGAGAGCTGGATGGTGAAGAAAGCAGATAGAAAGTAAATCAACTCTTTGGGATGTAGTGCAGAAGAAAGTTCTGCAGATACAATGGATGTCTAAAAAGACAAACAAATGGGTTCTGAAACAAATCAAACCTGATCTCTCCCTAGAAACCAAGGTGATTAAATTTAGGCTGTCACACTTCAGCCACATCATGAGAAGAAATAACTCACTGGAAAAGATAGTGATTTAAAAAGTGGAACCAATAGGAAGAGAGAAATACAGCATAACAGGTGGATAGATTTAATCAAGGAGGACATGGCCCTGAATTTGGATAGAGCATCTTAGAGGTGTCTCATTCAAACAAATTGATCAAGGTTGATTTGAAAGCAGTTAACAACAACAACAATAATGATATATATCAAAATATTTAAGGATTGTATAGATCTCAATGTAAGTGATACAATTAATTACTGGTTTTACATTATATAGACAGTCAATGTCGTTTGAATGTTGGACTTTGGAGAGGAGGGTTCAAATCCCCCTTTGCCATGAAAACCCACTGGGTCACCTTGGAAAAGTCATCATCTCTCAGCCTCAGAGGATGGCTATGGAAAACCCTCTCTGATGAAACTTGCCAAGAAAACCATGTGATAGGTTCACTTGAGGGTTGCTGTAAGTTAGGAACAACTTGACAGCACACAACACACATACACAGATTACATTATATATACCAAAATTAAAGATCAGCAGTCTGTACAGCATCTTGTGATTGAAAATGGAATTAAGTAACAATTTAAGATAAAACTGGAATATTCTATTATAAATTATCAAGTCACAAATAAGGAATGTGCTAAGACTACTGTGTAATTCTGCACAAGAAAAATGAAGCTGTTTCCATGGAAACAACCAATGCACAGAGACAATAAAAATAAAAAAAATGTCATTGCTGCTGAAAAGAGATACAACAGTGTTTTCAAAGTTTGTTCATGTGAGTGTGTGTACATGCATGTGTAATGGGAAAATAGTAAAACCATGAAAGAGTTTCATCACATCTAAGAGATGTTTTCTGAGTGAAATTAGTGGACTTGATTTCCCAAGCAGACTATCAAGGGTGAGAAATGTGATGCTGAAATTGATGGTCAACATTATATAATTGATAGTCAACATTAAGCTAAAACGTCTAAGTGTTATTCTGTTCATATTTTTTAATAATACTCCAATATAACACACCACCATTCTTTTAAAATTTTATATTTTATGTTATTAAATATTTTATTTACTATTTCACTCGAGCCCTCAAAGTGATGCACAACAAATAAAAACATTTACAACACTAGATAAAAACTTTTAATACAAACAAAAAACACTCCTCAAAATAACTTTTGCTTGTTCTCAAATTGAGAAAAAGTGCAGTTGTCACGGTCTTTTTGTGGCTTTCCTGGAAATATAAGGTTACTGGCTGGTAGAATAACTAGGGCTAGTTTAAGAACACTTTAATCCTTTAGTCCCCTTCAGTTTGTTAGTGAGAAGCAGAAGAGTGACACTGTTAGTTCATGCTTAATGTGTGGTCTCCCAAGACTTCTACATCCTTTTTACATATCACCACTAAATCAAATGTCAGTCCCATTTCTATTTCTACATCTGATTTTTTTCTGTTTAAATATAGGCACTTAATTTATCCCTCTCGGTATTCATTTTATTAGCTTTAGCTGTTTTCCAATCTGTTAAGGCAATCTTGAATCCTGTTCCTGTCTCCTCAGATATTAACTCCCCCTCCCAAACAACTTTATTAGAACTTTTTCTGATATTGACATGAAAATTCATGCCTTATTGGTAACTTCTAATCCTCTATGACTCCAGCAATAAACAGATTTCTGATCAGAAGCCTGATTGACTGTGTCTGGGTGGAAAAGTGACCTTGAGAGAATCTCTGAGATTACATCTGCAAGATCCTTTAATAGCTGTGGATGCAAATCATCTGATCCTGGAGACCTGAATTTATCCCACAACCCACTTTTTACCTGTTCTTGGTTGAAACCACTCAGTGTATCATTTATTCTACTTTTACCTGGCTGAATAGTGCTTATCTTTTGAGACAGACAGGGACAAATCAGATGTTCTGTTTTGTATGTCACATTACAATTTCTCTGTCTCTTCCATGCAGAGAAGCTATCAATTCCTCATTCCTCCTCTAGATTTGCATACATGTGAAAATACCTTTTCCAGTATAGTTTAACTGTCTTGCAACCTTGACTCATTTTGAACTTTAACCTTCTCTAAAATTATCAACTGTACTGGTATTCTCATTATTTCCCCTTTCTGCCATTTCTCATAGACACCCCTTTTAAATCTCAGCTGATATGGTATGAGAACATATGCAGCCATAACAATATCTTTCTGTTTAGGTTTGCTCTCAACCTATCTTCTTTGCTCCATGTCACTGATCTCAAGATGTACACCTCCTTCACACATGCTATTCCTTCTCTCTTCCTGTTTGATGTTTTCATTCTGAATACTTGTCCATTACGACACTCCAGTCACAGATCTCATCCCACCAGGTTTCAGTAATGACTGTTAGATCTTGTTTGCCTTTAGCAATGGCAATAGCATTTGCATTTCTATATAATAGTGAACTCGGCACTCTCTAAGCAGTTTACAATCTATAAGCCAATTGCCCCCAACAAGCTGGATATTCACTTTACCAAGCTATGCAAGGATGGAAGGCAGAGTCAACCTTGGAGCCCTAGGATAGAACTCATAACCTTGTGGCTGCAGTACTGAAATTTAACCACTGTGCCACCAGGGCTCCTTATTTTCCTTTATTAGTTATTATCTTGTCTATTAACTACCCCCTGTTCCATAGGCATATCCTGCTCCTCACCAGCACTGCTAGCAGTCTCTTCTCCAATGTAATTTCATGCTTCTTGCCTTTCTTATTTTATTATAGCATTGTGTAAAGAGTTTTCATATTTTCCCCATTTTGAGCTTCAGTATCTAATGCATGTAATATATTCCAGGAACAGATGATATTCCAATCGAATTGTTACAATCCACAGTGATAGAATCAGCTCTAGTGCTAACCAACATATGCCAAAAAAATGGGGGGGAGGGGGGGAACAGTAGCCAACAGACTGGAGACATTCAATATATATCCCAATTCACAAAAAGAGAGAGAGAAAACACTGCAGCAACTGTAAGGTGACAACATTAATTTCCCATGCAAGAAAAATTATGGTCAAAATTCTGCAACACAGACTCCAATCATACATGGAGAGAGAAATCTCAGAGGTACAAGCAGGGTTCAGGAAAGGAAGAGGTATTAAGGACCACATTGCAAACATACGAGGGATAATGGAGTGCATCAAAACATTCCAAAAGAAGATCAGCATGTGTTTTATAGACACAAAGCCTTCGACTGCATAGCAATAGCAACAGCAAGTACATTTCTATACCACTTATCAGTGAACTAGCACTCCCTAAGCAATTTACAATGTGTAAGTCAATTACCCCCAACCAGTTGGATACTCATTTTACCAACCTACAAAATGATGGAAGGCTGAATGGACGTTGAAGCCCTGCCTGGGATCGAACGTACAACCTTGTGGCTGCAGTACTGACATTTAACCACTGTGTCACCAGGACTCCCTGCATAGATCACTACATGCTATGGAACATGCTTGAAGATATGGGAGTGCCACCACATCTGAAAGGCTACTGTTAGAACAAAATGTAGAGAAACCAAATGGTTCCCAGTTGGCAAAAGGATCGGGCAAGGCTGCATCCTTTCACCCTATCTGTTCAAATTGTATGCAGAAAATATCATACAAAGAGCAGGCTTAGGCACAGAAGAAGGAGGAGTGAAGATAGGAGGAAGGAATATCAATAATCTGAGATATGCAGATGACACCATACTAATAGCAGAAAATATGAAAGACCTGGAATAACTACTAAGAAAGATCCAAGAAGAAAGTGCAAATACAGGCCTACTGTTCAACATAAAGAAACAAAAATAATCACCACTGAAAACTTATACAGATTCAACCTAGACAATGAAGAAATTGAAACAGTAAGAGTCCCCATATCTTGGATCAAACATTGATTGGAATGGGGACTGCAGTCAAGAAATAATAAGTGGACTAGAGATGGAAAGGGCAGCTCTGAAAGACTTAGAAAAGATCCTAAAATGTAAAGATATACAACTGTGCATGAAAGCCACACACACACCTATTGCCATGTACAGTTGCAAGAGCTGGGCAGTGAGGAAAGCAGATAGAAGGGGAATCAATTCTTTTGAGATGTGGTGCTGGAGAAGAGTGCTGAGGATACCATGGACAGCCAAAAAGTGAAACAAATGGGTCCTAGAACAGATCAAGCCTGAAATCTCCCTGGAAGCCAAGATAATAAAGTTGAGGCCATCATAATTTGACCACATCATGAGAAGGCATGACTCATTAGAAAAGACAATAATGCTAGGAAAGGTGGAGGGGTGTAGAAAGAGAGGAAGGCTGCATGCTAGATGGATGGACTCAATTAAGGAGGTCATGGGTATAAATGTACAGGACCTAAGCAGAGCGGTAGAAAATAGGGAGTCTTGGAGATGTCTCATCCATAGGGTCGAGATCGACACAAGAGCACTTAATAACAACAACAACAAATCTAATGTATGAGGACCCCCCTTGCACTCAAGTGTTTATTCTGAAAGGAATGGGCTACATACAAATTGACATGCTACACATGTATGTTTCATCCAACCCATACATTCAACTGCAATCTTCATAAATTACTGCAGATAACAGCACATCTTTTAGTGATTTAAAAAGTAAAACATGAACGGTCCCCTCTATGAGTCCCACAATTCACAAAGCAGGGAAGCTTTGTTCTGCACATCCAGTCTTCAAGGCGTAAAAGGTAAGGTCCCACAATGAGGCTTTTTTTTTTCATGGTGGCAGCTATGTTGGCAAACTACCTACATAGACGCTCGTTAATGGAACCTTTCTCTCAGCAGCAGGTAAATTGGCAAAAGTAATCCTTTTTAGGAAGACCTTCAATCAATCACCCTAGTTCTTTCCATTTCTTTATCTTGTCTTTTCAGTCTGGCATAGCATTCATATTAGTTTAAACTGGAAATATTTCTCATGACTATCAGATATTTTGTTGTTTGGCTGTATTAAGCCATCCAAGTATAAACAATGGAGCAGAATACACAAGAAATATATGATTTTTAATGATGCAAGATAATACAGATTGAACATCAGAGCTCTTAAGATTTTTTGTTTTCTGAGGAACAAAAGGAGTCAAGAATAAAAAAAGTCATACAATCAATTTTCATCTTGTTATAGATTAACAAACACTCTTCTGGAACAGACTTCTTCTTAATGAACAATGAGTATTTGATCAATCAGCATTTTTCAAGATAACCTATTTTTCTTTTGCAGTGACATTTTATGTGATAATATGTATCTCTATTCCAACTTTTTGTTTGATCAAACATTTATAAGTTATTTCAATAAACTGATGTTAGCATGAAGAAGGAACAGATATTTATAGCAAGAACTGGTTTCTCTACTTACTTAAATTCTGCCATAGTGCAATATTTGGACTGTAGTACAACAAACACAGTTATATGAATTGAAAATGTCTACTTTTTTGTGGGAATACTTGTGTAAAACTTGTAGGTTGAATTTATTTTCTTAGAAGACTCCAGTTTTTTTAAAAAAGACACATTTGTCCAGTACTATGTACTAAAAAAACATCTATCTGATACTTAGTAATTTTGGAACAGAGGTAATCAGCCAATTTTTTTCCAGTTTAAATTCTCAACTGAAAACAGTTAACCAGATGTGGCCACCATGTAAGAACAGCATTTCTGTGTAGTCAACAACTATTTCCCCAACTCTTTTCACATTCACATTCAAAAACATCACTCCTCTGGGTCACATTACTCAAACTCTTCATACAGACAACATAGACATTAAAGAAAAAATACCTAAACTTAAAAAAAGCTAGTACTGAATATTACTGAACTTCAAATGTCTCACATGATACACATTTCCACAGTCACTATTTGTATTTGACTGATGTTATTTTTGTTATGAAAACAAAACAATGCAAAAATACTTAATTTTAAAATGAGATTAGTCCCCATCTAATACAGCAATTCTTTTTTCAAAAGTGACCAATGAAATGCATTTGGAAAGTTCAACAGCATGAAAGCAGAATACACTCGTCTGTTATCAGCATCTGCAATTCAGATAAATAATACCTGTGAAAAAGAATACTTAATTCATTCAGTATTTAATGACTAAATTATGGCTGCTGCCACAATGCAGAATTAATGCAGGTTGACACTACTATAATTGTTATGGTTTCATCCTATGGAATCCTGGGATTTTTAGTTTGTTGTAGCATCAGAACTCTCTGATAGAGAAAGCTAAATATCTCACGAAATTAGAAAATCCAGAATTCCATAGCATTGAGTCTTGGCAGTTAAAGCAGTGTCTAACTGCATCAATTCTGCAGTGTACAGTCAGCCCTCGGTATCCATGGGCTTGCCATCCGTGGTTTCAAGCATTCACATACAGCAGCCTGTGTTGAAGCGGAGGAGGTGGCAGTGGAGGACAAGGAGAAAGAGGAGAAGGAGGAGCTTGGAGCCCGAGGCCAGTGCTGGGATCCCAATGACTGGTTTGGGGGTTGCCATCTTCCCCTGCCACCTTTGGCCTTGCATTTAGGTAAAGTTCCATTATCCCCAATGGTGGCATGGCTGCATGGCTGCATTGCCACTGGGGATAATGCAAATTTGAGCATCCATGGATTTTGGTATCTGTGAGGGGCCCGGAATGGACTACATACTTTAAACCAGCGGTTCCCAAACTTTGGTCCTCCAGGTACTTTGGACTCAGCTGCCAGAAGCCCCAGCCAGCTTGGGCAACTGTCAGAAATTCTGCGAACTGAAGTTTCAAACATCTGTAGGACCAAAGTTTGTGAACTACTGATTTAGACATTATGCAGACCTCCAGGAGCATATGACTTATAAGACAGAATACTGAAAAAGCTTGTGGACTCTGTTTCAGATAACTGTCTGTAACCTTTGAGAATTCTTTGAGAACAAGATAAAACTGGAAGACTGAAGACTAGTTCCTCGTGTCATCAAAGAAAAGAGATAAGGTACCACCCTGGGAAATTGCAGCATTCTTTAGCATATTATCCTACAGACTGTCTGTGAGCATGAAGAGAACAAATAGTTCAGTTACTAGGAGCTAGTATGTGATTATCAATAGTAAATCATGCAACACTAGCCCCATTCTTTTTGATGGCGATTGTGAACATGCCATATATATATATGATATATGTCCATTTCAGCAAAGCATTTGGATAAAAACTCCAAATACATTGTTAACAAGGTAAGAATAATAAAATTAGTTAGATTCAAAACTGGTTAAACAAACATACCTAGATAGTGCTCATTAATGATTATGCATTAACCTGAAATTAATCTTTAGTAGAGTGACAAAGAACTCTATCTTTGGCCCTGTACTATTATAAATGAGGGGGGGGGGGGAACCACAGCTGTGTTAGTCTGGATCAGTAGCACCATTGAGACTAACTGAAAGAATTCTGCTGTTTTTCTTATCTTCCTTTGTAAGTCCCCCTCCCCCAATTTTGTTTCGCATTTCATCCCAGACCTCAGAACTTTGGGGGGGGGGGGACAGCAGAATTGGAATTTATCTGCAAACTCTAGTCCATTGGCAATGGTTTCCTGGCACACTACACATATTATAATACTAGTTAATCTCCCTGGCCACATGAGGTCTCTCTTGGACATTGTATCATATCTCCTTTCTGGTTCCCAACCAGCAACACACCACATTCCAATAACTCCCTCCACTATTCATATTGCTATCTACTCAACTTTAGGCAACATCTTTCCTCCTGCCTTTGTCCCCTAATGATGACTATACTTTAAATTGATCTTGTCACCTCATCAGCACACCCTTAGGTTTTCAATTTCCACTGCTACTCACACATACAACCTGCTCAATCATAGCTATAAAGGTCTGTTCCTTGTCACTCTATGCATCTGATAATGCAGACTTACATCTACAAAAGCTAATGCTACCAACTTCTTTCTCTCAGATAATTCAGGTCAAGTCTCCCTGATCCAGAATTCTAAAATCCAAAATATTCTTAAAACCAAAACTATTTTTCATGGGTGGTTGAAACAGTAACACTTTTGCTTTCTGGTAGTTCAATGTACACCAATTTATTTCATGTACAAAATTATTTAAAAATAATATGTATAAAACTACCTTCAGGCTATGAGTATGAGATGTACATGAAAGAAAATGAATTTTGTGTTTGGACTTGGGTCCCATCTCCAAAATATTTCATTATGTACATATATGCAAATACAGCCAGGTAATCCCAAATCCAAAAAATCCAAATTCCAAAACACCTCTTGTCCCAAGCATTTTGGATAAGGAAGACTCAACCAGTATCAAAGTTGCTACAAGATCCTGTTCCATATTATAAGTGACCATGTTTCTTTAATATATTTTTAGACTAGTCTTTATTCTTTTCTATTCCAGAACAGTATGCAATAAACAGGAAAGTAATCACAAGAGTACAAAACCAAAAAACAACCTTTGTACAGCAACTGAGAAGCTACTGAAAAAGCAAAACTGGCTAAACAATATACCAAACTCAAACTACACCTGAATGTGTGCATAAAGCAAAGCAAAGCAGCTTCATTTATATACCGCTCCATACCACGCTATGGAGTGTCTAAGCGGTTTACAACTGTGAGTTCATTGCCCCCAACAGCTGGGTACTCATTTTAGCAACCTCAGAAGGATGCAGGCCTGAATCAAGCCTGAGCCCTGGCTAGTACTGAATTCGCAACCTTGTGGTTTATGAGTGAGTGGCTCCAGTACAGGCATTTAACCACTGCACCACCAGGGCTCTCTATAAAGAGAATACTAATCAAAGAACTGGAGGGACATTTTAACACCACTGAAGGACAGATGAAGATTCAAAATCCAAAAGACTAGATTGCTGAGTAAAAACCAACAAAATAAATTTAACAGCAATACCTTGCATCTCAGGTTTTTGTTGTTTTTTTTTAAAAAGCAAAAGTATGTGAACTATGAAATACTATGAAAAACTGTGAAAACTAGCCAGGTATTCACCACAAGCTGAATGTTAACAATAATGCAAACATGAAAAACCAATGCAATTTTAGGCTGTATTAACAAAGGCATTATCGTATTTTCCAGCATATAAGACAACTGGGCATATAAGACGACCCGCAACGTTTCCAGTTAAAATATAGAATTTGGGATATACTCGCCGTATAAGACTACCTCTCTTCCAATGCACACCAGATAAAAATTAAAAAAACATCAGATGTGATTTCAATATGGTAATTTTAATTCAAATGCTTATGACATGCAGGTACTTAGCACGAAAACTGTCACTTATAAACACAACAAACTACAGCTCTCATGTTCCCTAGCATTCATTTCTGCAGTGTGTTTTGGACCTTCCTTTTTTAAAAATAGTCCAGATTTAAATGCTGCTTTAAAAATTATTTCCATCTCCCAGCTATGAGATGGTTGGGGGGAAATGAAAAAGTGTTGGGGGGAAGGACTGCCAATATACTAGGTGGTGCATTCTGGGGTATGTACAATTTGGGGCCAAGTAAGTGACCCTGGGCATCTCACACACTCTCAGTCTCAGAGGATGGTAATGGCAACCCCATTTGAAGAAACATGCCAAAAAAAAAAACAAAAAACCTGGGTCGCCATAAGACGGAAAGGACTTGAAGACACACAAGAACAACAAAAAGTCTGCAATTGTTTCATAGGTAGTACATGGGAATAGGAGCCACCATGGTGTAATGGTTTGAGTGTTGGACTACCACTCTGGAGACCTGGGTTTGATTCCCCACTCTGCCATGAAACCCACTGGGCGAACTTGGACTAGTCACACACTCTCAGCCTCAGAGGAAGGCAATGGCAAACTTTCTCTGAGCAAATCTTGCCAAGAAAACCCCATGATCACCATAAGTCAGGAACAATAACAACAACAACATTCTTGGAAGTCACACTCTCTCAGCCTTAGGGGAAAGTAATGGCAAACCCTTTCTGAACAAACTTTGACAAGGAAACCCCAGGATAGGTTTGTCTTTGAGTTGCCAGAAGTCAGAAACCACTTGAAGGCACACAACAATAACAACAACAACAACAACAACAACAACAACATTCTTGGAAGTCACACTCTCTCAGCCTCAGGGGAAAGCAATGGTAAACCCTTTCTGAACAAACCTTGCCAAGGAAACCCCAGGATAGGTTCATCTTTGAGTTGCCAGAAGTCAACCTGTCTTCCTCCTCCTCCTCTTCTTTTTCCTCTTCCTCCTCCCCCCTCTAAAGGCTCCAGGAGGGAAGGAGTAAGCCCAGCCCAGGCCAAGAGATGCTTTGTCCACTGCCAGGAAGAAGAGGAGGAAGGCTGTCAAGTGCTGGGGCCCCAGAGAGAGGGAGGGGGATTCCCTGGGAGAGGAGGAGGAGGAGGAAGAGGGCATCCCCGCCCTGCAAGGGGGCTTCCCTGACCCTCTCTCTTCTTCTTCTCCCTCCTCCTCCTCCTCCTCCCATGGGGGGGCTTTTCCTGAGGGAGGGAGGGAGGGAGGGAGGGAGGGAGGGAAGGAAGGAAGCTGAGGCCTTCCCCTGAGGCTGAGAGAGTGTGACTTGCCCAAGGCCACCCAGTGGGTTTTTACAGGGCCTTCCCTGTAGAGAGGCAGGGCAGAAGAGGGCAGCTGTTTTTATGAGCTTAAAACTTTCATTAAAACAGAAGTAGATGTAGACATACATCTTTCAACTTTGGGAGGCAAGTAATGGGATTCTGGGAGCTGAAGTCCTTCGGCCCTTAAAGGGGAAAGGTTGCCTACCCCTGCTCTAGACCTTGGCCAAACTTGGAGATTTAGAAGAACAGATATATTTATTTTTTTAAGGTTCTAGAAGTAGCTGATCTGAAATCAGATTGTACTTTTCCTCCTCATTGCTTGCAGTGTATGGATTCCTGCTTATGCTTTATTTTATAGTAAAGGTAAAGATTTACCCTTTGACAAGGTTATAAAGTTGTGTCTGACTGTACGGGCCAGTGCTCATCTCCTTTACTAAGCCAAAGACCCAGCATTGTCAAAGATGACTCTGTGGTCATGTGGCCAACATGACCACACAGAACGCTGTTACCTTCCCACCAAAGTGGTATGTATTTTACATGCATTCAAACTGCTAGGTTGGCAGAAGCTGGGACTAGTGATGGGAGCTCACTCCATCATGCTACTGCCAAAAATTTCCTGTCATTTAACTATATGGAGAAATAATATGGAAGATCTGAAGCCTGCTCAGCCCAGTTTTGATACTGTGAAAATTTTGCCCAGCAAACATCCAGTCTTTTCTCTGGTTAATGCTATCTTACCTGCAATTGTGGCAAGTGATATTTCTTACTTTATGCTAGGAGCTATTTTCATTCAGCTCCATGGGGGAAAAAACAGGATATATAATTCAGAAACATTAATCAATACTAAGATAAACTGTTGAAGCAGGGATACATTTAGCTGTATTTGAATGACCAACAAAAGAAAAGAATGGCCATGTATTCAAACTGCACCCTGATCATGGCCCCTTGACAACATTATTACTTATTAAAAGGCTGATATAGAGCCTTTTATATATATGGAGATCACAATGATATATAATTAGCCAGACCACTTTCATTTAGTTACAAAATGGAGCCTTTAGTTCCATAAGGTAGTCACTGGACTATGCTGGAGAAGGAATAGCACTTACTATAATAGGCACTCTTACAAGCTACACAGCACTAATTCAAGCCAGCTATTAATGACTGTGTTACCTGCCAAATATATGATGAAAAGAATGAAAAGGTATACCACTGGTCCTCTTCTTCCAAATTCCACATGGGAGAAGTTTGCAATTACTAAACAATGGTTCAACCGACTGTCTTTAATTTTATCACTCCTATTTTGATAAAATGGCACTTGTAACACTTAAGGCATAAAGTTTCTCCTCCACTACAATTAAATGCCCTTCTATATTTTAATATGGAAGACAATTCTAAACATAAGTTGATATCCTGCCATACTAAAGACAGTGACATAGAAGGTTTTGACTATGGTGCTCAACTTACCTCACTGGAATTTGATGTATTCCAAGTTTAAAAAGGGGGAAATGACACTTTTGTCACAGAAAATACTAGAGATAGAAAACTGTGCATTACCTTCAAATTAATATGCATAGTTTAACAGAATCTTGAAACATTTTAAAAACAGAGGTATGAATTTTTACTGTTGCTTATAAGAATCTGTTATACTAATAAGCCCTTTTTCAGCATGGCATACACATTCTTTTCTTCCCCTGCCCAAAAAAATAAAATACCCAGAGAGTTTTGGACTATGGTGTAAGGGGGTTAAGAGTGTTGGAATATCGATGGGATATGTCAAAGTGGAAATGTAGAGATGTGTGTGAAAAAAATCTCTTCTGAGAAAAGTGTCTAAGTAAACAAAGAGGACTCAGCCTGCAGGTGGTGGAAAGCCAAAACAATCGGGCACAGTACAAGGTGTTGGTTTTAACCTTTAAAGCCCTACATGGCTTGGGGTCCATCTTATCTCAGGGACCGCCTCTCCCCGTACGATCCCCCCCACGCCCTTCGGTCCTCTGGGAGGAATCTGCTGCAGCCCATGAAGACCAAGCTTTTGCAGACCTCCCAGTGGACCTTCTCTGCAACCGCTCCCAGATTTGGAACGGCCTGCCGGACAAGATCCATCTTATTACCACTCTTGCTACTTTTAAGAAAGCAGTAAAGACGGATCTCTTCCGGCAGGCCTTCCCGGAATAACTTCCCAGCAATGGCGGAGGTTTGCTATCCACTCCCCAATCTGACACTGTTTGCATACTGCCCAAAAATATCGTTTATTTGTATTTATGTTTAAATTCATTTTAATTCTTTCTTAGTTTAATCTAGTTTTAAGGGGTGGGAGGGTTAGGCTGTGGGATTTGGGAATGTTTTAATTGCCTACTGTTTTTATAAGGTTGTACGCCACCCCGATTGCTGAGCAGAGGGGCGGGTTAAAAATAAAATTATTATTTATTATTATTATCTCACACTGAACAAGAAAAGGGCGTTGAGCCTGGGAAGCAGGATGATAGAAGGTAAACATATGAGCTCATCTGGCTTGCATGAGAACCAGGTCACATGGGGAATGACACACAGCTAGGGGCTTGTCTAGAGGCTGGGATACAGCTGATCATCCTATCATTATGTAGGTTGCCACCCAGGAGGTGGAGTTCTGGGTTGGGCCAAGGGTTCCTTTGTTCTTTTTTGTTAAGAACTTGCCTTGCTTTCAACTTAACAACAACAAGTTGCGATCCTATGGTTTCTATCATCTGTAAGATGGATTGTACATAGTTCTTTTCTGTTTTTACTATGCAACAATAAAGCTTTACTTTGGATTTACAAATGTGTCTTCATGGAAACATCATTGCCAGGATGGCTGGTGAAAGGAAGCAGTCTTCTGATCTCTGCTACATTTACATCACACAAATCAACAAAGAGAGTGATATTTTAAGAGCAAAAGAGACACGCAGGAAAGGAAAGCTGAATTTTTTCCAATTGGACTCATCTGCATTATTGGAACTGAGCTAGATTTCTATAGAAAGTTGGGACTCTCATTGCCCTGCTAGTTATGTCAAAGAATCAGCAAACTAGTTATGTGTAATTGTGAGTGTGCTGGGATCAAGAAGAATTTCAATTTCAATTATCTTCCACTGTGCTTTATATAACATTAAAGCAGACAGGAGGGGGTTTAGTAAAACTCATATGAATCCTTTCCTGAATTTATTTTGTTTTTCATCCTCTAACAAGGAGGCCACAGAAAACCTTAGCTGAACAAACATCATTATTCAATGGAAGATAAAACCAAGTCACATTTAAGGTTTTACTAAATACTGGAGACTTAGGAGATATACTGGGCCACACAACAGTATTTGGTTGTCTAGTGCAGGTGGCACTTGCCAAAAAATTAGGGGAGGGGAATACACACCAGATAAACAAACAAATTACAGCTTGATTGAAAATGTTTTACTGTCATTCTATACTAGACAGGATGATCCACAGCCCAATCTTACAGCTAGTCATGTTCTACTGTGTTCTGTCACCCTTCCTCCAAAATAAAGGTGCATAGAATTGCAGTCCTAATGTGTTTTTCAGTAAAAAAGACACAGGGGCTGTATGCCTGAGCTAAAAGGCCCATTCCCCTCCTCCTGCCTGCGTAGTCCTGTTCAGACAATGCAAGCCAACAACCCCAGGCCAGGAATGGGTAGCCTGGATGCCATTTTAGTTGATTCAGACCAAACCAAACCCAACTGGCCCTTAGCTTGGTTTAAAACAACTGGCTGTTCCCAACAGCTGATATTCAGAGAGCTATGTGCTCCCTTACTTGCCACCACCATTCTCCATGGAGGGCCCAGTCGTGGCTTGTGAAATTGCAAGGGGCACCTGGCCATGTGGGTGAAGCCAGGAACCCCATTTCTGCCCTTACAGGCTGTGGTAGGGGCCCACATGGAGAATGGTAATGACAGGTGCGGCAGTGGAAGAGGCTCCACAATGCAGTAGCAGGTAGGCATCTGAACACCCACTCATTGTGGAGCCAGACCAGGTAAGTTCTGGGGGCAGGATGGGCTGAATCCATGGACAGGAAACAACCAAGTTGGCCCATTGTATCCTGCCTGTCATTTTGAGTGACTTCATTGACTGAAATATGCTGCTGGAAGCACCTATACACATATACCTAGTTTGGCACAAATCTGTTCGTAACTTCTCCTTTGCTTCTTGTTGTGAAGGAAATAAAAGATTCAAACTGTTAAGCAATCATGTGACCTCCAGATTTTTGGGAGCTGCAAGTCCCATGAGACCCTGACACACTGATAATGGTTAGGAATATTGTGAGCTGCAGTTCATCAATATCTGTGGGGTCACATGATTCTCACCTGTTTTCTATAAAGCAGGATGATTCATGTGAAACTTAGTTTAAGCACTGTATATATGGGCATTCCTTGGTTAACAAAGTACTATAAGTTGACCTCATGTATAAGTCGAAGGCAGGTTTGGGGACCAAAATTCTAGATTTTGATATGACCCGTGGATAAGTCGAGGGTAAAACGTAGAGGTATGTAACAAAGGATCCAAAGGATGGAGCAAGGAAAACAATACCAAAGAATTTACAAGATTCCAGCAGGCATAACTGTGTTCACACTAAAGGCTGGATGAATGAGAAAGTAGAGAGGGATCAGTGCTTCCAGGACAGATTATATTCTTGCCTTTAACCAGGAGATGGTTGTTTTTTTAAGAGCCATGTGCAGCACCCATGGATAAATCGACTCAGTTTTATGGAGTCAATTTTTTGACTAACATTTCTACACTTATACCTGAGTATATACAGTAGATGTTGTTTCTAGGTATGAGTTCTTTAACAAAAAAACAAAATAACTTGGTGCCTGAGGTAAAAATAACATAGAGATAATAGGTATAGGTTCCTATACAACAACAACAAAAAGCAGTTCAACATGTTTCAGCAAATTTTTATTCAAAACTAAAAATATTCACATGTGAAATGAAGCAACCTGAAAAGAAAAGATTTGCTGAAGTGAAGAAAAACATTTTGAACTTTTTAGGCACCACTTCTTCCAAAATGATTCAGACATGACTTTCATTCACTAGCCTTCATGTATGATTTCAAGTCTGCTTGCTAAATCTTATGTTTTCTTAACCTGCTGAGGGAGCTGGTGGGGCAGGCTTAACCTTTTGTCTGTTTTGCTCTGAAAGCTGCTACTCAACTTGCCTGTTTTGGGAAGGCACACAGAATTATACAGGTTCTGCTACAGCAGAATCATGTTCTTAACCAGCTCCAACTTTATTGACTTGTTTACAGACCAAAAAAAAAAAAAAAAAGGACAAAAAAAACTGTTTTTTGTTTTTGTTTTTTAAATTAAGTCTGGCTATTATCCCTATTTTCCAACACTCTTACTGGAATAATGATAACTGTATGACTTTAATTTTAACAATCTATTGGTAGTCATTCATTATTATATCTGTATCTTGTGTTAGTTGATAATTTTTAATCACTTTATTTTGTAATGTAAGAAATACGATTCAGAAACAAATCCTTCAACTAACATACTGTATTTCCCAGTGTATAAGACGACTGGGCGTATAAGACGACCCCCAGCTTTTCCAGTTAAAATATAGAATTTGGGATATACTTGCCGTATAAGACCACCCTTCTTCCAATGCACACCAAATAAAAATTTTAAAAAAAACAACGACGAGTTTTGATTTCAACATAGTAATTTTAATTCAACTGCTTATGACATGCAGGTACTTAGCAGGAAAACTGTCAAACACAACAAAACTACAGCTCCCATGTTCCCTAGCATTTATTTCTGCAGTGTATTTTGGACATTCCTTTTTAAAAAATAGTCCAGATTTAAATTCTGCTTTAAAAATTATTTCCATCTCCTAGCTATGAGATGGTTGGGGAGAAATAAGAAAGTGTTGGGGAGACAGACTGCTAATATGCATTCTGATGCATTCTGGAGTATGTACAATTTGCGGCCAAGTAAGTGACTCTGGGCATGTCACACACTCTCAGCCTCAGAGGGTGGCAAAGGCAAACCCTGTCTGAAAAAACACATAGGCAAGAAATGATAGGTTCATGATAGGTTTGCCTTAGGGTCATCATCAGTTGGAAACGATTTGAAGGCAAACAACAACAACAACAACAGTCTTGGAAGTCACATTCTTTCAGCCTCAGGGGAAAGCAATGGCAAACCCATTCTGAACAAACCTTGCCAAGGAAACCCCAGGATAGGTTCATCTTTGAGTTGCCAAAAGTCAGAAACGACTTGAAGGCACACAACAATAACAACAACAACATTCTTGGAAGTAATACTCTCTCGGCCTCAGGGAAATGCAATGGCAAACCCTTTCTGAACAAATAGCAGCAGCAGCAAGAAGAACCTGCTGCAGCCTATGAAGACTAGGCTGGTGCAGACCTCACAGAGGGCGTTTTCTTCAACCGCTCCCAGACTATGGAATGGCCTGCCAGATGAGATCCACCTTATCACCTCTTTGGATTGCTTTAAAAAAGCTTTAAAGACGGATATCTTCCGGCAGGCTTTCCCGGAATAACCTCTCGGCTAATGGAGGAGTTTTGCTACCCGCCCCTCCTGCTGTCACTGCCTGTTTGCTCTAAAGCTGTTTTTATTGTATTTTATGTTGTTTTAATTGTTATTTTAACTCTGTATTAGTTTAATTTAGTTTTAAGGGGTGGGGGGGTCAGGAGTTAGGATGAAGATGTATTTTAATTGCTGTTTGTTTTAATGTTGCTGTACGCCGCCACAATTGCTATGCAGAGGGGCAGGTTATAAATAAAAAATATGATGATGATGATGATGATGATGATGATGATGATGAAGAACACCACCTCCCCAAATTCCTGACCTAGGGGACCATTAGGCTGCTCCCCATCAGGAAAGTGTATGCAAGAGAGTGGGATGGATGGATGGTGAGTCCCATCATCCCCCCCTTCCACTTTGGTTTCTTTGTTGCAAAAGAGGGAAAAGTCTGCTGTTGCTGAGTCCAGGCTGCCCACCTTAAGTGTAAAAGTGATCCAGGGAGCCCCCTCTCCCCATCTTTTGGGGACCTACCCAGGGAGAGGTCAATCTCCTCCTCCTCCTTGGCCAAAAGGAGGGGGCCTGATCCACCCCCAGAGGGGCCCGAGCTTGGCTCTGGAGGATGCTGCTCCTGCTGCTGCCTGGCTCCAGGTGCATCCCGGGGCTCCATCAGGGCTGGATGGCTGGAGGAGGAGGAGGAGGAACAGGGACTGGCTCCGGACAGGGACCACTTGGACCCAAGGACACCACCACGCCCACCACGGACTGCCCTGGGACAGCCCTCCTTCTCCTTCTCCTCCTCCTCCTTTTCCATCCTTCTCTTTTCATTCTTCTCTTCTTCCTCCTCCTCCTCTTGCACCACTACTTTTTATCCTCCTCTGCTTCTTCCTCCTTCCCTTTTTCATCATCATCCTCCTCCACTTTTTCTTCCTCCTCTCCTTCTTCCTCCTTCCCTTTTTCATCCTCTTTCATCCCTCTTTTTCCTCCCTCTTTTTCCTCCTCCTCCCACCTCCCCCCCGTCATCTTATTCCTCCTGCTCCTGCTCCTCTTCCTCTTGCCTGGCTTCCTCCTCCTCCCGCCTCCCCCCCCTCGTTGTTATCTTCTTCTTCCTCCTCCTCTTCCTCTTGCCTGGCTTCCTCCTCCTCCCACCTCCCCCATCATCTTCTTCTTCTTCCTCCTCCTCCTCCTCCTTCTCCTCCTCCTTTACCCGGCGTATAAGACGACCCCCAACATTGGAGAAGATCATATTATACGCTGGAAAGTACATTAAGTTCAACCAAAACAACTTGCTTTAAAAGAACAATTTTAAAAGAACAATTATTAAGTTAGTGGCCATAACATCTGAATTGAATTTTGCTGTTTAAATTTATGATTTAGTCAATGCTGATGTAGTCTTGTACTCCTAGATAGCCTACCAACTTATCAATATAATTGCCAAATTTTTATTGAAAGATGTAAATCAGGGGTAGACAACCTTTTTGAGCTGGGGACCGGGTTGCTGTCTCTCAGACAATTGGGGGGCCGAAGCACCAAAAATAAATAAATAAATAAATAAATAAATAAAATTTAAACAATTTAAAAAATATGCATGCACACTCTCTCAGCCCCAGAAAAGCCATGGCAAAACTCCTGTGGAGATTTTGCCAAGAAAACCCCAAGAACAAGTAATAACAACAATAATCAATATCATCATGGTGGGCGGCGGCGGCAGTTCATCAATATCTGTGGGGTCACATGATTCTCACCTGTTTTCTATAAAGCAGGATGATTCATGTGAAACTTAGTTTAAGCCCTGTATATATGGGCATTCCTCGGTTTACTAATTTGCTTGCATCATGGGAGACATTGTCAAAGGCCTTACTTGTTTTTGAGAAACACATGTTTGCTTTTAGTTATTACAGTATTCCTTTCTTATGTTTACAGACCCTCTGTTTCATACTCTGCTCTAGAATCTTTCCTGGTATTGATGTCAGGCTAACTGGACAGTAATTGTTTGGGTCTTATTTGTTCTCCCTTTTTGAAGATGCGGACAACATTTGCCCTCCTCCAGTATGAAGAGATTTCTCCTGTTCTCCAGGAATTCTCAAAGATTATTGGCAGTGGCTCTGAGATTGCATTTGCCAGAACTTTTAACACTCTTGGATGTAGTTCATCTGGCCCTGGAAACTTGAATTCATTTAGATTAACCAGGTATTCCTGTGCTACCTCTTTATTTATTCAGTGCTGCATTTTCCCTTATTGTGTCTTCTGCCCCATTTACCTCAGGCTGATCACCTTTTTCTTTTTCTGAGAAGCTGAGGAAAAGAAGGTGTTGATTTGTTCTGCCTTTTCTCTGTCCCGTTAGCATTTCAGCATCTTTTCCACGCAGCTGCCATACCATTTTGTTCCTGTTCATTCTGTTATGGACATACCCCCAAAAGCCCTTTCTATTGTTCTTAACCTCCCTAGCAAGCCTAAGATCATTCTGCGCTTTAGCTTTTCTGACTTTCCTTCTGCACATGCTAGTTATTTGTCTGAATTCCTCTTTGAGATTTCCCCCTTTTTCCATTTTTTTATACATCTCCCTTTCAAAACTTAACTCTATTGAAAAAAAATTACAGTATTTTCTGGTGTATAAGACTACTTTTTAGCCCAGGAAATCTTCTCCAAAGTCGGGGGTAGTCTTATACGCCGGGTGGCAAAGGAGGAGGAAGAAGGTGTGGTGCGCCGGGAGGCGGGAGGAGGAGAAAGAGAGGAAGTCCAGGTCAGAGGAGGAGGAGGATGAGAAGGAAGAGATGGCGTAGTGTGGGAGGAGGAGGAAGGCAGGAGGAGGAAGCAGCAGCGGATAAGTGGTGAAGCCCTATCCTGGGGTTTTCTTGGCAAGACTGGTTCAGAGGAGGTTTGCCATTGCCTTTCCCTGAGGCTGAGAGTGTGTGACATGCCCAGGGTCACTTACTTGGCCACAGATTGTACATACCCCAGAATGCATCACCTAGTATATTGGCAGTCCTTTCCCCCCAACACTTTCTCATTTTCTCCTGTTGGAAGAGGGGTCGTCTTATATGGCGAGTATATCCCAAACTATATTTTGACTGGGAAAGTTGGGGGTCGTCTTATACGTCGGAAAATGCGGGTAGTCATCCATCCTGATTCCTTGAGACACCTCCCATTTTTCCTCCTCACTGGAACTGTTTGAAATAGTTTCTTTAGTATCTCTCTTTTGAGAAACTCCCATCTGCCCTGAACTCCTTTCTCTTTTACTGTCCCTGGCCATGAGATCAAAACCCAGTATGTCCCTAGGTTTACTGAAATCAGCTTTCCAAAAGTTGAGAATGAGTATCTCACTATACTTGGCTTTCCCTTCTCACTCACTGTGTAACAAACTCCAGGAGAACATGATCCCACCACTTGCACCCCATTAACCAGGTCACCCCTGTTGGTTAGGATCAGATCTAAAATAGCTGATCCTCTTGTTGCCTCTTCCACCTTCTGGACAATGAAACTGTCTGCCAAGCAAGTGAGGAATTTGCTGGACCTTAAATTTTTGGCTGAGTTTGACTTCCAGCAAATATCAGGATAGTTGAAATCATCCATCACTACATCTCTCCTTTCTTAGTATATCGTCATCTGATCTAGAACAGCATCATCCAACTCCTCAATCTGACTTGGAGGTCTATAGCAGATTCTCACAATAACAGCTCTATTGTTCCCCTCCCCTTTAATTTTTATCCAGATACTCTCAACCTGGCTTCCAGGACTCAAGTCTTGGATCTCTTCACAAGTGTAAACAACCTTGACATATAATGCTACTACTCCTCCCTTCCTGTTTGGCCATTTTCTCTTTTTAAAAAGTTATACCTCTCTGTAATTACATTCCTATCGTGAGACTCATTCCACCAGGTTTCAGTAATGCCTATTAATTCATATTTGCTTTATTTTGCTAGATCAACTTCTTATTTCCTATACTTTGTGCATTAGTGTAGAGACATCTAAGACTATGGGCCATTCTCCCTAGCTGCCTTTGTAAAGTGTTTTTCTTGTCCCACTGTTGAGACCTTGCACTATTTGCCTTGTTCTCACTATAGCTATTTGGCTATTATCTCTAGTCATTGATGAATGCTTGCCCTCAAGAATACTGTCTCTCTCCCCAAGATAACTGTTTAAATCCCAACTATTCCAATTTCTGAGATTGCTGGGAAAAACATTTTTGCCAACTGGTGTGAGGTGCAAACCATCCTTTACCAGAAGTCCTCCCCTCCTGAAACTGCAGACTGATATGAGATGCAAATCATCCCTTACCAGAAGTCCTCCCCTCCTGAAACTGCAGACTGTGTTCCAAGAATCTAAATTGTTCTCAGTGGCACCATCTGCGGAGCCAGTTGTTCACCTCTGCTTTTTTCCTCTCTTCCTAGACCATGCCCTTCAACTAGAAGAGATAAGATGACAAACTCTACATCCAGTTCTTTCAGCTTTTTACCCAGGTCCTCATAATCTCTTATGATATTCTGAAAGCTTGCAGTGTCATTGGTATCCATGTGGACCAAAAGGAAGGGATAATAGTCAGTAGACAAGCCTTGTCAGCCTCTGTTACATCAAGGGTTTTTGCCCCATGGAGACAACACACCTCCTGAGACATCTTGTCAGGCCTGCAAACCACTGCTTCTATACCTTCTTCTCACTATAGATAGGACTTCGTAAGCAAGGAGTCCTTCACCACTATCACATCTCCTCCGAGGCTCGGCAGCATTCATTCTATGTGCTGATTCTACCAATCCCTGAGGACTGGCTACTCTTCCTTGTCATCAAAAATAAGAGAAAGAGATTCAAATCGATTCTGTAACTAAGGGCCTTTGCAGACTGCCAGAAATAGTGCAAATTGAGTCCACTTTAAGGGTTAGGGTTAGTGCTAGGGAATCATGGAAATTGTTGTTGTTTTTCTGAGACATTGAGCCTTCTCTGTCAGAGAGCTCTGGTGCCACAATAAAATAGTTCCCATGATTCCCTAACCCTAACCCTTAAAGTGGACTCAATTTGCACTATTTCTAGCAGTCTGCAAAGGCCCTAAGACTGCAGAATGATTACTGGTCTTCCTACTTCTATGTGTCACATTCCTGCAAATGTATACCTTCTGTGTATAGGAACTGACCCCCACCCCACCCCGAGACTTCCCCTGTGTGTTCCTCATTCAGGACAGTTGGTTATTATGTTATATCTGTCGTGTTCTTAAGCATCTTCCATGTGAGATGTAAAAGTTATCTGCAAATGTGCAGTACACTTCCTTATTGTGTGGGGATTCAACATGTCACAAAGATGCTAGAGTATGGACATTTAAATCTTACATATTGCCATTGCCTTCCTTACATCTCATGATGTCATGTGAAAAGATACTGTTTATGTCTGCTATACACAAACAGAAAAAGTGTGCTTTTAATTAAAGGTCTTTGACTCTGAGAAGGCCTCATCATCATGAAGAGATAGTAATTTTCATTAATTCTCTTCCTTCTGAACATTCACTTATTCTGTAGAAAGGATTCTCATAGTTGGTTTGTCACTACAGCTGGTTTAACAGGCACTCTCCTTTAGCATCTTATCCATTCTCCCATAGTGCTGAAAGGCTGAAATAACAAGACTTGAAAAGCCAGACAAAGTGGGGGCAGTCACATCAGATACAATGGATATGAAAAATGAAACACAGATAGCCAACCAGATCCCTTTAGGAATCATATATACAGTACCCAGTACAGAACCCAGCACACAACCTGCCTATTCCCCAGCAACTGGTATTCAGGAACTTGTTGCTTTCTAGCCTTATCCTTCACTTGTCTGAACAGCTTGGTGGCCACAACTATATTTTATTACAAATAGGTGGAGAAGTATTTCCTTTTATCTGTCCTACTGCCATCCAGCTTCATCACTTCCAATATTATGAGAGGAATGAAAGCTTCTCCTTATCGAATATCTTCATAAGTATTTCTTTTTTACACTTACATCGTAGAATACTCAGATTTTCGGGGGGGAAGTCTGTTGAGTATGAGATTGATTATTCTTGATACTGTGTTCCTACTCCACACATTTATGAATTTCATTCTCTACATTTTATTGCAAAAAAATCAACATATTCTTTGTGCATTTCTATGTGAAAAGCAAAGTATGCTATGTAAAGAAACATATTTGAATGTCAGCTTTTATCATACAGAATTTTAAGGTTATTTTAATGCAACACAAACTGATAAGGAAAACATAATACATGAGAATTTCATTGTCTAGCCAATTAGCTAGTTATTTCTTTGAGGCCTTCTGTGAAATTTTAGCCCAGTATGTGTTGGTTCACTATATTCCATCATGATTTCTATTGCCAGTGAAATGCAATTCTTAATGAAGAATTTTTATATCAAGTAATACACTGAAGAACACTCTCCAGTTCTAAAATTTAAATAAAACTTTAATAGCTCTCCATGTACATGCATGAGTAAGGAAAGAAAGGACACAGTACGAGGAATGCATATTTGCTAGCTTTAGCCTTAAAGTTCCCTTTGAGTAAGGCTAAACTCCTTCAATAAGGCTAACTATAACATGTGGTAAACATACACCTTCAAATTAAAAGCAGTTGTGTACAATTCCAATACGATATGATAGACAAAAATACTTAGTTAACACTCTTGGAACAAAGAAAGGACATGATTTAATTGTCCATGAAATGCTCAGAAATGCTTTCATATTACAATAGGCCAACACATTTTGTCCTATTAATATTTTGAAGCCTTTTTGTTGGATTATTCAAACAAAATAGCATACAGAAATTTCTGATTAGTTAGTCATTAATACAACTTGCTGGCAAATAATTTTTCAGTTGCCAGTAACTTTAAAAGCCCGTTTCATCAGTAATGTTTTTTAGGGGGTGGAGGGGGTGGTCCCTTAAAGAAGGCTTCAAAATATTAATAGATTAAAATTTGGTAAATTTTTACTCCATAGCATCCACAGATATGTCCCTTTAATATGTGTGTTCAAATGGATGTTCTTCTGTTTCTGTAACAATTTTAAACAAAGGAAAACATGAAGCCATGCATAACCACCACAATATATATATATTATATAGCTTTCACAAAATCAGTTACTCAAGATACTTCCATTAAATATATAAATACATGCAACAGAACCATACATATATACACACATATATACTACAAACAGGAATACAGAAAGAGGGAGAGAGGGAGGTAACTGTATGGCACTATATGTAGTTTAATGAATTTGTATATGTGCTCACATATGTCATTGTTGCTGTTGCTGTTATTCTCTGCCTTTAAGTTGCTTTCCAACTTATGGCATCCCTAAGGCAAACATATCACAAAGTTTTCTTGGCAAAATTTGTTCATAGGGCTTTACCACTGCCTTCCTCTGATCCTCAAAGAGTATGACTTACCCAAAATAAAGGTATCACTGTTTGGTGGATTTCTGATTGGATTTGCTATATGGTCAACATGGATATTTTCTGGATTTTAAGATACCACATTATAGCCGCAACAGGGGAAACCTAAAGAGTGAGCCAGTGGACTGGGACATTCCTATCTGAGGTTTCACCCTCTATCAAAGGTAAAACATTTTTTTCTTCTTCTTAAATTTGGACTGGACTGGCATGTTTTACCTCAACACCACCTAAAGTTTCTGCTCAAGAAGCATGAAGGCTTCTTGAGAAATCTAGTGTCCTCTGCCTAACAAAGGGGGCTGTGGTCTCACAAGAATGGAAACATATTGGATTGCAAAGGAAGTGTCTTTGTTGTGATGCAAATTGAAGTTAATTTTAAGATACCAAGTCACTCAGTGGGTTTCCATGGCTCAGTGGGGATTTAAACCCTGATCTCCCGAATACTAGTCCAACTCTCCAACCACTATACCACACTGGCTCTCATGTGTGTGTGTGTAAGTTAAAATAAGTTATAAAACAAGAATGAGCTGCCATTAATTTTGCATTAAATTCATTCTAAAGATGCTGTTCATCTTAAAGCTGCTGCTACATTTCTTCTATCATCTCATTAACAGGCTGACTCAAATATCGCTCTGAAACTGCTAAAATAAGGTAGAAGGAAAGACCTGTTCTACCTTACTTTATACATGCATACATTTAGCACAAGTTTCTTGAGGTGTATATACAAGAGAAGCAAAAATAAAAGAAACAGTGAGAAATACCAGTTGTGCAAGCTGGGATCAGAAAAGGAAGATCCACTAATGATCATATTGCAAACATATGTTGGCTAATGGAACACACTAAAGATTTCAAAAGAAATACCAAAGCCTTTGACTTTGATCACGAAAAGCTTATGGATTACACTTATAGAATTGGGTGTATCACTACATTTGATCATTCTGATGTGTGATCTGTACTCAAGACAAGAGGCTACCATTAGAACAGAATACAGAGAAACAGAATAGTTCCCAATCAGAAAGGTGGTCAATGAAGACTGCATTTTATCACCTTACCCATTTCACTTGTATGCTGAACAATATCACATGTAAAGCAGGATTAGATATAGAAGAAGGAAGCATGAGAATTGGAGGAAGGAGCATCAACAATTTAAGGTATGCAGATGAGATAATTCTACTAGCAGAAAACAGCAAGAACTTGGAATGATTACTGAATAAAGTAAAAGAAAAAAGAGGAAAGGTAGGTTTACAGTTGAACATTAAGAAAACAAAGATAAAGTACACAGATGAGTCACATGATTTTAAAGTAGACAACGAAGACATTTAATTAATTCAACAATTTACATACCTCATCTCAATCATTAATCAGGATGGACAGTTAAGTCAAGAAATCAGAAATATACAAGACTTGGAAGGGCAGCTATGAACAAACTAGACAAGATCTTGAAGTGTAAAGCTATATCACTGAATATTAATGTCAGGATTGTCCATGCCATCATATGCCCCACGTCTATATATTGTTGTGAAAGCCGGACAGTGAAGAAAGCTGATTGGGGAAAAAATCAACTCATCTATGGATACTGTGGACTGCAAAAATAAATAAATAAATAAATAAATAAATGGTGAGAAATAAAAGTGAGCAAACCTGAACTTTCCCTATAAGCCAAGATGTCTAAACTGACACTGTTCTACTTCGGCCGTATCATGAAAAGACATGATTCACTTTAAAAGACACTATAATAAATAATAATAATAATAAAAATTTATTTATATCCCACCTTTAGCCGAGGTGGCTTACAATCTAAAAGCACAATCCCATACAATACAAAAATATTCACCCCCCCAAAAAAAATATTAAATTCATAACATTAAAATTTAACTTAAAACAAAATTACAAATGCAATACGAATGAAACACTAATGCTTGATAAGGTAGAAGGCAGTAGGAAAAGAAGATGACATTAGGAAAGAAAAGATTCAATGAAGGAAATTACAACCCTGAGTCTGCAAGAATCAAGCAAGGCTGTTGATAATAGGGTGACTTTGAGGTCTCTCATTCATGTGGTTACCATTAAATCGATGTCAACCTGACATCAGTTAACAATAGCAAAAGTATTTATCTAACCTTCCAAAAATGTTATTAAAAATTCTTGCAAGATTTTCTACAAATGCAGAACATCTGAACGTGTTACTAGGTCATAGAGTTAAACAGACCTATTAAACTTTAAAACAAAACAGGATTTGTGGTGTCATCAAGTCATGCATATTGAATATTTTTAATAAACACATCTACTATGCGGAAATTAGAAACACACTGTGCTGCTGAAATATTTATTTCATGAGTAAAACCTAGCCACAATCTTTGAAGAATTAATATAATAGACCTTGCAAATTGTTACTATATGAGTAATAGTAAACACAAAAAGCAACCCTTGTCTCAAGTAATGTTAAGAACTCCTTGAGTCCCTATATCGGGAGAAATATGAATATAATAAAATAATATTAATATTAATATTAATAAAACAACATTTTGCTAAGATGTTGCAAAATCATTATTTTGCTATCCCTCTCACTTGCAGCATTTGTTAAACAATTCTATACTATTCTATTTACATTTCCACATTAAATGTTTAGTTTACAAAAATGTTTTTCATGTAAACTAAAATATGATAATAACTCCAAAAAAAAACAACCCCAAAACCCAACAACAGCGGTGCTCAAGATTTTTCTAAAAATCAGTTAACCCATTAAAGTGATAGATATAACCAATGGACAACAGTCTATGAAAACAACCGTACATTTCAAATCTAACCTATTCCTATGCTGCTATTTTAAGACCATATTGGAAAGCAAATCTATAGGTACATACTTTCAAGCGACTTCTTCAACCATAGATTATGAAAACAGACAAAAGTGGAAGTCACCAGAAGTCCTGTTCCAGTCAGGGAAAAAATATTTTCACTTTGAATAATGTGCTGGGCATATAAGCAATGTGATTCAAATGTAAATAGTGCTTACAGAAAGCTTCCAGGGATGCAATTCCTTTTTTCTTATACATGTTTAAAAATATTTCCATGGGGAACTGGTAACTATAAAAACAGATGCTTTGGAAGCAGGGGTTATTTCACTTCCATGCCTTGCACAACATCCCTGACCTATCTAATGGTATCCTTCTGTTGACGGAAAACTCTCTGAATTAGCAAAGGCTTTCTATCAGCAAAACAGAGAAGGCGGCAAATTTTGCTGAATCACCCATCCAGTAGCTCCCTGCATACTCCAGAGGGTTGCTGGAGATTTTAGGGCATCATAAGAAGTGACACAGGCAACTGTAGGAATAGAGTAAACCATTCTGATAATGGAAATGTCTGCTGGATCCAAGAATTACTTTCTGGACAGTAACTCCACTGGATGCATTCCTGATAAACTGAAGATTAATACATTTATCCATGGAAAACCCTTAGCAAAATTAAAATGTATGAATACAATTCTATTGAAGTTAAACTTTTTATTGCATTCATTTTTTTCCTGTGAAAAATTCAAGCATTTATATAACTCTCTCAGGGTAGTAATGTTTACTCTTAGCTGACATGTCTATGTGCACTATCAGTGTACTGTAATTCTTTATTACGGCCATTCGGCCAGCACAGAAATATCAAAAACATATCTTGATTGTATACAGTAGTTTCTTACATAGACTTATCAGTTGCTACTACCAATCCTGATTTATACAAAAATAGATAGTAATGGGACAGTGCAATAGTCTAAGATAGTCTAAATTATGAACTAAACACCATAATAAGTACAAATTCTAATAACCGCAATGGAATAAGGTGGTACCTCATACATAGCTCTAGTCGCTTGGTACTATCCCTAGGAGACATTTTCCTGCGCATACAATCATTCCCATATATATATTTATGAATATATATATATATATACAAGACAAAGGGATATTCTGCCAAGTGTGTCAAGATAGTAATATCTGTAAGGTACTACTCATTTGGATAGATAGACTTAATTAGGCTGACCACATTAATCACATTAATCACACCTATACTGCGAGTGAGTCGCCTGTTGACACATATCAATTGGTTGGCCAATGCACTACGGCCGTACCCTCTGACACCTTCCATTTTTAAAATTAGATTGAACCAATAGTAGTAGTGATAATAATGATAATAATAATAGTAATGATAATAATAATAATGATAGTAATGATAATGATAAACTAATTAATATATAAATTAGTAGATTAATAAACAGACTAAAATTGGACCATTTATACACTGTCAGCCAAAGCTATCTAAACAATAGTAAAATGTTCGTTTGTCAGTTGAAGTCGCATTTTACAAACAATATAACAAAATTTAGCCGTCATATGGGATACTATATGTTCTTTATTATCTAGTAGATAGCGTAAGTAAAAGGAGTCAGATTTGCCTGGGAATTTACTCAATAATGGGCTAATCAGTTGATAACGAGCGTCCCTATAAAATTGGCAATAGAGTAGAACATGCTCGTTGGTTTCAACAGCACCTGAACCACATGGACAGAGACGCAAATCAAAAGGTATTTTTTTAAATCTACCGTCCAGCATAGCAGTAGGCAACATGTTAAAACGCGCCAAAGTCAGAGCCCTTCTGAACTTCGGGAGAGTGACCTGAAATAAATATGGAGCTGGAACAAGAGGCGAGATTTGTGAGCCAAATAAAACATGTTTAGAAAAGGAAGCAGAGTCAGCACGTCCTTCTGCTTCTATAATTTTTTGTTTGATGATAGATTTGGCTTTGTCAACCTCAAGCTTTAGAAGTTCGTTTTGATTAAAACCTAGATCATCTAGTTTCTTATGAATAGAAGTTTCCCAAGTAGATTTAAAGGGATCCAAAAAAATTAAATTTGTCAGCCTCCCAGAGATTTTATGCAATTTTTGCCAAGAGATGAGTATACTGATCCACAAACTAGACTCTATTTTAATAACCCCAGCCTCCCTCCTAAGTAGAACATTCGGGACGCAATGGGCAACCTGTAAGATTTTCCTAAGAAACTTAGTTTGAACACGTTCGAGTGCATTGATGTTACTATATGGACCCAATTGAGCTCCATAAAGAAGTTGGGGGCGAACCTTGGCATTGAACAATTTGATTGCGGCCGGGATAAACTGAGCGCCCTTAGTAAAGAAAAACCTTAGAATTGCTGTTATAGTTTTTTGAGCATTACTAATAACAAGTTCAGAATGGGCAGTTCTCCTACCGGAGTGGTGAAAGACAATTCCTAAATATTTGAAGATCTTAACCTGCTCTATATGTTGTCTATCAAGTGTCCATAGTAACGATTTATATCGATAAGCAAAAGTAAGAATCTTGGTCTTAGAATGGTTGACTGTTAATTTCTCCTCCTTGCAAAATAAAGCAAGAGAATTTAGAGATCTTTTGAGTCCTATGGGAGATAGCGAGAGAATGACAACATCATCCGCATAGAGCAATAAATTGATGTGCCTATGAGCCAACTTTGGGGGATGGAAAGAGAGATTGTTCAAGGCAGAAACTAAAAAATTAATGTAAAAATTAAATAAGGTGGGAGCCAGGACACAACCTTGTCTTACACCCATCTTAACAGGAATTGCCTTAGATACATGCCCTTGAGAGCTACATCTAACCTTGATATTAGAATTCTCGTGAACCTTAATAAGGAGCAAAAGGAGTCGTTTATCTATGTTAGTACACAGTAGTTTTTCCCACAGCCTAAGTCTGTTAACTGAGTCAAAAGCAGACTTAAAGTCTATAAATGCCGCATATAAAGGTTGACCATAGTGAAGATATTTTTCAGCAAGATAATGTAATATCATTGCTTGGTCGATAGTAGAGCGTCCAGGCCGAAAGCCTGCCTGTTCGGCCATCAAAATATCCTCAGACTCCAGCCAGTCTAATAGCTTATTTAACAGATGTTTTGTGTACAATTTGCTCACCACACTCAAAAGACTAATCGGTCGAAAATTAAACGGATCAGTTCTATTACCTTTTTTATAGATTGGAATGATGATAGCCATACCCCAATCATTTGGTATAGAAACAGATCTATCAATAGCTGTAAATAATTTGGAAAGTACCGGAACCCACCATTCCAGATTATTTTTAAGTACTTCACCGGTTATGAAATCAATACCCGGAGCACGCGCCGGTTTGAGTTGAATGATAAGGCGCTTTATCTCAGAATGAGACACTGGTGGCCAGAGAGGGAGAGACGCAACCTGTATCATAAGGTCCGATACTAATGAGCTTGAGCTTGAGTTGTTTTCGGGAGAGCTATACAGATTGGCAAAGTGACTTTCCCATATATGAGCTGGGATCTGAGCTGTTAGGTTGCCTGCATTTTTAGTGAACGAAGGAGCAACCTCTTTCCAAAACAAATTGGGGTTATTTGTATTAACTGTCCCAATTAGTTTATTCCAAGAGTCTATCATGGAAAACATTTATCCATGGAAAACCCTTAGCAAAATTAAAATGTATGAATACAATTCTATTGAAGTTAAACTTTTTATTGCATTCATTTTTTTCCTGTGAAAAATTCAAGCATTTATATAACTCTCTCAGGGTAGTAATGTTTACTCTTAGCTGACATGTCTATGTGCACTATCAGTGAAAAACCACTTTGAACAGTCAACAAAACATTTTTTCAGTTTTGAATAGAGAGAAAAAGTGGTTGCTATGTAAGTATATAAATGCTTCTTTCAGTTATACCAGTCCTTCCACTCGTCTATTCAACACACTAAAAAAGAGAGCTAATAGTACTTAGAACGACTAAAAAATGTGAGATGGCACAATATTTAATCCTTTAAAAATTTAAAATTGTCCTGGAGTCTTTTTAGATTAAATGATATTTAAATTTATTCAAAACACTAGTGTCTTATAAGTAAATGCTTAGTAATATACAGCCACATCCTTTTATTTTAGATTTTGCTGCCGTATCAACTCAAGAAACACTAGGTATCTTTTGAGCCAGAACTGAGATCAATAAATCACTAGCAAACCCCTGCCACACACTATTACCTTACCAAGCTATTGCAGTCATACAGCCTATGCCCATCAAAAACAGAGGAGCAACACAATGTCCTGTTGTAGATGACTTGCTATAACATTGATCTAAAAGTGGCAAACTATTAACGAAAGGAATACAGACAGAGATTACATAACAAGGTGAAAGTGGACACTTGCCTAACTACAATTCAGATCATGTCTAATATCACAGTTCTACTAAGCAACCGAAAGATGGTAGAACTCTACTTTAAAACACATAATGCATATTCAATTTTGTTAATATAGAATACAAAAATCTATCCTTTCATACAGGAATAAAATATACATTTCTTTCACACCAAAGAAATGTTGCAGGTAGAAATGTCTTCATGAAAACTCACAAAGCACTAAGAAACATATTTTAAGCAGTTCAGAAGAAGCAAGAAAATAACCCTATGTTTATTTCTTTCATCTGCAACATACAGTTCATAATCAGAAGTGAAATATGTTGGCCCTAGCTAGTAGTAGGTTCCTACAATTATTTTACAGCAGACAGTAAAGTTTACACTTCCAGTGAAAATGTGCATATTTATGCACAGAATAAATGGGTACTAATCATATTTAAAAAGCATGGGCTTTGCAACTTGACCATTCATGTGCATATAATCCTGTATTAGAATTCAAAATATTGAAAGTCAATGTTACAGTAAAAATGGATAAGTGTAAAAAAAAATACATTATCATAGTTACTATGAGCTTGATAAAGAGCCTTTAAAGACTGGCAAAATTAATGCACCTTGAGGGCACTTTAACTGCCCTGGCCCAATGCTAGGGAATCATGGGAACTGTAGGTTTTTCAGAGACATTGACCCTTCTCTGTCAGAGAGCTCTGATGCCACAATAAACTACAGTTCCCATGATTCCTTAGCACTGAGCCAGGACAGTTAAAGTGGCTCAAGCTGCACTATTTCTGGCAACCTGTAAAGGCCCAAAGTGACTTTAATTTGAATATGCATATTAAACTGTTGCTTCATCAGGTCATTAATAAAAACAGTGAAAGAACAACATATTTTTATTATAACAAAACATTAATTAATACTCTAACAGTAACACTGAAAATTAGTGTCCACATTTTACTGAATGCGAATTCTAGCTTCCCATCTTTAATTCTGCATATTGTAAACTGCACACCAAGAAATGGAAATGTTTGAAAAATTATAGATAATAATGTGATATTATGGCTAACAGGTACTAGTATTTAATCTTCCAATATAAAGGAGAAAGTAGGGTCAGAAGATATAATCACGCAAGATATTCTCACCTGCCCCCAAAGAGCTTACAATCTGACAATGTGGACACATAACTACAGAACTGACACAGAATCAATAGGAATTTGCATATTTATTGCTTTGGAGCAGATGAAGAAGACATCACAATTCATAATCCTAGCATTGTATAAATTGGTGAGGATGATGAACTAAGGGCCTTTTCAGTCTGCTAGAAATAGTGCAAATTGAGTCCACTTTAACTGTCCTGGCTCAGTGCTAGGGAATCATGGGAACTGTATTTTTTTTCTGAGACATTAAGCCTTCTCTGTTAGAGAGGTCTGGTGCCACAATAAACTACAGTTCCCATGATTCCCTAGCACTGAGTCAGGGCAGTTAAAGTGGACTCAATTTGCACTATTTCTAGCAGTCTGCAAGGGCCCTAAAAGGGGTACACTGCTATTTGATGCACAGTTACTCAAAAATATATAATTTTATGATTTCAGGTTTATGACACACTGTTAAACCTATTTTCCAGAGAGGAAACCCCACTATAAAGTCAGTATGACATACTTTTCAGTAGGGTTGTGCTAATATTTTTTGCAAACTTCCTCTTAAGATTCCCGAATACATTGGGAATTTCCATTTGTCTTGATGGCTTAATAAGAACTGCATACATTTAAAGGTTTCCTTTTTACATTAGTAGAGTACACACTGACTAGTTAAAACAACATAATCCAATTCTTATACAAAATACAGATACAAGGTCTCACACTGCCAAAATCCAGTATCAGTTTTAGACTGTACCTGAAATGAGAGGCATCTTTACCAACGCTATTTAAAATAAAATAAATTAATGAAATAATCTGGGAATTAGAAACAGTACACGTCAAAACACTTTCCTGCCTTTTTGTGATTAGGCTACCATAATGCAGTACAAGACAGATCTGGTCTAAATGCAGTTTTTTCACAACTTCGTAATCTTATGAAAACAAACTGTGATTAGGGAACTCACCCTCCAGAATAACATATTCTGAGGCAGAAAGACACGGGAGGGGGGGAGGAATTATTGCACAAAGCATCAGAAATGAATGAGGATTATTTTTATTATTATAATTTTTCTAGATTATGCAATTGTACTATGGCTGCAAGACTAAAAAGCTCTAGTTCAGTGGTATGCAACCAAGAAATCTTTGTGGAGTACAATTTCACTTAATGGTGTGTGTATAGCAACTTCCAAATGTATACTGTACATACAGTATTTATCTTTTTTCCCCAACTACCCTGAAGTGCATCTTAAAATGCAAAGGGTTCACTTATAAATTACAGATGTTTTCATAGCTGACTTCTAGGTAACAGTGACTTATAAAGTAACTACAAAGAATTATCACTAATCTTGATTTTGCAGCAGTTTTCAGTAATGGTTAAAAACAATGTTTTTAATGTAGGGTTTTAAAGTAGGGTTGGTAGTTCTTTCAACGTCCCAGAAAACGGAGTAGTTGGCAGGTTCACGTCAGCTCCAATGTGCTCCTGAAAAATATAAAATACCAGTGTCCACTGGATCAGTGGGTCCTTGGCACGTTGGAACTATTCATGAAAAGATTTTGGTGATGATGTCAAAGTATAGAATTAAGAGACTTGTTCAAAGATGAGAACTTTCTCAGTTGTAATCTGGTAGTTTATAATCTTAAAATATATTATGAAACTACTAGGTGACTTAAAAATTATCATTATGTATATGCTCATTTAATTATACAGGGAAGTAAAGCTGAAAATGATAACACCAAAAGAAGTGATGAACAAATGAAACAGAGTACCTCTAATTTTCTTAATTTTTCTATGTTATAATTATACTTGTGACAATTTAGCAAATAGCAATGGAGTCTTACATAAATTCATAGTTTTAAACAATATGACTATTTCAAGAAGCAGTGGCACAATAGTTTGGTGCTCTTAAAGCATGAGACATTGATTCAAAACGTGAGGGTGCAATGGCAACCTATCACCTCAACTTCTGGTGTGGCATGCTGTCTTTTTCCAGGTCCATGTGACAAAAACTGACTCTACTAAGCAAGTCACATGTGCAAAAGGGATTATCAGAAGACGCTAAAAAGTGGAATTAAAGTAGAATAGATGTGTCTATGGCTGAACCTTATTAGCTGATGTTGTGGCTGGTCTGTTCTCCATCTGTGTTTATCACACACCTTTTCATTGACAGACTTACCCCATCAATTGCTACCAACATCACTGCTGTATCATTAGATCTACAGTTTCAGTCCTGGCATTTGCCAGTCATGTGGTGTCAGTTTCCTCCTCTCCCGATCCCCACCCCCACCCCCACCCCCACCCCTTCTCAAGCAGCCTGTTTTCTTTTCCTTTTTTAAAAAACCCTTCTTTTAAAAAATAAAAATAAAAAACTCAAAAGCATGCTGGTAAAACAATAAGAGAGCTAGGCAGGGTTAAAGAGCATTCTGGGAAAGAAAATCCAAGATGGGCAACGGCTGCTACAGTGATTGCAGACATGTGTGACAGGGACTTCTCTCAAGCCAGTATGCATGCATTTTTTTTCATTAACACAATTGTCGCAAGAATGGGGGCTCATATAATAATATCCATAATAATCAAACAATAGTACTGTATATCAATAATTATTTCTACTACTGCTGCTATTTATTTATATGCTGTTTCTTTCTCCTGTTTTACCTCATATAACATTTACCTCATATAAAAGTTAAAAATGTAATTAAACTGTCAATAAAAATAGAACCAATTAAAATATAGCCATTAAAAAGAAAACAACAGACAATTCTGCACATTGTCCAAGGCCCATTCTGCAAGGTCCATTCCCTGTAAGTAATGGGTCTTCAAAATTCATAAGACTGGAGAATGTTTCTGAATTGTTACATTTCCATTAGGTTTTACTTCTGGATTTTGTTGTAAGAGGAGAATTTCTGAAATTATTTTCAGAAATGGTGCATTAACACTTTACCACAGCCTTCAGTTCTTCTGAATCAAGCCTTGGGAGTGAAGAGGTAAGCACACACTCATGCAAAATAAACCTGATAGAACATTGCAAAGAAAGGGTTGTTTGATCAATGTAATTGTTATTAACAACTATATTTTTATACAGCACATTATCAATATGTTTGCTTATCAGTAAAAAGCCCCATTAAAAAACAATGTTAATGCATGCCTAAATATAATCACAAGACTTATTTGATTATTTGTGATAATATACAAGATTCCATCTACGTTCTTTTTATGCAATATTTTTCAGTACTCATATGTTCCTGTATATTAGCAAAATATCATGTAAAGAACTTTGATACAGTTATATATGCAGTGGTCCCTCCACAATTGCTAGGATTAGGGGCACAGGACCTCCATGAAAGTGGAAAAACCACAAATAACAAAACCATTATGTTTTTACTTGAGAGAACACCTCTCCAAGTCTTCCAGTGCAACTCTGTGGTCAACATCTGCCAGACAATGACCACAGAATTGCGCTGGAGGAACAAGAAATGCCTAATGGATTGTTCTCTATAGGAATCTCTAGGTCCTTTAGTGTGACTTTGGGTTAAAACTGACCATAGAGTTGCACTGGAGGACCTAGAGATTCCTAGAGAGAACATACTAATACAATCCATGATAATCAAATCGGCAAAAATCAAATCCGCAAATGTGGAGGGACAACTGTACAATGTGTGTGATGATTTTTATGTGAATTCACAACTGACAATGCAGATGTGACAGAAAACCTGACCAAAGGAACCAAGTAATGGAAGCTGTATATCAACTGTACTCTTTAGAAAATTTAGAAACTGAAAAATACAATAATGCAATCACCACTTCAGAAAAGGAGTATTTCAGTTTTAATTTTAGTTTAAATTAAGAGCCAGGGGTAGTAAACAAGTCACTACAACTTTGGTTGACCTTAAACTTAGCTTCCCATGAGTGGATCAGTTTGTTTTATGCATGGCTCTAAGTGACAGTCAAGTATTAAAATAAGCTTATGCAGGGCTATACATATCTGAAACAGCAGGAACCTGCTATGCAAAGCCCCCTCCCCCAAAAAAGGCATCACAACTGGAGCTGTCCAGATCACATACAGCTTGCTTAAAAAATAAAACGAAAACCCATTCCTGTATGATGTGACATATTGTTCAATAAGGCTCCAGAAGCCACGATAATATGACCATCTGAAAGAGAAGTAACTGTTAGAAGAACATCTGAAATGGCTTGGTTGAAAACTAATACTGAGAATATGCCAGACAATGGTCTGGTTCTCACTACAGAACAAGCCAGGAGGATTAGGGAACCTTGGTTTAATTCAGGGTTAGGCAACCTTTTTGAGCCAGGGGCCGGTCCCCTGAAGTCATCCCTTCCGGTGGGCCAAGGGGGGGGGAATGGCGGCGCGCTCGCTCACGCACGCACGTGCAACCCCTGCCACCGTGCACACTGCTGCCGCCGCTGCCGCCACTGCGCACACTGCCACAGCCGCCTCCGCACATGTCGCGGCCACCATTTTGTTCTCCAAAATGGCAACCGCGACGCATTTGCGCATGCGCAAACGGGTAGTGGCCGCCATTTTGGAGAACAAAATGGCGGCTGCCACTTGCGACCGCCATTTTGTTTTCCAAAATGGCGGCCGTGACTCGTTTGCACATGCGCAATACTCCTGCGCATGCACAAACGCGCCGCGGCCGCCATTTTTGAAATCAGAATGGTGGCCGCGGTGCACGCGGCGACCAAAACGCGCGGCGGGGGTGGCGGCAGGGGTCTGCCTGGGCCGGTAAGTGCGGGGGCCCTGGGCCGGAACCGGCCCGCGGGCCGTAGATTGGCGGCCCCTGGTTTAATGGATAGAAGCAGCATGCAGCATGTGTGACTGCTCCTACTGCAAGCCGTTCATTTATTTTGTTTTAGGAATTCAAGCACTGCTGCCACTCTGGTTCATGTCTCCCCCAGCAAAAGAATCCACTAACAAACTAAACTCTGTCTCTGGTTTGCTTAGGGAAAAGCAAAGCAGAACTGCAGCCTAGCGAAGGTTTGACTAACACAACAACCCATGAAGCAAAGCAACTTGAACTTCTTAAAGACACTCATTTCAGACAGGAGCAATCAGATAAGTACATCATTTAGAATAAGCTAGGATCCCTGTAGATCCTTGGCTTACCTCATCATGCAATAAAGCCAATGGACTGAGACTTGATTTGTCTTCTGAAGCAGACACGGCTTCCTTCTTCCCACAAAAGAGCCTCTGACCCAGTGATGGCTTCCACTAGAGGAAGCAAGGGAAGATAATTTTTCTCTCCCCATTTCAGCACTCCTATGATGTTCTAAGAGGATTCTCCAACATGCTGGAACAAATTTCCAAGTATATAGGGGGCGGCAGAATCATCTATTGGTAGGACTGTTCTGTGGGTGGCAACAGTTGAGTTAATGCACCTACCAGCTAAGAACTATTCAATCCAACTGAAGAAACTGAAGTTTTTGGTTTTGTTGTTGTTGTAAACATGAATATGATAAAAATATAAATATCTAGAATACTCCAGGAAAATAGATTGGTATATCTTGGGGACATTTCTGCATCTGATAATATACTGGTTTATCAGTATAATCATATACATAATATGAAGACACAATAGAATTCAAGTAATTGAGGAATATGGAAAAGGAGTAACACCTAGAAACAGGCAACCTCTCCTAAATTCACCTTGAACTGAAATCAATTGTTCCCTCAACCCCTTGTAAAAACAGAAGTCACATAAGTAGCTATGTGTTGTCCACATATATGCTATTCCATTGCCAAATGATCTTTTGACTATATACACCTTTTCTGGAAAGTCCCTGAGTTTATTGTAGAGCATAATTAAACAAGCAACATCATTAAAACCAAACATCTTTCAAAATAAATCCAGGATAATTTTGTGTGGAAGCATCAATCACAGTTGGGTTATGAAAAACCACCAAGCAAACTAACTATATTCATCTCTAGAAGCCTGCTAAACCCAATATTTCCTTGGAAGGCACTGACAAACTGTCATAACTGAGGGCAAGCTGGATGGGATCAATAAGGCTTCTTGTTTCATACTGCAAATAACTTGGGACTGGGGCAGAGATTTTCCCACAGAACAATGACCCCTAAAAACACAGACAAAGTAACACTGAAGTGGGTTGAATACAAGGGCTTGTATATTTTAGAAGAGACTTGCCAAAGCCCAGATCTCAATCTTATTTAAAATCTGTGGGAAGACTTGGAAATTGCTGTTTACCAACTGTCCCCATCCAACCTGCAAGAGCTGGAGCAGTTCTGCCAAGAGGAATGGGTAAAAATGGCAAGATAAAGATGTTCAAAGCTGATAGTTTCCCAAGATGACTCACAGCTATGACTACAGCTGAAAGTGTTTGTACCAAGAACTGATGGGGGGGGGGGTTAGTACTGAGTGTTTATGCAATTTGTTGGTTTGCCAGTTTGTTTATATTTACTTAACTTCTGTGCCACAACAAACAATATTTAGCACCTTCACCATGTTGTGTACGTTAGGTGGTAAACATTTTAAATCTATTTAAATTCCAGGTTATAAAACAATGAAGTGTGGAAAACTCAAAGTGTGAATACTTGTTCGAGGCCCTGTATATAATGTATGAAACCACCACCATAGCAAAAAGGGGGAAAATGTTAGTTCTCCAACTACAGTATATAGAATCAAGGTCAAGGAACAGACTTCTTTCATCTGTAGACTGCCCAATAATTTAAGCACTCTGTGCAGCACAGAAAAAGAGCAAAAGAGCAAAGATTCTGAAAGTTGCTTCCTTTTCCATATGCAGAACTTCTAGCATTGTAAACTACTAAGCTAACCAATGGAGGATGTGGAAAAACAGCTTTTGGCCACAGCAACTGCTCCCTCTCATAAGGTAAATACCCTTTCTAGTCTTCTTCTAATTGCAGTGCAGTCAACCCTCCATAGCTGTGGCTTTGACTTTTGCAGATTTGTTTATTTGCAGATTTGATTAATATGTTCTCTTTAGGAATCTCTAGGTCCTCCAGTGCAACTCTGCTAGAAATTGACCATAGAGTTGTGCTGGAGGACTTAGAAGTTACTAGAGAAAACAGTTGTCAAGGCATTTGTAGGTCCTCCAGTGCAATTCTAAGATCAATCTCTGGCAGATGTTAACCATAGAGTTGTGCTGGAAGGTCTGGAGATTCCAAGAGAGGTGTTCTCTCAGGTAAAAACATAATGGCTTTTTATTTGTGGTTTTTCCACTTTCACGGGGGTCCTGTGCCCCCAAACCCAGTGAATGTGGAGGGACCAGTGTATTAGATTAGTTCTCAAATCTTGATGAAGATCTGTGGGCCTCCTTCATGTACCTTTATGCCAAGATTCTGTGCATTAAATTATTGAAGACTGACAAATAGAACAGAGAGGATCTCCAAATTCATATTTTTTTAAAAAAACAAAAACAAACCCTCTGTATTACAATTTAAACTCTCTCTCTGGTATGCTATACAAATACACAAGCTTAATCATAAAGTTACCAAACCTGGTGTATAATGGAACCAAAATAAAAATCTATTTTATTTCATTTTATCATATTATAAGCCAACTTACCACTGAACTGATTTTGACTAATCTTAATATCTTAATATTTAAACCTAGGCTGATATCCCAAACATTTGCATGCAAGGTCAAGACCAATCAGCAGAATTCAAATTTGAGGAGGAGGTAACTGTTTGTGGTCTTTCTCTCTCTTTTTTTTAACACACTGCGAAGAAAGTGTTCCAGAGTGGAGGTAGTATCCTTCAAACCTTTGTCCAAATTACAAGCAAAATCATAAACATCATCCCAGATAATGCTGACTAAATTTCTTGGTTAGATTTAAAAATACATCTAACTTATACTACCCATTGGGCAATCAATGCAGCATAATAAGGACTGTGTAAACAAATATCCTCACTAACAATTAAAAGGCCAGAATTCATACCATACATTCATGGAAAGAAATAAATCTAGCTATGAAACTATCTAAACTTGCTTTCAACACATACAAGAAGTATTTCCAGCTGCTAGCAGATTACGCATCATATTGAGTTACATATAAACACTGTCAGACAGACAGGAAGAGAAACTCAGTCATGGTATTAATTGCATGTCACATCTTAATGCAGTTCAGTAAACTGATTATTAAAACAGTATATTTACTAATCTGGGACTTCAGTAACGACTATATGCATATTGTGGCATTCCTTTAACATTACCCTATTTTTTGCCAGATAAATGCTTTCTGCCTAATATTTTGTGACTTATTAAAATCAAACACGCAGTCTGTCCACATAACAAAATCATTTTCATTATGTATAAGTCTAGAAAATTTAGTTTAAAAAATTACCCTCCAAAATCTGGGTCAACTTATCCACAGGTCATTGTAAGTACTGTACTTTAACTCTAATTAAAAAAGAAAAAAGACCCATTCCATTCTCTGAGTAGAAAGGTAAAAGGTGAGAGCTTAGTCCACACTAGAAGCACCCAAATGAACCACCAACCCTCTCTACTCTCTTTACTGCAGTATCTTTTTGAATGCGTAGAAGGGGAAATGATAAAAATATAAATATCACAGCTCTTTGCTGATACCCCTTAAAGCGGTGCTTAGAGGAATCAGGATTTGAATAAGTAATTTGTGTATGTTTGTCAGCCTCTCCGGGCTAAAATCAGACAAGGTTATCACATTAAAGTTAAAGACGATCACAGCTAACATTGTCACCATTTTCTTTGTTTTGCCTTTTTGACTTGTGTGTTATTTCTTAGCCCTGTCTGTCACTGGTCGCCTACCATAAACATCACACAGCCTCGATTTACCACAGATTCTTTCTCATCCATCTAGCCTTTAGGGTGAGCACAAACAGTTATGACTGCTGGAATGTTGTAAGTTCTTTGGCATCGTTTTCCTTTGCTTCAATCCTTTACATCCTTTTGTTACATGCCCCTAGGTTATATCCCCAACTTATCCACAGGTCATATCAAATCCTTAATTTTGGCCCAAAACCTGCCTTCGACTTATGCATGAGGTCAACTTGTGGTCAAGTACTTGTGGTACTTAAATACAGGAACCCACACCCAAATTACTTGTCCTTTTATGCTGGACAGTTTATGTGTTTTTCCTCCAGAAAAAAAGTGAAGGTTACATATAGAATCATAGAATCATAGAGTTGGAAGAGACCACAAGGGCCATCCGGTCCAACCACCCAATGTTACATGGACAAAAAAATTATACACATACTGTCCCAAAATGTTCCCCATCAATTCATCATTCCATTTACACAGGACAAATTCAATTAGGGTTGTTGTTAGCTGCCCTCGAGTTGGTTCTGACTCATAGCAACCCTGTGGATGAGATATCTCCAACAATCCCTATCTTCCACTGCCTTGCACCGATCCTTCAAGCCCTTGCTCATAAACCCCTTGATCAAATCTATTTATCTGGTTTTTGGTCTTCCTCTCTTTCTTCTACCCTCTACCTTTCCTAGCATTATTGTTTTTTCTAGTGACCCGTACCTTCACATTATGAAGCCAAAGTACAATAGTCTCAACTTGATCATATTTACTTCCAAGGAGAGCTCTGATCTGATCTGTTCAAGAACCCATTTGTTTGTCTTCTTGGCTGTCCATGGTATCTTAAGTACTCTTCTCCAGCACCACATTTCACATTAGTTGATTTTCTTTCTGTCTGCTTCCTTCACAGTCCAGCTCTCACATCCATACATGGTAATTGGGAATACAATGGCCTGAACGATTCTGACTTTACTACTCAGTTGTATGTCTTTGCTCTTCAGAATCTTTTCCAGTTCTTTCATAGCTGCCTTTCCCATCTTCTTCTTATTTCTTGACTGCAGTCTCCATTCTGGTCAATGTTTGATCCTAGATATGGGAATTCTTTAACTATTTCAATTTCCTCATTGTCTAGATTGAATTTGTGTATTTCATCTGTGGTCATTATTTTTGTTTTCTTTATGTTCAGCATCAGACCTGCATTTGCATTTTCATCTTTGATTTTTCTTATTAATTGTTTCAATTTCTGAATGTCTTCTGCTAATATTATAGTGCTGTCTGCATATCTTAGGTTGTTAATGTTGCTTCCTCCTATGTTAACTTCTCCTTCTTCTGTTTCTAATTCTGCTTTTCTTATGCTGTTTTCAGCATATACTTTAAATAAGTAGGGTGATAGGATGCAGCCTTGCCTGACCCTTTTGCCTACTGGGAATCATTCTTTCTCCTGAATTCTGTTCTGATGGTGGCCTTGGTACAGATTCCTCATCAGAACTATCAGATGTAGTGGCACACCCATGTCTTTGAGTGCACTCCATAATTTTTCATGATTTATATCAAATGCTTTGCTGTAGTTCAGGGGTAGGCAACCTTTCCCCTTTAAGGGCTGAGGGACTTCAGTTCCCAGAAGCCTCAGCCATGTTGGCCAATAGTCCCATGTTGGTCAATAGCTCCTGGGATTCTGGGAGCTGAAGTCCCTTGGCCCTTAAAGGGGAAAGGTTGCCTACCCCTGCTGTAGTCTATGAAAAACATGCTGATTCTTTTTTCGAATTCTTTGTTGCACTCCATTAGCCATCATATGTTTGCAATTTGGTCCCTAGTGCCCCTTCCTTTTCTGAATCCTGCTTGCACCGCTGGAATTTCTCTCTCCATGTATGGTTGGAGTCTATGCTTCAGAATTTTGAGCATTATTTTGCTTGCATGTGAGATTAATGCTATTGTCCTATAGTTGCTGCTGTATTTTGTATCTCCTTTCTTGTTGATTGGTATGTATATCGAGCATTTCCAGACTGTTGACCACTGCTTTGTTTTCCATATTTGTTGGAATATATCAGTTAGCACTAAAGTTGCATCTGTCTGTAGGCACTGTAGCAGTTCAATTAGGATATCATCTGTTCCTGGTGGTTTATTTTTCCCCATTTCCTTTATTGCAGATTCCACTTCACTTCTTAGAATTTGGGGTTCATCTTCATATGGCTCCTCATTCCAAATATCATTCATTCCTTCATCTCTTTTGCATAACTCTTCTGTGTATTGTTTTCAGCGTCTTTTTATTTCTTCTTGTTCCTGTATTATGTTCTTTTTTTCTCTCCATACAGTATCCCTGCCCTCAGTTTGAACTTAGCTTTAATTTCTCAGATTTTTTGATAGAAGTCTCTCGTTCTTCTCTTTTTGTTGTGTCTTCTATTTCTCTGCACGGGTCATTGTAGTATTTCTCCTTATCCTTGCATGTCAGACATTAGACAGTTGTGTTCATACTTCTGGCTTTATTTCTATCTTCCTTTGCTTTTGCTTTTTTTCTTTCTTTTATTGTATGAAGTGCTTCATCTGTCATCTATTGTTTCTTATCTTTCCTTTTGGCCACTTTTAGTGTTTTCTTGCATTCATTCTTAATTATGTCTTTGACGTCTGTGCACAGTTCTTCAGGTTCTTGGTCGGATTATACTCAATAGTTCAAATCTGTCTCTTGAATTCATCTGAAATGTTATTCAGGTCATATTTTGGTATAATGATGGTTTGTTTGTTTTTTTCTTTCTTCAGCTAACTCTGATTTTTCTTTTATGAGCAGTTTGGTGTCTGTGCCATGATTAGGGTAGAACATCAGTTTTCATAGCATTTGAGGGGAGGGGGTTGATGAATGTAGAACTCTTTCCATCCTTTATTTAGTTTGCAAGCTTTCCTTTCTATTTTCACCTTTAATAAACAAGGGACAGGGAAACAGCTATGATGGCTGCTGCTCAACAGCAGCCGCCACATTTCTCTGGCGGCTGAACTGAATTATTATTTCTCTCCATCCACAAAAACAAAAGGAGGAATAGGAAGCAAAAACGTGAGTGTAGTACACATAATAAGCATCTTAAGTAGACCACAAACTAAACATCTTCATGTATCTTATGTCAGTCCTTAAGGGCTGGAATGAGAGTTGGTAGAAACCTCAAAGGACATCTAGTCTAGCCCCATAAATGCAAGAAATTTATTGCCATGCAGTTCACAATCAATACAGCAGCAGGCAACAGCCCTGTAAAGTTGTATTAGATCATTAGTGCATGTTGGGGGTTAGACTTAAGCTGAGGACATACAAGAACCCTGTGATGATAACCGCTGCTTTGTTATCTATATTGGTTGTCATGCTGTGTGCAATACAGAACAACCTGCAGGGTAGTTCATTCTTCTATCCTTACTACAGGTTTAAGGGCTGAGCTGTAGAGAGAACAGCCCTACACGAATCCTGAGATGTTGTCCACTGTTAATATTGACAGAGGTGAAAGTGAGTAATCTACCACAAGCAGGATAAAGAATGATTCCAAGTCAAACACCTCCCACATATCTCAGGTCTGCAACAATAACAAAAATAAATACATTCCCCGCTGCCTATCCTCCCAAGAAGGACATTCACAGAAGCCACATACTATACTGACTTGCATGAAGACTGCTACACTTTTTAAAATAAGTACAGTGGAACCTCTACTTACGAAATTAATCCGTTCCAGCAGCCATTTCTTAAGTAGAAAATTTCGTAAGTAGAAGCAAATTTAACATTGAAAATGCCTAATCCGTTCCAGGCCCCCAAATTCAAGCTACAACTCAATACAAAGGTATAATACACAGGGTTATTTCGTTAAGTACCTCTAATACAAACATGTTACATTACCCTTAAAGAACAAAAAATAAAAATAAAAATGAGTTGCAGGACTAATCCAAAGAATAAAAAATAAAAATAAAAAAGTTTCATTTACCTTTTGGGTCAGCCGGCTGTGCAATGGCAACAGGGAGGGAGGGAGGAGGGAGGAGGAGGAGTCATCCGAACATACCCAATTGAAAAGAAAAACACACTTCCTCTCCTCTCTGGCAAGCCCTAACACATCTACCTAGCTTAGTTTCACTAGGCAAACACTTCCTGGTTCTCTAGCCAATAGAGTGCTGCTTTGCCAGATTTCACCAGCCAATAGCATGCCACGAAATTCAAAAAGCAGCTCTTCCCACCAATTTCGTAAGTAGAGCAAATTTCGTAACTTGAATCAAAAATTATTCGGAGGCGCGTTTCGTAAGTCGAAAATTTCATAGGATGAAGCATTCGTAAGTAGAGGTTCCACTGTACATAGATCTAATTTAAGTCAAGAATTGCTCTGTTTTCAGCCCTCTCAGCCTCAGGCTCAGATCACATACCAGGTATAAACATCAGAGTCTACATAGCTATACTGACAACAGCCACATTTTTAAAATCCACGTCTTTACGTGGTAAAAATAACTAATTCCAAGCACAAAACAGAATAATCCATGACATGTAAGATGAGAAGAATACTACGATTTGCATTAAGTAACAACAATAAAACTTTAGGAGAACTGGAGAAAATGCAAACAAAGTATGCTTAGTTGATCTGGAATGACAACTCATTACTGAGGAAGCATGTGCTAAAAACCAGAGGGGAGATAAATGTAAGGAAATCTGAACAAGAGCATCTCATATACAATATCTGCTTGCAGGTCCTACTTGTAGATTATATTGTAATTTGTAAAGGAATAATCTGCCTCGAAACAGAACTAGACCTCTGTAAACATAAGGCAGACAAAGCAGTTTGACTCACAACAAGTCCAGACACAAAAGAAAATAATGGATGGACATATATGGGGTATGACAGCTTTTGCTCCTGACTGACCTGGGCTTTGCAGTGCCACCAGCAGGCACAAGATAGACTTCTACATTAGTTCAGACTGAAGCTCCATGATGCCAGACATCCTTATGAGAGAAGCTGAACAAAAAGATAGTCTTGTGCAACAAGGGAAGCCACATCATTAAGCCAATCTAAGAATCATCCAAAATGTTTCATATTATCAATAGTCTTCAGCAGTCAACTGCAAAAAATGTTACAGGGGACTCAAAAGCATCAAATACGATAGACTACCTTAGAAAGATTAACAGATTTGATATGATAAACAAATATAATTTTCCTGATTTTCCTCAAGAATGTTGTTTTATGTCTAGGTTGTTGTATGTCTAGGACTGATGGTAACTAGGTTGTTGTATGTCTAGGACTGATGGCAACTCGAAGGCAAATCTATCATGGCACTTTCTTGGCAAGATTTATTCAGAGAGGATTTGTCTTTGCTTTCCTCTGAGACTGAAAGAGTGTGACTTACCCAAAATCATCCAGGGGGGTTTCCATGACCAAACAGGGATTCAAATCCTGGTCTCCAGTGAGGTAGTTCAACACTCAAACCACTACACCATGCAAGCTCTACACCCAGGAATGGCAGCTACTTATTATTATTCAGAACGTTCAGCAAGATAATGAATCTTTAGAAGTGCTCACTGTCCCATGAATGGTTTTAAGATGTCTTATACTCATTCTTCTAAAAATAAGTAAACTGCATAAGATCAATAATGGCCTTCTTCAGATGAGGTCATCTAATCCATATAATTTGGTCACTATTTTGATCAGCATTTGGTATAATCTCTTCTCGATGCAAGAAGAAACTCTAGTATGTTTTCAAACAGGCCTGCCTTCACTTCATACATAGAATAATAGAATCATAGAGTTGGAAGAGACCACAAGGGCCATCCAGTCCAACCCCCTGCCATGCAGGAACTCCTAATTAAAGCATCCAGCCTCTGCTTAAAGACCTCCAAGGAAGGAGACTCCACCACATTCGGAGGGAGCGTTCCACTGTTGAACAGCCCTTACTGTCAAGAGGTTCCTCCAAATGTTGAGGTGAAATCTCTTTTCCTGGAGCTTGCACCCATTGTTCCGGGTCCTGGTCTCTGGAACAGCAGAAAACAAGCTTGTTCCCTCCTCAATATGACATCCCTTCAAATATTTAAACAAGGCTGTCATATCACCTCTTAACCATCTTTTCTCCAGGCTAAACATCCCCAGCTCTCTAAGTCGTTCCTCATAGGGCATGGTTTCCAGACCCTTCACCATTTTAGTTGTTCTCCTTTGGACACTCTCCAGCTTCTCTACATCCTTTTTGAATTGTGGTGCCCAGAACCATACACAGTATTCCAGGTGAGGCCTGACCAAAGCAGAATAGAGCGGCACTATTACTTCTCTTGATCTAGACACTATACTTCTATCGATGCAGCCTAAAATTGCATTGGCCTTTTTATCTGCTGCATCATACTGTTGATTCATGTTCAACTTGTGGTCTACCTGGACTCCTAGATCCCTTTCACACGTAGTCTCATTCAGCCAGGTGTCCCCCATCGTATATCTGTGCTTTTCGTTTTTCCGCCCTAAGTGCAGTACCTTACATTTCTCTGTGTTGAATTTCATTTTGTTAGCTTTGGCCCAGCTTTCTAGTCTGTTCAAGTCATTTTGAATTTTTATCCCGTCTTCTGGGGTATTAGCTACTCCTCCTAAATTGGTGTCGTCTGCACATTTGATAACTATGCCCCCAATACTGTCATCCAAGTCATATTCCAGGTTTGTTTGCTGAATCTGCAATCACCCCAAAACATTTCTTTCTGGGATCTGTGCAATTATCCAAGATGCATGTTGACATTAAGATGCAAGAAAAACTGCACGAAGGGGTACTTATGACTTATAAAACAAGATCAAAAACACTTTTTATATATGTCTTTACAATGTAGAGACCAATCCCATTCCACCCTGAAGTCAAAATATCTTCAGAACCAACTCGAGGGCAGCTAACAACAACCCTAATTGAAATTAGTTCTTTAAGGTCCTTAAATATAAGGTTCAAGCTCAGGTCTGGCACAGTCCACAAAGAGTGCTTCCAGACAAGCGGCTCCTGCCTAAGAGATTATGCAGTTATTTCATGTTTCCCATCTTGATGGCTTTTCTGTGATAAGGCAAAAATATATAAATAAGAAGTGGTAGGGAAGTACAGAAGAAAGGATGCATCGTCATGGAAGAACCCCCACACAAAAAAAAAAGAAGAAGAGAAGAGAAAAGAAAAGAAAAGAAAAGAAGAGAAGAGAAAGAACTACAAGATTTTATAATTCACTGTATGCTCCACTTGGAAGCATAAGTTCTACGTTTTCACTTCTGTTGAGTTAGTCATCACTATCAAAACATGGAGATTAACTTCTTTTATAAACAGTTAAATATGTAAGCCTATGGTTCTAGAAAGTAAAATGCAACAGAGACAAATATAAGAGAGACTCAACATGGTGTATTCATGTTTTGAGAGCTGCCCTCAGGAGATCAAGGTTCAAATCCCCACTTGGCCATGGAAATCCATTAGGTGACTCAGGTCATATCAAAGTCTCTCAGCCTGAGATGAAGGGAAAGGCAAATCCCCTCTGAACATACAGTGAGCCCTTTGTATCTGCTTGGGTTTGGTTCCAGGACTCCCTGTGGATACCAAAATCCATGGATGCTCAAGTCCCATTATATACAATGGGGTAGTAAAATTGTGCCCCTTGTATACAGTGGCAAAATCAAGGCTTGCTGTTTGGCATTTATACTTTTTAGGACTATTTTCAAGCCACAGATGCTTGAATTTGTGGATAAAGAATCCGTGGATATGGAGGGCTGATGGTATCTTGCCAAGAAAACCCCATGATAGATTCACCTTAGGCTTTGCATAAGTCAGAAACTGTGTGAAGGCACACAACTATAATAAAAATGTGCTACATCTAGCCAGGCAAAATGAGATTCATAAATATAGCACTGGTGACACCTGGCTTGACAGCAGTACACATCAAAAAGATATAGGAGTCGTAATAGACCACAAACTAAACTGAACATGAGTTAACAGTGTTGATGGAGTCTGGGTATACAACACAATGGTATTGCCATATACAATTAAAATAGAGATTCTTAACTGTTAAAAAATCTTGTGGCTTTCAGGTAGCAAAGACTGAATTTGAAATTAACCTTTGCACAGATGATGAACATTAAACTAAGAAAATCTTTAAAGTGCTATTGAAAATGAAGTCAGAAACCAAACAAGTCGAAGAGATTATGACCCAACATATAGGCCATAATATTGAGATGGAAAAAATAAGTGAGCATGTGGACTAAAAGACTTAAGGAAGCATTGACCTCCAAGCTATGATCTTCAAGAATTTTTTTACAAAAGATGTATAAGTGGTATCTGAAGCCAGAATGGCTGGCAAAAATGTATAAAGGTTCAAAAATGAATGTTGGAAATGCAAAACATATGAAGTGGACATGTGAGAAACTGAAGAAGTTTTGGGAACAGATACTGAGGTCTCTACAAGAAATCTTCAGGATAATAATAATAATAATTCTTAGCAGCCTCTCCACAAAGATCAAGTCAGGGTTCAACATAGATTAAAACACATAAAATCACTAAAGCCAATTTTGAGCAGCTTCCAGCCACTTGAGGGGTATGGCGTTTACATGACACATGTCCCAGACACAGCCAAAAGCTGCTCTGAGACCGCCTAAGGTGGCCTGAGCTGCCGGCAATTGGAGCAGTAAAAAAAAAAAAAACCACTCCTGCTAGCAGCTTGTTCGGGACCACAGCCTGTACTGCAGCCATTCACTCACAAACCACAAGGCTGTGAGTTCAATATCAGCCAAGGGCTCAAGCTCGACTCAGGCTTGCATCCTTCCAAGGTTGCTAAAATGAGTACCCAGCTTATCAGGGGCAATTAGCTTACACACTGTAAATCACTTAGGGAGTGCTTAAATGCATTGATCAATGGTATAGAAATGTACTTGCTATTGCTATTGCACAGCAGCAGCCCATTTCAGGAGCAGGCTGTCCAGTCACCACAGTCCCAGGACAATTGGGGTCCAATTGATGCTGGAACAGCCAGAGGCTACTCCTGGCCTCCAGTCTACTTTGCCCCACTGTTAAAACACTGTGCTCTCCATGTGGCTTGCACTCTACATGGACCCTCATGCTTGGTCCGGAAACTTCAATTAGTACAAAATATGGCAAAATATGTGGTCTCCAGAACATCTAGGAGAGACCACATAACTCTGGTATTAAAATATTTCCACTGGCTGCCTATTAGTTTCCAGGCCCAGTATAAGGTGTTGGTTATCACCTTTAAAGCCCTAAATGCCTTGGGTCCATCATATCTTCAGGACTGCCTCCTCCCATATAATCCTCCCTACGCACTCCGGTCCTCTGGGAGGAATTTGCTCCAGCCATTAAAATCTAGGCTGTCGGCAACGTCCCAGAGGGCATTTTCAGTAACCGCCCCCAGATTATGGAATGGCCTGCCGGATGGGATCCGTCAGATTACAAACTTAAGCAGCTTTTTAAAAAGCTGTGAAGACGGATCTCTTCCGGCAGGCCTTTCCTGATTAGCTTCTTAATTAGATCCCGGCCTCAGGAGCAATGTCTTCTTACCTCTTTCTGCTCTTGCTTGCTCACGGCTTGTATTTGTCTGTTTAATTGTTTTAATTATTTTAATTTTTTTCTTGAGATTTTGTTAAATTTTAATATGTGTAGTTTAATACCTTTTTAATGGGGGGGGGGCAGGCTCCTGGGGTTTGGTTTGTATTTGCTGTAATTTTAATTGTTGTAAGCTGCCCCAATTGTTTTAACAGAGGGGCGGGGAATAAATTATTATTATTATTATTATTATTATTATTATTATTATTATTATTAAATGAATTAAGTTACAAATTGGTTTTGTTGGTCAAGCCGAAGGAAGATATCAAGACTAAATTATAGATTGCTCTCCTGCATGATTTTGGTGGCTAGAATACTATACACTTGTCCCTCTACATTCACTGGAGTTAGGGACACAGGACTCCTGTAAATGTGGGCAAACCGCAAATAACAAAAACATTATGTTTTTACCTGAGGTAACACCTCTCTAGGAATCTCTTAAGTCCTTCAGTGCAATGCAGTTCTGTGGTCAACATCTGCCAGACGTTGACCATAGAATAGCACTGGAGGAGCTACAAATGCCTAGTGGGGTGTTCCCTCTAAGAATCTCTAGGTCCTTCAGTACGACTTTTGGTTAAAATTGACCATAGAGTTGCACTGGAGGACCTAGATATTTCTTGAGGGAACATATTAATAAAATCTGCAAATAATCAAATCCACAAAAGTCAAAGCTGCAAATGTGAAGGAACAAGTGTATACACAAATTTGGAAAAAGGCAGATATACCTACAATAAAAGACTGGAATGTTAAAATATTCAAATTGGCTGAAATAGACTATTTGACCATGATGATTAAAGAGACTTCTATAGAAAATTTTCAAATTATATTAATAAGAAAGTATTGTTGATGTGCCTGTATTTTGACTACTGAAAACTATGAGAAAATAATAGGCAGTTAGAAGATTAACTCATACAATTTTAAAAAAATTAGGAAGAAAATGCTAATATATTTATATTCATATTTTCAGTTTGAAGGGTGGGAAGTCAAAAGTCTTTTGTATTTAGGATTAAAAGAAAGGAGGCTGTAGTTTTGTAATTTGTCTAGTTTACAGGGGTAGGCAACCTTTCCCCTTTAAGGGCCGAGGGACTTCAGCTCCCAGAAGCCTCAGCCATGTTGGCCAATAGTTCCATGTTTGCCAATAGCTCCTGGGATTCTGGGAGCTGAAGTCCCTCGGCCCTTAAAGGGGAAAGGTTGCCTACCCCTGGTCTAGTAGGTATGGGAGTATAGTGTGTATGGATGTTTGTAATGTTTATTGTATGTTTTGTAATAAGTATGGCTAGTATATTAAAATTAATTTTATTTTATTTTTATTTAACAGTGTGATGCAGAAGCAAAAAAACAACGTAATTCTGGGCAGTATCAATAGAAATGTAGTGTCACAATTAAGGGAAATCTTAGATCCAAAATAAACAGCAGAAATAATCCAGTTTGAGACATCTTCAACTGCCTTGGCTCAATGCTAGGGAATTCTGGGAACTGTAGTTTTGTGAGTCATTTAGCCTTCTCTGTCTCAGAGCCCCAGGATTCCTTAGCACTGTGCCAGGGCAGTTAAAGTGGTCTCAGACTGGATTATTTCTGCAATGTGTTTTGGATCTCCGTGTCACTATTTTGATTTGTTCAGACAACATGCTTTGTTCAGAAAACTGTGTCCAGTTCTGGGTACCACAATTCAAGAAGGATAGTGATAAGCTGGAATCTGTTCAGAGAAGGGAGACCAAGATGATCAAAAGTCTGGAAATCAAGAAATGAGTTATGGAGCTAGATAGTTTAGCCTGGAAAGAGTGAGAGGTGACAAGATAGCTATCTTTAATTATTTCAAGGGATGTCAAGATGAACCAAGCTTCTTTGCTGCTTCATAAAACAGGATTTGAACCAATGGATTCAAATGACAAGAAAGGAGATTCTTTTTAAGCATTAGGGAAACCCTTCAACAAAGGTAAAACTCTTCCACTGGAATATGATTTGGGACTGCAATTTGGCAAGGTTTACCTATACTGGACCTAAATGTTTTGTGTGTGATTTTTTTTTCAGATGTAAAAAACTCTTTGTGAAATTTAGTATTTTCTGCCTAAGAAAGAAGCCAGCATGGTGTAATGGTTGGAGCACTGGAATAGGACATTGGGAGACCAGGGTTCGAATCCCGGCTCGGCCATGAAAACCCACTGGGTGACCTTGGGAAAATGGCTGTGGCAAACCCCCTCTGAAGAAATTTGCGAAGAAAACCCTATGATAGGTTTGCCTTAGGGTCCCTATAAGTTGGAAACAACTTGAAGGCACAGAATAACAACAAAGAAAGAAGCAACTAGCTTTTCACTGGACAGGGACTGCTAGATCACAAGAGGAGCTACTTTTCTGTTGCTAATGGAGTTGAAATTTTATTACCTGTCTTTTGCTGCTCTTTATCCCTTGTTCTCACATGGCCAATGGGGGAGTGGCCTCTGCCTGCACTGAAATCCCTCAGTATCATCTCAAAGGACATTTTAGACAGAATGTAGGCCTGTGACTAACTTTGGCCCAAAACAGATGGGCCAAAAGGTCTCCTGTCGGGTCAGTTTGGCATTTAGATGACACACACACCCAAACCATGCAGAAGCTGCACCGTGGCTACTTGAGGCAAACCAAACCAGGCCACAAAAGAAGTGTGTGTGGGGGGGGGGGTGAGAGACTGCTCCTTTTGCTGGCCAGATTGAAAACTGCGGGAGAGGCCTGGATCGGGGCTGGGCTCATGCAGTCACTGCGGCCGCGAAACAAATGGTGCATTCAGGACATAGACAGTTAGGCGACTGCACCCTTCCCTTGTTGTTACCACTGCCTAAGTCCGTAGGTAAAGAGAAAATGAACCCATATGCATAACAAATTATTAAGAATGCAATGTGTAGCAACAGGATTCCAGCCAGATTGTGAAAGCATGTCAATCAAGAAAGACTGTATAAATAACAATCTAAAATTATCTAATATTCAGCCTCATTACCCACATCCCATCTGCAAAATGGAAACAAATTATACTTATGTATAACAAATCTTGCCAAGAAAACCCCACAAAACCTTAGGATTACCCTAAATCAGAAAAATGACTTAAAGGCATACAAGAAATACAAGACTGATTTAAATGCTTAAAAGAATATTAAATGTCAGCTTTTATTATTAGAAATTATACTAAATAATTTAGCAATGACAGTATTGAACAATTTGACTCCAGAATTCCTTTCCTGTGAAAAAGGAACTTGTTTCTGTTTTAAAAAATTGGTCTAAAAGCCAATTTCTTTGAGATATACAGGCTTCCCACCACTGAAATAAAATTAATCTCCCTTTTACGAAGTAAATGCGTAATATGGGACTTTAGGGATGTGACAGTTGGGAACTCTCCCAGCTCCAAGGGCTAAGGTGGGCAGACTCCCAACTGACAGAAGGATCCATGCAATACCTTCCACCCATGTGGTATCCAGCACCTGGGCTATCTGGCTAACGAACCACGTTTTCAGTTCATTGATCAACCAGCAGTCTGGTCAATCCTCAGATCCAAACCCATGTTGGAGCCAATCTGATCATATCTGTATTCAATAAACCTATGGCCTTATTTCTGTTGTTAACTGCCTTTCGAGTTGATTCTGACTCATGGTGACCCAGTGGATGAGACATCTCCAAGATTCCCTATCGCCCACTGCTCTGCTTAGGTTCTATAAATTCATACCCGTGACCTCCTTATTGAATCATAGAATCATAGAGTTGGAAGAGACCACAAGGGCCATCCAGTTCAACCCCCAGCCATGCAGGAACTCAAAATCAAACCATCCCTGACAGATGGCCACCCAGCCTCTGTTTAAAGACCTCCAAGGAAGGAGACTCCACCGCTCTCCGAGGGAGTGTGTTCCACTGTCGAACAACTTACTGTCAGGAAGTTCCTCCTAATGTTGAAGTGGAATCTCTTTTCCTGTAGCTTACATCTGTTGTTCCAGGTCCTGTTCTCTGGAGCAGCAGAAAACAAGCTAGCTCTCTCCTCAATATGACATCCCTTCATAGATAGATCCTTGACAGAGTCTATTCAGCTATCATGTAATACTTGCTACCTATGGCATGCAATGCATTTCAATTGGTCCCATATGAAACATGAAAATTTGAGTAGGAAAAGAAATAAGGCCACTGCTCAACATCGCACAGCATTTTAACTACATATTTTAATAAATAAACTATTTACTAACATGGTAATCTATTAACTATTTACTAGCATGTTAAATTAACTATTTACTAGCTGCTTAAATATTTAACTCACTCAAGTATATACCGTATTTTCCGGCGTATAAGACGACCCACGTATAAGACGACCCCCCATTTTCCCAGTCAAAATATAGAGTTTTAGCACCTCTATCCTCATTATCCTTATATCCGGCGTATAAGACGACCCCCCCCCACTTTAGCCACAGATTTTGCAGGTAAAAAAGTAGTCTTATACGCAGGAAAATAAGGTAGTTTTATAGATTTTGAAATGTTTTTCAATAATGAAAGAAATTCTTTATTTTTTTATAAATAGTTCTCCAAGTAAAATTAATCAAATGGAAATGCATTTAATTTTGCATACAACCACTATGTACTGTTCTACCACTATATTACCAGCCATAGTCAAGTCACATGGATATCAACATTTAAAAGCTCCTTCACAAGTCATCCGAGTGTTATATATAACTTTAAAAAACTGCATTTACAAGTTGCTTCAATCATGCTTTACTTGGAGACAATGGTTGTATCCGCATTGCAGAAATAACCAGTTTGACGTCACTTTAACTGCCATGGCTCAATGCTATGGAATTCTGGGAAATGTAGTTTGTTGTTGCAACAGAGATCTCTTACAGAGGATAAATGTCTTGCAAAACTATATTTCCCAGAATTCCATAGTATTGAGCCATGGCAGTTAAAGTGGCGTCTTACTGGATTAATTCTGCAGTATGGATACAGCCAATTTCTAGGTTTTACTTTAACAATTGCAAGCCTATATTATTTGAAACCTCTTCAGAAAGTGTTTTTAGGAGAGGAACAAGTGCCCATCATAAAGCCAAGTACATTTATAAAGTTCAGTTAAATTTACTGAACAAACATTTCAAACCACATTAACAGCAATTCCCACTAGAAATTGTGGCTAGTGGTTTGGTTCCATATTTAAATGAAACCAAAATGGACACAATTCTAAAGACTCTGTAATCTCAGGAAGCCACAACTACCACAATTGCTTCCCAGCTATTATTCAGTTATTAAAAAAAACATACAATTATCTATGACATAATCTTACCATAATATAAAAGAAAATGGCATTCATTACGAAAGTGATCATACATACACACACAAAGAAAGAGAGAGAGAGAGAGTTCCACAGCAAGCAAACACAATTAAGGGTCTATATGTATCACAAACTGAAGTTGCATTTGAAGAGCAGCCTGACTCCTACATTCAGGGCTACTATGTGATAGTATGCACCTCCACTACACAAAGGTCTTTATTACACTGGTGCAAAGCATTTTTGTAGTGTGTCCCTTCCCTGTACAATGAATAAAGAATACAATGTTCTCCCACAACATTTACAAATAAAGCAGTTAATGTATTTGAAAACCATATTATTTTTAAACTTGGAAGAAAGACAACACTCTCCACATTTGCGGCTTTCACTTTTGCAGATTTGATTAATATGATCTCTAGGGCATACAATTCTGCTGGCAGTTGACCATAGAGTTGTGCTGGAGAACCTAGAAGTTCCTAGAGAAAACACTTCTCTAGACATTTGTGGTAGGTCCTCCAACATGATTCTATGGTCAATTTCTGGCAAATGTTGATCATAGAGTTGCACTAGAGGACCTGGAGATTTCTAGAGAGGTGTTCTCTCAGGTAAAAAGAATAGCATCTGTCTTTTTTATTTGCAGTTTTTCCACATTCACAAAAGTTCTTCACTCCTAACCCCGGCAAATGTGGAGGGACCACTGTACAATAACTTAATCCATTTTCAGTTTTGGTATACTGTAATATGGTTCCTCATGAGGTAAGAAGCTGGATGTATTCCGAAGCAAAACTTTATCAGTTTCATCCTAACTTAAAGCCTTTACAGACTGCCAGAAACAGTGCAGCTCGGGGCCACTTTAACTGTCCTGGCTCAGTGCTAGGGAATCATGGGAATTATATATATTTTTTCTGGGAGATTGGGCCTTCTCTGTCAGAGAGCTCTGGTGCCACAATAAATGACAGTTCCCACAATTCCTTAGCACTGAGCCAGGTCAGTTAAAGTGACCTCAAGCTGCACTATTTCTGGCAGCCTGTAAAGGCCCTTAGTTTTCCAAAAGTGAAGCACTTCCCATCCATAAAAGGTCCTTGAATCAGCATATGATTCCATAAGCAAAATGTAGGGAGACCAGTTCTGCAGTTTCTCCCCTAATGCCATTATTTAACATAGTTCTGGAATATGATTTTCAGAGCATAAAAGGGAGGGGAAGGAGAACAACAAAAGCCAGGTGCTCTTTCTAAAGGTGTGGGATTCCCCTTTACGTTAGAAAAATATTGGATCAAACCTACATATTTATTTATTTATTTATTTATTGCTGGCTGAAGCTCCAAAAAAAAAAGAAAATCACATAATTCCAAACAATCATGACAAAGAAAAGCCTAACCTACCATAAAAACTTATCCAGATGTATTCATTTCATATGTGAGAGAATATTTTAAATTATGAACATTCCACTAAAAACAGGTGAACATTCAATTATAAATTTTGATACCTGCATGCTGAAGTCATACAGCACAACAAGTATATTGCATAGGACTACTGATCTGGCAGTTGTAAGTGGCCATTCCCCTTCCTCCTCTAAGTGATTTCCATCACTACACACACATTCTATGCCAGGGGTAGGCAACCTTTTTGAGCCAGGGGCCGGATTGCTGTCCCTCAGACAATTCGGGGGGGGGGGGGGGGAGAGCACAATAAATAAATAAATAAATAAATATAAAAAAAATGCATGCACACTCTCTCAGTCCCAGAAAAGCCATGGCAAAACCCCTGTGGAGATTTTGCCAAAAAAAAAACCCCCAAGAACAAGTAATAACAACAATAATCAATATCATCATGGCAGGGGGCGGGGGGCGGCGCCAGCATCCGGCCACCAGGCCTTAGGTTGCCTACCCCTGTTCTAGGCCATAGGAGTAGTCCTGTTTATGAATGCACTGTTTCATTATAAGAATAATTTCATATATACAATAGATGCCAAACTGGACAACTAGAAAGAATATAATACCAGTGAAACAGAAAAATCAAAAGTATGACTAGGTGACAATGCAGAGCTAATGAGGCATGATAAATTTATTGTGTTAAATTTTTCATTGCCTCTTTTGTTCTTAACATATATACAATGCTAACAATTATATTAGTTGTCATGCCATAAACTATGTACAATCATTCCAACAAAAATAACTTCCAGTAAAGTGTTTCATTTCTTAATATGGCCCAAATTCCAATGATAACCATGGTTTATTACAGGGGTAGGCAACCTTTTTGAGCCGGGGGCTGGGTTGCTATCCCTCAGAAAATTGGCGGGGGGGGGGGGGCACAAATAAATAAATACAAATAAATAAATAAATAAAAATAAAAATAAAAATAATTTTAAATTTTTTAAAAAATATGCATGCACACTCTCTCAGCCCCAGAAAAGCCATGGCAAACCTCCTGTGGAGATTTTGCCAAGAAAACCCCAAGAACAAGTAATAACAACAATAATCAATATCATCATGGCGGGGGGTGGCAGCGGCGGCAGCAGCAGTGGCGGCGGCAGGACCGGCATCCGGCCCCCGGACCTTAGGTTGCCTACCCCTGGTTTATTAGATAGTGAATGAAAAGTACTGTGAACTGCATCCTCCCTGTACATTAATTCAGTATTTTTTGCTTTGTTAAATCACAGTATCCCATGGCAAACAGCACCTAAATACCATCTGATTTTGTAAGCTAAGCAGGGTCAGCCCTGCATAGTACTTGGATGGGAAACCTAATGAAGACCATGCGCTGTTGACAAGGACGCATAGCAGATGGTCAATAAAGAGCGGCCTCTGGCTGCTCCAGTTGCGATCACGCCGGGACCGTGGCAACCGCACAGCCCATTTCCAAGGTGGGCCACCACCACCTTCACCGCCACCAGGAGCAGGATTCTATCCACTCCTTTTTGGCCTGGCTTTTAGTCCTCTAGTGTGGCCTTGACATGGCTTCCAGCTGCCTTGGATGCAAGCATCATCTAAACACCATGCCCCCAAAGTGGCCGGAAGCTGCTTTATTTGGCCCATGCGTTTTGGGCCTATATTTCAGAGGAAGGAACTGGCAAAACCACCTCAGAAGATTACTTGCCTAAGAAACTCATATTAAATTAATCGGGCTGTCATAAGTCAACGGGCAACTTGAAGGAACATAACACATCCCATGACAGCGAAACAAAACTGTGATTGGAATAATCCTAACAATCAGTATATCAATCCACAGTTACATCTGAACTGAGTCCAGTTGCTTTATTAATTTCTTTCCCTCTAAATATATGTCTCTGCTGAACTACCTCTGGTGTGAAGGAGTTGGGAATTTTCTGATATGTATATAGCACATATAATTAATATGGCATAATTTTTGGTTTTATTAAGAAAAATAGTATAGTAAACCATTTAATCAGAGCAACCAATTAGAATTATTATTTGTAAAATCCATATCACCGATTTTGTATAGTTGTTGCTTGTTTCTTTTTTGGGCTAAGTCATGTCATTTACAAATAAGGATGAATAAAACAAGTGACTCTCCCCTACAGCATATTATTTTGCTGTATAGATGAGAAGCAATCACAACTTTAGCAATACTTTCTGACAATTTTAGTGAAAAGGAGAATCCCTTGGTACAGTAACCAAATATGGAAGTTTGTTAAGAATTACATTTTCAATGTGAAGTCGTAGGCTTTCATGGATGGCATTCATAGTTTTTTGTGGGTTTTTCAGGCTATGTGGCTCTGAAGATGCCAGCCACAGATGCTGGCGAAACGACAGAAAGAAACTCTTCTAAAACATAGCCACACAGCCCAAAAAACCCACAAAAAACTGTAATTGCATTTTCGCACTGAAAGTCTATGCCAACATCACCTTTAAAAGTGTGAAACATCTACTGTTTTATATACAATTACATGAACAAAACAATACTGCAAAAAGACAAAAAAAAAGAAAAGAAAAAATAGTGCAAAAATTTTTGAGACATCTTGTGTTCTATAAACAATCACATGAACAAAAAATACACTCTACAGTAAGTTATGGAGCCTGAATATAAATGATAGATCTGACATAATGTCAACTGTCAGCAAGCTGAGGGCTATCAATTTCTGTTGGATATGACTGTAGACAGTATTGAATAATTTGCTTGTAGTACCTGACACCCTCCTTCTTTCTCCTGCAGTTTCCGGGAGCCCCAATAACCTGCCCTGTAGAGCTTTGGAGGAAACATTAAAGTTATCATTACCTGCTAAAGATTTCCCCACTAGAAACATCACATATGCACCTATGGCTTTTTAGACAGAAATGAAGCTTATTTTACATTTATGAATATGTATTACTAATAGTTCAAGTATCTTTCTGTGAATGTCTTCTATCGGAACAGAAGGCAACCTCACAAATACACCTGCCGATCTCCTAGAAATGCTCTATAGTTGTATTTTCTTGTTCTATTTTTATCTGCTTACAGATCTGATTGCTTAGTCCTTTGAGACGTTTTGTACAAACTGGGCCAATTACTTCATCATTTCCCAACACTGCTGTTTAAATAAGGTCATGTTCAACCTGGTTACAATGGCATGACATGTTGAGCTATATTAAATAAGAGAATTATTTATGCAAGTGTTGCTTTACAGCATCCAAAACTTACTGCATGGTATGTCAATTGTGATTTAAAGTAATTGTTTTTCACACATTCTGACAATGCAAAACCAAAAATTATTTGTGCTATTTACTATTAGAACAATGAATGGTCCACAAGAAACCAAAACAAAATTTCCATATCTCAATGGGAAATGTAACCTGAGAGAGCACTATATTATTGTTTTTATTTCCATATTTATTTATAGCCGTTTTTAAAATTTAAAAAACCTCTATAAATGTTAATAACTAAAAATAAGATGATTGAACAAATCCATTAAAAGCAAATCTTTAAAAAAAATCAGTGATGGCTAGTAATATTAGCAATCAAGAAAACACCTGAGTAAACAAGTATTAATTGATAGAAGCAACCAAGAACTAGAATCCTGCTAATCTAATCTCAACAGGGGGAACATTCCACATGCTGGAAGCCACAACACAGAATATCCCTGATGTTGTTGATCAGTTTCAAGATTTAAAAGAGTCAGATGGGGGATTGCAGACTGCCAGAAATAGTGCGAATTGAGTCCACTTTTAGGGTTAGGGTTAGTGCTAGGGAATCATGGGAATTGTTTTTTTTTCTCTGAGACATTGAGCCTTCTCTGTCAGAGAGCTCTGGTGCCACAATAAACTACAGTTCCCATGATTCTAACCCTAAAAGTGGACTCAATTTGCACTATTTCTGGCAGTCTGCAACCCCCCATAGATGATCTAAAATTCTCATCTAACAGAGTATTTGAGGAAAGTAGAATGTCAAGGAACGTGTTTTAAAAATTTATTCTGAAGCATAATTCAAGTAACAGGTAGCTGAGCCAATTCAATTTGTAACAGATCCTTTTACTGGGATTGTCTTTACTGGGAACCTCACTCTATATTTATTTCTGGACAACAGAAAGAACTGAGGACCCAGTGGGCTAGTCATCTGCAGATTAGTTTCTGCAAATTGCCCTGCCCCATATCAGTCAATGGTGGAACATGCACGCAGCTGTGTCAACATGCACTAATATGGGATTGAGTTTCCATGGGTTTTTTTCTCCCACAAATGGGAAAGGTGTACTGTATTGTCATACAGTATTATACTTCTTTACCTGGTTGAGATTAGTTGGCAGAAATAGTTGGGTCTAGTCACCAGCCTTTCCCCTGCTTCCCTACTTTTGCTTCTTTCCATGGAAACATCATAAAATTGGAAGGGATCCTATGATCCACCAGGTCCAAACCCTGATGGGGTTCACAACCCCATTTTTCTCACATTCATGTGATCAAGAGACTTGCAGAATTCACACTTGGAATCTAATAACTGGCTAAGAAATGGAATTTAGAAACACAAGTATTGAACAATTTTTATAGTGACCAAAGTCACTTAAAGCAAAGCAGCTAAGCAAAGCAGCTTCATTTATATACCGCTTCATATTACGCTATGGGATGTCTAAGCATTTTACAACTGCAAGCTCATTGTCCCCCAACAGCTGGGTACTCATTTTAGCAACCTTGGAAGGATGCAGGCCTGAGTCTAGCCTGAGCCCTGGCTAGTATTGAACTCGCAACGTTGTGGTCTATGAGTGAGTGGCTGCAGTATAGGCATTTAACCACTGCGCCATCAGGGCTCTTACCTGCCTTACGATAAGGCGTCGGTAATATGCGGCTGTCTAGATGTCATTTAGGGCCTCGGCAGATGACTAATAGAGTCGTCTTGGAGGCCCGGAAGAGGAGGAGCAGCCACACGCGCGGCGCTCCTTCCTCTTCCTGAGGTTGCCCTCGGTGCTGCCGGCCCTCCGCACGGCCGGCGCGCCGAGGGCAACCTCCCGCCGCAGCGTCCAGACATGCTGCGGCGGAAAAGTCAGGGAAAGTGCGCCCTACGCGTTTAGGGCGCACTTTCCCCATCTTCTAAAAGGAGCGCCAATTTGGAGCTCCTTTTAGGGTCGCCGCAGGAGCGCCGCGGTGCGGAGGCTGCGGTCCCGCGGCGCTCCGGACCAGGGCGTCCCCGATGCCCTGGTCTGCATCCCCCCTTGGTTTAATTTCCCTCACTTTTACTACTGGCTGTGACCACTAATGGGAGTTGTAGTCTAACATTATTAACCAAGACTATTCACTCTATCCTACACAAAGTCACTGAATTCTGTGATACAAATACAGGGCCACTGTAAGTATACATAAAAACTTGCTATTCTTTAAGAGCAATTTTTTTTTTGTCTTCTAGCTCTATTCAGTCATTATTTCTAAACTTTCAGCTAACTGAAGAAGTTTGGTAATGGAAATTTTTATTAATGGTATGAAATAATATAAATTATCTGAGCTTCAATTATTCTGATTTCAGTTACTACAGCTGGACTCATCCAACTATTTTTTCAGCTAGCTTTCATCAATCACAAGAGACAAGGATTGTGAGTGTTCATGGTCAGATGCATTAGTATAACAATCTCATCCATTTCTTAAGCCTTATCAACCGAAACCAATCCCAAAACAACTGGGCCAGAAGCAACACTGGACTCCCCAATAGGACCTGCTAAAATACCAGCATAAAGATAATTTTAAGAACCAATGATCTTATTCTTGAAGTTGTTATTGATATTTTGTGCCTTCAAGTTGTTTCTGACGTATGTGGGCAAGTCACATTCTCTCAGCCTCAGAGGAAGGCATGGGCAATTCCCCTTCTTAACAAATCATGCCCACAAAACTCCATGATATATGTGCCTCAAGTTCTCTATGAGTCAGAAACAACAACAAAGGTGAACCTATAATGGGGTTTTCTGGCAAGATTTGTTCTGAGGGGGTTTGCCTTTGCTGCCCTCTGAAGCTAAGGGAATGACTTGCCCAAGGTCACCCAGTGGGTTTCCATGGTTGACTAGGTATTCAAATCCTGGTCCTCAGATGGCCAGCTCAAACCACCATAGCTTTCATTCATGAAGTACATAGCCAAAAGATCACAGCAGGGTTCTGAAGTATCCAGGTCCCAAATTTTCTACAATACATGTTACAATGCTGAAACATATCTAAAAGACGCAATCAAATGTCTACTTGAAGATGTAAAGGAAATGCAAAATAAGCCTTTTTAGTTTGCACACTGCCATATAATAGGCACAACTATGTGCTATAACATATTTGATCAGCTCCATACTGAATGCTATGACACAGTAATCCAGGAATCCACATGAATCTTAGCTTCCTGTGGACAGGCTGCTTACAGAAAAAGCAGCTTCATTCTATGGTCTTGTATGAACTCCGATGAAAATGCAACTCTGGTGTATTTCTTTTTCCATTAACTAGACACAGAATACACAACCTAAGTTGAACCATGAACTCTGTTGCTGAACCTGGATTTACACAGAACAAAAAACATTCCATGAAGCAGTGTTCTGTTATTTGTTTAGCAGGAGCAATCAGGCAGTGGGCATCAATACGTTGCTTGTACACAACCAATCAGGGTTTCTTTAAATTCCTGGAATATTATGTTGTAAAAATGCAAGTTGCACCTAAAATACCAAGCTAACATGTGATCTGTAAAATATGTGTTATCCATGATAATCCTTTAATTACATATAATTAGCAAATATGATGGCAGTATGAACTACACAAAAAAGATTAATCTGAATGGTAAAGCTGAATACTTAACAAGGTCTCATCCAAAGGGTCTCATCCACAGGGTCACCGTGAGCTGAGGTCAATTCGAGAGCAGTTAACAAGCATAAAGGGTGCCTTGCAAACCACCAGTGTCCAGTGCTTTGCATAACCACAGACACTACCACAGTAATGGGAAGAAACCTCTAGTAGCAGCAGTTTAGCTTTAAAAAAAACTTTTTTAAAAAAACAGAAGTAGACGAAAACTTTTTGTTTGTTTTGTCCTTTTGGTCCCTGAAGACCATATTGGTGACAAATTAGCCCCCAAATCTAACCCTGTGGCTACAGTTTCCATTTTTTAGGCTTTTTTCCTCATTAAAAATCATCCCATTTTGGAAACTTGGGGCCTTTGCAGACTGCTAGAAATAGTGCAAATTGAGTCCACTTTAACTGTCCTGGCTCAGTGCTAGGGAATCATGGGAACTGTATTTTTTTCTGAGACACTGAGCCTTCTCTGTCAGAGAGCTCTGGTGCCACAATAAACTACAGTTCCCATGATTCCCCAGCACTGAGTCAGGGCAGTTAAAGTGGACTCAATTTGCACTATTTCTGGCAGTCTGCAAAGGCCCTTGCTGACTTCATTTATTATGCTTTTGACTAAACATTGTAGACAGATGGGGCAAGAGGAATGGATAAAATAATCAAATCTGAAAATCAAAACTGCAATTGCTTCAATCTAAAATCTTGAAAGTAAAGAAAAAACTATGCAACTGAGCTCTCGTTAATTAACATATCTGTGGATATTGTATTATAATCTAAAATAAAGTTTTGAATATGTATGAACATAACATTTAAACTATACTAAATACATGTATTGAATGTTATTCTTAATGAAATGTGAAAAATGTGTAACAAATCAAAGACAAAACCAAGCTAGTTGTACCATTTTAATGCACAATCATCTCTATATCCATGCTGATATTTAAAAACAAAACAGTAAATTTATACGTCAGTTTTTGACTGGCCAAAGATGGCTTTTAAAAATGAAGAAAATGTGTAAGTATTTATATAGTACAAATCATTTTTAAAATCTTTGCTATCTTAGTTTGCTCATAAAGGGGAAAATGTCAAGAATGAAAAGAAAAGCATCCAGATCAGCAGGATCAGAATTAATCCATTCCTTTGTTCTAATACCTACAAGAAATGCAGTGTCACCACACAGGATTTTAAATATTTTTTCTGTGTTTACAGTATTATATGTGAACATGGATCATCAACTGAATAATGCATACTAATGATAACTGTCTCACTCACCTGTGAACACAATGCTTCCAACATTTTTCTCTAGCAATGCAGGGTTTTTTCAATACACAAATTTGAAAAATGTGCCTTTTCTCTGCACAAGTAGACTTCAGCTTGAACAACCCAGTGAGGAAGCACTTTTTATATGAAGTTGCATGTAAAAACCAGACTAGAAAAAGAAACCCCACCATATATTACGCACATCAAATGTAAATACCTATCAACTTGAATTATCTCATATTTGCTGTATATATCTATCATCGGGATTCCCCCCTTTCCTCTGTAGCACTGCTTTCATATTTAAATGTATCAAAAGAGTCCATGAACTTTGAAAGTACTGTATCTTCAAACTGTTAAAGCGGCTACAAGGCAGAAATATTGTTCTTCACAATGACATTTTGCTGACTACTACTGGGTCAAAAGTGTTTGACAAGAGAGAACTTTGAATTTCATCCTGCAGGACAACACTTAATGCCAATAGTCCAATGCATTCTGAAATGAACATTTACTCAACAAACATTTGATAACTTTCACTAATTTGTCTTCTTTTTCTAAAGCAACTATAATCAACAGGTAGTCTAATTTAAAATTTGCATTTTGACTTTTAAAATAACAAATAATAATAAGGTATTAAAATAACAATCTCCAAGCACATAGTATACTCTAACATGGCAATTGTTGCTGTAGAAAACACTCGACATAACTAGAGTTCAATATGAATTACCAGTTTATAATATTTTCATTTAGCTAGCAAATCATCACTGCAGTTGTTAGTGTTTATTTTCAATTTAGAACAGTTTTTGTTCTTTATAGTACAATTTACATCTTGTTCAAAGATGTACTATCCAAATATAATTGAATCCAGCCCTGGTCAGCTTTGGATCTAGAACTCCAGAAGACTCTTTCCATTCACAGGGGTTTGGTTCTGTCCCCCACCCACCCCACAGATGGCAAAAAAACATGGACAGTTGTGCCCCATATAATTTAATGGCAGTGATGTGCACGTAGACACATCCACGTGCACATGCCATCAATAAATAATATCAAGCATGGCAATCTGCGAGTGGGCAAGTCTGCTCATTGCCAGTCTGCTGATACAAAGGGTTCTCTGTACATAATATATACTCAATATGATATTATACTACATACCTTATGATCACTGCTATTGTTATTATGACAAGCAAAAGAGAGAACATGGATGGAGATGTGTTTTGCATGTGAACTACAAAGAAAAGGCGGTGGGAACCTTTTATGAAAACATATACCAAGTACTTGATAAGAAATAAATATTTCTGAGACAGGTATCATTACATAAAAATGGCTACAACATAAAAAAAGTTGTAAAGAAATATCTAAACTATCTGGCTGTCAACAACAGGAAATTAAGAAAAATGTGCCATCTTTTTATTTTCAGTTAAATCTGAAGAATTGGAATCAAAACTGGCAACACTCGTGAAAACAGGAAAAAAATTACCCCAAGGACTTTTTATTTTTTATTTTAATTTTTGATGGGAAATTTTTGAGTAAAACTGACAATAGTAATTTTTAAAATAACAACTACAAAGAAATAGTTTCTCTCTGGGAATGAATGAAACATTTTAACCCATGATTTTATTCGCTCAAACGGTGTTGTACAAAGATTTGTGCATAAGGGAATTTACAGCATTAGAGAATAACTCCTCCGTATATTCTAGACAAAGTGTACAAAATCAAGATGAATTTCCTCATCCAGAATGTGCTGTCATCCTCATAAAGGAAGACATGGTTTGTATGGGATTGTTTATTTAATACAAAAATTCTAGCATTTAATTTTAATTCCCCCTCCCCAATAGAAAAAACCAGGATGCATGAACTTAGGTAGCACAAGGTGAAGCTGTCTTATTCTCTCTCAAGTATGGTGTGTATTCACAGCTTTGCATGTACACAATTAAGGCCCAGATACTCTTTTGGCTTCAAATACATTCAAGTATTCAAGTACATTCTTCCCTGTCAGTAATCTTCACTAAACAGATTTCAAGCATTAATAGGATGGCTAAATCTTCTAACTATTTCTTAACTGTGTGCTTTTGCAAACAGTAAAAATGTGTATGCTGAGGTATAGATGGTGTTATTCTGTTACAACCAATTAAAAAGATACATATAGATCAGCTAAACAATACATACAAACATTATCTACCTCTGCATGCATTTAGTCTCTCCTTATTTCCATCCCTCTCCCATTCCCCCAAAATAGGAATGGGTGAAAACAATGCTTTTCTAATGCTTAAACATTCCCTAAATGCCATCTCTCTATTCATGGCCATTCCCTTGTTGGCCAAGGAACATATATGAAGTCAAAAATAAACATAACACTACTACTTTTCATCATTTATCCCTGTTCTACACTGACCCACAGGAAATTCAGTAAAATTGAAAATGCAACAACCTCCCTGAAGGACAGACCAAAAACCTGTTTACTCCACGGAGCAACAGACCTTTTTCTTATTATTGTTCCCAAGCAACTGCCTCAGTAGCATTCTGGCTCTGATCATGGAGGCAAGTACAGCCACTGATTGCTTTATCCTCCCCAAACTGGTCTAATTCCCATTTAGAATCACCTAAGATCATGGCCACAAACACATCTAGCCACATGAAGAAGTTTTTAAGTTTGTTTGTTTGTTTGTTTTGTGTGTGCGCGCGCGCGCATTCAAATAGTTTCTGACTTTTGGCAACTTTGAGGCAAACGTATCACATGGCACTTTCTTGGCAAGATTTATTCAGAGAGGATTTGTCTTTGCCTTCCTCTGAGGCTGAGATCACCTAGGGGGTTTCCATGGTTGAGTGGGGATTCGAATCCTGTTCTCGAGAATCACAGGCAAATGCTCAAACCACTACATCTTGCTGGCTCTCTTGCCACATGAAAAAAAAATCCCTGGATTTCCCACAAGATTCTTAAGAGAAAAAGAAAATGTAATCCAATCTGTTTTCTCCACACATGCATAGTTCTATAACCTTCAGTCATGTTACCTACTTTTTTCCTAATCTGAAAGGAAGACTCGTGTTTCCTTACAGACAAATCGCTCCCAGATCATTTTGGTCCCCCTTTTCTACACATTTCATAGCTCTATGATATGCCTTTGAGAAGTCACAAGGGGAATAGAACTGGCGGTTGGGCTCATCTTGCTCCAGCTCCACCCTGGCCCAGTGCAGCTCTTCAGTCTCTGGACAGCTACCAGTGAGCAGCATCTGAGGCTTCTGCTACCTCAGCTGCCCGCCAATACCACCCAAGGAGTCCCATCCACCCCTGCCACTAACAGCCCATGGAGAATCTATGCCACCTCAACGCCCAGGAAGGCCTTCCAGACTCTATGATTTTATCATTGGAATAAATCGTTTTTGCTGTTCTTCACAGATTCACCTATCCATGGAATGTCCATGAACCTATCTCCTATAGATTTGCGGGGATGGGAGTGGGTTACTGGTTTCCTAAGCTATGTACCCACTACAAAAAGTAATACTTGCACTACTTGCAAATAACAGGATTTTTTTTTACACACATGGAGTATATCTCAGCATAGGAAACAAGTCCTTGGTGGCCCCAGATGTGTCAAGTCCTTGGTGGCCCCAGAAATCTTTTGGAACCTTAGAATAAATAGACACATTATTGATATGTATGATCACTTGCTTGCCTTCAATGCCCTGTCATTATTTCTCATTTATTTAGTATACTAAAAAGTTGTGGATTCAAAGTATTCCTCCATGCATGAGGTACAGTAGAAGTTCAATTATAGCAATAAATAACATAATTAACTAGGGGAGGGGAATATAATTCCAGAAAAGGGTTTGTTTCACTCACTGAAATGATCTCCCTGTTGCTAAATGGTACTTGTAGAAAATGACGCCTACAAACATGATGTATATTTTCAGAAATATGGATTATTCAAACTGAATGTGACATTTTTCAATAAAAGTGTTCTGAAGAAAGAGGCAGCATATAGGCTCATTCAGGAGTAGGAATACTTAAGGCTTGGAAAACCTACTTTGCTTTTGAAAGAATCTTAAGATCCACCAAGAATTGTGTACAGCAAAAACTTTACACTTTACACTGAAACTTAGGTATTTGTTATGACCGCCAGTGTGGTGCAGTAGTTTGAGCATTGGACTACAGCTCTGAAGAACAGGGTTTGATCCCCAGCTTGGCCATGAAACCCACTAGGTGGCCTTGAGTAAATCCCATACTCTTAGCATCAGTGGAAGGCAATGGCAAACTTGCTCTGAACAAATCTTGCCAAGATAACCCCATAAGTTTGCCTTAGGTCACCATAAGCTGGAAACAATTTCAAAGCACACAACAACAAATCAGAACTAAACAAAATTTACAGTTTTTCTGTTAAGTTATCTCGAGCTTTTTTCCCTTTAGCAGTATAATCTGGGTCCAACATTTTGTTGCCATTATTGTTTAATTATTTGAAGTCAGATATCCTTGGTGATCTATTGCAAATTGTCTGGAGATCTACTAATAGATACACATATAATGTATGCACAAACATGGCCTAATTAATAAGTGTATGTAAAGAATGATTTAAAGCTGTTGGGACTGTTCACGTCACCAAAAAGGGCTAAAACAAAACAAAGTGATATTTTTTTTCAGACAAAGCACAACTTTAAATAAAAGCTTTGCTTTAAAAAAATCAAGAGACCTGATTTTTTTAAAAAGGAAACTTTTGCATTAAATCCATCTCTTGAATCCCTCAAAAGCTAGAGCAGCTTTCTTGTATGAAGGGAATTACACAGCTTTCTTCTTTAGGACTAAAGCCACTGAAACATATATTCATATGCTTGGTAATACAGACTTTTTGGTTCTATGACTATCAGTACAATCCTGTGCATGTTTACTCAGACAAGAGTGTCACTATATCTAGTGCACCTTATTCTCTAGAAAGTGTGCTTAGGACTGCAGCATTAATAGAGAGTACAAAATCCACTAGCATTTGCAATGTTACCTACAAAATATAGGAAGACATTTCCAACAACCCTCGGGACACGTAAGTCTTTCATATATTGTAGAACAGATGCCCAGCTCTACCAAAAAAAGTTTCTGTCCAGAACAGTTACCAGAGTTTTCCTAACAGCATCTCGCCTCAAATATTCTGGAAATACTAAATGTTTCCATTTTTTATTATTTGGTATAACTTGCTGAAAGAGGGGCTATGGGAGATGAGCAATGAATTGTTTCTGATCATGGAGAACCCTAAAGACTGAGTAACCTGCTCTGACAGCCTTTGTGTTAGAAGAGCAGAGTATAAATACTCTAACTGAATGAATGACTGGGACACAGTAAGACAATAGACAATAAGGGGATACGGAAGTGGAAACAATGGCTGCTATGTAGATACACAGGACATATAATATGCTGAAACGTCTCTATGATTGTTGAGTTGAAAATTAAATCTTATTGAATAAATACTGAATTGGGATAACTTATCAAAATTAATCAAGGGGTATAAATCAGAGGCTACTGATCATTAACCTCATACTCTGGATCAGGGCAACCTTTTTGAGCTCGGGGCCGGGTTGCTGTCCCTCAGACAATTGGCGGGCCGAAGCAAAATAATAATAATAAAAATAATAAAAATAAAATAAAATTTAAAAATATGCATGCACACTCTCTCAGCCCCAGAAAAGCCATGATGGCAAAACCCCTGTGGAGATTTTGCCAAGAAAACCCCAAGAACAAGTAATAACAACAATAATCAATATCATCATGGCGGGGGGGGGCAGGACCGGCCTGGGGCCGGTTCAAAGGCCTCATGGGGCCGCATCCGGCCCCCGGGCCGCAGGTTGCCTACCCCTGCTCTGGATCAACAGGAAGCATTTGAAAACACAAATTTCAAATAGGAAGTGGTTGACTTAAAGGCACATGAGTCCTGATGACGCTTAACAATACTCTTTGTGTATCTACACTCAATGTATTTGTTAAAGCTTTATTTTATCACAAATACTGCCACAAATCACACCATAGAAAAATATAGGAAGATTATTTTTTTAAAAAAACAACAACAATCGAACACTGAATGGTGTCCAGTGATGTCCCTTCACTTACATAAAGTTCTCCAAACAGTTAACAGAACAAGGGAGAGACTTGTAAATTCTCCATTCTCTCATAGGACTCCAAGTCCATAAATCTACTTCAGAAGATTGGAACACTGTAGAAAATGGTGTGGCAAGCTGCACAAAAAAGCAAGAAAGCACAAAAATTATAACCTTTCTTGACTGAAATGTTATGAAATCTGATCATGGATCTCCTTTATCTTTTCTCCTGGTCTTGAGAATATAGGTACCTTAAATTGTAACATGGTCACATTTGTCATGCTGTACAGTACAAAATACAAACACAAAACTGTTTGACAACACAAAATTGTTATTTCCATCAGGAAAAAAAGCATATGAGCAAGTTCTTCATTCAACACATCTGCTGTTTGCAGAAGAATTAAGCCCTTTTTTGATAGTTAATTTTTTAACAAGCACTTAGAACTGAATTTTGCTCAGAGAAACCAAAAAAGCAATAAATGCAGAAATCATAACAGCATTCAAAGGTAGCTGTTCTGTCAGTAAGCGCAGGTTATAATGGATCCAACCAATTATTAAAAGTGATCCAATCACTTTTATTGATTTTACTGACATTTCAAAAGTTTAATACATCAGTCAATACATCTCATCTTGCTTACCAAAATTAAGCCTACATTAACAGTTATTCTCCAATAACTATATTCTAAGAGAATATACATGGTCATTGGACAAAACAGCAGTTTCACATCTCTCAGTTTCAGGCAAATCAAATGATGTGATATGATGTCATCACATTGCGGGTTTCCCTACACATCACTGGTTACCCTCATATTACATTATACTTTACAAATAGTTATAAGGAAGAGGAATATAAGAGAAGACATGGGCTGCTTTAATTAACAGCTATAATATGTTGCTTCAGTTTTAAGGAAAATCATAATTTCTGTTCCACCCATCAATGAGCATGAAGCTGTTTTATACTACAGTACACCCATTGCTACATTTTACCTAACACTGAGTGATAAGATTTTTCTTAAGGCATAAACAAGATAAGCACTTTAAGTAAAGGCATCAACTAAATGCAATTACCTGGATTCATAATTCTGATTACTACCGTACTTTTTTTTTTTTTTTTTTTTTTGCCTTAACTACACATGAGATTCAAACCAAGATCAGTTTAAAATCCAGGTTGAATCTCACTTATCCAAAAGGCATAGGACCAAAAGTATCTTGGATTATTATTATTATTATTTGGATTTTGGAATATTTGCATATACATAATGAGGTATTTTGGAGATGAGACCCAAATCTAAGCATGAAATACATTTATTTTTATGATGTAAGCCACCCCGATTGACCTCAGAGGGGCGGGATATCAAATAAAAATTATTATTATTATTATTATTATTATTATTCACCTTCTACACATAGTCTGAAGGTAATTTTATACATATTTTTATAGTTTTATGCATGAAATAAAGTACACTGAACCACTGAAAGCTGAGATGTTGCATCTCAGCCACTCATTTTGTTTTGGAGTTTGGAGTATTTCAGATTTTGAAATTCTGGATAAGAGATACTCAACCTGTACTACCTTTGTATGCTTCAATAAGCCTTCTCATTTTCTGGATGTGTGCCTCTAAACCAGGGGAAGGCAACCTTTTTAAGACCTGGGACGGTCTCCCGTAGCCCAGGTCTCGGCTGGGCTGGGGGGGGGGGAATGGCGGCACGCGTGCGCGCATGCCCTCCGCCACCACACATGACCCCCCGCGCACGTGGCCACCGCTGCCGCAGCCGCTGCGGCACATGTTGCGGCTGCCATTTTGGAAATCAAAATGGCAGCCGCAGCATGTTTGCGCATGCGCAAGAGTACTGCGCATGCGCAAACGTGTCGTGGCCGCCAGTCGCGGCGAGTGCGGCCGCAGAGCAGCAAAAATGCACCGCCGCGGCGGTGGCAACCTTCAGCCTGGGCCGGTAAGTCCAGGGACCGGGGCCTTAACCGGCCCCTGGGCCTTAGGTTGCTGGTCCCTGCTCTAAACAAATATGACTGTACATCCCTCTAAAAACTTGTTGGCTTACCTGCTGCCTAATGCTTCATAGATATTCTGGCAACATTTTGGAAGGGGATATTTGTTTCCACAGAATGGTTCTATGGAGTATGAGGTGTATGATCCAAGCCAACTCCACAGAAAGGGTTTAGAATAGATAACAATATAGACAGCATCTTATCAATAAATATAATATTAGTAAAACTAGCAAAATAGCTAGTTTACATGTTAGTAAAACTAGCAAACTAGCATAGTCAAGCAAACATAATACAAGACTACAAACTGTTAACACATATGGGTGAAAGTGCTTTACTTCTGCAAAAGAAATAAACTGACAGCGCCTCTCCCCCCCCCCCCCCCCATCCCTGTTCTCCATTTTCCAAAATAATCAAGCTTATTTTTAAGGGTTTTCTATGATGGGACAGGCCCTGCAGAATACAGTAGGAAACAGATTGTGGACAACTAATTGGTATAAAAAATTGGAATCACATACAAAAGACAATGACATTATAATTGTTTTCTTTAATAAAAAATAAAACAAACAAGAACGTCCTGCCACATAATAAGATACGGAAGAGTTCCAATGTACTGAGGAAATTTTAAAGTATTATAAATAATAAAGATGTAGTTTTGTCATAGCAATGTACTCCAATAAGTATGACATTTGAAACTACACTAAGGAAGACAAAATAATAATAATAGCTTCACTGATTTTCACTGATTTTTTTTTTAAACAGTTTATTTTGTACTGTATGTTCCGACATTTTACAATACCAGTTTGAGTATTAACTATGAAGAACTGGAAGTGGAAATCTAGCCTATATAATTCCATGCATATGCACCTTAACTGAAACTCAGGAAAACAACAGAAGAATGAAGATGAGGCTTACTTCCCTGTAGGTAAAACTTTTCAAATCTCTTAAGCCTGGAATTATTTAAATATGCATGGTCATAAGGAACCAAATAAAGCAAAATACAGTCAAAATAAAAGAATTTCAAATGGAAAAATTAAGCTGTATGCATAAAGCTATCCTATTAAACAAATGGTGGTGTTTATATGCTCAACACTGGCAGGCACCCAGCACTTCAAACATACCTAACGTCTCAGAACCATACTCAATGCCGAAGCTAGATTAAATTCAAGGCATTAAAAAAAGCAAGTGTACTAAACAGAATAATTTTTGTAAAGTATACAGAACTATAGAATGATACATCACTCCACTGGGCGCATTATAACATACAGAAATAGAATTAAGTTATTATGTATGTCTGCACCTCTTAACAAATTATTTAAATAACATAAAATTATTTCATGCAAAATATATATTTTCATATTCAGTCCTGATGATCTTGCACATACATTTCAAAAGCGATCCTACAGATTTCAATATACCTTTTCAATACCTTTTAATATATAAATGCTTAAAATAACATTCCAAGAGCAGAATTCCATCATATATTAACTACAAGTTTGTATGTCAACATTTTGTAAGTATTTCCTCATTCTTCCATACTCTTGTCTTTACACCACAAGTAATAATACTAAGTACAAAAGAACAGCTATTTTCAACCTGTTTTTAAAACCTTCAGCTGGAGCATGAGAATAGCTCTTTCAGATTTCTAGCATGTACTGCCATTTATGCTATGACACTGCAGCCTCTGAGGGTCAGATTAATTAAGATCAACAGCAGCTGCAGTGCAACGTGAGAAGCACACTGCCACAATTCCCACCAGTCTAGCCCAATTACCTGCAGCATTCCAGCACTGGACAACTGACAACCTTCATGTCTACCAAGTCTTTCATTCCCACTGGACTACTGATAAATGTTAAAAACAAACTAACCTCTTTCTGAAAAGGGTTGCAATGCCAACTACAGTTACTGCAAACTACAACGAATCCTAGAAATCTTTTATCAATCAAATCTCTCTGTGTGTATGTGCCTTCAAGTTGCCTATTGACTTATAGCGACTCGTGTATTTCATAGAGTTATGTTAGGAAAGGAATACTCAGAGTTGGTTTTGCCCGCTCTCCTTATGAAACATAGCATACTGCTCCTGCTATTCATTGGTGGTCTTCCACCTAAGTAGTAGTCAGGACCAACCCTACTTAGCTTCCAAGATCAGACAAGATCTGGTGCCTTTAGGATATTTAGGCCATGATCAAATCTCTAGACATGTTCTATGACTTTAAACTAAAGCTATGCCCAAACATGGAAATGATATGGCAATCAAGAAAAAGCCCTAATTTTCACCCCAAGCTTCATATGAATTTCTATAAAAAATATATGTAGTCACTCACACAACAATCTAACAACACCTTTCTTTTCTCATTTCAACCATGCTAAACAGAAACGTAGAAGGTGCAATCCTATGCACATGTATCTCAGAATAAATTTACCAGGAATTGCCTCGAAGAAAACAAATGTGGGATAGTGCTTTAAGATATGCTTTTTAAAAAATTAAAGAATTTCCTTTATCAAAAAAGAGCAAGTCTTATAAGGTCTCCCATATTATGCTTATGTTACACCTTTTATTTAAAGAGAATTACCATTTATGTAATTGTGTCAGGAACACCACCGTCTAAACAAAGAGCATTTCAGTTTTTATTTATGAAGATTCTTCTCCAATTCAGAGTTCCTCCCCACTAAAAAGCACCAGGTGCAAATCAGCAACCCAGTAAACAACCCTATATTCATAAGGCATCTAAATTAAGGCAGTTAATGTGAAAATTCCCAATAACAATATAAGTTCCTTCTTTCACAATGTTATTACAGCTCAAAACGAACTTGAATCGATGGTTCTTCAAAATCTAACACATTATGAATATTCAAAAATAAAAGTTGCAAAGCCAAGAGACAACTTGTAGACATTTCCTGTCTATGCTCACTGGTAATCTAATCTAAACAATTCCAGTGGAAATTCCCTCCACGTGTTTGGTTGTGCATAAATGTGAACAGTTCAGCATCTTTGGAGTAACCTGGTAGAATAGCTCAAGCTCAGACTATGGGTGATTACTATACTTAGACAAAGAAAAATATTTCTTCATCTAGATTGATTAGGAGGAAGAAACACTAGAGAGATGGACTGGGTGACCATATTCCTTACCGCATATGTTTACTCATTCTATAATTCGATATATACTTTGTGAGAAATAGGTCTGCCTTAACTTGCATTCATAAACATGTTTGGCTATTAGCACTTTTAAGCAAAATCCAAATCTTAATGAGAAATAGAGTAGACCCATTTAGTCAAAGACACTTACATAAATAAAGCCTTAACAAACTCCGATCATTCAATGTGTTTACTCTTGTTGAAACCAGCAATTGGATTTAGCTCTAAGTATATGAGAAGTTTATACGTAAGGGAGTTTTTTAAAGAGCATGCTCATTTCAATTTAGAGCAAGTAGGACATGTTCTTTTTAAGCTTTCTTCAACAATTGAAAAATCAATCACCAAAGCAACAAGGGACAAAAACCACATAAGCATTAACATTTCCAACAGCCACAACACACATTTAATGGAAACTGCAGTCTTTTCTCAAATAAAAGGAAATATTACATTACATAGAGAGCTAAAGCAAAAAACAAAAACATAAAAACCAATACCTCCCTATCATGCAGAATTCACATTAATTTATATCTTCATCCTGAAGATTAAAACAATTACTAGAAGCAATGTTTCAGAAAAATAGAAAGTAACAAAATCAACAACTGTTGTACAACTGAGAAGTATGACTTCAATCACCTGGTATTCAAAGACTAAGCCTTTTAAGAGGCACTGAAGCTTGCAGATTGTTCCAAAGGACCATAATTTGCCCAAATAAATATTCAGTAAAACTATGCTGTTCAAAATCAGTTATCACAGGCAGAATGTAACATACAATAAAGTTTCAATAATTTATGTGACATCCTGGAAGAAAGAAAACAATGCATTTTTGGAAACATATATGGAGTACTGACACTAAAAATGTAATGGGGTAGAGAGGTCACTGGATTTAACATAAAATGATGTCTTCACTTGAACACACCTCCAAGCATTTAGGATTCCCAGGCTATTCACACTTGCATCATGACTTCAATCACATTTATACATTTATTTATTTTTTATTGAAAGAAGACACAAGAAAAATTTACTAGCAGAAAAGCCACAATAAACATTTCTTTTTTAAAAAAATGTTTTCAGCTACTGTTTTTTAAGGGCTTCTACAATTTTATTACCTTTTCTTACATGTATCATTTTCATATTAAAAATTTCAGAAAAGTATTGCCATAGAAATGACCATATAGATGAGTGAAACTTGAGCTAGGAGAATTCGCACATACTTTCTACTCATTTACATAAACAGTCAATCCATTGTAATCTATAGCTACAAATACATGAATATAAAGTTATTTTTTTAAAAAAAATAGACTGCACAAACACAGAATGCAAAATGAAGATACAAATTAACAACGCAGAAAACAAGAATTCATCAGCCCATTTGCAGTAGTCTTGTTTCAAGATCATTGAAGATCAAGATTCTGAAAGCCATTCCTTCATTAATCAATTTTACATGCAAGCTATGTGGCAACAGTACATAAACTCACAGTTCTTACATTTTTAAGTGTATATACCTAAGAAATTTGTCCAATTTTATTTAAACGGTGGCTGAAGTATACTGAAAACCAAATTACTTTTTAAAACATTTGCTAATAATATTATAGCAAATTAAAAAGCAGCACCAGTGTTTTTTCTCAGAACACTTCAGTACTATTATTCACATAACTAATTAAAATAAATGGTGTTCTTCTAGTCATATTGGAATAACTACATTTACTCAATTCAAGATAATAATAGAGTTCATTTGAATTACATTATTCACTACATAATTCAGTCTCCTTTGATATAACAGAATGAACTTTCATTCCAGCAGCTGTCCCTTTAGTACTTAAGCAACTACTAGCCAAGTACAGAATAATTATCCATATTAAAGTGCTACACTGTTTTATGTGTAATTTTTAACACATTAATTGAAAATGTATGCCCAGACAGTATTAATGATCATTCTGCTTTAAAGAAAACTAAACTTAAGCATAGCATGGTTCAGATTTAAAGAATAATATGGGTTGGAAGAAACCCAAATGCCAGTAGCTTGCAGAATGCAAAGAGATCAAAAGATTTCTCAGATGCATGGTGAAATCTAAACACTAATTAGCATTATGAAAAACTGAATATCTGTTTATGCCTTAGCAGGTAGTAATGGAGCTTATGTCCAAATCATTTATTCACTAAAATAGGTAGTTTGGCTTCAAATATTAAATAGGTCTCGCGGTGCCTAAACAAGGGATTAGCCTACACCTGTTACAGTCAGACTGTATGTACACGCACCCTCTCATTCTGGCACTTCTTTCAGAGGGAACCTGTTTACGTCACACAGGAACACAATGTTGCAAGCCTGTCATCTTGGCTTGTCTATTTTGTTTTACTTTTCAAGGAAAATGTCTAAAATGTTCACATTTGCCTATTTTTAAAATAAAAACATTTAATAATGATTTCAAGAAACAATGGAGAAGATTCCTGTTAATTCTGCAAACAAAATAAATTAATATTGCTTTGCAGTCAGCTAATTCTATAATTAAAATGTGCATTAAAAATCATAAACAGAGATTTCACTTTCTAACTGGATACTCTTACAGTTAGTACAATACATTTCTTTTATAGAAAACTATTCTCGCTAAATTCAATTTATTAGTAGAGTAATACGGTAATCCTTAATTGTTATTATTCTTACAATCAGTCTTTTCTGTCTCAATACCTATTAATTATGCCAGCTATACACACTTGTATATTATTTATACTTTTTAAAAATATGCACACTATATGACAAATACTTCAAAAACTATTACAAGAAAAAAGGCATTATAAAACTAGCCAATTGCACTAGTAGTGCAAATATACAATTTCACATCCTGCATCTCAAACAGAATGCTACCTGTTAATATTCTGAACACCTGCACTGTCTGCCTCTACATCAGCTCTATCACAAGAAGATGCCAACCTTTGAATTCAGAAACAACTATCCACTTTGGAATAGAAAACTGCAGAAAACAAGAAGGAAAATAACTCTCTTGTTTACACTCATAACAGCCTCAAACGCTTTTCAAGATTTAATCATCTATGAATATGATCACCAAATGCAAGCAGTTCCTTTGCATTACAAGAAAAAGAAAAAAACAGGCCATCTCAGTAGAAAGCCACCACTACTGAAATTACAAAATCAACACACAAACAGAACACTTATGCTTTCATTATCACTGGCTATATACAGGAATACTCATTCTAATTTAGAGCAGGATGCTGATTTATAAATCTTTAGTATAGTTTTAAAAGATATAAATTACACTATGTGTGACAGAACCTGTTATTTATGCAAAAAACAGACTCAAGACCACACAGTCTCTTTTTCCAAACTACGTTCTGCATATTCTTTTACAATAGTCCTTTGGTACCTATCACAACTGTGAGAAAGAAAATAAAGGAAACATCTGAGGAGCTGAACTTGCTCTTTATACTTCTCACTAAGACTAGTGAACAAAGCAATGAAGCAGAAGGAAGGTACATAATGGATTTAAGGTAAATGGCCTATTCTTCAAGGAGCATCCTTGAACTGAATGTTTAAAACATTTCTTGCGGTAAAAATCCATCCAGAAGACACATTCATTATCTTCTTTAATTTTTCCACAATCCATGTTCCATGTTCAAAAGAAAACCATCATGTGTGTGAACATTATATATATATATATATATATATACACACACACACACACACACACACACACAAAATACACACACACACGCAAGCGCACACAAATATATATATATCCAAGACCAGTCTATTTATTCGGAATTACATTTAAGAATACATTTTACTACTTAAAAATGACAATGATTTTAGTGGAAGGGTAATACAGGTAAACTGTTTTTAATTATACAGAATGTGCATGCAGTACCCTAGGGATATGACAAATAAGCTTCTGCATCTTGCGCCTACCTGGGTAAAAGTCTTTGGATTTAGAAAGCTTGATGGTAGCCCCAGTTTCTTTCTGCAACTGAACAATTGTTTGTCCTCCCTTCCCAATTATAGATCCAGCCGCATAACTAGGTATGAGGACCTTTAGAAAATATTGGCCGTCCTCTGAAAAAAAAAATGATATATGGAAGGTTAATTCACTATCTGAAGTCTCATTCCTACAATGATAGCTTGTAGTATTAATGAACAGGTATTTAACCCACTATGTAACCAGTTGCACTACCTTCCATGTCCGTTTCATATCCAACATGATTTGCTCTGAAGAAATGAAGAATCAAAGGAATTGTTCTTATTTTATGATGCTGCGGGACACAATGACCCAATTTATGTAGCAGTTCTTAATGTAAAATAGTTTTACTACTCTTTAACAGGATACAATGATATGACTCAAACAGAAGACAAATATTTGCCCAGGAATAACTTTCCCTAAAAATGCTAGAACTAAAAGCTGTTTGCTCCCCATCTGCAATTTGCTACTGCCTCACAGTCTTCATAAAAATACTGAATTCCCTCTGCTAAAATAATCCAAAATTTGTGATTTTATGCAAAGGGTCTTAGTTATCAGCATGAAAGCATAGCACAATGTGGATCTGATCATTTGCCTAAGTAATCCTGATGTATTTCTTTAGCACTTCTTAGGTAAGAATGATCCCTTAAGCTCATTAATTAAAGGACATTAAGAAGAATTCTTCCCTGTTAAAAGAAAGCCAGTCATGTATACACTTAAAAAGGTGACATGTCAGTGTCAAGATGCTCCAAATCAGAGCAGTAAAGTAAAAAAAAAAAAAAAGACCCATAACAGGGGAAGGTAAATACAACGAATGAAAGAAGTATTTATTTACAGTTGAACCTGTGCTCCTTTACAGGTTTAAAAGCATCAGATTCTAGGGAGCTTAACAAAAAGGCTATGAAGTCATGTAACAAAAGGCACACCGCAAAGCCCACTTTATTTAAAACACAAGCCCATGTTATTTACCTAGTTTAAGCTAAAAGGCACGTTAAGAGAAGTCTGCCTTTATAAAAGGATCAGGTTCAGAGCAAGCTCACTTTCTTCTGAGAGTCAATGTCCCAGGTAGTACCGGTGAGCCCCTCCCCACCCACAGACACACACACACACACACACACACACACAGTCTATACAAATAGTTAAATACATCCGCTATCTAGCAGCTCTGCTGTTTGCTAATGCGGGATGAATACATTCACCTCTGCCTCGGTGCATTGTTATGAAGACTCCAGTGCAAATGAATAGAGGATCTGCTGGTCCCGTTATAACTCATCTCATCCAGGAAGAGCAGGATGTTAACTAACAAGTCACCGCACCAAGACAGGCAACTCCCGCCCTCCCTCCGCAAACCTCTCTCTCTCTCTCTCTCTCTCTCTCTCTCTGACACACTCACACACACGAGAACGCGCATACACACACACACACACAGGGATCCCATCACTGTGATCCAACCCCAGGAAGCACAAATCTGTGCAACACTTTACCATTCAAAACAGAAAAGTGGGTGCAAAACTGGCAACCATCCTTTCTCTTCCTTGTTTTGGAAAAGAAAAGAAAATCTACCTGGAGGAGGAGGATTCTCACAAGGAAAAGAAACCATATTCATCATCATAACAGCAGCAGCGAGCAGGGATGGGAAGAGAGAGAAAGTGCTCCTTTCCCAGCCGCCATTTATCCTTTTTGAGTTTCTCCAATTGTTTAGGATAACACACACACACACACACACACACACGCGAAGGAAAAAGGCGTGCAAAAGGGGATGGCGGCGGCAGGAGAGGAGCCTCTGGGCTTTAGGCGTGCATAGACATCCACACACACATGAAACGCGTGCAGAGACATCATCCACACATGCACCACACCATCTCTCACACACACACACACACCATACACACCACTCCTCCTCCTCCTCTTCCTCTTCCTGCTGCCCCCAAGGCACAGCCTGGGCGAGGATGGGGAAATTCAAAAACGTAAAACTGGGGCTATAATATGCTTGGATACACACTAGAATATGCTTGGAAAGCGGCGCCATTTTGATGAATGATAACATTAGAGAGAGAGAGAGAAATAAGGAGATGTGTGTGGTTAAAGGAGGAGGAGGAGGGGGGGATGTATATGTATTAGTATTATTAGTGGTGAGTGTTTTGAAAGTGGGGGGGTGGTGGAAAGAGAGGACGAGGAGAAGGAAAGGAGGGCGAGGTGAAGGGAGGGAAAGGAGGCAGGTAGGGAAGGGGAAGGTGGTGGGTGGGGAATTTGGGAGGAGGAGGAGGAGGAAGAGGAAGAGGAGGAAGAAGAAGAAGAAGGGGTGGAAGAAAGAGAGAGAGGGAGGGAGGGAGGGAAGGAGGGAGTTGTTGGAAATATACCCACCGCCGGTGTTGGTCCTTTTGGTGCTGCCGGCTTCAGGGGGAGCTTCCAAGGGTCTTTTCCGAGAGTCCGGCGGGTCGAGGTCTATCGGAACCCCAGTGTGGGTCCCGTTCTGCTGGATGGGAGCTGCCGCCATCATGTTTGCCGCCGCCGCCGCCGCCGCCGCTGCTGCTGCTGTTGGGGAGGAGAAGTGGCTTCTCCCTTCGGGGTTGAGGGGGGGGGGAAAGGCAGGGAAGAGGAGGAGGAGGAGGAGGGGAAGGGGGGCCTTGTCCCGCTCCTTTCGCTTCCCCCTTCCCAGTAATTTCTTGGGGGGAACCGAGAACTCCCCCCTCAGAAGGATGCTTTTATGGATTTTTTTTTTAGAGGGGGGGGTTACGAGGAAGAGGAGGAGGAAAGCTTGTTTATCTGAGGAGGAGAGGCGAGTGGAGCAGCTGCAGTGCAGCGCCAGCGATGAGGTAAAAATAATAATAAAATAATGATAATAAAATGGGGGGGGTTAAAATGTGGGGGGGAAGAGGGGGTGGGAGAAGAGGGGGTGAAGAGAGAGAGAAAGAGAATGAGGGGAGGAAGAGAGGTAGGAGGAGGAGGGGGAGAAAGTGAGGGGGAAGGAGAGGAGGGAGAAAGTGAGTGAGGAAGGGAGAGAAGGAGGAGGGGGAGAAGGAGGGAGTGAGGCAAAGGAGGAGGAGGAGAAGAGGTGTGGAGAGCTCTGAGGGAGGGAAGGGAGGAGAAGTTGGGGGGATGTGCCTCAGTGTGGGCCCCCCCCCCTCAGTTTGTCTGTCGTCTTTCTAACTATTTTCCCCTCCCTGTCTTTTTTTTTTCCCTCTCTCTTTTTTCTTTTTCTTCTTCTTTCCCTCCCTCCCTTTCCCTCCTCTCCTTTTCTCTCTGTCTAGTCAAGCGCTGAGGGAAGAAGCTGCTGGTGGTGCTGGTGCTGCTTTCGCGCTCTCATGCTCTTCCCTAGCTGTGCCGGGCGAGAGAGAGAGAGAGAGAAAGGAAGAGAAGAGAAAAGAAAAGGAAAGGAAAAAGGAGAAGGAGAGAGAGGCTCTCAGTCAGGAGTTGCCGCTCCGCTCCCTCGCTCCCTCCCCCCTCCCTCTTTTACTCTCTGTCTCGCGCGTTCACACAGGCGCGCGCACGGCCCCGCGCGCCCAACGGACTCCCGGCGGCTCGCGGCGCCTTCGGTTGTAAAAGGAGAGCGGTTTTTGTGGCGCGTCCCTTTTCCCTGCCTCACCCACTGACACCCTCAGAACCCAAACAGTAAGAGAGAGGGAGGGGGAGAGAAAGGGGAGGAGGGGGAGGAGGGTACAAATGCATATATAGGAAGGCCTTAGTGGGGAGAAGGATGGGAGCGTGAGCCAATCGGTGGGCGAGAATGGGAGGACTGAGCCAATCAGAACCTTCCCTCCCTCTGAGGAAAAAGAAGGGGTCTCTCCTACCACTTGGGAGTCTCGCCTTCGGTCTTGAGGCGATAGGGCTGGATCTCTGTGTAAGGGACACACCCACACACCCACATGAGGCATTTTCCCCAAAAATGTTTATGTAAACAAGTAGGGGGTTCCGAATAGAGTTTGGGGGCTTGGCTGTAAGGCTTGGTGCACCCTCTAGTTGCCCAAACTGGAGGTCCAGTCCTTCCTCTTACAAGGGAGACCAGTTGGGCAAAGGCAGCCCAGCACCATTTCTTTTGCTTCTGCGGTCATGGAAGAGAGGAATCACTCATGAACAAGGTGACCAGATGTCATAACTGCAAGGGAGGACAAGGCACTACAAAATGGAGGGCATTCAATGAAAAATGGAGGACATTGAACCCCTTTCCCTCCCCCCAAAACCTAAAAACACTCATATAAATAACTTCTTCTTAGTCATGCTCAAAATGGAGGGCATTCAAGAAAAATGTAGGACATGACTACATAAAAGCTAAGAACGCTCACTTAAATCCATGCTTCTTAGTCATGCTCATAATGGAGGACGTTTTGGAATTCATTCTAGACAGATGGTTGAAATGTAGGAGAGGTCCTGGAAAAGAAGGGCGTTGGGTCACCCAGCACCTGAGGGAAGGAGCTTGGCTCCACCTGTGAGGGGGTGTTAGTCCCTCCTAAGTGGTGTATTTTGAAATGTGGGCCTAGTCTCTAGCAACACCCCCATATCCAAAGGAGGTCGATCAGATTTTTAAAAGTCTGGAAACTATACCCTATGGCAGGGGTTGGCAACCTTTTTGAGCTGGGGGGCGGGTTGCTGTCCCACAGACTATTGGAGGGCCGAAGTAATAAATAAATAAATAATTCAAAAAAAATTCCTACATACACTGCACACATCATATTTTGAAGTAAAAAATAGAAATAATAGAAATTTTGCCAAGAAAACCCCAAGAAAAAATCATCATCATCATCATCAATTAAAAACGGTACCTTAAATGAAACAAAAAGCACAGGGGTGGCATGAATGAATCAAGTGTCTGAGACTAGAGTCTGCAGAGCTGGCCTCGAATCCCTGATTGGCTATGCAAACCCACTTTGGCCAAGTCACACTCTCTCAGCTGCAGAGTAAGGCTATGGCACACCCATTCTGAGGAAATTTTGCCCAGAAAACCCCAAGAAAATAGAAACAAACCCAACCAACCTCTGCCCTTGTGGCTGGGGGGTCTGGATTGCACATGCGCTCGCTCCTCCCTCGCACTTTGCTCAAGTCACACTCTCTCAGCTGCAGAGTAAGGCTATGGCACACCCATTCTGAAGAAATTTTGCCCAGAAAACCCCAAGAAAACGGAAACAAACCCTCCCAACCAACCTTTGTCCTCGTGGCGGGGGGGGTCTGGATCGCGCACGTGCTCTCTCCTCCCTCGCACTTTGCCCAAGTCACACTCTCTCAGCCACCGAGTAAGACTATGGCACACCCACTCTGAAGAAATTTTGCCCAGAAAACCACAAGAAATAATAATAATCATTATCATCATCATCATGGAAATGACTAGAAGCCCTGAGCAGCCCTCCTTGGTGGCGTGTGGGGTGGCTAGGGGCCTTCCTTGGGCCTGGTGCCTTTCCGGCAGCCCTGCAGGAGGGCTGCAGGAAAGGCACCGGGCCCATGGAAGGCCCAGAGCAGCCCTCTTTGGTGGCGTGCGGGGCGGCTAGGGGCCTATCTTGGGCCCGGTGCCTTTCCTGCAGCCCCGCATGCCACCAAGGAGGGCTGCAGGAAAGGCACCAGGCCCAAGGAAGGCCCAGAGCAGCCCTCCTTGGCGGCATGCGGGGCGGCTAGGGGCCTTCCTTGGGCCCGGTGCCTTTCCTGCAGCCCTGCACGCTGCCAAGGAGTGCTGCAGGAAAGGCACTGGGCACAAGGAAGGCCCAGAGCAGCCCTCCTTGGCAGCGTACGGGGCGGGGCGCCCTTTTGGCGGCCGCCGGGGTCCCCCAGGAGGGCTCCCTCGACTGCACCAGGCCTTGGAGAGGCCCAGTGCGGCCGCGGGGGTCCCCCAGGAGGGCTCCCTCAACCACTTCGGTCCTCGGAGAGGCCCAGTGCGGCCGCGGGGACCCCCCAGGCGGGCTCCCTCGACCACTTTGGTCCTCGGAGAGGCCCAGTGCGGCCGCGGGGACCCCCCAGGCGGGCTCCCTCGACCACTTCGGTCCACGGAGAGGCCCAGCATGGCCGCAGGGGTCCTCCGGGGCACCATTTTGGATTCCAAAATGACGCCCCGGAGGATCCCCGCGGCCGCAAAAGGCGGCGGCAGAGCCAGCAGGGGCCGGTCGGGCAGGGGCCGGTCCAAAGGCCTCCATGGGCCGCACCCGGGCCACGGGCCTTACGTTGCCGATCCCTGCCCTATGGGGAGTGACTTAGGGAGCTAGGTGTGTTTAACCTGGAGAAGAGACAGCTAAGAGGTGATATGATAGCCCTGTTTAAGCATTTGAAGGGGTGTCATATTGAGGACGGAGCAACCTTGTTTTCTGCTGCTCCAGACCCAGAACAATAGGACCCAGAACAATGGATGCAAACTACAGGAAAAGAGATTCCAGTTAACATTAGGAAGAACTTCCTGACAGTAAGAGCTATTCAAGGGTGGAAGACACTACCTTGGACAGTGATGGAGTCTCCTTCTTTGGAGGTTTTTAAACAGAGTCTGGATGGCCATCTGTTGGGGATGCTTTGATGATGTGTTCCTGCATGGCAGGTGGTTGGACTGGGTGGCCCTTGGGGTCTCTTTCAACTCTATGGTTCTAGATGAGCCTTAAAGGAGGTGTGTGTGTCCTTAATGCATTTTTTAGCAGATTTTGTCTGTAACAGGAAGAGGACTTCTGTAAAGAATCACCTATCCAGTCTTCTCCACTAAGAGAAAGAGAGTGATAGCTACTTTGGTCATCTGACCCCTCTTTGGTGACCCTTTTGTAAAGTCACCTGCATATACTTTCACTTACAACAAAACTCATAGCAATGTATCATTGCTTGGAAAATCCATTTTCATTCCAGGTAATATGGAAGTTGCAGCTGAACTTAGACAGGACAAGGAGGCCAGGCAGGAGATGCCGATAATTGTCACTATCCCTTCTATTCAAAAAGGTTCCAGGGCTTTGAACCCTGTAAGTCCTCTCTCCAGTACACTTGTAACCTCAGTCAGGCTAAAGGAGAGGATGCAGTGATAAATCAATATTTAGCCCAATTATACCCACCCTTTTCATTGCACCACTCAAAGACCAGTGCTAGCTTTTGAAAGGCAGGATCCTTCATATCAGTCTCTGTGGCCAAGTTTCTAAAGTGAGTCCTAAAAATATAGGTAGCTGTGCTGATCCATGGAAACAAACTAGGTCCTTGAGTTTCCATCTTCACCAGATGTGGATGTGTAGTAAAGCCAATAGATACTAATTTCCCATTCAAGACCGAGCCATCCAAAAATGGTGTACAGTGAGAAATAGCTCTAGTATATACTAGAAAAATGTACATACACAGATAAAGAGTACAGATATGCTTTAAGGGTGACAGATGATGCTAATGCAGTGGTTTGCTTATCGTTTTGTTTTGTTTTGTTTTGGAGTTGAGCTCCCAGAATTCCTGACCATTTGCCATGCTGACTAGAGCTTTGGTGAGCTGAAGTCCAAAACATCTGGAGGAGCTAAGTTTGAAAACAATTCTGTTAATCATAGTACCTGTAGTAGAGCATCCTCAGCTACATTACGGCTAAAGAAGAAATGTGAATAGAGGCAAAATAGCTGATACTGGGAGTAGATAAGATTTCCCCTTTCTTGTATACTTACACTCTGAGTCCAATCCTGCCCATGGTACCACTCAAAAAGGGGAAAACAGGTCTCAGAGGGAAATCTATCAAGATGGTGAATGAGGGACCAGAGAATCACCTATCCAGTCTTCCCCACTAAAAGAGAGAGCGTGGTAGCTTCTTTGGTCATCTGACCCCTCTTTAGTGACCCTGAGATTGGAGATTGGATGAGTGATGGGTGCAAGGAATATAGGAATAGCAAGTTTACAACGTGTAAGCCAATTGCCCCAACAAGCTGGGTATTCATTTTAGGACCTACAGAAGGATACAAGGTTGAGTGGACCTTAGAGCCCCTGGGATCGAACTCATAACCTTGTGGCTGCTGTACAGATGTACCATTGTGTTACCAGGGCTCCCTTAGCCACAGTTACTACTGGTTCTGTTAAACTGCCCTTTGGTTTCTGAGGGTGTTTTATTTCTGCCTTAAGTGTTGTCAATGTAGGAAGCTGTTTTATACCGAGTCCAGTCACTGATACATCAAGCTCAGTATTGTTCACTTCATTATGCCGCCCTTTCCAGAAAAAAACTACACCTCTCTTTTCTTATCTCCCTCCTGCTGCTGTTTCTTTCTTTCTGGATCAAGCAAAGGGAAGAATTGGGGCTGTTTGCTCCATCTGTATTGTCAAATTGAAAGGAAAAGATGAAGTAGAAACTATTCACACATGCTGCTGACTTCCTAGTGCTTTTCTTCTGGGCACCTAGATGGTGGAAAGTGGGCTCAGTCTGTGCTGTCCAGAAAAAGAGGGTGAGCTGGCAAAGGCTTGTGTTCTCCCCTCTGGGCAATACCACAACCTGAGCCACTTTCTCTAACCAAGCAAGCAAAAAGAGACAGATGTTCTCTTTCAGGCAAGAATTTAAGGTTCAATATTCCTGCCATATTTGTAATCTCTCTAGAAGCCAAAATTATTAAGGTGGGACTGTTATATTTTGGACATATGAGAAGACATGACTCATTAGAAAATACAGTGATGCTTGGAAAGGGAGAAGGCAGTGGGGAAAGAAGAAAACCACATGACAAGTGGATATACTCAAATCAAGGAAGCCACATCCCTGAGTCTATAAGACCTGAGCAGAGCTGTTGATAACATGGTAACTTGGAAGTCTCTCATTCATAGGATCACCATAAGTCAAAGTCACCTTGACTGCAATAATACATTCCTGCCGTGTTACCCAGAAAGAACAGATGAGTGCTCTGAAGGAGAATTGTGTTTCCTCTTCTTTACTTGCCTCTGTACTTGCCTCTTGGGGGCACAGCAGCCCCAGTCCTTACAGGTGCACCTCTCAGATTTAGGATGGGTAAGACATTTGTTTTACTTTGTCTTTGATAAAACTTTACCAGAATTCACAAATTTCTTTCTATTATGGATGGAAAGAAACTGAGGTCAAAAAATTTAAATGAGGGAGAAAGCAAAAGACCAAATGACCAGTTAGAGTCAGTGGTACCCTTTTTTTAAAACCTTGGCTCATCCACTTTTGTAAATAGATGAGCAGTGTCTCTCTTGGTTTTCTCTGACCTCTGAATCATGGAAGAGAGGGAAAGTGTCCCTGAGTACAATACAGTATTGGTGGGGGTTCTGTTTTGGACCCCATCCCCACACGCCGTCAATAAGGATAATGGGGTGGGGCTATTCATGGATGCTCCAATCCATGGATGGCTAGCCCACTGATACAGAGGGAGAACTGTACATAGCAAGAAAATCCACCTACCAAAGGAGGCACATGTGACTGCTATACTTGGTTAGAAGAAGAAAGTTTTTCGGCAGTAGTGCCAATCCTTTACACAAGTAGTGTCAATCAGGAACAGGAGACATGCTGCCCTCTAAATGTTGAACTCCCAACTTCCCAATTGCCTCACTGCTGGCCATAATGGCCAAGGCGTCTAGGATCTGCAGTCCAATTATACTGAAGGCTACATGACACACAGCCGAGGTAAATTTACTTGTTCATTTATTCAATTTATACTATGCTTTTCTCCCAAGACAGAACCCAAAGTAGCTTACAGTAATTTAAAAGAAAAGTTTAGCTAAAAATCTTAATTTACAAAAGTTGGGGAAAACCAAACAAATCTATTTTAAAAGTACATGGTTTAAAAAAGTTTGACATGTGTAAAGCATAATTGAAAAGCTGCAAGATAAAATGGACAAAGACTGCCCCTAAATAAAGAAGATGTAAATAAACTCAGGCTGCCCCTTATACCCAAGACGTAGTATGATAACCATGAGTTCTTTCTACTATCCTTTGAACACCAATATTGAAATTTATAGAATGAGGAAAATAAAAGCCATCTCAATAAAAAAGAAATTACACTAATAATGGAAAATACTAACCTGGTTTTCTTCAGTTTTGACATTTTCAAAACATGCATTACATTGAATGACAACAAAAATGTATCAAGAGCATAATGGGTTTTTAATTTATCTCACCCATTTTAACACAGCTTCTCAAGAAGCTCGTGTTAGTCATTAATGAGTACTCATTTTTAAACACCAAGTAACTGCCTCAAAGATGATGCAATGAGTCCATTTGTCTATACGGAAAGGTCTGTAGGCAAAAATTGCAACCAGTGAAAGCCCCTATATTCCGAAGACAAAAGAGAAGAAGTATGCATAATGCTGTAGTTAAGGTCTCACTCAATAGCTGCCCACCATATTGGCACGTAATTTGTAAATAATGTACAAATACAAGACAGTGCCATGCAATTGCATTCTACAAAAGTGCTGGTCAAAGTGGTGGTCTTTGGATAGATACCAGTCAGTGAACCACCAGTAGCTGGTCTTCAGTGAGTTTCCAGGAAATCAAACAATTATTCCACAAATATGGTACATATCCCTGGCATATTATGGTGGGAAATTGGTTCCCCCACATCAGATAGGTTGAGAACACTGTTTTACAATGCATACGTATTTATTAAATAAATATACAGTTCCTGAATATTCAGATGGGTTTGTCTGTACCACAACAAAGCACAGGTAGCTCGAGATGTGGATCTTCCTAGCGCTTTGGAATTTTTTTTATTTTATTTTTATTTTTATTTTTGGACTATAACTCCCACTTCAGGAATGATAGTTCTCCAGCCATCATAGCTATGACCATATTGGCTGTGGAATTAACTTTTGTATGGTCTGGATCTCTATTCAGTGACCAGAACTATTGTCCCTTTAACTTCAGTAAGCAATTCTAGTGGCCCTCCAATTTCTGGCCAGAATTGTTATTCCATGTTTTGGTACTCATGACTATGCAACTGTAATTAATCTATAATTGTCTCAGTGCCATTGATTAGCAGCGTCAGTAGAACAACTGTCACTAGAAGCAGAAGCTATCTAGGCTACCCCTTCACCGAGAGCAGCTGCCGCAATGCAATCATGTAATCATGTTTTTTATATTGTATACTGTATATTTTATATTGTATATTTCTAATAATTGTCTTTAATTTGTTTGGTTTGATTTGTTTTTGGGGGGTGAGTGGGGGTGGGAATGAGGGACGGGATCTGATTTGATGTGACTTGTTTTGATATTTTGAATACTGTACGCCGCCCCGATTGCTTGGCAGAGGGGCGGGATATAAATAATAATAATAATTATTATTATTATTATTATTATTATTATTATTATTATTATTAAGCAGGGTTGTCCAAAGGGTAAATAGCATCATGGCAAGAAGCACATTAAGCACTTCCCCATATGTGTGTATGTGTGTGTCTATTTTAAAAAATCTGTACTCGTACAGTCATCCCTCCTGATTTGCTGACTTCCCATTTGCGGTCTTGAGTTTCTACGAAGCTGGGAGGGATAAAATGGTGCATGCGCCTGTGGCACGTGTGTGATGGCACGTCCCACCATTTTATTCAATAGGACTTGAATATTTTCGTTTTTCCCAATTCGCAGTGGGGTCCAGAATGGATCCCCTGTGAATTGGGAGAGACAACTGTATATGTAATGCCATCTCAAAATAAAAGTACATTGCACTGATATGTATCAAGAATGGGTGCTACTATACTGAAAAACTGAAAAGGAAACAAACTTTAAAGCTTATTGATAGACGTTAATGTTTGTAGAGTGTACCCAAACATGTAAAACCTTGGGGGCAAGTGGGAGGTTAAAGGCATTTAAAGCTCGCTAAGTTCAGGGATGCAGTGGCTCAAGTGGTTAAGACTCTGACTCTGTTGATTGCAAGATCAGCAGGTTGGCAGTTCGAGGCCTGGGTGCTGCATGATGGGGTGAGCTCCTGTCACTAGTCCCAGCTTCTGCCAACCTAGCAGTTTGAAAGCATGCAAATCCAAGTAGATAAATAGGTACCACTTTGATGGGAAGATAAACAGCATTCTGTGCAATCATGCTGGCCACATGATCACAGAGTAGTCTCTGACAACGCTGGCTCTTGTAACAGGGATATGCACCACCCCTGTGGTTGGACACGACTTGACAACCTTGTCAACGGAGAATACCTTTACCTTTTACCTAAGTTCAGCACAGCACCCCTTTCAGCTCAGTGCCTGGGGAAGTGACCAGCTTGCCATTCTGAAGTCCAGCCCTGAGCACATTCTGAAACCAATGGTGATCCCAGATGTTATCACTATTACTATTGCAAGTTGTTTCAAGCTACCACAGAACACTAGATCTCTCCACAGGAGATAAATAAGATAGCTGACTAGCTCAGTCAATAGGCAAACTTTTGCTGCCCACTTCAGGTTGAATCTTTGGGGCTGTGAGGTAAAAGACAGATTTTTTTTTTTAAAAAAATCATTTACTTATGTTATGATCATTTTTACAATCACAAGAAATGCCATTTAGATATTATGCCTCAACAAAAACATCTCTGCTATAATGTATAAGCATACCTCACTTAAAGCTCTGACAACGAAGCTCCTTTTTACAACTTTTTGTTTGTTTTTCCCTCTTTTCCTCCTCATCCTGTATCTAGCTGGATGTTGTTGTTGTTGTTGTTGTTATTTAATAGCATTGGTATTTGGAGAATGATGAAGGAGGACAGAAGAAACACAGATTTTCTGCCCTGGCTCAATGCTATGTAATTCTGGGAGCTGTAGTTTTGTGAGACATTTAGCCTTCTGTCAGAGAACTCTGGTGCCACAATAAACTACAGTTCCCAGGGGAGTTAAAGTAGTCTCAAAGTGCTCCTAAGCCATGTGAGAATTTCCCAACCACCATTACTAGTGAAAGACTCAGCTAGGGGAATGAGCTCATGTGTGGAAGGAAGAGTAGGAAACAATACCGAATGAAGCAATCCGTGCAGCTGTGTGGTGGTTTTAAGGGACCCTGAAAAGAAGTTTCATCCAACCTTCATTTCCACCATGGTCCTAAGGCTGCTGGTTACCTTTGTCTTTCTGCACACTAATACTTTGACTGAAAGACCCCCTGCTACCCCCTTTTCCCCTTACTGCCCCCCTGGATCTTTCCACTGCCTCCAGGGGCACATACCACCCACTCTGAGAATCACTGATTTAGGAGTGTGTGTTTTAGTTCCTTTATTTATCCAACCCAATTTTTATTATTTACACTACACACATGTATATCTATTGTGTTCCTGTCCAAAGGGTTACGGTCTAGAACAAATAAGACACTAGTGGAAGTGAGAAGAATGGACAAAAAAATTTATAAAACTATTCAAGGGGAATGTGGTTATGTAGATTCTTATCCCTTTCTGTTCTTAATGTCTCCTTCCTTTTTCTGTCTAATAATTAGACTATACATCTTGAGGAAGATACTTCTTGTTTTTAATTTCTGTGAAATTTCTATTTCTGTTTATTTCTATAAAATTGATGATGATGATGTTTATATATCACCATCAATTTGCATGTCACTTTACAGAGTGACAGGAAAAAGACAAGTCCCTGCTGCCAATGAACATATAGTCTAAAATTAGATGTGGAGGCGACAACAGAGGGAGGGTAGGAAGATGGGGGCAAGAGCAACTAGAGAAGCAGATGTGTTCCATTCAGGCATTCACATAGGCAGAAGTATATGGTATATATGCTAACACAAGTTGCATATAAGATTACTAACCTACATAGCTGCAAACAATGACGACTTCCTCAGAAATCCAAATTCCTTTATAGATTCCAAGAAACTTTTTGCTAAACTTCACAGTCTGGTTATCAACCAGTCCTCTGTCTCTCTCTCTCACACAGGGGTTGATTTGTATTTAAAATGTACTGAGTATGGAAACGCCAAGCCAACCACTGGACCATGAGGGCATATGGTGACATATTATTCCATTCCTAGCTTGCTGCCATCTAACACAATATAAATCCTCATGCATAATAGGAGGAGAATTATATCAATCAAACATTCTATACAGAATTACAGTTTACCTTGAAAGAGTGGTAGCTATTTCCTTATTTTGTTCTTTCTCTGTTTCATATTTTTTTAGATTTTCTATTTCACCTTGGTTTTACGAACAAATCAAGAACAAAGCAAAAGAAATGTTGATATAAATATAAATTTTGATATAATCCCAAACATAAAATATGTTAAACTGCATTATTTCTGCAGTGCAGATTAGACCTATGATAAAAGCATTGCCAGCTCATGGTACAAACTGTGAACATCTCTCTGAGACAAACAGCATCTGCTATATATATATATATATATATATATATATATATATAAACCATATCCATTTAATATTTGTAAATCATGCTGTAATGATTATTTTTTATCATAAAATGAATAGCCTAAGCTTTTGTATAGTTCCTTGGAAGTAAGTCTCTCTGTAAGAGCCAGCATGGTGTTGTGGTTTGACTATGACTAGGCTTCGAATCCCCACTCAGTCACATAAGCCCACTGGGTGACCTTGTGCAAGTCATACTCTCTCAGCCTGAGAGGAAGGGAAAGTCAAACCTCCTCTGAACAAATCTTGCCCCTGTGATAGGTTCACTTTAAGGTCGCCATAAGTCTGAAACAACTTGAAGGCACACAATAACAAAATCACAATGTATTTGACTGGTCTTACTTTCAGGTATATTCACATAAGTTTGTAGTGGGGATGCAATGAGAATTTGAAGAATTGGGTAGATAGTTAGAATAAATCTCTGTCCTTGGTTTTATTTTTTATTTTTCTGTAGTGTGACATAGTATTTTGAGCATTGAACGATGACTCTGGAGACTCTGGGTTTGATTTCCAGCTCAGCCATGAAACCCACTGGATGACCTTGGGCAGGTCACATACTCTCAGCCTCATCTGAAGAAATCTTGCCAAGAAAACCTCATGATAGGTTTGCCATAAGTCAGAAATGACTTGAAGGCACACAACAACAACAACAACAACAACAAAACTTTTAAGAATGCTGAATTTCTCTGGCTCTCACAATTTTCATTTGTCATTTCTTCATTTTGAAATTAATTAGCATACAGCATAATTTAATTTTACACCTTATAACTGATGCTTTATTATGATGTTATGTAATATTAATTGACTTTTAACTTTTAAGTTATATTTATTATTGATTGAGACATATGGAAGACCAGTGAATAATAAAATAATGTTGTATATATGCAAGAACAACACTACAATATAGTAGTATGAAGGTACCATTTCACACGTAGTCTCGTTAAGCCAGGTGTCCCCCATCTTATATCTATGCATTTCATTTTTATTTTTTATTTTTTTATTTTTATTTTTTGCCCTATTTTTTGTCAGGGATGATGGGAGTTGTAGCTCTTCACCTCTGGCTCTAACTCACCACCTTGTTATGCAGCAGAGCTGACCAGCTTTGGTCAGTGGTTGATGCTTCTTTCCCAAACAGCAGAGTTTCAGAGAATAGGCTGAAGACCCTGACAAACTCTCCAAGCCTTCTCTCTCTTCTTCCTGAGATGTCTCCAAACTTCTCCAGGATTCTTCTGGCTCTTGTATCTTCCCTCAAGACACCAGACAACTCAGTAGTCTTATATAAAAGATCTACTTTATTCTGCTATATACATAAATACTATATGCCCTACAAATCACAATCTCTACTCCACCAAAATATTCCACACTACACCACAATGTACATTAGCAAACATTGCAATTTATAGCCATTGTTAGACACCACCCACCAGTCAGTTTCCACCCAGTGGGTGTGTACATACATCTTGATTGGTCCACATAGATCATCCCATACCTAAGACCAACCCAAGTGTTTCATCACTTTACCTTGACCACTTAATGAGTCTCAGGTGTTTGCAATCTATCACAGGTGTTCTCAATATACCTTCTATAACTTTGTCCTTGGCTCTCAAGGCTTCTTAATTATATTATCTTTTTCACCTGTGTATCTTCCTGATTGCTCCTGCTTAGTCACTTTGACATTCACATACATATTTTTATTTCTATTACTGTATATCCCATGTTGCTTTTTCCTTAACAGTGCAGTACCTTACATTTCACCATATTGAAATTCAATTTGTTAGCTTTGGCACAGCTTTCTAATCTATTAAGGTCATTTTGAATTTTCATCCTGTCTTCTGGGGTATTAGCTATTCCTCCTAATTTGGTGTCGTCTGCACATTTGAGAAGCATGCCCCGTATTCTTTTCATCCAAGTCATTGATAAAGATGTTGAATAGCAATGGGCCCAGGACAGAACTCTGAGGCACCCTACTGGTCACTTCTCTTCAGGATGAACAGGAGGCATAGGTGAGCACCCTTTGTGTTCGGTCAGTCAACCAATTACTAATCCACCTAACAGTTGTATTGTCTAGTCCACATTTTACTATCTTGTTTGCAAGAATATCATGGGGGATTTTGTCAAAAGCCTTACTGAAATCAAGATATCCTATGTCTACTGCATTCCCTTCATCTACCAAGCTGGTAATTTTATCAAAAAAAGAGATCAGAATAGTCTTGTTTTTGAGAAACCCATGTTGACTTTTAGTGATTATGGCATTCCCTTCTAAATGTTCACAGACTCTCTTTTTAATGAACTGGTCTAGAATCTTTCCCAGTATTGATGTCAGACTAACTAGGCGATAGTTGTTGGGATCCTCTTTTTCCCCCTTTTGAATATGGGGACAATGTTTGCCCTTCTCCAGTCTGCTGGGACTTCTGTTCTCCAGGAGTTCTCAAAGTTTATTGACAGTGGCTCTGAGATTACATTTGCAAGTTCTTTTAATATCCTTGGATGTAGTTCATCTGGTCTTGGAAACTTAAATTCATTTAGGTTAACCAGGTATTCCTGTATTACCTCTACTTATTCTGTGCTGCATTTCCCCTATGACTTTACCTATTCTTTGCTGCATTTCCCCTTTGCTGTATTTCCCCATGTCCTTGCTTTGTAGTTCCCCTTAATAGTAAAAAAGAACTGTTTTCTTTGAAAGAGAAATGTTCCACCACCAGCACCACCTTAGAGTTTTCACTGTCTTTTTCTGAATCTTCATCTGTCTACAATATGTTTGACAAGAAACAAATGTTTCCACTAAATGTGGGTGTAGTACACTTTTGTATAATGACATCATAACTTCTGAGTCATTTAGCAGTTCCTAATAGTGGATTTGCATTCTTTTTGCTGTAGCACAAAAAGCTGACTTTTTCACTGAGCTTTTCATTGTTAACCTAATATCTTTTTTTCTGTATCACAAAAACAGAGCACCAATTAAGGCCAACCCAGCTTTTAGTATATTGATAAAATTAGCACAGTATCTACCAAACTCAAATGTATGTTTCAAAACCCATTTTTGTGTGTGTGTGTGTGTACTGTGATATGGGATACAGTGACTCAAGTGGTTAAGACACTGACTGCTGATTGCAAGATTGGCAAGTTGGCAGTCTAAGGCCTGGGTGCTGCATGATGGGGTGAGCTTTGTCATTAGTCCCAGCTTCTGCCAACCTAACAGTTCAAAAGCATGCAGATGCACAGAGTAGTCTCTGACAACGTTGGCTCTTCGGCTTAGTAACAGAGATGAGCACTGCCCCCTATGGTCGGACACGACTTGACAACCTTGTCAATGGGGAGTACCTTTACCTTTACTATGATATTACAATACCATCAATCACTATTACAATTCCTTGAAAAAGTCCTTCACATATATTGTTGGTATCAGATGTGTAGAAGAGATCATAAGTCCCACTTTTCCTCTTCATCCTGTGTCTAGCTGTGTATTTTTTTAGTACCACCAGCATTTGGAGGATGGTGAAGGAAGCCTGTAGAGACAAAAACATTTGATGTCATGTTTCAGCAGTGTGTCTGCAATAAACATTGCAATAAACTAAGTCTGACTTGGGAAAGACTAGGATTCAGTTCTAGCCAGTCCTACTATAGCCTTGTATACCTGTCTGTAACAGGAAAGGTAAACAACTGCTGTATACAGAGCATGGGTGCAGAACAAAACAGAGAGAAAAGGGAGAACAGATAATATTGTCTCAGAACTTATCCCAGCATGTTAAAAAAAAAGTATAGACCTTCAACTTTAACCATCAAAGTGGAAAGCATAAGAAAAGTGAAGGCTAGTGAAAGAAAAAGTCATCCTTGGATGCATTTTGGAAGAAGTCATCAAGTGATCTCTAGAAAAGTCAAAATGTTTTTGTTTACTTTTACAAGATTTACCTGACTTGGTTGTTTCATTTAACATGCACATTTTGTTGTTTTTGGATTAAAGGTTTGTGGAAACATATTGAGCAATTCTTGTTTTTTGTGGTATAGGAACCTATCCCTATTTTTTTTCCCCATCTTATTGTGTTAAAGCAGTAATGCCCAGGAACACATGTAGTTTGTTAACCAAGGTATATCTGTGTATTAGGATTTAAATATATTTTTATCATTTACTATAGGCCACACAAAATAACATGCTATACAAATTTAAACAAAATAGAGAACTATTGCCCATTATACTGTTAAAAACAATACAATTGCTCAGAATTATCCGTGTTATAATCAACAACATTCTTCAGTGGATTCTCATCAACATTTAGTAGCCATTAACACAATAGGTAGTATCTTTAGTAATACTTCCTGACATTTCTTTTGGTTGGATTCGTTTTTGTAATGATTCATATAAAGAAAATGAAGTCTAGTTTTCTCATATGGCTACAAACCTTACAGAGCACAAAATACAGATATCCAAAGCTGTAGAAGGAAATTGCTGCAGTCTTAATAAAGTGAATATTTCTTTTCACAAAGATGTTTGGATGATGTATCAAGTAATTCTCTAGTGCATGCTTAAATATAAACAGCCTTTACCATAGTGCTATTTTTACTTCTACCAGTAGAGATAGATCTTGCTAGATAAACATGTCTGTTGTTCTCCTTTTAAACGGTTTGTTTCTACCAACAGTAGGAATCAAGTGCTCTAGTGAGAATCCATGCTAATGAGTCATCTGAAGGATTTTTTGAATCCAAGTTGGTGACCCAGAACGAGTAAAATATGAATGTTCCTGGAGACAGATTTTAGCGAGTTTGTCTGTTGCCATGTTCATAATTTTAATACAAAAACAAAGTATTTGCTGTTCAGCTGTCCAGTTGCCCAGTTTATTCAGATTACTTTGGAGCTTTTCAATCTGCTTGGAACTTTACCATTATGACTCAATTTTAACTGCTGTTCCCTTAGAATCCAGAAACCGTGTACAGTGGCCTCTTGGTATCCACCAGGATCTGGTTTCAGGAACCCCTATGGCTTTGATGGTGAACCTATAGTGCCCATGCCAGAGATAGTACATGATGCCATCTCCCCCGGAACTCGAAGGGTGGGGAGGAGAAGGAAGAGGTGTGTGCCTCTTATTCTTCCCCCCTCACTCCCCCGGCCTTCAGCTGTCTCTGGAGAAGCAACTGAAGGCCCAGAAGGGCGGGAGGGGGGGGAGAAATACCATCCCAGAAATCCCACCCCCAGAGGGCAGAGGTCCTGCCTCCAGAGGGCAGAAGTAACACCCGGTGCCATAACAACTTTTAGTTTGGGCACTCAGCCCCTAAAAGCTTCACCTTCACCACCCTATGGATACCAAAATCCATGGATGCTCAAGTCCCATTATATACAATAGTATAGTAAATTGCAACATTATAAAATGGGAAAATTAAGGTTTTCTTTTTGGATTTTTTTTTTGGGGGGGGGGATATTTTCAAATTGTGGATGGTGGAATCTGTAGATATAGAGCAGGGGTAGGCAACCTTTCCCCTTTAAGGGCCTAGGGACTTCAGAATCCCAGGAGCTATTGGCCAACATGGGACTATTGGCCAACATGGCTGGGCTTCTGGCAGCTGAAGTCCCTTGGCCCTTAAAGGGGAAAGGTTGCCTACCCCTGATATAGAGGGCTGACTGTATTTTCATCCCAGTTATGTGGAGATTAAGTTAGTCAGCCAGACTTGTTATCATAGTAAATCATAATTTAACCAAGTAAAATTTGATTCCCCAATTTTACTTAAAGAACTTTAAAATCTTGATATTGTCTTACTTGGTTTGCATTTGCACTTTAAAAAGTTGTCACAGTTTGAATATGACACCTATTCAGTGTAAATCTTAGGAAATAATAGACTAGAATAGGGTTCAGGTGAAGTACGTAATCTAAATTAGCTAGTTGTGCTTCGGAATAAACAAGAGCAGCTAAAGGTCTCTCTGCATTTCATAAGATACAAATAACATCAGTTCCTAACATAAATCACCTAGAAATTTATTTATTGTCTACTGTCAGTCTCCATATCAATCATTTTAAGATTCAGAAATTGATATAATGCAGCATTTTTGAGGGACAGTATAGTCTGATTGTCATTATGTTGTTTTTTGTAGCTATACTGATATAAGACCAGGACTAATGAACATTTGGGTTATAGTCCTAAATTAGTTGGGAATGAGGGCTGAAATTAGATGGTCCAGATGGATTGGGGCCATGGCAACTGCCATGGTGCTGGCCAAAAAAGGAGCGGTTTTCAACTGTTCCTTTTTCAGCCACGGAAAAGCTGTCTTTAGCAGCTCTTCCATGGCACTGCAGTGGCTTCACAGTATGTTGGGGGCTTGCGGCATGTAGCCGCTATGCCCTTAAAATGCCCGGAAGCCAGCCAATGTGTGGCTGTTCTGGGCACCTTCAGGGCGTCATGGGGGTGTGTGGTGTGTGCACGCCACACTCCTAAGCTGCCCTCAGCCACTCCAAAGGCGGTTTTTAGTGCCAGTCTGTAACAGCCCTAAGTGTCTCTTACCTTAATGAGGACTTTTGAGTAGACGTGCCTCTGGTAGCATAACTTTAGAATACTGTACATGATGTTACTTTTCTTTCCCTGCATTACAGGTCATAAGGTATAATGTGATATTTTCCTGAATATTTATTATATGTATACCAAACTCACCCCAAATGTAAATTACAGACAGAAGAGATGTTGGCTTGAATTAGAGTTTAGATTTATTAATTATTTGTTTACTTTCTAGAGATATTTTAGGTCTGCTGTGCAAAACAGCTCACAAACTGAAAAGCAAATAAATGAAAACCAACTGCATCCTTTCCTCACATAAAACAAAACAAAAAAAAAATACAATTAAAACAAGTGGAAAGTTTGCTTTAAAATTCAGGTCAGACAAAATCTTGTAGCATCCCAAACATATATAAGGAATTTCTCCTTAGAAAATAATGTAGGTAAAAGGATCCAAACTTTTTTAGATGCTTATTTACAAAATGCATTTTGTAAAACACATTTGTACTGCAATTTTCAGCTTCTATTATTTCCTACTGTTGTTTACTCTAAAAAAAGAAAGAAAGTGAAACCACTCCTGCTTGTACATGAATAATTGACAAAATGGATTCCATACCTGTTTGGATGCCACATCTGAAGGCAGTTGGAAAGCTTTTGGTGGGATTGATATTGGAAAAGTACAGTTAAAAGCTCCTATGCACATGCAACTACCATTTAGGCTACTTATTTTCATCTCTCTCCATACACACACACACACACACACACACACACACAATCTATACCTATGTATGTATGTATAATGCATTCACAAAGATACAGATCCATAGCATGTCATTATAGGCACATATGTTGCATTTTTATTGAGCTGGATGAAGAGCTGCAAGTTGTATCATTCCAGAACCTGCAACAAATAAACAACTGTATAACAGACAGCAGACACCTTCTAATATCAGAGGGGTCCTATTTGTGCCCTATTATCTCCATCTAGATTATGTTACTGTGTCTGCAAGTTTGATGGATCAACAATTGATTATCCTTTTCTTTCAGCCCTTCATTCACCATTTGTTTATCATGAAGAGGGGTGAATGGGCTCATGAGTGCTGCAGCTCATTCCATAGGTTCAAGCATGCCTGATTACAATAACCTTACCTTCTAGCAAAAAGATGAGTAATCTCTCTCAGCTGATGACAGTGTCCAGTTTCAGACAGGTTCTCAGGTCCACATTCCCATGGTGTGTAGGTAGTGGGACTCCAAATGCCAGCATGTTTTAGATTAAAGATCTTAGTGTTAGTAAGTCTTCAGAATTTCAATGTTATAAATGGAGGGGTGACCACAAAAATGGGGAAGTGGTGGTATAAGGAAAAGGGGTTAGGGTTCTCTAGGTCCAGCTCCCCACAAGGGGGCTGCATTTAGCCCCAGGTCTAAAGTTCCGCCACCTCCATTCTGGTGCTTAAGGATGCTCAACAAGATTTCATTTACTTTTCTAGCACTGGTGGCCAAAAATTTTCCACTCATTGTGGATGTGGAGTAGACAAACCTATCAGCTTAACAATAGCAGCTTCATTTACACTAACCAGTCTCTTAAGTGTTTCGTGGGTTTTTCGGGCTGTGTGGCCATGTTCTAGAAGAGTTTCTTTCTGATGTTTCGCCTGCATCTGTGGCTGGCATCTTCAGAGATAAGATAACCAGTGTGCCTCTCTGAAGATGCCAGCCTCAGATGCTGGCGAAACGTCAGAAAGAAACTCTTCTAGAACATGGCCACACAGCCCAAAAAACCCACAAAAAACTATGGATGCTGGCCATGAAAGCCTTCGACTTCACAGTCTCTAAGTGGTTTACAACTGTAAGCTTTATTTTTTTAAGTGTATTTACAGTCGTGTTTACAACTGTAAATGTATTTTTTTAAGTCTATAGTAACAAACCAGAATTCTGTATTCATGGCAGCTATAATTCATTGGGACATTGTATAAGATGCCTCAAAATTCAGCAGAATTGTTCAAGTTGCAGTGCCCAGTTTCAGGTTGAAAAGTCAAAATTCCAGTTGTGGGCTCCCTAAATGCAAAACAGATGACATAATTTATTGGGAGATTTATATTGGACACTTCAACATTTGACAACGGTCTTGGCTAACCTATCATAACACAAAGTAAGAAAATGTTTTTTTAAAAAAACTGTAATAATAAAATAGAAACATTTGTATCTGGGCAACCATGATTGTTTGTATCTGTGGCATCCATAAAAGTTACTACAGGACATTTGTAGCTATGGCAACCATAAAGGTTACCTACAGGATTGCCACTTCCCTTATAATCTGCGCACATACACTCAGGTCCTCCTGGGAACATTTACTCCAACCAGCGTTGGCGGCTGTCAGACATAGTACTTTTTCTTCAGCAGCCCTTGTAGAATGACCTACCGGAAGAGTTTCAGCAGCTGCATATACTGTCTGAATTCAAAACAGCATTATAGACCAATCCCTTCCAGCAAGCTGCTTATCCAGATTATTTTTAAATTTTGAATTTTGAATGATTTATTTTAAATGTGGATTGTTTTAATATGTGTATATCTTATTTGTCTTTTTAAATTGACAAGTATTTTAACTGATGCATTTTAACAGATGTTGTTTATCTATTAATTGTTGCTGTTTCCTAATGCGATCCATGGAGAAAGGCAGGTAAGAAATAATAATAATAATAATAATAATTGTTGATGTTGTTGTTATTGTTGTTATCAACCATAATTAATTGAGGCATTGTACTCGGTATTTTACAGTGCTTTTCTTCTTGCAACCCAAGTTGCAATGACCAGTTTCAAACTGACATTTCCAAACACAGAAGCAAATGGAGGGTTTGCCATAACTTATCAGAGGTTTATAAAATCTCAACAATCAAGAAAAGAATCTCTGAGACACTCCTGCTAAGAGTCTTTAGACAGGGAAAATAGAAAGGAGGGGGAAAAGGCAAGTAAGACATCAAATACAACTAGGGATGAAATGATTGTTGGAAAAGTATATGAGATTTTAAAGGGGGAAGAAAAATAGAAAAGGGCTTTCTGAAGTCCTGCTTATAAAATTCCTGACATTAAAAAAGAGGGTGGCAAATCAAAAACTCTTGAAGACCTGGGCAGCACCAAGGACACTTGACCTGGTAGAAAAATGAAATTTAGTAGATTTAAAAATAAAACCAAAACAATTTAATTAGTGGTTTGGTTTCAAACTCTTTTAAAAATAATATATATATATATATATATATATATATATATATATATAAAATTTGCCATCATGAGGGCCAATGTGGGATGGAAGATGTGATGTGAAACTAATAAAAAACAAAATGTGAAACACAGAACGAAGAACACTGGGCGTGTTAATTATAACAATGAAACTTTGTAGGTACCATTATTTAAATAAGAGGTGGCTGAGTTGTGTCCACTGTTCCCACACCATACCGAATCCTTACTAAATTAAAGCTGCTTTGAGTCCCTATGTTGGGAGAAAGGTGAGATATAAGAAAATAATAATAATAATAATAATAATAATAATAATAATTTTGTAATAATATTACTCATAAATTATAATTCCCATATATCACTGAATAGTTGTGACATAAAACAACTAGCACAATTAAAATTATACCTTTAAATTACAATATATGCACAGAATAAATGTATTTATGTATACATTGTCTCATGTGTTTAAAGTGAAAATTTGATAAAATGTGATGTTTTTAAGAAACTTTTAAAAAAATTACTTTTTTAAAAAAAATAAAAATTTTGAAATTTGAAATTTTATTCTTTAGAAATCTGTTGCCTCTCCTTTCTCCTCCTACTCAGCCTCACCACACTCACACCATCTCTTCAGCATTTTAAAGAGACACAGGCGAATGTCACAGCTCATTTCTGCCAAAAGGCATATATTTGAGGAGCAGTGGTGTCATCCCCACTTAGGGTGTTGTCTGGCGGAGTCCGCACGCACGCATTCCCCCTACGCTCTAGTGATGCCACTGCTTGAAGTGGAATATTGAAATGTTCACAGTTATAAACAATGGAATTAAATGGTCTCTTCTTCAGGAATCAGCATTTTGAAGTGCATGCTTACAAGGATAGAGATAATGAACACCAGGAAGAGAATCATGCTGTGTATTGGAATCACACTGCTTATAGATTCATCATAGCTCATGACAAAGGTACTCTAAGTGGACCTCCTGCCATTGTGCCATGCTGACATTGCTTTGTATTAGCTCCTCTTAGATCCCTGTAATCCTGAGCCTTCGGATCTTGTTCAACATGTTTGCCCCACTTGGTAGGCATGTTTGTAAGTATTACAAATGGAAATGAACTCTAATCTTTCTCTGTGCTTCTAACAATGAATTTAAATCCCTTAATATAACTTGATATTTAACATAATTTGCTTTTTACAACAAAATTTGTCTTAAATATAAAACTCTGATCAATCTGTTACACGTTTTTAAAAAACTTTGGACATAACCAAAGCAATTCAAAGGTAAATCTGTGAGTTTATTCACAAGCCAGCATATTCAAAATCAGTGGGCTAAGGTACCACTTTGTCATCTGGAAGCTCACCAAATTTATGTCCCATTTCTAAGAAGTGCTTTATTGGTGTTTGGGAAGATGTATACTTACTGACAGATTTGGCAGACCAGTGTGATGCCACAAACCACAATGTTAGATGGATAATAGTGTGAATTGAATTGGTCTGTAGAATTTGTACTTAGAAACAGACTTTGAGCCCGGTTAATTTAGAAGAGTACGCTGAAGTCGAATAGACTTTTCTGGAAGAATACTACTCTGCCAAATCAGCTAGCTAGACAGGCAGCTACTGGATATCTATCTGCACTCATATTATGTTTATTTATCTGTCTATCCAGCTTATTCATTTATTAATGATACTTGTTTATTGCCTTTCAGATCACCACAACTCCCAAAGCAATGGACAAGATAGATTTAAAGCTTTAGTTAAAATCAGATTATACCTCTGTGTCTAGGCTTTTTGGTTGGTTTGGTTTTAACAGTTTTTTTTTTAAAAAAAAACATAATTAAAACAGTCTCAAAAGCCAACCTTTGACTCTAAGGAGCAAATACATAGCAATAAAGCCATGCCTGCCCACTGAAAGCTTGGTAGGGATGAAGCTAGCCAATGAGCCTAGTGGATGGGAATTCAGTAGGCAATGTCCTGTTTCAGAAAAAGCCCTGTCACTCGCCCTTAGAATCTTGGAATAGTGAGACAGACAACAGGGCTTCCCTTGAGAATCTCAGTTTCAGAAGAGACATACATTGAAGGAGGAGGACTATCTGCCTGTCTATATATTCATCCATCATTAAAAAAAACATTCAAACACAATGAATTGTCCAAGCTTGTTTTACAATGAGTAAATACAAATGAATTTATTGTATTTAAGCCTAAGTAAGTATATAGGTATAACATTTCCATCACCACCCCAGTACATGCTTCTTAAAGGTATGCCCCACTGAATTTAAATGGGCTTAACTCTCCATTATATGAATATTTTACTATATGTTTCCATTATCCTAAATATGCCTTCACAATTAATTCCTGTTTCACCTCTGAAATTTAATTATTTGTTTATTTACTTGTGGTCATCCAGAAAGAATGCTTTCAGAGCATAATAAAATAACACATAAATAGGAATAACTATTAAAACAGAAGTCATGACAGTACACACAGCAGGGGAGAAAACTCAGATCACACTGGGATGCTCTAGAACACCTAAATAAATTTACAAGGTTATATTTTGGATCCTGAGTCCATCTCTGGAGATTAAAAATTCTGTAGTAGTTGACATGCTATCTGAATTTATAACCAATGTTCAGACTCTATTCTAAATCAGAATAGATCAGAACTACTGGAAAGATTGAATCAATGGGAGAATTCAGACTTTCTAGAACAATATCTTAACCAATAAAGTGTATTGACTGACTCGGAGGGTTGCCCTTCTTTGGAGGGCTTTAAACTGTCATCTTTCTGGAATGCTTTAGTTGTGTATTTAAAAAGTTACAGTGGATCCAGATTTAGTTGTGACTAATCCCACACTACACTGTTATAGCATTATAGTTTTACTTTTACTGCTTGGTTGCCTCCTGTAGCATTCTGGAGTTTGTACTTTTGTGATGCCTAAGACCTCTCTGGCTGAGAATTCTAAATACCCTTCCCTAAACTGCAAATCCCAGGATTCCACAGGAGGCAGTCATGTCAGTAAACTGCTATAGTAGTGCTATAATAAGGTTGCCATTTGTCCCAGAAAACTTGGAAAAATTCTATATTGAAGGAACTAAAAGATGTCCCAGCCAGCTGAGCCAGTTGATGGAGTAAATTTTGGATTTCTCCTTTGTTCCAAGCCCATGGGTAGGTTAAAATGTGGCATTGGCAATGAACCAAAAAAAATGCAAGAAAATTGGCTCTGGAAAGAGCCTTATCCCACCCTGCAGGCTCTGGTTGCTACTGCACATCTAGCATTGCCACCTTATTCTTCCATTTCCTCCCCACTTCGTTCAACAGGCCCAAAAGCTGGGAAAGGAAAGGAGGCAAGTAGATAGAGATATGTGTTGTGTGGTGATTGTGGCTTGAGCCTAGGGATAGGCAGCACAGTGGAACTTTGCTTCAAAATTGCCTTGGGAGAGTAAAGGGTGTTCCTCTATTCTCTGGGACTGCTTGGAAGCCTCCCTCTCTTCAAACTGGGGGTGGGGGGGAAGAGAAGGAAAAAAGAGCTCTTAGTCTGATACTATATCCAGGGGATAGCTGTTTTGACCATATAACAAAGTACAATAACATCCAAAATCCACAAAACAGTGATACTTTTACGTCTGCCAACCAAAATGTACAAGATACATACTGAGGTTGCAAAAGTGCAATGATTAATGTGTTGAATTTGCATAATTAGAATGCAAGTTAATATGCATACTTATAATAATTTGCATGATATCCAAATTGGATGCCCAGATAGGAGAAACTAGAATATGGCAACCTTACACTATAACAGTGTAATGCAGTAGTATCCTAAGTGAAGTCCAATTGATTTCAGTGAGCTAAAGTGAATTTTGTCTAGGTTTGGATCTAAAAATGCAAACCTGCCTTGTTAAAAAGAAGAACCCACTGGGTGATGTTATGGAAGTCACATTCTCTCAGCATCAGAAGACAATGACAATTCCCACAGAACAAATCTTGCCAAGAATACCCCAGGATAACTTCACCTTAAGATTGCCATAAGTCGGAAATGATTTTAAGGTACATAGAAGCAGCATTATTTCTGAAAGAAACACTTCAAATTTGATATTGCTTCATGTAGACAGTGTGACATTGTGGTTTGAATGTTGGACTATGACTCTGGAGAACAGGGTTCCATTCTCAGCTTGGCCATGAAACTCACTGAGTGACCTTGGGCAAGTGACATGCTCTCAGCCTCAGGAGGAGACAATGACAAACCTCCTCTGAATAAATCGTGTCAAGAAAACTCGATGATAAGTTCACCTTGGAATTACCATAAGTCAGAAATGACTTCAATGCACAAAAAACACACATACACATATAACATATTGTACATTCTACCAGAGTTCATAAATTTGAAAGTGATGTAAAATTCCCAGCAATCCAAACTATTAAAAAGATGATGGAAAACATGAGCCAACCTGTTACTAACAAAATGCGTTGAAATTACAGTCTACTGTAAAATAAATTCCTATTAATTAAATAATTCCTATTTACTATTAATTCCCATTATTAATTCCTATTTACAGTTGCACCCATAATATTTTGAATCTGATGCATGAGAAAATATTTGTGCAAACTATGAATGTAACAGAGTCAGTATGGTGTAGTGGTTTGAATTTTGGACTATGACTCTGGAGGTCAGGGATCGTTTCCCTGCTTAACCATGAAACCCAGTGGATGACATTGGGCAAGTCACATGCTCCCAGCCTCAGGAGAAGCCAATGGCAAACCTCTTTTGAACAAATCTTGCCAAGAAAACCCCATGATAGGCCTAGGTTAGGATACCATAAGTCAGAAATGACTTGAAGGACACAACAACAAAATGAGTGCAATATATGCAAAAAAGTTTCTATCACTGTAGTTATATTATTGGTTATTTTTTTTGTTTGTTTGTTAACTGCCTTCGCATCGATCTTACCCATGGTGACCCTATGGATGAGACATCTCCAGCCCCTCCTGTCCTCTGCTGCTCTGCCCAGCTCCTGCAAACTCATATTCATGGTCTCTTTCATAAAGTCCATCCATCTAGCATGTGACCTTCCTCTCTATTTCCCTCCACTTTAAATGCCATAATTTTGAAATGTAAATAGATAAAGTGATTTAGTTAAAATGGGAAGTGTAAAGTATAAGTATGTTATATTATATTTAAGGCCTGCATCCAAAAAGAAATAAATGAAACTTATATATAAATTGATGCTGAGGGTATTATCTACCACATTACCTATATGTATTAACTGGTCTGCAACACAATTTATTCCAATTGTCCTGTTCTCTTTGTAGTAATATGCACATGTCTAATTAGGAAATCAACTTTTCATTCTTCTTGTCACCATCAAGCTTGCTTATTTCCCATAAGCATGGGAAATAAGCAAGATGAACTTGAACTCCTAGCACAACAAAACAAATATGATATTATAGGCATCACTGAAACCTGGTGGGATGAGTCTCATGATTGGAATGTAGAAATGCAGGGGTATAACCTTTTCAAGAGAAACAGGCCAAACAGGAAAGGAGGAGGAATAGCATTATATGTCAGGGATATTTACACCAGTGAAGAAATCCAGGATATCAGTCATGGAAGCCAGGTGGAGAGCATCTGGATAAAAATTAAAGAGGAGGGAAACAACAGGGGTGTTATTGTGGGAGTCTACTACAGACCCCCGACCCAGGCAGAGGAATTGGATGATGCCTTTCTAAAACAGATGACCACACACTCAGAAAGGAGAAATATAGTAGTGATGGGTGACTTTAACTATCGTGATATTTGCTGGAATTCAAACTCAGCAAAATCTTCAAGGTCTAGCAAATTCCTCACTTGCCTTGAAGACAATTTCATTGTCCAAAAGGTGGAAGAGGCAACAAGGGAGTCAGCTATTTTGGATCTGATCCTAACTAACAGGGATGACCTAGTTAATGGGGTGCAAGTGGTTGTATCCTTAGGTGGGAGTGATCACGTTCTCCTGGAATTTATTATACAGTGGAAAGGAGAAGCCAGTCATAGTCAGACACGCATTCTAGACTTTAGGAAAGCTGATTTTACTAAACTTAGAGAAATACTGGGGGTGATCCCATGGTCAGGAATACTAAAAGAGAAGGGAGTTCAAGATGGATGGGAGTTTCTCAAAAGGGAGATACTGAAGGCACAATTTCAAACAGTTCCAATTAGGAAGAAAAATGGGAGGAGCCTCAAGAAACCAGGATGGATGACTAAGGAACTTTCAACTGAACTAAGGGGGGTTGCAGACTGCCAGAAATAGTGTGAATTCAGTCCACTTTTAGGGTTAGGGTTAGTGCTAGGGAATCATGGGAACTGTTATTTTTCTGAGACATTGAGCCTTCTCTGTCAGACAACTCTGATGCCACAATAAAATACAGTTCCCATGGTTCCCTAACTCTAACCCTAACCCTAAAAGTGGACTGAATTCACACTATTTCTGGCAGTCTGCAACCCCCCTAAGTTTTAAACGGAGCATGTATAAGAAATGGAAAAATGGGGAAATCACCAAAGAGAAATTCAAACAAATAGCTAGCACGTGTAGGGTTAAAGTCAGAAAAGCTAAAGTGCAGAATGAACTCAGGCTTGCTAGAGAGGTTAAGAACAATAAAAAGGGCTTCTTTGGGTATGTCCGCAGCAAAAGGAAGAAGAAGGAAATGGTAGGGCCACTGTGTGGAGAAGATAGCAAAAAGTTAACAAGGGACAGAGAAAAGGCAGAATTACTCAACACCTTCTTTGCTTCAGTCTTCTCAGAAAAGGCAAAGGGTGCTCAACCTGAGGATAATAGAGCAGAGGACAGAATAGGAGAATTTCAGAATAGAATAAGTAAAAAGATAGTACAGGAATACCTGGTTAATCTAAATGAATATAAGTCTCCAGGACCAGATGAATTACATCCAAGGGTACTAAAAGAACTGGCAAATATAATATCGGAACCATTGGCAATAATCTTTGAGAACTCCTGGAGAACAATCCCAGAAGATTGAAGGAGGGCAAACATTGTCCCCATCTTCAAAAAGGGAAAAAAAGAGGATCCCAACAATTACCATCCAGTTAGTCTGACATCAATACCAGGAAAGATTCTAGAGCAGATCATTAAACAGAGAGTCTGTGAACACCTGGAAGGTAATTCCATAATCACAAAAAGTCAACATGGGTTTCAGAGGAACAAGTCATGCCAGACAAATCTGATCTCTTTTTTTGATAAAATTACCAGCTTGGTAGATGAAGGGAATGCTGTAGATATAGTATATCTTGATTTCAGTAAGGCCTTTGACAAGGTTCCCCATGACATCCTTGCAAACAAGCTGGTAAAATGTGGGCTAGACAAAGTAACTGTTACATGGATTTGTAATTGGTTGACTGGCTGAACACAAAGGGTGCTCAACAATGGCTCCTTTTCAACCTGGAAAGAAGTGACCAGTGGGGTGACACAGGGCTCTGTCCTGGGCCCAGTGCTATTCAACATCTTTTATCAATGACTTGGATGACGGTATTGGGGGTATAGTTATCAAATTTGCAGACGACACCAAATTAGGAGGAGTAGCTAATACCCCAGAGGACAGGATCAAAATTCAAAATGACTTGAACAGACTAGAAAGCTGGGCCAATGCTAACAAAATGAAATTCAACACGGAGAAATGTAAAGTACTGCACTTAGGGTGGAAAAACGAAAAGCACAGATATACAATCGGGGACACCTGGCTGAATAAGACTACATGTGAAAGGGATCTAGGAGTCCAGGTAGACCACAAGTTGAACATGAGTCAACAGTGTGATGCAGCAGCTAAAAAGGCCAATGCAATTCTAGGCTGCATCAATAGAAGTATAGTATCTAGATCAAGAGAAGTAAAAGTGCCACTCTATTCTGCTTTGGTCAGGCCTCACCTGGAATACTGTGTCCAGTTCTGGGCACCACAATTCAAAAAGGATGTGGAGAAACTGGAGTGTGTCCAAAAGAGGGCAACTAAAATGGTGAAGGGTCTGGAGACCAATCCCTATGAGGAATGACTTAGGGAGCTGGGGATGTTTAGCCTGGAGAAGAGAAGGTTAAGAGGTGATATGATAGCCTTGTTTAAATATTTAAAGGGATGTCATATTGAGGAGGGAACAAGCTTGTTTTCTGCCACCCCAGAAACTAGGACCCGGAACAATGGGTGCATGCTCCAGGAAAAGAGATTCCACTTCAACGTTAGGAGAAACTTCCTGACAGTAAGGGCTGTTCGACAGTGGAACACACTCCCTCGGAGTGTGGTGGAGTCTCCTTCCTTGGAGGTCTTTAAGCAGAGGCTGGATGGCCATCTGTCAGGGATGCTTTGATTGGGAGTTCCTGCATGGCAGGGGTTGGACTGGATGGCCCTTGTGGTCTCTTCCAACTCTATGATTCTATGATTCTAAGCTAAGCAAGATCTCATTTTTGAAAGCTAGAAATTATTTCTGTCCTACAATATTGATCTTGGTGAACCACAGCTATATGCCAAATGCTCCTGTCTGTGCTTATACTAATTTATGGAGAGCAAAGAGTTCCTAGAAACTTTTCTTTTAATATTTGATTTGTGAGGGGAGGTATGGTTGCTTTAACTCAATGGTGATCAGATCAACCACCGATGTTCAGGTTTCTTATTGTCATGTAGCTCTGTAACTATATACATGCTGAGCGATGATAGTCATGGTGGTGGTGGTGGTGATTTTTCTTGTTGATAAAATTAGATTTCAAGTATTGATTTCTGGTCATATAAAATTGATCTTAAAACCAGAATATAATAAAAACAATAGATAAGGGAATGGAAGAGAAATGTAGCCTGTCTCTAACAGCACACCATTCTAAATAGGATTCTAAAAAGAAAGAGGCTTTGATTTGCCAGCAGTTATTTGGTCTGTCTCATCAGATTATCCCTTTCTCAGTCTCCATCCTTTTCTTCCCTTTTGAGGAATGTCTTTCTCCCCTGATCTTGGGGTATGTGTTATTCTTACTGGGACTGATGTAATATGTTCAAATTATAGGGCTCCCAGCAGTACCATTGCTGCTGCGTTCTTTGTAGACTTTTTTGGCATTTTCCTAAGACAGGACTGCATAGGAGAAGTTTTACAGTAATCATGTCTGAAAGTAACCATAGCATGTATGAAATTGACAAGATCAACATTTGCTAGAATCTAACAAAGTGGGCACAGCACAAGAACCTATCCACCTGGCCACAGCTGCTTTCTGTTTATCTGAGAGCAAAGCCATGTCTACGAGCATGTACAATCTGTACATCTGTTTGTCAGAAGGAGGGAAGATCCATCTGGAATGGGTTCAGAGCTCTCTCTGGGCATTCTAGCCTACCATCTGTACCTCTGTTGTCTGGATTAAGCTTCTGTTCTTTAGTGACCCAGTACTTTACTGGTAATGTCTTCTGATCTCAACTTCATATTCCCTAGAATATGATGCTATGGTCCAATGTTGTCCCTTGGAATGCCTTTTCAACATGCCAATTTGGGCAGCCAGAGTACATAGTGAGGCATATCAATAGAATGTCCTACAACAATAGGATTCTTTTCAGTAAACAATGCCCTAGATAACCATGTTACCAAAGCATGAAATCCTTCCATTTAACAGTATCCTTTAAAACAATAGAATCAGTCCCTTAACTTAGAAGATATTTAGAACATGTTTTGATTAGTACTGTATTTAAAATATAAAAAGAAATAAACAACACTTCCAGGATTAGTGGTGAGGGGCTGGTGCTGACTGATAGAAGTTGAGACTTACAAAACACACCACACAGGTTTGTCAGGAATTGGCCACAACTTTATTCTTTATTGCTGGATAGGTTGGCATGGTATGGGGTGCAGATCTAGTGCTCAGATAACCAAATGACTCAAGCATTTACTGTAGTGCTCAGATAAGCAAATGACTCAAGCAGGATTCAGTAAATGAGATGGAGAAAGAAAAGCCACTTGGGCCTATAGCCACTGTGTGGTTCTCCACCATTTGAGGGAGAGGTAGGGTGAATGTTACCAGTAAGCATCTCCCACAAAGTCCTGGAATATGACCCCTAATGTATGATGCATTACAAGGTGTGACTTCACTGGAGTTTGAATGTTTCCCCATGCCACAGAGCCACTAAAGATGGGGGAAGCTTTATGACAAACACCCACTACTGCCAACACAATCACAGATGCAGCAAGACTATAGAAAAAAGAGTATACCCTATAGCTTCATGGCCTGCCCCCATCAAAGAGGTGACCCCCGTCTGGCTGAAATAAAGCCTCCTCTCAGACTGAAATGAATGGCTTCTATGGTATATACTATCCTGAGGTTTTCTAGGGATGAGAGTGTGTGACTCACCCAAGGTCACCCAATGGGTTTCCAAGGCTGAGTGGGGAATTGAATCCTGGTCTCCATGTTCAAAGTCCAGTGGTTCAACCATTACACTACACTGGCTCTAAATCTAGAATAATCTGTGTACATTCAAAACAATTCAATTTAGTATAGTTTAGTTTAATCATAGAAAAAAAGCCCAATTACAAGGACATAAAATTCTGTATGTCTTTTTGCAAACAGTAATTAATTCCCCATACGTATCTGGAAACAGACTAGCTATATACAGTGAGTCTGCCATATGGGTGGGCTAGCCATCTATGGATTGGAGCTCCCGCGGGTTGCTCTGGCTCATATTAACCAATGGCAGAATGCACTTGCAAGTGCACTGACACAGGTGCACACACTGCCCATTGACAAATATGATCTTCAGTTCCTACATGTTTTCCCCACCCACAAGGTGGAGGGGAAGTATCAGAACCAAACCCTTGTGGAAGGGAAAGGCCCACTGTACAAGTAGGTACATTCAAACCTTTCAGATGCTGTGACTTTGAAATAGTTATGGAGAACTTTTAAAAAAAACAAAAAAACAATTGCCCTATTTCCATATATTCACTTCTGAGAACATATAGGCCTCTATAATATTGGATAGAATGTTGATTGCAGAACTAAAGATCTGGATTTGAATACTACAAAGTCATGGGTCCTGGGAAAATTAGCTTTTTAGCTTCGCTTATCACGCAGGCAAATTTTGAAGACAAACACTTTTGTGTACTGAAATGTTACATGGAATAAAAAATAATAATAAATGTGACTGCAATAAAAAAAAATGGAGTGTGGGCGGCTGGGCCTATACCCTATAGATTGGGCCTAATGAATTTATTGTTGAATGATGAGTCAATACATAGGTAAATCCAGTTTATTCAGTGAATTTACTCTAGTTGGGATTAACATTAGGATTTAAACCCTATTGTTTGAAATTCCAGCCAGAAGATCCAGGAAATTTCATTCCATCTCTACCACTTCAGTTTTCTTTTCTCTTCTTCATGGTCTCTGTGAATCACACAAATGAGTTTTATCTGTGCATGTGCAGCAACATTGGAAACTTCTAGAATCGCTAGGCAGAACTTTAGTTGCAACTTTTTGGTGGTAGCTCCACCCATCCCTATAAAGTCCCCTAGCAGTCCCGCTCTTCTCCAGTTCCTTTCGTCCACCGTGCTAGCAGCTTCGAAGGAGCTTCTTTCTGTTAGCAAACGCTCTCTTTCTGGAAATTGCCTTGTGTTTGACCTCGGCTTGTTATTTAGACCACTTTTCGGCTAATCCCTCTGGCTATTGTCGCAGTTCGTGTTTGACCTCGGCTTGTTATTTAGACTACTCTTTGGCTACTCCCCTTGGCTATTGTCACAGTGCAGCTGACCACGGTTTGTTGAATTCGATTTGTCTTCTGCTTGGATCCAGGCATGTCTTCCCGATCCTTTAAGCAGTGCGGAAACTGTAATAATAAGATCCCTGGATCGGATCTCCATTCTCTGTATCTTCTGTGCCTTGGCGAAGCCCACAACACCCAGACCTGCTCTCTTTGAAAGTCGATAACTTCCCAGGCTCTAAAAAATAGAGATAAGAGGCTCAAAGTGGCCCTTTATGAACAGGCCCTTCGGCCCTCTTCAACTCCTCACCCCAAGTCCTCGAGGGAAAAAGGGAGTTCTATGACTTCCAAGACCAGTCCCAGGAAGAAGTCTTCTAAATCAGATGAGGACATGGATAAGGGCCATGGAAAGTCTAAAAAGGCCTGTTCTGAGGATGGTCATTCTGCTGATGAGCATAAGGGCAAGAAAGCCTCCAAGAGACATCAGTAGAGAGGGAAAGATTGGGAGATTCTTCTTCAAAAAAAGCCCGGCCTCATACTTCTGAAGGCCAGAGATCCAAGGAAGTGCGCTCTGCCGAGCCCATCTCCCAGTCTCTGCCTGTCTTGAGACCGCCTTCATCACCTATTGCTGGGCCATCCTCATCAGTACTGAGACTCCCAGCTCGAGAGGTCTCACTTGACAGGTCTATCCCGCACCTTCAAGAACAACACATCGAGACTGATTCAGGTTCCGAAGGGGAGGTAAGGGAGGATATTCTGGTGCTGCTTCCACAAGAGTCAGCCACACACCGTGATTGGGGTGTTCTCGGTACTAAGGCTGATGACTCTGATCAAGATGCTGAAAAAGAGCATGTTCTTCAGGCTCACCCGGTTTTGGTGTATGACACAGTAATGTGCCAGTACCTAATGCTGGTTGACCCTGACACTATACCACCGCATGGGTTGACCACTGAGAAGGTTCAAGTTCAAGTTCACAGGGCTGCTTCATCATAGCCCCCTACCCCTCCGCATCATTATCAATCTCTCCAGGACAAGCCTTTCCCATGTTTGCTCAGAGAATCTCCAGCTCGCTCTGTAGCATTGAGATCTCGATCTTTGAGTCCTTGGTATCAGAGATCCAGGCGCTCCTCTTCTTCGCATTCGGTTTCACCCGCCTCAATGCACAGCTCGGCTACCCTTACTGAACACCTTCCTTCACAGACGGACGATGTCAAGTCGTTCTCAGAGCAGATCCTTCGCATGGGAAATGCCCTAGAAATTGAAGTTGTTCAATCAGACAAAGATACTGCCGACGCTATTGAACAAAGAGTGCATGGGAAGGTCCCGACCCCTCCTGCTCTGGGCTTTCTTCCTTCTCTGCAGAACATCGCAGAGCGCTCTTGGGTGGCCCCTGCTTCGGTGCCGTCAACCTCGAGGAAAATTGAGAACTTGTACCGTATCGCTCCATCTCAGGCTTCTTGGCTGTTTGAACACCCCAAGCCTAATTCTGATATTGTTGCGGGTGCTCAGACCATCCCCACTTCTAAGGCTTCCACTTATCCAGTGGACAAGGACGGGAAAAAGATTGACACCCTAGCCAAGAAATGCTGTGCCTCTGCGGTGCTTGATATGAAAATTGCGAACTATGCAGCCTGCATGGGTGCGTATCAGCAACACCTCATGGAGTGCATGTTGCCTTTGCTGGATGATCCTCCTGATGGCAAGAAGCCCTTGGCTCTGGCTCTTCAATCCAAGGCACACTCTGTCAGTGGGCAACAGATTGTCTTGGCTCAACACTCTGCCGACTGTGTGGCTAAGCTGATTTCGGGCTCAATCGCCCTCAGGAGATACGCCTGGCTCAGATCCTCGGATCTGACCCCCCATACCAAGATGATGATTGAGGACATGCCGTTTGATGACTCGGGCTTGTTCAATAAGGGATGAACACCTCAACTCTCACTACAGGATGAAGACTGCTGCGAGAAAATATGGTATGTCCTCCAGTTCTTACCAACAGCATCGTCAACGTTTCGGGGGTCAGCGTCCTTGGTACCCTCAGCAACACCATAGACCTTACTATCAGGGGAGGCAGTTCCATCCCGATCTGCCCAGACAGAGGCATTCTTCCCAGTCGTCTTCATCTTCTGGTCGCCACCCTCCCACCCAGTCATGGTACCACCAGGTCTACCATAAAAAGGATTTGGACAGACCTAAAAAGGTGTTCTGATGTGTTGCCACACACTCCATCTCTTCCTCACCCTTTGGAGATAGATTGACACCTTTTGATAACATCTGGTCTGGAATAACCTCGGACTCATGGGTACTCTCCATTGTCTCCAATGGTTATGCCCTTGAGTTTTCTGAGCTCCCTGCCACCGGAGCTTTCATCTCCACCCCACCCTCACACACCCTACTCGACGAAGTGCGCACTGTATTAGCTAAAGGCACCATAGAGCCCGTAGACGTTGCTAATTATAAGACTTGTTTCTTTTCCTGTTATTTTATTGTCCCGAAAAAGGACTCAGGGCTATGACTCATCCTAGACCTTCCGGGTTTAAACAAGTGTATGACTTACAGGTGCTTTCGAATGGTAACTCTCGCATCTATCTTACCGTTGCTGCAGGAGGACCATTGGATGGCAACCCTTGATCTCACTTTCATATTGGGATTCATATTACTTTCATATTGGGATTCGAGAGGACCACAGAAGATTCTTGGCCTTCGCAGTGGACAATCAGGCATTCCAGTACAAAGTGTTACCATTCGGTCTTTCCACCGTGCCAAGAGTCTTCACAAAGTGCAGGGCTCTGATCTTCGCCTATCTTCACCAGTCCATCTCAGTCTTTCCATACCTCAACGACTGGCTCCTGGTGGCCCCGTCTCAAGAGCACCTATCCAGAGACATCGACTTTACTGTAAATCTTCTGAGTTCTCTGGGTCTCATGATAAACCTCGAAAAATCCAATCTTGTTCCTTCGAGGAAGTCAAGGTTCATCAGGGCCATCCTCAATTCAGAGACTTCCATGGCCTATCTGCCTGAGGACCGTTTCTCTGCCTTAAAGCAGGCGATAAGAGAATGTCTATCTCAAAGATGGGTGATGGCTCACTCCATCCAGGTCACCCTAGGATACATGGCATCCACGACGTACGTGACCCCGTATGCCAGACTTCATCTCAGACCTCTGCAGGCTTGGTTCCTCTTGGTGTTCGACCCAGCTCATGACCTTCCATCCCGTTGGCTTACGGTACCGAGAGCAGTCGCTCGATCCCTATGCTGGGGCTCAATCCAGACAATGTATGTTCAGGCATGCCGTTTCTACCATCTCAACCTCAGACATCTCTAACAACAGACACGTCAATGGAAGGATGGGGAGCACACCTCCTCAACCTCACGATCAAGGACCATTGGCTCCCAGAAGAGTGTTGTCTACATATCAATGAGCTGGAGATACTGGCGGTGGAAAAGGCACTGCGAGCATTCGAACCCCTGCTTCTGACCAAGGTGGTGCTTCTATCAACAGACAACACCACGGTCATGTATTACATCAACAAGCAGGGGGGAACAAGATCTCCATCGCTCCTCGAGATCACGCTGTGGATCTGGAACTGGTGCATCCCGAGAGGCATCACTTTACAGGCTATCCACCTTCCTGGAGAAGACAACGAGCTAGCGAATCAGCTCAGCAGATCTGCAAGCTCATACCACGAATGGCGGCTTCATCCCGAGACAGTCTCCAGCCTATTCGAGATGTGGGGGGAGCTCAAGATCGACCTCTTCACCTCTCTTCAGAATGCTCAATGCCACCAGTTTTGCTCCAGATTCAGAGCTCTGGGATCTCAATGAGATGCTTTCCTGCTCTGTTGGTCCAGGAAACTCCTATATATGTTTCCACCATTTCCTCTCATTATGAGAGTACTGGCCAAGATCAGGGCAGATCACTCCGATGCCATCCTGGTGACCCCGTGGTGGCTGAAACAACCTTGGTTCGTTCCACTCTTGAGCCTATCTAAGAGGAACTTTCTCCATCTTGAACCCCATCCGGATCTCCTATCCATCCACAACGGTCAAGTACACCACCCAGACATGGACAATTTACCCCTGGTGGCTTGGAGAATTCAACTTTAGACAGTCTTCCACCTGCAATTAGGACCGTGATCTGCGCATCCTTAAAGCCTTCCACCTGAAAATCCTATGCCCTGAAGTGGGCAAAGTTTGAAAGCTTCTTGGTCTCAAAGAACCTTACTCCATCCCGACTGTCGGTACTGACGATCTTAGAATTCCTCATGACCTTAGTGGATGCTGGTTTGGGACTTCAGTCAATTAAATGCTACTTGTCGGCGATCTCCTCGTATTATCAGTTCCAGGACAGGCCATCCCTTTTCAAAGACCCTTTTATTAAAGGGTTTCTTAGGGGCCTAACTAACCTGCATCCACCTATCTCGGTACCATCACCAGCTTGGAACCTCGACACTGTCCTGGCTGGTTTCTCTTCCAGGCCTTTCGAGCCTATGGCTACCACAGATCTACAATTGCTATCCTGGAAGATGGCGTTCCTGGTTGCCATCACCTCAGCTCGGCAAGTGAGTGAATTGTGTGCCCTCTGGGTGGACCAGCCCTTTTTGTGTTTTCACAGGGACAAGGTTGTGCTTCGCCCTGACATTACCTTTTTGCCAAGGTAGTTTCATCTTTCCACTTGAACCAGGACATTGTACTTCCCACCCTGGCCCTGAACCCAACTACTGATAAGGAGCGTCATTTACACTTATTAGATGTTTGTCGAGCTCTGGCTTTCTATGTGAGCAGAACCTGGGACTCGAGGCGTTCCGAACGATTGTTCGTCTGCTACTCGGAAGCCAAAAGAGGCTTGCCAGTTTCTCCCCAAAGACTTTCTAAGTGGGTTACCAGTACCATCCATCTTTGTTATGAACTTATGGGGAAGGACCCGCCTGCTGGAGTGCGGGCTCACTCTACAAGGGCGGTAGCTACATCTTCTGCTTTCCAGTCCGGCATTTCTTTGGAGGATGTTTGCAAGGCTGCTGTTTGGTCAGAGTCTTGACATTTATTAAACATTATAGACTGGACTCAAGGGCCAGGCAAGAGGCAGCTTTTGGAAAGGCAGTATTGTTGGCTGGTTTGCACTAAGGTGATTAAACCGTGTTGTCCATATGTTTGAAATAATTAATACAAATACAATTTCACTGTTTTCAGTATTAGTGTTTATTATAAGTATTTAAACAGTTATTTAAACTTCACCTGGGTTCAGGACACTCCCTCCTCCACTGACCCAAGCTTGTCAGTCTAACCCATTTGTATTATTCGCAGAGACCATGAAGAAGAAGGACAGGTTGCTTACCTGTAACAGTATTTCTTCAAGTGGTCATCTGCGAATTCACACAAATCCTGCCCATCCTCCCCACAGTCGTGTCCTACTCATTATTTAACTCCTGTTGTTGCAGCTTGCAGTGTATGTATCAGAACTGGAGAAGAGCGGGACTGCTAGGGGACTTTATAGGAATGGGTGGAGCTACTGCCAAAAAGTTGCAACTAAAGTTCTGCCTAGCGATTCCAGAAGTTTCCAAAGTTGCTGCGCATGCACAGATAAAACCCATTTGTGTGAATTCGCAGATGACCACTCAAAAAAATACTGTTACAGGTAAGCAACCTGTCCTTCTCCTTAACCCACCTCAAACAGATAACATGGTTGTCTGCAATGACTATTCCTCAATCAATGGCATTTTCTAAAGCTTTATTTTTGTACTTCCACAAATTCATCCCCACCCCCACACATGGATACTACTCTCTTGTTAATTGATGCTGTTATTTTGGTTACATACAAAGAGACATTTAGAGAACTGAGTTCATTATTGGTATGCATGGTAGCTGTAAGATTTTTCAACAGTTACTAACAGCAACAGAGCTTGTTTCTTAAATTTATATGCAGGAAATTTACATAATTCTGTATACATGTGGATTTTTTTTCTTCGTGAAAATTGGGATTATTGCAGAAACGTAAAATTGAAGGGCATAATCTGGTGTTTCTTCAAGTTGGTTTGGCATGCATAAATGTTAGGAGCACTCTCTCCTCCCATCTGCACTACCTACCCTAAAAATCTGTTCAAGGACTGAGAAAACCTCTAGAACATGTTTTCAGCATTGCCTGAGTACAAGAGAGAGTGGAAGAAAGTTCCAATACTACTGCACTTAGGAAAGTTGGCTCCCTGGGGGAGGGAGATGAGGTAATTCAAATAAGAATTCTCCCCCCCAAAAGAAATTTTCCTTCGGTCCCCTAATTTTTATTATTGTAGTAACTTAAAACTTTAGAAACATAGATTAAGCATCCAAAGAAAAGGTTCAGTCCAAGTTACAAAGGAAATGCAAACTAAACAAATATAAGAGTATGAAAGATTCTTAGGGTCTATAATTTTGCATAGGCTCAATTTTTTTACCAAGACTCAAATATGGTGGCTTTTTTTGGTCTCTCTCACTATATATTTTTCCTTCTTACACATCCCTGAGGGTTTACTATGTTCCTTTATTTTATTTTCATCTGAAGTTTAACTGTCCTTTTAACCTTTAAATTTCCTTTATCTGAAGTTAAATTAACTTTACAACTGATGGGCAGGCTGCCATTCTACTTAGATAGTGGGTTTTTGTTTTGTTTTTTGGTCAATTATGAGTTATCCTAAGACCTTTTATTTCAGTTTCTCTATTTTTCCTCCTGTTCCCTGGAGATTAAGATGCTTTTGCAAAAGAATAAAGTCTTTTCAAGGGCTCAGATGGTACTGGGAAGGGAGAGTACATTTTCCAATTCAAGATGGCCAATATAGATCTAATGCATATATACAAATGAGTATTTTCAGAATGTACACTGAGTGAAACTCACAATGAGATCAAGTAATTTATTGTTTGGTCTGACATATACACAAATGCTCACCACTGAACCAGGTAAGCATGAGTCAGTATTTTTGGTCTATGTCAGATTTTCAGTTTTCTAATTTGTATCATGTTTCCACAACAATCTGCAAATTAAAAAACAAAACTGCACAAAATTTTGCATTATTTTTAATGTGATTGCTTCTGTGTAGAAACTCAGTTTTGTTGACATTTTACCCTAGACACTCATTCTAAGCTAAAACATTCCATGTATTAAAATAATTTTAATATGAGCTTTGGTACAATTTTTACACCAGACATTTGAAAGTGTAAAAAGTAAAATATTTTTCTAAACTTTTCAGGAAGCAAGAATCATTTGCTTTAAAATGTGGAACAAATGATTCCCTCTTGCATCCCCAAAATTAGCCCATATTTAACATAATTAACAAATCATCAGCTTTCAGTTGACATAGCAAAGGAGGGTCAAACATAGGATGAATCAATCCTACTTCTACTTCAGTATCATACAGCCTCAGTTCTCTTCTCACATAAACTTCATGACAATGTCATTTGTCCATAAATAAATATATGTGTTGGGGAGGAGGTTTCCTTTGTCACTATGATAGTGAGTATTAGAAGTCTTAGAGACTGCATTCATTCTTTCAGCTGGCTTGAAGGATAATTTACCAAGGCTAATCTAACAAATTGTATGCTTACATTTACTTACGATTCTTCAACTATGCTATTAAATTGATAGGATAGGAAAGGACAGGACAGGAAGTGTTTAGTTAGGCAGTGGTTATGAGTAAGATGGTAGTGAGTAAGATGGGGTCTCTGTGGATGAGACATCTCCAAGCCCCGCTATCCTCCACTGCTGTGCTTAGGTCCTGCAAATTCACTCCCATGACCTCCCTGATTGAATCAATTCATGTGGTGTGCTGCCTTCCTCTTTTGACTACCCTCTACCTTTCCTACCATTATTGCCTTTTCTAATGAGTTGTAACTTCTCGTGATGTACAGGAATAAGTGGTTAATCTAAATAAATATAAGTCTCCAGGACCAGACAAATTACATCCAAGGGTATTAAAAGAACTGGCAAATGTAGTATCGGAACCATTGGCAATAATCTTTGAGAACTCCTGGAGAACAGGAGAAGTCCCAGCAGACTGGAGGGGGGCAAATGTTGTCCCCATCTTCAAAAAGGGGAAAAAAGAGGATCCCAACAATTATCGCCCAGTTAGTTTGACATCAATACCAGGAAAGATTCTGGAGCAGATCATTAAACAGAGAGTCTGTGAACACCTGGAAGGTAATTCCATAATCACAAATAGTCAACATGGGTTCCAGAGAAACAAATCATGCCAGACAAATCTGATCTCTTTTTCTGATAAAATTACCAGCTTGGTAGATGAAGGGAATGCTGTGGATATAGTATATCTTGATTTCAGTAAGGCCTTTGACAAGGTTCTCCATGACATTCTTGCAAACAAGCTGGTAAAATGTGGGCTAGACAAAGTAACTGTTACATGGATTTGTAATCGGTTGACTGGCCGGACACAAAGGGTGCTCAACAATGGCTCCTTTTCAACCTGGAAAGAAGTGACCAGTGGGGTGCCACAGAGCTCTGGCCTGGGCCCAGTGCTATTCAATATATTTATTAATTACTTGGATTACAGTATTGGGGACATAGTTATCAAAATTGCAGACAACACCAAATTAGGAGGAGTAGCTAATACCCCCAAAAAACAGGATCAAAATTCAAAATGACTTGAACAGACTAGAAAGCTGGGCCAAAGCTAAGAAAATGAAATTCAACATGGAGAAATGTAAGGTACTGCACTTAAGCCGGAAAAACAAAAAGCACAGATATACGATGGGGGACACCTGGCTGAATGAGACTACATGTGAAAGAGATCTAGGAGTCCAGGTAGACCACAAGTTGAACATGAGTCAACAGTGTGATGCAGCAGCTAAAAAGACCAATGCAATTTTAGGCTGCATCAATAGAAGTATAGTGTCTAGATCAGGGGTAGGCAACCTGTCCCCTTTAAGGGCCAAGGGACTTCAGCTCCCAGAATCCCAGGAGCTATTGCCCAACATGGGACTATTGGCCAACATGGCTGAGGTTCTGGGAGCTGAAGTCCCTCGGCCCTTAAAGGGGACAGGTTGCCTACCCCTGGTCCAGATCAAGAGAAGTAATAGTGCCACTCTATTCTGCTTTGGTCAGGCCTCACCTGGAATACTGTGTCCAGTTCAGGGCACCACAATTCAAAAGAGTTGTGGAGAAACTGGAGAGTGTCCAAAGGAGGGCCACTAAAATGGTGAAGGGTGTGGAAATCAAGCCCTGTGAGGAACAACTTAGGGAGCTGGGGATGTTTAGCCTGGAGAAGAGAAGGTTAAGAGGCAATATGATAGCCGTGTTTAAATATTTGAAGAGATGTCATATTGAGGAGGGAACAAGCTTGTTTTCTGCTGCTCCAGAGACTAAGACCCAGAACAATGGATGCAAGCTCCAGTTAAAGAGATTTCACCTCAACATTAAGAGGAACTTAGGGCTGTTCGACAGTGGAACACACTCCCTTAGAGTGTAGTGGAGTCTCCCTCCTTTGAGGTCTTTAAGCAGAGGCTAGATGGCCATCTGTCGGGGATGCTTTGATTGGGAGTTCCTGCATGGCAGGGGGTTGGACTGAATGGCCCTTGTGGTCTCTTCCAACTCTATGATTCTATGATTCTATGATTCTATAATTCTATGTGTCCAAAGTATGTGAGCCTTGATTTGATCACATCTTGACTTTCAGGGAGATTTCAGACTTGATCTGTTCAAGGATTCATTTGTTTGTCTTTTTGGCTGTCCATGGTATCCTCAGCACTCTTCTCCCACACCACATCTCAAATGAGTTGATTTTCTTCTTATCCGCTTTTTTCACAGTCCAGCTGTCATATCCATACATGGTGATATGGAATACAATGGCTTAGACAATTTTAACTTTAGGGCTCAGTTGTATAACATTCCTCTTTAGCATCTTGTTCAGTTCTTTCATAGCTGTTCTTTTCATTCCTATTCTTCTTATTTCTTGACTGCAGTCATCATTCTGATCAATGTTTGATCGTAGGCATGGGAACTCTTTATTTATTTCAATTTCCTTGTTGCCTAGGTTGAATTTATGTGTTTCTTCCGTAGTCATTATTTTTGTTTTTTTATGTTCACCATTAAGCCTGCCTTTTGCACTTTCATATTTGATCTTCCATAGTAATTGTCCCATGCCTGTGATGTTTTTTGTTAGTTACCTCTGGTATATATTGCTTAAATCCTATTTGTTGACAAGCACACGCAGGAGAAGCATTCATGCTTGATTGTGGATTTTCCATAGGCATTGGATTGGTGACTGGAAAACAGGATGCTAGACAGGATAGGGCTTCATCTTCATCCAACATTACTTTTCTTATATTCTTAAGATTCTTTCACTTTATTTTTTTGGAAGCAACTATGCTAGTTGGCTTGTTTTCATTGTTGTTGCAACATGGGCCTCTGAGTTGATCACAATAGGTAAAACACTTCAAAATGCTAATTAAATAACCAATCCCCTCTCCAGATCTCTTTGAAAATAGCTCACAAACCAGACAAGTCATTTAAAACTAAGGGGGGTTGCAGACTGCCAGAAATAGTGTGAATTCAGTCCACTTTTAGGGTTAGGGTTAGTGCTAGGGAATCATGGGAACGTTATTTTTCTGAGGCATTGAGCCTTCTCTGTCAGACAACTCTGATGCCACAATAAAATACAGTTCCCATGGTTCCCTAACTCTAACCCTAACCCTAAAAGTGGACTGAATTCACACTATTTCTGGCAGTCTGCAACCCCCCTAAGTCTGGCCATGTCTTGAGAGCTTCTAAGGAGTCCTTTCTTGCTGTCCCATCACCTTTCTCACTGTTCCATCTCATGAAAAAACAGGAGAGGACTTTCTCAGCAGCTGCTTCCAGGCTCTGGAACTCCCATCCTAGAAAGGTTAGGTTGGATTTCTCCTTTCACAGCGAAGACCTTTTTTTGCTTTTGTCAAATTTGTATCTATTGGTTTCATCATGACCTTACATACTACTTGAGTGGTAGGAGTAAGAACTGGTGTAATGAGTAAGAGTTTATAGCTATTTACAAAAGTTACTTTCAAGAACATTTTAGGAGACATTTTGACAGATTTTTTCCACATTTTATGCCATTCGCATATTAATCCTAACAAGCAGTGCAACAAGAACACATTAAATTACATTTCTCATCATTATAATGAGTAAGAGGAATGGATCACTTTTTGTAATGAGTAATGGATTTAATTACTTTCGAAGAATAGCTTTCCAAGCTCTACATTAAACTATTTTTCTCTATGTCCATAACTGGTATTATAACATTGTTGGGGTCAATCCTTTGTTCACATTCCACCCAAACAAAATATTAAAATACAGATGATTTAAAGTTATTCTTCTGATTTATTCTTACAAGGAAGGGCTAATGACTCATAAAAACTGTTTCATTACTTTTGGTACAGTAGATGTATTTTCTATAAGAATTTATTTTAAGTATAAAGCTGTAATATACTATTTATTCTCCTGTTCACCACTGAAACATTCCATTACACTAGCAGAAGTTCTTTGAACTAATTTGAATTCAGTATTTTTATCCCAGTAAAGTTCATTAAATTCTTAATGCGTCAGTTGCAAGTACCATAAATCAGCCCAAAATTAATGTAAAAAAGCTTTAAATTGCTCATACTCTTTAGAGGCATAACTGTTTGTGCTCATACTGAAGGCTGGATGGATAAGAGAGTAGAGCAAGGTCAGTACTTCCAAGACAGGTTACACTTTTGCCTTTCACCAGTGGATGGTCCCTTTTTAAAAAAAAAAAAAAAGAGAGAGAGAGAGAATGTTAAAGTACAGTACTTGTATTGACCCATGGATAAGTCGACTCAGTTTTTTTGAGACAATTTTTGACCTAAATTTCTAGATTTATATACATGAGTATATACAGTATTCTCATTCAAATATGGGGTTTACAAAATTCTAGTACAGGATGCTTTCATTTGCCAGAGCTGCATTGGAAAAAGATGGGCATTTGCATCTCACTGATATTTGCCACTTTATCGTATTACCTTACTTTACTTGCATAATTCAAAGGGAAAACATTCTACTTAAGCACTGCAGATGGTTTACCACAGGTACAGCAGCTGGTATCTCAGAAATACTTTTACCAAAAAAAATTTAAACTATAAGAGGAAGGAATATTTTGTCCAAGAAAGAAACAGATCATTATTTGCTCCAATTCCAGTAATCCATTTTGAAGTGATAGCACAGCAGTGTGCATAACAACATAATTATAAGCCAACTAAGAATACAGGCATACCTCAATGAACAAAGCCCCTTTGTAGAATCATAGAATCATAGAATCATAGAATCATAGAGTTGGAAGAGACCACAAGGGCCATCCAGTCCAACCCCCTGCCATGCAGGAACTCCCAATCAAAGCATCCCCGACAGATGACCATCCAGCCGCTGCTTAAAGACCTCCAAGGAAGAAGACTCCACTACTCTCCGAGGGAGTGTGTTCCACTGTCGAACCGCCCTTACTGTCAGGAAGTTCCTCCTAATGTTGAGGTGGAATCTCTTTTCTTGCAGCTTGCATCCATTGTTTCGGGTCCTAGTCTCTGGAGCAGCAGAAAACAAGCCTGTTCCCTCCTCAATATGACATCCCTTCAAATATTTAAACACAGCTATCATATCACCTCTCAGTCTTCTCTTCTCCAGGCTAAACATCCCCAGCTCCCTAAGTCGTTCCTCGTAGGGCTTGGTTTCCAGACCTTTCACCATTTTAGTTGCCCTCCTTTGGACACGCTCCAGTTTCTCCACATCCTTTTTGAATTGTGGTGCCCAGAACTGGACACAGTATTCCAGGTGAGGCCTGACCAAAGCAGAATAGAGTGGCACTATTACTTCTCTTGATCTAGACACTATACTTCTACTGATGCAGCCTAAAATTGCATTGGCCTTTTTAGCTGCTGCATCGCACTGTTGACTCATGTTCAACTTGTGGTCTACCTGGACTCCTAGATCCCTTTCACACGTAGTCTCATTCAGCCAGGTGTTCCCCACATGTATAAAGGACATGTCTACATGGTCCAAATGAACTGGCTTCCACATGCCCTCATGATGCCATCTTCGTGATTCAGGGCCAAAGCTCGATTCGAGTGCACACTGTCTTCATGATGTGAGGCCATTTCTGCATTGAATCTGCAAAGCAGCTTATTTTATATACCGCTTCATATCGCACATGGGATGTCTAAGCGGTTTACAACTGTGAGCTGATTGCCCCCCAACATGCTGGGTACTCATTTCAGCGACCTCGGAAGGATGCAGGCCTGAGTCGAGCCTCAGCCCTGGCTGGTATTGAACTCGCAACCTTGTGGTCTATGAGTGAGTGGCTGCAGTACAGGCATTTAACCACTGCGCCACCAGGGCTGGTCCATCTCTGGTCCATTTCTCTTAAACTGGATTAAAAAGACTTAACTTTGCTCCAGGTTTTCCAGGAAAATCCAGTACATACTGGATTGCTGTTTACAATGTATCCCACTGTGCTTATGTGAGTTGCTCCTTCTGGGATCACAACATGGCACCCAGCCATGTGATCAATGATGTGATCATTTTTTAGCACAGAGGGAGCAACTCACACTAGTGGTGGTGGTGGCAGAGGACACAGCAGGATGCATGTGTAGACAGCTGTGTCATGTTGCTCCAGAATACAGAAGGGAGAAATTCAGTGCAGCTCCAGAGCCAGAATACTCCAGGAGCAGCCCATATTATTCTGACCAGTAGGCCCATCCAAAGTATTTTTCTGTACAGCTCGCCCTCTCCTTTTCCTTCTTGTCCTCTATCTAGTTTTTTTTTAAAAATAGCATTAGCATTGGAAGTTCAGTGAAGGACCAGAGAAACAGACATTCATTTTCCAGGTTGCAGCAGCATGTTTGCACTAAATGCAATAAAGCCTGAGCTAGGAAAGAATGGGATACTTCTCAGCCAATTCTACTCTAGTTGTCTGTGGATGCCTATAACAGGAAAGTAACAGGAACTTCCCCTAGAATTCTTTACCGAGCATGAGTGAACAGCAAAACAGAAAGAAAGGGGGAAAGTGTATTAGCTTAGCTTTCCAACTACCCCCATGATGTTAAAGAAGCATAGATCTATGAGTCTGGCCACCAAAATGGAAATCATAAGAAAAGTGGAGACCGGTGGAAGAAAAAGTAATCCCTGAATGCATTTTGGAAGAAGTTTTCATGTGGTCTGTAGAAGGTTTAAAATGTTTTTGTTTAGTCATGCAAGGCTTACCTGACCTGATTGTTTCATGTGCAACTGTTAGTTGTGAGTAAAATCTTCAGTGAAATATATTGAGCTGTTCTTCCTTTTCAGTGGTATAAGAGCCTCTCTCTCTTCTTTCCATGTTACTTCTTTTTGTTGTTAACTGCCCTTGAATTGATCTCGACCTATGGCAACCCTATGGATGAGACATCTCAAAGACCCCTTATACTTCACTTTTCTGCTTAATTTCTGCAAGCAATTTGCATATCCGTGTCCTCTCTAATAGAGTCCATCTATCTAGCATGTGGCCTTCTTCTCTTTCTGCTTCCCTCCACCTTTCCTAGCACTATTGTTTTTCCCAATGAGTCCTCCCTTCTCACGATGTTCCCAAAGTACGACTGCTTCAGTTTTGTCATCTTGGCTTCCCAGGATATATTCAGCTTGATCTGCTCTAGGACCCATTTGTTTGTCCTTTTTGCTGTCCATGGGATCCTCAACACTCTTCATTGATTTTCTTCCTATCTCATTTTTTAACTCTCCAGCTCTCACATCCACATATGGTAACAGGGAACATGATGGCTTGTATGAGTCTAACTTTTGTGCTCAGTTGTATATCCTTGCATTTTATTTATTTATTTATTTTTAAATAAAGTTTATTAATTAAAATCATCAAATACAACTTACATTCAATCCATATCTAACATATTATATAGTTTCACATAATTCAAAAAACAAAGAAACAAAGAAACAAAAAACAGAAAAAACAGTACCCGATCTATGGATCAATAAAAAATTATATCGTTACAGAAGATGTTTAAACATTAAAACAATTCATCTTTGAATTTTTAAAATCTATTTTTAACACTTATGTACTTTACCCTAATAACAAGATGAATCTCTATCCCTTAATTTTATACTCCTAATACCATCCATATCATTATCCTCTTTCATTTATCCTTCCTGTGGCCTTCTCACCTATTTCCTCTATTCTCTTTTCCTTATTTCACTCCCATTTCCCTTCTATTCCTTCTGCTTACCTATCTTCATCACCTTTCACTCCCCACTTCCTAACCTTCTCTACTTCCACTCTTCTTCTACGCTTCCACTCTCCTCCTCTACACTTACTTCTAACCCTCTATCACATACTTTCTTCCCTCCTTAAATTCATTCATTACTCTCTTCTTCCTTCCATATCCGCACTCATCCCAACAAAACAAAGTACAATTTTATTAACATGAAAATTTTTAGTCACAAATGGTGCAGGGAGAGAAGAAGAGATGAAGATATATATATATAATAACTACTTTTTTATAAATTTGAGACAAAGATTCAAAATAAAAGAAGATTCAAAGAAGGCTATCTATAGCTCATTTAATAATCCAGCTAACACAAGGAGGAAGTTGGGATATCCTTACATTTTAGAATCTTTTTTAGTTCTTTCATAGCTGCCCTCCCCATTCTTAATCTTCTTCTGACTTCCTGGCTGTAGTCCCTGTTTCTATCAGTGTTTGATTCCAGGTATGAGAATTCTTTGACTATTTCTATTTCCTCATTGTCTAGGTTAAATTTGTGAAGATTCTCCATGGTGATTATTTTTGTTTTCTTTATATTCAACAGTAAGCCTGCCTTTGCACTTTCTTCCCTAATATTCCTTAGTAGGTGTTTTAGCTCTGTGAGATTTTCTGCTAGTACAATGATGTCATCTGCATATCTGAGATTGTTGATATTCCTTCTTTCTATTTTCACTCATCTTTCTTCTGTCTCCAGGTCTGCTTTTCTTATAATATTTTCTGCATACAAGTTGAACAGGTAGGGTAAAAGGATGCAGCCTTGTCTGACTCCTTTGCCCATTGGGAACCATTCTGTTTCTCCGTGTTCTGTTCTGACAGTAGCCTCTTGTCCTGAGTACAGATTCCTCATCAGGACTATCAGATGTGTTGGCATTCCCATGTCTTTAAGGGCATTCTATAGTCTTTCATGATCTATGCAATTGAAGGTTTTACTATAGTCTATAAAGCACATATAAAGCTATAGTTATAAAGGGATGCAGTGGCTTAGTGCAATTCTGATGATCAGAAGATCAGAAGGTTGGCAATTCAAGGCTCGAGTGCTGCATGATTGGATGAGCTCCTGTCTCTAGTCTCAGCTTCTGCCATCCTAGCAGTTCGAAAGCATGGAAATGCAAGTAGATAAATAGGTAGCACTTTGGTGGGAATGTAACAGTGTTTGGTGCAGTCATGCTGGCCACATGACTACCAGAGCAGTCCTCAGAGAATGCTGGTTCTTTGTCTAGTAATGGAGATGACACCACCCCCTACATTCGATTACGACTAGACATTCATGTCAAAGGACTACCTTTACCTTTATAAAGCACATGCTGATTTTCTTTTGGAATTCTCTGATGCATTCCATTATCCATCATATATTTTCAATGTGGCCTCTAGTGCCTCTTCCTTTCCTGAACCCCGCTTGCACCTCTGGGATTTCTCTCTCCATGTATGGTTACTTCTATCTCTGATATAAATTTTTCTTTTAAAGAAATAATGTCAGGAACACATTTATTTCATTAACCAAGTTTTACTTGTATAAAAAAAAAAAATCCTGTCTTTCTCAGCATCCTATTTCATACAATGTTCAACCAGATGCCCAAGGGAAGCTCACCAGTATCCCAGTGACTGGTATTCAGAGACATTCCTCTTTTTAATTTGGAGCATTTATACTGTTGCCAAACAGCCTCCATACTGAACATAGGGTGTTTGTGGGAAACATATGCACCTGAGCTATCAGTGAAGGGAAGTAAAGGATTACTACCTGAAGCCTTGTCTATCAGAAGACACTTGAGACAGGAGTAACACTGAAATTTGTTAAACTAGAATTGGAAAAGGTTAAAGGAAGGTGTCCTACAAAATGAGATAAATGAATGGAAGTACAGAATTAAGTGTGTGTAGGAGATAAACAAACAGAAGTTGAAATGGGTAATAATGAAGGGAATGAAACATATAATGTATGAAATTACTGTTATGATTTTTTTATGTTTTTCTTTGTTAAAAAATAAAGGAAAGGAAAGAATCATAGAATCATAGAATCATAGAATCATAGAGTTGGAAGAGACCACAAGGGCCATCCAGTCCAACCCCCTGCCATGCAGGAACTCCCAATCAAAGCATACCTGACAGATGGCCATCCAGCCTCTGCTTAAAGATCTCCAAGGAAGGAGACTCCACTACTCTCCGAGGGAGTGTGTTCCACTGTCGAACCGCCCTTACTGTCAGGAAGTTCCTCCTAATGTTGAGGTGGAATCTCTTTTCTTGCAGCTTGCACCCATTGTTTCGAGTCCTAGTCTCTGGAGCAGCTGAAAACAAGCTTGTTCCCTCCTCGATATGACATCCCTTCAAATATTTAAACACGGCTATCATATCACCTCTCAGCCTTCTCTTCTCCAGGCTAAACATCCCCAGCTCCCTAAGTCGTTCCTCATAGGGCTTGGTTTCCAGACCCTTCACCATTTTAGTTGCCCTCCTTTGGACACACTCCAGTTTTTCCACATCCTTTTTGAATTGTGGTTCCCAGAACTGGACACAGTATTCCAGGTGAGGCCTGACCAAAGCAGAATAGAGTGGCACTATTACTTCTCTTGATCTAGACACTATACTTCTACTGATGCAGCCTAAACTTGCATTGGCCTTTTTAGCTGCTGCATCGCACTGTTGACTCATGTTCAACTTGTGGTCCACCTGGATTCCTAGATCCCTTTCACACGTAGTCTCATTCAGCCCGGTGTCCCCCATCGTATATCTGTACTTTTCGTTTTTCTGCCCTAAGTGCAGTACCTTACATTTCTCCGTGTTGAATTTCATTTTGTTAGCTTTGGCCCAACTTTCTAGTCTGTTCAAGTCATTTTGAATTTTGATCCTGTCCTCTGGGGTATTAGCTACTCCTCCTAATTTGGTGTTGTCTACATATTTGATAACTATGCCCCCAATATCGTCATCCAAGTCATTAATAAAGATATTGAATAGCATTGGGCCCAGGACAGAGCCCTGTGGCACCCCACTGGTCACTTCTTTCAAAGTTGAAAAGGAGCCATTGTTGAGCACCCTCTGGGTTCGACCAGTCAACCAATTACAAATCCATGTAACAGTTACTTTGTCTAGCCCACATTTTACCAACTTGCTTGCAAGAATGTCATGGGGAACCTTGTCAAAGGCCTTACTGAAATCAAGATATACTATATCCACAGCATTCCCTTCATCTACCAAGCTAGTAATTTTTATCAAAAAAAGAGATCAGATTTGTCTGGCATGACCTGTTTCTCTGAAACCCATGTTGACTTTTTGTGATTATGAAATTACCTTCCAGATGTTCACAGACTCTCTGTTTAATGATCTGCTCCAGAATCTTTCCTGGTATTGATGTCAAACTTACCGGACGATAATTGTTGGGATCCTTTTTTTTCCCCTTTTTGAAGATGGGGACAACATTTGCCCTCCTCCAGTCCGCTGGGACCTCTCCTGTTTTCCAGGAATTCTCAAAGATTATTGCCAATGGTTCCGATATTACATTTGCCAGTTCTTTTAATACCCTTGGATGTAATTCATCTGGTCCTGGAGACTTATATTCATTTAGATTAACCAAATGTTTCTGTACTATCTCTTTACTTATTCTGTGCTGAAATTATCCTATTCTGTCCTCTGCTCCATTATACTTAGGTTGAGCACCCTTTGCATTTTCTGAAAAGACTGAAGCAAAGAAGGTGTTGAGTAATTCTGCTTTTTCTCTGTCCCCTGTTAACTTTTTGCCATCTTCTCCACACAGTGGCCCTACCATTTCCTTCTTTTTCCTTTTGCTGCTGACATATCCCCAAAAGCCCTTTTTATTGTTCTTAACTTCTCTAGCAAGCCTGATTTCATTCTGTGCTTTAGCTTTTCTGACTTTACCCCTACACGTGCTAGCTATTTGTTTGAATTCCTCTTTGGTGATTTCCCCATTTTTCCATTTCTTAAACATGTTCCATTTAAAACATAGTTCAGCTGCAAGTTCCTTAGTCATCCATCCTGGTTTCTTGAGACACCTCCCATTTTTCCTCCTCATTGGCACGGTTTGAAATTGTGCCTTCAGTATCTCCCTTTTGAGAAACTCCCATCCGTCTTGAACTCCCTTCTCTTTTAGTATTCCTGTCCATGGGATCAACCCCAGTATTTCTCTAAGTTTAGTAAAATCAGCTTTCCTAAAGTCTAGAATGCGTGTCTGACTATGCCTGGCTTCTCCTTTCCACTGTATAATAAACTCCAGGAGGACGTGATCACTCCCGCCTAAGGATCCAACCACTTGCACCCCATTAACTAGGTCATCCCTGTTAGTTAGGATCAGATCCAAAATAGCTGACTCCCTCGTTGCCTCTCCCACCTTTTGAACAATGAAATTGTCTTCGAGGCAAGTTAGGAATTTGCTAGACCTTGAGGATTTTGCTGAGTTTGACTTCCAGCAAATATCCAGATAGTTGAACTCACCCATCACTACTATATTTCTCCTTTCTGAGTATGTGGTCATCTATTCTAGAACGGCATCATCTAATTCAGGGACAGGCAACCTTTTTGAGACCTGGGCCGGTCTGAAAAAGGTTGCCTCTCGGCTGGGCCAAGGGGGGGGGGAAATGGAGGAGCGCATGCGCACATGCACGCGCACACCCTCCTCCTGCGCGTGCGCCCCCCACGCATGCTGCCGACGCGGCCACTACCGCGGCCGCCGCCGTAGCGCGTACCGCCGCAGCTGCCATCGCACATGCACGGCCGCCATTTTGGAAGCCAAAATGGTGGCCATGACAAGCGCGCCCGAAAGCGCTCCCCGGCAGCGGCGCGCGGTGGCAGCGATGGCGGCAGTCTTCGGACGGGGCCGGTACGTCCGGGGCCCGGGGCCTTAACCGGCCCCCGGGCCGTAGGTTGCCGGTCCCTGATCTAATTCTTCTGCTTGAGTCGGGGGTCTGTAGTAGACTCCCACATTAACATCCCTGTTGTTTCCCTCCCCTTTAATTTTTAGCCAGATGCTCTCCACTTGGCTTCCAGGATTGATGTCCTGGATTTCTTCACTGGTGTAAATATCCCTGACATATAATGCTATTCCTCCTCCTTTCCTGTTTGGCCTGTTTCTCTTGAAAAGGTTATACCCCTTTATTTCTACATTCCAGTCATGAGACTCATCCCACCAGGTTTCAGTGATGCCTATTATATCATATTTGCTTTGTTGTGCTAGGAGTTCAAGTTCATCTCGCTTATTTCCCATGCTCTGTGCATTAGTGTAGAGACATCTAAGACCATGTGTCCCCTTTACTTGCTGCCTGTGCACATTTTTTTGCCTCCCACTGTTGGGTCCCTGTACTGTTTGCCTTGTTTCCTCTATGACAGTTTGACTATTTTCTCCAGTCCTTTTGTCTTCCAGGATGTTGTCTCCCTTCCCCACACAGTTCAGTTTATAGCCCTCCTGATCAAATTCTTGAGACCGTTGGCAAAAACATTTCTTCCAACTGGTGTGAGATGCAACCCATCCCTTGCCAGGAGTCTGCCCTCATGGAACCGCAGCCCATGATCCAAGAATCCAAATTGTTCTCGACGACACCATCTGCGGAGCCAATTGTTGACATCTGCTATCTTCCTCTCTCTTCCTGGACCGTGCCCTTGAACTGGCAGAAGAGATGAGATGACAATCTGTGCCTCCATTTCTTTCAGCTTCTTACCTAGAGCCTCGTAATCCCTTTTGATATTCTGAAGGCTGTGTCTTGCTGTGTCATTCGTTCCCACATGGACCAAAAGAAAGGGGTATTGGTCAGTAGGCCTGACCAGTCTTGTCAGCCTCTCTGTCACATCTTGGATCTTTGCCCCAGGGAGACAACACACCTCCCGAGACATCTTGTCAGGCCCACAAATCACTGCTTCTGTCCCCCTCAGTTGGGAGTCCTCCACCATGACCACACGCCTCCTCCGAGTCTTAGCAGCGACTGTTCCCTGTGGTGGAACTCCCAGGATCCCCTGCTCTGTCTCTGAAATCTGTCCATGCTGCTCTTCCTCGTCCTCCTTGCTAAGAGTAAGAGCTTGAAATCGATTCTGTAGCCGCAAGCTCCCAGAACAATCCCTGGTCTCCTTACTTCTGCGTGTGACCTTCCTCCAGCTTTCTACCTCCTGTGCGTGTGATGTGACCTTCTCTTCCCCAGCGACTTCCTCTGTGTGTTCCCCATCCAAGACCGTTTGTTCTGTTCTGTCAAGGAAAGCCTCTTGCTCCCTAATATGTTGAAGTGTAGCTACCCGCGCCTCCAGCTGCTGTACTTTGTCCTCCAAGAGGGCTACCAACTTGCACTTGGAGCATGTGTAGTTCCCCACATCTGTAGGTAAGAATACAAAGGTATTGCAGGTGACGGCAGCAGTTCCTTCAGTGTCCATACTAAGTCTTAATTAGTACCTGAAAGAGGACTATGGCTTTCTTCCTGAAAGAAAATCCCTTGCTAACACCTGTGTTTAAGTCGGCTGATGAACGGAACTTTTCTACAATTAGTACTGGTTATAAAATTCTCCTCAAGAGTTTTTAAAAAGAATTTAAAAACTTACCCTCTCAAGATGGCTGCCTGGAAACTGCTTTCTTCCTCTTTTCTAGCAGGAACTGGCCTGGAAAGCCTCCTTCTCTGTCTCCTTTCCTGGCAGAAACTGCCTAGAAAGCCTCTTTCTCTTTCTCCTTTCTGTTAGAAACTGGCCTGGAGAGCCTCCTCCTCCTCCTTCCCCTGTCCTGGCCGAAACTGACCTGAAACTGGCCTCTGGCAGCAGTTGTATAGAGCTAACTGCCTAGCCCACCCCCTATTGACTTGCAAATGTGACTCAACAAAACCCCACCCGCTGAGTAACAGTCACACTCTCCCCAAGAGTTTTTAAAAAGAAAGAAGACACTTGGATAGAAATTTCTGGGAATGGCTCAGCAGCAATCAGCTCTCTTAGATGAAAAACTGCACGTGGACTACAAATGAGAATTCCTTGCAACTCTAAAGTACAGTTCCCAGAAGGCAAGCCAACCAGGTGCTTTGGGCTGTTCCTTTAACTAGCATAGGATAAGGAGCAATTTACATAATGAGCACTCTCTAATCCAGAATTGAATTTACTTCCATGGGAAGTAAGGCTAGCCTAACCTCAGTCACTGGGCTAGGAGTCTCAAGTAAGATTTCTGTTAACTATAGAATTATTGAACCTGTATCTCATGATCTGCTCCTGTCACTATTCCTGACTCTGAGGGCTGAACCCCAAGTTTTCCTTTCTTGGATCACACAATTGTCTCTGCTGTCCAGGTAGAGCTGCATTCTCCATGAAGAAATAATTCCTGCATTGAAGCAACTTTCATTTTCACCATGCTCTCCAATCACATTGGGAGCTGGCCATCCTGTCCAGTGTGCTTGGAAGAGTTTTCCCTCTGTTTACAGCCACAATTCTAGGCTGGTGGACTGGGGTGGATCACTCTGTCCCATTTTCTACTGCTCTTTCCCAGCTTTCCGCCTACTCCATCCAGGGACCATATCCATCCCTTTTTTCAAAGCCAGAGAGGCCTGAAGAACATTTGCAGTTTTCTGAAATGCTATTGTGTGTGTGTGTGTGGTTTTTTATTATTATTAAATGGTGTTTTATAAGAGAATCTTACCACCTGAAAGTGTTTGGACATTCAACTGTATATTTTTAGGAACTCCCCCCACTCCCATGATGGAGAGGCTCTGAAGACTGTTCTTTAGCAATTAATAACCAACTCACACTCTAATTCCAGGAAATTTCCTACAGTGTGCAAGGCTCCTCCCACTGCTAGGCTCTTCATATTATCTGTGTGAGTATAGATATCCAGTTTATCTTTCAGCACAAGCAAATGAGGTTTTACTCTCCCCCTCCATGAGCAATACACCCAGGGACTTTGGCAGCGACGAGTAATACAACACATGTGAAGTATCTTCACATTGATTCTCCTGTGCATCCAGAGTTTCTAGGGCAGGGGTAGGCAACCTTTTTGAGCCGGGGGCCGGGTTGCTGTCCCTCAGACAATTGGGGGGCCGAAGCACCAAAAAATAAATAAATAAATAAATAAATAAATAAATATTTTTTATATTTTTTTTAAAAAAATATGCATGCACACTCTCTCAGCCCCAGAAAAGCCATGGCAAACCCCCTGTGGAGATTTTGCCAAGAAAAACCCCAAGAATAAGTAATAACAACAATAATCAATATCATATCATGGCGGGGGGCGGCAGCGGCAGGACCGGCCTGGGGCCGGTCCAAAGGCCTCAGGGGGCCGCATCCGGCCCCCCGGGCCTTAGGTTGCCTACCCCTGTTTTAGGGGTTTCAGCCACAGAAACGTCTAGAGTTTCAGCTACAGGGGGCTTTTCATTTCCTCTCTCTTCATCCACTCCCTTTGTACTCTTCATTGCCAATGCTTACCCCCCACCCCATCTTCTTTTTCAACAGTCCTTCAACTCCCTAAGCCCCATCTTTATCTCAGCCCTAATCTTCATTTCCCTCATTTGGCTTATTAGGAATAGGACCTCCTCCATGTAAGTACACTCGAGCAGAATTCTTCTCATTCACTTCATAGAAGTTTCTAATTCAATGAGAGGAAACAGTGCTATTCTCCAAGAGTTTCCCACTGGACTCTTCCTATGGGTTAATTGCCCTATTTATCAAATGATGCCCTCCTTACATGACACCCTCATTCTCTGTACTAGCAGTTGAACTGTCAGAGTGGAGGTGTTACATCACCCAGGGATCTACCAACAGATTACCCTAATCTGGGCTGCAATCTAGTTTTACAAGAATCCAAATTTACTTAGCAACACCTTTGTTAGGGTACAAGTGCATTAAAAGATCTTGCTACCCTAAAACTTAGAGTGGATTAATCTCCTGGTTAACTGTTATTTCAGTTTGTTTCCTTCATTATCTCTTGACAGAGCAGTTACAAAAATATTGGTGCTTGGGGGCTGATTTGGCCACAACCTTGCTTATTTCTGTCTTGCCTGTGATTGTTTTTTTTTCCTGGCTGGTCCTTTCAAGTTCAATTTATTGCCATCTCTATATCTGGCACAAGGTTGATCTACCAACAGATTACCCTTTAGTCCAGCTGAATTGATTTTGCCCTTGTTATCTGTGTTTCCAAAAGGCAGCTACTTTATATTACTGTAACGTGGTGTTTTGTGATGTTGTAGTGGACAATGTATGGCTCTGCTCCAACCTAACATGCTAGTGTGGAAAATGGTGAGATTAAGTTGTAAAATGACCCACATTCTCTCTTTCTTTTTATGTTATCCTAAGTTTTGCAAACACTTTTAATGGTTGTCAGATCAGGAACAGAAAACACCCAGTCCAAAAGTCTGCTGAAACACTGTGAGGGATTCTGGGACATAAATTTCAAATCACATACTGTTTCTTGGCAGCTACAAAAATAAGCACCAAGTGACTATTTGAGTTATTTCACTAGCCAAGCAGGTGGTTTGGAATAATGTTTCTTATGTTTAAATGACGTATAAAAACTACTCATAAATTAAACAAGCCAACTAAAATAAGTTTTCTTTTTTCCTTTGTTTCTGTATTTCTTTTTTTATTTTTGCTAGAATTTTCATTCCATTGAGTGTTATATGACAATTCTTAACTAGAACAGTGACACCTTGGACACTACCTGTTAACTGAAGTAGAGTACAAGAATGGAAGTAGTGTGGAGCTCTCGGAGGTGGACTTCACAGGTCTCCTCTCCACAGCCCCAAATATACCTTATAGTTGAAAAAATATGTAGCTAGAAGCAAATATCCTAAAGATAATAATAATAATAATAATAATAATAATAGTTTTATTTATATTTCCCCGCCTCACCCTACAGATTGAGGCAGGATTACAGAGTAATATAGAAAATATAAAAATACAATATATAAAATATATAATAAAATCATAGCAACAATACCCCCCCAACAATAAAACCCCACAATCCCTATAATTAAAACCAATACCCCAGCCGGTGATGAGGTTGGTCATCATCTTCACATGTCCAGGGGCCATATCAGTGGTACAATTAATCTTTTACAGATTGGGGAGGTCAGGTGGATAGGCCCAGAAAAGCTTGTCAAAAAGGAAAGCCTGGCTAAGGAAAACTACTAGATGGTGGAAACTAAAGTAGTCCCCATGGCTTTGTTTTACATGTATACATTTTCATATTATATAGCCTGTCCTGCCAATAAATTGAAATGAGTTGGATTATTGCCACTTTCTTCAATAAATTCTGGATAGAAACCATTATTAACCACACCTAGCTAAAATACAAGAACAGACATTAATGCTGAGGTCTCAGTGCAATTTGGAAACATCCAGCTGTTGTTGTACTGCAGTTTTCTACAGCTCTCACCAATGTATCTAATAATGAGGATGGGAGCTGAAGTCCAACATCTGGAGGGCCATAAATTGCCCATCTCTTTGCTACTGTGTTTAGAGTTACTTTAATAGGAAGTAGACCAGGTCTGTGAAAGCTTATGCTACAACGTACTTCACTCAGTTAGGTCCAAAATGCACTGCAGAAATAATCCAGTTTGAGATCATTTTAAATGCCCTGGCTTAATGTTAAGGAATTCTGGGAACTGTACTTTTGTAAGACATTTAGCTTTCTCTGTCAGAAAGCTTTGGTGCCTCAATAAACTGCAGTTCCCAGGATTCTCTAGCACTGAGCCAGGACAGTTAAAGCAGTCTGAATTATTTCTGTAATGTGTTTTGTACCGTAAAGGTGCTACAAGATCCCTTTGCATACATTTAAAAGATCAAAGTAGTCTACAAGGGAAGTAGGATAAGCTTGTAACAACTCAGGTTGTAGATTCAGAAAAGTGTTATCTTTTACAAATATTGCTTTGCAACTGACACAAATTTCTTGTTGATTCAGTCAATGGATTATTTTAAATATTCAATTCTTTCTTGCAATTTGGAGAAAGTTTTCAGCCTTCCACAAGTGGTAGGCAAGCAGAACAGCTCTGTAACATAGGTGGTGTCATGTAGCCCTCTAGACCAAATTAGATTGCAAGTTCTAGTAGTTTTTGCTTGCATGGCCAATGGTGAGGAATGTTGAGTGCTGCAGCCCAACAATATTGTGAGGGCTGTATGAGTCCCACCACAGCTTTAAAAGATGCAGGGTTGCTGTACAAAAGTCCAGCAGCTGAAGAAAGGCCCTCTCTTCATCCCGGCTGCCACTATTGTGGCCTCTAGAGGGAAAGAAGAACAGGCAAGCACAGCTCCATCAGGCCTAGGCCCAGCATCTGATGAACAAATCTATTCCATGTCATCTGCCACTGCTGTGGCTATAGAGAGAGACAAGAGCAGCCCAGTGTTGGCTGGACTTAATACCTTTTCCCACTGCCATCCCCTATCCCTGGCATGTCTTGTCTTTTTAGATTTTAAGTTGAGAGCACAGAATTGTCAAATTAACCATTGTAAACTGCTTATTTGAAGTACTATGTACACTGATTATGCTAAATAAATAAATAAATTACAAAAGCAGAAAAGTGTGGTGGTGGTTGTAACCAAAGTTCCCCCCCCCCCCCTCAAAAATTGTTCAGACCCATACCTGTGCGGGGATAAATATTTTTCAAATTAACCCTTGCCATGAAAGAATTTTGGGGTGTCAATAGGGGAAAAGGCCATTCTGTAGGGAGCATAGCAGTTAGTAGTGCCTCTGAAGTTGTGGACAGGGGATGGGGGATCATCCATCCGGAACCCGTTCATACTATGCTTTTAATAACATACAAAAAGCAATCAGTAAAGCAATCAGGACAATCAATAATCAACAATAACCAATGATAGTAAAGCAATTAGCAAGAATCCAAAGCATTCAACAACAACAACAACAACAATAATAATAATAATAATAATAATAATACAATTTATTTGTATCCCATCCCTCTGAGAACAATCGAGGCGGCTAACAACAATTTAAAATTACAAACAATATAACTCCAAAAAGGCCCCCAAACCCACCCAACCCTTAAAAAAGTATTAAACCAACAAACTATTAAAACATCTAGTTAAAAAGACAGACAATAAAAACTGGTTACAAATAACAATATAATAAAACACACGGAGCAGCGGGAACATCCAAATTGTGAGAGGGCAGGATAAGGGGGTTCCTGAGGCCGGAAAATCTATTCTGGAAAGGCCTGCCAGAAGAGATCCATCTTAATAGCCTTTTTAAAGCTGTTTAGCATTGTAATCTGATGGATCTCGTTCAGCAGGCCGTTCCATAATCTGGGGGCGATTACCAAGAATGCCCTCTGGGAGGTTGCCAACAGCCTAGATTTTGTTGGCTGGAGCAAATTCCTTCCAGAGGACCGGAGTGTGCAGGGAGGATTGTATGGGAGGAAGCAGTCCTGAAGATAGGTTGGACCCAAGCCATTTAGGGCTTTAAAGATAATAACCAACACCTTATACTGGGCCCAGAAACTACCGTATTTTTCGGCATATAAGACGCATTTTTTTCTTCCCCAAAACGAGGGTGGGGAAGTTGCTGCGCCTAATGAAGCGAATATACAAGCTGAGGGCAAACTGCCGAGGCCTAGGCTAAAAGTAGGCCTCATTTCAACCTCAGCCTTGGTGCTCCAGTGGGCTCCTCCCATCCCAGGAAGAGCCCATTGGAGCAGCCAGGACGGGGGTGGAAAGAGTCCTCTTTTCCTGGCTAGTTGAATGTGCTCCTCCTCTTTCCACCCCCATCCTGGGTGCTTCAATGGACTCTTCCTGGGATCAGAGGACATCCTCCCATCCCAGGAAGAGCCCATTGGAGCAGCCAGGACGGGGGTGGAAAGAGTCCTCTTTTCCTGGCTAGTTGAATGTGCTCCTCCTCTTTCCACCCCCCTCCTGGGTGCTTCAATGGACTCTTCCTGGGGTCAGAGGACATACTCCCATCCCAGGAAGAGTCCATTGGAGCACCCAGGACGGGGGTGGAAAGAGTCCCCCCCTTGAAGAAATCTGCCAAGAAAACCCTCATGGTAGGATCAAAATGAGCCAGAAATTACTCCAAGGCACTGGATTAGTACCCTGGCCAAGTTACACTGTCTCAGCCTCAGAGGGTGGAAATTGCAAACTCACTCCTCTGAAGAATCTGCCAGGAAAACCCTCATGGTAGGATCAAAATGAGCCAAAAATTACTCCAAGGCACTGGATTAGTACCCTGGCCAAGTTACACTGTCTCAGCCTCAGAGGGTGGAAATTGCAAACTCCCTCCTCTGAAGAAATCTGCCAGGAAAACCCTCATGGTAGGATCAAAATGAGCCAGAAATTACTCCAAGGCACTGGATTAGTACCCTGGCCAAGTTACACTGTCTCAGCCTCAGAGGGTGGAAATGGCAAACTCCCTCCTCTGAAGAAATCTGCCAGGAAAACCCTCATGGTAGGATCAAAATGAGCCAGAAATTACTCCAAGGCACTGGATTAGTACCCTGGCCAAGTTACACTGTCTCAGCCTCAGAGGGTGGAAATTGCAAACTCCCTCCTCTGAAGAAATCTGCCAGGAAAACCCTCATGGTAGGATCAAAATGAGCCAGAAATTACTCCAAGGCACTGGATTAGTACCCTGGCCAAGTTACACTGTCTCAGCCTCAGAGGGTGGAAATGGCAAACTCCCTCCTCTGAAGAAATCTGCCAGGAAAACCCTCATGGTAGAATCAAAATGAGCCAGAAATTACTCCAAGGCACTGGATTAGTACCCTGGCCAAGTTACACTGTCTCAGCCTCAGAGGATGGAAATGGCAACCCCCCCCTTGAAGAAATCTGCCAAGAAAACCCTCATGGTAGGGTCAAAATAAGCCATAAATTACTCCATAAGCCAATGGCCTAAAAACTCCAAAGGTACCAGTCCATCTGATCTTGGAAGCTAAGCAGGGTCAGCCTTGGATAGTCCTTGGATGAGAGACCGCCAAAGAATCCCAGGTGCTGCAGGCTGTATTTCAGAGGAAGGAACTGGCAAAACCACTTCTCGAGTCTTCCTTGCCTAAGAAATCCCTAAGAAATTCATGGAGTCACCATAAGGCAACAGGAGACTTGCAAGAAAGTTGGGCAGGGAATTTGTGCAATACCTGGCCCTGCTGATGGCTTAAACTTACATTTACAACTTAAAATTGTTCTTAAACTGCTGTTAACTTTATACAGTTGATATAAAATATTTTACTACAGTATTTGGTTAAGAATCTTTTTTTTCTAGATTTTCCTCCTTTAAAATTGGGTGCGTCTTATATGCCGGAGCGTCTTATATGCCGAAAAATACGGTAATAGGCAGCCAGTGGAGGGACTTCAATACCGGAGTTATGTGGTCCCTCCTAGATGTTCCCGAGACCACTCTGGCTACCATGTTTTGTACTAGCTGAAGTTTCCGGACCAAGCATGAGGGTAGCCCCATGTAGGGCACATTACAGAAATCCAGACGGGAGGTAACCACAGTCTCGAGGTCCCTTACTTCCAGAAAAGGGCGCAGCTGGCATATTAGCCGAAGCTGATAACAGGCGCTCCTGACCATCACATTTAACTGATTAGTCATCAGGAGTGATGAGTCAAGGAGCACCCCCAGACTGCAAACACAGTCCTTTATGGAAAGTGTGACCCCGTCCAGGACTAGTTCTTGGTTTCGGGGCCACTACTGTGAACACCTCCATTTTGTCTAGATTCACTCTCAATCAGTTTTTCCTCATCCAGCCCATTACTGCCCTAAAACATTCAGTGAGAGGAGAGACGCCATCTGGAGTCAAGGCCGACGATTGAGACATGGAGAAATAGATCTGCGTATCATCAGCATACTGATAACACCCAGCTCCATGATTCCGAATGATCTCACCTAGTAGCTTCATATAGATGTTAAACAGCATCGGGGCAGAATGGCGCCTTGAGGAACGCCGCAGGTAAGCTCCTTTTTTCCAGAACGGCTCTCCCTGAGCATCAGCCTTTGGGATCTGCCCGAGAGGAAGGAAATGAGCCACTGGAGTGCAGTGACTCTAATTCCTAACCTGTTTAGGCAATCCAAGAGGATGCCATGATCTTATGGTTTGAAGCGGGCCAGAAAGGACGCTTGGGAGCGATTGGGTCAATAGCCCTGGTGAGATTGGTGTTCCAAATATCCACCAAGGCTTCGACAGAATCCCCGGAGTTACCAACCATTAAACCCTCCAAGGCTTTCTGGAAACCAATTGGTTCCATTAGCCTTCGAGGGCAGACTGTTCTAATGGGTCCGCCACCCCTGGGAGGGCGGGCAATAGCCTTTTGTTCCACCTTGATCAGAAAATGATCCGTCCATGACAATGCGGAGGTTTTTTTGACCTCCGCCCACGGATGTTCCTGCTCTGTACTAAAGACTGCATCGAGGGTATGACCAGCACAATGTGTGGGCCTGTCGACCAACAGGGATAGGCCCATGTTTGTCATAGTATCCATGAACTCTCGAGCCGCGCCGGCTAGGTCTTGTAAACTGGTTTCGAGTGGGATGTTGAAGTTGCCCAGAACCAAAAGTCTGGGCGATTCCAACAGCAACTCAGAAACCAGGGCGGTCAGCTCAGTTAGGGAGTCTGTTAAGCAATGGGGTGGCCGGTATACTAACAGAATCCCTAAACTATCCCTGGTCTTCAGGCTAAGGTACATACACTCGATATGGGTAGTTTTTCGGATAGGCTTTCTGATCACGGTTAAGGTGTTCCTATGGACCAAGGCTATGCCCCCCCCACTTTCCCTCACCTGCTCACTAACTGAGTACACAGCTGGGAGAGCCTGCGCCCATATCGCGGAGCTGGCATCCCCCAGCCAGGTCTCAGTAAAGCATGCCAGGTTGGCCGCCTCATCCACTAAAAGATCGTGGATGATATGGGTCTTATTTTTGACCGACCTGGCATTGCAAAGGAGCAGGTTGAGGGTCAGCGGAATGGTTGGCACGCTCTCCAAGTTATCATGGGAAACAGAGCAAACTGAAGGAGGGATGGATATTAAACATCGATCCCTCCTTCTTTTGTAACATTTGTTGGCTCTGTTACCGCCATACCTTCCCTGCCCCCACACAACCTGAATATCCGCTCCCAGACTATAGTCAGCTCCACAATGCAGAGGGGGAGATGAGTCGCCAACTGATTCCAGACCCTAATCTAAGCAGCGGCTGCATAGATGGAAGAGAGGCTGAGGGGGAGGATGGTCCTCCAAAGCTGTCCTAGGTGATGGCAATCAGGGCTGCCAAGTCCTCCAGGCTTCGGTGAGGGCTGCACAGGTGACAACAATCAGGACTCAGTCCTCTCCAGCCCCCGATCGCCACCGTCACCACTGTGTTGCTGGAGGACAGATCTTCCTCAGGCAGGGTTTTAAACCCGCCGGTGTCCCCACAGTTTCCACTGCAGGCAGAGGCTTTGGTGAGGGCTGCTTTGGTGAGGTCTGCAATCAGAACTCGGTCCTCTCCAGCCCCCGATCGCCACAATCAATGCTCTGAATATACTGTTGATGATATGGCAGCAGATATAAAAAGGAGAAGCAAAAAACGTGTTGATTTTCCTACTGATGTAAAGGGATCAGAGAATCTTGGGCCTCCCTGACTGGGGGCTGGTCCCAGAGCTGGCTGTAGTCCCCCGCAGCCCCAGACGCCGCTGTCACCGCGTGTTCCCCGGAGGAGAGATGGACTCTGGAGGGGGTTTTATCCCCCTCCGATGCTCCTCCTGGGTTGCACAGCTGCGGCAGGGACAGGCCACAATCAGGTGGTCCTCCGGGCTGTCCCCAGCACTGGCTTCAGTCCTCCATGGCCCCAAGCAGATATATAATGCCAGCCACTTCTGCCCACACCCCCTCTCGCTGCTGCCCTGCTCCTGGAGTTCCTAAGGTCCTTCTGCAGCCTTCTAGCCCTGGTGTAGTGGGAAAAAGAGGCTGCTGCAGGCTTGGATCCTCCTGGCTGGCGAGGTGGTATTCCTGAAGGGTGTGGGAGTGGCTTATAATGCCAGCGACACCTGGCCACGCCCCCTCTCACTGGCGTTATATGCAGAATGGTAATGGAATGTGGCAAAATCAAGTCCTTTGGTGGTTGAAAGTTAAAGTGGTTCTGGTCGGCTACAATAGCCAAAGTAAGTAATATCAAGGCTGAACCAATGTTAGCAAGCAGTTGGTGTGTTTAGGCAAGCAAGAGTCTATAGCAGCCCATGCAGCAACTCTGGGCATGGTGCCGAAAGCTTGGAAGAAGTTCAGACCACTGTCCAGAGCATATGTTGGGGTTGGCATCTTGGTATGCTGACAGCAGGATGGCATGCTTATGCTGTCCAGGAGGCATAAGCAAAGTTAGTAGCTTGCATCGTGTCATCTGGGGCAGATGGAGGATATCTTAGAGGACCTTGGGTCTGGACACGCAGTTACACAGCAGCAGGAACAGTGATCCATGGCATCTGTGGGGTCAGGTCCAGTTCAGCAGCAGAAGATCTGGGGCTTACCTCCCCATGACAGTACAGAGAGAGCAGGAAGAATAAAGGATAGAGCTATAACTATTTAAATGCTTTGGAGGATGAAAGAGGACAGTCTCTTCCCCTCCCCCCCATTTCCCAATGGGGCTAGGATGGTGTCAAATCCAGATAGGACCTCTAAATTACAAGCTGTGGGGACCTTCCGAAAGGAAAAGGAAAAGGCTTTTAGTCCCCTGACTACCTGTAAAGTCAAATCGGTGTCTCAGGGGAAGCCTCTTTGCCAAATAAAGTTATTGGAGCAGCTATCTGGCATTTTGAAGACTCCCAGGTTTAGCATAGAAAGGCCAGGGATAGGTCTGACTTGGTCATGCGAGCGGCAAGGTAAAAGATCTGATTGGTTAAAATGAACTAAGGGCACCCAGCCTTTAAGAGGCAGCAGTGTCCATCTTGGTTGTGGTCAGTTCCTGAGTAGGCTGGGAAAAATACACAAATTAGACCTAATTTCAGCAAAAAACCACCCCAAAATAGCTGAATTAGTAACTTTGGAGTCCCATGGCTTACATATTTCTACTCAGTGTGGATTGGTAAGTCCAACCATGCATTCATCTCCAAAGGTCAGCATTCATTATAACTTTGGAAAACGCTGCTATAGGTGGGAAGGGTTCAAAAATTCAGGGAAAATTGCCCTGCAGACCTCCGGTAAAAGGAGCCTGCCTTACTGGGTGGGAAAAAGTTGTTCTCAGAGCAATTGCATGCCCATGGAAGCCCAGGCAGCACAGTGAACACTCTCTAGAGAGGAGTCTATTGTGCTAGGGCTTATCCACAAGCTCAGCAAAGGCACCAAAATGAGGTGGGGTAACCCCTCGCTTTGCTTTCCTACTGCCCTTCAGAGGGGTGCTGAGGATGGCCTGCTTTCTCCAGTAAGAAAAAAAAAGCCTACCTTTCCCTTCTCTGTTCAAAAATAGAAAAGAAGTTTCCTCCCTAGACTCTTGGTCATAACCATGGCTGGAGGATGAATGGGATGTCCTGTGGTGGGGGAAATCTAACTTCCGCCAGAGGGCATGGAACTCTACCAGTTCCCTTTTAACCCTGCAAATTAGGCTAGCAGAGCCCACGACAGTCAGAATTTGGATGCCCAAAATGATGGCTATGGGGTTTGTGACCAAGCGTAAAATGGCTTGTCTCATGGAGGACCAATTCCACGATCCCCACCAAGAATGCTTGACTGTTTCCTTAATCTCCTGAGTGACTTTAATTATCTGTTTTGCTTTGAGGTCTACTGTTAATTTGATCTGTGACTTGGTCTGTTCAATTTGTTTGGCAGCTTCGCGTAAATTGCTTAAAAAGCATAGCCATCGGGAGATGGGAAGTTCATCTTCCAGGTGGAATCCCTGAATGAATTTATTGTCTATCTCAGGGACCGGCAACCTACGGCCCGGGGCCAAGTTACACCTGTCACGGCGATCGCCATTTTGAAAGTCAAAATGGTGGTCGCGACACGTTTACGCATGCGCGGTACTCTTGCGCATGCGCAAATGTGTTGTGTCCGCCATTTTGACTCCCAAAATGGCGGCCGCGACATGCGTCGTGGCGGCTGGAGCCGCGTGCGCTACGGCGGCGACCGCAGTAGCGATCGCGGCGGCTGTTTGTCCGGGGGGGTCGTGTGCGGCGGCGGCGGGTGCGTGTGTGCGCGCAAGCGCGCGCGCCGCCATTTTCTCCCCCCTTGGCCCAGCCGCGACCTGGGCGACGGCAGACCGGCCCAGGTAAGAAAAAGGTTGCCTGTCGCTGGTCTATCTGATACAATTTGTCACTCACAAAATCCTTTACCACTTTGTGCAAATATACCTCCTTTCCATAATAATCAATCAGGTGAATCCTGCAAAGGCATGGGTTCCCTCTAGCCCTGTCTATGTTTAACCAATATTCTAAAGGCATTATGGTGATGTAGTCACATGAGGTTAGGAAGCAAAAACAGTCATGCATCAATTGTACTAAAATGGTTTCCTTGACCAGGATTATGACATTCTGTTGGACACGCTGGGGGGGGGGGGGCTCTAGACCTCTATAACAGTGCATCCATCGATTTGTTTTGACACACCCTGCTAGATCAAAAAGATGTGTCATGTTAGTCCAGTGCAGGGGTTTCTCTGGGATCATGGTAGTGTTGTTTTCTGCAAGGGGGAGCCCAAGGTGGGATGTGGGGCGTACGATTTCAGTGTCCCAAATCCTCTCATGATATATCCCTATTTTTAGGATCATGTTAGCCCATTGGGCTCCAGCTACCTTCATTAAATTGGTTGGGTACGGGAGGGAGTCAAGGTACCTGGCTTTAAGCAAACCCATGACCTCCGGTTGGATCAGCCTCATTAGGGAAGCTTGAAATAACTGAGAGGTGAAAGATATCAGGTTGCTTTGCACTTGGGAACATTGAATGGCAATGGAGAGATTATGGATACCACTTTGTATGGAGCATCCCAGGTCTAAGATTATTTTCTTCTCCACACTGACCTACTGGGACAAGATGTGGCCTATTAGATCCACTCCGCAGGCGATGTTAGTAAAACTGGTGGCTATGGAGACTCCTAAGTCTTGACTTTTAGATCCTACCAGCCCTAACTTGTTAGCTAGGACCTCAGAACCAATGGCGTTTAGGATGCCTTCGCTTACGCCTAATCCTCCCAAAATGGTTCCAGTGAGGTGTCTGAAAAGCAGGTGGGTAACTGGGTGCTATCATTTTTCTAGTTGCTCCCACTGAGACTAGGCTGCTTTTAAGTAGAGCTGCATGCCAGGATGGTCTTAGCTACATTAACCACAGTTAGATTGAGTACCATGGTGGTGATAATGGGCTGTGTTTCAGAGTACATTAATGCAGAGACATCCCTTTGGATTACTATGTTACCTAGATACACGGGCAAATCATGGAGGGCTTCTGGGGGATATATGGGGATGTACGGGCAGTTCATGCTGCGGCAATCTATCTGGCAATCTAAAGGGTGACATTATTGCAAGTGAACAGCCTTGTCTTCCATGCTGCCCACAAGGGGCGGCATTGGGAGTCTAATGTTAGGGTGGTATAGAAGGAAGCAGGGGTCTTATCTTTGGGTGGGTCAAACTGGTTCCAGCTCCAGACTTCTGGTGCTAGGGGGAGGTGGTCTGTGTCCACCTCTACCCATACATGTCCTTGCAAGCCGAACATACTCACTTGGGATGTAATGGTGTGGCTTTCTGTGATGTATATCCTGGTTTTTAGTTTTACTAAACCACATGTGTGCCTCACCCATGGCATCTATAACTTCCTTCATCCCAGGGTATAGGGGAGCCCAATGACAATGTGCTTCAATGTTGAATTCTGATGTGGCGACAAACTGAGCTGTGTATATGTCAATGCTGGACCCTACAACTCTCCACAGTAGTATCAACCCAGGTATGCAAGGCCATCTATCATCCCTGTAGGGAAATAGAGAGGAGGTGCTTAGCCTATCCTCCTAGGAAGGTTTGGGACAAGTCTATTATAGGTAGATCAGGTTCCTTGTTGCCTAAAGGTTGAACTGGAGCTGGTCCACCCTTCCATTACTTTACCTGGGAGGAGTGGAAGTCTGCTGGGGATGCACACCTGGTAGACTGCTGGGGACACTCTTTCTGTTATTTTCTTGGGTCCTAGCCACTTGGTGGCCAGGTTATGCTTCTGTTTGAAGAAATTTCTATACATGATGAGCTGATTGCTGTCCCACTGCTGCGGATTCCTTACTCATCCTAACTTTCAGTCCATAGCTTGCATGTTATGTCCTAGCTTTTTGGCTACTACCCTATGGATCTGGCTTATACTCTGGATGAGGGGTTTGACCCATTCATGATTTAGGATCACTGGTTCCAGATCTGATGGTAGATTGGTGTTGATCCAGAAGGCCTCAGGCATTATCATTTTCTGCCCTGTCAAGACTTGGTGCAGTGTGAAGCCATGGGAAACTGTAGTTTCCCTAAAGGCCATCAGGATTATGAGAAGTTTGGTGTCCCAATCCTTTCCGGATACCTTGACTACCTTCCTCATTGCTTCTTTAAGAGTTCTGTTCACTCGTTGAATGTGGCCTGAGCTCTGCGGATGGCATGCTATATGGAATCGCTGCTTTATGCCTAGTGTGCTACAAAGCTTTTTCATTACTTCCCCAGAGAAGTGACTCCCAGAGTCGTGATCTATAGTGAAGGATTGGGACATGCCTCAGTGGTTAAAAATGTAGTCTGATCAGGAAGGTCTCAATCCATTTACTGAACGGGTCTATAATGGTGACACAGTACTTGTTGTGCCTGGGGGTGGTTGGAAGCGGGCCAATGAAGTCAATCTGTAGTTGTGCCCAGAGACTCTCAATGTGCTAGTGCCTAATCTGAATTTTGGGACCGCTGGGGTCTGCATTGACCATGGCGCAGGACAAGCAGTTGTCTACCCACTGGTCCACTGCTTCCCTAATTTTGGGCCACCATCCAGTTTCCCTCACTCTCTCAAGGATGGCTGCTTTGTCTCTGTGTCCCATGTTGTGCACAAATTGGATGAGGTCACCCAGTATCTCCATGGGCACTATCCAGCTGTGTTCTCGGCTTCCATTCACCACCCACCAAACTCCTTCCTTTTCAACTTTGCCGTATTTTCCAGTTGGGTCTCTACCTGCCTCTATTAGCTTCTTGATCTCACTGTCTCCCTTCTGGAGTTGGGCCAGGTCTAAGGTATCAGGCAACATCAGCTCCCTTGACCTCACATTGATAGGTGCCATTGGGGCTGCAGCGGCCTCCTTGGCCAAGGCAATGGCTCTATTGTTCCATTTTGCCTTCTCTCCTGTTCCCTTCTGATATCCCTTTATGAACAAGTAGAGGTTGTTCTCTCCTGGATTACCCAGGCCACTGCCTGCCACTTATTGGTATGTGCCATTGGTCCTCCATTCCCTCTCTATCCATATGGGGAGCCAATCTACTGCTGCATTTACCGTCCACTGTGAATTTGTGAAAATAGTCAGAGGGGTGCTGGGGTCCTCAAAATTTAGCACAGTGAGAAGTGCCTCTACTTCGGCGGCCTGGCTGGAGTGAGGGTGGACTGCTCCCTGCAGCGTGTGCCCATTGTTCACACGCATGGCTCCGAATCCTGTTAAGCGGATTCCCTCCAGGCAGGATGGTGAGCCATCACAGAAACTGTACCTGAAGCTGGCTTGTAATGCTTCTGGGAGTGGCTTCCCTGCTTGTACTGGCCAGTCGTTCTTAGTGATTGGGGGCAAGGGACACTCATGGATTGCTCCTGTTACTACTAGCCCATAGGGGGCGGGAGGCTCATTGGCTTGTTTATTCCCCGCTTGAGCAGCTCCAGGGTCCACTTAGCTATCCTTGCGCTATGCACCTGACCATCCTGTACCTTACCAGACAAAATGAAATTCAGGTGTGTGCGGGGTTTGTACTATGACCCTAGCTCCTCTGATAATGAACTCCCAGAGGGTTAGGGCCCAAACTAGTGCTAGACAGTTCTTCTTGCACAGGTTAAATTTTATTTCCATGGGTGTGAGGTTCCTCAAGACATAGGCCACTATTCCTTGCACTCTGTTTCGGAGGTGGGAAAGGATGGCTCCCACATGATTATCTGATACTGTTAATTGTATGTAGAACTACTGACTAACATCTAGGTGAACTAAGGCTGGGGCCTTGGCTAAGTCAGTTTTTAGGGTGGAAAAGGCATTTTGCTGTTCTGGTCCCCATTTCCACGTGGCCCCTTTCTTCAGTAGGGAGTACAGTGGTTTTGCTTTGCTGGCAAAGGCCTCTATAAATGCCCTAGAGAAGTTGAAGGTACCTAGTAGTACTCTTAAGGAGGCTACTTCTGTGGGTGCTGGGAGTTTGCTTATCGTCTCTACTTGTTGCAAATCGGAAGTCCTACAATCTTGTTGGAGATTCAGTCCCAGGTACTTAACTTGGGTTTGGACCAGTTGCACCTTCTCTCTATTAGCCTTAAATCCTGTTTCCCTGATCAGGTCCAGCACTTCTCGGGTAATGTCCACGGTTTTCTCCTCTGAGTCTGAGTGCACCAATATGTCATCCACTTATGACAAGATATGGGCGTGCGATGATGGCTGCCATTTTGTCCACATCTTGAACACATGAGAGTGACATATGCTGGAACTAGAATTGAAGCCTTGCGGTTCCCTTTTGAACACATGCTGGATCCCATGAAATTTGAATGCGAATATGTAATAGCAGCTCTCGTGCAGTGGAATGGAATGAAAAGCATTGGCCAGGTCTATAACACTGTAGAACTTGGCTCCAGCTGCTATAGCCTCCAGGATTTCATTATATTTCACTACGATTGTGGCTACCTGGGGTGTGACAATGTTAAGCTCCCTGAAATCCATTCTCCATGTGACTCTGTCTGCCTTTAGTACGGGCCATGATGTGGAATTGCAGATGGATTGCATAGGCAGAATAATGTCCCGTTTTAACAGTCCCTCAATTGTTTTGGAGATGCCCTCTTCAGCCTCTCGGGGGATCCCTTCCTTCAATGAGTAAGCAAGTTCCCTTTACAGTTTCGCATTCTACCTTATCTTTTATCCATACCTTGGGGAAATCTACCACCCAGGGATCTGTGGTTAAGAGAAAGAGGGATGTGGGTGCTTTTAGGGCAGTATATCTGTGAATAGCTGAGAGCGTAAGGGGCCTTCTTTCAATTGCCATAAGAGGCTGTTGGCCAGATCCAGGGCCAGCCTGTGTTTCCGTAGGTATCCTACTCCCAAAATTCCATCATCCTCTCCCTGATTTTCACATACCCTGATGCAGTCTATGAGGGGGCCTAGCTGTAATGGGATCTCCTTCCAAACGGTGGCTTGGTGTTTCCCTTTTCTGTATTATTATTATTCTATTTATTTATATCCTGCCTTCCACCCAACATGGGATTCAAGGTGGCTCCATTTATCCTACCAGCTGTACCCTACTAGCTCCATGTGGTCAATGTTTTTGCTCCCTGCAGTGACTAACTTGAGGTGGAGAGTGTTGATTGCCACACTGGAGTCAACTAGGAGCTGTGCTGGCCTTTGTTTGGGTGCTGATCCCACTTTGGCCTGTATGATGGGGCATCCCCAGAGATCCGAGATTAGCATGGCCACTATCTCCCGGAGGGCTTTTTCTGTTGTCACCCCCAGACTATGGAACGACCTGCCAGATGAGATCCGTCAACTGACATCCCTAGACAGTTTTAAAAAAGCTGTCAAGACAGAGCTCTTCCGGCAGGCCTTTCCAGAATAGATTATCCCAGCCTCAGGAACTCCGCCTCGGGAATTCCCCCTCCTTCAGGCAAGCCCCGTGATTGCCATATATGTATGTGCTTTATTAGTATTTTAACTTTTGTTTTAATTCTGTAACTTGATTTAATAACTTTTTAAAGGGGGGGGGGAGTATACTGTTTTACTTTGTATGATGTTTTAATGTGTTAACCACCCTGATTGGTTTACCAAAGGGCAGTATATAAATAAATTATTATTATTATTATTATTATTATTATTATTATTATTATTACTATCTGCTGGCATGGTGGTTCTGCCTTATGGGCTGCACCAGGGGCAACATCTGCAGCCTTCTGAGTTGGGGGTGTAGTGTGGACAGAGTTTAAAGGAGCCTTGGTGGGTCCAGTTTTGTGTCAATTGGTTCTCTGTCAGGCAGTGGGTATTCTAGGGGCTGCCCATGCTCTCTGCAAGCGAGGGGATCCTGAGCATCCCTAGTTGGACTGATCTGGGTTGGGGGCATTAGAGAATACTTCTTCTGGGACAGGTGTTCCTCTGTACCACCCGTTAATGGCCTGGTCCAAGAGTTTCATTAGTTCTGCATTAAGCTTCCCATCTAGCTGCTCCTTACTAAACCTTAGTTCTCGCAACTGCCTCTATATGTTGTTCCTGAGCATAGGAACATGCTGAGGTGTAGTTTTGGAAGGTAAAATGAAGATAACTCTAGTAATTAACTCTACACAGGACTTCTCCCTGCTAGTCTCAACTGCTAGCAACTTTTCTTTTTGGGAACCTCTTCCTCGCTAGCCTTCCTAGGACCACCTCATTCTGCTAGTTCCTATCTGGAACCACCTCATCCCTGCTGACCTCAAATGGGACCACCTTGTCCCCGCTAGATGCTAATGGGAACCACTTCCCACTAGCTAAAAACTCTGGGTCAGGGTCAGATACTGCCACCCACCTCATGAGTGTTACTGGCTTTCTCCTGCAGTGAGTGCCTCATTGTAACCATTGCTAGACCTGGCCGAAGGATCCAATTGGCCTCATGCTAATCCCTTCACTAGGGAGCCCTGTGTTGATATTTGGATGTGATGTGCAGTACAGCAGAGTATAGTAGATAGCTTCCTCCATCAGCCTTTCCCATGCTAGAAGCATGCAGACACTTCTTGTAGTTCTAAAGTAGGGCTTTATTGTTCCATAAAATAAATAAGAAAAGAAAACATACAATCCATATATGAAACCCTAAAACAAAACTTGTTGACATCTTGTCATTTTCTTGGATCACATCTTGCTGATGTTGTTGTAGAATAGAAAAGTTACAGATCCATGGACAACGAGCTGGACAATGACTAGAGTGCGAATGGTGGAATACTCAACTCTTATCTGACAGAACTCGCTATAAGAAGGATCTTGATTCCTATTGGGAGGCAATACGTGCAGCACAGAGATCTTTCTGTTCTGCATGTATTGCGTCTGCAGAGTCCCGTCCAGTGGAGCTGTTTAGGGTGGTGGGGGAATTGACGAAGGTTTCCCCTGCTCTAACCCCCTACTTAACCCAATGACAGCCTGCTGTGACACGTTCAACACCCACTTTGCAGATAAAATATCTCAGATAAGAGCCGACTTGGACAACAGTTTTTTGACAGAATCCATAGACGAGGTGTCCAGCAACTCTGTTGATGGTATTTTACTGGATCAGTTTCAATCTGTGAGTACTGATGATGTGGACAAGCTCCTTGGAAGAGTAAGGAAGACGTCTTGCCCTCTCGATCCATGTCCATCTTGGCTGGTCGTCCCGGGGGGATGCATTGAGGGTATTCCTACGGGACACAATCAATGCATCCTTCAGGGAAGGTATGGTACCATCTTGTTTGAAGGAGGAGGTGGTCAAGCCACTCCTGAAAAAACCCTCCCTGGACCCCCTGGATAGAAACAACTATAGACCAGTCTCCTTGCTACCTTTCTTAAGCAAGGTGATCGAGAGGACAGTTGCTTCCCAACTCCAAGCTGTCTTGGATGAAACCGATTATCTCGATCCATTTTAAACTTTCAGGACAGGATATGGAGTTGAGACTGCCATGGTTGCTCTGGCCGACGACCTCCACCTGGGCATCAATAGGGGTAGTGTGACCCTGTTGGTGCTCTTGGATCTCTCAGCGGCTTTTGACACAATAGATCACTCCATCCTCTTGGATCGCCTGAGAGAGTTAGGAATGGAGGCACTGCTTTGCAGTGGTTCCATTCCTTTCTCTTGGGCAGATCCCAGAGGGTGAAGCTCGGGGACAGTTGCTCTTCCAAAATTGAGCTTAATTGTGGTGTCCCCCAGTGTACCATCCTGTCCCCGATGCTATTTAACATCTATATGAAGCTGCTAGGTGAGATCGTTCGGAGGCATGGAGCGCGGAGTCATCAGTATGCTGATGACACTCAGATATATTTCTCCATAACCAGATTGTCAGCTCAGACTTCAGATGGTGTCTCTCCTCTCAATGACTATCTCAGAGTGGTAATGGATTGGATAAGGAAAAACAGATTGAGACTAAATCCAGACAAAACGGAGGTACTGACAGTCACAAGCCTGAAACCAGATCTGGGAATACAACTTCCAGTTCTGGATGGAGTCACACTCTCCTCTAAGGACTGTGTTCGCAGTCTGGGGGTGCTCCTAGATTCGTCGCTTCACATGACTAGTCAGGTGAATGCGACAGTCAGGAGTGCTTGTTATCAGCTTCAGCTGATACGCCAGCTACGCCCTTTCCTGGATATGAGGGATCTGGAAACTGTGGTACATGCTTTGGTAAGCTCATGTCTGGATTACTGTAATGCACTCTACATGGCTACCCTTGTGCCTAACCTGGAAACTTCAATTGCTACAAAATATGGCAGCCAGGTTAGTCACTGGTACATCTAGGAGAAAGCATATAACACCTGTGCTCAAATTTCTCCACTGGCTGCTGATTAGTTTCCGGGCGCAGTACAAGGTGTTGGCTTTAACCTTTAAAGCCCTACATGGCTTGGTCCATCTTATCTCTGGGCCCATCTCTCCCCATATGATCCCCCCATGCACTCCAGTCCTCTGGGAGGAACCTGTTACTGCCCATGAAAACTAGGCTGTTGCAGGCCTACCAGAGGGCCTTTTCTGTGACCGCTCCCAGACTATGGAATGACCTGCTGGACAAGATCCATCTTATCACTACTCTTGATAGCTTTAAAAAAGCAGTAAAGACGGATCTCTTCCGGCAGGCTTTCCTGGAATAAATCTCCTGGCTCAATGGAGGTGGTTCGCTTAGCCGCCCTTTTGCTGCCACTGCATGTTTGTCCTTGTTAAAGCTGCTTTTTTGGAGTGTATTTTGTTGTCCATTTGTTATTTTAATCTTGCATTACTTTAATTTAGTTTTAAGGGGGGGAGGGTTAGGGATTGGGTTGAAGGAATGTTTTAACTGTTATCTGTTTTAATCTTTTTGTACGCTGCCCCGGATGATGATGATGATGATGATGATGATGATGATGATGATTATGTTTCCAGATCCAGGAGTTACAGTTACACTATAAAAGCAGTTCCAAGTATAAGCATACTCATAAGCTAAAAGCCAAAACTAACTCCATAGCTAACCACACACACACAAACACAGTGCTTGCATATATTAACAAAGAATGAAGAAAACTCTTGGCCCTTCCCATACTCCACCTTCTGGGTGTTAACCTTATGCTGATTGGATGATGCCTGTATGATATGTTTTAACCCAGCCTCTAGCTGTCTATTATCCCCCATGTGACTACCTTCCCATTAGCTCATGTGTTGATGTATTGCCTTTTTATTTCCCAGGCTGAAACTGTATTTGTTTTGACTTCTCGGCCACCTGCTGTTGAGTTCTCTTTGTTTTGCAGAAGAAACTGTTCCCATGGGTAAATTTCCACACACACATCTCTACATTTCTCCTTTGACTGTATAACCCATCCATATCCCAACACCCTGATGCTGCCATCCTCCTCAGGCTGCCCCCTCAGTAGGCCCAAAACACACATGCGGACTTGAGTCCCTAGCTAGACCATTGTCTGAGTTTCTCTTATTCCTGTGAGCACCTCCTCCCTTTCTCAACCTTGTGTGCAGATGTACGGCCTCCGGGCAAGGTTGCTTCCCCCCTTTGCTTGCCTTTGCTCATCCAAGGTGAGTCCTACCTCAACCTTAAAGGGTGTGTGGTGTGATATACCTGCCTTTTTTCTGAGGTTAATTTTATTCCGGGGGGGGGGGGGGAAGCCAATTAAATGTCCCCATTTTCTCCACCAGAATGTAACCAAAAGTCTATGAAGGGGAATTTTATTAGCTCAAATTGAGAGGGGGCTGGCTACAAGGATCCTGCGAGACCGTCTCCCATGTGTATACCAAGAGTTAGGGGATCTAAGACTTGATGCAGAGACAGAATTCTCCAATTAAAGTATTACTTATTCCAATTAAAGTATTATTTATTAAAAGGGAGAAAATCACGCAGCAATTCACATACATGCACACACTCATGCAAGGCTCATGAAATCAGGAGTTATCTTGGAAAAGGTATCGAAGCAGAACTACAGGTGATACTCACTATAGATGAAGCTTTCTCTGGGGTCCAATTGGGTGAGATACAACTGTTCCAAGAGCATGGGTTTGAACGGAGGCACTGGTAACTAGATCAGAGAACAAAGTGATGCAGGGTCCCCCTGAACTCTGACTAGCGACACTGAGAGGAGAAATCCAAGAGTTTTTAAGGGCTAAAACTAGCCGCAGGGCAAAGGTGTGAGACTGTCTGGATGAGGTAATCTGGTCTGGCAATATTCAAAGGGAAATGGGAGAGGATTAAGTCATAGCTGGCCCATCAGGTGAGACATCTAAGCCATTATTGCCCATCTTTCTGATTATGGAGGTGATGATGGCCCATTTGCAATTCCCACACTATTTGCCTGGCTCTAGGGATTGGGGATTTTCCAGTCTTCCAAGTGACCAAGCGACTGTTTGTCTTGCCTTGCTGACATTTGGGGGTCACTGCAGAATGCATCTGGGGCCATGTGGAATTCATACACACACCAAAATTCAGAAAAATGCACTTTTGGTAACATAGTGGTGGGGAACAGAGGGACTGTCTATGTACCTCAGAAAGTGCAATAGCTTGCATCAGTCCTGCCTCTGTGTGCTTGCTACCTTCATTTATTTATTTATGGAGAAATTTCTGCAGCCTTGTTCTCATTCTTTAATTTGTACATTCTGGTCATGTTATTAGGGTTGCAGCTATGCAGGGGAGGGTGGAAGAGGCTATTGCCTCTCCCAAAAAGAATTTCCCCTCACCAAATTAAATATATCTTCTAACACTGCAGAGAATGAGGCAATGAAAATGGTTGAAAACTAGAACTCTTACCTTTGCTATGCTCACATTCCCTTTGCCTGCTCCTCTTCTTTAGATGTCTAAAGAATGGTTGGCATTCAGTATTGCAGTTGCAGATTCAGATCCCAGAGTTCTGGATTTGTAACTGTTCTGTATTCAATAAGACTATGTGGTCTTATTGTAAAACTACATTTAGCCCATCTTAAGAGCCAGCAGCCAGATCAGGCAAAGGAGGTCCATTCAGATTCTGACTGGTGTGCAAATTGGATTATGTTTCCACTTCTCTCCCATCAGTTAGAAACCTCATTTCATTTTCTTATTGCAGCCTCACTGAGGCCTGAAACAGATGGGCCAAAAAAGTGTGGTTCCCAGCCACTTTGGGGATGTGGTGTGCAGATGACATACATTGATGTGGCCAGAAGCTGATCTGAGGCCACCTAAGGTGGCCCAAAGCCAGCCAGAAAAGGAACAGCAAAAAGCTGCTCCTTGCCAGTGGCCCATTTAGGATTGTGGCACCAGCTTCAGGACCGCAGTGTCCAGTCGCTGCAGTCTTGTGATGATTGGGGAATGATTGGGACTAGAGTGACCAGAGTCCACTCAAAGTTGACTGGCAGGAGGGGATGGAAACATTATCATCAATGAGCCCCGATCAAAAACTAAATGGATCTCATTTGACCATTTTTGCTGCTGGCTCTTAAGATGTGCTTGTGGGTCAGGTCAGGTCAGGAGAAATTACTTAGCTATGCAGATATAACTAAGCAGCTGATGTAGATTATTGGTGCATATTTCCAAATGCTCATCTGAATTGAAGTAATACTTGCAATACTTGAAGTTTGGGAACTGAAAGAAAATTTCATTGGGAATTCTTCTTTGTGGGACAATTCCATCCGATGTCATCGGGGGAGAGACAACAGGCCCAGTACCATCGGGCCTAGACTAAGAAGAAGAGCCCTCCCTCCATTCCATCTAATGTCATCTGGGGGAGAGACAACAGGCGCAGCACCATTGGGCCTAGACTAAGAAGAAGAGCCCTCCCTCCATTTCATCTAATGTAATCTGGGGGAGAGACAACAGACCCAGTACCACTGGGCCTAGACTAAGAAGAAAGAGCCCTCCCTCCATTCCATCTGATGTCATCTGGGGGAGAGACAACAGGCCCAGCACCATCGGGCCTAGACTAAGAAGAACCCTTACCTTTTAAGGGGCGGGAGAGTTTTGGGATTTTTAGGTTCTGTTTACATTGTATTAACATATCTTTATGTAAATTTTAATGTTGTAAGCCGCCCCGATTGCTCTGCAGATGGGCGGGATATAAATTGTTGTTGTTGTTGTTGTTGTTGTTGTTGTTGTTGTTGTTGTCATCTTCATTTTGCCTTCCAAAACTACACCCCAGCATGTTACTGCTCATTTGTAAACTTGGCTTATCTCTAAATTTCGTATGATTATATACTTTTTCATGTGCACATAGCTTAGAAACTTCAGATGCCATCAGGATTGTACTCAGGACAAAAGGCTACCATTAGGACAGAATGGGGGGGGGGGGATGTTTCCCATATGGAAAGGAGGTCAGGGAAGGCTGTATTCTATCACCCTAACTGTTCAACTTGTATGCCAAAAATATCATATGCAGAACAGGATAGAACTGAAAGATGGAGGTATGAAAATCAAAGGAAGGAACATCAGTAATTTAAATGAACTTTAAGATAATCAAGGGAATGCTTTCTCTCAGTCACACCACCATCATAGGCATGACATGACAGAGAGCATTCCTAGTGGCTCCTTTCGCCTTCTGGAACTCTGTTCTGCAACAGGCATGCTGCCCCCCCTCCCTGCTTTCCTTTCACCAGCAAGCAAAGACATAGAATCATAGAATTATAGAGGTGGAAGAGACCACAAGGGCCATCCAGTTCAACCCCCCTGCCATGCAGGAACTCACAATCAAAGCACCCCCGACAGATGACCATTCAGCCTCTGTTTAAAAACCTTCAAAGAAGGAGTCTCCTCCTCTTTACAAGGGAGTGTGTTCCACTGTCAAATAGCCCTTACTGTCAGGAAGTTGTTCCTAATGTTGAACTGGAATCTCTTTTCTTGTAGCTTGCATCCATTGCTCTGTGTCCTATTTTCTGGAGCAGCAGAAAACAAGCTTGCTTCATCCTCAATATGATACCCCTTCAAATGCTTATACAGGGCTATCATATAACCTGTTGACTGTCTCTTCTCCAGGCTAAACATACCCAGCTCATTTTTATTTAAGCAAGCATTTAATAGTTAATCAGGGAAGATTCTTATTTAGAAGTATTTTTATTTGTTTTTAACTTTTGAATGCTTTTAATCAGTTTTATAGTGTTTTAATGTGGTGATTTTAAATTGGTTTTAAAACTTTAAAAAATACATTTTAATTTGTTGTTCTTGAAGCCACCTTGGGTCCAGTCTTGGGAGAAAGGCAGCATATACATAAAGTAAATAAAATAAATAAATAAATAAATAAATATGCAGATGATACCATACCACTAGCAGAAAATACCAAAGACCTGAAACAATTACTGAAGAAAGTCAAGGAAGTCAAGGGGAAAAAATGCTAAGGCAGGTGTACTACTTGAAATTAAGAAAACAAAAAGAAGAGATGATTTACATAATGTAAGGGGAGATGATGAAGAAATTTAAATAATTAAAGTTTTCCCAATCATTGGTTCTATCATTGATCAGAAGGGAGATTACAGTCAAGAATTCAGAAGAAGACTAGGACTTCTAAGTGCAAACATATCTCAATACTAAAGATAGGCTTGTCAATGTCATTGTATTTCCCCTCACTACGTGTGGTTGTGACAGTAGGATGGCGAAAAAAGCTGATAGAAAGGAAACCAACTGAGACTGTTGTACTTTGGACATATTATGAAAATACATGACTTGCTAGAAAAGACAATAATGTTTGGTAAGGCAAAAGGCCATAGGAAAAGAGGAAGACTACATTCCAGATGAATAGACTCAAGTAAGCGAGCCATGACCCTGAGTTTTTGCAAGACATGAGTACAGCTATTGAGGATCTCCAGGGTGTCCTGGAGATTTCTCATTCATAGGGCCACCATATGTCGGGATCAACTTGGGGGCAGTTAACACACTAACACACACACACACACACACACACACACACACACATGGCACAGAACCATATATAATGCTAATTCAGTATCACACCGGAAATTTTCAAAGTTTAACACTACAATAATGTGCTGCAATACAATAGAAATCAAGATTCTTAGTGCATACAATAAAAACGTACTACATTTTATTGCAGGGTTAAATCTACAAGTTGAATTCAATGACCTGGTTCTGGCTTAGGTGAATTTTTGAAAGATATTTTTATTTTAAATGAATATTCCTCAACTTCCTTCCCACCCTTTACTCTATATATGAATAATGTATATACAATAATAAATGTCCCAACATTCCAGTAATATAGTGATAGTTTCTGTGTTGTTGACAGAAGCCTACAGAACCAGAAATGAATAGAAAAATTTTCTGCTTATGATTTAAGAAAAAAAACTGCCCAAAATGAAACAAAGCTTCAACAGAGGAAGTCTTAAAATATTTAATGTTTCAAGAGAGGATTACCCAGATTATAAAATATTGCTCACCAAAAATGTCTTTTCACCAAAGTACTTTTGTGAAGCAATTCTATCTATCTATCTATCTATCTATCTATCTATCTATCTATCTATCTATCTATTGCCTCTGTAGTCCCAAATGACATTTTCTCATTTGGCATTTTCTTTCTTCACTTGTTTTTGTATAAGAACATGCCTCCTCATCATAAGCTTTATGCTGATATTGCATCAGTCAAACTTGTGAAAAATCTCTCCATCTTTGTATTCTTCTTCAAGGAACAGGAATTATTAGTGTTATCTATGGCTACCTGTCTAATAACCTGAACATACAAGAAATTAATAGCTAAATAATACAAAATGAATGTAATATTTGAGGTAATATTGCAGAAAAGCAAGACTTCTTTCTGCAAAAGGATAAGTAGGCCATATAATAAAGTATGTAAATATGCTGCAGTCCCAATGAAAAGGTAAGTATTTTAGGGTATTATGTTACGCAACACTCTTCACTGTTTTGTGATGATAAGCCTTTTAAAGCACCTTTTAAGCTTTTCTGTTGTGGCAGCAATATTGCTAATGTTCTGGAACTAAATTAAAAGGAAAGGTGTATTTGAAAAGCATGCACAGTCCACCAAATGCTATTACTATGAAACCTCTATTTATTGTAGTAGGATGTATGGGAGGAGGGGACAACCTCCTCTTCATTCCTCACAGCTACACCATCACCTATTACTCTCCTAATACCACCTGTAGAACTATAACTGAACCAGAAGCTGGAAATTAAAAGAAGGCTAGGCATGCTTACTGGAAAGTGAATTCTCACAAAAAAGAGGGATTACTTCAGAGAATATTTGTTTGAAAGAGCAACATTAATGTGAAATGTATAATACATCATGATTTATATTTCTGACTTCTAATACGTAGGACAAAGCTCTTTCCCTTCTACACACACCATTAGCAGAAATACATTTTTTTTTCTAGAACTTCAACAGAGTTTCGCTGGATGTGTAATAGGAGACTCTCTCTTCCAGGACTCCTTTGTTTTATTGCTCCATTTAGTTCCACTTCTCAAAATCATAGCTAGATGTATTTTTTCCAGCTTCATAGTCACATCAGTAACTAGTTAAAAACTAAAGATCTACCAGAAACCAAGATACAGATAGTCCAGTTAGAAATGATAGAAATGATCTTAAAAAGTAATATATATCAAAATTGATCAATCCAGCATTAAGCATCATTAGGGCTGAGTCATAGACTCATAAATTTAGAAGAGGCCACAGGGACCATCCAGTCCAATCCCTTACCATGCAGGAATACACAATCAAAGCATTCCTGACAGATGGTCATCCAGCATCTGTTTAAAAACCTCCAAAGAAAGAGACTCCACTATATTCTGAGGCAGCATATTCCACTGTAGAAAAGCTCTTACCATCAGTGGGATGGTGAGAATTCATTTGAAGACTTATGATTTCCATGTGTCTACTGTAAATATGACTGAATCAGGATCCAGCCATTATTTTTAATGACAGATATCCCACTGAAAATTAATCAATCAAGATGGGGAAAAAGTCAAGATACATTGATATGTATGAACCAATGCATAACAAGAGTGCTGCTAACCACATCTAGCTGTCCTTGAAAAATAGAATGGTATATTTACTTTAATTTCAGACTACTAGAGGATAAATTCAACATTAGTTCCAACTACAGTAAGCCCACTGAAATTGATGGGACTCAATATAAGTAATGACTCAGGGGCCATACAGATGGCCCCTAAGGGGTGGCTCTGTGCTGCCCCTGAGAGTGCCGGATCAGGGCTGCGGCAACCACATGCCACAGTGCCAATCTGGCTTTTTGCCACTCCAAAAAGAGTTGGCAAATGCTGCTCCTTTTTGAAGTGGCAAAAAGCCACCCTTAGCACCACCACCATGGCTCTTTTGTGTCCCTTTGGTGCAGCATGTCTACATGCTGCACCAATGGGATGCCCTGACGTCATGTGCCATGCAGTGGGCTACACAGCATGATTGCGGTGTTGGGGAAGAGTTGGGGTGGCTGGCATGCAGTTGCCCCACCCCAACTCCACCCCCAGGCCAGCCCTTTTGGCTGGTTGTACAGACCCTAAGACATGTCATTCATTTCAAGTGATCTTCTTAAGTTGGAGGACTAGCACTGATTTAGGCCTACCAAGCTGAAAGATTTTGAATTGGTCTATTGTAATATTTAAATTGTAGTTAAAATATATGAACAAACCAGGATATGAGATACAGGTCTATGATTCATAGGAAGGCATCTCAGGAGTCATAGGATTTTGGATGTCTTTCCACACATAGTTCTTTTCTAATGTGGGACCTCTGAAATCAGAAAATGAGGGGAGGGGGAGAGCATGATAGGGATGGGCCATATGGCATGATTGGTGGTTCACAGCCATCTAACCCCCAGCTCTCTCCAAGACCAGTTGCTGATCTATATCAGCTCTGGTACCTAGATCATGTCCTTTTTATTGAGTTCAAAGAGAAGACATTAATTAATCAGAATAGTCCAGGCCCATGTGCTGTTCCCCTTCTCATCTACTGTACCATGTTGATGTTAGGTTACTTTGGAGGTTCTGATGTTGGTTCTTTTCATACCAAATGGTAGGTTTGTTCTGCTAAAGTAAAAAACTTGGGAGAGCTTCTGAGCATTCAACTTAATACTTGAATGGCATAAATGCCTAAATTGATTTTCCTCTCTTATGGTTAACAAATCTCACAAGGCTGGTGTTAATTGGCTGACCACCAGATGACTTTGTTTAAATGTCTGGATGGATGGCTAATTATGTCACCAATCCAACCCACAATACATGGACCAAAGGGAAGGAGAAAGCATGCCACCATTACATGCCTATGGTAAACACTATATTCAGCCTCTCTCACCATTTCTCCCATTTCAGAAGTCAAGATTCATTACTGTTTCTCCTGCTACCCAAGTCATTGAAACAATCAGTTTTGGGAAAAGTAGGAACAATAGTTTTACAAAATCATTTTAAAGATCCAAGCAATTCTGTCCAGGGACCAGGGATTGCACCGGCTGGGGAATCCTCAGATTAGTAGAGTCATTGGCCTTATTTTTCTGCACTTCAATGCCACAGATTAAATGGCTAGAGGGAACCAATAGCTTACCTGTCCAATTGGACTCAATGACTTGAGGAACCAGTAGGTTTTAATTGCTAATATAAATGCCACTTCATGCTTATTCTTCAGTCAGAGAAATATGGGGATAATTTGCTAAAAACAATGGCAATGACAACAACTACTAATACTTTGCCCACCTCTGCCTTCAGACTAGGGAAGTAAGGGGGGAAGCAGACGGCTAAAAGCGCCATTTTGGGGGCAGGGAAGGGGAGGGGCAGCCACACGGTGGGCGCCCCAACCCCTTCCCCAAGTCGTCCTCGGAGCAGCAGGCCCTCCGCACAGCCGGCGCTCCGAGGATGACCTCCCGCTGCAGTGTCCATACACGCTGCAGCAGAAGAGTCGCCAAAGGTGTACTGGCAGCCTTTTGTGGTGCACCTTCGGCGACTTGTGGAAGGAGCGCTAATTTAGCGCTCCTTCCAGGGGTGGCGAAGCTGCGCTGCGGGGCCGAGGTGTGGGGATACCTCGGCCCCATGGCACAGCTTCCTGGGGCAGCCCATGGCCGCCCGTCTGCTTCCCCCCTGAGTTTTCATAAGTGTTCTCACAGGCAAGAGTGAATAATTTTAACATTTTTTTCCTCCTTGCTGTGAGAAAGTCTTCAAAAACTGCAGTTTTTGATGACTATTCACACTTTGGGACTTACGTCTGTATGAAAAATGCACACTTCCTGTGCAGAAAAAATATTTATGCAGAGTACGTTGCCAACCCAAAAAACAGTATGTTATTTTTGCACAAAAATACTGTTTTCTATGCAAACAAAACAAAGCAAACCCCCCCCACATACATTTTTCATCAATAAGTATCCACCTATGAAGATTCTCATCCATCTAAGATTCACGCTCTCCTTTTTCAACTCCCCCCTTTAAAATATTTTGTGATATTCTTTCCTTCTGTACTTCAAATCTGGCTACCAGCCTGTCATCAGTTGCATTGTTTACCTCATAATTTTCTGGACTTTGACAGTTACTCTATTATGTGTCTTCAGACCATGATTTGAGACTTTTGTTCCATTTATATCTAACATAGCTTTTTGCATATACAGTATGCTTCAAACATATTAATCAAAACTTGTTTTGCACTTAGTTGGATTGTCATTACAATGAAAAATTAAATGCTTCACCTACTCCTTGAACAAAAATAGTGCTGATTGAAGTCTACAATTGCAGTTCAGTAAAGCTTAAATTCTTGTTTCCAGTTTCTCCAGATCTCTGCAGCACCTCCTTCAAATGCTGACTTTCCTGGAGGCTATAGCTGGCCCCATTTTTTGCTTCACAGTTTTACTTTCAGTTTCTTTTTTTGCCACTTTATAATGTTCGCAGCTGCAATTTTTAAAAATAAAATTATGCCACAGGAGACTAAACAACTGTTACTGCATACTCCTCAAGTGTAACAATTATTCTCAAAATGGCTGTCACACTGCAGTTCACTAATCTATCTGGCATCTTCAGAATTGGTTGTCACCATGGACCTCCTTGCAGGATGCTTTGGAGCTTACCATTGTTACTTAAAGGGTTGTATCTCAAGATGATATCCCGTGGAAGAAAAAATAAGAAAGAAAGTCAATAATCCACTCAGAATCAGCCTTTCATCAGCCAAGCAAGCCATGTTGTCATGGACTCTGTTCTCAGCAGTTCTTTCTTGCATACCCTCAGCTGCAGTCCCAGTGCCAAATCAACTAGAAACTTTGGTTCACTTAAAAGAACCATGTAGGTGAGATGAAGGTGCTACATTTTCAAGGGACTTGAACTAATATGTTTTTTCTCAGTTGTTGTTTGTGGAATGATCACTGCGTGAGTTAATAGTACTAGAATTACATATGAATCAAAGTGAAAACAAAATAAAATGTATAGATGCCTACATAAAAAACTGTATGATATAGCATGTAGAGAAATCTTGTAGCACCTTTGAGACTAACTGAAACAAATAAGTTGGCAGCATGAGCTTTTGTAGACTAAACTCGACTTCCTCTCCATTCAAATGCATCTTCCTCAATCCTACCCAAGGCAAAATGTCTTAGGGCCTCTACAGATGGGCCCTTGGGCCATCCTGGAGGCGGAGATGAGAAGAAGCAGCCGCACGCCGGCTGCACCAACCCCTCCCCGAAGACACCCTGATGCCACACGCTGTTACTCAGGGTGCCGAAGTGCAGTCGCCCTGCCCCAACTCCACCCCCAGGCCAGCCTAAAGAGCTGGTCTGCACCCCCCCCCATTACCTGTTAAATTTAACTAGTTATTTCCATGCTATGATAATGCCTGTTTAACCAACACATGAATTCAGGTAAGTAAATAACAATTCGTTCTCAGCTGCATGCAATTGTACAAAAATGAGAGGATCATAGAATCATAGAATCATAGAATCATAGAGTTGGAAGAGACCACAAGGGCCATCCAGTCCAACCCCCTGCCGTGCAGGAACTCCCAATCAAAGCATCCCTGACAGATGGCTATCCAGCCTCTGCTTAAAGACCTCCAAGGAAGGAGACTCCACTACTCTCCGAGGGAGTGTGTTCCACTGTCGAACCGCCCTTACTGTCAGGAAGTTCCTCCTAATGTTGAGGTGGAATCTCTTTTCTTGCAGCTTGCATCCATTGTTTTGGGTCCTAGTCTCTGGAGCAGCAGAAAACAAGCTTGTTCCCTCCTCGATATGACATCCCTTCAAATATTTAAACACGGCTCTCATATCACCTCTCAGCCTTCTCTTCTCCAGGCTAAACATCCACAGCTCCCTAAGTCGTTCCTCATAGGGCTTGGTTTCCAGACCCTTCACCATTTTAGTTGCCCTCCTTTGGACATGCTCCAGCTTCTCCACATCCTTTTTGAATTGTGGTGCCCAGAACTGGACACAGTATTCCAGGTGAGGCCTGACCAAAGCAGAATAGAGTGGCACTATTACTTCTCTTGATCTAGACACTATACTTCTACTGATGCAGCCTAGAATTGCATTGGCCTTTTTAGCTGCCGCATCACACTGTTGACTCATGTTCAACTTGTGGTCCACCTGGATTCCTAGATCCCTTTCACACGTAGTCTCATTCAGCCAGGTGTCCCCCATCGTATATCTGTACTTTTCATTTTTCCGCCCTAAGTGCAGTACCTTACATTTCTCCGTGTCGAATTTCATTTTCTTAGCTTTGGCCCAACTTTCTAGTCTGTTCAAGTCATTTTGAATTTTGATCCTGTCCTCTGGGGTATTAGCTACTCCTCCTAATTTGGTGTCGTCTGCAAATTTGATGACTATGCCCCCAATATCATCATCCAAGTCATTAATAAAGATATTGAATAGCACTGGGCCCAGGACAGAGCCCTGTGGCACCCCACTGGTCACTTCTTTCCAAGTTGAAAAGGAGCCATTGTTGAGCACCCTTTGTGTTCGCCCAGTCAACCAATTATAAATCCATGTAACAGTTACTTTGTCTAGCCCACATTTTACCAACTTGCTTGCAAGAATGTCTTGGGGAACCTTGTCAAAGGCCTTACTGAAATCAAGATATACTATATCCACAGCATTCCCTTCATCTACCAAGCTGGTAATTTTATAAAAAAAAGAGATCAGATTTGTCTGGCATAACCTGTTTCTCTGAAACCCATGTTGACTTTTTGTGATTATGAAATTACCTTCCAGATGTTCACAGACTCTCTGTTTAAGGATCTGCTCCAGAATCTTTCCGGGTATTGATGTCAGACTAACTGGACAATAATTGTTGGGATCCTCTTTTCCCCCCTTTTTGAAGATGGGGGACTACGTTTGCCCTCCTCCAGTCCGCTGGGACCTCTCCTGTTTTCCAGGAATTCTCAAAGATTATTGCCAATGGTTCCGATATTACATTTGCCAGTTCTTTTAATACTCTTGGATGTAATTCACCTGGTCCTGGAGAGTTATATTCATTTAGATTAACCAGATGTTTCTGCACTATCTCTTTACTTATTCTGTGCTGAAATTCTCCTATTCTGTCCTCTGCTCCATTATACTTAGGTTGAGCACCCTTTGCCTTTTCTGAGAAGACTGAAGCAAAGAAGGTGTTGAGTAATTCTGCCTTTTCTCTGTCCCCTGTTAACTTTTTGCCATCTTCTCCACACAGTGGCCCTACCATTTCCTTCTTTTTCCTTTTGCTGCTGACATACCCCCAAAAACCCTTTTTATTGTTCTTAACCTCTCTAGCAAGCCTGATTTCATTCTGCGCTTTAGCTTTTCTGACTTTAACCCTACACGTGCTAGCTATTTGTTTGAATTCCTCTTTGGTGATTTCCCCATTTTTCCATTTCTTATACATGTTCCGTTTAAAACATAGTTCATTTGCAAGTTCCTTAGTCATCCATCCTGGTTTCTTGAGACACCTCCCATTTTTCCTCCTCATTGGCACGGTTTGAAATTGTGCCTTCAGTATCTCCCTTTTGAGAAACTCCCATCCGTCTTGAACTCCCTTCTGTTTTAGTATTCCTGTCCATGGGATCACCCCCAGTATTTCTCTAAGTTTAGTAAAATCAGCTTTCCTAAAGTCTAGAATGCGTGTCTGACTATGCCTGGCTTCTCCTTTCCACTGTATAATAAACTCCAGGAGGACATGATCACTCCCGCCTAAGGATCCAACCACTTGCACCCCATTAACTAGGTCTTCCCTGTTAGTTAGATTCAGATCCAAAATAGCTGACTCCCTCGTTGCCTCTTCCACCTTTTGAACAATGAAGTTGTCTTCGAGGCAAGTTAGGAATTTGCTAGACCTTGAGGATTTTGCTGAGTATGACTTCCAGCAAATATCCAGATAATTGAAGTCACCCATCACTACTAAATTTCTCTTTTCTGAGTGTGTGGTCATCTGTTCTAGAAAGGCATCATCCAATTCTTCTGCTTGAGTTGGGGGTCAGTAGTAGACTCCCACACTAACATCCCTGTTGTTTCCCTCCCCTTTAATTTTTATCCAGATGCTCTCCACTTGGCTTCCAGGATTGATGTCCTGGATTTCTTCACTGGTGTAAATATCCCTGACATATAATGCTATTCCTCCTCCTTTCCTGTTTGTCCTGTTTCTCTTGAAAAGGTTATACCCCTTTATTTCTACATTCCAGTCATGAGACTCATCCCACCAGGTTTCAGTGATGCCTATTATATCATATTTGCTTTGTTGAGCTAGGAGTTCAAGTTCATCTTGCTTATTTCCCATGCTCTGTGCATTAGTGTAGAGACATCTAAGACTATGTGTCCCCTTTACTTGCTGCCTGTGCACGTTTTTTTGCCTCCCACTGTTGGGTCCCTGTGCTGTTTGCCTTGTTTCCTCTATAATAGTTTGACTATTTTCTCCAGTCCTTTTGTCTTCCAGGACGTTGTCTCCCTTCCCCACACAGTTCTGTTTAAAGCCCTCCTGATCAAATTCTTGAGACCGTTGGCAAAAACATTTCTTCCAACTGGTGTGAGATGCAACCCATCCCTTGCCAGGAGTCCGCTCTCATGGAACCGCAGCCCATGATCCAAGAATCCAAATCGTTCTCGACGACACCATCTGCGGAGCCAATTGTTGACATCCACTATCTTCCTCTCTCTTCCTGGACCATGCCCTTGAACTGGCAGAAGAGACGAGATGACAATCTGTGCCTCCATTTCTTTCAGCTTCTTACCTAGAGCCTCGTAATCCCTTTTGATATTCTGAAGGCTGTGTCTTGCTGTGTCATTTGTTCCCACATGGACCAAAAGAAAGGGGTATTGGTCAGTAGGCCTGACCAATCTTGTCAGCCTCTCTGTCACATCTCGGATCTTGCCCCAGGGAGACAACATACCTCCTGAGACATCTTGTCAGGCCCACAAATCACTGCTTCTGTCCCCCTCAGCAAGGAGTCCTCCACCATGACCACACGCATCCTCCGAGGCTTAGCAGTGACTGTCCCCTGTGGTGGAACTCCCAGGGTCCCCTGCTCTGTCTCTGAAATCTGTCCATGCTGCTCTTTCTCGTCCTTCTTGCTAAGAGTAAGAGCTTGAAATCGATTCTGTAGCCGCAAGCTCCCAGAACGATCCCTGGTGTCCTTACTTCTGCTTCTGACCTTCCTCCAGCTTTCTACCTCCTGTGTGTGTGATGTGACCTTCTCTTCCCCAGCGACTTCCTCTGTGTGTTCCCCGTCCAAGACCGTTTGTTCTGTTCTGTCAAGGAAAGCCTCTTGCTCCCTAATGTGTTGAAATGTAGCTACCCGCGCCTCCAGCTTCTGTACTTTGTCCTCCAAGAGGGCTACCAACTTGCACTTGGGGCATGTGTAGTTCCCCACATCTGTAGGTAAGAATACAAACATCCCACAGGTATTGCAGGTGATGGCAGCAGTTCCTTCAGTGTCCATGCTAAGTTTTAATTAGTACCTGAAAGAGGACTATGGCTTTCCTCCTCAAAGAAAATCCCTTGCTAACACCAGGGTTTAAGTCTGCTGATGAACTGAACTTTTCTACAATTAATACTGGTTATAAAATTCGGCGCGCGGCTCTGGCAGCAGTTGTATAGAGCTAACTGCCTAGCCCACCCCCTATTGACTTGCAAATGTGACTCAACAAAGCCCAACCCACTGAGTAACAGTCACACTCTCCCCAAGAGTTTTTAAAAATAATTTAAAAACTTACCCTCTCAAGATGGCTGCCTGGAAACTGCTTTCTTCCTCTTCCCTAGCAGGAACTGGCCTGGAAAGCCTCCTTCTCTGTCTCCTTTCCTGGCAGAAACTGCCTAGAAAGCCTCTTTCTCTTTCTCCTTTCTGTTAGAAACTGGCTTGGAGAGCCTCCTCCTCCTCCTCCCCCTGTCCTGGCCGAAACTCATAGGATGACTCATAGGAAGTTGATGAAACTTCAACAGGAAGGGAGAGCTGATGAAACTTCAGTAAGAAGTGATGCAATAATAATTCCAGACTGGTTAGGTCACTGCAATTGTTACAGGAAGGTGATGTAGCAGTGGCAAGGAACTGGTCCAGACACCTGAACAGTGGATGTATAAGGGGAAATGCCACCATACCATCTTGTTGGGTAGTTGGAGTTTGGAGTGGATGCTGGATGGTGGCAGAGCATTGTATCAGAGACTGTAAATATTCCTGTTTCATATTTTGTAAATATCTTACTGCAACTAAGATTTAAACCTCTACAGAATAAACCTCAGCAAGTGTGTGAGTACTGCAGCCACTCACTCACAAACCACAAGGTTGCGAGTTCAGTACCAGCCAGGGCTCAGGCTCGACTTAGGCTTGCATCCTTCTGAGGTTGCTAAAATGAGTACCCAGCATATTGGGTGCAATTAGCTTACAGTTGTAAACCACTTAGAGACGGCATGAAGCTGCTATTGTTATTGTTATTGCGAAAGCTCTGTTCTGCAAGAAGGAGTTTTTGGATTTGCAACCACTTCTATATCAGGCTGTGGTAGTTGTTTCTCTAGTGGCATCTTTGTCATGAACCGAGGTTCTCTGTTGTTCTTTTGATCCAGAGAGAAATTTAATATTATTTTCCCAGTCTTCTATTTTATCTCTTCAACACATTTTTATTTTACTTTCTTTCATAAGGACATCTGTGGAGGATCCGTTTCCCCCTCAAGAGTAATAAGGGTTTTTAAAGACAGGATCCCTAACGGTAATCCCTACCTTCACCTGTCCCTTTTCTTGCTCCTTTTCCCAAAAGAGCTCTATAACTCCAATTAAGCAGAGGCATCCCTCTGTTTTCCACTGTCCTACCTTAACCCCATCAAAATGCTCCAGAAACCTTCACACTTTCTCCCCGACTATGTCCTTCATTAGGGAGTGTCAAGGATCCTGGAACAAGTGACAAGCAAAAAGGCAGGGGAGACCAAATTTGGCTTTTCAATCACAAATCAATTACCAGTGTCTCTTATTTACACACCCTTCACCAAGGCAAAACTAAATTTCTCCTGGATCCTGCCGACTACGCCAGTTATGTCATGAACTGAGGTTCTCTGTTCTTTTGATCCAGAGAGAAATTTAGCCACCATAGACTATAGGAATTTTCAATATAGACACATGGCAAACCAGATCTGGGTTTAGACACTATTCATGTAACATTTATTAAGACATATGGATGAAACAATAAGAAATAAGACAATAAAAAAAAAGAAATAACAAATAAGACAATCATTTTAAGTATCAAGAGCTCTTTCACACACACATTCACTCAGACATACTCACGAAGGTCCTCCACTGAATGTTGATCAGGCATCCATGAAGGTTGAGATGACACCTTGCCCGGGTAGGTGCCAACAAAGTGAGGCTGGTAGACCACTTCTTTTATATTTTGTTCATCTTTCTTTTAATGAAAACATATTTTTCCTTGGTTTCCATAGTTTCAAAACATACCAGTTTCTTATCTTTGTGGATATTAAAACATCCTGAACCATCACTCCAAGTTCTTATCAGTTGATGCAGCTTGGAGTGTCCAGCACACCTTGTTTGTACAAATTTTGCAAATTCCATCTGCTCCGGCCAACTCTACATTCCTTTTAATTTCTTGCGTTCAATGTCCAAATCCTTCCCACATCAATGCATTGCATGCAGCCATGTTCTATGGTTTGAGGCCATACGGTCAGCTCGGAACCCACTCATTCATTACATACACCCCCTCTTGATACTTAATTATCTCATAATTGAGTATCACAAATACAATGTTTATAATAAAATGGTTATATAAAAGTTAGATATGATTAAAATAATATAGGTGCATATAATATATGTCAAAAGCAGCCAAATAATATATGAATCCCACTCAATCCACCCAACAAAAACCATAGTTCATTTTATCAACCAGTTTTCTTCAAAATGTTGACCTCTCAATCATTATAGTCTAAAATTCAAAAGTGTCTATTTTCTTTTTGGGTATTACTGACATAATACTATGTTGAAACAAGTGGATAAAAACTGGAAAACAACAATCTATTATATCAATCATGACCAATATCACAACCACTATGTATATAACTTTTTTTTATCTAAATAGCAGAAGGCCACAAGTCATTTAACCATCCAAAAAGAGACCATCCCCCTTTTGTGTCATGAACATTATTTTGGATCAATTTTTTTTTACATTTTTCATCTCATCTTCTATTGATCTGTTCAAATTATAACATTTTATCACACATTGGCTTCCTATCATGTTACAAAATCCTCCTTTTGCAGCTAACAAATAATCCAAAGCTAACCTTTGCTGTATTACCATTTGGCTCAATTCTTCAATTTTAGACTGCAACATGCGTATAATCTCCCCAATAACATTTATTGATTTTTCCAGTCTGCATGTAAGTCCCAGTATGTTCCTGCAATTGTCTTGAGAGATGATCCCTGGATATGCTCCCAGGGTTAAGGCTCCAAATATAGACCCTGCTGTTACTCTGCTCCCCAAAGTGTCTGAGTATTGGATATCAATTATAACTTTATCTGAGCAATCGGTCCCAAAGGCCCGTCATATGTCTCCCATTTATGTCTAACCTATGGAGACTCAGACTTATATACTTGCACTGGAAAAGTAAAATATCCCACCCCCACACATTGATAGTTGCCTGGGTGGAAATTAGTGGCCCAGTCGTCAAAGAAAAGGTTTGGATCTCGTGATTGCCACCCAGAACATATACTCCCTATACTCTGTCTCAATCCCAGCATGACACTTCCATTCATATGAAACATTGGATATTCTGGATACATCTCATTCCATTCAGTTTGATGTAAATCATTGGGTACATAACTCTGATTATAGGTTTCATACAAGTAAAATTTATCCCTGCAATAAGTATAATTTTTCAAATTCATGAGAAAATCTTCATGTTGTTTATAGTCTTGCCATTTGTTATTCCAAGTCCCTTCATTACTACAACAAAAACACATTCCCGCCTTGGTAGTTCTGTATCTCATTTTCTGGAATCGAGTAGCATCAAGTCCATCTGGTACTGTAGAAAATATCGTGGGAAGGCCCACAGCTAATTTCAATAAACTCAATAAAATGACATCTGGGTCTTCAATTAAAGTGGGCAAAAAGGACATACGCCCCACTGATTGTGGATGTGCATAAACTAAAGTTACATCTTTTACATGGTATTCAAACATATAATAATAATAATAATAATAATAATAATAATAATAATAAAATTTATTTGTATACCACCCAATGGTTTCCCAATCCGGGTGGTTAACAACATAAAATACAATACAAAATATTCCCTCCCACCCTTAAAACAGTATTAAACAGTTACAAAGTAAAAACTAATATCTATTATATTAAAATCAAATAATTACAATGTCAATAACCCCATGAGATATTCCAATTTTACATAGTGAGGGAGCAGGTGCGACATAATGTCCTAGATACGAACAACCCGGGGCCGGCCATCTAATCTAGAAAGGCCTGCCAGAAGAGATCCGTCTTGACAGCTTTTTTAAAACTATCCAAAGATGTTAACTGATGGATCTCGTCCGGCAGGTCATTCCAGAGTCTGGGGGCAAAAACAGAAAAGGCTCTCTGGGAGGTTGCAGATAATCTAGCTCTTTTTGGCTCTAAAAGTTTCCTCCCAGAGGAACGGAGTGCACGGGGGGGGGATTGTACGGGAGGAGGCGGTCTCTGATATAACTTGGACCCAAGCCATTAATATGTTTAGCATGACATCTAATGCAATTTCCCTGTACCTCTTTACAGATCAAAATACTCAAAATAATAACCTTTATTCCCCACCACCTCATTTTCTGGGATACTTCCATTTAATCACTATTTTTCTTTTACCACCTGGGGAATTCCTAATCTACCCCAACATAACTATGTGATTCTCAATTAATATACCATCTCAAATTTCTTCTCTCTATTATATATATAAAAATAGGATACACTCTTGCCAATGCAGTAGCCTGCAAAATATAAATATATCTGTTAGATCCTGGAGGTGCTAAATTCGATTTTCTCAGTGGAGGTTCTCCCATTCATCCATATAATATATTTTGATCCTAAAAAACATTCACAAACAAACTTGTTATTCATCAACTTTATACAGTTTTATCTGATTACGGTGAAACCATTTCAATTTTTTTTCTCTCCCCCCCCCCATCAGATTGCTTGTGGGCCATATTTGATCCTTTATTACATGTGGCCCCTTCCACTTCTGTTTCAAGGCTTGTTCCTTTGAACCCAAATTAAGGTATAACACTTGAGTTCTAACTGGTATCATTTCCTTCTCCGTTCAAGTAGGAATTTCCATGCTATTTTTCATGTCCTGTTGAATAAACCATCTGGCATCCTCACTATCCTTTACAGATTGAAACCATTCTAGATCTTCCATACTCTCTTCTGGTATATGTGGTAGCCCCAAATTCATTCCATAAGTCTTTCGATATCTGATATTGGTCTTCCCACATTTTCCATTCTTTAAAAGCTCCCACTCTTTTCTTGCTTTGCTCAACCAGCTGATCTACATACACACTACCTTGCTGTCGCCACTCCAAGTCACCCTTCCCTTTCCTATCCTGATGAGCCTCAATCCATGCAAACTCCACCTTTGGCAACTCCCCCACAAGGCTCCAAACTTGTTTCCATTGACCAAGATGCTCCAAGTCTTCATTATCTGCATTTATCCGCAAAATCCATCTTTTACTCAAAACCAAAGAAATCCCATACTTCCATGATAACACACACTCACCTGTTCATGACAACTACAGAATCTTCCTCTCCCTCCTGTTCCCCTAATATTAAAAGCCTCTACTCTGCACTGACAGTTTTAACCAGTTGTTTTTAAGCTCTGAGTTCAAATCCTCTGCCTACTACAATTTTATTCCCATATCCTCCATCCTGCCAATATTATCTTTATGCCTGGGAGGGTTTTTGCCGGGGGGGGGGGGGGAGTTTTAAGCTCCAGCCAGGCATTCATCCTTGGTAGGCAGCAAGGTCTGACAATATGCAATGAATCTAAAGAAAGAAATCCAGGTTAAATACAGAAAGCTGAAATCATACTTTGATTTTCTTGCCAGATGCAGGGTGGAGATAGGAGGTTCAGGATATTGACAGATACATTTTCCTATATTTGTATATGTCATGCCCCCACCCCCTTGAGAGTTTGTCTTCCTTAGAAGTTGAAGCAGACATACCACAGCTACAGCAGACGCCTGCTAACCAGAGGAGTTGGATGAAAGACCTCCAAGCCCCCAGGAAAGGTGAAGGCTTCAGTGTCTGGAACAAATGCTCTCCTGAAGACAGAGCAAAAGGCTATGTGCACATAGCTGTGGGACCCACTCTTGAAATACTGTCTGAACTATGGGCATGGATGAGCTGTCTGGCTTTATAAGCTACAGCTTTCTTCAGTCAAATTACTGGAAGCAAACTTTTAGTTCACATCTCAACCTGACCTGGCTATTATGACTACTTGATTGATGACCCTTGGACTGTTTGCTGACTCTGCTACTTCAACTGTTCAGACTCTGTTCTGATTTACAGCACAGACCCTGGACTGTTTGATGTTGGATACCTCTTAGTATGGAAGGCTGAAATACCTTCACCAGGAATTATGCTTTTGCTTGTCTGCTAATAATTTGTGTGTGTGTGTGTTGCCTAATAGTTACTAAAGTGGCAGATTATATTAAGATTCATATTCCAGATACCAAAAGTAAACTTTCTATATGTCACAGTAGTGATGGAAACTCTTAACAGACAGCTTTCTACATTGTAAGCCTTGCCAGAGGTATGACTGATTAGATTAGTCAAGAGATTCTGCAAATATTGTGTGCTTCTTATATTACAAGAGCACATATGGTGCATGACACTGGAAACAGCACTGTAAAGTCTTTAAAAGAATTCCCAACAGTGTGAACACTACCAAAATCGCTAGAAATACAGGTTCCAATAAATTTTCTGCATGAAGTGAATTACTAGCCAACAATTTTAGACAGAATTAATAAAATAATTAAAAAGCAACTTCCCATCCCACAAATACAAAAAACCCATCCCACAAATACATATAGACAAATGTGTGCTCCTGATATATGAATTTGGTCTTTGAAAAGGGCTTAGTATAAAATGAAGAAAACTCAGCAGGGTAAATGTGTGCTCATGTGTGTTTGATGTGATTTTCAGAGTCCTGGATTTCTCACATAAGGGCAAAATATCTTAGATTGCATGTAAGAATAATAATGAAACCTGTGCTTTGGAAACACATCTGTAGTTTTAAATAATGCAATATGAAACATTAGAAAAAGAAAGTGTTTGCTGAAAGTGTTTCTCCATAAGGGGGAAATAAGAGCAAATGGTAAGAAACAAACAGTTGGAAGTGGTCTTTTCTGGGGTGAGACAGTTAATGAACCAGCAACAGTAAAATGAGAGATAGACAAATTAATCTGGTTGAAGCAATGTGTGACTTTGAACCCCACAACCAGACACTGGTTGCAACATTCCACAAGGGAAATGAGTTCAGTGGGGATATCGTCCTGGTAAATAGGTTTCCAGCCTTTGATATCTTGTGCGCACAGATATTTATGATTAGAGTGGTCAAGACTGTATCATTGCTTTTCACATTTGATGAGATGTACTGTTGCTATTGTGTGCCTTCAAATCATTTCTGACTTATAGTGCACCTATCATAGAGATTTCTTGGCAAGATTTTTTTCAGAGAAGGTTTGTCTTCTTCTGCGACTGAGAGAGTGTGACTTGCCCAAGGTCACCCAAGGGGTTTTCATGGCCAACTGGGGATTTGAACTCTGATCTCAATGCGCTATACCACACTAGCTGCCAGTGAGATAAATGATCTACTCCAAAGCAAAGGTGTGAATCCCCAACCTCTGGTCATTCCAAATCTCAATTTATTTCAGAAAAAAACCTTTTTATTTAAAATAGCTTCTAGAAAGTCCATTTTAGATCTGTAATTGCTATTTTAGTTCTCCTATGCCACCCCAAAAGAACAAAATTATGGCAAACTGATATCTGGCCATCCGAAATGGCACTTCTGGTTGACACGAGCCTCACTGATGTTACCACTATACTGGCAACATGACTTATATTATATACAAGAGGGATGGACACTTATAAACACTCTTAACATCTATTCAAATAGATATGCAAAGTTAATTCTAGATTTTAAACATGAGTAATATGCACAAGCTTTATTTTTCTGGTCCAAACTGTATGTCCATTAAGCATAGTTTAGTTTCTTTTTATGTTTAGAGGGGGTACATGGGAGCCCTGGGGCATCTGAATTAAACTAGCTCTTTATCCTTATACTAACGAAAATTGTACTCCAAACTGATTTTTGCATTGTTTGATACAAGTGGCAGCTTCTCTCCCAATCTGAATAACTCCTGTATTTTTTTAAAAATTGTGACTGAAGGATGGAAAGAAAAAGTTAAAAAAAAGCTTCACCTGTAATTTTTTGCAATCCTGAAGCCCATTTATCTACCCTGCTTGCTACTTAAATCGGGGGGGGGGGGGAATCCCAGTGACATGTTTAAGAGGACATGCCATCTGACCCTTAGTAACTAATCCTCATTATTTTTAAAAAATAAATTTTATTCATTATATAAAAACAACATTGTACACTTGCCCTAAACATCATAACATCATAACAAATCTCAGATATCATCTTACAAAAAACAAAACAAAAAACCAAATACAAACACAAATACATATGCAAACAATAAGTATAGAAAAAGAAAAAAGAAAAAAAGAAAAAAAGAAAAAAGAAGAGAAAGAAGAGAATAGAAAGAAGAACATAGCAGAGAAAGAAAAAGAAAAGAGAAGGAAAAAAAGAAAAAAATGAAAGAAAGAGAAAGAAGAAAGAAAGAAAGAAAGAAAATAATGCAAAACAACATAAATAACATAACGTATAGTGACCTCCTGGGTCCTTAGTCAAGTCCTCTTTTTATAGCCGTTTATACCTTCCCTCTCATATTGAGATTAATACTAAGCTATATTCTATGTCTACAGAATTAACAAGTCTGTAAACATATTGTACTCTATTTTAATGATATACATCGCATATTAATAACTTTGTCTTATCAGAACATTGATGAATACCCTAATCTTTCTTACGTCTTCTCTTTGTAATTTGCTTCTTAGCGATTATTATATGATACTTTTCCTCCTTCAATAAAGTGAAGTAGTGGTTCCCAGATCTTCTCGTTTTCCCCCCAATCTTGCCCTCTTGACATAATTGTTGATTTATCTAATATCATTAAATCAAATAATTTGCATAACCATTCTTCCTTAGTTGGGATATGCTCACTTTTCCACTTTTTTTGCGAAGACAATTCTGGCACTTATAATCATATAGAAGAGAAGCTTTCCAAATTTGTGATCTAGTTCCTTGTCTACACATGTTTAATAAGTATAGCTTTGGATCCATATCTAGTTGATTTGTTAGTATTTTTTCAATAGTTTTATGCACTTTACTCCAAATTTTTTTTTGTTTTCTTGCAACTCCACCATTGGTGGTATAACATGCCTCTTTCTTGCCCACATTTCCAACCTTTATCCAACAGGTTTCTATAGCTTTTGGCTAATTTTACAGGCGTCATGTACCATCTATGGTGCATTTTTATTACATTTTCTCTCAATTCATAGCAAGTGGTGTATGTTACAGTTTTGATCCATACCTTCTCACAATACTCTAAATTTATATTCTGTTTAATGTCCCGGGCCCATCTGATCATAAATTCTTTGACCACTTCCTCTTCCATTTCAATACATAACAAACATTTATAAAATGAAGCTATTTTTCTGGGGCTATCTGACATCATTTTTTCCTCAAAATCTGTAGATTTTTCCCTTATCCCAATTGTTTTTTTATCCTTTAAAAATCTTCCCTTCATTTGTCTAAATGGGAACCAGCTCATCGAATACCCTTCCTCCTGCAGTTGCTCTAAACTTTTAAATTCTGGGTCTCCATGCGGTGGTTTAAATGTTATTAGATCTTGATATAACACCCATTTGTCTTGATTCAAAGTTTCTCTAAAATGAAAGGCTTCATGTAATGATGTCCATACTGGAATTTTAGGACATATTCTTTCCTTGTATTTAAACCATACGTTTAAAAGCAATTTCCTATCATAATGATTCAAGAAGTCTTTATGAACTTTATGCTTGTCGTAAAACAAATATACATGGAGCCCAAACCTCTGGTCAACTCCTTCAAGGGTTAATAATTTTTTATCTCTTAGCAGCAGCCAATCAATGAGCCACTCTAAACAATTTGCCTCATAATAAACTTGTAAACTAGAGGCCTAAGCAGACTGCCAGAAATAGTGCACATTAAATTGAGGCACTGCCCTGGCTCAGTGCTAGGGAATCATGGGAACTGTATTTTTTTCTGGGACATTGAGCCTTCTCTGTCAGAGAGCTCCGGTCCCACAATAAAATACAGTTCCCATGATTCCCTAGCACTGAGCCAGGGCAGTGCCTCAATTTAATGTGCTCTATTTCTGGCAGTCTGCTTAGGCCCTAGGAAGCGCTAAGCCTCCTCTTTCTTTGCTGTCCTGCAAAATTTTAAACCTAACTCTGGGTCTCCGCCCACTCCAAATAAACTTTGAGATTTCTCTATTCCAGTTTTTGAATGGTTTGTTATTACTTAAAATTGGTATATTCTGAAAAAGAAACATACATTTAGGTAGCACCTTCATCTTAATTACTGAAATTTTCCCATACCAGGAGAGGTTAAGTTTCCCCCAAGTCACCAGGTCTTTTTTTTATTTCTTTCATAATCTTCTCATAATTATTTTATATAAGTCCATATTTTGCGTTGTTATTTCCACCCCTAAGTATTTAACTTTTTTGCCAATGTGGTAACCAGATATCTCCTCAATTCTTTTATTTTCTTCTTTAGTAGCATTTTTTGTTAATACTACTGTCTTGATTTTATTTATTTTAAGACCAGATACCCTGCAAAAGTTATCTAGTTCTTTTAACAATTGGTCTAAACTTCCTATAATATCTGCTATTGTGACTAAAAGGTCATCTGTGTATGCTTTTAATTTGTACTCCTGTCCTTTATATTTAATGCCTTTAATTCCTTCCTCCTTCCTAATTAGGATTTCCATTACAATTAGAAAGAGGAGCGGAGAGAGAGGACAGCCCTGTCTTGTCCCATTTTCAATTTTTATCTTCCTCGTTTTCCCCCCATTAACTAAGATTTGTGCTTCTTGTTTGTTATAAATGGTCTTTATCCATTTGATAAAGTTAATTCCTACCTTTTTTTTTCTAAAACTTTTTCCATAAACTGCCAATTTACTTTATCAAATGCTTTCTCGAAATCGAAAAAAGCATCACTAATTTCTTATTTGGTTTCCACTCGTGGAATTCTATAACATCTAAAACATATTGCACACAATCCCTTATTTTCCTTGATGGCAAAAATCCATTTTGATCTTTATTAATCCAGCTACTTAAAACTTTTTTTAGTTTTGTAGCCAAAATCGTAGCGAAGATTTTATAGTCACTGTTGAGCAGGGAAATAGGCCTGTAATTTCTAATCTCTTGCTTGTCTTTGCCCTCTTTTAATATTAAAGTTATATTGGCCTGAGCCCATGTATCCAGGATTTTGCCATCCAATATTCCATTAATTGCTTCGGTCAGCGGGGGGGCTAATAAATAAGCATATTTCTTGTAAAATTCCATAGGGAAGCCATCAGGACCTAGGGATTTATTCAATTTGGTTGCCCCTATGGCCTCTAATGTTTCTTGAACTGTAATTTTTTTATTTAATTTTTCTCTTTCTTGTTCTTCCAATAAATCTATTTCAACTCTGTCTAGATATTTCTGCATAGTCTCTTCACCTATTTCTTCTTTTGTATACAGTTGGCTGTAACTAATCCTCATTATTAATTAGCCCTCAGCTGCCACTGCAGGAAACAACTTCTAAACTACACGTTTCCAAGACAATAATTTATATTTGTGATGAGGGCATCAGCATGTGTGAGTAACCTACACATCAAGTACTCAAAAGTCCTTATACTGGGAGGAAAGTGGGATATAAATAAATAGAATCATCATCATCATTAATAAAAGCTTTTCTGGGGGCCTTTTCAAACTACAGAAATATAGCACTATTATTCCCCTTTAACCACCATAGTTCCATTCTATGGAATCCTGTGGTTAGTATTTTCCTGAGGTGTTTAGTATTCTCTGGCAGACAGCCCTATTGCTTCCTCAAACTACAAATCCCAGGATTCCATAGGATGCAGACATGACAGTTAAAACCAAATCAAAATGTTGTAATTGTGTGGTTGAAAAGGCCCTGGGTTTGCAAAAGTGGATGCTAACAGTGAGGAAAATATGACTTCTTCTTCTACTGCTGCCACTGCCACCACCACCTCCTCCTCCACTTTTTGTTCTTTTATGCTCTATAGTATAAAATCTCATTTTCTCCCAGTTTAGTCAAATGTCAAATGTGAACCCTCATTCGGTTCAATAGCATTATTTTCTGGCTGTTCAGCTGGTTTTGGATTGCCAATAATTATTTTTGTTGTTTTTTGTGTTAGTTCAGAAAGCTGCTCCTGAAGTTTTTCTTTTTTATCAACACCATAACTCTCCACTCTATGTGACACCATAATGCAAGGTATGGCAAAATAAAGCAATGAATTGTGTTCCTCTGTGTCTTCCTTATCAACAGTTTAGGCAATATGTCTCAGCTTCAGTGTCTTTACCAAGTTCATTATCCTTCTCCCCTGGTTATTTTCTACTCAAGGACATACTGATTGCTTTTCCTTAAAAAAGTGGCGTATTTTACCTTTTGTTTTCCTCCAGCGAGATGCTGTTTTCATTCCTCACCTGCTTTTGTCTTCACCTCTATCTCTATTCAATCCATGACAGGCATCTGTGCCATTAAACTGAATGAGAAATGCCATATAGATCAACATTTGATAGTCTGGCATAAAAAAGACCATAATCTTCAATATTTTCCCCTCATCTGCCCTATATAAACACAGACATGTAGAAAGGTTCCCCGCTTACCAAAAAACGAATGCTATTTTTCCATGCCTGGACTAAGCAAGCCAATTTCATCAATTTTCTCATAAGAAATGCACTTGTGGTGCCCACAAGCATAGTGAATTATTGCCTTAAATTACATTATACAAATATATATTACATGGACTAATCCTATGTATGTTTATACATGGGGAGCATGTAGTGGCACACCCTAAGGAAGTATGTATAGAATGGAAACTTAATCTTTATGTTTATAATGTAAATTCAGTCTTGTCCTCTTTTTTCATAATTACTATCGTTATGGGGAGTCTGCAGGATCGTCATCATAACTTGCCAATTTGAGTTTTCATAAAATGATTATGATTACATTTTTGTAGTAGACATTACTGAATAATAATTCAAAATTTGGAGCAGAGCAGAAAATTAATAGAAATGGTGGATTACAAAATCATCAAACAGAACTGAAAAGACTCACAACAAAAGTTGCTTGTGGGCTTCTCATAGACATCTGGTTGATCCTTGTGGGAACAGAATGCTGGCCAAGATGGTCCTTAGGTCAGATTCATCCAGCCAGACTCATCTTATGTTCTTATAAGGAAGTTCCTAAGTTTCAATAGCACTTTTGAAAGATGCTGTAGTTATGCCAGTATGATCCAGAGCCAAAAACATTAATAAAAACAAAATTAGACAATGCAAGTAAAAAATTTCCAATTTCATCTACTGAACTATAAGCATAAAAATGTTAATTCAGTGTTTAACAGTATTGAAATATTGTTAATTCATACTAAAAAAGTTTGAAAGTGTTTATTGGTTTGAAGTGCATTGCATTTATGTCTTGTATCTCATTTAAACTTCATTATCTTCTTGATGATACAGCCATTTCCCTTTCTTATTTTGTCTTATCTCTTTTTGGATAATGTCATTCCTTTTACTGTTGCTTTACACAAGTATATTCTGTTAAAAATGAAGGCAAAAATATTTCCTGCCTCTTACTCACTATGTGGAAGGTAGGCATAAGATATGCCTTAGCTTCTCTCTTGGCACCTTTCTCCCCTGCAGCAAAGACATTCACCCCATGGACATAAGCAAGTCACACATTGCTATTAATGGGTACAATTTCATTAATTTAAAGTCAATGGAAAATTGTGTTTCAGCTGGAAATGGAACAAGACATTCAGGGGAATAGCTAGCATAAAGCCTAAATTCAAAAAAAGAGAAATGCAAGAGGACAAATAATATAAACTGATTTGTTGAAGTAGGTGTGTGTTTATGTGGATCAAGACAAGAAGTAATTAGGGAAGGGCATATTTACCAAACTCTTGGAAGCATCTGCTTGTTCATCCAACTTTACTGCTTAGAAGCCAAATTCTCTTTCTCCATAATTTAGCTTTGCAAACCATATTGAATATTATATATAAATATCTCTTCCCAGCACGATTTTATAAGTAGCATTCTTGAATAGGCAGTACTTACTTTAGTGACAACAGAGTTTCATCAAGAGGAACCCAAGATTGCTACCTACACAACTAGAAAAAAAGCTGACAAAAACCTTTAGACTAGAGAAACACCTCCCAAGTATCATGAACCCTCCCTTAATATTCGGAACATCATGTGCATTCCTCATCTGATCTTGGAAGCTAAGCAGGGTTAGTTCTTGATTAGTACTTGGATGGGAGACCACCAATGCATACCAGGAACTGTAGACTCTATTTCAGAGGAGGAAACTGACAAAACCACCTCTGAGTATCCCTTGCCTAAGAAAATCATATGAAATGCATGGGGTCACCATATATCAATAGGTGACTTGAAGGCATATGCACACACTCAGGAGGGTTAACATATTACTTGCTCAAATGCTTCCATCATTTGTTTTTTTTATTAGAAAATTTTATTAGTAATCTAAGCAATCAACATATAAACAACATACAACTATACATTCATCTATGAAACTAACTTGTCACATACATTCAAACATACATACATACTAACATAGGGGCCATATAGACGGCCCCCATGGGGATGCTCTATGCCGCCCCTGGGAGCACTGGATTGGGGCTGTGGCAACCACATGCCATGGCTCCAATCTGGCTTTTTACCACTCCAAAAAGAGCTGGCAAATGGTGCTCCTTTTTGGGGCAGCAAAAAGCTGCCCTTAGTGCTTGCTGCCACAGCTCTTTTGCACCCCTTTGGTGCAGTGTGTCTACACGTTGTGCCAATGGGCACCCTGATGCTGCGTGCCATGTGGTGGGACATGCAGTGGGGCATGCAGCATGATGGCGGTGTTGGGGTGGAGTCGGGGCTGCCGGCATGCAGTCACCCCATCGCAACTCCACCTCCAGGCTGGCCCTTTTGGACAGTCTGCACAGGCCCATAGACATGTTTAAATCTAATAATCTAAAATACTCAAGTATCTAGAACTATTTCTTTTCCTGAAGCTATGAAGATAAATTAATTGCTCTAGATCACAACCTATCCTTCCTGATACTCATCGTATCTTCCTTTCTTCCATCCAGTTCCTTTATTTTCCATTCCAATCCAATTGCTTCTTTCTCTCCCTTCTCCCTTCTTAATCCTTTCTATCATACTTTCTCTTACATTCTAATCACTCTTATTTTCTAACAACTTACTATACCCTTATTTCATCTTTCCATTGTAATGCAAATATCCTCAACTTTTAATGGAACATTAACTTTTAAACCACTATATATAATAACCTTAAGAAAAAGATAAATCCATAATTTTGCATGTAACACTTCCTTTATCTAGAGTTCTAGTTCTTATTGTACATCTATCATTATTCCTCTCATTTTATAACAAGCATATTGTTGTGTGCTATGAGCTACATCAATTTATGTTAAATAATTATTTCTACACATTTTTGTATCCTCTAAATTATAGGTACATTTAATCCAAAATGTTAAATTATGCGACTATATCTTAAATACAATCTATTATCATCAATTAATCTCCAAATCCTTCTGTTGCAATTGAGCCCTATTTATCTGACAAGTATGAAATCACACAATTCCATTCTTTTTAAAATATAATTCTCAAAATTCCCATCAGTCATTAATCTTGTCAATCTGTCCATTTTGGCAATATCATAGATTTTAACATCCAATTTTCTGTTGTTGGAATCTTGTTTGTTTTCCATAGTTGAGCAAAAAACATTCTTGCCACTGTAATTAAATGAAATAATATCCTTCCACATAATTTATCTGTATTAGAGTGGACAATATTGAATAAAAAAATTCTGGTTTAAATTCTATATTAATTTGTAAATTCTCTACCAAAATTTTATGTATTTTTGTCAGTAATTTTTAGCTTTTTTTACAACTCCACTAATTGTGAAAGAGAGTTCCCTTTTCTTTTTATAGTGATAATTTTAGATTGTTACAATTTTCCAGGTTTCTTTTAATGCTGGCCCTATCTTTTTATAATTATTTTAAACAAATCTGCATTTCTTTTAGTTATCTCAATTCCTAGGTATTTTACTTTTTTGCTTACACTATATCCCACCACACTTGATATCTCTCTATCCTCCTTTTCTGACATTTTTTTCCTTATCATTTTGGTATTTTTCCTTATTGATCTGTAATCCTGAAATTTCCTCAATTTCAGTTAATACTTCATTTAGTGTTTTTACATTTTGTAAGGGTTCCTCTAAAAAAATAGCCAAATCATCTGTAAAAGCCTGTAGTTTATATACTATTCCTTTACATTTTACCCCTTGGATGTTATCTTCTCTCCTTATTCTTATATTTAACATCTTGAATACTATAATAAATAGCAATGGAGGTAAGAGGCATTCCTATCTCTTTCCTCTCTGAATTTGTAGAGATTTTGTTTTCCCCCTATTTATTAGAATTTGGGCTTTCTGATCAGAATATATCACTTTAATCAAATTTAGGAATCTTTCTCCTACTTCTAATCTAGATAGAATTTCAAAGGTTGTTTGCCAATTGACCCTGTCAAATGCTTTTCCCATATCAATAAATATTAAAGTTAAATTTTGTTGCAATTATTCTCAAAATACTCATCAAATTTAGGACATGTCTAATATTATATCTAAGTTGGTGTTTAGGTAAAAACCCATATTCATCATCTTGTACCTGATTTTGCAATACTTTTTAAAAATCTTTCCACTATAATAGAAGTAAAAAAAATTATAATCCATATTTCATTTTTTCTCTTTCTTTCTTTAACCTATATGCCAACCATTTCCCCAGTTTATTAGAACTTTCAAAATAGTACGGTTTAGTGTACTTTAGCTTTCCCTCGATCTCCTCTATCATTTTCATTGAGTTTTGTTTTTGTAATATTTTTATATATTTTACAATCTCTACTTTATTTGGGTTTTTCCTAATTCTTATTCTTTTTCTCTTATCATTCTATTAACATTGTCTAACTTTTCTTTCTTTTTTTGTTCACCCATGAGTTCTGCTATATAAAAAAACCTCCCATGATGGCTTTGCTTGCTTCCCAAATTGAAATTGAGTTTGTATTATTATCCAAATTATCTTGGAAATAGTTTTTAATAGTTATTTTAGCTTTTTCTAGTGTATCTTTTTTATTAACAATTTGTCATTAAGCCACCATGGAGGTTGAAAGTATTGTATTTCATCATTATCTGTATAGGGTTGTGTTCTGATAAAACTCTTGAAAGAATCTCCATTTGAACACTATTTTTCATCCAGATTTTTGAGATTAGAACCATATCTATTCTAGAAATAGACTGATGACTTTCTGAATAATATGTGAATTCTTGAGCATTACCATATTTTGCCCTCCAAATATTCACCAATGCTAAGTTCTCTAATAAAATATCAAATGACCCAGGTAGTTTCCCTTGATTGCTCTTTACACCTGTCAGTTCCAAGCAGACTCAGATCTCTGTGTACCAGCCAATTGCAGCAATTAGGAATTTATTGAAGAACACGAAGCCAGTAATCCACCAGACTACGTTTAAGACAGAACTAACCCCCCCTTCCAACAATCACCTAATTAAACCCCACTAACTAATTGCTCCACCCCTCCACCCATGGCATGAAAACTAGCACTCACCTACAATTCCCATAGCTAGCCATTCCTCCATCCAACCAGCCCCCCACCTTATCAGTTCACACACACCTCCTATTTCCAGCCCTTGCTGACTCCAAGCAGTACCAACCTCTTCCCACCAGCAATGCATTCCAGGAGGCCCAGTTTCCCCAAACAACCTCAGTCTTATCACCTCCCATCTCCCCAGCCACTCACAGCACATTATGTCTGGAGCCTATACTACCCCCCCTCCCAAGTCCACTACTAACTCAACCATCATCCCCACCAAACTACCAACTAAACCAAAATCTGGCAGAACATATGCACGCAGGTATAGTTCTGACAGTCTGCCTCCCCAATATATATAGCAAAAAGAAAGCAATGCACACTACCCCCCCCAGCTTGTTGGGATAAGCCAAATGAAATCAGAAACCAATTTAGCCACTCTCACATGTTTGGCCTTAACTCATTCAGCATGATCCAGGGGAAAATGTTTCCATTTAACCAAATAATATAATCCCCCTTTATAAATTTTAGAGTCCAAGATTTTGGAAATTTCAAAGTGTTGCTCTCCATCTACCAGCAGAGGTAAAGGTGGGGTGCAGGTTTCAACAAGCTGAAATGAAAAACAGGATGCAAATGTCTATATTCTTTGGGCAAACACAATTCAGCAGTGACTTCATTTACCAGAGATTTGACCTCAAAAGGTCCCACATATTTGGGCCCCAATTTCTTGGAAGGGTGTCTACACTTTAAATGTTTAGTGGAGAGATAGACTTGAGGTTCCAGTTTTCTCTTCTATGCCTGTCAGCGTATTTTTTGTAATTAGTCTTAGCCTTCCCTAAAGCTTTGGTTATATCTGGCCAATTCTTTTGGATCTTGACAATCCATTGGGTTACTGAGCTAGAATCAGATGGTGCACTTTGAATAGCAGGAAGCAGTCTAGGCTCATAACCATAAATGATCTCAAAGGGGATGCACCCTGTACTTTGATGTACAGTCCCATTGAATGCTACCTCAGCACCTGGCAACAGCTTATACCAGTCATCCTGTAGATGATTGACATAATGCCTCAAATATCGCTCCAGAGATGAGTTTGTACATTCCATCTGGATATCCGTGTAGGGGTGGTGAGATGTGCTAAATGCCAATCCAACCCCCAATTTAGCCTGCAGGGCTTTCCAAAAATGTGAGGTGAAATTAGTGCCTCTATCAGAAACAATCTTGAGAGGCAGTCCATGTAATCTATACACATGTTGGATGAACAAGTCTGCTAATTTGGGGGATGTAGGAACACCCGTGCACCCCACATAGTGAGCCTGTTTAGAGAACAAATCAATTAAAACCCATATCGTATCTCTGCCTTGACTTTTTGGGCAAATCAGTAATAAAGTCCATGGCAATATGCTTCCATGGGCCACTAGGGGTCTCTAGAGGTTGCAACAATCCACTTGGTTTACCAGCCAAAGGCTTGGCTGTGGCACAGACAGAGCAACCTTTGATGTATTCTTCAATGTCGGCTTTCATGCCCTCCCACCAGAACTGTTTACGGATTAAGTGCAGGGTCTTTAAAGCCCTAAATGGCTTGGGTCCAAGCTATATCAGGGACCGCCTCCTCCCGTACAATCCTCCCCGTGCTCTCCGGTCCTCTGGGAGGAACTTACTGCAGCCTTTAAAATCTAGGCTTGCAGCGACCTCCCAGAGGGCGTTCTCTGCTTTCGCCCCCAAACTCTGGAACGACCTGCCGGATGAGATCCGTCACTTGACATCATTAGACAGCTTTTTAAAAGCTGCCAAGACGGATCTCTTCCAGCAGGCCTTTCCAGATTAACCATCCCGGCCCAGGCTTCCTGATCCCCTCATTCCTCCCGTGGCCCCATCTTTAGTGATGGTTGAGGATCTCCAGAGGGACATCAGGGTTTTTAGGTGGTTTTAATTATGGTTTTATGTTCTTATATTGTGCTTTTAATTTGTTATATTGTTTAATACTTTCTTAAGGGGGGGAGGGATTATAATGTTTAATGTTATATTTTAATCTTGTCATATTTTATTGTTGTCAACCGCCCGGATTGGTTCGCCACAGGGCGGTATACAAATAAATATTATTATTATTATTATTATTATTATTATTATTAGGGTCTTCACAAACCTCCAATGTTCTGCAGTCCGGGAATCATGATAGGTATTTAATGCTTTCAATCTCAGTTTCTTTGGTACATACACTCTCTGCCCCTTATACCACAGGCCATTGTCTCTATTCTCCAAATCTTGTTGGTGCGCTTGCAACCAACTGTCCTTCTCAGCCTGTTGTTTTATCTCAACATGAAGGGGATCTAGTTGGTCCTGTGCCACCTCCCTCTTCCATTTGGTTTGGCTGTGGGTGGTCACTGCCAACCCCAGCTGTATTGGTGAAAACAGCATTTGCAGGGGTTGTGTCTCTTTGCCCATGTGCTGCAGAAGTCTTGACAAAGAGTCAGTGAATCCATTGTCCTTGCTAGGGATGAACTTGAGAGTGAATTTGTATTTCTAGAAGTCTTTAGCCCATCTACGTTGTTTAGATGTTAATTTGTGTGGAGCGCCTCCAAGTTCCGGTGGTCCGTCCACACTTCAAAGGGATAGGGTATTGTCTCCAGTTCTGGAGGGCCCATTTATAGCAAAAGCTTCTTTTTTCCAAATCAGCCAGGACTCCTCCCCTTTTTGGAACTTCCAGGACAAGTAAGCACATGGCCTAAGGCCCCCCCTGATCCCTTTGCATAAGCACCACTCCTACGACAAAGTCTGAAGCATCCACTTGAACCACAAAGGGAGCCTCTGGATCTGGGTGTTTGAGGATGGGCTCAGAACTAAACAAGGTTTTCAATTTCTCAAAGGCTTTTGGCATTTCAGGGTCCAATTCACTTTGGCTGAAGGTGTGGGTTTTTCCTCTGCCTCCCCACTTGTCCTCTGGCACCATGCTTGGCCCCAGCACTTTTGGTTTTGAGCAAGTCCGTGATGGGCAGGGCAATCTTTGCAAAGTGTGGAATGAATTGCCGGTAAAAATTTGCAAAGCCCAGAAACTTTTGGACCTGTTTCCTAGTTTTAGGTGGGGGCCAGTCTATCACGGTTTGCACTTTTGCTGGGTCTATTTCAATCCCCTTGGTCGAAACCCTGTATCCCAAAAATCCAGGCAGCTGTTATGGAAGTGGCATTTGGACAATTTCACATACAGGTGGCTGGCTAATAGCCTTCTCAACACCTCCTTCACAAGTTTGACATGCGACTCTAAGTCTTCAGAATAAATTAGCACATTGTCCAAGTAGACCAGCACCCCTTCATATAAATAGTCATGCAATACCTCATTGACCAGCCTCATGAAGCAACCAGGCCCCCTAGACAGCCCAAAAGGTAGCACCAGGTATTCAAAAGCCCCCAAAGGACAGTTGAATGCAGTCTTGTACTCATCCCCTTCCTGAATATGCACACGGAAATAGGCATCTCTCCTAACTTGGTGAAAATCTTGCCAGTGGCCAATTGGCCTAACATGTCTTTCATCAAAGGCAAGGGGTATTTATTACTGATGCTGATGACATTTAAATTCTTGTAGTCAGTCACCAAGCACAGTGAGCCATCCTTTTTCTCCCTAAAGAACACTGGCACCGCAAACATGGAGGTAGAAGGTCTGATGAAACCCCTAGCTAGATTTTTTTCTATAAACTCTTTCAAAGTCTTTAACTCCAAAGGAGTCATGGAATATAGCTTGGCCTTCGGGAATACCGATCCCAGTTCTATTTCAATAGCACAGTCAGTCTCTCTGTGTGGGGGAAGTTGGTCACTTTCCTTTTCCTTGAAGACTTCTCTAAACTCCTCATATTCCTTTGAGTAACCACAGGGGTCTTCAGCTGAAACCTGACCCACACTCTCCTTCCCTCCACCAGGATCCCTCAAGGTCACTGTTGTGGCCCCACTGCCCGAAACACTTCCCTCTCTGACATGTCTTTTGCAGCCAGCCCGGGTCAGCAAATACCAGCTGCAGACTCTTCCAGTCAATGGTAGGGTTATGAAAATGCAGCCAGTCAACTCCCAGCACCAACTGGTAGCTGTATGTGGGCCCCACCACCAGTCTTATCCTTTCCCAATGCTCAGCCACCCCCATCCAGAGTGTCACTGTTCAATCGGAGGTGGCTTCCCCCCCCCCATTAAGGTTCCATCCATTTGATGGAATGGAATGGGCTGACTGAGTGGCCATGTTTCAATTCCCAGAGCCTCCACAACTTCACTGCTGATCAGACACCTGGTGCACCCAGAGTCAAGTGCAGCTGTCAGCTCAGCACTGAGGCCCTTTCTGGGGTGAAATAGTCTGACTTTTACGATGCATGCAGGAACTCCCCCACTCACCATGCACTTGCGGCTCTCCTGGAGGTCAGCCTGTCCTTTGCCGCGATCTAAGGCAGGCTCAGGTAGTTTCCTGATGGCTCAGCACTGGGCTCCTCATTGCTGTTGGTCCACACTTTAGCTGGCTCCTCTGTTGGGCAACTTGGAGCTTGCCCAGCCTTTCCTCTAGCACCCCCCTGGCTGCCTGATTGGCTTTCTTTTTCTGTTGCTGGGCTTCTTTGCCCCCCCTCCTGTGAGGCTCCTCCACTTTTGGCTCAGTCGGGGCAATTTGCAATCCGATGCCCCTTCTTCCCACACTCCAGACAGAGTCCCAGCCTCATTCATCACTGCTTCTCTGACTCCCCTCCTGACTTGGCTCTGCCTGCTGGTGACTGCTTCTGGGTCTTAGTGTCCCTTTTTCCTTGGCTTAGTGCCATGCACTGCTGGGACAGCTTGATTGCCTCTTTGGCCTTTTTGGCCTCTCCTGCCAGTCTAATCCATTCCCATACCATGGGGGGTTGTCACGGTTCAAAGCGCACTCCAGCAACTCGGGGAGCAGACATCCTTGAAGTACTGAACCTGAATATCCTCTGGCAACTCGGGAACCATGGTTGACAAACTCCTGAACTCCAAAGCATATTTGGACACTGATTTCAGCCCCTGATGCAGTGCCATCAGCCTAGTCTGAGCCCGCTGTGCCCTAGGGGGGTCCTCAAATCTCAAGTGCAGTACAACCATGAAGGCCTGCAAGTTCTGCAGCTCAGCTGCTCCACTATCATAAAGCTGCACCATCCAGTCTGTAGCTTCCCCCTCTAGATGTGAGGTCACGCACCATACCTTGGCAGCCTTGCTTGAGAAGGAGTGCCCCCACTCATACATGTGTCCACCCACTTGGGACAGGAAATAGGGCAACAGCTGGGGTCTACCATCATATTTCACCCCCAGCCTTCTGGCTGCCAGGTCCTGGAACATCATCACTGGGGGATTCAATTGAGGTGGCAGCACCCTCGCCTGCTCAGTCTGCACAGGTTGCTGTCTTGGGGTATCCATTCTCAGTGCCGCTGCCACTGCTGTCACTACCTGGCCCCCCAGGGGATTGGTCATCAGATCCCTGAAGTTTTGCATTACCTCGTTGAGCAGTCCCTGCATCTCCTGCACTTCTCCTTACACTTGAGCCATCTCTTCTTCTAGGTTCTCCCTGGAGTCTGCTGGTGCTTTCACAGGGTCAGCCACCCCTACATCCCAGGCAGACACTTGCCCAGCACGACGCCACTCTCGTTCTCTTCCTTTGGAGAGAGCCCTTGGCTGGAACCACACATCCTCGGTCAGGCGTGCTGGGGTGTCCACTGCAGCAGTCGCTGGGATCTTAGGATGGGCTCCCAAGCCAGGTGGCTTGGCCGTCTCCTCAGGCCGCTCTGTCTCTGCCTTTGGCCCTTCCTTCTCCTCAGGTAGGAGTGTAGGGTCATCCGGGCTCGAATGGAGTTCCATAGCTCCCAGACACCAAAGGGAGTTCTGGCTTACAGTCAGTTCTAAGCAGACTCAGATCTCTGTGTAGCAAGTAAACCAGCCAATTGTAGCAATTAGGAGTTTATTGAAGAACACAAAGCCAGTAATCCACCTTAGTCTCATCACCTCTCATCTCCCCAGCCATTCACAGCACGTTATGTCTGGAGTCTATACTACCCCCCTAAGCCCACTACTAACTCAACCATCATCCCCACCAAACTACCAACCCAACCAAAACCTGGCAGAACATATGCACGCAGGCATAGTTGTGACAACACTTTTCTCTGATTTCTTATCAACTGTTGGTTTAATAATCTCATTCCAATCTCCCATCATAATCAAAGATTCATAATTGTATTCTAGGATTTTATTCATCAATTTTTATAGAACTTTTCTTTTTTTCTAACAATTAATACCTTGTTTTCACCTAATATTACCTCAACTCCAATATAATGACGTTTGGCATCATTAAAGATCTCCACTGATGATAATTTAGGAGTAATATAAAGAACAGCTCCTTTTTTCTTGTATGACAATGCTGTTAAGTATTCTTTCTGAAGTTTGTTGTTCTTTAACAGTCTCACATGTTTCTTTCTTATTTGCATTTCCTGGAGGCAGATAGTATCATAGTTACTCTTCCTTATATAGTGAAATATCTTCCTTCTCCTCTGGAGAGTGTTAAGTCCTTTGATGCTCCATGACAACAATTTAAGATTCATTGATGATAATATATGTCAGTCTAAATCAGTTCTAATTGCTACTGTGCCTAAATATTATATAGTGTTTATTAGAGATAAAGTCAATAAATTCTAGTAGATAATTAGTTGAGATCTTCTCCTTCACTCTCTGGTGGGAGCTCTGGGTCCAATTCTCCCTCTTCTTCCAAATCCTCCTCCTCTTATCTTTTGGTTTAACTCCAGTTCCTGTTCCTCCTTTTGGAGTTCTTATTTCATTTTTTTCTCATTGTCCTTTCCAGAAATCTCTGGGTTTGTTGATTGATGTGATTCAGGTTCTTCTTTGTTTGTAGTAGAAGGAAATTCATTCTGGTAATTCCCATCTATATTGAATGTTTTGTCTGTTTTAAGTTGGCTTGTAAGGAATTTATAGTCTCCTCTTTTTATCAATAGTCTTGATGGAATGTTTTTAAATATTAGAATTTCCTTGCCATTGGTCATCAATCTTTTCTCAAAACTCCTTTTCAGAACCAGATCTCTCATTCTAATCCAAACAAAATAAATTGACACGTCTCGAGGCAAATTCCTTTCTTTTTCTGTCTTCAACTTGATCCTAAACAATTTGTCAATTTCATATAATTTTTTTCTTTTGCATCACCTACAAAGTCAGCCAAAATCAGGACCAAATATTCATATAAATCTTCGGTTACTATTTCCTGAAGGCCTCTTATCTTTAAACAATGTTCTCTTAATTTTAGATCCTGGATTGCTTTATTTCCAGTTCTTGTTCTTGAAACATCACTATTTTTATGGTCTTATCTTCCAATGCTTCCATTTTTACCTCCAAAACTTTCACTTTGGTTTCAGTTTTTTTTCTGGTCCTCAATCACTTTTTCTAGTGATTGTTGGATTCCTTTTAACTCAATTCAAAAGTCCTGCTTCATTTCCTTTTTCAGCTCCATCATTTCCTGACTTAGTATTTTAATTTCCTCCAGAACTAAGTTCTGCTCTGATTGTTTATTTTGGTTTTCCAATGATGGTCTTTGTTGTATGTTGTATGTTGTTAGCTGCTACTTGAGCTGCAGTTGTTTTCCTTGACTGAATGATTGCTTTTATTCTGTTAATCTTATATTAGAATTACTGTGTACTTAATGTAGTCAGTGTAGAGTTAATTTGATATTTTTTCCTGCTCTGTTGTCTTGAGTCCACCAGGTGTTGTTGTTCTCCTTTATTTTAATTTTCTCTTTCTCTCTAGATGCTCTGCTTAGTTGTTTCCTTTTCTCCTGTCTCTGTGACCTTGACAGTCTTTATCTGTATCTTTTGCTTTGTCTTTATACAGCACGTACTGTTTTTTTCTTTTCATTCCTTCTCCTCTTACTTTCTTGCAATATCCTCTAATTAATTTAACTTTATTGCATTGCACAATATTATCTTGACCGAATTTTACAGTAGTTACTGTATATGTAATGATAATATTATTTATTGTTGTTAACTGTGCTCGAGTCAATCTCAACTCATGGCGACCCTATGGATGAGACATCTCCAAGGCCCTCTGTCCTCCCTGCTCTGCTTAAATCCTGCCACCCCATACCCACGACATCCTTAATGGAGTCCATCCATCTAGCATGTGGCCTTCTTCTTTTCCTACTTCCCTCCACCTTCCCCAGAATTATTGTTTTTTTCCCAAAGAGTCCTCTCTTATGATATAGCCAAAGTACAACATTTTCATTTTAGTCATCTTGGCTTCCAGGATGTTTTCCAGTTTGATCTGCTCTTGGACCCACTTGTTTGTGCTTTTGGTTGTCCATGAGATCCTCAGCACTCTTCTCCAGCGCCACATCTCAAATGATAATATTATATTATATCAAATGATAATAATATATTCAGTCCAATTTATTAGTTCAATCAAGTCCCATTCAGTCAATTAAGTCTTATTGTTGAAATGCCCTTAAACTTGCACTATTTCCTTCAGAAAGTTCTCAATAATCACAGTTCATTTGGAATTTATCAAAAACAAATTTAATTCAAATCTGGTAGATTATCCACTATTCCACAATCAATTGTTTCTCACTTCAAAATCAGTTGTCTTGAGTTCATCAAATTCATTCATCTATTCATCAATTCTTGTATCTGCTAATAGAATCAATCTCAATTTATCAATTCTTGGGATTTCACACTATTAAAATTGTTATTGTTACTCTTCTGGCATATCTTTATAAATTGTCCATAATATTAAGGTTCATCTCTCAGTTCGCTCCCCATCCTTCTCTCTCTCTCTAATATATGCTTTCTTTCTTCTTTTCATCTTCCTTTTTTGCTTTCACTTTCCAAACTCCTTTCTCTCTCGATTGTAGTTAACAGTAAATAGTTACTCTCTTTTAATATTCTCTTAGCACTTGTTAGTAGGAATCTTAGTTGTTACCAATCTTCTCTAGATATTTAATTGCTGTGGCAGGCATCTGCGAGGGGAGGGCAAAGCATCCCCCCATGCACTAGGTGACACCAACCTTAGCAACAAATGCCACTGGGCTCTCCCAACATGGAAGCAGAGGCTATCCCTTACGTGTTCTTTCACACTGGAGAGGATTTTGCCATTGTTCTTTGTACATTGCCTCTGGCCTGTGCAGGTCTACATTCAAAATGATGTGCTAAATAGGTGATAAATTCAAATAAAAGAAAGCACCACTTTCAAAATAGTAACTCTCCTTGTCAGCAATGTTGTGAGAGAGGTTGGATGACACCAGCCAGTAGATGGGATTCTGCCAACTTGCCCACTATACAGTAATTGGAACAAAAACAGTAGTAATTCCTCCATTGGCAGAACTTTGGAGAAATCCTTAAACAAATAAAAATAGTTTATGCAGAAAACATTGGCAATATCTTATTAAGGAAATATTTTCTAAGAGAGACAGAAAAACTGTAATGAAATTAAGATAAGCCCAATGACATTGTGCCATAAATATTATATTTCATATAGATGATGACCAAGATTACCAACTATATAAAGACACAATTTCAGTCATGAAAAACATAGTTTTGTTTGATTGCTATAATGGGTAAACATAACATATGTTTGAACCATGTAATTATTGCTTCCATTTCAATTTTGATTTGCACGGACAAGCAGAAATCTTCTTTTAACCTGTGTTGCTTTTTGAAAATCTTTCAATAAATAGAATTGGCAGGCAAAACAGCAGTAAATAGCAGTAAGCTATTGAGTACTGCAATAATAAACAGATGGTCTTCCATAATATTTTACTTGCACTGAAGCCTTGCAGCATTTGCTCCCTCCACCCTTTCAACCTCTCCTTCTCTTTTGCAGTATAACAAGTGGTGCAGCTCTGTTAAAGTTCACTACCAAGTGTATGTAACATCATAACACTGGCTCTGCTGAACCAGGAATAGATAATTTTATTGTTCATCACTCTACCCATAGTTAACAGCCTGAGCATTCTGAGATTTTTGAGTCTGACATAGGTGAACTTGACTGTTTTCAAAGTCCTAGTATTCTTAATGAGTTACCTTGTACTGATATTTACAAAATCAATGCCTTGGCCTCATTTTGAAATAGTCACTGTACACTCATAATGATTTTTCACATTTTGGGATTGTTTTCATGAAATATTGGCAAAAAGGCTTTGTAAAGAAACCTATTTTTGCAGAAAACATTGTTCTCTGTACAAAAACATGACTCAAATCCTGTGTTATGAAGACATAGTGTAAGTGTTCTGCAGGCAGAACTATATACTATGTCTTTTCTCACACACACATCCCTTGGAGTCTTTTAACTGCAGCACCTCCCACTCCATGGCCATTTTGTGGTGGATAGAGAGCGAGGGGCATCACACTGAGGAGGGTGGAGGGGGGCATGACTCCATAGCCAAATGCAAAACAATGACATTGTCACTTGTCACCTAAGAGAGAGATAGGCAATATATGCACCAACTCTGACAGGCCCTTCAGAGTGAGGATTCATGCCCAGCATGCAAGGATCCCAATTCACATGCTGAAAGAGAGATTCATTATGGCACTTGACTACTAAGGGAAGTCAAAAATGATGAAACAAGCAGTATACATTCTCAGAAAGATAAATCCCATCAGAAGCAGCACCACACATAAACTAGGGACAAGGAATGTGAGAAGCATGAGCCAAGGGAAGCTAGACATAGTGAAAATGGAATTGCAACACATGAATATAGCAGTACTGGGGGTGAGTAAGTTAAAATGGATAGGAATGGGCCGGTTTGAATTGGACAACCATACAGTGTTCTACTCAGGGAATGAAAAGACAAGAAGAAATGGGGTGACTTTCATACTAAGAAAAGATGTTGCAAAATCAATGCAAAACCAGACCGAATCATCTCAATAAAGCTCCCCAGAAACCTATGAATATCACCATAATTAATATATGCACCAACCACTGAGGCAGAACAAGAAGAAATTGATAGATCTTATGAAGGAGTACAGGAAGAAATTGACAACACACCAACACAGGATGTCAAGCTGATCACTGGAAATTGGAACGCAAAGGTTGGAAGTAAAGAAGAAACAAAAACAGTAGGCAGATTTGGACTAGGCAAAAGGAATGAAGCAGGTGAGTGTCTGTTAGATTTTTGTGAAGCCAACAACCTATTCATTACAAACACATTTTTCATACAATCAGAGCAAAGGTTATACACATGGACATCATACAAGATATAAAAAGGATAACTGCTTGTTTGATGGCAGATGCAGATGTAAAAGATAGTTTCTGGGCGGAAGCAACTTTGACAGCAGTGCATATTAGTAACAGACTGTATCATTCAGAAATTGAAGACATTCCCTACAGGGTATTGTATGGGAGAGTGCCAAATTACAAGTATTTGAGAGTTTTTGGACAATTTGCTTATGTTTACATTCCAGCTTGTTTCAGGAAGAAAGGAGAACCCAAAAGTAGAAGGCTTAGGTTTTTGGGTTATTCAGGAAATAGCTACAAGTTTCAATTGGGTGGAAAAGAAGTGCAGTATTCTAGGTCGGCAAATTTCGAGAGACATGCCGACTGGGACAAACTGCATGCAAATAAAGAACTTTTCTTGAGGTTAGGAAATTCAAATGAGCCAGAAACACAAACTGAACCAACTTCAGGAAACGGAGGGGTTTCAGTTAAGCCAGAAGCATCCACTAGCAGCAGTGGTAGTTCTTCTGATAATGAGACACAATCTAGATCTATTACTACTAGAATGACTGAAGACAAGAGATTTAGTCATAGAACTATAACTCCCAGTACAGAAAGTGAGGATGAAAGAAGCAGATCAGCAGAGTTTATTCCCAGACGTAGTCACAGAGTTAGAAAGCCTCCAGATAGGTTTGTTGTGACAAATGCAAGAGCTTGTTTAGCAGTGGAAGAGCCTGAAAGTTTTGAAGAGTTGGAAAGTTTGTCTAGAGAAGAACAGGAAAGATGGATTGATGCAATGGATGATGAGTTTGGTTGTCTGGTAAATAAAGATGTTTTTGAAGTTGTTGACAGACCCAAGGACAAGAAAGTAATTGGTTGTAAGTGGGTGTACAAAAAGAAAGAAATGCCAGATGGAAGTATTAAGTATAAAGCTAGGTTAGTAGCTAAGGGTTTTGCACAACAGCAGTATGAGAACTATGATAAGACATATTCTCCAACTGCAAAGCCAGAAAGTCTGAGAATGGTTCTGGCTGTAGCAGCAAAAAGAAGTTTAGTTGTAGAGCATTTTGACTTTGAAACAGCCTACTTGAATGCTAGTTTAGATGAAGAGATCTTTATGGAGCAGCCACAAGGTTTTGAAGAAAATAGTAGTCAGAAAGTTTATAAATTGAAAAAAGCATTGTATGGATTAAAACAAAGTGCCAGAGCAGGGAATTTGTGCATTAATGATGAGTTAGTTAAGCTAGGATACAAAAGGAGCATTGCAGATGCTTGTGTCTATACAAAAGGAGACATAGTGTTAGTGATTTATGTAGATGATTTATGCGTGGCAGCAAAGTCAAAACAGGAAATTGAATCAGTAAAAAGAGAATTGTCTGAAAAGTTTGTTTTAAAAGATCTAGGTTTATTGAAGTCTTATTTAGGTATTGGTGTTGAATGGACAGAAAAAGGACATTGTTTGTTAAGTCAGAGAAAGAAAATTGAAAATTTGATTGAAAAGTGTGGATTACAAAATGCTAAAATAGTAAGAACTCCAATGACAATTGGTTTCGTATCTGAAAAAACATCTAGAGATTTTGAAGACAAGACTTTATTCAGGAGCATAATAGGATCTTTACAATTCATATCTTGCCACACCAGACCAGACATTTTATATGCTGCAAATGTATTGTCCAGAAGAGTTAATGATCCAAAAATTGAAGACTGGACAGCAGTAAAACACTTATTAAGATATTTGAAAGGAACTTTAGATAAGAAATTGGTAATTAGAAACAGTAGTTCAGATTTAGATTGTTATGTGGACAGTTCTTTTGCATCAGAATTAGGAGACAAGGAGTCAGTTACAGGAATGATAATTAAGTACGGTGAAAGTCCAATAGTCTGGAGAAGTAGAAAACAAACTAATGTAGCGTTCAGTACGACTGAAGCAGAATTCGCAGCTTTAAATGAGATAGTGAATGAGGTACAGTGGGTTGAGCAATTGTTAAATGATTTAAACGAAAGTTACAAGATACCAGTAGAAATTCTGGAAGATTCACAGTCATGCATAGCAATGGCTGAAGCTGAAAATTTGAAGAACAGAACAAAATATGTTGGAGTAAGATATCAAAATGTGTGAGACATGGTTCAGAAGGGTGAAATAGAACTGAGATATATAGAAACACAACACAACATAGCAGATTTGTTCACAAAAGCATTGACGGCGGAAAAACATGAAAGACTGACACAGATGGTTGGAATGACATTATAAGACACATACAATATTTTATTTCGGAGGGGATTGTTAAGGAAAATGCAACATGGGACTTACAGTAATAGAAATAAAATGTGTATGTGAAAGTCACAGTGATTAAGCAGGAGCAATCATGAAGCTACACAGGTGAAAAAGGATAATGTAATTTGGAAGCCTTGAGAGCCAAGGACAAAGATATAGAGTGTATATTGAAAACACCTGTTGTAGATTGCAAACACCTGAGATTCATTAAGTAGTCAAGGTAAAATGATGAAATACTTGGGTTGGTCTTAAGTATGGGATGATCCATGTAAACCAATCAAAATGAATGTACACACCCACTGGGTGGAAACTGACTAGTGGGTGGTGACTAACAATGGCTATAAGTGCAATGTTTGCCAATGCATATTGTGGTGTAGTGTGGAGTAGTTTTGGAGATATTGTGAAGTGTAGAGATTGTGATTTGTAGGGTATATAGTAGAATAAAGTAGATCTTTTATATAAGACTACTGAGTTGTCTGGTGTCTTGAGGGAAGATACAAGAACCAGAAGAATCCTGGAGAAGTTTGAAGACATCTCAGGAAGAAGAGTGAGAAGGCTTGGAGAGTTTGTCAGGGTCTTCAGCCTATTCTCTGAAACTCTGCTGCTTGGGAAAGAAGCATCAACCACTGATCAAAGCTGGTCAGCTCTGCTGCATAACAAGGTGGTGAGTTAGAGCCAGAGGTGAAGAGCTACAACTCCCATCATCCCTGACAACTAAGAACCATGAATGCAACAGTATAATGGCTTTATTGATGCTCTACGACAATAAAAATAAAACAATTCAAGACCAGGAAGGAATGAAAAGACATTGGATGCAATATACAGAAGAATTAAACAAAAGAGATGACAACATGGAATGAAGAGGCATATGAAGATGAACCCCTAATTCTAAAAAATGAGGTGGAATCTGCAATAAAGGAAATGGCAAAAAACAAGATTCCAGGAACAGATGATATTCCAATAGAATTGTTGCAATCAACATTATTATTATTATTATTATTATTATTATTATTATTATTATGCTTTATTTATATAGTGCTATAGATTTACACAGCACTGTACATACAATCAATACAACAGATAAAAATAGATAAAGATAAGCCTGCCAATGGTGTACATTGTACAAAGTAATAATATTATACGTATTAATACAAAGGAGTCAAGAAATAAAATAAATAAATAAAAAATCTAATGAAAAATTAGAAATTAAAAACATCAAATAATAATCATGCATTGACAGTCAACTAACATATGTCAACAGATATGGAAAACAAAATGATGGCCAACAGATTGGAAGCAATCAATATACATCCCCATCCACAAAAAAGAAGACACAAGAGACTGCAGAAATAGCACTAATCTCCCATGCAAGCAAAATTATGCTCAAAATATTGCAACACAGACTCCAACCACACATGAAGAGAGAAATAGCAGAGGTCCAAGCAAGGCTCAGGAAAGGAAGAGGCAGCACGGATCACATTGCAAATATACAATGGCTAATGGAGCGTAGCAGGGAGTTCCTAAAGCATATGCTTTATAGAGTACAGCAAAGCCTTTGACTTCATAGACCATGAAAGGCTATGGAACGCCCTTAAAGACATGGGAGTGCCAACACATCTGATAGTCCTGATGAGGAATCTGTACTCAGGACAAGAGGCTACTGTCAGGACAGAACACGGAGAAACAGAATGATTCCCAATTGACAAAGGGGTCAGACAAGGCTGCATCTTATCACCCTACATATTCAACTTATATGCAGAACATATTGTAAGGAAAGCAGACCTGGACATGGAAGAAGGAGGAGTGAAAATAGGAGGAAGAAATATCAACAATCTAAGATATGCAGATGACACCATAATACTAGCAGAAAACTTCCCAGACCTAGAACAAGTACTAAGGAAGATCAAAGAAGAAAGTGCAAAGACAGCCTTACTGTTGAACATAAAGAAAACAAAAATAATGACTACAGAAAACATACACACATTCAAACTAGACAATGAGGAAATAGAAATAGTAAAAGAGTATCTGGGATCAAACATTGATTGGAATGAGAACTGCAGCCAGGAAATCAGAAGAAGATTAAGAATGGGGAGGGCAGCTATGAAAGAACTAGAAAAGATCCTAAAATGCAAAGACATAAAACTCAGCACAAAAGTCAGAATTATAAAAGCCATCGTATTCCCTATTACCATGTGTGGATGTGAGAGCTGGGCAGTCAAGAAAGAAGATAGGAGGAAAATCAACTCATTTGAGATGTGGTGCTGGAGAAGAGTGCTGAGCATTCCATGGACAGCCAAAAGGACAAACAAATGAGTATTAGAGCTGATCAAGCCAGAAATATCCCTAGAAGCCATGATGACAAGACTTAGGGCCTCTGCAGATGGGCGGCTGTGGGAAGGGCGCAAGAAGAGGCGGTGCACACCTCTTCAGTGTCTCTTCCGGCTCAGCGTGTCTGGACGCTGAGCCGGAAGGACTTGTGGAATGGTGGGCGCTCCAATGACGTCCTCAGGAAGGGGTTGGGGCACCCAGCATCTGGCTGTCTCTCTCCTTCTTGGGCTTGAAGACAGCACTTTTTACTGTCTGCATCCCCCCCATAGACTGTCATACTTTGGACACATCATAAGAAGGCACAAATTGTTGGAAAAGGCAATAATGTTAGGAAAGGTGGAGAGAAGTAGAAAGAGAGGAAGGTCATATGCTAGATGGATGGACTGTATTAAGAAAACTGTGAAAATGAGTTTGCAGGAGCTGGGCAGAGCAGTAGAGAATGGGGGTGGGGTCTGGAGATGTCTCATCCATTGGGTCACCATGGATCGAGATTGACACAAAGGCAGTTAACAATAACAACAAATAGCAAAACTGAATTGATCTCTCAGAAATATATGGTCTGTTGTAGCTGTATTCCCCTAAGTTCCCAGGGAAAGGAATATAAGTTGCTTCCTCAAAGAACCAGGTTGCACGGCTCAAGGTTTCTATTTCTTTCAAATCATACTATAAAGCTTCAGGCCTACTTTCTGTCATTTGGCTATCAACATCATCCACTGAAACCTCTGGGGTTTTCCAATGATCTCACAGGTTTAATGTCATTGTTCTGCATGTGGCTATAGGCACACAGATCGGTACTTCGCCATATAAGACGCTCCGGCATATAAGACGCACCCAATTTTAAAGGAGGAAAATCTAGGAAAAAAAGATTCTTAACCAAATACTGTAGTAAAATATTTTATATCAACTGTATAAAGTTAACAGCAGTTTAAGAACAATTTTAAGTTGTAAATGTAAGTTTAAGCCAGCAGCAGGGCCAGGTATTGCACAAATTCCCTGCCCAACTTTCTTGCAAGTCTCCTGTCGCCTTATGGTGACTCCATGAATTTCTTAGGGTTTTCTTAGGCAAGGAAGACTCGAGAAGTGGTTTTGCCAGTTCCTTCCTCTGAAATACAGCCTGCAGCACCTGGGATTCCTTGGCGGTCTCTCATCCAAGGACTATCCAGGGCTGACCCTGCTTAGCTTCCAAGATCAGATGGACTGGTACCTTTGGAGTTTTTAGGCCATTGGCTTATGGTGACCTCATGAATTTAGTAGGGTTTTCTCAGGCAAGGAATCCTCAGAGCTCTTTGTGCCTGTTCCTTCCTCTGAAATAGAGCCTCCAGCACCTGGTATTCATTGGTGGTCTCCCCTCCAATGACTAACCAGGTCTGACCTTACTTAGCTTTCAGGATCAGATTGGATCTGGTGCCTTTAGGGGATTTGGGCACTACTTGCAGAACCATGGAATATCAGAAGGGCAGAGTTGGAAGGGGCTCTCCTGTGGTCATCCAGTCCACCCCTCATCAATGCAGGGATGTAGCACTAAATCATCCCTGGCAAAAAAAGACATCCTAGAATCCTATGGTAAGAAGGGATTCCCCCAGGGTCATCTAATCCAAGCCTATAACTGAAGCATCCTGTGCAGAACAGCATGCTAGAACTCCTGTACAGCTGGAAGCCCTGGAGATCATCCAGTCAACCCCTGAACAGTGGAAGACACTGCCTTGGAGGATGGGGGAGTCTCCTTTGGAGGTTTCTAAACAGAGGCTGGATGGCCATCTGCCCCAGGAAGGGCTTGGATTGTGTCTGCCTGCTTGGCAGAAGAGGGTTGGACTGGACCCTTGGGGGTCCCTTCCAACTCTAGAATCCTATGTATTCCTTATGGAGTAAGAGGGTTAGACTGGATGGCCATTAGAGATCCATTCCAACTCTAGGATCCTATGTATTCCTGCACGGCAGAAGAAGGGGGTTGGACTAGGTGGCCCTTGGGGGTCTCTTCCAACTCTAGGATCCTATGTCTTCCTGCATGGCAGAAGGGGGTTAGACTGGATGGCCCTTGGAAATCCCTTCTAAATCTAAGATCCTCTGTCTTCCTGCATGGCAGAAGAAGAGGGTTAGACTGGATGACCCTTACAGATCCCTTCCAACTCTAGCATCCTATGTCTTCCTGCATGGCAGAAGAGGTCTAAACTGGATGACCCTTACAGATCCCTTCCAACTCTAGGATCCTATGCCTGTCTTCCTGCATGGTGGAATCATAGAATCATAGAATCTTAGAGTTGGAAGAGACCACAAGGGCCATCCAGTCCAACCCCCTGCCATGCAGGAACTCCCAATCAAAGTAGGAAGAAGAGGGCTAGACTGGATGATCCTTGGGTGCTAGGATTCTGGGTATGCCAGGTGCCAGTCAGTCCCTGGCTGGTAGAGAGCCCCCCCCTTGCCCTTGCCCTTACCCTTACCATAAATGCTGCTTTAAAAATTATTTCCATCTCCCAGCTATGAGATGTTTGGGGGAAAATGAGAAAGTGTTGAGGGGAAGGACTGCCAATATACTAGGTGATGCATTCTGGGGTATGTACAATTTGCACCCAAGTAAGTGAACCTGGCCATATCACACACTCTCAGCCTCAGAGGATGGTAATGGCCACCCCCATTTGAAGAAACATGCCAAGAAAATCCCATGATAAGGTTAAAAGTCACCATTTTGACCATTAAAATGTCCATTCTGAGCACGGCTAAGAAGCATGGATTTACATTTATATTAGTGCTTTTAGCTTTCTCTACCTTTTTTCCTTGTATGTCCTACATTTTTTGTAGTGACTTGTCCTCCTTTGCACTGAAGCAATTTGGTCACCCTGTCTGTTTGGTCACCACTCTAGAAACCAGGGTTCGAATCCTGGCTCAGCCATGGAATCCCCCTGGGTGACCTTGGGCAAGTCACACTCTCTCAGCCTCAGAAGGCAATGGCAAACTCCCCTCTGAAGATACCTTGCCGAGCAAACACTATGAGCCTTAGGTTTGCTGTAAGTTGGAAATGACTCAAAGGCATACAATAACAACAACAATCTTAGATGTCACACTCTCTCAGCCCCAGAGGGTGGCAAAGGCAAACACATAGGAAAGAAATAATAGGTTCATGATAGGTTTGCCTAAGTGTCGTCATCATCAGTTGGAAACGACTTGAAGATGCACAACAACAAAAACAGTATTGAAAGGAGACACACAAGATTTGAAGACACACAAGAACAACAACGTGGGAATAGGAGTCAGTGTGGTGTAGTGGTTTGAGTGTTGGACTACCACTCTGGAGACCAGCCCATTGAAGCACCGAGGACATGGCTAAAGGGGGCCCTCCTTCCACCCGCGTCCCTGGTGCTTCAATGGGCTGCTCCTGGAAACGGAGGACAGTCCTCCGATCTCAGGAGCAGCCCATTGAAGCACCGAGGACATGGCTAAAGGGGGCCCTCCTTCCACCCACGTCCCTGGTGCTTCAATAGGCTGCTCCTGGAAATGGAGGACAGTCCTCCATTTCCAGGAGCAGCCCATTGAAGCACCAAGGACATGGCTAAAGGGGGCCCTCCTTCCACCCACGTCCCTGGTGCTTCAATGGGCTGCTCCTGGAAACGGAGGACAGTCCTCCATTTCCAGGAGCAGCCCATTGAAGCACCGAGGACATGGCTAAAGGGGGCCCTCCTTCCACCCACGTCCCTGCTGCTTCAATGGGCTGCTCCTGGGAACAGGGGACGTCCTCCGATCTCAGGAGCAGCCCATTGAAGCAACGAGGATGCGGCTAAAGGGGGCCCTCTTTCCACCCCCGTCCCTGGTGCTTCAATGGGCTCTTCCTGGGATGGGAGGATGTCCTCTGACCCCAGGAGGAGCCCATTGTACCACCCAGGATGGGGGTGGAAAGAGGAGGAGCCCATTGAACCACCCAAGAAAAGGGGGCCTCTTTCCACCCCCTTTTCCTGGATGGTTCAATGGGATCCTCCTGGGGTCAGAGGACGTCCTCCCATCCCAGGAGGATCCCATTGAACCAACCAGGGAAAGGGGGCCTCTTTCCACCCCCGTCCTGGGTGCTTCAATGGGCTCTTCCTGGGATGGGAGGAGCCCATTCAACCACCGAGGCTGTGGCTGAAAGGAGGCCTCCTTTTAGCCTAGGCCTCGGCAGTTCCATAGTATTCGCCTTATAAGACGCAACAACCTCCCCACCCTCGTTTTGGGGAAGAAAAAGTGCGTCTTATATGACGAAAAATATGGCACTTCTCCAATGTTCCTGACTTTCCACCTGCCACTAAATGGCCACTAAGAAGGGGTTCCAGCAACTGAAATGTGAGTTGAGGGGATTTGGGTCACTGAGTGATATTGGTAGAGAATTCATACCTCTGCCATGACTTATGATGACATAATTTTGACTTACATTGTTGCAACTCACTGAACAGGAAGCCAAATCATGTTCTATGAAAAACAAACAAACAAACAAATAAAAATGTTTGGTTGGCAAAACTTCTTACACAAAATACACGGGGGGGGGGGATAGTTTATAAATAATTTTGAAAGGTGTTTGCCAACCCCCCCATTAAATAATGTGTAACATTAGGCCGAAGCATACAGCCCAGAAGGAGCACACCCCCCCATCACACCAGGACTGTGGCAACTCATGCTCCACTCCCAAAGGGGGCTGCCACCATGATCCCAAATGGGCTGCCAGCTCTTGTGGCCTCAGCGTGGCCTCAGCGTAGCTTCCAGCCACTTTGGGTGTGTGTGTCATGTAAACGCCATGCTCCCGAAGCGGCCAGAACCCACTTTATTTAGCCCATCTTTTTGAGGCCATTATTGTAATTTGGACCAGCATCAAAGAAAATGTTTGAAATTTTTCATTTTTGATGAAGAACAAAATAAGCAAAGATTTACATTCCTGGTGTTTGTGTGCACACACAGATCTGATGGTTAGAGATGGAGAAGATCTTCATGGCATAATGGATTCATCCATAATGCAAATCATCTCATCTAATGTTTACATATAGTTTCAAAACTGACACACCACTCCAAAATGTATGCAGCCTAACTCTACAGGGCAGCAGTAGTAGAACTTGATCATTCTATCTCCCATTTTTTTTAGCAGTGAACATTCTTCCCTCAAGTTTCTCTACACGTCAATAGACTTCAATAGAAGATTGGCTTTCAACAGTTTATTTTATTTTATCTCCCTTCTGCCTTTCTTCTCATATAGAACCCAAAGTGCCTTGCAGTATATATTAAAACTAAACATAGCTAAAATAATATGTAATACATTTTTTTAAAAATAAACAATTCATTTAAAACATTTATTTCAAACAGGAAAAATCACATTGACAGCATAGTAAGAATTACAACACACCCCATTAAAAATCCTGTCTCAACCACTGAAGGCCTGTTTAAATAGGAAGATCTTTAGGCCTAAGCAGAGTGCCAGAAATAGTGCACATTAAATTGAGGCACTGCCCTGGCTCAGTGCTAGGGAATCATGAGAATTGTATTTTTTTCTGAGACATTGAGCCTTCTCTGTCAGAGAGCTCTGGTGCCACAATAAATTACAGTTCCCATGATTCCCTAGCACTGAGCCAGGGCAGTGCCTCAATTTAATGTGCACTATTTCTGGCAGTCTGCTTAGGCCCAAAGTCTCCCATGGAAAAGAAACCAGAGAGGGGACAAATCCAGCCTCTTTGGGGAAGGAGTTCAGAACCTTAGGAGTAGGCACTGTGGCTGCATCCATACAGCTGAAATAATCTGCAGAGCTCTGGTGCCACAACAAACTACAGTTCCCAGAATTCCATAGCATTGAACCATGGCAGTTATAGTGGTGTCAAACTGGATTATTTCTGCAGTGCAGATGCAGCATGAGAAGGCTGTTTCCTGTGTACTTACTGGGGGAGATCTCACCATGTATATATGTAAATTGGCATATATGCAACTGAATTTTTTCCTCCCCACAAAATAGCAAAATCATCACTTTTTAGTTGCCACCACTTAAAAAAAGCAAGGAAATCAGTAATTTAATTATCATTTGCCTTTTGGGGAACTGATAAAGGAAATGAATCCCTTTCCCCTCCTATTTCTCTGCTGATACCTTTAACATAGAGTCCTTCCACATTTTCCCTATGGGGCCATTCAAGGGAATGACTTTTGGAAAAATGACTGGCAAGCTTATTGAGATGGCAATTTGAAAGGAATTTTCAAACAATTTGTTTCCTAAAGAAGAACACCATTGAGCAACATGCAAACATCACATATTGTGTATTTTATAAATGTAACAAATTTGTTCTTTATTGTGCTCTTAGCTGCCTTCTTTGAGGGCTTTAGATTTGGTCATAATCATTCCTCCCCCCTGTTCTCGAAGTCAGCTGAAGCATTCCACCAGGTACAATGAGTTAATCCACCCTGTTTCTGTCGTGCAATGAGAAATTCTAGCCCAATGTCCTGCTGCCACTACAACTTTAAAGTTTAATAAGCATTCCTAAATGCATTATTAGAATGACTAAACTCATGGGATTGTAGGAAGGACTCCCACAGAGCAGATCAAAGAAGAGAATTTTATCCTGAGTGTTCACATGGAAAATGTAATTTCTCTCTCTCTCTCTCTGAATGGCTGTAGATTGATATGTTAGCAGACAGAATATAATATCAAGTTAAAAATCTCATAAAGCCTTAATGTCATTATTGTCATATTAAATCATGTTATCAAACTTAGTACTTTGCTTGACCTAAAACAGTAATTTTACAATCGAGATATTAGTTCATTTCCTTTTCTTACAAGGTATCTCTTAAACCTCAGTTTGAAGCCACCCAAAAGTTAATAACCTCAAGGAAACTATTATCTAGCAGGCCAGTGGAGTAGCTATATTGTTTGTCACCTTTCTATTTTTATCCTCAAGGAGATGATACATGCAGTGTACCAGCAGCCGAAAGCTAATTTAAACCTGCCTATGAAGCCTCTGATGAATGAATGAATCAGTACACAGTACACGCATAAATTTGCATGCACATTGCTTCTGCTATTGCCTTGTCATTAGCAATAAAATAAAATATCTTTGCTCAAAATATTTCTGAAGAATGTAAAATAGAGTTGTGCACCAAAGAACCATTTGGATTTGGATCCTGTTCTGGGGCTTCAGATAATAGGCTGTTTTCCCTCCCTCCCAACTCATGCCTTACTCCTACTCTCACTTCAGAATATCCAAAGCTTTATCTCTCTCCATTAACTATAATGAGGAAATCAATAAACGGTTGTAAACTTTCTTCTACAGCTAATGTGGTATAGCGGTTTGAGTGCTGGACTAGGACTTTGAGAGACCAGGATTCAAAGGAACTCCCCCACCTGCTGAACAAATCTTCCCAAGAAATAAGGTCACTATTAGTCAAGTTGACATGAAAGCATGTAATAACCAACATCCTTCTTCTCTTTTAATCCACTGGGTAACCTTGGGCAAGTGACACTCCCTGAGCCTCAGAGAATAGCAATGGCAAATCCCCTCTGAATAAATATTGTGAAGAAAAAACAAAAACAAAACCCTGATAGGTTTGCTTTGGGGTCAACATAAGTTGGAAAAAACCTGTAGGCAAACAACACCAGCAAACCATCTCTGAGTGGCTAAGGAGATTATCACATGTGCCTTATCTGTCATTTTCCTGATGGGATACACACACATTTAACTTCAAAGGACCTTTACAGACTGCTAGAAATAATGCAGCTTGAATCCACTTTAACTGCCCTGGCTCAGTGCTAGGGAATCATGGGAACTGTTGTTTATTATGGCACCAGAGCTCTCTGACAGAGAAAGCTCAATGTCTCAGAAAAAAAACTACAGTTCCCATGATTCCCTATTACTGAGCCAGGGCAGTTAAAGTGGACTCAAGCTGCATTATTTCTGGCAGTCTGTAAAGGTTCAAAGACGGGTCTTATTACATTCTCCTGTATGCAGCCCGTATGCAACTTGGGCTTATCCCGTGGCTTTTCAAGGATGAGATGGGCTGCATACAGGAGAATGCAATAACACTCATCTTTGAAGTTAAACATGCGTGTATTCCAGGGGTAGGCAATCTTTCCCCTTTAAGGGCCGAGGGACTTCAGCTCCCAGAAGCCTCAGCCATGTTGGCCAATAGTCCCATGTTGGCCAATAGCTCCTGGGATTCTGGGAGCTGAAGTCCCTCGGCCCTTAAAGGGGAAAGGTTGCCTACCCCTGGTGTATTCCATTGGGAAAACAACAGGATAAGGTGTGTGTGATAATCACCTAAATATTGCCAAATTTCAGATGTGTACATACACTTTGTTTTGTGCAAGCAGTTTAAAAACTGATTTTTTAAAAAGGTATTTAGTGTTTTATTTTTTCTTTTCATGTGCATGCTGCCTTCCTCCCCAAGTGGGACACAGAGTCAATTTTAAAAAATATATATAATTATGAAACCTGATGAAACTTGCAGTTACTGTTGCTCCTTCTGACAGAGCAGAATCTGAAAAAAACAAACAAACAGAATTGTAACATATATGTGCAAGAATAGACTTTGTGGCGGTGATGAGCAAATGAAGGACTCTAGATGGTTGGGGACCTATAGTTCCCAGCAGCCTTCAGCAAAATAGCCAAAAGGAAGGGGTCTTTGGGGGAAAAAATGTATGAAAATGGTGCATCTGTTAGAGATGCCATGAGGTAGGCAACCTGCAAAACCTCAGAAGGAATAAAACTTCTGCAGGAAAAGTACAATGGTTATAAATAGTGGGATGAGCACTGTGGAAGTATTTGGAAATCCAGTTGGCTCTAGCAAGGGAGGAAGCAAGGACACCCACCACACTGAGATCACCCAAAGACATCAGCATAAACCCTTCTGTCTATGGAGGGTGATGATGGGATTCTGACCTAAGAAGGTGGTTGTGCATACACAGACAAAGGACTTTTCTCCAGTAGTAGGCATTTCCCTTTTTCTGAGATATTCACACCAATTGTCTGCACATTTCCTCAATCTCCTGACCATTCTTCTCTCTTGGAAAAACCATTTAGCAGTGAGATAATCCAATCATACTGAGATTACTACCCCGGGATATGATTTTGAATATATATACTGCCACTTAGACAATAACAATTTGGTCTAGTCTGAAGCAGGGCAGACACTCTCTTTGACTTCTCCTTGATTCCCCAATAAGCCAGCCACCCCACTTGCCATAGTGGATATTGAATCATCTCAGTTCTGGATGCCCCTCGATTGGAACCAGAATTGTTATAGTATCACCATTAGCAAGGCCTCCACTTTTCACTTTCTCCCACCTTTGCTTCACTAGTTCTTGTGAGTGTGCATGAGAGTGTGTACATGCATGTGTTGATTCTTTACTAATAAGACCACAAAATCTATTTGGAATTGCCTCTGGAGTTCTATGTGTTTGGAACCAGTATACAAAGCATTAAGATGCCAGGCTGAAGGTTGCCACAGCTAGAGCATATTTTAATTGGTCTAAATTAATTTCCATATTAACTATTATTTGTGGGTGCCATTTTGATAGCACAGCATTTTGGGTAACATATACTTGTCTTAATAAAATCCATAGGATATTATTGATTTGGATGAATCCCAGATCCTGAACCAAAACAGGCCACCTCTGAGAAATTTTAGAGTTTGTCTTCCAAACTAACTTGAAACAAAACAGATTCTTCTTGAACTTTGTGGTACATTTGCAGAGAAAGACAATGTTTCTGTGCCCCTCCATATTCCACCATTTCAAGCTGTTCTGATATGTTTTTGTTGCTTGTTCAGTATTCATATCGTCTGCACACTAGTAGAATTCAGAGAGATATGCATGTCAGTCTGTATGCAAAAGGAACTTTTTGCACTTTTGAGACTAAGGGCCGATGCTGATGGCCCATTTCGCGCAGCAGATCCTACCTTTTGCCACCCCTTTCAGTGCAGTGTGTAGCATCAGGACGTCATTGGGTGGGGTTGGGGTGGCCGGCATGTGGCTGCCCCACCCCAACTCTACCCTCAGACCAGCCCTTTGGGCCGGTCTGCAATGGCCCTAACTGTGCAAAAGAATAAGCATTCACAGACTAGTTCTACTTGTATCTGGGGAAGCAGACCTAGAGCTGAAACACATGGCTGCTAAAGAGTGGCTAGAAGCCAGTCCGGCTGCAGATGGGCCAGGACTGTGGCAACCACATGGCCCATTCCCAAAGTAGGCTGCCACTGCAGTCCCAAACCAGTGATGCCAGGAATCAGATTTAATCCTTTCCTTTTTGATCTGGTCCTTGGGACTGGATCCAGTCCCAAGGACCAGATCATAGCACTGGAGTGTCTTCCTAATTATCCATGGCGCCAGAGCAGTTTGAATGCCATTCCTCCAAAATGGTCAGAAGCTGTCTTATTTGGTTTGTGCATTTTGGGCCCAAGTCTGCAAAAGCTTATGCTACAACCTGTTCTGTACAGTTAGTTTCAAAGGTGCTACAAGATCCTTTTTCATACTAGATATTAGTGTTACCTCAAATATGATTTTAATTTTATTGTAAACTGGATTTAGAAAAAGATTGTGTTGAAAAGCCATAGACCAGCAGAGACTTTAACTATCTGCCTCACCGCCCTCCACCAGCACTGCGGGAGGCAGTGACAGCTTTAAATATATGCCTCACCGCCCTCCACCAGCACTGTGGGAGTGCAGCAACAACATCTGCAGCGAAGCCAGGAAGAGGCTTGGCAGAAGACTTGGGGCTGACCTTCTATCTCTGGGCAACGCAGCAATAACACCTGCGGCAGGGCCAGGAAGAGGCTCGGCAGAGGACCAGTGGTGACAGCAGGGAGCCCAAGATCCGGGCCTGGCTGGGGACTCTCCATCTAGCCTGCCGTAGCTGGGGAAGAAGGAGAGCTCAAGGCTCAGCAGGAGCAGCAGTGGCCTTAAAACTGCCCTGCGACATCACTAGCCTCCCAGCAGCAGTGGCAGTAACACTGGATGCAGCTGAGGGAGAAGAAGAGTCCGAGGGTTGGTAGGAGCATTGGCACTGGCTCCAGGAGCCAGGCGGGGGTAGTTCTAATAATAATAATAATAATAATAATAATAAATTTGATTTTTAACCTGCCCCTCTGTTAGGCAACTGGGGCGGTGTACAACAGATAAAAACAATACAAGAATAAAACACTTCAATCAAGTTAGTCCCCCTAACCCGCCCACCCCTTAAAAATAGATTAAACTAAGATAGTATTAAAACAACAGAATAAAACCAAAACATCATATAATAGAACCATAAAAGAGGCATAAAAACAGGCAGTGGCGGCTAGGGGAACGAGTTGACAGGACTAGGCCATCTAGGGCTGGGAGATTATTCCGGGAAGGCCTGCCGGAAGAGATCCGTCTTTACTGCTTTTTTAAAGCAGTCAAGAGTGGTAATAAGATGGATCTCATCCTGCAGGCCATTCCATAATCTTGGGGCGGCGACAGAGAAGGCCCTCTGGGAGATCTACAACAGCCTAGATTTCATAGGCTGTAGCAGATTCCTCCCAGAGGACCGAAGTGCGCGGGAGGGATTGTACAGGAAGAGGCGGTCCCAGAGATAAGTTGGACCCAAGCCATGTAGGGCTTTAAAGGTCAAAACCAACACCTTGTACTGTGCCCAGACACTAATTGGCAGCCAGTGGAGAGATTTCAGCACTGGTGTAATGTGCTCTCTCCTAGATGTACCAGTGAGTAACCTGGCTGCCATATTTTGGACCAATTGAAGTTTCTGGGTTAGGCAGAAGGGTAGCCCCATGTAGAGTGCATTACAGAAATCCAAATGTGAGGTTATCAGAGTGTGTACCACTGTTTCAAGATCCCTAATCTCCAGGAAAGGATGCAGCTGGCATATCAGCCGAAGCTGATAGCAGGCACTCCTGACCGTCGCATTCACCTGATTGGTCATGTGAAGCGATGAATCTAGGAGCACCCCCAGACTGTGAACACAGTCCTTGAAGGAGAGTGTGACTCCATCCAGGACTGGGAGTTGTATTCCCAAGCCTGGTTTCGGGCCCATGACTGTTAGTACCTCCATTTTGTCTGGATTCAGTCTCAATCTGTTTTTCCTTATCCTATCCATTATCACCTTAAGACAATCATTAAGAGGGGAGACACCATTTGAAGTCTGAGCAGATGGCCGGGTCATGGAGAGGTATATCTGGGCGTCGTCAGCATACTGAAGACACCATGCTCCATGCCTATCTAGCCCCTCCCCTCACAATAGCTGAGAGTCAGTGTGCCAGCATGAGCAGAGGAGGCAGTGGGGATTAGGCTATGAGCTGGGCCAGGTGAGACTTTTCCACCTAGCCCTTCCTGCCCTTCCTCTACACCCTCCGGAACTCCACAACTGCAGTGGCGAAGCTGGGAGCTGAACTGGAGGGGTTATTTAATCCACCTACACCCTCTGACTTCCAGCAGCAGTAGTGATGAGACTGAGAGCCGTGCTGGGCAGGGCTTCTTTCTTCTAGCCCACCCTGCCCCCTATCAGCAGGGACTATCACAGTAGCAGTGTAATTGGGAAGGTTATGTGGCTCTATTGACTCCTCCACCACTTGAGGCCGGGAATGGTTTGGGGGCGGAAATCGGAGTTGTGCAAGGGAGAGAGATATGGTTGGAACAGAGTGAATAGATGTTACAAAAGAAGGCAGGATCACTGTTTGAAAGTTACCCTGCCTTCAGTTCACTCTGTTTCCTGGAATGGATTGGAGAGCATACCAACCATTCCACAGAACCTTACTTTGCTCCTCTGCAATGGCAGGTCAGTTAAAAATAAGACTCATATTATTTATGATCTTCTTTTGGATGAGGATGCCGACCTGGCTTGCTTTACAGAGACCTGGCTGGGAGAGGATAGCGCCATAGCCTGGACGCAGGCCCTCCTAGCCAGGTACTCTGTCAGTGAGCAGGTAAGGGGAACTGGGCAGGGGGGAGGGCGGAGTGGCTCTGGTTTATATGAACAACCTGAATCTGACCAGGATACCTGTCTGAAACACAGTCCACTTTGAGTGCATGTACCTGAGCCTGAAGACCAAGGATAGTCTGGGGATTCTGCTAGTATACTGACCACCCCATTGTCTAGCAGACTCTCTAACCGATCTGACACAGCTGGTCTCAGAGTTGCTGTTGGAGTTGCCCAGACTTATAGTTCTGGGCGACTTCAACATCCCAATTGAGACCAGTTTGTTAAATCTAACTGGCATAGCTTGGGAATTCATGGAATCCATGACAAACATGAGCCTATCCCAATTGGTCATCGAGCCCATGCATTGTGTGGATCATACCCTCGATGCAGTCTTTAGTACAGAACAGGAATATCCATGGGCGGAGATTATCAAAATCATTGCATTGTCATGGACAGATCATTTCCTGGTCAAGACTGAACTAAGAGCCACTACCTGCCCCACCGGGGGTGGTGGACCCATTAGAATGGTCTGCCCTCAAAGGCTAATGGAATCAATGGTATTCCAGAAAGCCTTGGAGGGTTTAATGGTTGGTAACGCCGGTGACCCTGTTGAAGCTTTGGTTAATACCTGGAATACCGATTTTACCAAGGCTAGCGACATGATCACTCTCAAGCGTCCTTTTCAACCCGCTTCAAATCTTAAGCCATGGTATACAGCAGAGATTAGGAAAATGAAGTGGGTTGGACAATGACTAGAGCGCACCTGGAGGAAAACTCGACTCTTATCTGACAAGACTCCACACAGGAATTTTCTTTGGTCCTATCGAGAGGCAATACCTGCAGCACAGAAATCTTTCTGTTCTGCACGTATTGCATCTGCAGAATCCCATCCAGCAGAGCTGTTTAGGGTGCTTAACCTGAAAATGGCCTGCTGCAATATGTTTAACAACTTTTTCATAGATAAAATCTCTCAGATAAGAGCTGACCTAGATGCCAGTGTTTTGACAGAAACAATTGATGAGGTGTCCAGTAACTCAGTTAACGAAATTATCCTGGATCAGTTCCAATCTGTGAGTACCGATAACGTGGACAAGCTCCTTGCCCTCTCGACACTTGCCCATCATGGCTGGCTGTCGAGGGGGGATGCATTGAGGATGTTCCTCACGGACATCATCAATGCATCCCTCAGGGAAGATCATATTCTATCTTGTTTGAAGGAAGTGGCTGTTAGGCCACTTCTGAAAAAAACCTTCCCTGGACCCCCTGGATATGAACAACTATAGGCCAATCCCTTTGCTACCATTTTTGAGCAAGGTAATCAAGAGGGCGGTTGCGCCTCAACTCCAAGCTGTCTTGGATGAAACTGATTATCTAGATCCATTTCAACCTGGCTTTAGGATGGGATTTGGAGTTGAGACTGCCATGGTTGCCTTGGCCGATGACCTGCATCTGAGCATCGACAGGAGTAGTGTGACCCTGTTGGTGTTTTTAGACCTCTCAGTGACTTTTGAAATGATAGATCATAGCATCCTCTTGGATCGCCTGAGTTGGTTAGAAATCGGAGGCATTGCGTTGAAATGGTTCCATTCCTTCTTCTCGGGCAGGTCCCAGAGGGTGCTGCTCGGGGACTGTCGCTCCACAAAAAAGGAGCTCACTTGCGGTGTCCCTCAAGGTGCCATTCTGTCCCCGATGCTGTTTAACATCTATATGAAGCCGTTGGGTGAGATCATTTGGAGTCATGGGCTGGGTGTTGTCAGTACGCTGATGACACCCAGATCTATTTCTCTATGTCTCAATCATCAGCCTTGACTCCCAATGGCATCTCCTCTCAATGACTGTCTTAAGGCAGTAATGGGCTGGATGAGGAAAAACAGATTGAGATTAAATCCAGACAAAAGGACTTGCTCACAGTAGCGGCCATTCCTGAAACCAGGAATTGGGTTACAGCGGCCATTCCTGAAACCAGGAATTGGGTTACAGCGTCCAGTCCTGGACGGGGTCACACTCTCCATGAATGACTGTGTTCACAGTCTGGGGGTGCTCCTTGATTCATCGCTCCTGATGATTAATCAGGTAAATGCGATGGTCAGGAGTGCCTGTTACCAGGTTCGGCTGATACGCCAGCTGCGCCCTTTCCTGGAAGTAAATGCACTGGTAACCTCCCGTCTGGACTTCTGTAATGTGCTCTACATGGGGCTACCCTCCTGCTTGGTCCTGAAACTTCAGTTAGTACAAAATATGGCAGCCAGAGTGGTCTTGGGAACATCTAGGAGAGACCACATAACTCCGGTATTAAAGTCCCTCCACGGGCTGCCTATTAGGTTCCAGGCCCAGTATAAGGTATTGGTTATTACTTTTAAAGCCCTAAATGGCTTGGGTCCAACCTATCTTTGGGACCGCCTCCTCCCATACAATCCTCCCCATGCACTCTGGCCCTCTGGGAGGAATTTGCTCCAGCCATTAAAATCTAGGCTGTTGGCAACCTCCCAGAGGGCATTTTTGGTAATTGCCCCCAGATTATGGAATGGCCTGCTGGACGAGAACCATCAGATTACGAGTTTAAGCAGCTTTAAAAAAGCTGTGAAGACGGATCGCTTTTGGCAGGCCTTTCCTGATTAGATCCCCAGTCTCAGGAGTTCCACCTTCCTACCTCTTTCAGTTTTGGCTTGCCCACTGCTCTTGTCTGCTTGAAGTTGCTCTAATTACCTTATTTTATCTTGATATTTTATGTTATGATTTTTTGGGGGATGTGTAGTTTAATACTTTTTTAACAGGAGAGGGTGGGGTTTAGGGGTTTTTTGTCTGTATTTTGGTGTAATTGTAACTGTTGTAAGCCAATTGTTTGACAGAGGGGCGGGGGATAAATAAATGTTATTATTTATTATTATTTATTATTATTATTATTAAATGATCCAAGCACACATATTTTATCTTGAGTTACTTGCTATAAAATTCTGATGTCAGTATAGTATCTGTCTGAATCCACAACATACAGCACATCTAAACACAGTGGATGAGAAAGTTTTCTATAAGATATGGAAACTGTGTATTAAGACTTGTCCTTAATCTTCCTAGCTAGCCTGCTACACTCACATGTGGAGGATGCTGTCCTCTTATCAACCAGAGATTAAACTACTGGTCTACATGACTGGTGAGTATGGAATGGGGCTGCATGAGTGGGTTCCATTTTGCCCTTTGCATCATATAGCAAAACATCTTATGCTGCACGTGGAGAATTAGTAGAAATAGTGAAGTGAACTATGAACTGTCTTTCAGCAATATTTTGAACAGTGTTTAAATAACTTACCATCTTTCAATTACCTTTTGACAATGTCTATGGAAATTATCACCTATACAATGCAGTGGTCCTTTTTCCTCATTCCTCTTTGCTTCATTTGCACTCAGTTGCTTCCTCATTGAAGAGGTACATATCACAGGAATTTCATCACATTCAGTGTGTGAACCCTGGCTGCCTGGGATCAACCATGTAACTAATCCAAAAAGCACGGTCATTGTTCTTGTTGATGTATTTGCACTCACTAGTGTCATCACATCTAATTAACTGTATAGATTTGTGATGTCATTCTCTTCATTTCATAATTCACAATTTGCTGGAATCTATGTGTCCCACCCAGGAACATGTAATCACATGTTTGAAAAACTGAGGGGCAAAACAGCAGTAGATAGGGAAAACAATTGGTATACTTATTGAATGTGTGTGTGAGGAGGGGGTAGTACACAATACATTTATTTGTGGCAGCTACCTGTGAAGTGTGTCAAAGATTCAGTATTAAACCACTCCACTTCCATGTACTAAAATGCATCATGACAGCTTTGAGTGAGTGGTTACAATGAGAGTGGCAATATTTTTCTAATACAATGCAAGATACAGAATTCAAAGTCTTGACATGCTGTGGCCTTGACTCAGGATAGCCTTGAAGTGCTGGCACTGCACACATTTATTTGGCTTTCTGATGCTTTTGCTTCCTTCCCAGATGTGCTATATCAAAGATGGATAGAGAAGCTGTGTGGTTCTTTAAAATACCGAAATACAGAGATTGTACACCTCTTTCCCATCTGTTGATTTACTCATAACCTGTGGGAAAATAAGTTTAATTAAATAAACCTTGTAAAAGAAAATGCATGCCATTTTGATTATTAGAGTTATTTTTCAAGGTGAAAAGTGCTTTCAGTTATATATAAACTCATAGGTTGTTATCTCTGTAGAAGATGCACCAGAGAAATTTATGCATACTAATGTCCTGGTTTCTTAGCTTGATGTATTAGGGCTAAGTTTAGTTTGTAGGATGATAGGATATCTTCTTTGGTAAGCCAGTGCAAAAATGGCAAATTCAGCAATGCAGATTACAAATTCCTAGTAATCAACTGTTACCAATGTCAGCCTCAGAAAATGAAGAGTACACAATATTTCTTTATTTCATTTCTGTAATGCCTTCTTCACAAAACAGAAATCATAACAAAGAGCAATAACTATATCCAGAATTCCTGCTGGAACCACCTGTGGACGGCCTTCTCAGGGTTCCCAGAAAAATAATAATGATGCACTGAGCATCAGTTCCTCACTAGGGACTCTGAGATGGATAGTTTTAGCTCCAAGTGAGAAAAGATGCTCTGCTAGAGGCAGAAGAGCACATGTTGCTACCACAGCCATTTTCCTGAGTTTCTCCTGCCCTTCCAAGATAATTGCCTGAGTTCCATGTAATAAAGAGGAAAGTGAATTGATAGATGTTCTTTGTAAACATCTAGCATTTACCTGGACTGCTCACAAAAGCTTGCTACTAGGGATCAACAGGATGCTTGTGTCCACTTCATGAAAGTATTCAAGTGGAAATGAGCTGCCAGTATGGAAGCAAATACAACCAGGGCTGCTGTGGACATTACCTTTTAGCAGTAAGAATGCCACTGCAACTTCTGTCATATCCCTTCAGTCATGTGCAGGAATCCAAAGGACATACAAACAGCCAAGCTGGCCCTGATAAAAGGCCCATCAAATCCAGTAATCTGTTTAGGTACTACCAGAGGCCTATGGGAAATCCATAAACAGTATATGAATACCAGAGCATCCTCCCACTTATATTCCTCATTGACTGGTGCACAGTAGGATACCCATTCTGATGCTAGAAGTAGTATATGGCCATACAGTCTAGTAGTGACCTTATCATCCATGAATTTGTCAGATCTCCTTTATATCTGTCCAAGTGTGTTCTTCCTCTGTGGTTGACTTCCAGTGTTACTAAGCAACGTAGAAGGAGGTGGATTCCTTCCTCTGAGGCTTAAAACTTAATCAATATATTGACTTTAAATTATTCTCTTCATAAAAGCAAATTCAAAATTTCCCACCAGCTGAAAGGATTTGGCCATAGCAATAGTTCTCCTGTTAATAACTCTAATTTTGAGGTGATAAGATTCCAACATTCATGCATGAAGACCAGGTATTTTAGTATCTTAAAGTCACATTTTGTGTAACAGAATTAGATTTAGAGTTAAAATGTAGGCATTTTTTCCATTGTCATCTGAAAAACAACAAATAATTTCCCCCAAATTTCAGCAACTTGCCATGTGCCCTTTTCCTTCTCCATAAACAAAACAAAACAAAACAAAACAAAACAAAAATAGATGGGACAATTACATCTCAACAAATCTATTGCTTTTTGCCATTGAGTTACTTTATTGTCCTAGCCAATGTGAAGTATTGCAACAATAATTTTCAATAAACCATGATATAGCAAAGGAGAAGTAATGGTCTCTGGCTGGCTCTGCATGTTTAGATAGAACACATTTGATTCTCTGCATGCTTAAGCAGAACACTCCTTTGAATATGGAAATTCTGTATACATGATAAATTTTGTGTGCCTTCAATTTGACTTCATTTTACAGTGAACCTATATAGGATTTTTTGGTAACATTTTTTCAGAGGTTTGCCATGGTTTTCCTCTAAGATTTAGAGAGCACAAAACCTGCTTCAGGTCACTCAATGGTTTTCAAGGCTGGGTAAGGATTTGAATCCTTGTCTTCTGGAATCTTAGTTTAATACTCAAACCACTAAACCATACTGGATTTAACTGTACACTCCAGAAGACACTGGTATTATCACTGGGGTCAAAAATGCTTCACACTCATACATTGAAAAAACGAGTGGCTATTTTTTTTAAAAAATCTAGTGCATGTGAGTAATTTCAATTTGGAAATGATGTTTTCCCTCTGTACTATATATATTTTGTTTATGTTATGAATATATTCTCATTCTGATCCAACAGAACATTCACAAAATGCAAATCTGAATTCCCATATCCCTTTTCAGATGGCACACACTTCACTGATCATTTAAATCCATCTTGCCACATCCAGAAAAGTGAATAGGCAGGCTTGTTGCTTGCATGCTTTATTCAGCCTTTTATCATCCTGTATTGAAAAGAAACTTACAAAGTGGCTTACCTTACTCCCCCAAAGAATCACAACAAAATAATAAAAAAATAACAAATATAAGCAGAATTGGGATGGAGGCACTTTTCTCCATGTCTGCGTTGCATTACTCCTGCCCAAAAAGCAGCCCTAAAATCAACTGAGATTCTGATCATATAAAAAGTCTCTTATTTTGATAATTAAAGCTAATCAAGCTTAATTGGCTAAGAACCAAACAGTCTTGGAAAAGCAGTCCATCACTGGGCATCACCACTGAAAATGCCTTTTTCCTGTTTGCCACTCACTAAATGTCCAGTAAACAGAAACGCCCCCATTGAATCCTATGTGCTAGGAAACATGAGATATTTTCCTCCTAGGAGTCCAGAATCTTCAATATGGATTTTAAAACATGCTCATTTAAGGTTCTTGTGTGAAAAGAAGCCTTTCAAATACCCAGCTCCCAAGCTGTGTACAGGGCTTTAAAGGATAAAACAAGACTACAGTTGTCCTTCTATTTCCGTGGATTCTTTTTCCATGGACTGAACCATCCACAGCTTGAAAATATTTAAAATACATAAATTCCAAAAAACAATCCTTGATTTTGCAATTTTAAAAATAAGTGACACCATTTTACTATGCCAGTGGGACTTCATCATCCATGGATTTTGGTATCCATGGGGGGAGGGGGCTGGAACCAAACCCCAGTGGATACCAAGGGACCACTGTATTTCATTATAAAGAGTGTGTGCCTGTTGTGAAGGTTCTACACATATAGTTGTGATTATTGCAAGATAATAATCCCTCCCTCCATTCCAAGGGTCACTGCTGTGATCTCTGAGGAAGAGAAAAAGAGGCAGGCACAACTCCACCATGCCTAGGTCCAGAAGCAGATTAAAGGTCCTCCCTTCTTCCCAACTGCAACTATGTGGCTTTGGAGGGAGACAAAAACATCCAGCATTTGTTTGTCCAAATCTCCTCCCATCCCCCTTTCCTTGTGTGTCCTGTCTTTTTAGACAGTAAGCCTGAGGGTATAGAACTCTTAAAATGATGGCATTGTTTAAATAAATGATCATAATAATGATAATATTTCTGCCTGAAAGAATCATTTACATGCATAATTCATAACTAGCTGTATCAGGGCATCTGTGTACATGGTCAGGTGTAATGTGGTTTGGGTACTTTGTCCTCACTTATTTAAACAGGAAAAAATTAAAGCATCAGGTGTTATATAAAATAAGAATTTAGTGAGCTGAAGTAGATTCAACAAATTTTATTGCAAACCCTTCATTTTATTACCCTACTTTTCCCTCTGTATCTTAGTCTCCTTGACCTTATATTCATTTTTTGATTGTGCATGGGAAATATCAGCAGTGGGCTATGCTTAAAGGAAATTTTAAGACAAACCTTTGCATTATTTCTGCTAAGCTCCTTAGCTAAATCCTCCTTTCTCTTATAATTTGCCTTATCTATTCTTCATCCCCCCAAGTAATGTCTGTTTTCAGCTTTCAAAACACATTGTGAATCTTAAAAATTACAACATGTTGCAATTCCTGTATTTACTAATTCTTCAATCCTTATAGAGCTCATTGTTTGATCATTTATAACACATTAGGCTGGAATTGTGCATGGATTTACTTAGGAGTATGTTGCATTTAGAGAATCAGTGTAGTGTAGCAGTTTAAGTGTTTGACTAGGACTCTGGGAGATCAGGGATCAAATCCTCCCTTGGCCATGAAAACCCACTGGGTGGCTTTGACCATGATTGCATCTACACTGCAGAAATAATCCGGTTTGACACCATTTTAACTGCCATGGCTCAACACTATGGAACAGTGGGATTTGTAGTTTGTTGTTGCCTCAGAGTTCTCTGACAGAGGAGGCTAAATGTCTCACAAAACTACAATTCCTAGAATTCCATAGCATTGAGACAGGGCAGTTAAAGTGGTGTCAAACTGGATCATTTCTGCAGTGTGGATGCTGCCCAAGTCACACTCTCAGCAAAAACTATTTTTGCACTTTGAATTCAGTTTACGTTAACTGAAATATGCTGAGGATGTAGGGAAGAGGAGAGAGACACTGGGGCATTTTGAAAGCATGTGAAAAAGTGGGATAGTAGAAGACTGATTGGGATTGCCGTATTGGGACAGGTGAAAGATATACTACATTTCAAGGGCTTTTACAGCCCTGTTACAATGTTCAGAATGTAAAATTACAGCAGAGGGAATGAGACAGAGAGAGAAGAGGCCAAATCTCCACATAAAGGCATGTCCTGTCTCATGTGAAACCATTCTTCCTATTCCTACTTCAAAATAAGTGGGAAAGGAAGGGGTCAGTTATAAATCATGTTAGTGAAAACACTGGAAATGGATTGTGATGATTGGTTCAACTTATAATCACTTTTGACAATGGAAGCTGAAATTTACCACTGTTTTAGAGCCCTGGTGGCACAGTGGTTAAATGCCTGTACTGCAGCCACTCACTCATAAACCACACGGTTGCGAGTTCAATACTTGACTCAGGCCTGCATCCTTCCGAGGTCACTAAAATGAGTACCCAACTGTTGGGGGGCAATGAGCTCACAATTGTAAAATGCTTAGACACTTCATAGCATGGTATGAAGCGGTATATAAATGAAGCTGCTTTGCTTTTTGAGTAAGCATGGAAAGTCATTGATGTTACAGTTTGGATTTTGTTTTTTGTTTTTTGTTTTTTTGCTAATTGAATCCATTGAGTTATTAATCAATGCAGATCAATATTGATCAGTGCAAATCAGAAAGTTGCCCGCCTAGCCACATTGACCAGGGAAGGACTCTGTTGCCAATGAAGATTGTCTGCTCCCATTAAGGTGGCTGAGAAACCATGGGAGTCCATGGGAGTCCAAAATTCAAACACTTCCATAATTTAAAGAGCAATAGGAACAATCTACCCAGGGAAGCCACCATGGAATATTCAGTACCCCAGTTTTCCTATGACCTAACATAATAATTGTCCCAACATGAAGATGTAGTGGCCTGGGGCTTCAGTAAATCCTCACTGGTTTTTAGCCCAGACTTGAAATAAGTTATTCAAGGTGTTGAATGTTTTCCCAAAATGAGTTTCAGCACCTTGGATAGGTATCTTGACATGCTAAAACATTAGTCTAAGGCAGTGATTCTCAAACACTGGCCTTCCAAGAGTTTTGGACTTCATATCCCAGAAGCCTCTGCCCTCTTGGCCAATACTCTGGGATTCTGAGAACTGAAGTCCAAAAACCTGGAAGGCCAGAGTTTAGGAATCACTAGTCTAAGGACTAAAAGTCAGAATGGACTAATCCCACTGACATGGAAGCCACCAGCTGCCAATGCTCATGAGTTTGCTGATGTCAGTTTTCATCAGGCCAGGAGATCAAAGCCTTGGAAGAATAAGGGAGTGTCCATACTGCAGAAATAAAGCAGTTTGATACCACTTTAACTACAATGACTCTATCCTCCAGAATCCTGGGATTTGTAGTTTTGTAAGGCACTAGAGCTCTGTGATAAACCAGACTGAAACCCCACCAAACTACAAATTTGAGGATTCCACAAGATGAAGCCTTGATGTTTAAAGTGGTGTCAGACTGCTTTATTTCTGCAGTGTGGAAGAGCTGGGTTCCTCAGATGTCTTGTTGCCTATCTCCCTAACAGAAATAGAGAGCTGAGCATTTTCATAGTCCAAAATTCAGCAACACCCTGTGTGGTTTGTGTGTCTGTGTTGCATATGTAGTTTTTGCAGCATTTAAACTGAAGAGTATCCAAAAAAGAATGCTCCCAGAATAAAATGCAACCATTCTGGGTAAACATGGCTGTGTCTGATTCTTTTTAAAGGAAGGATTTTTCAGTGATGCTGAAATGTTTTAAATGTTTTAAACAGATTGCACTTTGTAAACATTGCCTCATTTATGTGGCTGCAGTCTTTTCAAGTACCCTAACAACACATTCATATAATGACTATTAGTTTAAAAAAAATTAATGAGCTACTGAGCCCAAATATGATTCAATTAATAGTAATGTGTGTCTGGCTGGATTGTATTACTTTGATAATAGTGAGTATTGCTTAGCAACATTGTAGTTTGAATTTTGCAGTGCCTAATTGGGACATTGTGGACTCAGTTTCTCTCATATTATGGTGTATTTCTGCATAGGAACAGCCAGTACACATTTTTTAAGATCAGGAAGATCTCCTTCATAAGTACCTCTACTGCTGTGGTAGCTAGATCCTTCAGTCTCACACTGCTTCAGGTATGTGTTAAGTATTTGCTTATGTGTGTGTTTTTCCTATTGCCATGGATACCACACCATGTCAGAAACTCCAGATCCCTGGGAAATAGATTGCTTGTATAGTATTTGAAACAGAAATTATATAGAACCACCCTGGACAATATCTTAGCACATATCTGGATTGTACATGCAGTGACAATCACATTGGAAGGGAACACATACAATGGAACTCTTTCAATTAAATAAGCTTCATTGGACATACCAAGACTTCCCTCTGAGTAACCATACTTATTTATATGCTTCATATACTCTTAAAAGCAATGACACCTCAGATACTTGTCACTAACATTTTACCTTGACTTAATGAGAATTTAATAATGTTCTACAAAAGCATTCCAATGGGGTAGCAGAATGATTACATGGCAAAATGGACTGTTTCACTTGGAATTGTAGGTGTGTAATCATTGTTGTTGTTGTGACCCTTCTAATTGTTTCTGACTTACAGTGCACTCAAGGTAAACCTATCACAGGATGTCCTTGGCAGGTTTGTTCAGAGCAGACTTGTCATTGCCATCCTCTAGGGATGGGAGGGTGTGAGTTGCCCAAGGTCACCCATGGGCTTTCCATGGCTGAGTAGGAATTTAAACCCTAGTCTCCAGAATCCAACACACAAACTACTAAACCATACTGGCTCTCAATACCTGTTCATGAAAAAATTCCCTCCAAGTAGAAAAGTAGGTGAAGTGGAGGAAACTGGGCTAGAGCCATTATTTATCACATTCTATCTTTTTTCCTTATAGTGAATTTGGGTAGGGATGGAAGGAATATTCCATGACTTGAGGGAAGAAATGAGGGAAATTACTGCATGTCCAGAAACCCCTACAAGGAGAATCCTTGTCAAACTACTTTCTCATTCTTTCCCCTGCACCTGGTCCTTATACAGACTTGAGCATTACATTCCCACCCATCTCACTCCAGACTCACCCTTTTCCTGCCCTCCTATACCAGCATGTAGTGAATGGCAGGAGTTTAGGGCCAGACGATTGAGGAAGATCTTGCCAGTATAGTTTCAACATCTTGATAGTACCACACTAGAGGACTTTGGGACAGTGGCGTCACTAGGGGTGTGCGGGATGTGTAGACTGATCCAGATGGTGGTAGACTCCTAAGGGGTGGTGGTGACACCACTGCTCCTCAAGCATCTACCTTTTGGCAGAAATGGGCTGTGACATTCATCTACTTGCCTTTAAAATGCTTTAAGAGATAGTGGGAGTGGGGTGAAGCTCAGTGGGAGGAGAAAGGAGAGGCCCTCCAAATTTTTAAAATTAAAATTTCAAATCTCAATATTTTAAATATTTTGAAATTTTGATTTTTTATTATTTTTAAATTTTCACACGCGGTGGCGGCGACTCTCCTGGCTCGGCAGAGGCCGTAGGAAGGACCCTGGTCTCTGGAGGGCTCTGCCTTAGCCCTCATTTACCATCTGGAAGGACCTTGGTCTTTGGAGGGCTCTGCCTTTAGCCCTGACTCTTACCACCTGGGCGGCCTGGAGCAGCTGCATGCCACGGGACCAGGGAGAATGCCGGCGGGCTTAAAACCCCGCCCAGGAACACCCTCCACTGGCACGCGCGGTGGCGGTGGCGACTCTCCTGGCTCGGCAGAGGCCGTAGGAAGGACCCTGGTCTCTGGAGGGCTCTGCCTTAGCCCTCATTTATCATCTGGAAGGACCTTGGTCTTTGGAGGGCTCTGCCTTTAGCCCTCTTACCACCTGGGCGGCCTGGAGCAGCTGCACGCCACGGGACCGGGGAGAATGCTGGCGGGCTTAAAACGCCACCCAGGAACACCCTCCACCGGCACACGCGGCGGCGGCGATTCTCCCGGCCCGGCAGAGGCCGTAGGAAAGACCCTGGTCTCTGGAGGGCTCTGCCTTAGTCCTGATTTTAATATGCAGTCACAGCCTTATATAAAGAAGGGCAGCCTTTGGGACTACTCTTGTATATTTCTAATGATTGTCTTTTAATTGTTTTGTTTGAGTCATTTTGGGGGGGGTGAGTGGGGGTGGGATTGAGGGATGGGATTTGATTTGATGTGATTTGTTTTGATGTTTTGAATTCTGTACGCCGCCCCGATTGCCTGGCAGAGGGGCGGGATATTAATAATAATAATAATAATAATAATTATTATTATTATTTTAACCAAATATTCACTATGTATATGTAAATACATTTAGGTTGTACTTGTGATATTGTAATTTGAAGGTATAATTTTAATTTTGCTGGTTGTTTATGTCACAACTATTAGAATGACATTCAGTGGTATATGGGAATTACAATTTATGAGAAACATTATTGCAAAAAAGCATTACTAAGGATTCTGTATGGTGTTAAATGGGAGGAGGTCAATGGGGTGTGTGTGACACCATTAGTTACCACACTGGGTGACACAAACCCTAGAGGTGCCACTGCTTTGGGAGGACTTCAAGACATCCTGAAGGGTGTTTGCATTGGATATGATAAGCACTCCATCTTGGGCAGTTGCCTGCCTCCATCTCCTCCTGCCTGCATAGCCACTATATGGCTGTGTAGGCAGGAGGAAGACAGGGGAGAGTAGCTGACCAAGACTTGGCTGTCATAATGGTGGATAAGCCTCTTTGTTTCACTACCCACCCCATCTCTCCCTCAGACTAGGCATGTGACCATGTTGGTGAGGAGGGGGGCTCAGAGGGAGCCAAATGAGGAAAATCAGCCATATCCAGCTATGATCACCGGTAATGGGCAGACTTCATCTCTTGGCTGCTATTCCCTCCTTCTTGCCATTTATTACATGGCCATGTGAGTAAGAGATGGGGAAGGGAGAGCAGCTGACAGACTTGTCCATCATCAGCTAGCTGGTGACAGAGAAGCCTCCTCACTTGACTCCCCACCTTCAGTTGTATGCAAGTAGGAAGGAACTGGGGAGGAGGAGATAAGCCCCCATCACCAGCTATAATAGCTCTCAATGAGTGAGCTTCCTTGCTTGGCTCCACCCACTCCCACCTCTGTGGAAGGCAGGAAAGAGGTGAGTCTGGGAAGCTGAGACTTATTCCATCTTCAAAACTGTACAGTTTTCAAAGATGTTCTATGCAGCAAGGAAAACCTTATTTAAATTAGTCATTCTCCCATGTGTGAATGAATAATTTAAGCAAGCATATCCTTAGTGGCTAGAGACTTCTATATCAGTGGTGGAGTGCAATTTATTTTGGATTTTATGTGGGATCCCCATGTTTTTAAGGAGCTATCCAAGCTGAATCTATTTGGGGAGCAACACTTTGGACAGCTTCTTGAAAGTCCAAAATAAAAGCTAGGGTGGATTTATCACACCACAGACATGGACACTACCAATCACCTCATAGTACGGACATTCAGAAATGCCTTTCCTTTCCTACAGGATGAAATGATAAAGCCTGTTCTGCTGCTTCAGAACTCTTCTGCCTAAATGGGCTTAGTCAGAATTGATTGGGTAAGACTATCATACAGAGACTGTATAGTATCTGCAGAATACACCACTACTATATGTTTCATGCAGCTCATTGCAGGACTCCAGAGCTTGGAAAGGCTTTTTTTTTTTTTAAATTAGAACACCCAGCACTGCCTCCCCCAAGTAAACGTTCCAAACTTTGATTGCTTCTGCATTGCAAGGAAGGTTTCCATTCTAATTCCACACAATTTTAATTATAATTGATATGGAGATGTTCCATGGGATGCAAAAGACCATACTTCAGTCAGTCAAACCTTACAGTTATGTTCTTCTCCTAGTCTGATGCACACAGGCTAGATGGATAACTCCTAGGACACAGGCTAGGTGGCTCACCTTTAGTTATTGCCCTTCAACCAGTTTTAAACTGCTATCAATGTTGTCTGTCTTGGTGAAAGGACACTGATTCTCCAGGGTGGGTTCCATGCCAACTCAATGCCATTGGTGGTGACCTTGCCCCAGCAAAGCAAGTCTTATTCCCAGCTTCAGACACTTAAGCTGAAATCCAGTGCACAGCTGCCTAAATCCTATGAAAATCAATAGTATTTAGCCAGTCTAACTGTGCAAGATTGTAGACTTATTTGCCAACATAGTGGCTCACAAGATCATGTCATAAGATTGTTTTGTATAGCCTAAGGACAATATATTCCCCCTTCTAACCATCTAGGCTATTTATGGTTTGCAATAAATGTCAACTGATTAAGATAAATGACAAAGATTCCAATTTAATTTAGCCAAGCAAACCAGCTTAGAATCCATGCTGTGAGATCAACCTTTGAATCTATTTCTGAGGTATTTTCCAGGGGAGGGGATGTCACACCTTTTTTGTGTATGTTTTTTTTTTCATCCCCTTTCAGTTAAAAACATATCAATGTAATTAATTTACATCCTTTAAAGATAAAAATAATACAAATGAAAATAAATACTGAAGAAAAGTATGTATGTGTATTCACAAACTATGCATGATGAACTTAGTAAGTTAAATGATACATCTTCTGGAAAGTTTGCATATTTGAAGGAACGTGCCTAATAAAAAAAAATCAATATTTTTGTCTTTTGTCAAAGGAAAGTGAGTGTACTTGCATTTATGATAGGTATGCAATGAAGAACAAAGCCCAGAGGGTCATACAGGACTAATTTATCTGGATTACCAATCAGATTTTTATGTAACACACACTGCAAATTAATTATAAACTAATCTAAGAGCTGCAAGTATCTTAATATTTTTATTATACTTTTAATTCCAGTAGGTCAATGTATAAAATCAGAATAATTACATTGGAAAAACACCTACTGGGAAAATCGGTGTTCATTAAATATGAAGTGCAAATTAAATTTTGTTGAGATTACATTTTCCACTTATTTTCCAAGGGTTTAATCCTCAAACACATTATTCCAGTGCAGTTTTGCAGCAGTCTCACTGATTTCAATAAGCTTGATGAACAGAGTCCAAAAGTCTAAATGCCATTGATGCCCTTCTTTTCTGTGAAACTCCCATTGAAATGAAAACTATTGTTTGGAGAGAGAATTTAAGAGTATGCACCACAATTTTATTTTAAATTTGTAAAATATGTCATCTTGGTTTAAATTGATTTTTAGCAGCTGGAGCAACACAGTTGAAGATGATATGCATTTATGGTCAAATAAGTGTGTCATGCATACTGCCATTAGCAAAAGCCTATTTGGAATAAAGACATTTCTTTATCTGCCTTTTCCCCAAGCTTCCCCAGGTACAAGCAAGAATATTAAAAAACAAACAAAACAAAACAAAACAAAAAAAACAAAAAACAAAACAAAACCCAAAATCTTGGGGGGGAAATCCATGCATGAATGTATGGGATCATCTTTTTCTCTTTCCCTAACCCATCAGCATTTCACCAAAAAGCTACTATAAATAATTTCTCATTCTTTATAGTAAACTACAAGTTTCAGAATCCCTCAGGTATGGCCAGATATATTAATATTTTGTAAATGTTCCCGACATAAGGCAATGGCAAATCCCCTTTGAACAAATCTTGCCAAGAAAACCTGTGATACAGTAATCTTAGGGTCACCATAAGTAGGAAACAACTTGAAGGCACACAACAACAACAACAACAGCAACCAACAACATGTTCCCTCACAGATAAATTAAATTTCATTTTAAAGCAAATTATGTTTAGAGCTATGACTTCTCCCTGGATGCTGGCTCAAAACATTGCTACAGTGAGGGAGTCTTCTTATACCGTCAGATCCTCCATAGGTATAAACACCACAGCATATTCTCACTAGCCATACACAACACGTGACTAGTATGCACTAGAAAAAAGAAGTTTCAGGTATATATTCAGAAAAGCCAATGAAATCTGTGGTAAATATTGTGGTATCCTACATGTAGACATCTCACTCTAGAAAATAAATACTCATATTTCAAGCAGTCCTTTAAAAACAACATTCTTGTTGAACATGAACACAATCACAAACACATTTTGTATATATATCTAAAATACAAACAACAATAATAAGCTGACAATAACTAAAGAGACACAAGTAAACTATAAAACAAAACAAAACAAAAAAACATACACTACTGACTCCTGCCTAACTGAGGATTATATATCATTATTATCCTATTTCCTTATATATAGTATATTTAAGTCTCTACAATATATCAATTCTGATTCATATCCCCAGTGTGACTGCAAGTATATAATAAACAAATCCCAGTCTTTCTCAAAATTATTCAAAGATTTTTCTTTGTTCAGTATTATCAATTTATCTATTTCAGCAAGTTCAGTCACCTTCATGATCCAATCCTCTTGTGTAGGTATATCGGTGTCTTTCCATCTCTGGACATATATTATTCTGCTGCTGTGATCATGCACTGCAATGTCTTTTCATATTTCTTCTCAACTTGATCAATCAGCTTTCCAAGCAAGAAAATCTCTGGTTTCATTTGTATCGTTGCATTAAAAATGTCCTCTAACAATGAGTGAATTTGAGTCCAATATTTCTGTGCCTTATCACAGGTGCACCACATGTAAAAAAAAGTTTATATCTTTGACTTGCATTTTTAACATTTGTTTGAACTATTGTCATAAATGTTTGATAATATGGTGTTAAATACCATCTATATTTAATTTTATAAAAATTCTCTCCTAAATCATAACTCATAGTAAATTTCAAGCTCCATATTCTTTCCTATTGTTCCATTTTTCAAGCTGTTCTGAGTCATTGGCATTGAGTTGTAATGGTAATGAGTATCAGAGTCTTGGATGTGCCACTTATCTTCATTTCAGATGGAAGATGGTAGAAATCATGACTTTAAATATAGTTATGCTTAAAATATGCACGTGGGATGATATGTGGTCAGCATTTCCATGATTTGGGGCATAAGATACAGCCCCACAATCTCAATTTTGGCTTAAACTTTGTCTTTTTTCTACTTTAGGGAATCAAATACTGGAGCATTGCCACTTGAGCTTCTTGGAGTGAAGATTAATGTTCAAAAAAGTTTTCCCAATGTGCCTATGTTCTGAGTTAGTACAGGATGGAGTTGATCTGTGGTCCAGCTTTCCTTGCATTTTTCAGTGTAGCTGCAACCATAACTTTTGCTTTAAACTGCAGAGATTCTTCCCTTCCATGAATTTGCCTTCTTTCAAAAAGTAGAAACTCATAAAAGATAAACAATGCAGTGGATAGAGCCATAACAATAGACAGCAGTAAATAGCACCAAAACAACATGGACTTACTGTATAGAACATACTGACCTCTTGCATCATATAAAGTGTTACTCCTAAATGAGCCACCTGAGAGTATTGGTGTGCTGCTCAAAATTTTCTCCCAGGAAACATCATTACATTATCAGAAGTGTGTTCCCAAAAAGCTAATCCTATCCAAGGATGAGGAAGGGAGGTTAAAAATACCATAATTCTATTCACATAATTAGTACACTGCATTGTCTACCTGGGTTTTTTAAAAAAAGCATAAGTAAAGATTCCAAGCTTTCGGAAGAGGGCAAGGTTGAGAGGTAGAACTTCAGAATCAGTAAATAATAGCTGTAATAAAAATGTTCCCATAAAAGAAAGGGGGAAAGAGCACAGCATTCTTTGGGGTAGATAGCATGGAAACCTGTCATTAACATCATCTAGTGCTACCATATAATATTTAGATATAGAAATACATCTTAGTATTTATAAGGCATAGACTGCAGTTTGCTGGCCTATTAGAACAAGTGGGAGCCAGCTTCAAGCACACAAATTTTATCCTTTAAAAGGTCTGTCCAGTCTCAACATTGTGCACTCCTGCAGCTCATAATAATTTTTAATGTGCAGTATCCACCGTGTTTCTAGGGGATGGTTGAGAATTATAGAGCACTCCAGATGCAGTGGAGTTGCAGTTCCTACTGACCCTAGTCAGCACAGCTATTGGTGAGGGATCCTGCAGGTTCTAAGATAACATCTGGAGGGGCACATGATTCACACTAATGTTCTAGAGTGGGATGTATGATTGCAATTTTTGGGCAATTGTAGGACAAAACTACAAATACCAGAATTCAATAGCAAGCCCAAAGGGTTTCTGGGCTACTGGCCCTCTGCTTTTAGCACAACACTGATCCAATTGCCTCTCCAAGATTTTTACTATCCAGGTAGCTCATTCAGCTTAAGCAGCACAGGTACTCCATGGCTGCCTCATCCTTGGCTGCATCTACACAATTACAGTAGTTTGACATTGCTTTAACTGCCATGACTCAATGCTATGGAATTCTGGGATTTGTAGTTTTGTGACATATTTCACCTTCTCTGTCAGAGAGCTCTGGTGCTACAGCAAATTACAAATCCCGGGATTCCTTAGCATTGAGCCATGGTAGTTAAAGCATTGTTATATTGTGTTAATTCTGCTGTGTGGAAGCAGCCCTTGTCTACAGCTACATCTGTACTCAAATAAGTAGAGCCATGAAAACCTGTTAGTAGACCCCTCTCAGGCAGAACTGAACAAAAGTAACTTAAAAAAAAAACTAGCATGTGTGGTGGCCTGCTTGCCAACTCCCTGATTGTTTGTTGGGTTCTTTTTGCTTCTTGCAGTTGTAGGCTGGCAGAAAAACTGTTCTTGTTGTGTGTCTTCAAGTCATTTCTGACTTAGTGCATTCCTAAAATGAACCCACCAAGGGGTTTTCTTGACAAGATTTGTTCAAGAGGAAGTTTATCATTGCCTTCACCTGAGGCTGAGAGATATATGACTTGACAGTCTTAAACTTAAGGCCAAGGTCACCCAGTGGATTTAATGGCCAAGCTGGGAATTGAACCCTGGTCTCCAGAGTTGTAGTCCAACACTCAAATTACCATGCCATGGTGGTAACAAAACTAGGTAATCTAAATGTATTGAATCTCTGGGGTACTGTTCAGTTTACTGCATGTGGCCCACAATTTGGGTATACTTTTGGATCCAGATTTTGGCAGTGGCCAGGGATGTGTTTGCACCAAGTGTGCTCATTCTTGTAGCTGTCAGATCTGACTATGGTAACACATGGCTTGATTACATCCCATCTGAATTACTGTAATGCATTTTACATGAGACCATCTTTGGAAGTTCAGAAGGTCCAAACTACTGGCCAGAGCTGATTATAGAAACATACAACTCTCTTATTGCAACAGGTCCACTGGCCAGTTGTCTGTTCCTGGGCACAATTCAAAATGCTGGTTATGACCTATAAAGTCCTATATGGCTTGAATCCAGAATATCTGAAAGACCATATCTACTCATAAGTGTGTGTGTTGTGCGCCTTCATGTTATTTCTGACATGGTGACTGTAAGGCAACCCTATCATGAGGTTTTCTTGGTAAGATTTGTTAAGAGGAGGTTTGCTATTGTCTTCCCCTGAGATTGAGAACATGTGACTTGGCTAAGGTCACCTAGTGGATTTCATAGCTGAGTTGCAAATTGAATTCTGGTCTCCAGAGTTGTAATCCAACACTCAAACTTCTATGCCACACTGGCTCCTGTACTTTCCATACATTTTAAGCTCTTTGGGCGATATGCTTTTGTCAGAATATGGGGTAGAACTTTCTTGGTGGATGCTGACAAGTTACAGAATTCTGTCCCACATTAGGTTTGGTTGAACTCCTCTCTGTTATCTTCACTGACAAGCAAATATTATTCTTTTCAGCATCCCTTAAGCTGTTATGGCAGAAAAATCTTTTTTAATAGGATGTGCTGTACTTTAATCTTCACTATGTTTTAAATAGATGTTTTAATAGGAGAGTTTAATGGTTTTTAAACTTTTGTATTATACATTGCTTTCATGTGCTTTGTTTTAACTCACTCTCGAAGCTGTCTCATGACCCATACTGGGACAAAGATAGACTATTAAATAAATAAGTGAAACCCACACTGAATTTTTTTTATAATGCATTGAATTAATAAAGACTTGTATGAAACACCTGGAGAGACTGTTTCCCCCCCAAGGATTTTGGGTCATCCTGTCTTTCTTTCTTTTTTTAACAGTGGGTGACACCCAACATTCTGCTGTGGATTACAGTGACCTTTTCTTCCCTTCCCCTCCTTCAGCCCTCCATGTTGTCTCAAAACTGGCAGTGCTTTAGTGAAGAGAAGGAGGTAACTTCTCTTCTGATTCCACTGGATCTCACCATTTCACCAGCAGAATGGTCTTCTTGGATAGTGACCATTATCTTCAGAATGTGCAGTTCACAAAGGATCCATGAACCATCTAATGAATTGCTATTAAGAGTGTATTGAGTTAGGGTTGCATATTTATACAAGTTTTCTCTAACTTCTTACTATTACTAATCACCAGTGTTTCTGACACAATTAGAATGCACAAGATCAGCGTGAAAGTTATATGACTTTGACAGTCTTAAACCTAAGGCCAATGAACATTTTATCTGACGTCTAATCTGCACTGCAGAAATAATTCAGTTTGATAACAGTTTAACTGCCATGGCTCAATGCTATGGGATCCTGTGATTTGTAGTTTGTCATGGCACCAGAGCTCTCTCACAGAGAAGGATAATTGGCTCACAAAATTACAAATCACAAAATTCCATAGCAATTAGCCTTGGCAGTTAAAGTAGTGTCAAACTGTATTATTTTCTGTAGTGCAGATTAGCCTCTAGTCAATAAAATGCTGATTGCAGGTGATTCCATGATCATCACCTACAGAGCCAGATATAAAACTTTATTTAGCATCTTAATGACTCTATTCTATATTGTTATTTCAGAAGCTTTTTTTTTTTTTTTAATCCTGTCATCTAGGGACATGGTGACACATGGCCACTCTATTTTGTTGTAGTTGTGTTCCTCCAAGTCATTTTTGACCTATGGCAACCCTAAGATAAAATTATCATTGGGTTTTCTTGACAGGTTTCTTCAGAGGGGGGTTGCCATTGCCATCCTCAGAGGCTGAGAGAGTACAACGTTCCCAAGGTCACCCGAGTGACCTATGCTCAAGTGGGCAATCAACCCCTGATGTCCAAAGTCATGTTCAAAACCACTACAAAACCACTCTTAGCTAGCTACCCTATAGCCAATCTGAAGAAATCCTCCCATTTATTGAAGCTAAGATACATTCTAATATCTTATGTAAATAATGATTTAAATTTGAAGAGGAAAGCTGTACACTTCTATCAAAAATGCAGCCATTACTTTGTCAGATTTAGAAAACACATCTGGAATGGTGCTTAGCAAACTGTGGAGAGAAGGCAGAATAGAACATGCCTTAGCAACAGCCAATAGAATGAGAGCTGGTGGCAGCCAATCAAATGGTAGTCTGGAGGTGATTGTCAGGCCTGGCAGGATTTAAGAACTCTGTGTAGCCATTAAACCAGCCAATTGACTCAATTAGGAGTTTATTGAAAACACACAGTCCAGAACTGCCTCCCTTTCCAACAAATGCCAAATTAAACCCTTCAAGACTGATGGGCTCCACCCCTCCTCATTTGGTGCCAAACCTAGCACCCACCTCCTGTTTCCACAGCTCTTTCTTCCCCCTCCCATCAACCCCCTTTTTCTACATGTTCTCACACCAGCTATCTTTCCTCAGCCAAAACACTCACCCATCAACCCCCTCTTTTAGTCAAACATTCTCCACAGTACCATCCTCCTCCCCCAAGCCTTGCATTCCAGAGAGCTGACATTCTCAAAAGTATTCACTACACCACACTACACCCATACCCCCACCTCCATCAGCCTACTTCCCCAAAAGCTAACTATCCCAAATACTATTCCACCTATCATCCCTTAAATAACTATACCTATAACATTCCCAACCAAGCATCTGGCAGAACTCATGCATGCAGGCATGGTTCTGACAGTCCACCCCCCCTCCAACACATTCACAGAACAAATTGAGGCAACCCCACCCCCACCCGGTTTGTCAGGATAAGCCAAATGAAATTCCCCAACCAATTTAGAGGGTTTTACACGTCTAGCTTTCATCCATTCAGCATGGTTGAGGGGAAAGTGTTTCCATATAACCAAGTAATACAACCCCCTCTTATGAATTTTAGAGTCCAGAATTTTTGAGATTTCAAAACACTACAAAACCACTCTTAGCTAGCTACCCTATAGCCAAACTGAAGAAATCCTCCCATTTATTGAGATTTCAAAATGATGTTCTCCATCCACCAACAGAGGCAAAGGTGGGGTCTTCTCAGTTTGCCATTGTTCACTGATCAAAGCAGGTTTCAGCAAGAAATGAAAAACAGGGTGCAAATGTTTGTATTCTTTTGTAAATTCTAATTCTGCAGTAACATCATTTACAAGTGTTTTTTTTTTTTTTATGTTGAAAGGCCCCACATATTTAGGACTCCCTTTTTTAGTGGGATGTCTTGATATCAAATACCCAGTTTATACCCAGTTTTTAGGTTCCAACCCTCTTTTCTATGCCTATCAGCATATTTTTTATAGTTAGCCTTGGCTTCTTCTAAAGTGTTCACAATAATTGGCCAACTTTGTTTGATTTTTTTAATCCACTGGGTGACAGTGATGGGATCTGATGGTTCATTCTGTACAAAAGGAAGGATCGGGGTCACAGCATGGGGTTGCTGCAGCTCCGATCCGCCACTAGCAGGGTTGGCCCAGAGTTGCCTCTCTGCATAGCCTCTTAATTAGCCTGGGGGCTAGTGTAGAAATAAGGATGGAAAGACCACACAGTAAATAAGGATAGTGTGGGAGTCCTAAAGACTAGTAACTGTTGTTCTTTAGAATTAAATGGTATGTAACAAAGTATAACAAGAACAAGGGAGAAATAATTTTTTTGAACTACATCCTCAGAATTCCACAGTCACTGGAATACTGGAAACTGTAGTCCAACATGTAACTTTTCCAAGGTTTGTGTTTGCAAATATGAGATAGACAATTTTGATACTAATTGACAGAAAGCTCTGTAAATGGACAGGAATATTTGTCATAGTAGACTCTGGCTGGCACATACAAAAATGAAAATGAAAATTAGTAATTATGTCTGCAGCTCCAGGATAACTGCACGTTTAAGAAGCACAACATGGATGGTTGCAGATGCAGCAGGTCCTACGGATTCCAGATTTTTCTCTTCACTCAGCAGAGATTATGTACTTTTGGTTGAACTCTTCCATCCAAGAGGATGCTGTAATTCCCATCTTGCAAAGACAGACATTTTCTATGGCATCTCAGAAACAAATGAGATGCAACTACTTGTAGGTTTTGATGATAGTTTTTTGATGGTTTTAAAAAAAATCAATTCCTGTCCCAGTTTCTGGCAAGAAAGGTGAGGATAAATTATCCCTCCACTATTTATTTATTTATTTGATATATATCCCACCTTTTCCACAAAATGAGACTCAAAGCACATTACAATATAAGTTAAAACAAAATGGCTAAAACAATATATAATGCAAACATTTTAAAAGCATTAAGCAATCAATCCCATTTAAATACATCTTTTGTTTAGGGCATTAATTTAATTCATTAAACACAATTAAAATGCATAAAACACACATTACATATTAAGAACAGCACACCTTTTGCTCATTCCTGTACCCCAATCAGTTAAGGCTGAAAGCCAGTTTAAATAGGAATGTCTTTGCCACTGAAAAGAGAACAGCAGGGGACTGATTGAACTTCCATTGGAAGGGAGTTCTATAGTCTAGGAGCAGCCACCAAGTCTTCATTAAATGGGCCTGTGAAGGTAGTGGGACTGATAGAAAGCCTTTCACAGAAGATCATAAATGAGTTTCTGCAGCACTTGAGCCTCATGGGAAAAGCTTCAACATTGTCCTTACTTCAGTGATTCTCCAGAGCAGGGGTTCTCAACCTTTTTGACTCGTGGAGCCCTTATTTCTATGGCGGAGCCCCTAAGTGGCCTACCCTATATCTTACAAGTTAATAGTTTAGGAGTGTACATATCAGAATATATTCTTATTTTTAATTTCATTCAATTTTTGTTTCTTTCATTTTCCTGGAGTGGCCGCAGAGCACCTGGGAAGTGCACGCACAGTCCTAAGGGCTCCTCAGAGCACAGGTTGGGAACCACTGGTCCAGAGGAAGGAGGTGTAAGGACTAAAGTTATTCCAGCATGCCCTCTTCATCAGAGATCTTCATCAGCATGAAGGTACTAATGAAGGAACCTTAAAACTTGTCTGCATCCCAGAGATACCACTCACCATTACAGTTGCTTTTTTTCTTCATTGATGCTTGGAACCTCAGAAGGGCTAAGGGGAGTTGCAGACTGCCAGAAATAGTGTGAATTCAGTCCACTTTTAGGGTTAGGGTTAGTGCTAGGGAATCATGGGAACTGTTATTTTTCTGAGACATTGAGCCTTCTCTGTCAGACAACTCTGATGCCACAATAAAATACAGTTCCCATGGTTCCCTAACTCTAACCCTAACCCTAAAAGTGGACTGAATTCACACTATTTCTGGCAGTCTGCAACCCCCCTTAATGTCAATTTGTGGGACAATTATAAGTTTGAATCTTAAGTCCTATAAGATTTTTCACTTTACCATTTTCAATACCCTTTTCAGGCTAACAATACTTCCAAGGGCCTTTTCATACTACACAATTATAGTGCTATGATTTCATGGTTTCACCCAATGGAAGCCTGCAAGTTATAGTTTTATGAGATACTTAGAATCCTCTGCCAGAAAGCTCTAATGCCTCATCAAAGTGCAAATCCCAGAATTCCATAGGATGTTACCATGGAAGCTAAAGTGGAATATAGTGTTATAATTTTGTGGTGTGAAAGGGCTCCAGTACTTTTCAGGTAGCAAATAATATTTTTGTATAGTTTCCAGTGTGCCATTGTACCCATTTCTTCATGGTGTTTCATGTATTCAGACTATGATTTTCCTACCTAAACTAATTAGGTGATCATCAGTTTCATTTGTTTCTTTACAGACATGAATTTTACTGTCCTTAATTATTTTCCCCCCAATATTTGCCTTGATTCTCTTTGTCTGAAGCCCCTGTTCTTGACCCTCAAGTATAAGGTCTTCAGTTTCTTTTTACATTTTTACATTTTTATTCTGTAGCCATTTCCAGATGTTCCCCTTTTCAATTTTTCCTTTTCTGCTGGTTTATTTTGCTAGGCTTTAAGGTGATTTTTCATAATTTTCTTTCTATAGGTATCTGTTGTTTCTTCAGTGTTCAATAAATTCTCTCTTTCAATGTCTTAACATTGCTATCTTTCTTTTCTTTGAAAGAATTCATTGTTTTCCTCCCTTGTTTTCAATAGTTTGTTTCATATATTAAGAAATCACCATCTCCACAAATATTGTGTGGTAGATAAAACCAATTAATGTCACTTCAAAGATGTAAACACAATGTGCTGTCATAAAATGGCAAGCATTTTTCTGTTGTGCATCTGGTTTTGCTTCAGTTCAATCAATGATTCCAGCACTATATCAGATAACTATATGACCCAGAATTCATGGCATGAATTATATTTCTACTTTTAAGTTTTCATTTTAAATGTTTCTGTATTCTTTTGGCCCTTTTATATACTTGGTATAAGTAATATCTTTCATTTTTTATACATAATATTCTCAACTTATCCAAATATATGGAATTTCTATAATGACTGAGAAATTATTATTGTTATTGTTATTGTTACTGTTATTGTTATTATTATTGTTGTTGTTAGAATAGGAAAGAATAGGAATTCTATTCTTTCTTATTTAATAATTTTACTTTTATTCACTGTTAGTGGAGCTGTGAGTGGAGTTAGTGTAGTGTAGCTTACTTCCTTAGCCATATCTTTCACTGGTGGTAATAGATTCATAGAATCATAGAGTTGGAAGATACTACAAAGGTCATCCAGTCCAACTTTCTGCCATGCAGGTAGTGGTGGTAGTTGGGGAACTCTTGCAAGTTTTGGGCAAAGGGCATCACTTCAATGGTTCAGAGTGGCACCATTTTGGGACAAATTCAATGACTAGAGCAAACAGTTAGAGCACATGGCAGTGGGGAAGAAGCAGTGGCAAAAAGGACTTTCAAATTTGGGACCCTACTTAAGCTTTGTGAGCTTTGTTGGGAGTTGGCTGGCAGGCAAGAGCTGCTCTCCTGCTCCTGTTTTCTTTCATCTGAAAAGCTGAGAGAAGAGGTAACAAAAGAAATAATGTGTGTGTGTGTATGTGTGTGTGTAAAACACATGAAGCTGTGTGTTGAAGACATGTCTATAGGAAAGAGAAGGAGGAGCATCTGGGATTGATTTTTAGAAAGAGTCCTTCACCTTGGAGAGGCTACTGTAATTAAAATCTCTCCCTTTCCCCATCTATGCAAGTCTCCGGTCCAGAGCATATGGCCTCTGTAAACCACCTACAAACACACTGACTGCACCCATCTCCATGCCAAAAAAGAAGGACTGTGAGTCTTTTCTCATGAGAGAGAAGCTTCTCCCTTTGCAGCTGGTCATCTTGGGAGCAGCAACTGAGCAGCTGTCTGAACAACTCCTAAGAGGCCTCTGCTCTCACTGGCCTTTGCTGGAGGTATGGCATGGATGAGAGGCTTCAAAGTTGCTGGTCAGCCAGGGTGACTGGGTGCAAAGGGAGTAGCAACCTAGATTGGTTGTTTTGAATTTTCAGTAGAACAGTAGACCTCATATTGAGAAATATGTATGGTGTATGTGTGCTAGGATTGTCACTCAAGATGAAAGGGAGCAGTAGCCAGAAAAAAATTGGGGAACACTGGTATAGCACATTTATTAATTATAAATTCCACTGAAATTTCTTGATTAAATATTCTCATAGCACTACATAAGGATTTAATTTGAGGTGAGAATTTTCTATAGATTTTAAAAATCATCCATACAGAATAAATAACTTTTCTAGCTTAATTTGATATTTCATAGCCATGATTTCTTTTCTTCAGTATTTTTGTTGTTGTTAACTGCCATCAAGTTGACCTTGACTTTTTTTAAATATTATTTTATTGAATAAAATACATAGAAATTGTAAACAACACAATAACATTACAAACAATAGACAATACATGACTAACATATAAAGATAACTAACATAACAAACAAACAAACAACAAACAAAAATCATTCATACTATTAACAAAAAACATGAAACATTCTCACATTGTGACTTCCTGAGTCTTAACTAAGTCATTATCCATTGTTAAATACATTCTGCCCTGCTTTCCTCAACTAAGGTAGGAGTATAAACTTATCACATCAATGTCTATATAAATTTATCAATAAACTAATTAAATTAGAATATTTCCTATTTCATCATCTAAATTCCCCATCCTTCTATATCATACATCATTATCAATATTATCTCTACACATTTTCCCCATTTGCTTTATTCACAAAATCAAATACTGGTTTCCAATTTTCCCGTATTTCATCCCAGTCATAGCCTCTCATTACTGCGGTTAGATTATCCAACTTAATTAAATCAATCAATTTGTTAAGCCAATCTGTAACCTATGGAATTTCACTTGTTTTCCATCTACTGGCGTATATTATCCTTGCACATGTAGTGGCATAAAATAAAACTTTCCCATATTTATATTCAATCCTTTCATCTTCACACATGCTTAACAAATATAATTTAGGATCCATTTCTATCTGTATTTGTAACATCCGTTTCACTGTCCTATGTATATTAGACCAAAAGGTCTTGGCTTTCTTACAGTTCCACCAAATATGGTAGAAAGTTCCCACTTCCTTTTCACATTTCCAACATTTATTTATAGTCCCCTTATACATTTTTGCTATCTTAACTGGCGTCAGATGCCACCTATGTTGCATCTTATAAAAGATCTTATAAAAGTTTTCCTTTAAACTACAACTTGTGGTATATTTTAAGGATTTCTTCCACATTTTTCCCCAAAGATTTAGCCCAATATTTTGTTTCATATCTTGGGCCCATCTTATCATTTGTTCTTTTATCACTTCTTCCATATCCAGTTGTAAAATAATTTTATAAAATAGTGAAATCTTATCGGCATTATCTGAAAATAAATTCTCCTCAAAATCAGTTTTTATTTCTCTTAGCCTTGATATCTTATTATCCATGAGGAACCTTTCCTTTAGTTGCCTATATAAGAACCATCCTATTGGGTATCCCTCTTTCAGCAATACATCAAGATCCTTAAACTCCAAGGTTCCTTTATTTACAGATTTATTTACCAGATCTTTATAGCACAACCATTTTCCTTGCATAATATTTTCCCTACTATAGAATCCCTACGTTGACCTTGACTTATGATGACCTTATGAATATATGAGAGTCCTCCAAGTCCCCCTTTCTTTAATCACCCTGCTTAGGTCTTGCAGGCTCATAGCTATGGGTTTCTTGATTGGGTTGACCCATCTGAAATGTCTTCCTCTTTTCCTGCTGCCTTCCATCTTACTAAGTATTATTGTCTTATCTAGGGAGTCATGTCTTCTCATGATATAGCCAAAGTACAACAGCCTCAGTTTAGTCATCTTGGCTTCTTGGAAGAGTTGAGGTTTGCTTTGCTTTAGGGTCCATTTATCTTTTCAACAGTCCACAGTATTCTTAGGACTCTTCTCCAGCACATCTCAAATGAAGTGATTCTCTTCCTATCATCTTTCTCCACTGTCTAGTATACACAACCATAGATAGAAATAGGAAATATGATGACATGGACCATCCTAACTTTAGTATTCAGTGATATAGTTTGGCACTTCAGGATCTTGTCTAGTTCCTTCATAGCTTCCTTCTAAGTCTTATGATTCCTTGACTGCAGTCTCCATTCTGATTAATGACTGAGCTAAGTAAATTGCCTCTCCGGTGCAGAAATAATCTGGTTTGACACCACTTTAACTGCCATGGCTCAATGCTATGGAATTCTGGGAACCATAATTGCCAGAATTCCTTAGAATTGAGCCATGACAGTTGAAGTGGTGTCAAACTGGATTATTTCTGCAGTGCAGATGCAGCCCTAGTTTATATGTGTCTTCAAGTCACCTGTTGACTTATGGCAACCCCATGAATTTCACAGAGTTTTCTTAGGCAAGAAGTAGTTTTTCCAGTTCCTTCCTCTGAAATATAACTCACAGCACTTACCATTCATTGGCAGCCTCCCAATGATACCACTGCAGCAATAATAATAATAATAATAATAATAATAATAATAATAACCCAAAGGAGATAAGGAATCACATGGGGAAAAATTCACACATAATATTAATTCTGCCAAATCATCCATTTACCGTTAACATGGGGGCCCATTACTACTGTGAGGATGTTTTTTTATGTTTTTGCTGATTCCTAAAATTGCAAGACACTTTCAATCCATGTGTGTAGCAGAGAATCAAATGTTTTTATGGGCAATTTATGCTATGTACAGATTTGTTTTCATCTTGTACACAGTTTCAATATTATTTTATCAATTAATAGGCAATCTTTTGTTCCTTGAGGGCTGGGGCAATTACCATTCTACTCTTTTGTATGAAGAGAATTCTGAATACTAAGGACTAAGGGGGGTTGCAGACTGCCAGAAATAGTGTGAATTCAGTCCACTTTTAGGGTTAGGGTTAGAGTTAGGGAACCATGGGAACTGTATTTTATTGTGGCATCAGAGTTGTCTGACAGAGAAGGTTCAATGTCTCAGAAAAATAACAGTTCCCATGATTCCCTAGCACTAACCCTAACCCTAAAAGTGGACTGAATTCACACTATTTCTGGCAGTCTGCAACCCCCCTAAGCTAGCTATTATTCTGTTAATAATTTAAACATTGTTGGCAAACAGGTAATTGGACAATAATTTTCTAGAGCAGCTCCTTTGCCGTCTCATCATTCATAATCTGTACTGTTCTTCTATTTGTCATCCAATTGTCAATAGAAGTGGTTTGCAGTAAGTTGTTAAACTGCTGTGCTAGCCTCTGATGAAGGTTGGTTAGATTTTTCAGCCAAAATCCATGAGCTTCATTGGCTGCCCAGTTTTTAACTTTCTTTGCTTGCTTAGCAGCTTTTATTGTTTTAACTACAAAGTCTTCCATCCCTTTTGGTTTTAATCCTGCCTCCATATTTTTAATCCAGGTGGCATTTTTGTTACACATTTTTGGTTTATGCCTCTGTTCCTTCTATATCATATCATCCTTGTTAGAGAGGTTTTGTTATACTTTTCCTTTGAAGGGATTCATAAAATTTCTGTTTATGAGCCTCCAAGTCATTTGTTGACTTATTGTGACTCCATGGATTTTATTGGGTTTACTAAGGCAAGGCATACTCAGAGGTGGTTCCTTTCTATATTTCCCTTGCCTTCCTTTGAATATCGCCCACAGCACCTGGTTTTCCTTAGTAGTTCCCCATCCAAATACTAACTTGAGCTGCCCCTGAATAGTTTCCAAGATCAAATCAGGTACTTTCAAATACCTCCATGAGCAACATCATTCAAAACATATGACAGTGTAACTGTAGGGCCATATAGATGGCCCCTAAAGGGTGACTCCATGCCACCCCGGGAGTACTGGATCGGGGCCATGGCAACCACACGCTGCACCCCAATCCAACTCTATGCCACTCCTTTTTGGAGTGGCAAAAAGATGCCCTTACCGCTGCACTGCTTTGGTGCAGCATATCCACTTACTGTGACAAGGGAGCACCCTGACACCGCGTGCTGTGTGGTGGGGCATGTAGCATGACAGTGGCATCAGGGCAGAGTCAGGCCAGCCAACATGCAGTCACCCCGCCACAACTCCACCACCAGGCCAGCCCTTGTGGCCAGTCTGTACAGGCCCTGTAAGTCTTTCCAGTTACAGGATGGTGTCCACAGTGTTTAATACTTTTGATATGGAAATTAAGGCCATGAGTTTAAAGATCTCTTTACACACATGGCCTGGAGCACAAAACCAGTCATATGCATTGTGTAATGTCATCAGCTCCAGTGCACAGAAGCAGCCTGGGAGCTTTCATTCATAACTGTTATCTCAGTCACTGGTCAGGTGCAGGACTGTATGTACATGCATTCCATTTTAGTTCCCCCTCTTCTCTGTCCAATAATGGCAGAAGAACTTTGGCAGAGGCATGCTTGCATGCTTTCTGTGATTGGTAATGTGCCACTTTCAGTATGTGCCACTTATTTTTTCATGTTGTTTTACATTCTGGCCATATAGAAATATGTTAGTGTAAAACAGATTAAAGATCAACCCAATTAACCCCAATGTATGCAATATTTCACAGCTGCTTGCAACATCCATAGGAACTTTCAAAGGTTAAACTGATATTCTGCCCATGTACATATGCACATGGTTTCAGGAAATAAAATAAATGAGGATTTTATGTAAATACAAATGCGAACCAGTATAGTAATGGAGTGATATCTGAGTGAAAGTGCAAAATCTATCGTCATGTGTATGGTCTTAGCCTGCACATTCCAATGCTACATTTCAGAGGAATGCAGTCAGATACTCTTTTTTGTTTACTATTGTGATTTTGTTTGGATCAGCTACATTTGGCTTGGGAACTGATTGCCTCGGTTAATACCTGTTTCTATATCTATCTATCTGTTCCTCTGAAGATGATCAGTAGAGTCCTCCCCACTCTCCCAATCTGAAGACAGCCACAATGCACATGACTTTTCTGTTAGGGGGGGCCCATTGGTGGGGTGCTCTGCTTAGAGAGACTTGCCTGGCATCCAGTTTTATGTACTCACAATATTGGTTAAGGCTTTACTTTCTGTTAAATTCTCCTGGGTGTCATTTGTTAAAATTCTCTTGCTGATATTTAGTGGCTTTTTTCTTTTTCTTTGTTCCTTTAGGACATTTAAATGATTAATTGACTTAATTCTTCTTTATTTATTAATTTTTAAGCTTTCTTTTACATTTCAAATGGTACACAGCTTAGGCAAGGCCTTTTACAAACTGACAAACAAATATAATAAATAAATGCATAGTAAGTCCTTTTTAATTTCTAAAGGCCATTTTAAGTGCTTGCAATGTAAAACCAATCTTAATGTAATGTAAGGTAATTTAACTGGTAAATATAAAACTACTGGAAGATGATATCTTACTTGAGAAAATTTTCAAACATGTGATGGCTTATTTCAATATAATGGGAAGTAAAGGTAGAGAGAGCAGTCTTGTGGCATCTTTAAAAAACTATTTTGGGATGAGCTTTTGTGGACTTCCATCCATTCCCTCAATTGTAATAGAGAAAAGATACAGCTCAACTTTGGGGCAAACCTTTAGACAAGTAGGCCTTTCTACACAGACTGTAATTTAGAAGGTGAACCTTCTTTTTTAGTTTCTTAATACTTTTTTATTGTCACTGATGACAATTAGATAATCAACAAGCAACTTCCCTTTCATTTTCATCTTCTTTAGCACATCTTGTACTACAGCGAGTCATTTCCTGCTAATATATGACACTATATAGGTACTTGTGATTATCACCTATGCATGCAAGCAATACAAACCTGTTCTTTTTTCCCTTTCCCTTTTTTTTAAATGAGATACCATGTGCACCAGCCTCTGTACCACTCTTTCTGCTTTTAGAACCAAGCAGGCAATTCTCATTTTGAATAGCTTTAAAATTGCTCATAGCAATCAATGACAACTGAGGCATCACTAAAGAATTTCTTTTATCTACCAAGCTCCAATTTAGATCAGTCATTAAGCTTGAGTAAGCTTGAGCTGTCAGAACATTTTCCCTCATCACATGCTCCAAGCACAAAAAGTCAACTTCAAAATCAAATTTGTTTTCTTTCTTACTACACTTTGTAATGGTTTAGTACGAACAATAAATGTAACTGAAATAGTACTGTCAATCTTTAGGAAGTAAGGGAACAGCTTTGACTTTTTATCTGGGCAGGGCCACTGTCCTTAAATGAGAGGCACAACAAAGTATTTGTTCATTTTCAATCCATAATATCTATCTATCTATCTATCTATCTATCTATCTATCTATCTATCTATCTCTGTCAATACAATCCTCCCTGCTCTGTGTGTATTTGTCATATCCAGAAGTGTATGGATCTGTCATGATGAGGAATATAAGGGAGTGGGGATAAATGATATGGTGAAATAGTGATATGTTGAAATAGAAATAATTTGATATGGTGAAATAGTGCTATGGTTAACTATAGGGAAGTGAAGGGAGGAGGGCAAAGAACGGAGGGGAGTTATGCTTGGGAACGAAATGGATAATAGGGGAACTGTACTTTTATGACTTGTTTATTTCCTGAGGTAGAACTCTGACCACATCATCCATCCTGGGACAAATATTATGATAATGGGGAAGGGGAAGGAAGGAATCTTCAAAATAATTTTTGATTTGGTTTAAAGACCAGGACCCCAGGCTGGAAAAAAAGGGGTGTGCAAAGGGACTCCTTAAAGGTCAGATCATTTTGTGGACAATTCAGATTTGACACTACCATGTCTGTAGTGAAATTCTGTCCAGGAAATCCAAAATAAAGATGTAGTAATTTCCCACTATCATGCTGTCTTGGTCCCTACATTCTGTTCCTGCTAAACATAACAGTATTCCTTCATCTAGTTGGTAATATATATACTGATACATTCCAGTATGATGACCTTTATGTTGCTGAATTTGGTTTGAAGTCAAATCAGTTAAAACCAGGGAAACAAATGAGAATTAGTGAAATATTAATTGGAACATCTGTCTTCTTTATCCCTGTACAGATTACAGAACTTGGCTCAGAATTAAGAATTGTAAGATCCTAATGTTTGACCCTCAACTGCATTGAACCAGGGTAACTTGGACATAAATTGATTTTTTCTCATTGAAGTCAACAAAACCAAAGTAATTCATAGCCAAACAGTGATTTGACTTATTCCTTCGATAATAAAATTTGAAAGAGACATATACAAGCAATGGAGAAAGGGAGATCTCACCAAAGAAGACTACATATGAGCAAGCAGTACTTGCAGGGATAAAACCAGAAAAGCTACAACTCAGATTGCTAGAGACATTAAAAATAATAAAAAGGGAGGCTTGGTGATGTTTTCTTCAAGAGGAAGAACAAGGAAATGGTATTGTCACTGGAGAGGGTGGTGAAACGCTAGCAGGGGAAAGAGAGAAGGTAGCATTTCTCAACACTTTCTTTGCCTCAGTCATTTCTCAAAAAGAACATAGTGCTCACCTGGTGAAAACAGAACAAATGATGCTGTGAGATGACTGTAGCCCAGAATAAGTAGAGATAGTGCAGGAATACAGTGAATTCAGGTCTTCAGGTCCTGAACTGCACCCAAGAGTATTGATGGACCTTGAATATATAATCTCAGAGCCACTGTCAGTCATCTTTGAGAGTTCTTGAAGAGCAGAAGAGGTCTTCTTCCAGAAGGCAGGAGGAAGTCAAATGTTGTCTCTGTGTTCAAAAAGAGGAAAAGGAATACTTGAGAGCAAGTACTGACCAGACAGCTAGATGGAGAGGTTCTAGAACAGATCATTGAACAATCTGTAAGCACTTCAAAAGGAATTCTGTGATCACTAAGAGCCAGCATGTATTTCTGAGAGACAAATCATGTCAAATTAATCTTATCTTTCTTTTCTGATAATCACAAACTTGCTAGATTAGAGGAATGCTGTGGATCTTTATTTCAGCAAGGCTTTTGATAAGGTCACAGAATTTTAGAGCTGGAAGGGAATCATAAGGATCATGTAGTCCAATCCCCATCATACAGGAATACACATTTATAGCACTCTAAAATATTCCCATCCAAACTCTGCTGAAAGACCTCCAAATATGGCAAGTCCACCACCCTCTGAGGCAGTCTATTTCACTGTTTAGGTGGAATCTCTTTTCTTGTAATTTGAATCCATTGTTTCATGTTCTAGTCTCTTAAGCATCAGAAAAAATTGGGTCCAAGTTCTATATGAGATCACTTCAGGTATTTAAACATAGCTATCATGTGACCTCTATGTCTTCTTTTCTCTAGGCTTGCATACCCAACTCCCTAAGTTAGAATCATAGAATCATAGAGTTGGAAGAGACCACAAGGGTCATAGGTTGTTTCTTATAAGACCTGGCTTCTAAATCATGGCTGTTCCAGTTTGTTGATCCTTCCTAAACTGCCTAATAATAATAATAATAATAATAATAATAATTTTTACCCCGCCCCTCTGTCAAAAAATCGGGGCAGCTTACAACAATTAAAATCCATACAAATATAAAATAAACAACCCCCACCCCTCCCCCATTAAAACAGTATTAAACTATAAATCCATTAAAAAAGCTTAACATAACATATCAAAAATACAATAAAATAACAATACAATGAAAATTAAAAAAAAACAACCAACAAAAAACAGTGGGAGAGCCAAAACTAGTATGGTAAAAACACATGGACTCCTGAGGCTGGGAATCTAATCAGGAAAAGCCTGCCGGAAGAGATCTGTCTTCACAACTTTTTAAAAACTGCTTAAGCTGTTAATATGACGGATCTCGTCCAGCAGGCCGTTCTATAATTTGGCGGCGATTACCCCAAATGTCCTCTGGGAGGTTACCGACAGCCTAGATTTTAATGGCTGGAGCAAATTCCTCCCAGAGGACTGGAGTGCGTGGGGAGGATTGTATGGGAGGAGGTGGTCCCGAAGATAGGTTGGACCCAAGCCATTTGGGGCTTTAAAGGTAATAACCAACACCTTAGACTGGGCCCGGAAACTAATAGGCAGCCAGTGGAGAGATTTTAATACTGGAGTTATGTGGTCTCCCCTGGATGTTCCCGAGACCACTCTGGCTGCCATATTTTGTACCAACTGAAGTTTCTGAACCAAGCACGAGGGTAGCCCCATGTAGAGTGCATTACAGAAATCCAGACGAGAGGCTACCAGCACATGCACCACAGTCTCAAGATCCCTTACTTCCAGGAAAAGTTGCAGCTGGTGTATCAGCCGAAGCTGATAAGAGACACTCCTGACTGTCACGTTCACCTGATTAGTCATCAAGAGCGAAGAATCAAGGAGCACCCCCAGACTGCGAACATAGACCTTCACGGAGAGTGTGAACCCGTCCAGGAATGGAGGTTGCAACCCAATTCCTGGTTTCGGGGCCACTACTGTGAGCACCTCCATTTTGTCTGGATTTAATCTCAATCTGTTTTTCCTCATCCAGCCCATTACTGCCTTAAGACAGTCATTGGGAAGAGAGATGCCATCAGAATTCGAGGCCAACGATCGAGACATGGAGAAATAGATCTGTGTGTCATCAGCTTACTGATAACACTTAGCCCCATAACTCCGAATGATCTTACCCAGCGGCTTCATATAGATGTTAAACAGCATCGGGGACAGAATGGCACCTTGAGAGACACCGCAAGTGAGCTCCTTTTTTTGTGGAGTGACTGTCCCTGAGCAGCACCCTCTGGGGCTTGTCTGAGAGGAAGGAACGGAACCACTGCAACACAATGCCTCCGATTTCTAACCGACTCAGGTGATCCAAGAGGATGCTGTGATCTATTGTGTCAAAAGCCACTGAGAGGTCTAAAAGCACCAGCAGAGTCACACTACTCCTGTCGATACTCAGACGCAGGTCGTCGGTCAAGACAACCATGGCAGTCTTGACTCCAAATCCTGTCCTAAAGCCAGTTTGAAATGGGTCTAGATAATCGGTTTCATCCCAGACTACTTGAAGTTGAAGAGCAACCGCCCACTTGATCACTTTGCTCAAGAAAGATAACATAGACACCAGCCCATAGTTGTTCATATCCAGGGGGCCCAGGGAACATTTTTTCAGAAGTGGCCTAACTGCCGCTTCCTTTAAAATAGATGGAATGCACCCTTCCCTGAGGGATGCATTGATGATATCCTTAAGGAACATCACCAAGCCCCCCCCCCCCAATGGCCAGCCATGAAGGGCAAGGATCGAGGGGGCAGGTTGTCTTCCTCACTCTACCAAGTAGCTTGTCCACGTTCTCAGTACTCACAGATTGAAATTAATCCAGTAAATTTACATCAACGGAGATACTGGACACCTCGTCACTTGGTTCTGTCACCAAACTAGCATCCAAGTCGGCTCTTATCTGAGAGATTTTATCTGTGAAAAAATTGTTAAATGCATCACAGCTGGCTGTTGTTGGGTTAAGTAATGGGTTCTGCGCAGGTGGAACCTGCGTCAGTTCCCTTACCACCCTAAACAGCTCTGCTGGGTGGAACTCTGCAGATGCAATATGCGCAGACGATAAAGATTTCTGCTCTGCACGTATTGCCTCTCGATAGGACCAAAGAAAGTTCCTATGACGAGTCTTGTCAGATAAGAGTTGAGTTTTCCACCAGGTGCACTCTAGTCATTGTCTAACCTGCTTCATTTTTCTAAGCTCTGCTGTATACCAAGGCTTACGGTTTGGAGCGGGTTGGAAAGGACGCTTGGGAGCGATTGTGTTGATAGCCTTGGTGAGACTGGTGTTCCAGGTATTAACCAAAGCTTCGACAAAATCACCGGCGTTGCCAACCATGAAACCCTCTAAGGCTTTCTGGAATCCAGTTGTTTCCATTAGCCTTCAAGGGTGGATCATTCTAATAGGTCCACCACCACCAGTGGGGCGGACAGTGGCTCTTAGTTTGGTCTTGACCAGGAAATGATCCATCCATGCCTTCCCCTATGATAGTCTTGTGGACTGGTTAGTAAAATGTGGTCTAGAGAGTGTAACTGTTAGACGGATTTGTAACTGATATTGATGGAACAAACCAAATGAGTGTTCTCCAATGGTTTCTCCAATGGTGAATAGTGGGGTGCCTCAGGTTTTTGTTCTGGATCCAGTGTTTGACATTTTTATAAATTACTTGGATGACAGAATAAAGGACATGCTTATCAAATTTTACACATGTCACCAAATATGAAGCAATAGCTAATATCCCAGGGAAAGGATCATAATTCAAAATGACTTTAGCAGATTGGCAAGCTTGGTGAAAACAAACAAAATAAATTTTACCAAGGAGAAATGTAGCATCATCTACCCTGAAGGAAAAATGAAATACACAAGGATATGATGGATGACACCTGGCTCAACACAGCTCAGGATGGATACTGACATTCTGGGATTGTGTCCAGAGGGATGCAATCCTGGTGGGAAAAGATCTGGACACCAAGCTCTATGAGAAACGGCTTTGGGAGCTGGGTATTTTTACCCCAGAGAAGAGAAGATTGAAAGTCAATCTGTTAACCATCTTTAAATATTTGAAGGGATGTCATATAGTAAATAGAGCAAGCCTAGTTTCTTCTGCTTGGCAGTGGAGGACTCTTCCTTCTTTGGAAGTCCTTAAACAGAAGTTGGAAGACTCTCTCTCTTTTGAGTGTTTTATTCTCCTGCATGGCAGGGGTTTGATAAGATGGCCTTTGTGGGCCTTTCCTGTTCTATGATTCTATAAATCAGAAGAATTATGGGAAAAAGCTACCATTAACAGTGCTTATTGTAGACACAAAAACAGGTTTCCAGTGTCATCCAGTGATTCCAAGGCATCAGTCACTGGTATCCAAGGCTGGAACTGCAGAGCAGGTGTCTCATGGCAGAATAAAATTTGAAAGGCTGTTTTTTGCAACCTGGACTGGATCTATTCCTGGCTTCCCCAAGAGATTTGCATATTTTTTAATTTTTTAAATAAATTTTATTAATTACATTAATAAAATACTACATTCAATCAAGTTTCATTACGCAATTATACAATCAAAACAGTCCTTTCATCTTTGAACTTACATATTTTACATACAAACATAACAATCTTCCTACATTCAAACTACTTCCTTTTGTCCATCCTCCACCAATTCATTTCTACATTTTTCTTATCTTCTTATCTTCTTTTAAATATTTTATTTTCCTTAGACCCACCTCTTACTCTTTTATTTTACAATTTATTTATACTCATTTTCCTATGTACAAACTTTAATGCTATTACATCTTTTATCTAGGTTCTTTCTTTTCCTTCATTTAACTTATAATTTGAATATTTGGCCACTTTTCCTTTATATATTTATATAAATCTTGCCAATTTCCCTTCTTATTATCTGTATTGCTATCAATGTCTTCTGAATCTTTCCTGTTTTCTTTTAATCTTTTTGATATTATATCTACCTCCATCATATCCAATAATTTCAATATCCATTCTTCAATTTGTAGCTCCTTTTTAATTATCCAATATTTAGCATACAGAAGTCTAGCTGCCATCAGCATGTAAAAAATAATTTCCCCCAATCTTTTCTCTTCTTTTCCCACCATATTCAGAAGTAACATCTCTGGACTAAATCTTAATTCTATCACCAATATTTCATTTATTCTGGTATGTATAACCTTCCAAAATTTTTCTGCTTCAACACATTTCCACCATAAGTGAAAAAAAGTTCCTTTTACTCTCTCACATTTCCAACATAAATTTTGACTATTCCCATTACTTATTTTATCTGGTGACAGATGCCATCTATATATTATTTTGTAAACGTTTTCTCTTATGTCCTGACTTAGGGTGTACTTTAAGCTTTTATTCCTGTATCACTTCCACTGATCTAACTCTAATGCTTTACCACAATCCTTTGCCCATTTGACCATGTTTTATTTTATTATATCTTCTTCCAAGTAATATTCCAATAAATTCTTGTATAATCTTGATAGCAGTGCTGGTTTTTCCTTCAATATGATTTCTTCTAATTCCGTCTTTTCCTTTGTCATGCCAATAGTTTCTTTATCCACTTTAAATCTCAATTTCATTTGGTTATATAAAAACCATTCACACTTATGACCTTCTAACCTTATCTGCTCTAAAGTTTTCATTTCATATTGATTTTTGTCTCTAATTAACTTTTCCTCATATTTTAACCAATTTTCTTTTTTTTTTTTTTTTTTGAGGATCAGTATTAAATAATGCCTCATGTGAAGACAACCACAGCGGTATTTGAGGACAAATCCATTTTTAATATTTACCCCAGACTCTGCATAATGCCGCTCTAATAAAATGATTCTTAAAATCCCTATTTACCTGTACTTTCCCATAGCATAGATAGGCATGAAATCCAAACCTTAGGTCTGATCCTTCTAACTTTAGTACTTTCTTGTCCTCTAATTTAATCCAATTTTTAACCGTACTAAAGCACTTGCATCAAAATACAGATTTACATTTGGAACCACGAAACTGCCTCTTTCAACTCTGTCCTACACATATTTTTGCTTTATCCTTGGTTTCTTCCCAGCCCACATGTATTCTGTTAGTTGTTTTTGCCAGTCCTTTAGTACTTTTTCATTTTTAATTATTGGAATTGTTTGGAATAGGAAAAGGAGTTTTGGTAGGATGTTCATTTTTACTACCAAATCCTTCCTAATAATGTTAGATTTAGATCCTTCCACCTGTTTATATTTTTTTTTATTTTATCCCATTTTTTCCATACTTATTCTGAGAAAGATCTGAGTTTTTGTTTGTTATATTTATACCTAAATATCTAGCTTTTTTGTAATATTAAATCCTGTCAAGTCTTTTATGTCAATTTCCTCTTTTTTGTCATATTTTTGTAATTACATTTGCTTTTTTTCATTTATTTTTAATCCTGATATTCTTTCAAATTCTTTTATATATTTTATTAAGTTTGGAATACAGTTCAAAGGATATTCTACTGTTAGTACAGTAGCATCTGTAAATGCTCTTGCATTGTATTGATCCCCTTTAATTTTATTATTTTAACCTCTGTTGCTTCTCTAACTTTTCTTAACAGAATGTCTACAGCAGGGGTAGGCAACCTTTCCCCTTTAAGGGCCGAGGGACTTCAGCTCCCAGAATCCCAGGAGCTATTGGCCAACATGGGACTATTGGCCAACATGGCTGAGGCTTCTGGGGGCTGAAGTCCCTCGGCCCTTAAAGGGGAAAGGTTGCCTACTCCTGGTCTACAGTAATTACAAATAATATCGGTGACAATGGACATCCTTGTCTCGACTCTTTCTTTATCATTATTGATTTTGTACTACTTCCATTAATTATTATTATAGCTGTTTGTTTTTTATGTATTGCATCAATCCATTTTAAGAAGTTTTGTCCTATTCCTAGTCATCATAGCATATTTTTCATTAATTTCCAATGTAAGTCATTGAAAGCTTTTTCCAGATCTAATAAGATTATAGCAAATTTCTTTTCATTATGTACCTCAAAAAATTCTATTATATTTATAACTTGTCTTATATTCTCTTGCAACTGTCTATTAGGAACAAAACCACATTGCTCCTCTGGTATTATATCCTTAAGAATTAGTTTTAACCTACTCGATAATATATATGCAAATTTATAGTCTTCATTTAATAAAGAAATTGGTCTATAACCATTTGGGTCTTCTTTATTTCTTCCTTCTTTCAATATTATGGTCACATTTGCTTCCTATCATGATGGGGACATTTTCCCTTCCCTATTATTATTCATAGTTCATAATAAAGGATCACTAATCTCTTCTTTAAATATGAAGTCGTAGGCTTTCATGGCTGGCATCCATAGGTTTTTGTGGGTTTTTTGGGCTGTGTGGCCATGTTCTAGAAGAGTTGGCTGGCATCTTCAGAGAAATTATAATCTCCGAAGATGCCAGCCACAGATGCTGGCAAAACATCAGAAAGAAACTCTTCTAGAACATGGCCACACAGCCCGAAAAACCCACAAAAACCTCTTCTTTAAATACGTTATAGAATTTCCCACTCAAACGATCTGGTCCTGGACTCATCATTTTTTACATGTTTGATTGCATCCCATAATTCTTCCTTTGATATTGGTTCTTCCAACATTTGTTTTATTTCCTTTTTTATTATTGGAATATTACTTTGGTTCAAATAGTTTTCGATGTCCTCCTCTTTTATCTCCTTTTCTTTATAGATTTTCTTAAAATGATCAAAGAATATTTCTTTAATCTTTTTTTGTTCTGTAAATGTTTTACCATTTTTTTTAATCTTTATGATTATGTTTCTTTCCATCTCTTTCCTTAGTTTCCAAGACAACCATTTTTCCACTTTGTTTGCATTTTGGAATTGTTTAGCTCTTGCAATTTTCATCATTTTTATTATTTCCTCTGACTTCTCTATTGAATATTGCTTCTGTGATATTTTAATATCTTGTATTATTCTATCTTTATTTGTACTGTTTATTAATTCTTTTTTTCTTATTTTGTCTGATATTTTATTCATTTTATCTTTCCTTTTTTTGTAGCTCTTTATTTTTCTGTATGAAAAATGCTCTTATTACAGGCTTAGCTGCATCCCATACCATTTCTGATCCTGTTCTTCTCTCTGCAGACAGTGCAAAGTGCTGTCTTGGAGGCAGGGAAGGGGAGGGGCAGCCATTGGTAAAAAATAATCATACAAGTTTTCACCTTTCATTTCTTTTAATCCTCTAATTTTCAAACAGTTCTCCCTTTGTTTATACTCTTCTAATGTTTTTTCATCTAATCTTTTCTCCAATTCTTGTTTTTCCCCATTTTTTTATTTTTGTTATCTCTTCTTCTATGCTTTCTGTTTTCTCTTTTACCTTATCCAACCTTCTTTTGACATTATTCATTTCTTTTGTTACTTCTAATGATTTTTTAAAATATCCATAAATTCACTTCTCATATCTTGTTTTATATCTGTTTGTAATGAGTGGATTTCCTTTCTCATATTCTTTTCCATTTCCATTTGCATTTGAATTTGCATCTTTTTCATTTCTTCTAAAATGAATATCTGTTCAGTTGGTTGTCTCCTCTGAGTTTGTTTCTGTGTTTGCATCTGAGTAATCCCGGTAATTATTGTTGTAGTTGACATATTCAGTTACCACCTTCTATTTGTTTACTTAAAAAGAGAAAATTTTACTCCTTTAAATTGCTTTCATTTTTTCCTCAGTCCTTAATTTGATGTTAGTCCAGTTCCATTCAATTTCCTTAAATCAATTCTACTCTTTTAAATTTATCAAATTTCTTCCAATCCTTTCAATTAATTTTCATTGGTTTAATTAATTCAAATTCTTTAATTAATTTTTAAATTAATTCCAATTCTTTAAATCAATTTCAGTCTTTTCAATTACTTCAATTAATTAATTTAATTCCATTCAATTCCTTAATTTATTTCCACTATCCTTTCTTGAAATTTATTTAATTCTTATCCTTTATTCTCAACCAACTCGAATTTACTTCCTTTAAATTAACTTTAATCCTTTAATTCAGGTTTTAAATAATTCGCAACTTAATTGTTATGTTACTTACTTACTTCCAATCTTTATATCAAGTCCAAGTATTTCTCTTAAATTCCTTTCCAATTCCAAAATTTAATTTACTTCTTATTTTTGATTTAGATCTCAACCTTAACTTAATTCAAATAAAGTTGAGTTTAATCATTTCATTTCCTTTGTCTTTACCGTCCGCTTCCACTTCTTCTCCATCTTTCCACTTTCTCTGCCTCTTTGGGTCTCTGCTTCCACTCCTTCTCCATCTCTCTGCTTTTACTGCCTCTTTGGGTCTCCACTTCCACTGTTTTTCCTTCTCGCCACTTTCTCTGCCTCCCTGGCTCTTTGCTTCCACTCCTTCTCCATTTGTCCACTTTTACTGTCTCTTTGGGTCTCCGTTTTCACTCCTTCTCCTTCTCTTTGCTTTCTCTGCCTCTCTGGATCTTTGCTTCCACTCCTCTCCTTCTCTCTGCTTTTACTGCCTCTTTGGGCCTCTGCTTCCACTCCTTCTCCTTCTCTCTGCTTTCTCTGCCTCTCTGGCTCTTCGCTTTTACTTCTTTTTCTTTCTTTATTAAGTTAAACTTGTTCTTATGGTCTTCTTGTTATCACTGTTTGATGGATCTTCTTTATTTTGCTGACAAGTTAAGTCTCCAGTTTTGGTGGACTTTAATCTCTCATTATTCTGTAGCTTCACCCATTGGAAAAAAAAAAGGTGTTTGGCGTTAGGCAGCAAGCCGCTACAGCTGCTTCTGTGCTGTTGGGATTTCCCCCTTGTAAACTTCTTGGCTTTCACTGAGTGATTTAACTTTCTTTTATCACTCCAAGCACAAAATTTTCTGTGGGGATCCTCTGAACTCTCTATATCAAGAGAGTTTTAGAGACACCCATGATTTTATAAAGTGTAATTTGTTGTAAAAATACTACAGCACAGAGCTGCATTTCTCCGGAGCTCCTTCGAAAAGCTGCTTTCGCCTTCCATGCCCACCGGAAGATTGCCGAGATTTGCATATTATCAAGACTGATGGAAAATAATTTTATTTAATTTTAAAAGATGCTGCACATGTAGCCTTATCAAACATATCTCTTCTTTTCTCAGCCTCTTCAGCTGAAAGATAAGATCTTATCTCTTGTATATTGATCTTCATTTTTTGATGATGTGTTAATCTGGAAAATTTCTTTTGTGATTCCAGAAATAAGAAATCATGTAGTCTTGAAAATAATAATCAGACCTCAAGCACTATTGCCTACCTATAAATCACCCCATTGCCTGCTTTCTCTGCCATTTTGTAATCTGTGTTAACTTTATGATGACAACAAAACCAGTATTTATTATGTGTATTTTCCTATTCCGGAGGTCAAGAAATATATTGACAAGCTGGAATGTGTCTAGAGCAGGGGTAGGCAACCTTTTCCCTTTAAGGGCCAAGGGACTTCAGCTCCCAGGATCCCAGGAGCTATTGGCCAACATGGGACTATTGGCCAACATAGCTGAGGCTTCTGGGAGCTGAAGTCCCTCAGCCCTTAAAGAAGACAGGTTGCCTACCCCTGGTCTAGAGTAAGGCAACCAAAATAGTAAAATGTTTCAAAATTAAGTCCTATGAGAAGCAACTGAGGAAGTTGCATGTCTTTAGCTTGGAGAAGAGAAGACTGAGATGTGACGTGACAGCTATCTTTAAATATTTTAAATGTTTGAAAGGATGTCATAGATGAAGAAAACTTTCTGTTGTTCCAGAGAACATGAACCCATGGATTAGAGCAGGGGTAGGCAACCTTTCCCCTTTAAGGCCCGAGGGACTTCAGCTCCCAGAAGCCTCAGCCATGTTGGCCAATAGTTCTATGTTGGCCAATAGATCCTGGGATTCTGGGAGCTGAAGTCCCTCGGCCCTTAAAGGGTAAAGGTTGCCTACCCCTGGATTAGAGTGACAAGAAAAGGGATTCCACCTGAACATTAAATAGATTTCTTGACCATAACATCTGTTCAACAGTGGCATAGAAGGTGGTGGAATCTTATTTGGAGGTCCTTAAACAGAGGTTGGAATGTTTCATCTTGGGAGAGCTTTCTGCATGGCATGGGGTTGGACAAGATGACTTTTGTAGTCCATTCCAACTCTGTGATTCCATGTATGTGTAACCTGATAAAAGAGAAAACAAAAGCAGAACAGATATAACCATAGTACTGTACTATGGTCAGACTCCCCACTCATTGCCTATCCATTTTGCAGCCTAATCGAACATACCCATATTTTTGAAAGCCATAGAATATGAGCAGCAGCAGTGGCCATCTCATCTGGCTCATATTCTCCACAAAATTTCCCAGCCCAGCATCTAAACAGGCAGCAGGACTAGAGAGGTTTATAAACAGGGTCACCATTTTAGTACCGAGGGCCAAAGATATTTCACTTTGTGGGCAAAGATATAGGGGAAGAGGGGGAGGAGAACAATTTTCTGCAAGGCTGAAAGGTCAACTCTTGGATGTACTGAAAATTGCATGGCAAAGCAGTGCATTTTGAGAGCATTTCTTGTGATTACTTTTTTATACCTCATAGCAGCTATATAAAAGGTCAGTCTTGGAGGTGGGGAAAGCTGTAGCTGCCAGGGTTATAACACTTTTAAAGTGAAGGAGGAAGTCCTATCAGGCAGTCTATTACATACTCAGAATGTAATATAGGAAAATAGAGGCTGAGGGTGATAAGTGCATTTTCCCATGTGCTCATATGATACTGGTAGAAGCTGGGGGTGGGGGGAATAACAACACATTGTTTCCATCCTTTTGCTTCACCTATGAACTGTGCCATGCAAGCTGCTCAGTGCACAAAAACTAATGAAATATGTGGGTATTGATATCACTTTAAGTGACATTGCTTCATCCAGTGGAATCTTGGGATTTGTATTTTGTCAAGTCAATTGCCCACTTATCATACTTAATCTATAAACTATACTGCTAGTAGAAGTCTGTAGCAGGAACTGCTCAGTATCTCACCAAAATACAAATCCCTGGATTCCACAGGATGAAGCAATGTCACTTAAAGTGGTATCAAATTTATATAACTGTGTAGAGCAGAAAAACTCTGTTTTTAGTCCCAAGTCACAGCTAGATGAAGTGGGGAAGAAATGGAGAAAGAATTCTTCTTGTCACCTTTCAGTATGAAGGCAAGAACCCTATTCAAGCATTCTGGCATCCAATTTAAATAGTAATCCGTGCAAAGGACCATGTTAGCCCCACTCCCCTTGTCATTGTTGCCCATGTGTAGAAAGCAACAGACTGAAAAAAAGAGTCTTGTCTATCCATGAAGGGTCTCCACACAATTATGAACCTTGGAAAATAAGGATTCCCAATCTCATATATAGAGCCTCATAGCAGAGGCAGTGCTATTTAGACTGTTTCTCTAGGGATGTAAATCTTAATTTATTTGTCCATTATGCACAACAATGAAGAATTTCACAAGTTTTCTCCCTGCTGGGTGAGATTATGAGACTTTGCGTACATTTATGCTCAGTGATTTTTTTTATTTTAGGACTCTTTTGCAAAAACTGGTTATGCTCAAAATACCACCCTCACAAAAATCCCATGGGTTTTGTGAAATATGCAATGTTTTCTAAGAAAAACATTCCTCCTGGGACAATCAATTTTTTCACAAAACTTCCTGAAAGACAAAAATAGGATATCTTGACATGTTGATAAACCATTTTTATTGGGAATGAGAATCATTGCTTGTGTTTTGCTTTTTTTAAATAATTGTTCTTAATGGTTATTAGTAAGGAAGAGGCAAGGCTGTAATGACCCCCCCCCCCAATCTTATGGTTATTTAATTTGAGTAATGCCTGAATATGGGTAATATGAAACTGTAAACTGTAGTTATTTCCTAGATTTTCTTTTTGTTTCAATTTATGGTAACATGTATGGGAGACTTTCAAGATACCCTGTTATTCATTTTAGTGTTCCTCCTCAGGTTTTTCACCCTCAGAGAGCATAACCTCAGGTCAACAGTATTCCCCAGAAAAGTCAGCCTCTTTCTCTAGTAAAAGTAAAGGTATTCCCCATTGACAAGGTTGTCAAGTTGTGTATGATCATGTGGCCCTAAGTGGGATGTGGTGGCTTAGTGGTTAAGACACCAATTGTGATGATTAGGCAGTTCAAGGCCCGAGTGCTGCATGATGGGGTGAGCTCCTGTCACTAGTCCCAGCTTCTGCCAACCTAGCAGTTTGAAAGCATGCAAATGCAAGTAGATAAGTAGGTACAACTTTGGTGGGAAGGTAACAGCATTCAGTGCAGTCATGCTGGCCACATGATCACAGAGTAGTCTCTGACAATGCTGGCTCTTCAGCTTAGGGGGGTTGCAGACTGCCAGAAATAGTGCAAATTGAGTCCACTTTTAGGGTTAGGGTTAGTGCTAGGGAATCATGGAAACTGGGTTTTTTCCTGACACATTGAGCCTTCTCTGTCAGAGAGCTCTGGTGCCACAATAAAATACAGTTCCCATGATTCTCTAGCACTAACCCTAACCCTAAAAGTGGACTCAATTTGCACTATTTCTGGCAGTCTGCAACCCCCCTTAGTAATGGAGATGACCACCGCCCCTATGGTTGGTTATGATTAGACATTCATGTCAAGGGATTACCTTTACCTTTACCTTTTAAGCTGAACCTATCATGGGGTTTCCTTGGCAAGTTTGTCTTGGGGGGGGGGTGCCTTTGCCTTCCTCTGAAAATGAGAGAATGTGACTTGCTCAAGATCACTCAGTGGGTTTCTGTGGCCAAGCAGGGATTGAAACCTTCATTTCTCAGTGTCATAATCCAGCACTCTAAGCACTACACCATACTGGCTCTCAATAGTCCACATTATGGATTGAAAAATCTGTCTGTGTACTTGGAATTTTTAAATCTCAAAGTTCTTTCTATCCCACAAATGCAAATTGTGGATTTTTGTAAATTCTTCAAAAACTAACTGATCTTTATTCCCCATTGGACCTGACCAGATTCAAATGTTACAGCTATTCCCAGTTATAGTTATTGTTATAGCTATTCCTTGCACACATGATCTACCTGTTTTCTGGCTGGAGAGGATGGAATCAGGGCAAGAGACAGACAGACAGACAGACAGACAGACAGACAGACAGGTGATTTCATTCCTGCAGCTTGAGGCAGGATATCCTCCTTTCCTCTGGAGGAACCACATGAGGCACAAGAGTATGTGTTTTTCTACCTATGGGTGGCTGCAAGAACTCAAGTAGCTGTTGTTTGGATGCACCCTCCTCCCCAAATTCTCTGGCCAATGGAGAAGGATCAACCACCTAGAATACATGTAGCTGGCTCAGGAAGGGAGTCATACCACATGGAGGTGCTGAATTCTTCCACTTGCCACAACTAGAACAGTTGTACAGGCATAACTTTCCACCACACTTGCATGTGTCATAACAGGATGCAAGCCTGTATTATACATAATGCCAGGGGTAGGCAACCTTTCCCCTTTAAGGGCCGAGGGACTTCAGCTCCCAGAATCCCAGGAGCTATTGGCCAACATGGGACTATTGGCCAACATGGCTGAAGCTTCTGGGAGCTGAAGTCCCTCGGCCCTTAAAGGGGAAAGGTTGCCTACCCCTGCATAATGCCATAGATGTTGGCAATAAGGAGACTGTTAGGAAAAAAGAGATGACAAGCTTAGCTCTGTATTCTGTATTCACATGTCTGCATATAAAAAGATTCAATTCAAAGTATTCAAAGTCTTTGGAGTAGGTGGGCACTAGAGAATATTCATAATTATTTCTTTGCAGGTCAAAGAAATAGATTTCCTGAAAGTCAGGACTGAGAATAATAATAGACCAGTGAGAATTTTATGCAATTTTTCCTGGCATTCAATGCCTTGGTGTTGCACAGGATTTATTTGGTTCAAAGAACCATGTTGGAGGAGGGCAGAAGGAGGAAGAGAAATTGTTTTCTGAAAGAAAACAGGTATTTTTGAACAAAAGCCCTGATATTTTGCCCTGATGACATTTCCATCATCTATGTTCCTGAGCATTAATATTTAACAGAAAATGTGGTACTAGAAGCAGAAATAACACAGAAAGAATAGGTATAGATTTCTACACCACAAAAAGAAAAACAGTTCCACATATTTCAGCACACTTTTTATTCAAAACTAACAATATATCCATGTGAAATGAAACAACTAAGGCAGCTACACTTTGCACAAGTAAACAAAAACATTTTGAAAATTCTACAGACCATTTGAAGGCTTTTTTCAAAAAGCTTCCAAGGTTGTCATTATCTTTCATCAACCTCCACTTTTCTTATGAGTTTAATTTTGGTGGTCAGACTTAGATATCTATACTTTCTTCTTAACATGCTGGATGTAGCTGAAGAGGTAGGGTTATCTGCTCTCCCCCTTTCTTTCTAATATTCATTCATACTCAGGGATGCTTCTGGAGGCATTCTTGCTGTTTGCCTTGACTGTGGTAAACAGGCACATGCAGCTGCAGTAGGATGGCTAAAGTAGATTCCTGATTTTTCCTAGCCCAAAGTTTGTTTATTGCCTTGTTTATTGCAGACACATTCCTACAACCCAGCAGCAAAATTAGTCATTCCTCAGCCCTCTTGTCATCTTCCCAATGCCAATAGTGCTAAAACACCCAGCTAAAGAGAGGATGGAGAAGAAAAGGAGGGCTCTGTGGGCATAAACATTTCTGTAGGGGCTTCACTGTCCTAGGCTTTGGTAACTGAGGTCTGCCTGTAATTCCTGCACAACACTTTGGGACATCTGAATACAGGGAGAATACTGTGAAACAAAACTCCCTTTCTCCCACAGCAAGGAGAAAACTAATTATTTCATGATATAAATCCCTAATGGATGCATATGCCACTTGGATTTCTTCCTCCCCTCCATCCTGAATATGAAGAAATTTTGCAAATGTGTTTAAAAACATCTAAAACAAAATTCTCCAGTTCCTATACCTTTCTCTCTAGTGAAGAGCACTTCTTACACAGTCTTCTCAAGAACAAGGAATAGCATCCACATGATTTCTGAAGGTGAATGCCAGCAGATGCAAGTCCCAATACCATTGCAGTTACATGTAGATCTCTTGTAAATACTGTGTTTGAGGTTTGGCAGAGGCAGTAAGGTAGTGGTCATAGCAGTTGGGGCTCCATTGATGTAGTAATTGCCTTCATGTCTGCACACTGTCTGGTCCTCTTTTGTTGGATGCCATTGAACCTTTTTATAGCATGCTCTAGATTAGTGATGTTGTTCCTCAGATACAGTTGGACTAACATTCCAATTATGCATGACAGTTGGCTATGATGGTTGAATTTCCAGGAGTCCAACAATTTTTGCAGTCCCAGGTTTGAGAACCACTACCCTAGGACAACAGAGTATCAATCCCAACAGTAGAGCCCTACCACCAGTTGGCTTTCTTTATTTTTAGGCCAGTCCTCTTCAGCCTGCTTGTTCCTGGGCTTTTGAATATCTGTGAATAAAAAAAAAGTCATTATAAAAAAACAATAATTTAAAAACAACAAAAAATACTCTAAATACCTTGAAGGCATGAGATCCCTTCTGAACTTGGAAGCTATTTAGGGTCAGGCCTGGTCAGTACTTGGACTGGAGGACTACCTAGGAATACAAGGTGCCTAAGCAATATTTCTGAGGAAGGCAAATGCAGACCTCTGAGTATTCTTTGCCTAAGAAAGCCTCATGAAATTCATGGGGCCATCATAAATTAACAGGTAAATTGAAAGCACATACACATATGCACACAGCAAATATATACACACACACATATATACATACATATGTACATATAGAGGGAAGAACTAGGTCACATGCTTTAAAATATTAGCTTTGATACTATTTTGATAGAACGGTTTGCCAGCAAATAGAAGATGATCTTCAAAATCAGGCTCTAATTCTCCCTTCAGCTTTCACATGAAAATCTCATTATGCATGTGTATTAGGCAGACTATATATGTCTTATCTGTGAAATGCATTATATGAGATTTAAGAATAAGAGATCAGAATTAAACTCTTACCACTTTAAGTTGGTTTATACTGTGCACTATTACAGACTGTAATTCTGTAATGCAAAATTTTTAAATGTTTAGAAAAAATAAGGTGACATAAGGATATTAAGATTCAATTAATTTGTATTTAAATCAATTCGCACATAGTTATCCTCATGCTATTCATCATCTCTAAAAGTACATGTGATTTAGACTCATGTCTAAAAAAAAGGATTACTCATAGTTATTTTCAGATACTAAAAAAGAAATTCTCCATATTACAGTTAATCTTAGTGACTAATACTCTCCAACAATTCAGCAGGAGATTAAGAACACAGTTGGAAAGTTAAACTTGGAGAAAAACTTTAAAACAATTCTGCAGGCTGCAAAAGCTTAATGTAAGTCAGACAATCAATTTATTAATGAGAAATGTGAGAGGTGAACTAGACTGTGTTCAGTTTCTGTGTAGTATGTTGTGTGTCTTCAAGTTCTTTCTGACTTATGACCATAAGGTGAACCTATCATGAGGTTTTCTTGGAAAGCTTAGTTCAGAGTGGTTTTGCCATTGTCTTCTCTTGAGCTTGAATGTGATTTGACCAAGGTCACCCAGTGGGTTTCTATAGCCAAGCAGGGATTTGAAACCTGCTCTCCAGAATTGTTGTCCAGCCTTCAAATCACTATGCCATGCCGGCTCTAATATAGAGCCTTTACAGACTGCCAGAAATAATGCAGCTTGAGGCCACTTTAACTGTCCTGGCTCAGTGCTAAGGAATAGTGGGAACTGTAGCACCAGAGCTCTCTGACAGAGAAAGTTCAATGTCCCAGAAAAAATACAATTCCCATGTTTCCCTAGCATTGAGCCAGGACAGTTAAAGTGGCCTCAAACTGCATTATTTCTGGCAGTCTGTAAAGGCCCATAGTATGTACATGGATTAAATTAATGCATAGATTTCCCACCCTCTTATTACAGGGTGGACAACTGCATTGAGACTAGAGGCATCCCCCACCGATGACCCTCCAACAGGCACAAATATTTTTGTTTTCAAATTTAATCTCTTTTCCCAGAATTTGTTTCTTTAATTCATATGCAGCCTTTCCTGGAGTGGGATCCAAGGTGGTTCACAGAAGGAAATCAACCAAAATACACCTATTCAATTTTAAAAAACCATTAAAATTGTCACAATTGCAATATAAAATTATTATAAAACATAAAAAAGTAAAAAAAAACAACAACACCCCCAAATGAAAATGCTTCTCTGGCATGCAAAATGATGACACTGCATTATTTCCTATCACCATTTGTGTGGGAATGCAGAGGAAAATGGAGGCACTTGGGGTTAGCATAGGGTTCTGGGTTGCTTATGGGGGGTAATATGTGTCTTCATGAATTTAGGAGGATTTCTCCATAGTTTTGACATAAAAACTGCACACAAGTTGTACCTTTTTAAAAATAATTGATAGTTGGGAGATTGTTGGTGTTTCTAGGGGCCACAAAAATAGATTCAGGGGCCCTTTTGGCTGAAGAGCGGGGTAATAATAATAATAATAATAATAATAATAATAATAATATAGCTCCAGGAGCCAAGCGGGGAGAGTTGGGACCAGCCCCTCCCTTTCCGCCACCTGAGCAGCTGGACTGGAGGCTATTTAAGACTCTTAGCCTCCTCAGAGGCAACAGCAGCTCCAGGAGCCAAGCGGGGAGAGTTGGGACCAGCCCCTCCCTTTCCACCACCTGAGCAGCTGGACTGGAGTATTTTAAGACTCTTAGCCTCCTCAGAGGTAACAGCAGCTCCAAAAGCTCCAGGAGCCCAGCGGGGAGAGTTGGGACCAGCCCCTCCCTTTCCACCACCTGAGCAGCTGGACTGGAGGCTACTCCGCTGGCACCACCCAGCAAGCGGCGGCCTCCCTGAAGCCCCAGAGGACTGCTGGCCACCCAGCAGCCCTCGGAGGACCAGTTTCACCTGCGCTGCTGGGGAGGAGCACCGGTGGCTTTAAAATCCCCTCCAGCTTCCAGCTTTTGACTATAATTGGACTTTGATTTTCACCAACAGCACAGCTGTGGCTGGAGCATAGTTGGGGAGACCGGGAAGAGCTTAAAATCCTTCCCCAGTTATATATTTCCCAGCTACAATGCTATTATGTATATTTATATTGTAATTGTATATTTTATATTGTATTGTATATTGTTTTTAAATTTGTTTTGGGGGGTGAGTGGGGATGGGAATGAGGGATGGGAGTTGATTTGATGTAATCTATTTTGATGTTTTGAACTCTGTACGCCGCCCCGATTGCTTGGCAGAGGGGCGGGATATAAATAAAAATTATTATTATTATTATTATTATTATTATTAAGCAGGGGTAGGCAACCTAAGGCCCGCTGCCCACCATGATGATATTGATTATTGTTGTTATTACTTGTTCTTGGGGTGTTCTTGGCAAAATCTCCACAGAGGTTTTGCCATGGCTTTTCTGGGGCTGAGAGAGTGTGCATGCATATATTTTTTTAATTTTTATTTTTTAAAAAACTTTTTAAAATTTTTATTTTTATTTATTTATTTATTTATTTATTTTTGGTGCTTCGGCCCCCCAATTGTCTGAGGGACAGCAACCTGGCCCCCGGCTCAAAAAGGTTGCCTACCCCTGATATAAAGTATAAGTATATATATTATTGTGTGTGTGTATAGAGAGATAATAGTTTGCATATAGTGTGTGTGTGTGTGTGTGTGTATATATATATATATATATATAGAGAGAGAGAGAGAGACTCTGTCCATCTGTTTCTGTCTGTACAAACAAGGTTGATGTTTGCAACCTGTTTCTACATTTCAATAGAGACATGGCCCTTTATTGATTTCCCAATGATAGTTAATTGAGGAATGCAAAAATTCCCAAACTGAAGTGCTGATTTGGATCTCAGTCAAAGTCAGTTTGTGCAAAGGACTGATATCTTGCATATGCTCCAAACACACATGAGCAAAAACATCCATGGGCACTTAAGGCACCTTCCCTCTCTGCTACCCATCTTTCCTAGTTAGGTTCCATAGGTTTTCCTAGGGCAGGAGTAAGACATGAATCTTCAGATCCTTGGCGGAGGACTTTTGCTTAATCCCACCATTTTCACAGAACTATCCATGAGGATATGTTGGTGGCATGTTCTAGGATATTGAATTCTCTTCCACAGGAGCTAAGGATTGCCCCCTCACTGCTCTTCTTCCACTAGCAATTAAAGAGCTTTTAAATAGGGATTTATCAATTAAGCAGCTATGCAAACAGATCTTTTAATGGGATGTGTGTGCTATGCATGCATTTGTTTTGATAGTTATAGTGTCTCCCACAGTGCTTTATCCCATTTTAAACTAGTGGTGTTATAAAATGATAGCTTATTTAATTGTTTGTTTTACTTTCCATAATCAGGTTTTTATCTGTGAAAACAATGGTATATCATTGAGTGCTTCAGTCTGTAATTCAAAGAATCAAGCAAGGGAGTTTGTTCATGGCTGTCAAATCAAGTGGGAACTTAGCTTCAGTAGTACAATCTCCAAAACCTTTATTAAGGAACTATGGATCCAGTTGAAATACTTTCATTGTCAGAACTGATCAGCAACTGTTTACATTGGACTATTTAGACCATGAACTATTTCAAATTCATGGTGGGATTATTTCTCATTTGTTTCCAATTAATGAACAGTTTTTCTCCTTTCATTCCCACACCTTTACATTTTTGTTGCTGTTCTATCCTCACAATGGACCAACCTTGAACATTTCAGCCAAATATAATATCTTTTCCATTGTTATCTCACCACTGCAAATGAGATCACCACCACTCTATAATGCTAAACTACTATATAATCCATCACTCCAACTACTGAACATGTTATAGCTAGCAAGATGCCTAAGAAAATCCTGACAATGGCCCCCACTTCAAAATGGATCTAAAGATGATCAGGATGAGACAAAGCCACTGATATAAAAGAAGTATTAATTAAACAATGGATCTAGCAGGCATTTCATAGCAAAGAAAGCAAAGGAAGGGAGATGTGCTATATTCTATGGCCCTTGGGATACCATCACATGGGTCACTGTCACACTGCAGAATTAATGTAGTTTGACATTACTTTCATTGTCATGTATCTATCCTATGGAATCCAGTGATTTGTAGTTTGCTGAGGCACAAGAGCTCTCTGACATAGAAGGATAAATATCTCATAAAGCTACAAATCCCCAGAATTCCATAGCACTGAGCTATGACAGTGAAAGCAGTGTCAAACTGCATTAATTCTGCACAGTGGCATCACTAGAGTTGTCATCAATGACCTCCTCCCATACTACACTATACAAAATCCTTAGTAATGTTATTTGTAATAATGCTACTCATAAATTATAATTCCTTTATATCACTGAATGTAATTAATAGTTGTAACATAAACAACTAGCAAAATTAAAATTATACCTTTAAATTACAATATATTATACACAGTATAAATGTATTTACATGTAAACCACATTTATGTGGTTAAAGTGAAAATTTGGTAACATGTAATGTTAAACAAAATTTAAAGAGAATAAGTTTTTTTAAAAAACAATTTAAAAATGTAAACATGTATTAAAAAAAAACAACCCTTAGGCCTCTTGTTTCTCTTTCCACTGAGCCTTATCCTATTCATACCATCTCTTCAGCATTTTAAAGGGACTCAGGCAAATGCCACAGCATATTTCTGCCAAAAAGCAGATATTTGGGGTGCAGTGGTGCCACCTCCCCTTAGGGTGTCACCTGGTTTGGTCTGCACCCTGCTAGTGATGCCCCAGATTCTGCAGTGTAGATGCAGCTGTTGATTCAGAATGGCTACAGCATGGATTCATCATGCTGTAATTCCTGAGATAATGTAAAAATTCAGTAGCTTCTTTCATATTTTTTCAACACCTATTGATGGCAATTTGGGTATTTGATGTATCATCTTGTTACCTTGTTATTCATTTCTTTGTTTCTTCTATATTCTTCTTTCCTTACACTTAATAACTTTCCCCACAATGTCTGTTTCTCAATCCCCTTCTCTAATTTTCCTTTAGAAAGGATGATTTAGGCCTTTGGCAGCATTACTGCTTGATCATTGGAAGTAATATGGTTCAGACAGTATTTGTGTGTGTTTCCAGTGCCAAAATCATGTGAAATATCAACATGTTAATATGAAACATCATGGCTCTTCAATAAAAAAGATAGGTAGAGTAGGCTAGTAACCATCTATGCCTCCTGAGAGATAATGGTATTCTTCCAGAAATTATATCTGGATCACTATAGTGGTTTTACACAAGATATAATCATCATTAGCTTGACAGGCTGTTTCAGCTATTATAGTCTAATTCAGAAAATCATCTTTTTTATTCACTTACTCTTTTTCCTGAAACAGAATATTTCAAAAGAGCTGTTGGGGGAAAGATTGGAATTCTAGTACAGGATCTACAGCTTGGAGTCTGTGTAGTATTTCAAGTCAATGAAATTGCACCCTGGATCTTAGCATGAAAAGAGTCATTTTATGCAAGTAGCATGCAAATTCTATTGCAATGTAAAAACAACTTTTGGTTGAGGAGTTGTTGAATGTGAGGGAATAGCAGTCCCATTCCCCTTTCTGTCTCCTTGCTTGAGTTGTCATTTTATGTAGATCCTCTCTTAAATTTCAATGGGAGGGAATAATTCTGTGCTAATAATAATAATAATAATAATAATAATAAAATTTATTTATATCCCACCCTTTAGAAACCCAATCAGGGCGGCTCACAACCATAAAATCATATACAATACCCAAACCCAATGACCCCTCCCCCCTTAAAACAGTATTAAATCTATAAGAGTTAAAACCAACAGTTCATCAATAAAACAATTAACAACCAACAATATAAACCCACGGCAATAATCCTCAACCATCCTTAGATGGGGCCACACAAGGATCACTGGGGTGGCAGTACCCGAGGCCGGGATAATTAATCTGGAAAGGCCTGCCAGAAGAGATCCGTCTTGACAGCCCTTTCAAAGCTGTCTAACGATGTTAACTGACGGATCTCATCCGGCAGGTCATTCCAGAATCTGGGGGCGGCAACTGAAAAAGCCCTCTGGGAGGTAGCCGCAAGCTTCGATTTTTGAGGCTGCAGCAAATTCCTCCCAGAGGACCGGAGAGCGCGGGGAGGATTGTATGAGAGAAGGTGGTCCCTGAGATAGCATGGACCCAAGCCATTTAGGGCTTTAAAGGTGATAACCAACACCTTGTACCGGGCCTGGAAGCTGATAGGCAGCCAGTGGAGGGACCTCAAAACCGGGGTAATGTGGTCCCTCCTAGATGTTCCTGAGACAAGCCTGGCTGCCATATTTTGTACCAGCTGTAATTTCCGAACCAAGCACAAGGGTAGCCCCATGTAGAGTGCATTACAGAAGTCAAGGCGTGAGGTTACCAGCACGTGCACAACAGTCTCGAGATCCCTTACTTCCAGAAAAAGGTGCAGCTGGTGTATCAGCCGAAGCTGATAACAGGCGCTCCTGACCGTCGCATTTACCTGATTTGTCATCAGGAGCGACGAGTCAAGGAGCACCTCCAGACTGCGAACACAGTCACTGGAGGAGAGTGTGACCCCATCCAGGACTGGAGGTTGCAACCCAATTCTTGGTTTTGGGGCCGCTATCGTGAGCACCTCCATCTTGTCTGGATTTAGTTTCAATCTGTTTTTCCTCATCCAGCCCATTACCGCTTGAAGACATTCATTGAAAGAAGAGATGCCATTGGAATTCGAGGCCGATGAACAAGACACAGAGAAATAGATTTGGGTGTCATCAGCGTACTGATAACACCCAGCACCATAACTCTGTATTATCTCACCCAGCGCTTCATATAGATCAGGGGTTGGCAACCTTTCCCCTTTAAGGGCCGAGGGACTTCAGCTCCCAGAAGCCTCAGCCATGTTGGCCAATAGTCCCATGTTGGCCAATAGCTCCTGGGATTCTGGGAGCTGAAGTCCCTCGGCCCTTAAAGGGGAAAGGTTGCCTACCCCTGATATAAATGTTAAATAACATGGGGACAAAAAAGCCCCCTGAGGGACCCCACAAGTGAGGTCCCTCTTGCAGGAGCTACAGTCCCTGAGCAGCACACTCTGGGACCTACCCGAGAGGAAGGATCGGAACCACTGAAAAGCAGTGCCCCTGATACCCAGCCCCCTCAGGCGGTCCAAGAGGATGCCGTGATCTATTGTATCGAAAGCCGCTGAGAGGTCTAGGAGCACCAACAGGGTCACACTACCCCTGTCAATGCTCAGACGCAGATCATCGGTCAAGGCAACCATGGCAATCTCAACCCCAAAGCCTGTCCTGAAGCTGGTTTGAAATGGGTCTAGATAATCAGTTTCATCCAAGACAGCTTGGAGCTGAAGAGCAACCGCCCTCTCAATCACCTTGCTCAAGAATAGCAGCAGTGACACAGGCCTCATATCCAGGGGGTCTAGGGAAGGTTTTTTTCAGAAGCGGCCTAACAGCCGCTTCCTTCAGACAAGATGGAACATGTCCTTCCCTAAAGGATGCATTGATGATATTCGTGAGGGATCTCCTCAATGCATCCTTTCCCTGGCCAGCCATGATGGCCAGCCATAATGGGCAAGGGTCGAGAGGGCAAGTTGTCTTCCTCACCTTACCAAGCAGCTTGTCCACGTCCTTGGTACTCACAGATTGGAGCTGATCCAGTATAACTACATTGGTGGAGTCGCTGGACACCTCGCCTGATGACTCTGTTACAATAGTGTGTTAAGGAAAATGCAACATGGGACATACAGTAATAGAAATAAAATATGTATGTGATAGTCACAGTGACTAAGCAGGAACAATCATGAAGCTACACAGGTGAAAAGGATAATGTAATTTGGAAGCCTTGAGAGGCAAGGACAAAGTTATAGAGTGTATATTGAAAACACCTGTTGTAGATTGCAAACACCTGAGATTCATTAAGTAGTCAAGGTAAAATGATGAAATACTTGGGTTGGTCTTAAGTATGGGATGATCCATGTAAACCAATCAAAATGAATGTACACACCCACCGACTAGTGGGTGGTGACTAACAATGGCTATAAGTGCAATGTTTGCCAATGCATATTGTGGAGTAGTTTTGGAGATATTGTGAAGTGTAGAGATTGTGATTTGAAGGCCATATAGTATTTATATATAGTAGAATAAAGTAGATCTTTTATATAAGACTACTGAGTTGTCTGGTGTCTTGGGGGAAGATACAAGAGCCAGAAGAATCCTGGAGAAGTTTGGAGACATCTCAGGAAGAAGAGTGAGAAGGCTTGGAGAGTTTGTCAGGGTCTTCAGCCTATTCTCTGAAACTCTGCTGCTTGGGAAAGAAGCATCAACCACTGATCAAAGTTGGTCAGCTCTGCTGCATAACAAGGTGGTGAGTTAGAGCCAGAGGTGAAGAGCTACAACTCCCATCATCCCTGACATAGTGGCGTCTAGGTCAGCTCTTATCTGAGAGATTTTTTCTGCAAAGAAGTTGTTAAACGCGTCACAGCAGGCCATTGTCGGGTTAAGTAAGGGATTTGGTGCAGGGGACACCTGCGTCATCTCCCTCACCACCCTAAACAGCTCTGCTGGATGAGACTCTGCAGATGCAATACGTGCAGAGGAGAAGGCTCTCTTCGCTGCACGCATTGCCTCCCAATAGGAACAAAGAAAGTTCCTATGGCGAGTTCTGTCAGATAAGAGTCGAGTCTTCTGCCACCTGCGCTCTAGTCGTTGTCCAAACCGCTTCATCCTCCTAAGCTCAGGTGTATACCATGGCCTACGGTTTGAAGCGGGATGGTAAGGACACTTGGGAGCGACCGTGTCCATAGCCCTGGTGAGATCGCTGTTCCAAGTGTTAACCAGAGCCTCGACAGGATCACTGGCATTCCCAACCATTAACCCCTCTAAGGCTTTCTGGAATCCAATTGGTTCCATTAGCCTTCGAGGGTGGACCATTCTAATAGGTCCACCACCCTCGGCAGGACGGAAATTGGCTCTCAGTTCCATCTTGACCAGGAAATGATCTGTCCATGACAATGCGGAGGTACTTACAACCTCCGCCCACAGATATTCCTGTTCCGTACTGAAGACCGCATCGAGTGTATAACCTGCACAATGTGTGGGCCCGTCAACCAATTGGGATAGGCCTATGTTTGTCATGGTATCCATGAACTCCCGAGCCGCACCTGTTGAACTGGTCTTGAGAGGAATGTTGAAATCTCCCAAAACTAAAAGTCTGGGGGACTCCAACAAGAGCTCTGAGACCAGCTGTGTCAGCTCAGTCAGGGAGTCTGCTAGACCACGGGGTGGTCGGTAGACTAGCAAAATCTCCAAACTATCCCTGGTCTTCAGGCTTAGGTACATACACTCGAAGTGAACTGTGTTCCAGACAGGTATCCTGGTCAAGATCAGGTTGTTCTTATGGACTAGAGCCACTCTGCCCCCCCCGCCCACTTCCCCTCACCTGCTCACTGAGAGTACCCAGCTGGGAGGGCCTGTGCCCCTGTAACAGCGCTATCCTCTCCCAGCCAGGTCTCTGTGAAGCAAGCCAGGTCGGCATCCTCATCCAAGAGGAGATCATGGATAGTATGGACCTTATTCTTCACCGACCTGGCATTGCAAAGGAGCAGAGTGAGGTTCTGTGGAATGGTTGGTCTGCTCTCCAAGCCATTCTGGGAAACAGGGAACAGAAGACGAGATAGATTTTAAACTGCGAACTCGTCTTCTTTTGTAACATTCATTCACTCTGTTCCGACCATACGTCCCATTCCCCAACACTACTCCTATAGCCGCCCCTGTCTCCTTTCCAGCCTCGGGGGGGGGGGGGGGGCTATAGGACTACGGGCCAGTAAGAAAGGTGTTCAAAGTCCAATCAATAATGAAGGCTCAGTAGACCAACAGATATTAGTCTATGCCATCCTCATCCCCAATGAGTCCAAGATAAGAAATTGATCTTTAAAGACCCCACTGCCGTTGTCGTGTCCTCCATTCCAGTTGTTCCTGGCAGGGCTTAAATAGTCCTGCCCTGGGCCTCGGAGGAACACGCCTCCACCGCTGCTGGTGCTGTGCCCTGGATGGGATGGTGCTGGGCGTCTAAAAGGGCCAATACCCACCTTCCAGTGGCCCAGCCTCTACAGCCGCCGTTGTCATGACCTCTGTGCCGGGTGTTCTTGGCAGGGCTTAAATAGTCCTGCCCTGGGCCTCGGAGGAACATGCCTCCACCGCTGCCGGCGCTGCGCCCTAACCCCAGATAGGCATCCCTTTCTCTTTTCTTTTTCCATTAAACATTTATCTTCATGCCAGTTTTTCCTTTCTGAAGAGCAAAATATATAGATACCAAAGGAGAAAAAGAAGTGTATGTGTATGAATATTCAAGTATATCCTCCAACCACAGAGGCAGAACAGAAGGAAACTGATAGATTATATGAAGGAGTACAGGAAGAAATTGACAGCACATGATCACAGGATGTCAAGCTGGTCATTGGAAATTGGAATGCAAAAGTTGGAAGCAAAGAAGAAACAAAACAGTAGGCAGATTTGGATTAGGCAAAAGAAATGAAGCAGGTGAGTGTCTGATAGATTTTTATGAAGCCAATAACCTATTCATTGCAAACAAATTCTTCATACAACCAGAAAGAAGGCTATACACATGGACATCACCAGAAGGTCAACACAAAAATTAAATAGACTATATATTTGGAAGCAAAAGACGGTGGAATTCTGTACTGGTGGCCAAGACTAGACCAGGCACTGACTGTGGCACAGATCATGAATTACTCATTAAAAAAACAAGTAAGACTCAAGAAGAAAACAAATCCAGTGATTATACCCAAATATGATCTAAATAATATCTCAACAGAATTTATCGACAACATGAGAAATAGATTTGCACTACTAAACATAATAGACCAAGAACCAGAAGAACTATGGTCTGAAGCCAGGGAAATAATAAAAGAAGAATGCAGACAGACACTTTCAACAAGCAAAAACAAAGAGAAAAAATCATGGATGACAGACACAACACTACAAGCAATAAAGAAGAGAAGAGAAGAAAAACAAAAGGGAGATAGGAATAGACTAAGGGGGGGAAGCAGATGGGTGGCACGGGGCTGCCCCAGGAAGCTGCGGATCGGGGCCGAGGCATCTGCATTCCTTGGCCCCATGGCGCAGCTTCGCCGCCCAAGGAAGGAGCACTAAAATAGCGCTCCTTCCACAAATCGCCGAAGCTGCACCGGAAAAGGCTCCCGGCGCACTTTCGGCGCCTCTTCCGCTGCAGCGTGTGCGGACGCTGCAGTGGGAAGGCATCCTCAGAGCGCCGGCCATGTGGAGGGCCAGCTACTCTGACAACGTCTTCAGGAAGGGGTTGGGGCACCCAGCGTGTGGCTGCCCCTCCCCTTCCTTGCCCTGAAGATGGCGCTTTGCGCTGTCTGCTTAGCCCCTAAAAATCATGAATGTGACAGAAGACAACAACAAAAAGAGAAATACAAGAGATCTATTTCACAAGATCTGGGGAATCAAAGGAAAATTCAAACCAAAGACTGGTATGCTCTAGGACAATAAAAATAACATAATTCAAGACTAAGAAGGAACAAAAAGATGTTGGATGCAATACACAGAAGAATTATACAAAACAGATGACAAAATAAAGGACACATGGGATGAAGAGCCATATAAAGATGAACCCCAAATTCTAAAAAGTGAGGTGGAAACTGCAATAAGAAAAATAGAGAAAAACAAATAACCAGGAACAGATGATGTTCAAACTGAACTGCTGCAATCCACACTGACAGAGTCAACTCTAGTGCTAACCAACATATGTCAACAGATATGGAAAACAAAACACTGGCCAACAGATTGGAAGTGGTCAATATACATTCCTATCCACAAAAAAAGGAGATATCAAAGACTGCAGCAACTATAGGACCATAGCACTGATCTCCTATGCAAGCAAAATTATGCTCAAAATTCTGTAGCATAGACTCCAACCATACATGGAAAGAGAGATCCCAGAGGTCCAAGCAGGGTTCTGGAAAGGAAGAGGCACTAGGGACCACACTGCAAACATACAATGGCTAATGGAGCATACCAGGGAATTCCAAAAGAAAATCAGAATGTGCTTTATAGATAATAGCAAAGCCTTTGATTTCATAGATCATGAAAGGCTATGGAATGCTCTTAAAGACATAATGTGTGGTGGGTAAGTTCAACCTAGAGAATGAAGAAATAGAAATAATAAAAGAATTCCCATACCTAGGATCAAACTTTAAAAGAAATGTGGACTGCACTCAGGAAAACAGAAGAATACTAAGAATGGGGAGGGTGGCTATGAAAATGCTAGAAAAGATTCTAAAATGCAAAGATTTACAACTCAGCAGAAATCATACTCTGATTTGTATTCCCTATTATCATGTGTGGATGTGAGAGCCTGACAATTAAGAAAGATGATAGGGGAAAAAAAAAGAAATTCATTTGAGATGTGGTGCTGGATAAGAGTGCTGAGGATCCCATTGACAGCCAAAAGGACAAACAAATGGGTCCCAGAGCAGATCAAGCCGGAAACCTCCCTGGAAGCCAAGATGACCAAACTGAGGCTGTCATACTTCAGACACATCATGTATCTGATTAAAATATTGGCAAAGACAATAATGCTGGGAGGGAAGTAGGAAGGCCACATGCCAGATGAATGGACTCTATTGAAGAGGTCAGGGGTATGGGTATGGAGGAATTAAGCAGAGCAATGGATGACATTGAATTAGTCAGGATAATGGAATTCTAGTTCATCTGGAAATGCTTGCTATGGGCCTGGAATTCCATTATCCTGACTAATTCAATGTCATCCACAAATTTGGCCACTTCATGATTCATTCCCTGATTCATATATGAACAGAAAGAGAAACATCAGTATGTGTATATTTAGGTGTGGTCTCTCTTGTCATTTTATGCTCAATATTTTAATCTGATACTGGAAAGAAGAGCTATTTCCTAAGTTGATATGCTATTAGTTTCATGAGTTTATCATAAGATTGTTAAAAAGTCTTTCCTTCTTCCTGTTTCTGTGATGTAATGACATGATCCTTCCTAATTCTTTTATGGAGAATTCGCATATTCATCTTAACAGAGTTCACTTGTACACAATACATTATATTCATAGTTTGATTTGATCACTGGAGTAACTGGGAACTCCATTTGGAATAGGAAAGCTTTATGTGTGTACTGGATACATACTCAAGGATAGGCATGTTGGATATGCAGCAAAATACAACAAAATCCAAAATCCACAAAAGAAGGATGGCCGAGTAAAATGCATAAAATATAACATGCAAAGCACCACTGGTTTCTTCATCAGGCAAAAGATGTTAAAAAATCAAATGGATGAAGAAAAGTGACAATGTTAGAATCACAGGACAAATTTGCTACAAAATGTAGGTCACTTTTATTCATTACTTTTATTCTTCTGTATGATTTTTTTTTTAGTATTATGTGAGTTCTGGAGTCCCTAAAGTCCTTAGCATGAAGCTTGTAGGCCTCCTAATGTTGTTGATCTAAAACTTCCAGAGCACTGGCAAGGGACTGCTGGTTGTACAATTCCCATCCCTTAGGCAGCCAGCAGATTACTGGCTTCAAGTAAATTAAGCTTGGAATATTAATTTATTAAAAAAACCCAATATGTTAGATGTCACTAATCGGGGTGGGTGGATGTCAGAGTAACATTTTGTTTAAATAATCGTGCATCAGTAAGAGAGCCAGTGTGGTATAATGGTTTGAATATTAGACTAGGATTCTGAGAGACCAGAGTTTGAATCCCTATTCAGTCATGGAAACTACAATGCCTCAAAGCTTAGAGGAAGGCAACGGCAACCCAAGCTCTGAATAAATCTTGCCCCCAACTTCCCCTGTGTTGGGTCTCCTAGTGTCTCTCTCTCTCTGTGTGTATACCTTTGATGAAGGTTTTCTTAGGTAAGGAATACTCAGGCATGGTTTTGCCAGTTCCTTCCTCTGAAATATAGTCTGCAGCACCTGGTATTCATTGGAGGTCTCTCCTCCAAGTAGTAACCAGGGCTGACCCTGCTTAGCTTACAAGATCAGATGGGATCTGGTGCCTTTAGGGTATTTAGGCCTAGGTTCTCCTTAGTTTCTAATTTAGTCATAAATTGGAAATGACTTTAAGGCTTACAGCAGTAGCAGCAGCAGCACCACATCATATCAGTAATGTACTCATATCATGCTTTTTATTTTTATTTCTAACCATAATACACCTGAAATAGAAACATGCCCCCCTGAAATAATGTAAGTTTTTAAAAAACATTATTTCACAAAAATATCATTGACTCCATCCACACTGCAGTAATAATCCGGTTTGAGATCATTTTAACTGCCATGGCTAAATGCTATGGAATTCTGGGAATTGTAGGTTGTTGTGGCATGAGAGTGAAGTAGGCTCACTAATGTGATGGGATTGAGATAGTGGTTGATCTACCTTTAATTAGTTGATTCAATAGGTTTATAGCCAGGAGAAGCAAGTGGATTTAGATCCATATTTTTACTTGTAACACTTTCCCTTGAAGGTATAGTTCACTCATTTCTGGGTTTATAACTGCTTGTGGGTCTACTGATAATAAGATGAAGAAATGACCATGCCACATAAGACTGGTAAGGCAAGATAGATGTGGTAGTAATCATATCATTTATGAACTGAACATAACAATAGTATTTTGACACAAAATATAGATAAGAATAGGGATACTTACTAAACACTATGTACAAAGTTAATTCCACTTACTGTTAGACTTCACAGTGGTTGTCTACCAACCTAGGAACTTTTTCTTTCCACTGTGTTATTTTACTTGTGGACATGTATTAAAATATCACTGTACAGTTGCCCCTCCCAATTCGTAGGGGATCCGTTCCGGACCACCACCACCCCATGAAAATGGCAGCTTGCTAATATTGGAGCCCCATTGTAAATAATGGGATGCGTGTGGCCATTTTAGATATAGCAGTTGTCCCTCCCCATGAAGAGCGAAACCATGGACCTCAAGTCAGTGAACAGGGAGGGACAGCTGTATAGTGGCCATTAAATTATAAAATCTTCATTAGTGTGCAGTTAATCACAAGACCTAGAAGACAGTAAATCCTTTTCCTTTCACAATTTTCTTTAGCATTGCAACAGTTTTAGTTGTTCATTTTTTGAAAAAGTATTACTTAAAGATTGCACTAAAAGTTGGAGGAAAAGCTATAATGTAGTACAGTCGGCCCTCTGTATCCATGGATTCAGCAATCCACAGTTAATTATTAAGAGAAAATTACAAAAAGCAAAGCTTGATTTTGCCATTTTCACAAGGGACACTATTTTACTATGACGTTGTATATAATGGGATTTGAGCATTGATGGATTTGGTATCCATGGGAGGACTTGCAACCAAACCCTAGTAGATACAAAAAGGCCCACTGTAACAACAAACAGGTGTATGTTGCACAGTGGTGAGACAATAAATATATTCCTTGTAATTACATTTCATTGTCCATGGACTGTAAATAGCTCCTTTTGCTCATCTTTGCACTGAGCCACACATCCACAAACCTTAAAAGCCATAATGAATTCAACAACTCAAGTATCCAACATTGAGTGACTCTGAGTTGAATGTTAACACCAACTGGTATGTTCTTAGACTCTGTCTGCACTGCAGAAATAATGCAGTTTCACACTGCTTTAACTGTCACGGGCTCCATCCTATGGAATCCTGGGATATGCAGCTTGTTGTGGCACCAGGCACTCTGGCAGAGAAGGCTAAATGTTTCACAAAACTACCAATCCCAGAATTCCATAGCATTGATCCATGGAAGTTAAAGTGGTGTCAAACTGCATTATTTCTGTAGTGCAGATGCAACCTAATATTGAATTTAGGCCATAATAATTTGGAAATAAAGCAAATATACCACTCTCTTTTTCAAGGATGGCTAAATGCTGTTAGGAGCACTCTTTTTATGTATTAGTTCACACATACCAATTTATTACACAAATTCTAATTTGGTGTCACCGAACCCTAAAACTTTGGATGTCATTTCCTGGCAATTTTATATAGATGTTGAATAGCATGGGGGACAAAACTGAGCCCTGAGAGACCTCATAGGCCAATCTTCAGATTGTCAAACAGGTACCCCCCAGGATCCTGTCAAAGAACTGGAACCACTGCTGAACATTGTTCCCAAGTCCCATCCCAGAGAGGTGGCCCAAAAGGATAACATGTCCAATGGTACTGAAAGCTTCTGAGAGGCCAGCAGAATAAACTCCCTTGCCTGGTTCCCCATGTAGGTCATCCACCAAGGTGACCAAAGCTGTTTCTGTCTCATAATGAGGCCTGAAGCCAAGTTAAGTTTCCATTACATAGGGAAAATAAATACATTGTATATTTCATTGTATATTTCATCATAATGTATTTTTACTTTTCAATAACCTTTGAATCTGGCATGTACTTTTTTTCCTGCCGTTTTCTTCATGTCCCTTAGGACTTTGGAGAAAGAAGGTGAGAGAAAATGAGGAGAAGGGAGGTTAATGAACTTGCCCAAATGCTGTGAACCTCATAACAGTAACTCCTGATAGATAACAGTAGAGAACACACAGTAGACAGGCATCTTACAGTTCTATACTATCAGTAGTAAATGACTACTTTGCCTCTGACCCCTCAATAACCAGTCAGGTAGAAAGAATACAGAAATCCTCCTCCTCCTCCTCCTCCTCCTCCTCCTCCTCCTCCTCCTCACCACCACTATAACCATCAAAATAAATCTGAATAGCAAATTCAGGTTCTACCAATAAAGAAGAAGAAGGTATTAAAATGCTCAAGGGAAACAGAGGATCTGCAAAATTAGGGGGAAACATTCAAAGAAACTAATATGACAGCCCACATCCACCACCAAACTGGCCAATAAAGAGCAAGTATGCTTGATGGCCACAGAATGGTGAGCATCTGTTGGCCGAGAGTTGAGATGGGGTTACAATGGAATCAACTGTGATATCCTGAGTGGCATGGTTGGCTGGGTGGAACACCAAAAAACAGTCTTCACCTCATCACTTTGTTGCATCCCCACTTCAATTTTCTGCTCCTGACATGCAGAAAATGAAAGGTTTATTTATTTATTTATTTATCCAAGTTTTATTTCTTGTTTATTTGTCTTTGTCACACATTCTGCCATTTTGCCTGAGGGAACAATCTATTGAGCTAAAAATAAAATTTCCTGTTTGATGGAAGTGTCAGTGAAGAAGAGTGGGGGAGTGAGTTTTATCTCTCATCTCAAATACTTTTAAGGAGCTGTTTTTTGAAGTCAGGCACAAAAACAGATGGAGTTTTGTTAATGCAGAGTTATTACACATTGCTTTTTGAGCAGCATTCAGTTTCCTGCATGGGCCAAACTGTGCGCTCCTCATGAACATGGATCTGACTACATGACTAATGCAATGCACTGTTTAGGTCTGAAGACCAACACACTACTTAAACTATAGCTATTCTTACCTTTTTGTATTTCTCCCATAAGAGGGCCAAAAGCATGGTTCCATATCAAGGAAAGAAAGAAAAATGCCACAGTGCAATTAGTATATCAGCCCCAAGACATTTCCTCAGAAATATTCATATCGCCCTGCAAGTTTCAGTCCTAGACTATCATTTTCTAGTTCTCACTGTGCTGCCATCTGGTTCAGCTAGCATTTTGAGTTTTCAGACTTGCCCTGCCTCCCCTGTACCTGTCTGACACACAATACTTCAGCAAAGAACAGAAATCAATGGGAAAAGAGAGGATAGCTCTACAGCAGCCCTCTACAGCTTTGATTGCTGCCAGCTCCTGCATCTCATCTTCAATACTCTGGCTGACATGTGAAATGAGGGTCACTTGGCAGGTGATTCAAAGATGCACCTGTTTGGCACAAGGAAAAGTTGTCCATACTGCTTTCCGTCTCTGCCTATCTTTGCTGCTATTATGGAAAGTAAAAGAATTCCCAATTATGGGCTTAAAAAAAGAGTGAGGAGTGGAAGATATTAAATGAAATCACAGTCAGAAAGGAACACACAGCAGCATCTGTGAAGCAAATGCACAAATTGGAAGATAAGCATTTGAAATAATCTAATTTCTGTAGCATTGTAGAGTTTTGTTTAATTTGATTGTAGACTTGTATGTAGGCCCCCTAAATTGATTTCAGAACAGTTGGCAGCAGTTGGTGGACATTTTCTTGGCGTATATTGTTATAATTTTTTAGTGTACCAATAATTTATAAAGGAGATGTAAATGTTTGCAAAGGGAAAAGAAATATTTTCCAGCATATTGAGAGAAAATGCTTCAAGCATGAAAATGAATCTTACTATAGATTTACTAGAGTACTACCTAACCAAAACCTTTTAAAACAAAGTATGGCTTGCTGTCAGAGCATATTTAAACATCAGGAAAGGTTCCTCATTTACATTTATAGGCATTTTGTTAAAATTTCATAATTACCAGCCATTTTGTACAGAGCTGATTTTATTATTAAAACAAGGGAATTATCAATAAGCTCTAACTGTGTAGTGCTATGCATGTAAACACAGAAATAAATTCCATTGGACTAAATCCAGTTTTTAGTCCCAACTAGACTAGATGATGGATTCAATTGACTACATAATTTACCATTCAATATTCACCATGTCAACTCTAGTTGGGACTAGTAAAGCAAAGCAAAGCAGCTTCATTTATATACCGCTTCATATCGCGCTATGGGATGTCTAAGCGGTTTATAACTGTAAGCTCATTGCCCCCCAACAGCTGGGTACTCATTTTAGTGACCTCGGAAGGATGCAGGCCTGAGTCTAGCCTGAGCCCTGGCTAGTATTGAACTCGCAACCTTGTGGTCTATGAGTGAGTGGCTGCAGTACAGGCATTTAACCACTGCGCCACTAGGGCTCCTGTAATTGGATGTATGCCACTGAGTCCAATTGGGATGGCTCCTAAGAACACTCTTCACCATTTTAGTCACCCACCTCTGGACATGCTCCAGTTTTTCAACATCCTTTTTAAATTGTGGTGCCCAGAACTGGACACAGTATTCCAGGTTGGGCCTGACCAAAGCAGATTACAGTGGCACTATTACTTCAGTTGATCTAGATACTATACTTCTACTAATGCAGCCTAAAATCACATTAGCCTTTTTAGCTGCTGCATCACACTGTTGACTCATGTTCAACATGTGGTCTACTAGGACTCCTATATCCCTTTCACATATAGTCTTGTTAAGCCAGGTGTCCCCCATCTTATCACATTTCATTTTTTGCCCAAAGTGCAGTACCTTACATTTCTCTGTGATGAAATTCATTTTGTTAGCTTTGGCCCAGCTTTCTAATTTATTAAGGTCATTTTGAATTTTCATCCTGTCCTCTGGGATATTAGCAATTCCTCCTAATTTGGTGTCATCTGCAAATTTGATAAGCATGCCCCCTGTTCTTTCATCCAAGCCATTGATAAAGATGTTGAATAACACTGGGCCCAGGACAGAACCCTGTGGAACCTGAGTGGTCACTTCTCTCCAGGATGAAGAGGAGCCATTACTGAGCACCCTTTGGATTTGGTCAGTCAATCAATTACTAATCCACCTAACAGTTATATTGTCTAGCCCACATTTTATTATCTTGTTTGCAAGAATATCATGGGGAATCTTGTCAAAAGCTTTACTGATATGCTCTTGTCATCTACCAAGCTGGCAATTTTATAAAAAAAAGAAAGAAAGAAAGAAAGAAAGAAAGAAAGAAAGAAAGAAAGAAAGAAAAAGAAAAAGAAAACAGAGAGAGAGAGAGATCAGATTAGTATGGCATGACTTGCTTTTGAGAAACCCATGCTGACTTTTAGTGATTATGGCATTCCCTTCTAAATGTTCACAGACTCTCTGTTTAATGAACCATTCTAGAATCTTTCCCGATATTGATGTCAGACTAACTGGATGATAGTTGTTGGGATCCTCTTTTTCCCCCTTTTTGAAGATGGGGACAATGTTTGCCCTCTTCCAGTCTGCTGAGACTTCTCCTGTTCTCCAGGAGTTCTCAAATATTATTGCCAGTGGCTCCGAGATTACATTTGCCAGTTCTTTTAATATCCTTGGATGTAGTTCATCTGGTCCTGGAGACTTAAATTCACTTAGGGCCTCTATAGACTGGCCCAAAGGGCTGGCCTGGAGGCAGAGATGGGGAGAGGCAGCCACACGCCGGCCGCCCCACCCACACGCTGAGGACGTCCTGATGCCGTGCACCATTATACACAGCACGCGGCGTCAGGTACAGTATTTTGACATGCTCAAAAGGAAAGATTGGGGCCGTGGGGTGCGTCAGCCTCGGCCCCAATCTGCTGCTTCCTGAGGTGGCTCTCTGCCAGCCCTTTGGGCCCATCTGCAGAGGCCCTTAGTTTAACCAGGTATTCCTGTACTACCTCTTTACTTATTCTGTGCTGCATTTCCCCTATTGTGTCCTCTGCTCCAGTTTCCTCAGGTTGAGCACTCTTTTCCTTTTGTGAGAAGACTGAGAACAAAGTATTGAGTAGTTCTGCCCTTTCTCTGTCCCCTGTTAGAATTTCTCCATCTTACCATTTCCTTTTTCTTTTGCTATGGACATACCCCCAAAAGCCCTTTTTATTGTTCCTAACCCCTCTAGCAGGCCTGAGCTCATTCTGCTCTTTGGCTTTCCTGACTTTACACCTACATGTGCTAGTTATTTCTTTGAATTCCTCTTTGGTGATTTTGCCCCTTTTCCATTTCTTATACATCTCGTTTAAAACTTAGTTCAGTTAAAAGTTCTTTTGTTATCCAACCCATTTTCTTGAGACAACTCCCATTTTTCCTTCTCATTGGAACAGTTTCACATTACAACACTTTACAGGATGGGCTTCCATTGTACAAGAAGAGGGGGGCAACAGTCCCCAACAGAGTCATAGGAGAGTTGAAATCCAGAAGAGTAGAAAGTAATGGGTTCCCTGCTCAAAGACTGAAAAATGTCACCACCTTTTGCAGTGCCTTGTTATGCAGTGAGTACCACAGTTGTGAAACATAAAATGTCGTGTGGTGCCCTGTTGCACAATATCCAAATTTTCTAACATGAGTGTGTATTGTGTCAGTGATGTAGAGCCATCATTGTAAAGTAATGCATCATACTTTGTGTATCTGCCCAGGTGTACATGTGTGCCTGCTTGTATGTACATGTGGAGACTGGACAGTAAATTTTAAGAATATTCATATTTAGTTTTCAAATACAAACTGATGTTTTTATCCCCCTACCCTATTTTTAACAACAAGAAAGGAATGTTCTGCTACTTCAGGTGGGGGCCTTGATTCCTTTGGCTATGTCTATGTGATGGAATACGCCATGGAAATGATGCTACTTCTTTATAAATAACATATCTGTCATATTAATTTTCATAAATACAACTAAATAGCCACATGTTTGAGATGTACAGCAGTCAGTGTCTAAGTGGTAAACATGATACTGTGTGATTGTTAAGCAACTGACCTCCTCCCCTTCATGGTTCAGTAAAGCATAAAATATTCACAGTGCAGAAATGTTGTCTTATTGGAGCACATCTGTAATATACTACATTCCATATTTAAGGGTGAAGACAGATATAATACAGAAAGAGATCATGGCACATCCCTTAGCTACAGACTGTCTCCTATTTCCTTCCAGCTTTGTAATATAAATGACAGGTGCGTATTCCAGGGAATTGAACACTGGCTCAGCCATTAGTCTTGCCCATCTTTCCCATACTTCAATCACACTGTCATTTTTTCTTCTTCTTTCCTTTTCTTTCTTTCTTTCTTTCTTTCTTTCTTTCTTTCTTTCTTTTTTTCTTTCTTCCTCTCTTTCTTTTTCAGATATTGCTTGCAAGTTTTAGTGCTCAGGGGTAAACTGCACTGAGCATGGGAAAGATAATATATCAATATTTTATTCATCATGTTCATTTATGGATGACTTTTTAAAAGTGCAGAACTAGAATCAAGCTGAAAAATATGGAACTTTTGATCCATCAATACTCCATTTTGGTAATGTTGCAAAATATTTATTTATTTATATTTGAGTTACAGTCCACCTCTCTCCCAACATTGGGATTCAAAGAGGCTCATATGAAGATTTAAAAAGATATTTTTAAAAAACACTAGAAGGTGTTCTTCAAGAGTGAGACAGTTATTACATGGAGACAACATGCACAGCAAATGTATCAAATTATTCCTGCTCTTCAACACCCTCTACAGACAATCTAGATCAGGGCCGAGGGACTTCAGCTCCCAGAAGACTCAGCCATGTTGGCCAATAGTCCCATGTTGGCCAATAGCTCCTGGGATTCTGGGAGCTGAAGTCTCTCGGCCCTTAAAGGGGAAAGGTTGCCTACCCCTGATCTAGATCTTCTCATGTGGACTGGAGAAACCACTGGATTTCAGAGGGCATGAAGAAAGAAGAAAGGGAGAAGTGGGAAGGGTTAAGGAAGGCAAAGAAGCCTTTCCTGTCCATATGAGTAGGTGGGCAGAGGATGATCCTTCAGGTTGTTTCCCAGCATTTCTCATGGCTCCCACAACACTTTGATTGAGCAGAAAACCTTGATGAGAAGAATCATGGACTGAAGAGACTCTTTGCAGTTTGGGACTTGTTCTGCGAAAAATTCACATGTGGTTGCTTTGCACCGAAAACATTTTTGGTGCAAAAAATAGAATTATTTTCTGTGCAAAAACTGCTGTGATTGTGAATTTATTCATTGCACATTACACATGGTTTATTTGTATAGAAAACAACATTTTCCATGCAGGAAAAATATTTCAGTGGTGACACCCATGTGCAAATTTTGTACAAAATAACTCCTGATTTGCAAATAGGGCCTGAAAACTTTCAAAACTTTTCTTGCAGCAGGAAGAAAATGGTTAAAATTACTCATTGTTAACTTAGTGAAGAACTGTATCCATAACTCAGTGAAGAACTACTTCTAAGTGAAGACCTTGATGTTGTTACAATGGCGTCCACCAACTGCAGTCACAAACTCGATTGCAATTTAGGTCCTCAATCACCACTTGCTTAGTTTCCAAATGCTTTTCAAAGGGAGCTCCAGCTTTTCAAAGGCAGAGTGTGTTCACATTAATCTAAGGTTCCCTTTACCTCATGTATACAACTTATTTTCCAAAATCTACAAACATTTTCTAGGCAAATCACATAATCAGAGCTTCATCCTTATGCATATGTCTAGATGTGAAGCTGGCACGGGGGGGGGGGGGGTCAGTTAAATAGTGTCTTTCCAGTGAGAACAAAACAAACCCAAACCCAAAACATTTGTATTGTTTGGCTTTCATAGAATCATAGAATCATAGAGTTGGAAGAGACCACAAGGGCCATCCAGTCCAACCCCCTGCCATGCAGGAACTCCCAATCAAAGCATCCCCGACAGATGGCCATCCAGCCTCTGCTTAAAGACCTCCAAGGAAGGAGACTCCACTACTCTCCGAGGGAGTGGGTTCCACTGTCGAACCGCCCCTACTGTCAGGAAGTTCCCCCTAATGTTGAGGTGGAATCTCTTTTCTTGCAGCTTACATCCATTGTTTTGGGTCCTAGTCTCTGGAGCAGCAGAAAACAAGCTTGTTCCCTGCTCAATATGACATCCCTTAATCAATTAAACTAATTAATGTTTTAATTTACTAGCTAACCTTTCTCTTTATGAAATGTAATAGTGATTTTAGAGTTTTATAGCCATAGGTCTATTGCTGTGCTACATGGATGAATATGAAATGGTTCAAGTGCTGGCTTATTGTGTCTTGCACTGCTGCAACATGCTGCTGTAGGTGTTGAGCTAACAATGAGATGGGTGGGAGGAGAATACATTTTTATGACAGACATGGGATTGCAGCATTCAGATGATTTGTTTGAAATACAGAAAAAGTAACAACTTTAGTTGTTTTGGATGAACAGGAAGTGAAAGTTACTTTCTCTCTCAAGATATGTATGTATAAAGATAGCTAATAATTTGGGGAGAAACACAAAACCTATAATTCTAACAAATTTCTTTTAAAAAAGTAAACTTCCAAACTCTGTTTAAAACTATTTCTTCTACAGCAGAAGAACTACCCAGGTCTTATGTTGTCATTGTTGTTGTTAACTGCCCACGAGTCAATCTCAATATGGCAACCCTATGGATGAGACACCCCCAAGACCCCCAATCCTCCACTGCTCTGCTTAAATCCTGCAAACCCATACCACATGAACTCCTTAATAGAGTCCATCCATCTGGCATGTGGCCTTCCTCTCTTCCTACGTCCCTTCACCTTTCCCAGCATTATTGTCTTTTCTAATGAGTCCTCCCTTCTCATGATGTGTCCAAAGTATGACAGCCTCAGTTTGGTCATCTTGGCTTCCAGGGAGGTTTCTGGCTTGATCTGCTCTAGGACCCATTTGTTTGTCCTTTTGCTTGTCCATGGGATCCACAGCACTCTTCTCCAGCACAAATCTCAAATGCATTGATTTCCTTCCTATCATCTTTCTTAACTGTCCAGCTCTCTCATCCATACATGGTAATAGGGAATACGATAGCTTGTATGATTCTAACTTTTGTGCTCAGTTGTATATCTTTGCATTTTAGAATCTTTTCTAGTTCTTTCATGGCTGCCTTCCCCATTCTTAATCTTCTGTCTTATACTGGTCAAATACCAACAAAAACCATTCCAGCTTGTCATTATCTGTCTCTTTGCTCCACTGTGAATTATCATATCATGATTCAGGTTGTCTTTGTCCAGATTCAGTGGATTTTCAGATGTGGACCAACGTGGATGGAGATGGTTTGTTAACAATTACTCATGCTTTGGTGATTGCTCATTTAAACTAAGGCAATGTTTCAAGCTTCAAAACAGGGATGAAAAGTTATTAAATAGGCAATTCTGCATGTACTTTGTCAATTAGGTTGTCCAATTCCAAGCTAACGTTTGAATTACCTCATTTGAATTATAGTACATGAAGCTGTCTTTGAAGAATATTTGGAAATTTTATTTACTTATATTTTATGTATTGCACTTTTATCCCACCTTTTTCCCCAAAATGAGATCCAAGGTGACATATCAAAGTGTTGCAGCTGTACAGGGATTCATTACATGATTTCCCCTGTTAGAACAGCTCCACTGCCTATTGGCCCATTTCTGAACACAATTCAAGTTATTGCTTAGGATATATAAAGTCCTATGTTGTTTGGATCCAAGCTATCTGAAAGACCTGGATGGGCTGCATAAGAGTTTAATCTTTAGAGGCACATTTGGTGAGGATGCAAGCTACAGCCTTTTGGGAAGCCACTCCCAGATTACTATCCCTCTACCAGGAGGCAAGTGCATTTCTATTGAGGCACGCCTTCAGGAACTGAATATCTGATGCATTTACCTCCTGGCAGAGGGACATTTTAATATTGTATTGATTATTACTGAATAATTTTACCTGGTTTAAATTTGTCTATGACCATTTTAACTTGTGTCTTAATACATATAATGTGTTGTGTTTTTATGGATATTATTATTATTATTATTATTATTATTATTATTATTATTCACTCCTAGATTCACTCTAGATTGGCTGCTAAATAACATCTTCTGGCCTGTCCCGACCCCAGTCCACCTTAAAAGCCAGCTGCTGGATCAGATGAAAAAGGTCTATTCTGCTGGTGATCAGGGTACAAGGAGCATGAGGCTTTCACCCCTTTCCTGCCAACAAGAGAGGCTGTGAGAAGGACTTGTGACGGGGTCATACTTTGGATGGATGTGGCCTCACTTGCTAGCAGGAGGGGGTAGAAACTCCCTTATCCTTGTGCCTCAATTGCCAGCTGATTCCTGAAAGTAAATGGGCTGCTGGATCAGCAGGTAGACTGAAGTGGCATTTATATAGATTAACAGTGAGTCCCATTCAGGAGAAAAGAAGAATATTAAATAAATAAATAAATAAATAAATAGCATGTCTTTTCTCGATTTCCTCAATATTAATATATTTGTTGCTTTTTTATTCTATTTGAATTTTGTATTTATTTGTGAGCTGAGCAGCAAAATTGTATTACAGGGTGGTTATGAAAACAGAATATTAGGGGAAAAATCAGTGCCGTGTTTATATATCACTAACACACTCACAAAGACACAGGGATATATATTTATACATGCATTCATAGCACTTCAGTTAAGCTTCATGTTTTTGTAGATATGAAATGCTTTGCTCATTTTTATTTAAATAATCTCATTGCTGAAGACTTGAAGTCTTGATTTATGTCAGTAAAATGTGGCTTATTCTGCCCATAGTGGGCCTTCAGCTACATTATATAATTGCAAAACTGCCAGTGAAGACATCAGTTTTGTTCAGTTTAGGGCAGAAGCAATATCTGAACTCCCTCCTGTTTGCATGCCAGCCCATAAATCTTGACGACTGATGTTTTGTACTACTCATTATTTTCATCAAAGCTCTCTAAACACAGCCAAATCCTGATGTCACTGGTAGCTTAGCCAATCACCTATTGTAAAAGTTGTGGCAAAGCACGCTGGGAAATCTCGTGGTACTGAAGGCAACATGAGATTTCCTGTGGAATTTTAAGATTATATAGCCTCGTGCTGCCATGTGGCGGCAGCCATTTTAGAGCCGCAGCTGAGCGAGTCACATCGCTTAGCTGCTTTCTCTGGCTACTGGCGAGGCTTTGGGCCTAGCAATTCTTCACTCTACTTTTGCTAATTGTTTGGTGAGAGATTTTGAGTACTGCGTGGAGGAGATCAATTTTGCGCTTGTCACTTCAGCGGCTTAAGGAGCGGCCTACAGTACCTCGAACACCCGGCTAGGGTGGACACCAAGCTGAGGTGGGTGCTGCATTAGGTGGCTCTCTGACGGGTGCACGGACCATGTTGGCTGAACTTGAGGCCTAGTGGCATCCCGGTGACTCTGGACCAGTAAGGTCGGGGTTTCACTCATCCGGTGGGGTGGGGTAGGCCACGTCCAGCCTCCATGGGCTCAGCGATCTCCCCCTATGGTGGGTGTTTGTTGGAAAGGGTCCCCGTTTGGGTCCCAGTGGACACCTTCCCCGTGTGTTTGCCAGTGAAGCTTCCTAGTGGTTGGTGTCTTGAGACTTGGGAAGGGTGACCTTGCAGCCTGGTGTAGTCATCTGAAGCGGGTGGCGCATTTGGTGGACCCGTGCTTGCAGCTAGGTGCACACTTGCGCAGGATAATCCCCTGCAGCAAGGCCCAATCAAAAAGGCGCGCAGCTCCTGCTGTGTCAGGTCCTGGACACTGCTCCAAAGAGGCCCTCAAAAATGGCCAGCAGAGACGGCGAAATTGTAGCACAGCTCACACAACTGGGCAAGACCATGCAAGCCTGTGTTGCAGTGTGCAATCAGCTTGCTCAAAAGGGGCTTCAGGCTACAGCTGCTAACCCCTCTGTCAGCACTTCTGCTTTGCAAAACACAGAAGTGCTGCCCCCTCAACCTTTGCCTGAGTCTCAGGCGGTCGACATAGCGCGTGGTCCTCTGGTGTCTATGGCTATGGAGGTAGGGCAACCTACCATAGCCGATGTGTGGGAACACCTGCAAAGGGTTCCAGGTGTGGGCCAACAGGGTGCTGCTGGCCCTGTGTCCGATCAGCCTACCTTAGCAGATCTATATAACCTCCTGCGTGGAGCGGTTTTTCCAGGTGGAGGCATGATAGAGCGGACCTCCGAGGCGGGGAGAGTGGACCAGGCAGGTGTCTCTACTTCTCAGATGGATACCCGAGATGTTGCAGGGCCACATTTCGGGGAAACTCCACAGTCAGCTGGTGATGCTTCCCAGCAAGCTTCTACATCAGGTGTGTCTCTTTCTACCCCTGCAGAGGCATCATGGCCCACCTCGGTATGGGTTCCAGGTGGGCAGGTCTGACTCGAGGGCTCAGGTGGGGCAGCCAGTGGTTTCAATGGCTGGTGAGGTATCAAGAGTGTCTTCTTTTGGAATGGTTGGTTTGGCAGGAGTGGATAGGGTAGGGGAATGCAACCCATATGCTGGAATGTCCACTCCCCTGGGCTTGCACCTTCCGCTTACCACCAAGGAAAGAATCGGGAAAGGGGAATATATAGACTTATTCTCCCTTACTTTTCACGACCCTGAACCAAGGATTATGGTAAAAGATGGTATAGTGTTTAGCCTCCCCAAAGAGTTCCAGGCGTTTAAACACCCTAAGCTGGAACGTAATTTTGTCAACTGGATAATGGGTTTCACTATATACAGGGGAGTTGTGGAGGAAAAAGAACCTCATAGGTCACCTGATTTCTCCAAATAACAGGAGATCATGATCAAAGCATATACTAACTGCCATCACAATTCTCGCGGTGCAGCATGGTTGCAATATGATGAGCAGTTCAGAATGAGGGCTGCACAAGACCGCTCTCTATCCTGGAGACACGTACAATCTGAGCTGTGGGCAGATGTAATGGTGGGGGCCTCCCCTTAGAGCCGTTGTGACAATGGGTTTGTGCCCATGGTTACACAGCCGAGAGGGCAAAATGCAAGGCCTAGCATGGGAGAAATTAAGCAATTTGGTGTTTGTTGGGACTTCAACGCAGGTAAGTGCAGGAGACAACCCTGCAGGTTTGACCACAAGTGCAACACCTGTGGGGGGGAATCACCCCGGAGCTTCCTGTGTTAGAGGCAGGAGGTCAGGAGTTGGGGGCACACCCCAGCCATTGTCACCAGGACAGAAAAAGCACCGTCACCAGTTAATGTGGAGGCACTGGTAGCATGGCTCTGGTTATACCCCAACAGGGACTCAGCCTCTTATATATTCAATGGGTTTTCTATGAGTGTTCACATCACTTACTCAGGTCCCAAGGATTATTGTTATGAGCCTAATGCTCGTTATGTGAAGGATTTGCCGGCTATAGTAAGAGAAAAACTGGCTAAAGAGGTTGCAGTGGGAAGGATTTCAGGCCCTCATGATCACTTGCCAATTACTACCCTTCGCTTATCCCTTCTGGGTGTGGTGCCCAAGAAGGCCCCAGGGGAATATAGGTTAATCCACAATTTATTTTACCCAAAGGGGGATTCCGTTAATGATGCCATAGACCCAAATCTAACATCTGTTAAGTACGCCTCCTTTGACTCAGCGGTTAAGATGGTCAGGGCATTAGGCGGGGGGGCACTGTTGGCAAAATGTGATATAAAGTCTGCCTTCAGGTTGCTCCTGGTACACCCTGATGACTTTGATCTCTTGGGTTTTCAATTTGAAGGAAACTATTAGTTCGATAAAGCCATGCCAATGGGGTGCTCTATTTCCTGTTCAGCTTTTGAAACATTTAGCACCTTCCTGCATTGGTGTGCTGTCAAGAGGTCAGGCAATACTGCAATCACCCACTACTTGGATGATTTCTTCATAGCCGGAGCTCCCAATTCGTCAAGATGTAGTGATACTTTAGCTGCCTTTCAGGTTTTAATGGTGGAGTTGGGAGTTTCTTTAGCAGAAGAAAAGACAGAGGGTCCTGACACACAGCTTACTTTTTTGGGGATTGAGATGGATACCATTGCTGGGATATCTCGTTTACCAAATGACAAGCTAATGGCTATGAGGGAGCAGGTTAGGTCAATGATGGGGAAGCACAAGGCTACACTTTATGACTTTCAATCCCTTAGAGGCTTGTTAAATTTTGCATGTAAGGTAATAATTCCGGGATGAGCATTTTGTGCATGACTTTATAGAGCCACTAAAGGGGTTTCTCTTCCACATCATCATATAAAAATCACCAAAGGGATTCATGAGGACTTGAAGGTCTGGGAGTCATCTTTGGAACAATTCAATGGAATTTCATTCTGGAGCTCTGAAATGCTGCTGAGGGCAGATTTTCAGGTACACTCTAATGCTGCTGGTGCCCACGGATTTGGAGGTTATTGGAATGGGCAGTGGTCTGCCGAGGCCTGGCCTCTGGCTTGGTCAGAACGTGGTCTGACCAGGGACCTGATGTTTTTGGAACTTTTTCCCATAGTTGTGGCGGTACACTTATGGGCAAATCAATTTGCAAACAAGACCATCTGGTTTTGGTGTGACAACCAGGTGGTGGTTCAGGTAGTAAATTCCCAGTCCTCCAAGTCCTCAATGGTAATGAACTTGGTTAGGGCCATGGTGACTCGGTGCTTGATGTTCAATGTTTTGTTTCAAGCTCACCATGTGCCGGGTTTGCTTCACCCTTTGGCGGATGCCCTCTCTCGTTTTCAGTTCTCCAGGTTTTGGCAGCTGGTGCCCGAGGCTTTGACGCACCCATTGGAGGTAACAACTCTTCTATGGACCCTTGGAGACTAGAAATCGACAGGGCGATCCTTCAATCTATCGGCCCATCTACACGCAAGTCTTATCAGACAGCTTTGAATGCATTTAGACAGTTTTTGTTGGAATTAAGGGAGATAGAGGTCTGGCCCATTAAGGTGGACCTCGTTCTTCAATTTATAGTGTATCTTAGGCAAATGGGTTTGTCTCCTGTTACTATCAGGGGTAGGTTGGCTGCCCTGGCCTTTTATTCCAAGGCTAATGGTTATCATGACCCTACCGTAGATTTTAGGGTTAGGAGAGCTTTAGAGGGTTGGACTAGAGAATCTCCTGTTGTTAAGGACACTCGCCTCCCAATAACTGGCCCACTTTTAGTAAAATTATGGCAACACTTAGCCAATGCTTGTTTTTCACTCGAGGAATTGGCTTTGTTCAAGGCTGTGTTCGCTATAGCTTTCTTTGCAGCCTTGAGAATTAGCGAGCTTGTCCCTGGCTCCCACAATGATCAATCTGGTAGGGCACTCCTTCTTTCAGATGTCATATTATTAGAGAATGGGATTCAAATTTCCATCAGGCGTTCAAAGACCAACCAGTTAGCTAAAGGTCAGTCTATTACCTGAGCTAAGGCACCTGAGGGTCAAATCTGCCCTGTGCTGGCACTGGCAGATTACTTAAAGGTTAGACCAAAGCTGCCAGGATATTTGTTTGTGCATACATCAGGTATGCCTCTAACTCAGTTTCAGTTTAGGGCGGTTTTGAAGGAGACTTTGAGGCGAGCCAACTTACCTCCCACTCACTTTTCTTTTCATTTTTTCCGTATTGGTGCAGCGACCGCCGCGGCTGTTCATGGGCTAAGTGATGCTGATATTCGCCGAATTGGACGGTGGTGATCAAAGGCATTCAAATCTTACATACGCACTTGATGGAACTGTCCAATTTGTGTTAAAACTAATTGACCTTATTTGTCATTCATAGCAGGCTTCTTCTGTGGAAAGATCTGGATAGTGGGCCACAGTCTAGTGTTCTGGGCACAACGCCATACAGTGGAACGTTGCGACCCCACCTTGGGATTGGCAAACATTGGCAGCCTGCAATGGTTTGGTTGCAGGGGCATGCAATGGGGAGCCCTACTTCCCATGATTATTGAACTTTTAAGGACCCGTCCACACCCCCGGGTTTTAGTAATACACCTGGGAGAGAATGACCTAGTGAAAATTCTGTGTCTCCAGCTTGCGAAGCAAATGGTGAACGACTTGCAGGAGATAAAGACGCTGCCATTAATGGCGCATGACGTTGGCTCAATCGTTCTGTGTCTAAAGAACTGACCAGATTGAGCATTTTTGTAATTGACCATGTCGGCACTCAGATATCCATGTTGGCATTCAGATATCCTCAGCTGTACAGGGGGGATGGGGTACACCTCTTTTCTGAGGATTCTGAGGTTTATGTGCAGTAACTTTCTGAGCACATCAAGAAAGCGGTCTGTGGGGGGAGGGGATGCCAAGCTAGGCTGGCCCCCCTTGTGGCGGGTAATGACCCTCTACCCACAGAAAAATAATTGGCTAATTAAAATTTGATTGAGATAAATTAGTCTAAATTAAATTAGGGGAAGTCATGTCAGTAGTTAAATTCATGACGTCATTAATTTGGTTACCTCATATACAGACATATGACGTAATTTCCGGTTGGGAGGGGCGAAATTGTTTGTTATTGTTATTTACATGCTTTGTCACATGATGTGAGGGACCATCCACTTGGAATTGGTTACACCTTCACATACACATGTGACAAAGCATTGTGTATTTAATTGTAAATTGTTTTGTAAATAGACCCTGTACAGCAAAATAAAGTTGTGGCCAGTTTATACCCATAAGAGACGTCGCTTGTCCTTTGTGCTGGTGCAATGTCAATTTTATTTACCTGCATTTCATTTTGATTGCAGTCATAAAACTGTGTTCTTAAATGTCAATAATAATTCTCAACAACATAGAATTGTGAGGAGAGGGGCAAAACATATTCAGGAATCAGACAACTCTATTTAAAATCTCTCTAAGTATCCACAAAGATGAACATTTATAAAGATTACAAAAATGCACAAATGGCCTGATGTGATGATGTGTTTTTATAACAATGACAAGTTAAGAAGTCTTGGGTTTTGCATCCAGGTGCCCTCTGTGTATTTGAAGCCTTGCAGGTGGTAAGAAATTCTTTCACAGTATACAATTATAGTACTTCAGTTGCCACTGCTGCATTCAGTGTCAGTAGAAAAGGAGCCATCCGAGACAGGGTTAATTCCAGTTGATGCCCAAGTGATGCAAGGGATCATGTTCTATTTTTGAAGAATATTTCCTATCCGACTCCTAGTTCCTCCTCTGCTTTCTCTTGGATTTATTTGTTTTCCTCCATCTTCCTTGCTATTTTCCCCAGTGAACATCAACTAAGTTCACTCAGGAGGGGAAGGTGGAAAGCCTAAGGAAACAATCCAGTTAGGTGCCACACCTAAGCAGACATCCCATAAAATGTGCTCATGCACTTGCACACATTCTGGTAGCCCTTTTGAATCCTTGGCAGAAGGAAGCCATTTTAAGCAAGCTTTTCCAATATCTTTCTCAATTCCTATGTCATTTTTCAATCAAGATTCATGGCTGAAATAGCTTTCTACATGGTTGCTAATGAGCTTAAAGGGTTGAGCCAACTGCCTCCCCCAGGCCACTCCACATCCAAACAACCAAGGCCTCCATCTGCTTCACACACTACTCCTGCTCCCCCAGTTCTCCTAAGGCAAAGTTAGATCTAAAATTGCAACAATGCAACCCAATTTAGAAGCAGAGTCAATTCAGGAAGAGGAGTATCTACCTTACTTTCTTCAAGAGATGTTGATGTAATTTCCCTTCACTTAACTTCTCTCAAGTATTTTCTGACTTTGAAGAAGGAGAATAGTCAGATTCTGGGGAACAGGAGGAAAGTATATGTATGTTGTATGTTTGTATGATGATTGAATTGAATAAAATAAAAAAAGAAAGGGGGCAGAGTTCAGCCAATTCTGGACCTCAAATTTGTCAACAAGTTCATAAAATACAGGTACTTCCAGGCAGAAAGGCTTCAAACAATCCAAGAACACATATGTCTGGGAGGATTAACCCCTCTCAATAGATCTTTTTGAAGCTCTTTTTCATATCCTTATCCTTCTTTTCAACCTATCTGTTCAACTTGTATGCAGAACATATTATAAGAAAAGCAGGTTTGGACACAGAAGAAGGAGGAGTGAAAATAGGAGAAAGGAGCATCAGCAATCTAAGATATGCAGGTGACACCAAAGTACTAGCAGAAAACCTCACAGAACTGGAACACCTACTTAGGAAGATCAAAGAAGAAAGTGCTAAGGCAGGCTTAATGTTGAACATAAAAATAATAATAATAATGACCACCAAGGACCTTCACAAGTTCAACCTAGACAATGAAGAAATAGAAATAGTAAAAGAATTCTCACACCTGAATCAAACATTGATAGAAATGGGGACTGCAGTCAGGAAATCAGAAGAAGATTAAGAATGGCGAGGGTAGCCATGAAATAACTAGAAAAGATTCTAAAATGCAAAGGTATATAACTGAGCACAAAAGTTATAATCGTACAAGCCATCATATTTCCTATTACTATGTATGGATGTGAGAGCTGGACAGTTAAGAAAGATGATAGGAAGAAAATCAATGCATTTGAGGTGTGGTGCTGGAGAAAAGTTCTGAGGATTTCATGGACAGCCAAAAGGACAAACAAATGGGTCCTAGAGCAGATCAAGCCAGAAACCTCCCTGGAAGCCAAGATGACCAAACTGAAGCTGTAGTACTTCGGAGAAAGGAGGACTCATTGGAAAATACAATAATGCTGGGAAAGGTGGAAGGAAATAGGAAGGCCACATGCCAGATGGATGGACTCTATTAAGGAGGTCATGGGTATTGGTTTGCAGGAATTAAGCAGAGTAATGGAGGACAGAGGGTCTTGGAGATGTCTCATCCATAGGGTCGCCATGAGGCGAGATCGACTAGAGGACAGTTAACAACAACAAAAAATCCATTCTTCATTTTACACGTAATCTTGTTTGTGTTGTCTCAACACATAATAACCATTCAAAGCACTTTGGCAGCCTTCTCAACTAATGCTCCCCTGGAAGAAATTTGCAGAGCAGCAGTTTGGGTTACCCCTTCCACTTTTACAAACCATTACAGCTTGGGTAATTTCATATCTCCTAGGGTATCCTTTGGCAGAAGGATGTTCCAACAAATCCTGTTAGACTAATTTAATTTCTTGCCACCTTCCCTCCCTGGATATATTTATGCTAGGGTAATTCCCTTTCTTTGATGGCTTCTTTTCCACCTGGAAAGATATATTGGGGAACTTACTTACTGCCATTCTAACCAATGAGAAAGAACCATCAACACCACCCATGAATGGCAAGACTATTTCCCTTTTTTCTTTTCTTTTCTTTTCTTTTTTTTTTTTTGCGGGGGGGTGTTTCTTGCTGTTCTCTATTCTTATTTTTCTCAGTTTGGGAATAAACTGAGAAGGAGCTAGTGATCCAACACGAAATATTCTTCAAAAATAATGCATGCTTGGGCAGTAATTGGAATTAACCCTGTCTTGGATGGCTACTTCTCCTTGGCTAGAATGGATCCTTGTAGTAAGTTCCTCAATTTACAGTTTAGGCTAGGATATTTAGCCAGAGAGCTCTAGTGCCTCATCAAAACTACAAAACCCCAGGGTTCCATAAGATGCAACCGTGACAATTAAAGTGGAATCATAGTATTAAAATTGCAAAGTGTGAAAGAGTCTTTGATTTAAATAATGCTGGATGTTAACACAATGTTTTAAAATATTTTTTTTCTAAAAAGTCTCTTCATCTTTAACTCCTGAATGGCAGATAGGCAAAACAGACCTCTCCATGTTAGAATTAGACGTACTTATTGAATTTGGCAGATGCAAATTAGGGATGGGGCTAGGGCTTCCAGTGTGAAAACTGGAGAGACACCGTATCTTTAATGGATGGGTAGGAGAAGAAATTTCATCAGGTTGCATAATAAGCAACACTTGCTGCAATTCCCTCTTTTAAACAACCATTGATGTTACAGCAGGTATCTCCAGTTTTCAGTCGAACAACCCTATTAGAGCAAAATGGCGAGCTCTGCTTCAATTTAATTTTAAAAAGATTTTACCAAAATCCACACATTTCCTTTTCTTCAGTACACAGAGAATTGGAGATTTTTTTAAAAAAAGGAAAATGTTGGAGTAATTGAAACTGACAGATTTCTCTATGTCTAGAAAGATTATGACTTTTGAAAATGGTAATCTTTAAGACATTACATGATTCTGGTATTCTAACTGCAATACACTGACACAGAAAGCTCCTTTTCTGGATGGGTTCTCCAAATGGTCTCCTCTAGAGATTTGTACTAACTTGCTTAGCTACCAAATGTTAACTGTAACATTGGAACAAATGCCTTCAGGCTATGCTTTGAACCCTAAAAAAATACCTTGTTAAAGTGGAATATAGTTTCCCCATATTTCTTTTATGGCATGCTTTATGACATGTGTGTGTGTGTGGAGGGGAGCTGTTCAAAGGAACAGGAGAACTTTCTGAATATGATCACTTTAAGTTGCAGTTGAAGAAACCAGTAAGAGACAATTCATTGTTACAGTTCAACAATAATAGATTCCCAGAGGAAAGTCTAAAAATAGGACATGGAGCTGATTCTGATTTCCAAACACAAGTCATTTCTGGATTACACTTGCAATGTAGCGACTGGCTACAATATACAATTCTGGAAAACAGAAATAAGCAATATGCATTGCATTCAACATGATTCACTTCAGTGCTTTAAATCACTCTTTTCCAAGTGGCGAACTTTTCATCTTGAGTGACCTACAAATTGGAGAAATCACAAATTTATCAGAAACAAAAATTAACCAAACTTGAAATTGAAAAATATGGAAAGGGAGGGAGGGAGGGAGGGAGGGAGGGAGGGAAGAATAAAAATTCTAGCAGCACCTTTGAGATTAATTCAGTCTAGCATGAGCTTTTGTGGATATCAATCCACTTTTTTCAGATGCACAGATGAAGTGAAATTAAAGCCACAGGTATTTAAGCACAGTTACACAGTGGGGTGTGGGGTACAATGTAATAGGATATAGAAAGGTGCAAATTGTCATCTGGGCCATAAATCTTCAACAGTTGTGAAATATGGTATAGATATTTTAAGTAGCCAGTCTGTTAGTATTGATGTGTGAAAGCAATATCTCTTTGCAAAGAAGATTGTTGTGGAGATTTATTTGCCCTCACATTTATAATTGTGTGCCAATACCTTCAGCATTGCTATCATTCTGTCAGTGCATCTGAAGAAGCATACTGAAATCAACAAAATGCTATGCTCAGTTAATTTCAAAGGTGTTGCAAGATTATTCCTCCTTCCTTGCTCTTTATGCTGAATCAGACTAACAAGACTATGGGTGCAGATGGACCACCCCAGGAAGGGGAGGATAGAGGCTGAGGCTGCCGGACACCTCGGCCCCAATCCTCCCTTTTGCTACCTCGGAAAAGAGCGGCAAAATGCTGCTCATTTCAGAGCCGGCAAAAAGGGCACCCTAAGAGCCAGCGTGCAGCTCTTTAGTGCCCCTTCTGGCACAGTGCATCAAAAAACTTTGCCAGAAGGACGTCCTGGCGCCACACACCATGCATAACAGCATGTGGCATCAGGACATCTTCAGGAAGGGGTTGAAGTGGCTGGTGTGAGCCTGCCCCCCATCCCTGCCTCTAGGGCGGCCCAAAGGGCCCATCTGTAGAGGCCCTATGTTCCAGAAAACTTGAAATTGCATCTAATTTAGTAAGACAGATTACTGTAGAAATATTACACATTTTTCTTGCATTTTATTTGTTACATTTTCATTGGAAACTACTTTAATAATCACAGTGTCATCATCACTGAAATAATAAAATGAGGTTTCCTTCTGCCATCCTGGTGTAAAACACATTTATTTGGGAGTAAGCACCAATTCAGAGTGCAGATGCAGTTCAATGTTCCATCATCACAAGGAGATTTAGCAACAACCATGTCTCACTGAACAAGCACATTGCAAGTGTAGGGATTCACTGACAGGTAAATCATATAGCTTTAGAAAGAATGGATAGCCATGCAACATGTTCTCTTTATAAGAACCCCCCCCCCACACACACACATTGATACCACTTTTTAGGATAATTTCCCCCCACTTCCAATTATTTCCTTTAATGAATGCAAGTGCTGCTCCCAAATAGTGGAGAAGGAAGAAGTCATACCTTTCCCTTCTGCATTGAAAGGGACATAGGGAGTATTTTCCCAACTCTGCCATTTCTAGTTCCTGGTTTCTCAAAAAGGCACATTGCTAGAGATGAAGCTGCAAAGCTGGAATGATCTTATCACCCTCAATCTGGAGAAACTTTTTCTTCTTTTTCTAAAAAAAAGACAAGCTAGTTGTGGTTACAGATGCAATAGACCATTAACCCAGATAGTAATCAAATAATATGTGAACCCTTAAGATCACTTCTGAGGTGTGATAAAATATGTCAGCACTTGCCAGAGGCATATCTCAGTAATATTCAAGACTAAAATACATTCATTTGCAGAAGATTAAATTTAATAGATTTTTGAATCAATGTATATGACTTTAACACACAACCAAGCAGCAAAGTAGTAACTTTCTGTTGGATTAACTGTTCCAAAAAGATGGCACTGGAAATACACATGCAATTATCCCCCATCCCCCCATTTATATATATTCTGTTCTTTTTGGACATTTTATTTTTGCATGCTGAAATATTTTATATATTTATGAATAAAAAATGGAGATTTCTTTTCCCAACAGGTGATAAAAATACAATTTCAGCAGCCAATACATAAATAAGGAAGGTCACTATCTTAACACTTTAAAATAAGTAAAAACCCAGAACTGAAAACTATTTCAAGAGATATTCAAGCACCAAACTGTAATAAATATTATGAGATGGTTCAATACATACATACCATTATAAAGTAGGTTATAAATTAGAATGAAAACCACAATTTAGTAGTAAACCCACGCAACAATGGAAATATAGTGTGGAAAAAATGTTTATAGATCTCATTAATCATTAGATTTATAAAAGATATTCTTCAGATATAGAAAAAATTCTTGGCCAGTAGAGCTTAATGTTTCACTCCATCTATCAAAGCTATTGTAGAACATCAATCACTATTTGACCTACACAGTATACTGTATTTCTGCATGTAATTTCTACCTGGACTAATAATTTTAATATTGTATGACTAGGTAATTCCACAGGACTCAGTATTATTGATCCTTTTTATACTGCTCAGGCAGAGCTCTCAGAAAAGCACTGTGACAAATTTGCTAAATACTTTGCAGAGAAAATTGCTAAGAATCATTCTGACTTGGATTCCACATTGAAGGTAGAGTCTGCAGAGGTAACTGAGATATATACTTGCCCAGTTTTTGATGGAGTAGTTTCATGTTGTTCAACATGATGATGTGGACATGTTGCTAGGAGAAGTGAGACCAACCACTGGTCTATATGCATCCTGGCTAATTAAAGCTGTCAGAGAAGGACTGTCCAGTTGGGTGGTGGAGGTAAGAAATGCTTCTTTGAAAGGGGGCTGTATTCCAACCTCAAAGAAGTAATTGTAAGACTTTTGTTAAAAAGTGATGGCAACTCAACTACAGGCTTTCCTGGATGAAATGGATTACCTGGACCCATTCCATTCAGGCATGATTATGGGACAGAAACAGCCTTAGTTATCTTGGTGGATGACCTACACTGAGAATTGGTCAAGTGGAGTGAGTCCCTATTGGTCCTTCTGGATCTATCAGTGGTATTTGATACCATCAAACATGGGATCCTTCTGGGTTGTCTGGCTAATGAACTTGGGGACATTGCCTTGAGTGGTTCTAGTCTTTCTTGACTGAACATTCTGGGAGAATGGTGTGCGGGACTGTTGTTCAGCCTTTTGGGCATTGGCATGTGGGATTTGATAGGAGTCAATACTGTTCCCTATTCTTTTAAACACCTATATGAAGTTGCCAAAACAAGTCATCTTGAGCTATGGGGTTGAGTGTCATCAGTATGCTGATGATATCCAGCTCTATCTCTCTTTTACAACTGATGCCAAGGTAGCTGTGATACTACCAAATCATTATTTGGATGCAGTAAAGGACTGGATGAGAGTAAATAGACTGAGGCTTAACCTAGACAAGATGGAATTGCTACTGGTCAGGAAAACCAAACTGGAATTTGGATCACAACCTCTCCTGGATGGGATTGTTCTCCCTCTGAAAGATCAGGTTCATAGCTTTGGGGTGGTTTTTCACCTAGCGCTACTTCTGGAAAGTTAGGTTGCTGCAGTGGGCAGGAGCACTTTTTGCTTAGCTTTGGTTGGTGCACCAGATGAGCCCTTTCTTGAGGAAGGTAGATCTGGTCACAGTGGTTCATGCCTTAGTTACCTCTCAATTAGATTACTATAATGCACTCTATGTGAGGTTCCCATTGAAAAGTGTTTGGAAGCTGCAGCTAATGCACGATGCAGCAGCCAGACTGGTGTCAAGTGTGCATTTTAGAGACAATATAACACTGGTTGCAGCAGAACTACTTTGGCTTCCCATTAGTTTCCCAGCTCAATTCAAGGTGCTGGTGTTGAGATACAGTCCTAAATCACTAGGGCCAAGGTATTTGAAAGACTGTCTCCTCCTGAATGAGCCTGCCAGAAATTCGAGATTTTCAGATGAGGCCCTGTTGTGTATTTATTTTTGTTTTATTTATTTATTTTATTTCTATGCTGCCTTTCTCCCAGGAAGGAACCGAAGGTGGCTTACAAGATAATTATGAAGTTAGACTGGTCCCATCTCTTTTAAGCTTCTGATGGGGAGACAAAACAGTGTTGTTTCACATGGCACTCAGTGTTTGAAATTGCTATTTTAACTGCTTCAGAATTGGACTCTATGAATTGTTTGGCAGTTTTTAAGAAGAGCGTTTTAATGTATTTTAAATGTTTTTATCCTTGTATTGTTTTAATCGGTTTTATTGGTTCATTGACTCAGAAGCGTTTGTGGGCTGGGAATCAATACAGAAATATCTATATAGTCGTCCCTTGCTATCTGTGGGGGGAAGCAGACGGGCGGCACGGGGCCGCCCCAGGAAGCTGTGCTGCGGAGCCGAGGTATCCGCACACCTCGGCCCCGCGGCGCAGCTTCGCCGCCCCTGGAAGGAGTGCTAAAATAGTGCTCCTTCCACAAATTGCCGAAGGTGCGCCGCAAAAGGCTGCCGGTGCACCTTCGGCGACTCTTCCGCTGCAGCATGTACGGACGCTGCAGCGGGAGGTCATCCTCGGAGTGCTGGCTGTGTGGAGGGCCGGCTGCTCCGAGGACATTTTGGGGAAGGGGTTGGGGCGCCCAGCATGTGGCTGCCCCTCCCCTTCCTTGCTCTGAAGACGGCACTTTGCGCCGTCTGCTTAGCTCCTGTGAGGGATTTGTTCCAGACCCCCCCCCCAAACAGATAGCAAAAAGTGTGAGACCTTAAATCTCTATGGGGGGAAGCAGACGGAGGTGCCGGAGATGCCGCCGGATGGAGTGCCGCGGGATCGCAGCCTCCACACCCCGGCACTCCTGCGGCATCCCTGGAAGGAGCGCAAAAATAGCGCTCCTTCCACAAGACAGGGAAAGTGCGCCCTAAAAGTGTAGGGTGCACTTTCCCTGCCTTTTCCACCGCAGTGCGTCTGGTCGCTGTGACAGGAGGTTGTCCCGGAAGCGCCGGCCGTGCGGAGGGCCGGAAGCTTCGAGGGTGACCTCAGGAAGAGGAAGGAGCGCCGCGCGTGCGGTTGCTCCTCCTCTTCCGGGCCTCCAAGACGGCTCAATAAGCCGTCTGCCGAGGCCCATTCTTTTCAAAGGGTGCACAGGCATGCACTCACCTGCCTGTGCAGCTGTGTGCATGCATGCCCATCGAAAAATGCTGGGGCTTGCCATCTGCAGAAGCTCAGATCCACGGTTGGAAGGTCTGCAGTTGGTGCAGGTGCAATGTATTTTCATTTAATTTTTTTGTTTATCCACAAGATTCTTGACAATATATTATCTTGGTAACATTTAGGTGTTGTTGTTTTATTTATATCCCAACTTTCTCCCAAGGAACATCACAACATATTAAAAATAAGGTACATCTAAAAATCCAATTTAAAAACAACAACAATTAAATGAACAACCATATTAAAATGTTAGTACTTTACATCAGAGTAAAAATGGATGGCTCACTTCTCCTGAAGCCTCCAGGAGAAGTTATTTACCTTTTAAATAGGTTGTAGGACTCCTTGCATGGCTTACCATATAAAAATCAGCTTTTTTAATAACCAAAAGTGCATGTATGGCCAGTTGCAGCTGATGAGGATGAAGATGGTGACGATGTTAGTGGTGATGATGATTTTGCATTTTTGGAAGCCTATATGGCCTGGATTCAATATAGCATTCATTTTAAAATTATCAATATGATAACAGACAGATGATTTCTAAGTATGGGAAGTTAGTAACAGAGAAGATGACAGATATTTAATCTTAATCATCACTACCATCATACTAAAGAATAACAATTGCACAAGTTCTTTAACATCCAAACAATGATACCTTTATTGGGCTAACCAAAATGCACAATTACATGTTGCAAGCTTTTGAAGTCACACTGGCTTCTTCATCAGGCAAACAGGAGAAAAAATTGAAGATGTTAATCTTGGGCCTGCATTTTCTGCTTCTGATCTCAGTTCAGATGTTAGGGGAGGGCTATCTGCAGGCTGACCCCTCCCCCTTTGGCCATGTGGTCACTGGAAAATTTTGCAAGCCAAGGAAATTTAATGTCCATTTGCAATCCAAAGAAGATGTTTCTTTGGAATCCAGCATATCTCTTTCCTTTGTCAAGCCTCAGGCTCCTAGCAGGTAGAGAACACTGAATTTCTCAAGAAGTCTTCATGTTTTGCATCAGAAAAGCTTTAGGTGATGTAGAGGTAAAGTATGCCAATCAGTCCCAATATTATAAAAAATTGCTTTACCTTTGTTGAAGGCAGAGGCCTCTGATAGCAAGGTTCCAGTGTGCTGCTCTCTCTTTAGGATTCCCCTGTGACAGCTAAAATACAGTATCTTGAAATCCAAAAACACTTAGGGGTTTGCTATATGGCCAACACGGCTACCCCTAGATGTTTTTTTTTGGATTACAAGTTCTTTAAGTTCATAATAACTTTGTCCTTGTGACATAGGGGGGAAGCAGATGGGCGGCACGGGGCCACCCCAGGAAGCTGTGCCATGGGGCCAAGGTATCCACACACCTCGGCCCCGCAGCGCAGCTTTGCCGCCCCTTGAAGGAGCGCTAAAATAGCGCTCCTTCCACAAATCGCTGAAGGTGCGCCGCAAAGGGCTGCCGGCGCACCTTCAGAGACTCTTCCGCTGCAGCATGTGCGGATGCTGCAGTGGGAGGGCATCCTCGGAGCGCCGGCTGTGCGGAGGGCCGGCTGCTCCGAGGATGTTTTGGGGTAGGGGAGGGGCGCCCAGCGTGTGGCTGCCCCTCCCCTTCCTTGCTCTGAAGACGGCGCTTTGCGCCGTCTGCTTCCCCCCATAGAGCTTGTCTACATGGGTCAAATAAAACACTCTCATCTTGTCTTCATTGTGAGCTGTCCAGTTGATATGTAGAAAAATTTGGGCTGATTTTAATCTGGAGGGGAAAAAAGTAGAAATTTACTCCTGATTTGAGTGCAAAATTCAGATATTTGTTCGTGTGAACTGAGCTCCATACCAATGTTGGTGTGTGGCCAGGGATGGGAGGAATTTTTGGTGAATGGTATTGATTGGGCCCAGCAAGTCTGGTGTGTGTCACCAGGTTTTTGTACTGTAGTGTATGTTCAACCATGAGATCAGCAGGGAGGAGTTATATCAGGCTACCCCCACCTTCTCCTCCTCCTCGACACAAGTGTTGCATTTATTTTTACTGTTTTCATTCTTCCTCTCAATCATTCACTTATTCATGCACATGGAAATCTCATGAGCTCCCAGTCCCGATCCTGCCTATACATACATTGCAGATCTCTGCACAAGTGAATGACTGAATGATTGGGATGGTTAAGGGTGGAAGAGTAAAAACCGTAAAAATAAAAATGACATTTGGACAGGTGGGGAATGGGGAAGAAGAGGGAAAAGGTGGCCCAGTGTAACCTCTCACCACTGATCTCATGGTTGGACATTTTCATACATCTGGACCATTTAATACATAAGGGCCATTTCATAGGGACCACCGGCTGATAGATTGATGAATGCTGGGAAGAGGAAAAGAAGTGAGTTTCCCAGGGGATATGTATGGGCAGTTTTGCCGGTGTTACCTTACTGTAGCTGTGAGTGTTTGGACTTAATAGGGTCACTGCATGATCACTGCATAGCCAAAAATGCAAGGTGAGGCCATTTATTTTCCTCAGTATAGACATGCCCATAGTTTTCTGTTTGTATAACCACTACATTCAGCCCTCCATATCCATGCATTATTTATCCATGGATTCAACCATTCACAGCTTGAAAGTATTAAAACAAAAACAAAAACATAAAGCAAAGCTTGATTTTGCCATTTTATGAAAGGTAGACCATTTTACTATGCCATTGTTTATAATGGGATTTATAATTCTATGGATTTTAGTACCCATAGGAGGTCCTGGAAACAAACCCCAGCAGATAGCAAGGGCCCAGTGTACTTGAAAAACTGTACTATGTGTTTGTGTGAGATAACCTCACTACATGTCTGACAGTATCAGAGTGATGGGAGACATAGTATCTGACACCCTCACTCCTCCAGTCAGAGAACATAAAGCTGTTACAGGTCTCAAAGCTTCTGGCAAGCTTTAAGTAGCCATAAGTAGCGACCTTCTAAAGAATGGTTGATGGGGGCAAAGGCAAGACATATACCACTGATTGCCTCAGGTTCTATAGAGCATTATTTGCACAGAAGCTCCTCATTTCTCAGCCCTGGAACATTCTTTGTACAGGAGCTCACCCTTTAATTCTTTTCAACTTTAATTCATAGAATTATAGAATCACAGAATCATAGAGATCGAAGAGACCATCCAGTCCAACCCCCTGCCATGCAGGAACTTAAAATCAAAGCATCCCTGACATAGCCATCCAGCCTCTGTTTAAAGACCTCCAAAGAAGGAGACTCCACCACTCTCTGAGGGAGTGTGTTCCACTTTCAAACAGCTCTCACTGTCAGGAAGTTGCTCCTAATGTTGAGGTGGAATCTCTTTTCCTGTAGAATTCTTATCTTTGTTCAAAATATCTGAAAATATCTGAATAGGCTGAATAGGTTCAAAATATCTGAAAAGGCTTGAACTTAAACAAAGTTAAGATAGTAAACTGCAGCACATGTCTACTCATTATGTTCATTAGGATTTGTGTGCAAATAAATGTGTATTGGATTGCAATGCTTGTTATTCATGTTTTCATTCTGCCAAAATCACAGTCCCGCTGAATTTTTATGTATCTGCAGTGTGACTAATTTAACCTAGCAGCTTCATTCAACCTAGATTCAACCTGCTTTCCAACCTCTCTTTAATGTCAAGAATCTATAGTTCCTACTCAAAGGAGAGGCCATCTTTAAAAAGGAAACATTCTATAACCACAATGAATCTGAGCGTATTTTATCCATCTTGGAAAAAGGCAGCCAAGGGTATGAATTTGTGAAGAAACAATTGAAGAGGAATGTTATTTATCTATGTACAATTGGTTCTTGAGTACTATTCAGGTGGGTTAGCAACAATTTTAAATTAGAAAGTGAAGTGAAGTGTTAAGCAACCTCTACACCTCTATTCTTCTACTTAACCTCACAGACTCTGAAGAATGCTTTTTTATTTAAAAACAGAGCTGAGGGATTTACATATCTAACTTGGCTCTGTTATAGAAAAAAAGGTCTCTCCTTGGCTCACATCTAATTCAGTCTCTGTTATTTTGTGTTTCTACCCTTGCAATGACAATAAAAATGAAGCACAGAGAATCTTTTGGTCTGTTCCTTCTCAGTAGACTATTACGTTCTATAATGATATGCAAGATGTGCTGTTTCAGGAGAAAATCTACTGCACTGGACTTCATTCTCTGCTTCTCTTTTCTAGCATTTGTAGTTAATTACCATGAACATTGAATTTACAATAAAAAGAAATATGTGTCTGCAAACCTCTTCTTTCTTTCTACCTGCTGAAGGAAGGAATGCAGATTTCCTGTCTTCATAAAGAGTCAGAATTGATAGTGATACAAAAGGATAATGCTAAAATTGAGAATCAGGAAGTTATGGTTGACCTAGTGGGAGTCATGATGTGAACTGTCCCAGCACAGCTACAGCATATTTGTTGTTGCTGTACTATGAGATTTTAGCCCTTTTGTCACTCAACATTTATACAAGAGCATGCTTTTATCTTCCACATTAATTAATCTAGAAAAACAACCACACAATATTCTGTAACTCTTCTTGTTTGAGTGTAGATTACTACTCCCACTTAAGGGTTAAGAGGGTGACAAGAAGGGAAAGGTATATTGAAAACTGACTAATCTGTACTTTGCTTTTTAAAAGTTATACTGAAGGAGATCATTTTAAAGAAATTATATTTTGTTTTGTGAAAACTGCTTTGTGAAAAAAATTACATTGCAATGGAGACATTGAACAGAAATTCTCAGGGTCTGTAGATCATTTATACATTTCTCCAGGTGTATCTCTGTGAAGATTGCAAAGAATCATTGCTACTACAACTGGTCCTCCATATCTGTGTGTGCTTTGGATCTGTGGATTCAACCAATCATGGATTGACAAAATCAGCATGGGATTTCTCTTCTTTCCCTCATTCCACCTGCTCTGTGGTGGCCTCATGAGAGGACTATGGCACAAGCTGTTCTGAAATCATGAAGCCATTGATGTGGGGTAGGGTAGAGTGCAAGAGGGAGAGGGGAAGGGAAAGGAGAAGAGGGGAAGCACCTGTAGCAGAACTGTAGTTGCCCCTGAGTCTCTTCCTATGGCGGCTGACACATAAGGTGGGTGGGCAGATGAGCATCCCCTTTACCACTGGTTGTCAGAATGGAGATTTGAGAATCTACAGATTTTGGTATCCTTGAGAGGACCTGGAATCAATCCTTCATGGATACAGAGGGCTGATTTTACTCTATTCCTCTTGGCAGGGGTTTCTTCAAGCTTTGGAAAACCCATTATATTGCTGTGAATTGAATAGTAACAAATATTATTTTCCTCAAATAAGGTGTCAAATAAGGTGAAGCAGCTGAGGAAGGCAAACAACATATGAGGGAAGGCTTATGCACGTAGCCCCTTTACAGATTTCCTCTTTAAAATCCTTCTTCCATTGCTTCCCAGCAGAGGAACAGAATCCCCAGAACTATATTTACCATTGAAAGTTCATATCAACTCATCATGATATGCAGTTTGAATTGTAAGTGGAAATTAAACTTTCTGCAATTGAAGCTGATCTAGGAAGCCCTGTAGCACAATGGGCTTGCAGTAGGCTTTCAGAGTTTGTCAGGTTTACATGCTGTCCTAAGGAGAATACTTGGACTTCAACTCATCTTTTTCCCTACAGAAGATAGCCACTGCCTAGTGCGATGTTCATCTTCATCTGCCTGTATCTCCACCCTACTTGTCATCGGTAGCACTTGGGAAAGTTATAAATAACAGAATCCTCCAGCTAGCATAGCTACCAGCTGTATTTCAGACAAGAAACAAGAGCCACACTCAGGGGAAAAAATGTTTGTAAAAATTAACAAATGGAGAAGAGAATATTCTTGTTATATGCCTTGTTCTTCAGCACATTTATCTTTTCTTCTGAACTGAGTTTCTATGAATGCAAGCATGTGGAGTACCAATTTTGCAGACATGACCTATTTGTATATAACTTTTATGCACATAATCTTTGATCAGAAAACTGAGTTAATTGAAGTAAAAACCCTTCTAGAGCAGAACTACCTTGGTAGTTCAGCATCCTGATTCATTCACTTTCTAAACAAGCTACTCTAGGAAGCAGAGAAGTAGAAGCACTGGCAGTTAGTTAACTTCCATATGAGTAGAGTAGGGCATCTTTTCTATGTTTTGGTATGATCTATAAAATAACTATGTCAATTGTTAAACTTTATCCTCCAAACAGATTTAGCACTTTGGGTAGTTTCATTAAGGTTCAGTCTAAAATCCAGAATATACTTACTGATGACCAGTCACCACTGAGAACATGAGAAGCTACTGGAGTCCAGGTGGCTTTTCACTAGGATTGTACATTCAGGGTTGTCCCAGGTCCTAGGCTTCCAGGCCAAAATCTGAGACCTGGAAACAGCCCTTAGTGATGCCATTGAGTACTAACCACAATTGCTCTCAGCTTGCCATTCTAACATACACAGAGAGAGCATATTTTCCTGTCTGAAAATTAAGACAGAAATCTTAGCTTAAAAAATCTTAGCTAAGGGGTTGCTAAGATCTCTATTAGTCATGTAGCCAGAGATAGTAGACACCAAGTTTTCTGCCCTAAAGCATGTAGTCCATTTTAAGACTAGATTTAGTGTAGCATTCTGTTTGTCACTGTGGCCAACCAATACCGTTCCAAAACCAAAAAACAAGGTGCTTTTTTTCCTCACTATGGGGGGTTGCAGACTGTCAGAAATAGTGTGAATTCAGTCCACTTTTAGGGTTAGGGTTAAGGTTAGGGAATCATGGGGACTGTATTTTATTGTGGCACTAGAGTTCTCTGACAAAGAAGGTTCAATGTCTCAGAAAAATAACAATTCCCATGATTCCCTAGCACTAACCCTAACCCTAAAAGTGGACTGAATTCACACTATTTTTGACAGTCTGCAACCCCCCTTACTTAGGGACAAGGGATAAGGAATACTTAATGTAGCCTACTTACTTCTAGCCAGAAGGTGGATATAGATCAGAGTAGAGGGTGATCCCTGGTGCTACAACAGCTGGAGGGAATAGGAAACTAACGCCCTGTACAGACCGGCCAAATAGGAAACTATCACTCTGTACAAACCAGGCTGGGGGTGGCATTGGGGCATGGCAACCGCACACCAGCCACCCTGACTCTGCCCCAATGCTGCCGTCATGCCACGCACCCCACCACATGGTGGGCAGCATCAGGGCACTTCCTTGGCATAGCATACAGACACTCTGCATCAAAAGAGTGCGGAAAAGCCATGGTGGGGGCAGCAAAGGTGGCTTTTTGCTGCTTTTTTGGGGGTGGCAAAGTGCCGGATTGGGGCTGCAGCATGAGGTTGCTGTGACCCTGATCAGGCACTCCCAGGGGCGGCATGAAGCCGCCCCTTTCAGGCCATGTGTAGAGCCCCTAAGTAAATATCTAGACCCTCTAGAGCAGGGGTCAGCAACCTACGGCCCGCAGGCTGGCCCAGCCCCCAGGGGCCTTTGGATCGGCTCCCAAGGACCCCTGCTGCCACCGCCGCTGCCACTGGGGGCACTCCCGCTCCTGGGAGGCGCCATTTTGGAATGCCCACAGCTGCACATGGTGCAGTGGGCATTCCAAAATGGTGCCCCACGTTGCGTGCACCATTTTGAAAGGCCCCACTGCTCGAGGATCAAGCGGTGGGACCTTGGAGGGAACTTTCCAAGGTCCCTCCACTTGATCCTGGGGTGAACTCACCCCAGGATCAAGCAGAGGCACCTTGGAAACGGTCTTCCAAGGTGCCTCCGCTTGATTCTGGGGTGAATCCACCCCAGAATCAAGAGGGGGGGCTTGGAGGACCATTTCCAAGGCCTCTCCACTTGATCCTGGGGCGAATTCGCCCAAGGATCGGGGCGGGGGGGCTTGGAGGGACCTTTCCAAGATCCCTCTGCTTGGTCCTGGGGTGAATTCACCCCAGGATCAAGCAGAGGCACCTTGGAAACAGTCCTCCAAGGTGCCTTCACTTGATTCTGGGGTGAATCCACCCCAGAATCAAGCGGGGGGGGGGCTTGGAGGACTGTTTCCAAGGCCTCCTTGCTCGATCGTGGGGCGAATTCGCCCAAGGATCGAGGTTGGGGGGGCCTTGGAAAGGCCTCATGGCAGCTGTCAGGGGTGTGCGCACGTGCGACTGTCAGGGGTGTGCGCGTGTGCTCCACACCATTTCCCCCCTCCTCCAGACCCCTGTCAACAAAGGTTGCCGACCCCTGCTCTAGAGAGTCTTTCCAAGTTGCACATTCTATCAATTAAGCCTTGAAAAGTGTAGCAAGCTGCTGCCTTAATAGCTAAGCTGGATATTTTCACATAGTCTTTTCCTTTTGCTTGATGCTGAGCCCACCAAAACTGGAGAATTTGTACTCCCTCCTCCCCCCCTCGCAAACTGGAGTTGACCATTGAAAACTGGAGACTGAGGATCAGGCACTGAGATCTGCCAGCCCTTCTTTTGATGCAGGCACCTGACAGAATTGAGCTAGCTTAGATTCAGCAATATAACAGCTCAGAATATACCAGATTCTTTCTTCAGCTATACACAAATCCAGATCATAAGAACTATTGGAAGTTAAGAAATTTCCAGAAGTGATTGATGCCATGAGTGTTCAATAGAAAGAGATGGGATATTAGGGTGTCCTGGTGTGCCCTTCTTTGTATTGCCTGATATTTTGCTTCTTTGCCCATAGACTGATATTTTTATGCTTAACTTCACTATATAGGAACAAAGCCAGAAGTATGAACACAACTGTCCAATATCTGACACACAGGGATAAGGAGAAATACTATAATGACCAATGCAGAGAAATAGAAGACAACAACAAAAAGGGAAGAACAAGAGACCTCTATCAAAAAATCCAAAAAAATAAAGCCAAGTTCAAACCTAGGGCAGGGATACTCTATGGAGAAAAAAGAACATAATAAAGGAACAAGAAGAAATAAAAAGACACTGGAGGCAATACATAGAAGAATTATACAAAAGAGAAGAGGGAATGAATGATATTTGGAATGAGGAGCCATATGAAGATGAACCCCAAATTCTAAGAAGTGAAGTGGAATCTGCAATAAAGGAAATGGGAAAAAATAAATCACCGGGAACAGAGGATATCTTAATCAAATTGCTACAATGCCCACAGACAGATGCAACGTTAGTGCTAACTGAAATGTGCCAACAAATATGGAAAACAGTCTGTGGTCAACAGACTGGAAATGCTCAGTATATATACCAGTCCACAAGAAAGGAGATACAAAATACTGCAGCAACTATAGGACAATAGCACTAATCTTCCATGCAAGCAAAATAATGGTCAAAATTCTGCAGCATAGACTCCAACCATACATGGAGAGAGAAATTCCAGAGGTGCAAGCAGGATTAAGAAAAAGAAGGTATTAGGGACCACATTGCAAACATACAATGGCTCATGGAGCACACCAAAGAATTCCAAAAAAGAATCAGGATGTGTTTCATAGATTACAGTAACACATTTGATTGTATAGATCACAAAAAACTATAGAATGCATTCAAAGACATGGGGGTGCCACTACAACTGATAGTCCTGATCAGGAATCTGTACCAAGGAAGAGAAACCACTGTCTGAACAGAATTCGGGGAAACAGAATGGTTCCCAATAGGCAAAGTGGTTAGGCAAGACTGCATCCTGTCAACCTACATGTTTAACTTATATGCTGAAAACACAAGAAAAGCAGAATTATAATCAGAAAAAGGAGAAGTTAAGATAGGAGGAAGCAACATTAATAACCTAAGATATGTGGACAACACCATAATATTAGCAGAAGACATTCAGGAATTGGACCAGTTAATAAGAAAGGTCAAAGATGAAAGTGCAAAGCAGGTCTGAAGCTGAACATAAAGAAAACAAAAATAATGACCACAGAAGAAATACACAAATTCAATCTAGACAATGAAGAAATTGAAATAGTTAAAGAATTCCCATATCTAGGATCAAACATTGACCAGAATGGAGACTGTAGTCAAGAAATAATAATAAGAAGACTAGGAATGGGAAGGGCAGCTATGAAAAGACTGGAAAAGATTCTGAAGAGCAAAGATATACAACTGAGCACTAAAGTAAGAAACATTTAGGCCATTGTATTCCAAATTACCATGTACAGATGCAAGAACTGGACAGTGAAGGAAGCAGACAGAAAGGAAATCAATTCATTTAAAATGTGGTGCTGGAGAAGAGTACTTAGGATACCATGGACAGCCAAGAAGACAAACAAATGGGTTGACCAGGACTCTCCTTGGAAGCAAAGATGATCAAGTTGAGACTATCGTACTTTGGCCACATAATGAGAAGGCATGGGTCACTAGAAAAAACAACAACAATAATGCAAGAAGAAAGAGAGGAAGACCACAAACCAGATGGATAGACTCAATCAGGGTCAGCTATTTTGGATCTGATTCTAACTAACAGGGAAGACCTAGTTAATAGGGTGCAGGTGGTTGGATCCTTAGGCGAGAGTGATCATGTCCTCCTGGAGTTTATTATATAGTGGAAAGGAGAAGCCAGGCATAGTCAAACACGCATTCTAAACTTTAAGAAAGCTGATTTTAGTAAACTTAGAGCAGGGGTAGGCAACCTAAGGCCCGGGGGCTGGATGTGCCCCCCCAAGGCCTTTGGACCGGCCATAGGCTGGTCCTGCCGCCGCCACCGTGCCCCCCCGCCCCCCCCCCCGCAGCCACCGCCTGTCATGATGATATTGATTATTGTTGTTATTACTTGTTCTTGGGGGTTTCTTGGCAAAATCTCCACAGGGGGGTTGCCATGGCTTTTCTGGGGCTGAGAGAGTGTACATGCATATTTATTTTATTTATTTTATTTTTTAAAAATAAAATTTATTTTTTTAAAAAAATTATTTATTTATTTATTTATTTATTTTGGGTGCTTTGGCCCCCCCAATTGTCTGATGGACAGCAACCCGGGCTCCGGCTCAAAAAGGTTGCCTACCCCTGACTTAGAGAAATATTTAAGGTGATACCATGGTCAGGAATATTAAAAGAGAAGGGAGTTCAGGATGGATGAGAGTTTCTCAAAAGGGAGATAATGAAGGCACAATTTCAAACAGTTCCAGTGAGGAAGAAAAATGGGAGGTGTCTCAAGAAACCAGGATGATGACTAAGGAACTTTCAACTGATCTTACTTTTAAATGGAACATGTATAAGAAATTTAAAAATGGGGAAATCACTAAAGAGGAATTCAAACATATAGCTAGCACGTGTAGGGGTAAAGTCAGAAAAGCTAAAGCGCAGAATGAACTCAGACTTGCTATAGAGTTTAAAAACAATAAAAAGGGCTTTTTTGGGTATGTCCGCAGCAAAAGGAAGAAGAAGGAAATGGTAGGGCCACTGTGTGGAGAAGATGGCAAAAAGTTAACAAGGGACAGAGAAAAGGCAGAAATACTCAACACCTTCTTTGCTTCAGTCTTCTCAGAAAAGGCAAAGGGTGCTCAACCTGAGGATAATAGAGCAGAGGACAGAATAGGAGAATTTCAGCATAGAATAAGTAAAGAGATAGTACAGGAATACCTGGCTAATCTAAATGAATATAAGTCTCCAGGACCAGATGAATTACATCCAAGGGTATTAAAAGAACTGGCAAATGTAATATCAGAACCATTGGCAATAATCTTTGAGAACTCCTGGAGAACAGGAGAAGTCCCAGCAGACTGGAGGAGGGCAAATGTTGTCCCCATCTTCAAAAAGGGGAAAAAAGAGGATCCCAACAATTATCGTCCAGTTAGTCTGACATCAATACCAGGAAAGATTCTGGAGCAGATCATTAAACAGAGAGTCTGTGAACATCTGGAAGGTAATAATCACAAAAAGTCAACATGGGTTTCAGAGAAACAGGTCATGCCAGACAAATCTGATCTCTTTTTTTGATAAAATTACCAGCTTGGTAGATGAAGGGAATGCTGTGGATATAGTATATCTTGATTTCAGTAAGGCCTTTGACAAGGTTCCCCATGACATTCTTGCAAACAAGCTGGTAAAATGTGGGCTAGACAAAGTAACTGTTACATGGATTTGTAATAGATTGACTGGCCGAACCCAAAGGATACTCAACAATGGCTCCTTTTCAACCTGGAAAGAAGTGACCAGTGGGGTTCCACAGGGCTCTGTCCTGGGCCCAGTGCCATTCAATATCTTTATTAATGACTTGGATGATGGTATTAGGGGCATAGTTATCAAATTTGCAGATGACACCAAATTAGGAGAAGTAGCTAATACCCCAGAAGACAGAATCAAAATTCAAAATGACTTGAACAGACTAGAAAGCTGGGCCAAAGCTAACAAAATGAAATTCAACACAGAGAAATGTAAGATATTGCATTTAGGGTGGAAAAACGAAAAGCACAGATATACGATGGGGGACAACTGGCTGAATGAGACTATGTGTAAAAGGGATCTAGGAGTCCTATTAGACCACAAGTTGAAAATGAGTCAAGATTGCGATGCAGCAGTTAAAAAGGCCAATGTAATTTTAGGCTGCATCAATAGAAGTATAGTGTCTAGATCAAGAGAAGTAATAGTGCCGCTCTATTCTTCTTTGGTCAAACCTCACCTGGAATACTGTGTCCAGTTCTGGGCACCACAATTCAGAAAGGTTGAGGAGAAACTGGAGAGTGTCCAAAGGAGGGTAACTAAAATGGTGAAGGGTCTGGAAACCAAGCCCTATGAGGAACGACTTAGGGAGCTGGGGATTTTTAGCGTGGAGAAGAGAAGGTTGAGAGGTGATATGATAGCCTTGTTTAAATATTTGAAGGGATGTCATAGTGAGGAGGAAACAAGCTTGTTTTCTGCTGCTCCAGAGACTAGGACCCGGAACAATGGATGCAAGCTCCAGGAAAAGAGATTCCACCTCAACATTAGGAGGAACTTCCTGACAGTAAGGGCTGTTAGACAGTGGAACACACTCCCTCGGAGTGTAATGGAGTCTCCTTCCTTGGAGGTCTTTAAGCAGATGACCATCTGTTGGGGATGTTTTGATTGGGAGCTCCTGCATGGCAGAGCGTTGGACTGGATGGCCCTTGTGGTCTCTTCCAACTCGATGATTCTATGATTCTAGGGGTGTTATGGGCCAGGGCTTGCAGGAGTTGGGAAGGCAGTGGAAGTTAGGGATTCTTGGAGATGTCTCATCCACAGGGTCACTATGAGTCGGAACCGGCGGAGCACCGGAGGACCCAGGAGTGGAGGCAGCGAGGTGAGAGCGGCCCCTCCCTCCCTCCCTTTCCCAGAGTGAGCCTGCTGGGGATATCCAGGCCCCGAGAGACCAAGCCAGCCCAGCGACGTGGAGGCAAGCGAGGAAGCAGTCCCACCCACCCCCCTCGCAAGTATAAAGGGCAGCCAGGGCCCCTGTGAAGACGCGGAGCACCGGAGGACCCAGGAGAGGAGGCAGCGAGGTGAGAGCGGCCCCTCCCTCCCTCCCTTTGCCAGAGTGAGCCTGCTGGGGATATCCAGGCCCCGAGAGGCCAAGCCAGCCCAGCGACGTGGAGGCAAGCGAGGAAGCAGTCCCACCCACCCCCCTCGCAAGTATAAAGGGCAGCCAGGGCCCCTGTGAAGACGCGGAGCACCGGAGGACCCAGGAGAGGAGGCAGCGAGGTGAGAGCGGCCCCTCCCTCCCTCCCTTTCCCAGAGTGAGCCTGCTGGGGATATCCAGGCCCCGAGAGGCCAAGCCAGCCCAGCGACGTGGAGGCAAGCGAGGAAGCAGTCCCACCCACCCCCCTCGCAAGTATAAAGGGCAGCCAGGGTCCCTGGGAGAAGGCAGAGTGTGTGAAAGAAACACAGAATATATCATGAGTAAAAGAAAGAACTGCAGTGGTAGTAGCCCAGATTCTCCTTCCTCTTCTATGCTGAAAGCAGCAAAACAACCCAAAATGGAGGATTTCTTTAAAAAGATACACAGGAGAACAGTTAACACTATGAAATATTTTGCCACCACTCCTCCACCAACGTTGAATTTGACAGATCTGATTGATTGGAACTCTCAAATTGAGCTTGAAAAGCATCAGATGTCAAATCCGTCTTCACCATTCCACACTTTTAGGGATGCCCTAAGAGGAAACCGAACTGAAGATACCGATGATTCCCACCTAGGAGTTCCGATCCAGCTAGCTAGTTCCCCTGACCCCAAACACAATAAGTTCTATAGTGAAATACGGAAAAAGAACTTTAAAAAACTTCCTTGGGAAAATTCAACAGAATTTATGGCTAGGCAATGTCTATTAACTGCCCAAACAGTTATTGCTTTATTTGATCAATTATCTGATATTAAGCTTAATCTAGATTTGTTAAAAAAAGATCTTGAATCTTTAATTCTCAAACAACCTACCGCCTCTATCAATCAAAGGGCGGTGCACGCATGCAATGAAAAGACTTCAATCATAGGCCCAGATAAGAGGCAATACAATAGCAGTAATGTGAACTTAAAAAACGGGCATTATTCCAAAGCTAACAACCCTAACAGGCTTAAATCTATTGATAACACACGAAGAGTTAATTTAAGCACTGAACTTAATAATAAAACAGGGGGAAAACCTATTATTAAACAGTCTTGTATTCTAGAAACACGGAAGATCTCATTAGCGATTTATTCAAACAGATTTAACTTAGGTCGCTGGAACTCCTTGAGAGTAGTAAAGCTCTCCTTAGAACAATTGCTTCATTGCCATCAAAAATGGCTAGACTTAGGGGGGTTGCAGACTGCCAGAAATAGTGTGAATTCAGTCCACTTTTAGGGTTAGGGTTAGAGTTAGGGAACCATGGGAACTGTATTTTATTGTGGCATCAGAGTTGTCTGACAGAGAAGGCTCAATGTCTCAGAAAAATAACAGTTCCCATGATTCCCTAGCACTAACCCTAACCCTAAAAGTGGACTGAATTCACACTATTTCTGGCAGTCTGCAACCCCCCTTTGTTGCCATAGAGTGGCTCCCTGCACTTCAAAATCACAAACGTCTTGTACTATCATTCAAAGAATCCACCATTCCAGATATGTTATTGAGGATAAGACCATATTTGGCTTCTTTCCAAATTTTTCCATCTAGAGTGTTTCAGGTGGATTCAATGAAACCGTTATTCAGTCCTTCTATAACTTCAAATAGTACACCTGTTGAAGATTCAATTCAACCTACTAAACACCCTTCTCTGTGTAAAACCTCTCAAAAACTTAATAGAGGAACTAAACTCCATCATCTAATAGATAACAAGAATGACTTTGATGATGATGAGATCATCACAGCCTTTAGGGTGCGACCCAAGAATGAACAAATGGATATCTTGCATAGATTAGAAAATCTTAAGAAAACCTTAAAGACCACGATGGTGACAGCAGAACCCCTCATTGATCTCTTATCATCATCAATAGTTTCTAATAGTAATTGTAATAAGAATATCTTGATTGATGATAAATACTTCCCAACAACCTGTTGCCCTGGACCGAATGGAATAAATGACTCTCAGGGTGCACAAACTAAAGAAAAGTCCAAATCCTCTATTTTGCTTTCTGAAGTGAACCAATGCTTGGACAGAAATTCTACCATTTTGAAAGACTCTCAATCTCAGTGTTCACACACAATGTGCCACCCTTTATTGGAATCTTGGCAGGCCGCCTTCGATCCCCTTATCCAGCAAAATGTCGATATCTCCTTCATCTCTCATAATCAACACTCCTGACAATCGCCAAAGAAGATCTCAGCTTTTTCTAGTCCAAGGAATATGATGGGATGGCCAGAATCTCTCAAAGTCCTGCACCCACCTAACGTTCTGTTTCCTGCATCCAACAATTTGGAAGTTTACTCTTCCCAAATATCTCTACTTAAGTGTGTATCATGGAATGTTGCTGGGTGGATCTCTAAGATCAGAGATCCAGATTTGATAGATTACGTCAGTGGATTCAACGTGATTTTCCTTCAAGAGACTTGGTGTACAAATGGAATCGATCACAATGGTTACACCACTTTCGATTTGCCAGCCATTCCTTCACTTGGCAAAGGGAGACCCAGTGCAGGCCTTGCAATTTTGATCTCCACGGTGCTTAAAGTTACTGTTAAACACTTACCACACTGTGAGACAATTGCGATGGCTTGCCTATTAGACTTTGGCACCCTTTGTCTGTTGCTGATAAATGTCTATATCCCCCCTAAGTTTCACAAAGACCGTAATGGAAAAGTATGGGAATTATTAGAGGACTATATAGTAAACTTGGAGGGTCAATTTCCTTCTGCAGTTCTGGTACTGATGGGAGATTTCAATGCCCGAATTGGCCAGAACAACGAGGCCCTTTTTTCCTCCCCTATCTGGGGTTTAGATGTGGCTGAGGGTTGTTTTTTGAACTCAGAAAGACACTTTAAAGACCAAGGCATAAATCGGGCAGGTATATACTTCATTCAGATGGTGGAGCGCCTAGCTCTGAGAATGCTAAATGGAATCCCCCCCTTTGATTCCTGGGGGGAGTATACATATATTTCAGCTAATGGCAGCACAACCATCGATTATGTATTAGTTTCTGAGAACTTTGTTGAACATGTAGATAGTTTCTCTGTCGATACTAGACTTGACGGAGACCACCTTCCTCTAACTTTTTCATTTAGGATTCCCTCGAATATACATTCTCAGTCACACATGTATCTTTCTGACTCAGTTATGATTGTTAAACAGAAAAGACTTAGGTGGACTGATAATCTTCATGAGGAAATTTCCATACTTCTAAACTCATCATCGTGCCTTCATCTTAAAAATCAAATTATGGAGGCTCAGGATGTTCATTCAGCTTTAGAGAATTATTCCCTCCTTCTCAGGACCTTAACACCTTCATTGACTAGCACAGAGAAGAAACCTAATAATCTTAAATGTAGAAGAATGCATCATTGGTTTGATAAGACCTGTGTTGAAGCTAGAATCCAACTAAGGAAAATGTATACTCAGTACAGGAGAGATAATTGCCAGTCATTACAAGAAGAAAGTATAAATCATTATTAGCTAAAAAAAAAAGAAAGAAGCAATACATAAACAGTGGACATTATTAATTAACTTTTCTTTACAAAAAAACACCAAACTGTTCTGGGCCACGGTAACTGGGATGCTAGGAAACACTAATGGTTCTCCCCTTTGTAACATTCCCGTCAATGTTTGGGAGGACTATTTTTCCTCACTATATAGGGACAATGAGGAACAATCTACAGATGTTTCTAATTTGTTAAATCAACTTTTTCCAAATTCTGCAGAAATTCCCCAGTGGCCCCCTGTCTCCATTACGGAAATTAAATCTCTAATTTCCCAAACTAAATCGGGCAAAGCCCCAGGACCTGACTTAATTTTGCCAGAGCTTCTGAAATCTAATATTTCTTGGTGGGCCCCATTACTTGCTTCCCTGTTTACTTTAATTAATCAAACAGCTGAACTCCCCTCTAGCTGGCTAAGCGCGACCATAATTCCCATCTATAAGAAGGGCCCCAAGAATGATCCATCTAATTATCGTCCGATAAGTTTACTCTCAGTGGTTGGCAAACTCTATGGCCGTTTTCTTAATAACCGTCTCGAGGAATGGACAGATAATGAGAATATCATAGGTAGTGAACAAATTGGCTTCAGAAAAGGTAAAACAACTTATGACCACTGTTTAGTTTTGAATCATCTAGCTGAAAAGTATACTATCTCTCAAGGTAATGGCCTATATGCGGCCTTTATTGACTTGAAATCAGCTTTTGATTCAATTCCCAGAGAAAAGCTATGGATAAAACTCTTCGCCTCCTCTATTGATAGAAGGCTGCTATGGCTAATTATGCATCTCTACAGTAATACAACTATACAAGTAAGGTGTGGTACCCAAGGGAATTTAACAAAACCTCTTGCTGCCCAAAAAGGTGTACGCCAAGGATGTATCCTGGCACCTCTATTATTTAACCTTTATCTTAATGATCTTTCAGACTTTATTTCCCTAGAAGCACACCACTCTCCCAAATTGGCTTCAGTTAGCATACCCCTACTATTATATGCAGATGACGCAGTTCTTCTTTCTTTCTCAAAAATAGGCCTGAAACAAATCCTAAGAGCCTTTGGAAATTATTGTAATATAAACACTCTAACAATTAATTATTGTAAAACTAAAATTATGGTTTTCTCAAAAAATAAGAGGTGATCCAAGTGGACCCTTAATGGTCATATCATCGAGCAAGTTAACTCCTTTAAGTACTTAGGGGTAACTTTTCAATCTTCTCGTAGTTGGAAATTACAGAGGTCAACTGCCGCCCAGTCGGCAAATAATAATGTGAAGGCTCTGATTCGTTTTTTCTTTACTAAAGGTGGGCAATTTTTTCCAGCTGCCCTAAAGGTGTTTCAGGTTAAGATCATACCACATCTGCTATATGGAATCCCTATTTGGATCCAAGGTTTTTCGCTAGAATTAGAACAGGTTCTCTCTGTGTACCTTCGAAAATTATTTGGTGTACCCAATTGTGTTCCAACAGCTGTTTTACGCCTTGAGGCGGGTTGCCATTCAGTTGAATGTATTGCCTGGAAATGGACCTTAAAGTATTGGTTAAAAATCTTTTATGCAGGCACTGATTCTAGTTTTCTGCATTTAATCAAGGAAGACTGTTATACAACACTTTGGTCTAATTGTATTCAGGAGAAATTGTTGAGATTAGGTCTCTCTAGTAATTTTCTTTCCATGCAAGATTTGCCGAGTGCCCAGCAGATTCTAACACGTCGCATCAAAGATATTGATAATCAATATTCTATGTCTCTGGCCCACACTTCCTGTTCTCCTATTTCCTTAGGGCTAAAATTTAATTTTGAAAGGGAAGCTTTCTACTTACAAAACCTGACCATTTCAAAATATCGATCTGTGTTTTCCAGAGCCAGATTCAATGTAATCCCTTCAGCTGTTCTAGAAGGCCGCTATAAGAGAATTCCATACCACGACCGGGCCTGTCCTTGTGGTGACAGCTCTGTCGAGTCTCTAGAACATGTTCTGCTTACTTGCAATTTCTATAAAGATGAGAGGTTAAAATTAATCTCTCCTCTTTTGTCCAAGTTCCCCGGTAGGCCAAACAGCTGGTATGTGGAGCATTTGTTAAATGATTCTCTAAAAAGTAAAACAGAATCAGTGGCTAAGTTTCTCTTTTCTGCAGTTAAAACACGCAAAGTTATGATTCAATCTAACTGATTAGCCTAATCTCTCTTCCTGTTTTGAGCACTTATTTTGTAAATTTATATCAGCTTATTTTGTAAATCTTACTGTGAACTATTTTTAAATCTATTTATTTATTGAGTTTATGTACAAATGCTTTTAAGTTTTTTATATTGGTTTCCTTTTCTGCCTAATGGCCTATTGGCTGGAATAAAGGCTATTGTTATTATTATTATTATGAGTCGGAACCGACTTGAGGGCAGCTAATAACAACAACAAACACATCTTCCTACTATCTCTATTAATAATGTAGCCAGAGATAGCAGACACCATATTTTCTGCCCTAAAGCATGTAGTTCACTTTAAGAACTTATTTAGCATAGCATTCTGTTTGACACTATGGCCAACCAACACCTCTCCAAAACCCAAAATAAGGATGTGAGGGCCCGTGCTGGTTGAGGAATTCTGGGAACTGTAGTCTAAAAGAATAAATTTTCCAAGCTCTGCTAAGGACAATAACACTGTTGTTCCACTTCTCATTGCTCTTCCTCAGCAACTGTTAATTCAGAGATTAGGCCAGTCATCCTGATTCTATTTCTCCTACACACATTGTTTCCTGATTTTATTTCAAACTGGGCTCTGAAAATGAGTTCCTAGTCAATAGAACTTGGCAGACTCTCATTTTGTGGTAAACCTACCTGAAAGAAATGTCATTCTGAATATGGAAGAATCACTGCATCATTTCTTACCATATCCATGACAATGAGGTGCTTCTTAAGCTGCTAGAGAATAACTAAATATTTCATAAAAACTTACAATATGTAAGCACCCATAAAATGGAAGGTAAGCAGAAATTCACTGGTGCTTAGATACTGAAACAATTAAAATAGAAACTCTTAGCTGAATATATATATATATATATATATATATATATATATATATTCTATGATGTGAATAATAAAAATAATAATATATTTCTCCTCGAGGCTTTCTGAGTACAGGAAGCAAAGTTGTGCCATATGCAAAAGCATCAAGTTAAGCTTGTTTCATTTTAAAAATAACTCACTTTTTGAAGCTGTAATGGGATTTTGTTGAATTCTGAAGGGAATTTATGCAAATGATCCCAACAGCATTGTATATTCAAAGGACCAGGGGGAAAATAGGAAAGACAAGTGAGAAAGAAAACAGGGCTAGTTTTTGAAATATGGGCCAAAAGTAAAGAGTACATGATCTGAATGTAAGACTGGCATTCTGTTGGGTATACCACCAGTGGTATAACATCCTGGATGAAGGCAATTTTGGCAGCAGAAGGATGTTGGCTTTGTGCTGCCTGTTTCCCAAATGTCCAGGTTGGTGGAGAACAAGATATTCTCAGAAGCAAGGAACTGCAGGACAGGTGGCTTAAACAATCACCTGTGCCATGGGACAGGGAATTTTCTACAACACCTTTACCAGATTGTCTTGACACTGAAGACCCTATCACAGAACCTAGACATTTAGGAACAAAGCCTTCTGGCACTTCTAACCTTTGAATTCCTTCCTTGTTTCTTTCCCCCCTCTTCTTGTTGCTGCCACTGCACCTGCCCTCACTTCCATTGGTGTAATTATGCCACATCCTTTTGGCTTCAGTTCAGTTGCATCATTAGCCACAGCGCTACTCGTTGTTGTCTTCTGCTATACCCTAGTAGCTTGTTAAGTGCCTTACAAATTGGGAGTCATATCTTCTGTCACTATTTCATGTTTCATCATAGGTTTTTCATGATAAAAGATTTAAAAGGAATTTACCATGCCTCCTTTTTTGCAACACTAACAAATGTGAGCTTTGGTGCCATTGCTGTTGTCTCTGAGAGATCTTCCACCAGTGTCACCCTCCATCCACTACTATTTCATCTGACTCATCAGCAAAAGCCTGTCTGACATGGGAGACCTTACCAACAGCTCTGCTACCATCTGTATAACATCTTGTCTCACTGCAGCACAGAAGACAGCAATACTGGTGATGGTGGTGGGGTCTATGCTATCCAGGATTTAAAAATAATTTAGGCCTTTATTTCCATTTAGAATACAATTGAAAGGGAATTTAAAAGAGAGGAAAATAATATCAGAAAATATTTTATCAAATTAATAATAATAATAATGATGATACATTTTATTTCTAACCCACCCCCCTGCAAAGCAACCGGGGGCAGCATACAACAGGTTAAAAAAATTGAGTAGAGAAGACATCTGTTCTCAGAGTTCTGCCATTTTTAAGGTTTTAGGTTACATCATTGATTTTATCATTTGCTATTTCTTTATTTAAATCTGTCTGATATTCTGCACATTTATATTTAAAGGTGTTAAAAGTAACCCATATCTGAGTGAGGATTTGAACTGTGTACAATCTAAAGATGTCTTAATATATCATTATACGATATGAACAAACATAATTTCTTACTCCACCCATCCACAGCAGACTAACTCAGCAGCCATTGTATTCCCTATTACCTTGTATGGATGTGAGAGCTGGACAGTTACTAAAGATGATAGGAAGAAAATCAATTCATTTGAGATGTGGTGCTGGAGAAGAGTACTGAGGATCCCATGGACAACCAAAAGGACAAACAAATGGGTCCTAGAGCAGATCAAGCTGGAAACCTCCCTGGAAGCCAAGATGACCAAACTAAAGCTGTTGTACTTTGGACACATCATGAGAAAGGAAGACTCTTTGGAAAAAAACAATAATGTTGGAAAATGTGGAGGGAAGTAGGAAGAGAGGAAGACCACATGCTAGATGGATGAACTCTATTAAGGAGGTCACATCAGTGTCAGCAATATGGATTCTTCCCTTATTTGACATGGAACCTGATTTCCCCTCAAAATCCCACCCATTTTTCCTAGCCATTCCCCCTGCAGCTTTCATTGTCTTCACCTGTTTAGCTTCTTTCCTTCTTTGTTGTTCTTTTAGTGAAAGCTATTAAATCTCTGATCATCCTGTCAGAGGTGGTTGTTAAATAGATGCATCATGCCCAGTAATGATATACCTCTGAATATCAGATCCACAAGGACAGCAACAGCAACTGTTGAACACCCACCCACAGGCTGCAGTCCAGCATCCTCTCAGTGTATTGTAATTATCTACGTACAGAGATATGCTATGTGAATGCTATTCAACTCCTGTGCAGAAGAGGATGTGCAAATAATTGACTATGGGCCTTTGCAGACTGCCAGAAATAGTGCAAATTGAGTCCACTTTAAATTGAGGCACTGCCCTGGCTCAGTGCTAGGGAATCATGGGAATTGTATTTTTTTTCTAAGAGATTGAGCCTTCTCTGTCAGAGAGCTCTGGTGCCACAATAAATTACCGTTCCCATAATTCCCTAGCACTGAGCCAGGGCAGTGCCTCAATTTAAAGTGGACTCAATTTGCACTATTTCTGGCAGTCTGCAAAGGCCCTAAGTGCCCACATATCATGCACTATATATGATATGCAATTGCAATGCAAAGTATAATGTGCACAACCACAACATATAATTCATAATGTACAGCCACAATGTGAAGTATAGAGCGGACAACTGCAATGCCCAATATATGTTGCACAACCTTGGCATGGAATATCTAATGAACAACTTGCTAAGACAAATCACAAATAAACATGCTTTCTGTGCATTTCTGTGTATACTGCTATTAGCAGAATATTAGCAGAATATTGCACAGTGATGCTTTTTTGGATTCACATGAGTAGAGTGATTAAATGTACGTGTAGGTACCTAACAGAATTCTGGTCACATTCGGCTTGAATGCTTCCCAGAGGTATTTGGAAATAAATTTATTTGGAAATAAATTTGGACTTGATAGAAACAAGTAACTTGTCTAAAACCACAAATGAAGATGGGCAAAGTGCAACCCTGAGGCTAAATTCTTTAGGAATGGCAATTCAGCTTTTCAAGCAACAGCATGACCTCCCTACACTGTTTAAGAGTTTTTAAAAATCCATTTTTTTTTCTAAATCGGTAATGGACTTCAACAACTTTCATGTTATGGAATATTTGGGCTAGTCTGTGTAGCCAACAGAGGATCATGGGGACAGAAATCTGCCTTCCTGACCCACTGCAGTTGCCCACCTTTGCCATAAACAGAATTCAAACCAGAGACAAATTCTTCAAGTGATGCTATAACATACCCTCTTTATTGACAGATGAAAATCAGGGCATATATGGCCAAGCAATATCTGAGTGTGGTCTTGATGGCAAGAGTTTTGCCCCTTCTTTTTCTCTCTCTCCACTAAATTAATTGAATGTTTGTGTTTTGCACTCAGTTTGCAGCAATTGAAGTAAGCTGGGGGGGGGGGGGGATTGGAAATTAGGAGGAGGAGGAGGAGGAGGAGGAGAGAAAAACTGGGAAATGATAAAAGCAGCTGAAATAGTGTGATGACAGAAGATTAGTCAGGACTGTCCCTGCCAATTGGAGAGTATGCTATAATCCTAAATTAATTGAAATGGATGAATCCTTACTGAATACTATGAAATTTGCTTTTTGGGAGAAAAGTAAGATATAAATCAAATAAATAAATAAAACATACAAAAATATACAGGGAAATTACCATTCTTTTAGTTTTCTCTTTGTTTCAAAGACATGAACCACTCCCTCTCTCACCTCCTCATCTTAGATTAGTTTTTAGAATATGTTGCATTCTGATATATCCTCTAAAGGCAATCAGGAAGAGACTCCTACAAAGGTGTTAGTCTGGAAGTAGTCAGAACATCTTATTGGAACAAAGACTTTTCCTTTCTATGTAGTCAAGTGCCTTGAATATTAATAGTATCCTATAAAGACAGATTGGCATCTTCTACTTAAAGAGGGTAGTTCTCTGTTTAAAGTTTTTCTGAGGTAAGAGAAAACAGCATAAGATGGAAGAACAATAGAGGGTAGAAGTTATCCAGCAGATGAAGCAGGCAATGTGTCAAGACAGGGATGTAGCTATTGGAGGAAGGCAAAGTGAAGACATTTCTCCCCCCCCCCCCCCCAAAAATACATTGATTTTAATTACATTTTAATTAAAAAGAACCTTGGGTACACAAGAGAAAGGAGATGATGTGCATCTTGGATGGGATTGGGCTTTAGGACTGGGAGATATTTTGGATTTGGTGAGATATGACTCTGAATCTTAGTAGGAATGAGAGTAAAAGATTCCTATTTCAGATCTGAGATTGCAAACCTCATTGAATAAACTAGTACTCTTAGACATGGAGGATTATGCATTTTACATTGCTTTAGGCTAGCCTTGCATAAGAACTCTGTCTCAGGTAGCGCAATGTCTTTTCTAATGCAGCATCCTTACATCTTGCTAACTTAATACCTTCTACCCCTAGCCCTACAGTGTTGAGCATGACAAACATGATCTGAAGAGGTGTCTAATAAATGTCCTAAATTACTGTAACATCAATATGCTGACTTCTCAGTCTTTTACAACTTCAGCTTCTCCACTCTGTTCTCAACTTTAAATATCTGAACTGTGTCCTTTGATGTCCAATTGCCAGAAAAATTGGGCTGAGCAGTGAGCACTGATGTGCTCTTACAAGGGATGGAATCTATCTCTTCATGGTTCTATTACATTTGTTTCAATAAAAGCCCTGATACCTATATACATTTATAGACCTCTGGTGAAGTTAATTTACCAGCAGGGTTTGAACAGGCCAGAGTATTGTTTAAAACTCACACCCATGCTTTGCCTTTGCTATAGCCTCATCCATTGACAACTCATAAGCTCATAGGTTTGTTTTATTTTTTTCATGCCATCAACTTTAAATTGTATACAGTCCTTTCCATTTAGGTTAATACATTACTTCATTTGTGTAACAATCTTCCTGGCTTACAGCTCATTCCTTAGTTCCTTTTAGTTTCTGCTTGCCTTGCCATGGAATAATGTTGACAAAACACTAATAATAATATAATAATAAAATGTTATTTATACCCTGCCCCTCTGTGCACAATTGGGGTGGCTAACAACAATTAAAAATACATAGAGTACAAATCCAGCTTTCAACATCCTTTTTGAATTGTGGTGCCCAGAACTGAACACAGGACTTGGCCAGCCCTGATTAACATCACCTGGGGCAGCCTTGGAGCAGCTGCGGCAGCGATGGAACCGGAGAGAGCGCCGGCGGGTATAAAACTCCGCCCAGGACCATCTTCCCCTGGCAACACGTGGCAGCGCCAGTGCTTGGAGATGCCTGGAGGACTTTGGGCCACCTGGAGGACTTGGCCAGCCCTGATTAACATCACCTGGGGCAGCCTTGGAGCAGCTGCGGCAGCGGGGGAACCGGGGAGAGCACTGGCGGGTATAAAACCCTGCCCAGGACCATCTTCCCCCAGCAACACATGGCGGCAGCAGTGAGAGGCGGAGTTTGGGGCTGTGGAGGACTGTTTGGCCTGGCTCCCAGTCTTGGAGGACCATTCGCTGCCCTAGGCCGCCACACCTGTGTGGAAGCCAGGAGGAGCACTGGCGGGGATAAAACCTCACCCAAAGTCCATCTCTCCCCCGGCAACCACGTGGTGGGAGGCAGAGTTGGGGCCACAGAAGACTTTTTGCCCTGGCTTTCAGCCTTGGAGGACCATCCGCAGCACTTTTTCCATCTATGAAGTTGCTGCCTCATATTAGGGACAGGAATTAGCTGGCTCACTCATCTCCCCCTCCACATAATGGAGCCGGTTATAGTCTGGGAGTGGGTATTCAGGCTGTGTGGGGGCAGGGAAGGTATGGCGGCAACAGAGTTAACAAATGTTACAAAAGAAGGAGGGATCGATGTCTAATACCTATCCCTCCTTCAGTTCACTCTGTTTCCCAAGAAAACTTGGAGAGTGTGCCAACCATTCCACTGACCCTCAACCTGCTCCTTTGCAATGCCAGATTGGTCAAAAACAAGACCCATATTATCCACAACATCTTAGTGGACAAGGCGGCCAACCTGGCATGCCTTACTGAGACCTGGCTAGGGGATGGAAGTGCCGCGACATGGGCACAGGACCTCCCAGCTGGGTACTCAGTCAGTGAGCAGGTGAGGGAAAGTGGGTGGGGGGGGCAGCATAGCCTTGGTCTACAGGAACACCTGAACCTTGATCAGAAAGCCTATCCGGAAAATGACCCATATTGAGTGTATGTACCTTAGCCTGAAAACCAGGGATAGTTTGGGGATTCTGTTGGCATACCGGCCACCCCGTTGCTTAACAGACTCCCTCACCAAGCTGACCGCTCTGGTTTCTGAGTTGCTGTTGGAATCGCCCAGACTTTTAGTTCTGGGTGACTTCAACATTCCATTCGAAACCAGTTTACAAGATCTAACTGGCATGGCTTGGGAGTTCATGGATACCATGACAAACATGGGCCTATCCCAGTTGGCCGATGGGCCCACACATTGTGCTGGCCATACCCTCGATGCGGTCTTTAGTACGGAGCAGCAACATCCATGGGCAGAGGTAAAAAAACCCTCCGCATTGTCATGGATGGACCATTTCCTGATCAAAGCAGAACTAAAGGGTACTGTCTGCCCTCCAGGGGGTGGCAGACCCATTAGAACAGTCCGCCCTCGAAGGCTAATGGAACCAATTGGCTTCCAGAAAGCCTTAGAAGGTTTAATGGTTGGTAACACCGGTGATTCTGTCGAAGCCTTGGTGGATACTTGGAACACCGATCTCACCAAGGTTATTGACACAATCACTCCCAAGTGTCCTTTCCGGTCCACTTCAAACCGTAAGCCCTGGTATACAGAGGAGCTTAGGAGGATGAAGTGGGCTGGGCAACGACTAGAGTGTGAATGGCGAAGGACTCGTCTCTTATCCGACAGAACTCGCCTTAGGAAGCATCTTGATTCCTATAGGGAGGCTTTACGTGCTGCCCAGAAATTCTTTGGTTCTGCACATATTGCGTCTGCAGAGTCCCACCCGGCAGAGCTGTTTAGGGTGGTAGGGGAGCTGACGAAGGTTCCCCCTGTGCCAGACCCCCTACTTAACCCAATGACAGCCTGCTGCGAGGCATTTAACATCCACTTTGCAGATAAAATCTCTCAGATAAGAGCCGACCTGGACGCCAGTGTTCTGGTATAATCCGTAGATGAGGCATCCGGAAACTCCAATGATGGCATTTTACTGGATCAATTGCAATCTGTGAGTTCTGATGACATGGACAGGCTGCTTGGAAGGGTGAGGAAGACGACTTGCCCTCTCGATCCATGTCCATCGTGGCTGGTCGCCTGGGGGGGGGGATGCGTTGAAGGTGTTCCTTCGGGACACAATCAATGCGTCATTCAGGGAAGGTAGTATACCATCCTGCTTAAAGGAGGCGGCGGTCAGGTAACTCCTAAAAAAACCCTTCCCTGGGCCCCCTGGATAGAAACAACTACAGACCAGTCTCCTTGCTACCCTTTTTAAGCAAGGTGATTGAGAGGGCAGTTGCTTCCCAACTCCAAGCAGTTTTGGATGAAACTGATTATCTCGATCCATTTCAAACCAGCTTCAGGACAGGATATGGAGTTGAGACTGCCATCCACCTGGGCATCGACAGGGGTAATGTGACCCTGCTGGTGCTGTTGGATCTCTCAGCGGCCTTCGACAGTGTAGATCAATCCATTCTCTTGGATCGCCTAAGAGAGTTAGGAACCGGAGGCACTGCTCTGCAGTGGTTCCGTTCCTTCCTCTCGGGCAGATCCCAGACGGTGAGGCTCAGGGACAGTTGCTCATCTAAAATGAAGCTTAATTGTGGCATCCCTCAGGGTGCCATCCTGTCCCCAATGTTATTCAACATCTACGTGAAGCCGCTGGGTGAGATCATTCGGAGGCATGGAGTGAGGGGTCTTCAGTATGCTGACGACACCCAGATATACCTCTCCATGACCAGATCGACTCAGCCTTCAGATGGCGTCTCTCCTCTTAATGACTGTCTCAGTGCGGTAATGGATTGGATGAGGAAAAACAGATTGAAATTGAATCCAGACAAAACGGAGGTACTCACAGTCACAGGCTCGAAACTAGATCTGGGAATACAGTCTCCAGTCCTGGATGGAGTCACACTCTCCTCTAAGGACTGTGTTCGCAGCTTGTGGGTACTCCTTGACACATCGCTTCACATGACTAGTCAGGTGAATGCAGCGGTCAGGAGTACCTAATATCAGCTTTGGCTGATACGCCAACTGTGCCCTTATCTGGATATGAGGGATTTGGAAACAGTGGTACATGCTCTGGTAACCTCACGTCTGGATTACTGCAACACACTCTACATGGGGCTACCCTTGTGCCTAACCCGGAAACTACAACTGGTGCAAAATATGGCAGCCAGGTTAATCACAGGAACATCTATGAGGGAGCACATAATACCTGTGGTTAAATCCCTCCACTGGCTGCTGCTTAGTTTTGGGCGCAGTACAAGGTGTTGGTTTTGACCTTTAAAGCCCTACATGGCTTGGGTCCATCTTATGTTAGGGACCGCCTCTTTCCATATGATCCCCCGTGCCCTTCGGTCATCTGGGAGGAATCTGCTACAGCCAATAAAAACCAGGCTGTCTCAGACCTCCCAGAGGGCCTTCTCTGCAAGCGCTCCCAGACTTTGGAATGGCCTGCCGGACAAGATCCGTCACATTACTACTCTTGCTGCTTTTAAAAAAGCAGTAAAGATGGATCTCTTCTGGCAGGCCTTCCCGGAATAACTGCTGTGGTGGGAGATGAGTCTTCATCTTGTTTTTATTATTCTGATTCCTTGTTTTATTGTTTTAGCTTTATTGTATTTTTGTATTTTAACTTTCTTCTAGTTTAAATCTTTTTTAAGGGGATGTGAGGGTTGGTTTGTGGGACAAGGGAATGTTTTAACTTTGTCTGTTTTAAAATGTTGTAACCCGCCCCAATTGCCGTGCAGAGGGGTGGGCTATAAATAAAAATGTATTATTATTATTATTATCCCTGCCGATGCTCCTCTTGGCTCGTCGCAGATGCGGCAGGCCCAGGCCATGCCCGATGGTCTCCCAACAGGGCTTGATGGTCTCCCAGCAGGGCTGGTGACAGTCCTCCGTGGCCCCAAAATGCCGCTGCCGCCACCATGTATTTGCAGGGGGAGAGATGGACTCGGGTGGGCTTTTATCCCTGCCGATGCTCCTACCGGCTCTTCGCAGCTGCGGCAGGCCCAGGCTGCCTCCAATGGTCTCCCAACAGGGCTTGATGGTCTCCCGGCAGGGCTGGTGACAGTCCTCCGTGGGCCCAAAACACCACCGCCACCAGTTGCTTTGCAGACTGAGGTTTTTTGCTTTTATAGCTATTGGGAAAGAGTCACCTTGGTGTAGTAACTTGAGCATTGGACTACAAATCAGGAGACCAAGGTTCAAATCCTTAAATAACCATGAAAATCCATTTGGTGACTTTGGATAAATTGCACAATCTCAGTCTCAGAGGAAGGCAAAGGCATTCCCCCCCCCAAAAAAAATCTTACCAAGAAGAAAGGCATGATAGATTTGCCTTAGAGTTGGACATGACGTGATGGCACACAACAACATTTGTTTGGAGCATGGTTGTGGTAACTGGCAAGAAAGAAGAGATATGCTTTTCCCTTTAGGTTACCCCCCCCCCCGGTTTGTTTTCAGAATTCTTAAAAAAAACCTGCCAAGGAAGATTGCACACACTCCAGCATTTCACAGATGAAAATGGGATAAGTGTGGCTAAGCAACATTAGAGTGTTGTCAAGGGTTTTGAAATTCATTTTTTTAATTTTTTTTAACTTAAACCTCACATTTTTTCCCAGCATGATATTCAATGATAGCAAAATTTATTAATAAGAAAGAACAGTTAAGCTGGGAGAAACTGCAGAAGTTTACCCTTGCCTGAGCCTATGAAGCAATATTCTATCTCCTCCACTCCTCTCCATTGTGTTAATTGTATGCAAACTACTTTTGTACTTTGAACTCAGTTTGCGGCAGCTGAAATAAACTGTGGACAAAAGAGGAAAGTAGTAGGAGGAGAGAGAAACTGGATCATTGTAAAAGCAACTAAAATAGTGGGATGACAGGATTAATCAGGATTATCCCTGCCAAATTGGACAGTTGGTGTGTATGAAAGCTGTCACAATGATTTGCCAGTACAGTTTTAACTGCATTTCATTCTTGGCTATAGCCTTTTTCTAGTCAGTGAGCCCCCCCCCCATGGTTCCAACTGGACTGATACATTTTCAAAATACAAGTATTTCCTGCATGGTTCTGTGATTCACTTTCACCTCCTCCAGTTTATTCTACCACCCCTAGCCTTTTTAGCTCTTGTAAATGTCCATCCACCCATCCACTTCACAGATGACTCAAATTAGAAAAGAGGAGATTCTAGTTAAACATTGGGAAGAACTTCCTGATAATAAGAGCTATATGACAATGGATTAGACTGCTTTGGAAAGTGATGGACTCTTCTTCCCTGGAGATTTTTTACACAGAGATTGGATGAATAACTATCAGGGATTGTTTAGCTGTGATTTCTTGCACTTGGCTGGGGCTTGGACTTGATAGCCGTAGATCTCTTCTAACTCTTTGATGTTGTTAACTGCCTTCCCATTGATCGCAACCCATGGCAACCCTATGGACGAGACATCTCCAGGCCCCCTTGTTCTCTACTGCTCTGCCCAACTCCTGCAAACTCATATCCATGGTCTCTTTAATAAAGTCCACCCATCTAACATGTGGCCTTCCTCTCTTTCTACTTCCCTCTACCTTTCTTAACATTATTGTTTTTTCCAACAATTCATGCCTTCTCATGATGTGTCCAAAGTATGACAGTCTAAGCTTGTCATCTTGGCTTCTAGCTTGATCTACTCTAGGACCCATGTGTTTGTCTTTTTTGGCTGTCCATGGAATTCTCAGCACTCTTTTCCAGCACCGTATCTGAAATGAGTTGATTTTCCTCCTATCTTCTTTCTTAACTGTCCAGCTCTCACATCCATACATGGTAATAGGAAATACAATGACTTGTATGATTCTCACTTTTGTGCTGAGCCGTATGTCTTTTCATTTTAGGATCTTTTCTGGTTCTTTCATAGCCAACCCTCTCCATTCTTAGTCTTCTTCTGATTTCCTGGCTGCAGTCCCCATTCCAATCAAAGTTTGATCCCAGATATGAGAACTCTTTTACTATAACTATTTCCTCATTGTCTAATTTGAATGTGTGTAAGTTCTCTGTGGTCATTATTTTTGTTTTCTTTATGTTCAACATTAAGCCTGCCTTTGCATTTTCTTCTTTGATCTTCCTTAATAGTTGTTCCAGATTTGGGGGGTTTTCTGCTAATATTATGGTGTTGTCAGCACATGCTGATTTTCTTTTGGAACTCTCTGTTGCACTCTATTAGCCATCATATATTTGTGATGTGATCCCTAATGCCTCTTCTTTTCCGGAACACCGTTGAACCTCTGGGATTTCTCTCTCCATATACGGTTGGAGTCTATGTTGTAGAATTTTGAGCATAATTTCCCTTGAAAGGGAGATTAGTGCTATGGTTCTATAATTGCTACAGTCTCTTGTGTTTCCTTTTTTGTGGGTGGGGATGTATATTGATCTTTTACAATCTGTTGGCCATTGTTTTGTCTTCCATATCTGTTGACATATGTTGGTTAGCACTAGAGTTGACTCTGTTAATGTGGATTGCAATAGTTCTATTGGAATATTGTCTGTTCTTGGAGATTTGTTTTTTTGCCATTTCTTTTATTGCAGCTTCCACCTCACTTTTTAGAATTTGGGGTTCATCTTCATATGGCTCTTCATTCCATGTGTCCTTCTTTTTGTCATTTCTTTTGTATAATTCTTCTGTATATTGCATCCAACATCTTTTTATTCTTTTCTTATCTTGAATTATGTTATTTTTTATTGTCATAGAGGGTCCTGGTCCTTGGTTTGAACTTTCCCTTGATTTCTCGAATCTTGTGGTATAGGTCTCTCATTCTTCCCTTTTTGTTGTTGTCTCTATTTCTCTGCATTGGTCATTGTAGTAATTTCCCTTATCTTTGGACACTAGCCATTGTATTGTTGCATTCATGGTTTTTAGTTTATTCCTATCTCCTTTTTGTTTTGTTTCTCTTCTTTCCTTTATTGCTTGTAGTGTTTTATTTGTCATCCATAGTTTCTTCACTTTCCTTTTGTCTGTTGGAAGTGTCTTTATGCATTCCTCTTTTGTTATTTCCCTGGCTTCAGACCAAAGCTCTTCTAGTTCATGATCTATTATACTTAGGGCCTTTACTGTTGGGTGTATTACAAAATAGTACAGCAGAGTTGTGGAGTCAACAAAAATAGAGCTTTACTCAGAAGAGTGTAAGGCAAAAAATACATGCAAAAACAAAGAATATAGCTTCATGGCTAGGCACAAAAACAGTACAGCATAACTTCCTGCATACCTGCAGTACTATATCTTCATAGCAAGGAGACTTTACTTTCCAGCAACAGGCTTCTTACCAGCATAGAGAGTAATACACTCTCTGAACCCCAAGCAGACTCCCAATGCATTTATACACTACTAAGTGGTTATCAAGTCCACCTGGCCTAATTGGCTGACTGCATCATTAATTGCTGGAGCTGGCTTATCACCACGGACTCCACCTGCCACTTTGCTATACCTTCATCCAGTCACAACTTAGTACGCAAACTGGCATACCCTGACGTTTACAGATTGCCAGAAATAATGCAGCTTAAGGCCACTTTAACTGTCCTGGCTCAGTGCTAAGGAATCATGGGAACTGTAGTTTATTGTGGCACCAGAGCTCTCTGACAGAGAAGGCTCAATGTCCCAGAAAAAAATACAGTTCCCATGATTCCCTAGCACTGAGCCAGGGCAGTGCCTCAATTTAATGTGCACTATTTCTGGCAGTCTGCTTAGGCCTCTAGTTTACAAGTTTATTATGAGGCAAATTGTTTAGAGTGGCTCATTGATTGGCTGCTGCAAATCTATTCCTTATATTGTCAGTGAATTCTGTGGAAATATTGTTTAAATCATATTTTGGTTTTGTTCTTTTCTTGAGTTTTACTTTTATTTTTGAAATATATTGTCACAGACTATATATTTTAAAAATAAAAGTAAAACTCAAGAACAAAACCAGTCATCATACCAAAATATGATTTAAACAACAATCAGTACCTTGTCTAGTCTTGGCCACCAGTATGGAGCTTCGCCATCTTTTACTTCCAATTATATAATCTATTTGGTTTTTGTGTTGGCCATCTGGTGATGTCCATGTGTATAACCTTTTCTCTGATTGTACGTCAATGTGTTTGCAATGAATAGGCTGTTGGCTTCACAAAAATCTATTACACACTCACCTGTTTGATTTCTTTTGCCTAGTCCAAATCATAAATCTATGAAGAGAATAGACACATGACCATTTTTCAGTGACTCACAGGAATATTTGGAAACAAACACTCAAATAAGAAAACATCTATCAGGTCCAATATTTAAAAGCCAAGAAGAGAAAAAATTAAAGCCAATTTTTCACCAGCTTAAAAACATTAACTAAAATTCAGAAAAAGGTTGGTGAAATAGAATTGCCATCTCCTGCCTCTGTGCCAACAAAGAGAACTTGCTGATTTGAAATGACCACATGAAACCAGCCTGTTGGTGTCTAGATCCATGAATATTTAAAGCTTCTTGAAGAAGTGTTTTGATTCAATACTCCTGACAACTTAAATCCTTGTACATTCTGCTGTTCTCCAAGAGGCATTATACATGTTGGGGACCTTGTGGCTCTTCAAATGTTGTTGGTCTGTAGCTTCATTATTGGTTTAACTGGCTAGAGCTGGTGGGTAGTACAACAGGATCTACCATCAATGTAGTTGCCATACACATCTTTCCAAGTCTCTGCTTCCCCAAACAATCAATAGATGCTACATGGAAAACTGACTTGGGTGCACTCCATCTCTTTGCTTCTCTTTGCAGAGCCCCCAAAAGAATGGGTGTGAGTCTACATCAGCAGATGTACATGCACCATGTCTTTGTAGCACTGTCTCACAATGCTAGCCCCCCAAACCAACCATATAAGCAGTGCACCTCCTCAACACAGCCATTTTGGTGTTGTTGGAGAGTGGGGAAATCAGCCAGGATGTATCCAGCTATTGTTCTGGACATGGTGAGACAGGCATCCACAGAGACCTCTGATATTCCTTGGGAAATCCCTTCAGTTGATGTCCTTGCAGCACATCGAGCTACAGAAAAATAGCTGGATGTAACCTCACTGATTTTCCTGCTGTTTGGCAACATAGAAATGGCTGGGTTGGGTTGAATTTGTGCTGCTTTGTTGTTAACTGCCCTTGAGTCAGCCTCAACTCATGTCAACCCTATTAATGAGACATTTCCAAGCCCCCTCTGTTCCCAACTATCCTGCTTAGGTCCTGCAAGCCCAGGGCCATGGCCTGCTTGATTGAGTGTAACCATCTGGTATGTGTTTTTCCTCTCTTTCTACTGCTCTCCACCTTTACTAGCAGTAGAAAGAGAGAAGGGAATGGCAGTGGGGAAGGGGAAAATAAGTCCAGTGGTTCTTCTCTCCCTCTGAAGCTTGGGCCATGGCAGATGAACTGGAGGGAGGGCTCTTCTTCTTTGTCTAGGCTAGGCCCAATGGAGCTGGGCCTGCATCTTTTCCTCTGAGGCTGGATGGTATCAGATGGACTGGAGGGAGTGTGGAGAGAAGGTAGAGTTGAGCCAGCTGAGCAACAGCCAATCAGGAGTGGGCTGGCAACAGCCAATAGAATTGTGGGCTGTAGGTGATAACGAATTCTGTTGTTGACAGTTGGAGTCAGACTGGGTCTGGTAGGGTAACAGTCCAGAAGACAGGGACTGTGAGGGAAATTTCCAGTAGTGAGGGACTTAGGACCTTTGCAGACTGCCAGAAATAGTGCAAATTGAGTCCACTTTAACTGCCCTGACTCAGTGCTAGGGAATCATGGGAACTGTAGTTTATTGTGGCACCAGAGCTCTCTGACAGAGAAGGCTCAATGTCTCAAAAAAAATAAATAAATACAATTCCCATGATTCCCTAGCACTGAGCCAGGGCAGTTAAAGTGGACTCAATTTGCACTATTTCTAGCAGTCTGAAAAGGCAGTTAGTTCAAGTATAGCACTCCAAATGAGGGAGTTGCTGGTATGTGATATCCTGCAGGAGTTAGCCTGAGGGCTAGTATAGAAATAAGGTTGGAAGGATAACAGTAAATAAGGATGGTGTGAGGGTCCTAAATGAGAGAAACTGGTGTTCTCTAGATAAAGAGTTGTGTAGCAAAGTGTAACAAGAACAAGTGACTGCAACATCGTGACAAATGAAACATTGTTAACCATCATTCAAAAAACGTTTTATTGTTATTTAATTGCAAGCTTGTCTGAACCTGGATTGAATTTCCATGCTACTAAGAAGTACATAAAGTGAAACAGTTACATCCATAAATTGGGGTTTCACAAGGAAACGGCTTTAAAAAGAAACTAAGGGGGGTTGCAGACTGCCAGAAATAGTGTGAATTCAGTCCACTTTTAGGGTTAGGGTTAGTGCTAGGGAATCATGGGAACTGTTATTTTTCTGAGACATTGAGCCTTCTCTGTCAGACAACTCTGATGCCACAATAAAATACAGTTCCCATGGTTCCCTAACTCTAACCCTAACCCTAAAAGTGGACTGAATTCACACTATTTCTGGCAGTCTGCAACCCCCCATAGTTTAAGAAACCACATAAGCAGAATACTTGGTGTGGCATAGAACTGTACTTGGTGTGGCATAGAACTGTCAGAACTGTCACAAAATGGTGGGATAGTAAAACCCATTGTGCTGTTATTGGGAAAAAAAGGGTTGGGTGAGTCGAACTCACCATGACAGAGAAGGGTCTTCTTCTTATAGGCTAGGCCCAATGGAGCTGGGCCTGCATCTCTCTGTCTGAGGCCAGATGAGTCATCACTTATGCTATGGCTGAAGTATGACAACCTCAATGTAGTTATCCTGGCTTCCAGGAATAGTTCAGGCTCAATCTATTCTATATATTTGTTTGTCTTTTTGGCATCCATGGTATCTTTAACACTCTTCCTCAGCACCACATATGAAATTACTTGATTTTCTTTCTATCAGCTGTCTTCACTGTCCAGCTCTTGCAGACATACATAGTGATGGGAAATACGATGGCTTGAACAATCCTAAATTTGTTATTTGGCTTAACATGTGCTCTTTACACATATTTTTGTATGGTTTTTCAGACACAGGATTCTGAACATTGTATCAACCAGAACAGTGATTGTGATGGCATTAAATTGACTGCATTGTAATTGTTATTTGCCATCAAGTTGACTTTGATTTATGGCAACCTCATGAATGAGACCTACATCATTGTAATTCACAAACAGGGTATCAGACAATTTTCATTTCTCATTTTTGATTTTTAAAAAATAAGATACCAACTTCCATGCAGATATCAAACTGATTAAGATCTCACCCTAAACATCTAACTTTTGATACACTAGAAAACTTCCCCCCCACCCACCCCATGTTGCTGGCCTACAAAACCAGTGTCTGACAATCTTGTGAGTTCTCTTTCCTCAGGCTAGTCAGTGGAATGAACAATTTTATGTGCTGCTCACAAGTATGCTAATTAAAGTTCAGCTATGCTAAGCTTCCTGAATCTCTATAGTAAAATGTCTGTATTTGTGAGCTGTGTATAAACAGAAATAGGAAGCTCTATCTCTGAAGCTTTTCCACAGCTGTGATAACAGCTAAGAATATATCAGCTCACTCGTATTGAAATAGTGCCTGTGGCATAAAAGCAATGGGACCCTGTTCACATGTGTTTTGCTTGCAACATGTCAAATTACTGTCATGACACAAAATAGTGTTGCCTTCCTCCCCCTGTGCAATGCTGTAGGCTAAGACTTCTGCCATCTAGGTTTGATTTACCAACAAAATAGCTTGTCATTTTCTCTTAAAGAAATACCAGAGGACATATTCAGGAGTCATTTCCAAAGCAGCAAGGTAATGCAGGAAATGGGATGATAATGGGGCTGATATTTTCTTCTCCTTCCTTGTCCATGTAAAATTTCAGCAGCCAGTACATGAATCAGCAATCAGCAACTAGCACATGAATCCAAACTAAAGTTTTGGACATGTGTATGTGCAGGGACAGAAGCAAACAACAGTAGTAGTAGTAGGAGGAGGTGGTGGTGATGGTAGTATTGACTTTTGTAACCTTTTTAAAGTCTATAATTAGGTATAACAAAACACAAGAGGATTGTATTATATAAAACTATATTTTATTACTTTACTTTAATTTTTGCTTTTCTTCCCATTTGGGATTCATGGCAGCTTACAAGAAATTAAACCAACCTATAGCTAAATCTTATTTGATATGTAATGAGATTATTGCACATACAAAAAGACCCAGTTTACCTCTTCCAAATTGGAGCCCAATTCGGGCTGAAGCTGGGTCTTATCACATGGCTTTTTCAGTTTAATTTGGCTTCTGAGTACTTCCCCGCTCCAATGCAGGTCCAAAAATGCGCTCCAACTTTTAAAAATGCCTACGTTTTTGGACCTGCATTGGAATGGGGATGTACACAGAAGCCGAATTAAGCTGGAAAAGCCATGTGATAAGATCCAGCTTCATCCTGTATTGGGCTCCAATTCGGAAGAGGTAAGCTGGGTCTTTTTGTATGTGCAATAATCTCCCTCATTTCAAAAGCAATTAAACAAACTATTCTATTAAAAACTTCAAATGAAAATATTTTAAAACACACTAGAACTTAAAAAAGATAAAAGCATATCACACTATATTAAAAAGATCCTTCTGCCACAGTAGGTTAAGAGCTTTTTCACTGTTTTGTGCCTTCAAGTCTTTTCTGACTTATGGTGATCCATAAGCGGGTTTTTTGGCATTGATTTTAGTATTTTGTAAGCCCCAATACTGGGGGGAAGTGAGATATATTCGTTATAATAATAATCAGGTTTACAATTTCCTATATCTTGCTCATATGATGAGCTTGCAAATTTGGTAAACTTTTATACTGGTTAGTTTTCAGAGTTTAGAAAGCTTGGAATTCTCTGTCATAGAAAGCAGCTTAGTACCATTGTCATTGTGAAGAAAATTTAGTAACTCATTGTTACTTTGAACACTGTATCAGTTTCTCTGAACAGTAAACAAAAGTTGTAATTCATTTTTTTTCTTATGTAAATGATCCAAACTCTTTCATGTTTAATAATGTGTCTAGTCCTTAGAAACCATGTGCAACAGACCATGATGATTCATCCCCCCCCATCAGTCAACACCAATCTAGATTTCAGTGTACCTGTTTCCCATGATGATCCTGGGACAAAATGCACTCTCTCTTATGTTCTACCAAAACAAATCAGCCCCTTTGAAGCTCATGCTGATATCAGTTTTGCACTTTAATAGAGAGATCTTAACGTTTATATTCAGCTTGGTCCATAGTGTGCTGACCTAAGAAAGAATTGATTGAAATTAATAGAAGCAAACTAGTGCTAAAGGGTTCAACTGAGGACAGCACATTCATGGATGAGAAAATCCTGAGACTCTACATCTGCACTTGCAATTTTTTTTATTTATGTAATAAAATGAAAGCTTCTCTTGGGTTTGTTTGTTTATTTACTTCCAGCATTTATATACCACTTTTCATGTAAATGAAAATCCAAAGCAGTTCACAATAAAAATAGGTGTTAAAGGGGATGAAATGGTTAATCAGTAAAAACAGGAAATTTCATAAAACCAAGGCTACTGTAATGTGAGCAATTAGGGAAATGCCTGGGTAAACAGTAGGCCTGAAACTGATGCCAGAAATACTCTACACAGGGAGTAGTGATGGCCAGAGGCGGGGGGAAGCATATTTTGAACACTTTTCCATGAAGCACCTTGTGGGGTAGGTGGGGAAAGCTGGGTTGAACCTTCCCCCTTGGCATGTTCATTGCATAATAGATCTAAAATTTGGAAGGGACCGCAAGGTTCATCCAGTCCAACCTCCTGCCATGCAGGAATATATAACTAAAACATTCCTGAAATATGCCCATCCAACCATTGCTTAAAGACCTCCACAGATGGAGAATCGCCAAAAATGGAGAGTCTGTTGTACTTCAGTTGTCTTTGATACCCAACCACAAAATAAAGAGACTAGACATGTAAATTGGATTTATTTGACCCATAATCTATTTAACGCTAAACTCTTGAACTTCAAGACTAAAACTTCAATACTCTTGAGAGAAATCAACTAAAGTGAAAAGCCTGGTGCAGGTCCAGCTGAAGCCAGGTGTCAGCCCCAAACTGCCTCTTCAGCCTTCCTTTTGGGTGTGAACACTGGACCCTGAGCTAAATCCAGTGATTCAAATCAGCCAATCCTAGGGAGGTAAACATAAGGCACTCTCCCACAAGTTCCCTTGAGTTTGTAAGATACAAACTTGTCCTCTGGGGGTCTCCATTGGCTAGGAGCCAGGTAAGGCCATATGCCCTCAGCCACAATTGCCCATAAATGCTCATGCGATCCTCCACAGCTCTCCGGATGCTGATGGCAGCCAGGAGAAGAGTGCCTGTCTGAACTGCCTGTTAAACAAAAAACCCTATGTCTACCTCAAAGGCAGGTTCTTTCATGACCCCCAGGTCCCTTGATCTGTCCAATCTGTTTCAGAGCCTAACCTTTCACCACAAAGGGGTGCCACTGGTGTGCACCAAATAGTTCTTCACCTTCCATATCGGCCACCAATCATCGAGAGCTAGATGGCGGCTTGGGCCAGGCTTCTCCTCAGCAGCACCTCTTGTGAAAGGGGGAGACACTATTTATAAAGCTGCTATGGGAAGTGGTGGGGGAGGGGAGGGACATAAATGTCATGATGGCTATAGCCATCACCCCTCCCCTTGGGGATCTACCTTGCAGCATGGGAGGCTGAACTGGCTGTGGAGGGATGGCATGCCTGGCCCTCCCTGCCAGGGGTGGCTTCAGTCTCTGAGGAGGAAGAGGGGGAACTGGCAGGGTCCATCCTCTGTCCCTGATATCAGCTCCACCACACGCCTGTAGTTGGGGACAGGAGGGACATCATTAGGATCCATGGATGTGGGAAAGGAGGGATAAGTTAGGGTGATGAGAAGGTAGGAATGGGCATCAAGAACCATGGCAGAATGTGGAGGATGATGATCTTGCCACCGTGGGCTGCCTGCCCTCACACAGAGGTTGTGCAGCCAGTCATAGAATGGAGGCCTCTTCCTCAATGGAGAATGCTCCCCATAATCCTCCAGGGTTTCAAAGAAGACCCCCTTCAGTGCCTTGAACTTGGTTTGGCACTGTAGAAGGGTCCTCCTGAAGCCCTGCTGCTGGAGGGCCTGGACAGCTTGTTGGAAGTACCCCTGGTTGGGCTAGTTGGTACTTGCCATCACCCTTCTCATGGCTGCTTCTCCAGTGAAAGCATGAAGGAGAATGCCCACTTCCTCATCTGTCCAACAGGCAATTCAGACGGGCACTCTTCTCCTGGCTGCCATCAGCATCCGTGAGCTGTGGAGGATCGCATGAGCATTTATGGGCAATTGTGGCTGAGAGCATATGGCCTTACCTGGCTCCTAGCCAATGGAGACCCCCAGAGGACAAGTTTTTATCTAGCCCCCAATGGTTGCCCTCTGGGCTACCAGTGGTTACAATGAAATGGCTCATTAGGGAAGGCTGACTGTTAGGGACTTGATACATTGTCAGAGATTTCAGTTGGTTATTCCTGTACTGTAACTTTCTGTGGCCAGGATCTGACAGTTGCACCACTACTTGGTGAAGTCGAGGCCAGCAAATTCTTGCATGATCTGTGGGTGACAAGAAGGGGGAGCAGCAGAAGATTAATGAAAAAAATCAGACCACTTACCAACTGATGACATATTCTGCACAGGTGCATAGGGATACCAAACTTCACAGGTTTCTATACAGAAAATGACATACTGTATGCCAATTGATGACATATTCTGCACAGGTTGACAGGGAAGCTGAGGGAAAAGGGACAAGTGTGTGTGACTTTCCTTACCTGAGCAGCATCCCCCAGGTACACTGTCCGTGTCAGCAGCAGTTTCTCCATTCTGAGGGCGAACTCCACCAACACTTCCCCCACAGTGGTAGGGCCAACCCCAAACTGCTCTGATGTCTGCTTGTAGTTGGCTTTGTGGGAGAGTACCCAGATGGCCATGACAACCCTCTTCTCCACTGAGGTGGCTTTCCTCATGATAGTGCATCACCGCTCCAGTTCCAGACACAGTATTTTCACTAGCCTGTGGAAGAGGGCACGGGGCATTTGGAAGAACATCCTCCATTGGCATATAGTGTGACTTTGTTAGATTCTCTCATCTCATATCACAGGAACTACAAAAACATTTTCACTGCCATTTAGCTTATAACTGCACAGTACTAGCTCTTCAGTCACACTTGTTTCTTTGAAAACCATATTTTGGAATGTTACTGTCCACTGAGAATATGCTACCACAGAATGTATAGCATTTTTTTGGTCAGCTAGTTATATCAAGTTCTGCCACTGTGTATTTTAATATAGCTGTGCCCATACAGAAGGCTAGCTGCCCTATGTATCATCTATATTGGACCTGTATTATTTTCCTTTTTAAAAAATATAATTGTTATTGATTAAAAACAAAACAAAAAAGACAATAACAAAATTACAATAAAGATCACATTAAATTACAACATATACACTACTTTCCTGTGTATCGTGTCTTACTATACAGCCCGTTAACATCTTACTTCCCATATATCCATATATCTACAACATCATGAATCTATTCTGCACAGATCAGAAACTTCAAATTACTTTTCACCTTTTCACCTTTTTTTGTCAATACTATAATCTAACAACATCTATGAAGTACCATTTTTCATTCCAATCCTATCAAGTAATTTCGCCCCCATTCAGATCTCCAATATTCTAACAACGGGTACCAATTCCTTTTAAAACTTTCTTCATTTTTTTCTTTATCAAGTCTGTTAATTTATCCATCTCCATTAGATCATAAAGTTTCAAATGCCAGTCTTTAATAGTGGGGATTTCTTCGGATTTCCATTTTGATGCATATATAATCCTAGCTGCAATTATTAAATAAAACATCAACTTACCATTTTCCCCCCACATTTTCTTCTACAATCATTCTCAACAAATACATTTTAGGGTCTAAATTCAGCTGTATATTTAATATTTTAATTATTTCCTGATGGATTTTTCTCCAATACCTTTTCGCTTCTGTACAACTCCACCACATGTGGTAAAAGGTACCTGTTTTCTTCTTACACTTCCAGCAATGATTTAATTGATTATTTCTCATCTTAGCTAACTTGTGTGGGGTCAAATACCATCTATATTTCATCTTGAAAATTTTTTCTCTAATGTCATAATTCAGTGTGTATTTTAATCATTTACTCCAACACTTTCCCCATTGTTCAAGTTGGATATTTGCACCTATGTCTTGAGCCCATGTCACCATATTAGACTTTATCATTTCTTTTTCCATTTCTAATTTCAAAAACAATTTATATAATCTATATATTTTGTGTGTGTCATTCATATATTTTGTGTGTGTCATTTCAAATTCTTCATCCATACTCCCTATATTTTTTGTTTTTTTATCCATTATAAATCATTCCCTTTTCTGCCGGTAACTAAACCAATTACAACTATATCCTTCTCTGTTTAATTGATCTTGCGTCTTAATGATTATATTAGGGTATTCCTCCAATATCAATTTTTTATATGTTAACCAATTATTATTGTCCATTTTATCTCTATTTAAGAAAGCCTCTTTTATTGCTGTCCATTTGGGAATAGTATCCTGCCATTTATGTTTAACTATATTCCATACTCTCAATAAGGATCTTCTAAGGTAGTGGTCATTGAAATCTCTATGGCATTTAATTTTATCATAAATTAGATAACCATGCCACCCATAAACATTGTCATAACCTTCTATAGCTACGTTTCTTTCATTGTCCAATTTTATCCAATCCAAGAGCCAAAATAACACACACAAATAATAGTATATTTTTAAATCTGGCAGCCCCATACCCCCTCTCTTAATTTCATCTTGCATATATTTAAATCTTACTCTAGGTTTCCTGTTTTCCCAGATGAAATTAGACAAATCTTTTTGCCATTTCTTGAAGGGTGAATCACTTATTAAAATTGGGACATTTTGAAATAGAAATAATACCTTGGGGAGCACGTTCATCTTTATTGTTGCAATTTTACCCATCCATGACAACTTCACTTTTGTCCACCTATCCAAATATTTTTTAAATTTCACTCCATATTTTTACATAAAGCAAAGCAAAGCAAAGCAGCTTCATTTATATACCGCTTCATATCGCGCATGGGATGTCTAAGCGGTTTACAACTGTGAGCTGATTGCCCCCCAACAATCTGGGTACTCATTTTAGCGACCTCGGAAGGATGCAGGCCTGAGTCGAGCCTCAGCCCTGGCTGGTATTGAACTCGCAACCTTGTGGTCTATGAGTGAGTGGCTGCAGTACAGGCATTTATTTTTGAAAATATTTGAATTCTTCCGTGTAAAGTATATTCCTAAATATCTTATTTTTTTCTCTTCTTGAAATTTAGATTTCAATTTTAACTGGTTTTTCTCTTCTTTGATTAAGTTCATCAATAACATCTTTGTTTTTTCTCTATTTATTTTGAGACCAAATACTACTCCATATTTGTTTAAGATTGCTAATAATTTTTCTATACTTTCTATAGGGTTGGATATCGACACCATTAAATCATCGGCAAAGGCTTGTACTTTAAACTCTTCTCCTTTTATCTTTACTCCATTAATTTCTTTTTCTTCCCTGATTTTATTCATTAATACATCAAAATTTAAAATAAATAGTAATGGAGACAGTGGATACCCTTGTCTTACCCCCCTCTCAATTTTAAAATTAAATGTAGATTCTCAATTTATTAATAATTTGGCCTCCTGATTGCAATAAATTGATTTTATCCATTTTAGGAAAACTTCTCCAATGTCTATTTTTTCCAAGATTGTTGTCATAAATTTCAAATTTAAGCTGTCAAATGCCTTTTCGATATCAAAGAAGAAAACAACAACCTTTTAATCAATATTTTTACAATGATATTCAATTAAATTTAATAGATTCCTCGTGTTATCTTTAATCATTCTCCCTGGTAAAAAACCAGCTTGATCACCTTGTATCCACTTTGTTAACCATTTTTTAAAATGATTCACCAATATATTCGTAAAAATTTTATAATCACAGTTTAACAAAGAAATAGGTCTATAGTTCTTTGGGTCAGTATTATCTTTATTTTCTTTGGTGATTAAAGTTATATTAGCTTGCAACCAAGTTTTTGGAACATTCCCAACCAGTATGCCATTCATAGTTTCTTGTAGAGGACCCACTAATTGGTATATAAAAGTTTTATAATATACAGAAATGAAGCCATCCGGACCTGGAGTTCTATCACTTTTAATTATCTTTACCATCTCTAAAATTTCTTGAGTTTCAGGTTTTTTATTCAATTCACCTTTATATTCATCCATTATTTTTCTTAGGTTTAAACGTTCTACATATTTCTTTATTCTTCTTTGTTTATCTTCTTTTTCTTTATATAAGTTAGTATAGTATCTTAAAAAAAACTTTTTAATTTGTTCCTGATTTGAAACTATTTTATTCCCTTTTTAATTTTGGTTATTGTCCTTTTCCCCAATTCTTTCCTTAATCTAAAAGCCAAATATTTTCCCTTTTTATTAGAAAACTCAAAATTTCTTTGTTTCAAGTATTTTACCTTTTTCTGTATTTCTTCTACCATTAATATAGGTACCTGTTTTCTCAATGCTATCAATTCCTTCTTTATTTTTTTAAAATTGGGATTATCCTTTAACTCATTTTCCCTTATGTTTCTTGTCTTTTTCTTTTTCTTTCTTAATTTCAGAGCTTTTTTCAGGAAGAACCCCCTCATGAATGCTTTGGAAGCATCCCAGACTATATCAATCGGGACTTCTCCATCCATATTTTCTTTAAAAAACATTTTAATTTGTTCCTGAGCTTCAGTGACAAGTTTATCTTGTTTTAATAAACTGGGGTTTAATTTCCATCTAAATTCTGATTTTCTTATTTTTGTTGTCAATGTAATAGGATTATGATCAGACCATATGGACAGCAATACATCTATTTTTGAGATATTTTTACAAAGATGAGCAGAGACCATAAACATATCAATTCTAGACCAAGAGTTATGTGGAGGAGAAAAAAAGTATATTCTCTTGCTTTATCATATAGGATTCTCCACGCATCTTCTAATACCAATTTTTCTTTCAAATCAAAAAACTCTTGGGCAATTTCCCTTGATTCAATTTAATCTTTTTCGTAGATGTCCTATCTAGTTGGGGGTCAATTACCCCATTCCAATCTCCCATAATTATTATCAATTTATTTTCATTATTTGAAAATTAAGTCATAATTTTCTCAAAGAATCAACCTTTATTTGTTAATGGTGCATAAATTCCCATTATTAAAGTTTTTTCCCCTTGCACAATTATCTCGACTATTACATAATGCCCATTTGTGTCTACCAGTAATTCCTTAGGTTCAAATCTTTGATTAACATACAATACCACACCTTTTTTTTTATTCTTTGCAGCTGACACAAATTCTTTCCCTAATTTGGAATTTTTCAAATATTTTATATCTTTATTCCTGATACGCGTTTCTAATAAACAAGAGATATCCACTCTTAATTTTTGAACATAATGGTATATTTTATTTCTCTTCTGTGCAGTATTTAATCCTTTTACGTTCCATGACAAATATTTAATATTATCCATTATTCCCCACTTCTTTGTGTTTTAAGTTTTAATCAAAATATCACCTTTAAATCTAGTGATCTTTATTCTATGTTCATCTATATGTATTACAATATCAAGTTGTGGTGTCTCTTATTTTAACTCTATAAGTTATGTTGTGTCAAAATCTCCTTTATCTAATGGTTCTTCTTCTGGGGTTAATCTTTCCTCTCTGTATCTCCAATTTACAGCCCCCTGAGCATCATCATTGCCTTAATCTTTTTCAGGATCATCTGGGCCTCCCTCGCCTCTATCTCTTTCTTTATTTCTTTGTGGTTCTGACTTTTCCTTATTCCTTTGCTCAGAATATTCTCTTTCTTTCTTACTTTCCATATATCTAGCTCTACGCCTTTCCTCTTGATCCTAAAACTTTTTTGCTTCATTCACAGATTTTATGACCACCCTTCTTTTTCTATACCAAAAAGTCAGACCTTCTGCTAAAACCCACCTATATGGGATATTCTCTTGCCTTAAGTAGGCTGTCAGAAATGTGTAATCTTTTCTTTTTCTCAATAATCGTGCCAGGAAATCCTTTAAAATCTGTACTTGCTTTCCATCTATTTCTAAAGGATTTTCATTGTGGGTTTTTAAAAATGTGTCCCTTACTTGTTTGCATACAAAATAGACAACAATGTCTCTTGGGAGGTTTTTTTGCTTTGCCACTATTGAGTTCAGTCAAAACAACCTATCAATTTTGTATTGGAATTGCTGCTCCTCTCTATCTAAAAAATTAGCTAATTTAGGAACTAAGTCTTCCTACAAATTTTCTTTTTTATTTTCTGTAATACCTCTAATCTTAACACATTTCTCCCTCATTTTTTGATCCCATATGGCCTTGTCATCTTGATCCTGTTCCCTTTCTTTCCTAATGTCATCTAACTCTTCTCCTAATCTATCATTTCTGTCTTCTAAATTGTCAATTCTGTGATTAATCACTGTCAGTTCACCTTGATTGATGCCTTGTAATTCTGTTCTTATCTCTCCTCTAATTTCAGATTTAAAATTTTGTATCTCTCTTGTAATATCAAAATGTATTTTTTTATTCCACCCACAATATATAAATTAGGATCTACCACTTTAGGTTGTTCTATTGAAGGCCTTCTAGGAAGTTGCAACTGATTTTGAATTTTTGCTGACTGATTTCTTGACATCATTATTTTCTTACAAGTTTCAATCCTATTTCTTGTATTTAACAATGCAATTCCTTATATTCTCAATCCTATTTTATATCCCCCCTTCCTTCCTGCCCAGTTATCACTGTTAAAAATTCCTGAACAAAAAGTTCTCCACAGAAACCGCGTTATTTCCTTTTAATTGTGTACTAATTTAAATTTAAATTAAAGAGTCCTCACGTTATACCAATCAAAATCAAAATTATTTGTCCCCACTTCTATGCGCACTATTCCTCAACAATGGACAATCTATCAACAAAAAAACCCTCTCTGATAAGTCCCTTTTTTTGAATTTCCATGAAAGCTTTGCTTTCTTTCTCCTCAGCACCACTCTATAAAGATGCTTTCATCTATGGTTCCTATGTTGCCCTTCTGACCCTTCTAGTCATGGCAGTTTCTGTAGTCCTCCACTCATCTGTGATCTGATGTCATAGTCCCTTTCTCCCAAGGTCTTAATTGTGCACCACGTGCTGCAGTTTCTCCACCAAGTCAACTCCTCCTCCTCTCTTCCCCGCTCCATCATCCTGAGTTGTTTACTTATCTCTCCGATCTCCACTCACACCCAAAGACCAAGGATGTCCAACTGTGAGGTTTTCAAGGACAGCAAATCTCCAAAGTCATTTAATCCCTTAATAATCAGGCAAGTGTCCTTATTATTAATGTTCCCATTGAATTATAAAATTATAAAATCTGTTTCCAAATCAAGGACGGGGATAGAGAAAAAAAAAGTCTTTATTTACTTTATATACGTGGTCAAAGTCTCTTCTCAAAGCAGAGCAAATTTTGAGGCTTTTAAAATCCACCTAAATCTGGTTTTTAGTACGTATTGAATTAATTCAAAATTTTAATTATTATTGCTCAAAAAAGAAAACTGAATTAACTTTAAGTTTAGACCAAATTTGATGCTTTCAATTAGTCCATTACCAAATTATATTGGAAAGATTTTCTTTTAGTTCTCAAACAAAATCCAAGAGACTTCAAACACTCATTCCTATATATCAATATACTTATTTCTCTGACGTTGCTTTGTCTCATGACGATATTCTCTGAAGTTAAGTGTCCAAGATCACAATACACCAAACTCCTTGGTCCTCAGCAGAATTTACTTACGATGATATTTAAAAAAATTGGTAGCATCTCAGTCACCCTTTGGTTCTATGACAATATGGCTGCAACTCCTCCAATCCTAGCTGCTCCTCTTGTCCTCCTCTTGGATCTATATCGATCAGGGAGTTCAAGTCCGATTGCAGCTACTAAGGGTCATTCTTGAGAGCATCTGAACCCCCAATACCAAGGGGGACATTTCCACCGCTATTTTGATCTTTAAACACGATTTATCTCCACATTGTCTGAGAAGCACTTCAGAGGCTTATAGAAGTGCTTCTCAAGGAGATGCCATGCCAACCGGAAGTCCTGGACCTGTATTATTTTCTAAAACATGGCATCATCCAAAATATTAGGGAGGCCTTCACATGCTCATCCTCCAATATGATTTATGCCATACTATGTCGGCAGTGCTCTTCAACACTCTACAGTGGGCAAATCAGAGGGTAAATGGACATAAATCAGACATTAGGAATGTGACTACAGAAAAACTGGTGGCAGAACATTTCAGTCTTCCTGGGCACTCCAGACCTGGGCATTCTCAGACCTCAGAGAAGTGGTCCTTGAACAAAAGAACTACAAAGGTAGATTGGAAAGAGAAACAGCAGAATTGGAATTCATCCACAAACTACAGTTCCTCAACAATGGATTGAACAAAGACAATGGTTTTCTGATCCACTACACACACTGCAACACTAGCTCATCCCATACTCATGGGGTGCCCTACATTTATCTACTTTCCTCACCACAGGCTAGTCTCATTTCAAAACTGGATCTGCCAGTTCATCTCTTTCCACAAAGACCCTTTTCCTATTGCTGGAGTCACCCAGGCTTTTAGTTCTGGGCGACTTCAACATCCCTCTTGAGACCAGTTTGACAAACCTAACAGGTGTGGCTTGGGAGTTCATGGACTCCATGACAAACATGGGCCTATCCCAATTGGTCGTTGGGCCCACTCATTGTGCAGGTCATACACTCAATGTGGTCTTTAGTACGGAACAGGAATAGCCATGGGCGGAGGTTATAAAAACCACCACTCTGTCATGGATGGATCATTTCCTGGTCAAGGCTGAGCTAAGAACCTCTGTCCGTCCCACCAGGGGTGGTGTACCTATCAGAATGGTCCACCCTCGAAGGCTAATGGAACCACTTGGATTCTAGAAAGCCTTAGAGGGTTTAATGGTTGGTAATGCCGGTGATCCTCCCAAAGCTTTGGTTAATACCTGGAACATCGATCTTACCAAGGCTATAGACATGATTGCTCCCAAGCGTCCTTTCCAACCCGCTTTAAATCGTAAGCCATGGTATTACTTAGGAACTTAGGAGAATGAAGTGGGTTGGACAACGACTAGAGCACACCTGGCAGAAAATTCGACTCTTATCTGATAGGACTCATCATAGGAACTTTCTTTGGTTCTATCGAGAGGCAATATGTGCAGCACAGAAATTTTTCTCTTCTGCATGTATTGCATCCGCAGAGTCTCGTCCAGCAGAGCTGCTTAGGGTGGTAAGGGAACTGACGCAGGTTCCACCTGTGCAGAACCCATTACTTAACCCTACAGCGGCCTGCTGTGATGCATTTAACAACTGCTTTGTAGATAAAATCTCTCAGATAAGATCCAACTTGGATGCCAGTATAATAACAGAATCAATAGAGGAGGTGTCCAGCAGCTCCATTGATGTAATTTTACTGGATCATTTTCAATCTGTGAGTACTGAGGACATGGACAAGCTACTTGGTAGTTTGAGGAAGACAACCTGTCCTCTCGATCCTTGCCCTTCATGGCTGGCCATCCGGGGGGGATGCCTTGATGGTGTTCCTTAAGAGCATCATCAGTGCATCCCTCAGGGAAGGATGTGTTCCATTTTGTTTAAAGGAAGCGGCTGTTAGGCCGCTTCTGAAAAAACCTTCTCTGGACCCCCTAGAGATGAATAACTATAGGCCAGTGTCTATGTTACCATTCTTGAGCAAAGTGATCAAGAGGACAGTTGCTCTTCAACTCCAAGTAGTCTTGGATGAAACCGATTATCTAAACCCATTTCAAACTGGCTTTAGGATGGGATTTGGAGTTGAGACTGCCATGGTTGCCTTGACCAACGACCTGTGTCTGAGTATCAACAGGGGTAGTGTGACCCTGCTGGTGCTCTTAGATCTCTCAGTGGCTATTGATACGATTGATCATGGCATCCTCTTGAACCAACTGAGTGCGTTAGGAATTGGAGGTACTGCTCTGCAGTGGTTTCGTTCTTTCCTCTCGGGTAGGTCCCAGAGGGTGCTGCTCGGGGACAGTTGTTCGGCCAAAAAGGACCTCACATGTGGTGTCCCTCAGGGTACCATCCTGTCCCTGATGCTGTTTAACATCTATATGAAGCTGCTGGGTGAGATCATTCAGAGTTATGGGGCTGGGTGTTATCAGTACTCTGACAACACCCAGATCTATTTCTCCATGTCTCGATCGTCGGCCTCGAATTCCAATGGTGTCTCTCCTCTCAATGACTGTCTTAAGGCAGTAATGGGCTGGATGAGGAAAAACAGATTAAAATTAAATCCAGACAAAACGGAGGTGCTCACAGTAGTGGCCCCAAAACCTGGACAGGGTCACACTCTCTGTGAAGGACTGTGTTCACAGTCTGGGGTGCTCTTGGATTTGTCGCTCTTGATGACAAATCAGGTAAATGCGATGGTCAGGAGCGCCTGTTATCAGCTTCAGCTGACACGCCAGCTGCACCATTTCCTGGAAGTAAGGAACCTTGAGACTGTGGTGCACGCACTGGTAACTTCCCATCTGGATTACTGTAATGCGCTCTACATGGAGCTACCCTTGTGCTTGGTCCAGAAACTGCAATTAGTACAAAACATGGCAGCCAGAGTGGTCTCAGGAACATCTAGGAGAGACCACATAACAACGGTACTAAAATCTCTCCACTGGCCGCCTATTAGTTTCTGGGCCCGGTATAAGGTGTTGGTTATGACCTTTAAAGCCCTAAATGGCTTGGGTCCAGCCTATCTTCGGGACCGCCTCCTCCCATATAATCTTCCCCATGTTCTCCAGTTCTCTGGGAGGAACTTGCTTCAGCCACTAAAATCTAGGCTGTTCACAACCTCCCAGAAGGCATTTTCGGAAGTAGTCCCCAGATTGTGGAACGGTCTGCTGGACAAGATCTGTCAAATTAAGACCTTGAGCAGCTTTAAAAAAGCTGTTAAGATGGATCTTTTCCAGCAGGCCTTTCCTGACTGACTTCCCAGCCTCAGAAATTCCCCCATTCTGCCTCCTCCCTCCTTTCATGTAGCCGCTTCTTTGCTTGCTTAATTCATAATTGTCTAAAAGTTTGTTAGTAGATTCATAATTTATTTATATTGTTTAATTAAGATGTTTTAAGATATGCTTAGTTTAATTATTTTTTAAGGGGAGGGTGGGACAAGGGTTGTGTTTTACATACTTTATGGAATTTTAACTGTTGTTAGCCGCCCTGATTGTTGACAGAGGGGCGGGGTATAAATACATTTATTATTATTATTATTATTATTATTATTATTATTATTATTATTAAAACTGGACCTGACATTTCCTTTCCATACACAAAGGATTTTGAATTTGAACTGACATCCTAATACCAATGGCATATATATGTCTGTACCTGGCTTCCACTCCACCAAATGCATCTGGGGAAGTAGACTGAAGTCTACAAAACTTCATGCTGCCAATTTCTTTCTGTTAATCTCAAAGGTGCTACAAGATCTCTCCACACACTGATTCTATAGACTAACATGGCTATATCTTTGAATTCTCTAAAACATTGCAAGTGTTGCCATTAACTCAAAATCTTTGTATATTTACGAAACTCATTTTAGGAAAACAAAAGAGGATGAGAGAACATTTTGCTTTTGCCTGCACGTTTATGGAATATTTGCAAACCCCCAAACGCTTTTGAGAAAAGAGTCAGACAGACCCAAATATTTTTCTCTGTCATGTGCAGTAAGACAATTTATATCAGCTGTTAGTAAATGCTGCAATTTTTTATTTGCATGTAAGTTTAGTAGCTCAATATAACTTCATTAAAATTGCTGGAGATGAGAAACTGGAAGAACCCCCACAGAGGTGAACAAAATGACCTGAACATTTGTTTTCATACTGTGATATCTCTGTTATCATAGATGTAAGCTTCATCATTGCCCTCTGTTGTTAGTTTAGCTATGTCACAAAATCATAATTTAATTGCTTGTAGACTTGATTGAACAGAGACCAATCATAATTGGGCAGTTTTAGGTTGGCTGGATATTATACAGCAAAATTATTGGATTATTTGCCAAGTGAGATTGTTGGATTATGGTCAAAATCCTACCGAAGGCAACAGAAGGCTTCTACCTAATATATGGTGGCTCCAAGTTTTGTTATTGTTAAGTGGTTTAAGTTGTTTCTGATTTATGACAACTCCAAGGTGACCTTATCATGGAATTTTCTTGGAAGAGTTTGTCAAGAGGGGGTTTGCCTTTGCCCACTCTGAGGCTGAGAGTTTGTGACTTGCCCACAGTCACCCAGTAGGTTTCCATGGCCAAGCAGGGATTTGAACCCAGGTCTCCCAGTCTCCTAGTCTAACACTGTGATAAGGAGAAGCCCTTTCATTATTAGAGCCTTCTCCCCAAATAACAAAGGGTTAAATGTGGAAGGAGATACAGTTACATTTTAAGGAAGCTCAGTGCCACAGGTAACAAGATAACAGTTATCCAGTGAGATGGGCAGTTGAGCAGAAGCATGAACTTTCAACATGCTTCTGAGCAGAGTTTATTAAAAGCCTGGGGGCTCTTTCTCTTGGAGCTCTTTCTCTAAACAGACCATGTTTGGGTTTTTGTGGGGGTTTGGGCCTGTGAGGCTGTGTTCTAGAAAAATTTCTTCCTGACTTTTCATCTGCATCTGTGGCTAGCATCTTCAGAGAATGGTGGCATGGAAGTGTGTGGGGTATATATAATGTGTGACCCTTGGGTGAGAGGATGTCATTTGCATGTTAATCTGTGTATTGCTCTGTTATTGAATGGCAAGGCCTCAGGGTGGGAGGATATGTGAGAAGGATTAGTGTCTATTTCTGCAATTTGCCCTGGTGCCACCTTGAGTCCAAAATCTTAGCTACTTCAAAGTGATGCTCTCCCTCTACCACTAGTGGCGGTAGCAGCACCAGGTCAACTCACCATGGGTCCATGCCCAACGCTGGCTTTAATAGGCTGAAACGGAATGCAGGGTGTAAAAGTCTATAAGTCTTAGGCAAATCCAATTCAGCAGTTACTTCACTGATCAGCCGCTTCACCACAAATGGCCCCACATATTTTGGTCCCAATTTTTTTGAAGGCTGATGAGTTTTTAAATGTTTAGTAGACAAATAACCCTTGCTCCTAGCTGACACCTCCCACTTTTTTGTTCCTTTTGCGATCTGCAAATCTTTTGTAGTCTTTTTTGGCATCATCTAATGCTGTTACAAGTTGAGGCCAAGCATCCTTGATTTTGTAATCCACTGGGAGAGGGGTACCAGATCTGTAGGTTCCATGAACAGTGTAGGCTGTCAAGTTATGCATGGGATATAGAGTCATGGAAATGTACAAGATGTATAGAGTTTTCCGTGAGAAAGTTATAAGTGGTAAAAAGGACTTAATCTAGCATCAGATGGCTCCACAGATGTAAACAGAAACTTTCCCATAGATACAGCACATAGACACAGATTTTGTTATAGGGAAGCAAGATATCAAAAAGGTAAACAATGACATCAATTGGTTGCTTAGAGACAGATCACATGGGAGATGACACACACAGCTAGGGGCTGGATCAGAGGCTGGGTTAATACACATCATACAGGCATTATCCAATCAGCATAAGGTTAACACCCAGAAGGTGAAGTATGAGAAGGGCCAAGGGAATCCTTTGTTTAAGTTTTGTTTATATTTGCAAACACAGTGTGTGCATGTGTGCTTGGCAGTGGTTTTAACTATGGAGTTAGTTTTTTGGCTTTTAGTTTTTAGTATGTTTATACTGCTTTTACAATGTAATTCCCGGATCTGGAAACATGGATCTGTTCCTTCTTCTTAACTTTCAACTACAACAAGTTGGGATCCTATGCTTTCGGATCTGTTAAAGATGTAATCTCTCATGGCTGAACTGGATAAGTTCATCACAATGGATTTTACTTAGTTATCTTATTTTCTTGTATATGCATTAATAAAACTATACTTTTGGACTTTACAATGTATCTTCTTGACTGAGGAAGACAGGATTGCCTGAAGAAGAGAAGCTAAGCTAGTTGATGGTAAGAGATACAAAGTGCTGTGAATCACAGCAGCCAGCTTGTCTTTCAAATTCTGCTGGGTGTCAAAGAGCATCACTGCAACACCCATCATCCACACACTGACAAAGGCAATGTCTTTGGCTTGTAGCCATAGATGATTTCAACTGGTGAATACCCCATGCTCTGGTTGATGACCCCATTGAAGGCAACTTCAGCATGGGGCAGCAAGTTTAATCAATAGTCCTGTAGGTAGTTCCCAAAGCAGCGTATGAATTGCTCCAGGGAGCCATTCATGTGTTCTGATTGCTCATCACTTTGTGGGTGATGAGAGGTACTCATTGCCCATTCTACCCCCAATTTTTTATGCAGTGCCTCTGAGACTTTCAAAGTAAACTGGCGGCTTCTATCAGACACAATCTTGTCCGGAAGTCCGTGTAATTTGTACATATGCCCAATGAACAAATCAGCTAATTTGGGTGTGTTACGTAAGCCCTTGCACCCCACAAAGTGTACCTGCTTCAAAAACAGGTCTATTTTAATTTCTGAGATTTAGGGACAATTCCTTGTAATTCAGGCTAGCCCTCATCATGTTGCAAGGGTGATATTACAAGGAGAAGCTTTTAGTGATGCCATTAATCATTGCACATTAAAAATAAAATAAAATTGCACAGAGGATACCATTCAAAAACACCAAGTCTACCAAATAAGAACTATACATATGTGCACATTTTTCAAGGCAGCACTCTTGCCCTGAAATTCCTTCGCCTTACTCTAGGAATGTGGAAGAGGTTCCAGACTTGAGACTTGGGATAAAATCTTGAGAAATGAGAATACTATTTATTCTGCCAAATGGTTGGGCCAGCCCCACAAAAGTACAAAGTATTGCAGCCTAAATATTTTAGGTTTGGGCAAACGTCATTGAGATGTATTTCCAAGGAAATTGTGGTTAGCTGCAGTTCCCTGTTAATTTTCCTCTTGATTAGGAATTGCCTTTACACAGCATTATGAAATGGCCTATAGAAAGTGCTAAACAGAAGATCTAGTTGCATACCAAACATGTTCATATCAGTTTGCTTGGATTAGTGATGGTACCAATGAACCTCACAGGATAGAGCTGTATAAAAAGTTGCAGGCTCAAGGCTTTAATTCAGTAATAATCAGTTTGCTTTTTTTCTTTAATGTTAAACCCTTATTTGACAAGGACCATGCCAAATTACACATTAATATGTAGAACAGGTTTAGAGATGTTTTAAATTAAATTTTGAAATTCATCTTCATTCTTTTCTGACATAATGCAGTATGAGGATTACATGTATCTGCAGGAGATTAACTAATTGGAAATAAAACATTTGGCAATGTTATTAACACAGGATGATCAACTAAAATACATATTCACAGAAAGATTAGGCCATTAGTTGAACAGCTATAATACACATTATAGATAGAATAACAAGAGAAAGAATGTGAGTGACTTGATTTCAGAAGCAATGGCAGGTTCAGAGATGTGAAGCAAATGTATGATACTGTATAATTTTTGTTTTGTATATCTTGTACTTGTACTTTGTATATTCATTTTTCCTGTTCTAATCCCCTCGATCCACAGGGAGAGGTGGGAAATATAAATAAAAATGATGATGATGATGATGATGATAATGATGATGATGATGATGATACTGAAGCCTAAATATAGCCTTGTAAGAATACAAAAATATAAAAACGTCAATATGTGGCAGCCAGATTCTGGTCTTTCACTAGTCTTTCTAGCAGCATTGTCTTGCTTCACATGGTGCCTTTTCATATTCTGTACAGATCATTTTATGCTGTTTTGGTTCTCTAGCACTAGCTGGGTATCATCTCTTCCTACTGCTTCCTTTTTTGCTTATTTATTTATTTGAAATGTTTCTCTAGTTGCCTCTCACTCCAGCAATGCCCTCAAGACTATGTATGAGGGATAAAAATGTTAAAAACATGAAATAAACAAATAAATACATTTTTTTTAAAAAAGGCCAGCCCTTGAAACAGTTTTTAAATCACAGACAGTCAAAACAGCCAGACAAGCCACTCCTAGTTTTGAATGGCAAAGGCTCCATGAACCAACACAGTCTTATCTGCATACTGGAAACTTGAAAAGGATGGAATCAGCTTGACCTCCCTTGGAAAAGAGTCCCACAGATGTGATGCTGTCTCCATTTTGAATGGGACATCTTCAAAAACTGTTTGTTTTTTTTTAAATTGCATTATTGCATCCTCAGTTTGCTCTCTCATTTACTGTTGTATGTGCATTAATTGTTATGAAATTATTATTATACTTACAGTGGTCCCTCCCCATTCATGGACTTTGAGTCTGCAGTCTTGCTCTTTGTAGGGAGGGACAAGGGCTATATGTTAAATGGCCACATGCACCCATGCAAAGCAAAGCAGCTTCATTTATATACTACTTCATACCATGCTATGCAGTGTCTAAGTGATTTACAACTGTAAGCTCATTGCTCCACAACAGTTGGGTACTCATTTTAGGATGCAGGCCTGAGTCAAGCTTGAGCCCTGGCTAGTATTGAACTCACAACCTTGTGGTTTATGAGTGAGTGGCAATGGTGCGTGCACCATTAGTTTAAATGGGGCTCAAATATTTGCAAGCCATTTTCACATGGGGTCCAGAATCCCCATGAATTGGGAGGGGCAACTGTATTTGTATCTCACTTTCTCCCAAAATTGGGAGTCAAAGTGGCTTATATAGTTAAAACACACAGTACAATTAAAAACAAAACTGACAATTAAAATAGAATTAAATTATTTCAATATTAAAAACAGATCATTTGTTTAAAAATAGAATACCTTTTGAAAAGATAAAAACACTTTAAAACCATACACTTTAAACTGGATATGCCACTCACTATGGTATATATAGACATATATAAATATACCTGGATATATATTTAAATATAGATAAAATATTCACTATTTTTTTTAAATGTATATCTAGATATAGCTATATCCATATGGGTATCATGAATATCATAAATGGCTCCATGTCCATAAAATAGAGAATGAGAGAGTAAACAATATTCACTGTGAGCCAGTATGGTGCAATGGTTTGAGTGTTGGACTTTGACTCTCGAGATCAGGGTTTGAATTCCCACTCAGCCATGGAAACCCTCCATGTGACCTTAGGCAAGTCACACACTCTCAGCCTCAGAGGATGGGAAAGGCAAACCCATTGTGAACAAATTTTTCCAAGAAAATCCTGTGATAGGTTTGCCTTAGGGTCACCTTAGGGTTTACCTTAGGGTTGAAAACAACTTGAAGACACACAAGAACAAAAATACTTACAATAGATCTAGGTGTAGACACATATAGGTTTAGATTTAAATATAGATGTAGATATTTACCTTGGAAACAGTCTTATTGTCTCAGATAGTGAATCATCTCAGCTTGGAGTCTCAGGCTGACATTGTGTTTGCTTTTCTTTTGAGCCGAGATGGAGGTTTATTTTCTCTTATTTTCCAAGGCTCTTGACTATAATGAGAATATCAACAAATGCCTATAGCCCCTTTTTCAGGATATTAAAGCTGAGATCTTCCATCATGTGGGTTGAGTATAATACTGCCTATGCAGTCCTTCTTGACTAACTGTTGTGGTCCCTGGGAAGGCAACTTCCATGTACTGAATCATACCCCATGGCCAAGAACACCAAATCAGCATCTGTCTGCAATTCCACAGCAAGGAGAAGAGAAGAGACTTCTATTCTGGATTACCAGTGAATACAATAGTGCAACCTAGGGCTCCCCACCTGTCATCAATGGGATTATGGGTGAGGACTACTACATTTCAGACATATAAGAAGAGGAGAAGTATTAGCACTAATAGAAAAAGATGATTTAGATGGTTATGAATCTTTCCAATAAAACCTACTGAATTAGAATCACTTCTGAAATTTGGCTCTGGTCAATTTTTATTACATCACCCCAAAAGCAAAATGTCAAAGTTTGCAGAGACTGCAGAACAATAAACTTAATTAACAATATGTTTAATATTTTCTCCAAATACTATAGTACAGAATGATAGCATTTATAAGACATGTGAAGAAGGGCTGAGAGACAAACAATTTGGATTCAGAGGAGGATTTGGAACAAGGGGAGTAGTAAGCTGTTCTCGTGTTCTTTGAGAAATATGCCATAAGTATGAATGGGTATGCTTGCATTATTGAATATCAGAAGTTTTTTTTTTTTTTTAAAGAACATGTCAAGTTAATAGAGTTGGTTAAAAAATGTCTGTTCCCAAGATATTCATATACTTAGTAATTCATATAGTTATATGGGAAACAAAGGGGGATTGCAGACTGCCAGAAATAGTGCAAATTGAGTCCACTTTTAGGGTTAGGGTTAGTGCTAGGGAATCATGGGAACTGTATTTTCTTGTGGCACCAGAGCTCTCTGACAGAGAAGGCTCAATGTGTCAGAAAAAAACCAATTCCCATGATTCCCTAGCACTAACCCTAACCCTAAAAGTGGACTCAATTTGCACTATTTCTGGCAGTCTGCAACCCCCCAAAATGCTGCAATAGAAGTTGAAGACCAGCTGTCAGAGGATACAGAAATATGTAGGACATATGACAAGAATGTCTACTCTCACCATTGCCTTTTTAATTTGTACTCTGAAAACATCTTTACAGAAGTACTTTAAACTCATTGCTGTTAATAGAGAGATTAGAAAAATCCAACATTCATAGAGCCAGCATGGTATAATGGTTTAAGTAGTACTAAGAATCAAGGATAGTAGGTTTAAATCCCTGTTCTGGCATGGAAACACACTGGGTGATTTTGGTTCCTTTGAGCCTGAAACACATGAGCCAAAAGAAGTGGCTTCCAGGGGCATGGTGTTTACATGATGCACACTCTGAAAGCCACTTTGACACTGAAATGGGGCCCGAAGGCACTGCCAAAAAGAGTTGGTTTAAACTGACTCCTGGCCAGTGGTGCTTGGGACCACAGGAGGTAGCCTGCTTTGGGAGCTGGCTGTGTGGTCACCACGTGGTCCCACCCCCATTGCAGCTGGAGTGGCCAGAGGCCGCTCCTTCCTGGCCATCTGCTTCACCCCATAGTCTCTGAGGTGAACTTCTTCAGGTATTCTTAGAAGTCTTGAGCACAGCCACTGCTGTCAAAAAACAATACCATAAAATAAGAGCATGACACTGAAATAGCAGAGAGATACTTTTCTTTGTTTTTCTTCAAAACTCTAATTGTTGTTTTGTTTTGTTTTTAAAAAGAAGAGACTTGATAAAATCATAACTGGGTTGAAAGATACAGCTGTTAGTCACAACCCTTCTTTCGCAACACATGCACTGCTATTATTTTCCTTTTATGGACAGCTTCGAGACTTCTGTAAGAAGTCCAAAAATGTATCAACTTAAAAATAAAGGGCAAACACAAGCCTCCTTTCAGCACCTCTCAGACAGTTGCAGAACCCCAAGACCCCTTAGGTTACTCTGAACCTGAGTTACCGTGTGTGTGTGTGTGTGTGTGTGTGTGTTTAATAAATAATTTATTATTATAAGTAAAAAAAATGTTCAAGACATATCACAACAATAGAGCAAAGTAGAACAATTAATCTCACAACTTTGAATTGTGTTGCGGGTGTATCCTTCTTGGGTTCTGTTCAATATAAATTGTCATTTTTAAATCCAGTGATATCTTTGTATAAATCTATGTGATGGAAGTTGTCTTCTCTTGTTTTTGTCAGATTTGTGTCTTGTCTTTGTCTTTTGCACACGTACAAGAATCAAATACTTTATTCACACTTAGGCATTCTTTTGAACATTGTCACCCATTCATAACAGTCACATACCATTACACACACTCCTTCTTGTACAACTGACTGTTCACACTCCTACCCACTTATTCCAATGATCTACTACTCCCTTACATACTGACTATCTGACCAAGTGTTTGATCAATGTAACATTGCAGCTTCTGCTCTTTGTATTTTTTTCTGCCAAAAATCTCATCTCTCCTCAGGCCTTCTGTGCTGACAGATTTTTTTAAAATAAAAAAAAAAAATGACTTGTGAGCAGCTGCATTGTTTCTAAACCATTCCATAACACCTAAGCAGCAGCTGAGGAGCATTCATTTCAGTCGACTGAAGCTAGAATTGTCACAGACACTAGTTAGAGTCTTCAAACAATGACGAAGCATACACTTATCACTTCTACTTTTTGTTTTATTGGTTTTATGTGATTTTTGGAGGAAAAATGGGCAAGCCATTATTTTTGGCAAATTGGCATGCTCTGTACTTTAATTTGATTCCTCATTTGTCTCTGTACAACCAGCTCCTTGCCCTACCCAATTATCCAAATCTGGATTTCACTTCAAAACTAGATATATAGATTTCCAGAAGCTAAGGCTAGAAATATTAAACTGCATAAGACCATACACCTCTGTTCAAGGACAAGCTTGTCATAAAAACTCAAAAGTTATTTTTTCAACCCAGCAGGCACCCTGTCATTGCAAGAAGAGAGGTTGTCTCTGAGCCCTTTGTTGAATTTCTCAGCACTTTTGGAGTCAACCTCTCCCTTCCCAAGGAGAAAGGTGCGTGAAAAAGAAAGAAGCCATATGTAGCACTTCTTGTTGCATTTTCTATATTTTTGCTGCCCTTCCCTGTTAGCTTATTAATTGTCCATTAAAGATGGAAACGAAAATCACATTAACTGCAATTTGTGGTCTGCAAGTGTATTAATAAAAGGGTACACAATCTTTTGATTTCTCAACATCAGGATGAAACTTAAAATGACAGATTCTTCTTTTTCCTTTCTTTTTAAAATTATATGCAACTACATGCATGGAACCCATATCCTAATTATATGCAACTAAATGCACAGAAACATGTTTTATCTGGTGAGGAAAAGGGGTAAAAATAGAACAAGGACAGGATGAAAATTCAGGCACGCTTGGGAGAAATGACAGAGGCCTGAAGCAGACAGGCCAAAAGTGCAGGCTTCGGGCCTCTTTGGGGGTATGGCTTTACATGGCACACACCACAAACATGGCCAGAAGCCACACTGAGCCCACCCCAACCTGGAAGAACTGGCACAAAAAGGAGTGGCAAAAAGCTGCTCCTTGCCTGGGGTTGGGTTGAAGACTGCAGTGGCGGCCTGGATTGGGGCCAGGTGTATGAGTTTGCTGTGGCCATGGCATGATTAGTGTTGTCACAGCCACGCACCATTCTTTTGGGCCCATCTGCATGACTCCTGAGAGATTTTCATGTTTCTAGTGGTGCAGTTGTCTTTTCCTGGAAAACCTACTCAAGAAAGCACATGTCAGCATTTTAACCATTGAAATCTAATCCCATCGCAGTTTGTATAGGGAGATTATATCCCATTCCCTGATTTGAGAATATAGTCCTTCTGTAAATTATCCTGCGATATGTGCCTTCAGCAGGTCACTACTAATTTCTGTTGCACTAGATACATTGATAATAACATTTTAAAAAGGAATAAGTTCTATGGATTTGTGAAAATGGAATCTTCATGGGTTTACCTGACCTCTTCTCTGCATTTATATTGGTGTGGTTAGGGTTGCCAGACTGAAAATTGGACAGGGTTTCTTCCCCGTGTAGAAGAAGGATTTTTGATAGCTGTTGTTTTTCATAAAGCCAGGTAGCAAGCAACATAAGCTGAAATTCCCTCTTCTACATAATCATTAAAGGTATAGGTGGTCTCTCCAGTTTTCAGTCTGACAGCTCCATGCAGGATGTGTATGCATATCCATTTGTACAGCAGTTTGTTTTAATAAAAAATACCATCCTGAAATCCTATGATATGGGTAGGATGGAAATATTTTAATAAATGAGCACTATCTGGCATTTCTCTCACTGTATTCATTATATCAAGCGGCTTCAGTTTCTCCATCTCTTTCTCTCTGTCATTCTGTTTCTTCACCTAGCCTTCTCTGTTTTTAGACAAATTTGCTTCAAATCTAGCTAGAGACTGGCTTTTGAGAACTGGATTGCTCATAACAACCATGCTTTCCAAGTTGGAATTCTTAAGGTACTGATTCATCCTCAGAGGAGGAGGGATGGGGTGATGTTGGCTGCAATCCTAATCAAATCAAGAACACAGAAAAGTCTGTATTTTGTGATGGATTTGTTTTGTTTTGTTTTGTTTACACACTGGGAAGGGGAGTTAGGGAAAAGAGCATTTAAGACCCACATGAGACATGTTGTATGGAGTGCCCCCTTCTTAAAATCATTCATTTTTATTGACCCTGTCCTCACTGTAAGTCAACCCACAGAGAACCTTAGGCTCATGGCCAATATTTTCGTTTGAGTACTTTCAACACTGAAGCTTTCAACAACTCTCTACTATAAGATTGAAGCAATTTGTAAACCAGTTTAGAGTTTATCCTGCCTAAGGAGCTGTTAGAAAGTTAGAACTGTTATCACACACTCCTTATGCTCCAATCTAGAGGTGTTATTGTGAAGAATCACAGGCTTTTATAAGGTTTTTGTTTATAACAAATTGGTGTTACAGGTTGGGTCTCCCTTATCTGGAATTCTGAAATCCAGAATACTAAATAAAAAAACCTATTTTTCCATGGGTAGCTGATATAGTGACACCTTTGCTTTTTGATGCTTCAGAGTTAACAAAATTTGTTTCAGGTACAATTTAAAATATTGTATAAAATTACCTTCAGGCTATGTGTAAAAGGTGTATATGAAACTTAAATGAAATTTGTGTTTCAACTTGGGTCTCATTTCCAAGATATCTCTATGTATGTATATGCAAATACTGTACAGGTATTCCAAAATCCAAACCACTTTGGTCCCAAGCATTTCAGATAAGTGATGCTCAACCTGTACTACAAATTGCTATGGATACATCATTGGTAAGGTTTTACTATAACTCCAGAGTGTTGTAGGAAGGATCAAATGAAATGGCTACCTCACCACAGAATTATGGTTGCACACCAATAGATTCTTGGTGGCACTCACAAGCTTCCTGTCATGTTTTTTGAGGGGACTTGAGGTGAATTTTTAGAATAGGAAAAGAGACTACAGCTAGATACACCCTTGTTCTTGTGCTTTTCAGTTCCTTGGTTTTCTGTGACATTGGACACACCTATTTTATGACTCTACTTCCAGGTAGTAATTGGTGGTATGAAAGAAAATTAAAGCAATGTCATTCACATTGCAAGCAAAGTAATGACCAGGAACTACTTTGAGAGCACATCATACCAGAACTATAAAAAAATATATTAATCTCTCAGTTTGTTTCTGGCCTCAACTTTGTTTAGTAAGGATGCTTCTTGAATCTTGAGAATTCTCCCATTTAGATGCTCCTCTTTTTAAATGTTTTTTAATGCTTTTTATGTTGCAGTTGGTTACGACTAAACATTCATGTAAAGGGACACCTTTACTTTTACCTTAGGAGGAGGTAGCATGTGATTGCGATATGCATCAATAAAAAGTTCAGTTTACAACCGGGGTCAAATGGGTAACCATCTCAGTCTGGAGCTTGGATAGAAATCATGCTTTCATTAGGATTTGAGACACCCCACATTTCATTTCCCCAGCATTTAGATATCTTTTTTATAATGATGATATATATATATTCATTTCCCCAGCATTTAGATATCTTGTTTATAATGATTATATAGGCTGCATCTGCACTGCAGTTTGACAACACTTTAACTATCATGGCTCAATGCTGTGGAGTTCTGTGATTTATAGTTTGTTATGGCAGAGAAGGCTAAATATCTAATATATGTTATGACATAGTAGGCTAAATATCTCACAAAACTACAGATCCCAGAATTCCATAGCATTGAGCTATGGCAAGTTAGATGGTGCCAAACTTCATTATTTCTGCAGTGCATGTGCAGCCACAGCAGCACATTCTGAGATCATGTATAATCCACATCTGCTGTGGTGTTGTTGTTTTTTAAAAGCACCACGCCCTGACTCCACCCCAAGGTCCTTTTGTCTGGTCTGTAATGCCCATCATTGGTTTTTGTTTTTTTTCAATTCAGAGATTGTCTGAATATGTCCAAATTATGTGGCCTACTTCAACTTAGAATTTGGACACCCAAAACAGATAATGTGATGAGCATTATATAGGATAAACCTTAAAAAGTGCCCAAACTCATTTTGTAGTTGTTGGATTATCAAAAGACACAATCTCTTTCTGAGCGCATTTCTACATATTAATTAACACCTCAAAGGTCCCGTGGTTAAACAGAATCTCTCCAAACAGCCTTTTCTTTTCTTGTTTAAATTTATTGTTGCTGCTTATTAGAATTACTATTGATGTGAATTAATGAATTAATGATGGGCAAACTCCCCCCTCCCAGTTTCAAAAATGGCATCCAGAATTCTGTATCAGCTGTGAAATATATTTACTCTATTTCTCTTGCTAATGGTATTTAAATTCTGTTTCCTGGACATTAAGAATCTCCTAGTACCCACATGACCAGAAGGAGGAGGGGCCCAATGGAGAAAAAACAGAGATGTGTAATATAAAAAAGGGTACACGTCAGGGATGCCCTTTATCCCCACTCTTGTTCATTGCGGTAATGGAAGTGTTGAATATGAAAATAAAGAACGATGATAAAATTAAGTCACCAGAAATAAAAAATATATATAAATACAAACTCAAAACATTTGCGGATGATGTTGTTATATACTTAGATGCCCCATTGAAAAGTGTAAACCACTTAGAAGAAATCTTGCAAGAATTTAGCTTAATGACAGGACTCAAGATAAATAAAACTAAAAGTGGAATTATAACAAAAAACTTAACAAAAGAAGAAGAAGAAACACTGCAAGAACAATCAGGTTACCAAATATGCAATAAAGTAAGATACCTAGGAATAACAATTATGAACAACAATTTGGATTTATACAAAAACAACTATATACCATCATGGAAAAGTATAAAAAAAGATCTGGAAACCTGGGACAAAAAACAACTCTCATTACTTGGTAGAATTGCACCTATACAGATGAATGTGTTGCCAAAATTATTATATTTATTTCAACCAATCCCTATATACTTAACCAAACAACACTTTCGTATGTGAAATCAAGATATTAGTAAATTTATATGGAATAAGAAAAAAATCAAAGATGTTCCGATAGTGTCACTGGGAGAACAATAAGACTAGAGGCCTGCCTGTTCATAGAATCATAGAATCATAGAGTTGGAAGAGACCACAAGGGCCATCCAGTCCAACCCCCCTGCCATGCAGGAACTCCCAATCACTTTGATTCTGTGCACATCTTCTTTTAGTGCTATCCTGGAGCCCTGGTGGTGCAGTGGTTAAATGCCAGTACTGCAGCCACTCACTCACAAACCACAAGGTTGTGAGTTCAATACCAGCAAGGGGCTCCAGGATCGACTCAGCCAGGTATCCTTCCGATGTCACTAAAATCAGTACCCAGCAATTAGCTTTCATTTGTAAACCACTTAGAGACTGCTTACTGTGGTATGAAGAGGTATATAAATGAAGCTGCTATTGCTATCCTGTTACTAAAAGGAATGACATTTAATGTAATGAAAGAGCATCTTTCATCACATCCATGCACAGCAAGCCAACTTGTGAGGCATAGGGCAGGCTGTGTAGTACTTGTAGGCCTGTATTCCAGAAGCTTGCCATGACTGTCAATATCCCTCTAATTCTGCCTAGGATGAGTTGGACAAGCCCTGGCTTTATTATGGAAGTATTTGGGGGTATGTGCATGGATGGGGATGTGAAAGGGAAGATTAATGCTGCTCATTAAATCTGGTTTGCATCTGTGGTGGAGAACATCTTTTCAGTCATTGTCTACAGCTGTTGATGTTGTTGTTTTGTGCCTTCAAGTAATTTCCATCTTACATTATTTCCAGCCAGAGTCTTGGGGTGCAGTGACATCAATATGCGGATGACACCCAACTCTATTAGTCTTTCCCACCCCAATCCAAGGAGGATGTTCTGGTCCTAAATTAGTGTCTGTCATCAGTAATGGACTTGATGAGGGCAAACAGTTGAAACTTAATCCAGACAAGACAGAAGTGCTCCTGGTCAGTCAGGAGGCAGATCAGGGAATAGAGATAAAGCCTATATTAGATGGAGTTACACTCCTCCTGAAGATGCAGGTTTGCAGTTTCTGGTCTCAGCTCTGAACCTGGAGGCCCAGGTCTCTGCAGTGACCAGGAGTGCCTTTGTACATTTAAAACTTGTGTGCCAACTGCACCCGTTCCTTGAAACACCGGACCTGACTTCGGTGGTACATGCCTTGGTTACATCCCATTTGGACTACTGTAATGCACTTATACCCTGGTCTCTCCACAATCATAATTCAACACTCAAACCATTACACCACGTCCACAGTCCCTTGGGGTTAATCTGTTACAGACCACATGTTAGCAGCAGAGATTATTCTTCTCTATTTCTGCTACTCTTTCTCTCTTTCTTTTTCTTTTTTCTTCCCTCCCTTCCTCCCACTCTACATCTTCTCCTGGAGGCTGGTGACTCACATATTGGTGTGATATTGGTGTGGTAATGAGCCCATTCCAGGATTCAGTGTGATCTTTAAAGGGACAATCCAAGCAGCTTAATCCAAAATATGTTCACCAAGAGCAGATTCATTGCCCCATGATAAACATGTATCTCTAGAATATATTAATTTCTTTTCAATGCTTTGCAAGTTGTACACAAAATTACCCAACTGGGAAGAGTTTTAGATTTTATAATGCTATAATGCTTTGTTTGCTGAGTTTTAATTGTGTATAATAACAAAGAGCTAATGAGGTGTAGTGGTTTGAGAGTTGGACTAGGATACTGGGACACAGTGCCCAAATCCCTGATCAGCCATGGAAACCCACTGGGTTACCTTGGGCAAGTCACACTCTTTCAGCCTCAGAAGAAGGCAAGGGTGAACCTCCTCTGAATAAATTCTGCCAAGAAAACCCCATGATAGGGTCACCATAAGTCAGAAATAACTTAAAGGCACACAAAAACAACAGCAACAATAACAAATCCCTAAATTTGAATAAATGTCTTGATGATTATTAATGATCGTGATGATCGTGATGAGAGTCACAAGCCTCAGCTGCCTTTGTCTCTTCTCCTTCCTAAGTTTCCTACATCCCAATCATGATCTGAATGGTCTCAGCCCAGAATTGTACTGTCCAGAAATTATGATAAGTGCAAAAATCCTGGAGAGATTCCTAAAATGGGCTAAAGCTTGTAAGATAATTACAGCAATGGCCACACCAGCCAAGCTTAAGCAATTCATAGCTGAGCATAGACCTTGGTTGCTTATGAAAACAAAGTATGATAAAGACATTTCATATTGCACCGGCACAAAGGACAAGAGACGCCTCTTTTGGGTATAAACAGGCCACAACTTTTATTTTACTGTACAGGGTCTATTTGCAAACAATTTACATTTAAACACACAATACTTTGTCACATGTGTACGTGAAGGTGTAACCAACCAGTGGGTGGTCCTTCACATCATGTGACAAAGGATGTAATTAAATAACAACAAACAACTTTGCCCCTCCCAACCGGAAATGACATCATATTTCATCATATGACGTAACTAATTTAATGACATCATACACTTAACAAATGACGTCACTTCCCCCAATTTAATTTAGCCTAATTAACCCCCATTAATTTTGATTAGCTAATTATTTCCCTGTGGGCAGGGGGTCGTTACCCGCCCACACTAATTAAGACCATAATTTTTAATTTAGACCCTGAATCCCCAAGTTGTGATAGATATTCATTCAAAAATAAGAGCCAATAATTTTCATATAAAGACAGAATTCACAGAACTCTGCAATATAACAAGAATAAGGGTATTTTCAAAACCTGACCCATATCGAATAATCTAAGAACAATTTAATCTCAGGGAGGGCAAAAAACCCAGGGGAACAGCCCTGGGGAAAAATTCCCTCCCGGTCCCCGAAGGCGACCAGCCTAAGCCTGAGAGTAACTTGACACCAAACCCTAAAATTCGGGTGGGTGGGTTGGGTCGCTCAGCTGCAGCTCTAAAATGGCTGCCCCCACGTGGCAGTGCAGGGCTATATAGCCCCAAAATCCCGCAGGAAATCTCACGATGCCTTATGCCTCATGAAATTTCCCATTGTGCCTTGGAAGATCATACACAATATCTGATTGGTCAAGTGCACAGGAATCAAGGCGGGAATTCTTGCGCGCTTAGCCAACCAGTCGTCTCCTGTCCTAAAATGGCCAGCGCAACAAGAAGCCCCTCCCAACAAGTCAGGGGGGTATCTATCTCTTTACTAGTTCACAATGTGATTGAACAGTACAATTTTGTAAGAAAGCTTATACTCTCATTGTTTTTTTTTGTTTTGTTTTTTAAGTCATCAGAAAGGGGCCCAGGGAACCATACTGGCACTTCCCTGGCTTGACACAAGGCTCAATGCCAGAAAGATCCTTCTGGGATCATAACAGCTTTCACAGAATAATTTCGTATTCTGTATTTCCTGTGCAGTGATACCAGTTCATCATATCTACCCACATTTGTTGAGGGCAACTCACTGCCTGGCTTCCTTTCAGGATGTTCCTGCAAGTCAGATGGCACATGGTAATATTAAAGATAGCCATAGGATAATATAATTAGCAATAGACTGACATTTTGCATGCTGTATTCCTCCTTCTCTAGAATCATACTAAAATGATTGATGTGTTGTCATTTATGAACCTCTTTACCATTCAACATTTCTTAACCGTGAATGTATTTGATTGCACATTTCCTATGAAAATACACTCACAGCTCTCAGTTGTGGACACTTCTTGTGTTTCTTGTGTTACAACAGCCAAAATCTGAAAAGTTTTATGATATGAACTCAATGGTGCTTTGAGCTGGTGCCCTCTAGTGTGAGGCATTCAGAGTGGCTGATCTTTGTCAAGAGGAATTTTGGAATGAAATACAGAATTGAAATAAGTACTGGCTGAGTTTGGATAAAATGCAGTCCTAGCAATCCTGAAGCCAAATTTGTTTGCTGAGGTTTATTCAGGGAACATTTTTACCCCCCTCCACTCTATTTCTATTAAAAATCCATTGGTGGCAGTGATACAAGCAAACATAAGAGAAAATGGTGCCCTAGAAAGCAGCCAGGGTGCAGATATGATAACAGGTTGCAGATCCATTTTAAAAAGAATGCCCTTCTGTACTGTTACAGTAGTTATGATTTATAGATAAATCAGTTTCCAAATTTTCTTGAAGCCTTTGCTATCTGAAGCATAGATCTCATTTCTATGAAATGTCTTGAAAGTCTGCCATGGGTAAGGTAAGCCGGCTGTTTGTTTTTACAGAACCTCCTGTTCTGTGCTAGCAAAACTCAAAATCATTCTCTCATTTTATTAGTGAAAGTAACAGACAAGTGGCATTTTAGAAACGATGCTGAGAAAACATGACTCAAAAATTCCAAACAGATTTGTTTGTTTGAGCCTCACCTTTTAATCACAAATAGATTTTTTCTTTATTCACAAATACAGTAAATCTAAGCTTTTAGCGAAGCATTTAGTGGAATGTCTTACCCAGTGTAAGCTTTGCTTATGTTGCAGGCAGCTACCCCGAGGAGTGATTGGAATTTAAATGTGATTCCCTTATTAGTTTCTGCTAACTGCAAATATCCCAGGAACTTAATTAAGTGGCTGGATAATGTATGAATGCTCACTTCTGTCTGTCATGCAGAACAAAGTGATGTATTTAGATTCTATGCACAATATGAAATTTAATGACACAGGCAACAGTCATTTAGGGAGAAGGGGGAAAGAAACCTTTTGTTTTTCCCTGTGTTTATATTTTGCCTAGGCAGCTTCCATCTTTTCTAAAAGGTCTGGCCAGAGCAATGATAGAACTATCTGTCTAAAGTTAAGACACTGTCTGTGTGAAGTTGGGTGTTTTCATTCTGGATTGCATATTTTTCAGAGTGTAGGCCTAAGCAGACTGCCAGAAATAGTGCACATTAAATTGAGGCACTGCCCTGGCTCAGTGCTAGGGAGTCATGGGAATTGTATTTTTTTCTGGGACATTGAGCCTTCTCTGTGAGAGAGCTCTGGTGCCACAATAAATTACAGTTCCCATGATTCCCTAGCACTGAGCCAGGGCAGTGCCTCAATTTAATGTGCACTATTTCTGGCAGTCTGCTTAGGCAGTCCGTTAATCTGTCTGGAAAAAAACCCCTCCCTTCAAACACTCATGTTTATACCAGATTCACATTCTGATGACATCTGAGGATGAGAATGAGAGAGAGAGAGAGAGAGAGAGAGAGAGAGAGAGAGAGAGAGAGAGATCTTTATGGTATTTCAGTATCTGAACAAGTGTTTTCCCAATATCATGGCAAGAGGAACTGCAGAAGGGAGGAAAGAAGGAGAAATTCATGGCTTGCTGTTGAGTTTATGGTTTTTGAGAGCTCCAGTGACTTTTTCTCATCCTTCTGATCTCTTAATAGATTTTCTAATAGTTTATGTGCAGTCACTATCTCCTAGCTTCTGACCTGCTGTTCTTTGGTGTCCATGGATGTTTCCTTCAGGGACATTGCACAGTTTTTTTTATTCCTTGTGTCTGTGTGTGTTTGTGTTTTATAGCCTACTGTCTGTGCTCAGTGAACCTTCTGCAGATCAGTCAGGTCCTCTCTCTCTCTCTTTTTCCCTCTCTCCCTCTCTCTCTGGACGTTATCACACGCGGGTCTCAAAGCGGCAAGAAAGCGGTATGGAATCAATCCAGAACTATACCAGTATAGACATCACAAGCTGGAAATGGCTATCAGATGCAACTAGCATCATTGCGCAATTAACAAAACCGCAACAGATGCGCTCCTGGGAACCGTATCTGCCATTCACACACAAGTGAGAAGATCCCTTCCAGAACCCAGGAAGGATGTTCTTGCTGCCCGATCAAAACAGGAAGTACACGTCATAAGATGCTTCCTCACAGATCCATGGGAAATAGCGCAGGGAACCATGGATCATGTCGGGGAAATGCTCCACGATACATATCTCGTGATCAGACATACGGCGAAAGCAGTATTATTGCTGTATCATTCTGGTTGCACAATTATAATTCACCAAGAAACTGGCATTCAAAAGAACAGGGATGATGCCGCATTGGGACGGGGTTGGGACGAGGTTCTGTGCGATGTCGTGTGAACACACGGGAAAAAAACCCGCAATAGGATGGGATTGGGTGTGGATTCTTTCTGCTTTAGGCCCCGTGTGATAACGTCCTCTGTCTAAGTAGAGTCACATATATGTATAATAATTGGGACAGCTGTTTGGCCAGTTTCCTCTACTATTGTCATATATTTTATAATGAAGTAATGTCCCACTGTTTTTGCTACCACACCTCAAGTGCCAGAACTTGCCTGCTCCTTTAATTAGAGCTCTAAACATTTCTTGTGTCTACAAATACTAATTTCAATTATCTGCACACTTCCCTGAAAATGGCTCACTATAGTCCTTCCTGTATGCTTTTGAGGACTAGCATGTTTGGAACAAGATGTAGCTACTATCTGATTCTGTGTGTGAGAAAAATTGAAAACCTCTGGGATGCCACTGGTTATCAGAAGAATTATATGTCTTTATAGGAGCCTGCCTGTGTCTTGAGATCTTCTGGGGAGGATCTTTTTTCTGTCCCACCATCCTCTGTCAGCAAAATGTTGGAAATTGCAGAGAGGACCTTCTCAGGGGCTGCTCCTAGGCTCTGAAATGTCTTTCCTAGGGAGTTTAAACTAGCACTATACAATTTTTAATTGGCAGGCAAGGACCTTTTTGTTTTCACAGACTTTTGAGGGTTGACTGATCAGGGGGAAAGGACATTTCCATGTATTGTGTTGTTTATATTTGTTGTTCTTGTTCTTCTTCTTAATTATTTGCTTTTAACTGAATTTAATTTTATTGATATTCTAATTATAGTCTAGGTCTTGTATAACAAAAATTATTTTAGCTGTATCTGTTTTAACTTTTGTAAGCCATCTTGAGTTCCAGACTGAAAAAAAAGATGGTTTATAATTAGTACTACTACTGCTAGTAATAATAATAATTGTAAGTTGTTACAACTGAAATGTCTACACAGAATAATATGGCCTTGTGAATGCCTTCTAGACTATAGTCAAAAGAACCAATGCATTTCTCCAACTCTTCCCCAATAGAGGCCAGAGTTGCACGTTTTTAAGAATATGATGCTCTAAACTTCCTGATAGTTAGTCATGGTTACATAATTAAGTCCAGATGTATATACCTTCTTGCATTTCTAGCTTTCCCATCACCATATGCTAGTTCTTTGTTGTTCCATTTGAATCAGTTTTTCCTACACAAACTATTGGCACATTCTGCTGAGGTGACCACATGAAGTTTTTCTAAACATATACTCCTCACACATTGCACATAACATTGGCTGGCAATAGCTGCTACACTCCACAATTAGAGAATGCAATTTACACTCAGAATATACAGATGACTTGGGATCCAATGTTATTTTGAAGTTTGCTGCTGAAATATTCCCTCCAGTTGTCTGCCTACCTTTTCTTAAGCCAAGACAACTGCCTATTACTATTTTCTAGAACATTTTATGAAACTGCAGTAATATTCTTTCTCACCTCCATATCTGCAGGCACAAGCTATTTTATTAAATTAGCTCTATGAGAGAGAACTTTCATAACATTCCACAGAGGATGCTAGACATCTGATGCTACAAGTGCAATAAATGTTCCAGAAATGAGTTTATTCCTTCAGTACATTTGTCTCTCTATGTAGTTTGAAAGGTGCTACATTAGGGAGGTACAAATGAAGACCTTCATGCATTAAAACTACATGTCAAGTACCAATAGAGCTGTGCATTATCCTCCCTTGAATTCAGAGGCATTCTCCAGTTATATAAAAATGCAGATAGGGCTGCAGCCAAGCTTAATGGGGCTATGGATGATAAACTTTGGTATGTGCATAGACACATATAGATATTTATTCTCCATCCTTATTAAGCGTGGTTGCAGCCCTATGAGATACAGGCTTCAGTATGTGCATAGGTGAGAGCCAGAATTCTGTAGTAGTTTGCTTGTTGGTCTATGACTATGGAGGAAAGGGTTCAAATCCCCACTCTACCATGAAACTCACTGGGTGACTCTGGGCAAGTCACACCCACTCAGCCTCAGATGATGTCAACAGCAAACCCCTTCTGAAGAAATTTGCCAAGAAAACCCCATGGTACATTTGCCTTAGGGTTGCCATTAATCAGAAATGACTTGAAGGCACACAACAACAACAATGTGCATAGGCACCTTGTTCACAATCACCAGATATGTTGACAGCAGAAGTAGGATACCCCTCCCCTTTACTTATTCCTGGATGCTTTTAACATGAGGTGGATGTGTGGCCCTGGGGCTTCAAGTGGTCCTCCAAGGTTGTTCTTGTAGCCCTTGGCACCTCCACACTTCCCAGACTGACTGTTTTCTGTTCCTCTCCAAACTGGTGGCTCATGCAGGAGCCTTCAGTCATGGGAATCCACTTTTAAAAAGATTTCAGAGGTCCTCATCACTATTTAATATCCAACTCTAAAAGGCCCCAGGGTAGAGGTTTCCTCTTAGTCCACCAGAGCTGCCCACCCCTGTTTTAATATGTAAGAATATTCATCTGAACACTATAGCTGTGGAGGGAGGAGGCATCCTCTCATGCAGATGATGGGCTGTCACAGCTGAATCCTCTTAAAAACAATTTCAGAGAACAGGTCCTGGACTAGCTATACAGCCATTGATCTATGCCTAGTCTACAGAAATAAGTAAGGGATTAGAGAGTAAAATAATAACTACATGTTGGAAGATAAACTCTGGAAAATGTAATGCACTTATTAGTCTTACTTGAAGTGTATACTTCTTGATTTTATCTATCACCAAATGGCTTCTGGACTCCAGTATGTGAAAATGTTCTATAATATTTACTAGCAGGTTCAGCATTAAAATTAGCCAGCCTTTGAAACTAGTGAAACTCAACATTTACAGAAGAAGGAAGTGTATGAGTGAGACAGCACAACTAACAGTATTTGTAGGGCTCAGGGGGCAAGTTTAAAGCAAATAGCCTTATTTTTGCATTATTTGGACAAGCTTGGAACGTAAGGAACTTGAATTTAGAGCAATCCACAGTAAAGTAAGTTGGCCCCTGAGGTATGATGGAAGAGTTTTTATGTGTTTGCTTTTTTGATAGTTTAATACTGCTATTATTATTACTACTATTATTATTGTTATTATTTGGACTACCACTCCCAGAATCTCTCAGAACTGAAAAGGAGCTTTGGCCTGGTTTTTCTTGGCCAGCTATTTCATTTAGCTTTGTTCTTAGGGTCAAGGGTGGCCTGCCCTAGGTAATGCAGACAGAGTTTTTTTGGATCCTGACACCATCCTGATCTATACTGTTGTTAACTATTCTTCTTTATATCCTTTATAAATTCAGTGGGCCCTTGGTATTCACTGGTGTTTGGTTCCAGGAAACCCCCCCCCATGGGTTGGTGGGGTTGGTGTCACCCAGTGCGGTATCTCCTGGTGTCAACCCCCCCCCCCCCCCATTTACTTCCTCCCATTTCACACCATAAAGAATCTGTAGTAATGTTTTTTTTTGTTGTTGCACTAATGTTACTTGTAAATCATAATTCCCATATACCACTGAATGTGATGCTAATAGTTGTGACAAACAATTAGCAAAATTAAATTATACCTTCAAATTACAATATCATATTCACAACCTAAATTATATATATATATATATATATATATATATATATATATATAATGAAGATTATGTTAAAATGTGATGTTTTGAAAGAAAATTAAAAAATGAAAATTTTAAAAAATTAAAAATTTGAAATTTGAAATTTTAATTTTAGAAAATTCTGGGGCCTCTCCTTTCTCCTTCTACTGAACTTCACTCCACTGAAACCATCTCTTAAAGCATTTTAAAGGGAAGTAGATGAATTCCACAGCCTCTTTTTGCCAAAAGGTAGGTGTTTGAGGAGCAGTGGTGTCATGTGGTGCGGTCCACACCCCCTAGTGATGCCACTGCATGGAGTCTCAAGTCCCATTAAATACAATGGCATAGCAAAATGCCCCTTATATAAAATGACAAAATCAAAGCTTGCTTCAAGTTGTAGATGATTGAATCTGTGGATAAATTATCTATGGATACAGAGGGACAACCATAGTTTAAAAAGTTACCCTCATGATCTAGCTCCTATGTCCTGTAATACTCACTCTAGTCATGTGGGTGACTTTGGTCCAAGACACACTGGAGAAACAATCAAGTTCAAGACTGCTTTAGCTACCCTTACTCAGTGCTAGAGAACTCTGGGATTTGTAGTTTATTGAGGTACCAGAGCTCTCTGCCAGAGAAGACTAAACTACACTTCCCAGAAATCCCCACCATTGAGCCAGGGCAGTTAAAGTGGCCTCAAATTGGATTATATCTGTGGTGTGTTTTAGACCTTTGTGGCTTTGGTTTAGAGTGCATCTATACTGTAGAAATAATGCAATTTGACACCATTATAACTGTGACGGTTCCATTCTACAGAATCCTTAAGAGTTTTCTATTCAAACAATAGCTTTTGTGAGGCACCAGCATTCTTTGGCAGAGAAAGCATTTTTAAAAGCTTTAAAAATGTAGCGCAGAAGGGAGGAAAAGCAATATCACCAAAGACTGGCTTTAGATGAAATTAACACCTTTCATGATATTTAGCACTGTTGTATATGAAATATAAGTGCTAAATATCTGAGAAAACATATATAAGACTTTTCTGAACTCTGTGATGAGACTTGCGAAAATCAGCTAGTCATCTTATTAGAAAATGGGATTTGATTTAACATGGGGATATGAGAAAAAAGCATTCTGGACCTCATTTCAGTTTTTTGGCTTTCCCAAGTTGGAGATTAATATATCTGCCCTGCTCCCCACCAGCCTTCTCCTTTGGGAGATGTAATAATAAACCAATATATGGTTACTCAGAGGAAATGACTTTTCCATTTTCTACATCATAGTGGCCCAAGCAACCTATTTCCAAATAACACAGAATCTTTGACCCCAACTGAGCTCAAGATCATAGTTTAAGGAAGAGTTTTCTTTGTGTCATAAATGGTTATACTGATGTATTTCCCAGCTGGACGCTGACTTTTGCAACTTCCATTTCAGAATCCAAATCCATAATCCATACAGGCTATCTCTAGAGATGGAAATAACACTTTTTATTGTATGGATCTGGGGCAAGAATTATTTCTTCTAAAATGTTCCTCATTTTCTATGCCAGATTCCATCATTTATCCCAACTGACTGCTGGTCTAGAAAAGTGCTATGCAGCATAAGTTTTTATTCTTCCTCACTGGTTTAAAAATGCCTCTAAAAATGGATACATATTGTGTAGCCACTCTGGGGGCTATTACATTTGCTCTGTTTGAACCCCCATAAATAGTTATTGTCAATGATACTGTATTGGGTGAAATTATTGTCCAATAGTTGTTATGTGTCCTGAATTGAAATAGCTTAACTCATTTCACTTGAGACTCTTCAGGACAGAAATGAAATATAGTGCCGGAGGTGAAAGACTAGTCTTATTAGAACTGACATTGGGTATCAGGGTTAACTGCTGTTCCCTAGGAGCACTGATATATTATTACCCAGACTTTTAACTCTATTTTTATCAATCTGAGTACCAGCTGAAGTCTCAGGGCTGTTTCACATCTAAGGAGCTCCGCACAGATATAACCTTCCAGACAGAAAATTCAAAACAGGAAACCGGAAACTAGTTTCAAATCAGTAGTTACACAATTAATTCTTTCACCCAATAACAAAGATATAACTGCATTACTTTACAATTCAATGGTAGAGGAGAGATATCCCAAGGTCCATGTGAAAGCTTGTATTGTGCCTTATGTTGCTGCCTTGTATTGTGTTGTGGGTATAACAGTGTTGACAAGGTTAACTGGTGGAGAGCATGCTTTATACCATAGGCTGACAGCCAGATGCTACCAGCTTGTAGGATTCAGATTTTAGATACAGTTAAAGTAAATAAAAACAAATGATTTCAATCATTTTCCAAAAATGAGAAAAGAAATTTATTTTTAGATTGTGACTATAATGGAAACTATCTTTTGATCTCTAGAAAAGTAACAAAACGGACAACTTTTACAGTAACTTTTTGAGCCCTAGTATACATTAATCAGATATCATCTATGGTGATAATTGGATATATCCATGTGCAGGATTTGTGAAAAGTTGTTTAGTAACTTGCTTCCTAGGAGACTCATTCTGAACTTAAAGAGTTGCATTTTACCAAATGAAAGCTATCTCTCCCCCCCCCCCCCAGTCTTGACCTGAGCAGGTGGTATGACTGTAATAAACAACAAAATGCCTCAGCAAAGAGAAAGAGCCTAATGGCTCTTCAGAGTGTGCTATCAAGGATGAAACCATGCCAAGCTAAGAGAAAGAACCACTTTGTGCTACAGAACAGCTTAGCTGTAACAATATCCTTGGACTGAGTAGAGAAAGGTCCCTCGGGGCAACTGGGACATTTATTTACTGAATGTGTTCTGTGTGGTCTCTTCAAGACATGTTTGGCATACACTAACCCTAAACAGATTACACTGAGGAAAATGATACTGATTTTATACAACAATATTCAGGTACCATAACAACCAACAACATGTTTCAGTGCATATTTATTCAGAAGTCATTCACAATATGTTCGGTGGAGTCTGCTCCCTAGTAATTCTGTTAAAGCTTTCAGTCTAAGGTTGAAATCCTATATTTCAATCAAATATATATATATATATTTGGGCTAGGTTGATCTGACACTTATATTTTTGCTGCATTTCTCAGAATCCCTCTAGCATTTTCAACATGTCCAAACTTGGTGCCAAGTTGCAAGACCTTCTTTTTCTTCTTAGACAGACATTTATGCATGTTGTTTATTTCCACTATTGCATGTTTGTGTGCATTTTTTCAAATACAGGTTGAGTCTCCCTTATCTGAAATGTTTGGGATTGTGTTTTGGATATTTGGATAGGCATGCAGCGACGGTGAGTGGGGACCGAGACTTACCACCTGGGCCTGTTGGAGGCCCCAACGCTCCCTGGCCGGCAGCGCGGTGTGGAGGAGGAGGAAGGCGGGACCACCTGGCCTTTAAAGGCCCTACCGAGCCTCACCCCCCCCCCCCCAGAGGCATGCAGAGATGGTGAGTGGGGAGCGGGACTTACCACCTGGGCCTGTTGGAGGCCCCAACGTTCCCTGGGCAGCAGCGCGGTGCGGAGGAGGAGGAAGGCGGGACCACCTGGCCTTTAAAGGCCTTACTGAGCCTCACCCCCCCCCCCAGAGGCGTGCAGTGACAGTGAGAGGGGAGCGGGACTTACCATCTGGGCCTGTTGGAGGCCCCAATGCTCCCTGGCTGGCGGCGCAGCATGGAGGAGGAGGAAGGCGGGACCACCTGGCCTTTAAAGGCCCTACTGAGCCTTACCCCCCCCCAGAGGCATGCAGCGACAGTGAGCGGGAAGCGGGACTTACCACCTGGGCCTGCTGGAGGCCCCAACACTCCCTGGCGGCGGCGCGGCGCGGAGGAGGAGGAAGGCAGGACCACCTGGCCTTTAAAGGCCCTACCGAGCCTCACCCCTCCCCATCTGGGTCTGTTTCAGACCCTAACACTCTTGGCCCTTATAATGAGCAGCGTGGTGGCAGTGCTCCAGGGTGCCTTGGCTGCTTGAGGATTTCAAGCTACCTGGAGAACTTAGCAGTTTGGCTGCCATTATCTGAGGGCAGATTTGGATGGCCTTGGGGGACCACCTCCCTCCTACATTTTCTCTGTCATCCATGCAGTTGCTGCTGGGATTAAAGACTGGAATCAGCTGGCCACTCATCTCCCCCTCTGCATACTGGAGCTGACTATAGTCTGGGAGCGGATATTCAGGTTGTGTGTGGGAAGGTAAGGTATGGCGGCAACAGAGCCAACAAATGTTACAAAAGAAGGAGGGATCAATGTTTAATATCTATCCCTCTTTCAGTTGACTCTGTTTCCCAGGATAACTTGGAGAGCGTGCCAACCATTCCACTGACCCTCAACCTGCTCCTTTGCAATGCAAGGTCGGTCAAAAATAAGACCCATATCATCCACGATCTCTTAGTGGATGAGGCGGCCGACCTGCCATGCTTTACTGAGACCTGGCTGGGGGATGCCAGCTCTGCAACTCGGGTGCAGGCACTCCCAGCTGGGTACTCGGTTAGTGAGCAGGTGAGGGAAAGTGGGCGGGGGGTGGCATAGCCTTGGTCCATAGGAACACTTTAACCGTGATCAGAAAGCCTATCCGGAAAACGACTCACATCGAGTGTATGTACCTTAGCCTGAAGACCAGGGATAGTCTCGGGATTCTGTTGGTATACCGGCCACCCCATTGCTTAACAGATTCCGTAACCAAGCTGACCGACCTGGTTTCTGAGTTGTTGCTGGAATCACCCAGACTTTTGGTTCTGGGCGATTTCAACATCCCACTCGAAACCAGTTTACAAGATCTAACTGGCGTGGCTCAGGAGTTCATAGATACCATGACAAACATGGGCCTATCCCAGTTGGTCAATGGGCCCACGCATTGTGCTGGCCATACCCTCAATGCGGTCTTTAGTACGGAGCAGGAATATCTGTGGGCGGAGGTTAAAAAAACCTCTGCACTGTCATGGATGGATCATTTTCTGATCAGGGCAGAACTAAAGGCTATTGTCCACCCTCCCGGGGGTGGCGGACCCATTAGAACGGTCCGCTCTCGAAGGCTAATGGAACCAATTGCTTTCCAGAGAGACATAGAGGCTTTAATCATTGGTAACGCCGGTGATTCTGTCGAAGCCTTGGTGGACACTTGGAACACCGATCTCACCAGGGCTATTGACACAATCGCTTCCAAGCGTCCTTTCCAGCCCGCTTCAAACCGTAAGCCCTGGTATACAGAGGAGATTAGGAGGATGAAACGAGCTGGACAACGACTAGAGTGCGAAGGGCGTAGGACTCGACTCTCATCCGACAGAACTCGCCTTAGGAAACATCTTGATTCCTATAGGGAGGCTTTGCGTGCAGCACGGAAATATTTCTATTCTGCACGCATTGCATCTGCAGAGTCCCACCCGGCAGAGCTGTTTAGGGTGGTGGGGGAGTTGACGAAGGTTCCTCCAGCACCAAACCCCCTACTTAACCCGACAATAGCTTGCTGTGAGGCTTTTAATGTTCATTTTGCAGATAAAATCTCTCGGATAAGAGCCGACTTGGACGCCATTGTTTTGGCAGAATCCGTTGACGAGGCCTCCAGGAACTCCATTGATGGCATTTTACTGGATCAATTACAATCTGTGAGTACCGATGACTTGGACAAGCTGCTTGGAATGGTGAGGAAGATGACTTGCCCCCTCGATCCATGTCCATCTTGGCTGGTCATCCAGGGGGGGATGCATTGAAGGTGTTCCTTCGGGACACAATCAACACATCATTCAGGGAGGGCAATGTACCATCTTGTTTAAAGGAGGCAGAGGTTAGGCCACTCCTGAAAAAGCCTTCCCTGGATCCCCTGGATAGAAACAACTATAGACCAGTATCATTGCTCCCTTTTTTGAGCAAGGTGATCGAGAGGGCAGTTGCTTCCCAACTCCAAGCAGTCTTGGATGAAACTGATTATCTCGACCCATTTCAAACCAGCTTCAGGACAGGATATGGAGTTGAGACTGCCATGGTTGCTCTGACCGATGACCTCCGCCTGAGTATAGACAGGGGTAGTGTGACCTTGTTGGTGCTCTTGGATCTCTCAGCAGCCTTTAACACCATAGATCATGCCATCCTCTTAGATCGCCTGAGAGAGTTAGGAATTGGAGGCACTGCTCTGCAGTGGTTCCGTTCCTTCCTCTCAGGCAGATCTCAGAAGGTGAGGTTCAGGGGCAGTTGCTCGTCTAAAATTGAGCTTAATTGTGGCATCCCTCAGGGCGCCATCCTGTCCCCGATGTTGTTTAATATTTACATGAAGCCGCTGGGTGAGATCATTCGGAGGCATGGAGCTCGGTGTCTTCAGTATGCTGATGACACCCAGATATATCTCTCTATGACCAGATCATCGTCCCAGACTTCAGATGGCGTCTCTCCTCTTAATGACTGTCTCAGAGCGGTAATGGGTTGGATGAGGAAAAACAGATTGAAGTTGAATCCCGACAAAACGGAGGTACTCACAGTTACAGGCCCGAAACCAGATTTGGGAATACAGTCTCCAGTCCTGGATGGAGTCACACTCTCCTCTAAGGACTGTGTTCACAATTTGGGGGTTCTCCTTGATTCGTCGCTCCACATGACTAGTCAGGTGAATGCAGTGGTCAGGAGTGCCTGTTATCAGCTTCGGCTGATACGCCAACTGCGCCCTTATCTGGATGTGAGGGATCTGGAAGCTGTGATACATGCCCTGGTAACCTCATGTCTGGATTACTGCAATGCACTCTACATGGGGCTACCCTTGTGCCTAACCCGGAAACTACAACTGGTGCAGAACATGGCAGCCAGGGTAATTACAGGAACATCACGGAGGGAGTACATAACACCTGTGCTTAAATCCCTCCACTGGCTGCCGATTAGTTTCTGGGCGCAGTACAAGGTGTTGGTTTTGACCTTTAAAGCCCTACATGGCCTGGGTCCATCTTATCTTAGGGACCGCCTCTCCCCATATGATCCCCCCCACGCCCTTCGGTCCTCTGGGAGGAATCTGTTACAGCCAATAAAAACTAGGCTGCCTCAGACCTCCCAGAGGGCCTTCTTCGCAACCGCTCCCAGACTTTGGAATGGCCTGCCGGATGAGATCCGTCTTATCACTACTCTTGCTGCTTTTAAGAAAGCAGTAAAGACGGATCTCTTACGGCAGGCCTTCCCGGAATAACTGTCAGCTGAGAGATGAGTCCCTAATTTTGTTATCTCTGATTCCTATGTTATCTGTATGTTTTTAATTATTTTTAATTTATCTTAATGTGGTATTTTTAAGTGGCTTGTAGTTTAATTCTGTTTTAAGGGGATGGGAGGGCGGGATTATGGGATGAGGGAATGGTTTTAACTTGTTCTGTTTTAAAATTTATTGTACCCCACTCCAATTGCCACGCAGAGGGGCGGGCTATAAATAAAAGAATATTATTATTATTATTATTATATTTTGGGATTTTGGAATATTTGTATAGACATAATGGGAGACCCCAGAGAGGGAAACCCAAGTCTAAACTTGAAATTCATTTATGATTTTGTGAACATCTTATATCCATCACCTAAAGATAATTTTATGCATAATATTTTAAATAATTTTGTGTATAAAACCAAACCATCAGAAAGCACATCTCAACCACACATGTGGACAAGTTTGGATTTTGGAGAATTTTGGATTTCAGAATTCTGGACAATGCTGTATATATATATATTTCTAGTTACACATATTTACTTGCTTAGGTTCTGAAAAGCAGCAACAAAAGAATCTGATACTCACAGTCTCCTCTTGAAAGATATGCAGACTTTTATTAACAGTCTTGCAGACTAGAAATAATTTCCATCCATATCATATGCACCAGACATGTGTGCACTTTGGAGGTATGGGAGTAAATTATTGATCCTTCAATTATTGCCATGGGCTGCATGCACCTTCCTCCTAAAAAATGGAAATCCTTTTCTGGCTTCCCAAGAAAACCTTTTTTAGAGGAGCAAGGGTTCAGGCAAAACATAGTGTGAAGAGGCATTGCACCTTGTTCTGAAGACAAATCATCAGTCCTAGATACTTCCAGGAGTAGCAGTTTTTGAGCTCGGATACCTTTACTAGTATTAGAGATACTAGATGGCCACGTCTCTCCCATGACATCCACCCATTTTTTTGTGAGGGAAGATTTAAGATATAATTTGTGAGCATTAATGTAATTTTATTTATTTATTTATTTATTTATTTAATTTAATTTATACCATGGCTTTCTCCCAGGGTGGGAGAAAGAAACTGCAACTACAACTACAAGAAGAAATACCCATTGCAACTGCAAATGTTTATGTGTTGAAGAGTAAAGCCTGAAATGCCCATATAGATTTTCAATTGCATTTAATGAAATAATTTGTCTTAACCACACCTTAACCACACCTATCACTATAACTGGTGTATAGAAATGTTGCTATTCCACTTTAACTGCTCTGGCTGCCTCCTGTTTCATTCTTGGGTTTGTAGTTCAGCGAGGCCTAAGAACTCTTTGGCTGAATATTCTAAATGCACTCCGTAAACTGCAAATCCTAGAATGCAACAGGAGGCAGCCAGAGCAGTTAAAGTGGAATAGTAATGCTATAAGAGTGTAGTGTGATAACCTCCATGATAGAGTTAAGAATCTTAACAATTGCCTTATTGAGCGAACTATTTTATAAACATACTTTGTTGTTTTTTCTCTGAAGATGCCAGCTACAGATGCTGGCAAAACGTCAGAAAGAAACTCTTCTAGAACATGGCCACACAGCCCGAAAAACCCACAAAAAACTAAAAATACTTTGTTGTTGTTATCTGCCCTCAAGTAAACCTCATCTCATGGTGACCCTGTGGATGAGACACCTCCAAGAACCCCATCTTTCACTTTTCTGCTTAGTTCCTATAAGTCCATGCCCATGTTTCCTCTGATTGAGTCTATCCGTCTGGTATGTAGTCTCCACTCCTTCTGTGCTCTACCTTTACAAGCATTATTGCCTTTCCAGTGGTCCATGTCTTCTCATTGTATGGCCAAAGGGCCTTTGCAGACTGCCAGAAATAGTGCAATTGAGGGGGGAAGCAGATGGGCGGCCCTGGGTCGCCCCAGGAAGCTGCGCCGCGGGACCGAGGCATCCCCACGCCTCGGTCCCATGGCGCAGCTTCGCTGCCTCTGAAAGGAGTGCTAAATTGGCGCTCCTTTCACAAGTCGCCGAAGGTGCACCGCAAAAGGCTGTGGCGCACCTTCGGCGACTCTTCTGCTGCAGCGCATGCAAATGCTGCGGCGGGAGGTCCTCCTCGGAGCGCCGGCCGTGCGGAGGGCCGGCTGCTCCAAGGACGACCTGGGGAAGGGGTTGGGGCGCCGATCGTGTGGCTGCCTCTCCCCTTCCCTGCCCCCAATTAGCCATCTGCTTAGCCCCTGAGTCCACTTTAAGGGTTAGGGTTAGGGTTAGGGAATCATGGGAACTGTATTTTATTGTGGCACCAGAGCTCTCTGACAGAGAAGGCTCAATGTCTCAGAAAAAAAACACACAACCAATTCCCATGATTCCCTAGCACTAACCCTAACCCTTAAAGTGGACTCAATTTGCACTATTTCTGGCAGTCTGCAAAGGCCCAAAGTATATCAGCCTCAATTTAATTATTTTGGCTTCTAAAAATATCTCTGGTTTTATCTGTTTTCAGACCTACCTGTTTGTCTTTTTGGCTGTCCACAGTATCCTAAGCACTCTTCTCCAGCACCACATTTCAAATGAGTTTATTTTCCTTCTGTCTGCTTCCTTTACTGCCCAGCTGTCGCATCCATACATGGTGATGGGGAATACTGTGGCTGCCTTGGATGATTCTAACTTTACTGCTCAATTGTATATTTTTACTCTTCAGTAGCTTTTTAAGTTATCTCATAACTATCCTTCCCATTCCAAATCTTCTTATTTCTTGACTGCAGTCACCATCCTGATCAATTTCTGATCGTAAGTACAGAAATTCTTTAACTATTTCAATTTCCTCATTGTCTAGGTTGAATATATGTATTTCTTCTGTGGTCATTATTTTTGTCTTCTTTATATTCAGCATTAAGCCTGCTTTTGCACTTTCATCCTTGAACTTTCTTAGTAACTGTTCAAGTTTGTGATGTCTTCCACCATTATTATAGTATCATCCACATACCTTAGGTTGTTCATATTCCTTCCTCTTATCTTCACTCCTCCTCCTTCTGATTCTAGCTCTGTTTTCCTTATGATATTTTCTGCATAAAAGCTGAACAAGTATGGTGATAGAATGCAGCCTTGCCTGACCCCTTTGCTTATTGGGAACCACTCTGTTTCTCCACATCTGTTCTGACAGTGGCCTCTTGTCATTGGAACAGATTTTTCATCAGTACTGTCAAATGTGATGGCTCGCCCATGTCTTTGAGTGTGTTCCATAGCTTTCCATAATCTAAATCATTGGGTGTTTTGTCGTGGTCAATAAAACACATGCTTATTTTTTTTCTTGAATTCTTTGGTGCATTCCATTAGCCATTGTATATTTGTGATATTGACTCTGGTGCCTCTTCCTTTCCTGAATCCCACTTGCACCTCTGGAGTTTCTCTCTCCATATATGATTGGAGTCTATGCTGCAGAATTTTGAGCATTATTTTGCTTCCATGTGAGATACATGCTATTGTCCTACAATTGTTGCAATCTTGTATATCTCCTTTCTTGTAGCTTGGCATATATATTGATCATTTCCAGTCTGTTGGCCACCTGTTTGTTTTCCATATTTGTTGGTATATTTTAATTAACACTCTCTGTGTGCATAGTAGCAGTTCAATTGGATTGCAGGGTCCGAGCTCTAAGGAGGACATCCTCAGAGAGGTGCCTCTCCGAGGACGTTCTGCTCAGAGCTCAGGCCCCGCGCAGGGTCCGAGCTCCAAGGAGGACGTCCTCAGAGAGGCGCCTCTCCGAGGACTTTCTGCTCAGAGTGCCGACCCTGCGCGAGGCCCGAGCTCCAAGGAGGACGTCCTCAGAGAGGTGCCTCTCCGAGGACGTTTTGTTCGGAGCTCAGGCCCCATGCAGGGTCCGAGCTCCAAGGAGGATGTCCTCAGAGAGGCGCCTCTCTGAGGACGTTCTGCTCAGAGCGCGGACACTGCGCGGGGCCCAAGCTCCAAGGAGGACCTCCTCAGGTCCTCCTTGGAGCGCAGGGGGGCGGGGAAATGCTCCCCAATACGTATTGTCTTTTCAAACTGATAAGGTCCTTACGGTAAAAGCGAAATGATTCCTGTCGCGCACTTGTACTTCCTGAAGAAACCAAAATACAAAAGATCTCAGTTCTTGCCGCATTCTGTCAGGGTTCTGAGCGATGTCATGTGGACACACTGAAAAATAATATGTATCAGGTCAGGATTTCATTTGGGTTCTGACTGCTTTGGGCCCCGTGTGATAAGGTCCTATGTATCAGTTACTCAGATCTTGTTAGATTTGCAGGAGCCCAAAAGAGGCAGTGTTAAATCTGTGCTTAGTTATTTGATCCCTCAGGAATGATCAGTCCCTATGCACTATAAAGTGTGATTTAGGGAGCTGGTTATGGACCTTATCACACGTGGGCCACAAAGCGATAATAAACCGGAATAAGAATAAATCCAGTGCTATACCGAAAAGAACCAAACAAGCCGCGTCAATACTTAAATGGCTATCACACGCAATTCCAGTCATTGTGCAATTATTGCGCTTCCAAGAAAGCGCATTCTGGGCACGTATTTTCCGTTCACACACAAGTGATAAATTCCGGTAAAGGAGAGGACATGTTTACCCGTTTGTTGCACGATCCAAACAGGAAGTACACGTCATAAGATGCTTCCTCGCAGACCTATGGGAAATCTCGCTAGGAACCATGGGTCATGACGGGGAAATGCTTCACAATACGTATTGCCTGTTCATATGCATTTCGGACCCGCGGTAAATGCGCAATGATTCTGGTAGCGCAATTGTACTTCCTGAACAAACCAAAATTCAAAAGATCTCAATTCGTTGCGGATTTGTTCGGGGTTCTGTCCGGAATCTTAGCGGTTCTGTGCAACGTCGTGTGAACACACGGAAAATAATACGTATTAGGACAGGATTTCTTTTGGATTCATTCTGCTTTGGACCCCGTGTGATAAGGTCCTATGTTTAGCCTGGAGAAGAAAAGATTAAGGGGTGACATAATAGCCATGTTTAAATATTTGAAGGGATGTCATATCGAGGATATAGCAAGTTTGTTTTCTGCTGCTCCAGAGACTAGAACCATGAGCAATGGATTCAAGCTATAGGGGTGGGGGCGGGGAAGAGTCCACCTAAACATTAGAAAGAACTTCCTGATGGTAAGAGCTGCTCAGCAGTGGAACACACTGCTTTAGAGTATGGAGGAGATTTTCTTTGGAGGTTTTTAAACAGTGTCTGGTTGGTCATCAGTCGGGAGTGCTTTGATCGTTTATGACAGGGGGATGGACTAGATGGACTTTGTGATCTTTTCCAACTCTATGGTTCTATGATTCTATGATTCTAACTGGTGCATGGGCAAATCAGCAAGCAACCAGGAAACTGAGGGCCTTTACAGACTGCCAAGAAATAATGCAGCTTGAGGCCACTTTAACTGTCCTGGCTCAGTGTTAAGGAATCATGGGAAATGTAGTTTATTGTGGCACAAGAGCTCTCTGACAGAGAAGGCTCAATGTCCCAGAAAAAATACAATTCCCATGATTCCCTAGCACTGAGCCAGGACAGTTAAAATGGCCTCAAGCTGCAGTATTTCTGGCCATCTGTAAAGGCCCTTGACTTGAACTAGAAACTATGTTCAGAAAGAATGTTTTTGATTCAGGTTTGGACAATCTAACTGTTGTGGCTCCTAGATGATTCTTGAACAGAAATCTCTCCAGAAAATATGTTGTATTCACTTCTTTATTTTAAAAACAGTGCTTCTAATCTCCAGGTTTAACTCAATTTCTTACTCTCTACTTTTTGGCTCCCTTGTTACTTCCTGTAACTCTTGCAAAGACTGCTGGGAATGTTTTACTGCAGAAGGATGGATAAAGGGACTGAACAACATTTTATATTAATGAGAACACAGATTCAAGACAACAAAATGTGTTTTACATTCCATTCAGTCCTAAAGGAAATGTCACTACAGCTGGAAGCATTCTGCAGATTTTTTTCTGAGAAATCTGCTATCCCTGTTATACAAAAGAGTATGAATCTTCCCTCCTCCTCCTCCTCCTCCTCCTCCTCCTTCTTCTGCACAATGTCAGTGACTGTGACAGAAGCCAATAGAATGATCAACAAATTAACAGTCTTCAACCTTTCTACTGTGGGGCAAAAATGGTTAAGCTGTCTATTTTATTTATACTGCATGTGAATTGCAACATAAATTTATTTGGGGGTGATATTTCATGAGTTTATAATGAAAAAGTCAAGAAAAATAAATCTTTAAAGTCAATTGTTCTGTTTATAAAATGTTTGGTTTTTGAGCCGGGGGCCGGGTTGCTCTCCCTCAGACAATTGGGGGGCCGAAGCACCATAAACAAACAAACAAATAAATAAATACATAAATAAATATAATTTTTTTTTAAAAAAAATATATGCATGCACACTCTCAGCCCCAGAAAAGCCATGGCAAAACCCCTGTGGAGATTTTGCCAAGAAAACCCCAAGAACAAGTAATAACAACAATAATCAATATCATCATGGCGAGCGGTGGGGGGGCGGCGGCAGCAGCGGCGGCAAGATTGGCCTGGGGCTGGTCCAAAGGCCTCGGGGGGGGGGGGCGCATCCGGCCCCTGGGCCTTAGGTTGCCTACCCCTGGCCTAGATGGACAAATCTAACAGTTTTGCTTTCTCTCACATTCTTTAGAAAGGAAACAACTGTCTAAGCAGACCTGAAGAAGAAAGAGATCCATAACACACTTTCTGCTAACAATGTGGTCAGATCATGAAATTACATTGTGCAGTCTTTTTAGCCATTTAGAGTAAGGTGAAGAGGTATGGTGACAGATAGGAACATTTTACAAACCAACAATCCTATTGTATCATATACAGGAACATCTGAGGCAATACAAAACCACATTAACCTCTCTCTGCCACCCAGTTCTGGTGCTGGTTACAGTTGAGAAATTGTGAGAAAAGGATGAAGGAGGGAAAAAAGAGAGCCAGGTAGACACCACAAAAGTTGCTCCAATTAGCCTGCAGTAGTGGAGGCAAAAATATGCAGATGCACACACACCTTTCAAGACACTGATCTAACTCAGATTCTTCCACTTCACCCCAAGAACTGGTGAAAAACAGCCCTGAGATCTGGAAATGGCATCTCACCATGATGCCTAGGCTTTAGTAGTGGCTTTCAGTTATCAAGCAGAGATAAAAAGGATATTTGAAAGTATATGGAAATTATGGACAAAAATGTGTTTCTCAAGTGTCAGAAAAGCCAGCTGAGGACAATCCTGGACTGATAAAAATCTTTGTAATTCACAACTGATTCTGCACAAAAAATGTTTTTAATTGTTTTCACTACAAAAAAGTGGGAATTTTACACAGAATAAGTTCCCAAATACTGCAAATCTAGAACTGTGAATAAACTGTGTAGCTTCTTGCAACGTTTTCATAGCTGGAAGAATATTGCTAAAATTACTCATTGTTTCATAGGGCCTTTACAGACTGCCAGAAATAAAGCAGCTTGAGGCCACTTTAACTGTCCTGACTCAGTGCTAAGGAATCATGGGAACTGTAGTTTATTGTGGCACCAGGGCTCTCTGACATAGAAGGTTCAATGTCTCAGAAAAAATACAATTCCCATGATCCCTTAGCACAGAGCCAGGACAGTTAAAGTGGCCTCAAGCTGCATTATTTCTGGCAATCTGTAAAGGCCCATAATGAAGAATTAAATCCCTGTTACCAAGTGAAAAAAGCAATTGTCTCGTAACTGATAAAGATCTATTCTGGGGGAGAAAAAAAAATCTTCCAGGAATGTATTGTCAATATGCCAGCAGATCTCCTGGGTGGATACTACCTGGATGCAGTGATCTGCATATTTTCAGTTTGTCAATAAGATCCAGAATTCATGTTCTTTTTTGTTTTGTTTTTGTTTTCCTTGTTTGGTCAAGATTTCCATTACCTGAATAAAGTTTCCCCAATATCTTTCTTGACACTTTGTGTTAACCATCCTGGTGACTTCTTTAAAGAAAAATAAAATAAAAAAATATTTGCCTAACATTTCCATACTCTTATAGACATTACCATTGTAGTCACATACCTATATCATATATCAATCTAATATTAACCACACACATATACATGCACAATAATCTTAAGTATTTCTATTATCTTCCACACTTTGATCTCTCCTGCTTTCCATACATAAGAATTCAAAATCCATAATCTTAAACTTAAATAATATAAAGTAGAGATGTGAACACATTATACAAACTCCTAAACAATAACCTTCTATGTAATTTTACTTACATAACTATTTTATATCGGGACAGATTACATGATTTTTGATCCTCTCTGTTCTTGAACTAGTCTGCTTTATGTGCCTGCTATCTGAGATGGTTAATAGTTACCTACTCATGAAGGTATTTCTGCTTTAGTATTTGTTTATGTTTATTTTCTTTCACAACTCTGTCATCCATTGGAGTCTCAATCCTGAAAGGTGATTGTTCCTATTTTCTCCCATTTTCCCTCCCACAATGGGGGTCATACATTTCCAATCATCTCTAAAATTGGTCAATGAATTATTATCTAATAAAGTGCCCAAACCAAAGAGTGCACTCCCCCCTCTTTGTTTGGGGTAACAAATTCATTAGGCTGGTTTCTTAATGGGTCTGTGACCACATAATAAAATATTATTATTATTAGGCTGTTTTCATGTATCTGAAATGCAAACTGTCCACTGAGAGCAGAGTGGATTAGGATGTGCTTTATTTGCCATGCCTCAATTAGTACACCTCCTTCATTGCATATGGTCATGGTATTTGTTAGCTGTTCATGGTAATTGTTATCCAGAGCATGTTGTTTATGACCATCTCTGTATCAAAACCAAAACAAGGAATGCATTTTGATACAGCTCCTGGTGACTGCATAGACAACAGAAATGAATCTTTGAGCCAGTATTTATTTTAAGCCCATTGTTCTAAATTAATCCTTTGTTGTTTAAAAGAAACACATTTGCATTGGTTTCTGTTCATTCCTTTCCCAGCAGGTGTCTCTATACTGCAGCTTTATTGAAAAGCCAGGGCTAATTGTATAAAAATGTACAGAAAAGGAGTGATGCATAATAAATGGACAATTAGTTTGCCCTGAGGAAGGCACTAATGTGTGCCACAAGAACTGCAGTTGGCTTAGTATGTAGAGAGATCATGTAGCACCTTTGAAACTAAGGGGCTCTATAGACAGCTGTGTGCTGCCCCTCAGAGTGCCAGATTGGGGCCATGACAACTGCATGCCGTGGCCTCAATCCAGCACTTTGCCACTCCAAAAAGACCTGGCAAATGCTGCTCCTTTTTGGAGTGGCAAAAAGCTGCCCTTGCTGCTGCAGTAATGGCTTTTCTGTGCTCCTTTGGCAAAGTGTGTCTGAACGCTGTGCCAAGGGAGTGCCCTGATGCCACCCACCATACGGTGGGGTGCATGACATGACGAAGGCATTGGAGTAGAGTCGGGGTTGCCAGCGTGCAGTCACCATGTCCCGACTCCACCCCCAGACTGGCCCTTTTGGCCGATCTGTACAGGGCCTCACTAAAAGAAAGAAGTTGGTAGCATAAGCTTTCATAGACTTCAGTCTACTTCCTTAGATGCTTCTGGTGAGGAATTAGACTGAAGTCTATGAAAGCTCATGCTGAAAACGTCTTTCTTTCAGTTAGTCTCAATGTGCTACAAGATCTCTCTATATACTGATTCTGCAGACTAACGCGGCTATATCGTTAAATTTTGCAGTTGGCTTACTTGCTCTTATATGCACTTTTAATAACTTCCTATGTTCATGTGCATGACCAAAGCATCATTTATTACCAGTCACACTTGGAAAAGCTGTTCAAAATGGCAGGATTTCAATTGGGATTTTATTTTAAAGAAACAACTTCCAACTTTTAATTTCTATGGAGAAAATTAATAATCTCACATGCTTTGGCATGTATAAGTACATATCCACTGTATAATAACAGCTGGAAATTTATCTTCATCAGCAACTAGAATGAAACTATTAAAGGTTTAGAAAGATAATGTGCAACCTTTCCAGGGATCATAAATGTGGAGGTTAATGAAGACCGCAGGCAGCCAGAGGAATTGAGACTGGGAATGAGAGGAGGAAAAATCTAAGTTACACAAGAAAGTGATATTATTTATCAGGTTTCCCATTGGTCTTGGTTTATGGGCTACCACAGTAATTTTGTTTTATTTTCAACCAGCTATAGAAAATAGGGCAGGTATAGGAGAATAATTTTATCACTTTATTGACAGTGTGTGCTCTTTCTAGCTAAACAAAATACTCTGTCATTCACACACATGCACAAAAGTGAAGTGCCAATTATACATACAAGCCTAGGATTCTGCTTTGCATTTTAGTTAATTGCTGATTTTATGCCCTGGGACACTCTAGAGTGAGCTGCAGATAAAAATGAGGGACGTCTAAAATCCAATAAAATAAAATAAAATAAAATAAAATCCACCAACTCACATTTAGGCTTATAAAAGTCTTCTGCTAGCATCACCATCGTATGAAAATGAAAAAAATCTTGACAAATATTGTCCAGTATCACCCTTAATCAGTAGCTTGTCACATATCTGGTATGTGCTCAATGAGACATAAAGAGAAAAAACATGACAAGTTCTATTCATTGTTCTCATAAAGAGGTTATAAAAGTGACAAATGACACACCTTGATAGACCTTTCAAGCAAACAGTTATAGTGTGAATGGTTGATTAGCTGTAGCAATAGCTTTAGCAATTAGTATGTTTGTCATATGAACAGGAAATAATGCTTTACCATAGTCAATTTGAATCAGTCAGATCTCTGTTCATTCCTAGCAAACAAAAAATAGATTGATCTTTTTTGAAAAACCTGAAAGAAGAGAAGAAAACTTATAGTACAGGCAAGAATGGGGGCAGGAACCTTATGGCTCCAATTCTAGAACATTCCTTGCAGATTACAATTTATCCAACATTTTTATTTTGCTGTGGAACAGTTGAAGCTAGTCTACTAGTGTGGATTTTATACTGATCCATAGAGAGAAAAATATATTTTAAATATCCTATAAAACTATTATTTAACATATATGCTTCTACCTTTTCATATGTTTTTGTTAAACATCCAGTAACTCATAAGGAAAAGTAGAGTGAATGGCTCACACAAACATATACAAGATGAATTCTATTTGTTTAGTGCAGAGATGCAACTGTGACAGGTCTGATTGAACTGATTTAATAACTTTTTAAGGGGGGGGGGAGGAGGAAATTATTTGGTTTTTACGCTGTATGTTATTTTATTCTTGTTCACCGCCCAGATTGGTTCGCCACAGGGCGGTATATAAATAAAAATTATTATTATTATTATTATTATTATTATTATTATTATTATTATTACAGGTCTGAGGGACATGTTTCTGCCACTAAGTATGGGCTTAATGCCTTAAATTATCTTTGGAATAAGTTCTGCACCAGAAATCCACCAGCAGCTATATGGACTGTGAAACAAACAAACAAAACCAGAAGAAAAAAAAAAAAGAGAGAGAGAGAGAGCAGCCAGATGTCCAGTCTGGGTTGGGACAACAGGTGTTCAAAATACAGGAGAGCAGGGCCCTGCAACATATTTAAAAGTTAAATTGTTGCTTTTGGGAACTTTCAGGAGAGGCGATTCCTTATTTTTTCATAGCAAGAAAAAAGGCAGTCCAGGGAGTCAAGGGCTGTAGTATGAGGCTGGCATATGTGATCCTAGACACCACATTTTGCCTATCTCAGTTTAGTTTTTCATACTTGCTTATTATTCATTTATTTATTGCACTTATATCCTGCCTTTCCCCAAAATGGGATCCACCAGTTCTAGCCCCTATCTCCATCAAGCACCTGATTCCAACCATTCGGTTTCACCTAATAATATTGTGAGGGAGACAGAGACTGCTGGTCTTTAGGTAAAGATTGTCTAGTTACCCCACCCCACCCCACACCCATTAGAAGATTCTAATCCATACAGATTCTACATCAGTACGGATATCTCTATTCAAAAAGAAAGTTATCAGGTATGATGTTTTTATCCCTTCTAGAACCTTAAAAGTGACCAATCAACAGAACATGATTCCTTTCTTTTTCTTGTTCCTGTACTGGACAATGGAGTGAAGCTTCAAATAATAAATAAATAAATAAATAAATAAATGCTAGCCAGCCAGTGTTAGGGTTGGGCAACTTCATAAATGCAAATTGGAAAGTAATGTTGATATCTTAGGACAGAAATCTATAAAGAAATACCGTATTTTCTGGCGTATAAGACGACTGGGCGCATAAGACGACCCCCAACTTTTCCAGTCAAAATATAGAGTTTGGGATATACTCGCCGTATAAGATGACCCCTCTTCCAACGCACACCAAATAAAAATTACCATAGTAGTAATAGTAGAAATAGTTGTTATTGTCACTGTTGTTAATTGTTGTTGTTGTTGTCATGATCATGATCATGATCATCTTTATTTTGTATCTCAACTGTCCCCCTAAACTGGAACTCAATATTGGTAATTGCATGTTTTAATCCATTATATATTTTACTTATTTGGAAACATAAATGTATTGTTCAGCTCTTGAACAACTATTGATATTTCTCATAGCTCATGTTGTATGATGGTATAATCGCACAAAAACACCAGATCAGGTCTATACATGGGCATATCAAGCCAGAAGCATCAGAACAGCCAGGAGCACAGCTTCTATGCTTAGAATGTATTTATTTATTTTTAAAACATAGATCCTACTTGCCTATACAAAATGAACATTCAAAATGACTTACAATGTCAATTTACGATGAAGAGGCAATTCATTAAAATACAAAATCAATAACAACTCAAAAGCAAATAATCAATGCATATAATGAAAAGAGCAGCAAGAACACATCCAAGGCATCAGCTTTGCAAAATGATTTGGCTAAGATACTGAACCCAGTGGACTCTCTGTTTTATAATGTTGCCAATTTCTAATTTCACAACATAGGACACAACATAGGCAGGGCGTTGGAGAAACAGTGGTTACTCACAAGCACACAGTTACATCTGCCCAACCAGTATAATAGTTGTTGCTTAGAACTAGGAAATGATGGTAGTAGTGAGTAAGGGCTAGGGTGGCTTACCATGACATTTTGCTCTGAGACAGTCTTTGCTCTGACCATGGGCTCCTCCATTGCTTTGCAGCCTGATTTTCTGGTAGATGGATGTTATTGATCTGATTAAGATGCTTCCCAATGCATCTTGCTAGTTATATATCCAAGGAAGTACTTGGATGTATGATTTAAGCCATCATAATGCATCTTTATTTCTTTAGTAGAGAAATCTGTCACAAAAGCCTGCATTATAAATGCTTGTTCGATAGGTAGTTGTTTGGGACTGAAGACAGGTACTTTCCTATTCCCAGATCTAGTGTTAGATGGTTCATATTAACAGTACTCTATTAGTGCTTATTCACACCTTTAGGGTTGCTAGAGTGAAAACTGGAGAAGGTACATTATTAATTATCTTTAATAATTCTACATAAGAGGAAATTTCAACAAATGTTCCTTGTTACCTGACTGCATGACAAGCAACACTTGGCAGATTTCTGTCTTCTACACAACAATGCTAATGTTATATTGGGCAACTGTGTAAATCTAGGGGACTGCATTTGTCCTCCAGAAGATCTTGGAGTGCTGCACCTCTTTCTGCAAAAATGGGGGATATTCTGCCTCTATGGGGCATGTTTTTAGGCTTTTCTGGGCCCCTAGAGGACATTGTGGGACAGTCTTATTTAAATATTTTTTTTTAAAAAAATCACAAAATTTCATTTTGAATTTATTTTGAATATTTTTTGAGACTGTAATCAAAATCCAATTTTTTGTCTCTACAAGAACTGATCCATCGAATAAATGGAACTTACATAAGACATGTCTACCCTTTTGGGAATGAACACTTGGCTTTAGGCCTGTGTTCATAAGGATGTGTGACTTAGGGTCTTTATAGACTGCCAGCAATAATGCAGCTTGAGGCCACTTTAACTGTCCTAGTTCAGTGCTAGGGAATCATGGGAACTGTATTTTTTTCTGGGACATTGAGCCTTCTGTGGCAGAGAGCTCTGGTGCCAAAATAAACTACAGTTCCCATGATTCCTTAGCACTGAACCAGGACAGTTAAAGTGGCCTCAAGCTGCATTATTTCTTGGCAGTCTGTAAACGCCTTAAGTAGCCGTCTGTCTGTCTGTCTAACTTCATATTTCTGTTTAGAAGAAAAGTACATATGTGAGCAAGGGTGGCTAGGCAACATTTCAGATATAATTTTACCCTTTAAAGCCCCCCCTCCATCTCCTGATGCTAATACATAAACTGCAGCAGTCTTGAGTAATATTTACAAGTGAAGTAAAGTGGTAAAGAAGGTTTTTGAAGTCTAACTGGAGTTGCAATATGCACTGGATGAAATAATACTGAAGGGCAATTGTAGCATTACATCTGCCATAAAATATTAGCTTCAGGAAGTGTGAATGATTGATATGATGGCTTGCTATTTGCTAAGACATATGTTCTTGATCAATCTGGCAAGGGAAGAAGGAAAATCTATTCAGGTGACATAAGGCAGATTTTGAGAACACAATATTAAAAAGACCATGTGACCTACTTGTGCTGTTGTGACTTAAGGACACTGACTGTGTGAAGATTTGGATGTCAAGCTAGTGTGTGCTATGAACACTTTCTCTAGAATAAGTGCTGAGATCTTGCTCTTAAACAATCTCAGGATGCAACCACAAATTATATTAATATACATTCTTATGTTTTTGTGGGTTTTTCAGGCTGTGAGGCCATGTTCTAGAAGAACATATTCCTGATGTTTCACCTACATCTGTGGTTGGCATCTTCAGAGAAGATTTCCCATATTGCAACTCCATATTGCATATTGCATATTGCAACTCCAGTTAGTTTTCAGAAACCTTCTTTGCCACGTTACTTCACTTGTAAGTATTACTCAAGACTGCTGTGGTTTATGTATTAGCATCAGGAGATGGGATGAGGAGCTACAGGGGAAAATTATATCTGCAATGTCATCTGAAGATTTCTCTGAAGATGCCAGCCACGAATGCAGGTGAAACATCAGGAATACATTCTTCTAGAATACAGCTTCACAGCCCAAAACCCCCCACAAAAACCTATGGACGCTATCCGTGAAAGCCTTCATCAACATACAATGCTGATATTGATAAAAAAAATCTATTAATTTAGTAGGGCATGCAAAAATATAAATGAGTTCAGGATTGCAGCCTTTATAACTCTGAGACTGAAAAGGAGCCAGAACATTGTAGCAAGATCTTCATAAAGCTTCACAATAGCTCAAAAATTCATTCATGTTGTTGGTTGTTAGGGGGCTCCAAAATAAATACATTAATTTAATCGTGAGAGTGAAAATCCAAAAATTGTTGCATTTATATTTTTAAAAATATCAAAGAAGCCTCTGTTCTATGCCAAACCTTCCAGACTTACAAATCAAAGCTTGCTGCATCGCAAAACTTTTCTAGGCTTTAAACAATACCTTATCTCTGACCACTGTTTAGAAGTAAAGGCAAAGGGGTAACAAAATACAGACATATCTCAGTTAACAAAGCCTCTGACAAAGAGGGTCCTTTAAGCCCCTCTTCCTTTTCCTCTGCTTAGATGGAAGACATTTTTTTAATCAGTATCAGCATTGGGGAGATGGTAAAGGATGGCTGGAGAAGTGCAGACTTTTGTTATCAGGTTGCAGTAATGTGTGTGGAGTAAACAATTTAATAAAGAAAAGTTGAGCAGAGAAAGAGTGGGATTATGCTTCTAGCCCTGCCTACTGTAGCTGTGTGCCTGCCCAGCATTGGCAAAATAAGCATCAGTTGCCTCCATCACCACCTAACTGAGCATGCATAACATCAAAAATGGGGAAAGCAGAAAAAGAAGTAATGCCCAGGAACATACCTACTTTGTATGATTCTTTCTTTTGCTCCCGTCCTCCATTGTTTGTTTTAATGGTTTTAATTTATTGCTGTTTAACTTGTATTTTAATTCTTATACAGTTTAATTTGATTTTTATGGGGTGGGTGGGTTAGGGACTGGGGGGCAGATAGAATTGTTTTAACTTTCTGTTTTAATCTTATTCGCCGCTCCGATTGCCCAGCAGAGGGGCGGGATATAAATAAAATTTATTATTATTATTAGTATCTGTTGTGAGTCAAAACGTACTACCCATTATGCCAAAAATAATAAATAAAATAACAACCATGGAATTCATTAAATTAAACATAAAATGTAAAGTTGTTTCCAATTCTTTAGAATTAGCACTGTAGCTGAGATTCTGCTTCAACGTGGCCTTGTGAGTTTGCTCATTTAAAATTTCCCCTTCCTGAAGCAATTGTGCTCTGTTGCCTTTTATGAAACTCTATCATAGTATTTGCTATTCCCCAGTGTAGTCATTGTGCATACTTTGATTCTTGTGTATATTTAATAAAATACCAAGTCACAAGATCTCTTATGGCTTTGTACATGAGTTCATACATGTACTCTTGAGAGCATACATGGTAACAGAGTGGTGTTGGTGCACTCCCTTTATTCCCATACCAGGTGTGCCATCTAGTTGTGCCCTCACCTCATGGCCATTTGATGGCCAGGGGAGGTCAGGGATGTTCAGGCAGGATCGAGATGTGCTCCTGTAGCCAAACACATTTGGTTGACATTCTTCTCTTGGACTTTCTGAGAATTCTTTGAAGATACCAAGAAGGTCCAAGAAGATGCCTGCTTTTTTAAAAAATATTTAAAATATCTATCTATCTATCTATCTATCTATCTATCTATCTATCTGTGTGTGATTTTCTCCTCTGTAACAATTTGGAGGTTTCCGCTGCACCACAATCCCTGATGGAGGATCCTCAACATCACTGATCTCTTCCTTTCCTCCTCCTCCTCTGGTGGCTTTCTCTCCACTCTCCTCCATCTTAAATTCCTTGAGGCATTTCCAGAGCCATGACCAACCCAGTCATCTTCTTCAATGTCACTGCCAACAGAGAGCCCTTCAGCCACATCACTTATGAACAAACGAAGAACTCAGCTCAGAAGAATGAAGCAGTAGCCTCAAACTGGGAGGTATGGGGGAATACTAGCACTCTCACCCATTCCTACTAAGCTGTATACTCTTGAAGGAGAACAAAGGAGCTCACTTCCTAATGTAGCTTTAACGTAATGGAAGACCATACCCTATCACTGTGAGAAGGCTGCTGCTGTTTGACTTGAATAAGAAGCTGAATTTGTGGAGATGGAGATGCATATATTATCTGTTTCAAACAATCAATTTTGATATTTCTTTTTGAAGTCTGAAAGCCATGGTTCACAAAGTGAGGCAGGACTTTGAAAAGTTACTTTTTCTGAACAAAAGCTCCCAGTAGTCATGCTGGCTGAGAGATTCTGGGAGTTATGATCCCAGCCACATGAGTCCATCTCAGCCCTGGCACAGACCATTTCACACACACCCCTCCAGAGAGAGGAGAGGAGAAAACAGAGAAAATGGACAAGGAAAATCAAACAAGGGTCAGAAGACAGATGAGAGACTAAAATAAAGATGGACATGAGGGGGGAAGGGGGGAGGAGGGAGGAGGGAGGAGAAGAGTAGGGAAAACATCAATTCAACAATAATGGGGGGGAGGGAGAATGACAGGAAAACAACTACTGGGCAGCAGCAGTATTGGTGGGTGTCACTTGTTGGGATGGAGTCCCAAGGGAAAATGTACAATGTGGGATGATATAGTAGTGACCAGGCAACAAAGGGTCACTGGCAGCCATGGTGATGGCTGCCAGTAGTACCTGGTACTGAGTCAGGGGAAGTGACATTGGAAGATGGTCACCAAGTGCAGTAAAGCACAGAAAAAGGCTGTAAACCTGCTTAGTCACCCTGGTTGAGTGACAGGTGTCAAGAGGAAGAGGCAGGGCCAAAAGGCCACATGGAGCCTTGGCTATACGAGGGAGGTGCCTCAAGTCATAGTGTGGTTGTGGTTAGGTTGTTGGTGAATCATGGTTGTTGTATAGTTGTGACGGTGGACGGTGTTGTACATAGTGGAACTAAGATTAAAAGCCTTATCTGAGAGACGCCTGTCTGCAGTGTCTCTTTACTTTTTCTGGAAGGGGAAAGGTGCTTCTCCAGCTCACAAGCTGCTGCCTGCATCCCAGAATGTACCAAATGTTGTCATGGAACATCATGCGCTGTGTAACCACGCTAACATCACTGAAGTGAAGAACAACAGTGACATCATAGCTAACACATGTTAGCACTGCAGACAGGGAGGTGTAGGTGCTCCTCCTTGTATAATCCCCCACTTAGAAAACCCTATGAGGAGAAACTGAAAGTGTCACTTAGGTAGGACAAGAGCACTGACAGATATATATATATATATATATATATATATATATATATATATATGAAAAACACACTTTCAAGGCAGCTAAGGGCAGTCAAAAATTATGAACCAAGCAGTAAGCACTCTCAGAAAGACAAGCCCCATCAGAAGCAGCACCACACATAAAATAGGGACATGTAATATGAGAAGCATGAGCCAAGGGAAGCTAGATATAGTGCAAATGGAAATGTAATGCATGAACATAGCAGTACTGGGGGTAAGTGAGTTAAAATGAATAGGAATGGGCCACTTTGAATCAGACAACTACACATTGTTCTACTCAGGGAATGAAAAGACAAGAAGAAATGGGGTGGCTTTCATACTAAGAAAAGATGTTGCAAAAGCAGTCAGAGGATACAGTGCAAAATCAGACCAAATAATCTCAATAAGGCTCCATGGGAAACCTATGAATTCCACCATAATTCAAGTATATGCACCAACCCCTGAGGCAGAACAAGAAGAAATCCTTTGTAAAGACCAGGCTGCCTGCTTTGCCCCTGAGAGCAAGCCCTCGGGACTCTGACTGTCTTCCTCCTCCATCCCCACTCTACTGGGACTTAGGAAACAGCAGCAGCAACACTAGAAGCAAGGCAGTGAGCTGGGCGTGGCCTGGAGCTTTTCCTTTAAGAGGGCATTGCTCCACCTTTCTTCCCACCTTTGTGAAGACCAGGCTGCCTGCTTTGCCCCTGAGAGCAAGCCCTCAGGACTCTGACTGTCTTCCTCCTCCATCCCCACTCCATTGGGACTTAGGAAACAGCAGCAGTATCACCAGAAGCAAGGCAGTGAGCTGGGCGTGGCTTGGAGCCTTCCTTCAAGAGGGCACTGCTCCACCTTTCCCCCCCTCCACCAGTTTGAAGATCTGAGTGACGACCAGGTTCCCCATGGCTCCTTATATCTCTCCCAACCTGATCCCCATCTGCCCCCTCCCTATCTCCCAGCTTCCCTTCTTCTGCTCACTTTGGAACTGTCGCTCCGTTGCTTCAAAAGCGACAGTACTCAATAACCTTTTCATTTCCCGATCCCTTAATCTTCTCGCTCTGACCGAAACTTGGTTCCCAGACCATGATACCGTTACCTCTGCTGCCCTTTCTCATGGTGGTCTTTCTTTTACCCATTCAAGCCGTCCTGAGGGCAGAGGAGGAGGGGTCGGTATCTTATTGTCCAACCCTTGCCAGTTTCAACTCTTGTCTCTGCCCCCTAGCTACTGTTTTTCTTCCTTTGAATCTCATTCTATCCGACTCTTCTTTCCCTTAAACCTCCGTGTTGCTGTCATCTATCACCCCCTGGCTCTGCCAAGCAATTTTTGTCTGATTTTGAGTCTTGGCTCACATTTTTTTCTCTCAGATTCTGTTCCCTCCCTGATTCTCGGTGACTTCAATATCCATATTGATGATCCTACAAATTCCTCAACCTCTTGCTTTAATTCCCTCCTAGCTTCCTTCGATCTTCTACCTCACTCTAACTCTTTAACTCACTCTCTCGGTCACTGTCTCGACCTTGTTCTTGCTGCCAGGTGTCTCATCTCTGACTACTTGGCATCTGACTTTCCTCTTTCTGATCATCATCTAATTTCTTTTACTCTTACTTATATCCCACCCCCTCGCCATACTGCCCCTCGCCAGTTCCGTAACCTTCAATCTGTTAACTCTAATCTTCTCACTCAGTCTCTGGAATCATCTCTTGCCTCTCTCAATCTTGGGGACTCTACAGATTCAGCTATGTCCTTGCTTAATTCCACTCTTTCTTCAACTCTTGACAGCTTTGCCCCTGTAACCACGCGTGTGTCCTCCTCTTCCCCTGTGACTAGGCCTCAGCCCTGGATCACTCCCATCGTTAGGTTCCTCCGGTCTTGCTCTCGTGCGGCCGAACGTCTCTGGAGAAAGTCCAGGGAGTGGGCTGATTTTATCCATTTTAAGTTCATTCTCTCTTCCTTCTCACGCACCTTAGCCATGGCAAAACAGAATTATTATAAACTACTGATTTGCGCTAATGAGAGGCATCCGCAGCGTTTGTTCTCTTGTTTCAATTCTCTACTAAAACATTCTGCTCCCCCTGTTCCTTCATTATTTTCTCCCTCTGATTTTGCCAATTACTTCATTACAAAGATCACTACTATTCGGTCGGAGGCGACTCCTTCTGATTTGGTTCCCACCACTAATCTCTTAACTCCCCCTGCTAACAAATTCTCTGGGTTCTCTCCCATTTCTCTGGATGAACTTTCTACGCTGCTGAACTCTTCCAAGCCCACAACTTGTTCTCTTGACCCAATTCCACCCCGTCTTCTAATCTCCATAGCTCCTCTATATCTTTAACCTCTCTCTCTCTACTGGATCCTTCCCCTCAGTCTTTAAACATGCTCAATTTTCTCCTATTCTGAAAAAACCTTCTCTTGACTCTTCTTCCTTGTCTAGCTATCGCCCAATTTCTCTTCTTCCTTTTCTCTCTAAGGTTCTGGAACGAGTTGTCTACTCTCGCTGTCTTGAGTTTCTTGACACCGACTCCATTTTGGACCCTTTCCAGTCTGGATTCTGCCCACGGCACTCCACAGAGACGGCCCTCACCAAGATCTCAAATGATCTCTTGCGGGCCAAGGCGAATGGCCTTTACTCTATCCTTGTCCTCCTTGATCTGTCTGCGGCCTTCGACACCGTTGACCACTGTCTTTTAGTTGACTTACTTTCTGACCTTGGCTTCTCAGGCTCCGTTCTCGATTTCTTTAAATCTTACCTGTCAGATAGATCTTTTGCAGTGGTCGCGGGTGGACAGACTTCATCTTCTGTTCCTCTATCTGTTGGAGTTCCTCAGGGTTCTGTCTTGGGTCCCCTTTTGTTCTCTCTATATACATTGTCCCTGGGTAAACTTATCAGCTCTTTTGGTTTTTCTTATCATCTGTACGCCGATGACACCCAGCTCTATCTTTCTACCCCTGACCTTTCGCCAGAGCTTGAGCAGCAAGTTTCATCTTGTCTGACTGCTGTCTCCCACTGGATGCTCCATCGGCGCTTGAAGCTCAACATGACCAAAACAGAGCTTCTTGTTTTCCCTCCTAAGCCCACTCTTGAATATTCCTTTTCTGTCTCCGTCAACAACAACAACTATTCAGCCAGTCCAGGAAGCCCGCAGTCTTGGTTTCATTTTCGACTTCTCTTTATCATTTATCCCACAGATTCAGGCCACAGCCAAGGCCTGTAGATTTTTTCTTTATAATATTTCCAAAATCCGTCCATATCTCTCTCCTTCTACTGCAAAGACTTTGGTCCATACCCTAGTGGTCTCGTGACTCGACTACTGTAACCTTCTCTTGGCAGGGCTTCCTTTCTCTCACCTCCACCCATTGATTTCTGTTCAGCACTCAGCTGCCCGTATTATCTCACTCGCTCATCGATATGACCATGTCTCTCCCCTTTTGTCATCCCTTCACTGGCTCCCCATTCCCTTCCACATTCGCTATAAGCTTCTCTTGCTCACCTTCAAAGCCCTGCATGGGCTCGCCCCTCCCTATCTCTCTGAACTTCTTTCTCCCTACACCCCCTCTTGTTCCCTCCGTTCTGGTAGCCAAGGTCTCCTGTCCCAGCCCTGGATTTCCACTGCCCCATCCCAGATCCGTCCCTTTTCGCTTGCTGCCCCTCACTCCTGGAACCTCCTTCCCTTACAACTATGACTCAGCACATCCCTAACCAGCTTCAAAGCCGAGTTAAAGACCGCACTGTATAGGGAAGCGTTCCCAGGGAGTCTGTGATCGTGACCTGGTTGTTCCTGATGTGTGACCCAATTTGGATATTTGATGTTTTAACTTGTTTTTATGATGTTTTAATTTGTTGTTTTACTTTTAGATTGTACGCCACAGGCAGGCTTTTTATATATTCTGGATTTTTTATTTGGTTTTGTACAGCGCCGTGTACATCTATGGCGCTTAATAAATAAAGCTAATAATAATAATAAATCGATAGATATTACAAAGTACAGGAAGAAATTGACAAAACACCAACACAGGATGTCAAGCTGATCAGTGGAGATTGGAATGCAAAAGTTGGATGTAAAGAAGAATCAAAAACAGTAGGCAATTTGGATAAGGCAAAACGAATGAAGCAGGTGAACATCTGATAGATTTTTGTGAAGCTAACAACCTATTCATTGCAAACACATTTTTCATACAACCAGAAAAAAGGTTATACACATGGCCAATCACCAAATAGATTACATAATTGGAAGTAAAAGATGGAGAAGTTCCATACTGGTGGCCAAGTCTAGACCAGGTGCTGATTGTAGCACAGATCACAAACTACTCATTTCAAAAACAGAAATAAAATTCAAGAAAAGAACAAAATCAGTCATCATACCAAAATACAATTTAAACAACATTTCCACAGAATTCATTGACAATATAAGAAACAGATTTGCAATACTAAGAATAATAGATCATGAACTGGAAGTGCTTTGGTCTAAAGCCATAATAAAAGAAGAATGCATAAAGATACTTCCAACAGACAAAAGGAAAGTGAAGAAACCATGGATGACAGATCAAATGCTACAAGCAATAAAGGAAAGAAGAGAAACAAAACAAAAAGGAGATAGGAATAAACGAGGAACCATGAATGCAACAGTACGATGGGTAGTGTGTAAAGATAAGGAAAATTACTACAATAACAAATGCAGAGAAATAGAAGACAAAACAAAAAAAGGGGGAAAATGAGAGATCTATTCTAGAAGATTTGAGAAATCATGAGAAAGTTCAAACTAAGGATCAGGATGTTCTACAATAATAAAAATAACATAATTCAAGACCAGGAAGGAATAAAAAGAAGGTGGATGGAATACACAGAAGAGTTATATAAAAGAGATGACAATAGTCTGTGAACATCTGGAAGGTAATTTCATAATCACAAAAAGTCAACATGGGTTTCAGAGAAACAGGTCATGCCAGACAAATCTGATCTCTTTTTTTGATAAAATTACCAGCTTGGTAGATGAAGGGAATGCTGTGGATATAGTATATCTTGATTTCAGTAAGGCCTTTGACAAGGTTCCCCATGACATTTTTGCAAACAAGCTGGTAAAATGTGGGCTAGACAAAGTAACTGTTACATGGATTTGTAATTGGTTGACTGGCCAAACCCAAAGGGTGCTCAACAATGGCTCCTTTTCAACCTGGAAAGAAGTGACCAGTGGGGTTCCACAGGTCTCTGTCCTGGGCCCAGTGCTATTCAATATCTTTATTAATGACTTGGATGACGGTATTGGGGGCATAGTTATCAAATTTGCAAATGATACCAAATTAGGAGGAGTAGCTAATACCCCAGAGGACAGGATCAAAATTCAAAATGACTTGAACAGACTAGAAAGCTGGGCCAAAGCTAACAAAATGAAATTCAACACGGAGAAATGTAAGGTACTGCACTTAGGGCGGAAAAATGAAAAGCACAGATATACGATGGGGGACACGTGGTTGAATGAGACTACGTGTAAAAGGTATCTAGGAATCCAGGTGGACCACAAGTTTAACATGAGTCAACAGTGCAATGCAGCAGCTAAAAAGGCCAATGCATCAGTAGAAGTATAGTGTCTAGATCAAGAGAAGTAATAGTGCCACTCTATTCTGCACTGGTCAGGCCTCACCTGGAATACTGTGTCCAGTTCTGGGCATCACAATTCAAAAAGGATGTGGAGAAACTGGAGCGTGTCCAAAGGAGGGCAACTAAAATGGTGAAGGGTCTGGAGACCAAGCCCTATGAGGAACGACTTAGGGAGCTGGGGATGTTTAGCTTGGAGAAGAGAAGGTTGAGAGGTGATATGATAACCGTGTTTAAATATCTGAAGGGATGTCGTATTGAGGAGGGAACAAGCTTGTTTTCTGCTGCTCCAGAGACTAGGACCCGAAACAATGGATGTAAGCTCCAGGAAAAGAGATTCCACCTCAACATTAGGGGGAACTTCCTGACAGTAAGGGCGGTTCGACAGTGGAACACACTCCCTCAGAGAGTAGTGAAGTCTCCTTCCTTGAAGGTCTTTAAGCAGATGCTGTGAGGACATCTGTCGGGGATGCTTTGATTGGGAGTTCCTGCATGGCAAGGGGTTGGACTGGATGGCCCTTGTGGTCTCTTCTAACTAAGATTCTATATTTCTATGATTCTATGATCAAGAACACATGGAATGAATAGACATATGAGATGAACCTCAAATTCTAAAAACTGAGGTGGAATCTGTAATAAAGGAAATGGCAAAAAAACCAAAACTCCAGCAAGAGATGATGTTTCAATAGAACTGTTGCAATCCACATTGACAGAGTCAATTCTAGTGCTAACCAACATATGTCAACAGACATGGACAACAAAATGATGGCAAACACATTGGAAAAGATCAATATACATCCCCATCCACAAAAAAGGAGATACAAGAGATTGCAGCAACAATAGAACCATAGTACTAATTTCCCATGCAAGCAAAATCATGCTCAAAATTTTGCAACATAAACTCCAACCATACATAGAAAGAGAAGTCCAAGCAGTGTTCAGGAAAGGAAGAGGCACCAGGGATCACATTGCAAATATACGATGGCTAATGTAGTATAGTTCCAAAAGAAAATCAGCATGTGCTTTATACACTACAGCAAAATCTTTGACTGCATGAAAGGCTATGGAATGGCCTTAAAGACATGGGAGTGCCAACACATCTGATAGTCCTAATGAGGAATCTGTACTCAGGACAAGAGTCTACTGTCAGGACAGAACATGGAGAAACAGAATGATTCCCAATTGGCAAAGGGGTCAGACAAGGCTACATCCTATCACCCTACCTATTCAACTTATATGCAGAGCATATAAGGTAAGCAGGCTTGGACATGGAAGAGGGAGGAATGAAAATAGGAAGAAGAAATATCAACAATCTAAGATATGCAGACGACACTATAATATTAGCAGAGAACCTCCCAGACCTTGAATAACTACTAAGGAAAATCAAAGAAGAAACTGCAAAGTCAGGCTTGGGGCCGATGCCCACAGCCTGTAAGGGGTGGCTCTGGGCCACCCCTGGGAGCGGCGGATCATGGCCATGGCAACCACACACCATGGCCCCGATCCTCCTTTTTGGCAGCCCCAAAAGAGTCATCAAGTGCCACTCCTTTTGGGGGTGGCAAAAAGCTGCCTTTTGAGCCACTGCTGGGCTCTTTTGCACACCTTTAGTGCAGCTTGTCTGCAAGCTGCACCAAGAGGGCACCCTGATGCTACGTACTGTGCACATGGGCACATGGCATTGGGGTGGAGTTGGGGCAGCCAACATGTAGTTGCCCTTGTGGAATTTGGATGTGATGTGATTGTAATGCAGCAGAGTTCAGGAACCAGCTTCTTTCACCAGCCATCTCCATGCTATTTCCATGAAGACACATTTTGTAGTTCCAAATTAAAGTTTTATTGTTCCATAAAGAAAACAAGAAAAGAAAATATATAATCCATCCTGCTCATGGTAAAAAACTATAGGATCACATCTTGTAGATGTTGTTGTAGAAATTACAGCAATAGGAAAAAAAATACAGTTTCAGGTTTACAGATCCAATTCAAATGAACACATTGCAAGCATATATAAGCAAAGTGAACAAAGAAAACTCTTGGCCCTTCCCATACTCCACCTTCTTGGTGTTAACCTTATGATGACTGGATGATGTGCTGTAACCCAGCCTCTAGCTGTATGTCATCCTCCCATGTGACCTAATTCCCATGAGCTCATATGTTTATCTCTTAACCATCTGTTCTCAGGCTGTACTGTGGGCACATGTTTTGGCTTCAAACCACCTGCTAGCCGAGTCCTCTTTGTTTTCCGTAGACACTGTTCCCATAAGAAAACTTTCACACACACATCTCTATATTTCCACTTTGACTGTATATCCCATCCATATTCCAACAGTTGCCCCACCCCAATTCCACCCCCAGGCCAGTTTAAAGTGCAAGTCAGCATCCCCCCTTACTGTTGAACATAAAGAAAACAAAAAATAATGACCACAGAGAACTTACACACATTCAAATTACACAATGAGAAAATAGAAATAGTCAATCAATCAAACAGCCTTTATTCCAGCCAACAGACCATTAGGCAAAAGAACGCATATAAAACATATAAAACCTTAAAAACATTAAATACATAAATTTACAAAGTGAGCTTGCTTAAATTTACAAAGTAGACATTCAATACATATAATCCTTTAAATAAAAGAGCAAAATAGGGAATTAGAAATAGTAAAATAGTTCTCATATATGGGATCAAACATTGATCAGAACAGGGACTGCAGCCAGGAAATCAGAATAAGATTAAGAATGGGGAGGGCGGCTATGAAAGAACTAGAAAAGATCCTAAAATGCAAAGACATACAACTCAGCACAAAAGTCATACAAGCCATCATATTCCTTATTATTTATGTATGGATGTGAGAGCTGGACAGTCAAGAAAGAAGATTGGAAGAAAGTCAACACATTTCAGATGTGGTGCTGGAGAAGAGTGCTGAGGATTCCATGGATAGCCAAAAGGACAAACAAATGGGTCCTAGAACAGATCAAGCCAGAAATATCCCTAGACTTTGGATACATCAGAAGACATGAATTGTTGAAAAAGACAATAATGTTAAGAAAGGTGGAGGGAAGTAGAAAGAAAGGAAGGCCACATGCTTTGTTGGACTGGGCTGCTTGAAGACTGGCATTTGTTTATCCCTCCCTTGCTTCAACATCTGCCTCAAGGAGGATATAGGTAAGCTTACCTTTTTTCCTTTGTTGGACTGGGCTGCTTGAAGACCGGAATTTGTCTATCCCTCCCTTGCTTCAACACCTGCCTCAGGGAGTACATAAGCAAGCTTGCCTTTTCTCCTTTGTTGGGATGGCTGCTTGAAGACTGGGGATCATTTGCTCCTCCCTCTGCCTCAGCATTTGTCCTAAGAAATATATAGGCAAACTTGTCTTTTTATTTTTGTTGGACTGGGAGCGGTGACAGCAAGGGTGGGGAAACGGTGGCAGCTCAAGAGGAGGCCTTCAACACCCCAGGGCTATCATAGCCCCCAAGTGTGCAGAGTGGGAGGAGGGGTATAAAACCACCGACCCTTTTCCTAGCAATCCTGGAGCCTTATAGTGTGTCTTGAATATAAATTTTAAATTTTTTAAACTCGTTTTAAGGTCCTAAATATTAGAAAATTCCCACCTCGATGAGAATTTTCTTTACTGTTTTTAGTAAAGACTGCAGGAACTTGCACAAGACAAGAAGAAAACAAACCAAAATAGGTCAATTACCCAGATGGAGAATTCCAACGAGGATAAATTGCCAATTGAAGGCTGGATTTTTTTGTTGATGAAGGAGATTGAAAAAATAAAATCCTTCTTGTTTATAACTAACAACCTTCTAACTGAATTAGTAAATAACAAGATTAGTCCATGTTTCCCAAGAAATAGATCACCAAATCAATCAAGAAAACCCAGTACAAGGAAAAATAAAACCAAACCACCAAGAAAATTTAAAAGGGTTGATACTATATTGAAGGATAAAAAAGTAAAAATTCAAAAACAATACAATATGACAAAAACAATTTAATAAAGAAAAAGCCTAAAAGGGAAAACAAATTAAATAATTTAGAAACCCCCAAGATGAAAGTAACGACCAAGATACAAATCAAAAAAGAAAATTTACATGTACTGGGAATTAAAGCCGGGTCAATTACATATCTAGACTATAGAGGAACAATAGAAACACAAGGAGAACAGTTTATTATACAAGATCCCTGGGATATAGCCCATTTTCAGATAATTAGGGACAGAGACTTTGGGGCAAGAGGCACCATGGGAAGCATCAGAACTGGATTAATTTCAGGATTTGGCCAAATTTAATATTTTTCTCGATCATCCTAAATATATTATGGGTTTAAATATTATATCAAGTAATCAAACACTGGAATTTACATTGAAAGAGTGGACCTAGAAAGAAAGAATTAATGCTAATAAAACCAGCTAAGTTAGCTGGCTGACATTTTAAATTACCCAAAGAATACAACTCAAGAGAACCTATGAAATAAAAATTAATGTTTGGAACAAGGTTACTTCATCATACTTGTATTTGAAATTGGATTCTGTGTGGGTGGTGAGCCAAAGGCCTGATTGAATATAACCATGACAGAGAGAGAGAAGAGAGGTGAGGAAGATATGTATGTGTATGAGCTGAAGGGTGTGTGAGAGGCTAAGAGTTGAGAAGATTTGATTACAAGCTCCAGCTTTCTGAAGGCCACATTTCAAAGGATTCTGCCAATACTGTTTAAATTAATAGAAACCAGCAGAACAAAAGGTCACTGGTACATTCGTAGAAGCAGCAGAATGAAAGACAGCATAACCTCCTCTCTTTTTCAGTGATACTAATGTGTGAAAACCCTTAAGCAAATCATCTCCTGAACATGATATGCAAAACTCAAATACTTTATTACAATGTTCCACTACTTTGTATATTGTCCACCTAGATTATAAGGCTCTGGATGCAACCCATTTCAAAGATGGTAGTGTATCACTTTTCTAGCAATGAGATGAAGTATGATAATAGTGGTGGGCTTCCAAATGACTTGCAGGCTTGTAGCATAGCAAGGGTAATAGTATTCTTAAGAATAAAGACTGGATTTGGATCTTTGGTGATATTTGTCCATTAATACCTGAAATGTTTTTCAGACACTGTTGTGGGCCCTGTGCCACCATCCAATTAATTTGGTCCTTATATCAACTTCCCTTCTATGCATTTTTAAAAATAATCTTTATTAAGTTTTCTTAAAAAAAAAACAATTAACCCTTCTATGCATTTTTAAAAATTCCCCCTTTACCTTAGACTCTGCTTAATAGGTCCCCTTTGAGACCTGGAATGGTTTACAGTGCTGTAGGCTTTCTTTGATGAAGAATAACTGTGGTACCTTAAATCAGAGGTAGGCAACCTTTCCCCTTTAAGGGCCAAGGGACTTCAGCTCCCAGAATCCCAGGAACTATTGCCCAACATGGTACTATTGACCAACATGGCTGAGGCTTCTGGGAGCTGAAGTCCCTCGGCCCTTAAAGGGGAAAGGTTGCCTACCCCTGCCTTAAATGATTACAGAAGAAAGGTGGGTAGTTAAGTATCACCCTACCAAGTATCAATCTCTTTAACTGTCTAGTTCTGAAGGTTATGCAAAGCCAAGTTTGGAAACTTTGGAAAAGGATAAGAATCAGCTGTTTGGGAGCTATTTCAGTCAGGCATCTGTGCCACCTAATGTGTCATTGTCAAGGATTTGAAGAAGTCTAACCTGTTGGCCAGAATCCTGTCAGTCTACCAGCATATTTACCCAGCAATGAGATCCTGGGCAATGTTATGGTCCTATTCCTGGTTGAGGAGTGGGCAGTGGAATTATGTTCACTGCTGGCTGAAGCATTGCACTGAGGACAGATGGGGGAACTGGCTTGCATAAGGGGGCACTGAATACTCCCTACACAAGTGTGTAAAAATGCAACTGTTGGAATAATCCAAAATTATTCCAATATAACACCACAACAGATTCTAGCACTTGTATAACTACAGGAAAGTGTTAAATGGGCTGGTTGTCTTATGATTGTTGGTCTGTTTGTAAGGGCATGACTTTGCCAGTGCTAGTTAGTACACCTTTGCATATCCATACACTGGGCTATTCAATTTCTGGAAAAGTAGAAAGTGATCTATCTATCATCTATCTATCTGAAAGTATTTAGAGGTCACCCAGTGAGTCAACAAATAAATTAAGCAAGAAGTAAATTAGAAGAAGACGATGAAGATGCCAGCAACAGATGCAGGCAAAATGTCAGGAATAAATTATTCCAGAACATGACCACATAGCCCAGAAAACCCACAGCAAATTATGGACGCTGGCTGTGAAAGCCTTTGACTTCACAATAAATTAGAACTTCCAACATGACATAAAACAATTTAATATCACATAACAAAAATGCATCCAAAGTATAATGATTGAATAAAAACACAAGTAGCATATATTAAAAACAGATTAATTTGAGACTGTCAACTGAGCCTCTGTTGTGCACCCTAGTGCTATAGGCTGAAAACTATTTTTGGTGTGGTTGGGTGGGTTTGGGGTTGTTTTTTTTTGGCAAGTTTAAGGCTTTGAAATGGGTAATTAATGGTATATTAATTTTGGGGAGAAGGCAGGATATAAATCCTATAAATAAATGATTATTGCGATGTGAGAGTGGTCATTCTGGTCAAGAGTGACCAGTGTTTTCACAGACTCAGAAACCAAATATTTGTATACCAGACAGCGAAATATTAAAAGGCTAACAATCTGTTTCTGGGTATTTAGCTAGTTCAAAATAAAGGATATGACAAAAATGTTTGACAGAAAAAAAAAATAGAAAAATATAATAAACACGTAACATCTAACCTAGGGATAGAGGATATTGACTTCAACAGGAGCCTAGTTTAAAAGGCAGTGTTGTGTAGAAACCAGTAAAAAGATCAATAAAATGTATCTGTTATTGATCATTGAAGTACAGTGAACAATTACTTCTGATAGATGGAGATAAACAGATAGGAGGACCTTGAGATAGTATAAAATCAGATCCAAACAAATAGAGAAAGCAAGCTGTTTGTTACTGCTACTTATACACCTATATATAAACAGCCACATACTATGATATTCTTAAAATAAATACCATATCTGATAATGCTAGTGATAAGCTATTACGTAAATATCTGTTACAGAAATATATAACAGATGCCTATGTTTTAAGATGTCTGTACAAATGTGTGTGTGCCCCCCAGATGCCTGTTAGAGATGCATACAATTCCTCAACAGATGATTACATTACCGTGTTGCGTAAGCTGTTTAATTTTTTTGACATGTGAGTCTATTTGGCCTCTTAGCTATGTTTCCCAGATGGATATGATGTTCCACTGTAAGGTAAGATATTTGATTCCTTAGATGCAGTGTAAAGTTCGTCATAAGAATGTGCCTAAGCTGAGAAATATAGGTTTCTTCTCAGGGACACACACACACACACACACGCTTTTTACACAAATAAATAGCCTAAAATAGTATGGAACTGCATGTTTATTACTCCATGTCCAATACACTGAAATTCCAATGCTTAAGATTACTTTAGTGGAATGTTGATGTTATACTTGTTTGTTAGGACAATGCTGTTGTCCATGCATTTGGCATCTCAGGTTAGCAAGCTGGTGGACTCCAAGGAACACTTAACAGATGCAGGGTAACTTAAAAATGGAAACAGACTTGTAAATCCCTCAAATGGGGTGAAAAGATGGAGAAACCATGCTTGTTTCTTTAGCAGGTGGTTAAAACAATGGCTGGCATTCTGTATTGCAGTTAAGGATTTGTAACTTGGGACGTTATCACACGGGGGCAAATCTGCTGGTTAACCCACACAAAACCCAAACAGAAACTGAATTAGTGCCTCATGTTTTCACACAACATCACACAGAAAGTGGACAGAAAGTGGACAGAAACTGGTGTTAATGGAGATCTTTCGAAATTCGGTTGTTTTGAGGAAATACAAATGTGCAATTAAGATAATTTTGCATTTGCCGTAGTGTGAAAAGCAAATGCGCATTTGGAAGCATTTCCCTGCATTTTCCCATGGTTCCGCGGGGTCCTCAAGGCAGCGTCTCCTTCCCTTCCCCCTCAGCAGATGACTAATTGGGCCGTCTTTGGGGCAGGTAAGGGGAGGGGCAGCCGCACGATCGGCGCCCCAACCCCATCCTCAGGTCATCCTCAGAGCAGCCGGCCCTCCGTACGGCCGGCGCTCCGGCACTCCGACGAGGACCTCCCGCCACAGCATTTGCACACGCTGCGGCGGAGGAGTCGGCGAAGGTGTGCCGCAGCCTTTTGCGGTGCACCTTCGGCGGCTTGAAGGACGGGCAGACGTGGGCCGCCTCGGGAAGCTGCGCTGCAGGGCCGAGGTATCCCCACACCTCGGCCCCATGGTGCAGCTTCGCCACCCCTGAAAGGAGCGCTAAATTGGCGCTCCTTTCACAAGTCGCCAAAGGTGCACCACAAAAGGCTGCGGCGCACCTTCAGCGACTCTTCCGCCGCAGCGTGTGCGAACGCTGCGGTGGGAGGTCCTCCTTGGAGCGGCAGCCGTGCGGAAGGCCAGCTGCTCCGAGGACAACCTGGGGAAGGGGTGACAGGCACGGCAAGGAACAGCCGCGGCAAGTGACAGCTGCGGCGAGCATAGTGCGCATGTGCTAGAAGATCATTTCTAGTACATGTACGGGATTTTCTGACTTGTGTGTGAACGTTAAATGCGGTTTCAGCGGGAGCTTCCCTTAATTGCACAATTAAGGGAATTACGTGTGAAAACCATTTGCGGAATCAAGGTTTATTTTTGGTTTATTTTCGGAATTTGTCATTTCCAGTTTATTACCGCTTTGTGGCCCACGTGTGATAACGTCCTTAGAGTTAGACTGTATACCATAACTGATCTCTATACAGTAAGGGCCTTTACAGACTGCCAGAATAATGCAGCTTGAGGCCACTTTAACTGTCCTGGCTCAGTGCGAAGGAATCATGGGAACTGTAGTTTATTGTGGCACCAGGGCTCTCTGACAGAGAAGGCTCAATATCCCAGAAAAAAATACAATCCCCATGATTCTCTAGCACTGAGCCAGAACAGTTAAAGTGTCCTGAAGTTGCATTATTTCTGGCTGTCTGTCCCAGCCCACTTCAAAAGTCAACAGCTTAATGTTGGAAGCAATGAGGCATAAATGCTTGTATAAAGGGATTGGTGAGAGGGAACTCTAGACTGTATACTTGCCCTTTGTTTTCACCTCTCTGTTTCTTCCTTTGTTCTATGCACTCAAGCCTTTTTTTAAAAATTCCTTCCTTCTTGTGGACATCACTTCCCTCTTCTCACCAATAGTCCTTTGTCTTCCTTTGTCTGTGTCCATGAGTCTCCAGCCTCATAATGATTTACATCCATACATGAGAGCCAGCTTTTAAGGGCTCTTCTACTGAAATCTAGATCATCTTCTTTCCTATCCCCAGATGGATTTTTCTGAAACAATAAATGTAACTTTCCTTTTTTTAAAAAATTTACAAGCCACCTCCAACCATCCTGAGTATTTTTTTCCTGGTTTCTACCCCAAACATATATTGCACTGGTATATTGCACTCTGCTTGATATAGATCCCTAATAATCCTACACTGAAGAGATGAAGGAAGCTTGTTCAGATGCTAATCGAGTGCAAGGAAGATAAGATTTCTGGACACTTCCTACCAGCAAGAGAGACTGTGACAATCAGAAGCAGAATCCCTGATGTAATTTCTTGTCACAACCCTCACCCCACAGTGGGACGAGTCTGGAAACATCCTCCTTGTACCCTGACTGGCAGCTAAACAGACCTCCTTAGCCTGATGCAGCTGCTGGCTCTCTTTCAGTAGAAGAGCCTTTAAAAGCTAGTTCTCATGTATGGATGTAAGTCATTATGGATGTTATCACACGTGGACCACAAAGCGATAATAAACTGGAAATGACAAATCCCGAAAATAAACTGAAAATAAACCTTGATTCCGCAAATGGCTTTCACATGTAATTACCTTAATTGTGCAATTAAAGTAAGGTCCTGCTGAAACCCCATTTAACGTTCACACACAAGTGAGAAAATCCCATAAATGAACTAGAAATGAGCTTCTAGCACATCCGCAGATAGAGGAATGCTCGCCGCGACTGTCGGATGTTGTTTACGTCACTTCCTTCTCCCTGTTTCGTCATTGCTTTGGTCGCTTGTTTTCGCCATTACCGTGATTTCAATCTTCCAGTGCAGTTTGTATTGCTGCTAGCATGGAGGCTATGTTTCTCCTGATGCGTGAGTTGATGGCAAGGGCAGAGGAAGTGGAGAGTCTACACCGTGAAAGGCGCAGGGCTGTGCTGAGGACCCTGCATTGGTGGGCAAGGGGCCATGGCATCAGGAGAGTCACTGCACATGAGATTCTTTGCAAAATTTTAGCTCGTGGAAACCGCAGCGCCAGGGCATTCCAGGCCTCCAATGTCTGTTGTTCACGGAAGGTGAACTTGTGCGTGGCACGATTGCAGCCATGATTGCAGAGCAGCAGTGAGCACTGATGGCTACATCTCTCAGTGAATTGTGTTTTCTTGTTGGATTTGACATATATGTTCACAACTAATAAATCATCACTTTACTGTTTTTGGGGCTGGTTCACTTTGCCTCTACATCACATCAATCTCACACTTATTTTAAAGGTTGTTAAGGTAATAGGCTGCACATATACAGTTGCGGGGGGGGGGGGGTAAGAGAAAGACAAGTGGAGGGAATATGAAACCTTCCGTTCTTCATACATGTTGCATTCACACATGCACGCATAAAGATCTGCTTCTATTTATGTGGCACAGCATACAGTGGTACCTCTACTTACGAAATTAATTCGTTCCACAACCCATTTCATAAGTAGAAAATTTTGTAAGTAGAAGCAAATTTAACATTGAAATGCCCTAATCCGTTCCGCCTCCTTGCAGCTACAGCTTCGGCCGTTCCTTGGGCCAATCCTGGAAGCGGAGCCATCCTCCGCTTCCAGGATCGGCCCAAGGAAAAGCCGGGGTTGCCGGCTTTCCTTAGGCCGACCCTGGAAATGGAGGATGAAGCGGAGCCGTCCTCTGCTTCCAGGATCGGCCCAAGGAAAGGCCGGGGTTGCCGGCTTTCCTTAGGCCGATCCTGGAAACGGAGGATGAAGCGGAGCCATCCTCCACTTCCAGGATCAGCCCAAGGAAAGGCCAGGGCTGCCAGCTTTCCTTAGGCCGACCCTGGAAACAAAGGACGAAGCGGAGCCATCCTCCGCTTCCAGGACCGGCCCAAGGAAATGCCGGGGTTGCCGGCTTTCCTTAGGCCGACCCTGGAAACGGAGGACAAAGCGGAGCCATCCTCTGCTTCCAGGATCGGCCCAAGGAAAGGCCGGGGCTGCCAGCTTTCCTTAGGCCGATCCTGGAAATGGAGGATGAAGCGGAGCCATCCTCCGCTTCCAGGATCAGCCCAAGGAAAGGCCGGGGATGCCTTCACAAACCCCACATCAACCACAGCCCTTTATCTCTAGTAAAAGGGAGATATGTTTAGAAAGACGAAGCAGAGAGGGCCATGTCTATCCAGCCAGTTTGTCGTCCGAGCAGAACCGGAAGTAAACGTAATAAGGAGACGCTGCCTCGCTGACCCATGGGAAACCATGCGGAACCATGGGAAAATACGGGGAAATGCTTCCAAATGCGCATTTGGCTATCACATTATGGTAAATGCGAAATTAACTTAATTGCGCATTTGCATTTCCTCCAAACAATCGAATTTCAAAAGATCTCTGTTAACACCAGTTTCTGTCCACTTTCTGTCCAGTTTCTGTGTGACATCGTGTGAAAACACGGGGCAGTAATCCAGTTTCTGTTTGGGTTTGGTGTGGATTAACCAGCAGATTTGCCCCCGTGTGATAACGTCTTGTGAGGCTGGAGACTAATAGACACAAACAAAGGAAGACAAAGGACAGATCTGCCCAGGAGACATTACTTATGTCTAATCTGCTTTGCAAAAATAATGCAGTTTGACACTTTTGAATTCCATGGCTCACTGCTATGGAATTCTAGAATTTATAGTTTTGTGAGATATTTTGCCTTCTTTGTCAGAGAGCTCTGGTGCCACAACAGACTACAAATCCCAGAATTCCACAGCATTGAGCCATGCCAATTAAAGCATCAAACTGTCTTACAGTGAGCCCTCCACATTTAGCTTGGGTTAGGGGCACAAGACATCCATGAAAGTGGAAAAACTGCAAATAAAATACCAGTTTTTTCTAGTTCCTCCATTTCAACTCCATGGTTAACATTTGCCAGAAGGTGACCATAGAATCATGCTGGAGGACCTACAAATTCTAAGAGAAGCGTTTTCTTTAGCAATCTCTAGGTCTTTCAGTGCAACTCTAATGTCAATATCTATGTTGTGCAGGAAGACCTAGAGATTCCTAGAGATAACATATTCATCAAATCTGCAAATAATCAAAGCCAGTCAAAGCCATGAATGTGGAGGGATGACTGTATTTTTGCAGGGCAGATTAGACCCAAGCAACTGATGTAGAATATCAGCATATATTTTCTTTCTCCATTGACAACAAAAAGAAGTATCATATATTTAAGAAGAAAATTTTTCAAAAAGTGTAGAAGGAATCTTGAGCACCATACTACAGGTGATGAGGCAAGTGTATTACAAACACTTCATTTGGTTCAAGCCAGCATGTGTTTACTCTAGTCAGAGCAGTTCTCCTAGGTCTCAAGTGAAGGTCTTTTCCAGGAATGATGCTTGGGATTTATGAAAGCAGTGCTTTCTGAGACTAAACCTAGGAGTGTCTATTTACAAAGAAAGTACTTTCTGGCTCCACTGGGTCTAATTTGTAGTCTGAATTGATGTTAACAAGGGTAGTAATAATGAGCTTGCAAGTTTCAACATAACACACATTAAAATAAACACTGTAATAAATTTTGGTCTTTGAAATATTTCATGAGGCACTTGCAAAATTCAGTCAAGACTTATCAATGGGTTTATTTGTGTCCTCTTCAATTTGAGACAACTTCTTTATATAACTATGGGGAGGGGAGGGTTTTGGGGTTTTTTTTTTTGGCAATGTCTCTTAGAGAAAGTATGTTGAGTGTAACAAATAAAGTATCTTGAGCTCCTTTGTGATTAAAGAATGGAGACTACTTCTCAAGGTGTGTGGGTAGGGTTAGATTGCTGTGTGTACTGTTACTGGTACTTTGATAGGTGGAAAGGATTGAATATTGTGAAGGATAAAAGGACACAATTTGTTATGGAGCTGTTCAAATAGCATTCAGAAAAGGCAGGAAAATAAGATGTTCTTACAATGAAATATTTAGAGAAATAAGAAATGAAAAGCAAAGTAGAGTAAAATAATGTGACTTTTGTGAAGTATAAATGCTATTCTGAAGAATCTTCAGAATATTTTTTACATGTGTTAGGGACAGAAGAGAAATTTGATCAGTCAATATATTTACATGTTTACTTATCTGATACATACCCCTCAGACAAGTAAACCAAAATACTCTTGTGCACCAGTATTCACACTTTTCCGTATTTTTGTGGCACAGTTCCTTGAACAAAAAATATGTGCAATTTTTGAAAATTATTAATTTATCCTGCCTTTCTCTGGATATAGGGACTCAAGGTGGCTAACAACAAATTTAAAACAGTATAATTTATAAACAATAAAAAGCATTAAAATTTAGATATAACATTTAAAAACAAACAGTTTTAAAAAGTTCAAAACATTATAAATTAAAAATTAAATGTATCAAAAACCTACATTTTTGATACATTTAAATCTGACTTGCACAGCATTCAAATGCCCAACCCTCATCAGTTTGAAAAACCTTGACAACACGTGAATGTTTTTATCTGCCATCAAAGGATTGCAGGGATGAGGATCATCCTGGCCTCTTGAGGGAGGGAGTTCAGAGACTAGGAGCAGTCACTAAGAAGGCAATCCCCATTGTTTACACCATGAGTCTGAGAGGGTGATGGGACAGAAAGAAGGCCTCTCTGGGTGATCTTTACTCTCAAATGGGCTCATAAAGGGAGATACAGGGGCAATACAGATGGCCTGTAAGGGGCGGCTCTGTGCCGCCCCTAAGAACGCTGGATCGGGGCCATGGCAACCGTATGTCACAGCCATGATCTGGCTTTTTTCCACTCCAAAAAGAGCTGGCAAATCCCACTCCTTTTGGGGGCAGCAAAAAGCTGTCCTTAGCACTATCGTGGCAGCTCTTTTGTGCTCTTTTGGCACAGTGTGTCTATACATTGTACCAGTGGGGCACCTGATGCTGCGCGACATGTGGTGGGGCACATGGTGTGACAGTGGCATTGGGGTGGAGTTGGGGCAGCCAGTGTGCAGTCGCCCCATCCCAACTCCCTCCTCAAATCAGCCCTTTAGGCCGGTCTGCACAGGTTGACAGCCCTTCAAATAACTTGAACCTAACCCATATAGGACTTTACAGGGGCATCATTAGGGTGTGGTGGTGGTGGTGGAAGAGGCACCAGGTGACATCCTAATAACTGGTGACACCACTGGTCCCCAAACATCTGCCTTTGGGTAGAAATGCACTGGATGTTCACCTGCATCCCTTTAAAGTGCTGAAGAGATGGGGTGAGTGGGGTGAGGCTCAGTGGAAAGAGAAAGGAAGAACCCAAGCTTTTAAAAAAACAAATTAAATTTTAAAATCATATCTTACCAAATTTTCACCTTAGTCACATGAGTTGTCCAGGGCAGAGGGAAATATGGTGATGGTAGGGTGACATGTCTTTACAGAGGAAGAGGAGATTTATTTCATACCTATCTTGTCTTCCAGTCACCCTGCCATTCTCAGGGACAGTGAACCAAGCCATCCACAAAACCTCACCTTACTCCTGTGTAATGCCAGATCAGTTAAAAATAAATCACATATAATTTATGATCTCCTCAAAGAAGAGGAGACTTACTTGTCATGCTTCACAGAAACGTGGCTGGGAGATGATGGCCAAACATAGTCTCAGACTCTCCCAGTTGTGTACTGTGTTAGTAAGCAGGTGAGGGGAAGTAGATGGAGAGGGAAAGTAGCTGTGGTCTACCAAGACTATCCCCCTTTGCAGATGGCACTTTGCGCCATCTTGGAGGCAAGGAAGGGGAGGTGGAGCCTCACGCTGGGTGCCCCAACCCCTTCCTGAAGATGTAATCAGAGCTCCTGTCATTCCACATGACGGGGGCTCCGATGATGTCCTTCCGGCTCAGCGTCCAGACACGCTGAGCCGGAAGAAACACTGAAGAGGCATGTGATGCCTCTTGCGGCACCCTTTTTTCACCTTGCAGAAGGAACACTATTTTAGTGCTCCTTCCAGGGCCAGAACAAGAGTGGATCAGGGCCGAGGAGTGTGGCAGCCTCGGTCCCAATCCACAGCTTCTTGGGGTGGCCCATGGCTGCCCGTCTGCAGAGGCCCTATCTCAACGTGACCAGATTACCTATTAGGGAGAGGAACCACATTGAATGTATGTACATGAGACTGAAGAATAGGGATAGACTGGGGATTCTGTTAGCATATGATCCACCCCACTACTTAACAGACTCCCTGGCAGGGCTCAGAGGAGTGGTCTCAGAACTGCTGTTGGAGTCACCCAGAATTTTGATCTTGGGCAATTTCGACATCCCATTTGAGACTAGTCTGTCAGGTGCAGTTTGGGAGTTCATGGCATCGATGACAAACATGAGCCTACCCCAACTGGTTTGAGAGCCAACACATGCCAACAGGTCACATCCTTAATGCTGTCTTCAGCTTGCAAGATACAGATCTGTGGGCCTCTGGGTTGTCATGGACAGATCATTTTCTGGTCAGAGTTAGTATAATGGCTACTATCAGTCCCTGCAGGGGTAGTGAAACTATTAAGATGGTCCACCCTTGAAGGCAAATTGAGTCTTTAGGATTCTGGTTGTATGGCTGGTACCACCAATGATCTTGTTGAAGTCCTGGTCAATAGATGGAATCAAAATTGGACTTGGGCTATTGACATGATTGCTCCCAAATGTCCTCTGGCTCCTTACTAATTGGTCTCCATGGTATACAAAAGCAAAAAAGCAAAGCAGCTTCATTTGTATACTGCTTCATATTGAGCTATGCAATTTCTGAGCTGTTTACCACTGTAAGCTCATATACAGGTGATCTTGGGGAGCTGAAACTGGAAGGAAAATAACTGGAGTGCAGATGGGGGGAAACTCAACTTTTACCTGACAAAATATGCTATAGAGAACATCTTTGTTCCTATAAGGTGGCAATACATGCAGTGAAGAAAGCTTTTTACTCTGCATGCATTACGACTGCGAATTCGCATAAAGCCCAACTATTCAGGCTGGTGAGACATTTAACTCAAGCACTCTCCCCCCTGAATCCAATTCTAGAACCTTAGCAGTTTGCTGTAATGCTTTTAATGATCACTCATCTCGTCTCTTCTGCTAGTTCAAGGGCATGGTCCAGGAAGAGAGAGGAAGATAGCAGATGTCAACAATTGGCTCCGCAGATGGTGTCATCGAAAACGATTTGGATTCTTGGATCATGGGCTGCGGTTCCATGAGGACGGACTCCTGGCAAGGGATGGGCTGCATCTAACACCAGTTGGAAGAAATGTTTTTGCCAACGGTCTCAAGAATTTTATCAGGAGGGCTTTAAACTGAACTGTGTGGGGAAGGGAGACAACGTCCTGGAAGACAAAAGGACTGGAGAAAATAGTCAAACTGTCATAGAGGAAACAAGGCAAACAGTACAGGGACCCAACAGTGGGAGGCAAAAAAACGTGCACAGGCAGCAAGTAAAGGGGACATATGGTCTTAGATGTCTCTACACTAATGCACAGAGCATGGGAAATAAGCAAGATGAACTTGAACTCCTAGCTCAACAAAGCAAATATGATATAATAGGCATCGCTGAAACCTGGTGGAATGAGTCTCATGACTGGAATATAGAAATAAAGGGGTATAAGCTTTTCAAGAGAAACAGGAGAAACAGGAAAGGAGGAGGAATAGCATTATATGTCAGAGATGTTTACACCAGTGAAGAAATCCAGGACATCAATCCTGGAAGCCAAGTGGAGAGCATCTGGATAAAAATTAAAGGGGAGGGAAACAACAGGGATGTTATTGTGGGAGTCTACTACAGGCCCCCAACTCAAGCAGAAGAATTGGATGAAGCCTTTCTAGAACAGATGACCACACACTCAGAAAGGAGAAATATAGTAGTGATGGGTGACTTCAACTATCCGGATATTTGCTGGAAGTCAAACTCGGCAAAATCCTCAAGGTCTAGCAAATTCCTCACTTGCCTCGAAGACAATTTCATTGTTCAAAAGTTGGAAGAGGCAACGAGGGAGTCAGCTATTTTGGATCTGATCCTAACTAACAGGGAAGACCTAGTTAATGGGGTGCAAGTGGTTGGATCCTTAGGCGGGAGTGATCATGTCCTCCTGGAGTTTATTATACAGTGGAAAGGAGAAGCCAGGCATAGTCAGACACGCATTCTAGACTTTAGGAAAGCTGATTTTACTAAACTTAGAGAAATACTGGGGGTGATCCCATGGACAGGAATACTAAAAGAGAAGGGAGTTCAAGAAGGATGGGAGTTTCTCAAAAGGGAGATACTGAAGGCACAATTTCAAACCGTGCCAACGAGGAGGAAAAATGGGAGGTGTCTCAAGAAACCAGGATGGATGACTAAGGAACTTGCAACTGAATTATGTTTTAAACGGAACATGTATAAGAAATGGAAAAATGGGGAAATCACCAAAGAGGAATTCAAACAAATAGCTAGCACGTGTAGGGTTAAAGTCAGAAAAGCTAAAGCGCAGAATGAAATCAGGCTTGCTAGAGAGGTTAAGAACAATAAAAAGGGCTTTCGGGGGTATGTCAGCAGCAAAAGGAAAAAGAAGGAAATGGTAGGGCCACTGTGTGGAGAGGATGACAAAAAGTTAACAGGAGACAGAGAAAAGGCAGAACTACTCAACACCTTCTTTGCTTCAGTCTTCTCAGAAAAGGCAAAGGGTGCTCAACCTAAGTATAATGGAGCAGAGGACAGAATAGGAGAATTTCAGCACAGAATAAGTAAAGAGATAGTACAGAAACATCTGGTTACTCTAAATGAATATAAGTCTCCAGGACCAGATGAATTACATCCAAGGATATTAAAAGAACTGGCAAATGTAATATCGGAACCATTGTCAATAATGTTTGAGAATTCCTAACACTTAACTTAAAGAGGAAAGAGTTCACATGGCGTTTAAAAGAAGCACTACTAGCAGATGAAGAAATAGCAGCAAAAATAAAAAAAGACCTCTTGTTATTTTTCAAAGAAAACATGAATAAAGGGACACCCACACATGTAGTGTGGGATGCAAGCAAGGCAGTTGTAAGAGGCCTATTTATTCAACAAGAAAAAAGGAAAAAAAGAATGAAAGCAAAGCAAGAAGAGCAATTACAAGTTCAATTAAGGGAAGTAGAAAAACAACATAAACAAAAACCCAAAGATACAAAAATCGCAAAAGAAAGACAAAGAATAAGGAGTCAAATAGAACAGATTACAATGCAAGAAATAGCAAACAAAATAAAATATATAAAACATTACCATTTTGAAAACGCAAACAAGGTAGGCAAATGGCTTTCAAAAACACTCAAAAAAGAAAAAGAAAAAAATATAATCCTAAAACTTAAAACAAAAGGGCAAGAATTTACTCAACAAAAAGATCTAAAGAAAATTATACAAGAATATTATGAAAATCTATTTACTCCACTGGAGAGTCCACAAGAGAACAAGATAGAAATGAGGAAATATCTAGAAAATGAAAATATATTAAAATTAAATGGACAAGATATAAAAGATTTAAATTCTTCTATAACGATAGCTGAAATTGATCAAGCCATTATAAATTTAAAGGAAAACAAAACACCAGGACCGGACGGTCTCTCAGCACGATATTATAAAACATTTAGGAACGCACTAACAGAACCATTATACAGAACAATTCAAGAGATAGATAAGAGAAATTACCCAGATTCTTGGAGATATTCACTCACCACATTAATCCACAAAGAAAATAAAGATCTGGAAAATATTAACAATTAACGTCCTATTGCTTTATTGAACCTTGATTATAAAATATATGCAGCGATTCTTGCAGCTAGATTAAAAAAGGTTTTAGCTAAGCTAATTCATGAAGATCAGCTGGTTTCCTACCTAGAAGATATATAAGAGATAATATTAGAACAACGATAAATATTTTAGAATTTTATAACACTTATAAATCTAAAAAACTAGGAATGGTATTCCTAGACCTAGAAAAGGCCTTTGACAATGTGAATTGGGAATTTCTTGATTTGTTACTTCAAAAAATGGGGATAACAGGAAAATTTTTAGAAGGAATTTGTCAAATATATAAGATACAAAAGTCTCAAATCCAGATTAATGGAGAAAAAACAGAGATCTGTAATATAAAAAAGGGTACACATCAGGGGTGTCCTTTATCCCCACTTTTGTTTATCTTGGTAATGGAAATATTGAACACAAAAATAAGGAATGATGATAGAATTAAGTCACCAGAAATTAAAAAATATAAATAGAAACTCAAAGCATTCACAGACGACATCGTAATATATTTGGAGGATCCACTGAAAAGCATAAAAAATTTAGAAGAAATCTTGGAAAAATTTAGCTTAATGACGGGACTCAACGTAAATAAAGCTAAAAGTGGAATCATAACAAAAAACTTAACAAAAAAAGAAGAAACAACTTTGCAAGAAAAATCAGGATATCAAATATATAAAAAAGCAAGATATTTAGGAATAACAATTACAAATAATAACTCAGATTTATATAAAAATAACTATATACCATTATGGAAAAGTATAAAAACAGATCTGGAAACTTGGGACAAAAAACAACTCTCATTACTTGGTAGAATTGCAACTATACAGATGAACGTCTTGCCCAAAATTTTGTACTTAGTTCAAACAATTCCCATACATCTAACCAAACAACATTTTCACAAATGGAACCATGACATTAACGAATTTATATGGAATAAGAAAAAACCCAGAATCAAAGCAGCGACCTTAAAAGATAGAAAAGAAAAAGGTGGACTAGGCTTACCTGACTTAGAATTATATTATGAAGCATGTGAGCTACTATGGTTAAAGAATTGGATACTACTTAAAAATCCCAAATTATTAGAACTAGAAGGAATTGATCTAAAAAAAGGGTGGCATGCTTATTTATGCTACGAAGAAGTAACAATGGATAAAGGATTCAATATGCATCTCATACGTAAAAACTTGTATAGAATCTGGAAAAAATATAAAAAAATACTATTATGATAAATTACCACAATGGACTTCTCCACAGGAGGCTCATCATAATAAGGAAACATTCAAGCAAGAGAGCTGGATCACTTACGAAAAATTATTAATAAAAAGTACACAAGGATTAAGATTAAAAACTATAGAAGAACTTAAAAAAGACAGTATAGAGGTCAATTGTTTGAAATATAAGCAAATAAAAAAAGATTTTGACAGAGATATGGAAAAAGGTGGAATCGATGCAGGTACGAATATATTGGATAAATTACTAAAAGCAGGGGAGAAACAATGGATTAAAAAGACATACAAGTGGATGCTAGAGACTAAAACAGGAGAAGAGGTGATAAAACACAACATGATAACATGGATGAGGGATATTGGGAACACAATACCACTGAAAAGTTGGGAAAACGCATGGAAAAACAGCAATGCATTTACTAAAGGTAATATATTAACGGAAAATTACTACAAAATACTTCATCATTGGTATATCACACCATCAAAATTAGCAAAAATAAATAAACAAGGAAGTAGTGATTGTTGGAATTGTAGGGAAGGGCCGGGAACAACTTTTCATATGTGGTGAAAGTGTAAGAAAAATAGGATCTATTGGGAAGAAATACATAAGAAAATGTGCGAGATTATCCAAAAAAATATTCCTCTAAAACCAGAATTGTATTTGTTAAATATAATAGATGTAATAGATAGTAAACTAACTCAAAACGAAAAGAGTGCAATATTATACATGGTAACAGCCGCATGCCTAACTTTGGCAAAATATTGGAGATCTGAAACAACCCCAACGATAATTGAATGGCAAACCAAACTTTATGAATTAATAACAATGGACAAACTATCAATGTTTATAGCTGGGAGAACTTTTCAACAATATGATAAAAAATGGAAAGAGATACTGCACAAACTAGAAATGAAGTAAGGTAATCAAGACAATACAATATATATATAGATTTTTTTTCCTCTTTTCTCCGTTTAGTAAGAAGTAAATGAACAGTTAATAGTTAAAAATGATGGTGTAAAATGATGGTGTAAAATAAGGTCACTGATATTCTTAGATACATGTAAGTTGTAACAAAAAAAAGAAGAAATTCTTTCTTTTTTGTGGAAAAAACAAATAAAAATAATAAAACAAAAAAAAATAATCTTTGAGAATTCCTGGAAAACAGGAGAGGTCCCAGTGGACTGGAGGAGGGCAAATGTTGTCCCCATCTTCAAAAAGGGAAAAAAAGAGGATCCCAACAATTATCATCCAGTTAGTCTGACATCAATACCCGGAAAGATTCTGGAGCAGATCATTAAACAGAGAGTCTGTGAACATCTGGAAAGTAATTCCATAATCACAAAAAGTCAACATGGGTTTCAGAGAAACAGGTCATGCCAGACAAATCTGATCTCTTTTTTGGATAAAATTACTAGCTTGGTAGATGAAGGGAATGCTGTGGATATAGTATATCTTGATTTCAGTAAGGCCTTTGACAAGGTTCCCCATGACATTCTGGCAAGCAAGTTGGTAAAATGTGGGCTAGACAAAGTAACTGTTACATGGATTTGTAATTGGTTGACTGGTCGAACCCAAAGGGTGCTCAACAATGGCTCCTTTTCAACCTGGAAAGAAGTGACCAGTGGGGTGCCACAGGGCTCTGTCCTGGGCCCAGTGCTATTCAATATCTTTATTAATGACTTGGATGACGGTATTGGGGGCATAGTTATCAAATTTGCAGACGACACCAAATTAGGAGGAGTAGCTAATACCCCAGAGGACAGGATCAAAATTCAAAATGACTTGAACAGACTAGAAAGTTGGGCCAAAGCTAAGAAAATGAAATTCAACACGGAGAAATGTAAGGTACTGCACTTAGGGCGGAAAAACGAAAAGTACAGATATACGATGGGGGACACCTGGCTGAATGAGACTACGTGTGAAAGGGATCTAGGAATCCAGGTGGACCACAGGTTGAACATGAGTCAACAGTGCGATGCAGCAGCTAAAAAGGCCAATGCAATTTTAGGCTGCATCAGTAGAAGTATAGCGTCTAGATCAAGAGAAGTAATAGTGCCACTCTATTCTGCTTTGGTCAGGCCTCACCTGGAATACTGTGTCCAGTTCTGGGCACCACAATTCAAAAAAGATGTGGAGAAACTGGAGCGTGTCCAAAGGAGGGCAACTAAAATGGTGAAGGGTCTGGAAACCAAGCCCTATGAGGAACGACTTAGGGAGCTGGGGATGTTTAGCCTGGAGAAGAGAAGGCTGAGAGGTGATATGATAGCCGAGTTTAAATATTTGAAGGGATGTCATATCGAGGAGGGAACAAGCTTGTTTTCTGCTGCTCCAGAGGCTAGGACCCGAAACAATGGATGCAAGCTGCAAGAAAAGAGATTCCACCTCAACATTAGGAGGAACTTCCTGACAGTGAGGGCGGTTCGACAGTGGAACACACTCCCTCGGAGAGTAGTGGAGTCTCCTTCCTTGGAGGTCTTTAAGCAGAGGCTGGATGGCCATCTGTCAGGGATGCTTTGATTGGGATGTCAGGGATGATGGGAGTTGTAGCTCTTCACCTCTGGCTCTAACTCACCACCTTGTTATGCAGCAGAGCTGACCAGCTTTGCTCAGTGGTTGATGCTTCTTTCCCAAGCAGCAGAGTTTCAGAGAATAGGCTGAAGACCCTGATAAACTCTCCAAGCCTTCTCACTCTTCTTCCTGAGATGTCTCCAAACCTCTCCAGGATTCTTCTGGCTCTTGTATCTTCCCTCAAGACACCAGACAACTCAGTAGTCTTATATAAAAGATCTACTTTATTCTACTATATACATAAATACTATATGCCCTACAAGTCACAATCTCTACTACTCCACAATATCTCCAAAACACTCCACACTACTCCACAATGTACATTAGCAAACATTGCAATTTATAGCCATTGTTAGACACCACCCACCAGTCAGTTTCCACCCAGTGGGTGTGTACATACATCTTGATTGGTCCACATAGATCATCCCATACCTAAGACCAACCCAAATGTTTCATCACTTTACCTTGACCACTTAATGAGTCTCAGGTGTTTGCAATCTATCACAGGTGTTCTCAATATACCTTCTATAACTTTGTCCTTGGCTCTCAAGGCTTCTTAATTATATTATCTTTTTCACCTGTGTATCTTCCTGATTGCTCCTGCTTAGTCACTTTGACATTCACATACATATTTTTATTTCTATTACTGTATATCCCATGTTGCATTTTCCTTAACAATCCCCTCCGAAATAAAATATTGTATGTGTCTTACAATGTCATTCCAACCATTTGTGTCAGTCTTTCATGTTTTTCCACCGTCAATGCTTTTGTGAACAAATCTGCTATGTTGTGTTGTGTTTCTATATATCTCAATTCTACTTTACCCTTCTGAACCATGTCTCGCACATTTTGATATCTTACTCCAACATATTTTGTTCTGTTCTTCAAACTTTCAGTTTCAGCCATTGCTATGCATGACTGTGAATCTTCCAGAATTTCTACTGGTATCTTGTAACTTTCGTTTAAATCATTCAATAACTGCTCAACCCACTGTACCTCATTTACTATCTCATTTAAAGCTGCGAATTCTGCTTCCGTCGTACTTATCGCTACATTTGTTTGTTTCCTACTTCTCCAGACTATTGGACTTTCACTGTACTCGATTATTATTCCTGTAACTGACTTCTTGTCTCCTAATTCTGATGCAAAAGAACTGTCTACATAGCAATCTAAATCTGAATGACTGTTTCTAATTATCAATTTCTTATCTAAAGTTCCTTTCAAATATCTCAATAAGTGTTTTACTGCTGTCCAGTCTTCAATTTTTGGATCATGAACTCTTCTGGACAATACATTTACAGCATACGAAATGTCTGGTCTGGTGTGGCAAGATATGAATTGTAAAGATCCTATTATGCTCCTGAATAAAGTCTTGTCTTCAAAATCTCTAGTTGTTTTTTCAGATACAAAACCAGTTGTCATTGGAGCTCTTACTATTTTAGCATTTTGTAATCCACACTTTTCAATCAAATTTTCAATTTTCTTTCTCTGACTTAACAAACAATGTCCTTCTTCTGTCCACTCAACACCAATACCTAAATAAGACTTTAATAAACCTAGATCCTTCAAAACAAACTTTTTAGACAACTCTTTTTTTACTGATTCAATCTCCTGTCTTGACTTTGCTGCCACGCACAAATCATCTACATAGATCACTAACACTATGTCTCCTTTGGTATAGACACAAGCATCTGCAATGCTCCTTTTGTATCCTAGCTTAGCTAACTCTTCATTAATGCACAAATTCCATGCTCTGGCACTTTGTTTTAACCCATACAATGCTTTCTTTAATTTATAAACTTTCTGACTACCAATTTCTTCAAATCCTTGTGGCTGCTCCATAAATATCTCTTCATCTAAACTAGCATTTAAGTAGGCTGTTTCAAAATCAAAATGTTCTACAACTATATTTCTTTTTGCTGCTACAGCTAGAACCATTCTCAGACTTTCTGGCTTTGCAGTTGGAGAATATGTCTTATCATAGTTCTCATACTGCTGTTGTGCAAAACCCTTAGCTACTAACCTTGCTTTATACTTAATACTTCCATCTGGCATTTCTTTCTTTTTGTATACCCACTTACAACCAATTACTTTCTTGTCCTTGGGTCTGTCAACAACTTCAAAAACATCTTTATTTACCAGACAACCAAACTCATCATCCATTGCATCAATCCATCTTTCCTGTTCTTCTCTAGACAAACTTTCCAACTCTTCAAAACTTTCAGGCTCTTCCACTGCTAAACAAGCTCTTGCATTTGTCACAACAAACCTATCTGGAGGCTTCCTAACTCTGTGACTACGTCTGGGAATAAACTCTGCTGATCTGCCTCTTTCATCCTCACTTTCTGTACTGGGAGTTATAGTTCTATGACTAAATCTCTTGTCTTCAGTCATTCTAGTAGTAATGGGTCTAGATTGTGTCTCATTATCTGAAGAACTATCACTGCTGCTAGTGGATGCTTCTGGCTTAACTGAAACCCCTCCGTTTCCTGGAGTTGGTTCAGTTTGTGTTTCTGGCTCATTTGAACTTCCTAACCTCAAGAAAACTTCCTTACTGGCATGCAATTTGTCCCAACCGGCATGTCTCTCGAAATTTGCAGACCTAGAATACTGCACTTCCCTTCCACCTAAAAGAAACTTGTAGCTATTTCCTGAATACCCCAAAAACCTAAGCCTTCTACTTTTGGGTTCTCCTTTCTTCCTGAAACAAGCTGGAATGTAAACATAAGCAAACTGTCCAAAGACCCTCAAATACTTGTAATTTGGCACTCTCCCATACAATACCCTGTAGGGAATGTCTTCAATTTCTGAATGATACAGTCTGTTACTAATATGTACTGCTGTCAAAGTTGCTTCTGCCCAGAAACTGTCTTTTACCTCTGCATCTGCCATCAAACAAGCAGTTATCCTTTTTATATCTTGTATTCTTTTCTCAGCTAAACCATCTTCGTTAGGACAAGCGGGATTAGTAGTTTCATGCCTTATTCCTACCTTTTGAAACCAATTAAACAATTGATTACTTAGAAACTCTCCTCCCCGGTCAGTAACAATGGTGCCTACTCTAATATCAAATTGTCTTTCCACCATTCTCACCCATGCTTTTAAACTTTGCCCAGCGTCAGATTTGTTTTTCAATATTCTTACAAATGCAAACCTTGTAAACCTATCAACAATTACCAGAAAATATTTGCTTCCCCCTAAAGATAAACAATTAGCTTGGGCAACATCTGCATGTACAAACTGAAATGGTCTTTGAGCAATTCTTTTGGTTTTCTTGGCTACTGGAAAAGCTCTGACCTTTACCTGATTACATACAGTACAATCTAAGTGATTTTTGCATTCAGCAACTTTTAAATCTGGACACATACTGATTAACTTCTTTAAACATTTGAAACTAGCATGGCCAAATTTTCTGTGGAGTTCATGTATGCAGTCTTTGTGAATTGGACTATTGTCTATGTTATTAGCATTTTCCACCCTGTAGCAATCAATATTGTCCTCCAAATAATAAAGCTTATCTTTTTTCAAGCCTATGCCTCGCAATTCCCCATTCAATTTTATCTTACACATGTCCTTTTCAAATATAACTGTGTAGTCTCTGTCTGTTAATTTGCTTACTGATAACAAATTATTTTCTAACTCCTTTACATGTAAAACATCATTAAAGTTTTCCTTTAGCCCTGGAATGAAAACTGTACCCATTTGATTTACAGTACTGAGCTCTTTCCCATCAGCTAAAACCACAGTATTTACATTAGCTGATTTTCTATTACTTATCAAATTAATATTGTTACACATTGAAGATGATGCGCCTGAGTCAATCAACCATTTACAATTAGTATGTTTTTCCTTAATCATGGTTGCAGACCCCTTTTTGTTACCACTGTCCTTCAAAAATGGAGGTTTGGACTGCTTTTGATACTGCCGCGGCTGCCATCTGCTCTCTCTTTGCTTGCTTCTCTCAGCAGCAAATTGTTTACAATGTCTCTGCAGATGACCAATCTTTTTACAATAAAAACACCTCCGTTGCTCCCTTGTAGAAGCTGCTTCTTCCTGCTTTCGTAGTTCAGGTGTTGTTGTTTTGGCACAGTCCTTAAACTTGCTGAGTCACCCTGCTCAGACTTTCTTCTCAAGTTTTCTTCCAATAATCTGGCAACAATTAAGTCCCTGTTCAGCTCAGCTTCTGGCAAATTTTGCAAGCTATTTGTAATGTTGTCCCAAGAAGAGTCTAGCGATTCCAGTAAAATGTAACACTGCTGTTCTTTGCTAATTTCCACTCCTCTCAGTTCAGCTTGCACAAATAAATCTTGCATTGTTTTTAAATGTTCTTTCACACACTGTCCTTTAGTCATCTTTTGTCTGTAAATTCTTTTAGACCAAAGCATTTTTGCAAACGCAGTTGAAGGAGTGTGTAATCTCTGCAAGGTATCCCACACATCCTTGGCGGACACTTTATCTCTTACGTCATTAATCAAGTCTTCTTCTAGCATGAGATAAAGACATGCTTTTGCTTTAGCGTCTCTTTCTCGAGTGGCTGCATTAGCATCAGCTGCCAGCCCTGTTTCAACTGTCGACCACAGAGACTCCTTTATTAGTAGAGATTGGGCATATATCGTCCAGGTAGAGTAGTTGTTTCTATTTAATTTACTAAACTTTAGTATCTCCATCTTAATTTGTGCAGTGACTCAATTTGACACAGTCCCTCTGAGTATGCACAGCAGACAAAACACAAAATGATTTACTCACAAGGCTCCACAAAACCTTCTTCCACTCTCTGGAACTTTCAGCTTCTGTGGATGCTGGTTGCTCTAGTATCTGGGCCCATAACCCTTGTCAGGGATGATGGGAGTTGTAGCTCTTCACCTCTGGCTCTAACTCACCACCTTGTTATGCAGCAGAGCTGACCAGCTTTGCTCAGTGGTTGATGCTTCTTTCCCAAGCAGCAGAGTTTCAGAGAATAGGCTGAAGACCCTGACAAACTCTCCAAGCCTTCTCACTCTTCTTCCTGAGATGTCTCCAAACCTCTCCAGGATTCTTCTGGCTCTTGTATCTTCCCTCAAGACACCAGACAACTCAGTAGTCTTATATAAAAGATCTACTTTATTCTACTATATACATAAATACTATATGCCCTACAAGTCACAATCTCTACTACTCCACAATATCTCCAAAACACTCCACACTACTCCACAATGTACATTAGCAAACATTGCAATTTATAGCCATTGTTAGACACCACCCACCAGTCAGTTTCCACCCAGTGGGTGTGTACATACATCTTGATTGGTCCACATAGATCATCCCATACCTAAGACCAACCCAAGTGTTTCATCACTTTACCTTGACCACTTAATGAGTCTCAGGTGTTTGCAATCTATCACAGGTGTTCTCAATATACCTTCTATAACTTTGTCCTTGGCTCTCAAGGCTTCTTAATTATATTATCTTTTTCACCTGTGTATCTTCCTGATTGCTCCTGCTTAGTCACTTTGACATTCACATACATATTTTTATTTCTATTACTGTATATCCCATGTTGCATTTTCCTTAACATGGGAGTCCCTGCATAGCAGGGGGTTGGACTGGATGGCCCTTGTGGTCTCTTCCAACTCTATGATTCTATGATTCTATGATTCTATGATTCTATGATTCTATGACTTCACAGGTAAAATCTCTTAGATAAGAGTTGACTTAGGGCCTTTACAGACCTGCCTTTTGGGTCAGCACAGAGCCACCCTTGGGAGCGGTAGATTGGGGTCACGGAAACTACACGGCACAGCCCCGATCCTCCCTTTTGCTGCCCCAAAAAGGCAGCAAAATGCCACTACTTTTAAGGGCAGCAAAAGGCTGCCCTAAGAGCCTGCAACACAGTTCTTCTGTGCCCTTTTGGTGCAGCGCACGGCATCAGGACAGCATCAGGGTGGAGTTGGGACAGCTGGCATGTGGCTGCCCCACCCCAACTCCACCCCAGGCCGGCCCTTTAGGCTGGTCTGTAAAGGCCCTTAGATGCTGTCATTGTAGCAGAAATTGACAGTAGTTGTCTAGTGAATCTGTGAGTTGAATTACACTGGATCAGTTCCAATTGGTGAATACCACTGATGAGGACAAGCTGTTGTCAGAAATAGGGAAGACAACCTGTCCTTTCAATCCCTGTCCTTCCTGGCTGGTTGTGCAGGGAGCAGATGCAATTAGACTTCAACCACAATATATTATTAATGCATCTCTCAGGGAGGAAGCTTTCCATCCTGCTTAAAAGGTGGTATGGCCATTCCTAAAAATGCTCACAGTGGACCCCTGAACTATAGACCAGTTTCAAATATCTCTTTTCTGGGCAAGATGATTGAGAGGACATTTGCCTTCCAACTCCAGGCAGTCTTGGATGTAACAAATTATCTAGACCCATCTCAAACAGGCTTCAAAGCAGAATATGGAGTTGAGACTCATGTGGTAGCTGTTACCAGAAGTGAAGCATGTCATAGCCTAAAATGGAAACCTGTATGCTGCCATTTACCCAAGAGTGAGATAGTCACATAAACCATTGAAGCCAGGTGGTTACATAGACTTAATTTACAGATCAAACACTTTGTTTTAGGAGTTGCAAAACAGAAGCATTAACACCCCAATTCACAGGAAAGCCAGGAAATTTACAACCCGGATGGGTTCTGACAGCAAGAGAGATAAGCTTTACTATCCCCCCCCCCCCACCAAAAACTATCTCTTTCAAGGAACCCTTAGATGTTTGTTTGGCCCTTTGATATACAGTCTTCTCCCAGGGCTATTTTCAGCCTATAAATAGTCTACCAAAATTCTGGTTAAGTGTGTCTGGTTAGGATTCCTGGTGATACTACGCCACTTTGAATTCTGACTTAGCTCTAGCTCAATCCATGTCCCATCCTTTCTCTCATTCTAGTCCACCTTCCCATCCATTCATCTGAAGCAACTGTGGACGGGTAATTATCACCATTAGAAAGCCTTTCGTCTATCCCACGTTAACTTGCTTTATTCTTGAGATCTTGTGTGAGTATGTGAGTGAATGTATGATTTTATATGCTTGATCCCTTAATACAAATACAAATTAATTCACAAAAACCTTGTCTCTATACATTTAGTCCTTTAGTCACCTCTGTAAATGCTGGGTTTGCCTCCTGCTAACTATTTGAGCTAATATTAGAAATTCCCCAAGGTCATGTTCATATTACGCAGCCTTAGTAGATGATCGACTCCTGAGCATTGAGAACGGGAGTGTGTCCCTGCTGGTGCTTTTATAATAATAATAATAACAAAATTTATTTATACCCCACCCTCTGGAATACCAATCTGGGCGGCTTACAATAATAAAACGTGTACATATGCATAAAACATATAATATATAACAACCCCCTTCCCCTCCTTTTGGACCTCTCAGTGACATTCAGTACCATCAACCATGGTATCCTTCTAGAATGCCTGGGGAATTTGGGGATCTGAGGCACTGTGCTTTGTGGTTCTGGTCCTATGTCTCAGGCAGATTCCAGATGGTGGTGCTTGAGAATAGGTGCTCCTCAAAAAAGGAGCTGCTATATGGTATACCAGAAGGTGCCATTTTATCCCCAATGCTATTCAACATCTACATGAAACTACTGGGAAAGATCATCAGAGGCATGGAATGGGGTGCTATCAGTATGCTATGACAATTAAATATATTTTTCCACCCCTTCAAAAACAGCCTTAGCTAAGGATAGTATGTCTCCTTTGAATGACTGTCTGCAAGAGGTAATGGGCTGGATGAGGAAAAAACATATTGAAACTGAATCCAGACAACACAGAGGTGCTTACTGTCAAAGATCCTAACCTAGGTTTGGAGGTGTGTCAACCAGTCCCGGAGGAGAGGTTACACTCCCCATGAAAAACTGTGTTCACAGTTTGGTGGTGCTTCTGGATCAATCACTCCAAATGACAGCTCAGATAGATGAGATAGCCAGGAGTGCTTACTATCAGCTTCTGCTGATATGCCAGCTGCACCCCTATCTAGAGCTGGAGGACGTAATGATGGTAGTATATATGCTGGTAGCCTCAAGGCTGGACCTCTGCAGTGCACTGTACATTGGGCTACCTCTGTACCAAGTTTTGAAACTTCACCTAGTTCAAAATATGCCAGCCAGACTGGTTACTGGGACATCCAGGAGAGATCACATTACACCAGTATTAAAGTCATGCCACTGGCTGTCAATTAGTTTTGGAGCAAGGTGAAAAATGTTAGTTATTACCTTTAAAACACTGCATGATTTAGGTCCAGGTTACCTACAAGATTGCTTCTCCCATATAATCTACCTGATACACTTAGGTTCAATGGTGGACATTTACTCCAGTCAGCCAGGACTAGGTTGGCAACTGTCAGCCAGAGAACTTTTTCTTCAGCTGCCCCTAGACTGTGGAATGACCTGCTGAAAAAAAATTTGACAGCTGAATATACCATTTGAATTTAAAACAGCATTAAAGACCAATATCTTCTGGTAGGCTTACCCAGTTGATTTTTAAATTGTGAATTTTAAATGATGAATAAATGTGGATTGTTTTAATATGTATATATCGTGTCCTTTTAAATTGTATGTCCTTTTAAATTGATGTGTATTTTAACTGATGTGGTGTGTCTGTTAATTGTTGTTGTTCCCTGACTCAATCCATGGGGAGAGGCGGGTGAGAAATCATCATCATCATCATCATCATCATCATGTAAATACATGTAGACTGTGGGTATGTTTTTGCAATTTAAAGGTATAATTTTAATTTTGCTAGTTGTCATAATTATTGCCATTACATTCAATGATATATGGAAATTACAATTTATGAGGAACATTAGTACAAAAAAACATTATTAAGAATTCTTTATGGCAGGGGTAGGCAACCTAAGGCCCGGGGCCCGGATGCGCCCCCCCCCAGGCCTTTGGACCGGCCACTGCCGCCACCCCCACTGCCACCCCCGCCCGCCATGATGATATTGTTCATTGTTGTTATTACTTGTTCTTGGGCTTTTCTTGGTAAAATCTCCACAGGGGTTTTGCCATGGCTTTTCTGGGGTTGAGAGTGTGTACATGCATATTTTTTTTTATTTTTTTATTTTTTTTATTTTTTTTAAAAAAAATTATTTATTTATTTATTTATTTATTTATTTATGGTGCTTTGGCCCCCCAATTGTCTGAGGGACAGCAACCCAGCCGCTGGCTCAAAAAGGTTGCCTACCCCTGCTTTATGGTGTGGTATGGGAGGAGGTCAATGGGGTATGTGGCACTATAAGTTACTTGTGTGATACCTGGTTACACAACTGGGACTTTATAGGTCAATACCAGCACTTTGAACTGTGCCCATAAACAGAGCAGCAGTCAGTGGAGCTGTTGCAACAAAGGAGTTGTGTGCTCCCTATAGCCAGCTCCTGTTAACAACCTGGATGTAGCTCTTTGGACCAAATGATGTTTTTTAGCACTTTTCAAAGGCAGCCCCATGCACAGCACATTACAGTAATCTAAACAGGATGTCACCAAGGCGGGCACCACTGTGGCCAGATTTGACTTCTTCAAGAATGGGCACAGTTGGCACATTAGCTTTAACTGTGCAAAAGCACTCCTGGTCACTGCTGAAGCCTGTACCACCAGACTCAGAGCTGAATTTGGGAGTACCTTTAAACTGTGAACCTATGTTTTCAGGGGGAGTGAAATCCTATCCAACACAGGCTAAATCTCTGTTCACTATAAATTAGAGTGGACTGCACATTATTGGAGAATTAGGGAGTTGCTATATCTCCCTAGAGACCTTGAGAAAATGCAGCACTCCCTCACTCTCTCCCAATATGAATTCTTCTTTAAAAATATTGGCTCAAAATGCCCAGTTTTGCCACATTGCACAATGTTGCCCCCAGACCATTTTAGATCCAGAAGAGGCCTATTTTCAACTGGAAGTGACCAGAAAACCAGTTTAGCCTATGACAGCTGTGTATTAACTGCACTGAAGTGAGGACAATTAGTGAAGACAATTAGTGGACTTTTTCTATGTCCTTCTTGCAGAAACTTTGAATGTTCACAATTTTCCAAGAGAAGGAGGAAATGGATGTTGACAATTTTCCAGAAGCTGCCAGCTTTGGATGTTCATAGTTTTCAAGAAACTGCCAGGAGTCAATTCTGTGCTAAGATATGCAAACTTTGTTTTTAAATTTTCATTCACAGAATACATTAAAAAAAAAACTCTGAGGGAGCATGAAAAATGCTGTGTACTAGAAGACATTGTGATGACTTTTTGTGATGTATTCACGAGTGTCATGTCTCAGATCATTGTACAATAGAGAATCCATATTCCTGTATTTAGTATAAGTTGAGATCAAGCACAGTACATCTATATAAAGGAATGGCTATGTATGTAATCGATCAAGCAGAATAATGTGACAACAGAATACAGAGGAAGTAAATTGGAAGACTTGGCCTCAGTCCTATTTGTTAGTTCTGACTACGGTACACCTATTGAATCAATTGTTGAAAAGTGAGACAACACATATAAATACAATTGATTCATTGGCTCTACCTTAGGGTTTTGCAGACTTCTAGAAATAGTGCAAATTGAGTCCACTTTTAGGGTTAAGGTTAGGGTTAGGGAACCATGGGAACTATATTTTATTGTGGCACCAGAGCTCTCTGACAGAGAAGGCTCAATGTTTCAGAAAAAAAAAAAATTCCCATGACTCCCTAGCATTAACCCTAACCCTTAAAGTGGACTCAATTTGCACTATTTCTGGCAGTCTGCAAAGGCCCTTAGTCAGGATTAACAAGTAGGTTTGAGGCCAATGTCTCCCAATTTACTACCTCTGTATTCTACTATCACATTTCTTCTTCTGGGTGTGTTGAGGCTTCCATATTTGAGTGCATTAGGTTAATTCAGAGTTTAAATGTATGGTAACCATTAAACTGGATCATTGATTTAATGGTCTACCTGCCTGAAAGAAGAAACAGAAGGTTCAGTTATATTGTAGCATATAAATCAACACAGAACCTCTCAGAAAATAAGAATATGTTCTGAAGACAAAACTCAGAAAGGCTGTTTCAGGACCTGTAGGTGTTTTCCTCCCAATGATTGTCTCATTGTTTATGAGTCAAATACTGCAAACCCATGACTCCAAGACAAATGATACTATTATAGTTATGCCTCATGCTGCGAACAATGTGGTAGATATTACTACAGAATTCATTTCAGCAAAATGAATCAGAACAGCTAGTCTAAGTATGTTTTTTTCTTTCCTTCTTATAATAATGACTTCTTACCAGAGTAGAAACATTCATTTATCAACATAGAAAGGAAAGTAGCCATGATTTCATAATTATTATTATTTGTCTTTCATAAATAATAATGAGCTTATCTCTAAACCCTGTTAAGAGAAATGCTGTAAAAATACAAGATTGCTTCCCATAGTTCTGGGTATGTAGATTCTCTGATATGATTCTTAAGCAGAAATGCTGAATTTGCCATTGATTTGAAGTGAGATCATCGTGTAGAAACAGCCAATTTGTAGATCAAATCATCTAGTTTGGGAAGTTGCAAACAGTGAAGATTCACACCTTATATGGGAGATTAAGGTGATTTACAGCCACAGGATGTCTTCTAGCAAGATTCAAAGAGAAGACCATCAACCCCCCTCCCCCCAATCTATCTATATCAAAGTAATCTTTACTATAGAAATCTGAGAACCCTTTGTAGCACAGTAACTACCTTTGATTTAGCCTTAGATCAGGTCTATTTAAAGACCAAAAATCACTTTGTTTAGTGTGCTAGTTTGAAATTTGGGTGTCCTTTACATCACTCTCAATTTTGATTTAGCTCTGACTTTCAGCCATTTCCCTTGTCCCATTCCACATGGCTTGGGTCCAAAAGGCATCAATTCATCATAAGGAGCAGTCTCGTTTAGGTAATTGTCACCCATTAGAAGGCCTCTTGTCTATTATCACAGCTAATTCCTTTATTCCTGAGTTTTTGGGAGTATGCGTGAGTGAAAATTTGTATCAGGTGTGAGTGTATTTCCCAATAAATTCAACAATTAATTTGAAATACTTTGTCTCTGCCAATCTCTTGTTTCTAGCTACCTTTGTATAAACAGGGATAAAGACCCCAGAGTTAATTAACTGAGCTAATTAGAATTCCTCAAAGTCAAGTTCATCCATAACATTTGGTGGAGAATGTGGGTATCCCCTGAAATTTGAATATTCCAAGCTGCCCAATTGTCAGAGTAAAATGCACTCTGAAGAGAAAATGCCATAGATGTGACTGGGGCAAAGAAACTGGGACAAAGGTGGGAGGGTTACCTTAGTATAGTTGGGAGCCATGATGACTCAACATTTGAACAGTCCTGAGTCACAGGGGGCTGATGCAGCACTAGGCAGAGGGTTGAGTCAGAAAACTTCAGTTCTGCAGAGTCACATCTGTCAGGTGACTTGAAACTGGATGACATCCCATGAGTGGCCTGGACTAATATCCCAGAAGGGGATACTGTATATAAGTGGGTGAGTTGGATACTCATTTGTGGGTGATTGAATATAGAGATACTGGCGGAGCACCTTGTTAGTCTGTAACGGAAGAGTAAAGAACCTCTTCATGAGACAAGAGAGAGTCCAGCAGTTTTGTGTCTTGCTGACAGCTGCCTGTGTGGGAGGTTTTTTTCCTTGCAGCATTTGCAGCCTTCATAGAACTTCACAGTGAAGACTGATCTTTGCTGTTTGTTCCAGCAAAAGTTTTCTGCACATGTTGAATTCAGTTCACATGGACCCCAACAGCAATTGGGATTGTTAAAAATTTGGATATCAACGTTAAAAGCAACAGAGATTTGGCAGACACAAGAGTAAAAATCCATGTGTGCGTTGCTTCTTGTATGTTTGGCTACAAAGGCTTGTGTCTATCATGGGTTGGCTGATCCCAGTTCATCACTTTGGTTGCAAAGCAAAAAGCAAAGCAAACCAGCTTCATTTATATACTGCTTCATTCCATGCTATGGGGTGTCTAAGCGGTTTACAACTGTGAGCTGATTGCCCCCCAACAAGCTGGTTACTCATTTTAGCAACCTTGGAAGGATGCAGGCCTGAGTCGAGCCTCAGCCCTGGCTGGTATTGAACTCGCAACCTTGTGGTTTATGAGTGAGTGGCTGCAGTACAGGCATTTAACCACTGCACCACCAGGTTGGATGTTCTGCAGGCTGGCTCTGGCTTGCCACCCAGTTGTGGGCTTCCAATTGCCCCTGTAGTTAATTTGGCTGAAATTTTTCTGTCCCGTAAAGGAGGGTGAATGCCATTCCAAAACTTAGTTTTGCTTCTCTATTTCCCTAAAAGGACAAAAGATGTCTAAATGCCTGTACAGATGGCTGATATGGATTTTGTCATATGGATTTATAGGTGCTGTTTTGCCTACCTGCACAACACAGTTTAACACCAGTTGGGAGTAACATTCAAGGTGATTGCCACTGAGTACTGCCTTATCCTGGAATTTATTAGGTCTTAGATGCTATGGAAGAAGCTCGTGAATGCTACGACAAAAAGGTTCCCCTTAAAGTGGCCACAAGGGTTATCATCACTGCCAAAAAGACATTAGATCTATGGTAATTATGTATGACCTGGAGGACATAAATGGGTGGATGCAGATGCTGGGAATCTTCGATTGAAAGCTGGAATATGGAACCAGGACCACTTCGACTCTCAATATGGTAAGGTCCCTCCATCCTTTCAAACCACTCTTATGTTAGCTCAATAATGCTGTCCCATTTGGACGTGGAAACCCAGGCTGTTCCTCTGTGCTAAAATCAACTGGACATCTGCAAACTGTGATGTCACATGCAACAGAATGGGGTACCCTTATGTTAAATGTGTCCCCCAGATGCCCTAAAGGACCCAACTTTGTACTTGGAAATGTAGTGATCCAGCAAGGCATTTTCGCATTTGCCCATTCTGAAGCACAGCCCATTCTGACCACTATGATCCCTAATTTGACCACAATGAATGCGGCCAGAGCAATCCCAACCTGTAGCCCCTATTTAAAAGGAGCTTGGGCACTGTGGGAACAAAGAGAAAAGCAGTGGCAATCCACAATACATCCCCTTTTTAGATCAAGGAGAGATGTTCTGGCAGCTTCGCTTGGGACTTTGGGAACTGGAGGGGCGATTTTAAATGCCATAGATTCAGAAGTGAGAGCTAATAAATTGGGTTTGGTGGGTTCCAAAACTTGGGATATAGGAGTCTCAATAGCTTCTGGTCTCAAAAACATAGCACAGGGTGTGGATTTAATTGGACACATTTTACCTCAGTGGGTGGGGGTGGAAAATAAATCATTCTGGAGTTGGGACATTCTTTACAGAATAGCATTTATAATCTATCAATTGTCATTCAGAGCACACAAATCCAGAGTAGTCTCATGGCATTTGCTTCACAATTGATAGAAGCCACATTGATGAAATTGATACACCCAGAAATCAGGAGCTTATTCAGAGATAGATATCCGGATTCATTGGAATACTCGGTTGATTTAATGCATGTGGCAGGAGCTCAGTGCAAAGACATGATTTTAAAAATTGGGATTCACCACAAGAGAGTTTGGGACCCCATATTCATACATCCTGCATTCCACCTGTGACTCCCCCTTGCCAAAAGCAACACTACAGTTCTCCCAGAAAAATACTCCACTGGACAAACAGAACACATTTATTTGATTTAACTGGTTTCATGAAAATGCACCAATGGGTTTATTGCTACGATGCCTTAACATGTGTCCTGGTTCAAGATATTCATGAACATATAATAATTGCTGTTAAAACCACTGTTTTAGTGCAAATGATACACAACTGTTTCTGTTTGTGCATGCCCTGCACACATTTGATGATATTCTGAAATATTCATTGGCCATAAACAAGAGTTTGGAAAATCCTTGCTTCAGTATATTACATCTAATTGACTGCCGTGGAAAGGAATTTTATTTGCATGAACTTATCAAAGATTATGCTATAGACACTCCATATTAGATAAGTGCTAACATGGTCCAAGGATTTCATCTGGAGGATGAACTACCCATTTTAAAATGGTTGTACCTGCTTTCTAATTTAAGTGAAGAGGCATGGAGAATTGAAAAGGTGGAAGAGCAAATTAAAATTGTGGTGGATCTCAGAGCAAATCATATAATTAAAATCCGACAAGACATTAAATATGCAACTGAAAATTCCTGGTGGGGGAACTTAAATTGGTTGGGCACTGGTCAAGCCATTCTGCACAGGCTTACAAATCCTATTGCAATAATTGTTTGTGTTCAAATAGCTACAATAGCATGTTCCATAGGTGTGATATACTGGATAGAAAACAGCTGGCAAAACTCAAAGCATTGAGATTTGAAACTTATCTTCCACAAAGAAACTCTGCACCCTTTGCAAACCACTTCTATGGGCTAGGTAAGAAAAAAGCTGATTCTATTCTTTAAACTCTGTTGGGAGGGTGGGAATTTTTCCCCCCCTCCATGCCATTTTCTTTTTTTTACTGAGAAAAAGAGGCCAGCCTTGGAGGTATAGCCTTGCACTGAAAGTATTTTCAGATTTTACAAGAAGAGGATATTTACGTAATCAATAGATTCATCTCATGAGAGTGTTTATTGATTTGCCAGCACCAATCACTATTTAGCTTATAGGCTTGGGTCAGTAGAGTGCAGTACTACCATGGCTAGCCCTGGGTTGGGTCCCTTTGCAGGGATGGCTAACAAGAAATGATTTTTCAGCAATTTTTCAAGAGGGCCCATTGCTTCCAATGTTATTGTAACTTAGGGTGAGGTTTGAATTTTTTTGCAAAACAAGATAAGCCCTGGGATAAAATCCTTTGTCTACCCTACGTCATAAATGTCCAGTTCTTTTGTCTTAGAATCACTTATTTTGGTGGTTTCGGGGTGGTTTTTTTTTTTTTTTACAAAATTTGGACCTATTTGCATAATCTCCCAGCATTCTTGGCCAAATCAGGAAGCTGGACACAGCCAAAATGGGCAAAGCTGCTGCCTCTTTAAGGCACAGAGCTCAATTTTGCTAACCCTTATTTTTCTCCACATATCTCTTTCAAAGTCATTCATACACTCAGGCTGAACCCTGCTCCTCAGCCCATACAACACATGATACCCCCCTCCTCCGTGCATAAGAACATGACCCCCCTCCAAAACTCTATCTGGTCTCTACCACCTTAACTGTCCTTTATCATCTGTCCTCTGCCACTGATTTGCTGACCGACCTTCCACACATCACTTAGGGGGTTTGCAGACTGCCAGAAATAGTGCAAATTGAGTCCACTTTTAGGGTTAGGGTTAGTGCTAGGGAGTCATGGGAATTGTTTTTTTTTTTTTTCCTGAGACATTGAGCCTTCTCTGTCAGAGAGCTCTGGTGCCACAATAAAATACAGTTCCCATGATTCCCTAACCCTAACCCTAACCCTTAAAGTGGACTCAATTTGCACTATTTCTGGCAGTCTGCAACCCCCCTTAGACACTGGCCTGGTTCCATAAGATGCCAGAAGGGGGAATTAATTTTAGGATTTCTTTTCCTTTCTGATAATCCACAAGGTATGCACAAAGGTCCTAGCCTCCCCCATCGCATATATGTGTGTGTGTTGTTGTTTCTGAAAATCCTGATGCTGATAAAATTCTTCAAGCTGCAAGGAGAGGCAACTTGCTCCAGAGATGCCCTCCATATGCCTGGTGATGTTCCATGGTGGTCCTCCCTACCAGATGTCCCCTTTGCCACTCCAGGTACCCTCCCAATGTCCAACATTTGGCACAAGCTATACCAGACCAGAGATGTTCACACTGATTGAGACCTGATTTGTTCCAGTTTGACACAGTCAGTGTCTTCCCAGACAGTCCTCTGCTCCTGCACAGGTGTGCAGCTCCATAGCAGAGCCCACCTGGGCTCCCAGTTCCAATATGCTGATCTGCTTCACATTCAATGCTGCACAGCTACACTGCAGCCCTGCTTAGTTCCAGTGGTCCTCTATGATCCTCCAAAGTCACAAACTGCTTCCTGACATCAGCAGTGTCCTCAAGAGACATCCTCCTGGGGTCCTGCTGACTGTTCTGTTGTCTCAGGCAAAATGTTGCTATATTGTTCCACATAGGGAACTACCTCACAGTGGATTCCCTGATGCAGTAACAGTTTGTTCCATACCACCATCTCATGGACACTGCCTATACCACCCAGGCAACATGTAGGGACAGCTCACCTCAATTCTACAACATGTACAAAAATGCATTGCCAAACATTGACAGGCCTTTTGTACACATAATGCCTATTGGTTACCACATTTCCTGATGTCCTCATTGAGAAAAAACTTGTTTACAACCCTGTTGGTGGCATACTAGATAGCCAATTTCATGAAATTGACTGCATTTGACTTTGTTAATTCCAGAATTTAGTCTGAATATTTATACAAACTTTCTTCAAACTTGCTCACATTCACTGGACAGTTTACTATAGACCTTGTTGACCAATACACAGCTATCAGACACCTTTTGACATTTAAACTCTGTTTTCTACCTCACACGGACTCACAAATACTACCTTGGTCTATTGGAACCTAATTTAACCGAATTCTATAGACTCAATCCAGTTTTATTGAAAGATATTTAGATATTTAACATAACTTATACATCATATTGATACATAATATGCCTTTATGCATGCTGTTACTTTGATATATTCATAGATAGTAAATGATATACTTATATTTAGGGATTACTATACTCATAGTTAAGGATTATTGATACTTTTATTATTAGATAGTATTATTTGCATTATGTTGATTAAAATTTTGGTATGAGAGTGTGCGAATGGGTTCCAGGAGAGAGAGACCCATCCTGGTCAGTACAACGGGCTTGCTAATGAAAATGATTCCCTGAATTTCAGATTTACTGCTCCCTAAATTCACACTCCTAAATTTTCTCAATGGGGCTAATTCAAAAACACCTCTTTGTCATGTAATTACTTAGATATAGCTTGTTTTTGAGAAGGGAAATATATTAAGAGAAATGCTGTTAAAAAACAGATTGTTTCCCATTGTTCTGGGTATGTAGATTCTCTGATATGGCTCTTAAGTGGAAATACTGACCGCCATTGATTCGAAGTGAGACCATCATGTAGGCACAGCCAATTTGCAGATCAAAGCATCTAGTTTGGGAAGTTGCAAACAGTAAAGATTCACACTTTACATGGGAGATTACAGCCATGGGATGTCTTCTGGCAAGGTTCAAAGAGAAGATCATCAACCCCCACCCCACCCCCCATCTATCTATATCAAAGTAATCTTTACTATGGAAATCTGAGAACCCTTTGTAGTACAGTAACAACTTTCACTTTAACCTTAGATCAGGTTTATTTAAAGACAAAAATCCCTTTGTTTAGTGTGCTAGGGTAGTAGTTAAAGAATTAAGGGCCTAAGCAGACTGCCAGAAATAGTGCACATTAAATTGAGGCACTACCCTGGCTCAGTGCTAGGGAACCATGGGAACTGTATTTTATTGTGGCACCAGAGCTCTCTGACAGAGAAGGCTCAATGTCCCAGAAAAAAATACAGTTCCCATGATTCCCTAGCACTGAGCCAGGGCAGTGCCTCAATTTAATGTGCACTATTTCTGACAGTCTGCTTAGGCCTTTTGTCAATACCGATGAAGTGGACAAGCTTCATGGAAGTGTAAGGAAGACAACATACCCTCTTGATCCTTGCCCATTATGGCTGACCACCCAGGGAGGTGATGCAGTAAAAGCATTATTACAACTAATAATTAATACATCCTTCAGGGAGGGAAAATTTCCATCTGATTTAAAATTAGCGGTGGTCAAACCGCTTTTGAAAAAGCCCTCCCTTGATCCCTTGGTGAAAAATAACTATAGGCCAAGTCTCCCTTCTACCATTCTTGGGTAAAGTGATCGAGAGGGCAGTTGCCTTCCAACTCCAGGCTGTCTTGGAAGAAACCGATTATCTGGACCCATTTCAAACCGGCTTCAGGGCAGGATACGGAGTTGAGACTGCCATGGTCGCCTTAGTCGATGATTTCCGTCTGGGCATCAACAGGGGAAGTGTGACCCTGTTGGTGCTCTTGGACATCTCAGCGGCATTCGATACCAAAGACCAGGGGTAGGCAACCTAAGGCCCGGTGGCCAGATGCGCCTCCCCGCAAGGCCTTTGGACCGGTCCCAGGCTGGTCCTGCCGCCGCCACCGCCACTGCCCACCATGATGATATTGATTATTGTTATTATTACTTGTTTTTGGGGTTTTCTTGGCAAAATCTCCACAGGGGGGTTGCCATGGGTTTTTAGGGGCTGAGAGAGTGTGCATGCATATATTTAAAAAAAAATTTTTTTTTTTAAAAAAAATAATGTTTTAAAATTTTTATTTTTTTATTTTTTTATTTATTTTTGGTGCTTCGTCCCCCCAATTGTCTGAGGGACAGAAACCCAGCCCCTGGCTCAAAAAGGTTGCCTACCCCTGCCATAGACCATGGTATCCTTCTGGAACACCTGAGGGAGTTAGGCATTGGGGGCACTGCGCTTCAGTGGCTCCGGTCTTACCTCTCAGGCAGATTCCAGATTATGAGGCTGGGGGATAGTAGCTCTACTTAAAAACAGCTGACATCTGGCATCCCACAGGGTGCCATCCTATCCCCCATGCTGTTTAACATTTACATGAAGCTGTTGGGTGAGATCATCTGGAGACATGGGGCGTGGTGTTACCAGTACACTGATGACACCCAACTCTATTTCTCTATGTCTCCGACTTTGCAGTGACTAAGGATGGCATCTCTCCTCCGGCTGCCTGCCTAGGGTCAGTAATGGGCTGGATGAGGGAAAACAAATTCAAGCTGAATCCAGAGAAAACAGAGGTGCTCATGATAGATACCCTAGTCCGGGGAGGGAGCTTTGTCACCTTGTCCTGGATGGGGTCACACTTCCCCTAAAGGACAAAGTTTGCAGTCTGGGAGTACTCCTGGATTCATCCCTACAGTTGTCATCTCAAGTGGATGCGATGGCCAGGAGTTCTTGGTATCGACTTCGGTTGATTTGCCAACTGTGATTGGAAGGACCTTGAAGCTGTAGTACTTGCCTGCTAATCTCTCGTTTAGATTTCTGTAATGCACTCTACATGGGGCTACCTCTGTACCAAGTTCAGAAGCTTCAACTTGTTCAAAATGCGGCAGCCAGATTGGTCATCAGAACACCTAGGTCTGACTCCCATGTTAAAAACTCTACATTAGCTGTTGATTAGCTTCTGGGTGCAGTACAAAGTGTTAGTTATTACCTTTAAAGCCCTATATGGCTTGGGCCTGAGTTACTTGAAGGAATGCCTTTCCTCACACAATCTGCCCCACACTCTCAGAACATCAGGGAAGAATCTACTAAAATATCAAAAAACTAGACTTACTACTACTTCCCAAAGTTTGTTTATGGCCACAGCTCCCAAGTTGTGGAACAGCCTGCCAGAGGAGATCCGTCTTATCACCATCCTAGAGGACTTCAATAAGGCACTCAAGACAGAGCTCTTCCGGTGGGCCTATCCACCTGACCTCCTTGACAGGCCTTAAGTTAACTTAAGTTAAATTGTTATGACTATATGGCTTGGTACTGGATGTTGATTAGCTTGTTTCATTGACTTTTTAATTTGCTGCTTATTGGTTTTTATAATGTTTTTATTGTATTTATTTTATTTATTTTACTTGATTATAACTTTGCATACTGTTGTTCATTTTATTGGTGTAATCCCGCCTCGATCCATAGGGAGAGGTGGGAAATAATTATAATTATAATTATAATTATAATTATAATTATCTCCCATTATATCTTGTCTATTATCACAGCTAATCCCTTTATTCCTGAGTTCTTGGGTGTATGCGTGAGTGAAAGTTTGTATCAGGTGTATGTGTATTGCCCAATAAATTCAACAATTAATTTGAAATACTTTGTCTCTGCCAATATCTTGTTTCTAACCACCTTCATATAAACAGGGATAAAGATCCCACAGTTAATTAATTGAGCTAATTAGAATCCCTTAAAGTGAAGTTCATCTGTAATAATCCATAATAGCTTAAACTTATCTTTTGCCAGAAATCTTGCTCCAGGTAACCTAGTCCTGGTGGCGCAGTGGTTAAATGCCTGTACTGCAGCCACTCACTCATAGACCACAAGGTTGCGAGTTCAATACCAGCCAGGGCTGAGGCTCGACTCAGGCCTGCATCCTTCCGAGGTCGCTAAAATGAGTACCCAGCTTGTTGGGGGGCAATCAGCTCACAGTTGTAAACCACTTAGACATCCCATAGCGCGATATGAAGCGGTATATAAATGAAGCTGCTTTGCTAGTCTTTGAAGAACCTCTCCATTTTATTTATCTCCCAAGTATTCTCATTTGAATAAATGTCAGTATGTAATTTTAAAGATCAGTTATGCTATATCAGCACCCAGCACTGACTATAAAGAATTGCTTTGGCACATACTTAAAATGCAGTGGTCTCTTTTTAAAAAAGAGCATATTTTCTACATTGCTTGGACCCTTTAAGCATAGACATAGATTTTCAAATTCAAATACATAATAAATTTTTCTTCTAAAATGAAGTTGCCCTTTTCATAAGGTCAATGGCACTTTTTTCATTTAATTTTTTTAAAAAATATCATTTTTTGTTTCTATTCTCACTTCTTCATTTAGTGCTGATGTAGATGGCCCCTAAGGGGTGGCTTTTTGCCACTCCCAAAAGAGCTGGCAAATGCCACTTCTTTTTGGGGCAGCAAAAAGGCACCCTTAGAGCTTGCGCAGCAGCTCTTTTGCACCCCTTTGGCACAGCATGTCTGTACACTGTGGCAATGGAGCACCCTGACACCATGTGCCATGCGGTCAAGTGTGCGGTGTGACAGCATCATCAGGGCAGAGTCAGGGCAGTTGGCATTCAGTCACTCCACCCCAATTCTACCCCCAGGCCGGCCCTTTAGGCTGGTCTGCATCGGCCCTTAGTGACCCACAATAACTGTCACTCTGGGTGAACTGGCTAAGAAGATTATTACACATCTTATTTTGCCCAATCTGGGCATGGGCTGGGCACAGCCTGAATGGGCGAAAACTGGTGTTATCGCATGCCTTTCTGCCCAACTCAGCCCCATTGTATATCTGATCCAAACTACTGGCATACTTTTTTGAAGAACAATACTTTCCTGTTCTTTGAAAAGTACACCAGGAGTCCAGATCGGGTATGTGATCTGGCTGCGTTGGGCTGAATGGCATGCAAAAAAATGTGTTTTCACACATTCAAGCCTGTGTTCAGCCTGTGCCCAGACTGAGCAAAATAAGATGTGCAATAATCTTCTTAGTCAGCTAAGTATAAGCTGTGATGCTGTTTTTTGTAGAAGCCAGTCAACAAGAAAGTCTCCATTTAATTATTACCCTACAATTCTGTAATTTCACTACTGTAAGAGCTGTTGAGCTAGCAGTTGTACATTTTCTATGTTAGTGTAAGAATAGTATCCAGTGCAGTTTTTGTTATATAAGCAGTTGTGCAGTTGTGTACTGTAGGTGTGCTTAAAATAGCTGCTTGTGCCACCCATTGCACAATAGTTGCTCAACCTCTTCCATATGGCTTTCGTACGACCACATGTACAAATGGCTTATCTAGTGACAGCAAAGATTTTCATCATACTAATATCATGTTGGATTTAGTCCACAGTTCTCTGTTTTACCCAAATTATGAAACTATGGTTAACAGCTTCAGAGTAGGTCAGGTTATAAAACTAGGGTAGTAAGCTGCTAACCATAGCTTTCATAGGTCATATGAAATGGGAGAACTATAGTGGGATTGAGGATGTGCCAGCTTGCCAAAAGGGAAATGCACAGCAATGGGTTATATGGGGAAAGGCTTCATTTTTATCTCATTTGAGTAAGCCACAATGCAAACTCCTTAAATCATGCTGGAGGCTAACTTCCATATTTATTTGTCCCAGCCATCCTATAAGAATTTTAGCAAATTTTCCATTGTTATACATTGTTACCATCACTGGACTATTAATTTAACTGCAGATTTACATCTTTGAAACCAAGTGGTTTCATTTGAGAAATTATTATATTGCTGTTGTTTTTGTTAATTGCCTTTGAGTTGACTTTGACCCATGGTGACACTCATATAAGAGACCTTCAAGTCACCCTATCCTCAACTGCCCTACTCAGCTACCACAGATTCATGGTCATGGCTTCTCTGATTGAATTTATCTATCTGGAATGTGGCTTCCTCTTCCCTATTGCCCTCCACTTTATCAAGCATTATAGTCTTTCCTAGTGAGTCTTTCTTCTCATAATATGCCCAAAATACGACAACCTCAGTTTAGTCTTTGCTTCCAGGAAGAGTTCAGGCTGATCTGCTCTAAGACCCATTCACTGGTCTTTTTGGCAGTCCATGATATTCTCAGAACTCTTCTCTAGCAACACGTCTTGAATGAAGTAATTCTCTTCCTATCAGCTTTCTTCACTGTCCAGCTTTCACAACCATACATAGAAATGGGAAATATGATGGCACTGACAACCCTAACTTTGGTATTCAGTGATATATTTTTACACTTTGGGTTCTTGTCTACTTCTTTCATAGCTGCCCTTCCAAGTCCTAGTTTTCTTCAAATTTCTCGATTTCAGTCTCCACCCTGATTGATGATTGAGCCCAAGTATGAAAAATCTTGAACTATTTCAACCTCTTCATCCTCTACTTTAAAATTATGTACACCATCTGTTGTAGTACGTGAAACTAATGGTCCTTTTTTACATCTATCATATTCATCCTAAAGTCATCATGCAAATTTTGAATGAAAAAAAATCATATTCTAATTTTGGCATGAACACTTTACCTCCAAATTTGAAATTCAAGTGAGTGAGATTTATTGTATTTTCTTAATGGCTTGATTTTAACAGACCTCGGATACGAGATCTCAAAATAAAAGAAAGGAGTACCATCATTGCATGTGACACACCAAAATCAATTGGATAATTAATGTACTTGCATATCAACAATAGTTAAATATTAACTATTACTGCATGTCAATCATCAAGCACTGTCAAAGAGCATAATTTTCAAAATTATCTGCTGGTGAGCTCTGGTGAGAAAATTGGAAATGCTTTCTTAATCATTAAATCAATCATGGGAGAGAGGATTGCTCAAAAGACAAAAACAAAAACCAAACCAAACCAAACCCAAAAACACTCTGCATTCACAATTTGCAGCCTCAGAAAGATGTTGGTTCACACTTTGAGTAGAAAATGGAAGAATATGAGGATCGCCCTTCTCCTGCATTAATGGAACATAAATCTGAGATCATCATCTAGAATAATCCACAATATGCAAGGAGTCTGTCTCTAGCAGAGACTAAGGTTTTTTTGGCAGTCCAAACAGCCAGGAGAGTTTTCTCCAAAGGCAGAGCTCTACCCCTGCATATCAGTTTTCAGTTCTGTCAACTACTAAATACCACTGTGTATCGAATATCAAGTACACACATTCATTCTCAGATCACAAACACTGAAACCAAATATCTTTGGATGTTAAATACACATGCAGTGAAGATGTGCTGAGTACGATTCTCAGTGTATTCAGAGAATATTGAAATAATATTTGCCATGAAAATCCACAAAGGCCAATTATTTGGTGGGGGGCGGGGATAGTTGGAGCAAATTAATTTCCCATACATTTTCTTCATACAGCTTTCTCACAGGAGTAATAACTGAAGAACTAGTTCAGATTTCAGAGGGACTTAGCACCTTCTCAATAGCTAAGAGTTCAATATCCACCCACTTGTGTGTTATTTAAAATATAATTAGGGATACTATGAAAGCAGAAGTGCCATTAAATCCCACTGCTGTTTTTTTTTTTAAAGAACCACCAAAAAACCCACACAAAACCAAAATAGGGATAAACTAAGGAAGTACAGTATCTCAGAACTGTGGGTGTTGGGTTGAGATCATATTGGTAACACATAGAGAGGTTAAAGAAAGTTGGTCTCTGATAAGACACTTGGCGTTGACTCATATAATGAGATTTGGAGAAGGAAGAAATGACTAATATGGACTCTATCAGTCAGTTTTCTTCCAGCATTAGAGTGGGAAAACTAATCTTGCACAGATTTGATGGGCTGATCTGATTTAATTTTAATTATTTGTTAATTAAGTATGTGATAATAAATAGAATATGACCTAATACTACATTGGTTGTAATTGTAATTAAAACTTCTAGATTGTAATAGGAAATTGACCTGTATTCTTTTGATAAATCTTAGCTAGAGTAGATTCATTGACTCAGTTCTTGAATGTTGAAATGATAAAAAGTAAATTTCATTGATTCAATAGGTCTACTCCAATCAGGAATAACAACTAGGCACAGGCTTCTGAGTAAGAAATTTGGAAAAAGTTATTGTGTCTTATTAGTTATGCATTTAATCAATGATTTGTTTCATAGGCAACTTATGATATCCCTATATACAGTACAAAAACTGAATCTGCACTCTTTAAGGGCACTTACAATAGACCCTATACCATTGGAAGCAGTGTGATTTAGTTTTGAATAAGAATGCATAGCATTGTATAGCAGGGATTTTATTTCTCCTCTAATGCTATGCCATATTATGGAGAGTGGGAACTTCCTTTCAAGCATTTTTGAAAGAGGATGGTTGAATTTAACCCATAGTTATGGAGAAACATAGGTCCTTAATTGTAAGGTGGTCTATTCATGTATTGCATCTATTATCACTGTATATAGACTATGCTATATTTTTTATTTATGCATAGGAGCATGAAATATTTCAAAAGAGTCCCACTTACTTGATATGATTATAAGAAGGGGAGTTGGGGGATACATTTTAGATTTTCTTTTCATTCGGGCAGGTTTGTTTGTCAAAAATGTTGTGATTTCCCCGAAAAAATGCATTTTGTGCAAAATGTAGTGGTCTGTTCAAAACAAAATTTGTCTTGCTGAAAACAAAATGCTTTATGAGCAAAGTGTAATATTTTTTCACAAAAATCTCAAATATACTGGGTAAAGAGGGCATGATGGGGATTTTGTTTTTCTAAAATAATCTTTGTGGAGCTAGACAATTAGTTAAAAATAGTATGCCTCAGTATCCAAATTTTCTTTCTTTCCTTTGAAGCTGATAAAATTTGTAATTTTTTTTACATTCCTGTCAAATACAGAGGGTTGTTTATATTCCCTGAATCATAACAGATGGTACTATTCTGGATGTAAAAATTGCTATTGCCAAATTAATATGGTTATGTCCTTCTCCAACCATTTGCTTTTTTGAATTAGGATATAAACCTTCAAAACTGATGCCACACATTTTTCATTGACTTAACTTAGTCAAGTTGTTCAGAATATACAAGCAGTGAACCAATTAAGAGGACCTTGCTTAGCAGAGCAGAGCACAGAGAAGCACATAAGATGGATGGAAATTGTACCCGAATCCTAGCACTCACAAGAAGACAACAAGTAAAGGGCAAAAAGGTCATTGAACAAATATTTTAATAATACTTTATTTGAAATTCCATCAGTTACACATTATTAGCTCTGCTATGCTGCAAAAACACAGGAGGAATAATGTGAAGTGCCTTATTTATAATACAACAAACCACAGCACCTCCAGGGCATACATCATCCAAACAATTGTATTTTGCAATTCATTGCTCTGTTTTTTGAAAGTCAGCATCTCCTCAATTTTTTAATGTCTGGGCTAGCAAATACATTAGAAAATCTGGATCCATCTAAAATCTATCAGAAGGTTACAATTTATATAGCTAGGAGCTCCAGTCTTTTATTGTACAGATCATGAGAACAGTTATTGCATCAGGGACTTGTCTTTTCTGATTATGATATGTATATTGACAATATAATAATATGTAATAACAATCAGTCATATAACTTTACAATTCCATTTCAGCATTTGTGGTGAAAACATAGGTGATCTCTTCTGAGCAAAGACTGATGTGCAAAGAGGTACTAAAATAGTAACCCAAGAGAAACATCTAAGTTGTTAGATGCCCCCTTAAGCTTAGTGGCTATTTTCACCCTGCCAGTTGTCTGTATCTTTCACAAGCAAAATACCCTCTCAAAATGTTACCTTATGGAAGAAAAAGGTTATGCAGATTATAGAAAGAGCTCTCAGTTGTAGGTGAAGGCTATCATGAGATCCTTCCTGACTTCATTCCTCCTGAGTTTCCTGCAGGGAGTGAAAACTATGGGGTTGTCCACACAGGTTGAAAGAAACAGCCCTACCCTGTTTTGGAACTGCCCTGTTGTGTATGACATTTGTAGCTAAAAAGGAATTAAAATGTCTCCAAGCCACACATAGGCAGTTCCAAAGTCTGGGAGAAAACACCAAGATGGCCTTCTCCCTTCTTCCACCCACTGCACTAGGGAACATATTGAGAGTGACAGAAGGGCTCTCCCAAAGATCTGAGATATTGAACAGGATCTTAAAAGGAATCTCAGGGGCTCTACAATATCTGAGATATTGAACAGGATCTTAAAAGGAATCTCAGGGGCTGTACATACAACCCCTAAGGGATGGCTCCATGCCACCCCTGGGAGCACCAGATTGAGGCTGTGACCCCGATCTAGCATTTTGTCACTCCAAAAAGAGCTGGCAAATGCCGCTCCTTTTTGGAGCAGCAAAAAGCTGCCCTTGCCACAGTGGTAGTGGTGGTGGCAGCAGCAGCAGTGGCAGCGGCAGCTTTTCTGTGTTCCTTTGGTGCAGTGTGTCTGTATGTTGTGCCAAGGAAATGCCTTGATGCCATGCACCATGTGGTGGGGTGTCTGGCATGACAGTGGTGTTGGGCCAGAGTTGGGGTAGCTGGCATGCAGTCACCGTGCCCTGACTCCACCACCAGGTTGGCCCTTTTGACCAGTTTTTACAGGCTGTCAGTCCTTCAGATAGCTTGAGCCCAAGCCATACAGTGATTGATAGAACATAACCAGCATTTTGAATTGTGCCAGGAAATGTGCCAGCAGCTGGTGCATATATAATTGTTACATTACAATTGGAACTTAACGTCACTCCTGTTTTTTAGTTATCTTTATACTTATGGGATACAGTTTGACAACACTTTAACTGTCATGGCTCAATGCTATAGAGTTCTGTGATATATAATTTGTTATGGCAGAGAAGGCTAAATATCTAACATATGTTATGACACAGTAGGCTACATATCTCACAAAACTATAGATCCCAGAATTCCATAGCCATGGCAAATAAGATGGTGCCAAACTTCATTATTTCTGCAGTGCAGGTGCAGCCACAGTAGCACAATCCAGATCATGTATAATCCATGTTTGCTGTGGTGTTGCTGTTTTTTAAAAGCAAAGATAACTATGCCTATAACATTGGGGCTCTACAGATGGCCCCTAAGTGGCGGCTCCATGACACTCCTGGGAGCGCCTGATTGGGGCCACAGCAACCACCCCCCCCCCCAGGCTGGCCCTTTTGGCTGGTCTGTACAGACTCATCATTATTATTTTTTTCAATTCAGAGATTGTCTGAATATCTCCAAATTAAGTGGCCTACTTCAACTTAGAATTTGAACTTTGTCCAAAAACATATGGACACCCAAAACAGATAACGTGACAGGCATTATATAGGAGATTTTTTACTGGAACCTTGAAAAGCACCCATAGTCATTTTGAAGTTGTTGGTCTGTCAAAAGACTCACTCTCTTTCTGAGTGCATTTCTACCTCTTAACTGGAGAGATTTTCTAGCTGCTGCTGTCTTTCTTTTGAGGAACAAATGTCCTCTTCTTCCAGAAGCTAGTACAACTTTAGGGTGTGATTTCTGTGAGTCCTTATGGTCTAGATCCTATTGTGAGTCCTTACTAGACTTGGGATGCAGTGGCTCAAGTGGCTGAGATGCTGACTCTGCTGATTGCAAGATCATCAGGTTGGCAGTTTGAAGCCCGGGTGCTGTGTGATGGGGTGAGCACCTGACTAGTCCCAGCTCCTGCCAATCTAGCAGTTTGAAAACATGCAAATGCAAGTAGATAAATAGGTACAACTTCAGTGGGTAGGTAAACAATATTCTGTGCAATTATGCTGGCCACATGATTACAGATTAGTTTCTGATAACACTGGCTCTTCGGCTTAGTAACAGAGATGAACACCGTCCCTTATGGTTGGACACAACTTGACAACCTTGTCAACGGGGAATACCTTTACCTTTATACTTATGGGGCATATATGACTTTGTTACTCAGATGCGTTTTGTAAAGACCAGTGGTTTTTAGTATTCAAATATTTTAGAAAAATAACTAAAGGTAAATTGTGTAGTTTTAATTATTTTGTTCCAGTTTGGGGTAAAGATAACATGAAAGCCACCTTGTATCCCATTTTGGGATAAAAACAAGATGTATATCCAATAAATAAATTTTAAAAATGTCACCATATTGTTAATTAATGGTTTGGGGTGGTTTGTATTTAAGTACTTATAAGATGTAACTATCTAAGCTCTGACATAACCATGTTGAATGCATGAAAGGGTTCAAACACATGAACACAGTATTGTGATTTAAAAAAAAAACCTGACAAAAAGATTGTGTGATATTCCTCAGAATAAAATGGCTTAAAATAGGTTAATGAAATGGCTTAAATTCATAGCTGTTTGTGTGAGAGAATGGCTGAATATGTGGAGTGCGAATGGGTTCTTGGAGTGACAAGACCCTGAAAGAACCAAATAAAATGGATGCCGCGCAAAGCACTATTGAAGGAGGAACTTGGATGGTGGAAGCGAGGAATGGGAGAAACTTGGCCTCGGAAGCAGAGATCCTGACCAAGCATAACCAGGACAATGCAATCTGTCGAACATGAATGAAATATGTTGGTATGGTTGAGCGAGATCCAGCACACACAGAATGTACTAAAACTTGTCCAAAGAACTGAATTGTTCTGAAACCATGGTGACCAGCAAAACATGTTTGTTCCAAGAAAGAAGAGAAAAAGGTATAAAAGACAGTACTTCTCCCGCTTCACCTTGTGGTTCCTGATCCGTGGCAATGGGGGCCATCCACTCTTCTTGGAGGCTTGATCAACATCCAGTGAAGGACCGTGAGTATGAATGTGTGTGAATGTGTGAGTGAATGAAAAGAGCTCTTGATACTTAAGGTGTTTGTTATATTGAGTATCTGATATTAGAAATGATTGTTTTAGGTGTCTCTGTTTCTGTGTCTCAATAAATGTTACATGCAAAGTGTCTAAACCCAGATCTGGTTTCCTATGTGTCTTTGTTGAAAGTCCTATAGTCCAGGGTGGCTAAATTTCTCTCTGGATCAAAGAACAACAGAGATCCTCGGTTCATGACATTTGAAGAATAGATAAAGCACACACACACACACACACACACACACACACATTTGTGATTTCTAGGAAATATTGTAGTTTTGCCAAGCTGGGATGCAAGGCCTGGGAGGAAAGATAATGCTGACAGGGGACAAAGGGGGTTGAGGAGGAGGTTCATTCCATGCCAGGACAGACTAACCAAGGCTTGAACTAAATATCTCAGTTTCCCATGAAACCAGATCCTAGCCTTTAACAGAGAAAGCTTTGTGCCACAGAGAAAAAGTGATCAGCCAGATTTCTTGTGGAATATGATCAACTGCTATTTTACAAGCTAAGTTTTGTGGAAATCCTATTTTGGCTTAGATAAGGCACAAGTGATATACCGTATTTTCCTATCTTTTGTTTCCTACCTTCTCTCTTCATAGCACTCTATAGAGTGGAGGAGGTTGTGAAATGGTGACTTCATGGCTGCATGGGTCTTGCACACTGCTACTCCAACCCATGGATTGCCTTCATCAACTGGTCAAATATGGCCTTCAGCAATGGGTAAAATATGGCATTTCTACAGTAAATGAACAGACTGTTTGAATTCTAGGAGAAATGTAGTGAGTATTGTTGGACTATTTGTGGAGATCAGGAATCAGTCCTGTCAGCTAATTTATGGTTGCAATCACATTTATTTGACTTTTTTGTGGTTTCCTGAATTGCAGCTATCAGCATAAAGGAAGTCCATGATTCGTGGTCATTAATAAAAATATATGTTCTTCTTGGCAACTCAATTTGGAAGGTTCTCTCTTGGAAGTTTCATTTGCCCTTTCATTTGCATAGTTTTTGGCAGGTGGAATAGACCTAGCTTTCACAGCAAACTTTTTGGCTTTATTCAGGTTAATTATGTGATTGGCTATCCCAAGTGCTGGGGAATTGTTTCTCCTTGTTTTTGACTTACTGCTTTGTGCTGTTTGCATGCGTGTATATGTCTCTGTGTGCCATCTCTCTCTTTCTTTCCTTCACTTTTATTTCTCTAAGATCATTAGACAACCTTTTGGAGGGGAGATTTACTTGACTGATAGACTGTATCAAAACATTACCTTATTTTATGAACTAAATGCTTTAATAAATAGCTAATGAAATATATTGCAAACCATAAATATGTTTAAAAGTAATCCATTTGCTTACAATATTATTTTTCAGTTGTATCACTGAGCTTATGGAATTATCTCATCAGGGTGATTTACCCAGCAGCACTGCAGGTGTTAAAGTCTTTTTCATGCTACATAATTATATCAATGATACTACTTTAATTGGCATGCTTGTGTTTTAGAGATTCCTAGGATTTGTAATCTAGTGATGCACTAGTGCTCCCCTCCTGAGAATTTTAAATACAGCTCCCCAAACTGCAATCCCCATGATTCCAGACAATGTTGCCCTGGCAGTTAAAGTGGAATCATAGCACTAAAACCATTGGGTGTGAAAGCAAGTAAGAATATTCTTAGCAAAAATTCCAAAATGACAATTACAGAAGTATTGAGATCACCACCCACAACAGCACTCTTTGGCTGCTGAAAACATGTTTGGAGGTGGCGGTGGTAGTGGTGTTCTTCCAGAACAGATTTCTTTTTTTGTGTGAGGTGGTGGGGATTGGGGAACTGAAGTAAGGGGGAAATTGCCATCTTCCATCTTACCCTGGTTTTCTCTTTTGTGCACACAGGCACCCAGCATTTGCTCCAGCATTTATTTTTTCAGTTTTTTAATTGAAATGTAAGAATTTAATTGAAAATTATTAATCTTTGGTAAACATATGTATTGGCTGTTTAGGATTTTGCTGTTTATCCATTGACTTTTTATCCCCGGAGTTTACTATTGCTTTAATATAATTTTCGTAAATCATCCCGGAATTTTTTTTTCACTGAATGGAGTGGCAGGAATTCCAATAGGAAAGCAATGCATGTAGTAGCCTTATATATGGAATTTCTTAATTACAGAGAATAACAGCTCTCCCTCACTTCTAAGAAGTTTGTTTACACTTGTGGAATCACCTACATCTTAGTACAGTATCATCTTCAAGGATGAACAATCCCTCTGAAACTCTCAGAACTATAGAAATTCACTTTTGATAGGACTCCAGATTTTTTTTTAAAACCCTCATATAGAAGATGTTCCATTCCCAACTATAGATAGAGGAAAATCCCTGCACATGTTGCCTGAATATAAATTTGCATATATTAGAGATGACAGGTTAGATGTATTCCTAGTAGCGCCATCTATTGGGGACATTTTTATGTAGTGTAGCATCCTAAATAAAAATGAAGGGGAAGAGAGAGAGTTTTAATTCAAAAAGTGTTAAATCTATTTTAAATGTCTTAACACAATACTTGGTTTGTTAAGCAACACAGCAAGTTCTTGAGATTATGGGTGGGGAAGGATTACTAAGGGGCTCAACAGACAGCCCCTTTCCTTGACAGATCAGGGCTATGGCAACCATCTGCAATGGCCCTGATACAGTACTTTGCCACTCTAAAAAGACCTGGCAAATGCCACTCCTTTTTAGACCGGCAAAAAGCTGTTGCGGTGGTGGCAGCTTTTTGGTGCTCCTTTGGTGCAGTGTTCATGAACACTGTGCCAAGGGAATGCCTTGATACTGCTCATCGTCTGTTTGGGTGGACGGTGTGAGGATGACGTGGGAGTGGAGTCAGGGCGGCTGGCATGTAGTCACCATGCCCCCACTCCACCCCCAGGTCAGCCCTTGCGGCTGGTCTGTACAGCCCCTAACAGGAGAGATTCATAGAATTATAGAATCATAGTTGGAAGAGACCACAAGGGCCATCCAGTCCAACCCCCTGCCATGCAGGAAATCCCAATCAAAGCATCCCTGACAGATGGCCATCCAGCCTCTGCTTAAAGACTTCCAAGGAAGGAGACTCCACTACTCTCTGAGGGAGTGTGTTCCACTGTCGAACCGCCCTTACTGTCAGGAAGTTCCCCCTAATGTTGAGGTGGAATCTCTTTTCCTGGAGCTTACATCCATTGTTTTGGGTCCTAGTCTCTGGAGCAGCAGAAAACAAGCTTGTTCCCTCCTCAATATGACATCCCTTCAAATATTTAAACACGGCTATTGAAGAGAAACAGCTGTAGAAGCTTTGAGGTTCTTTAAAAAAACACAACAGTATTATGGACACATGCCTTCAACTGAGGTCATGTGGAATTTAATGTTCTGCAAAAACATGTTTCTAACCACTCAGTTTGTTTCATCTAAAGTACATTGAGGACATATCACAGACAGTGAGACATACCTAGATCTCATAGAAGTCCACATGGCTGAAGTAGTTAGGGAAATATCATCAATTCCAATGGAGTGGGCAGCCCAAGCATAAACATCATTATACGGTAGGCAGGACAATAGGATGCATTCAGTAATGTTATAATTTATTACATATTATTACACTATATGACATTACAATGGCTGGAGATGTAGGACAATATGTTCATAAAATCTTTGGTTTTGACCATGCATATCACTTTCTTATGTTACACCAGTAATCTCTACATTGATTTTGAATGAAGGCAATATGATTGATCTTATTTTATAAATGGGGTGTGCATGAGGTTGAGCATAGGTACAGCTAAGTGTTTTAAATAGTGTACCTCAAGTAGGATTCCAAATGTATGAAATCCCTATTCCTTGGAGAGATTTGTTCTTTTTGCATGCCCTCACATTGATTCTAAATTATTGTGCCCCTATCTTAGAGTTTTCTGGGCAAGATTTTTTTCAGAAGAGGTTTGTCATTTTCCCCCTCTAAGACTGTGAGAGTGTGACTTGCCCATGGTCAACCAGTGGGTTTAAATGGCTGAGCAGTGATTTGGACCCTGGCCTCCCACAGACCTAGTCCAATACACTAACCATTCTTGAATATAATGGAGCTCTGTAATGACAAAAGACTCTTTCTTCTATAATTTTCCTGGCAAAGAATTTAGTAGTTGTGTGTGTATGCATGCGCACATGTGTGTGTGACACACCATATGATTTGTATGGTGAGCCAAATAATATGCAAACGTGGCCACCTGGATAAGAAGAAAGCGAAAGAGAAAGAATTGAAAGGAAAAAAAGTTTGGATGAAGGCGAAACAAGAGCAGAGGGGAAAAAAGGCTTTCACTCAAGTGAAGCTGGTACCAGTTGAATGCCTTTTAGGATGAAGAAATGGTACCATGGTTAGGGTGAGGTAGCAGGTTTGAATTCAAGAAAAGGTGAGTAATTTTGCCAGTGGCAATACAAAACAATATGAAACAATTTAAAAATTAAAATAAATGTGAACTAAAATATACAAGCCAAAGAGTAAAAATGAATCTAACAGACAATAATAATAATAATAATAATAATAATAATAATAATAATAATTTTTATTTATATCCCGCCCCTCTTCCAAGCAATCGGGGCGGCGTACAATAATCACAACAACAAAAGAAATAAAATCAAAGCAAATAAATAACATCGATCAAATCCCATCCCTCCTTCCCTCCCCCACCCACCCCACCCCTCAAACAAATCAAACAAATTAAAAAAAACCATTGTTAAAAATATACAATATAAAAACCCTATACAATTTAAATACATAATACATTTAAATACATAATTGCGTAGTTGCTGGGAAAGATGTTGATAGGGAAGAGTTTTAATTCTTCCTGGTCTCTCCAGCCGCATACTAGCCACCGGTGAGTTGGTAGGGAAGGTGATTAGTCCCTGACAGCCGCGGGGGGTGGGGGGGTGGGGCGGCACAGGCCGCTCAGCTGTCTTCCTGGCTGCGCTCAGCTGGTCTTCTGGCTGCGAGAGAGGGAACAGTCCTCCGCAGCCTCCGGAGTGTGCCACTCGCCACGTGGAGCTGGGGAAGGTGGTGTCAGGCGGCGTTTTAAAGCTGCTGGTGCTCCTCCTGGCAGCCGCAGGGGCGGGGCGGCGCAGGCCGCTCAGCTGTCTTCCTGGCTGCGCTCAGCTGGTCTTCTGGCTGCGAGAGAGGGAACAGTCCTCCGCAGCCTCCGGAGTGCGCCACGTTGTCAAAAGCTTTCTCTAAGTCGAGAAAAATAATGCCCATTTCTTGTTTTTATTCTGTTCATAATATTCAATAACATCCACTAATGTTCTTATATTATTTTTTATTTGTCAACCTGGTAGAAATCCCGATTAGTCTTCATTTATCCCTCTCTCAAGGGTGGCTCTCTGCCACCCCAAAGGGGCCATCTGCATCAGCCCTAAGATAAATTCATCAGAAAAATGTGGCTGACTGCATAATAAAATTCAGTATATGCCATATAGCTGTAAATAAACTACATGAAATAAATGTATGTGTATTTATATTATTTATATTGTAAAGGAAAGGAGGACAAGGCAACACAAAAGGGGGAAGATTTCCAAAAAATGGAGTACACACCAAAAAACAACAACAAAACAAAACAAAAACAATATAGTGAGGACATTGAAACCATAACAATTTATAAAAGAATAACTAGCATCAAGTGCCAACTCAACAAATTAATAATACCAACTGAACAGATACCAGTAAAGTATATGTTTTATAAACCCTAAGTGACAGTAATTAAAATGTCTATCAAACCAAATTAATTAAAATCATACATTATGCCCAGCTATATAACAATTCAAACAACAATTTCAGAAGAAGAAAAGTTTAGCTATCTATCCAAGCAATCCAATGGAGAGAAATAGAAGACAACAACAAAAAGAGAAGAACAAGAGAACTATTTCATGAGATCCTAGAAATCAAAGGAATATTCAAACTAAGGACCAGAATTCTTTATGACAATAAAAATAACACTGAACAGTGTCGTGGGCTACCGCCTTCTGCACATTTCACCTTTTCTTTGCAGTTTTTAGCAAAGTGACTTCTTGAACCACAGCACTGGAAACCTTTGCTTTAGCTGCTATTTCCAGCCTTTCTTCATAAGGCCTTTTTGAGAACTCTTTACAATCTGCAAGGCTATGTGGTTTATTATGAATGGGACATGGAATTTCTGTAGTCTCTTGCTTCTTATCCGACTTAAACTGAGTGACTTCAGTAGATTTTTTGTCCTCCTTTACAGTCTTCTCTGGACGCATGCTCTGGTAAAGGGTTGGGAACCCAGTCACAAAGGTCACAAAGTAACTGAAGGGTGGGTAGTGTTGCATGTTGAGTTCCTCATAAGAAAACACCTCTCTTCCCCACATCTCCTGGAGCTGAAAGGGACACAGAGCTAGCTGAAATAGAAAAATGAAAAGGGTTAGTGGAGTTTTAGGCATGGTTGAGGTAATAGCTACCTGTCTTGAAGAAAGAGTCCACGGAAAGCTGAGAAGTATGAAGACTCAAGCTGTGAGGCTTGAGAATGCAGATTTTGTGAGGCAGATGGAAATGGACAAAAGAATTCAGACTGACGCCTGAGAGTGACAGTTACCATACATATTGGGGGGAGGGGGCTGTCTGCAGCAAAAAGACTAAGTTTGGGGGTACTATTTATATCCTTAAAGCCAACCCCAATCCATAGATATTCCATTGGAAACCAAAAGCCGGATTGTCCCTCAATGGAACCTGAGAAGATTTCCAAAGTGGAGAATTTGTTTTGATACTCAGGAGATGAGAGGGACTGGTTTTGATTGACGATGCTTCATGGACTTTACAAAACCTAGACAAGATCTAGAGTCCCCAGGAATGAGAGGGCGGGAAAGGGGTGTTTAGGAATACACAAGAGAAGGAGGATTGCAGTCTTGTATGAGCAGAACTGCCAGAATTCATCTTTTGGCTTTTGGTTTTCATCAGAAATACAGAGTAAGGGTGTGTGTGGTGGAGCTCTTCCAGCAAACTCCTCCATCCCCACATCTTTCCACATGGCTGGGTCTATGTGTCATTCATACAATCTATTCCAGTGCTATGTATGCCATCACAACTGCATCTGTTCATGCTAGCACCTAATGTTACACTGAACTATAGCTGAATTAATAAATATATTAAGGGATGTTCAGATACTTGCAAACAACAAATAATTTTAGCAATTTTCTTTCCACTGTAATTTTTTTTGAAGGCTGCTTGGAATTTGTTCTTATTCTGTTCTGATGCTCTGGACCATGCCTCAATCATTGACAGAATGGACCTCCATATCCCTATGCAGTTGACACCTGATGAAGTAGTTTGGGGGCCAAGTTATGATCATGACAATAATATCAAAATCTTGACAAAGTATCATTCATGAATATGAAATTGTTACAATTAGGTAACTGCTAGATAACTAAATAACTTTTTGTTTTGAATTTTACACAAAATAACTGCAAAGATTCTTGACAGTTAAGGATTCTACTTGTCACGGTTTCTTTACACTTGAAAAACACATTTTTGGACCATATTTTTCAAATACTTTAAATATTCTTTCTAGCTCTAATTCAGGATTTGATGTAAAGTTGTGTATAGAAATAGAATAAAAGATTTGAAAATAAAAGAGTAAATGGGAATGAAGAAAATAAATAAATAAAATAAAATACGAACACTTCCCAGTCACTGTTCAGCAGCATTGCCCACTTAGTGGATCTCTCTCTTATATTTCATTTGCTATTGTATTGACCTTATTTTTTTAGTGTATGATTCAAAATAGTTATCTTTTTGCTAAAGTGAACTACAGAAGAATGGGCTAAAAATGACTTCATTGAATAAAGTCCTAATGTTGATCAAAAGTCTATTTCCAACCTCTTCCAGGTACTTGTTTTGTGACAGTTCTCTGATCTATCTAAGACTGCCATCATAGGCATATGTCCTTGGAAGGAAGTCCTATTGAAATCAATGGCATTTACTTCCAGATAAATGTGGTTAGCATTGAACTATAAAATAAAGAAGTCAATGAGCTGAGCTTCACATGAATCTAGAGACAAGGTCCATAGCCTTTTAGTGCTTCCATGGGTTTAAGACACCCTCAAAGGCAACTCCTCTTTTGTGGAGGTGGAATCATTAAATCACTGGACCATGTACACTTTTTATTTCAAAAAGACACAGAGACCTTGACTTTTAATATATAAGAAATGCTGGACTTTTCAAAGTGTTATTGTTTTGTTTGTGGTATTCAATATATTATAGACAGAACAAATGGAAAATTTCCTTCTTTTTAAATAGCTTTCTGAGAATGTGTTGATTTATTGGCTCCTACCTCCTAATCATTTTGTGTGTGTGTGTGTGTGTGTGTGTGTATACCAATGTCAGAGATGAATATAATACCCTGAAATGCTTTTAAAGTTCTCAACCAAATAAATTTGTGCCCTTTCTTCTGGGAGCTCAGACTGGTCTATTCAGGGTTTCTATTTCATTTAATTTAGGCCAGAATGCCTAGCAAAGGGACAATAGAATATGGTGCTAACAGAAATGGAAAAAATGTGAAGTACATGATTATGTGTTTCTAATACAATCTATTATCACATCCAGTTTAGACTGAGGTGGAAATCTTCACTAATTTCATGCTTTCAGGCAAGAACAAATCACTTAAACAATTTTTCTACTTGATGCAAGAAAGTCACCCAAACTGAACAGTTTTCTAAGACTATTCAAAGTTCTGGATGTATTCTGTGCAAAACTTGTATATGATTTTTGTGTGTGTGTGCATACGTGTATGCATAGAACATTTGGTACAAGTTTCCTTGTGAAAAACATGCTTCATGGGCAGAAAACAACACTTTCTCCATAGAAACTAACATTTCTGCATAGAAAACAGTGGTCAGATTGGTTGAAGAATTCTTTAAAAGTAACTTTTTAATCTATGGTCAGAAATGGGTAAAACTTGTAGGGATGATTGCTCCCTTCTGAGTTCAGAACAAATGAAGGGAGTTTGTGTAAGAACAGATTTTTATTTTTATTTTAAAAAATATTTTTAAAGACATTGGCTGACATAAAGATGCAAATCCAGTGCATGCCATCATAAGTCATTTGGATCATTGCCAAATCTGGAATTATGCAATAAGTATAATTTCCCAACTCACCTTTGACCTGCAGACCCCCCCCCCAGCCATTTACCAACTGGTGGAGAGCAAGGGGCAGCAGGAGGCACCTGGTTATGTCCCTATAGGCAGACATAAAATAATGACATCATACACCAAGACCTACAAGGGGCACTGACTGGGGTCAGGTGAGCTCCTGTAGCTAAAAGGTGGGGTTTGGGGAGGTGAGAACAAAGACATAACATAGTTCTGCACACAATTTGTTTATGCTTTACACTCAGGATTGGTGCCATATTGAGCCCTATATGTTTTTAAATAGGCATTTTTTAAAAATGACATGAAAAATATATCTGGTTAAAAGATTTAGTGAAAGACAGGTGCACAATTTTTGTTAGTAAGGAGGTATTCAAATGTGTATGGGAGAGTGGATATTTCTCAATGATATTTTAGCTGTGTGCACAAACATGGTTTAACCACAAAAATAGTTAAACATAAAGAAAGTAAAAATAATGCCCACAGAGGAGTTACATAAATTCAACTTAGATAATGAGGACATCAAAATAGTTAAAAGCTTTCCCATACCTTGGGTCAAACATTGATCAGAATGGGGACTGCAGTCAAGAAATCAGAAGAAGATTAGGAATGGGAGTCGCAGCTATGAAAAACTAGACAAAATCCTAAAGTGTAAAGATATACAGCTGGACACTAAAGACAGGATCATCCAAGCCATTGCATTCCCCATTACCATGTATGGCTGTGAGAGCTGGACAGTGAAGGAAGCATATAGAAAGAAAATTAATTCATTTGAGATCTGGTGCTGGAGAAGAGTGCTGAGGATACTGTGGATAGCCAAAAAGACAAACAATTGGGTTCTAGAACAAGTCAAGCCTGAACCCTCCCTGGAAGCCAAGATGACTAAATTGAGTCTGCCATTCTTTGACCCCATCATGAGAAGGCATGAATCACTGGAAAAAACAAAGATGCTGGGAAAGATAGAGGACAGTAGAAAGGGAGAAAGGCTACATGCCAGATGGATAGACTCAATCAGGGAGACCACAGGCCAGAGCCTGCAGGACCTAAGCAGGGAGGTAGAAGATAGGGGGCTTGGAGACATCTCATTCACAGGGTCACCATGAGCTGAAGTCAACTCAAAGGCAGCTAACAATAAACAAAAATGGTGCATGGCATGGAGTAGTTTCTATCCAAGAACCTGTAAAGTTTCAGAAAGATAGACAGAGAGGCTAGTGTGTTATAATGAAGAAGGAGGTGAATATTGTTTTGTTTTCTACTCTGTTAGCATGGAAGTCTAGGCAAGTACAACAGAACAGGATAGGGCATGGATGTGGAGCTATGGGGAAAAGATAGAGAAGAATGTCAACATCCAGCATTTTTCAAGCTAGTATTGAATGCAACACCCTGTCAGATCTTACAGAGTACATGAAATATTTATCTTCTAAGGAGAGAGAAGTAGTAAATGAAAATAAGATCAGCTGTATCTCAGAAAAGATTAGCTGCTTCCTGCCACTCTGGGAGTTAGAATTTCTCTGTTCAGTACAGACAAAATATTACTTAAACATTCCTCCCCGAAAGCAGTGGGACTGAAGAGCTCCTGGGAATCCATTCACTATGATAATTACTACATCCTAGTGGGACCCTGAAGTGGCTTTACATATTGGTGGTAGTGATGGTGGGAGAAACTCCTTTGCCTGGTCCATAGCTACTTGTGCCATATTGCTTCCTGTCCCCCTTGGCCTCTCCCCACCCTAATGCTTTTCTTATATGGAGACCCTAGGGAGAAATTTATTAGTTTATTTTGGTCACTATGTTTGTATCTCTGTACTCCTCAGAATCCAGATTGAGGAACACAGTCCTGAAGGAGCCATCAGAACTGGATTTGGTCCACTTTGAAGAAGTTTCACTTCATTTGGGATATAAATATGTGGAAGAAATAATTGCCAAGTGCATTAGCAGCTTGTTCTGCCCATACAACCTCAAGCCCTCCACATGTTCTTTCAGCATGGAGGGGATCATTTTAATATTCTATAGAAATCCTTTGACCCTGAAGCCCATGAAGGCCATAATTATTCTTTCCTTGGTTTGAATTCATTGAAGCAAACCCATTTTTTTTTTTGTTCTAGAGACTAGGATGTGAGCCAATGGATTTGAATTGCAAGCAAAGAGATTCCAGCTAAACATTAAGAAGAAAGTCCTGATAATAAGAGTGATTTGACAAAGAAATAGACTGCCTTTAAGGGTGGTGGACTCCTCTTTGTTAGAGATTATTAAACAGAGCTTGCTTAGAGTGCTTTAGTTGTATGTTCCTGCATGATAGGGTGATGGACTAGATGCCCTTGGTGTACCTTGCAACTCTACTATTCTATGATTTGATGAAAACTTTTACAGTTCTTTCTTTATAGATTTCCCTCCTTGATGTTTTTTTTCCATTTTTTTTTAATTTTATTAAATTTAAGATTACAGAAGATGAGAAATCATAAAGTACAATTTGCAGAAATAAATTGCAATTATAAAATACATTAAAGAATTTCCTTTTCTCTGCTTTTTACTTTCCCAGATATGTAAAAATATAATACTTCTATGAAATTACATGGTTTTTGGAACATAAAAAGATTATCAAAATAAATCCCAAACAATAATTCCTGTAATTGTTAACTTTAGTCTTAAATTCTTAAAGTGATTATTATGTAGCTAACTTAACATTTAGTCCAATATTTGTCACAATAATTTTTCAATTTCATCCAGTCTGTATCTATCACTTCAGTATTTTTGACGTTTTAAGACATATCATCTTTCTTTGTAAAAGAGAACTTGTAGAAATGAGTTTTCGGTTTGGTTTGCAGTTTTTAATTGAACCCTGTTAACTGTTTTAACAGGTAAATGTTGTCATGCTTGAAGAGAAATAGGAAAGCTTTTGGTAAGGGAGAATTCATGGCAGATGAACCTCTAAATCAAAAGTAAAATAAAATAAAATAAAATTGGGGCAGATGTCTTGGCCATGCAGCAAAATGCAATAAAATCCAAAATCTACAAAAGAAGAGTGATACCTGTAATTGCCAACCAAAATGTGGCAAATAAATCCAAAGTTCCTCCTCCCTCTCTCCTTCCCTTCTGCCCTCCCTTTTTTTGTCATCGATGCTTCCCTCTTGAGCAGGGGCAGATGACCCTCCAGAATCCACAAGAATAAAGAAAATTTAGGATTGGCTCAAGGGACTGGGCAGGGATTTTTTTTCTAATTAGATTACTGTGACAACACTGCATTTATTTTTACATTAAATAACATTTCCTTGAGATAAGTCAGTAGAATATCTACATGTTGCAATTATGATTTGAAACAATTTTCATTTCATTTCAGCTAAATCCCCCCCCTCCCAATGTGTCTATATTAGGGCAAGAAATATTTTGGAAAAGGCTTGCCTTTGGTCTATAGATTAAGTGTGTAGGATACCTTTCTACTTTCTAGCCCTTCCAAGTATTTGTAAAATCTGGCAAAACAAAATAGTACATATATCTGATACTTCAGAGGCCATTCAGTGTGATCAATCCCACTGAAATGCAATTACAAATCCCCAAGTGTTTCTCTCTTACTGTCCAAAGCCTTTGACAGGCTTTTAGCATGCACAACTCTCAGGGTGAGGGAAGTGTTGTCTGTGTCCACAGCGATCCATGCTGTAATCTAAATTGCTGTAAAGCACTCTACATGGAACTGTCTGCATAAAGCAGGGATAGGCAACCTAAGGCCCAGGGGCCAGTTGCGCCCCCCCCGAGGCCTTTGGAACAGCCCCAGGCCGGTCCTGCCGCCACTGCCGCCACCTCCCCCCCCGCCGCCCGCCATGATGATATTGATTATTGTTGTTATTACTTGTTCTTGGGGTTTTCTTGGCAAAATCTCCACAGGGGTTTTGCCATGGCTTTTCTGGGGCTGAGAGAGTGTGCATGTATACTTTTTAATTTAATTTTTTAATTGTGTAATTTTTTAAATATTTTTATTTATTCATTTATTTATTTTTGGTGCTTTGGCCCCCCAATTGTCTGAGGGACAGCAACCCGGCCCCCAGCTCAAAAAGGTTGCCTACCCCTGGTATAAAGTATATGGAAACTTTAGCTTGTACAAAATGCAGCAGGCAGACTATTATCTAGGGAAGTGATGAAATGTTTTTGGGCTTGATAATTTTGATAAAACTTTCAAGACTACTTGTGAGAAAATGTGAACATTGAGCATTCCACCCATTTGTGGGCTTCTATGGTGTTTCCAAGAAATAAAATATGTGCAAAATAATGTGTCATATTTCTTAAAAGCAGACAGTTAAATATATGCATAACTAAAGGTGAAATATACCCAGAAACATGTTTTAAGCAGTGGAGAAAAGCTGCATAAATAAATATGCAAGTCAGGGAGGATAATACTAAAATCTGCATGAATTCCAGTGCAGGCAGAAAACACAAAGTCCAACAACTTGATACAAACCAAGGATAAAAGGAAAGTTCAAGGAGGATTTGGAAAAAGTCAATGAAATTCAGACGGATACTTCCACATTCCTCCTGTTATCTGATATGGATTTTATAGACCATGCAACACAGATCTTGAAATAGTTTCTGGGTTTCCTCTTTATTTCAAAGCCCAGTTTCAAGCCCAATATATGATGTTCATCTTTAATTATAAAGGCATAAATAACCTGAGCCCAGGGTATCTGAAAGATCTTCTCCTGTATGAAACACTCCAGAGTTTGCATTTGTCTGTGGTCCCATTGCATGTATCATCTCCTACAAAAGTGTTGCTGTTATTGTGTGCCTTCAACTTATTTCTGACTTATGGTAACATTAAGTTAAACCTATTTCATTTAGTCTCAAAGGTGCTATAAAATCTCTCTACATATTCAGTCAAACCTATCATAGTTATCATAGTTTTTTTTTCTCAGCCAGTGTTGTTCAGAGGGGTTTTGCCTTTGCCTTCCTCTGAGGCTGAGAATATGACTTGCCCAAGGTCACCCAGTCAGATTCCCTGACTGAGTGGGGATTAAAACCCTGGTTTCCAATGTTTCATAGAATCATAGAATCATAGAATCATAGAATTATAGAGTTGGAAGAAACCACAAGGGCCATCCAGTCCAACCCCCTGCCATGCAGGAACTCCTGATTAAAGCATTCCCGACAGATGGCCATCCAGCCTCTGCTTAAAGACCTCCAAGGAAGGAGACTCCACTACACTCCAAGGGAGTGTGTTCCACTGTTGAACAGCCCTTACTGTCAGGAAGTTCCTCCTAATGTTAAGGTGGAATCTCTTAACTTGACAGTTGGTTTTATATCATTATCTTTCATCCACTCCTCTGAGTGCTCAAATTTATTAGCAATCCACGCTGAGAATTCAAAGACATGATTACAGTTTAAACCAGTACACCATGCTGGATCTTCTATAGAGGTAATACTGGTAGCAATGTGAGACCCAGTCTTCTGTACAGCATCATCACAGTTCTGGCACTCTCTCCCAAAGAGGTGAGCCAATGAGTATGCGGTAAAAACTTTAGAAGGGTCCTCTGATGTGCAATGGGACAGGCTGCCAAGCAGACCTCAACCCCCACCTCTAGCCCATTGCCTAACATGTTTGTTGTTCCTTTCGGAGAAATGTGTTAAAATTGTCTCCTAGACATAGTACGACAGGGCTGCCCACTCACTCCATTATTATTTATTTTGGCGTTAGAGGTCTTGCTTATTCGAATAAGAAATAGTATAGAAGTTAATGGGATTGAAATTGAAAAACAAAACTATAAACTGCGTGCATACGCAGATGATCTGGTCTTAACGATTGCAGACCCATTAAACTGTATTCAGAAAGTTATGGCTTATCTACATGAATTCGGTGTGGTGTCTGGTTATAGAATAAATAAAAGTAAATCAGTAATGATGACTATGAATATTAGCAAAACCGAGATTGAAAAATTAAAGGAAATAACTGAATTTAAATGTGAAAAAAACCCAAATATTTGGGAATTTGGCTTAGTGTTAAAAATTCTGACCTCTTTAAAAACAACTATCAAAAAATTTGGCAAGAAATTAAAGAAAAGATGAGGAAATGGGAGCAACTAAATTTCACCTGGATGGGAAGAATAGCTGTAGCTAAAATGTCAATCCTTCCAAAATATTGTATTATTTTCAGAACATTCCCATAATTGACAGTGAAAAAGTTCTAAAAATCTGGAACAAAGATATATTAAACTTTATATGGAAAAACAAAAGACATAGAACCCAGGCATTAGATCTACAAGATACGGTGGAGCGAGGGGGGTTAGCCCTGCCTAATTGTATTTGGTATTACAATGCTTGTGTCCTCGATTGGTTACAGGAATGGTTACTAATAAAAAATAGAAGAACTCTTGAACTGGAAGGGGCAGACTTAACTTACGGATTCCATTCTTATATTTTTTATGATAAATTTAAGGGTGATGCAAGATTTAAAGATCATCATATACGCAGGTCTTGTTTAAGAATTTGGCTGAAATATAGGGCAAAATGGTGTCAAAAAGTTCCATTCTGGGCATCCCCTGCTGAAGCAATATTGATGAAAGTGGTATATAAAAATGCAAAATGGCTAAAATATGAAGAGTTGATTGATTTTGACAACTCTAAAATCAGATTTAAATCACAAGAAGAATTAAGGATGATGGGTTGGGACGTTAATTGGTTTACCTACAGGCAACTATATGAACAATTTAAATTGGATGATAAAATGGAAAGGATAGGTGCAGCCGACAAAAATTTCGAAAAGGTATTGCTTGGAGAAAATTATAAGGTTATTTCAAAGTATTATAATCTAATTAGAAATTGGGAAACAGAAGGGAATACAGTAAAGAATTATATGATCAATTGGGCAAAAGGATCTAAAACAGAATGTAGATTTGGGTGATTGGGCAAAAAGTTGGAAAAAGGTGAAAAAAATGATATTTAATATAGACCAAAGAGAAAATGTTTATAAAGTCATGAGCAGATGGTATTTAACACCATATAGATTATCCAAAATATACAAAGGATATAGCCCGGTATGTTGGAAGTGTGAAGAGGAGACAGGTTTTGTTAGGATTTTTAATGGGATATAGAGTCAATGTTAAAATGTTGAAATGTAAAGATGTGTGTGTCTGTATTTTTCCTTGCTGAGAAAAGCTGTTTTTCTGAGGCCAGATTCGCACTTATCAGCCCAGGTGTACTTTAGCCCAAACAAAGTACAGTTCTATGAGAAAGAGACCTGTTTACATAAAGGATTTATAAACATGAGAAATGTTATGGGAATTGCAGTCACATGATTTAGTATGGTAATTAAAGGTTGGGCTAAAGCACGTCATGCATCATCAACCAATCAGTCTGAAAAGGCTACACCCAAAGGGGTGGAGAATTGGGGGCTGAAAGTTGTGATCCAAAAAGCCTCTTCACTTGTTCTTTACTTTTGAACTGTAATGGACTAATTAAAAGACTTTCCTGATGCTGCAACTAACCAATTTTGAATCATGTAGCAGATAGGCTTTGTTCCTGTTTAGCCTTCTGGCTAAAGTGAAGATGATATTATTATTATTATTATTATTATTATTATTATTATTATTTGTTTTTGCTTATGCTGTTTTACAATAAAAGAAGCTTGCTGGAGATTCCAGGTTTTGGTGATTGGTTTATGGACTGTTTTACAACACATCCATCAACATAATTCCACAGGTTTTTATTTTCATGTCTGGTGGAAGTGTAGGGTCGTACAAAAATATTGGAAAGTTATTAACAAGGAAATTATGATTATATTAAATATAAATATAGGATTGGATCCCAAAACATATCTTTTAAATATCATGAAGAGTGATATCGAAAAAAGAGGTGGAAGACTACTGTATTTACTGATCATCACAGCAAGAATATTGCTTGCAAAATATTGGAGAAGAAGGGAGATCCCAAAAGTTGAAGAAAGGAGAAGTAAAATGTACGAAATATATGAACTAGAAAAATTGACGTGGTTAGGTCAAAATAAGTCTATAACCGAATTTCACATAGAGTGGAAGCTTTGGTACGAGTATGAAAATAAAAGGTTAAAAGATTCTACTCAATTTCTAAGAGATTAGAGAAATACGATAGTAGAGTTCATAAAAGAAAGATTCTGGTATAAGAGAAAGAGTCCGTTAACATAGGTAATAAGGATAAGGTAACAGGTATGGATTGTTGGAATAATTATAAGTGATAAAGTTTAATCTGTTTATAGTTTTAGCATAAAGAAGAATTTAATACATATAATCGTAGCTTATAGGATAGTAGTTTAAGGATTTCTAGATAGCATTCATATTGAATATAATTGACTATATTGATATTGATATAGTAATTGTGGAGTCTGGCTATTTGTATTAATGTCTATAATTAAAAAGGCTTAAATAACTATATTTAGAAATGATCTAAGGAGTAACGATATATGAGAAGAGAATGTTGAGATAGTAAATGTTAGGAAATGAGAAGAGTTATACACCGAAAAGAAACTTTGGTTCAACATGTATAGGTATTATTGAATAAGAGGTCCTAAGATAGAGGAAAATCAGTTAATCCTTTGCAATGACCATGGAAGGTAGATGTTGTTTGTATTTGTATGTGTAATTTGCATTTGTATTTGTGTTGTTATCTGTTATGTTTTTGTATGTGTATGTGTATTTGTAACGTGAGATGTAGTGTTTATGCAATTGTTGTGTTGTTTGTTTGTTTTAATTTTTTCTAATAAACTTAAAAAAAATAAAAAAAATAAAAAAAATTGTCTCCTAGACATGAGACTCAGCTTGAGACTTGAAGGTAGAGACTTGAGATTTGACTTGAGACTTGGCGTAAAAGACTTGAATACATCACTGCTTGAGGCTCCCACAAAGTACATACATATGCATAACTCCCAGTTATATCCGCATCTGTCACCAGCACAATGACAGCCAGGATATTCTGCTGGGTGAATTATTTCCCCATTTTGTAACCCTGTAGGAAGCAGCAATCTGAATCATATGGTCATGCAAGATGTAGAGGGCACCCATCTCTAGGGCATTTTTTCCTCCAAGTGGGAAATTTGAATAAGTGAGATTTTCACTCATAAGTATGTAACATGACATGGCATATAAAATAATAGGGAAGATTATACACCTGCAGAATTTCCCTTCTCTATATGTGGAGAACCTTTATGCTGTGTGTTCTTCCCTATTAAGCAATACAAAAGTTACAGAGACAGGAGTGGATTCAAAGTTTCTCTCCCTCTCCCTCTCCTGCCTCACTCACAATTCTTATTAATTTCACTTTCCTTCAGCAGTCTTTCTTTCTCCAAACATAAAACCTCCCTATCATCTGCACAGGCATACTTGGGGATCCTCTTGAAAAGCTTATGAAGAGGATCAGAACAATTGCCAGTCACTCCCCTTCTTTAAACAGAAAGGTTGCATTGAATCTAGTTCACTATGTTAGACTATCAATTGTGGAATCCTGTTGGTCGCATAGATATGTGCAACCAGTGGATTAGCAAGTATTGTTCTTCAAGTGTTTATGCAAGGAGGTATTCAATACCTTCTTGTGCAATGCTTCCTTCCCCCATACTTGGTAGAGTCAAAGATCAATGATCTTTTGAGCATTTACTAGCTTGGGATAGATGTAGGGTGCCTGAGCAGCCTCTGGTGCAGCCAAGAGAAAAAGAACAATCAGCCTCCTAAACCTTCAGCATGTTCACTGGAGAGTAATAAGAGTGACAACTGCTCTTTTTTTCTAACTGCAGAAGTGAGTGCCTTATGCCCTTTCCCTTTTGACCCAGGGGTGCAATCCAGCAATAGGAAGCTGCTTTCCATGGGAGCAGAGCAATATCCCAATGAAACTGTTTTATGTTCTTTCCATGTGATGTAGGATCTTGGCCATTTGTTTACTTTAAGAATTTGGATAGCTGCAGTGATTCCTTATTATTATTATTATTATTATTATTATTATTATTATTAAATAATCACACTCACAAGCCATGTCACAATCATTTTTGCTGTTGTAAGGAGGGACATATAATCAGGAAGCACACATTAAAATAGTCTTTGGATGTAGTTTTTATTTTTTAGGATCTACAGCATTGCTCCCTTACGTCAAGTGCAGCATGTCTTTTAATTGTGTTTAAAAAAAAAATCCTCCACCAGCTATATATACAACTCAAAGCATCCATTGATTTCTGCTAAATAGGAAGCATCAGTGGGTTTGGATGGCCTATCCTCACTGAACAATCAAAATGAACAACTGACACCTAGAAATGCTCCTCCATGATGAAAAATGTCCACTGGCACCACTTTGTTGAAAAGTGTCAGAGTGTGACAAAAAGTACTGGTCATATAATGCATCATCAGCATTCATCCTATGGGTATGTCATGCAGGTGGATAGGAATCATTGGGGTGTGGTAAATATAAGTGTGCCAATGACATCTGAGTGGTATTAGATGGATAGGAGGCAAGTGAAAAGACCAAAAAGAAAAGCCACCCCTTCCCCCCAATTGAAGAAAACAGCTTTCACTGCTAAATGGAAATTACTTAGAAACCTGCAGTGCAACATTGGTTCTGACAGCCCGATTGTGCAGCAAGAAGAATTTGAAGAAAATATTGGTCAGGGTGTTGCTGTTTTTCCCTTGCAAGTGGCTAAATGTGCTTGATTTTTCCCTGACAAGATCAATCAGTGTTCATCCAGCAAAATAAGCCCATGCTAGTTAATATTTTCCAGAAGGTGATGAAAATTAATTGAAAACTCAGAGGTTTTTTTTTGTCTGTATGTAGCTGTCTGCATATACAAAATAATGAACCCTGAGGGTGAAAATGAATGTGTACCCTTTTCATTGAGCCAAGAACTACATTATTTAATATATGAAAACAATATTTCATGAAACAAAGATGTATGCTACCTGTATATGTTATAAATTTCCCTTAATGACTGTAATATATCAAAAAAGGATGCCTGTATTTTTGGAAACAAGCTTGACTTGTATACCTGTGTTGTTTCTTCACAATCCTTCTTCAGTCCAAAATTATACCATTCCTTGATTCTTTTTCATTTGAACATCCTGAGGGTCAGTGTCCAAATAACCCCCTCATCATGCTGTGATAGTTTTTTATTTGTTTGTTGTTCAGGATCCCATCTTTCTCCTGAAAAATAAGACTCAAGTTGGTTCACAACAAGGCTAAACAAAGGCGAGCATTCTGTTTGTGAATTACAATGGCATAAGTAAGATTCACACTCTTGCAACTCACCTTTTTAAAGGACAGAATTCTATTATGACAATGCAATAACAAAAATCCTTTCCCAGTCCTACCTTGTCAACAGCAACCCCCTTCCCAACATCATGGTCATTTCCATTTTATCACACAGCAGGGGGATGAATGCAGACATGTAGACTTATTTTCCTATAGCTGGATGCGGTGCAAGGGCATTATTTTCAGGGATGTCCCAAGGACTCTTTCTCAGCATGACTATCTGCAGGAAAATAGCTGGATACATTCTCACTCATCCTGTCTGATCTCTGAGAACATGAAAATAGCCATGTGAAGTGGAGGTGCTGTGCTGCTTACAAAGTAAGGGTTTTGTTGTTGTTGTTGTTGTTGTTGGTATAGCTACAGAGACAGCTGTGTGATAGATATCTCTCTCTCTCAGAAAAAAAAATCATCTCAGAAAAAAATAAAGATTGAAAATAAATTTATTTGAAAATAAAAACAGAAACAGAAACAAATCCAAATATTAATACAGAGTTAGAAGCACACAGAAGTATCCAACATTCTGCAGGCAGGACTTGTAAAACTTTTCCCCATATCCCTATCCACCCCATGCTTTAGCCCACCACACAGCCTGACAATGTGCTCTGGAACATGTCTGCTCTTCAGAGCCAACTTTGGGAATAATGGCAGGCTGCAGTGAAGATGGAAAGGAGGAGAAATTGCTTCCTCCCACTTTGATTGGATGCTGCCACTCCTTTGGTGGAACTCCAATACCAGATCCTAATGATTGCTCAGAACAGGATAGGAAAAGTGTTGCCCACAAGCTGCATGTGCTCCCCAGGGTCCAAAATGTTTCTCTCTTTTTTGCCCCCAGTGTGTGTTGAGGTATTTTTTTGCTACTTTTTAAAATCCCCTGAGCCATTTTAGGCCTAGGAGAGGCCGTTTTAAAAAAACAACAACAGGGAACAACTTCTGGTCACTTCCTGTGCCAAAACAACAACAACAACAACAAAAACCCCAAGCTCTTTATTTATTGTACCTTTTATTTGCATTTTCTGTTAAATTTAAAAACATGTAAAAAAATGTTAGCTTTAGATGATATTAAAATATTCTAGATTTTTAAAGTTATTTAAAAAAAATCTTTTCGGAACCAAAAGGAGATTAATGTAGGTGCCAGATGAGCCTCTATATGAATTTATGTGAATGAATCCAGATAGCCATTTTTATTCAGACTGTCATTTAAAACAGAAAAGTTTTAAAGAATGGGCTGGGAATATTGTAATGTTTTAATTGTACTGTTACAGCCGCTTTGAGTTCCAGCTTTTTCTTTGGGGTGGGGGGGGGAAGAGGGATATAAATAAATACAATAATAAAATATAATAATAGCCATAGTGTAGGGACTTGAAAGTATTGGACTAGGACTCCAGGAGACCAAGGTTCAAATCCATTCTCAAACATGGCAACTCATTGGGTGATGTTGGGCAAGTCATACTCTCTCAGCCTAAAAAGGCAAACTCTCTTTTAACAAATTATGCCAACCAAACACCCCATGATAGGTTCATCGTGGGATTGCCATAAATCAGAAATGACTTGAAGGCACACAGCAACACAATAACTCTATACAACTAATCTGCATTTCTGATTTGTGGGGCTGCTAGAAGAAGGGTTTCAAGTAATGAACCTAAAGGCTGAATAGCTTGAACCTTCTTGCAACTTATCATATGCAGCACTGGTTGTGGCTCATTTGAAGTTCCACAATGCAAAATTAATAGCAGCTGGTGCCATTTTCCTTGGGGTGTTGGTGAGTGCCCTGCCTGTATAGTGTTTGTGGTTTCTGGAGAAAGACTATTAAGGCCAACCAATCAATAAAGAGGTGGCTGGTGGGAGGGGGTGAATTAGAAGTAAATTGGAGGCATCACTCTGGTCTTCTGTGAGAGAATAAAAGGAGGTACTTGAGAGCACTAACTGTTAGTGGACTCCTGATTTTCTTCCCATCCTTCAGTTCCAGGCTTTCTGGTGCTTTCAGATTTTATGTTATTGGTGCATTTTTTGTTGTTAACTACCTTCACGTCTATTTCAACAAATGGTGACCCTGTGGATGAGACCCTCTGTCCCCCATTGCTCTGCTTAATTCCTGAAAACCCATACTCATGATCTCCTTAGTAGAGTCCATCCATCTGGCATGTGGCCTTCCTCTCTTCCTTCTTCCCTCCACCTTTCCAACCATTATTGTCTTTTCCAATGAGTCCTTCCTTCTCATGATGTGTTCAAACTACAACAGCTTCAAATTGGTCATCTTGGCTTGCAGGAAGGTTTCTGATTTGATCTCCTCTTGAACCCACTTGTTTGTGCTTTTGGCTGACCATGGGATCCTCAGCATTCTTCTCCAGCACCACATCTCCAATGCATTGATTTTCTTCCATCATCTTTCTTAACTGTACAGCTCTCAGATCCATACATGGTAATAGGGAATCCAATGGCTTGTATGATTCTAACTTGTGTGCTGAGTTGTATATCTTTGCGTTTTAGAATCTTTTCTAGTTCTTTCATAGCCACCCTCCCCATTCTTAATCTTCTTCTGATTTCCTGACTGCAGTCCCCATTTCTATTAATATTTGATCCCAGGTATGGAAATTCTTTTACTATTTCTATTTCTTCATTGTCTAGGTTGAACTTGTGATGGTCCTCAGTGGTCATTATTTTTGTTTTGTGAAAATAGGTGGAAGGAATATCAACAATCAACAACAATTAAGCCTGCCTTTGCATTTTCCTTTTTGATCTTCCTTAGTAGGTGTTTCAGGCCTGTGAAGTTTTCTACTAGTACTATGATGTCATCTGTATATCTTAGATTGTTGATATTCCTTCCACCTATTTTCACTCCTCCTTGGTGCATTGTAAACATTTAGTTTATTACAACTTCTCTGATTTGCCATGGGAACAGTTTCTAATGGCAGGGAGACAGGCTTGGTGTACTTGTCTGGTACAGTATGGGTGTGCCCTTAAAGGGGACCTTGGGGTGTAGGAAACTAGGGTTTTGATCAGTTCAGGAGGAGTTTATTCTGCATCATTCCCAGTCACCAGAGGAACTACACAGTGATTTCCATCCAAATTGAATCTTAAGTTTGTTATCCATGGCTACCCAGCAAATGGTCTGGGTGAACTGGTTTGTATCAACCAGCAAGCAGGTAAACTGATGACTGAATTTATGCTAGACCAAGCCTTTTCAGATTGTTGTTGATGTTGTTTCCTGTGTTCATTGTATGCTTAGTGAAACCCCTGCATTGTTGCTGGATCAACAAGCATCTCTCAGATATCAATCTCAAGAGAAATTGTGCATTCAAATCCTTTTATCTGGACTTATCACCATGGTTTGAGATTCATTACTAACATGTGATTGAGTATGCAATGTATTACAGTGTGTTCAAACACATATGCATAATTTGAGCTAGGTGATATTGTGATTGTTTATTCATCCTGTTTGACACATCTAATCTTCTCGTTCAGATCAATTGGAGAAGAAATGTACTCTTCTGGTTTGCAGCCAAAAATCAATTTGGCCCTTATATCAATCATGATCATCTTCCCGCTTTTTAGACAAGTTGTTCAACTCTCTCTCTCTCTCTCTCACACACACACACATTCTCTCTTGGAACAGGTTTAGAAAGGCTGTTCATCCATCAAGATCAGTATTTCTCTGCACTGACCAATAGCACCTCCCCAGAAATCCAGACAGAGACATCTCCTAAGCATGCAAAACATGATCTATCACAGAATCACATATCAACCCATTCCAATCTCAAATACATGTAAAGTATGGAGGGACACAGGTCCAAAAGTAAAATGAGAGAATTCATAGAGAGAATGAGAGAAATGGAGGGAGGGGAAAAAAGGAAGGAAGAATCAGACTAAACTTGTATATCTGTATGAATATCAAGTGAGGATCAAAGATTAAAGGAAACAGAAGGAAGCTTCAAATCCCATGTCTGTTTCCATTTACAGATAGATTTGTGTATATTGTTAAAATATATGTCTGAAGATGTCCTTCACAGTAGGTGATATACAGGGGAGCATGGTCTCCATGGGATTTGGTTCTAGGACCCCCATGGATACCAAAATTCATGGATACTCAAGTCTCATTAAATACAGTGACATAGCAAAATGGTGTCCCTTGTATAAAATGGCAAAATGAAGGTTTGCTTTTTGGGATGCCTATATTTTTTGATTATTTTCAAGCTGTGAATGCTTGAATCCATGGATAAAGCATCAGTGGATAAGGATAGCTGACTATACTATTTTTTCCTATGGGAAAACAGCCTACCTGCATACATACTTAGTATAATGCCTAGAATGCCTACACCTTGATAACTTCCACAAAATGGGGAATATCTATGATGTTCTCATTGGTATTGAAATATAAATATTTTAATACAGTTGGCTCTGTATTCACAGATTCTATATCAACGGATTCTTTATCCATGGATTCAACTATCAACAGCATGAAAATATTATATTATATACATATCCAAAAAAGTGTGTGTGGGTATAATTATAAATATCCCAAAAGGTAAAGCTTGAATTTACCATTTTTATAAGTGACACAATTTTACTATGCCCATGTAGTTAATGGACTTGAGCATCTACGTGTTGCAGTTTCCATGGTGAGTCCTGGAACCAAACCCCAATGGATACCAAGGGCCCACTGTAATACATACTTACATGCATGCATAAAGGACCATATATCACTGCCAGTGTTATAGGTCAACTGCTACTTTTAGTGGCTTTTCTATATGGAATGAAGGGCCATCATATTGTCCTTTGTCTGGGATATCAAAATGAATTGTGCTAGTCTGTGAGTTCAGTCATTAAAGCTTTTGACACCACAGCACTCTGCATGGTAAAACCATGATTCTGTTCATTTGTAGAAAATTTGACATCAGGATGGAATTTTTGTGTGATATCCTCATGGCTACCACAGTGACTCCACTGTTTTTTTATTTCCCCCACACACCCTGAGTTCTATATTTCTATAGGTTTACACAGTGACCAGCTTTTCTTGGACCTACTAGTATATGATCATAGAGTGAAGTTACCAAAGTCTAAATTGTACTATGAATTCACAGGTATTCTATATTTATATTTAAATACAGGACCATAACAGAAATCCATGAAAATCCTCCCTTCTTCTGTAGGATTTCTGTTATGGTCCTGTATTTAAATATAAATATTAATAATAATTCAATAATACAAACACCAAAAAATAAATAAAAGAAAATACCAACATACTACACATTATAACACACATATAAAAAAGAAAAGAAAAAGAATCAGAAACAATCAAATAAGGAAACAAATAACAAAGAAAAAAATGACTTCAATGACTTCCAGCTCATTTTCCAAAGATTTTTTTTTTTTTGAAATGCTGCGTTTGGGGTGGCGTGGGAGTTTTAGCGCGGAGCTAAACTAACACACCACCAGTTGTCTCTCCAAAGAAGTCTCAGTCCTCAGTCAGGGAGACTTGAGGAAGACGGGGCTCGTCGGGGGCTCTAGCTGTGATTCGAAGGCAACCAGCACCCTTAAGCCTGAAGAGATAAAGCAGATGAACGGAGGCGAGTCAGGCAAGCTGGCTGGGGCTGGGAGCTGGGAATTTCAGCGCGAGCCACAGAGCAGCTGCGGCTGCATTTTTTATTTTTTTCTTTATTGGAGCCTTTCCAGGCTAAAGTCCCTCCTGTAACATTTTTAATAAAAGGGCAAGACTTAGAAGAGAGTGGGATATTAAATCCTAACTCACTCAATTGAGGCTTTTTGAAGATGGAGAAACGTTGTTTAACCCAGCATTTGGCAGCTTTTCAACATTTATATGGACATTGATTTGCTATTTTCAATTCCTATTGAGCCAGCACTTGCCAATTTAGATTAAGGGAATTGGGAAGAAGAAGCAGTAAATTTGGAATATATAGTGGACTCTCTTGTAAACAATATCCTTGTGAAACAAAGCAATTGAGAGATTTTTCAGGTTCGCTTTTTTTGGAGTATTTTTTGGTTTATTGCCCTTTTTTGGTTTTTTTCCCCTTTTTCTTTTTTTCTCGGTGGATTCAAATATAACAAACTGACTAACTGATAATTTGCTTAAGAAGTTAGAAACCACCTGAGGCTAATTGGCCAATTCATCACAACAGAGGCTAATTGAGATTACTTGGGTACAATGAATCCACTTTAAGTTGAGAGAAAAGGATACAATGAATCCACTCTAAGCTGGAAACAATAGACCTAGCCGGATCTTCATCTCCAGTTGCTGATGTTAAGAGAATAAAGAACAAACAAAGAAGCATAAGGAACCCAACGAAAGGAAAGGAAAGAGTAAAGCAGGTTCCTAAAGAAGACTTCTGATTGTTTCTTTTTTGGAAGTGAAAGTTAAGAAAGACTTCTACAAAAAAAAAAAAAGAGGTCCTTTATTTTCAGACTTCTACTACCAAGCAGTAAGCATCAAAGGAACAAACTTAGCAAGAAGTTGCTTGTGGAAAGGAATAGCAAGGATTATTTCAGCTATTGAACTTCCAAGTAATTGTTGGCACCGGTGATTTAGTTAAAAATGTTTGATTATGTTACAATTTATCTTTCAATGGATGGTTTGTTAATTATATAAATATAAGCAGAGGGGTGTGTTTATTTATATTATTTCATCCTAAATTATTTATAATTAATTATAGCAAATAATATTGTTATAATATAATAACTGCTTAAAGCTGAATTGTTCTACCCCTTTGTTTTTCTCTATTTAATTTTATCATATGGTTTATTGAATGGTTGATATAAATGTATATCATATGTGGTAACAAGTTTAGTTCCTGGTAATAATTAATCTTTTTTTTTTTGTGATAATTGTGATTATAAGCTGTTACTTTAAATTCTTTGGGGGATTTCTAGGTTTCTTCTTGACACACTACTATTTGGATTCTAAGAGGTACTTTTTCTCTACATTTTAAGAATAACTCCTAAGATAAAGCATTTATATGTTAGAATGTCATCAGGCATAAAATCTAGAGTTATGTCACAAATACAGACAGCAGCTATGCAAAGAAGAGGTTCAGTGGAACTTACAATGAAGCAGCCAGATGTAAGTGCAATTATTCTGCAAGAACTTAGGGGCCAAGCAGACGGGAGGCCGTGGGCCGCCCTGGGTAGCTGCACCATGGGACCGAGGCATCCCCATGTCTCGATCCTGTGGCGCACCTTCACCACCCCTGAAAGGAGTGCTAAATTAGCGCTCCTTTCACAAGTCAGCGAAAGTGTGTTGCAAAAGGTTGCGGCGCACTTTCGCTGACTTTTCTACCACAGTGCGTGGAAAGGCTGTGGCGGGAGGTCCTCCTCAGAGCGCTGGCCATGCGGAGGGCCAGCTGCTCTGAGGATGACCTCGGGAGGGGGAGGAGGCGCCGAGCGTGTGGCTGCCCCTCCCCTTCCCTGTCCCCAAGACGGCCTTTTAAGCCATCTGCTTAGGTTATTAGAAAATTTAAGAAAAGCTTTAAAAAAGAGATAAGAGAAGAACTGAAAGCTACTAGGAAAGAGATTAGAGAGGACCTTCAAAAAGAAATAGGTGATTTATCCTTAAAAATTGACGATTTAACAAAGGAAATGAGAGATATGAGGGAAGAGATCAGTTCCATTAAAAAACAAACTCAAGAGCTGGAAACAAAGATAAAATAACTGGACAAGGACCAAAAGATTAATTCTCAGCAAGTCTTGATGCAAAAAATTAGATATAGGCAAAAAAGTATTAAAATGAGAGGCCTAGTGGAACAGGCAGGCAAATCCCTTCTAGAAAGACTTGGAGCAATATTTGCTAAATATCTGGGAATTTCAGAACAATTAATGGATGGTTATATTGAACAGGCCTTCAGAATTAATTCCAAATTCACCAGAGAAAGGAAAAGACCAAGAGATGTAATTCTAAATCTTACCAACACAAGAATTAGGGATAAAATCATTCAACAAACATTTAAAGAAGGACTGATTGTTGACAGTAATGAAATTGAGATCTTTAAAGACACACTGCAGCAAATTTTGAAACAATGACAGGAATATAAATTCCTTGCCCAAGCTTTGAGAAGGATGAATATAAATTACCGATGGGAAAAATTAGAAGGGTTATCTTGTACATACAATTAGAAAAGATATAGAATTAACACAATTGACAAAGCTAAAGAGTTTTACAAAAAAATTAACGTAAGGAAAAAAGAAGAAACAAAACTGGACAGCACATCAAAGGACAATAATACAAAGGAACAAGACAAAGAAGAAGAGGAAAGCTTAAACGATCCAATAGAACCAGAATTATTAGAAGAAGAGTATTCCATATCATAGAAAAATTAAACTATGATATTACAATATTGGAATAAACAAGAATTAAAAGGAATGAAAGCTTTTATCTCAGAAATCCCAAACTTGGACAGCTTTTTTATTCTGCTTCTGACAAAAAGAGAAGAGGTATAGCTATATATATAAATAAAAAATGGCCAGCTGAAGAAATATACAACGATAATAAAGGACACTATGTAGTAGTTGAGGTTCAACTATTAAATACAAAATTGACTATTGTTGGTTTATATGCACCCCTGGAGAAGCAAGGATTTTTTTTTAAAGAAGTTAATAAAAATTTAATAAACTTAAATAGAAGAAATCTATTGATTATAGGAGACTTTAATGGGGTTATTGATCCTCATAATGATAGATCTTCCAAAAAAAAAAAGATAAAAGACAATCAAGGTAGACTTCCCCAAACTTTTTTTGAATTGATGGATGAGCACACACTAATTGATATGTGGACACACAACTATGGGTTCTCTAAGGGTTTTACTTTCTACTCAGATAGACATCAGTCTTTGTCAAGGATTGACATGGCACTGATATCTAAAGAGGTTCTACCTGGTGTTAAAAGGGTGGAAATCAAACCAAAGTTGATTTCGGATCATAATATAATTCAATTAGAGTTATATAATCCCAAGAAAGAATATGTATGGAAATTAGATGAAACCTTACTCAACGATGAGGTATTTATAGGGAAATTGAAAACTGATCTGAAGAATTATTTTAGAGAAAACACCACGATAGATATTAAAATAAAATCGATATGGGAAACTAATAAAGCAGTGGTAAGGGGCTTACTAATACAGAGAGCTATAGAAAAACAAACAAACAAACAAGACAGCATAAGAGAGATTTCAGAAAAGATGAAAGAGGAAGAGGAAGAACTTAGGAAGAAACCAACTGACGGAAAGATAAAAATGGAAATACAAATTCTACGAAAGGTATTACAAGCCCAAATTACAGATGAAATAGCAAAAAAGTTAAAAATAGCCAGACAATCCCACTTTGAACATACAAACAAAGTTGGTAGATGGTTAACTTACAAAATAAAGAAAGAAAAAGAAAGGAAGATTATAACCAAAATAAAACACAAGAACCAACAGTTAACCACCCAGGAAGAGATACAATTTTTTTTTAACAGAATATTTTGCCAATTTATTTCATGAACCAGATAAGGACACTGTTGAAAAAGTGCAGAATTATTTAAAAGACAAAAACATATTTAAGATCTCGCAATAACAAAATGAATTGTTAAATGAACCAATTAAGATACAAGAAATAAGAGATGCTATAAAACATTTAAAAGAAAATAAGTCACCGGGTCCAGATGGTTTCAAGGCTAAATATTACAAGATTTTTGTAGAAGAGATAGTACAGCCACTCCAAAGATTGTTCAATCAGATTCCTAAAGAAGGCATACCAGATTCTTGGAAAAAATCCAATATAGTATTAATACCCAAAGAAGGGAAGGACCCAGAGAACATAGCAAATTATAGACCTATCGCTTTACTTAACATTGATTAGAAGATCTATACAAATATTTTGTCCAAAAGACTTAAAGATATTTTAAAAGGAAAAATTCAGTTGGACCAAAATGGATTTCTTTCTGGAAGATATATTAGAAATAACACGAGGGAAATACCGAACCTGATTGAGTATTATCATATACATAATGAGAAACAAATGGCCATGATGTTTGTCAATGCAGAAAAAGCGTTCGATAATCTGAGATGGACCTTTTTGTTTGAATGTATTAGAGCGACAGGGATGGAAGTATACTTTGTAGATAGTTTGCAACAAATATATAAATCACAATCTGCTCACCTAATCATCAACAGAAATTTATCTTACGAATTTCAACAGGAAAAAGGGACAAGGCAAGGCTGTCCCGTCTCGCCTTTATTGTTTATTATTTCATTGGAAATTTTAATTAACAAGATAAAAGACAATAATAAAATAAGAGGAACTAAAATTAATGGAAATGAGAGTAAGATTAAAGCCTTCGCTGATGACCTTGTAATAATATTAGAAGATCCAATCAATAACATCAAAGAGGTCCTAACAGAAATTCACGAATTTGGTGAACAATCAGGTTTCAGATTAAACAAAGATAAAACTCAAATTTTGACAAAGAACATGAGAAAGGAAGAAGAAGAAAAACTTAAGGAAATATCTGGTTGTTGTGTGGCAAAGAAGGTAAAATACCTCGGTATATCACTTACAAATAAAAATGTAGACCTGTTTGAGAATAACTATAAGATAGTGTGGGAAAACATTCAATTAGATCACCAAAGATGGGGAAAAAAGAATATTTCCTTTTATGGATGCATTGTCATTGTTAAAATGATGATTCTTCCTAGAATGCTCTACTTGTTTATGAATATACCAATTATAACAACAAAAAAAAAAAAATACAGCATTTTCAAGCTGAAACAAAGATTTAAGGAATTTCATCTGGCAAGGTCGAAAACCAAGAATTAAATGGCAGGTATTACAGGACAACATACTAAGAGGAGGTTGTGCTCTTCCTAACCTAAAATTATACTATCAAACCACATCTATGTTGTGGATCCAAGATTGGATTAAATTAGAAAATCATAAATTATTAAACCTAGAAGGAACATTATTAAGGTTTGGTTGGCACGCCTACTTATGTTACAACAAAGAAGCAATTAATAAAGACTTTAACAACCATTGTGTAAGGGGTGCTCTAATTAAAACCTGGAAAGAAATTAAAATGAAATTTTATAGAAAAAATACCCAAGAAGCATTTTATGGAAGATGGAGAGACAATAAATGGATTAAATATAGAGATCTTATTATAAGAGACCCACACGATAATTTGAATTTGAAATCTCGAGAGGTATTGAATGTAAATCCAGACTGGAAAATAGATTGGTTTAATTACTTGCAAATAGAGAAAAAAATCAAAGAAGATTTGAGAAAGGAAGGTATAGAAATGGAAATGAATCAAATAGATAAAATTCTCTGGAGTGAAGAAAAAGGGAAAATCTCCCAATTCTATAATCTATTGCTGGAAAGAGAATGTGAATCGGAAATAGTTAAGAGCTCAATGATAAAATGGGCCAGAGATATAGGACATAATATAACTTTAGAAAAATGGGAATCTGCAAGAAAAAAAAAACTCAAAAATTTACCATATCTCAGAATCTCAGAGAAAAATATTTTAAGATAGCAAATAGATGGTATTTAACACCAATTAAGATAAAGAAAATTCAACGATGTAAGATAGATAGGTGCTGAAAGTGTCACAAAGAAGTCGGATCATTATACCATATGTGGTGGACCTGCCCTCGAGTTAAGGAATTTTGGATTATCTTATACCTAGTAACAGCGGCCAGGCTACTGATAGCCAAGAATTGGAAGCAGGAAAAGGTTCCTGAACTTATTGATTGGAAATTAAAGGTTGCGGATATGAAGGAGCTTGATATCTTAACATCTATAATGAAAAATAAACAAATAAAGAAAATAAAGAAAGAATGTGCTTATATTGAAGATATTTGGAAAACTTAAGAAGATAGCATAACTAGGTTAAAGTGAAACATACACATATGTAAGGATGAATATAAGATTAAAGGATAACAGAAAGAAAAAGGGAATGAAGAATATCAACAGAAATTAGAAGGAAGTGAAAATTACAAGGGATTAAACAATTAAACTTTTTTTAAATATAAAAGTTCAAAACTCATAATAGAGGAAAGCTATTATACTTTATAATTATATATATTATAATGTTAGAAGTGTATATTGGGCTAAAGGGTTTAATATATATGTTGTTTAAGAGGGTTCAAATGATAGTAAGACTTTAACTTCTCCGAGTCAAATAAGTAGAAAAAGGAAGTCATAAATTGAAATGTGAAATAAGCTTTTCTTTTCCTGTGAAGAAATAAGGAATTTATAATGCAATGTATTTAAGAGTCAGGATGATGTAAATCTACTTTATTTGTTTTTCATAACATTATGGAATGTAGGAATATGAATTTGAATAAGTGTACAAGTGATTGAACTTTATATTTAATTTCATGTTTTATTTGTAAAATTTTAAAAACATAATAATAAAAAATGACTTCCAGCTCATTTCTGACTGCAGTCAGCAAGTCTACCATACAATTATTTTTTAGTAATTAATTTCCATTTATATTAATATACTTTCCTGATCCTTAGGAAAGAATTAATATTTAAACATCAAAACCATAATTGCACTGTCTCCCAATCTTATTTTTTAATGTAATCTATAACAGGTTGCCATGTTCTCATAAACAGTGGAGTTGAAATTTCTTTTATCAAGTTGTTCAATTTATCTGATGTAGCAAGATCCATTAATTTTTCTACCCACTTTTCAACATTAAGAATTTCCTTCTGCTTCCAATATTTTGCATATAGTACTTTTGCAGCTGTAATCGTATAACAAATCAGAGTACTATTCTCTCTTTCTCATTTCTCGCCATAATCAATAATATTTAAAAGAAAAAAAATCAGGTCTAAATCTGTTTTCAGAATCTATTTTTTCCATCTTCCCTATTTTAACCAATTTTTGTTTTGCTCATTTACATGACCATATTCGTAGTAAAAAAGATCCAATAGATGTGTTGCATTTCCAGCATTTGTTGTTTGTATTTTTAAAAATATTTTGGCCAACTTGTCTGGGATGAGGTACCACCTATGCATCATAGAATCATAGAATCATAGAGTTGGAAGAGACCACAAGGGCCATCCAGTCCAACCCCTGCCATGCAGGAACTCCCAATCAAAGCATCCCCGACAAATGGCCATCCAGCCTCTGCTTAAAGACCTCCAAGGAAGGAGACTCCACTACTCTCCGAGGGAGTGTGTTCCACTGTCGAACCGCCCTTATTGTCAGGAAGTTCCCCCTAATGTTGAGGTGGAATCTCTTTTCTTGCAGCTTACATTCATTGTTTCGGGTCCTAGTCTCTGGAGCAGCAGAAAACAAGCTTGTTCCCTCCTCAATATAACATCCCTTCAAACATTTAAACACGGCTATCATATCACCTCTTAACCTTCTCTTCTCCAGGCTAAACATCCCCAGCTCCCTAAGTCGTTCCTCATAAGGCTTGGTCTCTAGACCCTTCACCATTTTAGTTGCCCTCCTTTGGACACTCTCCAGTTTCTCCACATCCTTTTTGAATTGTGGTGCCCAGAACTGGACACAGTATTCCAGGTGAGGCCTGACCAACGCAGAATAGAGTGGCACTATTATCATTTTAAAATAATTCTCTTTAAGGCCATAACTATATGCAAATTTTAAACCCTTGGACCATACTTTGTCCCATTGTTCTAATTGGATATTATGGCTGACATTCCTCACACAGATCACCATACACTCTTCAACCTTTTTCTCCTCTGTTTCAAATCTTCACAGTAATTTGTCATTTTTTTATTTTTTTTTTTTTTTTGCCAGAGTGTGATTTTCTTCCACAGTTATCATTTATGGTCCTGTATTAAATAGCAAAGCCAATCACTTTCGGCAAGGTGTATTTATCAGAGCTGTTATTGCTTTCACTAGGAACAATGATGGCTAAAAGTACTTATTCTAACTATCATAATTCTGAGGGAGATATGATCCAACTTTTATTATTTAAGACTTCCTTAGGCTGATTCTCCCCCCCCCCCCCCATTTTCAAATGTTCTAGTATTTGAACATAAAGACTTGGGTGTCACTAGTCTATGTGTTAGTGATAAAGGATTGATTAGATGTAGGGCACCAGCTTCTGTTTGTGTCAAGATAGCAGACGGCACTTTGCAAATAAAGTGAGTTAGAGCCTCTCTGACTTGGATGCTGTAGTTGATACAGTGCCAGTGGATGTAACCTTGGAACCTGTCTATCCAGCATTAATGGATACTTTTCAATTTGTGCAGCCTGATGATGTGGCAGGATCCTTCGAGAAGTGAAAGCCACCACAAGTGTCTTAGATTGTTGTCCTTCTTGGGTTATTAAATAGGTGAGAGGGGGATGGCTGAGTGGGTGAAGGAGGTAGTCAATGCCTCCCTACAACAAGGCTGAGTCCCAACGTGCCTAAAAGAGACAGGTGTGAGATCTTTGTTGAAAAAGTCATAAGGAATAATTATTGGTGAGTGTCTAACCTACCATTTTTGGGTAAGGTATTGGAACGTATGGTGGTTTCCCAACTCCGGGGATTTCTGGACGAAATGGAGTATCTAGATCCATTTCAATCTAGTTTCAGGCCTGGCTATGGAACAGAGACAGTTAGTTGCCTTGGTGGATGACCTATGCTTGACTCCCTGGCCATTGGCCTGTGGGTCCCTCAGGGTACTGTTTTGTCACCTATGCAATTCAATATATACATGAAACTGCTGGGAGAGGTCATTCGGAGTTTTGGGATGTGCTGTCATCAATATGCAGATGACACTCAACTCTACTACTCCTTTCCACCTCAGTCCACGGACGCTGTCCTGGTCCTAAACCAGTGTCTGTCATCAGTAATGGACTGGATGAGGGCAAACACATTATAACTTAATCCAGACAAGATGGAGGTTCTCCTGGTCAGTCAGAAGACAGATCAGAGACTAGGGATCCAGCATGTGTTACATGCCTTCTGAAGATGCTGCTGTGGCCAGGCTGTTAACTGGGGTAATAATAATAACAATAATAATAATAATAATAATAATAATAATATTTTTTTATTTATAACCCGCCCCTCTGCTCAGCAATCGGGGCAGCGTACAACAGATTAAAAATACAACAAATAAAAACATTCCATCCTCCCCTCCCTAACTACCCACCCCTTAAAACAGGATTAAACTATTAAAGAATTAAAATCAGAATTTGTAAATTAAAACAAAAGACAGTACTGTCCCATTAGCCTGCTGATGAAGATAACGGGAGGAATAAGTAGTTGATCACCTCCAAATTTTGCTGGGTAGTTATTCCGGGAAGGCCTGCCGGAAGAGATCCATCTTTACCGCCTTTTTAAAGGTGGCAAGAGTGGTAATAAAGCGGATCTCATCCGGCAGGCCATTCCAAAGTCTGGGAGCGGTTGCCGAAAAGGTCCTCTGGGAGGTCTGCAAAAGCCTGGTCTTCATAGGCTGCAGCAGATTCCTCCCAGAGGAACGGAGTGTGTGGGGGGATCATACGGGGAGAGGCGATCCCTAAGATAAGATGGACCCAAGCCATGTAGGGCTTTAAAGGTTAAAACCAACACCTTGTACTGTGCCCGGAAACTAATTGGCAGTCAGTGGAGGGACTTTAGCACAAGTGTTATGTGCTCCCTCCTAGATGTTCCAGTGATAAACCTGGCTGCCATATTTTGTACTAACTGCAGTTTCCGGGTTAAGCACAAGGGTAGCCCCATGTAGAGTGTGTTACAGAAATCCAGATGTGAGGTTACCAAAGCATGTACCACAGTTTCCAGATCCCTCATGTCCAGATAAGGGCGCAGTTGGCGTATCAGCCGAAGCTGATAACAGGCGCTCCTGACCACCACATTCACCTGACTAGTCATGTGAAGCGATGAGTCTAGGAGCGCCCCCAAACTGCGAACACAGTCCTTAGAGGAGAGTGTGATTCCATCCAGGACTGGAGACTGTATTCCCAGATCTGGTTTCGGGCCTGTGACTGTGAGTACCTCCGTTTTGTCTGGATTCAACTTCAATCTGTTTTTCCTCATCCAATCCATTACCGCTCTTAGACAGTCATTAAGAGGAGAGACGCCATCTGAAGTCTGAGACGATGATCTGGTCATGGAGAGATATATCTGGGTGTCATCAGCGTACTGAAGACACCGTGCTCCATGCCTCCAAATGATCTCACCCAGCGGCTTCATGTAAATATTAAATAGCATCAGGGACAGGATGGCGCCCTGAGGGACACCACAATTAAGCTCAATTTTTGACGAGCAGCTGTCCCCGAGCCTCACCCTCTGGGATCTGCCCGAGAGGAAGGAACAGAACCACTGCAAAGCAGTGCCTCCAATTCCTAACTCTCTCAGGCGATCCAAGAGGATGGCATGATCTATGGTGTTAAAGGCCGCTGAGAGATCCAAGAGCACCAGCAGGGTCACACTACCCCTGTCGATACCCAGGCGGAGGTCATCGGTCAGAGCAACCATGGCAGTCTCCACTCCATATCCTGTCCTGAAGCCGGTTTGAAATGGATCAAGATAATCGGTTTCATCCAAGACTGCTTGGAGTTGGGAAGCAACTGCCCTCTCAATCACCTTGCTCAAAAAAGGGAGCAAGGAGACTGGTCTGTAGTTATTTCTATCCAGGGGATCCAGTGAAGGTTTTTTCAGGAGTGGCCTAACCGCCGCCTCCTTCAAACTAGATGGTACATTACCTTCCCTGAATGACACGTTGATTGTGTCCTGAAAGAACACTTTCAACGCGTCCCTGCCCGGACGACCAGCCACGATGGGCAGGGATCGAGGGGGCAAGTCATCTTCCTCACCATTCCAAGCAGCTTGTCCACATCATCGGTACTCACAGATCAGAATTGATCCAGTAAATTGCCATCAACAGAGTTGCTGGATACCTCATCTGCGGATTCTGCCAGAACACTGGCGTCCAAGTCGGCTCTTATCTGAGAGATTTTATCTGCAAAGTAAGCATTAAATGCCTCACAGCAGGCTGTCGTAGGGTTAAGTAGGGGACCTGGCACAGGAGGAACCCTCGTCAACTCCCCCACCACCCTAAACAGCTCTGCCGGGCGAGATTCCTCAGACGCAATAAGTGCAGAACAGAAAGATTTCTGCGCTGCACGTAAAGCCTCCCTATAGGAATCAAGCTGCTTCCTATGGTGAGTTCTATCGGATAGGAGGCGAGTCTTTCGCCACTCGCGCTCTAGTCGTTGTCCAGCTCGCTTCATTCTCCTAAGTTCCTCTGTGAACCAGGGTTTACGATTAGAAGCGAGCTGGAAAGGAATCTTGGGAGCGATTTTGTCAACAGCCCTGGTGAGATCGGTGTTCCAAGTATTCACCAGGGCTTCAACAGAATCACCGGCGTTACCGACCATTAAACCCTCTAAGGCCTTCTGGAAACTAATAGGTTCCATGTGCCTTCGAGGGTGGACCATTCTATCGCATGGTGGGGCAATAGTGACCTTTAGGTTACAGAGACCACCCAAGTCCCCTCTTGAAACAGCTCCACTGGCTGCCAGTCTGTTTCAGGGCACAATTCAAGGTGCTAGTTATGAGACTATATGGCTCAGGTCCAGGCTATTTGGCAGATTGTATCTCCCTCTATGAGCTGGACAAGACTCTGAGATCCTCAGGAGAGGCCCTTCTCTCCATCCCACCTCAATTGCAAGCACAGTTGGTGGGGACACAAGAGAGGGCCTTTTCCATGGCTACCCTTAGAATGTGGAACTCCCTGCCCCGGAGAGCCAGAATGGCCCCCTCTTTATTATCCTTCCAATGGCAGGCAAAGACCTTCCTGTTCAGACAGGCATTTGGAATAGAAGTTGTTTGTTTTTTTTAAAAAAAGAACTTTGGCTGGGTTTTGCATTCTTTTAAATCTATTTTAAACACTTGTATCTTTAAAATATATTTTATTCTTTTATATGCTATCTGTTTTAATATTGTAATAATTTAATTCTGTTTTAATGTAACATGTCTCTCTGTTTTTAATTGTACTGTTTTAATCTTGTAAGCTGTTCTGAGTCCCAGTTTAGGGAAAAGAGCGGGATAATAATAATAAAAATAAAAATAATAGCAATAATAGCTCAATTAGGTCAGATACTCCTGTAATGTATCTGTGTTTCCAAACTTCTATCTTGGTAATCAGGAAGTTTGAAAGACACATCACAGACTGTTGTTGTTTTCCATCTTCTGGATTTCTAATACACAATCATAGACTCATAGAGTTGGAAGAAACCACAAGGGTCACCAATTCCAACCCACTGCCATGCAGGAACAATTAAAGCACCCCCACCAGATGGCCATCCAGCCTGTTTAAAAATCTCCAAAAAAGGGAGATTCCACCACACTCCTAGGGAGTGTGTTCCACTGTCAAACTGTCAGGAAGTTCTTCCTAATGTTGACGTGGAATATCTTTTCCTGTAGTTTGAATCCATTGCTCCAGATCCTATTCTCAGAAGCAGCAGAAAACAAGCTTGCTCTATCTTCAACATGACACCCCTTCAAATATTTAATCATATCACCTCTTAACCTTCTCTTCTCCAGGCTAAACATACCCAGCTCCTTTAGTCTCTCCTCATAAGGCATGGTTTCCAGACCCTTTACCATTTTGATCGCCTTCCCCTGGACACACTCCAGCTTCTCAATATCCTTTTTGAATTGTGGTGCCCAGAACTGGACACAGTTTTGCAGGTGAGGCCTGATCAAAGGAGAATAGTAGCACTATTACTTCCCTTGATGTAGACACTATATGTCTATTGATGCAGCCTAGAATCGCATTGACTTTTTTAGCTCCTGCATCACACTATTGACTCATATTCAACTTATGGTCTACTAGGACTCCTAGATCCCTTTCATATGTCATCTTGTTAAGCCACATGTCCCCCATCCTATGTCCATGCATTTAATTTTTTCTGCCTTACATTTCTCCCTTTTGAAATTCATTTTGTTAGTTTTGGCCCATCTTTCTAATTTATTAAGGTAATTTTGAATTTTGATCCTGTCCTCTGCGGTATTAGCTACTTCTCCTAATTTGGTGTCATCAGCAAATTTGATGAGCATGCCTTCTATTCTTTCATGCAAGTCATTGATAAAGATGTTGAATAGAACCGGGCCCAGGACAGAACCCTATGGCACCCCATTGGTCACTTCTCTCCAAGATGAAAAGGAGCCATTGCTGAGCACCCTTTGGGTTTAGCTAGTTAACCAATTACAAATCCATCTAACAGTTTCATCGTCTACCTCACATTTTACTTGCTTGTTTGCAAGAATATCATGGGGGACCTTATCAAAGTCCTTACTGAAATCAAGATATGCTATATCCACAGCATTCCCTTCATCTACCAAGCTAGTAATCGTATCAAAAAAAAAAAAAAAAAAAAAAAAAGGCAATCAGATTAGTCTGGCATGACTTGTTTTTGAGAAACCCATGTTGACTTTTTGTGATTATGGCACTCCCTTCTAAATGTTCACAGACTCTGTTTAATGATCTGCTCTAGAATCTTTCCTGGTATTGGTATCAGACTAACTGGGCAGTAATTGTTGGGATCATCTAGTTTAAAGTGTATGAATAAATTGCACCCAACTTTTCACTAGAGTTGGCTCTCTGATACCAAGCTACCTGCTGCTGTGAACATCTTCCTCCTGTTCAAACTCATCAACTCAAAGCTGGAAACACAAGAAACCATATTCATACAGTTGTCTGGTGCTCTTTGGAGAACTGTAGGCCCATTAATCAAATGGTATGCACTCATCCATGGTTGTGTCTATTTCCCCCTCCTCCCATTTCTAATAGAAAAAAAAACATAAGCAAAATACGTGACTGCTAAATAATCAAGAGATACTTTTATGGCTATAATGTTGAAGCCATGCCTTCAGTTTTATTATTTACCAGGCATGGGAGCAGGTATGCTAGACAGCAGACCTTAATGTTAAACAGACTGTAGCACTGTGTGGCATGTGCAATTACACTCAGGAAAAAAGAATGGTGTGCCATCTTTTGTCACATAGCAAAGGAGTATAGCCTGACATCTAAAACATTGTGAGACATTCAAAATGCTTCTTCCAAATGTCAAAGAGTATTTTTGGCTTTCCAGCATTTTATCACATGCTGGAGAGGTACATAGTGAAGCCCCATTGAGTTATTCTTAGAAACGTTACTTGACATAACCAATATGTTCGTCATTGTATATATCATTTATTTATATACAGCAGTTATTTATAGCCTCTTAACAAACAGGGTCCCCAATGCAATGCACAATCAATAAAAACACTTTAAAAAGATAAAAACTTAAAAACAAACAAAAACTTTAAAAGACAATTGAAAACACAGGTAGAGCCCTATGTGTACCCACCAACCTAGCTCAATGAGATGGTGGAATACATAACAGCTTCTGCTGATATTCTTAACATTTTGGGCAGGCTCATATGGGAGGAGATAGTCTTTCAGATATGCTGGTCACAAGATGTTTAGGGCTTTGGCTAAGTCTTTAAAAAAATCACAGTGAATTTTGTCATTGACCTAAGTGTTATGTGGGTTTCACCCAAAAGCTGCCAAAGATTTCTGCAGTGCAGAAATCTTTCTGTTCTGCACGTATTGCATCTGCAGAATCTCATCCGGCAGAGCTGTTTAGGGTTGTGGGGGAGTTGATGAAAGTTCCACCTGCGCCAAACCCCCTACTTAACCCAACGATGGCCTGCTGTGAGGCGTTCAACATCCACTTTGCAGATAAAATCTCTTGGATAAGAGCTGACTTGGACGCCAGCGTTTTGGCAGAACCCATAGATGAGGTATCCAGCAACTGCGTTGATGGCAATTTACTGGATCAGTTTCAATCTATGAGTACCGATGATGTGGACAAGCTCCTTGGAAGGGTGAGGAAGATGACTTGCCCCCTCGATCCATGTCCATCATGGCTGGTTGTCTGGGGGGGGGGATGCGTTGAAAGTGTTCCTTCGGGATATTGTCAATGCGTCCTTCAGGGAAGGCACTGTACCATCTTGTTTGAAGGAGGCGGCGGTTCATCCATCAATAGAGCTTAACTGTGACATCCCTCAAGGTGCCATCCTGTCCCTGATGCTATTTAACTGCTGGGTGAGATCATTCTGAGGCATGGAGCTTGGTGTCATCAGTATCCAGATATATTTCTCCATGACTAGATCATCGTCTCAGACTTCAGATGGCATCTCTCCTCTTAATGACTGTCTCAGAGCGGTAATGGATTGGATGAGGAAAAACAGATTGAAACTGAATCCAGACAAAACGGAGGTACTCACAGTCACAGTCCCGAAAGCAGATTTGGAAATACAGTCTCCAGTCCTGGATGGAGTCACACACTCCTCTAAGGACTGTGTTCGCACTTTGGGGGTACTCCTTGATTCGTCGCTCCACATGACTTGTCAGGTGAATGCAGCGGTCAGGAGTACCTGTTATCAGCTTTGGCTGATACGCCAACTGCGCCCTTATCTGGATATGAGGGATCTGGAAACTGTAGTACATGCTTTGGTAACCTCATGTTTGGATTACTGCAATGCACTCTACATGGGGCTACCCTTGTGTCTAACCCAGAAACTGCAACTGGTGCAAAACATGGCAGCCAGGCTAATTACTGGAACAGCTAGGAGGGAGCACATAACACCGGTGCTTAAATCCCTCCACTGGCTGCCGATTAGTTTCCGGGCACAGTACAAGGTGTTGGTTTTAACCTTTAAAGCCCTACATGGCTTGGGTCCATCTTATCTTAGGGACCGCCTCTTCCCGTATGATCCCCCGGTCACTCTTAGGTCCTCTGGGAGGAATCTGCTACAGCCAATGAAAACTAGGCTGTCTCAGACCTCCCAGAGGGCCTTCTCTGCTACCGCTCCCAGACTTTGGAATGGCCTGCCGGACGAGTTCCGTCTTATCACTAGTCTTGCTGTTTTTAAAAAAGCAGTAAAGACAGACCTCTTCCGGCAGGCCTTCCCGGAATAACTGTTGTTTGATGGGAGATGAGTTTTTTATTTGGTTTCATTATTCCAATTCCATGTTTTATTGTTTATTGTCTTTTGTCATATTTTATTGTTGTATTTTAACTTTCTTTTCTAGTTTAATTCTGTTTTAAGGGGATGGGAGGGTGGGATTATGGGACAAGGGAATGTTTTAACTTGGCCGTTTTAATATGTTGTAACCCACCCCAATTGCTCTGCAGAGGGGCGGGCTATAAATAAAAAATTATTATTATTATTATTATTATTATTATTATTATTATTATGGTCTGCATAAATGTTTTTAGGGTTTTTTGCATTAGATAACATGGCTAAACAACAGAAAATGTTGAAAGTAGGCTTCTTTTCTTATTTTTGCAGAACAGTAAGATTATGCTATATTGCGATTAATTATACTAGCTCAGTTAAATCCAATTTATCCAACATTTTTCAACTGGATTATGGATTTTCAAAAGGCAGTATATCTATTGGTGCACCCTAGATGCTGGTGACAAAATAGCCAGGAAGGGCTATTTCTCCTCCTTGTGATCTTTCCTGAGTTGTCTGCCAGGTCACCAATCCAAATACTAAAGTAGTTGGACCTTTAGTCTGATCCATCCACTAAGCTTTGATGTTCTTATGGGAGCTGAATAAAACATGTCTCATTAACAATTGATAATTTCCTGTTTTATTTCTGAATGAACAGAGCAGGTGACTGATTGCCTTGATAAATTGCTAAATCCTTTCTCCAAACCACCTTACTTTACCTCCTAATTTTTCATTAAATTAGGAACCATTGTCCCTTACTATCCAAGACCTAGTTTTGAGAAAACAATGTTAGGAAGACTCTCCCATCCTTTCCCTATTGTAGTCCAGACACATAATTATTTACACATAGCTATCTCTTGAATTGCATACACTTTTTATCTCTCTTTGGAGAACACAAGTTTAGAAGGAACCAAATCATTATTGAAGGGTAACCTTTGAAGAGGTTAGAAGAAAGTGTTATCTTGTTTGTCTTAGTCTTTGCCTTTGTTAAACTTAGCTTCTTACTAAATGGTGGGTCATAATAAAACAACAACACAGAGGGAAAGCTTGAATTAATGATGTGGGAATGATGAATGAGCTATTCATTCAAAGCTTCCTTTTGGTTGGGGAAACAAAGACCTGTGTGTGAGCTATTTTCTGGGCAGCTGGATGATAGGTCAAAGCAATGTCATTTTAGTACTATGGAAGAGTTCCTTCCAATGGCAGGAAGGAATGTCATAATATGAGTCAGATGCATGTCTGTTTTGGGCCACAGTTCTGAACAAGCACCTGGAAAACACAAGAAACACCATTTCCAAAGCCTCAAAACCCAGTTCACATATTTAATTGGCAACATTTCCCATGAACTCCAGTAGCAAAAAAAAAAATTGAAGATGTCCAGGAGAGTACACAAATTAGGCTACAAAGTTTCAGCAGCCACCAGCCAGCCCTCCTTTTTGCCTGTCGCTTTCATGCTTTACATATTTTATATGTTGTTAGTGAAAGCTAGTGAGGTGTGGTATTTCCAGAACAATTTTCTGAAAAGCTGTGAGATTTTTCTCAAGAGGTCTTCAAGAAAGCACAGTAATGCTAACCAAATTACTAGGTAAATTTACATCCTTGTTCATTAATGTGCAAAATGTTGATGTACTAATGGGCTATTTTTAAAAATCTTTTTATCTTATTTTGTATATTATGCTTTTAAATTGTTTGCACAATATTCAAAGCATTCCATTTTTCAGATGGTCTGAAAGTATGAACATAGATAGACAGACTGACAGACAGACAGATAGAATAAAAAATCAGGTTTGTTTGCATCTTTGCTATGTCAAAGAAAAAGATGGAAATTCCCACTATGGAAAAGCCTCTTATTATCCCAACTGAGGAGATGATAGTACAAAGTACTATTAGAATAAAATACAAACAATTTACATGTATTATGAATACTGCTTGATTCTTGCTTATTCAGATGAATGATTATGGCCTACTGCCAACATCAGGCTGGCACTAAATCGCTAATACAATGGAACACTCTTCTCCTACCATCCTTACTGTCACTGGAGGCATCACCTGAAAGGAAGCTCAATGGGGTTCTGAGCTTTCTATTAGAACATAATTTTGGAGTTCATGGAGGACTGCCAAGTGGAGGAGAAATTACCTTCTCCCAGTTCTGCTGATGGAAGCAAGTCCATCATCATTTCAACACAAATGTCCAGCAAGTCAAATTCATACTTTGCCATTTCTTTTCTGTAAACGTATCAGACATTCAGTACACAGATACTTATTTCTGCAGTTGTTACTAGGTAAACAAAACCAATAGGCTCTTTTGTTTGGTTTTAACAAAACTGCAACCAATCAGCAGCAGAGGATTTACCCCTTGGTTACATATTTGATAGGAAAAGAAGCACCTATGTGTATTTTTGAAAGGGAATAATTGCAGGACCAAACAGGTCAGTTTCTTATTAATGAGATACAACCCCTTTAACTCTAGGCTTCTCAACTAGCCCAAAGCAGTTCAGTAGGTAGGAACAAAAAGTCATTAACATCTGACAGTTGCTCAATGACCTATGTAAAATGAGTTGATATTCTCAGTCTAGTACATAAAACACCAGAATAATCAGTGTTAATTCACACCCTTGTTGGCAGTCTCAGCACAGAGGCCAAAGCTTGAATTGGCATGAAAATTAAGCTGCCCTATCAGCCACAGAGGTCTTTTCAGGTCATGGCTGAACTGCATTAGCTGGCTAGAATAGTGGTATTTGTACTACTAACACTGTTTCATCTGCAGGGGCTCTGGTGAATAAAGCAGGGACTTTCCTCATTGTTTTCCATATGGCTGCTAATAAAGAAGCCCAGACTTGGAATAGCAGGGGGTGGAATTAGAAAAACAAACTGGTTTTATGGAGGTCTAATGCTGACCTTCTCAGAAGTGCAGGTTATCAGTGTTAATATTCATATAGAATGTGTTCTACAGTATAGCTAAGCTACAAAGAGTATCTTGTGGATGATGGTCAAATTTGACAAAATGAGTAATTAACATTTTGTGTGTTGAAGTCCAAATGTTGTGATTTCAGTATGTGTTGCTAGCTGATATCTCCATTGCAGCAACCCATTTTTAATCTAATGTGTGATTGATTATTGTGTAGAACCACTGATGTCTGGGCCTTTTACATGTAAGAATAATATCTGCAATTAAACTGAAAAGCTCTAGGCCTTTACCTTGAATGTCAACTGTGTTTGTGTTGTCCACTGCATAAGAAAGAGATAGAAATGCTTTATTAGCATCTTCACTTATATTCATACAGAAAAATGTCCATAACTGTATTTATGCTGGCCTAAGATATTTTTTGCTTGAAGCAGATCAACAAATGGAGTTCCTTTCAGTGCACCTACTCAAGTGAATGAGCACAGTATTCAAAGACAGCCATATTATTTCTGGCACATGAGGCAGAAAATCCTACAAAAGCTCCTCTCCCCATTTGAGACAATTAAAATGCATTAATATTTTTTTTTAAAAAGTAAACAATTTGTTACCCTTTTATGACTGTCTGGGTAGGCTGCTTCTTTCTGTCTCACAGTATTGCCAGTTTTGTTATAAACATTCAAGAGATCTGATTGAAGCAAAAGAAATCCTAGGATAGCTGTCATGGCTGTACTTTATTCATGACTAGTCATACAAAATATACATTATTTTTGGTGAGTTGAAATCATAAGATTTATACATGTCAATTTATCTCATAAGAAATATCCACTTTCTATTCATAAGAAATATCAACTGAATTCAATGGACATTACTCCTACATAAGTGTATACAAGTTTGCCACCTAAGATTTTTAAATGTATAATGCTATTTCAACATTCATTCTAAAGCAAGGAGATAAAAGTACAAGAAGCACAGAGAGAGTCTCACCATTGACTACTGGTACAACTACACTTCGGAAATAATGCTATTTGCCACCATTTTAACTGTCATGGCTCCATTCTACAGAATTCTGGGATTTATAGTTTGTTGAGGCACTAGCACTCTTTTGCAGAGAAGACTAAAGACCTTGTAAAACTACAAAACTTAGGATTCCATAGGAGGGAGCTACAGCACTAAAAGTGGTGTCAATTTCTACAGCATAGATGCACCCTTCAACACTAACATTAATTACATCAGTCTACATATTCTGTTGGATTCACTGGAACAACAGCAAGTCTGAACTTTCCAAGAGGCTGGGCTTAAAGTTGATTGACAGACCATAGGCAGAATATAGAAGAATTTGTAATGACAGCAGCCTTCTTTCACTTGGTGTTTCCTGTCTGAAAGTAATATCCCTTCTGTTGCCAAGCAACTGTAACAGGGAGGGATAGCCTTCTTGCTATATCAATCTTCATCTAGAATTGATAACCATATTTAATCTATTCACTAGATTAATAACAATCAACAAGTATATGACCTGTAGCATATGTTTGAGTTATAAATAAACCAGCTCCATTTCTGATATAAGACTTGCAGTTGGCTACAAAGCCAACATAGGGACTATGGCCAATTATTAACCAACCCAGTATATTTGCTCAGTTTAGATGTTTCAGTTAATTACTTATGGCTTAACTTTTTAACATATTACTTCTGTAAAGATTTGCTACTATCCAATGATAATCTAGTGGTGAAAAAGGATGACCATTGTTTTGAACTCGGCCATAAATTTCTCATTACAGTAGATGAGTTAGTTTGTTGTTGCAAATTGCCTATCTGGAAACCACACAGACAATCATGAAAAAAATGCTATTCTTCAAAATACAAAGCAGAGTGATGGTACGTGACTCCTAACAAAACTGCAAAGATTAAAGGTTTTGAGAAAGGGGAGTGTTGGAAATGCGGTAGAAATGAAGGATCCTTATACCACTGTTGATGGACATATCCGAAAGCTAAGAATTATTGGATAGGAATACAGGATGCACTACAATTTTTTTTTTAAAATACCTATTAAATTGGCTCCAGAATATTTCCTTTTAAATATAATAGAAGGAGTAAATGATAGAAAACATTTGAAATTTATTCTTTACGCGATAACAGCAGCCAGGATAGTATATGCAAGGAAGTGGAAAATGGAAACTTCACCGACATTAGATGAGTGGCTTGAAAAGTGTATGGATATGATGAGTCTTGACAAGCTAACACTGTGTTTGAACAATAGATAGATAGATACAATGAGGGTTGGGAGGAGGATTGGCAGTGTTTACTAGAATATTGTAAGAATAGAGACAACTAGAACAAACTAATGGAATCTTTGAGGAAGACTCAAATATAAAGGTGAACCATGATTGATATATAGAAAAAGAGATATGAACTAGAGTGACAAAAAGAGACGCTCAGTTTGTGTGAAAACTAATGGTTAAAGTAAAGAAATATATGAACAAGATAAAAGAATGACTGTAGGAATATTGATAGCTATAGGCTTAATGAGATTATTGAACTTACTCAAGGAACATACATAGTGACAGAAGATGGAGAATATGTTTATGTAAATGTATGTTTGTGTGTATGTTTGTTTATGTGTATTTGTTATAACTTAAAATAAAATAAAAAAATAAAATAAAACAACAAAAAACAAAAACAAAATACAAAGCAGAAAATATTTCCTTTATTCCCTATAATGGGCTGATGCAAACCAGACTAAAGGATCAATGAAAACCAGCCTAGGGGTGGAGTTTCCACATGCTGGCCACTTGACTCCATCCCTATTCCACCCCAATGATGCCATCATGTTGCATGCCCAACCGCACGGTGAGTGGCTTCTAGGCGCCCCGTTGGTGCAGCGTGCACACATGCTTCGTCAAAGGGGTGCAAAAGAGCCACAACAGTGGCTCTAAGGGCAGCTTTTTCCCGTCCCTAAAAGGAGTAGCATTTGCCCACTCTTTTTGGAGTGGCAAAAAGGAGAATCAGGGACACAGCGTGTGGTTGCCATGGCTCCAGTCTGGCACTCCCAGGGGTGGCATAGAGCCACCCCTTAGGGGCCATCTGCATCAGCCCTAAGTCAGATAATACTTTGTCACACTCCAAAGGAATTCATTCTTTTGGTTTGGATAAAGAACCATGACATATAACTTGGAATGTAGTTCAATACTGTGGACTAATTTAATTTTCTTTCATATTTTCTCTACCAGAGCCATTTTTCTCTCCCATATTGTTTGGTCTCAGGACTTTAAATGGTCAAGGTGGCTTCTGAAGAGAAATCTGAGTCATGCTTTTTTTGTGGGTAATTACTATATTGTCTTTAATCACTATTGCCAGTTTAAATGTAATTATGGCTTCTTTCTACATTAATAAACTAATTCAAATTAGAATACTTTGAGAAAGTTTTATCAGGTAATTGTCTTCTTGTTTTAACTAATCATCTTTCTTAGAGTGCACATTCCTAAAATTTAAAGCAGAGAACAATAAAAACATAATAAATTGTAACTGAGTTGTAGTTTAGACAATTTAACACATTACAGATACAGGGTACTTTGTTGTTGTAGTTAACTGCCTTCAAGTTGACTTCAACTTCTGGCAACCCTGTAAATGACGCTTCTCCAAGACACCTTGTCTTCAACAACACTGCTTAGTTCCTGCAGACTTAGGGCTTTGTCCTCTTTGCTTGAGTTTATCCACCTGGTGTGTGGTCCTCCTCTCTTTCTACTGCCCTCTATCTTTCTTAAATATTATTGTCTTTTCTGGTAAGTCATGTCTTCTCATGATGTGGCCAAAATATGACAGTCTCAATGTAATCATCTTGGCTTCTAGGGAATGTTCAGATTTGATTTATTTTTGCTCTTGTAGAATAAAGACTGTAAGCAGGGACTTCTTGTACAACTCAGGGCCAATGCAGACTGGCCTAAAGGGGTGGCATGGGCCATGGCAACTCGGGGCCATGGCAACTGCACGATGTGGCCTCAATCCTCCTTTTTGCCAGCTTTAAAAGAGCGGCAAAAGGCTGCCCTTTCAGCCATGGCAGCAGCTTTTTTGTGCCCTTTTGGTGTAGTGTGTGCGCACACTGCACCAACAGGATGTCTTAACTCTGCACACCATGTGAATGGGTGCGCAGCATCAGGACAGCATTGCGGTGGAGTCAGGGAGGCCAGTGTGCGACTGCCCAACCTCAGCTCCATCCCCAAGCGGGCCCTTTAGGCCGGTCTGCAAAGCCCCTCAGTCTCTTATCCCCTAGGCTACTTTGTAACATAAGGTGAAAGTTTCTAATGATTTATGACTTGAGGTGAAACACTAGGAAAACCATCATCATCATCATCATCATCATCATCATCATCATCATCTTCATCAAGCTAAATAAACTATCATCATTGTCAGCATCACCACCATCTAGCCTATATATACTGGCCAAGGCCAGCTTCTATAACATAGGTATATTTTCTTAAAATAAGAAAGACTGAGGTAGAAACTATTAAATACTTCAGCAAGAATCTATTACATTTTGGCTATCTCCAAGAGCAAAAAAAGTTCTTCTCAGAGGAATGTACGTGGAAAAGGTTATACTAGAATGGATAATTTACAGCAGTTTTTCAAGAAAGATTCATGAGTAGAAGCCTAGCTCTCTGCTCACAGATCATTCTTGCAAAAGCCATTTGTGTTCTATATTTTTCACACATATTCTACAGACATTCTTCCTTGGAGGAAAGAAAATGTGTTACTTTGGAACCTGGATTTTCTTTCCGACAAGTTTTAATTCCCAGACACTAGTCATGCACATCACACGGGTAGACACAAGTGTTTCAGGATCATTAAGCACTGCTAATTTTTCCTAATGAATTACAATTACAGAATCACCTGTGTTAAATCTTTTTTCTGCGCTTCCACCATGAAGAATTATTAGACCTTGACATTATTTAGTTTTTGACAAAACCACTTGATACTTGAAGGTGAACTGACAATTATGCTCTTGGCCCTGGTTTTAGTATATGCACCATATGGAGAAGAATGTTTTTGTAGCAAACTGCAGTTTTGTTTTTGCTTTTCCTTCCACAGGAAAAAAATGCAAGAAATGTATAACAGATAAGACAACCTCCAAGATTGTGGCCTGCTGGCCATGTTCTTCTGTGTCATAATGAATATATAATTATCTTATGCTCCATTACCTTAATATCTTTGAACATAAGCAGTATCTTGGAGGTGTCTGGTATAGGACTCTTTTCAGATGGAATTGCCTACAGGCAGAGCTCTTCATATCTAACACTTATACTTCAGCTAGTACATATTTTTGGTTGCCAAAATTGACGAGATATTATCATGTTCCTTTTTACAATGGCTCTGTTTCATTCTTGAGGGACAAGTTCAGAAGATGGTTCAGTTTCTTGGCCATGGGACTGTGGACTGTGATTCAATTATAGGAACCCTGTGGTTCTTTTTTGTGTGTCTTCCATTCTGTTCAACTTACAAATGAAAATGTTGCAAGAAATTGTTCAGATTTTTGTGGTCCTATGGCACTAGTATTCTAGAGGGGAAAAGGGATCTATTTCACTTTTCAACCTAATTATGGAGAATTCTCCCTCTCCCATACCATGGTTTGGCATCAGTAATGTACTGGCTTGGGGGGAGTGTGTAAAGTTTAATCTGGTCAGTAGAAAGGTAGATCAGGGAAGAGGGATTCCACCTGTGCTAGATGAGATTTCATCCCCTCTGAAGACAGAGGTTCACAGTTTGGGTTCATCCATGAGCCTAGATTCATCCATGAGCCTCAATATCCAGCCTTCTGTAGTGGCCAGAGTGCTTTTGAACTCTTAAAGTCAGTGTGTCAGCTTCACCTATTCCTAGAGATGTCTGATCTGCCCAGTGTAAAAAATGTTGTAGTCCAGTTGTGTGAATTGTCCAGCTCTTGAACCCCTCACTACCCTCCAGGGCCCCAGAATCCTCCCAATATCTTGTTCTCAAATCCCTGAGTTTGGGGGCAAGCCCTCTACTTCCAAAGGCTTCAGATATATTGAATATGCTATTAGTGTCCTCCATCTTGAAAACAATAACATAGCATCTCCTCCCCTAAATAACCCCAAAGGTGACAATGTTACTTCTAGACACTTAAATGTAGGTGCAACAGCATGGTTAGGGTCCTCCAGGGCTCTGGAGAAGCAAAAAAGTTACTGGTATGGCCATCCAGCTTCTGAAGAATACTTATCTCTGCACTGTTTACATCCTGCTTGTCTTATTATAGTGTACTATACATGAGGCTACCTTGGAAAAGTGTTGACAAACTTCAACTGGTACAAAGAGCTGTAGCCAGATTGTTGACAGGGATTGGTTACAAGAAACATGTGAACTCTTTGTTATAACAGCTCCCCTGCATATCAGTCTATTCTGGGTATAATTTGGGTATAGGCAGTTGGTAAGACCATATCCTTTTATATGATCCAAGCACAACAATTATAAACAGACAGTTAAAAACAAAAGATTAGAAGATCAGGAGTTTGGGGATCATATGTGTGTGTGTGTGAGAGGGGTCCTGTCATGAACCCTTTTGTATTGAATCAAAATGGCAAGTCTAAAACAGAAAAAATATATAAATGCTACTTTTTACTTATTTAAATTACTATGAACATTTTATAATGTTTTATTGTCCTGCAATGCCTTTGTGAACTCTTCTAGAACATGGCCACACAGCCCGAAAAACCCACAAAAAACAATGCCTTTGTTGTTTGCTATGGCTTTATGCCAGTGCAATAGAAATGTTACTGCTGTTGCTGATGTTTTAATATATTGTATATGGGTGTAATGTATTTTAATTTTCTATGGTAATTTCATTGTGTTTATTGTGCTGTAATGTCTTTTGTTGTTTGCTGCGGCTTTGTGCTAATGTAATAAAATTGAACTAAAAGATTACCCAATCTGACACAGTGCTACAATAAACAACTTGCCTACTTGTTTCTCTTCTCAATCAAATATACTGTGGGAAACAGCCCAGGAGAATCAGCATTGCCTTCTTTAAGATACATGGATTTCTTTGTAGGGTAATAAAAGAAAGTTCTTGCTAGAAAACCTAGCTATTGTAATATTCCACCGGAAGGTAAAGGATGGAACAGAACTGACTGGAAATGAAAGAAAACCGGATTAATCAAACTTGTATGTGAGGTTCTTCAAGTGATGGTTTGTACTCCTGTCTCTAAATGAATGTGCCTCTTCTCCTTTGCCATTCAATGGGATGGAATAATTTTAGTTACTGAATGAATAGTTTCTGCACAGAACCATAACGTGAAACTAAGGGCCTTTGCAGACTGCTAGAAATAGTGCAAATTGAGTCCACTTTAACTGCCCTGGCTCAGTGCTAGGAAATCATGGGAATTGTATTTTTTTCTGAGACATTGAGCCTTCTCTGTCAGAGAGCTCTGGTGCCACAATAAACTACAGTTCCCATGATTCCCTAGCACTGAGTCAGGGCAGTTAAAGTGGACTCAGTTTGCACTATTTCTGGCAGTCTGCAAAGGTCCAAAGGGGATGTACAGATGGGCAAAAAGAGCTGCTTTCAGGCTGACTTGAAGATGTGGTGTTTAGATGACGTAACCCTAAAAGTCAGCAGGAAAGTGCCTTGTAGGTGCTGCATGCTGGGAAAAGCTGCTCCAAAAAGGAGCAGCTTTTTTCCACTTCTTCCAGAAAGATGCACACCTTCACAGGTGCATCTGTATGTGGCGACAGAAGGGCAACAGAAAAGGGGCGCCCAAAACGCCTGTGTGAATGCACCGGCACATGTGCAGTGGAGTCTGAGTCACTGATTAGAGCATGCACCGTATGAAGAAAGTTTCAATGTAAAGCGTCCTATTGGCCCAGGTGTGGACGCACCACTTCAGATGCACCTGCATATTACAACCCTACTCCTAACTCTAATTCTTGCAGTACATATGCACCCTAACAACTATTGGGATGCTGAAAGTGTTGCTGCTGGATGTTCCACTGTTTCACTTTTATGCTGGACCCCCACGCACATTCCAGTGCCATTTTCCCAGCAGTCCTGTGCAGCTGTGCTCCGTCGATGCTCATCTTCTACAGTGGGCACAATGGTAGAACCATCCACAAGCGATAAGCCAAAAAGAGAGAGAGAGACATCATGGTCCCATGTGGAGTTGGCTGACCTGATAGCTCTGTGGTCTTGAATTCTGAAACATTTAAGGAGGTAGCAAAAGGGCCACCAACACACTTGGGAGTGTCATTGGAAGACCAAAAACCTCAGGGGAGATTACAAATTTAGGGATCACAAGGCCAAAAGTGGCCAGGGTCCCTCCACCATGCCCTTCTACAAGGAACTCCATGCCTTCCTTGCTAAGGATGGTAGCATACAACCCAGTAGGTTATGTACCAGTCATGAAGTTGCTAAGGTCCTAGTCAGTCAGCCAGCCAGAATTTATACTGTGGAGGACACCTCTGATGCAGAATGTGCCCAAGATCTTTTTATGCCCTCTCAAGGTAAGATGTGCCAGGGCCCCTGGGAAGGGGTGCAGGGGGCAGCACTAGGGTGGGCAGAGGGCAGAGATGCCCTCATCTCTTGTTATTTAGATGACCAGGATGAACACCCTGACTCAGCTGAGACATCCTGCAGTCAGAGGGCTGTGGCCATCTCATCCATGAGACCACAGTCCTGTGCTGGGGAGGGCATCTCTACGTCTTCCATGAGCAGACCGCTATCTTGTGCTACAGGGGGGAGCAGTACATCTTCCACAATCAGTAGCTACCATAACTGCTGACCTGTCCCCAGTCCAGTACAGTGGCAAGTGAGGATGACAATGAGGGCAAGGAGAAGACAGGTCCTGGACAATTCACCCAGCTGATGGGTCTGGTCAAGGCTGCACACGATACAGTCATTCCCAGTTATTACAATAAATGCATTCCATCACATGTACGCTTGCACTCAAAAGGTGTAGCAGTTTGTATAGCTTTTGTGACATCTTCTGTGCAGGTGTGCAAGTGTTCAAAAGACCTGCATATCACTTTTGGATCCTGGCATGCCAGGAAGAGGAGGGGGTTGCTATGGAGGTGGAGATCCCAGAGTAGGGGTAGGCAACCTTTCCCCTTTAAGGGCCGAGGGACTTCAGCTCCCAGAATCCCAGGAGCTATTTGCCAACATGGGACTATTAGCCAACATGGTTGAGGCTTCTGGGAGCTGAAGTCCCTCGGCCCTTAAAGGGGAAAGGTTGCCTACCCCTGTCCCAGAGCAACGGCCCATAGACAAGTCTGCCAGCCTCTTCAGCAGTGAGGTGGAAGTGCCACAACCCTCTCACCACTCCTAAAGTCAGAGATCAATTAGAGGGGGAAGGGGATGTAGTGATCACTAGTAGCAAGGCAGGCACCACCAACTACCTTCCATTATGTCCACCTCACTGATTTTCCTCACTGGTTTCTGTCATGCCCTTCGTGGGGGAAGACTCAGAGGACAAAGAGAATGATCCAGAACCTCCTCTGGGTCCTGAGCCTGCAGCAGGGGAGCCCCAGCCCAGCCCCACCAGCTCTATGACAAGCTCAAGAAGTGTGCCTTCAACCTCCACAACGTGGACTTCTTGGGCTACCATATCTCAGCCCAGGGCATGGCCATGGACACTTCCAAGGTGGAGGTGGTGCTGTCTTGGCAGCCCCCTCACAGCAGGAAGGACATCCAGTGTTTTCTAGGGTTTGCAAACTTTTACCGAAAGTTCATCAAAGACTATGCAGCCCTAGCACCTTCGATCTCCCAACTATTGCAAGGGAAGGAACGCTTCCAGTGGACAGTGACCATGCAGCAGTCCTTCAAGGTCTTGAAGGTGCACTTCACTTCAGCTCTGGTCCTGCAGCACCTGGACCTGCAGATGCCCTTTGTCATCGCCATTGGGGCTGTGTTGCTTCAGCTGATGGGGCCTCAGGTGCACCTATTGTCTAGCGCTTTTTATTCCCAGCAGCTCACTCCTCTGGAGTGGAATTGCACCACCTGGGAGAAAGAGCTATTTTTGATCAAGGCGGCTTTCGAGACCTGGTGGCATCACCTCTAGGGGGCGGCTCACCTGGTGCAGCTGCACATGGACCATCGGAACTTGGACCACTTGCAGACAGTGCAGATGCTCTCTCAGTGGCAGAAGCAGTGGTCCACATTCTTTGCCCACTTCAACTTCTGATTCCAGTATGTGCCCTGAGCCCAGAACAGGCAGGCTGATGCCCTCTCCCAGAAGCCAGAGCATACCATAGACCTGGAGGGGGAGCTCCAATCCACCATTGTGCATCCAGAGAACTTTTCTGCCACCCTGAGGGATGCCACTTTGTTGGACTAGATCCGCCATCTCCAGAGCTGGGACACGCTGGTGGCCCAGCATGCTGTGGAAGGGGATGCTTCTCCCTTTACGCTCCAGGATGGCCTTCTCTACCACCAAGATCACCTCTATGTGCCAGCTGGTCCTTATCAGGAGGAGCTCTTGAGATTGTGCCATGACATCAAGCCAGGAGGACATTTTGGCTTCTGGAAAACTCTGCACCTCCTCACCTGGGAGTTTTGGTGGCCTCATGTCCAGGCGGAGGTGGCCAAGTAGGTTGACACATGTCTGGTGTGTCACTGTGCTAAGGACCATCTTGAATGGCCAGCAGGTTTGCTGCTGCCCCTGCCGATGCCATCCAGGCCTTGGAAGGTAGTGTCCATGGACTTTATCATGGACTTGCCCCTCTCTGCTGGATATACCATTATTTGGATGGTGGTGGACCTCTTCTCAAAGATGGCCATTTCATGCACTGTGCTGGCCTCCCTACAGTGAAGGAGATGGCCTGAATGTTCAACCAGCATGTCTTACAGCTCCATGGCCCTCCTGAGGGTGTGGTCTCAGATTGTGGCATGCAGTTCACCACCCTTTTTGGACCAGTCTGCAGTGCCTCCTGGACATCACACTTTATCTGTCCTTGGCTCACCACCCACAGTCAGATTAACAGACAGAATGCACCAATGGGACTCTGGAGCATTACCTGTGGTGCTACTCCAGTTACTGGCAGGAGAACTGGGCCAACCTGCTTCTTCTGACTGAATTTGCCTAAAACAACTTGGTCCATGCTTCAACTCAGCAGACTCCCTTCTTTGCCACAGGGGGCTTTCATCCTTGGGGATTCCCTGCTGTCACCCCAGCCTTGTTGGTCCCTGCAGCAGATCAATGGCTCCAGAACTCCAGGCTGCACAATTGCTGTTGCAGGAGCAGCTCAAGATGGCCAAGGAGGTGTCCAAGAAGGGAGAAGAACAGCAATGCTGGGGAGGTCCTCCTTTGTGGGTGGGGGATCTGGCCTGGCTGTCAATGTGACACCTTCCTCTTCAGTGGCCATGTTAGAGGTTGGAGGCCCAGTTTGTGGGGCCCTACAAGATCATGTCCCAGGTCAATCAGGTGGCCTTCCAGCTCCAGCTTCTTCAGATGTGGCGGGTCCACCTCATTTTCCATCATTCCTTGTTGTTTCTGGCACAAGGATCTGGCTCGATGCCAGTTCATTCCCACCACCTGATCCAGTCCTGGTGGATGGGAAACAGGAGTTTCAGGTGGCCCAGATTTTGGACTCCTGCTGTTGTCAGGGTCACCTCTAGTACCTTGTCAATTGGGTCAGGTATGGGCTTGAGGAGTATTCCTGGGAAGAGGCTACAGATGTCCACACTCCCCATTTGGTCCAGGCCTTCCATCACCACTTCCCTGATCAGCCTCTGCTTCCTTTGAGTGAGGGGGAGGATGATGGGAGGTGGAGTGATGCCATGTCCTGTCTGAGGGAAGACTTAGAGGATGAGGAGGATGAGCCAGAACTTCCTCTGGGTCCTGAGTCTGCAGCAGGGGAGCAGCTCTGCTTTGCCAGCTTGAGCAGAGCCTCCAGGCTGTGGCCTCCCAAGAGACTCAGCAGCTAAGAGCCCCAGCAGCAGAACCTTCAGACATGGGGAAGGGACTGTGCCTACCATTATTTATTATTATTATTATTATTATTATTATTATTATTATTATTATTGTTATTATTATCCCACCCCTCTGCGTAATGCAACTGGAGTGGCTTACAACATTAAAATATACATTACATATCCCACAATCCCACCCACCCCTTAAAATACTATTAAACATTGACAATTTAAAAACATACTTAAAATAATAATACAAATAAACAAAAACTGCAGCAGAATCAGGGGAGCAGGTTGAGCTGTCTCTTGATGGCCAGGATATCTATTCAAGAAAGGCCAGCTCAAGGTGGCAATATGATGGATCTCATCCACAAGGCCATTCCATAATCTGGGAGTGGTTGCCAAAAAGGTCCTCTGCGTGGTTGCAGACAGCCTAGTTTCTATAGGCTGCAGCAGATTCCTCCCAGACGACTTGAGTGTACAGAGCGGGTTATACCGAAGGAGGCAGTCTCATAGATAGGTTGGACCCAAGACATTTAGGGTTTTAAAGGTGATGACCAACACCTTGTACTGGGTCTGGAAACTAATGAGCAGCCAGTGAAGTGATATTAAAATTGATGATAACATCTCTTCTCTTCTCGACATTCCTGAGACCACCCTGGCTGCCATATCCTGTACTAGTTGAAGTTTCGGGACCAAGTACGAGGGTAGCCCAATGTAGAGCACATTACAGAAATCAAGATGAGAGGTTACCAGCACATGCACTACAGTTTCAAGGTCCCTAACTTGCAGGAAAGGGTGCAGCTGGTGTATCAGCTGAAGCTGATAACAAGCACTCCTGACCATTGCATTTACCTGATTTATCATCTGGAGCAAGGGATCCAGGAGCCCCAGACTGTGAACACAGTCCTTAGAGGAGAGTGTGACCCCATGCAGGACTGGAGGTTGCATCCCAATACCTGGTTTCGGGGCCGCTACTGTAAGCACCTCCATTTTATCTGGATGCAATCTCAATCTCTTTTTCCTCATCCAGTCCATTACTGCTTTAAGACAATCATTGAGAGAAGAGATGCCATCTGAAGTCAAAGCTGAAGACTGAAACATGGAGAAATATATCTGGGTGTCATCAGCGTACTGATAACACCCCGTCCCATGTCTCTGGATGATATCTCCCAGCGGCTTCATATATATATTGAATAGGATCAGAGACAGGATGGTGCCTTGTGGGACACCACAGTTAAGCTCTTTCCTTGTAGAGTGACTGTCCTGGAGCATCAGCCTCTGGAATCTGCCCGAGAGGAAGGAATGGAACCACTGCAGTGTAATGCCTCCAATTCATAACCTTCTCAGGTGATCCAAGAAGATGTCACGATCTATTGTATCAAAAGCTACTGAGAGGTCCAATAGCAACAACAGGGTCACATTACTCCTGTCGATGCTCAGACGAAGATCATCAGCTAAGGTAACCATGGCAGTCTGAACTCCATATATCAACTCTGCTGAATGGTAAAACTACTGCAACACACATCATCCATCATCCTGTTTTGCAACCCAGGAACACATAAAACATTGTCAAAACTTTTACCAAGCCCTGGTATGAAGACAGTCCCCATCTCATGGATCTCTTTTCTCTCAGTCCCATCAGCTAAAACAACAGAGTGTACATTTGGTGTTTTTCTACTGTCCAGTAGATCTGCTGAATTAATCATATGTGAACTCGCTCCACTGTCAAGAAGCCAATTACACTGGTACCTCTACTTACGAAATTAATTCATTCCAGAACCCATTTCGTAAGTAGAAAATTTCGTAAGTAGAGGTACATTTTGCATAGAAATGCCCTAATCCGTTCCAAGCCCATAGAATAGCCGAGGCTGCGGCTGGAAGGCCACCTCCTTCCAGCCCCTTCCAGCCACAGCCTCAGCTATTCTATGGGCTGATCCTGGAAGCGGAAGATTCCTCCACTTCCAGGATCAGCCTAAGAAACAGCTGTGGCTCTGACTTTAAGGAGGCCTCCTTCAAGTCGGAGCCTCGGCTATTCCTTGGGCTGACTCTGGAAGCGGAGGATTCCTCCACTTCCAGGATCAGCCCATGAAATGACTGTGGCTCCGACTTGAAGGAGGCCTCCTTCAAGTCAGAGCCTCGGCTATTCCTTGGGCTGACTCTGGAAGCGGAGGATTCCTCCACTTCCAGGATCAGCCCAAGAAACGGCTGTGGCTCCGACTTGAATGAGGCCTTCACCACAGACGTGCCACACCCCTTCATCACAGAAGCAGTCCCTTTTTTAGTCCCAAAGTTCCTGGGATGTTGTTGCTGATGCTGTTGTTCCTGGTTTCTCTTTTTGTCTCTATCTGCAGCAAACTTTCTGCATTGGCTCTTCAGATACCCTGGCTTGTTACAATAGAAGCATTTTTTTTTCTCTTTGGAAACTGCTGCCTGCTCCGGACCCCACTCCCTTGAAGCCTCTGGCTCTAACGTTGTCCTGGGCAGTGTTTGTTGATTTTTGCATTCCTTTTCAAATCTGCGTCTCTGGCTTTCCTCAAGAACTCTCGAGGCAATCATTTCAACATTTATCTGTGCCTCTGGCTCACTTTGTAATACATAAAGTATATTGTCAAAGTCCTCATGCAAAGACTCCAACAGAACAAAAGCTTTCTGCTCTCTACTGAGCTGGACTCATCTCATTTCAACTTGAGTAAACAAGTCCTACATGATTTTTAGATGCTCTTCTGCAGATTGTCCTTTCTGCATCTTTTGCCAGTACAGTCTCTTTCACCAAAGCATTTTAGCTAAGGCTCTACTTGCCTGATATATCCCCTTCACCGTGTCCCAGACATCTTTAGTTGAAGTACATTGTCTTATGAAATTTAATTGTCCCTTATCGACCATGAGAAAAATACTTGCTTTAGCTCTTGAATCTCTCTCTACCAGATCTTGAGCAGTTCCCAGAGGTAGACCACTCTCTGTGACAGTCTACAAGCCTTCCCTCACAAGCAGGGATTGAGCATAACAGCTCCAGGTATTATAGTTCCTCTCATTTAATTTAGGAAATTGATTGACTCCATTTTAAGCAAAATGGCTCTCAGGAGAGACTAAGGCAATGTTACCTTTCTTTTCCCAACTGTCTCCTTTTGAGTGTAGTGACTCAAGACCAAAGGCCTTCAGAGTTTGCACTCAGCCCCTCCAGGCTATTTTAGACATAGAACAGCTGTCTTATGCTATCTAGCATAGATGTTTACTTACAGAGTCCTCTGCAGTCCAGTAGACTTCTGATGCCTGTAACCAGCTAAGGATATCCTGGGAGTTGGTGCCTAGTTCCTTTTCTGGTTGCACTGACTGGTTGCTCTGACTGGGCCCATAACCCTTGTCAGGATGGTGGATGATGTGTGTTGCAGTAGTTTTACCATTCATAAGAGTTGACAGGAAAAGCTGACTCTTTTCCTGCACGCCTCCAGACTTTTCCCCACCTGGAACTTGATGACACTGCCTCAGCTCTCCAGCTTTACCAGCAGTCAGGAAAACACATCAGTTGTAGGCAAATAAAATGATGCTTTATTGCTACAATTATAAAAGCTATGTATAGTCCTTGTATATTTACAAAACAATCCTTAGCAACATACCACACAGCAAATTACTAGATGAACCTCCCAAGCTCCCTCTCTCTCACTCAACAATAATACATGGACAAAGGATTTTGTCTCCCACCCAGCTACCACCCACTTGGGCATGTACCATCTAGTTAATTGGATGAACTCAACTTTCCCAGACTTCCAGTCCATCCCCTATTGTTGATGTCATTGTCCATGTGACCTGCCATGCTGACATTATGTGTTTTGATCAGTACATTTCCTTTTCCCAAAACACTTTATTGTTTTTCTCTTCTCTGGTCCTCTGTTTTTGTCTGGTTGTCTGGCTCAACTTGCTTTCCAATCTCTTCCCACAGGAAAGTTCCTCATACATCTTGTACATTTCATGTCTGACTGTATATCCCATCTACCAAAATCCTGACACCATATCCTGTCCTAAAGCCAATTTGAAATGGATCTAGATAATCGGTTTCCTCCAAGACAGCTTGCAGTTGAAGAGCAACCACCTGCCTCCTGTCTTCCTTCCCCTGCTAGACAGTGGCTTGGGCCAGGCTTCTCCTCAGCAGCCCCTCCTGTGAAAGGGGGAGACACCATTTACAAAGCTGCTATGGGAAGTGGTGGTGGGGGGAGGGACAGGAATATCATGAAGGCTGTAGCCATGCAGTCATAACCTCTCCCCTTGGGAGCCTATATTCTGGCATGGGAGGCTGCTGTGGCTGCGGAAGGATGGCATGGGCTCCCTCTACCTGGCCCTCCCTGTCAGGGGCAGCTTCAGCCTCTGAGGAGGAGGAGGATGAAGGGGAACTGGCAGGGTCCCTCCTCCATCCCTGACATTGTATCTGCCACACGTCTATAGTTGGGGACAGGAGGGACATCATTAGGATCCATGGTTGTGGGAAACGAGGGAGGGGAGTGACAGGCAAGGGCGATGGGAAGGTAGGAATGGGCATCAGGGACCATGGCAGGGGCCCAGCACATACCTGGAGGGTGATGACTTTCCTCACTCAGAGGTCACACAGCTGGTCATAGAAGAAAAGCCTCTTCCTCAATGGAGGATGATCCTCATAATCCTCCAGGGCCTCAAAGAAACCCTTCAGTGCCTTGAACTTGGTTTGGCACTGTAGAAGGGTCCTCCTGAAGCCTTGCTGCTGGAGGGCCTGGACAGCTTGTTGGAAGTACCCCTGGTTGGGCTAGTTGGTACTTGCCATCACCCTTCTCGTGGCTGCTTCTCCAGTGAGGGCATGAAGCAGAATGGCCCACCTCCTCATCTGTCCAATAGGCAATTTGGATGAGGACTCTCTTCCTGGCTGCCATCATCATCTTGGAGAGCTCAGAGGTTCACAAGGGCATTTATGGGCTGTTGTGGCTGAGGGCAGATGGCTTTACCTGTCTCCTAGCCAATGGAGAACATCAGAGGACACGTTTGCATCTAGCCCCCAATGGTTGCCCTCTGGGCTATCAATGGTTACAATCAAATGGCCCATTAGGGAAGTCTGAGTGTTAGGGACTCGATACATTGTTAGAGATTTCAGTTGGTTGTTCCTGCACTGTATCTTTCTGTGACCAAGAAAACTGGTGCTGGGTGACCCCTCCATGCCCATGTGTGTGTGTGTGTGCGTGTGTGTGTATGTACGTGTCCCTTAAGCTCATGGTTAGGAATAACTGCATAAGAGCATGAATGCTGGCCATACAGAGTGTGGAAATTGGATATGTTTATTCAGCTGCTTATCATGCCACAGTACAGTAGTGCCCTAGGATCACAGATGGAGGAAAGCGATACTTCAGATCCTCCTGGTATCAAAGAAGTCTGGCAGGGCCTCCCTCACAGCCTCCCCTTCTCTCTGCTTCACAACGTCATTGTCCTCCATGGGTGCCCCTAGTGTGGGCAGCACAAAACGACACCAGTAGCACAGTCCCTCATCCAACATCTGCCCTTCATCTCACAGATGTTGTGGAGGATGATACATGAGGCAATGGTGGGGATGACGTTCTCCTTTGTCACAAGAAGTTGGGCAGTGAGGCACCTCCACTGAGCCTTCAACCACCCAAAGGCCCTTTCCACCACATTCCTGGCACAATTCAGCTTCTTGTTGAATCCTTTCTGTTTGGCATTGGTGGTGCCCTGGTAGCCACTTCTGCATGGGGTAGGCAATGTCAGCAAGCAGGAGGGGGCCAATCTGCTGGCCCCTAAGGGTGATGGTGGGGTTCCCTGTCACGTAGATGCCAGCCTCCATGGCCTGAAAGATAATGGAGTTCCTTACCACCCTCACATTGTGAGTCGCACCTGACCAGCCCAATTCCACACCCAAAAATGTCCTTTATGATCCAATGTTCCCTGGAGGATGACAGAGTAGATGTCCATTCAGTTGACAATCTCGTTTTTTCACTCCAAGGGTGGCACGATCTGACATTGGCACCCATCTATGGCACCCACTACTTGGGGGAAGCCAAGGCCAGCAAATCCTTGTATTATCTGTGGGTAACAAGAAGGGGGAGCAGTAGAAGATTAATGAAAAAAGTCAAGCCACATATCAACTGATGTCATATTCCATGCCGGTAGGCAGGGATACCAAACTTCACAAGCTCCTATACAGAAAATGACATACTGTATGCCAACTCATAATGTATTCTGCACAGGTGTGCAGGGATACCAAACTTCACAAGCTCCTGTATAGAAAATGACATACTGTATGCCAACTCATGACACATTCTGTGCAGGTGCGCAAGGAAACCAAGTGAAAAGGTACACGTGTGTGTGACTTTCCTTACCAGGTACACTGTCTGTGTCAGCAGCAGCTTCTCCATGGTGAGAGCGAACTCCACCAATACTTCTCCCACAGTGGTAGGGCCAACCCCAAACTTCTCTCATGTCTGCTTGTAGCTGGCTTTGTGGGAGAGTACCCAGATGGCCATGGTGAACCTCTTCTCTGCTGGAATGGCTTTTCTTATGATATAACTATTCCAGTTCTGGATGCAGTATTTCCACTAGCCTGTGGAAGAAGGCATGGGGCATTCGGAAGAACATCCTCCATTGCTCATCAGACTAGATGTATGTGACAAACCCATCCCACCAGTCAGTGCTTCTGAGGAACATCCACCAGTGGTGCAGGCATTTCTCTAGGGTGGCATCAGAAGGACAGTGGCGGCAGTACACTGTGCAATGACTGTGGCGCCCACTCTAGCAGTTGTCTCTTCTATGTTCTCTGAGTCACCACTACTATCCTCTATGCATGCAACTGTTGCTGTGGTCAGTGGGAGCATCATTGAGGTGGCTCCTCTGCCCATCCATTGCAGGCTGACTGCCAGTGCAGGCCACACGGGTGACATGGCATCCATGATGTCGCTGCCTCTCGCAGTGTGCAGGTGCACAACAATGCCAACCTTACTATTAAAGGGGGCATATGTATTTCATAGTCCTGCGCAAGTGCACATACTCCTGAGGAAATGGGAAAAAAATTAAAGTAGCTGCTGCCAGCCCATGCGGTTGCTCTGTCACCATTTAGGGCATCCTCGGGGCTGGCAGTGTGGTTGGTGGGGCTTCAATATGGCTTCAGGAAAGCCACACTGACATCCCCCAGTGTGGTTGCTCCATCCCCATTTAGACCATCCTTGGGGCAGGCAGAGTGGTTGCTGTGGCTTAGGGAAAAGGCAACTTCATGTCACCTTTTCCTGCTCATCTGTACAGCCACAAAGTGAGTTTCTTTAAAGCCAAAAACCAAAAACAAAAGCCACCCTGTCTGCTTCCGTCTGATATGCAGATTGCCCTCACTCCTAATTTTAAGCATCTACCATGATGACATTGGTGGACAGTTTAAGTCACAGATGACTCTGTGCCCTTTACATGGGGACTGGACATTTATAGGCATGTATTATTTTGATTATTTCATTGTCATGTATAAGGAAAAATAATTACTACAGTTTTCTCTCTGTTGTGGTGGGGGGGGGGAAAGAATATTTCTTCATAGTATTTTGTCCATATACTAAAAACAGCATGATGTGTTGTGGTAGCATTATTATGTGGAGAAATGCATGTGTGCACACACACAGGCATGCAAACACACAGACGCTTTTGACACAGAGGACACATTTTCTATGCAAGAAACATTGTTTGTTTGTTTGTTTGTTTGTTTTTACAAAAAAAGTTATGGCAGACATCCTGTTCAGTATTTACAAGATTGTAGGTCAGACTTATGATCTTGTAACTTTTGGGATTCATGTTTACAATAATTAATGACTGAACAAGACCCAGAAAGCCTCCCTCTTATGCCAGCAGTGCCACAACCAAAGGATTTCCAGGACACTGCATACCCAGGTGCTGGGGAATGAAGCTGCAGCACTCTCCCATTCCTGAGACACATTGAGAGTTGGAGATCTTTCCATCTGGCTCTGCTCCTTGTGACCAGGAGAGTGATACAGATATCATTCGCAAACTCCCCATCTGCAGCACCTTGTCAGTTGGGGTGCTGCCTGACTGAAGAGGTAGTTTTCTTTTTCTTTTTCTTTGGAGGGGATGGCATTGGTAGAAGAAGCTACAAAGATGGAACTCCTTTGTAGAAGTCATATCTGACAATGCAGGATTTCAACCCATGTGCATTTCTCAGCAGAGTAATTTTTCTGCAGCAGTTCAGGATGTTCAAATACTGGGAAAGTAGTGCAAAAATCTTGAAACTCTAACATTCTTTGCCCTGGAAACAAGTAAGTGTGAATATTTTTTCCATCCATATCACTCATAGACAATACATAATTACTGGTGCTAGCACAGTAGTAGCACAGTGCTCATGTTGGGGGGAAAAAATCTTTCCTTACCCCCCGTTGTTATTTCAAAGACCACTCCCAAGTTTGAGTTTTCTTTTTTCAGGTTAATAAACAGCACTGTCAAAATTATACATGTGAGTATGAAGAATATGAAGAATATGAATCTGTGAGATACACAAGTAATTGCAGCCAATTCCTTCATCTGATCCATAATAATTTCTTATAATAGGTCCCATTCCCATACTTTTTGGAATACTTGTAAGAAAGGGGGAAATGAAATTAAGAGGAAAGATGGACAAGTGTTGGGGGTTTGAAAAGGAAGATTATAACCTATACGAAGTTTGAGTTTTAAAATTGTGTCATTGGACACATTACATAAACGAGGACATGGACAAAATCTTGTAATTGAGCAAAATTCAATGAAACTTTATATTCAGATGGTGATGGTGGTGATGACTTATTAAATTTATTTCTCCAGATATAAGGTTCAATGTGACTAACAATAAATTGAATAAAATGAATACAAAGTAAAAGACGGATGAAGTAAAACAACTTTTTAAAATAATTAAGAAATTAAAGAAAGTAGCATTTGCCTGAACTAAATACCATTGTTTACAGCTACCTGGAGTAACTGCCAGAAGCCCCCAAACCCAATCTTTCCCTCATTTTTTTTTTTAATATAGTGACACAGTTCCAAATATGTCATCTTGGGACCAAGGAACAAATTCCTATCAGTTATTTTAGAACATTGCTTCCAATCTAAACATCTGTAGGTCTTGTATGAGTTTACAACTCTTGCATATGCTGATAGGTTTTGGTTTCCTCACACCCTCTCCAGCACTTAGCTGGGATTTTATTAAACATAAACAGGGATTTACATTTGGCACAGGGCACATGTACCTCATCACAACATCTTCCTCTTACATTTTTTATGGGCATCACATTAACTTGTATATCTCTTTTTATCTGCCTCTAACCAATGCATGTGAGACATTTCCCATTAATCATTTCTCACCCATTGCTTGCAGAATTACATGGAAGTGCTGTATCTCATGTTGCCCTGATCTCATGTTACATTCCTTTCAGATTATGTTGTAAACTCCTTCATAGTTCAGAAGATGCATTTCCCAGATGATTGTACTGTGTTTATTGTACAGGACTTTGCCTTAAAATAAGTCTTATAATTAATCTCCAAATGATAATTTAGCTCCGTAGTTACTCTGACAACTGCTTGGATCACCTGTAGTCAGGCAAGAGAGCAGTCTACTACACAAGATGACACTTTTGTCCTATTTCTGAGTTGTGTGTGGCCATGATGTTAAGACAGTATGTTCTTTGGAATGGATTGCATGGAGTTATAGAGGTAAGCTGAACTGCATAATGTATAAAAATGTGCCATGTGGTAAATAAAAAGTTCTGATAAATGTTACAGCATTATTGAAATCATCAATATAAGAATAGGCTATGAGGCAATAGTTGTAATGTGTGTTCCTAGATAAAAATAATGAAGAAATAACTGGATGCCATAAAATAGGCAGTTTGTTTGTTTCATTTTTATGACACCTTTCTCCCAGAAAGGGACTCAAGGAAGTTCAAAAGATAAAAATACTAAAAACTTTACAGTTTTCCCCCACACAATTTAAACAATCCTGTTAAAATAGTAATTAATAATAATAATAAGCTTTATTTTTATACCCTGCCTTTTGCCTGAAGGCAATCAAGGCAGCTCACAACAATTGCATGTATAAAACACCCCAAAATAAACAACAGTAACATAAAAACAAGGAGGGCAAACATTGTCCCCATCTTCAAAAAGGGGAAAAAAGAGGATTCCAACAACTACCACCCAGTTAGTCTGACATCAATACCGGGAAAGAATCTAGAACAGTTCATTAAACAGTGTCTGTGAACATTTAGAAGGGAATGCTATAATCACTAAAATCAACATGGGTTTCGCAAAAACAAGTCATGCCAAACTAATCTGAGCTCATTTTTGATAAAATTACCAGCTTGCTAGATGAAGGGAATGTGTTAGACATAGCATATCTTGATTTCAGTAAGGCTTTTAATAAGGTCCCCCATGATATTCTTGCAAACAAGATAGTAAAATGTGGGCTAGACAATACAACTGTTAGGTGAATTAGTAACTGGTTGACTGACCAAACCCAAAGGGTGCTCAGCAATGGCTCCTCTTCATCCTTTAGAGAAGTGACCAGTGGGGTGCCATAGCATTCTGTCCTGGGCCCAGTGCTCTTCAACATCTTTATCAATGATTTGGATGAAGGAATAGGGGGCATGCTTCTCAAATTTGCAGATGACACCAAATTAGGAGGAACAGCTAATACCAGAGGACAGGATGAAAATTCAAAATGATCTTAATAGATTAGAAAACTGGGCCAAAGCTAACAAAATGAATTTCAACACAGAGAAATGTAAGGTTCTGAACTTAGGGCAAAAAAATAAAAATAAAAATAAAAATTAAAAAAAATTAAAAAATGAAATGCATAGATATAAGATGAGGGACACCTGGCTTAATGAGACTACATGTGAATGGGATTTAGGAGTCCTAGTGGACCACAAGTTGAATATGAGTCATCAATGTGATGCCACAGTTAAAAAGGCCAATCCAATTTTTGGGCTGCATTAGTAGAAGTATACTATCCAGATCAAGGGAAATAATAGTGCCACTGTATTCTGCTTTGGTCAGGCCCCACCTGGAATACTGTGTCCAGTTCTGGGCACCACAATTCAAAAAGGATGTTGAGAAACTGGAGCATCTCCAGAGGAGGGTGACTAAAATGGTGAAGGGTCTGGAAACCATGCCCTACGAGGAATGACTTAGGCAACTGGGTATGTTTAGCCTAGAAAAGAGATGGTTAAGAGGGGATATGATAGCCCTGTTTAAATATTTGAAGGGATGTCATATTGAGGAGGGCGCTAGCTTGTTTTCTGAGAACAGGATCTGGAACAATGGATGCAAGCTACAGGAAAAGAGATTCCACCTCAATATTGGGAGGAACTTCTTGACAGTGAGAGCTGTTCGAAAGTGAAACACACTCCATCAGAGGTTGGTGGAGTCTCCTTCTTTGTAGGTCTTTAAACAGAGGCTGGATGGCCATCTGTTGCGGATGGTTTGATTTTGAGTTTCTGCATGGCAGGGGGCTGGACTGGATGGCCATTGTGGTCTCTTCCAACTCTATGATTCTATGATTTTACACCCCACCCTTAAAATTACATCATGCTAAAAAAAAAATTAAAATATCTGGCGTATTCCCACCAGTGATTATAAAATGTGAAAAACCTAAACATAAAAATCTAAACATAGAAACAAAAACATAAGAAAAGGAGAGAGACATGCATTAGATATGGTCTGATTTTGAAATTCTCCAAGCAAGTTGCTCGACAGATCTCCTCCAGCAGGGCATTCCATAGTCTGGGAGCAGCGATGGAAAAAGACCTTTGGGAGGTTGCTGTTAATCTAGTTCTCCTTTGTTGGAGTAATCAGTGGTTAAATGCCTGTACTGCAGCCACTCACTCATAGACCACAAGGTTGCGAGTTCAATACCAGCCAGGGCTGAGGCTCGACTCAGGCCTGCATCCTTCCGAGGTCGTTAAAATGAGTACCCAGATTGTTGGGGGGCAATCAGCTCACAGTTGTAAACCGCTTAGAAATCCCATAGCGTGATATGAAGCGGTATATAAATAAGCTGCTTTGCTTTGCTTTGCTAAATTCCTCCCAGAGGATCTGAGGGTGCAGGGTGGATTATATGGAAGGAGGTGATCCCTTAGATAGGTTGGACCTAGGCCATGTACGTCTTTAAAGGTCATCACCAACACCTTATACTGTGCTCGGAAACCAATAGGCAGCCAGTGGAGGGATTTCAAAATTGGTGTAATGTGATCCCTTCTGAATTTCCCAGTAACTAATCTGGCTGCCATATTTTGCACCATTGTAGTTTCCGAACTAAGTATAAGGGTAGCCCCTTGTAGAGTGCATTACAGAAGTCAAACCATGAAATTACCAGTGCATGTACTACAGTTTCTAGGTCCTTCATCTCCAGGTAAGGGCACAGTTGGTGTATTTGCCAAAACTGATAACAGGCACTCCTGGTCGCCGCATTCACCTGATTGGTCATGTGAAGTGACGGGCCTAGGAGCACCCCCAAGCTGCTAACATAGTCCTTCGAGGAGAGCGTGACCCTTTCTAGGACTGGAGATTGTATCCCAATACCTGGTTTAGGGGCCCCTACTTTAAGCACCTCCGTATTCTCTGGATTCAGTTTGAGTTGGTTTTTCCTCATCCAGTCCATTACCACTTCAAGACATTGATTGAGAGGAGAAATACCATCTGTTGTCATGGCCGATCACAGAGACATGAAGAAATATATTTAGGTGTCATCAGCATACTGATAACACCTTGCCCCACGTCTCCAGATGATTTTCCCCAGCGGCTTCATATAGATATTGAAGAGCATCGGGGACAGGATGGCACCCTGAGGGATGCCACAATTAAGCTCTATTTTTGATGAGCAACTGTCCCTGAGCATCACCCTTTGGAACCTGCCTGAGAGAAAGGAATGGAACCAATGGAGTACAGTGCCTCCAATCCCTAACTCTCCCAAGCGTTCCAAGAGGATGCTATGATCTATCATATCAAAAGCCACTGAGAGATCCAAAAGCGCCAACTGGGTCACACTTCCTCTGTCGATGTTTTGGTGGAGGTCATCTACCAGAGCAACCATGGCAGTCTCCACCCCAAATCCTGGTTTGAAGCTGGTTTGAAATGGATCTAGAAAATTGGTTTTATCCAAGATCACTTGGAGTTGAGAGGCAATGGCCCATTCGATCACCTTGCTCAAAAATGGGAGATGTGATACAGGTATGTAATTTTTCAAGTCCAGGGGATCCAGGAAAGGCTTCTTCAGAAGCGGTCTCACAACTGCTTCTTTTAGGCAAGATGGAACAACTCCTTCCCTAAGGAATGCATTGATGGTCTCCTTAAGAAAGGCCACCAATGCATCACCCCCCTGGACGACCAGCCATGATGGGCAAGGGTCAAGAGGGCACATCGTCTTCCTCACTTTTCCAAGGTTCTTGTCCATGTCATCAGTACTCACAAGCTCGAACTGATCCAGCATAATCTCAGAAACGGGTTTACTGGGCATCTCAGTAGCCAAATATGTTATAAGCTCGGCGTCCAAGTCAGCTCTTATCTGAGAGATTTTATCTGCAAAGTAGCTATTAAACACATCACAGTGGATTGTTGTCAGGTTGAGTAGAGGGTTCTGCAGAGGTGGAGCCTGTGTATAAAATTAACATAAGAACATACAAAACTAAAGCACACACCCCACATAAAAGCCACCCTGTCATGATTTTAAAAAAACCTGCCAACATGAAAATTTTTACTTGCTGCTGAAAGGCCTGCAGGGGAGGAACCAGCCTAGTTTTCTGAGGAAGGGAGTTCCAGAAGGTGGGAGAAGCCACTTAGAAGGGTCTCTCTTGTGTGTCCTCACCAAGCAAACCTGTCATGGTGGCAGAACCGAGAGTAAGACTTTTCCTGAAGATCTTAAGGCTCTATCAGGTTTGCATGGGGAGATACAGGACTGATGCAGATGGCCCATGGAGGGGGGCTCTGTGCCATCCCTGGGAGTGGTGGATCAGGGCCCAGGCACCCATACACCACAGCCCCCATTCTCCTTTTTGCTGTCCCCAAAGGAGTGAGCAAATGCCACTCCTTTTGGGGGCAGCTAAAAGCTGCCCTTAGAGTCACTGCCATGGCTCTTTTGTGCCCCTTTGGTGCAGTGTGTCTGCACGCTGTGCCAATGGGGGAATGGTCGGGTGCACAGTGTCTGAGCAGTCAGGGTGGAGTAGGGGTGTCTGCCATGTAGTCGTTCCGCCCCAATTCTACCCCTAGGCCGACATAGAAGTGCCAGTCTACATCCCCCCACAGTCTCTCATATAGTCTGGACCTAAGCCATATACGGCTTTATAAGTCATGACCAGTGGTTTTAAAGTTTTACCACTTTTCAGATATTATGTATCACTAATAACATCAAGCTTTTTGTTTCACTTCCTGTTGCTCTAACATTCCATGTATTCCTTTTATCTAGTATAACAAAATTATCAATAAAATTTTCAAAACATCAAATTTTCTTGGTTTCAGTAGTTTCACTCTTCAATGATATCAATCTGTAAAGACAGCAAACCAGAGTGTTCTTTTACTCATATCTTTTCTTAAATTAATAACTCTTATCCACTCTATTAGTCATTATAAATATCCTTTTTTCAAACTTGTAACGCAATTACCCCATTTGTGTTCTAAGAAGGTAAAGACTTTTTTCCAATCGTTAAAGCAAAGCAAGCAAAGCAGCTTCATTTACATACCGCTTCATATCACGCTATGGGATGTCTAAGCGGTTTACAACTGTGAGCTGATTGCCCCCCAACAGCTGGGTACTCATTTTAGCGACCTCGGAAGGATGCAGGCCTGAGTCAAGTCTCAGCCCTGGCTGGTATTGAACTCGCAACCTTATGGTTTATGAGTGAGTGGCTGCAGTACAGGCAGTTAACATATATATCAGCTTTTTCATCTCTTAAATTCCTTGTCATCTTATCTAAGTCCAGGACCTCATAAAGTTTGAAAAACCATTCCTCTATACTAGGTACTTTTTTATTTTTCCAGCTTTTAGCAAACACCATTCTTGCCGATGAAATCATATAAAATAGAACGCAACCATATTTCTTTTCTAATTGCTTATCTAACACATTTAACAGAAATATTTCTGGTTCAGGTGATATTTTTATTTCTAAAGGGAGTGGAATATCTTGAAGCTGCTGGGCTGACAGCTGTCATTTTAGTTTTCACCACAATGCCCCTTCCCTAAGGGGCTTTAAAGGAAAATGGTGGCAGACAAAAAAATTGAGGGAGAACTACTTTTATGAATATTCTAATTCTTTCCTCTACCCAATTTTGTTGTTGTTGTTAACTAGATTCAGGTTGCCCCAATTCATGGTGATGGTGTAAGATGAGACATCTCCATGATTACCTTTTATCCACTTCTCTGCCTAGGTCCTTCAAATCCAAGTCTATGATCTCTCTGATTGAGTCAATCCATCTAGCGCACCGTCTTCCTCTCTTTTTACTACCTTCCAGCTTTCCTAGCATTATTGTCTTTTCTAGTGATCCATGCCTTTTCATTATGTGGCCAAAATACAACAGACTTAATTTAGCCATCTTGGATTCCAAGGAGATTTCAAGCTTGATCTGTTCAAGGACCAATTTGTTTGTTTTTGGCTGTCCACAGTATCCTCAGCACTCTTTCTGATTTTCTTTCTATCTGCTTTCTTTGCTGTCCAGCTCTCACATCTATACGTGATGATGGGGAATACAGTGGCTTGGATGATTCTAACTTTAGGGCTCAGATGTAAGTAAATCTTTACTATTGAGGATCTTGTCTAGTTGTCTCATTGCTGTTCTTCCCATTCCTAGTCTTCGGATTTCATGACTGCAGTCTCCATTCTGGTCAATTTTTGATCCTAGATATGGGAATTCTTTAACTATTTCAATTTCTTCGTTGTCTAGATTGAATTTGTATATTTCCTCTGTGGTTGTTATTTTTGTTTTCTTTATGTTCAACATTTTAGCTTACCTTTGCACATTCATTTTTTTAACCTTCCTTGGTAATTGTTCCAATTCTGTGATGTCTTCTGATAGTAGTATGGTGTCATCTGTATATCTTAGATTGTTGATATTAAGCCTTCTCTGTCAGAGAGCTCTGGTGCCACAATGAACTAAAAATCCCAAGACTCCATGTGATGGAGCCATGGGAGTTAAAGTGGTGTCAAACTGCATTAATTTTGCAGTCTTGATGCTGCTTGGGACATTTTAAAAGCAGCCAAGAAAATGGAATAGCAGAAGACTTCTTCTGAGTCTAATCTTATGATGTTTTCTTCATACAAGTAGAAAGCAAAACTGTAAGCTTTTATTTTTCCATTTCCCAAAAGTAAATAAACCAATTACTTTATTTATCTTAAAAATGAATGCAAACTGTCCTATGGTACAAGAAACTCTCTCCTCCCATTCATCATGGTCACCTCAACCATCACTACAGAATATTGGGCACAGCAAAAATTAATGACTGAACCATGATATCTGCACACTGTCCAACATTTTAGATGAAAACCAGGACATGTGTGGTCAAGCAACATCAGAGTCTAGTCAAAGGGATGTGTGACCAGAAGGCAAAAATGAATGAGAATGAGCACACAAAACTACTATTTTAAACAAAGAGACCCTGGGATTTATGTACAAAGTTTAGAAAATCTTGAAAAAGGAAAACCCCAAATAGGTCTGCTACAAAGGGGAAGATTGTGCCCCTTCTCTCCTCTTCCTTTACCTGAGTTAACTGACTGAAAATTACTTTTTCATCCTGAACACAGTTTGCAGCAATTAAATTAAGCTAAAAACAAAGAAAGAAAATGAAAGAGTAACTAGGATGCTGTCACACTGCATAATGCAGTCTGATACTGCTTTTTACTGCCATGGCTCAACATTATGGAATTCTGGGATCTGTAATTTTATCAGATATTAGGCCTTCTCTGTCAGAGAGCTCTGGTGCCACAATGAACTAAAAATGCCCAGACCTTATATGATGAAGCCATGGCAGTTAAAATGGTTTCAAGCTGCATTAATTCTGCAGTGTATATGCACCTTGGGACATTTTAATGGTTAAATGCCTGTACTGCAGCCACTCTCTCATAAACCACAAGGTTGCGAATTCAATACTAGCCAGGGCTCGGGCTTGACTCAGGCCTGCATTCTTCTGAGCTCACTAAAATGAGTACCCAGCTGTTGGGGGCCAATGAGTGTACAGTTGTAAACCGCTTAGACACTGCATAGTGCAGTATGAAGCAGTACATAAATGAAGCTGCATTAAAAGCAGCCAAGAAAATGGAATAGCAGAAGACTAACTGGGACTGACTCTGACAAACTGGGAGAGTTGGAGGGTAACAATCCCTTTTCTACCATTTAGTGGGCCCAAAGCCCCATAACTTTAAATATAATTACAAGTTACTTTTACACTGAAAAGGAATTTATCCCTTGTGAAGATGTAATTGTTGTAGTTATATCTTCATAACTGGAAATTGAGCTTATTATAAGTAACTAGATATTTAAACTACTTATTTCTAGGCTCTGGTCTGCATAGTTGAATGACCTCTGGAACAGCATACTTGGGATGGATGGATGTTGGAGACTATTTCTTAAGCATGCTGATTTTTTAATCATGATGACTGTTGTTGTTGGGTTTTTTTAGCCATGGTGAGAATTCGCCCATATCACAAATTTCCCCTAAACATTATTCTGATAAAGAAAATTGAACTCATGAAGAGCTTGTCTAGGACTCAAATTAAACCTGTCTATTGAATAGATATAATCTAGCATTTGTCTGCTTTGCATTCATCTGCTCCCCTCCTCCTCGTCTTTCTCCTTCTTCTCAAATCTATATTGCACACAACAAACCTCAGGTCTTATAAACGGCAATACAAATTGTTATGGGTAACTGGTCCCTCAAACCATCAATCATAATTCTTTCTTCCACAACAAAAGTGGGATCTATTTCTAACAACAAAAAAGGGAAACCAAATTCTTTAAGCATAGTCACAATACAGGAGGAGGAGGGAGAACAGAAGATTGCTTTGAAATGTAAAAAAATAAAATAAATTCTGACAGGTGTAGTAGACCATATTGCTACATTGTATTCTCAGATAAGAAGCAAGATGTCTCCTTTTAAAAAAGAAATGTTGCTTGAATCAGGGTAATAAAGTCAGGAAAAGACCCTGAAAAGAGCTTTTTAAATTAAAAATTTGCCCAGGAAAGTTCTTTTCACTTACACTGATACAATTCACTAAATTGTGTTATTTATTATTTTTCAGTAATGGAACAACAATTGAGGACTTGGAAAAATATATGCAATGGTAAAGTCCTAAGAGCTGTGGTATGATGAGGTGGGATGGGGTTCTGATACAAGCATTATTATTATTATTATTATTATTATTATTGAATGGTTTGTTTCCTCCCTCCCTCAGAAGGCTGTAATTTTCGGCTGCCATTAGGTAGACTCTGATTTTTAGGATTTTTAGGAAGTGTAGATGTCTTAGAAACTCCCATCATAATGGCTGAAAATTGCATTGGGGTAGATCTATCATCTACAGCAGGATTTTAAAAGAAAATCTGCATGTGCTTTATTGACTACAGTAAAGCCTTTATATGAACCATGAAAAGCTATGGAATGGTCTCAAAGCAATGGAACTACATTTAATCCTCCTGATGTGTAACCTGTACTTAGGACAAGAGGCTGCCATCAGAACTGAGCACAAAGGAAAATAATGATTCCCAGTCTGAAAAGGAGTCAGGCAAGGCTGCATTTCCTGTTGCTGTGTGCCTTCAAATCATTTCTGACTTATGGTGACATTGAGGCAAACCTATCATGTGTTTTTTTTTGGCAAATTTCTTCAGAGGAGGCTTGCCATTTCCATCCTCTGAACCTGAGAGAGTGTGACTTGCCCAGGGTCACCCAGTGGGTTTCTTGGCAGAGGAGGGAGTCAAGAGTAATAGTCCAATGCTCATACCTCTGCATCACACTGGCTCATACTATCACTCTATTCAACCTGTATGAAGAAAATATTGTACACAGAGCAGGCTTAGACTGAGAGGCAGGAGGAATGATGATCAGAGATAGAAACATTAACAATCTAAGATATGCAGATGACACAATACTACTAGCAGAAATCAACAAAGATCTAGAACAATTATTGAAGAAGGTGAAAGAGGAAAATGCCAAGGTAGGTTTGATGCTGAATATTAAGAAAATAAAAATAATGACCACAGAAAATTTACAAGGGTTTATCCTAGCTAACAAGAAAATCGAAATAGTCAGAGTTCCTATACCAAGGTTCAAATATTAATCAGATACTATGGTCTACAGAATTTCATTATGCTCTATTAAAACTTCTACAGTTATCTAAAAAATTTCTTGTAATGGAGCCTCCACCCACTGACAAATCCATATAGTTTTGGATAAAGAGGCATCATTAGTTGTTCCCAGGGATGTAGTGAGATAATTTTCATGGGGAGAGCAGTGACAAAAACGTTGAAGGGGAGGTTAGAAGTATTTGGGTACTGGTAACAATAAAACAGGTTTCTGTAGGGGCAGAGGTGTTGCTAGGGGTCTGTTTGGGGTGCAGACCTTAACAGTTGACACCCTAAGGAGGGGTGACATCACTGCCTCCCAAATATCTGCCTTTGGGCAGAAATGGGCTGTGGCGTTTGTGTACTTTTAAAATAGTGTTTTTTTAAAAATTATGTAAGCAGGGCAAAGCTCATTGGGAGGACAAAGGAGAGGCCGCATATTTTTTAAAAAAAATAAAATAAAATAAAATTTAAATTTAAATGTCTTATTCTTTTTTAAATTGTCTTTAAAAAAACATAACTTCTTACCAAATTTTCACTCTCATCACAGCCCACAGAAATGGGCTGCGGCTTTAGTTTGTGTCCTTTTAAACCAGGGGTAGGCAACCTAAGGCCCGGGGGCCAGATGCGGCCCCCTGAGGCCTTTGGACCGACCCCAGGCCGGTCCTGCCACTGCTGCCACCGCCGCCCCCCCGCCACCGCCCCCACCATGATAATATTGATTATTGTTGTTATTACTTGTTCTTGGGGTTTTCTTGGCAAAATCTCCATGGGGTTTTGCCATGGCTTTTCTGGGGCTGGGAGAGTGTGCATGCATATTTTTTTAATTTTTAATGTTTTTTTTAATTTTTAATTTTTATTTATTTATTTATTTTTGGTGCTTCGGCCCCCCAATTGTCTGAGGGACAGCAACCTGGCCCCCGGCTCAAAAAGGTGCCTACCCCTGTTTTAAACTATGTATGTGTAAATACATTTATGGGCTCCTATAACACACCATACAGAATCCTTTGTAATATCAATGGGGGTGTGTGGGTTGATACCATCAGTTACCTCATCAGGTGATGACAACCATAGTGATGCCACTATGTGGAGAAGAAAATAGGTTTTGGGTAGTGATCACTATAAAACAGGTTTACATTGTGGGGGGGAATACTACTCACTCGTAAATAGAAAGTATATTGTGAAGCTTCCAAAAAATAAACCAATTTAAAACACAGAATTTTCCACATGCAAAATGGCAGTGCAAACTAAGGGGGGATGCAGACCAGGGCATCCAGGATGCCCTGGTCCGGAACGCTGCGGGACCGCAGCAGCCGGACCGCGGTGCTCCTGTGGCGCCTCTAAAAGGAGCGGCAAATTGCCGCTCCTTTTACAAGACAGCGAAAGTGCGCCTCAAACGTGTCGGGCGCACTTTCTCTGTCTTTTCCGCTGCAGCGCGTCCGGTCGCTGCAGCGGAAGGCTGCCCTCGGTGAGCTGGCCGTCCGGAGGGCCGGAAGCACCGAGGGCGACCTCAGGAAGAGGAAGGGATGCCGCGCGTGCGGCTGCCCCTCCTCTTCTGGGTCTCGGAGACGGCCCTATTAGCTGTCTGCCGAGGCCCTATATAACAGTGATAGCAAAACAATGCATATTGTGCAAGTCATCCTACTATAATGAACTGAACTGTTGTTGTTGTTGTTATTGTTGTTGCTAGCTTCCTCCAAGTTGATCTTGTCTCATGGCCACCCTGCGAATGAGATGTTTCCAAGCTCCCCTATCCTCCACCAGGTCATGTAGATTCAGGCCTGTGGTCTCTCTGATTGAGTCTATCCATCTGGCATTGGTCTTCTTCTCTTTCTATTGCCCTCTAACTTTCCCAGCATCACTGTCTTTTCCAATGAGTTATGCCTTCACATGATGTGGCCAAAGTATGATAGTTTGGTCATCTTGGCTCCCAGGGAGAGTTCAGGCTTGATTTGTTCTAGGACTCAATTGTTTGTCTTTTTGGCTGTCCATGGTATCCTTAGCACTCTTCTCAAGCACCACATCTTGAATGAATTAATTCTGTTAGTAAAATCTATTTATTTCTCTGCAAACCTGTGGAAAAACTGTCCACTTGAAATTTTTACAAAAATTACTTTCAAAACCCAAGGTTAACTAAATTTGTTTTTCTCTGATGAAGCACTGAATGTCAGAACATGTGTTAAAGGTGGGATGCAGATAGGTGGCTCTGGGCCACCCCAGGAAGTGGTGGATCGGGGCTGCGGCTACCCCATGCCGTGGCCCCGATCCTCCCATTTGTCACCCTGAAAAAGTGTCAAAATACCGCTCCTTTTAGGGGCAGCAAAAGGCCACCCTAAGAGGCAACACATGGCTCTTCTTCGCCCTTTCCAGTGCAGCGCATCAGAACGCTGTGCCAGAAGGACATCCTAATACCACATACTGTGCATAACAGCTCACAGCGTCAGGACAGCATCAGCATGGGGTTGGGGCAGCCGGCATGCAGCTGCCCCACCCCATCTCTGCCTCCAGGACAGCCCTTTGGGCCAGTCTTCAGAGGCCCCAAGTTGGGAATCAATTTTCTTACACAGGCATAGATCAACCAAAAATGATTCCTCCAGCATAGAAACTGTAATGGAGTAGCTTCCTTGTATGTGTACAATGTTTTAGCATGTTCATGAAGTGTTAAGTGTTGGAATTTCACACTTTTCTACAATATCTTCTTTTGGGGGGAGATGCTTAAACTATGTTTCTAAATGCTGGATGCAATAGTAGAAGGACTGAAAGAAAATTTAATGGGTGTGCAGAATTTGTATCAGGGGTGGGGATTTCCTCATGTACCCCTCCTGTCACTATACCCCTGGTGGTTCCTTTGTTTTAAAAATCCTCACCTATAAAAAAATAACAAGGCATCTTCTGTCACACCGAACATGAACACATTTGTTGTGGCCCAATCTTTTAGTGGTGAAAAGTTTACTTTGTCAATTCTCTGCCCTAATAAATGCTTTATAACACAACCCTGTGTGCATTTACTCATAGCTAAATTACATTAAGCTCAGAGAAATTTACACACTAGTTACGGATTGTAGGATTACAGCCTTTGATCAAGGACCAGTGTAATGCTAGCAGAGCAGAAGGCCCCACTAGCATTCCTACTGGTGGTTAGACAGACAGATCCAATGTGATACTTTCAGTCCTCCTTTTTTAGTCTTTTTGGCTTATGATGTAACAGAAGTGTACCTGACTGGCACAAAAATGGGACAATATTTTAGAGCAGATCATTAAACAAAGAAAACAGGAAAGCAATGCCATTATCACAAAAAGTCAACATGGGTTTCTGAGAAACAAGTCATGACAGACTAATCTGATCCCCTTTTTAAAATAAAACTACCAGCTTGATAGACAAAAGGAATGCTGTAGATATATCATATTTCAATTTCAATAAGGCCTTTGACAAGGTCCTCCATAATATTCTTGCAGACAAGCAGGTAAAATGTGGGCTAGGCAATGTGATCATCCAAATCCAAAGAGTGTTCAACAATGGCTCCTCTTCATCCTGGAGAGAAGTGACTAGTGGGGTGCCAGAGGGTTCTGTCCTGGGCCCGGTGCTAGTCAACATCTTTATCAATGACTTGGATGAAGAAATAGAGGGCATGCTTATCAAATTTGCAGACGACACCAAATTAGGAGAAATAGCTAATACCTCAGAGGATAAGGAAGACTTTAACAGTTTAGAAATCTGGGCCAAAGCTAACAAAATTAATTTCAATACAGAGAAATGTAAGCTACTGCACTTAGAGCAGAAAAATGAAATGCATAGATATAGGATGGGAGACACCTGGCTCAACAAGGCTACATGTGAAAAGGATCTAGGAATCCTAGAAGGCCACATGTTGAACATGAGAAAACGGTGTGATATGGCAATGAAAAAGGCCAATAAAACTAGTGAAATTTAAAAAAAGACAACAAATGTTGGAAATGTCAGAAATATAAAAGTACTTTTTATCACATGTGGTGGCTATGCCCACTAGTGAAAAGATATTGGGAGGAAATTCACAAAGAAATCCAAGACATTCTTCAAATAAAATTTGATAAAGATCCAAATTTATACCTATTGGGAATAGCAGATGATGATATGGAATAAAAATATGGGAAGGAAATTTTCTTTATGTTGACAGCAGTTAGAGTAACTTACACTACTACTTGGAAACAAAATAAGACACCGAAGATAATAGAATGGTATTGGAGACTTTTTGAATATATTGAAAAGGATAAATTAACTTATGCTTTGAAACAAATCTAATGAAAAATTTAACAAAAAATGGGAAACATTAATAGATAAAATTCAAACTAACATATATAGGTTAGCTAATTCTCTATAGATAAGATGATACTTCACATAAAGAAAAGAAAAATAGAAAAGGATTACAAAAGGAAATAATACTGTAATAAATTGTAAAATATTAAATGGAATCAATAAAATAATAAAATACATATATATATATATATATATATATATATATATACATAGATCATATAATAATTATACAACGATAACAAAGGGTCAGACTAATTTGTCTATCATTAAGAATTATGGATGGATTGTGAACTGAGATAAGGAAAAAAATGGGAAACATGAGAAATCGTAGTTATTATTTGGATTTAGGCATAAAGAAGTCCTTTCTTTTAATACTGTGAAAGAAAGAAGTAATGAATGTTATGAATGAAGGTACGAAAGGTTGGTAAAGTATGTTTATATATTTAATTTTGATCAAAATTGTATGTCTTTGTCATGTTATGTATTTTTATTATATTTTATTATCTTGTTTTATTTGTTTTACTTTGTATAAAACTCAATAAAGATTATTAAAAAATAAATAAAAAGGGCAATACAATTCTAGACTGCATCAATAGAAGTATAGTGTCTAGATCAAGGGAAGTAATAGTGCTACTCTATTCTGCTTTAGTTAGGCCTCACCTGGAATATTGTGTCCAGTTCTGGGCACCACAATTAAAAAAAGATGTTGACAAATTATAGCGTGTCCAGAGCAGGGTGACCAATATGGTGAAGGGTCTGGAAACAATTCCTTATGAGGAATGACTTAGGGAGCTGGGTATGTTTGGCCTGGAGAAGAGTCAGTTAAGAGGTGATATGATAGCCCTCTTTAAATATTTGAAGGAATGTCATATTGAGGAGAGAGCTAGCTTGTTTTCTGCTGCTCCAGAGACTAGAACACAGAAGAATGGATTCAAGCTACAGGAAAAGAGATTCCACCTCAATATTAGGAGGAACTGCTTGACAGTAAGAGCTGTTTGACAGTGGAACACAGTCCCTTGGAATGTGGTAGAGTGACCTTCCTTGGAGGTTTTTAAACAGAGGCTGTATGGCCATCTGTCAGGGGTGTTTGTGAGTTCCTGCATGGCAGGGGGTTGGACTGGATGGCCCTTGTGGTCTCTTCCTATGATTCTATGATTGAATTTCTCCTAGTGTGAGTCTTGAAAAGATCCAACCACTTCAGCAACTGGCCTTAATTCTCTTCTCCATTGCTGTCTCCTTTTCCCTTTACATTTTCTGTTATTTAGTTTGTAAGCCTACAGGCAGGAATCTATCTCTTGGGGGGGGGGGGGGTGAAGGGGGGTAAAAATACTCTAAATAAATAAAAAAATGTATAATTTCTGCTATTTTAGAGAAATATACCAGACTACTACAAGAAGTCTTCTAAAATCTCTTCTTCTGTATTGCCATAGAGTCCAGCAACTGAGTGGAAAGAGCATAAAGCTTTTTTTCTAATTAATTTTTTATTGAGTTGTTAACTGCCCTCAAGTTGATCTCGACCCATGGCCACCCTATGGATGCGACATCTCCAAGACCCCCTGTCCTCCATTGCTCTGCTTAAATCCTGTAAACTCATACCCGTGACCTCCTTAACAAAGTCCATCAATCTGGCATGTGCCCTTCCTCTCTTCCTATTTCCCTCCACCTTTCCCAGCATTATTGTCTTTTGCAATGAGTCTTCCCTTCTCATGATGTGTCCAAAGTACGACAGCCTCAGTTTGGTCATCTTGGCTTCCAAGGAGGCCTCCGGCTTGATCTGCTCTAGGACCCATTTGCTTGTCCTTTTGGCTGTCCATGGGATCCTCAGCATCCTTCTCCAGCACCACATCTCAAATGTATAGATTTTCTTCCTATCATCTTTCTTAACTGTCCAGCCAGCTCTCACATCCATACATGATAATAGGGAACGCAATGGCATGTATGATTCTCACTTTTGTGCTGAGTTATATATTGTTGCATTTTAGAATGTTTTCTAGTTCTTTCATAGCCACCCTCTCCATTCGTAATCTTCTTCTGATTTCCTGTCTGCAGTCCCCATATCTATCAATGTTTGATCCCAGGTCTTATACTATTTCTATTTCTTCATTGTCTAGGTTGAACTTGTGAAGGTCCTCGCTGGTCATTATTTTTATTTTCTTTATGTTCAACATTAAGCCTGCCTTAGCACTTTCTTCTTTCATTTCCTTAGTAGGTGTTCCAGGTCTGTGAGGCTTTCTGATAGTACTATGGTGTCATCTGCATATCTTAGATTCTTGATATTCCTTCCTCATATTTTCACTCCTTCTTCTTTAGTATCCAAGCCTACTTTTCTTGTAATATCTTCTGGATACAAGTTGAACAGACAGGGTGAAAGGATACAGCCTTGTCCGACCCCTTTGCCAAATGGGAACCATTCTATTTCTTCGTGTTCTGAGTAGCATCTTGTCCTGAGTACAGATTCCTCATCTGGATTATCAGATGTGTTCACACTCCCATGCCCTTAAAGGTGTTCCATAGCCTTTCATGAACTATGCAGTCAAAGGTTTTGCTATAGTCTGTAAAACACATGCTGATTTTCTTTTAGAATTCCCTGGTGTGCTGCTTCAGCCATTGTATGTTTGCAATGTGGTCCCTACTGCCTCTTCCTTTCCTGAACCCCTCTTGGACCTCTGGGATCTCTCTTTCCATGTATGGCTGGAGTCTATATAGCAGAATTTTGAGCATGATTTTGCTTGCATGGGAGATCAGTGCTATGGTCCGGTCCTATAGTTGCTTCCAATCTGTTGGCTATCATTTTGTTTTCCATATCTGTTGGTTAGCACTAGAGTTGACTCTGTTGACACTAGAGTTGACACTAGAGTTGACTCTGGATTGCAGCAGTTCAATTTGAATATCATCTCTTCCTGGCAATTTGTTTTTCGCCTTTCCTCTTATTGCAGTTTCCACCTCACTTCTTAGAATCTGGAGTTCATCTTCATATGGCTCTTATTCCATGTGTCCTTCATTTTGTCATTTCTTTTGTATAAAGCTTTATCACGGGCATATTTCTATAGGCATGAAGACCAAGAAGCAGAACAAAGTTGGGTATGGTGCATTTTTGTGCCTCCTCTGAGTGTCCACATCACAATTTGGGAGAGGTTAAATTATATGAATTTAAGAAGGGAGTTTGCCTTCTCATTTCAGGGCTCACCTAGAAGGGGGGGGGGGTGAGTCTCTGGAAGTATCATAAATACCATGAGTTTCCAGTTCTTTCTGTTTTGATTTTACCTTCATATTTCCAGGTTAACATCAAAACCCTTTCTTGAAATATCCTTCCTTGTGTCCTTCTTTTGCTGACCATGCAACATTTCGGAAATTGATTTTCACCAATCCCTACTGAGCCCTCTTATTATTCAGGGGTTACACTTGAAGTGCTAAAGTGCTTTAGCAATATTATACAACTTAAAAATTAGGATCACTTTGTTTTGTTGCAAAGATTCCTCTTTTCTTTGCTTGATTTATGTTGAATCTGTGCCCTGGAAAGAATATCTGTATACCTGAGGCAAACATCTTAGCTAGTTCCAGAATGATACAAATAGACAGTCAAGTAGAGATACAGTTCATTTCATTTCAGAAAATACTGTATTAATTTAAACTGACCTGGGAAGTAAGATACTGTATTAATTTAAACTGACCTGGGAAGTAAGAATGAGAAGTCCTTGGTAGTGCTGGGAGTTCCCAGAAAATACTTCAGGATGGAGACAGCATCACGTGGATGTCGAAAATAAAATTGGTTTGTAGAGGAACAAAACCAGGGAATTTCAGAATCTCTTCTCTTATCTAGAGGGGGTCTAAAGGTAAGCCTAATAAAAAAAATCATTCCAAAAAAAAGTTTATTGAAATTCTCTACACATCCTATGCTCTGGAAACTTTTACTCCCTTTGCAAAGAGCAAAAAGTCTCTGAGTAAATTGTTTCAGAATGGAATCCTGGAGCCTGTCTGGAAATAATAGTCCAGCACAGTGATTTTCAGAGAAGGCCTATTTGAATTAATGTTTCTCAGCCACATCTTTTAAGCTCACTCTCTTTATGTACTCAGGCAGTTGCTTTCTGGCAACTTTTATAAACTGGGAAGGAAAACAGGCAAATACAGTCAGTCTCACCTTTTGAAGGATGATGCCATCATCCCTGTAGGGCAATAATAAAACAGTATATATTACAACTGGAGCAACAGGTGCAATAATGACATCAGTTGGACTTGTACTAACTGGCATCAAAACTGGCATAGAAGCAAGAGATTTATCTTCAAGAGCAGGGGTAGGCAACCTTTCCCCTTTAAGGGCCGAGGGACTTCAGCTCCCAGAATCCCAGGAGCTATTGGCCAACATGGGACTATTGGCCAACATGGCTGAGGCTTCTGGGACCTGAAGTCCCTCGGCCCTTAAAGGGGAAAGGTTGCCTACCCCTGTTCAAGAGTCTTGAAAAAAATCACACTGGGCTATCTAGCAGTCTTCATTGCCCCCTCATGGGACAAGATGTAATAGTCTCTTGACCACATAATAAAAAGGTGGGAATCATGTGGCCCTTTAGTGGTTGTTGGACTGCAACTGCAAAAATTCTTCATCGTTGGCTAGGCTGATATTCAGCAACATCTAGAAGGTTGCATGATTATCACCATGATCTACATTTTTTTTTAAAAAAAGTCCTATGGATGTTCCTGTAGAGGAATTGTTGTGTGGGAGAAGTATGATTTTCAAAAAATAAAAAATAAAAAATAAAAAAAAGTCACTGGCAGGCACTATAAAAATTCTGTAACTTATATTTGGTCATATTTGTTATGAGTCTTCTGCTAACTTTGCTCTAACTGTCATCCCATTCCTTTCATCTTCCCTAGATCTCCAGAAAATCATTGGGTTTATCTGGGTCTATTAAATGAGATAATGGCAACAGTGAAACCATTTAACCATTCCAGAAGTTGAGTGGGACTTCACCTGACTCATCTGCCATGGGAACAGAAAAATCTACAGGAGCTACCAAGAAACTATTGGGATTAACTATTATCTTGGGACAGAACATCCTAACTGGCACACTATAAGTAATACTGTTTTTCTCACTCTCTAAATATCAATGAATATGGTGATAAATTTGGAAAGATTATCTTGTTAATTCTCTCCACACTGTCTTCTTATTGATATCTGAAACTGGCAGTTAGATGGCATCATCTCCTGCCCTTCTGTGTCACATCCCTCTCCTTGTCAGCCTAATATTCTGGGATGTTGGCAGGTCAAAACTGAAACAAAACAAAAATGTTAGTCCCATTGGATCAGGTTTTTTTTTAAAACATTTGTTTTACGTAGCCACTTGCTGTAAGAGCTGAAAGGCAAAACAGGAACACAAGGACATCACCTCTTTGCCTCAGAGGCCTCTCTCTGCTTATTTATTGGCTCCAAAGCAAGCTGTGGATCCTTTCCAGAAATGCTTCCACCAACTCAGAAATGACAGTTCCAGACATATTCCAATGAGGGCAGAATTGCCTTCAATCCTTCATTTATATATGTTTTAATAAGCAGAATGTTTATGTAATGGAGATTCCAAACTTTCTAAAGAAAATTCACTTTGGTTTCTATTATTCTCACACCCAGGGTTTGAAAGCCTTCACTTTCTTTGGTACAGTGTTAAAAGGAAACCTGACCCTGAAGTATGCTTGCCCAGTAGCTATTTATAACACAATTATTATATAATGTTTCAGTAACAACTTAATACTATGTAGGATACTTTGTACTGAAGTGAACTTAATGAACTGTTTTTGAAATATATTTTCTACTTAGAACTTTTAACAACATTCTATATATCAGTATGATTCAAGTATAATAAATCTTGACTTTTGTCTCCCCATGTCACCCCTCACATAAAAACCCTTGATTTACTTCTTTGCACCATAAACTACAAGAACTGTAAAATTAACTATGGCTAAAGTATAATTTTGAAACCAAAAGTAGCTTAAGTAAAATTTCACTTGCGAAATTTATGCACAAATGTCTGAAAGAATATTGACTTTCTCTTGTTCTCCCCTTTTGGAACAGCAGAACATGAATGTTGATATCTGGTACAACGTGATGTATACAAAATAATGCCAGGAAGTAAGAGATATGCCCAGATTCCTTCCATACACAATTGTTTTTCATATTTTGAGTCTGTGTTGGTAAATATTGTATTTATCAACTTTGATCTGAGCTTGAGAAATTCTGTGAAAGTCCATGTTAATAATAAAGCATCCATAACAACCATGAGCTGTAGTTTTGCTTAATATCAATTAAACCTTATTTGGGTTGGTGATGACTAAAGTACAGTATGGCCCCTGTGGATAGCAAAAATCATGAATAATGGTGAACTCCATTTCTGGTAGAACTTCATCATAGAATTACACTAGAGGACATTCAGATGCCTAGAAATACCATATATTTTCAGATGTGAATAAGCAAAACCATGGTTACTAATCCTGTGGATATGTGGGTTGTACTGTAAGCTTGTGTCACCTTCTTCAGAGTCAATTTGTCAGGAACTCAAGAGCACCACACATGAACACCTGTGATCCCCAGAAAGCAAAAGAATCACCAAGAAACACCAATATTTATTGATTTATTTCATTTGCGTAACACTTTTCTCATAGAGTGGGAACCAAGGTAGCTCCCAGAGAGAGTCAATTAAAAAACCAAAACAATGAAATTTTGAAAACAATTAAAATTGCCTCATAAAAGTATAAAATGATTTAAAAGACATACAAAAGATTTAAAAGATAAATGAAACATCCCAGTAAGAAGTTCTCCTGTTTACACATTTAAAACCTGCTTAAAGAAAAAGGTCCTTGCCTGATGTTGAAAGGTTGCCTATGGAAATGCAAGCTTCCAAGCCACAGTGTGTCCTCTAAGATCAGTTCATTCTCGTGGAGGGGTAGATTTTAGAACAATTTTTGGGGCCTGCATAAAAAATACAAAATTGCATTTGCATTATTTTCAGATTTTATTAGTATCCCAGTTTTAATCCAACAGCATATGCCAGTGTAGACTGAAAATCACACATCAAGATGGAAAGATTCTTTTGCCTGTAAGTACTGACTTAACTTTCATTTTATGCAGCAGGTATATTTCCTACTCTCATGATACTGAATGTGAACACATACACAGAGTTATCAGAAAACAAAGACAGTTTTATGAAGTATTTCCAGTGGTCATCAGAGAATGGGATTTCACTGTCCTAGGCAGTTCCGTCTTCCATTGTTACTGTTTAGAATCTTCTGTCAACAGTTCAGTTCCATTAGTAATACCAGGAACTGAACCAGCAAGAGAATTTTACAGCCGGTCTGGGAGCTGGGCAGATACTAAATTGAATATTATTTTCAAGTGCAAAGAAAAGATGTCATCTATCATGCAGGATGGAGGTTAGTATTATATTGCCCCATTCTGAAATTCATTGTCAACTGGCATCTCAGAGGTTGTAATCCTGTGCTGAATTAAGCTCCTTACATTTCATTGATATTAATGAATTTCAACAGCTCAACTATGTATGGGATTACTGTTCACAGCCTTGATGCAACAAGCATGTGCCAGTGGATATATCTTCTCTTTTTGTCAAGGCTGATAAATCATAGGAACGGGGACTATATGACTAGTACTAATAATCTATTTGGAGGGGGTGGGTGACAGAGTCATACCCATTATTTGGCTCTATCTTATCCAAAACATATAATTAGTGTAATTCACAATTTCTGAATCAGATTTTGCAGCTTCAGGAACACATGGTTGTTTTTTTTAAAGACAGGTGCTATATTACTTTTACTTTCCACTTGTGCCATCACAAATCCTTTTTTGGACTTCTGTTGGGTGATTTACCACTGCCAGTTCAAGAATTCTGTTGGTTGATCAGTTGTGTTCGTGCCTTTCACTGATGCTTATTGACATGCCTGATTGCTCTTTAATAATTCAGGCTCTTCATTTTGAAGTCTGTAATGATCAATGTTCTTTTTGATTCATAATTGATTGTTGCTGTGAGGGATATTGTCAAGTTATATATAAGAATATTTGAATTCATCACACACCTTTTTTCCTATTGATGAGAAACAGAAGAAAAGATCCTGATTCATTGTATGTGAAGTCAGAGTGAAACTAGAGAAATTGTCAGATAAGAAGACCCAATAGATAAAGATCAAAATGTTGTCCCCACCCTAATATACTCAACACTTTTGATAGCTGGTTTGGAAGAAAATAAGAAAAATGAACTAATATATTTTCTGTCTTGGAAATATTTCAAGTGGAAAACGTTCCACAGTCAAAAACTCCAGCAACTAACAATTTTCCCTGAATATTTCCCCCTGGATTTCAGGATTCCAAATTTAGCCACATTAGGGGAATCCTGGACTAAAGGATGCTGGGCTATAAGAGGAAAATTCTGTGAAGAAAAGTTGGAAGTCACATAAGATTTAGATTCTAGACAGTGAGGGTTTGGTGATGAAAATTCCTGAATGGAACAGGGTTAAGGTCCAGAAGAGAGGAGCCTAATTCCCATACTAAACTCCAAGTGAGGGAGTTAATAAACAAAATATCCTGGGGGGTATTGATAGCCTTAGAGGCTGGTTAAGAAATAGTGGTAAAGGTACCCAAAGAAGGGCTAAGAGTGTCCTGTGGGGGTAATTGAAAGTGTTCCAAGGAAAAAGAGCGTTTTAGAGTATTATTATTTGTAACTGTAACCAATTATAACAAGTGCAGCAAGACCAAGTGAAACATTGTTACTTGTATTGTAAATAAAGTTTTGTTGTTACTTTATGAAAAACTTGTCTACAGTGTGAATGAATATTCACACTACTAAACCTTATACAAGATAGGTTATACCAAAGAGTTTTAGAAGAGAAGGTTGGTGAAGGAATGGGTCTTTGCATAGGGTGGTAGCAGCTGTGGGATGAAAAGGGTCCATGGTGTGACCACAAATGAAAGGAAAGAAAAAGTGTGCATGACAACATCTCAGATCAAATGTAGAGGCTTGTGACTCTAACATAATCACCATTTTTTCTCCTGTATGATTTTAAACATCATAGCCTAATAAAGAAGCCAGTGAAATTTTAAAAGCTTGAATACATTTTATGCTTTGGAGTTGACCTTCAAAAAGGTATCACCGCTTGTGGATTTTGCATTATGTTCTGCTTGTAAACTTTTTGAGGAGTGTCTTTGGAAGAAAATTAACTACTTCCAACATACTAAATTATCAGGTAAACTTTAACACATTTTGATACCAAAGAAAGAATAGACATGGATATATATGTTACATATAGTTAAAGTCTAAGTGATGAAGAGAAATTCGCTAAGCTAGGCCGAAGAATATAAGTTAGGCCTAAGGATATACAAGTCAGTCTGCATTAATTTTGCATGTATCAGTCATAAATGTATTCTGTCTAATTTTCTCATAATGTATATATTTTTAAAAAATTCATACACAAAAAATGGGTATGCAAATTGCTGAATATAGACATTTTGTGCATATCTATTCATTGTTTCCCACATTTTTCCTAATATACACATTTTGTAAAATATTTTCCTTAATACAAACATTTTCTACAGATCATTCCATTATATATACATAAATATTACATGCACATTTAGCTTTCTTGGATGACAGTATTGGGGGCATAGTTATCAAATCTGCAGATGACACCAAATTAGGACAAGTAGCTAATACCCCAGAAGGCAGGATTAAAATTCAAAATGACTTGAACAGACTAGAAAGCTGAGCCAAAACTAACAAAATGAAATTCAACATGGAGAAATGTAAGGTACTGCACTTAGGCTGGAAAAACGAAAAGCACAGATATACAATGGGGGACACCTGGCTGAATGAGACTACGTGTGAAAGAGATCTAGGAGTCCAGGTAGATCACAAGTTGAACATGAGTCAACAATGTGATGCAGCAGCTAAAAAGGCCAATGCAATTTTAGGCTGCATCAATAGAAATATACTGTGTAGATCAAGAGAAGTAATAGTGCCACTCTATTCTGCTTTGGTCAGGCCTCACCTGGAATACTGTGTCCAGTTCTGGGCACCACAATTCAAAAAGGATGTGGAGAAACTGGAGAGTGTCCAAAGGAGGGCAACAAAAATGGTGAAGGGTCTGAAAACTGTGCCCTATGAGAAGAGACTTAGGGAGCTGGGTATGTTTAGCCTGGAGAAGAGATGATTAAGAGGTGATATGATAGCCCTGTTTAAATATTTGAAGGGGTGTCATATTGAGGATGGAGTAAATTTGTTTTCTGCTGCTCCAGAGAATAGGACCTGGAACAATGGATGCAAGGTACAGGAAAAGAGATTCCAGCTCAATATTAGGAGGTCCTTCCTGACAGTGAGAGCTGTTCAACAGTGGAACACACTCCCTTGGAGGTCTTTAAATAGAGGCTGGATGGCCATCTGTCGGGGATGCTTTGGTTTTGAGTTCCTGCATGGGAGGGGGTTGGACTGGATGGCCCTTGTGGTCTCTTCCAACTCTATAATTCTATTATTCTATGATTCTCTAAAGGTGAACATTTTTGTATGGATTTTTCGATAACATTCATGTTTTTTCAAAATATTTTCATCTGAGAACTGCATCAGGGAGGTGCAAAGACCAAATCTTGCACATATTAATCAGTAAAGTTTTAATTTGGTTGATTTGATTAAAAATGCAGACCAAACACAGTTCTTCTGTGAACTGAGCAAGAATTTACATTGTTAGGGTGAATAATGGCTATTGACATTGGAGAACAGAAAAAAAGGAAGGGTCTCAGAGAGTTTGGGATGAGATAAAGTTATTCCCCCATAATAAGACCATAATGGAACCAGAAGAGACAGACTCATTTCTATCAGAAATCTGGGAACTGCTGTTTCCCAAATCTATTCTGTTCCCAGAGAAAGAAAGATTTTTTTTCCTTTTTCAATCCATATCTTGCATTCTTCAGGGTATGGTAAGTGGCAGCTAGGAGAGACCAGAAAACCTTGAATCTATAGTCCAAAACACACTGCAGAAATAATCCTGTTTGAGACCACTTTCACTGCCCCTACTCAGTGCTAGGGAATCCTGGGAATTGTAGTGTATTGTGGCATGAGAGCTCACTGACAGAAAAGGCTAAATTCTCACAAAATTACAGTTCCCAGAATTTCCTAACATTAAGCCAGGGCAGTTAAAGCAGTCTCAAATGGGATTATTTCTGCAGAGTGTTTTAGACCTATATCTCAAGACTCGTGTATGGAGAATTCACTGCATTGGCTGAAAGTCTGAAGCCAGTCAGAAGCATTATGCTCTGGAACTGGAACTGCAATGCTCATGATAGTGGCTGCACTCAGTGTGGTGGTGCACCATTGTTCGATCAGGCCATCCGGGCCAACACCACATTGGCACAGCTTGCCCTTTCCCTGTCCTTGGTGCCTTGGCCACTGCTGTCATGGGATGCTCTTCTGCCTCTCTCCTCATTGGTTGCATGGATGAGCCCACACTCTGGAGAAGCAGAGATGTACCAGGCAGCTCGATCACAGAGCTCCTGCAGGTACAACAGTGGTGACTACTGCTTCAGGGACAGGCCATTCCTTTTCCCTGAACTGCTCAGCATGAGGAAGGGGGATGGCATGGTGTCTGGTGTGCAAGTAGTGGGCTGGTCCATTTCAATTCTAATCCTGTTCATACACCACAAAACTGCACACTAACTCTGCCATTTCAAGGAAACACCAGTTTCTTGCAACTTTGTCAACACCAGGGCAAAGATTTTAACAGGGAAAGCCCATGGTATTTCACCAGAAGTCACCGGCAATCATGTGCAAACAGACAGCACTGATGTCAGGGTGGGAACAGGGTGTTTTTCCCATGCACACAAGGCATGACTCTATCTCCTAGAATCCTCCAGCAAACATTCATCCAATTGACAGTTCATAAAGCCCTCCTGGTCTTTGGATCACGAGGAGGAGATGCTGCTATTCTAAACAGCTCTTACTCAATAACTGGATTTTTAAAACTTTCTTCTTGCTTTATCTAAGGCAGGGGTCGGCAACCTATGGTCCACGGGACTCCCGCCACCTGGCCCCTGCCGCCCCCCGCCGCTGCGCATGTGCAAATGAGTCACAGCCGCCATTTTGGCAAACAAAATGGCAGCGGTGGTGCACGTGGCAGTGCACACACCATTGTCATCATCATTGTCAGGGGTCGTCGGGCCCGTGCGCGCATGCATGAGCGCGCGTGCCGCCATTCCCCCCCCCCCCAGCCCGGTAGAAGCCCTGGGGACCAGTGACCGGCCCCAGGTAAAAAAACATTGCTGACCCCTGATCTAAGGCCTGAGGTTTTAGATATTGATACTTGGGCTGTGCACAGGAAAGTCAATCTGGTGATTTGAATCTAGTCACAATGAATAGATCAGGATCTTGACTCTGAAGTGGGATCAGGAAATAGAGATCACTATTCACCACTGCCCACTCCACTGACAATGCTGGAAATAAAATCAGTGATTTTTTTTTATTTTCTTCCACATTTCCATAAACTCTGGAGACATGTTAGACCCTAAACTGAGGATTAATGTAGCTGAATTTTAGAGAGGAGGCTTCATAATTATTTTGCACTGGACACTTGTAAAGATTGCTGGGGTTTACAAATTCACATTTCAAGAACTGTTGACTGCTCAGTCTTGGCAACAAATGTTGCTATCTTCCTGACACCATCCCCCTTGTATTGGGGCACTTCCTATAGAAAACTATACCAAAGAAGAGCAGAGGCGATGGGGCAACAGGCATGTAAAGAACAGTGTTTAGTAGAAACAAGCAGAGAGAAAGAGAATCAGACTTCAGCTTCTTTTTGATGGAGGCAGTATGGTAAGCATTGAGCATCTGTAAGCTACATCTGTTGAAATCAATTAAAGATTAATTATCAGTAATAATAATAATAATAATAATAATAATAATAATAGTTTTTATTTTATCCCACCCCTCTGCAGTGCAATCGGGGCAGCGTACAACATGATAAAACAGCACATAAATTAAAATAGAATCCAGCGACCCATTCCCTGACCCAACCACCCCTTAAAACTATATTAAACTAGATCTGAGTTAAAATACCAAATAATAAAAACAACAGTTTTTCAAATAGCAGCTCAACTACATAATGGCGGATTGAGAATACAAATAGCCAGAGTTTTAGTCTGTGTCTTCTAGGCCAGGCATTATTCAGGGAAGGCCTGCCGGAAAAGATCCATCTTTACTGCATTTTTAAAACAATCAAGAGTGGAAATGAGATGGATCTCATCCAGCAGGCCATTCCATAATCTGGCAGAGAAAGTCCTCTGGGAAGTCACTGATAGCCTGGTTTTTATGGGCTGTAACAGGTTCCTCCCAGAGGACCGAAGTGCCCGGGGAGGGTCGTATGGAAGGAGGTGGTCCCAGAGATAAGTTGGACCCAAGCCATGTAGGGCTTTGAAGGTCATAATCAACACCTTGTACTGTGCCCGGAAACTAATAGGCAGCCAGTGGAGAGATTTCAACACTGGTGTGATGTGCTCTCTCCTAGATGTACCAGTAACTAACCTGGCTGCCATATTTTGAACTAGTTGAAGTTTTTGACTTAAGTGCAAGGGTAGCCCCATGTAGAGTGCATTACAGAAATCAAGATGGGAGGTTACCAGGGCATGTACCACAGTTTCAAGGAAAGGGTGCAGCTGGCGTATCAGCCGAAGCTGATAACAGGCACTTCTAACCATTGCATTCATCTGATTTGTCATGTGAAGCAACGAATCTAGGAGTACTCCCAGACTGCGAACACAGTCCTTGGTGGAGAGTGTGACTCCATCCAGGACTGGAAGTTGTATTCCCAGACTTGGTTTCGGGCCCGCGACTGTTAGTACCTCCGTTTTGTCTGGATTCAGTCTCAATCTCTTTTTCCTCATCCAGTCCATTACCGCTTTAAGACAATCATTGAGAGGAGATTGACAATGACATAATGACAATGAAATGACAACTTACTTGAGGAAGCTTACATTCCTCAAGCCTACAAGATTGAATGGCAGAGCATAAGGAAGCAGTGGGGTGACAACAAGATGCTTCACCAATAGATATAAAAAGATTTTATCTCAGGAGCTTCCTCTGGCTGCCTCTGGTGTTCAGGATCAAATAGAGCTGTTCTGACAGTGAAAGAAGATGTGCTCCCAGAACCACAACCCTTGTAAGTGTTATTGGGGTGAAGCAGCCTGTCTCTCAGTATCAGAAAAATTGCTACCCTTAGGAGATTTAATGGGGGGGGGGGAGGCTATCCAGTCTGGCTTCTTCTGTCCCTAGCATCATGATGGATTTTTATTATTTGTATGTATTGCATATATCATTTTCCCTCACCCTGTGGGTAAAATTTTATATCCTGCAATATCTTTATTTATACCCTGTAGTCTGTGTATTTTATACAAAACATTTTCTTTTTCACAAAATGTGTTTTGTATTACATTTTTTTTTGCACAAAACAAGTAACAAAATGAATGAATAAATAAAAATAGTTCTAGTCTTTCTGCTTTCATTCTGTTGTGAAAAATCATAAGGTGTTTGACAATTTCATTTTTATATATAGGCAATTTGAGAAAAGTTTTCTTGTTCAAGAAATGATAATTTGTGAATATGCTTTATTTTCATAGCACGGCTATACTTGGAATGCAATATACATACAATCTGGTTGTTCAGTATCAAAAATCTCAACTGGAGTTTACGAGAAGCATCTAGTTATCCTGCCAGAAAAAAAACCCCAAATTCCTTTAGACCTTAATCCCAGCTGTGAAAGATCTATTAAAACAAATTCATCTGGTTTACTCTAGTTGTGATTAACATTTTGGTTCAGAACCTAACCTGATCCAAGAAGGCTCCTTTTATATTCAAGAAATGCTAATTCTTTGTATTTGGGGTAATGTTGCCCTTAGCAAATACAGAGATGGAATTCAATACAACACTGTCAAAATCACTGCTTAAACCATCTATGCCAGGAGTGGGAATGATGTGGCCCATGGACTATATGCAGTCCTTTAAGGTCAATATCCACGTGACCTCCAGACTCCTCCCAGACCACCTCCAACTGTAAAATGTTTAGAAAGAATTGGGACAAAATCTAAAGGAGTTGCACCTCTGGAAACCATCAGAGGGAAATTCTGGCCTAAAAGAGCCAGGGGCAACCCTCAAATATTTCATGGCTATCTACCCCAGATCCACAAGCACATGATCTACAAATTGAAATATAAATTATGACCATTGAAGCTGCTCACCAACTGAAATCCTTTCTGAATCCTTCATCTAGGGACTGCTGTATCTTGAGGTAGTTTTGTCTGTAGTGGCTTTCCAGTATGGAATCCCCCTCCCCCCCGACACTCCATTGGACACCAAACTGACCTGTTGGTCTCAACTTTGATTCTGAATTGGCATTGCATAGTATTTACAGCATTTATACTTCTTGTGCTCATTTACTGATGAATTGCTTGTAAATACTGATTTTGTTATTCTGATTTTTTACATAGCAAGTGCTATATGAATATGACATCTCCAAGATCCCCTGTCCTTATGTGCTCTGCTCAGGTCCTGCAGGCTCAAGACTGTGGCTTCCTTGATCGAGTCCATTCATCTAGTATGTGGTCTTCCTCTCTTTGTACTACACACTACCTTTCCTAGCATTATTGTCATTTCTAGTGAGTCTCATCTTTTCATGATGTGTCTGGAGTACAGCAGTCTCAATTTAATCACCCTGGCTTCTAGTGAAAGTTCAGGCTTGATCTATTTTAGAACCCATTTGTTTCTCTTTTTAGCTGTCCACAGTATCCTCAGCACTATCCTCCCACACTACATCTCAAATGACTAGAATTCAAAGATATAGCCATGTTAGTCAGTAGAATCAGTATGTAGAGAGAACTTGTAGCACCTTTGAAACTAACTAAGGGCCAGCCTGGGGGTGGAGTTGGGATGGGGCCATCATGCCTTGTGCCCAACTGCATGGTACGTGGCATCAGGATGCCCCATTGGCACAGTGTGCTGCTATGGCAGCTCTAAGGGCGGCTTTTTGCTGCCCCAAAAAGGAGCAACAAAAAGAAGGATTGGTGCCTCAGCATGTGGTTGCTGTGGCCCTGATCAGGTGCTCCCAGGGGCAGCACAAAGCTGCCCCTTAGGGGCCATCTGCATCAGCCCTAAAGAGAGAAGTTGGATGCATGTGCTTTCATAGACTTAAGTCTACTTCCTCGGATGCATTTGGTGGAGTGTAAGCCAGGGACAGGCTTATGTATGTCTTAGGTGTGTGGGACTAGCTTACCACTCTACCAAATGCATCTGAAGAAGTAGACTTAAGTCTACAAAAGCTCATGCTGCCAACTTCTTTCTTTAGTTAGTCTGAAAGGTGCTACAAGGTCTCTCTAGATATACATCTCAAATGAGTTGATTATCTGTCAGCCTTTTTCACTGTCCAGCTCTCACACAGGTCCCTGGTGATGGGAAATACAAGTGTTTGGACTATCATAACTTTAGTGTTCAGTTTCATGTCATTGCAGTTTAGGATTTGTCTTTCGTAACTGCCATTCCCAGTTGTAGTCTTCTTCTTCTCTCAGGCAGGTTCCAGAGGCTGATGCTTCGGGACAGTTGCTCTTCAAAAACAGAGCTTAAATGTGTTGTCCTTCAAGGTGCCATCCTGTCCCCGATGCTATTTAACATCTATATGAAGCCACTGGGGGAAATCATCTGGAGACATGGAGCTGGATGTTATGAATACGCTGATGACACCCAAATATACTTCTCCATGTCTCAGTCAGCAGCCATGATGACAGATGGCATTTCTCTCCTCAATCATTGTCTTGAAGCGGTAATGGATTGGATGAGGAAAAACTGCCTCAAGTGGAATCCAGACAAAACAGAGGTACTCACAGTATGGGCCCCTAAACCAGAAATTGGGTTACAATCTCCAGTCCTGAATGGAGTCATGCTCTGCATGAAGGACTGTGTTTGTAGTCTGAGGGTGCTCCTAGACTTGGCGCTTCACATGGCAGACCAGGTGAATGTGACAGTAAGGAGCGCCTGTTATCAGCTTCGGCTGATATGCCAGCTGCACCCTTACCTGGAAGTAAGGGATCTAGAAACTGTAGTACATGCTCTGGTAACCTCACGACTCGATTTCTGCAATGCACTTTACATGGGGCTACCCTTATATCTAGCTCAGAAACTACAACTAGTACAAAATATGGCAGCCAGGCTGACCACCGGGAAATCCAAGAGTGATCATGTCACACCCGTGTTGAAATCTTTGCATTGGCTCCCTATCAGTTTCCGAGCACAGTATAAGGTGTTGGGGATCACCTTTAAAGCCCTACATAGCCTGGGTCCAACCTGCCAGATCTCTTCTGGCAGGCCTCAGGTCCTCTGGGAGAAATTTGCTGCAACCAATAAGAACTAGATTAATGGCAACCTCCCAGAGGACATTTTCTGCTGCTGCCCCCAGATTGTGGAATGCCTTGCCGGAAGAGATCTGTCAAATAACCAAGCAATCAAGACAGATCTCTTCTGGCAGGCCTTCCCAGATTAGATCACTTTATTCAATCTGTGCCCTCTCTCACTATATACCCTTTTATACACCTATTAGTGCTCTAATGGTGGCAGTTTTAATTTTATGCTTTTATCTTAATGTTGTAGTTATTCTTTTAAAAGGGGAGGTTGATCGCCATTATTGTTTTTTATAAGGTATGTTTTAGCTAAATCGTTTTTATGATGTTAGCCACCTTAGATTGTGCACGTAAAAGGCGGGATATAAAAATAAAGTTTATTATTTATTATTCTGATTTCTTGACTGCAGTCTCTGTTCTGGACAATGATTGATCCAAGGTATCGGACTCTTTAACTATTATATAATATTTGAGGGAATGTCATACTGAAGATGGAGCAAATTTGTTTTCTGTAGCTCCAGAGACCCAGACCAATGGGTTCAAACTACAGGAAAAGATATTCAACTGCAACATTAGGAAGAACCTTCTAATAGTAAGAACTCTTTCATTGCAGAACACATTCCCTTGGAAAGTGGTGGAGTTTCCTTTGAAAGTTTTTAAACAGAGGCAGGATAGCCATCTATCAGGGGTGCTCTGAGTGACAATTCCTGAATGGCAGGAATTGAGGTCTTTTCCAATTCTATGATTCTATGATTCTAAGCCTGCCATTGGACTTTCCTCTTTGAATTTCTTTAGTCATTGTTCCAAATCTTTGTTGTTTTCAGATAGTAATATGGTATTGTCTGCATATCTTCAATTACTTGGCCAGATAGCGGCTGTGCTGCTGCTACCACTGTCAAAATAAAAAAGTGCAGCCTAGTTGAGGGGCCAGAGAAGGTGGGCAGCAGGGCAGAGGGGAGTCAGGCCAGATAGCCACCATGCCATCACTTCCAAGAAACACTGCAGCTCACCTGAGGGGCCAGATGAGGCGGGCAGCAGGATGGGGGGGGGGGAGGTCCACTGTGGCCCAGATGAAGGAGCAAGCAAGGGACTGGGAACAAGACCAGACAGATCACTACTGTAGCTGCCATTGATGATCAGGACACAGGAGAAGAGGCAATACTTGGAAATAGATAACTTAAGGGGGAGTAGACATGATGAGGGCAGATTTGAAAGGGCCTAAGGAAGGATGGTCAGGAAGTAACTTGAGTAGATCAAAATGGTCTATTTAGAAGGCAAAGTTTATTTATTACTGTGTTTTAATTTCTCCTTGTAAGCCTTCTAAAAATGGAACAGCAGGTTATAAATCCTTTTAAAAAAATAAATCTCATGAAGCAAAACCACTTCATACCTGGCAACATGTTTATCTCTTTCCTGCCTGTTGAAATCCAAAAATAATAGTAATTACAGTCATAGAATCATACAGGCAGGAAAGAGATGAACATGTTGCTAATACTCTGGATCTGTTCTAAAAAAATAAAAATCCAGTGCCCTCTAAATTTCTAGAACCAGTTGCACAAATTGCATTAGTTTCAAAGGGGAGGGGTCATTTTCAGGTAGGTTCCACACTGTGTGGTTCCAGCCTCTCCAATTGATTTTGCACACAAATCCTGTATTGTGCAGCTGCCAGTAACTGTCACTCAATAGCCCATTCAGAGAGAAAGAGACTGAAATCAGAAATGAATACAAGTGAGCAAGGACACTTTATAAATAGCAAAGGACAGGTATTAGAGCTGCTTTCTCTCCAGAGTTTGTCAACAGTATTTGAACAGTTTCTCGGGAAGCATTAGGAGATGAATTCCTGCTTTCCACTTAACAAAATTACTTTTAGTGCCAGATTCCCTGGGTGTTTCAGCAGAGGGGGGTCTTTTTGTTTACTTAGGAATACTTGGCAACAATGTCAATGCTTAAATGAGACTTTTCAAAAGCTAGTTCTATGTCCAACTACATGTGACTGCAGAATAGAATGAGTGCCATTCCCTCCTCCTCCCCACCCCTAGCAATGAGATTTGTGTTGTTTGCTTGCCATGGGAAGTGTTGCCAAAAAAAAGAAACTTCAGGGAGACAGGAGGCAAAAGATAAAACAGCTTTACAAATGAGATGCTGAGAGCATTGCCAGCATACTGACCACAGCTGTGTGATGTTTTACTCTGGGATCCCTCTTCATGGGATTCTGATGTCTCACAATATGACTTCTTGGTAATACACTGCATATACATTATTAAAGGGCCTGTGGAAACTCTGATATGCCTTCACTCACATTGAGCTCGGCAGGCTTCCACCAAAGGTTTACAGAGCTCGAGGCTTGCAACTCACATTGTGAGTTCAAATCTGCTTAAAGAATAAAGTCGTAGCATAGTAACTCCAGAGTTGTTTGGCATCAAACAAAGCAAGAAAACTTTAAATTTACTTTGAGCGACTTCTTGCTTAGAAGTACATTAAAGACCAGTCAGTCTGCCACAGTGCTCAACAACTTGGCATGCCAGCAAGCAGTACAATCAATACTACTGTTATTGAGTAATTATAGGACTGGCCCAGAAAGATGGACACTGTGATATTTAGACAAGAGTTGATGAGTGATAATTATGCTTGGTGAAAAAAAGGATAATCAAAAAACAAAACAAAACAACCCATCTTAATGTAGTTGACTGGCAACAAAATTACTGTGGCTCAGAAATTACTGTGGTCTAATCAGAAACAATTATCAAAACAGTTACTTAAACATGGAAGCTAACGGCAAGACACTGAAGAATAATCTATTTGTGGTTTGTTTGTTTTTTAACCCCACACTATAACTGCCAATAAAAGGCTATTTATATGCTAATCCTTATGGAAACACATCTTCTCATTCAAAGTCTTAATGTCTTTTTAGTGATAAGTAATAGGAGGTAAATTCTATGTTTTTTGATGAAAAGTTAAACTTTTGTAATATGTACAATAGCACTATTATTTAGCAGGTGCCAGTAGAACAGATGCCACTTATACATGAAGTGTTGGGGATCCTGGACATAAAAGATATTCTGCCTTGCATCTGCTGCATCTGTTAGAAATTCCCCAGTAAGCACTACTGCCTGTGAGATAAAAAGAACCCATTAATATGGTCAGATTTTACTGCAGAAAAACAGTGTTTTAGGCAGATGATCTGATAGTCTGCTTAAGAAACATGCTGCTATGCTGGAACTTTCTTTGGAGTAACTAGTTGATGTACTGTATTTTTCAACAACCATATTAAATACACCGTTATAAGAGGGAAAGAGAAATCTAACATATCAACAATGTCTGCTCCCACAGAGTCCTTAGTCCCTACTGGGTGGGAACTTAGCTTCAGTTCATTTATTCTATTTATTTGCTTAGGATGTTTATATGAAAATGTCTATATGAAAAGGCATTTTATAAATATAAAAGCAAAACAATAATACAGCTGAAACAAAGAAACCATCCAAAATGGAACCAAACATCAAAATAGATGTTAAGATGTCTAGAATCATAGAATCATAGAATCATAGAGTTGGAAGAGACCACAAGGGTGATCCAGTCCAACCCCCTGCCATGCAGGAACTCCCAATCAAAGCATCCCAGATAGATAGCCATCCAGCTTCTGCTTAAAGACATCCAAGGAAGGAGACTCCACCTCACTCCGAGGCAGTGTGTTCCACTGTCGAACAGCCCTTACTGTCAGGAAGTTCCTCCTAATATTGAGCTGGAATCTCTTTTCCTGGGAGCTTGCACCCATTGTTCCGGGTCCTAGTTTCTGGGGCGGCAGAAAACAAGCTTGTTCCTTCCTCAATATGACATCCCTTTAAATATTTAAACAAGGCTATCATATCACCTCTTAACCTTCTCTTCTCCAGGCTAAACATCCCCAGCTCCCTAAGTTGTTCCTCACAGGGCTTGGTTTCCAGACCCTTCACCATTTTAGTTGCCCTCCTTTGGACACACTCCAGTTTCTCCACATCCTTTTTTAATTGTGGTGCCCAGAACTGGACACAGTATTCCAGGTGAGGCCTGTCCAAAGCAGAATAGAGTGACACTATTACTTCTCTTGATCTAGACACTATACGTCTATTGATGCAGCATAAAATTGCATTAGCCTTTTTAGCTGCTGCATCACACTGTTGACTCATGTTCAGCTTGTGGTCTACCTGGACTCCTAGATCCCTTTCACATGTAGTCTCATTCAGCCAGGTGTCCCCCATCGTATATCTGTGCTATTCATTTTTCCGCCCTAAGTGCAGTACCTTACATTTCTCCGTGTTGAGTTTCATTTTGTTAGCTTTGGCCCAGCTTTCTAGTCTGTTCAAGTCATTTTGAATTTTGATCCTGTCTTCTGGGGTATTAGCTATTCCTCCTAATTTTGTGTCGTCTGCAAATTTGATAACTATGCCCCCAATACTGTCATCCAAATCATTAATAAATATATTGAATAGCACTGGGCCCAGGACAGAGCCCTGTGGAACCCCACTGGTCACTTCTTTCCAAGTTGAAAAGGAGCCATTGTTGAGCACCCTTTGGGTTCAACCAATTACAAATCCATGTTACTTTATCTAGCCCACATTTTACCAGCTTGTTTGCAAGAATGTCATGGGGAACCTTGTCAAAGGCCTTACTGAAATCAAGATATAATATATCCACAGCATTCCCTTCATCTACCAAGCTGGTAATTTTATCAAAAAAAGAGATCAGATTTGTCTGGCATGACTTGCTTCTCTGAAACCCATGTTGACTTTTTCTGATTATGGAATTACCTTCCAGATGTTCACAGACTCTCTGTTTAATGATCTACTCCAGAATCTTTCCTGGTATTGATGTCAGACTAACTAGATGATAATTGTTGGGATCCTTCCCCCCCTTTTTTTTTGAAGATGGGGGACAACGTTTGCCCTCCTCCAGTCTGCTGGAACTTCTCCTGTTCTCCAGGAGTTCTCAAAGATTATTGCCAATGGTTCTGTAATTACTTTTGCCAGTTCTTTTAATACCCTTGGATATAATTCATCTGGTCCTGGAGACTTATATTCATTTAGATTAACCAAGTATTCCTGTAGTTTAGTTATTCTGTGCTGAAATTCTCCTATTCTGTCCTCTGCTCCATTATCCTAAATAAAGCTTAAATTGCAAAAGCAAAAATAAATCAGTCAGCCAATCAATCAATCAAAGATTGAATGCCTGCTAGGATAGGGAGTTAATTAGCATGATGTCCATATGTTACCAATATTAGGCAGAACTTCTTTAGGAAGGAATTCCACATATAGGACAACTCTGCTGAGAAGGTTCTTCTGGTATTCAGTCACCACACCATTGTGGATAGAGAACATATTCCAAGAATGACTTTAAGGATCAGGCAGTAGTTTATGGAAAGAGGTAGACCTAGGCCAGGGGTGGGGAGATTTTCATCCACATGGTTTCCCCACATGGTTTATGTCAAAGCTGTCCACTGTACAGAAGTGACTTCCAGTTGCCATTTTGACCAGCTTGGAGGGCTTTCATTCCTTTTTCTGGAAGTACTGGATATTGATGAGGTTTGGGAGGTGACCAAAAGTGCCATATACACCTCCCCACAACCACCCCTGGCTACATATACACTGCACAATTAATATAGTTTGGCACTACTTTAACTGCTATGGCTCAATGTTATGGAATCCTGGGACTGGTATTTTTGTGAGATATTTAGCCTTAGCCTTAGCTCTGGTGCCACAACAAACTACAAATCCCAGGGTTCCATAGGATGGAGCCATGAAAGTTAAACGAGTGTCAAATTGCATTAATTCTGCAATGTAGAGCAGCAAGCAAAATACATTTTTAATTAAGCTAAACGAAGGGGGGAAGCAGACGGGAGCTTCCCGTGCGCCGCGGGACGGAGCGCCGCTGGACCGCGGCAGCCACACCGCGGCGCACTGTCGGCAACTCTAAAAGGAGCACCAAATTGGCGCTCCTTTTAGATTTCAGGGAAAGGGCGCCCTAAAAGCGGCGGGCGCACTTTCCCTGACTCAAACGCCGCGGCGCGTGCGGTCGCCGTGGCGTGAGGTCATCCTCGGAGCGCCGGCCGTGCAGAGGGCCGGCGACTCCGAGGGCGACCTCAGGAAGAGGAAGGGGCGCCGCTCGTGCGGCTGCCCCTCCTCTTCCCTGCCCGGAAGACGACTCTATTAGTCGTCTGCCGAGGCCCTTAGGCAGTTAACTGGTTGCTTCAAAAGAGTCTTTTAATGGTGTGTGCTGTACCTTTATTCTCTTAGTTATGTTTTAGTTTTAAATTAATTTACCAGATGATGTATTTATTTATAAAACATTTTTATTATAATCCTTTTTTTTAAAAATAAAATAAAAAGCTGTACTTTATTTCTGTACTTTGAATCACCTTGTGATCAAACTGTGTGAAAGGAAGGCCATAAATCAAAACAAAATTTTGTCCAGTTTTAATGTGGAAAACTGGCTGAACATTACAATTTTTTAAATACAGTCAAGTTGAGCATCCTGGAGGTTTGGAGGCTACAAAAGTTGCTTTTTGGGGGCCCATGGACTCCACTTTTTCCACTCCTGACCTAAACCACTGAAGACTTCTATGTCATTTAAGGAATTTAAAGGTTAGCAGCAAAACTTCAGATCAGGCCTGGAAACAGATTGGCACATAAGGACGTTGGCAAAGCATTGGGAAGATAAATACAAAACAATTTGCCTCAGTAAACATCCTTACTGGTATATTTCGCACAAATTAAAATGTCCAGACCATCTTCAAAGGTAAGCCCATGTACAGCACATGCAATGATTACCTGAGCACATGAGCAACTATGGGCAAAGAATGGACCAGTTAGCTGTCAGAGTTTAGCTCAGGGGAAGGCACCTTTCCCCTTTAAGTGCCGAGGGACTTCAGCTCCCAGAATCCCAGGAGCTATTGGCCAACATGGGACTATTGGCCAACATGGCTGAGGCTTCTGGGAGCTGAAGTCCCTCAGCCCTTAAAGGTTTAGCTTAATTAAAAATGTCCTTTGCTTGCTTTTGCTACATTGCAGAATTAATGCAGTTTAACACATGGTCTTGTCACATTATTTTAAAAGAACATAAACATACTCTTTTCTCTTTTCCTTTACATTTGTAACACAATTCTGAAATTATGGGAATGCAATTTATTTAATAAGAAATTAAAAGAATCTGAAAAGGTTAGGGGGGAAGAAAAGAGGCTGCTTGGGAATAGCAGAGGGAAGGAGAAAGGGGGAAAGAGGAGAGTGACACTACCTCAATATTGGAACTGTCACTTACCACCAGTTCAATGGTAGGGCCACTGTGCAGAGAAGATGGAGAAATTCTAACAAGGCACAGAAAAAAAAGGCAAAACTACTCAACACCTTCTTTGCCTCAGTCTTCTCACAAAAGGAAAAGGGTGCTCAACCTGAGGAAAATGGAGCAGAGGACACAATAGGGGGAAAGCAGCACAGAATAAGTAAAGAGATAGTACAGTAATACCTGGTTAACCTAAATGAATTTAAGTCTCCAGGACCAGATGAACTACATCCAAGGATATTAAAAGAACTGGCAAATATAATCTCAGAGCCACTGGCAATATTTTTTGAGAACTCCTGGAGGACAGGAGAAGTTCCAGCTGACTGGAGGAGGGCAAACGTTGTCTCCAACTTCAAAAAGGGGGAAAAAGAAGATCCCAACAACTATCGCCCAGTTAGTCTGACATCAGTACCGGGAAAGATTCTAGAACAGTCATTAAACAGAGAGTCTGTGAACATTTAGAAAGGAATGCCATAAGCACAAAAAAGTCAACATGGATTTTGCAAAAACAAGTAATGCCAGACTAATCTGATCTCCTTTTTTGATAAAAAAAAATACCAGCTTGGTAGATGGAGGGAATGCGGTAGACATAGCATATCTTGATTTCAGTAAGGCTTTTGACAAGGTTTCCCATGATATTCTTGCAAATGAGATAATAAAATGTGAGCTAGATTATACAACTGTTAGGTGGATTAGTAATTGGTTGACTGACTGAACCCAAAGGGTGCTCAGCAATGGCTCCTCTTCATCCTGGAGAGAAGTGACCAGTGGGGTGCCACAGGGCTCTGTCCTGGGCCCAGTGCTATTCAATATATTTATTAATGATTTGGATGACAGTATTGGGGGCATAATTATCAAATTTGCAGACGACACAAAATTAGGAGGAATAGCTAATACCCCAGAAGACAGGATCAAAATTCAAAATGACTTGAACAGACTAGAAAGCTGGGCCAAAGCTAACAAAATTAAATTCAACACAGAGAAATGTAAGGTACTGCACTTAGTGCGGAAAAACGAATGCCCTATGAGGAATGACTTAGGGAACTAGGTACGTTTAGCCTGGAGAAGAGACAGTTAAGAGGTGATATGATAGCCCTCTTTAAATATTTGAAGGAATGTAATATTGAGGAGGGAGCTAGCTTGTTTTCAGATGCTCCAGACTAGGAGCTGGAACAATGGATGAAAGCTACAAGAAAAGAGATTCCACCTCAACATTAGGAGGAACTTCCTGACAATGAGAGCTATTTGACAGTGGAACACACTCCCTTGAAGAATGGTGGAGCCTCCTTCTGAATGGGCATCTGTCAGGGATGCTTTGATTTTGAGTTCCTGCATGGCAGGTGGTTGGACTGAATGCCCCTTGTGGTCTCTTCCAACTCTATGATTCTATGATCACACTTAAGAGTAATGGGGTAGTCACACAATTGGTCACTTATGAATGGGTCTTTCCATCAGTGAAAAGATGCCCTCTAAAAGTGCTTCAGAGGCACAGCAGCAATGGGTTAGGGCTGACATCATGCAATAAATGCTGTCAAAAATGCTATTCTCTTGCTATAATTGTGGTTTAAAGTCTGAACATGACAAAGTCAGATGTCTCCAGGTATAGCTGAAGCTGGAATATCAGCCTGTCCTGATAAAGGTGCTCCCTATCACCAAGGCCAATTGTGTTAGGAAGGAGTCCCAGGGGAAAATGTACAATGTGGGGAATAGCAGGACATCATAAGCAGCCATGACGACACCGCGTTTGACTGATGCCGAGCCATGCTGAGTCATGCTGTGTCATTGGAAGTGATATTGTGCAGATGGTCACCTGGTGCTGGAAAGCACTGACAACTGCTGCAAAACTGCAGAGTCACTCAGGTTGAGTGACAGGTGTCCACAGGAAGAGGCAGGGCCAGAATGCCACATGGAGCCCTGGCTATATAAGGGAGTTGCCTCAGGACACATGTGTGGATTGATAGTGTGGGTGTTTGATGGTTGTCGTGTTGTCGGTGGATCATGTATATAGCCTTATACACAGAGGAACTAAGATTAAAGCCTCATCTGAGAGACGTCTGTTTGTAGAGTCTCTTTACTCGTTCTGGAAAGGGAGAGGTGCTTCTCCAGCTGACAAGCTAATGCCTGCATCTGGGAAGGTGGTGAATCTGGTGCTACACGTTGATGTGGATCATCATGCACTGCGTAACCACGCTAACAATTAGGTGTCAAATTATACTGCTGAATTTATGAGCAGATCCAGACTAAAGATCTGCTCCTTCCAAGGCAACTCTGTTTAGAATAGGTTGTGTACTGCTTAATCCAGCATAAATAGCACCTTCATCTTGTCAGAACTCAGTTTATTGGCTCACCTCCAGTCCTTTAACTGGTTCTGGACATTCACTGCCTTACAGACGTTAAGATTATTGCAAGAACCATTGGTTGTTGCACCTCAGAGAAACAAACTTTGCAATGTAGGGGAGATGATACACCTTACAAACAGTTTAGCTTTATTTTGTTGCTCTGCTAGTTGTGGAACTGCATTGGTTCAGCATCTGCCTAGCAAATTAATTACTCTTCTTGACAGATCCACTACTAATTTCACATGTCCAGATAGTAAAAGTGACACTTCCAGCTCTATACAATTACCGCCTTCCAGTAACAAAACTTCAAGTCCAGAAAAATGAAGCGCTCATTTGGGGCCTTTGTATTTTTCCAATGATCTGAACTAGAGATTCAGTGAGATTTACTTTCCTTCCCCAGCACACATAGGGCCTGATAGAGCTATGAACCAAGACAGGTTCAATACAAGTCAAAGTTTGGAAAATCTATTTTATATGTAATTACAACTCCCAGAATTCTCCAGCCAGCATGGCCAATATAAAACCTTTCTCCTATGGCCAATAGCATGCTGACTTTTCAAATTCTAAGAGCTGTATGGTCAGGCAACATCACAGTATGGACAAGAAAGCAAAAGGTATTAATGAGGAAGAACACACAAGGTAGGCAGGGCTGCAGTAGCTTGTTTTTGCCTGAGTATACTCAGAAAGGCATGATTCTGCCCCTCCTCCTCTCTCCCCTGAGTACAAATGACTTTTCCACTTTGGTTTGCAGCAACTAAAGTAAGCTGAGGATAAAAGGGGAAAGTGGGAGGATGAGAAACTGGGTCATTTTAAAAGTAGCTGAAAAAGTGGAATGACAGAGGATTAATCAGAGCTGTCCTTGCCAAATTAGAGGAGGAGAGTCATTTGCACTTCCTTGAGTTCAGTGAAGGAAAGTTAGAATATAAATGTAATCAATAAATAAACCAGTGGTCTCAGGTAGAGAGCCAGAGCACTGTAGTGGTTTTGAGTGTTGGAACAGGACTCTGGGAGATCAGGGTTTGGAATTCCACTCAGCCACAGGTCTCTCCCCAGCTGGTGACCTTAGGCAAACCATACCCTCTCAACTGAAGGAAGGAAGGAAGGCAATAGCAAACTTCCTCTGAATAAATCTTGCCTCAAAAAGCCTAAAATAGAGTGGCCACTGTTGAATTTCAGTGGTGTGGTGTACTTGAAAATCCAGCTAGGGAACGAAAATCCAAACTTTTAAAAGTAGAGCTTTACTGTTTCAAAAGGTAAAAATAAGCAAAGAAAAATGCAGTCCACCATAGGATCACATCATGCTGATGTGGTTGAACAAAAGACTTACAGATCCATGTTTCCAGATCCAGAAGTTACATTGTATAAGCATACTATAGTCCAAGAATTAACTCCATAGTTAGATCCATTGCGAACACACACACAATCATGAAGAAACAAGAAATATAAACAATTCTAGACAAAGGATTTATCAGCCCTGTCCTTTCTCCACCTTCTGGGTGTTATCCTTATGTTGATTGGATGTTATGTGTATGATATATGTTAACCCAGCCCCTTGCTGTCCATCATCCACCACGTGGTTTTCTTTCCCAGGCTAACAATGTTTTGGATACTTTCCCAGCTATAAACTTCTGATGTTATGACTCTCTGGCCACCTGGACTGGGTTGTTTTTGTTTGCCTAGATGTTGTTCCCATGAGGAAAATTTCAGACACACATTTCTACATTTCACCTTTGACTGTATAACCCAGGGGTAGGCAACATTTCCCCTTTAAGGGCCGAGGGACTTCAGCTCCCAGAATCCCAGGAGCTATTGGCCAACATGGGACTATTGGCCAACATGGCTGAGGCTTCTGGGAGCTGAAGTCCCTCGGCCCTTAAAGGGGAAAGGTTGCCTACCCCTGGTATAACCCATCTATATTCTAACAGAGTTGACTTGAAGGCATAAAACAACAAACAACAATTCATTCAGTTTATTTTCTGCTTCATTTGAATCCTTTTGACTTCCCTATCACCCCTCCATCAAACTTTTTTTCATTTCATTTGGGTTTTGATATGAACAGTTCACTTATTAGCAAATATTTCAGACTTTACTTATTCAAGAACAGCAGCAACAAAATTATTCTACTACTCCAGCCCTAAGTTATAATTCTGGGAGAAAAAATGTTCAGCATAAACAGTAATCAATGTTTGTGCAGAAGGGCTATGGGGTTGAGTTATTTCTACATAAAACAAATTGCATATGCCAGATTATACTTGTTAGTCTTACAACTCACTCTTGCTTTAGCTTCTAGAGACATGCATTACTACACCACCTTTGTGCAACATGGTTTAGATGCAGAATCTACACCAGGGGTGTGGCCCGCAGAGGCCTTGGGACTGGCCCATGGGCAGTCCCACTGCTGCCACCGCCGCCCCCCCATGTGCGCTGGTGCACGGCGTGCGAGCATGGCCGCCATTTTTGCATCCAAAATGGCGCCCACACTTGCGCACATATGCGCACGGTGGCAGGTGCCATTTTGGAATGCCCAACGTGCCAGTGTTGTGTGCATGACGCACGATGCCAGCGCATTGGGCATTCCAAAATGGCGTCCACCATTGTGCACATACGTGTGCAAGCGTGGGCGCCATTTTGGATGCAAGAATGGCATCCGTGCTCGCCCACACAGGCACCTGTGCTCACGCGCGCATGTGCAAAAGCGGGTGCCATTTTGGATGCAAAAATGGCACTCGCGCTCACGTGCGCATGCGCTCGCTAGAGTGGTCACCATTTTGGAAGGCCCCACGGCAGCTGCGCCGTGCAAATTCGCATAGCGCAGCCGCTGTGGGGCCTTCCCTGGGCCTTGGGAACGTATAATGTATAATCAGTCTCCTAAGCAAGGATCGTGTGTGCTATATGTGTGAATGCTGTGTGCCTTCATTTCTGACTTATGGCAACCCCAAAGGTGAAGCTTTCATGGGGGTTATCTTGACAAGATTTGTTCAGTGGAGATTTGCCATTGACTTCCCCTGAGGCTGAGAGCATGTGACTTGCCTAGGGTCACTCAGTGAGTTTCATGGCTGAACAGAAATCAAACTCTGATCTACAGAGTCATAGCCCAACATTCAGACCATTATACCACACATTAAAAAGGTAAAGGTATTCTCCATTGACAAGGTTGTCAAGTTGTGTCCAACTGTAGGGGCGGTGCTCATCTCCTTTAATAAACCAAAGAACCAGTGTTGTCCGAGGACTACTCTGTGATCATGTGGCCAGCATCATGGCACAGAATGCTGTTTATCTTCCCACTGAAATGGTACCTATTTATCTACTTGCATTTGTATGCTTTCGAACTGCTAGGCTGGCAGAAGCTGGGACTAGTGACAGGAGCTCACCCCTTCATGTAGCACCCAGGCCTCGAACTGCCAACCTCCCAATTTTGCAATCAACAGAGTCAGGGTCTTAACCACTTGAGTCACTGCATCCCTACCACACATAACATAGTTTGAAATTCTTTGTTTTTGGACATGAAATGCTTTGAAATACATGTTCTTTGCCAGTGTTTTTCACCAGTTTTACAGTCTGATCCTTTAAGAGTCTTTACAGATGCATTTGATGCATCAAAGGAGCAAAACCCAGTAGTAGTATGACCTCCTAATTCATTCTCTTGAATACCAATGTATGCAATGGAGAGAACTCCAAAATATCAGCTTGAATGGGTAAGGACATATAGTAGGCAGGGGGCAGGGAATGTATCTCACACTATTGCAGTGTTCCCAAGGGCATCTCCTTCATTAGAGATTTTTCTGTGTTGAATGTAAATACCTAAAGAAGACTGTTTAGTCTGTTTATCACAAATTAATCATTTCAAAAATAAGAGTAAGATTCAAGAAGAAAATAAAACCAGTGATTATACAAAAATATGATCTAAATAATATCTCAACAGAATTTACTAAGCACATAAGAAAGAGATTTACACTACTAACCATAATAGACCAAGAACTAGAGGAACTATGGTCTGAAACCAGGGACTTAATAAAAGAAGAATGCAGACAGACACTTTCAATAAACAAAAAAGTAAGAGAAAAAAACATGAATAACAGAAAAAACACTACAAACAATAATGAAAATAAGAGAAGAAAAACAAAAGGGAGATAGGAACAAACTAAGAGTTATTAATGCAATGGTACAACAGCTTGTGTGGAAAGATTAAAAAAACTTACTACAGTGATAAATGCAGAGAAATAGAAGACAACAACAAAAAGGGGAAAAAAGATATCTATTTCGCAAGAGGTAAGAAAGGAAAGGAAAATTAAAACCAAGGACTGGGATGATCTGTGACAATAAAAATAACATAATTCAAGATCAGGAAGGAATAAAAAGATATTGGATGCAATACAGAGAAGAATTATACAAAAGAGATGACAAAATGAAGGACACATGGAATGAAGAGCCTTATGAAGATGAACCCCAAATGCTAAAAAAGTGGGGTGGAAACTGCAATAAGACAAATAGCAAAAAACAAATCACCAGGAACAGATGATATTTCAATTGAACTGCTGCAATCCACTTTGACAGAGTCAACTCTAGTGCTAACTAACATATATCAACAGATATGGAAAGCAAAACAATGGCCAACAGATTGGAAGAGATCGATATTCATCCCCATCCACAAAAAGAGAGACACAATAGACTGCAGCAACTATAGGACTATAGCATCGATCTCCCGTGCAAGTAAAATCATGCTCAAAATTCTGCAACATAGACTCCAACTATACATGGAGAGAGAAATCCCAGGGGTCCAAGATGGCTTCAGGAAAGGAAGAGGCACTAGGGACTACATTGCAAACATGATTCCTAATGGCACACACCAGGGAATTCCAAAAGAAAATCAGCATGTGCTGTATAGACAATAGTAAATTTGTCTATATTGACTTCATAGATCATGAAAGGCTATGGAATGCCCTTAAAGACATGGGAGTGCCAACACATCTGATAGTCCTGATGACAAGAGGCTACTGTTAGAACAGAACACAGAGAAACAGAATGGTTCTCATTGGAAAAGGGGTCAGACAAGGCTGCATCCTTTCACCCTATCTGTTCAACTTGTATGCAGAACATATTATAAGAAAAGCAGGATTGGACACAAAGGAGGAGGAGTGAAAACAGGAGAAAGGAATATGAACAATGTAAGATATACAGATGACACTATTGTACTAGTAGAAAACCTCACAGCCCTGGAACAAGTACTAAGAAGATCAAAGAAGAAAGTGCAAAGGCAGGCTTACTGTTGAACATAAAGAAAACAAAAATAATGACCACACAAGGACCTTCACAAGTTCAACCTAGACAATGAAGGAATAGAAATAGTAAAAGAATTCCCATACTTGGGATCAAACATTGATAGAAATGGGGACTATAGACAGGAAATCAGAAGAAGATTGTGAATAAGGGGGTGGCTATCAAAGAACCAGAAAAGATTCTAAAATGCAAAGATATACAACTGAGCACAAAAGTTAGAATCACACAAGCCATTGTATTCCCTGTTATCATGTATGGATGTGAGAGCTGGACAGTTAAGAAAGATGACAGGAAGAAAATCAATGCATTTGAGATGTGGTGCTGGAGAAGAGTGCTGAGGATCCTGAGGACAGCCAAAATGACAAACAAATGAGTCCTACTTAGAGCAGATCAAGCCGAAACCATCCTGGGAGCAAAATGACCAAACTGAGGCTGTTGTACTTTGGACACATCATTGATTAGGAAGGACTCGTTGGAAAAGACAATAATTCTGGAAAAGGTGGAGGGAGGTAGAAAGAGAGGAAGGCCACATGCCAGATGGATGGAATCTATTAAGGAGGTCATAGGTATGGGTTTGCAGGAATTAAGCAGAAGAGTGGAGGACAGAGGGTCTTTGAGATGTCTCATCGATAGGGTTGCCACGAGCTGAGATCAACTCAAGAGCAATTTACAACAACTAAGTGTTCAACCTATCATTTTTGGGCAAGGTATTAGAATGTGTGGTGTCTTCCCAACTTCAGGGGTTTCTGGATGAAATAGATTATCTAGATGCATTTCAATCTAGTTTCAGACCTGGCTATGGAACAGAGACAGCCTTGGTCCCCTTGGTGGATGACCTACGCAGTGCTGGTGATGACCTATAAAGCCCTATATGGGTCAGGTCCAGGCTATTTGGCAGACCGTATCTCCTTGTATGAAACAGTCCAGGCTCTGAGATCCTCAGTTGGTGGGGATGCAAGAGAGGGCCTTCTCAGTGCCTGCCCATGGACTGTGGAACTCCCTTCACAAGGAGACCAGGATAGCTCCTTCCTTGTTGGCCTTCTGCATGCAAAGACTTACTTGTTTAGACAGGTTTTTAAAATGGAATGTTTGTAAAGGACCAGCTTGGGATGTTGTTTCATTTTAAAGTGTTTTAAACAGTTTAATTTTTTAAAATATATTTTATTATTTTAATAGCTAACTATTTTAATATTGTAATAATTTATTTCTTTTTTAATGCAACTCTTTTCTATGTTTTTAATTGTATTATTCTTTTAATATTGTTGAGCTGCTCTGAGTTCCAGTTTTGGGAAAAGAGTGGAATACAAACTACAACAACAACAGCAATTCCAATGAAAGCAAGTCTTTATAATTTGGCTATTGATATACCCAGGTATATACAAAGACTGTGTGTTACAAATGCTATAAATTCTGGCTGGAAAGTAATGCTCAATGCAGCAGATGTATTCTATAACCTTAATTCTATTAGGATTCTCCAATTAAAGTAGATCCATCAAATCAATTGTTAGATTTTGAGCCAACAATTGATTCAATGGATCTACTTTAGTTGGAACTAACACAAAGATTTGGAGTGATATTGCATATAAATCTGCAATTGGAATGATGTTCCCTTTAGAATGTCTCAAGCTAAAGGAGAAAATTTACAAATGGCAGGTGGTTTCCTCCCCCCTGCCCAGCCCATTCTTCTTCTGAATTATCAGTATTAATTGTGTTGAAGTAAGAGGGCTGCTTGTGCAACCCATGATCTCTCACAAACTGCCAAATGTGAATCTAAACAATAATCAAGTCATTTGGAAATAGCAGCAGGACAGGATGCGGAGAAATCAAAACTGTGCTAAATTATCCAGAAATTCCAATTCCAAGCTGTATTCTTATGGGTCACATTTTTTTCCTGCCAGATAATTTTGTAATTACCTGGCTTTATCAGGAATCACACTGACCTTTGCAAATAAATAAATGTTAGCACAACACATAGAAATTTAGCAATAAGACTCCCTTGTCTTCTCACTGAAGCAGGCAAGATAGCATATATGAATTTTCAGCCAAGTTTTAACCACCTGCTCTCCCATGCAGTATCTGCCTCTCCAAATCTGTATACTGCCAAATTTGATTACCTGATGAAAGGTCAGAATTCACTGGAAAAAAATCTGCAATGCCAATTATTCAAATGAAATATTTCCTTTTGATTTTTCTGTCTTCCTGACTAAATGGGAGAAAACCCAAAAACTAAATCCCTTTGGTAGAAGTCTTATTACATGATGGGCCTCCCCCTCCATGGGTAGAAACAGAAGTCCATCCGCAGAGAGGGACATCCTTCTTTGTCACATCCTGTCTTCAGTCATGCTCAGCCAGTGGTGTGGCTCAAAGTGTAGAAACACATGCAGTGTTTTATCTAGATATTTTGGTTATTGATCCAAAGACCCTGAAAACATCTGAAGGGAGGATCAGGATTTAATTAAAGCTATTCTGAGCCAGTAGTGGGATTGGTGAGTAGACAAGGTCTCAAAATTTGGTAAATGGACAGTTGCCTATCCTATTGGGATATGTCACTTGAGGAAGTACAAAATGGCCCTAAAGTTTTACTCTAGCAAAGTGGGTAGAATGCAGAGACATAGCTCTGTTAGTCTGGAATATCAGTACACAAAAGGGATTTGTAGCATCTTTTAGAGGAAACTGTGCAAAAGAAGTTGTAGCATAAGCTTTTGTAGACTTGGTCTACTTCCTCAGATGCCATTTGAGGAAGTAGACAGATGGCCTCTACATATGGCTCATTTGGGGTGACTCTGGGCCGCCCTTGCTAGTGGCAGATTGGGGGTGCGGCAACCCCATGCCGTGGCCCCAATCCTTCCTTTTGCTGCCCCTAAAAGAGTGGCAAAATGCCACTCCTTTTAGAGGAGGCAAAAGGTCACCCTAACAGCTGGCACTGCGGCTCTTACGCGCCCTTTTGGAAGGGTGCTGTGCAAACGGGCACATGATGTCAGGATGGCATCGGGGTGGGGGTGGGGCAGCCAGCGTGAGGCTGCCCTGCCCCAACTTCACCCTCAATCCAGCCCTTTAGGCCAGTCTGCAATGCCCCAAATTCTATGAAAACTTATGCTACAACTTCTTTTGCACAGTTTAGTCTCAAAGGTGCTACAAGATCCCTTTGCATTCTAGCAAAGTGGTTATTTTTAAACTTTAATATACATGAAGGACTGAATCAAGAAAATGATTAGTCTGACTCAAATCAGTGGGACAAATTAAGAGTTAGGGCTGATGCACATGGCCCGTTTGAGGCAGCAGAGAGCCTCCCCGGGGAGCAATGGATCGGGGCCGGGCAACCCCACACCATGGCCCCGATCCTCCCTTTTGCCACCCCCAAAAGAGTGGCAAAATGCTACTCCTTTTAGGGGTGGCAAAAGGCCGCCCTAAGAGCCTGCGCTGGTGTCAGCATGGGGTTGGGGTGGCTGGTGTGTGGCTGCCCCACCCCAACTCTACCCCCAGGCCAGCCCATTCTAAATGTTCAGAGACTCTCTGTTTAATGATCTGCTCTAGAATCTTTCCCAGTATTGATGTCAGAATAACTGGATAATAGTTGTTAGGATCCTCTTTTTCCCTCTTTTTGGAAGATGGGGACAACGTTTGCCCTCCTCCAGTCTGTTGGGAGTTCTCCTATCCTCCAATTATTGCCAAAGGCTCTGAATTACATTTGACAGTTCTTTTAATGCCCTTGGATGTAATTTATCTGGTTATGAAGACTTAACCAGGTATTACTGTACTATCTCTTTACTTATTCTGTGCATTTCCCCTATTGTGTCCTCTGCTCCATTTCCCTCAGGATGGGCACCCTTTTCCTTTTGTGAGAAGACTGAGGCAAATAAGGTGTTGAGTAGTTCTGCCTTTTCTTTGTCCCCTGTTAGCATTTCACCATCTTCTTCACATAGTGGCCCTCTTCCCTCTTCTTCCTTTTGCTATGGACATACCCCCCCAAGCCCTTTTTATTGTTCTTAACCTCTCTAGCAAGCCTGAGCTCATTCTGCATTTTTGCTTTTCTGACGTTACCTCTACATGTTCTAGCAATCTGTATGAATTCCTGTTTGGTGATTCCCCCCTTTTCCCATTTCATATGCATGCTCTGTGTATAACTTAGCTCAGTTAACAGTTCTTAGTCATCCACTCTGGTTTCTTGAGACAGCTGCCATTTTCCTTCCTTGTTGGAACAGTTTGAAATTGTACCTTCAGTATCTCCCTTTTGAGAAACTCCCACCCATCCTGAACTCCCTTCTCTTTTAAAAATCCTGATCACAGGATCATCCCCAGTATTTCCCTATATAAGTTTACTGAAATCAGCTCTTTTAAAGTCTAGCATGCATGTCTGACTATGCCTGGCTTCTCCTTTCTACTAATAAAAAACTCCAGGAGAACATGATCATTCTCACCTAAGGATCCCACCACTTGCACCCATTAACCAGGTCATCCCTATTGGATAGAATCAGATCTAAAATAGCTGATCTACCTTTTGGATAAAGAAATTGTCTTCCAGGCAAGTGAGGAACTTGCTAGACCTTGAGGTTTTGGCTGAGTTTGACTTCCAGTAAATATCAGGATAGTTGAAGTCACCCATCACTACTCCATCTGTCCTTTCTGAATGTGTGGTCATCTGTTCTGGAATGGCATAATCCAATTCCTCAGTTTGACTTGGAGTTCTATCGTAGACTCCCACAATAGCATCCCTGTTGTTTCCCTCCCCTTTAATTTTAATCCAGATATCCAGGATCTCTTCACAGGTGTAAACATCCCTGACATGTAATGGTGTTCCTCCTCCTTTCCTGTTTGGCTTATTTCTCCTGAAAAGGTTATGCCCCTCTATTACTACATTCCAAACATGAAACTCATCCCAGCAGGTTTCAGTGATCCCTATTATGTCATATTTGCTTTGTTGTGCTAGGAGTTCAAGTTCATCTTGTTTATTTCCTATGCTCTGTGTAATAGTGTAGAGACAACTATGACCATGTGCCCCCTTTGCTGCTTTTTTTTTTTTTTGCCTCCCACTTCTGGGTCCTTGCACTATTTGCCTTGTTCCCTCTATAATAATTTGACTATTATCTCCAGTCCTTGATGTACTCCTGCTTTCCAAAATACTGTCTCCCTCCCCCATATAACTCAGTTTAAAGCCCTCCTGATCAAACTTTTCAGACTATTGGCAAAAACGTTTCTGCCAACTGGTGTGAGGATTTCATTAAAAAACAGTTTTCTTATTGTTTGAAAAGTTTGCTCTCTTTCACCTCATTCATGCTGGGTCAGACAGGCCAGAATCCCTTTGGTGCATGACAGTGGCATAACTACAGCTGGAAGGAAAAGGCCAAGGGCACAGTGAAGGAAGAAAGGCACTGGAGAAGTAGGCAACTCAGAACTAGCAAAGTTTGTCTGCTTCCCCTTGCCACTATCATGCATCCCTGTTAAAGTGGTGTACCAACAGGCTCCTGGACACATATAGCTGACTTCCATTTTTCTCTTCCCAGAAGGCTTTGGAACAGAGCACATGAGGAGGAGACAAAGTACATCCCTCCAGCTATTTTTGGGAACCCTAGACATGGAAACCCATTTTGTGACCCTGGCCAAGGCACTCTCTTTCTCAGAGGATGGCAATGGCAAACCCCCTCTGAAGAAACTTGCAAAGAAAACCCCGTGATAGGTTCACCTTATGGTACAACGTGAATGCACACAACAACAAAAGACTGGACTGTCATGTTTTTATTTCAGCCTTAAAAGAGAGACCTTTCTGCACTACTACGTATCTTATTAGGAAAAGCAGGACTGCACTACAGATGGATTGGTTCCATCAAGGAAGCCATGGTCATTGCAAGACCTCAGCAGGGCAGATGGCAACTTGGGCTCTTGGAGGTCTCTCATTCATAAGATCTCCATTGATCAGACTCAACATGACAGCAAATAACAACAAAAGTTTGTTGTCATTGTTATTAATTACCCTCGAGTCAGCCCCAACTCATGACAAGTTACATACAAGGTGAACAGATAGGGTGATACAATGCATCCTTTCTTTACCCCTTTGCCAGTTGGGAAGCATTCTGTTCTTTCCATATTCTGTTCTAAAAGAGCCTCTTGTCCTAAGTACAGATTTCTCATCAGGAGTATCAAATGTAGTGGGACTCCCATGTTTTTAAGAATGTTCCATAGCTTTTCATGATCTATGCAGTCAAAGGCTTTGCTTTAGGGCAGGGGTAGGCAAACTGTCCCCTTTAAGTGCTGAGGAACTTCAGCTCCCAGAATCCCATGAGCTATTGGCCAACATGGGACTATTGGCCAACATGGCTGAGGCTTCTTGGAGCTGAAGTTCCTCACCCTTAAAGGGGACAGGTTGCCTACCTCTAGTCTATAACGCACATGCTGATTTTCTTCTGGAATGTTTTGGTGTGCTCCATTAAGCATCATATGTTTGCAATGTGGTCCCTAGGGCCTCTTCCTTTTTCTGAACCTCACTTACACCTCTCAGATTTCTCTCTCTATATATATGATGGAGTTTATGCTGCTGAATTTTGAGGACAATTTTGTTTGTGTAGAAAATTAATGCAATGGTCCTATAGTTGTTGCAGCCTTCTCTCTCTCTCTCTCTCTCCCCCTTGCGGATTGGGATGTATATTGATTGCTTCCAGTCTGTTGGCCACCATTTTGTTTTCCATATTTGTTGGCATATTTTAGTCAGATGTACATTTCAGAATAAGGTAGCACCAAGAAAAGCTAATTTACAGTTATATCATGATCATATTTGTACCAGGAAGTTCCAGTTTATCACTAGATGCTTGAATCAAGATGAGAGCTTCTTATCATATTATGTGTCTTAAATGACTCACCAAGTGCTAAGATATTTGCATTATCAGCTACACTCTGGTAAGTGGCTGATGTTGGCATGCAACTGCTACTGTCAATATTTTCCACATTTCTTTTTCCTGTTGCTGCACCACCTATCACATCACAAACCCTGTATATACCTGAAATTCTGTATAGCGCTTTTGTACATCTGATGAAATAGGCTATAGTCTGTGAAAGTTCTTGCTATTTGTTCATCTTTAAAGTGTGCCACAAGATTCTTTCTTGCTCAGATTTCCTGTACCAGTGAACTATTTTTCCTTTACAAACATTGTGACTTTATGGATATGACATATACATTGACTCTGTTATGTGGACTCAGCAGAGAACCGTTTTATTAAATTAGCAAGCAGGCAACAATTCAAAGCTACTTGATTTACTTTGGGTGTGAATGACAATCAGGTTTTTATTGAATTTTTATAATGTTGATATTTTAATATTGGTATTATGCTTTTTATATATTTTTGTAATCCTATATTTTGTATATGTTGTATACTTTTTATTGATGTAATCCCGCCTCAATCCGCAGGGAGAGGCAGAAAATAAAAATTATTATTATTATTATTATTATTATTACTTACTTTGTTTTGATTCAGATTCTAATATCCAAGTGACATGCCTTTCTGGCTTTCTCCTCTGAAAAGGTGTGTGTGTGTGTGTGTGTGTGTGTGTGCAAACACATCTATATGTGTATGTATGAAGAAAAGTGTGGATCAATACTATTTTGACTAGGTACAACAACATCATTTTCTAACAACAGGATTGATTTTTCCTTTTCCTTTTTCTCTTTTCTTTCCTTTTCTTTTCTTTCCATTCTTTCTTTAAAAAAAAATGCTGCATAGCTGATAAAAGATGAGTCGAACCAGGGAGGATTGATGTTATTGCTGAAGGCAGCATTAGAGATTAGGTACTCATTTGGCTTTTCAGAAGGCCTGGTGACTCATCCCACATAAATGAAGTTTGTGATATGTAATGAAAAGCTTTCTATCCTCACTGCAAGCAAATTAGCAAGTACTTTGAGGAAGGAATGCTAATGTTACCTCACATTTGTTTCAGAGCAGGGACACTTTAACAGAGAAGGCTTTCACTCTTACTATGTCAGGTGTTGAAGGTATTAGACCAAGGTCACCTCTGGAAACTAATGAATGAGAAGTAGGTTATAAACATGCAAGACCTAAAATATATTTCAGTCTGCTCCATTGGCTAAAAGTAATAGAGCATTTCCCCCAAATTGGTCATTCTCTTTTGCTGAGAATAATGTTCATCTGCAATGTTTTAAATAATAGAATAAAATGCTTGTGAGGAGGTGTGATGGGAGAAAGGAAGGTTAAGAAAAGTAATCTTCTTCCATTAAGGCAGGAAAATCAGTCTGCCTTACAGCTTTAACCATTGAAGCCTGCAAAAGCTTGGGGTTATGTAGATAAATGGGTTCTGCTTTCATGACTATCAGAGTTGATCTGGAAAGAAGGTCTACATCTGGATTAGAAAGAGTCATTATGGATCCTTTCAGAACAGAGTTCACATTTGTAGGAGGAGCAGATGAAGCATACTGCAGAGGGGCTTTCCTTGATCTCTCCAAACCAGGGGTAGCCAAATTTTTCCTACCTGGGGCCGGTCTGCTAGTCCAAGCTCTTGCACGAGCTGCACATGCACAAGCAAGTTCCGGCTGCCATTTTGTTTTCCTAAATGGTGGTGCAACTCATTTGTGCATGTGCCAGAGTACTGCGCATGCGCAAATGGGTCACAGCTGCCATTTTGTTTTGCAAAATGGTGGCCGCGACTCATTCGCGCATGTGCAGTACTCCGGCACATGCACAAACAAGTTGCGGTGCCATTTTGGAAAAGAAAATGGTGGCCGTGACTTGCGCGGCGGCGGGGGCAGCAGCAGGACCAGGCTGGGGCCGGTCCAAAGGCCTTGTGGGGCCGAATTCGGCCCCTGGACCATAGGTTGCCGACCCCTGTTCCAAACCAATGTGGAAGGTAAGGGCTTTATTTTCCAAGCTACACAATCCATCTCCAGGGACAGGACAGCACATAAATACTCTTCCAGTTACTCCTAGATTTAACTAGTTTACAAATGACTCTTATTTTGACCTACTCAGGGCCTTTGCAGACTGCCAGAAATAGTGCACATTAAATTGAGGCACTACCCTGGCTCAGTGCTAGGGAATCATGGGAACTGTAATTTATTGTGGCACCAGAGCTCTCTGACAGAGAAGGCTCAATGTCCCAGAAAAAAATACAATTCCCATGACTCCCTAGCACTGAGCCAGGGCAGTGCCTCAATTTAATGTGCACTATTTCTGGCAGTCTGCAAAGGCCCTCAGTTTCATTTGGAGTCAATATTTTCACTCATTTCCTATGAATATGAATTAAGGCTTATTTAGTCCAGGTGTCAGTTTGTGGAAAGTGGAATAACTGCCATGACTCCATGCTATGAAATCCTAGGATTTGCAGTTTAGGGAGGAGCATTTAGAATTGTCAATTAGAGAATTTTAACACCTCCACAAACTGCAAACCCCAGGATTCCATAGGATGCAGCCACAGAATCATATTCAATAATTGTATAGTACAAAAATTTTGTAGGAGTCTGTTCATACAGTGGTCAAACAGCAATCTACGAGAGACTCTTCATTAGCACAGTAGAGGCAAGGTCCCATGGCTGGAATAGTTTTGCTATTCCGTTGTATAAACAGCACCATCAGGCCTAGACTTAAAGAAGAGCCCTCCTTGCATTCCATCTGATGTCATCTGGGGGAGAAACAATAGGCCCATCACCATCGGGCCTAGACTAAGAAGAGCCCTTACCTTTTAAGGGGCGGGTGGTTTTCAGCATTTTTAGGTTCTGTTTACATTGTATTACATATCTTTTTACATATCTTTAGGTAAATTTTAATGTTGTAAGCCGCCCCGATTGCAGAGGGGTGGGATATAAATTATTATTATCATCATCATCATCATCATCATCTCCATACCTGAGACATCCTGAAGAACATAATGCCATCTTCCCACAAAGAGATGTTGAATCTCACATTGGATAGACACAGACTCACTTTTCAAGGTGGATGCTTTATACCAGGGGTCAGTTGAGAACCCCTTGTGGAATTTTGTGTGATGTGATTGAAAATGCAGCAGAGTTCAGGAGTCAGCTTCCTTCACCGGCCATCCTTGAAATGCTGTCTCCATGAATACACATTTTGTAAATCCAAATCAAAGCTTTATTGTTGCATAAAGAAATATATACAATCCATCTTGCCAATGGCAAAAGACCATAGAATCACATCTTGTAGATGTTGTAGTATAACAGCATTAGCATTAGAATAGTTACAGTTACAATTCAAAAGAACATATTGCAAGTATATAAACAAAGAGAACAAAGAAGCTCTTGGCCCATCCCATACTCCACCTTCTGGGTGTTAACCTTTATGATGATTGAATGATATGCTGTAACCCAGCCTCTAGCCCAGCCTCTAGCTGTGTGTCATTGCCCATGTGACCTGATTCTCATGAGAACTAAATGAGCTCGTATGTTTATTTGTTAATATCCTTTATTATCAGAACTCTGTGAAGTCAGTAAACCAGCCGATAGCAGCAATCAGGAGTTTATTGAATACACAAAGTCAGTATTTCACAGCACTGCGTTTAAGCCAGAACTGCCCCCCCACATCACAGCCCCATTATTAAACCCAGTCAAATCTTTGCTCCACCCACTAGACATTTAGGTGCGCAAACCCATCTCCACCTACATTTTCCACAGTTTCGTTTCCCCAACTCCTTCACCCCCTCCTTAGCTCCTCGCTTACTAACCGCTCCAAGGAGTACCATCCTCCCTTCCAGTTCTCAGCATTCCAAAGAGCCCGTTATCAAAACATCCCAATGGCTACACACCTCCCATCTGCCCAGACCTTCCAGCTCCTTCCAGCCTATTCTCCTTCCAGCCTATTCACATTATCCATCACCCCCCCACCTATTCTGGCAGAACCTGAACCCAGGTCCTGACAGTTCTCAGGCCCAAAGTGTTTTTGTTATTCTGTACTGTGTGAACTTCTTTTGGCTTCAAACCACCTGCTAGCCAAGTCCTCTTTGTTTTTCGTTAGACACTGTTTCCATAAGAAATTTTCACACACACATCTTTACATTTCTACTTTGACAGTATATCCCATCCATATTCCAACACCCCTGTACTATCTATTCCCTACTTTGAACAGACTCTATGTTCTCTTTAATCAGAAAATGTTACTATCTTCACCACCTCTTACCCCTCTTCCCTCCACCATCCTGTTTTATCCACCCCCCTAGACAGGAAATCTGCTATTATTCATTTACTCCACTTTATATTTTTTTAATGTTGAGCACCTCAGAAAAAACATGTCAACTTTTTTTCTATTATGAACTTGCTTCATTCCCCTTTCTTTGATCTTCTATATCATTCTTACTTCCAACATTAGTCTTGCTAAAGTTCCTTTCTCATTTGTCATTCATTCTGCTCTCATTTCTCATACTCTCCCAACACACCAGCAGTGACCTTGTAAACATCAAGGAGAAGATTGACGTATTTCTTTAAGTGCATGGTTGTAGGCTTAAGCAGTTAGTAGGATCTAGATGTATCCATGGATTGGGCTAATAAATAATTTTTTTAAAATGCTTCTATCATCTCTTAATTTTCTATAAATTTGTACTTTGCTCCACATACTCCATAAGAGTTCTAACAGCCTGTGAACCAAAAAGAGTGGTCCTCTCTGTACAAAATATTTTAATGCATAAAGATGCACAAGGCACTTCATAAATTGTTGTTGCTGTTACTGTGATCATTTTGTTCTTTCAAGCACTTTCTGACATATCTTATTATGCATAATTTCTGACATTCTGACATAAGGCAAGCCCATCATGGGGTTTTCTTGTCAAGATTTGTTCAGAATAGGTTTGCCATTATCCTGTACTGAGATTAAGAGAGTATGATTTACCCAAGGTCAGCCAGTGGTTTCCCTGGCTGAATGGAGATTTGAACCCTGGTCTCCCAGAGTCCAACACACAAACCACTACATCTTGCTGGCTCACTTCATGAAACTTTTTCTTTTATTGCTCTGATAACTGATAATGAGTAGGAGTCACAAAGGCACACCTACATTATGCTCCTGAAATAGGCAGTTGTTTTCTCAGTGGTTTTACTAACTGGGACCAGAATCAATAGCTGTACATTTGTCAATGCACTTGTAAAATGGGGGATCCCAATATAGGTAACTCTCTTAGATTCAATGAGTTTATCCTAGTTGAGACTACCCAGAGGATTCATGCTTATGGATCCTGCAATAGTATGCTGCTCCTTTAAGCAGATCCCTTGAACAGTGTGCCTTCAAAACAGTTATTGGATGCAGATGCTTTGGAGCACTGGAAGCTGACTCTTCATACATCTAGAGTAAGTACTGCACCCTGTTGGAGATCATGTTATAGGATTCATCCTCAGCACAAATTCTTTGCCTACAGAAAACTGCTTGTGTGTGGAAGAAGTCCAGCTTAGGCTCCTTCCACCTATCCCAACCTTGCGTAATGCTAACTACATAAAGCAGGACATTCCCATGCTGTTCTGGTAGCAGTATCAGGAACATAATGTAAGTAATGGCTGGGTCTGAAAAGGTTAATTGTTTATACTACATCTCCCAGAACTCTGAGGTCAGAAGTAACCTTCTTAAGCTCTAAGAAAGGGTCCTGTTCCTGTCTGATCTCCTACTGGTAGGGTGTTTTCTTCATGCAAAGTTTTGTGCTTTAAAATGAAGATATTACTAGGTCTACTCTAAAAACAAACAAACTCAAAAGACATAAAAGATTAATGGAAATTTGAAGAAGTTCTGCAGATGAAATGGATATTTTTAATGGAGTTGTGTTAATTTTTTTGATGATCTATAAAAATTATCACACTATAAGGGATTACAATTACACGATTAAATTGTTCTTTAATTGAACATCCCTTCTTTCAATAAACAAGGTTTAATAACGTCCATGGACTCCAATTCTTTTTAGTGCTGAGCACTGTCTGCTGAACACCACTAATTTCCACTGAACTTAATGCTTTTGATGTACCACAGTACCTCAAAGAGTCGACCTACAAGCTGTGTGAGAGCCTTTGCAGAGCTTTTAATAGTCATTCTGTTTGTCTTCACACTTTCTACATTGCTAGGATCTAACTACAGTAATCCTTTTCTAATGTACTTTTGAGTGTAAGAGGTGTTATGTAAAAGTAAATTATATTCATTTTTAACTTGGTGTGAAATAGGTCTCAGTGAAAAAGTTTTCTGTTATTTTCATTTGCTAATTATGTAAACGTTTGTTAGCAGCAAAGGGGCCATGGTTCTGAAAGTTGGACTCCTTTGTGGAAATGCCCAGGTGTTATTGAAAATATTTTTGGACCAGAAATAGTTCAAAGCAGCATTATTATTACAAAGGAATAATATAATTGATGTTAACATGCCTTCTGATGGTTAAAATATAATTGCAAAAACTTTTGTAAATAGTTCAAAAAGAAAGCTTATTGTAAAAGGAACAAACCCAGTTATAATGGAAGGTTGGAGCCTCAAAGTTTCTGCTTAGTTCAAAACAACAATGCAGTATCAGCTAGGGTTGCCAAGGCTTCTTGGCATACAAGAATACAGGACAAGGCTTCTATGACTTTAATTCTTAGTAAATCCTGGATCAGGAAGACCATAAAGTTCAATCAGGCATAAGATACAGCATAATTCTAGTGTCAATCCTCCAAATTTACCTTTTAATGGATGCTACCCCCCAATATGACTATGTACAAGCTGACAGAAAGCAAGGTGGGGGTGGAGATGTATCTAGCTCTATTCCTGTAGTTGGACCCATGCAATATGACTGAAGCTGATATGTGTCCAACTACAGGGACAGATGATATTTCAATAGAACTGTTGCAATCTACATTGACAGAGTCAACTCTAGTGCTAACCAATGTATGTCAACAGATATGGAAAACAAAACGATGGCCAACAGATTGGAAGTGATCAATATACATCCCCATCCACAAAAAGGGAGACACAAGAGACTGCAGCAACTATAGAACCATAGTACTAATCTCCCATGCAAGCAAAATCATGCTCAAAATTCTGCAACATAGACTCCAATCATATATGGAGAGAGAAATCCCAGAGGTTCAAGCAGGGTTCAGGAAAGGAAGAGGCACTAGGGACCTCATTGCAAACATATGATGGCTAATGGAGCATAGCAGGGAGTTCCAAAAGATAATCAGCATGTGCTTTATAGACTACAGTAAAGCCTTTGACTGCTTAGATCTTGAAAGGCTATGGAACACCCTTAAAGACATGGGAGTGCCAACACATCTGATAGTCCTAATGAAGAATCTGTACTCAAAACAACAGGCTACTGTCAGGACAGAACACAGAGAAACAGAATGGCTCCCAATTGGCAAAGGAGTCAGACAAGGCTGCTTCCTATCACCCTCATTTGCAGAACATATTGTAAGGAAAGCAGGCTTGGATATGGAAGAGGGAGGAGGGAAGAGTGAAAATAGGAGGAACAAATAGCAACAATCTAAGATATACTGACAACACCATAATACTAACAGAGAACCTCACAGACCTAGAACAACTACTAAGGAAGATCAAAGAAGAAAGTGCAATGGCAGGTTTACTGCTGAACATAAAGAAAACAAAAATAATGACCACAGAGAACTTACACACATTCAAACTGAAAAATGAGGAAATAGAAATAGTAAAAAAGTTCTCATATCTGGGATCAAACATTGATTGGAATGAGGACTGCAGCCAGGAAATCAGAAGAAGATTAAGAATGGAGAGGGTGGCTTTGAAAGAACTAGAAAAGATCCTAAAATACAAAGGCATACAATTCAGCACAAAAGTCAGAATCATGCAAGCCATTGTATTCCCCATTACCTTGTATAGATGTGAGAGCTAGACAGTCAAGAAGAAGATAGGAAGAAAATCAACTCATTTTAGATGTGCTGTTGTGGAGGAGTGCTGAGGATTCCATGGACAGCCAAAGGGACAAACAAGTGGATCCTAGAGCAGATCAAGCCAGAAATATCCCTAGAAGCCAAGATGAGAAGACTTAGACTGTCATACTTCGGACACATCATGAGAAGACATGAATTGCTGGAAAAGACAATAATGTTAGGAAAAGTGGAGGGAAGTAGAAAGAGAGGAAGGCCACATGCTAGATGGATGGAATTTATTAAAGAGACCATGAATAAGAATCTGCAGAAGCTGGGCAGAGCTGGAGAGGACAGGGGGGCTTCGTCCATAGGGTCGCCATGGGTTGAGATCGATGCGAAGGCAGTTAACAACAACAATAACAACAGGGACAGAGCTGGATTTTTCTTAGGTGTCTCCATTTCCATGAGCCAGTAAATAGCCATCTTGCTAAAAGAGGGCAGCCCCAACTTTTTAAAAATGCAGAGGGGTTTGGGGTGAGAAAGAAGAGGTGCTGCAGGTACTAACAGGACTTTATCTTAGGGCCTTTACAGACTGCCAGGAATAGTGCAAAATGAGTTCACTTTAACTGTCCTGGCTCATTGCTAAGGAATCATGGGAACTGTAGTTTATTGTGGCACCAGAGCTCTCTGGCAGAGAAGGCTCAATGTCCCAGAAAAAAAATACAATTCCCATGATTCCCTAGCACTGAGCCAGGACAGTTAAAGTGACCTCAATTTGCACCATTTCTGGCAGTCTGTAAAGGCCCTTAGTCTTCCTGAACCAGGATCTGCTATTAAACTAACAGGAGTCCTGTCCCATATTCAGCTTCATATGAAACCCTAATTTCAGTGGAAGTACAGTGTGAGAGTCTAGATTTAAGACCAAGAAATCCAAGTAAACAGTCCCCAGCCATCTAAACTTTCCTTGCCTTCTCACCTTTTACCAGTCTTACTTTCTTCTCTGTTTCTCTTTTACTTTGAATTCATATAATAATAATAATAATAATAATAATAACAACAATAATAATAATTTATTTATACCTCTGTTAAAAACAATCGGGGCAGCTTACAACAATTAAAATACATCAAATTACAAGCTAAAACCCCCAAACTCCCCCTTCCCATTAAAAAAGTATTAAACTAAACATCAATAAAATCTACAAAAATCTTAAAAATCACATAGGGTATATTAAACCAAGCAGCAGACAAGCCAAGAACTCAGAGAAGACAAGAGGCGCAGCTCCTGAGGCCAGGATCTAATCAGGAAAGGCCTACCAAAAGAGATCCATCTTTACCGCCTTTTTTAATCTACTCGTGATGGATCTTGTCCAGCAGGTCATTCTATAATCTGGGGGCGATTACCGGAAATGCCCTCTGGGAGGTTGCAGACAGCCTAGATTTATGTGGCTGAAACAAATTCCTCCCAGAGGATCGGGGTGCGCTGGGAGGATTATATGGGAGGAGGCAGTTCTGAAGATAGCCCAAGCCATTTAGGGCTTTAAAGGTAATAACCAACACCTTATACAGTGGTACCTCTACTTAAGAAATTAATTCGTTCTGACAGCCATTTCGTAAGTAGAAAATTTCGTAAGTAGAAGCAAATTTAACATTGAAATGCCCTAATCCGTTCCAGGCCCCCAGATTCAAGCTGCAATTCAGTACAAATGTATAATACAGGGTTATTTCGTTAAGTACCTCTAATACAAACATGTTACATTACCCTTAAGGAACAAAAAACATAAAAATGAGTTGCAGGACTAATGTAAAGAATAAAAAAGAGCTTCATTTACCTTTCGGGTCGGCCGGCTGTGCGATGGCAACAGTGAGTGAGAGAGGAGACGACAGAGGAGGAGGAGGTGGAGGAGGCATCCGAACACACCCAATTTAAAAGAAATTAAATTTTAATGTTTAACTTTTTTTGTTTGTTTTTTGGTTTGTTTTTTTTTAACTGCTATCGTCGACATCTTTTGCCTTCTTCAATTTAGGTTCACTCTGTTTCGTAAAGAACCGATCTAAGGATGACTGCTTTTGTCAGCTTTTAACAATTTGTCTAAAATGCGAAAGGCAAACATCATCAAAGTGAGCGATAGCCCGACTGGTGAACGCTTTTTCTGGGTGCTTCTTTTCAACAAATTCCACAACTCTATGGAATTGTCATAAAATATCTTTGATTTCGGATGTCGGAATGGCTGCCTCCTCCTCCTCCTCCTGGTCCTTACGGAACTCCTCCTGCACTGCTGTGTGTTGCATCTCCTCCAACTCCTTCAGCTCCTCTGTAGAAAGCTCCTTGTTGTGCTCCTCAATCAACTCATCAATGTCTTCGTCATTGCCACAAGCCACAAGTCCTACCTTCCTGGATCTCAGAAGCCGCCAATTTTGCTAGCCACACTTCCTCTCCTCTTTCGCAAGCTCAAACAGTGCTGCCTAGCTGAATTTCGCTAGGCAAACACTTCCTCTTTCGCTAGCCAATACAGTGCTGCTTTGCTAGATTTCACTAACCAATGGCATGCCACGAAATTCAGAGAGCACCTCATTCGCAGCAATTTCGTAAGTTGGAACGCTTTCTTAAGTCGAAGCAAATTTTTTCGAGAGGCGCGTTTCATAAGTTGAATTTTTCGGTAGAAGAAGCATTCGTAAGTAGAGGTACCACCGTACTGGCCCCAGAAACTGATAGGCAGCCAGTGGAGAGATTTTAACACCTGGGTTATGTGGTCTCTGCGAGATGTTCCCGAGACCACTCTGGCTGCCATATTTTGTACTATCTGAAGTTTCTGGACCACACATGAGGGTAGCCCCATGTAGAACACATTACAGAAATCCAGACAGGAGGTTACCAGCAAGTGCACAACTGTCTCAAGGTCCCTTACTTCCAGAAAAGGGCGCAGCTGGCATATCAGCTGAAGCTGATAACAGGCACTTCTGACTGTCGCATTTACCTGATTTATCATCAGGAGCGACAAATCAAGAAGCACCCCCAGCCTGTAAACACAGTCCTTTATGGAGAGTGTGACTCCGTCCAGGACTGGAGGTTGCAACCCAATTCTTGGTTTCGGGGCAGCTACCGTGAGCACCTCCATTTTATCTCTACAAACTATAATTTCTTCAGGTTCCTGCACTTCAGACCACTATCTATTAGTTGTAGGCTCTTTAACTCTTCCAATATTTATTGCTTGCTGTGATCATTTTGATAGTTTGGATTATTGTAATGATTGTAATGGTCTAATGATGTTTGTTAGTGGAGAAGCAGGTTACAAAAAATAATATGCGAATAAATCTACAATGAGTTGGACTCGAACCTGTGAAAACTTACACCTGTCCTGGGCTAATGGAAAATTGGAGTTGATTGCTGCTGATCTCCCTCTGAACCCCTTCTCCTTTGTGATTCTGCTGTATAGTTTGGGTTGACAGGTAAGGAACATCCCAGGCTTGAGCCCTAGGCACAACCCCTGGTGATTTCTTGATGCATGAAATTTAACATTCAAATTATAGTAGCTGTTTGCTAACAGTGATGCAACCCACATGTGCCTAAACCCTTCCCCCACAAAAAAGAAAAGGAAGGGAAGGGAAGGGAAGAAATTGTGTTGCTGCTTCAACCATTTAGGGCAGGGCAAGGAGCATGGGAACAGGTAAGAAAAGCTACAGAGCAGGAATCCTGTAGTACTACATTCAACAACTAGAAAGCTAATCCCAAGGAAGCCCAGTATTTCACTGTGCTAACCACTCCCACTGAGCCCAGATGCTGATGACAGTGGTCTCTGATTTGAAAGGGGTAGGAAGGAGCCAGATGGACCTAATGGAGAGTGTGTAGCAATATGCAACAGCAAAGACAACAAAACACAGTACAGTGATCCCTTGTTATCTGCTAGATTCCAGGACCCCCTGTAGACACCAAAATCTGTGGATGCTCGGGTCCCATTAAATACAATGGCATAGCAGAGTGGTATCCCTTACATAAAATGGCAAAATCAAGGTTTGCTGTTTGGAATGTATACATTTTTTGAGTATTTTCAGGCCATGGGTGCTTGAATCCATGGATATGGAGGATGGACTATAATATCTGTCTGTCCACCCATCCTAAGCACATTTTAAGGTGCTGATTTCAGCCTTAGATTATAATCTCTCTCACTTAGGACCAGAGAGAGAACCATAAGTGGAGGGTGTGGGACATCTTGGCCAGTGTCAAAAATGGTATGGAAGGTGACTGCAAGCAGCAGTGGAAACAAATGAAAATTGCTACAACATCTTTCCATTATTGGCATCCTCCACTAGACTGAAGACACTTTTGTTCACAAAAGGACACTGTTGACCCAACCCTTTGGGTCTTGATAAACCCCTTTAGTAATCTTGATCTTAAGCACCAAACATTTCCCTAGTCCCTCTTTGACAGACATATCCTTGCCTCCATTTCCTATCATTCTTATCCTTTACTTCTAGTCTCAACTTTCATTTGTCACTCCTTCCATTTCTATTTTATCAGTGAGGATTCCCAGCCAACCAGTTTGCAAGTGTTTGTCTCTCTGCCTTGGGTGCCCTGTGTGCTTGGGAAAAGAGTGGATTCTTATTGCCTGCTAGAACCATAGGGAAATAATGTAAGATATAGATAAGAAGAGTATTTTCTACAGAGTCAAACATTTTACTGATGGGTTCCATTTTGAGCTTTCCCTTTTTATTATTAGTTTCATACTCAGTATATTATGTTTATTAGACCCCCTTTGGATCTACTTGCAGAACCCTGGAAGGCTCCACCTCTAGAATATTCTCTAGGCACCAGTAATTTATTCTTGAACTCTGGTAGATATTTTGGAAGTTCAGTTTCTACATGAGGGATGGGAAACCAGTGGTTCTCTAAGATATTGATGAACCACAATTCTCCCTCTCTGATCATTGGTTAAACTGACTGGAGTATTTGGTAAATGGAGTGCTGTGCTTACTTGGATTGATGGTAACTGGATCCCAACAGCATTTGGAGGTCCACCAGTACCCATATCCCTGACCTATTCTGCAGAATTTTTATGTCTCCTTTACATAGATCTTCCTACTCCTTTGCTTCTTCACATTCCATGACCCATTCCCAAGTATCAAAAATGACAATTCCTTTCCTCCCCCATAGTAAACTGTTTAGCAGAGCAATATTCTGTGCTGCCACACCACCCCAGCCAACCAATATAAGAGGTTTCACACCTCAGTTCCCATAACATTGGTTGTGGGGCAGAGGCTTGTCTTTCAGAACAAACCTTCTGATACTTTGCACAATTATATCTGCCCATATTTACTTTTAGGAAGTAAGGAAAGGAAGGAAGGAAGGAAGAGAAAGGCAGATTTACATTCACTTTGCAAGACTGCAGCTATAGTAATTACTTCCACACTAGGTTATTAGCTGGTTTAAAAACAGAGTCTACAGTCGTCCCTACTGATTTGCTGACTTCCCCTTCATGGTTTTGAATTTCCACAGACGGGAAGCCAGGTGGGACAAAATGCCGTGTGCACACATGGTGCTCACACAGGGCCACGTGTCAGAGCATGCAAACTCCAATATATGCAGTTTTTCTGATTGGGGTGGGGGGGTCCGGAATGGATCCCCCATGAATCAGAAGGTACGACTGTATTTTGGTTTGCATTTTTAGTGTTTCAGCTTATTTGTCACATTACAATTTCTACTAACTCTCCTGCCAAATTAATGCGTTAACTAATTAAAAGATATTTTGGGTAAACAAATAATATCTCAGCAGCAGCAGTGGGATGATTTTAATGACTATTGCTTTCTGAATGAGATTTGTGGTTCTATATAACAGAAGTATGAGCTTACTGTTGCCTGCCACACACACACACACACACACACACACACATCCATAGTTCATGCTGGCTGGGCTTTATCATTTCCTTTGTATTGCAGCATTCCCTTTGTATCCCTTTGCAGCATTAGAATATCTGCCTTTGCTACTTATCATCCAGAGGCTTAAGGCTACATCTTCTTGGTGGGTCACATTCTGTATTGGATGGGGATAGTGAAATCAGTCTCTCTCAGAGGATGAAAATATTAGTTGTTAAGAGAACAATATCCAGAACTGTGCAGCCAGCATGGATGATAATGAGAGTTCCAGTTCCCAAAATAACGTGTCCATAACATTATGTCCTGGGATGCTTTCACATGTGTCCACCTGTCATTTGCACTTTATGCTATATTGATCTGCATTAAAAAAGCAAAAGCAAAATACATCAACAAGGAAGTTGATTTGAATACTTCTTAAAATGTATTTTCTCTCAAAATGTGCATTCTGAAAGCACTAGGGTTGGACAGAGGGGGGTTGGACCAGGAACTGTTAGCACAACATGTGAAATCTGGAACATACTCAAGCATTGCTCTGCACATTCATCTGGCAAGTGTTTCTCAGTTCATATCAGAATTTGTAAAGGGTGAATTCCTCTGGTTCTAACAATACATCATCCATGCTATCTATCTATCTATGTGTGTGTGAGGGAATCATATTTCTCTGTGTAAGAGAAGCTAAAGCAGACATATAGGAAATACCATCATCTCCATTCTATGCTTGTGAGTTGCTAGAGACATTTGGTTGACTGGCTGATGGCAACAAAATATTACCGTTAGTACCTCCGTTTTGTCTGGATTCAGTCTCAATCTGTTTTTCCTCATCCAGTCCATTACCTCCTTAAGACATTCATTGAGAGGAGAGACGACATCTGAGGTCTGAGCTGATGACCGGGTCATGGAGAAATATATTTGGGTGTCATCAGTGTACTTATGACACCGCGACCCATGCCTCCGGATGATCTCTCCCAGCGGCTTCAGATAGATGTTAAATAGCATTGGGGACAGGATGGTGCCCTGAGGGACACCACAATTAAGCTCTATTTTAGAAGAGCAACTGTCCCCGAGCCTCACCCTCTGGGATCTGCCTGAGAGGAAGGAACAGAACCACTGCCAAGCAGTGCCTCCGATTCCAAACTCTCAGGCGATCCAAGAGGATGGAATGGTCTATGGCAGGGGTAGGCAACCTTTCCCCTTTAAGAGCCGAGGGACTATTGGCCAACATGGCTGAGGCTTCTGGGAGCTGAAGTCCCTTGGCCCTTAAAGGGGAAAGGTTGCCTACCCCTGTCTATGGTGTCAAAGGCCGCTGAGAGGTCCAAGAGCACCAACAGGGTTACACTGCCCCTGTCGATGCTCAGGCGGAGATCATCAGTCAGCACAACCATGGCAGTCTCAACTCCAAATCCTGCCCTAAAGCCAGTTTGAAATGGATCTAGATAATCGGTTTCCTCCAAGAGGGCTTGGAGTTGGGAAGCAACTGCCCTCTCAGTCACCTTGCTTAAGAAAGGCAGCAAGGAGACTGACCTATAGTTGTTTCTATCCAGGGGGTCCAGGGAAAGTTTTTTCAGGAGAGGCTTAACCGCCACCTCCTTCAAACAAGATGGTACAATACCTTCCCTGAAGGACGCATTGATTGTGTCCCATAGGAATACTTTCAACGCATCCCTCCCTGGATGACCAGCCAAGATGGACAAGGATTGAGGGGGCAAGTCGTCTTCCTCACTCTTCCAAGGAGCGTGTCCACGTCATCGGTACTCACAGATTGAAGCTGATCCAGTAAAATTACATTAATGGAGTTGCTGGACACCTCGTCTTTTGATTCTGATCTAACACTAGCATCTAAATCTGCTCTTATCCAAGAGATTTTATCTGCAAAGTAGTTGTTAAATGCATCACAGCAGTCTGTTGTTGGGTTAAGTAGGGGGTTCTGTGCAGGTGCCACCTGTGTCAGTTCCCCCACCATCTTAAACACTTCTGCTGGACGGGACTCTACAGACGCAATACGTGCAGAGGAAAAAGACTTCTGTGCTGCATCCATTGCCTCCCAATAAGAATCAAGGTATTTCCTATGGCGAGTTCTGTTGGATAAGAGTCGAGTCTTCCGCCATTCATGCACTAGTCATTGTCCTGCCCGCTTCATCTTCCTAAGCTCCTCTGTGTACCAGGGCTTACGGTTAGAAGTGGGTCGGAAAGGACACTTGGGAGCAATTGTGTCGATAGCTCTGGTAAGATTGGTGTTCCAAATATTGACCAGAGCTTCGACAGAATCACCGGTGCTACTAACCATTAATCCCTCTAGGGCTTTCTGGAATCCAATTGGTTCCATTAGCCTTCGAGGGCAGACCATTGCATCGGCACAAAGGACTCGCACGCATTGATGTGGATAAAACACTGTAGGCCACAACTTTATTCGTACAGGGTCGTAACAAATTAACCATTTTCATTCAAAGAACATTAGTAAATATTTATAACAAATATTATTTGGCGCATGCGTACCAGCGATTAAGCTACTCGCTATTATTTTAAACCATCTTATTCTAGCATGCGCCAAGTTAAAACTTTCTTACATACCCTTAACAATTCTAACCCCCTCCCCCCAACTGGATATAATGTCATAATATAACTCCTTATCAAATGACGTCATTAACTTTAACTATTACGTCATTCAATTTAATTAAAACTAATGACATCATGTATTATTCCACTTTACTCAAATCGTATGCATATTACATTCCAGATTAACCTATTTCCATCCCTGAGAGGGAGGGGTCCCTGCCCTCCAAATATATAACATTTATCATTTCCACAAGACCCATAATCTAAGTTGCGACATATAACATTAATAAACCATCATTTCCAATTAACTAACATAAATTATGTCATCCAACAATTACATAATAATCATTAACATTTGTGCAATTATAATCCACACCCCAACTAACGTTATTTGTTCTCAGGGAGGGCGAAAAACCCAAACAAGCTTATTTGGGAAAATTCCCTCCCGGCCCCCGTAAGCGACCAGCCGAAGCCTAAGAGTAAATAACCTTTAATATTAAAGGGTGGGTGGGATGGGTTGCTCGCTTGCCCCTTCAAAATGGCTGCTGCCCACGAGGCAGCCCAGGCTTAAATAGCCTGGCCAAATCTCATTTTAAGATCTCGCGAGACCAGAATTCTCGCGAGATTTCCCATTCCCGCTTAACCTGATTGGCTGAGCAGCCCAGAAGAGGCGGGTCTTGTGGGCTACTCAGCCAATCATATGCGTCGAGGCCCTTCTAGGCCGACGCAAATGAGAGCCCCTCCCGACGCGTCGGGGAGGCTTCCTTGCATCGGCACAAAGGACTCGCACGCATTGATGTGGATAAAACACTGTAGGCCACAACTTTATTCGTACAGGGTCGTAACAAATTAACCATTTTCATTCAAAGAACATTAGTAAATATTTATAACAAATATTATTTGGCGCATGCGTACCAGCGATTAAGCTACTCGCTATTATTTTAAACCATCTTATTCTAGCATGCGCCAAGTTAAAACTTTCTTACATACCCTTAACAATTCTAACCCCCTCCCCCCAACTGGATATAATGTCATAATATAACTCCTTATCAAATGACGTCATTAACTTTAACTATTACGTCATTCAATTTAATTAAAACTAATGACATCATGTATTATTCCACTTTACTCAAATCGTATGCATATTACATTCCAGATTAATCTATTTCCATCCCTGAGGGGGAGGGGTCCCTGCCCGCCACAGGAGGGGGTCAGCTTAGCTAGACATCCCCTCCCCCCCCCTCGATAGTCCTTTTACACATATTTCTAACGAATCCAAATAGATTTCAATACCTTTTGGGGAGAGGTGCACCCCATCGCCCCTGTACAAATAAGGCCTATCTGCTTGAATACCATCATGTTTCAAAATTAACACTCCTAATTCCCCCAAAGATTTTGCCAACGATCTGTTCAAAAAGCGTCTAGTCTTGTTAATGGCAGTCTGATTTCGAACACCTTGCCATATTCTTCTAGGCAGAAATTTTGTCCAAATCAGCACTGAGTCCGGCAAGAGTCTCTTGATCTCGCGGAAATCATTCAAAATCATATTCACCAAGTTCAAAGAGGTAACTTTTCCTAAATCATTCTCTCCCAGATGGACGATCAGTCCCTTGGGTTGCTTGAATGTTTCAAGGAGCTCCAGAATTCTAGGGAGTAATGCTCCCCACAGCATCCCTCTGCGACCGAACCATCTAACAGGTCCTGCGCCTCGCCAACCCAAATCAGTATCGCTGCGCTGTTGAATCAAGTGCCGTTCTGCCCAGAATACAAGGCTGTGACCAACAATCCAGACACCTTCAGTTGACCGTTGTGCTGAAGTAAAATGAATAGAGCAACAAATTAACAGATATGGTAAATCATTTCCTCACATAAGACTTGAACGCTCGTGAGCGCCAACGTCCGATCCTACGAATAGCTGCTTCACTTAAACCCTGAGTGGCCGCAGCTGTGGCCGCTCCAATTCTAAAAGAATGAGATGCGAAGTGTGCATATGGCAGACCTGCCTTCCTTAACACTTCTTTTAAAACTGACCTAAACTGATACTGGATCAATGGAAGACCAGTATTATGCAAAAACAAATAACCCGAACCCTTTGGTCTAATCTTTAGATATTCACTTAAAGCAGACACCGGACAAATTTGTCCACCAGGTGCCCTATTCAAAAATATAGATTGGCCTTTTCCCATCTGGTCAGTTTTAGACCATCGAATTCTCACATAAAGGCCCTGTTCTGAAATGTGAATATCTAAAACGGAAAGAGCCCTACCAGATTCATCATAGCGCGAACTTGGCACAATTTCACTAATTCTCAATGCCGCAAAAAACGACAGAGAGAATATCGCCCTGAATAATATTAATTCCTCTTGTGAGAAACATATAGTAGGAAGGCTTTCCCAAATTTTTAACAAATTAGACCCGGTGATTGGCAATCTGCTGTCCTTCACTGGTCCAGATTCTCTCACCCAACCATCTAACGCCCTTCTGATTCTAAAATCAACTGTGGGGTCTGTAAATCCCCAAGCTCTAGAATAAAATGATAGCGCCGCAATCCTGCCTCTTATGGTTACTGGCGCCAAGCCCGATTGGCGAAGGTAAACAACAAACTGAAGAACTAAATCTACCTTTAACGGCCAAAGTTCCACCTCCCCAGCATTTAACAAAAAGGATCTGAATGCTTGCAATGCAAGCTGATACGACTTGCGTGTAGATGGAGCGATGGACTGAGTAATCGCCCGATCGATTTCTATTCGCCAAGGCTCCAAAGTCGTGTTGGTACCTCCAGCAGCTGTGATGATGCCTCCGGTGCTAATTGCTGGAACCTGGAAAACTGGAAACGCGAAAGGGCGTCCGCCAAGGGATTTAATAAACCAGGAACATGTTGAGCACAGAACAAAATATTAAATTTCAAACATTGTGCCACCATTTCCCTGACTAAAGTCATCACCCTAGGTGATTTGGATGTCTGTGCATTGACTATATGGACTACGGCTTGGTTATCACACCAAAACCATACTGTTTTGTTTTGAAACTGTTCTTTCCATAAATGCACTGCCACTACGATTGGGAACAATTCCAGAAATGTGAGGTCTTTATCCCAACCTTTATCCCTCCAAAACTGAGGCCATGGTTCGGCTGCCCATTGTCCATTAAAAAAGACACCAAAACCATTTGCCCCAGAAGCATCCGATTGTACTTGGAAATCGGCACTTAAAAGCATATCTGACCTCCAAAATGACACCCCGTTATAATTTTCTAAAAACATTTCCCAAACTTCCAAATCCTCTTTTATACCCGATGTAATCCTAATGTGATGATGTGGAGCTTTAATACCCTTGGTGGCTTTGTATAAACGCGAACAAAAAGCCCGCCCAGGAACAATAACCTTGCATGCAAAATTCAATAAACCCGTCAGGGATTGAAATTCTCTAAGCGTGGCTTTAGATTTTCTTTTCATCAATTTAACTTGGAACCTCATGGCTATGAGTTTTTCCAATGGAAGGCGCGATACTCCTTCCACTGTATCCAATTCGATTCCTAGGAAGACTATTTTAGTATCAGAACCCTCCATTTTTTCTTTTACTAACGGAACTCCCATTTCATCCATCAATTTTTGAAATGCCAATAAAGTATTAAAACAAATTGGTGTCCCCTTAGCTCCTGCAATCAAAAAATCATCTAGGTAATGTGTAATAGCTGTGTTATTGGTCCTCTTAGCAGCACACCAGTGTAAAAATGTACTAAATGCCTCAAGAAATAGAACAACCCATTGGCATTGCCTTGTCAAAATAGAACTTACCCTCAAATTGAAAACCTAACAAATCGAAATCATCAGGATGTACAGGTAATAACCTGAAAGCAGATTTAATGTCACATTTTGCTAAGAGTGCGCCTGGACCCAGATTCTTCACCATTTTCACAGCTGAATCGAAAGATGCATACTTAACAGATGTCAATTGTGGATCAATTGCATCATTGACTGATTCACCTTTTGGGTATGATAAGTTGTGAATCAATCTAAATTCACCCGGTGCCTTCTTAGGGATGACACCAGGGGGCGATAGCCTCAAATTAGGGAATGGCAACTGATCATGAGGGCCTGAGATTCTTCCTGCAGCAATTTCTTTGGCCAGCTTGTCTCTTACAATCCCTGGGAGTTCTCTAACTGAGCGTGCATTAGGAGCCGAACTGTGCACGCGAACACCTGAGTAAGGGATATGAAAACCTTGAGCAAAACCTTCCCATAAGTATTGAGCAGAATCCACCTTTGGGTAGATTCGCAACCAACTCTCCAACACATTTAGTTTAATTGGTGTTGGCGCTTTTTCCCGCTGCTGCGGGTTGTGAATATAAGGCCCCGCTCCCAGGTTTCTTACCTCTATTACATGATGCGGCAGGGTGAGTCCCCCTGCAGGCGCTGCATTTATGGTCATACCTGCAAGGTTGCCTCCGACACCTACCTGCGTTGAAGTCCCAGCAGAGACCAACCTGCCTTTTTTCCCCCGTGCTAGGCCTCGTATACTGCCCTCTCGGCTGCGTGATCATGGGCACAAACCCATTGTCACAACGGCTCGTAGGGGAGGCACCTAACATAACATCTGCCCAAAGTTCTGACTGCACGTGACGCCAAGAAAGGGAACGGTCTAGCGTCGCTCTCATTCTAAATTGTTCGTCATATTGCAGCCATGCAGACCCCCTGGCATTACAATGACAATTTGTATAGGCTTTAATTATGATCTCTTGGTATTTAGATAATTCCGCCGCCCTATTGGGGTCTTTTTCTTCAATAATGCCCCTGTAAATGGTGAAACCCATAACCCAATTTACGAAATTTCTTTCCAATTTGGGGCATTTATGTACTTGGAATTCTTTGGGCAAGGCGAAAACCACCCCATCTTTCACCATGATCCTTGGTTCAGGATAACGGAAAGTGAGTGAGAATAAATCTATAAACTCACCTTTCCAAATCCTTTCTTTAGTAGACATTGGCAAATGAGAACCCAAAGCTGTCGACATACCTGTGTATGGATTGCACTCATTGGTCCTGTCCGTTCCAGTAATATTCAACGCACTCACTACTACCGTTTCTTTATTGAAACTTGAATTGTTATGTGTAGTGCTGTCATTACGTATCTGTGCCGCTGTGCCTTGTGTGCCAGTGGCCTCTAGACTAGGTGCTGATGAAGATGCCTCTACAGCATTATCCACACCAGAAAACATTCCTACTTGACTGTTAGATGACCACACCGCAGCCGGCCAAGTTTTCTGGAAATTATTAGCAGTTGACGCACCTGAGCTTGTTCCTTGGCCTGAAGCATCATCCGATGCTTGTTGAGCTCCCACCGAGAGCGTGGCAGTAGCTGCTCTGGTGTTGTGGCGTCTCCCTCCCAAGTTTTGTCCGAAACTGTCGGTAGACATTGAGGCTTCTGAAACAGGCACGTTGCTCTGACCTGAAACGATAGCCCTCTGAACCATATTAAACAAATCAGACAGTGTAGGTTGATTGCCTTCTGCTGCTGAGGTTGATGGGAGCTCCACCCCCGGAACTTTCTTTAATAATTCCATTATATCAGAAATGGATGGCTGCCCCATCCCCACAGTAGATGTCTCTCTGGACTCCTGTAACAAGGAGACTTGACTATTAGCTATAGTTGTAGGTTGCTGTAATGAAGTAGGAGGCTGAGCTATAGCTGTATGTGCTATAACCTGTGAAGTACGTGCACTCCTTACTAAATGTTGCTGCGCCAGTTGCTCGCATACAGTGGCACACGCTTGCATAGTGCGGCCAATTTGTGCCAGGTGAGTGTGAATGTCTAAATTCTTATCTTTTTCGGGATTACTACGTTTAGCCAGTGCTTGGTCTGCTTTATGACCAGGTGCAGCTGCGCGTTTCTTGCCGTGGGCCTTACTGCGCGGCATGTTGATGCTAATGGACAGTGTGGCACACAATAACTTACCAGTCCTTAGATGTCAGCACCGTCCTGATAGAGTGTGGATATTACAATAAACACTCAGAGTTTAGCTACACTAGGAGTGCAATATATATATACATATATTTATATATATATATATGTGTGTGTAACTATATGTTTATATGGGAATATATATAATCAGTATTATTATTATTATTATTATTATTATTATTATTATTATTATTATTATTATCCTCAAATCAAATGAACAGACAAGCACAGCAATTTGTATCCACAATATCAATCACCCAATGTTGTAGAATTGTACTCTCCAATAATCAAATGTATAGCCAATAGCCCCAAATAGGCCGGCTAAATTTATGCCTCGATTAGGCCAAGCACTTTCCCGAGGCCCCAAACAGGCCTGATCCAAATTTAGGCCCCCCAATAGGCCATCAATGTAGGCCCCAAATAGGCCTCAAACTTAGGCCTCAACTGGGCCCCAAACGTAAGCCCCAAATAGGCTTGATGTAACAAATAAGCCCCAAAATAGGCCGTGAGAACTGGGCCCCAAATAGGCCTCAATTCGCAATTTTTTTTTAATATATATATAAACTTGCGGTTAGTTGGTCATCCTCCTTCTGACGCTCTGTTCTCAGCCACTCTTCATCACTCCTCGGCCGACCGCTGGAGCACCGTTGCCTGTCTGCCCCGGGTCAAGGCCAGAGGGAGAAATGGTCCCTCGCTCGGCCCCCACGAGGGCGGACACCGGGGCCGCCGGATAAGGGCCCAAATAATGCCCTGGCCAGGGACTCGCGCAAAGCGAGCCTGGTGTGGGAGGATGGAGGACAACACAGGCCGCGAGTGCTAATGATCACGGCTGCAACAACCTCCGCGGTTGCACCGTTTATTTTCAAGCTGCGGTTGCCACGGCGACGGCCCTTCTTAGGGCAAAACAAGGAGTCCCGCCTATGGCGAGACAACCCTAAAGTCCGCTTGCTCTCCTCGGCCTACCGCCCGGTACGGGCTCGAATTCAGGCGGAGAGAGCGGAGACGCGAGCTGCCTTGCTCGCTTGCCCCTTCAAAATGGCTGCTGCCCACGAGGCAGCCCAGGCTTAAATAGCCTAGCCAAATCTCATTTTAAGATCTCGCGAGACCAGAATTCTCACGAGATTTCCCATTCCTGCTTAACCTGATTGGCTGAGCAGCCCAGAAGAGGCGGGTCTTGTGGGCTACTCAGCCAATCATATGCGTCGAGGCCCTTCTAGGCCGACGCAAATGAGAGCCCCTCCTGACGCGTCGGGGAGGCTTCCTTCTAATAGGTCCACCACCCCCGGTGGGGAAGACAGTAGCTCTAAGTTCCATCTTTACCAGGAAATGATCCATCCATGACAATGCGGAGGTACTAATAACCTCCGCCCACGGATATTCCTGCTCCATACTGAAGATTGCATCGAGGGTATGACCTGTACAATAAGTGGGCCCCTTGACCAATTGGGATAGGCCCATGCTTGTCATGGTATCCATGAACTCCCGAGAAGCACCAGTTAAATTAGACAAGCTGGTCTCGAGTGGAATGTTGAAGTCGCCCAGAACTAAAAGTCTGGGCGACTCCAACAGCAACTCTGAGACCAGCTGCATCAGCTCAGTTAGGGAGTCTGTTAAGCAACGGAGTGGCCGGTATACCAACAGAATCCCTAAACAATCCCTGGTCTTCAGGCTTAGGTACATGCACTCGATGTGAACTGTTTTCCGGATAGGCTTCCTGGTCAAGGTTAGGTTGTTTTTGTGAACCAGAGCTACTCCACCCACCCCCCCAGCCACTTTCCCTTATCTGCTCACTGACTGAGTACCCAGCCGGAAGAACCTGCACTCAAGTCACAGCACTAGCATCTCTCAGCCAGGTCTCAGTAAAGCAAGCCAGGTCAGCCATCTCATCCAACAGAAGGTCATGGATGATATGAGTTTTATTTTTAACTGACCTGGCATTGCAGAGGAGCAAATGAAGGGTCTGTGGAATGGTTAGTGTGCTCTCCAACTCATTCCGGGCAACAGATTGAACTGAATGCGAGATCGATACCAAACATCGATCTCGCCTTCTTTTGTAACATTGGTTCACTCTGTTACCACCATACCTTCCTTTCCCCTGCACAGTCTGAATCTCCACTCCCAGTTTATTCCCAGCCCCAGTACACAATGAGAATAGAGTGTCCAGCTAATTGATGCTCTATACTCTCAAGATCAATCTGGATGGCAAGGCTACTGGCCCTCTCCTTAGGAGGGGCCTCTAGGATTAAACTGAAGGCTTCTCTCCACTCAGTGGAAGGAGATGTACCAATTTCAAAGTCTTCATTTCTCCCCCTCCCGCCCCTACTACTGCAGCCACCGCTGTATTGCTACTGAAGGAAAATGATGATCCCTGGCAGCCCTCGCGCCTCTGCCTCGCAGCCGCTCTGTTGATGGGAGGGATGGAAAGCCAGCGGGCTTTTAAGCTTTGTCCTGGTCTCTCTGGCCGTGCTACAGCCGCAGCTGTGTTGCTGCTGGGGAAGGTGTTGGTCCCTGGCGGCCCTAGTGCCTCTGCCTCGGCCTCCCATTCACATCGCTGCCGCAGCCGCTCCATTGACGGGAGGGATGGAAAGCTGGTGGGCTTTTACACTCTGCCGTGGTCTCTCCGGCTGCACTACAGCTGCAGCTGTGTTGCTGCTGGGGAAGGTGTTGGTCCCTGGCAGCCCTAGCGCCTCCGCCTCAGCCTCCCGTTCGCGTTGCTGCCTCAGCGGCTCCATTGACGGGAGGGATGGAAAGCCGGCAGGCTTTTAAGCTCTGCCCTGGTCTCTCTGGCCATGCTACGGCCGCAGCTGTGTTGCTGCTGGGGAAGGTGTTGGTCCCTGGCGGCCCTAGCGCCTCTGCCTTGGCCTCCCATTCACGTCACTGCTGCAGCCGCTCCGTTGAATATTGAACTAGATATCTTTATAAATGCAGGTCTTATGTACTCCCATTTTTATACTGCATTATGCTGGGAAATGAAGTAAAGCAATGGTGGATTTCTTGCCCCTTCTTCTAAGATAAGTCAGAACTTTTTGAATATCAAAGCTTAAAGCAGGGGTAGGCAACCTTTCCCCTTTAAGGGCTGAGGGACTTCAGCTCCCAGAATCCCAGGAGCTATTGGCCAACATGGGACTATTGGCCAACATGGCTGAGGCTTCTGGGAGCTGAAGTCCCTCGGCCCTTAAAGGGGAAAGGTTGCCTACCCCTGGCTTAAAGACTTAAGCTACAAAAGCAATTTTGTACTACCATCATTGTAACTAGAATACTTTCTCTTTTTTTAAAAAATAAAAAATAAAAGGTTGGTTAGCCTACTTTAAAAAATGGGTTCACAAACAGTATTCAAAGATATAGCCATGTTAGTCTGTAGAATCAGTTATGTAGAGAGATCTTGTAACACCTTTGAGACTAACTGAATGAAAGAAATTGGCGGCATGAGCTTTCATATACTTCAGTCTCCTTCGTCAGATGCATTTGGTGGAGTGGAGTGAAGGCCAGGGACAGACATATATATGTAAGGATGTTGATTCAAATTACAAATCCTTTGTTTATGGAAATGAAGTAGCAGGTCCAGTCTTAATGATGGTCATTAGTATACAAAGACATAGGAAACTGATCTTTGTGCATGGGGATGAACTGGCAGATCCAGTTTTATAATGGGACTAGCCTGTGGTGAGAAGAATAAATGAATGTAGGGCATCTCTATGAGGATGGGGTCAGATAGTGTTGAAGTGTGTGTAGTGAGTAAGGAACCCATTGTCTTTGTTCAATGTAATTTGTGGATAAATTCCAATTCTGCTTGTTCTCTTTCCAATCTACCTTTGTAGTTCTTTTGTCCAAGGACCGCTGTTCTGAGGTCCGAGATGGATTGCCCAGGGAGACTGAAATGTTCTGCCACTGGTTTGTGTATTCCCTTTCCATGTCCATTTATCCTCTGGTGCAGGGACTGGCCTGTTTGCCCAATGTAGAGTGATGAAGGGCATTGCTGACACAGTATAGCATAGATCACATTGGAAGACAAGCATGTGAAGGCCTCCCTAATATTGTGGGTGATGCCATTAGGTCTTCTAATGACATTTCCTGGATAAATGTGTGGGCAGAGTTAGCATCTTGGTTTGTGGCAAGTCCCTGCACCAGAGGATAAATGGACCCATCTGTGTCATGTGTTGTCCTGTAGGTGAGTACCTGTTTGAGGTTTGGAAGCTATCTGTAAGTGAATAAAGGTCTGCCACTGAGAGCCCTTGAAAAAGTGGCATTATTGTCCAGAATGGGTTGTAGTTCTTTGATGATGCAACTGAGTGGTCCCAGTTGGGAGCTGTATGTGACCTGTCATTTCCCCTCTTCAGTTTGTTCTGTAATAGATCAGTCCTGGGTACATGTCTTGCTTGTTTATTTGTTTTTTCACTTCATGTGGGGGCTACTGTAGTTTGAGGAATGCTTGTTGTAATTCCTTGAGTTTGGCATCCCTGTCTTCTGGGTCTGAGCAGATACGATTGTATCAGAGGGCTTGGCTGTAGAATATGGATTTAGTGGTGTGTTCAGGGTAGAAACTGGGGGCATGTAAGTACATGTAGCAGTCCCTGGGTTTGCAATATAGTGTGGTGCTTATCTGTCCATTTTGTAGCTGTACTGTGGTGTCCAGAAAGTGAACTTGTTCAGTAGATAGTTCCAGGCTGAAGTTTATGGCGGGGTGGAAGTTGTTGAAACTCTGGTGGAATGTCTTCAGTGAATCCCCTCCATGAGTCCAAATTATGAAGATATCATCAATGTACCTCAAGTAGAGGAGTGGTTTCTGGGTGCAGGAGTTAAGGAAGCATTGTTCTAGGTCAACCACGAAGTTATTGTCATATTGTGGTGCCATGCATGTGCCCATGGCAGTGCCATTAACTTGAAGGTATATGTTGTTATCAAAGGTGAAGTAATTGTGTGTGAGAACAAACAGGCAGACCTTGGTGGCTAAGTCTGATAGGTTCCCATCTGGAATGATGTTCGTGATGGCTTGTAGTCCATTTTTGTGTCTGATGTTAGTGTACAGGGATTCCACATCCATAGTAGCTAAGATGGTGTTTCCTGGAAGGTAGTGGATGGATTGTATCTTCTGTAGGAAATCTGTGGTTTTCTTCACATAACTGGGGGTGTTAGTGGCATATGGTTTAAAGATATTGTCCATATATTTGGAGGCACCAACTGTAAGTGTTCCAATGGTGGAGTTGATAGGTTGTCCAGGGTTGCCTTGTTTATGTATTTTGGGCAACAGTTAGAATGTGCCTGGTTGGGGCTTCTGGGGTGTGTCAGTAAGGATTTGGTTTTGTGCCTCCATGGGAAATTCCCTGAGCAGCCTGTGTAATTCCTTCCAGTATTCCTCTGTGGGGTTGTTAGATAGGATTCTGTAAAATGTGATGTTGAACAGTTGCCTCCTGTATGTAGGCAGATCTGTCCATGATGACTACTGCTCCTTCTTTTATGACAATATTAGGGTTGTTCTTGAGACTGTATATGGCATCTTGTTCCTTGCGACTAAGATTCTGTTGTAAATTGTGCTTCTTATTGATTATTTTTGTTTGGGCACGGCAGTGGAAACTTTCTACGTAGAAGTCTAGTTCTGTGCACTGGCCATCAGGAGGAGTTCACAAACAGTTCTTTGCAAGAAAACTCTATCTGTTTTGGCAACATAATACAACTCCATGTGATGGAAAGCTGCACCTTTCTTGTGCTATATTAAGCAAAAATTATATCTGTGTCATTCTGCCTCATATACACTATTAACTTATTGGTTTCTAATCCATATTTTGGTATAAAATGCCTATTTTTTAAAATGAAAACTGATGAAATGGATTTTGAAAATATGCTTTCTGCAGCTTCACAAATTCTATTTCAGTGTTGCAGTTTTTCGCTGTTCAAGTTTTACTAAAACTTAGTGTCTGGTACCATTGTAACTCTAGTTGCCCATGACCACAAACTTTAAGGAGCTCACATTCTTATTTCCTCTGCCATTGGCCGGGGATACAGGACCCTGGGACATTGTCCTTTTTGCCCCTCAGGAAAAATATAGCAATTCAAGTGAAATAATAATGCTGTAACTGCATAGTATGTATGAGCCATTGGGGGACAATATATAACACCATCATCTAAGTAAGATTGTTGGCTATAGAGTGTTCTGAATTACCATTGCACTTTTGTGACATCCATAGCAAACTTGTCAGAAGTGCTGTTTCTTTTGTATTTTTTTTTAAATCAATTGTGTGTGTGTTTCCCAGATTTGTTCTTTTAGGCATCCTGCCTCCCATGGATAAAGGATTAATCGCCAACCTAAATGTGGTGATGTCAGACCCTTTTCACATCCTCCTTGCAATAATACACAGAGGTTTGTGCCTGCAGTTCACTACAATGCCTAGTGTAACAGAATATTTTCTTGTCATGGGTCCATTAGAGTTTATGTTTTCAAATATTCCATCTTATTTATAAAGTCCATAAATATTTCTTGGTCTAATGCAGGGGTAGGCAACCTTTCCCCTTTAAGGGCCGAGGGACTTCAGCTCCCAGAATCCCAGGAGCTATTGGCCAACATGGGACTATTGGCCAACATGGCTGAGGCTTCTGGGAGCTGAAGTCCCTCGGCCCTTAAAGGGGAAAGGTTGCCTACCCCTGGTCTAATGTTCTGATTAATGGAAATCACTACATATAAGTCATATGTTTTTCAATTCAGGCCTTCAGTCCTCTTTGGAATTCAGTCTAGTTGATAGAACAATCAAATTATGAATTGCCTCGACATATTTTCCATTTCTATGAAATAAAAGGGAACAGCTATATAAATTATTGGGGAGAGGGGGAGCCCAGTATGCCATTATTTTCAAAGGAGTCTTGATTCTACTTCAAGAGTAGGAAACATAAATGTAATTATTAAATGTTAAATATAAATGTAATTAATAAATAAAAACCAATTATAGATATCCTACATTGCCTACTAGTGCATAACTAAGCAACACCCCGTATCCCAACACCCCAAACCTAGCTTAATACCCAGAGGTTGCAGTCAAGAGCTGTTCTATTGGTAATCAGGGTGCAGGTGGATAATGTTTCCAGCTTCCTCCCACCAGAAAGGGAGCCTGTGATGAGGAATTATAACAGGGTTCATCTTTCAGTTGTTGCAGCCTCACTCATTGGTTGGAGGGGTGGAAAAGTCATTCTCCTGTGCCCCTTTTACCAGGTGAACTGTTCTGTTCTTACACTGCACCAGCAGGCATGGTGCCAGAAGTTCAGAAGCCAAAGGAGCAAGCAGTAACATAACAGTCCAGAGTCAGTAGCTGTAAATCTTCAACAAAGTCCACTGGTAGCAGATAACAAAGTCACAAAACAGCCCAGAGTCATAAATCACAGAGTCAGATCTCACTGTGGACAGAGGTTTGAGAAAGGAATCAAGTTTGTTTTCAGCAATGAAACAGGAAAAGCCACTGACTCAGCTCTATCCAGCTTGCAGAGTGTATTTCAGGAGGCTGTTTCCCTGCTGCATATGGGTAGCCTTTCACTTTGCCTGTGGGATAGGGACTAAGGGCCGATGCAGAATGGCACAAAGGCCAGCCTGGGGGTGGAGTTGGGGTGGGACAGCAGGCCACCTTGACTTCACCCTGATGCTGTCCTGATGCACACCCATCCGCATGGCACACAGTGTCAGGATGCACACATGCTTCATCAAAAGGGCCCAAAAGAGCTGCCGCCGTGGCTCTAAGGGCAGCCTTTTGCCACCCCCTAAAGGAACGGCGTTTTGCCACTCTTTGGGGGTGGCAAAAAGGAGGATCAGGGACATTGTGTGTGGTTGCCGTGGCCCTGATCCACCATTCCTGGGGTGGCTCTGTGCCATCCCTTTTGGGCCGTCTGCATTGGCCCTGAAAATGACACAGCCTTTGCCTTTCCTGAGGGGTTGGGGCTATCTCTCTTCCTCCTCCTCTGAAGCACTTAGTTGGCTGTCAAGCTGAGCTAGAGGAAGACACAGCTGTGGTAAGTATGCTTCATCTTCAGAAACCAAACTCTAAAGGAGGTGCATGACTTGAACAGGCCTTAATTGCTTAATGTGTCTGGGTATACAGCAGCATTTACAATTGTGGCAATAGTATCACTACTGTGCGTACACAGTATTACTGAAAATGAAGCAGTTACCTAGGTTATGAATTTATAATGGCAATAAAGATACTGGCCACCAATTATTTGGATTGTTTCTTAATAGCAATAGCACTTTACATTTCTATACTACCTCATATTGAAGTAAGCACTCTCTAAGTGGTTTACAATGTGTTAGCCATAGGTTTTTTGTGGGTTTATCAGTCTGTGAGGCCATGTTCTAGAAGAATGTATTCCTGACATTTCGTCTGCATCTTCAGAGAATGGTGGCATGGAAGTGTGTGGGGTGTATATACTGTGTGAACCTTGGTTGAGAGGATTAGCATGTAAATTTGTGTATTGTTCTGTTGAGGCAAGGCCTCAGGGTGGGAGGAAATGTGAGGAGGATTAGTGTCTATTTAATTAATGGTCCATTGTCTGTTGGGAATTAGCATGTACATTAGCATGTAAATCTGTGTATTGTTCTGTTGAGGCAAGGCCTCAGGGTGGGAGGATATGCAAGGAGGATTGATTTCTATTTAATTAATGATTCATTGTCTGCTCGGAAACCCCCTGACCCTGGGTGAAGTTAATTTGCATTTGCTGAGTCCTGATTTCAGTGTTTTTGAGGACTGGTAGCCAAACTTTGTTCACTTTAAGGTTTTCTTCTTTCCTGTTGAAATTGTCCAGGTGTTTGTGGATTTCAATGGCTTCCCTGTGCATTCTGACTTGATAGTTGTTGGCATGGTCCAGAATTTCAGTGTTTTCAAATACCATTTTGTGTCCAACTTGGTTTGTAATTTGTTCTACTACTACTGATTTTTCAGGCTGGTCCAGTCTACTGTGCCTCTCATGTCTTCCCTTCCCTTTGGGTGGTTGTTTTTCTTCACTCCTGTGGTATTTTTCTGGATCTGGCCACTCTTGATGTCTGAGCTAGAGTAACCATTAGCCTGTAGAGCCCAGTTTAGGTGCTTCAGTTCATCTTCAAAGTAGTGGGGTTCAGAGATCCTTTTTCTATGGTCTACCAGTGTTTTTATTGTGCTTCTTTTTTATCCCGGGTGATGATTGGACATATGACTTGGCTAAGTTTCTGGCCACACAATTACAAACCCCCTACTACATCAAGGACTCAGCTCACTTCATAGAAAAAAATCAACAACCTCGAACTAAAACCTGGAGACAGACTAATCAGCTTTGATGTGGTCTCCCTGTTCACCAAAGTCCCTATAATGGACACTATGGCCTAAGCAGACTGCCAGAAATAGTGCACATTAAATTGAGGCACTGCCCTGGCTCAGTGCTAGGGAATCATGGGAACTGTAATTTATATTGTGGCACCAGAGCTCTCTGACAGAGAAGGCTCAATGTCCCAGAAAAAAATACAATTCCCATGACTCCCTAGCACTGAGCCAGGGCAGTGCCTCAATTTAATGTGCACTATTTCTGGCAGTCTGCTTAGGCCTTTTGGCACTCATTGAACAAATTTTTCCAAAAGACATCACAGCCCTGTTCAAACATTGCCTCAGAACAAGCTACTTCCAGTGGGACAATGGATTCTTTGAGCAGAGAGATGGGATCGCCATGGGGAGCCTTTTGAGTCCCATGAAAGCAAACTTTTATATGAAACACTTTGAAAGACAAGCCCTAGAAACAGCACCAAAAAAGCCCACAACATGGTTCCGATATGTGGACAACACTTTCACCATTTGGAGCCACAGGGAAGAAGATTTGACCATGTTTTTGAACCTTCTGAACAACATCCACCCGAACATCCAATTCATAATGGAAAAAGAAAAGGAAGGAACATTGCCATTCTTGGATATACTGGCCATTCGCAAACCAAACCAACAATTGGGCCACACAGAATACAGAAAACCCACACACATAGACAGATACCTACACAAGAACTCCAATCATCACCCAGGACAAAAAAAGAAGCACAATCAAAAACACTGGTAGACTGCAGAAAAAGAATCGGTGGCTTCCCTGTGCAACGCCACTACCTAGAAGATGAACTAAAGCACCTAAACTGGGCTCTACAGGCTAATGGTTACTCCATCTAAGACATCAGAAAAATGACCAGACCAAGAAAAAAAAAAAAAGTGAAGAAAAACAACCACCCAAAGAGAAGGTATTTTTACCATACATCAAAGGAGTCACAGATAGAAAAGGGAAACTGATGAGGAAACACAACCTCCAAATCTACAGACCAACCAAGAAAATCCAGGAAATGCTGTGCTCAGAAAAGGATAGGAAAGACCCTCTCATGGCTGCAGGAGTTTACTGCATACTATGCAGCTGTGGACAAGTCTATATAGAGACCACAAAATTCAGTGTTCAAACGTGAATCAAGGAAAACGATAGACACTGCAGACTGGGCCAGCCTGAAAAATAGTAGTAGCAGAACAAGTTACAAACCAACTTGGGCACAAAATGCTATTTGAAAACACTGAAATTCTGAACCATGCGAACAACTATCGGGTCAGAATGCACAGGGAAGCTATTGAAATCCACAAACACCTGGACAATTTCAACAGGAAAGAAGAAACCCTTAAAGTAAACAAAGTTTGGCTACCAGTCCTCAAAAACACCAAAATCAGGACTCAGCAAATGCAAATTAACTTCACCCAAGGTCAGGGGGTTTCCCACCAGACCATTAATTAAATAGACATTAATTCTCCTCGCATATCCTCCCACCCTGAGGCCTTGCCCCAACAGAACAATATCCAGATTTACATGCTAATCCTCTCAACCAAGGGTCACACAATATATATACTCCACACACTTCCATGCCACCATTCTCTGAAGATGCCAGCCACAGATGCAGGCAAAATGTTAGGAATACATTCTTCTAGAACATGGCCTCACAGCCCCCAAAACCCATAAAAACCTATGGATGCCAGCCATGAAAGCCTTCAACTTCACAATGTATTAACCAATTGCCCCCAACAAGCTGAGTATTCATTTTACCAAACTCAATGGATGGAAAGCTGAGTTAACCTGGAGCCCTGCAGATCTGAATGTCTACAGTACTGGCATCTAACCACTGCAAAACCAAGGCTCCCTTAAACAAACAAACTTTTAAAACAAACACAAGGATAGCTTGCACTCAAACAAATGTCAGATTCTTGCACTAGAGATCTGGAAATGTGCTTCCTTTCACCTATTAGGTATGAATATATGCTTGCTTTCATCTGTATGCCTACTACCTGGTACTCATATGTTTCAGCCCAGGAGATGTGATGAGGATGTAGGGATACCAGTGCATGCAGGAAAGGCTACCTGGACAGTAGCTTTCCTGCTATCTTCAGTGTTATGAAATGTTGAGCATATGCAATGAAGTTTCATGCAGTGGTAGTTTATGGTTCTCGTGACAGTGAAGCAGTATATCCAGTTCAGGTTTTATGCCAGGCTTTATAGGCAGTCTCCATGGTGCTGAACACTGTTCTTTAAAATGTCCAGCACCTTGGACAGCATCTTTAAAGACAGCCAAAACCTGTAATGATTCACTGGCCCACTGGCATGGGGGCCACCAGCCACAAATAGTATCATGTTTGAAGCATTGCATGATGTTCAGGCAAACATAATGCTATTACCTGTTGTTGTTTTTAAATGCCTTTGAGTCAACTTGGATTCATGACAACCCTGTGGGTGAGACATCTTCAAGACCCGCTATCCTCCACTGCTCTGCTTTCTTCACTGCCCAGCTTTCTGGAGTAATCATTTGCATTGTACACAGTTCCTGAAGGCCCAGGCCCCTGTTCTCCTTGATTGAATCTAACCATCTGACATGTTGGTCTTCCTCCCTTTCAAATGCCTTCCATCTTTCCTAGCATTATTGTCTTTTCTAATGATTCACTTTTTTCTCGTGATGCGACCAAAGTGCAACAGACTCAATTTAGACATCCTGGCTTCCCGGGAGAGATCAGGCTTGATTTGTTCTACAACCCATTCATTTGTCTTCTTGGTTCTCAATAGTATTCTCAGTACTTTTGTACTGCACCACATCTAAAATGAGTTTATTTTCTTTCCATCTGCTTTCTTCACTGTCCAGCTCTCACATCTATACATGGTAATGGAAAATACTTGGACTATCCTCACCTTAGTGTTCAGAGTTACGTCTTTGTACTTTATGATCTGGTATAGTTCTTCCATAGCTGCCATTGCCAATTTCAGCCTTCTTCTGATTTCTCAGCTGAAGTCTCCATTCTGATCAATATTTGAATCAAGGTATGGAAACTCTTTGACCGTTTCAGTTTTCTCATTGTCTACGGTGAATTGTTTTAGCCCTTCCATGGCCATTATTTTTGGTTTCTTTGTGTTCAGCATTAATCCAACCTTGATACTTTCCTTCTTGACCTTTTTCAGTAATTGCTCCATATCTTGGTTTGTTTCTGCTAGTAGTATTGTGTCATCTGTGTATCTTAGGTTGTTAATGTTTCTTCCTCCGATCTTCACTCCTTCTGCCTCTTGGGTCTGAGCCTGCTCTATATACAATCTTTTTTTTTTTTTTTTTGCATACAGATTGAATAAACAGGACTCATACATTTTTCTTAGTTGAAGGGGTATTTGTGGAAAGCATATCTTGAGAAGTAAACTGTATCACTATTAGTGGGCCTCATGAATTACAGACTGTATATATTGTTATACAGTATATGTGCATTACTCTCACTGGATAAAGAATTCTAGCAACCCCAAATAAAAATGCAACATATATGTAGATGAGATGACTGTCTCTTACCAGGAAAACTGATCCCATGCAACTAGCTAGCTCTCATCTAGCCATTACCTCTTCATGAGAACATTGACTTGAGGTATAGCTCCTCCTGGTTACTCATTCCTGCCCCCTTCAGCACTTGCTGTGGGTGATATTGTCTTCTTCAGTAGCCACTTGCATCCTATGCAGGTCAGGTCCCCTGCTGCCCACACATCCAGAGGAGCTCCTGTTGCACTCCCAGGTCCTTTTGTTACTAAGAAAATAGCTTGTGGGTTATAGTCTCCTTCTGCAGTCATGGACAGGAATTGCCCCCTTGTGTCTAGATGGAGTCTTACAAGACTTCATTGGAGGAGCAACTCACAGAAATTTAACCTTATCCATTTGTCACTTGGCAAAAGAAGAAGGCCCTCCCTCCCTCTATCATCATCCAGTCTCAGAGGGAGGGAGAAGCAGGCTATCTCCACTGAGCTTAGCCAGAGTAAGAAAAAGGCTATTCCTCTAGTCCATCTGCCATGGTCCAGGCCTCATTGCAAGAGATGATCTGCTGGACTTGATCCCCTTCTCCACTGCCATTCCCTTCTCCTTTTGTGTCAGGTCTTTTTAGATTGTAAGGCTGAGGGCATGGAACTGTGTAATTAACTATTTGTAAGCTGCTCTGAGAGCCTTTTTGGCTGAAGAGTGGGCTATAAATACTCTAAATAAATAAATAAAACAAGCAGACTCTACAAGATGTCTACATTGTGTTGGGAATCAAGTCTACTAGGGGAATTTATAATTAGCTCAAATGTGCGAGAGTGAAAAGTCCAAATTTGCTTCACGAGATCTATCCAGGTGTATACCAGAGTCTTAAGAATTCTGGCAGAGAATGACACTGAGATGGACCAAACTCCAATTAAAGTCTAATATATTTATTAACACAATCAGCAAACATCCAAGTAAGGAACACACACACACACTAGAAGGATAAGCAGGAGGGAGTGGGGAGAGTAGAGAGGGAGACCAGGGTGTGAGGGATATACTTATGCCCGAGAGACTCCTCCGGACTTCTGGCAGCAAATGCATATGGATTCAGTGGAAGGGCATGACCAGCAAGCAGGGGATCATGGGAACTATCTCAGAGAGCAGACCGACAGAGATTCAGTATGCACTTCCAAGGTAGCACATGGACTGCCAAAATCTAGGGGTTTTTAAGGGCAATTCCTGCCTCCTAGCTATAAGCCTAACAATTTGAGGACAAAGGCTTGATGGGTTTAGTATTGTTTTCCTAAGTATGAGCATAGCCTAAACAATGCATTTGGTTTCAAAACTATCAAGGAAGGGAAGCTAGAGAAACGGCTGCAATCAAATCTGATCACTGTCCCATTAAGTGTGAGACCTAAGACAAACAAACACCATTGTGTATCTTTTCCAGTGTAATGGGATATTCCCGAGGGCAACTCCCAAACCTGCCTGTCCAGGAAATCTCTTGTGGTCTCGGGCAACTCCAGCAGTGCCTACATGACCTTACATTTAGGGGATTAGGGAACTCCACATGCTTCTAAAATACCAAGAAATATGGAGGACATTTGCTAACAGTTGTAGTAATGGTAATTTGGATTTTCACACTGAAAACCCATCTCCAGAGATGCACTAGGACTAAGAGTTTATAACATGCCCTGTATCCTCTGAAGATTATAGGCAATTTATTTAACAGTAATTAGGAAATTAATTCCTGCTAGTAGATGCTGAGTTGGGGTCTTAACTTGAAGTCTTCCAAAGGCAAGCTGCCAGGCCATGACCACATGGCAGCTGTTTTCTTCCATAACAGGGTGAATTATAATGGAGTGTGAAGCCAGCAAACCTCTTAGCATGACATCAGGGTGCTCTCTGCCAACAGGGGAGTAAGCAGTGACAGGCATTGGCTTTGGCTGAGTTGGCATCTGTTCTATCACTAGCTTTTGCCAGAAACACTCAATGTATGGAACAGTACTGGGTTACTTCCTGTAGGGATTTATGATGCAGGAAAGAAGTTAGGCGTGAGAAGGAACACTTAAATCATCATTGGGAAAAGCATATATTTAAAAGTATCATTCTTAGATGGCAGTTTGTTTTTGTTTTCTGGAAATAGCTGTCACAAAATGGATGGTCTTATAGTATGAGGAGTATAAGGTCAGCTAATATATTTAAAATTTAAACAAACTGGGAACATATTTTCCTCTTCTACAATCTTCAAAGTGAGAATTTCTTTTAGCAGCAGGAGGAAGCTCTGTACTCTTGAGTAAGATGGTTTCTTAACCCCTTGAAATATTAATACAAGTAAGAGGTTCATACCCTTTAAACTTCTGAATTTTAAAGAGTAGTGTTTTGGTATTAAATATTTAGAATTCCAGTGAAGAAGTCAATGTGATCCATTTGTGGAGTGAAACTCTAAAAGCAAAAGATATCGCCATATATTTTCCCAAAAGGTAAGCATGGAGATACCTTTGGAAGAAAGGGTAGAAAAATTAAGGCAGTTTGGCAACATCCTACATTCATATAATAAGTACTGGATTTTGTAAAATCTCAGGAGTAAGAAGATGGTAATTTTAAGACAACAGCCACTTTAAAAATATAAAATCCAGCATGCTTATTTTAATGTGAAATTTTAATGTGATTGCAGTCAACACATTTATCTCACCTGAAATAATAATGGCTTTAAAACAATCTGAAAGCATTTGGCTAAAAGATTGTAGGAGTGATTAAAAGACTAACGTACAAAAACCTCCAAGGTCAACAAATGAATATGGTGCCCTATACACTTTAGGAATGAAAAGATTATATGCCATTGGAAGGAGTATAAAACAGAAGGAATGCATGTCTGGAACCTTAACCATAAAGCAAATCTTTAAAATGAATTATCTGAACATTTCAGAAAGGCCTGAAGAAGTACTTGTGAATCATTCAGAGTAATGCATAAATAGTATGGTGACCAACTCAGAATATCCTTTGAATCAGAATATATCAGAATATCATTACAATGCAAATAATTTCATCTGAAAGACCTCAACAAAGCAGCAGCAATAGTACAAAGGGAGGAGATCACAAATACATGACCCTTAATCTGATTTAGAAAATGCAAGTAGGTGTATTTAATAGGATGACATCCAAATGAGTTGCTGATTACAAAGAAACACTCCCCATTCTCCTGAAAGCAGCAATTCCCATTCAATTCTTATCATGGCACAGTGCATTCAGCATGCAAAGAAATGGCTGCATGAAGTGCAATAACACTGTTGCCCTTCTACGTGGTTCTGCTAGGAACTGAATCATGATAACTACAGTTTTCAACCCCCTAATTTTTTGGGTAAGTACTCCTCTCATCACAGGTAAGGGAAGAAAAGTGTGCAAGGTAGCCAATCTCAGTCTCTCTAATAATAAGCAGACTGAGGGGTGGAACAGATTGTCCCAAAGGAGTGGCCTAACGCCACCCCTGAGACACTTGGGTTGGGATCATGGCAACTGTACACCACAGCCCCACTCTGGCTTTTCTGCCACTGCCACAGTTTTGTGGTACTTCTGCAGCATGCACCATCAAAATGCCATGCTTCTGAGCACTGCAAAGCTGCCCCCTAAGTGGGCAGAGAGGTGGTTTGATGCTGGCTTCAGAGCAGTGTCAGGGTATGTGTCATGCATATCCCACACCCCCCAAGCTGCTGGGAAGCCAGCACATTGAGCTGGTCTGTTTTGGCTCTGACATTCTATCAATGCTTGGCTAGAATACAGTTTTCTTAATATGGCTTGGGGAGCCACAGGGCTCTGCTCATTTTCTCTCTCATAAGTATGTCCCACTGTGTGTAGATTTTAGACAGGAGCACCCCATATTATGCCCTCCCCAGCCATGTGTGCAAATAGTGGTGAGTAAACTTTATTTAGTTTGATTCAAAATAGACTCAACAAATAAGAGTTTTAGAAAGTCTCTCCATAATCCAGATGTTCTCATGATATCCTGAGGAGCAAAATAGGAGTTGAACAATTTCCCAATCCAACCTGTGTCATTATCTAGACACCCAGTTTTGCAACCATTTCACCTCAAACATCCTCCTTCCAATTGCCAATGCCAATTCTGAGGGCAACAAGTAGTAGATAAGTAGAATTCATAGTGCCTAATGGACATAGAACCATAGAGCTGAAAGAGACCACGAGGACCATCCAGTCCAACCCCATGCCATGCAGGAAGACACAATCAAAGCACTTGTGATAAATGAACATTCAGTCTTTGCTTAAAAACCTGCAAAGAAGTCTCCTACACCAATCACTGAGGCAGGAACAGGCAACTGGATTTCCTACACCAATCTCTGAGGCAGTGTATGTCACTGTGAAACACCTCTTAACATCAATATGTTCCTCCTAATGTTTAGGTGGAATCTCTTTTCCTGTAGTGTTGAATTCATACCAAGTATACTAAGTATTTAGGTTCATGCTGACAGGTATAATGATACCAGTAGTGGTGGTAACAGAAACATAGGTGGTAGCACAGCAGGAGAGGGGAAATAACCATGGATGCTACAGTGGTGTGTGTGTGTGTTATGACACAGGAAAACATGTCTACCAAGAGAGAAAATTGCCCTGTTGGTTCTTGAACTGATCAGGAGTTAGCATGACAGATTTCTGTGGTGATGGAGATGTCTTTTTCATGTGTCCCCCCACAACCACAGTGCTGTATGATGACTTAATGGAGTGTTATTCTGGCATTAAGTCATCAAGCATATTCAGACCTATAAAGCTTCATTCTAAATCCAGTTGCCTGTTCATGTTAGAGTAGATTAATCAAATCAATGGGATTTTCATAACAGTTGACTTGCCATTCAGTGTTTGGTGTAATAAGTCTGCTTTAGTTTGGAACAGCAATTGGAGTTAGACCTACATTTCCTATGATCTGGGATGCTTAAAAGAGTAGTTGTTTTATTGTGCCCTGTTAAAGAGTTAGAGCAGAAAGGACTGGCTTATTATACACTGCCTCTTTCATTCTTTCTCTGTGGTTGTAGGTTTATGGGAAGGACTGACAGAAAGAGAGAGGCTAGAAACAAATGCAGTATACAAAGAGGGCTCACAGCATATTCTTCATCGTTGCCTCAAGTCAGATCTCAGAATGGAGCAGTCAGATGAAAATGACAGCACGTCACACTTTCATATGTTCCTCATTTTCAGCTGTGGCCTTCTCCTCCCCCCCCCCACCCCCCTATATTGGAAAAGCTGTAAGAATGCCTTGTGGTAGGGTACCTGAACATTTGTCAGCAGGAAGTGGAGAAAGGAAGAAGCTGTCATGGGCAGAAGGCAAATGCAGCAGTCAGGAACATATGTGTGTATGTAGGTAGGAGTGACTAAAACAGGTTGCAACAGTCTGTTATGGTTATATGATTATATTGTGACAGCAGGCCCTCCAATGTAAAGCTATACTGGGAAGCCAGATTTTTTGGTTTGTTTGTTAAGGCTGGCAGGAATTTCTTTTATTTTTTGCTACTACCACATATTATAGCAACACTTCTCCCATTGAAGCACTCTAGTCTCTAGAGCAGGGGTAGGCAACCTAGGGCCCACAGGCTGCATCCGGCCCGTGGACCCCCGTTTACCGGCACCCGCCACTGCCCGCCGCCGCCCGCCGCCCACCATCGCCACTGCGTGTGTTGCGGCAGCCATTTTGGGAAACAAAATGGTGGCCGTGATTCGTTTGCACGTGCGCAGTACTCCTGCGCACGCGCGAACGAGTCTTGGCCGCCATTTTGGCAAACAAAATGTCAGCCGTGACGTGCACGGAGGTGGCGGCAGCCATGCACGCACGCATGAGCATGGGCGTTGCCATTCCCCCCCCCCCCGGCCCGCTGGAAGGGCCCGCTGGAAGGGACCGGCCCCAGGTAAGAGAAGGTTGCCAACTCCTGCTCTAGAGTAAGGACAGGAAGCAAGCTTTGCCTTCTTTCTGAATGGTATCCATTCTTAATGACTTCTCAGTGATAACACTCTTCTGACACCCTCACTCTAAGGGGGCTTGTTGGGGAAAGGGGAACATGGGGAGTAGAGAGCTGACAATTTTGCACAATTTGTGCCTGTTATGAAAAAGAAATCACTGAAATGGCTCCTATACCATTTCACCTGCCTGCAAAATAGAACACCAACCTTGGTGAGGACATGCCAGTTCAGCCTCTAGTTACATCAATTTTTACTCCACTAATACTCAGGCCAGTGTGTTGTTTGGTTATTTGTTCATCTTGTTTTACCCTTCAGAAGTGCTGCTGTGTTTTACTTCCTTTCTCTCCCCTTTTCTCCTTTTTATTTCCTTCTTATCTGTTTTCTACCCAGTGTACTTCCAGCAAAATAAACATTTGTGCAGAAAGTGCTGGTGTGCATAAGTTTTGGGGTTGCTTTTAGACCAAAATGTTAGTCTCTTGATGTAGGCTGAGGTCTCTGGTGAGGGATGAAGTAATTCATACCAAAGCAGGAAGATTCAAGTCCTGTTATATAAGGGACAATTAGAAGAAGGGCAAGCCTTAAGCTGAGATCAAGTTGAAAGTTTTACTTTAGTAAAACAGAACTGAACATGTCAGGAATCTAGGGTTGTCAGATTTCACAGCAGGGCCCTTCTTGTCTTGGTCTCTCAGCAAAATAGAGAATGTCAGGGCAGAGCTATGCTCTGAAAAGAAAACAAACCTGTCTGTCTGTCTATATATCTATTCATTCAAAACTCCATTCCTATATGATGTGGGTACCTACTGTTGCATGTTCCTTATAAGTGGCTGCTGGTGCATGGATTCCACCTGGGAATCTCTTCCTCTGCCTCCTCACCTTCTCAGAGTTTCTCAAACTGCAGCAGCAATGGGCCTTATCTGGAAGTGGACAAACACTGAACAGCAGTTATGTGTGTGTGTGCAAGGGCTGTGGACTACACCAGGTGACTTCCCAGAAGAGGGGTGACACCCAGTTGTACCCTCCCTCCCTTTTGGCACAGGAGGGGTGAATACACACCCTTCTAAGCTGCTGCATCACTGGGCTTTCTCCCTGGGATGGAGCAGCAGGAGGGGCAAAAACACACAATTCCCAGCTGTTCTGTCACTGGACTTTCTCCTTGGGGAGGAAGACCAACAACAGAGTAGCAAGAGGAGTGAATGTGAACCCTTCCCAGGTGATACCATCCACACCCTAGTTGACACCCTAACTAGTGACACCACTGCTGAATAGTCCAAATATTTGCTGCTTCAAGAGTCCTAGAATACAGGATTGGTGCTTTGTGGCATCTCCTATCATATTTCCACATATTTGTTTCCACCTTCTTCACCATATTGGAACTGTCTGAAGTCACAGCACAATTTCCTTTCTTGGTTTCCACCACTGTTAGCAAAATGTGTGATACAGAGACAATTCTTCTTCAGCTTTGTTTAGGCAGTCAGTTCGATACTCTTTTAGATCTTGACTAATATTTTCTTCTCACTTTTGCTTTGTCTCCTTTCTCCTCCACCTATTTCACTGAAATGCTCTGAGTTATTGTAGTTGATGCTTAATGTATCCCATTGAATGAAATTATCAAATCCTGACCCCCATGACATCATCAGGAACTTCTTTTTTTAATATCACTGCTCCCCAACATCACTAACAGACACTACTTTTCAGGGTTTGGGCCTGAAGACTCAGAGCTTGGGATGCCCTTAACCACTGATGTATGTAATCTGTTTCATGTGTTTTTCAGTAATGGAGATCCTGTAATCCACCTCAATATCCAAAGACATTTTCCACCATTTGGGGTGGAAAAATAATATGTAGAACAATGTATAGTTTTCTACAAAGCATGCCAATAAAGTGGTGTTTTACTGCTATGCTTTTGCATATTCAAAAATGTGCTGCTTCTCTCTTCTGTTTTATTTTTTATCTTTCTCATCATTGTCCAGCTTTTGCAAAAGTAATACAATATTTTCCACATGTATATATGTAAACATTCTGTATATTTTGAGGACATGGAATCCTTTCTGCCTAGCCAGAAATTCTGTTAAAACAAGGTAATATTGTAAGGAAGCTGGCCTTTCAGAACATGGGAAACATGGTACAAGCAATTCCATGGCAGACTTCACCAGCATATCCATCTTGACAACCCTTGTTAGAGTTATCACCATTTTCATGCCTATACTCGCTAATTGCTACATTGCACCTTTGCTAACTTCCTTTTTGTTTGCTTTTACCACAGTCATTCCCTTCCTGTATCATCTAACCTGGAACAATTTTATCTTTACTCTTTCTCCTCTGTTAGAACATCTGTTTCATCATGCACAAGTTATTTTAAGTTTTGTTGTTGTTGATAACTGCCCTTGAGTCGATCTTGACTCATGACGATTCTATGGATGAGACATCTCCAAGACCCTCTGTCCTCCACTACTCTGTTTAATTCCTACAACCCCATAACCATGAACTCCTCATCAGGACTATCTGATGTGCTGGCACTCCCATATCTTTAAGGGCATTCCATAGCCTTTCATGGTCTATGCAGCCAAAGGCTTTGCTGTAGTCTATAACGCACATGCTGATTTTCTTTTGGAATTCCCTGGTGTGCCCTATTAGCCATCGTATGCTAGCAATATAATCCCCAGTGACTCTTCCTTTCCTGAACCCTGCTTGGACCTCTGGGATCTCTCTTTCCATGTATCAACAACAACAAAACTTAAAATAACTTGTGCATGATGAAACAGATGGTTGGAGTCTATGTTGCAGAATTTTGAGCATTGTTTATTGAATATCCTTATAAACATGTTGGTTCTAGATTACATACACATTGATGGTGATATTTGATGTATATGTATTCAAAAGCAGCCTTTTAAGAAACATGTGTCTATGAATTGTTTCAGTGCTGCATCTATTGTATAGAAATAGTTTGTATAGATTAATTTTATTAGTTGCCATTGTTGTAATAGGAAATATTTATGATAATAGATTTTCTACAAGGATATTGAAGATTGAAATTTTAGTTATGGCTCTTTCTTTCTTTCTTTCTTTCTTTTGGAAGAATTCCCACGAAATGATTATATTGTACAAGGTTTTGACAGGATTAGGACCTTTTAGCTTTGTAGATTTTCTTCTAAACACCAGGTGTGTCTCTGGTATTTCTAAGATCTGACATGTATCTACCAAACACTGCTCTGATGCATATAAGAGAGGTTGGTGAATTCTTTGGATGGTATTTATTGCACTGGCACAAAGGACACGAGACGCCTCTTTTTGGGTTAAAACAGGCCACAACTTTTATTTAGCTGTACAGGGTCTATTTACAAGAATAATTCTAACAATTTTGTTACATGTGTAAGTGAAAGTGTGACCCCCCCATGTGAGTGGTCCTTCACCGCATGTGACAAAATAAATAAACAAATAACAAAACCAATTTAAAAACACCTCCCCTCCGGAAATGATGTCATATTACATCATATGACATCATTCAATTATTAACATCATGCATTTAACTGCATGCATCACTTCCTTTTAATTTAACATTATCCAATTTATCCCAACTAATTTACTTAACCAGATTAATTATTTTGTGGGGTGGGGGTCATTACCTGCCACAAGAGGGGGCCAGCCTTACTAGGCATCCCCTCTCCCCCCACCATGGATTGCCTTCACAATTTGCTCAGAGAGAGCAGAAACATATAGGTCCGAATCCTCAGGAGAGAGGTGCACCCCATCCCCCCTGTACAGCTGTGGCTGGTCTAATTTAATTTGGTGTTCAACCAGAAAAATACCCAATTTAGCAAGCTGCTTAGCGATGTTAACGATTCAGCCATTGCCTAGCATTATTAACCACAGAGTCCTTCTGTGCTCCAGGCCAGCTTCGCCTTGGCACAAGTTTAGTCCACAAAATCACTGTTCCAGAGAAGATCTTCTGGATTTCCTGTAGATCCCTCACAATCTGCTTAGCCAAGTGCAAGCAAGGGACTTTGACCAAGTCGTTTTCCCCCAGGTGTACCACCAAAACCCCAGGGATGCGGGCGTATTCTAGCCAGTTCCAAAATCCATGGGAGGAACGCTCCCCACATCATGCCCCTTCAACCAAACCACTGAGTGGTGCCAATGTGGGACAATTCCAAAGAAGTTTCATGCTGATGCTCCACCAGGTGGCGTTCAGCCCAGAATACCAAACTGTGGCCCACAATCCATATTGTGCCATGGTAAAAACCAGCTGAAAAAAAAAATGAAACAAATTAGCAAGGCTAATCAGGAGTCACATTCCCTGATGGCCTAACATAAGCCTTGAAGGCTTTAGAATGCCACCTACCAATTCTGCAAATATCAGCCTCACTCAACCATGAGTGGCCGCAGCTGTTGCTGCTCCAATATGGAAGGAGTGTGAAGAAAAATAAGCCTGGGGCAGCTTTGCCTGCTTTAGAGTCTCCTTCAACACTGCCTTAAACTGAAATTGAATTAAGGGCATGCCTGACAAGTGTAAGAAAAGATAGCCCTGCACTTTGGGCCTAATCCTCAAATAATTTGCCATTGCTATTACCGGGCATATTTGACCAATAGGTGCTTTAGCTAAAAAGATAGACTGGCCCTTTGCCAACTGGTCAGTCTTAGAGCATCACACACAGATCTGGATTCCTTGTTCTAATAAAATAACATCTGAAATTAGAAGTGCCCTGCCAGATTGATCATTATGAGATCCAGGCACAATCTCACTGATTCTTAATGCAGCGAAGAAGGCAATGGCAAATACTGCCTTAAATAAAGTCACCTCCTCATGTGAGTAACATGTATCAGCTAATTGTCCCCATAACCTGGCTAAAATTTCACTTGTTATTGGCCTACTTGAGTCCTTTATCACCGGGGATTCTCTGGACCACCCTTCCACAGCCCTCTTAATCCTAAAATCAGTGGTTGGATCAAAGAAACCCCTTGCCCTAGAGTGAAATGCCAGGGCAGCCAGCCTGCCCCTGATAGTGACAGGTGAAAGGCTAGCATGCCTAAGGGAAACTATAAAATGAAGGATCAGGTCAACCCTTACCAGCCAACTGTGATCTTCCCCAATTTCTAATAAAAATTGATTAAATGAATTTAAAGCAGATTGGTATGACTTGTGTGTAGATGGGGTGATGGAATTCAGTATCGCCCTGTGAATTTCTAATCTCCAAGGCTCCAAAGCAAAGCCGGTACCTCCAACAGGTGTGTCGACGCCTCGGGAGGCAACTGCCAGAACCTGGAGAGCTGAAAATGAGAAAGGGCATCTGCCAAAGGGTTAAACACACCAGAAACATGCTGAGCTTGAAATAACATGTTAAATTTTAAGCACTGCATGACCATCACTCTCCCCAAACCCATGACTCTAGGGGACTTTGAGGACTGAGATTTTACAACATGAACAACCACCTGGTTGTCACACCAGAACCAGACGGTCCTATTAGCAAACTGGCTTGCCCACAAGCGCACAGCTACAACTATCGGAAAAAGTTCTAAAAACATCAGGTCTCTCGTCAGACCTTGTTCAAACCATGCCGAAGGCCATGCTTCTGCTGCCCACTGGCAATTCCAATAAACACCAAAACCATGGGTGCCAGCAGCATCAGAATGCACCTGAGAGTCTGCCCTCAACAGAGTTTCAGATCTCCAGAAGGATGTGCCATTGAAATGCTCCAATAAGGAATACCACACCTTCAGATCCTCACAAATGCCCCTTGTGATCCTAATGTGATGGTGCTTAGCTACAATTCCTGCTGTAGCCCTATACAATCTTGCACAGAATGCTCGTCCCGGAACTACAGCCCTACAGGCAAAATTTAAGAGTCCTGTAAGGGATTGAAACTCGTGAAGTGTAGCTTTTTGCTTTTCCAACATGGCCTTGACCTGCTGCCTCATAGCCACTATTTTATCATTCAGCAATCGAGAAACCCCAGCCATGGTGTCAATCTCGATACCCAGAAAAGTAAGCCATGTATCTGGACCCTCAGTCTTTTCCTCCGCTAAGGGAACTCCCAACTCACACATCAATTCCTGGAATTGAGCTAAACATTGCGAAGAATTGGGACTCCCAGCAATCAAGAAACCATCTAAATAACAAGCCAATGCTCTATTCCCTGTGCGTTTAACCGCACACCAATGAAGAAAAGTGCTGAATGTCTCGAAAGCTGAACAAGAAATCGAGCAACTCGTTGGCATTGCCTTGTCAAAAAATTACTTTCATTCAAATTGGAAACCCAGAAGATCAAAATCGTCTGGGTGAACAGGTAGAAGTCTGAATGATGACTTGATGTCACACTTAGCTAAGAGTGTCCCTTTTCCTAAATTCCTAATCATCTTAACTGCAGAATCAAACTAAGCATACTTAACAGAAGTAAGCCCGGGGTCTATAGCATTGTTCACAGAATCACGCTTTGGGCAGGATAAATTGTGAATCAATCTAAATTCCCCAGGGTGTTTTTTTTTTTTTTTGGAACTACACCCAACGGAGACAGGCAGAGCGTGGGAATAGACAGTTAGTCATGAGGTCCTGAAATCCTTCCTGCAGCTATTTCCTTTGCTAATTTGTCCCTCACGATGTTTGGCAGATCCCTCACGGAACGAGCATTGGGCGCAAAACAATGTACTCTAGGACCTGTATAAGGGATGTGAAAACCAAAGGAAAAACCATAAAATAAATAAGAAGCAGCTTCTTTGTTAGAGTATACGTTCAGCCACTCCATCAAAGTGTCTAACTTAATTGGTGACGGAGCCTTTTCCTCCAAACGATACAGGCCGCGGGGCACTACTCCCTTCAGGCTGCTTACCTCTGTTACATGAAGCACCGGGGTGCCTGCCCCCTCAGGTGTTGCACTTATGCTCAAACCTGCAGGGTTGTCTTCTACACTTGCCTGCATTAAAGTCTCAGCATAAGCCCAATTGCTTTTTCTCACCTGTGGCAGGCCTCGCATTCGGCCCTCTCGGCATGGGGACGTACCCATTGTCACACCTGCTCGAGGGGGAGGCCCCCACCATAACATTAGCCCAAAGTTCAGACTGCACATGTCTCCATGACAAGGAGCGATCCTGTGCAGCTCTCATTATAAACTGTGCATCATACTGTAACCAGGCAGCACCTCTAGAGTTACGATGGCAGTGTACACTTTTATCATGATCTCCTGATATTTAGAAAAGTCAGGAGACCTGAGAGGTTCTTTTTCCTCTATTACACCTCTGTAAATGGTGAAGCCCATGATCCAATTGACAAAATTGCGCTCCAGCTTAGGGCGTTTGAGCGCCTGAAACTCTTTGGGAAGACTGAAAACAATCCCATCTTTTACCATGATCCTCGGCTCAGGATCCCTGAAAGTAAGAGACAACAGGTCAATATATTCACCCTTCTAAATCCTTTCCTTGGTGGAAAGAGGAAAGTGTGAACCAAGGGGGTGTAGACATTCCAGCAGAAGGGGTAGAATCAATATGCCCAGCCGTTCCATATAGCAAAGGAGCACACGAAGACAACACCACCTGGGTGCTATTAGCCACTGCACTTGGCTGACCCTCCTGCACCCTAGTGTCAGGGACCTGTAAAACCGCAGGTGCCTGCACAGGTGCATTCACAACCGTAGGGTTGGGCCATTCCACACCCACACCCTGTCCAACCTGGCCACCTGGAACCCATACTGAGGTAGGCCAATTAGCATGTGCAATATCAGGAGACAAACCTGCAACTGAAACTTGCTGGGAAGCGTCACCAGCTGACCACATTGATCCCCCAAAGTGTGTCCCCACAGCAGCTCGGGTGTCAGGCACAGAAGAGGCATCAGCAGCTTGGTCACCTCTTTGCGCCTCACGGGTTTGCTCCATTGCACCTGGAAAAACCACTCCTCTTAAGAGGTTATAAAGATCCGCCATCGTAGGCTGCTCAGACACAGGGGCAGCCGCACCCTGAGCCTCCACACCAGGGAACCTTTTCAAAAGGTCCCACACATCAGCAACAGTCGGGTGCCTGGCCTCCACCGCTGCAACTGCCGAAGGACCCAGTGTAGCATCCATCACCTGAGCATCAGGTGCCAAAGGCAGTGGCAGCTCTTCTGTGTCAGTAGCACCAGAAGTGCTGGCAATGGGACTGGCAGCTGTAGCCTGTATCCCTTTCTTGGTTGCAAAGTGCCACACAAGCCTGAAATGTTTTGCCCAATTGTGCTAACAGGGCAGTGATCTCGTCATCTCTGCTGGTAGACTTGGTAGGCCTCTTTGAAGCAGAGTGGCCAGAGCTGGGCACAGTCGAAGCTCCACGCCTCTTAGATTGAGCCTTATTGAGGGGCATGGCTCCCTCAAAAGGTGCAACACAGGTCCAACCAAATCACCCAACTGCAGATGATTACCACCAGGCTGAAAGGCAACCTGTCCCCAAGTCTCTCAAGAGACTCCAATGGCCAGGAAGCGTCACTGGCAAGCAATCACAACGGGGAAGGGTGTACACCGAGTCCTATGCAGAGCCCTATTCCAGGACAATTGTCCTCCACCACACTCACTGCTGGGGAGAGGTGTAGCAACCCTCCCAACCAGCGATGATGACCCGACCTTACCAGACTGGGGCGCTGGGGCGCCACTGGGCCTGGAATTGCACCCGGTGAAGATGCCTACCGCAGAGCCCTCCTTGGATGTACAACCTCCGAGAATTGGGGATGCGGAGGCCCAAACAGGCCCAGAAGACCGGCCCAAAGGCCTCCCTCAGCCCGCTGGATTGCTCAGAGAGAGATCTGAACAATCTTGTTTGTTAAGCAAGAACAATTATTCAGTAGCCAGACTTGCAGCAAAAGCCACAAGACAAATGCTGGGCTGAAGCCTAGCAAAAGCCAGAGCAGAGAGCAGAGCGATGTTACTCACTCAGTTGAAGGTCTAAAATGGCTGCCACCACATGGCAGCACAGAGCTATAAAGACCAAACTCTCATCCCAAGTCTCAGGAGATTACAGGCACCATGAGACTTTGGGATATCAACCAAGCAATTTGATTGGACTAAGCGCGCAGGTGCTCCCAGACACCCGTGCACTTAACCAATCAGGCCGCTCATGTCCTTATATGGCCAGCGCAACAAGAAACTCCTCCCGACTCACCGGGGGGTGTCTTTCCACATATTGTTTGTTATAATAGCTGTAAGTTGTACACATTTTGACAATTTGTTTTTTCCCCAATACTCTTTTGGATGAGAAGGGTCTGGAAACTAAGCCCTATGAGGGAGCTGGGAATGTTTAGCCTGGAGAAGAGAAGGTTAAGAGGTGATATGATAGCCATGTTTAAATATTTGAAGGAATGTCATATTGAGGAGGGAACAAGTTTGCTTTCTGCTGCTCCAGAGACTAGGACCTGAAACAATGGATGCAAGCTGCAAGAAAAGATTCCACCTCAACATTAGGAGGAACTTCCTGACAGTAAGGGTGGTTCGACAGTGGAACACACTCCCTCGGAGAGTGGTGGAGTCTCCTTCCTTGGAGGTCTTTAAGCAGAGGCTGGATGGCCATCTGTTGGGGATGCTTTGATTGGGAGTTCCTGCATGGCAGGGGGTTGGACTGGATGGCCCTTGTGGTCTCTTCCAACTCTATGATTCTATGATTCTAATTTATCTATAAGTATCCTGTGTGGACAGGATACTTATTGATACCCTAGCCACTGAAGAAGACCACAGGTTGAAATGCATCTGTCTAGTGATCATTTGAGACTGAATTCACAGAACTTCTGCTGAGAGATACATTGGAGTACTTATCCAGGACTATCAAGCCTTGGGCATGGGATTTGTCCTCTCAGGACTTGTATAATTACAAAAATTGATTAAGGCACACTGTATTTGCATCCTTAAAGTGTGTATTTTATGTTCTTTATGTAAGATAAAGTTTGTATGATATACTTTTGTTTTTAATGTAAATTAAACATCTAACAAACATTGTTGATATCCTTGTTATAGAATGTATTACTTTTATCATTACATAACTTCTTTCTTTTTTCCTGTTTGTACCTGGTTAGGCACAATACCCTTTTTTGTTGTTTACTGAGATATTATTTAAATCATATTTTGGTACAATCACTAGTTTTCTTCTTGAGTCTTACTCTTATTTTTGATATGAGTAATTCATGATCTGTGCCACAGTTAGTGCCTGGTCTTGTCTTGGTCATCAGTATAGAGTTCCACCATCTTTTACTTCCAATTATATAGTGTATTTGATTTTTGTGTTGACCATCTGGTGATGTCCATGTGTGTAGCCTTCTTTCTGGTTGTATGAAAAATGTGTTTGCAATGAATAGGTTGTTGGCTTCACAAAAATCTATCAGGCGCTCACCTGCTTCATTTCTTTTGCCTAATCCCAAGCTGCCTACTGTTTTTGGTTCTTTTTTTGCTTCCAATTTTTGTGTTCCATTCTCCAGTGATCAGCTTGGCATCCTGTGTTAGTGTGCTGTTAATTTCTTCCTGTACTCCTTTATAGAATCTATCAATTTTTTTTCCTCTTCTGCTTTTGTGATTGGTGCATATACTTAGATTATGGTGATATTCATAGGTTTACTATGGAACCTTACTGAAATTATTTGGTCTGATTTTGCATTGTATCCTCTGACTGCTTTTGCTACATCTTTTCTTAATATGAAAGCTACCCCATTTCTTCTTGTCTTTTCATTGCCTGAGTAGAACACTGTGTGGTTGTTTGATTCAAAGTGGCCCATTCCAGTCCATTTTATCTCACTCACCCCCAGTACTGCTATGTTCATGCATTCCATTTCCATTTTTACTATGTTTAGCTTCCCTTGGTTCATGCTTCTCACATTTCACATCCCTATTTTATGTGTAATGCTGCTTTGGATGCTATTTGCCTTCCTAAGGGTGTCTGCTATTTGTCTTGGCATCTTTCTTGTGCCCTTGGCTAATCTTGCAAATGTGATATCCTTTTATCTCCCCCTCCTTCATTTTCTGTTAATGCTCTGATCCTGCCTGTGTCTCACTTGGGGTATCTCATCATAGGGTTTGCTAGGTGATGGGGTTACACAAGGAGGGCCATCTACACCTCCTTGTGCACAGTGCCAACCAATGTTAGCTATGGTTTTACAATTCACTCCTGTCAGTGACACCCACCACTACTGCTGCTGTCCAGTAGCTGTTTGTCTCCCTGTATTATTCCTCCTGTTGTTGTTTGCTTTTCTACCCATCCCTTTATGCCTCCTTGGGTTTCCCTCCTTCCCTTCCCTTATGTTCTCACTCCTTTTGTCCATCCCCATCTCCTGCTTGGCACCAGTATCTGACTTCTATGGGTAAAGGGGCTCCAGTTCTCCATCTATTCTGTGAAGATCCATCCTTTCTCCCTGCAGTATTGCACAGTCCATATGGTCGTCACCCTCTGTGCAGCATCAGAAGGACAGCTATAGAGAAGAGGGAAAAGCCTGCTGCATATAGTCCAGTTGCACATGAATAGATTTAGAAATATCTTTTTATCTCAGAAGGAGTCATTACTGCATTATATGATTGCTCTAGAGTCACAGCTAGGTTCTTTCCTCTCATAAAAATACAGTGCCTTTCCTTTCTTTTACATTTCTTCTTCTCTTGACCCAAATCGCTTTGATATTTTCTATGCTTTACTGAATGTGGTTTATGAAGAAGGTTGGGAGACAGCCTAACATCAGGAGGGAATAAGATGCAGCCTTCCAGCTGTTGTTGGACTTAAATGCCTATCAACCCTATCATGATGAGATTAGGAAGAGGGGAAGGGATGTTTTAATTAGGAAGGGAGATTAGTATTAGGATACAAAAATATCTGGAAAAACAGAAGAAAGTTATGTTTCTCAAGAGTAGGGAAATCATGACAAAGAGAATCCTGGACTGATGAAAATTTTAACCAATCAGGACTTATTTTGCACATGGATGAGGGTGGTGGTTGTGAACATAGAAAAACAGCAGTTTCTATGAAGAAAACAGCATTTTATGTACAGAACTTTCTGTACAAAAACAATGTGAATTTGTGGCACAATACTTGGGCTTAGTCATCTATCAGAGTAGAGAATGCGGTCTAGAAACCAAAATAAGATTTGGACTAGGAAGGGCAGTTATGAAGGAACTAGACAAGATCCTGAAGTGTACAAATATGTTACTGAATACCAAGTTTAGGATTGTCCACACCATAGTATTATTCCCCATCTATATGTATTGGTGTGAAAACTGGGCAATGAAAAAAGCTGACAGGAAGAAAATCTAGTCATCTGTGATGTGGTGCTGGAGAAGAGTTCTGCAAATACAGTGGACTGCTAAAAAAACCCAATAAAAAATGGATGGGCCCTAGGCCAAATCAGGCCTGAACTTTCCCTTGAAGCCAGGATGACTAAACTGAGGTTGTACTTTGGCCATATCATGAGATCAAAGGCCTCACTAGAAAAGAAAATAATGCTTGGTAAAGTGGAGGGTAATTGGAAAAAAGGAAGTTAGCATATCAGATGGATGGATTCAATCAGGGAAGCCATTGCTATGAGTATGCAAGAGTTTATCAGGCTGGCTGATGATAGGGTGACTTGGAGGTCTCTCATTCATAGGATTGTCATAGGCTGGAGTTGACCTGAAGGCAGTAAACAGCACAATTGGATCATCCATGATTTTTTTTAAAGGGTAAATGGAAATATTGAGTGTGGGAGGAACTCAAACTGGGACTGTAGAATAGCAAATGGATAAAGGTCATTCTTTTTATTGATACTAAGTTCATGATCTGAATTGAGAGTGCCTGTATGCTTTTGCTGTGGAAAATAAGTTCAGGAGAATAGGGCAAAGTCTCCTAGGATGTTTTTATTCCACTCTTATTCTATAGCCACTCTTCTCCATGGCCCCAACTAAATTGGGTACTCTTACTGTACTTGCCATTTTAAAACTCTGCAGGAAATCTAATCATAGATCTCCCACCAACTCATTGAGTTGCACCCTGAGTAAAAAACTTAATTTTCTTCCCCTTAATTTCCTTATTGATATTTCTTTGCATAATTCTCAAAAGTGCAATTTTGATTAAGCACTTCACACAAATCACTTTAAGAATATCAATCCACTATATAGTCTGGGTCAGATTTCCTTTTCACAGCATGTGCCATGTCTACACTTAAGTTTGGGTGTTTTTTTTTTTTAATGTTTTATGCATAACATTAATCTTGGTTAGTCTTCTGTAATGTATATTGACATTTGACTATGAATTTTCTTCACCATCCAGGAACAGGTAATGAGAACTTTAATTAACATTTTTATCCATTGATCAACTTAGATAAGTGAAGGGATGTGTTGAACTTGTTTCATAAAAGCAACATTTTCCCTTTAGTTATAAAAAATATACTACTGCCTATTTATGGTAATTTTGTATTTGTTGAAAGAATATATCTTGGGATGTTAATGTAATTAGTAATGCTAAACTCATTAAAAATAACCCTCAAATAGGATGCTCAGTAGCATGCAGTGCTAAACATACATTTAAATAAATTTAATTTTACATTAGGGGGAGGTTGTCTACCATGCTTCAAAAGGTCTTTCTTTGAGAGCAACAGGGAAGGACAGTGGGGAATGAAGCCATTCCTCATCTGAGATATGCAGTGGAAAGCTCCACTCCTTGCTTTTACTAGAACTCAAAAACATCAAGGATTGTGGTTAGCAACTCCTGGTGTCATGCAGCCTAAAATGGGCTGCAAATGGGAAATACAGCCTTGTTCATTTTCATTTCCCAGGCCCTGATTTACATCAAGCTATTGGCAAAGGTTGTTTGGGAGGTGAGAGATGAGGATTACCAGTGTGTGGATGACACACAACTCTTTCTATTCCTTTTGATCAAATACTGGTGAGGTAGCAGCTGTTCTGAACCAGAAAAACAGAGGAAGGTTGTCTAACAAAGTATGTTTTTTATTAAATCCATAGTAGCTAAGGAGCTCAGTCATATTGTTATATTTGAGATACTCTATGCTTCACAAAACATGACAGCAATTAAAGACAGGAAATCATTGCATTGTTTATGGAGAGCACATTACAACTTATAGGACCCTTAAACTATTTTGCATCACTGTGGCAATCCACCATTGCTGTCTTTGTTTGGAGAATAACTTTTATGTCAACTAAGTTTTAAAACATTTCCTTCTTTCCAATTGTGGAGAGAGCTGATTAGTTATTCAGATTTCTACTGGTTGTTAGCTCTACATTCCTTCTTTCTAACCTTCTTCCCACAGTTTCATTCCCCCCCCCTCATGTTTATTAATTTATTCTCAGTGTAAGCAGAGTTCCTAGGGAATGTACATCCCCATGCTTCTCCTCCAAATTTCCCCTGCCCCATAAAAAAGATTGAGAATCTGAAATCTCAGGAGCCTTGTTAGTCCAAAGTTCCCCATTGCAGAATCAGAGAAGGACAACCTCTCAACCTGGGACAGAGGCCTACAATATTCCAAACCTCTTCTTTGAATCCAGTGTCATCTGTGGGGGGGGGGGGGGGGGGGGGAATCCATCAGAGTAGGAAGAAAAAATTCCATTGGATTTTTTAAAAAAAACCTTTTCTTTTTGGGATAAAAAGAACTTTCAAGTATCAGGAGAGCCATGTTTCTGAACCATGGACCTAGATGCTTTCCCTGTCTGAATACCACTTAAAAAATGACCCCCCTGGCAAAGGAAGATCTGATGTTTCTATTTTTCCTATAGCATTAACCCAAATAGAATAATGTGAATGTGATATAATCTTTTTCAATTTTAGCCATTAAACTTGATCTTATTTTATTTTAAACTGCAAACAGACCAACCAAAACTAGTTTTGTTTCTTATGCCTTTGAGATTTTGGATCAGGCTTTAAAAATGTGTTGAAATATTGTTGTTTTCGTGGAGTTTAGAATCTGAGTCAATGCACTATGCAGAGGTCTTCCATTTAGTACAATAACAAATTTCAAGACACATTCTTGTTGAAGAGACATTTCCACCTACGTATCCTCACAGGTAAAACCATTCATATGTGAAAACAAAGGAATATGGTTAATAGAGCAAATATGCATTCATAGAAACATGGATTTTCACTTTTCAGTGTGGATTTGTTCAGGCTTATTCAGACCATAGTTAGAGCCTTTACAGACTGCCAGAAATAGTGCAGCCTGAGTCCATTTTAACTGCCCTGGCTCAGTGCTAGGGAATCATGGGAACTGTAGTTTATTGTGGCACCAGAGCTCTCTGACAGAGAAGGTTTAATGTCTCAGAAAAAACTACAGTTCCCATAATTCCCCAGCACTGAGCCAGGGCAGTTAGAGTGGAATCAAGCTCCATTATTTCTGGCAGTCTTAGAATCTTAACGGCTTAAAGGCCCTTAGAATCATAGATCTATAGAGTTTGAAGATACTCCCAAGGATCATCCAATCCAGCCCCCTACCAATATAGAAAACACCCTGATAAAATATTCCTGTCCAGCCTCTGTTCAGAAATCTCAAATGAGGGAGAATCCATCTCTCTCTGATTTAGTCTGTTCCACTGTTTAACAGTACTTATCATTAGGATGTTCTTCCTCATGTTCATCTGAAAACACCCCCCTCCATATTTGAATCCACTGACTCCACAGAGCTTGCACCATCTTCAAATGTTTGAAGATGGCTATCATACCACCTCTCCATCTTCTCTTCTCAAGGCTAAACATACACTGTTCTAACTGCTTCCCATATGACTTGGTTTCCAGATGCATTACCATTTTCCTTTGGACATTGTCCAGTTTGTCCACATTTTTTATTAAATAGAAATGTCCAAAACTGAGCACAACACTCCAGGTGATATCTGATCAAAGCATATCAGTGTCACAATAAGGCTTTCTTTGATCTGGAAATTATACTTCTGCTGATGTAGGATAGAACTACACTATCAATCCATTTTGTGGTCTAAGACCACAAGATACTTTTCACATTTATTATTGTCAATCCATAATTAACCTATTCTATATCTGTGTATCTGATTATTTTTCCTGTCTAAACAAAGAATTTTACATAATCCCTGTTGAAATTAATTTTGCTTATTTTGTTTATTGGTCAGGTTCTACATTCTGTTAGGCTTATGTTGAAAATTAAATATTCAAACTAGTTTGATATAATTTGCAGTTTGATGAATATCCCCTATACTCTTTCATTCACATACTATAATTTATAAAGATGTTGAATAACAATGGGCACAGGACATAATCCTGGAGTAATCCACTTCTCTCCAAGGTGATAAGCACTCAGTGATGCTCACTGATGAGTCAGTTCTATCAGAACCTTCAATAGCATCATTTATCCCATGTTTCACTGGATTGTACACAAGAATGTCATGAAGTACTATACTTTGTCAAAACCCTTTAGGAAATCAAGGTACATTTTACACATACAGTATCACCTTCATCTAATAAACCTGTAACTCTAAAAAGAAGAGAAAAAAAGATTAATCTGCCATGACTTTTTCAGAAATTTTTTGTCGCTGTACTAATAAAAATGTGATTTTCTAAATGCTCACACATCCAACCATTTAATTATCTTTTCTAGAACCTTCCCTGTATTGACATCCAGCTGACTGGTCAGTAGTTACCTGGATCCAACATTTACCCATCTCCAGACTCCTGGGACCTTCTCCAAGGATTCTCAGTGATTAAAGAAACTCTTAGATTAGAACTGCAGGTTCCTTTGATATACTTTAATGCATTTTATCTGACTGTGAAAAAAAGATTTAATTTAAAGTTGCTAGGATTCCTATAATATCTCCTTATCTGTTGTGGGCTTCACTTCATCAAATGCCTATCAATTTATATTTTCCCTTTTTATGTTCAGAGTTTAAGGCTTCCTCCCCCCCCCCCCATCCTTTTGCATATTGGTATGGTAGGGTCTTCTGGGCACTTCCATATGTTATCACATGCATTCCCACTTTGGCTTGCATCACTGACTCTAGTGCATGACACCTCTCTGTCTTCTAACACCTCACTTTCCATGCTCATCATGCCAACCACTATAACAACCTAAATTGGGCATTACAAATAGTTTTGTAAATGCCACATTCACTCTTCTAACTTTCCCCCAAATCCACATTACAACAGTTGCAATTTGCATGCATAGCCCACACAGAATTGCAACACATGTATTGCAAGCAGAGCAATTGACTTAACAAAGTCCAGTACACATGGTGGTACTTCCATCAAGTCTTCTCTATTGTGATAGTATCTGTCCATATAAACAGCTCCTCTCTGGCAGTCCCTCTGGTGTACAGTCTTATCATTCCAAGTGAGTAGGAGCAGTCCAGTCTATGGAGATGGTCTCCTCTCTCTGGACTCTGATAACAAATACTGCACAATTGATGATTGTCCCAATGGTACAGTCGGCCCTTGGTATCCATGGGGGATCCACTCCGGACCCCCTTCCCATGGATACCAAAATCTATGGATGCTCAACCTACATTGTCTCCAATGGCAGTGCACGTGGCCATGCTGCCATTAGGTACAGCCCTCTTTGTCCCATGGTGGTGCGTACATGCAGCTGAACTGCCATTGAGGACAATGGAATTTAATAGTGGGCAGCTGCATGCATACGCCACCATGGGAGAGTGGGGCTGTCCTTAGTGGTGGCATAGCCACAGGTCCACCGCCATCGGGGACAACATGGCCTTGTCATCTGGGGATGCCAAGTCTGTGGATACTAAGCGCTGATTGTATATGGATGCCACCTTATCTCGCTGAGTGCTGCAGGCATTCCTTTTGCTGTTCTCTCAATTATTGCATTTCCTTCATTGTTGTTCTCCTAGTTCTCACATGAGTAAAGTGTTGATGCACAACCTGTCTCTCTGTTATCACTGATGTTTGTAGAACTGGCATTTTGGTGAATCATCTCCACATAGTCTGCTATGCAGAGCTGTGTCTTCCTTCAAAACTCTTTTATTAATGGCACCATGTTTTCTACGCCACTTTGCAGGGTTTCCACTAAAATGTTTGCTTTCAGGAATATTTACATGATCTCTGGGTTGCCCATTCACAGTTAGAGTTGTCTGTTCTCTCACAGTTCTCTCCTCTTCTGTTGTTAGTACATTTGGTTCATCTGGTTCCACAGCCTGATTCAGGCTGTTATCTGTTGCATGTTCAGCACTATGTCTAGGTGAGACCTTCACCTCTGAGTGAATTAACCCTGCTTGCTTCACCCACTCCAAATTTCCTCACTCAAGCACAAAATCTTCATTCTCTCCAAGGCTGTTTTTAGCAGTTGTTCTACAACTGTCTACAAAGAATTCTTTTGTCCAGTGGCAAATAGTTACTTAGTCCTCAGTCTCCTGTTTGGCCAAATCATTTCCCATTAGACACAGGACTGGAATATTTGAACAGACATCCAGGTCCCAAGACCCTTGGCCATCCTTATATGTAATTTTAACTCTTACAGGTGGTACTGGGAGATTTGGTCCTTCCATCTTGACTTGTTTTCCTATCAAAATATCCTGCTTACAGTTGCCCCTCCATTTTTACAGGGGATCAATTCTGGAACACCCCCCCCCCCATAAAATGGAAAATCACAAATATTCAAGCCCGATTGGCTTGAATGGTGGTGCCTGCCCATGGGCACCTGGAGGTGCACACCACGAGCATGTACCCCATTTTGTTCCCCTCCGTTTGCCTCCTGTGAACAGGTGAGAGACTCAGGGCCTTTGCAGACTGCCAGAAATAGTGCAAATTGAGTCCACTTTAAGGGTTAGGGTTAGGAATCATGGGAGCTGTATTTTATTGTGATACCAGAGCTCTCTGACAGACAAGGCTCAATGTCTCAGGGGGAAAAAAAACAATTCCCATGATTCCCTAGCACTAATCCTAACCCTTAAAGTGGACTCAATTTGCACTATTTCTGGCAGTCTGCAAAGGCCCACAGACACCAAGTCTGCGAAAACAGAGGGGTGATTGTATTTATATGATGGTGTTTGACAATGCATAAGTGAGGGACGAAACAGATGGGGTGGCTTGAAGCTGCCCCTTCCAAAGATGGATTGGGGCCACAGCAAACACACACCGTGGCCCCAATCACCTTGAAGACTGTAGATCAGACAAGCTGTTGGTACATTGGATTGATGGGGTCCAAGGCTGAAACTAAGATGTAATAAATCTATTTGGACTGCAACAGTTTTATAACATCCTACCTCAAGATTTCAAGTGGTTAGTGTAGGACAAATAGCCAAAATCTGGCCAGGGAAAAGGTGGATTTTCCCTCCCCGCTGCCGGGGGGGGGGGGGGGGAGAATAGAAATGCCCCATGGTTGGAGTGCCTTGAAGCCACCCATGTCTTCACAGCCACCCAACTTCCAGGTGGCTTCAGATCATCATTGTGACATGTGATATCAAAACACCACACTCCGATGATGCCCAGATGGTGGCTTAAAAGGGCCTTCTGCTTCAGCTCTCAGACTAGGAATTTCTCAAAGCTTGGCTAGTACAACCATTCAATGAAACTTTTTCTTGAAAATTAGAATTAGTCTCTGCAGTTGTGGCAACACACATACAATGGTGTAAAAGTCTTGAGGTTACAATGTCATCTCTTCCTCTGGGTGACTCTGTTTCCTTGTTAACCTCAGTGGATCTCAACCTTCCACTAAAAGTAGAGTTTAACTCTTGTCTGTCACCACAGACTGAATCTTCCTCATAAGGTTTACTTGCTTAGGACTAAGGGGTACATTTTTTATCTCTTGTGTCAGGCAGGTATACTGCATATATTACATATTCCCATACTTAACATTTCCATATTTGATCTGGTTTGTGGGCTGGCTACAACTCCCTTTTTTTTTCTGCCACACGTATTTCCCTCAGATGCTCTGTCAGTAATTTACTGCCAGGTTTTTTGGGGGGAGGGGGTTGAGAAGGTTTTGATTCTGGTTTTGAGATAAAATGTCTTTTCTCTTTTTCACTTTGTATTAACACTAGATAATCCATCATTTCATCTGCCTTTGCCACTGATTTTGGCTATTTGTCCTACACTAACCACTTGAAATCTTGAGGTAGGATGTTATAAAACTGTTCCAGTCCAAATAGATTTATTACATCTTAGTTTCAGCCTCGGACCCATCAATCCAATGTACCAACAGCTTGTCCGATCTACATTCTAATTTATATGTTTCCTCAGGCTTCCTTTTTAATCCTCTAAACTCTTTCATGTGATGTTCTAAGGGTAAACCAAATCTTTAACTCTTTTCTTAAATAATTCATAGTCTCTGGGTTCTGCCAGTTCCATCTTCCCATATATTTCTGCCAGACCTCTACAAATTTCAGGCCTTAAATATCCCATTCTTTCCTCATCTCTCATTCTCATGTTATCACAAGCCCTCTCAAAACTAGTAAAATAGAAATCAATGTTATCCATTCTTTTTACATCAGGATCAGGGGAACCATTAGTGTCAGTATCTTTGGCAGTTAGGCTGTTAAGTACAGTTCCTTTAGTTTCATGTTTTACATCTCTAACTCATGAACCCTCTGCTTTTCTCTTTCTCTTAATTCTTGTTCCTTTAATTCGTGTTTCATTTATATTCACAACATTTCTAATTTTTTCTCACATTGGCATTCTTTGCCCTTTAATTCCCTCAATTTTCTATCATATTGCATTTCTTTCTCTCTTATGCTGCATCCACATTGCAGAAATAATCCAGTTTGACCCCACTTTTACTGCCATAGCTCAATGCTATGAAATTCTGGGATTTGTAGTTTTGTGAGACATTTAGCCTTCTCTGTCAGAGAGCTTTGGTGCCACAACAAGCTGTAATTACCAGAATTCCATAGGATTGAGCCATGGCAGTTAAAGTGGGGTCAACCAGGATTATTTCTACAGTGCGGATGCAGGCTTCACTTCCCCTAATGTTCAAGCCTTCAATTCTTTATTTTCCACTTTCTATGGACTCAGTTGTGGTTGTGTTTATAGTTTCCATTGTCTCTTCATGCACTCTTTCCCCATCTTGAACATGGTTTTCCAAAAATTGTTGTACTTTCTTGGGAGGCATAAGATCTGTTTTTTCTTGTGTTCATCACCGCCACCTTTGTTGTGATCCAAATAACTCTTTTCAATTATATATATGCTTGTTTCTTTATTATTTTGATAATTTCTTACGTTACCTTGAACTTTTACCTTACTGAGTTTAGGATTTTCATTTTGTTCCTGTGGTAATCCCCTACTTTACCTTAGCTTTTTACCTCAGAGATTATACTTTTCTCACAAGCTTTATAACACCTGAAGCTGTATAATACCTTTTGCTCAAATACACTTTTTCCTTGGGTACTTCAACTGTGTCTTTTCCACTATAGTTCCCCTCAACACAGTATTTTTGGCAAACCTCTGCCAATTTTCTATTAAAGACCTTTCTTTGGCTTTCTCTTAACCAAATAGGCCTCCTCCCAATATCCTGCCACTTGGCACCTGAGAGGGTTCTCTGGATGCCTCTTCTGCTTTTGCCTCAGCTGGATGTGACTGCTTGAGGCCACCTTTCTTATCACATTCTCACCACCACTACCTGTTGATTTCAGTCCTCTCACTTTAGCAATGCAACAGGATGTTTTTGCCTATGATGCTGCAGATATGCTTTTCTCTCTTTCCCAAATCCTAGGGAAGGGTCAGGCTGAGCAGAGGTATGTGAAAAGGAGTGTGATAGAGACACTGTACTTTTAAAAGAAGGCTTTATTCCAAGTAAAGAAATTGTATAGCAAAAGAATATCTCTTTACATGAAGAAGCATCTCATTGATCAGGCAGAGTTTAGAAAGTATAAATTACAGATTAGATCATTTCAGCCAGATCAAGAAACAAATCAAAAGATCCTAATGCAATTGGCTAGTACATTTTCCCAATCTTACTCATAGATCAAATGGGATATGTAGTCCTTGATGTTCATGGGATAGCAGGGAGCCTTTATTCCATTGTCTGGCTTCAACTAGCCTTCCCAAATGGAGCCCCTGTTCCAGATGTTCTTTTGTTTCAGAACTCCATGGTCTGTTTAGGAAGAGCAAGAGTCAAAAGCATCATGGTGCTTTTAATAATAATAATAATAATAATAATAATAATAACAATAATAATTGTTTATATACTGCCCGGTGGTGAACCAATCTAGGCAGTTTACAAATAAAAGTTGAATACAATTTAAAATAGAATAAGTCCCTCCCTCCCTTAAAAGAGAATTAAACTAGATATCAGTTAAAACAATAGATGTTAAAAAGGCAATAAACCATAAGACAATTAAAAAGAAAAAAAAAACCAACAACCCCCGTGAGACTACAATTCTAACAAGGGTTGAGAGAACAGTCCGAGGGAAAACCCCAGGTCCCAAGGTCCCAATATCCCAGGCCGGGAGTTTTTAGTCTGGAAAGGCCTGCCGGAAGAGATCCGTCTTGACAGCTCTCTTGAAACTGTCTAAGGATGTCAACTGATGGATCTCCTCCAGCAGGCCATTCCAGAGCCTGGGGGCGACAACTGAGAAGACCCTCTTGGAGGTCACTGCAAGCCTAGATTTTGGAAGCTGCAGGAGATTCCTCCCAGAGGAGCGGAGGGCGCGGGGAGGATTATAGGGGAGGAGGCGATCTCTAAGATAGCTTGGACCCAAGCCATTTAGGGCTTTAAAGGGGATAACCAACACCTTGTACTGGGCCCGGAAACTGATAGGCAGCCAGTGGAGGGACCGCAAGACCGGAGTAATGTGGTCCCTCCTGGATGTTCCCAACAAAAGTCTGGCCGCCATGTTTTGCACTAACTGAAATTTCCGAACCTGGCACAAGGGTAGCCCCATGTAGAGTGCATTGCAGAAATCTAAACGTGAGGTTACCAGCACGTGCACAACAGTCTCGAGATCCCGTACTTCCATAAAAGGGCGCAGCTGACGTATCAGCCGAAGCTGATAACAGGCGCTCCTGACCGTCGCATTAACCTGATTTGTCATCAGGAGCGACAAGTCAAGGAGCACCCCCAGACTACGAACACAGTCACTGGAGGAGAGTGTGACCCCATCCAGGACTGGAGGTTGCAACCCAATTCTTGGTTTCGGGGCCGAGACCGTAAGCACCTCCGTCTTGTCTAAAAACCTCTCCTCAGAAGCATCATGAAAGTCCACTCTTCTGCCCAACTTCCCATCTCACTGGCAACTGCTATCTCATCACCTGTGATGCTGAGCTTCATTATAATGCAACTTTACTTTCCCCCACATTTAACCCTGTGTTATCTAGAAAGAAGAATGAGAGGATTCCTCATTGTCATAGCACCAAAAATATGTGACAAATCCCCTCTCCAGGTTGGGATGACAGTTCTATCCCTAGGCCTCCTGTCTCTCACCTTGCCCTTTGCCCCCTCTTAATCCTGTCCTGGATTGAGTATTTAGCCCTAAGGTGACCCCGTATGTGTTGTCTTGTGAGCTTGTTGTGGTAAGTGTGACCAAACTTTATCAGGCTTGATAGAGACAGCCAGAGACAGTTTAAAACAAAAAATAACATGTAGCTGGATATAATATTAAATGGTTGATCTATTTAATCAATAATGGCTTCCCAGCACCATAGCCAATGCTTTCCCCTAGCTGACTATCTTCTTGGTATATCATCTGTTCCTATCTCTATGTCATCTATTTCCCTATCTCTCTAAGATAAAAACTCTATCTGTTGGCCATCTCTTCCCAATTTATTATCTCAGGGAGAGAAGCCTTAGTTTTGAAATATTTATTCCCCTGCTGGTCACCCTTTCCAGCATGCCCTAAGTTATGATTTGCTTGCTCCAACCAGACTTGAGCAATCCTTCCTTCATAGCTACCTAAAGCCTTCTAAGCTGTGTTTGGCAGTATCATTTGCCCCCAGATGGATCAGAAGGAAGAGATAATGGTCAGTGACCTTGATTGGCCTTGATGAGTAGTCCCATAATTTCACCTCAAGAGAAATCAAGGATACCTCTGACAGTTCATCCTCATTCAAAAAATGAAGATTGTTCTAAGAGAATCATCTCAAATGTTCTAGTAAGAGAAATGAAATTTATGAGGAGGATCATTTTTAAGTACACCTTTAGAAGCCACTATCTCAACCAAAAAGGCATTCAGCATTAATGAGAAAGTTCCTGCTCATACAGATATCTGCTCATATATATATGAAAAGTTTCAGAAATGGCTTTCAGTATTTTTACCATTTTACCTCTCTGATTCTGGTAGAACACTTTCATGATTTTACATATTATCATTAAATTTAATCTGCAAATCAACAAAGGTCAGTTAAAATAAAATAAAATAAATGTGTCATTCTATGAAATTCTTCAGTCTTCTCTGAAAGAACCCCCGACACGTTGGGAGGGGCCCGCTGTTGCGCCGGCCATTTTGAAGGCCAACGCTGCGATTGATTGTGAGGGCTGGGAGTCCCGCCCTCCCTTCGCCTCCCAACCAATCAGGGGGATCTCGCGAGATCCCCCAGCAGCACGCATAATCTCACGAGACTAGACAGTCTCGTGAGATTTTGGGTGGGGGTTCTGGGATTATTTAATCCCCCACTGCCATGTGGAGCCAGCCATTTGATCCTCAGTAGCCAAGAGAGAGCATCGGCTGCTGAGTGTTTGGAGAGCCAGCGAGCTTGTTTGGGCCTGGTCTTTTGGTTGGTGAGAACGCTGCTAAAAAGGTCCCTGCTTGGGACTTTGGTGCACCCAGGGGCTTGCCTTTTTTGTAGAGGAATTTTTCCCTCTTCAGCTTGCAGCCCACTGGTGTGGGGGGTGTCCTGTCCCTGATTGGGACTGTTTAAGGCCATCGGGGCCTATTGAGTGGCGAGGTTTTTCCTAGTTGGTTGGTGACCCGTGGAGGGTTTATTGTCCCTGCTTGGGACCCTGTGGGTGTTTTTTTGTCCCTGCTTGGGACTGGTTGATTTAAAGAGGGCCTTTTTTGCCTTATTGGCCTGCGACTTTTGGAGGGTTAGTTGTCCCTGCTTGGGGTACTCTAGCCATCGGGGCTTATTTGATTTAAAAGAGGAATTTTTCCTCATTGGTCTTTCACTTGTTTGAAGGGTTCTAGCCCTTGCTTGGGACACTACAACCAAGGGGCTTGATAATTACAGAGAGGGAACTTTTGTCATTATGCCACGGAGCAAGTCCCAATCCAAGGGGCATGCAACACCTGCTGGATCTAGCATTGGCCAGTTGGTGCCTAAGGCCCAGGATCGGGAAGATGAGATTGTTGCCCACCTGGCCCAGTTGAGACATACAATGCAAGCTTGTGTGGCTTTTGTGAGCAACTAGCTCAGAGGGGGGTGAAGGGTGGTAGTTCTGGAACCTCGGACCTTCCAGCCTCAAGCGTGGGGTCCTCAAACAAGGAGCAAGTGGTTGGGCTACAAACTACACAGGTGCAGGAGGTACCCTCACCTGTTATGACAGTGGGTGGCACATCACGTGGTCCAGTAGATGCTCCAGCTATGGAGGGCGGGCAGCCAACTGTAGCTGACGTGATGGAGCTTATGAAAAAGGTTCCAGGTTTGGTACAGCAGTGAGCAGCAGCCTCTGCATCTGCGCAGCTTACATTAGCTGACTTGTATAAGATGGTACAGCAGGCGGTGGTTTCAGGCCAGGCCAGCAGGCTGGCTGCTGAAACCTCTGAACAACCGAGCAATGTGGTGGGAGGTACTTCCTCCACCCTGCAGCATAACAGCCAAGCCCTGGTTGCATCACACTTGGTTGGAGGTGCTCAAGAGTCACTGGATATCCCACAGCAGCTGGCGGGCTCAGGTGCATCTACCTTACCTATCTCCTTGGGTTCTTGGCCAGCAACAGTATGGGCGCCTGATGTTCAAGCTGGCCAGGGCAGCGAAGCTGAGTGTTCACCGTCAGTTTCTCTGAGCACACCCTCAGCGGTGGCTGGAGCAATTCAGACTCAGGAAGTAAGGGTCCAGGTGGAGCAGCCCTTGGTGGGCAAGGTAGGTGCGACTAAAGGAGCTGCTACAGTAGGAGCCTTAGGTCAAGTGGGGATGGAAAGAACGGCTAATTGCAACCCTTATGCGGGTATTTCCACTCCTTTAGGCTCCCATCTCCCACTTGCAATGAAGGAGTGGTTTTGGAGGGGTGAGTTTATTGATATTTTTTCTTTAACATTCCGTAACCCAGAACCAAGAATTATGGTGAAAGATGGAGTTGTCACCAGGAGTCTGTTGGGAGTTTAATGCAGGTAAGCGCAGACAGCAGACCTGCAGGTTTGAACACCACTGTAGCACCTGTGGAGGGAATCACCCCAGCACTTCCTGCTTCAAAGGTAAGCGGACCAGAGCTGGAGCCACCCCTCAGGCAACTCCAGCTGGAGGTAAGGGCACCAACGCCCATTAAGTTGGATGTTTTAACTGCTTGGCTGGGGGTTTATCCTAATCGGGATTCCGCCCAGTACTTATTTGATGGTTTTACATATAGTTTTCACATTCCATATTCTGGTTTAAGAGTTTATTGTTTTGCACCTAATGCACGTTCAGTGAGGGAGTTACTGGGGATCGCTAGGGACAAGCTGGTGAAAATGCTGGCAGCAGGGAGAAAATCTGGGCCCCATAAACAATTGCCAATGCCAACATTATGGTTGTCACCACTGGGTGTGGTTCCCAAGAAGACACCAGGTGAGTATCGTTTAATTCCCAATCTTTCTTACACCAAAGGGGAGTCTGTGAATGATGCTATTGACCCAGCGTTGGCATCTGTGAAATATGCATCATTTGACTCAGCAGTGCAAATGGTTAGAGCTTTGGGCAAGGGAGCTCTTTTGGCAAAATGTTTACATGTTTAGCAACTTGTGTGAGAACCTTCTTGACATATGCTTTGTGGGAGGCATGACTTATCCCTGATGGCTTGACTTGATTATGGTGAAGGTTGCATCAGGTGTTATGCCATGCGCACATACACATGTGTGAAGAAGGAAATTATAATCAAGTGAAGAATTTTGGATGTAAAGTTATTGTTTCAGACCCTGTACAGATGAATAAAGTTGTGGCCATTTTGTTATCCAAAAAACAGCATTTGGACTTCTTTGTGCCGGTGCAAAGACCCACCCGGATGCGTCAGGAGGGGCCTGCTGTTGCACCGGCCATTTTGAAGGCCAACGCCATGATTGGTTGGGAGGGCTGGGAGTCCCGCCCTCCCTTCGCCTCCCAACCAATCAGGGGGATATCACGAGATCCCATGGCAGCCGCATAATCTTGAGAGACTGGACAGTCTAGCAAGATTTCAGGCAGGATTTGGGGGATTATTTAATCCCCTGCTGCCATGTGGAGTCAGCCATTTGATCCTTGGCAGCCAAGAGACCCAACCCACCCACCCTCGGCTTTGCATGTTGTTTACTACCCTCAGGTCACCTTTGGGGGCCAGGAGGGAATTTTCCCATAGTTATTGTAATTTGGATTTTTTGCCCTCCCTGAGGATACTGTAGTTCTGGTTTAGAATATGAGATAATTGGTATTGTCATTTATCTGTTCATAATTCAAGCATGACTGTTTGTTGTATGTTCTTTGATCACTGATTTTGTCACAACTTGGAACAGGGTCTTTTAGTCAGTTATTGTGCAATTGCCTTGTCTTGTCTTGGGCTGGGCAGGGACCCCCCCCCCCCCCCGGGATAATTTGATATCTGAATTTACAATATTTGGTCAGTCAAGAGGGATGAAGGGTTTACATCATCAGCTTAAAATTCTCTTACATCCTCAATCTTAGAGATGACATCAAAATTTGGACGTGGGGATGATTTGTTTATATGTTTAGCAACTTGTGTGAGAATTTTCTCGACATATGCTTTGTGGGAGGCATGACTTATCCCTGATGGCTTAACTTGATTATGGTTCAGATTGCATCAGGTGTTATGGCATGCACACATACACATGTGTCAAGAAGGTAATTATAATCAAATGAAGAATTTTGGATTTAAAGTTATTGCTTCAGACCCTGTCCAGATGGATAAAGTTGTGGCCATTTTGTTATCCAAAAAACGGTGTACGGACTTCTTTGTGCCAGTGCAACAGGAGGATCTGAACAGAAATATCAACTTAATCTGTGATTTCATTTTCATTTTATTTCTGTGATTGGTTTTTTTTTTTTTTTGGCAGCTTAAATATGTTGCCCATCCTTTCCAATATCATAGTTATCAACTCTATTTTAAGTGGAATATAAGACCAACAACACTTATGTCAATATGCTTTAAGTAAATAACTGGCCACGTAAAATATTTTCTTAAAGAAACAAGAATCTGCTTTCTTGAGGTTTTTCCCTGTTATGTGCATGGTAATAAAAATGCTTGCATAAGCAATTTAATTTACAACAATAAATTATCTAATGTAGTACAGTTAGAAATCCCATCAAAAAGATATATATCAAAAACTACAGTACATAAGCATATTTCACCAGGTTCATTTTATAGTTATATTTTGCAACAAAAAAGAAATAAATAAAAACAAAAATAGTTATTGCATATTTTGAAAGCCATTTAGTGAAAATTAATTCATATTTTGAACACATCTGCAATTTTACCTTGTCAGATCTTACCATTACAGATAATTGCTTTCCAAAAGAATGAAATTTATCTGTTACTAACCACTTTTTACCTCACTTTTAACTTGTATGGGTACATTAATAGATCAAAAGGAATTATCAAATGAAATCTCAGAAAATAAAGGTGTGAGCTCCTTTGGGAAGGGATTCCAGCAAGGTGATCTTTGTTGTTTGAGACAGAAAAATTAACCAAATAAACCAACTCTGAACAAATAAAGTTGAGACAAATCCTTGGCTAGGTTACCCAATTACTGCTAAAATCAGAACTCAAATGGCATCTGTGAAGACACACCCAACTAAAGGTGGTGGCAAATATGGGTGTGCAACACCAGTACCCTGGTGAGATCAATCTCTAACCCAAAAAAGGCTCCAAAGCTGAGTGTAAAGTCCAAAAAGAGGGAAATTTATTAAAGAAAAACAAAAAAGGGGTTTCTCCTCCCAAGCTCTAATAGGCTTAAAACAAAAAGGTACTTTACAGTTCAGGTTTAATGATCTTCACTGTTGTCATCTCTCTGGGTTTGTTCCTGGATTGATCTCCTTCTCAATGAAGCTGGTGCAGGGTCTTTCAGCTTCTGGTGCTCTTCTTTTCTTTGATGTTGATGTTTATTGGAATTAACTGCTACAGGTAACTCTAATGTGGTAAATAAGTTGGCTATATGGTAAATAATTTGGCTGCAGGTGTAAGAAATGCCCTTTCCCTCTGACTGAGCCTGTTGCCACCAAACAAATCAAGCCAAGCCTGCCTAAGAAAAAACTAAAAAATCCCCAGCTAAAGCAGAGCTTGCTGGGAAGGGGCAAACCAAAAACTAGAAAAATGCAGGGGATTCCTACAGCTCCTCCCACAAACTAATACAGTGGAACATTCCTATGCTCAAACTAAACTGAAAATGAAGAAAAATGCAGGGGAGAATTTAAACAGTCCAGGCTGGACATCACAGCATCTCACTCTCCTGCTAGGATTGGAAAATGTGCTCTTGTTTTTATTAATTTGCCTATAACCAACTCACAGTATGACCTGCTTCATGTCAGGGAAGGCTCCCAAAGTCATCGCAGGTAGGTTCCTGCATCAAGATACTGAGTGCTATAAGCAGCAATATCACAGGCAGACATTTTATTTTCTGAAAGAAATAACTGGAATATCTAATGAGAGATGGGCAAGTCAAGGAGAGAAAAATGTGCTTAACTTGGTCTGGACCTTATCTCATTTTGCATATTTGCATACCTCCTCACAGCTATACAAGTTCAAAGAGTTCCTATAGTGGCTTACAGTGAGCCACATGATGTAGTAGTTTGAATGCTAGACTCTTGAAGACAAGGGACTGAAACCTTCCTCAACCATGGAAACCCACTGGGTGACTTTGGACAAGTCACACTCTCTTAGCCTAAGAGGAAGGCAATGGCAAACCTCTTCTGAATAAATCCTGCTCAGAAAACCCTAGGACAGGGATAGGCAACCTTTCCCCTTTAAGGGCCGAGGGACTTCAGCTCCCAGCCAAGGGACTTCAGCTCCCAGAAGCCTCAGCCATGTTGGCCAATAGTCCCATGTTAGCCAATAGCTCCTGGGATTCTGGGAGCTGAAGTCCCTCGGCCCTTAAAGGGGAAAAGTTGCCTACCCCTGACCTAGGATATGGTTAATGTAAGTCAGAGTTTACTTGAAGGCACATAACAACAAAGTGATTTATAGTAGGAAAGCAGTCAAAACACTAATGTCTAAAACACATTGCAGAAATAATCTAATCTGAGACTGCTTTAACTGCTAGGGAATCCTGGGAAGTGTAAAGGTCTTTGACAGAAAATGCTAAATGTCTCATAAAACTAGAGTTTCCAGAGTTGCCTAGCATTGAGCAAGGGCAGTTAAATCAGTCTTAAACTAGATTATTTTTGCAGTGTGTTTTGCATCTAAGCGATATTTCAAACCTCTGTCATAACAACTATTCAACCCTTGTAGATCCAACTAGAAGATTCACAGCAAAGTCTGGCCCAAATACAACAGCCTATGGTCCTTTCTGAAGAACAAACACTGTTCATCTGGCTCTAATGGCCTCTGATGAAGTAGACTTAAATATATAAAAGCTTGTGCTACCAACGTCTTTCTCTCAGGGGCTACAATATCTCTTTGCATACTGATCAGACTAAAAAGGCTATATCTTTGAATTCTACCAGCTGGCTCTAAGAAAGCAAAGACTTCCACAATGAGAGTGCTATTGGTAAGAATATTCTAGTTTACATAGTCTCTCACCTGCTATGAGACAGTAAACACACCCTTGCTAGGCAACCTAAGAACATGAAGAACAACTTGCATGAAAAGGCATTCCTTTAGATCAGGGGTAGGCAACCTTTCCCCTTTAAGGGCCGAGGGACGTCAGCTCCCGGAATCCCAGCAGCTATTGGCCAGCATGGGACTATTGGCAAACATGGCTGAGGCTTCTGGGAGCTGAAGTCCCTCAGCCCTTAAAGGGGAAAGGTTGCCTACCCCTGCTTTAGATAATCTGAACCCAAACTACTTACAGTTTGAAAGCTCAGTGTCAGCATTTTGATTCAGAGTTAAACTTTCTCTTGCTATTACCAGGCAAATTGTGGTGAAATAAAGGACTAGCAATGGCAATTACAAGGAAAAAAAGTGTGCAATAGTTGGATGAGGCACTTTTAATTTGCAGGCAATTAACCTTCCCCATGAATCTTCAAACCACTTTAACTGATGCTGAATTATTCTGCCTCTGTTCTGTCACTGCATCCTTTCTGATAACTGATGCAATTGTGACAAGGAATTTTTTTTATTCCTTTATCTTCCTTTTTTCCTCTGTCCATTCTTTTTCTCCTTTTCTTTCTGTGTCTCCTTAGTCCTGCCTCCTCAGTTGATTCCTGAGGGATATGAAAACTAGAACCAAATGAAGGAGATATCCTGGTATAGTCATTATTATGCAAATGAACTATGGAAATGGCTATCCCTATACAAGGTTTCCCAGCAAAATGTTTGAAAGGAAAGTATCTGTGAGGATTTGCTACATATCCTGTGCATGTGCAAGGACAGAGAGACAGCAATTTGAATAACAGGAAGAAAAAGCTGGTAACAAAGAGCCCTTGTTATGAACTATTACCCCAAGCTTACCTCCAGAGATCTAGCTCTGAACAGCTGTTTCAAGCACTCTTCAGAGAAGAGCCTCTGAAGGGGCACTTAGGATGCACATATGCACCCAAAAACAAGATCTGTATCTCATTATCAAATGAACCTGAACATCCTGTCAAAAATTGAAGTGAAGAGGAATTGAGGGAGTTTTAAAAAGAGAGAAACAAAAAGGAAAAGCACCTTGGTTGGGGTGAAAGGGAGTAGAATGAATGAGGAGATTCCTCTATCTGATGGAATAGCACACACCAGTCTTCTTCACCTTCCACTCTCGTGCATACATATCAGATTTCCCCAATTTGAGTGACATAGGGGGGTTGCAGACTGACAGAAATAGTGCAAATTGAGTCCACTTTTAGGTTTAGGGTTAGGGTTAGGGAATCATGGGAACTGTATTTTATTGTGGCACCAGAGTTCTCTGACAGAGAAGGCTCAATGTCTCAGAAAAAAACCCAATTCCCATGATTTTTTAGCACTAAGCCTAACCCTAAAAGTGGACTCAATTTGCACTATTTTTGGCAGTCTGCAACCCCTAATAGACATGTCCTGTCTGTGTCTGTGTGCTGGTTTAAGGAGCTTGCTGTCTTACACTTCCCGTCATCCTGAGCATCTTCCCTTTGCTCCTTCTCCTCTGCCTAAATACGCTGTTCAAACTTTCTTCTTTTCCGACAATGCCTTCCTTCACTTCAAAGTCAAGACTGCACATTTTATTCCCTGACAAGCCTTAATAAAATCCCTCATAGTATCTCCCTCCTGTATTTTTTTAAACGCATTGCATTGGTTTGTCTATTGATTTCTTATGTATTATTTCAGTTTTATTATACAATGAGCCCTTGGTATTTACTGGGATTTCGCACCAGAACCTTTCGTGGATACCAAAATTTGTGCATGCTCAAGTCCCTTTATGTACAATGGGGTAGTAAAATGGTGTCTCTTATATAAAATGGCAAAATCAAGATTTGCTTTTTGGATTTAAAATATATATATTTTCAAGCCATGGATTGCTGGATCCATGGATGCAGAATCCACGGATAGAGAATGCAGACTGTAATACAATTCACAGTAGGTGGAGTCTTTGTCTGTGATTGTATGGTCATTCATCACTTGGACACCAACAAAAGATCCTATATTTCTGGGTTGAAAGAGAAGTTCTGTCTCTGAAAAGTGCACACCTGAGCACAGACCCTGTAATCCAAAATTTCATGCCAAGTAACAAACTGAAAACAAACTTGCTGCTGATTCTAGAGGAAGAGTAGATACCATACAGGAATGGAAGCAAGGTGACTCCAATAGTTGAAAGGAGACAGCACTTCTCTAGTTTGACTTAAAATCTGAGGGCCTTTGCAGACTGCCAGAAATAGTGCAAATTGAGTCCACTTTAAGGGTTAGGGTTAGTGCTAGGGAATCATGGAAATTGTCCCCCCCCCCCGAAACATTGAGCATTCTCTGTCAGAGAGCTCTGGTGCCATAATAAAACACAGTTCCCATGATTCCCTAACCCTAACCCTTAAAGTAGACTCCAAGCGCACTATTTCTAGCAGTCTGCAAAGGCCCTGAATTGGCAAAGATAGTGGATTCATCAAGTTAATCTCATTTTAAGGCCAGAATCACGAGATCCCAACATTTGTATTCTGAGCCAAGAAAATACAAAGTTAAATGACATCTCCATTTTGAATTGTTCCTTTTGGATCCACCAAGTGAGTTGTCATGGTGATCTTGGGTCTCTAGTAATTATGGTCCTTATTTGAAAACACTTCAGTCATTTTTAGATATACTTACCACTTCTATAATGAACCTTTTTAAACATTGGGGAGGGTGGCATGAATTTGGTATGCATATATGTTTATTTTGATTTCTGAAAATAATACAATGTAATGTATAGTTATATGAGCAGCGATCCTTTGGAAACTCTGTGTTTCTGGAATTCCTATACAGTACATGCCCAATCCTTGCATTCTTGAAGATTTTCAGACAGTACAAGTGCCTATATTAGGGTTGTCAGATCTCAGCTTCTGGCCCCGAGTCTTGAAATTTTCATGGGTCATCTTTTGGTGGGAAATGAGGGTCTAAACTTTTCATTTTTGGTGGGTTCATCTTTAGGCATGAGAAAAGTGCTGTGTAAAAATTGCCAAATCAGTACAGAAGCAGCTTGCAATAATTCACAAAGCCTAATTGATTTGTTGATGCAATACACTCTAGGGTGGAGGTTTATATACTTAATTCTCCTTCTATCCCAGTTGTTGTGGTGCCAGGGCTACTTTGCATTCACATTCTAGCTTTAAATAAGTAGGCTAGATAATTTTCCTTATCTTATCTCCCTAACTATATGAGAAAGAATAATCCCTTCATTTCACCTAAGATATTTGTTTTCATTTCCAAACAGAAAATTCCAAACCTCAAGGCCTGAGACAAGCCTGAATTGGCAACATAAGCATATATCAGAAGAAAAGCTGGCTATCTCCCTCATATATGTACATTGCACACAGAGTAAAATACCAGAAGCAGTCTAGCATTAGCAGTAATAACTACAGTGGTGCATACATAATTGGTAGCACACAAATATAGCAAAGCTATCTGTCACTGCTTTTAAGCCATGCTATAAACAAGTCTTCTGGGGACTTTGGGTAAAAGTCTAAATTGGTCCCTTTCTCTTATTAGAAACTAATATTGGGCTCCTATTCAGCCATGTCTAATTATAATGCTAAATCCTGTGAGCACAATCTAGCCAATATTAAGCACATTGATTTCAACAGGAAAGTTGAGCACAGATTAAAACCTCTCCAACTGAAATGTCTGTGCATTCAAACTGTTTATCTTTTATAGGATCATGTCTCTCAACATATAAACTTATATTTTAAATTGTTTCTTATACTATAATTTTATACTGTTTTAATCTAATGTGATTCTTAAAATTTGTAAATAGTAACTTTTTTTTTTTTGGTCTAGGACCTTAAATAAATATCCACTCCATGTTTCTCATGTTTTCGAAATGAAAACTGCATACTCATGATGGTATTACGCTGGACTACTTTTGGGGGTTGGGGACAGAAGGAAAGGTGATACAGTTGTACTACTTTTGCATGTATAATTTGTTTTAGAAAAAAGTATTGTTAGATTTTTGTTCATTTCCCACTTTTCTGAGATTCCATCTTAGCCTGGCTATGTTTTTAAATATCTATATCAAGCCACTGGGTGAGTCCATTAAGGTGGTGCCATTCAGAGTGATGGTCTGTGGATTGGTTCTGGTTTATGAGCTAGTGGTTGCCAGTCCACACTTTCCAGAAAAGAAGAGAAAAGTTGCAATTAATGAGTAAAAATATGGTGCCAGTCCTTGGCATGCTGCTGCTGACCTCCACATTAGATAGCTTATTTAGCACTGCATCAGTCCACACTTTCCAGAAAAGAAGAGAAAAGTTGCAATTAATGAGTAAAAATATGGTGCCAGTCCTTGGCATGCTCCTGCTGACCTCCACATTTGATAGATTATTTAGCACTGCATCAGTCCACACTTTCCAGAAAAGAAGAGAAAAGTTGCAATTAATGAGTAAAAATATGGTGCCAGTCCTTGGCATGCTCCTGCTGACCTCCACATTAGATAGCTTATTTAGCACTGCATCAGGGCATTTGGAGTGAATTGTCATTAGTTTGCTGGTGGCTCTTGGTTAGGGATTGATTAAAATTTTATTTCAATTCTTTTTTTTCCCCCTATAAGAATTTACAAGAATTTTTCAGATCTCTTCCTAATTCAGATGGAAAGAATTTGAGGTTAAAAGATTGTAATGTAAGAGAAAGCAAAAATTACAAGATTTGTCCATTCAGGCAAAGAGCTTTGAATGTTTAGCTCATAGAAATATGGTTTTGAATCCTTGAGTATTTAGTTATGTTTGTGCTGAATGAAGGTTGCCACATCTCCTTTTCTGGGCAAGTTCATAATTTGTAAAAGTTATATGGCAAATGCTAGGAGAAATGATGTAAATATGACTATAGCACAGATGAGTAAGAGTTTTGTTTCTGTTTAGCTTGGATAAGAATTTACCAAAATATACATATTTGTTGATATTTGGGAAAGGAGAGACTTGAGATTTTTTTTTTAAAATGAATGTGTACAAAAGGAAAACTCATAATTCCCTCCATAGCTTCACTTAGCTCTGGTTCTTTCTCTCATTTGTATCTAGTTGATCCATAAAGTGCTGACCTATTGGTAGGAACTGATAGGGGGCTGAATACTAGACCCGTGCTTTTCCTGGCTTATTAAACAGGCCAAAGGAGGACTGGTGGCAGGGGTAAGGGAAGTAATTAATGCCTCTTTACAGCAAGTCAGTGTCTCAACACACCTGAAGGAGGCTGTGATAAGATCTCTTTTGAAAAACCTTCCTGGATACTACTGTACTAGATAATTACAGGCCAACCTCCAATCTTTCATTTTTGGGCAAAGTGCTGGAGTATATGGTGGCTTCCTAACTCCAGGCATTTCTGGATGAGACAAATTATTTAGATCCATGTCAGTCTGGTTTTAGGCCAGACTGGGACAGAAACAGCTTTGGTTGCCTTAGTGCATGACTTACATAGAGAACTGGACAGGGGGAGAGTGTCCCTGTTGGTTTTGCTGGACCCTCAGTGGCTTTTGATACCATTGATCATGGTTTCCTTCTGAGACATGACTCTGGGATGGGGCTTGGAGGTACTGTTCTACAGTGGCTCTGTGCTTTCTTGGAGGGGCACTCTCAGACGGTGATGCTGGGGGTTTCCTGTTCAACTCCTTAGCTATTGGCTTGTGAAGTCCCTCAGGGCTCAGTTCTGCCCCCCTTTTAACATCTACATGAAACTGCTAGGAGAGGTTATCCAGAGTTTTGGAGTAAGGTGTCACCTGTATGCTAATGATACCCAGATCTATCACTCCTTTCCACCTAATTCCAAGGAAGCTGTTTCTGTCTGGCTGCTGTAATGGACTGGATGAGGGCAAACCAATTGAAGCTTAATCCAGACAAGACAGAGGTGCTCCTGTGTTAGGATATAAATGGGATATATAGTCAAAGGTGAAATGTAAAGATGTGTGTGTGTCTGTAATTTTTTTCACTTGAGAACAGTTTCTGGACAAGGCACAAACAATATTTAGAGAAACAGGATGAATCAACGCCAGGTGGTAACAGAGACATCAACAATGTACTTTCCCAGTGATAGAACTAATGGAACCAGACTTTGTTATGGATAACAAAGAGATATCAAATATGTAAACATCGTTAGCTTGGGAAAGTTGTTCACGTGGTGGATGATGGACAAACAAGAGGCTGGGTTAACACACATCATACTGTCATTATCCAATTAACATAAAGTTAACACCTAGAAGGTGGAGTATGGGATGGGCTTAGAAAATCCTTTGTCTAAGAATTGTTTTATTGTTCAAGATGTGAGCACGCGTGTGGATGCAGTGTTTTTAACTGCAACAAGTTGGATCCTAATGCTTTTGGGATTGTTAAAGATGTAATCTTGTATGGCTGAACTGGACAAGTTCATCACAATGGATTTTACTTAGTTGTCTTATTTTTACTTTTTTATATGCATTAATAAAGCTATGCTTTTGGACTTTATAATGTGTCTTCTTGACTGAGGAAGACAGGATGCTGGAGAAGAGAAGCTGAGCCAGTTGATGGCAAATCTACACAGTGGCTGTGGATCACAGCAGCCAGCTTGTCCTGTAGACTCTGCTGGGTGCCAAAGGGCATGCTACAACACTCATCATCCACACACCAACAAGGGTTATGGGGCCCAGTTATGGCTTTTCTGCCAGTTATGGCCTGTTTGCCAGTTTGTGGCTTGTTTTGCCAGTTATGGCTGTTTTGCCAATTTAAGACTGTTTTTGCCAGTTTGTGGCTAGTCTGGCTGAAGAGGCTTGTTTTGCCAGTCTGTGGCTGTGTCTGCCAGCTAAGACTGTTTTTGCCAGAAGAGTGGCTTGTCTGCCAGAGGTGGCTGGTCTGCCAGAGGACAAAGAGGCCAAATGTCCAGGAGGACAAAAGCCCAAGAGTCCAGATGACATGTTTGCAATGTGGCCAAGAGGCAAGTATTGCCTATCCACAACTTCAGCTGTGCCAGGACAAGGGAACCATGCTTCAGCGGTTGCTGGGAAAAGCAGAGGTGGCTTCAAATATTGTTCAGATGTAAGTAAAAGTAAAAGTTTACTGCTTTTGGCAGAGTGCAGAACTCTTTAAAGACAGGTTGTCTGAGGTCTCCACTCTTTAAACAGTAAGATACAGGAAAGAAAAACAAAGCCTGAGAATGCTGAGAATACTGCGGGTTCAATGCAGTGAAATTTTTGTTTTTGTTCAAGCTGCAAAAGACTCTGTTAAAGGCCATTTTGTTTGATATGAAAGCAGCTGGGGCTTGAGTCACAGAATACATGTTGCAATGTATACAGTTTAAAATGCAGCATGATTGCTGGACACAGGCAGTTGCCTAAGCCAAGAGAACTCATTCTGTTAACCCTCTCTGAGTTACAGTTAAAGTTTTGGGAGAGGATGTTTCTTCAGCCAAAGGTTTTGGGAACTGAAGAAAGAATGAATGATTTCTACACAACTTTGTCAGAAATGCTGTGGTCAAAGGACTTTACAGTTCTTGGAGGAAAATACAAAAATCCCTGGTGGGGGTAAAATATTACACAGTGGTCAATGCTGTGTAGAGCTGTAGCAGGTTTACAAATGCCTGAAGTTCAAAGGCTGCAACGGTGTTGCTAAATGCCAAAAGTTTTGCTAGAGGCCTGAGGTTCCAAAAGATGGGAATCTGTTAAGCCAAGCGGTTTGCTTGAAGAGGCCAGAAAATGCCAAAAGAAGCAGTTTGCTTGAAAAAGCCAAAATATAGGCTTGGGAGAAAGCCTGGGACAGCATCTTGAGGTCAAGATATGCGTCCTGAAAAAAAAAAAAAAGACAGCTGATGCACGGAGTGCGAATCGATGTTTTTACTGCCGGCAAAACAAGAGTTTTAAAAATGACAATGCAAAGATGTTTGCTACAATCAACAATCTATCTACAACCCAGAGACATTGGGAGAAACAGAGAAGCTACAAGCTGTTTTACAGAGCTGTGACTGTGACTCAAACAGGTGAAACCTGAGGACAAGAGTCTATATATTCTGGGACATATGTTGCAGTTTTGCTGAAAAATAAAAAAAAATCCTCCAATCTTAAAGATGTTTATCTAGCTGATGGAGGGGTAAGAGATGTTAAAAGAAATTGAAAAATGTCTACATGCCAAGTTTTAGTGAAAAAAACTTTGAAAATGTTTTATGTATACGTGTTTTACAAAAGGTGTTTAGTTGGTGTGCCACTGAGTTTTGTGGGGAAAAATATATAAAATCACCCCGGATGGGGAGGTGTATACAAAAGCTATAAGAGGGAAAAAATATGTGTTTTATACAAAGTGCGACAAATGCTAAATGTGCAGGTGTAGAAAATGAATCATTACATTCTGGTTATGCACATCAAATATAGAATCCTAGAAAACATAAGATTTAAAAGCTTGATTAAGCTGGTGGGATATAGGTCCTGAATTTTTAAAAATGTTTTATTATATAAATGATTTGGGAGATGTTTGGTTTGCCACAGAATAAAAAGTCAAGGTTTTTCCTGTGACAAAACCAGAACAAGTGAATTGCAAAAATGACCTGTTGAGGTTGCTGTTAAACAAAAGAGACAAATGTGTGTTACTGAGTGACAACAATTATTTTTTTAATGATTATAGATAGATTTTCCAGAGTTTTTATATGTCAGAGTTTTAAGACAGAGATGTGATATAATTGAAAGTTTTTAACAATGAAAAAAAAATTAATTACAAAGGGTCTTTGCTCACAGACCAGAGAGAAAAAAAAAATTTTGGCTCACAGTTTGAGAAACTGGCTGAGAGAAAAAATCCAACATTGTTACACATGTTATGTGGGGATCCACTGAATTTAAAATATTTAACAGGTTTTAGACAATATACAAAGATATATGTGCTAGCATGTTTTTTTTTTAAAAAAATTAAACCAAAGTGTCAAGATGGTGTTATAAAATATTCAAAAAATAACAGTTGGAGATTTCACCTTGATGGTGGGAAAAAGTTTTAATGTTTTAAAAAAATAACAATTGTGAAAAACATTCAAGTTTTGATTGGGAGTTCCTGCATGGCAGGGGGTTAGACTAGATGCCCTTATGGTCTCTTCCAACTTTATGATTTTAAGTTGAAAAAAAAAAGATACATTCAAACAAGAGGTTTTACTAAAGATAAGACAGTTAAAGATCCAAGTGCCAAGAAATGGAGGGGCACACAACACACAAAAGATAGACAAACATTAATCTTTTGAAAGTGAAGAAAACACTTTAGGTCAGACAATACAGATAAGATTATCAAGAAATAGAATGAAATAAAAGACAACAACAAAGGACACACAAGTCCAGAAATGATACATGTTATGTCAAAGAAAATTAATAGAGAGTGAAAACAACACACAAGTTTATTATACAAAGGACAAGAGTTTATACAGAAGTGGCTGGTGAGCCAGAGAGTTTCAAAGAGAGTTTTAAGGAGTTTCAGACAGTGTTAAGGAGTTTCAGGGAGTTTCAGAGGTTTTAAAAGTTTTTTTTTTCTGTTGAAAAACATGAAAATGATACACTGCAGTGCAGCAAAAAGTTTAAGTGTTTAAAATTGACAAAGAGGTGTTTAAAATGTGGTTGATAGACCTAAAAACAAAAATCACAAGATAAATGGATATATAAAATAAAAGATGCCTGATGGCAAATGAAAATGCAAAGCTAGGTTAATAACAAAAGGATTTGTTCAACAAAGGTTTTGATTTTTGAGATTTTATTTTTAAAATTGCTAGACTACATATGGTTTAGTGAGTCAACATAAAAGGATTAAAAAAGTGTGATTTACAAAGTACAGAGGTGGTGACAAGTTTAAAGTCAATAGGTTTTGTTTAGAATAAAGTTATAAGAGGTTTTAAATATCCAAATACATAAAAAAGGCTTTGTAAAGGTTTGATGTTTATAGTTGACAATAATAGATTATAATTTTGTTGTTATAGGTGTTTAAGAAAACAATTGTTTTAAGATAATAAATTAGACAACAATAGAACATTTAATAAGTTTTTTTTTAAAAAAATAGAGGCTTGTGATTTAAAATAGCCACATTAAAATAAGAGTGTTTTATAGATAGTTCATTTGCTTTAAAGTTATGTGATATGATGGTCAGTTTAAAGATTGTTGTTTAAATATAGACAAGCTTAAGTGTTGATAGATTAAAAATAAAGATATATAGTTATAAGTGTTGATAGAGTTTTAAGTGCTGATAAGACAAATATATATAACATTAAATGAGATAAAATAGATTAAACAGTTATAAGATTTAAATTGTGAGTTGTCAGTTGTGATATGTAGAGATTCACAGACATACATTTTTATGACAAAAGCAAAGGTGTTAAAAATGTTAAAAATATAGGTCAAGATACGTTAGAGTTTTATAACAAAATGCTAGGGAGAGCTGGTTTAAAAATAAAATTATGTGTCTAAAGTTTAAAGCCAAGACACAACACTATAGATATATTAACAAAGGGTTTTAGAGATAAAACAACATTTAACAATTATTATAACAGGTTGAGGTGTTACTTTAGATATATAGAGTCAAACATTGTGCTTAGATGGTTTTAATAACAACAACAAAATAATTCTCACACATCTATACATTTCAGGAGGGGATTGTTAGGATATGAATGGGATATATAGTCAAAGGTGAAATGTAAAGATGTGTGTGTGTCTGTAATTTTTTCCACTTGAGAACAGTTTCTGGACAAGGCACAAACAATATTTAGAGAAACAGGATGAATCAACGCCAGGTGGTAACAGAGACATCAACAATGTACTTTCCCAGTGATAGAACTAATGGAACCAGACTTTGTTATGGATAACAAAGAGATATCAAATATGTAAACATCGTTAGCTTGGGAAAGTTGCTCACGTGGTGGATGATGGACAAACAAGAGGCTGGGTTAACACACATCATACTGTCATTATCCAATTAACATAAAGTTAACACCTAGAAGGTGGAGTATGGGATGGGCTTAGAAAATCCTTTGTCTAAGAATTGTTTTATTGTTCAAGATGTGAGCACGCGTGTGGATGCAGTGTTTTTAACTGCAACAAGTTGGATCCTAATGCTTTTGGGATTGTTAAAGATATAATCTTGTATGGCTGAACTGGACAAGTTCATCACAATGGATTTTACTTAGTTGTCTTATTTTTACTTTTTTATATGCATTAATAAACCTATGCTTTTGGACTTTATAATGTGTCTTCTTGACTGAGAAAGACAGGATGCTGGAGAAGAAAAGCTGAGCCAGTTGATGGCAAATCTACACAGTGGCTGTGGATCACAGCAGCCAGCTTGTCCTGTAGACTCTGCTGGGTGCCAAAGGACATACTACAACACTCATCATCCACACACCAACATCCTGATCAGTCAAAAGACAGATCGGGCAATAGGGTTAGACAGGGTTACACTCTCCCTGAAAACTCAGGTTTGTAGTTTGGGGGTACTTCTAGATTCAGCACTGAGCCTGGAAGCCCAAGTATTGGCGGTGACCAGGAGTTCTTTCACACAGTTAAAACATGTGCACCACCTGTGCCTGTTTCTGGAGAAGTCAGATCTTGCCACGGTGGTACATGTCTTGGTTACATTCCGTCTGAATTACTGTAATGCACTCTACGTGGGGCTGCCTTTGAAAAGTGCTCAGAAACTTCAGCTGGTCCAAAGAGTTGCAGCAAGAATGTTAACTGGAGCTGGCTACAGGGAACATACTACTCCCTTGTTGCAACAGCTCCATTGGCTGCTAGTCCATTTCCGGGCACAATTCAAAGTGCTGGTTTTGACCTATAAAGCCCTATACAGCTTGGGTCAGGCTATTTGAAGGACCCTATCTCCCTGTACGAGCTCCCCAGAGCACTGAGATCATCCAGAGAAGCCCTTCTCTCTGTTCCACCACCCTGTCGGGTATGTTTGGTGGAAACAAGAGAGAGGGCCTTCTCTGTGGGTGCTCCCAACCTCTGGAACTCCCTCCCTAGGTAGGCCAGGATGGCTCCATCTTTGCTTTCTTTTCAATGGCAGATAAGAACATTTTTATGTTGCCAGGCCTTCACACCAATGTCAGTGCTGTTTGTTGTTGTTGTTGTTATTGTTGTTGTTGTTTTGAAGAGTTTTATTTTTTTAATTTTAATAATGTCATATTTTTGTTTTAATTGTTTAATTGTTTTTTAAACTTTGTATTATAATGTTTTATATTGTTTTAATTTAGACTGTTTTAATTTGTTAGCTGCCTTGAGTCCCTGTACTGGGAGGCAGGCAGGATATAAATAAACAGAAGAAGAAGAAGAAAAAGAAAAAGAAGTCATAGAACTTGGGTAGGTGGTTGTTTAGACTCCTGTTCTTCTGGGAGTAAGAAGTCTGTCACTGTTATTTCCTCTCCTTCCACCAACACATGGGGAATTGTCTCTTGTTATTCTGTATCTTTAACTATGCCCAAATCATTGTATTGCTGCTGTGGAGGCAGTATATTTGCCTCCTGTCATCATTGTGAACAGCACTGAGAGGTTTTTGTTCAACCTCCACTTGTGTTGGGGATTGTACAAGGATCCATCTTAGCCCCCACACTGGGGGGGGGAGGATTTTGTAACTTTTAGTTCCAAAAATATTTTTTTCCGGGCTCTACAAATAACTTTTTATTTCTTGTAGTGTGTGTGCTGCATTTTAATAAAATACAACAGCCTCTCCTATCCTTCAGTTCTTATGCATGGAAATGGGTGAGAAGCTTGTTTCCAGTTAAGGTTTCATTCCTCTCTGAAAGGGAACATACTTGGTATTAAACCTTGACCAGCTATAGTTATCAGGATCTCGAGTGGACTCTGTGGCACAGAGTTTATTTTACTGTCTTCATTTCATTTGCTAGCAGTGATCATTCCTGGGCAGGGATAGTTAGATCAGAAGCTTCAATTAGTGGAGACAAAATTCCTACTGGCGGGCCTAGCTGGAATTATAGTACACTGTTTTGAAGGAACTGCACTAGTTGCCTGTTCACTTCCAGGTGCTGATCCTTGAGATGCTGGTGCTTGTTTTTAAAGCAGTGGACCACTCAGCACCAAAATATCTGAAAGGACATTTCTCTATTTATCAGGAAAGGGCAAACTCTGGGAGACTGTGGGCTATTTTTCTATCCAATGTCCTTGTAGACTGCACCAGATATCCCAAGTGAATGAGAAAGTTTTTTAAAAAACCCACTTCCACCAAAGATTCAGTGGTCATAAAAATGTATTTATTCTTATCTATGTTGCATATCAGAGCTGCATAACTGTGTTGAGATGGAGGCCAGTTCTCTGCCCTGGGACACCACTCCAATATATTTTATGCAAACTGGAAGTGATTCTGGCTTCAGTTTAAGATCACATTCAGCTGTTTTCCTGGTTTGGAAAGGTGGAAGTCATGAGGAGCAAATTTGCCCAAACAATTGTATTCAGGTGCATACTGGAAGATTTTCAGATGACTTATTTGTTTCTGCCCATATTAATTTTGAAGGGGGGTGAGAGCTTTGTGGTGTCCTGGAGATACTGAGCAACCAAAAAGGTGGTTGAAGGCTACATTTGGTCCAACTTGTTTTATATCTTCCAGTATCTTGAGATTTTCAGAGAAGGCTCTTTATATTCTGAAGGCAGATAACTCTCAGAACTTTTCATGAAGAAGTGGGCAGAAGATGGATCAGAACCCCTTGATACATCTCTCTGTGATCTGAAAGAGATTGGCAGGGATTATTGTCTCCTAATAATTTAACAACAGGAACAACATGACTCATTTTCCTCACTGTAAATTATGCTACTCAGGCTACATATTCACTGCAGAAATAATGCAATTTGACACCGTTTTGACCTCCATGGCTCAATGCTTATGTTATTCTGGGATTTGAGGTTTTAACATTCTCTGTCAAAGAGTTCAGCTGCTGCAACTAACTATAGATCCCAGGATCCTATAGCAGGATCCATGGCAGTTAAAATGGTGTTAAATTATTTTATTTATTATTTATTTGTTTTATTTTATTTATTATTATTTATTTTATTTATGATTCATTTATTTTATGCATTATTTCTGCAGTGTAGATGCAGCCTCAGATAATGAAAACTTTTTGTAACCCCAAATGGAATTCTGTATAGAAAGTCCATGAACTTGATTCACATTTTTGTACTCAGAACAAATCTCTGGGCTCAAAATTTATTCATTGTCAGTAGTGAATGATACGGCAATTGCTGCAAGTGTGGGTCAAGATAGTATTTGAACAGCAGAGTTTGAATTCCTGTTTTGCCATGAAAACCCACTGGGTGACCTTGAGTAAGTCACACTCTTCAGCCTTAGTGGATGGAAATGGCAAACTCACTCTGAAGAAACCTGCCAAGAAAACCCTATGGCCTCAGGGTCACCATAAATCAGAAACAAATTGAAGGCACACAACACACACACACAACTTTTAAAATAGACTCTGATGTGGATCTCAGTTTTAGGGGAAAAAAGTTTAAGTAGATCTTGTAAGCCTAAAGTCTATCCAGCTCTGCCTTAAGGAGAGAAAGTACAAGCTTGGGAAAAGGAAGAACAATCCCTGTTGTCTTTTGCCACCACTTCACATCTTTAGAAGGCTTTCTAAACACAATAGAAAAATAAAGTAGGCAGCCTAGGGAGGTTGTAGGATATGCTTCTTTTGGCAGTTCGAAGAGAAGACTGACCAGGTATCTGTCTCTGATTGCTAAAAACCAAACTGCCCTGCCTCTTGGCAAAGGATTTCAGTGACTGATATAAAAGTTTGCTCCAAGAAGATGTTTCCATTGTGAGCACAGATCCAGCATTTATCTTTTAAAACAGCACCCCAATGATAACTTTTCCCTTTGCCTTATTCATGCTAAAACATAAATTTTAACCAGCAGCATGACTCTTCACAAAAACAATGTCAGGCATGCCATGATGGCCATTAAAAGGTTATTCTGACAGCAAGTGGCATACAGCTTCCCAATTCCACTCTTGCACTCTGTCCAATCTGATAGGAGAAGCCACTTGCAGGAAGGTAACAGGTTTGTCAGATGGAAGTAAAGCCCTTCCTGTTTGCTTTCCGAATGCTATTGAGAGCCAGACTTTTTGAAATATTATCATGATGCCCTGTGTGATGGTAATTTAAGCTTCAAGATGTGAAAGGCTGACATGCACAGTTTGTACGTAAGTGGGTTCAGTTGAGCATACCTCATTGCCAACAATTTTCCCCCAGACTAATATTTGACACAGAGTGAATTCAAATGAGTTTTATGCACATTCTTTTGATTAACAGAAAATGGCAGAGTGTAGGAGACTGAAACAGTCCGTGCTTTGCTTGATTAATTAATAAGGGACTCTCTTTTCCCAGCTTCAACTCATTATGCTAATGAAGTGTCATCAATTAAGGCTTTCCCCTGATTATTGAATCTGTCAAGGAGTGTTCAGTTTAAAAACTGCATTCCTTTGCTATCTTACTCTTTGTGGAATTGTACTGCAGCTTTCTTTTACAGATACACACACACACACACACACACACTGTTCCTTACATTAGCTACTGTTTGTTCTACTTTCTCATTATTGTAGCTTGTGTCTGACCTTGAGCTGGTTGAATGTGGAATGATATAGCAAAATGATACAGCAATTGCTACAAGTGTGGGTCAAGATAGTGTTTGAACAGAAAGATAAATTGTATTCTTCATCCCCAATTTGTTGATAATTATTAATGGCCAAGCTGAAGATAAACTTAAGGACAGCATGTAACTTATAAGAAAAGAAATCCAATGCTGTGCTACTACAACAGGCAGCTATGGTAGATTAGCTGCTGGTGAGAATGATGTTTTAACTCTTCAGACACTGTCTGGCAAGATAAGGTACCAGAATATACTTCCAGCTACAGCTAAAGTTATGATGCTGCACACATGTTGCAATGGGAATAAGAAATAGTTTTAAGAAAAGAAAAAAAGAAAAATGACATCACAAGACTTCAGTATTGTTTTTTGAGGAATTATTTGTATATTTGTGTGTGCGAGTCTGTGTGTATATATAGTCTTTCTTCAAGGATCTTAGTAATTTCAGAGAATTTGGCCAAGGAAAGTGAGGAACAAGGAATTTGTCCTTAGGACAAGGAAATTCTGTGATTTTTCAGTGCTCTTCACCTAAATGTCAATGCCAGACATGAGTTGGTGAAATAAGACCACAACTGTACTAATTGCAGGAATATGCAACATTGCAGCCAGTGTGACATGTAGTTATGAATTTGTATGTGGAACCTGATTAAACCAGATCTCTCAGTTAAAGACTTCTGTCCTCAAAAGCAAATGTATAGACCCTGCATTTCTTCCTAGTCTGATGCAATGAAGGATTCAAAAGGTTTCAAGAGATTCCTAGGTGGCACAGGTTCGCATTCTTTCCTGTTTCCAGCACAAACAGACTTCACATTTCCCCTCAACCTGTTTACCAGTGATTGGGAAATGTGTGAACTATTTCAACATATGGCACCACCATAAGCCTTTTAACAGAATTAATTGAAATTAAGCATCCACAAACCACCAGTTGTGATATATAAGCAACAGTCAACCAATTAGATGGATAGTACATTGAAGTCAACAGGTTCCAGTGTTATATAAAATTGGGTAGGTAAAAAAAAAAGAAAGAAAGAAAGAAAGAAAGAAGGGAAGGGAAGGGAAAGGAAGGGAAGGGAAGGGAAGGGAAGGGAGAAATCTGTTTCAGCATCTGAACATACAAAAAAATCCTATTCAGCCTTCCAAAACCAATTGGAAATTTCCATACTATATACTGGCAGTTGGGTAAGTGAGGAGCAGCAACAGCAAATAGACCTTAGTCAAGGCTATGGTATCATAAATAACCTAGTACATCCCTGTCTGATCCCAGCACACACAAAACAACCTTGTGTGGCATCTGGCCAATGGCTTGGGAAGGGCAAAACCTCTTCCATCATATGGCCTGGGGAGTGCACTTGTCTTTGCATAGTTAATTGTATAAGCAAGCTTTGAGGAACTGAACTTTGGAATTTTCTAAAGAAGCAAAAATATGTATATATTATGCCTTTCACCTTACTGGAGCTAAACTAACTGTAATAAATGCCTATTATTTTAGTTGCTGAAGTTACTATAAAATGTTAGTTATCCGCTTCTCCTGGTACAGTACACATATATTTCACTTTGTGATTGACTGACAGAAATATAAGTCACCTTCAGCATCAAAAACTCTTATACAGCAAAGCAGCATAGGTTCTAGCTGCACTTTCAAGCTTTTTTGAACTATTTCTTTTACTTCAAAGTCTCCATTCTATCACAAAGTACAGCAAACATGTAAGAATAAGTCACAGTTGGAGGGTAAGTATGGGCCTAGTGGCTCTCATTCAAGTAACAGTCTTTTTAGGTGGGGTTAAGTACCAGTACAATATTTCTTTGAGAGTGTCCTCCTTTATTCTAGGAGTAAGTCACTGAAATTGAAAAATCTGTAGTTTGAAAATGTTTCCTTAGTACTGGAGGCTCAATCCAATACTGAACCCCTGCTACAAAGGATTTCAGTGATGCCAGTATATTTTCTCTCTAACCTCATAGATGACATTAGATACCCAAATAGAAGCAAATGATAAATTACATGGGACCATTTAGATAAAGATAGCCAAGAGAGATTAATTATATCATGATATAATTCATGATATAATTTTACCAGTCATTGTACCAGACATATTAGAGATCATATATATTATATCATGATCTCTAATATATCTAATATATCTGAAACAATGGAGTTCCGGTCTATCACTAGTAGCTTGAATCAGGACAATGATTTCATATCACATAGCCTGAATCCTATTGATAATCCCAACTAGAGTAGACCAGTTAAATCAATTGCTGAATCAAAACTTATATAGATGACATTAATTCAATGGGTCTACTCTCGATAGGCCTAACAATATATTAATTAGCTTTTCTGGAGGCAGAATATGTGTATTGTGTATAGTGAACAGCTAATGTTAATAATGCAATTGCCACTGTCAATAATTTCTGAATTTAATTTTCCTCTGACTTTACTGACTACAGTGTCCCACTCCATCACCATTAAGTGTGATGTACATATATCTGAACCTCTAAGGATTATACTCCATGCATCTAAGGAAATGGACTGTTTTCCTGCAACAGAATAGCATGCTTAAGGACTAAGGGAGTTGCTGTCACTAAGGAGTAGAGAATAGTGGGCAGGATAGACATTGGACCCAAAACAAGGGATGAACCTGTTTACTTGTGTTCTTATAGGACAAAACAAAAAATAAAAGCATTTTAAAGAAATAATTTATTCTTGACCATGACAAGATTTTTTGAAATAGGATGGCATCCAAAAGGTGTACAATTTGATATATCTATCTACAGATTTCAGGCAGATGTAGGAATATTTGAAAAGCTATAAACTCTGAAACCAAGTCTCTGACACATCAAGATTTAATCTTGCCACCCTTTCTCCTTCTATTTTTTCTTCCTAGTTCAAAAATGCATTTTAAATTTCTTTTATATCCTTTACATATTATAATGATAATGTGGATAGGACTGTCCCTTAGATTTGATGATTTATGTGATGTAAATGTAGATGTAGCAGAGATCAGGATACTGGCTCACCGATCCTGGAATGCTTCCTTTCATCAGCCATCCTGGAAAAGCTGTTCCCTACATTCTCCCAGCAGCTTCAGTTTTTCATGAAGACACAACAGTAATTCCAAAATAAAGCTTTTATTGTTGCATAATAAAAAAATAGAAAATAACTAGGTACAATCCATCTTTCAGGTGATAGAAACACAGGATCACAACTTGTTGTTAAGTTGAAAAGAAAGGCAAATTCTAACAAAGAGAACAAAGGAGCCCTTGACCCAACCCATAACTCCACCTCCTGGATGGCAACCTACATAGTGATAGGATGATTAGCTTTATCCCAGCCCCTAGACCTGCCCCTAGCTGTGTATCACTCTCTATGTGACCAGGTTCCCATGCAAACCAGATGAGATCATTTGTTTACCTTCCAGCATCCTGCTTTCCCAGGCTCAATGTCCTTCTTAATTCTGTTCAGTGTGAGATTGTTTTGGTTTCAAACCACCTGCAGGCTGAATCCTCTTTGTTTGCTTAGAAACTTTTCTCAAAAGAGATTTTTCACACATCTGTGCATTTCCACTTTGACTGCATATCCCATTCATATTCCATTTCATTTCAAGTCTTTGGATAAAGGCAAGTGTCTGGCTCTTTCTGTCAGTTTTCATGAAAGTCAGAATTTTAAAGTTTACCAATTTGGGATTACAACTGAACATTTCAGTATGCAACTTTGTTATAAAACAAAAATAAATCAAAAGGACATAGGTGATTTGAATTCCCTTCCACTGGTTCAGAAATGGAACTAGTTGCCTAGAGAGGTGGTGAGGTCTCCTTCTCTAAATGTCTTCAGACAGAGTCTGGACAGTTACCAGCTAGAGACACCTTAGCTGGAGATCTTGCACTGATCAGGAAGTTGAACTATTGAAAGCTCTTTTTTCAAATTAATAAAATACAATATCCAGCATAATCCATCCTTATTATCAATGGGACATATCAACAACAACCAATCATAAATGACCTAGCACATTATCAATGGGACATAACAACAACAACCAAACATAAAGGAAGTAAAATGTCAACAGAGAAAGAAAAACCTCCAGACTCTTAGATAGATAGATCTGATTAGATAGATAGATCTGATTAGCAGCTCTAATATGTCAGAGCTGAGAAAGTTATCTTTTAAATGCAATTCATTCCTGTTGTTCATGACAGTGTTTTGAAAGTAGCATATTGAAAATACTCATTGCAATGTTAAGAAAGTAATTCACTTATTCTGTTGCTTGTTACTTTTCTATAACTTCTCACCCCTTTAAAAAAGCATCCTTAGGCCTGAAAAGAAGATAGCTTCTGTCATTCATAGGGTTGGCATAAGTTGGAGTCGACTTGTCAGCAATTAACAAAAACACATGGGGAAAGAATACTTGCTGATATCAATGTCTAGAAAAGCTCTCACTACTGAGTTTATCACATGGGGAGCCCCGTGCAAAATTGCTCTTTAAAGTGAAAAAAAGCCGCAAAAGCAGAAGTTTTTAATGAACGGGATTTCTCCCATTCTGCCCTGTGTGAAATGTGAAAGCACTGTTAAAAGGAGGTTAACCCAAATGAAAACCCCTCATTTTTACTTTTGGGTTTTTCCGAAAGTAAAAAAGTGTAAATGGGTGGGTTTCGTTCGGATTAACCTCCTTTTAACATCAATTTAACAGTGACGTTGTGTGAAATCATGACCACTTTTGCGGTTTATTTCTAATTTAAAGCCCTGTTTTCACATAGGATTTCCCCCATGTGATAAACTTCTAAATGAGAACAGATTCTCTGATCATTGTTTTTTAAACTTTGTCTTTTTTTTAAAAAATCTAAGAAATCTAAGAAATATAGCAATAATCACTTCCCATTATCCCTGCTGAATACTTAATACTACAACAAAGAAAAGAAAGAAAAAAATGATTAAAAATAGTTCTTGTCCAGATTTTCCACTATTGTATAAATTATCACATTATTGCGATATTATAAAGTGATATTATAATTATCACATCATGATAACAGAGTCTGTAATATGATGTAACAGCCTAAATTATTAAAATTAATCCTCCCCTTCAAACTGCACTTACTTTTTGCCATTCTATCCTATATTTATCTGGAATGCTAGTATCTCTGTTTTTATAACATATTGAATAAATGAGTACTAATTTCAGATGCATGTGGTTTAACTTTTACTTTATTTGATAAAATATTATGGGGCACTTTTTTCACAATAACTATAAATCATGGGCAAGGCCTTGCATCAGAACTGTAAATTTATGATGAAATTGACACGAGACATAGGTGTTGTATTGCATATCAGGATGTTCTGTACAGTGCTCTGTAGTCCTATGGGAGGTCCCATTTTGCAATAGGAAAACTATGCTTATTGTTCAAGGGAACATATAGCGTGATCATACCCATTATACAATGGGACTCTGCAAGAAAGCCCTCCTTTGAAGATACACACCATAATACACACCCTGGCCTATATAAGCAGATGCTGCCAGTTTGGGCTCCTATGTTGTTCTGGACCCCAGTCATGGCTGCCATTTCAGTGGACTGGAAGTTACATTTTCTCATTTTTGTTTTTTAAAATTTTATTTTTATAAAAACAAAGTTTTCCAAAATAATAGCATATAAAACAATAATAACATATATGAACATTCTAAAGTTATAGATTCATTAATATCTAAAAAACATAAACAACATCCTACAGTACCAGCAACAACAACAACCAAACATTCAGTTGATGTTTTTAGAAAAAATTAAATAAGAAGTTATTTTGGTGGGGGACTCCAAATCATTTGCAAATGTCTTTGCAATTAATGAGCTGCATGTTTACAGTGGTTAGAAGATTGGGTGAGACTTGAAAATGATAGAATGTTAGATTTAGAGAGTATGAGAATGAGATACGGATTTCACACCTTTTTATGGTTTGACAAATTAAAAAGAGAATAAAGACTTTTCACATCACTTTCTTAGGAATGCGCTATTTAAAACATGGAAGAGAATTAAAAACCAATTTTATAAACAAATTCCTAACTGGACATCACCACAAAAGGCTATTTTAAAGAGATCTAAAAATGAAGGAATACCATGGTTATCTTATAAAGAATTAATTCATTGGGAAGGAACAGAAAAAGGCAGCTTTAAAACAATGGAACAACTGGAAAAAGAAATAAAGAGGAATTGGTTTTTATATAATCAATTAAAAGATAGATTTAATTTAGATAAAAGGAGTGTTGGAATTACAAATGAAAAAAATGAAATAGATGTAATTTTTTGGGCCAGAAAAAAAGGGCATATTGCCAGATACTATAAAATTTTAAGAGAAAGAGATCTTGAACAAGAAAAAATTAAGCATTCAATGATAAGATGGGTACAAGATATTGGTAAACCTATAGAGTTAGAAAGATGGGGAAAAGCTTGGAGGGACACCAATTTTTTTACATGTTGTCAAGACTATAAAGAAAATCATATTAAAATGGTTTATAGATGGTACCTGTCTCAAAAAAAAGTAATAAATTATATAAGACAGGTAGAAATAATTGTTGGAAGTGTGGCAACAAAGATGGACCTTTTTTCCACCTTTGGTGGGAATGTAAAGAAGCCCAAGATTATTGGAAGAGAATACAGAAACTTATATCTGGAATATTAGAATTAAATATCTCATTTGATCCAACCCTTTTCTTATTAAATATGATTAGTGGATTAGATATAAAGTGTGAGGAGAAGAAATATAGACGTATTTTGCTGTATATGATTTCAGTAGCTAGAATTCTTTATGCGAAAGAATGGAAGCAAGCAAGAACTCCAAGTAATAGAGAATGGAAAGAAAAAATGTGGGAAGAATGGAACTTGGTATATTAACAGCCTTAATAAATGGAAAAAATGCCTTCTTCCACTAGTTGTTCTTGGCTCTTGAATACCAGAGTATTGTTTGTCTGTGAAGCATACACTAATTCTTTATATGAACACCATTTTCCGTCCCTTACATTTTCTCTGCTATAAAACGCTTCGTGTATACTTGCCCAGATTGGTACTAATTTAGGATGGTTTCTCTACAGACAGTTTAGGGAGAGATTTGTTATGGATATTAAGACAACTGGTATAAGGTCAGGAAAAACTAATTTCGAAGAACAGTTATTCCTAGACAATATATATAAAATAGCCCTTTTTTACAGAGTGCTATTGGATTTGGATGTGGAGGAAGAAATTGTAAAGGAACAAATGATCAAATGGGCGCAAGACCTGAAGCAAAATATTAAATATTAAACTAGAACAATGGGAGAAGGTCTGGAGAAAAACATTGAATCATACAACATGTTATAATTTAAAGGAAAACTACTATAAGATGTTATACAAGTGGCACCCGACCCCTGATAAATTAGCAAAAATATATAAAGGATATGCCAACAAATGCTGGAAATGTAAAAAAGAAGTTGGTACATACTGCCACATATGGTGGAACTGTAAAGAGGTTAAATTTTTTTGGCATAAAATACATAGAATAATAGAAGAGATTTTACAGATACAATTTGATATTGACCCGAAATTATATTTGTTAAATATATGTGAAGATGAAGCTATAGACCGTAAATATGGGAAACTTTTATTTTACATGGTAACATGTGCTAGGCTGGTATTTGCGGCTTGATGGAAAAAGGGAGAGCTCCCATCCTCACAAGATTGACTAAACAAATTAATAGAGATTATGGAAATGGATAAATTAACCAATCTGTTAAGAGGCCAAGAATGGGAAATAAGTAAAGAAATTTGGAATCCTGTTTTTGAATATTTGCAAAAAGAAAAAAGAAGTGGTTAAGGACTATAGTTAGATAGATAAATTGGTGGAAAGCAGATTAAGGGGATTTAATGTAGAGAAGTATATAAAAATGATTTTTTTTCCTCTTAATGTAGAGAAAACAGAGAAAGAGTGAATATAAACATGGATAAAAAATGACTTGATAGGAATTCAGGAAGTCATTTGTGTTATGTAAGTTACGTTATGTTATGTCATTGTTTAATGTATGTATTGGATGTATGTATTGTGATATATATGTTTTTTAGTCTATTAATTAATAAAATTTATTTAAAAATAAATGAAAAAAATAGAGGAAGATGTAGAAGATGACTGGTTGTGCTTTAAAGAATATTGGGATAAGAAAAACAAAAAACAATAATTATATGTTACTATAATTATCAATATCATGATATAGAAGATGACAGGAAATAATATTGGGAAGAACAGAAATTATTATGAATTTATGTTAATTTAAATTATTACTTTGGTCTATTTGTAATTGTTTAAAAGTATTTAGTACTGATTAAGAAGGGAAAACATTAAATTTTATTTTTACCAAAGAAAGGGTAGATATTTATTAAGGAAGTCAATTTACTTTTCATATGAATTGAACAACAATCTAAATCAGGGGTAGGCAACCTTTCCCCTTTAAGGGCCGAGGGACTTCAGCTCCCAGAAGCCTCAGCCATGTTGGCCAATAGTCCCATGTTGGCCAATAGCTCCTGGGATTCTGGGAACTGAAGTCCCTCGGCCCTTAAAGGGGAAAGGTTGCCTACCCCTGATCTAAATGAACGACGTAATTGTAATTGTTTATGTTGTTAGTCATGTATGTAGGTTTGTAAGATATCATAAATATCTATGTATTTGTATGTATGTATGTAAGTATAGAGTGTGTGAGTATGTAACGATGTTACATATGTTATATGTAAGTATCTTTATGTGTATGTTTTAATAATAAAAAAATTAAAAAATAAATGATGTGTTTTTTCCCCAGTCCTTCAGCCCCTTCACAGAAGTAAAAATGCTCTATGCTTTAGTAAACTATTTCAGGCTCCCTCTAATCTTTCTGTTTAGAGAACATTTCTAATGTTGTGAATTGTTCATAATCTTTCCATTGTTAATTCTTCATCTCTCATCAAACACCAGAACAATTCAGCAAAAGGTTTTTACTTGAGGTTATTTGCAAGTGAAAATATTGAATGTTTTGTTGACTAAATGCTCTTTGACTCAATTGTGTAGAAAGTATGGAGAGAATACAGGTGAGACTTGTGGAATGAGGAAATTGTGACAATGCATGAATATCAAAGCCACCTTTTATACATAATCATATAAAGTTGTTTTGCAAAGGATGCTGGATTTTTGTGAAAACCCAATGTACAAAAATTGGCCTTAACCCAAAATAGCACAGTAAAAGAACAGCATGACTCTCCACCTGTTCCCACTAACCCCATAGCCTGTTGTCATGAAAACAGAATGCTGTGTATAAGCGTGATATTGTTTAGAGGTTTCCCTTAGGCAAAAAATGTGTGTGCACAAACTGAAATCATAGCTAAATATACGATTCATGATTCCGCCTTCTAAATGGACTACAGATACACATGTACAACTGAAGAGTAGTGCTGCTATATTGGGGGAATCATCTTTATGATGGTATGTCAGTTCAGTATTTGAGTGTGTTCTCCATCTGCAGTCTAAATCTGTGCATCAGCACTGCAGAAGTAATGCAATTCGACACCACTTTAACTGCCATGGCTCAATGCTGTGGAATCCTGGGACTTGTAGTTTTGTGATATATCTAACCATCGCTGTCAGAGAGCTCTGGTGCCACAACAAACTACAAATCCTAGGATTCCATAGCATTGAGCAGTGGCAGTTAAAGCAGTGTTGAACTGCATTATTTCTGTAGTGCAGGTACAGCCTAAGCTTGGTTTAAAAATAAAGATCCATATGCAGGGAGAGTAGGGCCTTTAAGTTGTCCCATCAATAGTTAGCTCCTGGACTATTGATTTCAATCTTTCCTATTAGGGCAAGAAAGGGCAACTGTGGGAGAATAAGGATCCTCATTAATTAGGAGACCTTGGAGGGCTACATTCTACCATAATTCTGGGATTTTTAGTTTTATGAGACATTTAGTGCCTTTGCAGACTGCCAGAAATAGTGCAAATTGAGTCCACTTTAACTGCCCTGGCTCAGTGCTAGAGAATCATGGGAACTGTAGTTTATTGTGGCACCAGAGCTCTCTGACAGAGAAGGCTCAATGTATCAGAAAAAAATACAATTCCCAGGATTCCCTAGCACTGAGCCAGGGCACTTAAAGTGGTCTCAAACTGGATTATTTCTGCGTTGTGTTTTGGATCAAGGGCAATTTATTTTTCATGTGCTCTGCATTTCTTTAGTCCTGTTTGGGAAAAGGGTGGGACAGCAACAATGCCACTGGAAGGGGCTGGATCAGGGGAAAATTAAAAGATATGGAAATACTACCATCTAGTTAATAAATAAAAGGTAATAAGACAAACTATGAAAGATAATAATAAACATGTTCATTCATCTGCAGTCTAGCCTGAGTTAATGCAATGACTTTAACGAAGGAATGCAAAAGATGGAAAATGGAAAGTAGGAGGCAAGTAAACTATGAATACTGATGAGCCACCAGGCTGAGTAATTAAGACTAAAGTCCTTCTCCTCATCTGCCAAGCCAGCAGCAGTATAGTTGTGACCTATTTTTCACCCAATTCATGGTGCTTGGCTTCCTTTTTCCTATCCAGTTTCATTGTGCTTCCAATGAAGCAAAGTCACCAGGTTTGGGTGAGATACAAATCTTCCAGTGAAAATATGCAGCTTATCATTAAAGTCAGCTTCCTGGAAGAAGCTATTTCATATACAGAGAAACTTTGGAAAGAGATCCAAAATGAGAATCAGAAAATTGGGGGTCCATGAGATTTATCAGTTGGCTAAACTGTTGTGAAAGCCACACTGATGTCTTAAAATTTGGGACAAGTTTAAATGACAGGGCACTGCTGGTGGCTTTATATGAGTGATTTGCTAGTGGAGAACAAATGTGGGCATAGAGAAAATAGAGCTATTCTTGATTAAGCTAAAGAAAATGAACCAAGAAATCTAGAAAGCAATACCGATTGTACTAACTGAACCTTGTATAGGCTGTTAGGTAGCCCATTGCCATGGAAACTGTAAAGAAAAGCTTTCTAGAATTCATTGGAAATAAGTACCGCAATCACTGATAGAGTTCTGAACCTGCTTGTTGTTATATTTTAGGATAATATTTTATTTCAGTTATCACAGATTAAAATGCTGTCTAGTTGGGATCAGTAATTGGTGGCCAATAGGTAGAATCAAGCCAGTGGTTCACCGGCTGGTAACAACATTTAGTAAAATACAATGGTAGTATAATTGTTCCCATAACTACTCCCACCATAGAAGTTTATATGTGCCCAATAGTTGAGAAGCTTTATTTCTAGGACAAGGTGACCACTTGAGGCAACATCTGCTTGAAGACAGGAAGTAATTGCTAGCAGCAGGATTTTGTAGTGTGTGCTGGAATTTGTCATTTACCTTCTAAACTGTTTTGTTGCTCTTTGATGTAATGGTCCATGTTTTGTTACCAGTCTGAAAGTAAACTTCAATTGTCAGTTCTTTATGTGGAGTTGGAAGAAGATGGACAATCATCATCTTGCATTTTGCCTGAAGAGGAAAAATATCTTAGGTTGGCTGTATTTTTGTAACCAACCAATCACTCGTACCTGCAGGGATGTGGAATGTGTAGACCTTTACATATTGCTAGATTACATCATCTAGCATCCTGTACTTTTGCCTAACTTTTGCCTATGCCAGTAGTCCTAATAACAGCTACAATCCAACATGATCTCCAGATCCACATGTTCTTCATCCTCCTCTACTATTTCCAGATCATTAAAAAGTGTTAGGACCTATTTTTGTGTCTATTTGCCCAACACTCATGCATATAATTTCTGTCTTTTTAATACTTCTCCCTTTCCATTATAATAATAATAATAAATAATAATAAAATTTATTTATATCCCGCTTATGTGATAAATCAATCTAAGTGGCTTACAATTAAAATAGTACAAAATGTTCCCATACCAACCCTCCCCCCCTTAAAACAGAATTAAATATCATAACAATTAAGAAACAATTTAAAAACATAATCTAAAAAAGACATAATCTAAAAAAGAGACACAACACAATGCCCTGGTAGTCTCCTACAGCGTTCCTTATCCATCAAGTGATGGGGCCACGAAAGAAACCGTACGGATGGAAAAGCCCAAGGCTGGGATAATTAATCTGGAAAGGCCTGCCAGAAGAGATCCATCTTGACAGCTTTTTTGAAGCTGTCTAATGATGTTAACCGATGGATCTTGTTCGGCAGGTCGTTCCAGAGTTTGGGGGCGACAACAGAAAAAGCCCTCTGGGAGGTCGTCGCAAGCCTCGAATTTTGGGGCTGCAGCAGGTTCCTCCCAGAGGACCGGAGAGCGCGGGGAGGATTGTATGGAAGGAGGCGGTCCCTGAGATAGCTTGGACCCAAGCCATTTATTATATTGATCTCTCAGCCCATGTTCTATAATACTGTTAGCATATGTGATTTTTCATAAAATTTAGGACACATGTGGAGTTCCCTCTATGACCTCAGACTGACCTCTGTGGGATGTCCACCATAATCCCCTAGATGGCGGGTCATGTAGGCACTGAGATATCTGCCCAGGACAGCTGGAAAATTCCCTACCAGACAGGTTTGGGAGTTGCCAAAAGGGAAATACCATTATACTAGAAAAGACACATAATAGTGTTATTTGTCTTGAGTCTCAAACTTAATGGGATCAGATTTGACTGCACACTTTTCTCTAGCCTCCCTTCCTTGAGAGTCTCAAAACCAAATGGGTTGTTTAGACTATTGTCACACTTAGGTTTAGCAAAGCTAAAACTATCAACGCCTTTGTCCAGGCTTCAGCCAAGCCGTTTAGTCAATAACCAGAAGGTAGAAATTTCCTATTTAAACCCTGAGATTTGTAGGCTCCACGTGCTATCTTGAGAGTACATGCTGACTCCACGTCAGTCTATGCTCTGATCATAGCTCCCTCGGCCATCCTTCCCCCCCATTTTAGCGGCCATGCATCATCATCATCATCATCATCATCATCCACAGCAGATCCTGGAGAAGACTTCAGAAGTAACTCCCTCAGTCTGGCCCATCTCAAGCTATTCCTGCTTTCACTCCTTTATTCCTAAGAGTGCAGTGTGTGTGTATGCTATATTTATGTGTGTGTAGTTTTCCCCTTTACTTTAATAAATATTTAGACTTTAATTGGAGAAGCCTGTCTCAGCATCATCCATTGTGTGATTCCTTAGTCCTCTGGTATACATAATGGTACCCGATCCCGTGGGGCTTTGTTAGGACCCCACTCTTGCATATTTGAGATAATTATAAATTCCTCTAATTAGATCCTTCCTAACAATACTATTTGGGAAATTATGTGGTAGTACCACTGGTGTATCTTAATTTATACTGGAAACAGGAAGATTTTTAACAGGAGCATCAGTTTGTGTTGTAAAGAGATACAGAATTAACTGCTTAGCACTGGCAGGAGGTAAAGTTTGCACGATGAATATGGCCAGTTCAAGGGACTCGTCTGGACAATTTTGGTTGAAGATAATCTTTCTTTCTCCAGATCTAATGTTGCTTTTCATATGATGTTTTTTGATAATGAATTACGGCGGGCCTTTGGCATCCAGGATCCCCTGTGGATACCAACATCCATGGATACTCATTAAATAGTAAAATGGTGTCCCTTATATAATGGACAAATCAAGGTTTTCTTTTTGGAATTTATATATTATTTGAATATTTTCAAACTGCAGATGCTTGAATCCACAGATAAAAAAATCTCTGGATATGGAGGGTTGACTGTACATATTCCCTACCTTACCTGGTACTTATTCTATACTATTTGTAGTGAATATAGGGGTAAGAAAACTGGTGCCCCCCAGATTCTTTGAGCTACCAATCCAATATTCTTTGACTATTGGCAGTGCTGGACAGAAGTGATGGGAGATATAGTCTACAGCATCTAGGAGATATTAGGTTGTATAACTCTGGATAAGAGGTATTTCTCAGTCGTGCTACCTAAACATTATTTTAATTGGCTGTGCTGGGGATTCAATTTGGGATTTTCTGAATGCAAAGAAGTGCCATGTTGTGATGCTAAAGTAGAGCCATTTCCCATAGTCACATTTCTATTTCTATTCCTGCTTTTGGACTGGAGTTCTGGGGAAGGATGATCCACTGGATGCTACTTTCAACAGACATAAGGGCATTGGGTGAGACTGTTGACTTGCTACAAGACATAACCGGCTCAGAAAAGCAGATGTAGGCATGACAAGGCAGCAAATGTAGGAGGGGCATGTTATAAAAACAGAGAAATATGGAAGGCACTCAGTCTGTCTTGATTGTCAAGAGTGTAGATCATGGGATCACATTTTTACTATTAAACCCATTCAAGGCCTTGGCCCCCTTTTATGCACCCTTTGCTGCCTTTACCCACATGAATACCACTTGGCATTTCCCAAGTCCATCCAGATAAACATTTCCTACTCATTTGAAAAAAAAAAAAAAAAAAAAAAGCTCTGGATGGAAGAGTAATGTGTATCTGAAAATAATTGTTCAAAAGAAAGCCTATGATGGAGTATATAAGGTTGAGCAAGACAAGTGAAATAACCTTTTCATCTTCAAAATACATAGATAAAGGTATTTCAAGTTCAGCAGAGTTCATTCTTTAGTTACAATGAAAAGAATAAAGATCAAAGTGCTTAATTTACTTGAAGAATCAGAACTGTATGCCTTGTCAACTCTCCTCCTCCTCTTCAGTGTAGGGCAAAATTGAAGTTCTATTTTGTTCATCAAATGTGAAGGATGATGTAGAATAGAAGGAATGGAGTGGGAGGGGCAATAGTTGTAATTTCCCCCTGGCATAATTATTAAATAGAAAGGTACAATGTATGGAGTGAAACCTAGGAACAACCCTAGGGAAGACCCAAGGTCCAATATCTACTTCCATCTTATAACTAAAAGGGCTGCTCCACTTCTCCTGTCTTTCACAGCTGTGACACTAGTTTCCAATACATTTGTTTGTACATTTCTACACATACAATGTCAAGACCATGTAGCACCCTGGTCTGGAAAATGACATGGATGTGGACACTGAGAGGAACTGGAGCAATGGTAATAGGGTTACTATGGTTCAAGTGGCAGGTGCATGAGTCAGCATTTGGTAAGCTGTGCATCATGGGAAACCTGATGCAACATGCACACTGGATGGAACAAGCCAGGTATGCATCATGGGAGGTCTGATGCAACAGTCCCGATGCAACAGGCATTGGGATGAAATCAGCCAGATTTCATTCCACATATATATGGGAGAGGGTCAGACTCTTCATTATTGGTTAGTTGTGGTTGGTGGCTGGCAAAGCACTTTGTTACTCTGTATAGCTGTGAGTATTCAAGACAGACGTCTGATACTCTCTGTATCTTTGTAAATATTTGCAACATTATAAAGATTAAAGATTAAAGCTCTCTCTGAGAGAAGCCTTGCTGTGAAGCTTTTCCTTTCTTCAAGCTGAAAGCAGCAGCTGCGAGTGGGAGGTTTTTTGCTGTGCCGTCTGGAGCAGACTCTTCACAGAAGACCAATTTCTGGGCATTCCTGTCTACGTGCATCTGTTCTGCATGTGTATATGCTAGATCTCGCTGTCTGCCTACCCCAACATACAAAACAATGAGAGATGGCCCTACAATTAGGATGAGTGAGGTGTTACAAAAAAAATGCATTTCTCTGGATTTTGGGTGTGTGTATGACTCCCACGTGGCCCCAGCTGGACTCTGCCATGCAGTCTGACATAATCTCATAGGTGAGGGGTCATGTCCACACCACCCTGAGATAGCCTAACAGACAGGTATGGGAGTTGTAAATGGGAGACAGTATCATGCCCATAGTCAAGGAAATGGGCATTTGGCCACACCTGATAAATCAATAAGGCTTAATCACCTCCATTCACACCTTGAATGTTGCCAGACCATATTACCTCATCCCATGCACTTCAATGTATATTCCCTTGCCCGGTGGCTAGTTTTAGCCTCTAAAAGACCCCCCAAGACTTCCCCCATGTGCTAGATGGTATCCACAGGGACACTCTGTTGCTGTGAATCTAACTAGCTCTGGCACTTCCATTCACTCAACACTCTCTAGAATGGCTGTGTCACATGCCACTTCAACCAATTGGACTCTGGTGAGAAGCTTCATCTTATGTAATATCATCCTTAGTACTGCCTAAAACTATCCCAAGCTAACCACTGATTTCCTGAGCCTTGAATATGAATGAGTGAGAGACAGTGAATTGCTGTGTGATTTTCCCTTTAATAAAAATATACTTTAATTCAAGAACTCTGCCTCAGCACAATCTCTTTGGACCTTCCTTCTCTTGGTATACAGGTGGGAAATAATCTCAAGGTCCTTATAGCCGAAACCCTCTTAGTATTGAGCTAATTAAAATTCCCCTAACTAGACTTTTGGCTACAAATTGGGTGGATAAAGTGGTAGCAAATTAATTTCCTCTATGTTCTGGGCTCTCCAACTGTGCAAACTAAGTGTTCAGATCCCAGACATAGAGAGTGCAGAGGTATAAAAAAATGTTACAGATGCAGAGATAAATAGGAAGGTGTGTGGGTGTTATTCTTGTAGGACAGGTCATAAGGACAAAGGGCTATCTTGGGTAGGCTGATCCCATTTCATTCTTTGGCTGAGCGCTTTGTTGGCTGGCATGATGCGAGCAACCCAGTGGCGGACATTCAGTCACACTTGGGTGTGAAATCAGAGCAGATCCTGATACCCTATTTTTATTTTTTACTTTCATGAGTTGGGAGACAGAAGCAGGTCCCTCCCCACACCTCCTCAAAAATATTTCCACAAACCCAAAAACCACAGCCAAAAACAGTCTTGGAAGAGCAGAGGCAGAGAGATATGACTCTTCGAGAGGTCATAAGTCTGAGTATAAGGTTGGAACAGGCCAGACAAAGGCAGGTGCAGTGGGAGTACTAGTGACTTTAAGTCCTTTGGGCCACATAAAAGGAGAAGGAAGGAATAAACTCAGATGGAGTTCTAGCTGGTGAATTCTGGTGCTTGTTTAGGAGCCTGCCATGGTTAGCAGTCTGGGGGGATGGCAACATCAGGGCTCCCTAGTGAAAGGATTGGCAAGAGGCCAATTGGATCTCTGGGCTGGGTCTAGCAGAGGTTACCAAGAGGTGCTAACTGCAGAAACGACCCAGTACCTTGAGTGAGGTGGGTGGTAGCATTCACTCTGGCTCCGAGGTTACAACAGGGAAGAGGTGATCCCAAAAGGTTCTAAAGGCTGAGCCAGAGAGGTCCAAAAGAACTCTAATGGTTGAGCTAGGTAGGAAAAGGAGAGATGGAAATTTCACCAGCAGTGGCTAGGTTGCTTAAGGAGGAGCAAGCCCAAGACAGCCTTAAGAAATGGATCCTCAATAAAGGACTTAATCCATGGAAAATGGGAGGCTTTCTCTCTGAGGACCCTTTTGTGACCCTTTTAGAAGTATATAACACCAAAATGACAAAGAGCGTCTAAAAAGTGTTCCCCAAGAAGAAAAAGATTGATGGGGAGTGTGAATGTTAGCCTATGAAGAACCGAAGAATATAAGAAATTAAAATTGGAATCCAACATCCTAAAATGACAAATCAAAGACCTAGTCACTCAGGTTAGAGAAAAGGTGACAGAAAATACTCTATCGGCTCACACTACCAATGATGCCAGCCATAGAGCCAAGAAGGCAGAAAAGGAAAATGCCAAACTCAAGGGATGTATCAAAGAACTAGAGGGCAAATTAAGTCAAGCAAAACAGGTCACAGACTTTATACTTTCCAAAAACACAGAAGAAGCAGTATTGGCTGATCACACTGCTTGTGAGTTCTGCATTAAAGAATTGGAAGTCAGATTAGATCTTTAAAGTGCAATAGTGGCTACTGTACATCCTAAAGTTTTAGAATAGGCCACACAAGCCAACATCCTCTGGGAGTCAATATCCACAAAGGACAGAATACCCCCTCCCTATAACCCCCAATGGAATCTCCTTGCCAGGAATGAACCCACTGAAGAATTTAAGATTGCCATAGACCCAGTAAAAATCCGGAGAACAGTAGAAACAAAAAAGACTGAGGAAGATGGTACTATCACTAAGACTCTCATTGAAACTATATATTGGATGTTGCCTGAAATTAAAACTATAGCTGACCAGTTAGATGGGAGTAAAGTGGATGTCCACCATGATCTTTTCATATCCCAAGGCAAAGGGGCAGGATTTGACTCAGGTTGCTAGGATTTGCATAGATCTTAGGTTTTCATAGATCTTTGAAGTGGCAGTATCAAATTATGACTTGTCTAATTTGGAACTGCATGACTGGATGGTGCAGATCCTGGGACAATCCTGAGAGGAAGGTATCAGAATGAGATGCAAAGCCCCAATAAGCTGCCAGATACATACTAGGCATCTTGTCTGAAGCCATAAACAACACAGAAGTCATCCGGGAGATATATCAGGGACTGAGTGAATCAGCCAAAAGCTACTTAGGATCAGTGTCCCTCTGGTTTCATACCACTGACTAGAAGGGTTTTATGGAACACATTCATGAAGTATCCCAAGTGTTTTGGACCAGGGAGGCACTAAAGGAAATGGCTAAAGAGATGTTAGCCACTGCAACTGGGAAGAGCTCTAGGACAGGGGGCAAGAAGGGAGAGAAAGATGGGGACCCAATTCATTCGGTTATGTACCGAAACACTGATCCCCCACTCCCAGCCGTTACCAAGAGAATCAGGGAAAAGCAGGTTCAATAACTTCTTTGAAAAGGGATACAAAAACAATCAGCAAAAACCTCCCAAGACACAAGATCCCCAACTACAAGCCTATATAGAGCTCAGAAATAATATCTGGAGACATCTCTGAGACCTGAGAATCAATATACAACCACTAAATAGAAAACCCACTTCAGAGCTAATGGATATCCTAAATCGAATTATGGATGAAAGATTTAAGTCCACTACCCTCCAAGGAGCACCAAACCAGACCATGAAGGAGAGGCATCTGAATATGCCTACCTCCCCTAATGTAATGAGTTCTGGTTAGGGACACCCAGGATCCCCTCACTCACAAAGAACATGGGCAGAATTCTGGATCCCTTGGGCTAAAGCTCTAACTGCCCACCCAAAATGTCATTACAAAAGGACAGGGCCCATCAAGACTCCTCTGAACCCCGTCACAACTAGTGTCCTGCCATGTATACCAGAAAGTGTAGCTAGGAAGCCATTATGCCATTAAATAGTAGCCAAGATAACATCAGACTTTTAGGAAAGTCCCATGATAGAAGCCAAAATTTGATTGCAACCCAGGCAAAAATGAGTGAAACTTTTAGTGGATTCTGGTGCAGCAGTTAACACCCTCCACACTTAACTAAAACAACAGACTGTATGGAACTGGTGGGATATGGGAAGGGGAGACACCAATTTACCATATGGAAGGACATTCCATTGCAGCTTGGTCCCATCTCGGATTTCATACAGGCCTGTGGATGACAGAATCCTAGGTGTAGGATATCTAAAAACAAAAAACAAAAAAACACCATAGGCTAACTTTGGATTTGGCTAATGCCTCCTCTGGTAGCTGGAAGAAGGCCCTTTACAAGTCTAAGCCATACATAGATGCACTGGCCTGAAGACCCCGGTGTCCCTTTTTCCTTTAACTACTGATCCATGAGTGGCGGACTTCCTTGAAGTTTGGATAAAAAATAAAATAGAATGTGGAACAGTAAAAAGTGCATCTGTGCTCATTGAAGGAAGGGACTCCCCTCCGCAAAAACAATACAGATAACCCTGGGAGGCAGAGGAATGAACTGCCAAGACCATCTAAGGGCTGTTAAAATGGGACAATATTACACCCATGCAGTCTATCTGTAATTCTCCACTGTGGCCAGTTCTAAAGTCAGATGGAGTCACATGGAGAATGACAGTGGACTTCACGGCTCTTAACACAGTCATTCCCCCAGTAGCACCAGTTGTAGCGAAATATAATGAAATCTTGGCAGCTATAGCAGCTGGAGCCAAGTTCTACAGTGTTATCGACCTGGCCAATGCTTTTCATTCAATTCTGTTACATGAGAGTTGCAGTTACAAATTTGCTTTTGAATTTCATGGGATTCAACACATGTTCAAAAGAATGCCACAGGGTTTTCACTCCAGTCCTAGTATCTGCCATTTGCACATGGTCAAAATGTGGACAAAATTGCAACCCTCGTTATGCCCCCAGATTTTGTCTGATGTAGATGACATTCTGGTCCATTCAGACTCACAGGAGAAAACCATGGACATCACTCAAGAGGTATTAGCAGCTTCATTTCATTTATATACCACTTCATATTGGAGCTAATCAGAGACACCGGGTTTAAGGCCAACAGAGAAAAGGTACAGTTAGTCCAAACCCAAGTTAAATATTTGGGATTAAACCTCCAAACTGACTACCAGACCTGCAGCGAGTGGAAACAATTGGCAGACTGCCTGCACCAACAGATGTAGCTTCACTGAGAGCTCTACTAGGCACCTTTAACTTCTCCCGGGAGTTCATAGAAACCTTTGCCATCAAGGCCAAACCACTGTATGCCCTATTAAAGAAAGGAGCAGTTTGGAATTGGGGCACAGAACAACAATACGCCTTCAACATACTGAAAACAAATTTAGCTGATGCCCCTACCATTAGGATGAGTGAGGTGTTACCAAAAATGCATTTCTCTGGATTTTGGGTGTGTGTATGACCCCCACATGACCCCAGCTGGACTCTGCCATGAGGTCTAACATAATCTCCAAGGTGAGGGGTCATGTCCACACCACCTCGAGATAGCCTAACAGACAGATTTGGGAGTTGCAAATGGGAGACATCATCATACGCATAGTCTCCAGAGAGAAGCCTCATCTTGTGCAAGTATCATCCTTAGTACTGCCTCAAACTACCCAAGCCAACCCCTGGTTTCCTGAGTCTTGAATATGAATGAGTGAGAGATAGTGAATTGCTATGTGATTTTCCCTTTAATAAAAAGATACTTTAATTCAAGAACTCTGCCTCAGCACAATCTCTTTGGACCTCCGTTCTCTTGGTATACAGGTAGGAAACATTCTCAAGGTCCTTATAGCTTATAACTAGACTTTTGGGTGCAGAGGTGAATGCCTTGGCCAGCAGATTCCAGAGGGCAGCAGGAATGCTCCACAATGCTTTCATGGTTCTCCTCCATTGGTAAACAGCTGTGTATTGCACAGAACATGCTCTAAGTTGTTTAACATCTGATTCCTCAGGTGTTATAGAGGTCAGTATCCCACTGTTGGTGTTTCATTACCCTATAGAAGCCAAGGCCTCAAAATATTTCCAACAATATCCTTTACCATCCCCTGAGTATACAGGTATACTAAAGCAAGAGATGAGGGGGAGAAGCAGTAAAGAGGGCATTTCCTTCTGGAGTAGTATGTTTTTCTCATTGTTCAGTGAGATTCTTGAGGTTGTCAGATGGGATCCCAAGAGACTGTGGACTCAGAAGCCACTATGCTCTGAACAATCTATAAAAACCTGAAATTGCAGTCCCGTATGGATGCCACAGAATCATTCCTAGAATGTAACATGAAATAGAGGAAGATGGCTAGAATCTACCACAAGTAGTGGGTAGATTTTTTAAAACAAAACATAAGGTCAGCTTATACATGTGAAAGGACTGCAATAAGAAAGAGACTGCATGCATCAATAGCAGTAGTTCAAACTCAACCTATACTGTTGTTGTTGTTAACTGCCCTTGAGTTGATCTCAACTCATAGAATCATAGAATCATAGAATCATAGAGTTGGAAGAGACCACAAGGGCCATCCAGTCCAACCCCCTGCCATGCAGGAACTCCCAATCAAAGCATCCCCGACAGATGGCCATCCAGCCTCTGCTTAAAGACCTCCAAGGAAGGAGACTCCACTACTCTCCGAGGGAGTGTGTTCCACTGTCGAACCGCCCTTACTGTCAGGAAGTTCCTCCTAATGTTGAGGTGGAATCTCTTTTCTTGCAGCTTGCATCCATTGTTTCGGGTCCTAGTCTTTGGAGCAGCAGAAAACAAGCTTGTTTCCTCCTCGATATGACATCCCTTCAAATATTTAAACACGGCTATCATATCACCTCTCAGTCTTCTCTTCTCCAGGCTAAACATCCCCAGCTCCCTAAGTCGTTCCTCATAGGGCTTGCTTTCCAGACCCTTCACCATTTTAGTTGCCCTCCTTTGGACACGCTCCAGTTTCTCCACATCCTTTTTGAATTGTGGTGCCCAGAACTGGACACAGTATTCCAGGTGAGGCCGGACCAAAGCAGAATAGAGTGGCACTATTACTTCTCTTGATCTAGACCAGGGGTAGGCAACCTTTTTGAGCTGGGGGCCGGGTTGCTGTCCCTCAGACAATTGGGGGGCCGAAGCACCAAAAATAAATAAATAAATAAATAAATAAATAAATATTTAAATATATATATGCATGCACACTCTCTCAGCCCCAGAAAAGCCATGGCAAAACCCCTGTGGAGATTTTGCCAAGAAAACCCCAAGAACAAGTAATAACAACAATAATCAATATCATCATGGCAGGCGGCGGTAGGACCGGCCTGGGGCCGGTCCAAAGGCCTCGGGGGGCCGCATCCGGCCCCCGGGCCTTAGGTTGCCTACCCCGATCTAGACACTATACTTCTACTGATGCAGCCTAAAATTGCATTGGCCTTTTTAGCTGCTACATCGCACTGTTGACTCATGTTCAACTTGTGGTCTACCTGGATTCCTAGATCCCTTTCACACGTAGTCTCATTCAGCCAGGTGTCCCCCATCGTATATCTGTACTTTTCGTTTTTCCGCCCTAAGTGCAGTACCTTACATTTCTCTGTCTTGAATTTCATTTTGTTAGCTTTGGCCCAACTTTCTAGTCTGTTCAAGTCATTTTGAATTTTGATCCTGTCCCCTGGGGTATTAGCTACTCCTCCTAATTTGGTCTCGTCTGCAAATTTGATAACTATGCCCCCAATACCGTCATCCAAGTCATTAATAAAGATATTGAATAGCACTGGGCCCAGGACAGAGCCCTGTGGCACCCCACTGGTCACTTCTTTCCAAGTTGAAAAGGAGCCATTGTTGAGCACCCTTTGGGTTCGGCCAGTCAACCAATTACAAATACATGTAACAGTTACTTTGTCTAGCCCACATTTTACCAACTTGCTTGCAAGAATGTCATGGGGAACCTTGTCAAAGGCCTTACTGAAATCAAGATATACTATATCCACAGTATTCCCTTCATCTACCAAGCTGGTAATTTTATCAAAAAAAGAGATCAGATTTGTCTGGCATGACCTGTTTCTCTGAAACCCATGTTGACTTTTTGTGATTATGAAATTATCTTCCAGATGTTCACAGACTCTCTGTTTAATGATCTGCTCCAGAATCTTTCTGGGTATTGATGTCAGACTAACTGGACGATAATTGTTGGGATCCTCTTTTTTCCCCTTTTTGAAGATGGGGACAACATTTGCCCTCCTCCAGTCCGCTGGGACCTCTCCTGTTTTCCAGGAATTCTCAAAGATTATTGTCAATGGTTCTGATATTACATTTGCCAGTTCTTTTAATACCCTTGGATGTAATTCATCTGGTCCTGGAGACTTATATTCATCTAGATTAACCAGATGTTTCTGTACTATCTCTTTACTTATTCTGTGCTGAATGGCAGCCCTATGGATGAGACATCTCCAAGACCCTCTGTCCACCATTGCTCTGCTTAATTCCTGCAGCCCCATACCCATGACCTCCTTAATAGAGTCCATCCATCAAGCATGTGACCTTCCTCTCTTCCTATTTCCCTCCACCTTCCCCAGCATTTTTCTCCCCCAAACAGTCCTCTCTCCTCATGATATGTCTGAAGTACGACAGTCTCAATTTGGTCATCTTGGTTTCCTGGGAGGTTTCTGGTTTGATCTGCTCTAGGGCCCACTTGTTTGTCCTTTTGGCTGACCATGGGATCCTCAGCACTCTTCTCAAATGAATTGATTTTCTTTCTTTCATCTTTCTTAACTGCTGAGCTCTCTCATCCATAATAGGGAATACAATGGCTTGTATGATTCTAACTTTTGTGCTGAGTTGTATATCTTTGCATTTTAGAATCTTTTCTAGTTCTTTCATAGCCACCCTCCCCATTCTTAGGGGGGAAGCAGACGGGTGGCCATGGGCCGTCCCAGGAAGCTGCGCCGTGGGACCGAGGCATCCCCATGCCTCGGTCCCGTGGCGCAGCTTTGCCGCCCCTGAAAGGAGCGCTAAATTTGCGCTCCTTTCACAAGTCAACGAAAGTGTGCCACAAAAGGCTGCGGCACACCGGCGTTGACTCTTCCACCGCAGTGCGTGCAAATGCTGCGGTGGGAGCTCCTCCTCGGAGCGCCGGCCATGCGGAGGACCGGCTGCTCCGAGGACGACCTGGGGAAGGGGTTGGGGCGCCGATCGTGTGGCTGCCTCTCCCCTTCCCTGCCCCCAAGATGGCCCTTTAAGCCGTCTGCTTAGGGGGTTAGTCTTCTTCTGATTTCCTGATTAAGCAGAGCAGTGGAGGACAGAGAGTCTTGGAGATGTCTCATCCATAAGGTCGCCATGAGCTGAGACCAACTCAAGGGCAGTTAACAACAACAACAAATTCAGAGTAAGGGTCATGCTTTTTGCCATCATTCTGGAAGGATGAATTTTTCACTTTTGTTTAATCCTGACCTGAAAAGTTGCCCAACTAAGGTTGGTTTTCATAGATAATTTTGTGAAAAGCCTCCTCCTCCCTTCCTTTATTTCAGCCCAATTTTAATCATGTTTGCTTAAGGAGTCTGACTTTCTCTTACCATCTGATGGTCAGATTAGCATAACAAGCAGTATTGTCTGCTCTGTTAATGGCTTTCTTTCTCTAATTACTATTTTGGGTAATTTTTGGTGTTCAATGGTAATTTTGAGCCACAGCTGCTGCCTCTCATTTGATTTGTTTACTTTCTATAGGGCAATTTATATTAGGGAAATGAATTCCATTAGGCTTGAATTTTTATGCATCTTGTGGGAGTGTAATCCATTTCTGCGGGTTCTTATTTGCAAGCTTTTCTTGTAATTATTTGTAAAGAATTTAAATGTTGCACTGCTGTATGCATTATTTTTCTTTACAAATATTCCAAGCTCTTGGTTGATTTCACTTTGGATGAATGCTTTGTTTTTGTATTTGTAGTTTATCACAACCCCATCCCACCCCCAATTTCTATGGATAAGATGTAGCCAAAACTTCCATTTATAAAGCATGTGTTGTGCCTAACACTCGTATTGAAATCAGTAGCTCTTTTATATGCTTAACTTTAATAAGATTGTGCTCTACATAAATTCTTCCCAGAGTTGTATTCAGTGGTTTAATATCTACACAATAAACAAAATATATTCTTTGGGGCAACACAGCAGAGTAAATTTGGGAGGTAAAGAATGTTTTACTGAATAACATCACTGAACTTTATAAAGATGATTGTGAAATAACTATGCTGAAGCACAGGCACCAGATACCTTCCCTTGTGCATAGATCTGGCTCCTGCTAACAGTTCCTTTTCCTCTGGCTATCAATTTCTGGTGCTCTTGCCAACAGGAGGAGAGGAAGCAGCACTCCTCCCATTGTGCTTAAACAGAATTCTACACTGCCCCTTAATCTAGAGTATTATGCCCCAGAACTGCTCCCAGATTGACACAATGCTAGCCAAGCATGTTTAGGCAGACTCTTGGAAAACAATGTATCATCCCTCTGGCCCATCAGCTTTGGTGTCATAACCACCACCACTTCAGCCTTGCATGGGTTGATTGCATGGTTGCCCCATTCTGACCTCAGCAGAAGTGATGGCCATGACAAGGTTCACACAGAGACGTTTAGCTCGTGGGACCACAGTGGTGGCAATGCCAGCACCAAGGGGGATGGCCTAGTAAGATGATGTGGTGGGTGTATACATGTGTGGACAGCTGGGCTGCTCTGGATCCAGGCCTATCCAATTTTTTCATGCCCAACCCTATGCTATTTAACATATACATGAAGCCACTGGGAGAGGTTGTCCAGAGCTTTGAAGTGTAGTGCCATCAATATGCCGATCACACTCATCTCTACTATTCCTTTCCACCCTAATCCAAGGAGGCTGTCCTGGTTCAAAACCAGTGTCTGTCAACAGTAATGGACTCAATGAGGGCAAAAAAGTTGAAACTTAATCCATATAAAACAGAGGTGCTCCAGGTCAGTTGGAAAGCAAATCAGGGAATAAGAATTCAGCCTGTGTTAAATGGGGTCACATTCTCCCTGAAGATGCAGGTTCACAGTTTGGGATACTCCTGGATTCAGCTTTTAACCTGGAGGGCTAGGTCTCTGCAGTGACCAGGAGTGCTTTTGCACATTTAAAACTTGTGTGCCAACTGCGCTCATTCCTTGAAATGTCGCATCTGGCCTCAGTGGTACATGCCTTGGTTACAACTCATTTGGACTACTGTAATGGATGTTTGGAAATTTCAGCTGGTCCAAAGAACTGCAGCCAGGCTGCTAACAGAGGCAGGTTACATGCAACACCCCTGTTGAAACAGCTCCACTAGCTGCCAGTTTGTTTCCAGGCACAATTCAAAGTTTTGGTGATGACCTTTAAAGCTCTATATGGCTCAGGTCCAGGATATTTGGAAGACTGTATCTCCCTCTATTTAAAAATAGAAAGCTTTTAAAGAATGGCCTGGGGTGTAGTTAGTTTCATTGGGCCTAGCCTAAATTAAGGAGGATAAACCTCTCTCCAATCCATCTGCCATGGTCCAGGCCAGGGGTCACCAACCTACAGTCCGTGGGCTGCACCCGGCCCATCGACCCCTGCCGATCAGCCCCCGCCGACCCCTGCCCCTGCCACCGCGTGCGCTGTTGCCACGCTGCGGCGGCCACCATTTTGTTTTCCAAAATGGCAGCTGTGGCTCGTTTGCGCATGCGCAGTACTCCTGCACATGCGCAAATGAGCCGTGGCTGCCATTTTGGGGAAAAAATGGTGGCTGCGTTGCGTGCACTGGTGGTGTGGTACAGGTTGGTGGGGGCTGCACGTGTGCTCATGAATGCGCGCACTGCAATTTCCCCCCACTGGCCCAGCAGAAGACCTGGGGACCAGCAACTGGCCCCAAGTAAGAGAACCTTGCCAACCTCTGGTCCAGGCCAAAGAGGGAGAGAACTGCTGAACCTGATCCCCTTCCCACTACCATTCCTTTCCCTTTTTATATCATATCTTTTTAGATTGTAAGCCTGAGGGCAGGGTACTGTCTAATTAACCATTTGTAAGCCACTCTGAGAGCCTTTGTAGCTAAAGAGCAGGGTATAAATACTACTACTACTACTACTACTACTAACAACAGCAACACACCTGGGTTTACTCCTGAGTTTCCTGAAAACTCCAAAGTCAACAGTGTTTTCTTTTAAACCAGATTAATGACTTAAAGAAGTTGATTTGCTGTGTGTGTCATGAGGACTTATGGCACTGGTTATGGGGTGAGACTAGGGTTTTTGGCCAGTGTAGACAATCCTTTGATCTATTTAACCTACCATTTTATGAACTAAGCTTAGGGGGACTGCAGACAGGTGGCACAAAGTCGCCCTGAAAAGCGATGGATCAGAGCCATGGCAACCCCACACCGTGGCCCTGATCCTCCTTTTTGCACCCTGAAAAGAGTGGCAAAATTCTGCTCCTCTCAGGGGTGGCAAAAGGCCACCCTAAGAGTTGACACACAGCTCTTCAGCACCCTTTTCGACGCAGCATGTCAGATCACTGCACTGGAAGGGCATCCTGATGCCGTGCACAGTGCATCACGGTGTGCAGCATCAGGACAGCATCGGCATGAGTTTGGGGCAGCTGGCATGTGGCTGTCCCACCCCAACTCTGCCTCCAGGCTGGCCCTTCGGGCCGATCTGCAGAAGCCCTTACTTGTGGACCATGTAACTAAGAATCAGGTTCTCCAGTTTGCTTGTTTTCCTCCTCCCTCCCAAACCTTTTCCCTTTTTTGTTGTGCTTTTTGGACTGTAAGCCTGCAGGGAGCATGTGGGACCAGAAGTAGGCCCCTATGCCACTCTTCAATTCCAATGGCCTCTTCCATCTTTGACTATAAAAGGGACCACTTCCAGCTTTGCTCATTATTTATTGCTTTCCACTTTCTCATTGCCTTGTGAGACAATCTTACTTACAAACACAAGGTCAAATGAGACACAATCTCTTTGGTAAGTCAACCAGGTAAATATGTATTTCTGTTCTGTGTTTAAATATAAGATTCATTCCAGATAAGCCCTACAGCCTTAACAAAAGCCATTTCTTTTCTCACTCACTTCCAGCTCATACTTATCCATATCTTCGTTTGGGTCTCTCTACCTACACTCTCTCACCCAGGTAGCAATGGGACAAAGCATTGCCACATATCCTCACAGCATATGTTCCTACATGGTGTTAACCACTCTTTCTAGGGGTCGCTGCAAGGCCACTGGAAGCTGGCTTAGACTCCAGTAATGGTTTCTCTCCCCCCCCCCAGCCAACATTAGAGGCAAGTGGCACCTAGTCATGACATCATCTGAAAGTGCTGCCATCACTAGCTGTCTATAGCCTGTGATTTCATGTGGAGGGGTTCACTGTTGCATGAGTAGGAAGCCTTCATCTGCAGTCTACCTGGCATGTAAGCCACTATCTCATTTCTGTTATCTACCCGGGAGGGTGAGGAGCAGGATGGAAATGCTTAAAATAAATAAGTGAAAATAAAACCAGAGTGAGAACATCCAATTCTCTTGGCAATTTGTACTAAATGAAGTCTATTTGTACAAGAGTTTTATTCAGTGGAGAAAGTTCCTTTGAAAGAAGTTTTAAGAGCTTGGCAAAATGTAAGCGTTTGGTACCTAAAGTTTATGAGATTTGGAAATGCAGTTAAGATTTAATAGGCCTAATAATATGGAAGTAGTGATCTGCCAAAAATATTTATTAAGCTGTGATGCCATTGACTAATTTTTTTTGAGTGTGTAAAGGATCACACATGCAACTTTGAATTCTTCCCACAGTAATATATATATATATATATATATATATGCATCAAAGAAATAGTAGGTTGACAAAAACACTTGAGAAGTGCTAAGATGCCATTAGTGGAGTGCTAGAAATCACACAGAATTCTGCTTCAAGACAGTGTGTATCAATCCTATGTCTAGTGTATATCTCATTTTAATGTACACTTTTAAGGAATACCATAATACAGGGGTAGGCAACCTGTCCCCTTTAAGGGCTGAGGGACTTCAGCTCCCAGAATCCCAGGAGCTATTGGCCAACATGGCTGAGGCTTCTGGGAGCTGAAATCCCTCGGCCCTTAAAGGGGACAGGTTGCCTACCCCTGCACATCTGTGGATTATTGTAATTATAACCATTGCCATAATTATTTTATTTCCAAATGCATGTTTTAAAATTCCAGTATCATAAATTTTAATACTATGAATTTATCATAAACCTTGGGATCTGGGGGTAAATGCTTTAAGGGATGATGGATGTTCAGCTCCAGACTCTCCTAAATGAGGCTGATGATCAGAGAATTAAAGATTTTGAAGGGATCCCAAGGTCTATCTAACCCAGGGGTAGGCAACCTTTCCCCTTTAAGGGCTGAGGGACTTCAACTCCCAGAATCCCAGGAGCTATTGGCCAACATGGGACTATTGGTCAACATGACTGAGGCTCCTGGGAGCTGAAGTCCCTCGGCCCTTAAAGGGGAAAGGTTGCCTATCCCTGATCTAACCCAACATTCAGACACATATTCTAGACTTCAGGAAAGCTTATTTCAGCATAGGGCCTAAGCAGACGGCGCAAAGCGCCATTTTCGAGGCCAGGAAGGGGAGGGGCAGCCTCACGCTGGGCGCCCCAACCCCTTTCTGAAAACATCATCAGAGCGGCCGGCCCTCCACATGGCCGGCGCTCCGATGACGCACTTCCGCTGCAGCGTCCACACACACTGCAGCGGAAGAGGCGTCGAAGGTGCGCCGGTGGCCTTTTGCAGTGCACCTTTGGTGTCTTGCGGAAGGAGCGCTATTTTAGCACTCCTTCCTGGGCCTGGGACGTGGCGCATTGGGGCCAAGGAGTGTGGATACCTCGGCCCCGATCTGCAGCTTCCCGGGGCGGCCCCGTGCTGCCCGTCTGCTTCCCCCCATAGTTAGGGAGTAATCCCATGGTTAGGAATACTAAAAGGGAAGGGAGTTCAGGATGGATGGGATTTTCTCAAAAGGGAGATATTAAGAGCACAATTTCAAATTGTTTCAACAAGGAGCCCAAGATCACCAAAATAACCATAAGCCCTGATGCAAGTTAGCTAAAGAGTAACTAGCTACTCATGATACAGATATGATATGTAGCCCTTAATGTTAATGAGGGTAGCTCTGAGACTGAATGCTTTTATCTAATCTCATCAACTTCCCCAGTTGGGACAGCAAACCTTGCTCCTTTGTTTTTCTTTTTCAGAGTCTCTTGCCTAGTTGTCACCTAAGGCTATTATAAACTCTGCTGAGAAGGAAATTTGCACCTCTGCACTACTGGCCATCTCATTGAACAATTGGTCTCTCACCACCTTTATGGTGCTCACCCCAATTAAAATGTATTTTAACCACATTGTGCCATTAACCTTTTGTTACCTGGAGAGAAAACTATCCCTTCAGCTGTGTTGACCAGATAATGGGAGGGCCCATTATCACACCATATATGCAGCAAAGAGTACCAGATTATTAATTCTGAATCTTTTTCTGGGTTCAGAAAAGGAGGAGGCACTAGAGCTCATACTACAAACATACACTGAATGATATAGAAGGAGCCAAAGAATTTCAGTAGAAAATCAGCTGTGCTTTATAGATTATAGGAAACCCTTTGACTCTGTAGAACATGAGAAATTGTGCTTGGCTCTAAATGAAATGGGAGTGTCACAACATCTAATTCTCCACATGTGTAATTTTTGCTCTGGGTAAGAAGTAACCATCAAGATATATTATGGAGAAAAAGAATAATTTCCTACTGGCAAAGGAGTCTGAAAGCTGCATTTTATCACACTGTTAAATTAACATGCAGAAAGCAAGATTAGACTCAGAAGAGGCAGGTGGGAAAATTGGAGGAATGTCACCAATTTAAGATATGTAGATAATATCACATTAGTTGCAGAAAACTGCAAAGGCTTGGAACAACTACAGATGGAAGTTAAAGAATAAAGTTTAAAGACAGGGTAATAGTTGAACTTAAAAAAGACCAAAATAGTGACCACATAATAGTGACTCACATAAGCAGGTTATGAAGACATTAAAATCATAAATCATATAAACATAGAGTTGGAAGGGACCTCACGGGCTATCAAGTACAATCCCATGTTCAGTGCAGGATCTCCAGCTAAAGCATCTCCAGCAAGTAGGTGTTCAGCCTCATGTTGAAAACATGTAGAGGAGGACCCCAACATTTCTCTAGGCAATTGGTCCCATTGCTGTAATTTGAATACATTGGTTCATGTTCTAGCCTCTGGGTTAGCAGAAATCAAATTAATTTCACCATCTAAATGACATCCCTTCATGTATTGAGAGATAGCCATCATATAACCCCTCAGTCTTCTCTTCTCCAAGCATGGTCTTGACTACTCTTACTGTCAAGAGGTTCCTTCAAGTGTTCAACTGAAATTTATGCTCCTGTCGCTTAAACAATTAGATCTGGTTCTACCCTCTGGAACAGCCTTCACCCGCCTCTCTGTGACAGACCTAAAGATCTTTAAAGAGGGCAATCATGTCATCCTTCAGTTGTCTCTTCACAAAGTTGAACATGCCCAGTGTCTTCAACCTTTCCAATTTTATTCTTCATATCTCATATCATCCTCATTACTCTTCTCTGAACCCACTCCAACTTGTCAATATCCTTCTTAAATGAGGTGCCCAGAACTGAACACAGTACAATTCATGACAGAAAATAATATTTTAACTATTTTTCAAATCCTTTAAACTATTATTTCCATTGCTGTGTATTTAATATATTTTTCCCTGCTGAAAATCATTTTTAGGGTTCATGCTAAAGTAATTTTGAATTCTAATTCTGTATTTTGAGATGTCTTCAAAAATTATCAAAGATTATCAACAGAGGCTTGGAGATTATGGGCCTTTACAGACGGGTGGCTGTGGGCTGCCCCAAGAAGCTGGGGATTGGGGCCGAGGCTGCCCCATGCCTAGGCCCCAATCCACCCTTTCAGTAACTGGGAAAGGAGTACCAAAACAGCGCTCCTTTCCCAAGCCGCAGAAAGGGCACTGCAAGAGCCACCATGTGGTTCTTTTGCACCTCTACCGGGGCATCATGTAAAAATGCTGCACCAGAAGGATGTCATCGGAGCACTTGGTGTGTGCAACGGTAGGTGCCCCGATGATGTCCTCGGGAAGGGGTTGGGGCGTCCAGCGTACGGCTGCCCCTCCCCTTCCCTGGCTCCAAGATGGCGCTTCATGCCATCTGCATAGCCCCTGAGTCTGCAAGTTCCTTCATAACCCTTGGATTCAGTTCATCTGGTCCTGGATGGTTAAATTAATTCATAGTATCTAGGTATTCCTGTATTTCCTCACTTATTAATTCTGGGCTGTTTTTCCCTTACTACATTATTTGTTCTGTTTTGCACTTGGTTGAGCACTCTTTTTCTTTTAGAAGAAGACTGAAATAAGGTTGGTATTAATGATTTCTACTTTTCTCTGTCTCGGTTAGCATTTCACATAGGTAAATTCAATTTCTCTATCAAGATCCATTGAGTCTGATTTCAGGTATTGATTAGAGTACATCCATTTAATCAACAGTATTTATGTATGTGCTGACTCACTATTCAGCAACTGATTCTGTAGATTTACCCTAGTTGAGACTAACCAATAAGATTCAGCTCTACTTTGGTGGCCTTCCTGAACTGAGGAAACCTAAATTATATTTGCACTAAATTCCAGATTAAACTACTTCAGTACATTGCATGTGGATCTGCATGAGGAATTTAAATTAATGCAGAATATGGGGGTTTGCATATGCAATGGATCTTCTGATACCTGCATACGAAAGGAATGTAAAGCTAGGATACAGCCAATATACCAGGTTTGAAGGACAAAATTGCAAAGATAGTCATATTAGCAAAGTCTTTTGATAATGATTGGCCACAAGAGATCATCTGGAAATTGTAACCATTAGAAAGATGTCCAGGTCAGGCTTCCTCTATGGCCTAAGCTACCAAAAAGTTCTGCTTTCTCTGCCAGGTACTGGCCACTAAATGTGTAGAGACAGAGCAGAAATTGTCTACCTATTTTGCTCCTGTGGAATCAGTATTTGATCTGAAATTCATTTGCATACTTTCCTATATTTTTTTGGGGCAATATAATATTCCAGTACAAAAAAAACTATATAAAAATTGTATATGGAAATATGCACACAACAAATGTATATTGAAAATTACACTCAAACATACATTGTATAATATGGAATTGCTTACAAAATTAGGAAAAATATTATATCATCACATACATTAGATAATACATGTGTGTTGGGGGGGACCATGTGGAATTGGACTAAAATGGCTTTAAAGCTGAAGGACAGCTGAAATAGCAAGAAACTGGGCAGAAACTGACAGATGCTCACCCATACTTATGTTCATTTACCTCATTCAGTCAGACTCACAGGATAAGTGGGGGAGGAATTTTTACATTCCAACATCAGTGGCATAGCAATCTGAAGGAAAGTTATCACTTGGGGGGTTAAAGATTTCTAGTTATAGCCATTCTAAATGAACAACAAATGTTTTTTTTTTCTTTGATAGCTCTTTTATAGCTGGGTACAGCTGGATTAAACTCAACCGCAAAGGGAACTCAATTTTCTTTATCATCAACTTGACATTGTTTAACAGATGTTTTCCAGAAACTATTGTAGTCTTTTTAATTTGTCTCTGTGTAATGTGTAGAAAATATCTCTGGTTAATAGCCTGATTATTAAACTTAATTCTTTTTCAATCACATTTTTCATTGTTGCAGAAACTTTGAATTTGTAGAACAAAACTATTTAAAACTGATTTTCCTTTTTCTCTGATGCCAGAAGTAGACACTTGAACATTGGGGTGATTTTCAGATAGTCTTTACTGTGAAAGGAACTGAGACAAAATCCAGTTATACTGCGAAATTGTAAGGGATAGCTTTGGTGAAGTTTCATGCTTCTGATTATGTGATCTGTCATTTCTGTAGTGCTTCTCTTCACTTGACAAATAGCTCAGTGCCAAACATCCAACTTCTCTATTGCCATCTAGCTCTGTCCCACTTACTAGATAACTCATTCCTCACCCTTTAAATTATATATCGCTAATGGAGTGCAAATGGAATCAAAAATAAAGAGAAAAGATGGAAACAAATAACTTGAACCAGAGCCATTTTTCTTTAAAGTTACAAGATTCTATGGGAAGTTCACTTCCAAAGGGTCTAACACATGACTAGGTGGTATGTTCAAAAATATAGCCATGTTAGTCTGTAGAATCAGTATATAGAGAGATCTTGTAGCACCTTTGAGACTAATGGGGGAAGCAGACGGGCGGCCCTAGGCCGCCCCGGGAAGCTGCGCCATGGGGCCGAGGTATCCCCACACCTCAGCCCCGCAGCGCAGCTTCGCTGGCTCTGGAAGCAGTGCTAAAATAGTGGTCCTTCCACAAGTCGCTGAAGGTGCACTACAAAAGGCTGTCAGCGCAACTTCGGCGACTCTTCTGCCACAGTGTGTGTGGACACTGTGGCGGGAAGGCATCGTCGGAGCCCCGGCCGTGCGGAGGGGCCGGCGCTCTGATAATGCCTTCGGGAAGGGGTTGGGGTGCCCACCGTGCAGCTGCCCCTCCCCTTCCTTGCCCCCAAAACAGCCCTTTTGCCATCTGCTTCCCCCCTAACTGAAAGAAAGAAATTGGCAGGATGAGCTTTTGTAGAGGTTGTTCATGTGAGCCTTGGCCATACAGAGTGGTGTATATTGTCATAATTTCATCATTTTTGCCTCATTTTTTTCTCAAGAATGTCCTGAAGTATGAAAAAAATATTGAAATATATACAAAAACATTCATACTCTCATTCAGCAAAGAGAAAACTTCTGAAATGATTTATTCTTGAATATGCAAATGAAAAAGTGAAGAATGATATCCTTACTTCTAAATCACATAAAAGTGCTTAAGCCTGAATTAGTTTCCATAAGTTGGTTTCAGTACTTGTGGCTAGTAAACGTGTTCTAGTCAAATGAGAACCCTCATATGTTCTATTCCTCTTCAGAAATCAGTCAAAAACAAGAGTGTAAGTTTTGAAATGACATGAACATTGTAGCAGATTGTTTGGTCAAAATGGCTTACAGAGGGCTTGATGGAGTGATGAATAGTTCAAGAATGCCACCATTTCACAGCATGAAAGCTTTCACTTGAAAATTCTAACCTCATTATTGTTCACAGTAATTATAAATGAATAAAAAATTAACTTTAAAAGATTTCAGTCTGACTGTTGGTTTTGGCCTATTTTTTTATCTTCTTTGCTCTGGATCAGGGGTAGGCAACCTTTCCCCCTTAAGGGCAGAGGGACTTCACCTCCCAGAAGCCTCAGCCATGTTGGCCAATAGTCCCATGTTGGCCAATAGCTCCTGGGATTCTGGGAGCTGAAGTCCCTTGGCCCTTAGAGGGGAAAGGTTGCCTACCCCTGATCCAGAGCAAAGAAGATAAAAAAAATAGGCCAAAACCAATGTGTAGGTAATGGCCAACTATCCCGCACAGTTGTTGAGACACCTTGTGTCTTAGACCAGTATAAGATGATGCTTTTTTTTTTTGGAACATATTTCCAACCCTAAAATTTCTTACGGCCAGACTGAAGTGGTAAGATAGGACATTTGCCTCAATATCTCCATATTGTCTGAGATATGCTGCCATGAATTGCATATCAGCCATTTGGCATTGCTGCAAGATTGCATATAAAGAAGCTTTTTTTTTCATCTTGAAATTGGAGATTCTTTCCATATGCAACATCAACACAGGGTGGTGCAAAAAAGAAAAAGAAAAGAAGACTACTGGCTTTCTTGTGGGTGTGAAAACTTTATATTTCTACTTTGCTATCACGTTTCACCTAAAACAAAATAATGAGGTGAATTCAGTTTAAAGCCCATATAATAGACTACTTTCCTATCAAATACATGAAACAAAAGAATTCTGACTCACCGTGCTCAGTTTTACATACAGAACTAGATGGAGTGATTAGATCTAAAGTTATGGTAAATAATGCATTTCAGTGGAAATCACTTGGGTTTTACCTCTTGGGACAATATGGAGAAAACCTTTCTCAAAACATGCAACGAGAGCCTCTGTAGAGAGAAGTTAACAAAACATCTGTTACTTCATATGAAGGCATTTCTTTTTCCAATGATTAATTAACACTGCAGTGTTCATTTCTATACATACTTGTTGTAAATGCACTGGGTAAACATGCTTAAGACTGTGGGTAAATTGGACTCACTGGGAAAACATGCATGTGTTACAAGAACCTAAAAGTAGGAATATGCAAAGTAGATGTAATGGTTCTCTGGAGACTCTCAGACTCTTGAGGAATGCCAGTGCGCACACAGAAGATACTGGCTCCCCAATGACAGGGAGTGTGTTGTGATGTCCCATATATGAAGGAGGATATTAAAGCTTAAGGGGTTTCTGAGATAAAATCAAATCCACGAGGAGAAATGCCACTGGAGGAAAAGATTCTGGGGAATTCCTTCATGCTTAACCTGTGGAATTTTTATCAAAAGTGAATGTCTCAGTTGCTACTTCCTGAGAGAGTTAAAGGAAAGCTTTTCTATTGAACCAGTGTCCCTGGAGCCTGGACTAATACTGTAATGGTTTTTTTCCCCCTGCATTTAAGTCCTCAGAAACAAGCCAACAAACCAACAAACCTGGAGAACTGTGTGAAAATGGCAATCTTGCCCTATGATGCTTCTTGACTCGCATATGTGTGTTTTTGGAGTGTTTGCTGGCTTCTCTGAAATGATGTAGACTTTGCAACCATTGCATACAGTCCTAATAATTTTGATAAACAGAAGTTGCATTTAGTTGCTCTTGGTCTTGTATTTATAGGTTTTTAAAATAGCATGTCCCCCAAAGCATTTGCAATCACATTAAAGTGATTGTGTCCAGTAATACATGCTCCTAACATCTTGTGCAGTCCAAACTTATTTAAAATTACTCCTGGGTCTGCTGCATAACAGATTCCTTTTAACATATAAAGATTTCTATTGTGGGAAATTGGGAGGAGGCAGGGACCAATTTTTACACAGGCTAGTCCTGCCAATAATAAATCACAAAAGAAGTAACAGAATTGGACATATTTTACTTTTCTTTTAAGAGTGTATGTATGTATGCATTTTATTTTAAAAAAAGTCTCATTCTAAAAAAAAACAACCCAAAATGAAACACTAGAATGTATGTGAGTGATATAAGACACACCATTAAGTATGAAGGGTATGTCTCAGAATTCCATTGGTTTGCTGTGAAGATATGTTAGTGCCATTAATCTCCACAAGAGGACAGATGAAGGAGCCAGCTGAAAAACACCTATCCTTGTGAGAAAGACAGTATTTGAGTCATATTGCTTCTGTTCCTTTGGGTACAAAAACTCTAGCACTAGTGTCTGGGATACCAAAATCTTTTTTGGTTTATAATTTTTACTTATCTCTACATTTATGTATTGGAGTCCTGATTATTTCATTTTGAAGTTGAATTTATGATATGCATGTTGCATTGACTTGTTCATTTAGTTTTTTCTCCTTTCAAACAAAATGCAATGTATCTATTGTGAGCTGTTTGGGACACAGCCTAGTTTGGAAAACTGATATATGAAGAAACTACCTCCTTAATTTATCGACGATATTATTATATACATTGAACTCATATGCTGACTGCACTAGGGGCTATTTGTCCTAATGTAGTGGACAAAACACCTTTGTTTTATATATTCATTACATGTCATTGTTTTCTTGAGGGGGGATACATGAAAGTGATGGTATATGTAGTTGTTTCTTGAAGAAGAGCATATTCATTTGAAACATCAGCCCAATTATAACTTCCTCAGCAACAAATATATGTACCAATGGAAGAGACGTCTTCCCATGGCACTGATAAATCTAATTCTAATGAATAGATTACATACTTCAACGTACAGAAATATCTAATGTCACCTACAGGTAAGGCTAGGGAACAGCTAATGATTATTATGAATTTGCATAATATGTATACTTGAGGAAAATAAATATTCTACTATTTGCAGTAATTATTTTAACTTCAAGAAACTTTTTATCAGTTAACATATTTCACCATCATTACTTTCAAATTATATAGTACAAGAAAGAAAGAAAGAAAGAAAGAAAGAAAGAAAGAAAGCTTTATACAATTTATTAGAGATTACATTTACTTTTCCCAGCTCTTTTAGTCAGTACTACTATCTTAAAATATGTGGAATGTTAGAAATACCACACAGGCCAGTGGCCATAGTTTTCTAAGCTCTTATTTGTTTGTAAGACATGATATGCTGTATCCACACTGCACAGCTGGTTTAGGCTAAGGGCAAGACTTTTTTGAAACAGTAAGTGAACTGGAAATGACCTCCATTTATTTCCTGTTCATTAAAAAAAGGCCCCTCTTAGACCCAAAATGCCTCAAGTATCCTTAAAAACATGGCCATTAGGGGTATTTGGGGGCATCTAGGAACAAAAAATATCATCATCATCATCATCATCATCATCATCATCATCTTTCAGGGAGGAAGTAGGGCATCCCACTAATCTGCAGTGTGTGTGTGGGGGGTGGGGGGGCTAATGTAGCCCCCAGCCTTCCAAAGCTGCCAACCCTTGTCTTAAGAATGAATTGCTTTGAAAAAGAAAACCCTAATCATCCATCAGTGTAAGTGATTGTAAGTGACAGAGCCACAAATTCAGGAAAGTAAGAGTAACAGGTCAATCATTGTTACCAACATTATGGCTGGATTTTTGCTCCATTTCTTCTTCAGAAACTATAGCATTCATGTGAAGTCAAACTTTTTCAATTCTTTATTATTACAGCCATTTATCAGCATAGAAGTCAGACTGTTAAAGATCCACCTGCTATGAAGAAAGTTTGGAGTGCCATTCTGACCCCTGGGCTTGTAATTTTCACCTGCTGAAGTTGTTAAGTAACTGTTAGAACAATTAGTAGGTTTAAAATCAACTGTGAAAATACTTGCAGGAAGTATATACATATATATCCAAAGACACTAACAGGAAATACCTCAAGTCCCATTAAGAGTGATGTGGAACATAATTATTGCAGTGAAGATCAAGTGTCAGTTGGAGAATTATATTTACAGCCATCAGTGGAAATCAGATTTTTCTATATTATGTACAAACAGCTTGTGCTAATTGGTGTGAAATTTAATTTGTACTAATCAGTGGAAGGAAGCACCAAAAGAACTTGTCATGTTAATTTGTTCTTGGAGCTACATGAGTGGTGGTGGTGGGGGAGACAACATGCACACAGAAGCATACTCACAATTCTTGTATTACAGGCTAAAAGGCAAGGTGAGGAGGAAGCACAGAGGCCAAATCTTCACCCTTCACAGAGGCATAACTGTCTTCCAGTGGCTCTCTGATGTGTCACCTTTAGCCTTCCTTTGCAGGCTCTACTTCCTTTTACAGGGAGAAATGAAAAACAAAAATATTTGGCTGGTTAGTTCACAAACACTACACTTAACATCCAGCTCCCTGTGATCTGTTTGTTCCTATCATACTCTTGGAGTTCTGACATTGACTTCATCTTGTAAATCTCTTCTGCCCATCCTCCATGCCAACAATATATGTTCTCCATTGCACAGCAGAGCTGGGTGGAAAACATTATTATTATTATTATTATTATTATTATTATTATTATTATTATTTGTATCCAGCCCCTCTGTCAAGCAATCAGGGCAGCTAACAGCAATTAAAATTCCATACAATATATACAATCCAAAAAATCCCAGAACCCACCCACCCTTTAAAAAAGTATTAAACCAATTATCCATTAAAACATCTTAATTAAAACAACATGAATGAATTCAACTCAAATAACAACAAAATGCAAAGCAATGGCTGCAGCCAAAGTGGGTGAGGGCAAGATGAAGGGGAGGAGCTCCTGAGGCTGGGAAATCTACCCAGAAGAGATCCGTCTTAACAGCTTTTTTGAAGCTGCTCAAGATCTTAATCTGACGGATCTTGTCTGGCAGGCCGTTCCATAGTCTGGGAGTGTTTGCCGAGAAGGCTCTCTGGTAGGTCGTAGACAGCCTTGTTTTTATCAGCTGCAGCAAATTCCTCCCAGAGGACTGGAGTGCACGGGGAGAATTGTATGGGAGGAGGTGGTCCTGGAGATAGGTTGGGCCCAAGCCATTTAGGGTTTTAAAGGTAATAACCAACACCTTATACTGGGTCCAGACATGAGGATTTTTGAGAGACTTTCCTCATTTTCTTGCATGTTTTGTTCTTTTCCTTAAGCTGCTGCATCCTTCATTAGTATTTCCTTTAGCTAGCAGTTTTCAGCTTTTGACCTATTTGCCTTCCTCCCTTCCTGCTGTTGCTTGCTATATGCTAGTGGCTGCTGGTTACTCCCATGTGAATGAAGCAGTGAATTTGCTCTGGCTTTAATCTGAACAGAGCAAGAGCTATCCAGGATACTGAAGTCCATCTTCAAAATAGGTTCAGCACCATGGCTCCTTTAAAGCTCCTTTGAAGTTTAGACACACACCCAGAGAAGGTTCACTATCCCACTGACTATTTATTTCATTACAAGTTATTAATTAAAATGTTTATGTTTTGCCCTATATCATGAGATCTCACAGGGGTGTACAAATACAATCAATGTTAACTGACTACAAAAATTTAGAATAGTAAAAATAATGTAAAAATATATAAGTTGACAAATTAAAAACAGGTTAAGAAGGTTCAGTGTTTTACTCTCAATTTCCCCAGTTATGTTACCCTTCTGTTTTGGTCATCTGTTCTCCTCAATTTGCCTTGCATCTCCTCCTGTCTGTAGCTTCACTGAAGGTTACTCTTATACGAACAGAGCCTTCGTATAAGGTGTCCTCTTGAGCCTTTTTTTCACCTGTGACCAAGGGGAAGTTGGTCTCTTGGTTGACCAGTGTTAGGTGCTTCACGGTTGCCCCTGACATCCATCCATTCAATACAATTGTCAGGAATTGCATATGCTTATATCCTACCATAATATAGTAATGGGATATTAGTAGTGATAGTATGTTTTAGGACTGTTTTAGAAATGTGCTTGAGAACTGTGAGCTCAGTTCAGGAGGCAAGCATTATTTGAGAGACAGTGCAAAAGCTGTAACAACATGAAAGGGGGTGAGGGGGAAGTAGGGGAAATATGTTTAGTAATTTTAGTAATTTTAACAAATAAGAATTAAGCCTGCCTGTAATTTGAATTATCCACAGCTTAATTATGTGGTAGTAATGTTTACTGGTCAGTTCTGACAATGAAAGTCACCAGAATGGATCTGTAATTTTCTTAAAGGTTTCTGACTTTTTACTACTGAGCCTGAGTTTCTCAGCTGGGATATCCTGCTGGACTTGACAGATCTGACCAGCAAATGTTACAACAAGAGCTTCACTCTTCAAAATGGAAATTCAAAATGGCTTTAATAATTTACCAAAACTAACAAAATGAATTTCAACTTCTGGTTGAAATGGCAGATCATTAAGGCATCTCTCAGCTTAGCTCTGAAGAGACAGTTTGCAAGATGTGGTGCTGGGGCTGTAGAAAAAAACAAAAACAAAAAACTAGACAGCCAGAATTGCCTCCCAGTTACTAGAGGATCAGAGGGGTTCTACAGAGACCTGAATTGTTTCCCTCCCAAAAAACAGAATCTGTCTTGGTTCAGTTCTAACGTGAAGGCTGTGGGTCAGTGAACCATCCATGGCCAGGTCTAATGCACATTGTCTGAAGAAGAACACCTTCAATTAAAAAAAAAATTTTTTTTGAGTGGCTGAGTTTTTTACAATGGGGAAAAAGAAGGAACAGAACACAACTACTAAATTCATATATTGTTCATTTGGATCAGTCTGGGTGTTGGACAATGCAGCAGAGGAAAGCATCACCTTTACTTTTTGTTTTTTCCTTGTTCATTTTCCAGCTTGAGAAATTTCTTTTTGGACATTTAAATTTTCCACTTTGGACTTTGCAAGCTATATAACAATATTTTTTAGGCTTTATCACCAAAACAAGTAGTAAAATTAAAGGTGATTCCAAAAATAAAGACAAACATGTCTTTTAAGACTAAATCCCAGAATTAAACTGCATGGAATGGAAAAATGAAGATAAAGAAAAAGAACAAAGCCTATAGAAAGAAAAGGAAAATAAATGCTAAAAAACACAAGTAAGAACTTAAATAAGAACTATTGCAATTATCTAAAGTTGTTTAAAGGAATTACTGTGAGTCTAAATGGTGAAATTGAGTGGGTGTACTCAATGCTACCTCATTGTGTAAACAACAATTATAAAATGAAAAAGCTGAGAGATGAAGGATAGTGGGGAAAAACAAAGACTTATGGGAATTGTAGTCTAATATTTTATTGATATATATTGATAAAAAGGAAAAAAGAGATTGCAGAGTGAAGAAATGATTTCATCAAAGAAATGAAGAAGTTCCTTGATTTTACAAAGACAAAGCATTAAAACAAAGGTAATTTAAAGTTGACTTCTGGGTTATGGAGGCAAATGGTGGCATGGGTTGAGTTCTCATCCCACAGAACCCTTCCACCAGCAGCAAAACCTAGACCCAAAGGATATGGGGTCTACCATATCAGACAAGGTGGGATATATGGTAGGGGCTTACAGGAGGCTTCATTGCTTTCTCCACCCCCCTCCCCCAGACATCTCTAGAGAAGGATGGAGGAATGGAGAATAAGAGAGCCACAGAGCAGCCATTAACACTAGTGGTAGCAGGAGGAGCCACGAACAATGGTGTGAACAGCTAAGATCATTTTCTCCTGAAAGCTAAAGCAAATAAGTCAAAGAATCTCTTCTAAATGGAACAAAGACTGTGAGTAAACATAAATAAATAAATCAGAATGGGAGGAGAATAGAAAGGAACTGTTTAAATACAGCTTTAAGAGCAGAAAGAAAAATAAACAGCATTTTCTCATTTGGCACTGCCAGCCGGATGATTGCTACATTAAGTGGATGTTAAGACTTACAAAATAAAAGTAAGTTAATACAGCCTAAATATATGGGGCAGTGTTTTTGAAGAACTGAAATACAGAAATATTAATTAAAGTATAAATAAAGAGAGAAAATACAAAATTGTGTGTTGCAATGGAGACACAATATTGATTAGAAGTTGGCAGATGTCCAAGAGCAAAAAAAAAAAAAAAAAAAAAAGGGGGGGGGGGTCCCAAGCAGAGAGTCTTCAATTGGAAAAAAGAATCTAAATACCCTTCAGATAAGGCATATTTTTGTTTTCAAAAAGCAAACTCACAAGAGAACTTTGAAACTCATAACATAGAAATGAAAAAAAAATCTGTGGAGACAATGCAGAAAACTGGAATGGGAGCAAAGCCCAAGGAACCCAGAGAACAACAAGATTCAAAAGTTCTGGGGGAAAAGCCAGATCTTGACCAAGGAATGAAAATATGGCTCACCCAGCTGCTGGTGGAACAGCAACAGAAAAGCAACAAAATTTTAAAAGACACCATTACAAAAAATAATGCTATGTTATCAGAAGCTATAGCTAAGAAAATTATGGATGAACTGAATAAATCTTTGGAGATTATAAAAAAAGAGATCCAGCGAATGGATAAAAAAGTACAATCAATACAAATTGAACAGAAAACTCAGCAAAAGATAACCTTGGGACATTCAACGAGATTGGACCAACTTGAAAGAAAAATCATTGACTTGCAGAATCATAATAGAAGGAATAATCTTCATATTCAGGGCTTTCCTGAGATGTCAAATGAAACACCGAAAACACTGAAGACAGATTTTTAAATGGTTACACAGTATTGTTCCTCAAATTACCTGGGTGAGAAGGAAGTGCAACATTTACATAGAGCATTAAATTTTAAGAGAGGGCTGGTTCCCAGAGATGTAATCATGACAGTAATAACCTTCAAAAAGAAAGATCTAATGAAAGAAATTAGGAAACACTCAGGATCACTGAAATATGGAGACAACACAATTCAAATCTACAATGATTTTTGTCCAGAGACTATCAACTGGAGAAGAGGAATTAAGCCATGTATTGCAGTTTTACAAAAGAGTGGAATAAGATACAGCTGGGGTTACCCCATTTTTCTGAAATTTCAATGGAAAGGGAAGCAACACAAGATTTATTCACTGGATTTATTGAAGCAACTGGATCTGAACCAGCAAGAAGAAGATAGTGACAAGGGTGCAACCAGAGGAGCCAAAGAACCATAGAAAATAAGGACAATGATGTGTATGTATGTATATATATATATATATATATATATATATATATATATTAAAAAAAGACATAACAGGAGAGACAATTAATAAACAAACAGGAGCTGGTGCAGGGTCTTTCAGCTTCTGGTGCTCTTGACTTCCTTGCTGTTGATATTTACTATAATTAACTGCTTTTGGTAACTAATCTGGTTAAATGGTAAGTAAATTCGCTAAATGGTAAATAAATTGGCTAAATGGTAAATAAATTGGCTAAATGGTGTAAGAAATGCCCTTTCCCTCTGTCTGTGCCTGTTTGCCACCAAACAGATAAAGCCAAGCCTGCCTAAGAAAAACTGGGTTGCCATAGATGAACTCCAGCTAGCATGGGAAGAAGAACTGCAACTACAACCTTTACTGGAGTGGGAACCATGTCTGTGCGAAGAAGACTTGCTGGTGTGACAGGTGTTTGAGCTCTTGGGACTTTGAATTTTCCCTGGGTATACTCCTCTGCTGGACTTGGCACTGCCAGCAGGGGACTTCTCACTCTCTTCACTAAGTTCCAAACTTTGCAGCCGGAACTTGACTATGTCCAAAACTGCGCTATACTCTTTTTCTTTACCCGCGACTTAGTCTGAAGTGTTTGGATCCTTTTATTCACCACTTCTTTCCACTGTAGAAAACTGTATTGCTGGGCAAGCTCTCTTTTTTGCATGTCTTCCAAGCTACAGACTGCTGACATCAAGGACATGGCATGTTGCAAACTCTTCCAGGCTTTGAGTTCTTTCACACTTAAGTATCATTCCTCCTCCAACAGCAAGAAAAGAAAAGGGAAAAAATGAATTAATGATTAACTAACAGTATTATACTTGTGAAGACACACCCAGCAAATATGAGTGTGCAACACCAGTACCCTGGTGAGATCAAACTCCAAAGCTGAATTTAAAGTCCAAAAAGGGGGAAAAAAATTTAAAGAACAAAAGAAAAAGATTTCTCCTCCCCAGCTCTAACAGGCTTAAAATAAAAGGTACTTTACAGTTTAGGTTTCAGGTACTTTACAGTTTAGGTTTCAGCAATCTTCAGGGTTGTCCTCTCTCTGGGTTTGATCTGGGTTTGAACTCCTACTCAATGAAGCTGGTGCAGGGTCTTTCACCTTCTGGTGCTCTTGACTTCCTTGTTGTCGATATTTACTATAATTAACTGCTTTTGGTAACTAATCTGGTTAAATGGTAAGTAAATTAGCTAAATGGTAAGTAAATTGGCTAACTGGTGTAAGAAATGCCCTTTCCCTCTGTCTGTGCCTGTTTGTCACCAAACAGATAAAGCCAAGCCTGCCTAAGAAAAACTAAAAATCCCAAGCTGAAGCAGAGCTTGCTGGGGAGGAGCAAACCAAAAACTAGAAAAATGCAGGGGATTCCTACAGCTCCTTCCACAAACTAATACAGTGGAACATTCCTATGCTCAAACATATTAAGGACTGACTAAAAATGAAGGAAAATGCAGGGGAGAATTTAAACAGTCCAGGCTGGACATCACAATACCTTTGTGGAATTAGTAAGAAGAATGAAGATATTAACAACAATTTTATGTGGTTTTTTTTAAAAAAAATATTGGTTTAATTAATATTAAATGGTTTAATATGAATCAGATTTAGATAAAGTAGTAAAGAATGAATAATTAATGTGAGATACCATATATATGTGGAATATTATACAACTTTTTTTTTAAAAAAAAGTATTATTGTATGTAGGTTGTAATACTAATAAAGAATTAGTAGCATCAGTTTGCCAGCAGCCTCAACATTAGCAAAAAGGAGTAAAGGAAAGTTTTGCCACCAAAATTGTAAGATCAATAATCCTGAGCAAAAAAACTACTCTTCAAGTTGGAAAAAGAGTGACAAAGGAGAGAAAGGAATACAAGAATGAAACAATGTAGAATGCCTAGATGAAGTAGAATTATGGGATATCCACAAAACAAACAAATAATTGAATAAGAAGTAAGAACAAATGGTTAAAAATATTTAAGAGGACTTTATGTTATTTTGGTATTTCGTAGTAACAAGCCTACAAAACTATGATATTTCATAGTAAGAAGCCTACAAAACAAGAACATATGTGAATTTATATTGTTTAAGTTACCATAATTAAAAAGAAAAAGAAAAGCACCGGGAATCAAGTGGGGGAAAGGGGTTAAAGAGTGTTAAGAAGGGAGGTAGCTGAGAATGGTAAAGGAAACACCAAACTCAAAACCCAAGGTATGAAAACAAAGACTTAAAGGGACACAAGAAGGATTATAAAGACTTCACAACTGAATAAGAACAGAAAGGACAGAAAGGGACTATAAAGTACAACAGAAGAACTGCATAACAGCTACAGGGTTTCTGACTTCTGAGAAGGATTGAGCTGCCTTTTCCTTTTCAGCTTTGAGATATTACTTTGGATAAGCTGACTTAAAAGAGAAAATTAAAAGAGCTTGAATGAAGCATTTAAATAGCACAGTAAGAAGAGGACTTTAGAAGAAAACAATGGAATTTATGGACTTGAATTGTATACTGTTTTGAGGCTTTGATGTTTATATTCTATGATTCTATGATTTTAGGAGAGACTCCCAATAAACTTAATGTAATCTACAATGCAGGGAAACCAACATGTTGGAAATGTCAGAAACACCAAGTCTCCTTCTACCATATATGGTGGGATTGTAAAGTGGCAGCAAATTATTGAAAAAAAAAATACATAAAATAATAACAGAAACATTACAAACAAATCATGACATTCAAGGAACAGCCTCTGTAGCTGTTGCAGGTATCCTTGCTGCTCTCCGGATTACTGACAGCAAACTGTCAGATCACACAATACTCTTCCAGGGAGCAGGAGAGGTATAACACTGAAATACATCAGTTAAGTTATTTTCTCTCTCTCTTTCTTTCTTTTATTCTTTCCTTCATTCATTTATATCCTACCCTTCTCCCAAATGGGGCCCAAGTCAGCTCACAACATGAAGTAAAACAAAGTACATGAACTGAAGCCTAATAATAAAAAAAGGTCATTTAGGGTCTCTGCAGATGGGTGGTCGTGGGCCACCCTGAGAAGCTGCAGACCGAGGCTGCCCCATGCCTTGGCCCCAATTCACTCCTTTTCCAGCCCTGGAAGAAGCACTTTGATGAACCAGGAGACAAGGTGGTTATAATCCCTTATAAAAAGACATAGAGATTCTACGTGGTATTGTACTACACTGTTTAAGAACAAAGATTATCCAACTAAGAACTCAAAATGTAGATAGTACTATAATTCTAGAAGAGATAAAGAAGATCAGGATGGAGCTACAACAAGACAAATCAGAATGAATACAGGAAATGGGACAGATGAGAACTGAGATAAAGCAATATATAAAATCAGAAATTAAAGTGATACAGCAATATATGGAAAGTATGTCAAGAGAATTCATACAAACAAAGGGAAGAATACAACAGCTTGAAGAAGAAAAAATAAAGGTTTGAGGAAACAATACAGAAATTGAAGAATAAACAAGACCAGGAAGGAGAGGAAAGAATAATTCTTGAACAAAAGTTTTGTGACAGATGTTTAAAGATCAGAGGCCTAAAAGAAAATAAGAAGGAAAACCTATATGACCGAATTATCCCAGATCTGGCAGATTTTCTAGAGACAGACCAAGAAAGAATGAGACAGGAGATTGGTAAGATCTACCAGATAAACCCTTGGATAGCAACACAAAAGAAACTTCCTGTGATTTATTTTACTAGAACACAAATTAAAGAGGAATTACTCCAGAAACATTGCTACATGAACCAAAAAATTGAGGAAACAGAGATCTTGTTGTTCAAATATTTCCCTGGAGAAATATTGAGGAGAAGGAAAGATTTTACATTTCTAACTAAGGTATTAAGAACCCATGGAATAACATATAAATGGGAGAATCCATTTGGATTATCTTTTCTAGTAGGACACAAGAGGATGCGAATCACTACAGTACAAAGAGCAAAGAGTTTCCTGGAGCAATTAGAGAAAGAAAGATTAAAAGGAATGGGAATAGAAGTGGTGGATAACAGGTAAGATAAAACTTTAGAGCAGGGGTAGGTAAACCTTTCCCCTTTAAGGGCCGAGGGACTTCAGCTCCTAGAAGCCTCAGCCATGTTGGCCAATAGTCCCATGTTGGTCAATAGCTCCTGGGATTCTGGGAGCTGAAGTCCCTCGGCCCTTAAAGGGGAGAGGTTGCCTACCCCTGCTTTAGAGAAAGAACAATTGAAGGATTGGGAGGATTTGGATTAAATGGATAAAAGGAAAGAATCGGAAGCCGAAATAGGAGCAGTAGGTGGAATTACACTGGAGGATGATGAAGACAGAGATCTGAGGAAGGCTGATGAGGAAGATGTGTATGAAGGAGACTAAGGGCCTTTGCAGACTGCCAGAAATAGTGCAAATTGAGTCCACTTTAAATTGAGGCACTGCCCTGGCTCAGTGGTAGGGAATCATGGGAATTGTATTTTTCTAAGACATTGAGCCTTCTCTGTCAGAGAGCTCTGGTGCCACAATAAATTACAGTTCCCATAATTCCCTAGCACTGAGCCAGGGCAGTGCCTCAATTTAAAGTGGACTCAATTTGCACTATTTCTGGCAGTCTGCAAAGGCCCTAAGATTCTTTCCTGGAATGTAAAAGGTTTGAACAGTCCCCAAAAATGTAAAAAGATATTCCAGTGGTTGAAAAAACAAAAATGTGACATAGCTTGCCTTCAAGAAACTCATATACCAAAAAAAAAAAAAAAAAAAAAAAAAAAAAAAAAGTGAGGCTTTTAAAAGATCTTGGACTAGGAAGAGAATTTGTCACAGCCTTGGAAAAAAGGGGGTGGTTATATATGTAAAGAAAGAAGTAGAAACAAAGGAATTATTTGTTGACCCGAATGGTCACTTTGTTGGGGTGGAGGCTGCCTATCTTGATTCAAAGGTCATGATTGTTGGAATTTATTCCCCCTTAGAAAATAAAAGTTTATTTTCCAGGAAACTGTTGAAAAAATTGTCAGATTTTTCATATGAGAACATAATCATGGTGGGGGACTTCAATGGGGTGATAAACCCTTCAATAGACAGAAAAGCCAAAAATAGAACATACTTAAAAGAAGGAATACTGCCAAAATCTTTCTTTGAATTGATGGAAGTGATGGCTATTCATGATGCATGGTGATGGAAATATGATGCAGCTAGGGCCTTTACCTTCTTCTCAGAAAGATATAATGTCTGGTCAAGGCTAGACATGTTTATAAATTCAAAACAGATTAATTTGAAAATAAAAAAAAATATCAAGACACTATCGAAAATAATGTCAGATCATAATCCAAAACTAATGCCCTTACAGTAAAAAAAAAAAAAAAGGACTTTAGTTGGAGACTAGATGACTCAATCCTAAGAGATAAAAACACTAGAGAAAGAATCAGGGAAACTTTAAATCTCTTTTTAAAAGAAAATATGATGGGAGAAGTGAAAGACGGTGTAGTCTGGAATACCTCCAAGGCAGTGGTACATGGTATATTTTTGCAACTGGCAAAAGAAAAGGAGAAAAATAGAGATCGGAGGATGAAAGAACTGCATGAACAACTAAAAGAGTTAGAAAAACAATTGGAAAAAAATATAACAGAGAAAAAAGTAAGACAAAACATTAAAATGACACAAAAAGAAATCTCACTGATGCTGACAGAACAAATTGAAAAGAAGTTAAGGTATGCAAAACAACAGCATTTTGAATTTGCTAATAAACCAGGCAAATGGTTGGCAATGAGGCTGAGAAAAGAAAAACGAAGTAAATGAATATCAAAAATTAAGGATGGGGAAAAGACTATTACAGATTCTAAGGAGATTAAAGACAGCTTCTACAATTACTTTAAAGAACTATATTGACAATGAGAAGTTGAGGATAATGCAATTCAAAGATACCTTAACAGTCAAACAATCAGTACAATTTCATACCAGTAAAAAGAAGATTTAAATATGGTTTTAATTGTCTATTGTTTAAATTGTTTTAATTGAGATTTATATTTAATGTATTTTTAATGGGGGGTATTATGTTTATTTTTGGGGTTTGTATTTGTTTTAGCTGTAAGCTGCCTTGATTGGATTTAATTTGTAAGCTGCCCTGATTGGATTACCATTGGGCGGGGTATAAATAAATTTTATTATTATTATTATTATTATTATTATAAATAAAGAAATAACCTTAACGGAAATAATACAGGCCATCAATAAGCTCAAAATCAATAAAGCACCAGGACCAGATGGATTTCCTGCCCAACACTATAAAGAATTTAAGGAGCAAATATCATCACCCTTGAGAGAGGTTATGAATAAAGCAATGAAGGGGGAGATCCCAAAAACATGGAAATTGGTGAATATTACCTTAATTCCAAAAGAGCAAAATAATATAATTGATATAAGAAAATATAGACCAATCTCACTTTTAAATGTTGATTATAAGTTATATGCAGCGATCTTGGCAGAAAGACTTTAAAAAGTACTGAAGAAACAGATTCACGAAGATCAATATGTTTTTTTTTACCAAAAAGGCACATGAAAAAATAACATCAGGAATTTAATAGATATTATTGAGCATCATGAAAAAAAAATGATAAAAAACTTGCATTGATTTTTCTCGATGCAGAAAAGGCCTTTAATAATATTGATTGGAAATTTATGATGGCCACATTCTGAAGAATGCATCTAAGAGATCGATTTATATCAGCACTCGAAACGTTATACACTGATCAAGATGCCCAAATTATTATAAATGGGAAAAAGACAAAACCAATCCAAATGCAATGAGGTATTCACCAGGGATGCCCATTGTCACCACTCCTTTTTATAGCTATGTTAGAAATATTGGCTAATAGTTTAAGAGAGGACAAAAACATACCTGTAATGAAGATTAAAAAACAAACAAACCTGAATTCAAACTCAAAATGTATGCAGATGATATGGTTATTTGTTTGGCAGCCCCGCTACAGAATGTTCAAGCATTAGTGGAAAAACTGATGGTCTTTGGGCGAGTTTCAGGATATAGAATTAATAAGGAAAAATACTAAAATATTGACCATGAACTTAACAAAAAAAGAAGTAGAAGATTTGACTAAAAGTTCTAATTTTAAGATAGAGAGGAAAGTAAAATACCTTCAAATAAATATAACAACAAAAAACACCAACTTGTTCAAAAATAACTACACTAAGATATGGCAAGAATGCAAAAAAGACCTAGCATGATGGGAAAAGATCAATCTTTTGTTGATGGGGAGAATGGCAACAATAAAAATGGCAATACTCCCGAAGATGCTTTTTCTCTTTCAAAATATACCAATTTTAACAAATGAAGATCCATTTAGGAATTGGCAAAGGGATATTGTTGACTACATCTGGGTAGGAAAGAAACCTCGAGTAAAAATGAAGTTTCTTCAAGATGAAATTTCTACAGGAGACCTAGGAGTACCACATTTAAGATTATATTATAACTGTTGCTGCCTGGAGTGGTCAAGGGTGTGGATGTGACTGGACAATAGAAGACTCTTACAACTGGAGGCAACAGGAAACAGATTTGGATGGCATGCTTTTTATTTTACGACAAATTTAAAAGTGAACATAGAATTTAACAACCATGTCCTAATAAAAGCTATATTTAAGCTTTGGAATAAGTATAAAATGCACATCAATAGGAACATCCCATTATGGGTTTCACCTATGGAAGCATTCCATCGGACAGAGATGATAGATGAAGAATCTTGGTTAAAATACTCAGATATACTAAGTATAGACCAAAAAGACAACATCAGAATAAAGTCAGAAGATGAACTAGTGGAAGAAGGCCATAAGATGAACTGGTTTAAATATAGGCAACTTAAAGAAAGATTTAAAATCGATAAAAAGACATTTGGATTTACAAACAGACAATTGGATTTTAAAAAGATCCTCCTAACAGAAGAAGATAAGTTAATATCCAAACTATACAAAATACTGTTAAAGATAGAAATGGACAATGAACATATAAAAGAGTGCATGATAAAATGGGCTCAGGAAATCGGTGAGAACATACCATTAAAGAACTGGGAATTGAATTGGCAGAAAAGATTAAAATATACTTTAGCAACAGATTTTATAGGAAAACTATTACAGGATACAGTACAGGTGGTACATGACCCCGGAAAGATTAAATAAAATCTACAAAAATACTAGTGACAGGTGCTGGATGTGTGAGAGGGGGAAGGGAGCCATGTTACACATGTGGTGGCAATGTACAAAAGCCAAAAAATTCTGGTCACAGATACACAAGGTAATAATAGAAATCCTTCAAATTAAGCTGAATAAAAGCCCTAAATTATTTTTATTAGGTGTAGTAGAAGAAGAACTGGGGAAAAAAACATGTGAAACTTCTCTTTTATATGATAACTGCAGCTGGAATAATTTACACCAGAAAGTGGAACGAAGAAGAGATCCCAGATATAGACGAATGGAGATGGAAGATCCCAGATTACAGAGAAAATGATAAATTAACACAATTACTTAGAAATGCACCTACAGAAAAATTTGAGGAGTGGGGAAGATTGAATGACTATTTACAGAAAACATGGTTTTAGTTTATATACTTATATTCGAGTTTTAAAAGTGGTAACAGCATTATTCCTGTTAAGAAGGTAAAAGAATTAAAAAAAACTAAGGAGGAAGAAGTTTATAAATGATTCCTAGTTGTAAACAATGTATAACTTCAGTCCATAAGGAAAAGATTTCATTGAGAAGATAAAGATACAAAATTTGATTGAAAATAAGGATAGTATTCTATATGGAGGGGGAAATAGAAAACTTATATTAAAAGAGATATAAGACATCTAAAAATATGACTCTGAAGTAGATAGGAAGTATATGTATGTATATGTTGTATGTATTTTAATAGTTTAACAGACTGTCAAATGTAGGTTTGCTTATGGTTTGTCAAGTCTTGGTATGTTAAGTTGTTGTGTTGTTATTTCTGTTACGTTGTTATTTTTTTTCTTTTTAAACTTTGGAAGATAATAAAAAAGAATAGAAAAAAAGATATAAGCTCCAGGTTATGAGAAAAACTGTGTCAACAAAGTTATAGAGAGAGACTGATCATAGACGAAAAAGAAATTGAGATATTTAGAGATATGGCGGCACAAATTTTGAGAAAAAGACAGGAATATAAATTCCTCACAAAAGCTCTGCAGAAAAATGATATCAGATACAGATGGGAGAAGACAGAGGGAGTGACATTAAGATATAAACAAAGGAAATACAAGATATACACCATAGAAAAAGCAAAAAACTTTTATTAAAGATTGAATCCCAGAAAAAAGAAAACACAGGAACAAAATAGGGATAGTGAAAGAAAAAGAGGAGAAAAGGAAGGTAGAAACCCCGAATGGAGAGAAGATAGAAGTGTGGAGGACTCAGAAGAGGGAAGGCAATGAGGGAAGAAGAAAAAGAAGAAAAGGAGGAAAAGGAAACAGATATACAAAATGTAGGGGAAGGAGAGGAGGGAGGAGAAAAATAATCCAAATAGAAAGAGAATTACAGAGAGGATTAAAAAACAAAAAATTAAGAAAAACTTATATTGTAAGTAGAAACAGAAGTAAGCAGAAAAACAAAGAAAAAAGAAAAAAGAAATACAATACTTAAGAAACCTTAATTTAGGATGGATTTTTATTCTTCTAATAAAAAGAAAACAAAAGGGGGAGTTGCAATTTATGTAAATAAAAAGTATGAAGCAAAAGAAATATTTAGAGACAGAGAGGGTAGAAACGTAGCAGTGAAAATTGGTATACAAAATGAGAGATTAGAAGTAGTATGTATATATGCACCTCTGGGGGGAAAAATCATTCTTTAAAAAAATGAATAAAGAACAAACTAAAATCAAAGGAACTAATCCAATAATAATGGCTGATTTTTAATAGTGTAATCAAACCACAAAGAGACAGAGAGTCAAAGAAAAAAAAATCAAAAACAAGCAAGGGAAACTTCCAGTTAATTGTTCTGAAATAATAAAAGAACAAAATTTGGTTGATGCTTGGACACACTTTTATAGAGAGAAAAAAGGATATACATTTTTTTAAAGCACATTAATCACTATCCAGAATAGATATGTTCTTGGTAGCAAAGAAGTTAATACCAAAATTTTGAAAAATGGAGACCACTCCCAGATTATTATCATATTATAATATGATAGAAATAGAAATACAACAAATAAAGAGATAATGGATATTGAAATTGAATGAAAAAATTAATTAGAAATGAAGAGCTTGTAGAAAAGTTGAAAAAAAAAATAAAAACATTTTAAAAGGAAAACAACACACCAGGCATGGCAATAAAAACTGTATGGGATACATGTAAATCAGTAATAAGAGGGTTATTGATAAAAAATAAGTGCAGAGATTTTTAAAAGAGAAGGAAGAAACTCAACAAATAATACAGGAATTTTTTTTAATTATAAATTTTATTGACAATTTAAAGTATAAACATATAAAAATTTACAAGCCTGTTTATCAAAAAATACAAAATAAAGATCAATTATTCTTGTCATTATATGTTTTGTCACTATGTCTCCCACACACAAATTATCCAAATCATAATCTCCTATTCCGTCCTTCCTCTTTTTTTAGGACATTATTATATAGCTGTATTGTACTGCAGTCAATTGAATTCATTAAGTTATATTAAGAATTGAGTTAAAGACATATCTTAGTCTACATGACGTTTGCCATACCACTATGATTTTATCCACTTCTATATTACGTTATATATTCTTATACCCCAATTTCATATTACTTCCCACAATACTTCCCTTTATAAAATTGTTATTTCATAGAAGAACCAAACGGTATTAACACAATCAAATTTCCCATTTTTTCCTACAGAAGGTATGAAGTGGTTTCCATATTAAGTTGATCACAGGATTTAAACAATATTGAAGAAAATTACATAAAGATATAGATAATAAAAATTGAAAAACCAATATAAGATCTCTAAACAGAAAATACAAGCATATAATACAGAAGATACAGCAAGGAAATTAAAAAAATATTAAACAAAACTATTTTGAAGGAGCAAATAAAACAGGTTGTTGGTTGGCTCATAGATTAAAAAGAGAAGGAGAATGATTACAGAAATTAGATATAAAGAGAAACTGACAACAAGACAAGAAGAAATCAAAAAGCATTCCAAGAGTACTATCCTAATACATTTTTTATTATCTTAAAACATAGACAAAATTCCAAAACATACATATACCTATCTACAAACATACAAAATAATACAACATACAACATACAAAAAACTCAAAAAAACCAGAAACAAAAACATATAAACACATAAATACATTGATCATTCTTGCCTCTTTTTTTTAGATTTCTCATTTCCCAAATGATTTTTCCCCCATTTTAAATCAAAATTTAGCATTTCTTTCTAACCAAAGTTATCTTAGGACTTTGATATATTCCTTCTACAGATTTTCTATAATTATTCCTTTTAAATCTTGTCTTTTATGATTACCACAGCCTATGAATTAATTTGAAAAAATATAAAGTAACGAAGAAAAATGGTTAAACCCAACAAAAATTTAACCTAACCAATTCTGTTTTTCCTTCACTATTAATCATTCCTTCTATCATTGTTCACATTCTTTGTATTCTAACTCATAATTTTTCACTAATTCCCATTGTTTCTCTCTCCTATCAACAAATTTATTTTGAATTAAAGCTGTTAAAATGTCCATATACATTGCTTCCTTCAAGCATATAAGCCATTCTCTCATACTAGGTATTTCCTTTTTCTTCCAATACTTTGCAAAAACTATTCCTGCTATTGACACCATATACAGCAAGATCCTGCCATATTTTCTCTCAGTAGTTTTTTCCACCTCATGCATCATATTCAGAAGAAAAATTTTGTAATATCTCTATAATTTTTAAGTAAATTGCTCTCCAATATTTTTTTGCAAACTTACACTTCCACCACGTATGGTGGAAATTCCCTTTGTTTTTTTGACATTTCCAACAGTTTGTGCATCCCGTCTTATATATCCAGTTAAGTTTAGTTGTGTACAAATACCATTGATGCATCATCTTCAAAAACAATTCTTAAAGATCCTGGCATAAAGTAAATTTATTAGTCCCTTTCCAAGCTTTTCCCCAGTGTTCAAAATGAATGTTTTCATCTAAATCCTTAGCCCATAATATCATTATATGCTTTATCATTTCTTGTTCAAGATATCTTTCTCTAAACAGCTTATAATACTTCGATACGTGATGACCTTCTTTATTTTCAATTATTTTATCTAGATCCGTCTAATTTTCTTCAAATCCTCCATCTTTCCTATCCATGCTAAATCTATTTTTCAATTGAAAATATATATACCAATTATTAATTTTCCCTTCTTCTTCCAATTGTTCTTTTGATTTCATTTTATGTTCCTTTAAACCTTTAGCTTCTTCCCAAATTATGATATCCCTATATCTTATCCAAGCTTTGTTACTATTTCTACTCTTATTTAAAAAGGCCTCCTGTGGAGATATCCATAATGGTATTCTATAAAATTGTTTCTTAATTTTATTCCATGTTCTCAACAGCACTTTTCTAATATAGTGGTTTTCAAAAATTTTATTATTTTTCAATTTCCCATACCATAAAAAGGCATGGCAACCATATTCCATATTGTCGCTTTCAATATTCAATAAATTGTTGTCTTCAAGTTAAATCCATTCTTCTAACCAGACCATACAGTTAGCATAAAAGTACAATTTTAGGTCTGGTACAGCAAAATCACCTTTCTCCTTTGACTCTATTAGATTAGTCCATTTTATCCTTGCCTTTTTCCCTTGCCAAATAAATTTCATTATTTCTTTTCTCCATTCTTCTATACAATTCTCATTATGAATTATTGGTATATTTTGGAATAAATGCATCAATTTTGGGAGAACACTCATTTTAATCAATGAAATTCTTCCCAACAAGGAAATCTGAAGTTTTGACCATTTACTAAAATTTGTTCGTATCTCATTCCATCTCTTAATATAATTATTTTCAAAGAGATCTGTGTTTCTTTTTGTTATAGTTATTCCTAAATATTTAATTTTTTCTCTACTTTAAATTTTGATATTTCTTGTACTTCTTCTTCTTTTATTGTCATATTCATTCTAATTATTGCTGTTTTGTCTTGATTAACCTTAAAACCTGCTAACTGTCCAAATTCATGTAATATCTTAATACATTTAAAGAGAAAATGGAAAAATATGATTATGATAGAAAAGTTAGAGAATATCTAGATAAAAGAACAATACATAAATTAACACGAGAACAAATAACAATGTTAGACAGGCCAATTACAGTAGAAGAAATATCAGAGACAAAGGGTCAAAGGAAGGAAAATCCCCAGGCCCTGATGGCTACATGGCATTATTCTACAAGGTGTTCAAGAAAGAAATAATTAAGGTACTATATAAAACCTTTTAAAAGATTTCAGAAGAGGGTAAACCATCATCATTCGGAAAATGTAGTTTTGATATCGAATGAGGGTAAGGATAAAGCTGATGTTTCCAATTATAGACCAATAGCACTGCTCAACACTGATTATAGGATCTACTCAGGGATATTGGCAAATAGGCTTAAGAAAATATTATCAAAAACAATACATGAAGACCAAAATGGATTTGTGCCTGAAAGACATTTAAGAAATAACATAAGAACTTTTCTGAATGTCATTGAATATTATATAATGCATTATAACAAGAAATAAGCTCTAGTACTACTTGATGTATAGAAAGCATTTGATTCTCTGTGAGGGAAGTTTATGTTTCAGGTGCTAAAAAGGATAGGGATTGAGGAAAAAATCTTAACAAGTATACACACCACAGAAAATAAATGTGATAGTAAATGGTGAAAGAACAGAAAATATTAATGTGGATAAAGGAACAAAATAAGGTTGCCCTCTATCACCTTTGTTGTTCATTATTATCTTACAAGTATTAAGTAATTCTGTTAAGGCAAATGAAAAAATAAGAGGAACAAGGATAAAAGATCATGAGCATAAATTAAGTTCATAGGCAGAGGACATGGTGCTTATATTAGAAGATCTGTTAAGGATATAGAATACGCACTAAGTGAACTAAATGAATTTGGAAAGCTATCAAGCTTTAAGCTAAATAAGGTAAAACACTAATAATAACAAAAAATATGAAAATTGAAAAAGAAAAGGAATTAGCATCTAGATCAGGTATCAGGGTAGAAAAAAAGTAAAATATTTGGGAATAAGCCTATCAAACAGAAATATTAATTTATAGGAAAATAATTATAAGGTATTGTGGCAGGATAAAATTACCAGCTTGGTAGATGAAGCTGGATATAGTATATTTTGATTTCAGTAAGGCCTTTGACAAGGTTCCCTATGACATTCTTGCAAACAAGTTGGTAAAATGTGGGCTAGACAAAGTAACTATTGCATGGATTTGTAATTGGTTGACTGGCTGAACCCAAAGGGTGCTCAACAATGGCTCTTTTTCAACTTAGAAAGAAGTGACCAGTGAGGTGCCACAGGGTTCTGTCCTGGACTCACTGCTATTCAACATCTTTATCAAGGACTTGGATGACAGTATTGGGGGCATAGTTATCAAATTTGCAGACGGCACCAAATTAGGAGGAGTAGCTAATACCCCAGAAGATGGATCAAAATTCAAAATGACTTGAACAGTCTAGAAAGCTGGGCCAAAGCTAACAAAATGAAATTCAACAGGGAGAAATGTAAGGTACTGCACTTAGGGCGGAAAAATGAAAAGCATAGATATATGATGGGGGACACCTGGCTGAATGAGACTATGTGTGAAAGGGATCTAGGAGTCCAGGTAGACCACAAGTTGAACATGAGTCAACAGTGTGATGCAGCAGCTAAAAAGGCCAATGCAATTTTAGGCTGCATCTATAGAAGTATAGTGTCTACATCAAGAGAAGTAATAGTGCCATGGTATTCTGCTTTGGTCAGGCCTCACCTGGAATACTGTGTATGGTTCTAGGCACCACAATTCAAAAAGGATGTGGAGAAGCTGGAGAGTGTCCAAAGGAGAACAACTAAAATGGTGAAGGGTCTGGAAACCAAGCCCTTTGAGGAACGACTTAGGGAGCTGGGGGTGTTTAGCCTGGAGAAGAGAAGGTTAAGAGGTGATATGATAGCCTTGTTTAAATATTTGAAGAGATGTCATATTGAGGACGGAGCAAGCTTGTTTTCTGCTGCTCCAGAGACTAGGACCAGAACAATGGCTGCAAGCTCCAGGAAAAGAGATTCCACCTCAACATTAGGAGGAATTTCCTGACAGTAAGGGATGTTCAACAGTGCAACACACTCCCTCAGAGTGTGGTGGAGTCTCCTTCCTTGGAGGTCTTTAAGCAGAGGCTAGATGGCCATCTGTCAAGGCTGCTTTAATTGGGAGTTCCTGCATGGCAGGGGGTTGGACTGGATGGCCCTTGTGGTCTCTTCCAACTCTATAATTCTATGATTCTATGATTCTATGATTCTGTGAAATATGTAAGAATTTGTGATTATAGAATAGACTTGGTTTAACATTATTGGGGAAAATAGCTGTTGTAAAAATGAATGTTTTGTCAAAATTTATGTTTATGTTTCAAAATCTACCCATTGTTATAAATGAAGGAAGAAGTATTCTCAGATCGGAACAGGGAATTTAGCCAATTTGTGTGGAGAGGGAAAAAGACAAGAATTAAATGGAATATATTTACAAAGGAAGGAAACAAAGGAGTGTGCATTACCAGACCTGAAATTGTATTTCTGGTCTTGTGAAATACTGTGGATACAAGATTGGATCAAATTAGAAAACTGAAATCTATTAAATTTAAATGCAGAAAATACAAGATAAGGGTGGCACGCATACATCTGGTATAATAAGGATGTAGTAAATATAGATTTCAAAAACCACTCCATACATAAAGCTCTATTAAGAATATGGAATTTAGTTAAAGGACAATTTAATTTTGGTATACCAACATGGATTTCCAGACAAGAGGCCTTTTTTGGTAGATGGGTGGAAGATAATGATTGGACAAAATATAAGGATTTGACTGAAAGGAATAGTAATGGGGATATAGAAATAAGATCAAAAGAGGAATTAGAATGACGGCAAAAAATGCAATGGTTTGGATATAGGCAAATTAAATCGAAATTTAAGGAAGATTGTGAAGGTTTTGAAGAAGGAAAAAATGAATTAGATAAAATAATCTGAGAAAAAGATAATGGAAAAATATCAAAATTGGTAAGATTTTACTGACAAGGGAATTGGAACAAGAGACAGTAACAACAAATATGATAAAATGGACACAGGAATTGGGAGAATGCATGGGGAAAAACAAGCAAATTTACTGTATCCCAAGACCTTAAGGAAAATTATTTAAAGATTGCCAATAGATGGTATTACACTTCAATGATGCTGGCTAAAATATGTAAATTAGGTGAAAACAAATGTTGGAAATGTGAGAAGGAGGTGGGTTCATATTATTATGTGTGGTGGCCCTGTCCCAAAATCAAAAATTACTGATATGAAATACATAGACAAATGCAAGAGATATTTGAAATAAGATATCCTTTTGCTCCAGAGGTATATTTGTTAAATATGATTAATTATATGGGATTAGAATCCTAAAAAAAAAAATACTGGGTAATTGTTTTATATTTAATAAACACTGCAAGGCTACTAATTGCAAAAAAAAAGGGGGGGGGGAATAGAAGAGATACCTACTGTGGATGAATGGTTACAGAAGGTATGGGAATTAAGACAAATGGATAAATTAACAGCCATGATAATAAGAAAGTGATACAGAAATAAGAAAGGGAATGGGGTTCTGTAGAAGAGTACATGAACAGTGATTGGAATATAAATACATGAAACATATATCTGAATAAAACATTGTTACTGATTATGGTGAGAAGAAAGAAAATAAGATAATTATAACGTCAGAAGATGTAAAGAAAAACAAAGAGTAGAAAGGAGAAGGATGAGTACTACTAAAGAAAGTGACAATAACAAAGGATGATAGTGAACATAGGGGAAAGACTACAATACTTATGAAAAAATAAGTGTAAACATAAACTAAAGAAGGGTGAATAACGTAATAAAATAATGTATACTATATAATTTTGGTGGAAATAAAAAAATATATGATGTAAACAATGAATATAAGATTCAAGATGTATATGAAAAGAAGTATGATTTTGATATAATTTTGATTTTAAAATTAATGAAGATAATTTAAAAATAAAATAAAATTGTTGGAATATGGATGGGTTATACAGTCAAAGGTGAAATGTAAAGATGTGTGTGTGGAATTTTCCTCATGGGAACAACATCTAGACAAACAAAGACAACTCGGTCCAGATGGCCAGAGAAGTCTAAACATGAACAGATTTAGCTGGGAAAACAGTGAAATTCAAACAATATGAGAGCATGGGAATGAAGTCACATGGGTGGATGATGGACAGCAAGGGGCTGGGTTAAAACACATAATACTGGCAATATCCAATAAGCATAAGGTTAACACCCAGAAGGTGGAGTAAGGGTAGGGCCAAGAAATCTCTTTGTCTAGAATTGTTTATATTTCATGCATTCTTCTTGTGTTTGTGTGATCGCAATGGATTTAACCATGGAGTTAATTTCTGGACTATAATATGCTTATATTGCTTTTACAATGTAACTTCTGGATCTGGAAACATGGATCTGTAACTCTTCTTTTCAACCACATCAGCAAGATGTGATCCTATGATGGACTGCATATTTTTTCTTTGTTTGTTTTTATTTTATGGAACAATAAAGCTCTACTTTAGATCTACATGATTTGTCTGCATGCTTTCAGCATGAGAAGGTTGATGAAGGAAGCTGGTTTCCTAGCTCTGCTGCATTTCAATTAATCAACTAATTAATCAACAGTTAAAGCTTCATTTAAAGGACTAAAAGAAGTAAAAAGATTAAAAATAAAGAGAATAAGGACAGAAGCCACAGACTGGGGGGGGGGGGGGAGGTACTATCTACAGATTATTGTAGTTTAAGTATTAACAAATGTTACTATTGCTGTATGTGTATTGGTATTTCAAGAAGATGAATAGAAACTCATAGATACATACTGAATGAAATTGTTTAATACATGAAATTGATAGAAATTAATTAATGCATGATTAAGAAATCGATGTATACCAAATAAAATTAACTTTTGTTGGTTATATTTTTCAGGTAACTTTCAGAGTTAAACCCAGAGATTGTTACAGTATTTGTTTAGGAAGGAAAATTTGTGGAAATTGATCAATACATAACTAATGCATTAATATTTGCAAAATAAGATCATTTTTGGTTTATAAAATATTTGATGCAATTTTTGTATATAATTAATTCTATTGTGCAATACTCAATGTACAGTATAAAATTGATTGAATTAGTCTAATTAGATTGAGGATTAGAAAAAATGTTGATTAAATTTGATTGAAATTACTTGGTAATTTCAATCAAATTTAATTGAAATTACTTGGTAAGATCAAGATGGAATCAAGAAGGAAAAAATCAAACAACAAAAGTACAAGTACAAGCACAACAACAACAAAGACCTTCCTTAGAACATCAAATACCTTCAGATCCTAATCTAGCTTTTTAAAAGAAATCCACAAAATAACAGCAAATTTAAGCCAACAAATGGATGAATTTAGAAATGACATGCAAGATTTCAAAATGGAGATAAAAAGAGAATTAAGGACAGGCTTAAAGAAAATTAGACAACCAATAAATAAAGCAATATCAGAAATAATTAAAATAAAAACCAAAGTGGACTGTTTAGAAGAGAAACATATACACTTTGAAGAAAACTAGAAGAATTAAAAACAAAACAGAAAGATCACATGGCTGAACAGCTGACATGGAAACTTAAAAGTTGAGAGAGATGTATATAAATAAGAGGGTTCCCAAAAGAGAAGGGAGAAAATCTTTATGCAAGACTTGTTCTAGAACTGGTAAAATATCTAAAATGAGATTTATCTTTATTTTTAATTGAGATTGATAGGATATTCAGACTGAACTCCCAAATTGCCAAACAAAAGAAAACCCCAAGAGACATTCTTATTCATTTGCTGGGGAAACAAACAAGAGATCAACTAAGACAACATAATGAAGAACCATTAAGAATCAAAGCACAAGAAATTCAATTTTTCAAAGACATTCCTTCAAAAATTCTGAAGCAAAGAAAGGAATGTCAGAGTAAATTGCAGTCTGGGTAGAAAATGTCATAGACGTGGCTATGGCATGAAACTGCAGCAAAGGTAAAAAGACAACCTGAGTTCAGTTCGGCGACATGATGACTCATCATTTGAAGAGTCCTGAGTCACAAGAAGTTGATGACAGAAGGGCAGGAGATGAAGTCAACAGACTTCACTTCTGCAGAATCATGCTATCAGGTGACAGGAAACTGGGTGACATACCAGTAGTGGGCTGGATTCAAATCTGAGGGGGAGATATTGTATATAAATGAGTAAGCTGAATGCTCAGTGTGGCTGCATCGTAAATAGGAGCCTGGAACAGCACTTTGTCAGTCTGATGTATATAGCTGTACTCAAGAATAAAAGCCTCTTCATGAGAACTCAGTAGTCCAGCAGTTTTTGTCTTGCTGACAGCCTCTGCATGGGAGGATTTTTTCTCCAGCCTGCACCAAACATTGCAGAAGAGACTTCGAACAAAATCTGGAAGTGGAATTAGACCAAACAAGCCTGGATAAGAAGGAAACAAGCCTAGATAAGCAGGAAAGTGAAGAGGAAGGACTTGCAGTTAGTGATAAAGAAGAGGAAAAAGAAAGAAGCTTCAATTTAGAGTTGGGTTTAGAGTGAAAAGACCCTGATAATGAAGATGAACAAATTATTCATGGAATATCAAAGGAATAGCGTAATTAAATACAAAAAGATTTTTCATATTTAGAACAATTATAATATGATATTTTATGTTAACAGGAAACTCATATTAAAAGGAAGAATGAGATTCTTAAGAAACCCAAAACTGGGGCAGAAACTCATATCTGACATTGAGAAAAGGAAAAACGAGGTAATTCTTATCTAAACGAAAATTTTGAAGAAAAAGAAATTCTAAACAACCCTAATGGGCACTATGTAAGGATCTTGGTCAAACTGCAAGGGCAAAAATCTCTGATTTTGGGATTATATGCTCCAACACAGAAAAAAGTTTCTTTCTATCAGAAATTACTGAAGAAAATTAAAGAAAGAGCATTTGATTCCACCATTTTCATAAGAGACTGGAATGGAGTCATAAATCCCTGAATTGATAGACACTCAAACCAGAAAAATAAAACAAAATCAAGAGATACTTCCATTTTTTAAAATTTATTAGAAATCTGTAACTTAATTGATATTTGAAGATTAAAATATGATAAAACAAAAAGAAATACATTTTTCTCTGAGGCACACCAGTTGTGGGCTCAATTGGGTATATTCTTGATTTCTACTACTTTAAGCACAAGAATCAAAGAAATAAAAGTCTTATCAAATTTTACATCTGACCATAACCCAATAATGATGGAAATAATTTTGAAGTACAAAGAAATAAATTGAAGATTAAATGAACTATTATTAAAAGATGAAAAAATGGTAATAGAAACAAAAAAGGTACTAAGTAATTATTTCACGGAAAACATAGATCAGGCAGTTAGCATTGATATGGTATGGGAAGCTTCAAAAGCAGTTGTGTGTGGCTTTTTCATACAAAAGGGATCCAAAAAGAAAAAAAAAAAGAGAAACAGAAAAAATAAATACTCTTCCAGAAGAACTAAAAAACAAGGAAGAGTGATTAAGAAGAAATCCAAATAAGAAACCAAATTTAGAAGAAATTAAAATTATTCAGAAACAGATTTCCTTGCTCTTGGTAGATCAAATAAACAACAAATTAAAATATGTATGGCAAAGATACTTTGAATTGGCTAATCAACCAGGAAAACTTTTAGCCTACAAATTAATGAAAGACCAAGAGAGAAAATCTATTGTGAAAATGAAAGTGAAGAACAAAGTTTATTCTAAGCAAAATAAAATAAAACAAAATTTTATGAATACTATACAAAACTATTTCAAAATAATAAGGTTCAAACTGAATAGGTTGTAAACTACTTAGCAGACAAAAACATACAGACTATTACAGATCCACAAAGAGAAATATTAAATAATGAAAGATTAATACAAGAAGTTAGAGATGTCATACAAAAAAGCAAAATGGGGAAGCAACAGGTCCAGAGAGATTTCCATCAGAATATTATAAAAAAATTAGAGATCAGCCCAAAACTCTACGAGAAATTACAGTGAACAATATCATAAGAAGAAAATTCCCTTTAACATTGACAGAATCAAACATAATAGTAATACTTAAACAAGGTAGAGACAGTTTAGATCCAAAGAATTATACACCAATTGCCTTGTTAAATGCCATTCATAAAATCTTTTCTTCTATTTTAGTGGGTAGATTAAAAAAATCCTAAAAATTGGATTAATACCAAATTTAGAAATATACTACTATTAATGTTGCTTTGAATGGTTATTGGATTTGTTTAATTTTTAAAACGAAAAACTGTTACAGTTGGAAGGTGCAGATGCTATATTTGGCTGGCATGCATATCTTTTATGAGAAGACAAAGGGCCTTTGCAGACGGGCGGCTCTGGGCTGCCCTGGGAAGTGGCAAATCAGGGCCACAGCAACCCCACACCACGGCCCCATCCTCCCTTTTGCCACCCCGAAAAGAGTGGCAAAATGCTGCTACTTTTAGGGGCAGCAAAAGGCCACCCTAAGGGCCGGCGCTGAGACTCTTCAATGCCCTTTTGGCACAGCATGTTTAAACGTCATGTGTGTAATGGTGCATGGCATGGGGTTGGGGCAGCCAGCTTGTGGCTGCCCTACCCCAACTCTATACCCAGGCTGTGAGGAGTGAATGGATTTTGTTTTAGTGGCACTAATGGATGAAATATGAGTAAAAGAAGATGGAGAACTGCAATGCATGATATGGGAGGTTCCTGGCAAGTGAAGCGAGGATCCTAAAACTGCTGATGTGGCCTTGGCGTATCCTAGGAAAAATAAGATACTGCTGCCTGTGTTATCTATGGAGGAACAAATAACAGAATGTCTGGACAAAGATTGATAATACTTGGAATGTTTTCTACAATAACAGAAGAGAAAACCAGAAAGGACTGGTTTTGGGAGTTGGTGGGCAGAGGCCAAAAGGTTGGTGGTTGCCCAAGGCGATGTAAAGACTTTAAAAGATGAAATTTTTCCAACCAGCAATGTGTTCCTGATCCGTGGTAACAGGACTCCCACAGCCTCCATGAAGATCGCCTGATCAATGTCTTCAGGGAAGTGTCACTTGGTGAGTATATTGTATGAATGTGTGTGTGAGTGAGAGCTCTTGATACTTAAAATGATTGTCTTATTTGTTATGTCTTAATAATTGTTACATATAATAATAATAATAATAATTTTTATTTAATACCCCGCCCCTCTGAGCACAATGCATAGTGTCTAAATCTGGTTTCCTACATGCCTTTGTTGAAAATCCTATAGTCTAGAGTGGCTAAATTTCTCTCTGGATCAAAAGAACAGAGAATCTTGGTTCATGACAAGGCCAGCCCTTTGGGCCGGTCTGCAGAGGCCCAAAAGCACATAAAGCTTTTGAAACCATTTCATTAAGAAAGCTCTGATAAAAGCATGGTCCACATTTAAGCCAATAATCTACCTCAAACTTCCTAGATGGGACTCTATAAATGAAGCATTCCATAAGAATTATGAAATTAAAAAAGGAAAATGAGTAACATGTGCTGATTTATTAAGATTAGAAGAAACTATGAACAAACTGAATATAGACCCAGAAATCATCATTCAGACCCAGAAATCATCATTCTCCCAGCAGACAAAGGCAATGCCACAGTAATCATAGAAACAGAACAATATAAACAAAAAATCAGGGAACTCCTGGAACCTACAATATACAAAAAACTGAAACAAGACCCAACCAACAAAATCATCAGGAAAACCAACACTCTGATCAAAAACTCCTCAATTCAGCCAACCACAAGACAAAGTTTGTGCAAATCTGAGGCTCTCCGGCCAAGACTATATGGACTTCCCAAGATTCACAAGGATTCCATTCCACTCTGACCCATAGTGAGTGCCATTGGATCTCCCACATATGATTTGGCCATGTTTCTGGCCACACAATTACAAACCCATATAGGGCAAACCCCCCATTACATCAAGGACTCAACTCACTTCATAAGCAAAATCAATAACCTTGAACTTAAACCCAGAGACATACTAATCAGCTTCGATGTGGTCTCCCTGTTCACCAAAGTCCCCATAATGGACACCATGACATTCATCCGACAAATTTTTCCAGAGAACATCACAGCCTTGTGTGAACATTGCCTCACCACAAGCTATTTCCAGTGGGACAATGGATTCTACGAACAGAGAGATGGGGTATCAATGAGAAGCCCTCTAAGCCCAGTGATCACAAACTTCTACATGGAACACTTTGAAAAACAAGCCCTGGAAACAGCACCGAAAAAGCCCACAACTTGTTTCCGATACGTGGATGACACTTTCACCATTTGGAGCCATGGAGAAGAAGATCTGGTTGGGTTCCTGAATCACCTGAACAACATCCACCCTAACATCCAATTCACTATGGAAAAAGAAAAGGAAGGAACACTGCCATTCCTAGATGTCCTAGTCATCTGCAAACCAAACCAACGTCTGGGACACACAGTATACAGAAAACCCACACATACAGACAGATACCTGCACAAGAACTCTAACCATCACCCAGGACAAAAAAGAAGCACAATAAAAACACCGGTAGACCGGGCAAACCCCATCTGTGAACCTCACTTCTTGGAAGATGAATTGAAACACCTAGACCAGGCTCTACAGGCAAATGGTTACTCCAGCTCAGACATCAGAAGGGCTGCCAGACCCAGAAAAACCCAGAGGACTGAAGACAAGCAGCCACCCAAAGGGAAGGTATTTTTACCATATATCAAAGGAGTCACAGACAGAATAGGGAAAGTAGTGAGGAAACACAACCTCCAAATGGTTTACAAACCAACCAAAAAATCCAACAAATGCTGCGCTCAGCAAAGGACAGGAGAGACCCTCTCACAGCCACAGGAGTTTACCATATACCATGCAGCTGCAGACAAGTCTACATAGGGACTACCAAATGCAGTGTACAAACATGAGTCAAGGAACATGAGAGACACTGCAGACTGGGCCAGCCAGAAAAATCTGCAGTAGCAGAACACATCATAAACCATCCTGGGCATAAAATGCTGTTTGAAAACACTGAAATTCTGGACCATGCCAACAACTATCAGGTCAGAATGCACAGGGAAGCCATTGAAATTCACAAACACTTGGATAACTTCAACAGGAAAGAAGAAACGCTTAAAATAAACAAGATATGGCTACCAGTCCTACAAAATAAGAAAATCAGCACTCAGCAAGTGCAAATGGGAAACCAACCAGGGTCAGGGGCTTTCCCAGCAGACAATAGCAGACAATATCCTTGATTGCATAGCCTCACCTGGAAGCCATGCCATTAACAACAGAACAATACCTATTCAACACAGAACAACACACAGTTCACCTGGGAACCACTCCTCCCTACCCAGGGTCTCACAGTATATATAGACCCATTCCCTTCCATTCCAGTTTTCTCTGAAGATGCTAGCCACGGATGCTGGGGAAACATCAGAAAGAAACTCTTCTAGAACATGGCCACATAGCCCAAAAAACCCACAAAAAACTATAAACTAAATATAAAATCACAGGAAGAATTGATAAAAGAAGGATATTCTTTAAATTGACTCCTATATAGACAACTTAAAGAAAGATTTATTACAGATGATAAAACTATTGGTATTGAAATGGTAGATCATGAATTTGACAAAATAATAAACTTAGGGCCTTTGCAGACTGCCAGAAATAGTACAATCTGAGTCCACTTTAAGGGTTAGGGTTAGGGAATCATGGGAAGCGTATTTTATTGTGGCACCAGAGCTCTCTGACAGAGAAGGCTCAATGTCTCAGAAAAAAAACCAAAAACAATTCTCATTATTCCCTAGCAGTAATCCTAACCCTTAAAGTGGACTCAATTTGTACTATTTCTGGTAGTCTGCAAAGGCCCTTAGAGAATCCACATAAAATCTCACAATTTTATAAATTTTTATTGAAAATTGAACTACATGAGGAAACCATAAAAATATTGATGGTACGATGGGCACAGGACTTAGAACAAAACATACCATTAGAACAATGGGAAAGAACATGTATATAGGAGATTAAAATACACCTTGTGCAATGATATAATAGAAAATTATTACAAAATGCAATTAAGCTGGTATCTCACTCTCACAAATATAGTAAAATACACAAAAATCTCAACAACAATTGATGGAAATGTGCTAAAGCACCTGGCTTGTTTTTTGAGATGTGGTCGAAATGTGAGCATGCAAAGAGATTTTGGACTGTAATACATAACAAGATTTTTAAAAATATATTAAATTTCAAAGATACCATGGACCCAAAATAGTATCTTTTAGGAATGATCTCAATGAAAATTTAGGGGGAAAAATTGGTCAACTTTTATTTTATATGATAAACTGCAGCACGTGTAGTTTATGCCTCAAATTGGAAAAATAATAAACAAGCAGAAAAAAAATTGGGGGGAAATTACTGGATTACATGGAAATGGACAAACTTAGGGCCTAAGCAGACTACCAGAAATAGTGCACATTAAATTGAGGCACTGCCCTGGCTCAGTGCTAGGGAATCATGGGAACTGTAATTTATTGTGGCACCAGAGCTCTCTGACAGAGAAGGCTCAATGTCTCAGAAAAAAATACAATTCCCATGATTCCCTAGCACTGAGCCAGGGCAGTGCCTCAATTTAATGTGCACTATTTCTGGCAGTCTGCTTAGGCCTTTACTTGTTTAATAAAAGGTAAATCCTGGGATAATTGGGAAAAGAACTGGGAACCTTTGATAAATTTCTGGCAGAATGAAGGGGAAATAGATTTAAGCATGTTGCTGTCTTCACTGCTGTGGTGGATTTTGTATTTCCTCGCCACCATTTTAAGCTATCTGCATTTCCTTTGGGCAGAAAGCCATTCCAGTGAGGTGTATAATTTACTTTTCTTATTGCATGCTGATAAGTTGATTTTGTTTTTCTTTTATCATTCATTCAAATTATTGTTCTCCTTTGGTGATGGATTTTTCTGTTACCATGTGCACTTATTATTTAGATCTGTGGCATAGATTCTTGGCTTGAATTGGAGAAAGACTGTACTAAGTGTTGTCGCCAAGCAATCAGCACAAATGCAATAGAGTACAAACATAAAAACAAACATAGAAGCATAAATAGGAAAATGGTGAATGGAGTGGATGGACTGCTTTGAAAAGAATGTTAATCTTCTACACTGCATTTGATTTAAAGCAACTGTTTTAAAATGAAAAGAAATGATGTACTGCAAAATAATATTGCTGAAATGGAAAACAGTGCAAAATCACAGAGGGTGTTCATGAAACCAGAACAAGTACTGTATTTGGATGCTGCCTACATACATTGTGACAGGGAATTATATCTAATAGTATCTTTGTGTTAGTATGGTAGAATGTATGGATATGGGATAGAATAGTTTGGATTAATGTGAGCACTTCCTAAAACAACCACAGGAACTAAAACATGGTTGTCCTTTGATATTTGCTTTTTCTCAAATTTTATGGTACACTTCCCCAAGCCAAAAAAACCCCCAAACATATAAAATGTATATATTAGAGAAAAGTGAGAACAAAAAGTACAGATTGACAAAACCACATGTTGTGTACCTTCACTTTAATTATACCTTCTGTAAGGTTTTTAAAGGATTTTAGACTTTGTAAATTAATAGTGATTTAACATGATAGCTTGTTTAATTATCAGCAGGTCTTTAGCCCTATCTTGTTTTAATATTGTTGTGAGCTGCCTTGGATCCCATGTCTAGAGAAAATAAAGACCTTCCCCCCTCAAAAAACAGGTCAAACTTTCCAACAAAGTCTTAGGTTAATTCTTAATTTCTGTGACCTTTTGTTAAAATTGCTATTTTTCAGGAACTCTGATTTAATTTGATATTTCACTCATTTCTTTATGGTCAAATATTTCTTTTTGGCAACTCATTTCTTTATGACCTATCAATATGTCATCCATACTGGGAGAAAAGCAAATATCATATACCATAGATACCCATACATTCACCAAAGAATGACTTGGAGAGATCGAGTTCAAGTCCATCTAAGAACCTTTTTACACAAGACAGGTAAATCAAAACTGCACCAGGATAAGAGTAGTTTGGTTAGGGCTTATCATAAAATGTTGCCCCTCTTCTATAGCTCTTGAATGAGAGACCATTTTAAATGTGTTTCTTTTTATTAACACCAAAAAAAAAAAAAAAACCCTTCTTTTTCTGCTTCTCTTGTGCTATGCTTTTCTGAACAAAAGTTCACTTGTTCTTTTATGCCAATTTGGAGTGGTCAGGATGTGGCCAGTGGGTATGTTTTGAGTGAGGAAAGGTATGTCCAGGGAAGATTGAAGATGCATAGGCATTTCAATTTGATTTTTATTTCAATTGGCAAAGTAACTACATTAAAATTAAAAAAAAATTCTTTATAGAAAAAAATAATAATTGCCAAATGACCACTCCCTCCCCCACTGGGACTTGTCAGAGAAGCCAAATCATTGCTCACTGCCCCCCTCCTCCTTTTCAAATCATGTTCTGGAGTCTCTCTTTTGCTACAACACTATAATGCCACAATGTACTATGTCAGGGATGATGGGAGTTGTAGCTCTTCACCTCTGGCTCTAACTCACCACCTTGTTATGCAGCAGAGCTGACCAGCTTTGATCAGTGGTTGATGCTTCTTTCCCAAGCAGCAGAGTTTCAGAGAATAGGCTGAAGACCCTGACAAACTCTCCAAGCCTTCTCTCTCTTCTTCCTGAGATGTCTCCAAACTTCTCCAGGATTCTTCTGGTTCTTGTATCTTCCCTCAAGACACCAGACAACTCAGTATCTTATATAAAAGATCTACTTTATTCTACTATATATAAATACTATATGCCCTACAAATCACAATCTCTACACTTCACAATATCTCCAAAACTACTCCACAATACACCACAATATACATTAGCAAACATTGCAATTTATAGCCATTGTTAGACACCACCCACCAGTCAGTTTCCACCCAGTGGGTGTGTACATACATCTTGATTGGTCCACATAGATCATCCCATACCTAAGACCAACCCAAGTGTTTCATCACTTTACCTTGACCACTTAATGAGTCTCAGGTGTTTGCAATCTATCACAGGTGTTCTCAATATACCTTCTATAACTTTGTCCTTGGCTCTCAAGGCTTAATTATATTATCTTTTTCACCTGTGTATCTTCCTGATTGCTCCTGCTTAGTCACTTTGACATTCACATACATATTTTTATTTCTATTACTGTATATCCCATGTTGCTTTTTCCTTAACATACTAATGCTCCCATTCTCTCTCAGACACATTAACCCACACATAGGCTGCATCTACACTGCAGAAATAATCCAGTTCAACAGCACTTTAACTGCCATGCTCATGCTGTGGAATTCTGGGATTTGTTATTTGTTGTGACACCAGAGCTCTCTGACAGAAAATGGATCTGCACTGTAGAAATAACTACTTTAACTGGCATGGCTCCATCCTACATCCTACAGGGATTTGTAGTTTGGTGAGTGAAGACTAAAGACCTTGTAAAACTACAAATCCCACAATTCAATAGGATGGAGCTATAGCATTTACAATGGTGTCAAACTGCATTATTTCTACAGTGAAGATCACCCTAAGAGGAAAAGGCAAAAGAGTCTTACAGTTTAAAAAAGCATTTATTTTGTTAACCTGCTGCCTCTTCCTTCAGACATACTAATTGCTGCCACATGAAGGGATAGATGAGACCGATAGATCAGTAGCTGCTAACTTTTCTTGATAAGCAATTAGTTATCCCAATTTAGCCCCCACAATAAGGGGGAGGGAAGGGTCTTGACCAGGGGTAGGCAACCTTTCCCCTTTAAGGGCCAAGGGACTTCAGCTCCCAGAAGCCTCAGCCATGTTGGCCAATAGTCCCATGTTGGCCAATAGCTCCTGGGATTCTGGGAGCTGAAGTCCCTCGGCCCTTTAAGGGGAAAGGTTGCCTACCCCTGGTCTTGACTGTTTCCATTTGTATTTCTGGTGTGTTTGTGTGTGTATGTGTGCGTGCGCATGCATACATGGGTACCAAACAATGAAACAGGACAGCAATAATGTATTGGAGGAGAAATGGGTGGGCAGTCCCAAATACTGTTGTGTGTGATAAGATTTTGGTGCAAATGGACACTCTAATCCCAGAATAGTTCTGAATGTGTGCAAGGAATGAGAACAATCTCCATTTAATAGTGTTTTTACTGACAACAATATTGTAGTAAGAGAAGAGCCTTGTGTGATAAGGTTCTAATTCTCAAGTACACAGGAGAGATCTTCTCCCTCCTCTCTTCTTCTTCTTGCTCTGTTTGTGTGCTGTCCTGGAGCAATGCCACCATAGTGAAATTCCATTGGTTAGGATGAAGTATCAAGTTCCACTTGCTCTTAGATCTTCTGTTAGTCTGGGTGTTACATCTTCTCCAGCAAGCTGTGTTCTTTTGTTCTTCTGAACTGTAGGCACAGATGTCCTAGTTTCTGGAAGTACTTATTAAGCATTGATCTGTTAAGAGATGGGGATGGATGGACTAATTTTGGATTCTCTCTCTAATCCCACAAAGCAGACTACCAGTGTTGCAGTAATGCTGTTTAATGGCAGTATTATCACTATTTATCTACTACAAGGGAGAGACACAAGGACTGAGTGCTTTTCTTCCATCCCTAAAAGCTAATAACCATGGAACACAGCACTTTGTGGGGCTCTGGGCTACTTTATTGATCTCCAAGGGACCCCATACTCACCCCCCACCACCCTGCCTTTAAAAAAAATTCCAGGGGAAAAAAGGGTCAATAGGATCCCCTGAAATCTCTTGGACCACAATTGCCCCTTTCACTCAGTTTTGCCATGTGCATTAGGATGCCTTTTATCAGCTCACATGGGCTTCCCCCCTCCCCCAATGGGAAACAGACATAACCTGGTAACCTCTGGTTTTGAAAAGAAGAGACCTGTACAGAACTTAAATTAGATCAGGCCAGAAATGGGGGGAAATGGATGACAATGTACCAGAGAGCCACTTTTTTGCAGATCTGTTTTTCCATGGTGGAAAGTCTAGGGTGGGAGTATGAGAATGACAACAAAGTAGAAGAGATTAACTTGGACAATGCAGCCTTTTGAGTCTCTTGAAGTTGACAGTCCATGGAGTAAAGGGTTAAACTCCCTGTCCTCATTCAATGCAATCTCAAGAATTATCACTCCAGCCTCTAGCAATTGCTGCTTTGATTATTAATTTTACAATATGTGCATTAAGAGAAAAGACTAATTTAATATCATGTCTAGTGTGGCCCACAGATGTAAGACATGTTTGCTGTACAGTAATGTAACATATTTAATTATATTTTTAAAAATTGCCTTCACAATATGAATCAGGAAGATAAGAGAAAATTCAGGTCCCCTCCCCTGTCATTAGTAATTTTCACAGCATCTTTTACATTCTTGGATATTTCATTAAAAATCAAACTTTTTGACATATCTTATGTTGACCTGTATGTCTTATTTTAATTACTGCTATTATTTTCATTCTGCCACACACTCATTGGCTGCCTGCAGCAAAATAATGATCTCATCTATGCTATAGGCAAATATTATGAATGGCAGAGACCAAACATATTACATTGACCCAAAACAATCTGAACATCAATTTCATTATCTGAATAATGCATTTGGCACATGCATCTGTCTGAAAACAGAGAGAATGGGGTTTGGCCAAAAAGTTTCACTGCTGCTTCCCCCCCCCCCCCCTTACAAGCACAAATTACAATTTGTGCTTGTAATTGCTTGCTAGTCTAACTTTTAGTCTTGATACTTTAGGAAGCAGTTTTTAAAAAACTCCTAAATATTTCAGTTTATCGCCATCTTCTAAATGTAATAGTTAGAATAATACAAATGACAATATCTCTGGGTCATATCCTGACTAGTAGACAGTGATGGCCCTAAGTGACAGAAGCACAGAAAAATTGTGTAATGAAAATGTATCATACTTTGCAGGCCTACTTCTTATATAGCATATAAATTAAAAAAGGATGTGGAGAAACTGGAGCGTGTCCAAAGGAGGGCAACTAAAATGGTGAAGGGTCTGGAAACCAAGCCCTATGAGGAACGACTTAGGGAACTGGGGATGTTTAGCCTGGAGAAGAGAAGGTTAAGAGGTGATATGATAGTCTTGTTTAAATATTTAAAGGGATGTCATATTGAGGAGGGAACAAGCTTGTTTTCTGCCACCCCAGAATCTAGGATCCGGAACAATGGGTGCAAGCCCCAGGAAAAGAGATTCCACCTCAACATTAGGAGGAACTTCCTGACAGTAAGGGCTGTTCGACTGTGGAACACAATCCCTCAGAGCGCGGTGGAGTCTCCTTCCTTGAAGGTCTTTAAGCAGAGGCTGGATGGCCATCTGTTGGGGATGCTTTGATTGGGAGTTCCTGCATGACAGGGGGTTGGACTGGATGGCCCTTGTGGTCTCTTCCAACTCTATGATTCTATTATGATTCTATGACTTCAAGACCACATATAACAGGCCCCCAGAAACAAAAGAAAGACCATAAGTAGGCCTATTTACAGTTAAATAAAATTACTTGCCAAGGTAATTATAATTATTATAGCACCATTTAAAAGCATAGAGGACGTAACATGCTAGAATGGCATTATATTGTAAGACACACATGTCACAGTCTTTGGACACTCTCTGTCACTGGGCATTCTCTACAGAGCCCTGAAGTTATCTGCCTGTTCTTCTCTGCCATGCAGCTATCCGCCATCAGCTGCACAACTGGGGATAGATTGGTATTTCCTCATTGTTAATATCTAAATCTTCACTCAATCCTTTCATTTTGTCAAGGGTGGGACTCAAGCCAGTTTACAGAGTAAAAAGAGATATAAGCAAAACTACATAATGCTAAAAAAACATACAAAAAGTTAAGTTTAAAATAATATTAAACTATCTATGAAATTAAAGCCACATGCAGCTTTAATTTAAAAGCATACATTAATCAGTACAAGAACAAGAACAATAAAAACCCACTATCATGAAACAGTCAGTTCCGAAACATCTGCTGGAATAGAAAAGTCCTCATTTGACAGCAAAAGAAGAGCAAAGAGGGAGCCAGCTCTTTTTGTCCTGTTGCTAACAGTCAGCTAAGAGCCAAAAAAGTTGCCCATCTCTGACGCAACTTTGAGCGGGGAGGGGAGATAATAAAAATATGCTACCCTTACGTGCCCTAGCATGTATGTTTTATGGCTGTAAGTCATTCCCTTCCTGGTTGGGCCAAAAACTTTTCATCACCCCCTCATAGAGGCCAGATGCAACTGATGTCTACAATGTCTGTAAGCCAATGAATATGCTTTAGTACCTTATATCAAACTGTATTTAGCATTTTGTATCAAAATGAAAGGGAAATATTTCATGCACTGAACCTATTTTGCCAGCAGGTACACATACCTTTGATTCAGGCCAATTGGTAATGTCTTTATCTTGGACTAACCTCCCTGCTCTCTTATATGTAAGACACTGACAGTCAAATGCTGTTGCCAACTTTTAAAATATATTGCTTTTCCTTTCTAGTAAATGAACTCTGGGTCTTACTTTCTCAACTATTTTTATGCCTTCTAGGAAGAGATATCGTAAAGTAATAATTATCACCTGGATGTTATTATGGTATATTGATGAAATTTTGTCAGTATCATCATCACCAAGTGACTTTTTCTTTTCCCAAAAATGAAAAAAAAAAATCCATTGCAGGGTCACCGATTTGACAACACAGATGATGTCATTTATGAAGTGGAAGAGTGGTTAAGTGCAATCTGCAGATTTCTACAATAACGGTATTCAGAGGCTCAAAAAAAGCTGGGGAAATGTGTAAATCTGGATGGTGACTACGTAGAGATAAGTTGACAACTACAAATCAAAACAAACTTTCTGTCAATTTTTTTTAACAGTGATAATTAAAACTTTATGATACCCCTTGTACTCCTCCTTCTCCTCTTTATTTCTACCCTGACCCCCTGACAAGGGAATCATGGCAGTTTTTAATTTAAAATAAGCACAATATACTGAATACATACAAAAGGACTAGTAAAATGAAATTACACTATTACCAACACTAAAACAATGTAAAACAAAGGAATTTCAAATGTTTTTAAAGAACTTAAAAAACAATTAAAACAGTAACCCGTACTCTTATAAGGTCTTTCTTTACAAAATTTCAGTTCTCAATAGGGATGGAAATTTTTTTGAAAAAATGGTCGAGTGTTGAGAAGCCCTCATGAGAAGAATCCTGGACTGACTATAATTTTTTTCAGATGGGATGTATTCTGTGCAAAATTTACACATGGTTGTTTTGTGTAGAAAAAGCATTTTATGTGGAGGAAATAGCATTTTCTGTATGGACAATAGTATTTCAATGCATAGATATTAATCCATGTGCAGAAAATGCTGTTTTCTGCACATAAAATACTGTAATTGTGCACATGTTCTGCTTCAAATGTATACATGGTTGATTTGCATAGAAAACAGCATTGTCTGTTCCAGAAAAAGCATTTTCTGCACAGGAATTAATATTTCTGTGTCAAAATATTATTTTGTATGCAGAATGAGTAATTTTTCTGTGCAAAACAGCCACATGCAAGTTTTTCACATAACGTCTCAAATTGCAAATACCCTTTGAAAACTGCATGGTTTTTGAAAACTTTCTTGCAGCAGGAAGAAAATGGCTGAAATTATTTGTTGTTTCCTTCAAGAAGAAACTTGATTTAGAATTACATCCCTAGTTCTCAAAAGCCTGTCAGAATAATAAAAAAGTCTTTGCCTGCCAATCGAAGGACACCAATAAAAGGAACATTCTGGCCTGCCTAAGGAAAGAATTCCATAGTCTAGGAACAGTAATTGTGAAGGTTCTATCATGTGTTCCTACAAATTGTGTCTGTAAATGTAGTGATATTTAAAGAATGGCTTCATCCTAGAATCTCAGGGTCTGAATAGATGCAATCTGTCCAATAGCCTTTGGAAAATGAATGGCAAGGGATCTGTTGTAGCAAGGAACGTGTTTTCTCCCTGTAAATAGTCCGAATTGACAATCTGGCTGAAGATTTATTTATTTTTTATTTGTTCAATTTATAACTAGTACTTGTTCTATCAGTATGGGAACCATGTGGAGCTCACTACATAGATCAGGGGTAGGCAACCTTTCCCCTTTAAAGGCCGAGGGACTTCATCTCCCAGAATCCCAGGAGCTATTGGCCAACATGGGACTATTGGCCAACATGGCGGAGGCTTCTGGGAGCTGAAGTCCCTCAGCCCTTAAAGGGGAAAGGTTGCCTACCCCTGACATAGATTAAAATGAAATAGTCTAACAAAGCAATCATAATGATAAAAATAAAATTTTAAATAATTAAATAAATGGTTCCTTTTAAAATGCTTGATATAAAACATGTTTAAAGCATTTAAAAGGATGAAGATGAAATTGAATCAACTGCACTGTGTTGTCATTGGAATTATTATTATTATTAGTAGTAGCATTAGTATACTGCTTCAAGATGTTGAAAAGTGGACAACTATTAATATTATCCACAGTGTTAACAATAAGAGCAATATTAATTTTCCATATATTTTCTGATAGTAGTCAATGGCTTCAAATTAGAAGAAATTTCACTTAAATATTGGGAAGAAACTTTTGGCTATAAAAATTGTTCAATAGTAGAACAATAGACTGCTTCAGAATACAGTGGCCTCTCCATCTTTGGAGGTCCTTAAATAGAGATTGGATGGACATTTCTCAGGAATGCTTTAGTTGTGTATTCTTGCATGACAAAGGGTTAGACTAGATAGCCCTTGAGATCCTTCTAAGATTCAATAATTCTATGAAATTAATTCTCTCTCTTTCTTAGACAAAAAGGTTTTCCATGCTTCTTTTTTCGAACTCATAAATTGACAAAGATATTCAGCTGATACAAATAGGTATTAGAATTCTTTTGTCATTTATTATCCAATGAAGGCAAGCAGAAGGACTGTAAAATACCTTCAAAATTTTCAGCTTGCCTGACAATTACATTTTGCTGAGTATAATAATTATTTATGGATAGTTTAACACATGTTTAATAATTTAGATCTTCCAATTTATTTTGACAAATTTTTCCAGTAGCTCAGCTACTATGAAATGGACAATAAAAAATTGGCAGTGAGACTATAACATTGTATGTTATTTAGCAGTGAAGAACAAATTTGCTACTTTCCCTTATCTCTTGTTAAGATAAAGTGTGCTTATCTTTCCTAGTGCTAAGCGGCACTTTAGTTTCTAAAAAAGTACGTCATGCATAGTCAGTGCCACCAAAGCCTATTTTTACAATGTCATATTATTGTACAGAAAGATAATAATATGTGGGCAGGCCAGAAATTGCACAGTAGGCATAATTGTTGCGGCGGGAAGAGTATACGTAATTATCAATCTTTTTGGAGACTGACAGTACAAAGCTATTCAGTGTCAGTGCAAAGATTTTCATACTACTCTGCTTAATTGTAAATGTGTTGATGATTTCAGCTTGAAATTTCATTCAGAAGGCCCAATCATAAATGTTTGTGATTTGTTGTTATTTGCCATCAAATTTCTTTGATTTATGATGACTCTGTGAATGGGAACCCTCCAAGATACCTTATTATTAACAGCCCTGCTTCACTCTTGGTCTGTGGTTTCCTTGATTAATGTCATTTTCATCTTTTCCTATTGCTTTCCACTTTGTTGGGCATAATCATTTTTCCAGTGAGTCATGTTATTGCATGATATGTCCAAAGTATTATCAATTCAGTCTAATTATCAGTAGCATACCTAGTATATTTGACACACACATCCTCCTCTCTTCAACAGTTTTTTCCAGGTCTAGCAAAGTTGCTGCTAAGGCAGAAAAGGAAAATGATGCTCTCTAACTCCTGGCCAGCAGACCTTCCAGATCTGGAAGGCAACCTCTTCCCATCAACACACCAGGTGACACCTCCTCTGAGGTGTTACTGAATGTGGTCCTCACACCCCACATTCTCTAGTGATGTCCCTGCTACTAGTGATTCCCCCCCCCCCGCCCATGATGCCCCTGCTACTAATGTGAGTTCAGACTTGATTTGCTCTCAGACCATTTATTTGTCCTTTCATCAGTATGGCATCTGCAGAACCATTCTCCAGCAGCACTTTTCAAATGAGTCATCTTTTTTTACTGCTCAGTTTTCATAATCATATACAGAACTGGATGTTTTATGATATTGATGCTTCTGCTTTAGTATTTAATGATGCTTCTGCTTTAGTATTTAATGATATATCTTAGCACTTGATCTTATCCAGTTCTTTGATAGCTGTTCTTCAAGTCTATTTGTTGCTGTCTTCATCATCTGCTTTTAAATTATGTAAATAATCTGTGGCCAATTATTTTTGTTTTCTTAATATTCCACTGTTTTTGCATTTTTTTACTGTCTTTGTGTTATGCTTATCAATATGCATACTTTCCCATCCAGTGCTAAAATATAATGGAAAGTTTTGGGATGGTACACTTGGAGGTTTCCAATGGCAAAGCAATCATAAGATTGTTAACAGTTGTCATCATTTGACACACATGATTCTACCTTTAGGAGAGAGAAAAAATAAATTGGGATGATTAGGCTTACATGATTTACTAAGGTGCCAAGTTCTATAAAAAGAATAAACAAACTGCAATTAAATACAGATGGCAGAACATAGAAAGCTACTTTTAAGAGGAATGACTATAATAACATGCTGAAGCAATCCATAAATGATCAAGTTGATGCTTTGGTTCACAAAGCAACATCAGAGAAGTATGCAGTTATTGAGGGTTTGAGCAAGTGATTTTGGTTCATTCTTTTAAAAAGAACTTTCCAAGCTCTCCCATCTGTTCAGTTTGCATTCCTACTTGGAAGAAAGATGCAGGAGGCACAGTATCTGCAAAAAAAGAATTTATGAAGTCTAAGACCTCCCCTTGACCATTGGGTGAACCAACCATGATTCCGGTGATGAGCCCTGCTACAAAAAATTGCCTTGGCTAGGCAAGCTTCAAAGGAACACCATCCCTGGGGGGGTGGGGGTGGAGACATCCAAGCTCTGAGATTTGATGCCCAACTCTTGCATGTTCAAAGTTTCATCCCCTATAGCCACCACTGGGGCCTATACTTCATAGGAGGAAGAAGAATCCCCTATCAGTCAGAAGGTAACTATTGGTGTTTATTTGGGAAAGAATCCCCTCCCATACTTTGTGTTGGAAAATTTATGTATTGCATTTTCCTTTCCCTCCTTATATAGATAGGGACTTCCCTCTCTCTTTCTGATTCTACTAACCATGTGACTTTGCGGTGCTCCTTTGGCACAGGGTTCAGACACCACATGCCAAAAGGAGTGCCACAAAGTGCTGCTGTGGCGGCAAAGGCACCCTTTTTCCACTCCAAAAAGGAGTGGCATTTTCCTGTTTCTTTTGGGGGCTGAAAAACACTGGTTTGGGGCCATGGTGTGTGGTTGCTGCTGCCACTATCCAGAGCTCAAAGGGGTGGTGGCAAGCTGCTCTATTGGAGCAGTCTGTTTTGCCTCTGAGTCATCCATATGTAATATGGTCTTCTGCTTTTCCTACTTTCTATCTTATCAAGCATTATTGTCTTTTATAGTGAGTTATTTCTTCTCAAGATATATCCAAAGTACAAGTCTCACTTTGGCTTCTAGAGAAACGTCAAGCTTGATTGCTCTAGGACCCATTTATTTGTTTTTTTAGTAGTCTTCCAGCATCACATTCCAAATTAGTTGATTTTCTTCCTATCAATTTTCTTCACTGTACACCTTTCACAATGATAGAAATCAGAAATATGATTACATGGAAAATCATAACATTAGTATGCAATGATGTATCTTTACACTTCAGGATCTTGTCATTTTCATTCACAGCTCCCCTTCCACGTCCTAAAGCCTAAACAGATGGGCACGATACCATGAGCCAACCCTGTGGTATCCTGCTCGCAATTTTAACCTGGGTCAGTCACTAGGCCAGCACTGTGATGGGCCAGGTGTTTACATGCCTGCCCACCCCTGTATGGTGGATCTACTGCTACCACAAGCCCCTTATCTGCTGTTGCTGTTGTGTCCACTCTGAAGGCTCCCACAGCAGCTTGTAAGAGTGGAAAATGGGAAGCCTTGCTACACCTTACTTTGGGCCTTTACAGAATGCCAGAAGTAGTGCAGCTTGAGGCCACTTTAACTGTCCTGGCTCAGTGCTAAGGAATCATGGGAACTGTAGTTTATTGTGGCACCAGAGCTCCCTGACAGAAAAGGCTCAATGTCTCAGGGAAAAAAAATACAATTCCCATGATTCCCTAGCACTGAGCCAAGACAGTTAAAGTGGCCTCAAGCTGCACTATTTCTGGCAGTCTGTAAAGACCCTTTGTGCTGCATCCTTTGATGCTTTTGCTACATCTCTCCTCAGTATTAATGCCACCTGATTTCTTTTTAGGTTTTGATTTCCTGAGTAGAATACTGTGCAAATATCTGACTCAGAATGTCCTATTCCTCTCCACCTGAGCTTTCTCACTCCAAGTATTGCAATGTTTATACATCAAATTTCTTATTTTACTATGTTTAATTTTCCTTGATTCACACTTCTCACATTCTATGTTCCTATAAAACTTATTGTGCTGCTTCAGACTTTCCTTTCTCCTCTGAGATGTCATCAGCTTGATATCCTTTCACCTTTGTCTAGTTATGTCATTAGCCACAGCACTAGTCATATTTGTTCTCTGCTATGCCCCATTTAGCTTATTGAGTGCCATCTGTTCTGGGAGTGTTATCTTCTGGCATTATCTCATCATGGGGGGGGGGGGGTTGTTGTGGTAAAATACATTCAAAGTGGGTTTACTGTGCCTACTTCTGTACAGTAATTACCAAGTATCAACTATGGTGCCGCTGCAATTGTCTGTGAGAGATCCTTCACAAGTCCCATCCCACACCACTGCTGTTGCTCAATATCTTTCTGGCACATTTAGTATGGCTCCTCAGCTTAAGCCTTTCTGACATGAGAAATCCTATCAGAAGTACTGCTGCCATCAGTATAGACTCTTGATTCAGAGGAGCAATCAATCCCACCACTGCAGTAAGGTGCAATAGTGATGTGAACATAGCTGTCCACTAAAATGAAAGCTTTTTCCAAAGTCAATGCATTTTATGTATTCTCCTCTGTGTTTGTTTTTGGATATGAATGCAGTCAACCACTAACATGAAAACTCTTTCCACATTCCATACATTTGTATGGTTTCTCCCCTGTGTGAACTCTGAACTGTATGTTTAATTGTGATTTACATTTATATATTTTCCCACAGACAGACCAGCAAAATATTGCACCAGCCACTAGAAAATGTGGGTGAGACATACAATGTTGCAAAATAAACCAAGGGAGCCAGTATAATTCCCTTAAATACTACTGCCTTGCCCTGCATCAGAATGTTATGAAGTCCATCTTCCAAACATCTCTCCCTGCCTCATTCAAGAAAATAGCAGCTCTGGACCACATCCACCAGGCACATCTACATTCAAAGGGCTGCCGAGTCAAGAAATCTAGTGGTTAAAGGGCAAGATGCCTACCTGTTCTGGATTTTCTTCTTTCCTGATATTTTGTTGTCACTCAGTGAGCTGCCAACTATGTTGCTATATAACTTGTTAATCTTCGTTTTTTGACTGCCATTATGCTATATGCATTTATTGCTGTGTTATGCATTTTATCATTTTAATTATATGGATTGGTGTTGTTTAATTCTATTTGTTCAATTTGATTGATTGTTTTGGGTGTTGTTCCAAGGAGGACAAAAGTAGGTTGAAATGTGTAGATAAATCCAACACAGCAAGCATTCTTGATCAATATGACTTTTCCCCTCCTCTCTTCATTCCTTGTGCCTCTTTCATTATCACCTGAAGAGTATTTCTTCTGCTTCCAAATACAATATTGGGATTGTACAGTGGGAAAGGAGAGTCTCCCCACTCCCCATTTCATTGATGAGAACTGTTATGTCATTGGAAAATTAACTGAATATCTATCTGTATACTATCTGTATACCTATTTATCATCTCATATTAATGCAATATTTAATTGCATAATGCATTGTTAACATTACAAGTTCATCAAAGTTGATCTGGAATCCTATAGTTAGTTTAACTAAAGTAGACCCATTGCAATTTACCTAAATGTTGACTTATCATTCCACAATTGATTCAATGTATCTGTTCTATTAGGGGCTAATCAATAGATGTCAGGCCCAAAACTAAAACTAGGAAGAATGATTTCATGGACTCTATTTTTATAAATGTGAATGAAAAGATCATTCTTTCATCAACAACAGAAGACTTTCCAATTAAAAAAGTGTAAATATATGTTTTTCACATGCTCTCTTTCCTTCTTGAAAAATAATTATCCATTGCACTACTTCTAACAAAATTGGATAGAACTCAGAACAGCAATGAAGCCACTTGGATATGTTAGCTATCAACATCACTCTATGTGCAGTTCAGGAAACATTTTTTCTGTTGCATTTAAACTAGTTTTGAACAAGTTAGCTCATCACATAAATAAATCAGGAAAACAAATTTGCTTTATCTCAACCATGCTGAAAATGAAACCTCAGTGCAAATAATAATAATAATTGTCTTGATAAATCAAAACGAAGCATGAGAATAGATTGGGGGCACACTGAATACAAAACTTGCATTAATATTTCTACAAAATGACTAATTTCAACTGTATGGGGCATTTGTATATCAAATAACATACATTTATGCCAAGAGAAAGCTCTGAGATGCAGTTTTAATTGTACACAGCAGCAAAAATAGTACTGTGCATTGGGATGGGATCTCAAGCAAAAGGGAAGCATGTCTATCCTTTGGCAACCATGTGATCATGCTGTCACTCTAATAGTCTTTCCTCTTGTGGTTCTAGGTAATGATGGAAAGAATATTAAAAATATTTGAGAAATGGTTTTAAGAAAAGGTGGTATTTGAGCGTAGTGAAACCCTGATGAGGGGAATCCCTAACTGATGGGAGTCATTACAGTCTGGGACTTATTTGGCACAAAAAAAAATATTATTATTATTATTAGCCCGCCTCTCTGCAAAGCAATCGAGGCGGGTTACAGCAATTTAAAATAATACAGCTAAAAATACAATCCCTCCCTCCAGCTCTACCCGCCCACCCCTTAAAACTAAATTAAACCAAAAATTCAGTTAAAATAAACAGAACATTAAACGTTAAAACCGTAAAACCTTAAAACCTAGTTCTAAAAGCCAACTGAACAATTGTGTACATCAGATAAATAAAAACCCGTCTCCTATGGCGGTTGTTATTCTGGGAAGGCCTGCCGAAAGAGATCCGTCTTTACTGCTTTCTTGAAAGCAGCTAGCGTGGTAATAAGACGGATCTCATCCGGCAGGCCATTCCAAAGTCTGGAAGCGGTTGTAGAGAAGGCCCTCTGGGAGGTCTGCAAAAGCCTGGTCTTTATTGGCTGTAACAGGTTCCTCCCAGAGGACCGCAAGGTGCGGGGGGGGTCATATGGGGAGAGGCGGTCCCTAAGATAAGATGGACCCAAGCCATGTAGGGCTTTAAAGGTCAAAACCAACACCTTGTACTGCGCCCGGAAACTGATTGGCAGCCAGTGGAGGGATTTCAGCACTGGTGTTATGTGCTCCCTCCTTGATGTCCCGGCAATTAGCCTGGCTGCCATATTTTGGACCAATTGTAGTTTCCGGGTTAGGCACAAGGGTAGCCCCATGTAGAGCGCATTACAGTAGTCCAAACGAGAGGTTACCAGGGCATGCACCACAGTTTCCAGGTCCCTCATGTCCAGATAAGGGCGCAGCTGGCGTATCAACCGAAGCTGATAACAGGCACTCCTGACCGCCGCATTCACCTGACTAGTCATGTGAAGCGACGAGTCTAGAAGTACCCCCAAACTGCGAACACAGTCCTTAGAGGAGAGTGTGACTCCATCCAGGACTGGAGACTGTATTCCCAGATCTGGTTTCGGGCCTGTGATTGTGAGCACCTCCGTTTTGTCCGGATTCAACTTCAATTTGTTTTTCCTCATCCAGTCCATTACCGCTCTTAGACAGTCATTAAGAGGAGAGACGCCATCTGAAGTCTGAGACAATGATCTATTCATGGAGAGATATATCTGGGTGTCGTCAGCGTACTGAAGACACCGAGCTCCATGCCTCCGGATGATCTCACCCAGCGGCTTCATATAAATATTGAATAGCATCGGGGACAGGATGGCACCCTGAGGGACGCCACAGTTAAGCTCGATTTTGGAGGAGCAACTGTCCCCGAGCCTCACCCTTTGGGATCTGCCCGAGAGGAAGGAGCGGAACCACTGCAATGCAGTGCCTCCAACTCCTAACTCTCTCAAGCGATCCAAAAGAATGGCATGATCTATGGCGGGGTAGGCAACCTTTCCCCTTTAAGGGCCGAGGGACTTCAGCTCCCAGAAGCCTCAGCCATGTTGGCCAATAGTCCCATGTTAGCCAATAGCTCCTGGGATTCTGGGAGATGAAGTCCCTTGGCCCTTAAAGGGGAAAAGTTGCCTTCCCCTGATCTATGGTATCAAAGGCCGCTGAGAGATCCAAGAGCACCAACAAGGTCACACTGCCCTTGTCGATACTCAGGCGGAGGTCATCGGTCAGAGCAACCATAGCAGTCTCCACTCCAAATCCCGTCCTAAAGCCGGTTTGAAATGGATCAAGATAATCGGTTTCATCCAAGACTGCTTGGAGTTGGGAAGCAACTGCCCTCTCGATCACCTTGCTTAAGAAAGGAAGCAAGGATACTGGTCGGTAGTTGTTTCTATCCAGGGGGTCTAGGGAGGGTTTTTTCAGGAGAGGCCTAACCGCCGCCTCCTTTAAACAGGATGGTACCATCCCCTCCCGAAGGAACACCCTCAGCACGCCACCCCCCTGGACGACCAGCCAAGATGAACAAGGATCAAGAGGGCAAGTTGTCTTCTTCATCCTACCAAGCAGCTTGTCCACGTCATCGGTACTCACAGATTGAAATTGATCCAGTAAAGTGCCATCAACGGAGTCCCTGGACGCCCCATCTACAGACTCTGTTAAAACAATGGCATCCAAGTCAGCTCTTATCCGAGAGATTTTATCTGCAAAGTGGATATTAAATGCCTCACAGCAGGCTGTCGTTGGGCTAAGTAGGGGGTTTGGTGCAGGGGAAACCTTAGTCAACTCCCCCACCACCCTAAACAGCTCTGCCGGGCGGGACTCTGCAGACGCAATATGTGCAGAACAGAAAAATTTCTGCACTGCACTAAAGCCTCCCTATAGGAATCCAAATGCTTCCTAAGGCGAGTTCTGTCGGACGAGAGATGAGTTTTCCGCCATTCGCGCTCTAGTCGTTGTCCGGCTCGCTTCATTCCCCTAAGCTCCTCGGTATACCAGGGCCTGCGGTTTGAAGCAGGACGGAAAGGACGCTTGGGAGCGATTGTGTCAATAGCCCTGGTGAGATCCGTATTATTATTATTATTGAATCATACAGTTGGAAGAGAAATCAAGGGCCATCCAGGAATATACAATCAAAGCACCCCAAACAGATGGCCATCCAGCCTCTGTTTAAAAACCTCCAAAGAAGGAGACAGCACCACACTGCGAGGAAGTGTGTTCCACTGTCAAACAGCTCTTACTATAGAATCATAGAATCACAGAATCATGGAGTTGGAAGAGATCTGAATTATTCAGAAAACAGAATTTCCTGAAAAGGAAATAGCATTTTCTCTGCAGGAAATAACATTTCTTTACAGAAATATTATTTGCTATGCACAAAATAATATTTCTATGGAAGAAATTGTGAAGGAAATGCAGTTTTCTGCAGAAAAGGACAAAATTTAGTTGCATACAAGTCCATATGTGAATGCTGCATAGAATAAGTCCCAAACTGTGAATAATTGTCAAAAACTCCACAGTATTTGAAGACATTGGCCCAGAACAGATGGCCCAGAAGGAGCAGCCAGAAGCCCCTCCAAATGTGATCAGGCTGGAACCACAACAACTGGACAGCCCACGCTCAAAACAGGCCACTGCTATGGTCCCAAACTGGCAACAACAGGAGTCAGATTTAATCTGCTCATTTTTGATCCAGTCCAAAGGACTGGATCACAGTGCTGGGGCAGCTTCTGGCCACTTTGAGGATGTGCATCATTTGAATGCCATGTCCCCAAAGCTGCTGGAATCTACCTCATTTAGCCCGTGCATTTTGGGCCATTCTCGCAGTGGAAAAAAATTGCTAAAACTACTAATTTCTTCGTTTGAATATGAAGTTAGTAAAGAATTACCTCCCTGGTTCTAGGAACATAGTAAACTCTTTCATCCTAAATCAGGCCACTAGTCCATTTTTGTCTACTCTGACAGACAGGAAAACTCTGTTTTCAGACAAGAGTCTACTGAAACCTATCTGAAGAACTGAAGATTGGAATGGAAACTTAAAGGATATGCTCTCATGCTGTATTCTAGCTCTTTCCTTCTTTTGTGAAGAAGGGGTCAGAGATGTCCTGTGTGGTCTTGGACCAAAATAGCAAAAACCAAAAAAGCCTAAAGCCTCCAATAATCCATGAGAACATTTTCAACAAATAGGGAGACAAATGTTGAAAAATCAGTATGCATCTGTATAGTTTCCACTGTGATTAGCTACACCAGTCTAATTGTAGACAAGATGTTGATCTCTTCACTCTCTGCAACACAGGGGAGAAATCTAGGAATGTGTTCTTGGATTTCTGTTTTATGTTTTAAAAATTGAGCTGCAACTACATGATTCATTCCAGACCGATTCAGATTTTAAAAGGTTAGGAAAAATCTGCTACTCTGATTTTGGCTTCCCACAGTAGCTACTTTGAGATTAAGCTGAGGGGAAAAAAGAAAAAAGGCAGCAATGCAGAACAAATACTGGGAAAAAAATGAAGAAATAATCCCATTTTAATTGAATGACTCATCAAACAGGAGCTTTGCATTCATGCTTGGTTCAAATTATAGATGCACTCAATTGTGTACATGTTTTCAGTGAGTGTACTTTTACTCCAAAGCATTCTAGAATTTATTTTTTGCTGAGTACTTCTGGTAATTGTTCCTTGTTTCATAATATCAGTACTTCAGTTTATTTATATTTCATCTTTCTTCACAGAATACCTTCTTTGTGGTGTCTGAGTTCCTGCATCGTAGGGGGGTTGAACTGGATGGACCTTGTGATCTCTTCCAACTCTATGATTTTATGATTCTATGATTTGCAATCACCAACATTCTTGTTGGTGTTCTGTTATCTATCTTCACAATTCACTAACAGGGTTTCTTAGCACCTCTGCTACATAACTAAATAACACAGTTACACAACATAGACCAAGATACAGGATTATGGCCACTGAATCTGAATTATTTGAAATTTTGTGTTTATTATTCCAGTGATTTGTTTACAAAGCCATATACAATGTGTTTGTTCACAAAGCTAGACAATGAATTGTGCTAGGACTGCTATCTAAGAATCTTAGTAGACCACAAGCTGAACATGAATCAGCAGTGTGATGAAGCAGCTAATAAAGCTAATACCATAATTATTTTTTGCTGTTAATTTTCTTTGAGTCAACCTTAACTTGTGGCAACCATGTGAATAAGATACCTCCAAGATCCCCTATTCTAAACCTCTCTGCTCAAGTCCTGCAGGATCAGACCTGTGAGATTCCTGATTGAGTCTAGTCTGCTGTGGCCTCTGAGGGAGAGAAGAGCCATTATTGCCTTGTCCCAGTAGTTGGTGAGGGGTCCTCCCTCCAATTCAACTGCCACTGCTGTGGCTTCTAAGGGAGAGAAGAGCCATCATTGTCTAGTTCCAGCAGCTGGTGAAGCATCCTCCCTCTATTCCAACTGCCATTGCTGTGGTCTCTGAGGTCACAGGGGAGAGACTGAGGACTACAGAGACCGTCATGGGGCTGTAGGAAGGAAGATCCTGCTGTATTTGCTACTTCCTTGGATCTCTGTTTCCCTCAGAGGTCTTGCTCTTTGCAATATTGAAGCCCTGATTCAGCAGGTACTGCTCTTTACACTTGCATTTTATTGTTATACTGGGTATAGAGGGCAAAAGTTTGTCCTTTTACTGGACAAAGGCAAGGATCTGTTACCTGCATTACCTGCTTGGCCTCAGGCAGGCCAGCTCCATTGTGCCTAACCTATTAAGAAGGAGAGTCCTCCATCCAGTCCATCTGCCATGGTCCAGGCCTCAGAGAGAGAGAAGAACTGCTGTACCTGATCCCCTTCCCCACTGCCATTCTCTTCTCCTTTTGGGTCATGTCTTTTTAGATTGTAGTTATCCAAGTTGAATTTATGTAAATCCTCCATGGTTATTATTTTTGTTTTCCTTATGTTCAGCAGTAAGCCTGTTTTTACACTTTCTTCTTAGTATTTGTTGATCTTTCCTTTCCTTAGCATTTGTTCCAAGTCTATGATGCTTTCTACTAGTACTATGGTGTCATTGCATATCTTAGATTGTTGATGTTCCTTCCTCCTGTCTTCACTCCTTTTCTTGTGTCTAAACCTACTCTTTTATGATTTTTTTTTTGCATTCAAGGGGAAAAAATATGGTAATAGAATGGAGCCTTGTCTAATCCCTTTGTCAATTGGGACCATTCTGTATCTCTGTATACTGTTCTAACAGTAGCTTCTTCTCCTAAGTACAGATTTCTCACCAGGACTGTCATTCAAGGCTTCATCAATAGGATGACAGTCTCTAGACTGTAGGAAGTACCACTCGATTCTGTTTGGAATACTGTGTATAGTTCTGTTCACCACAATTCAAGAGGGATGTTTATAAGCTGGAACATGGCTAGAAGAGGGTGAGCAAAAGAGTGAAAGGTCTGGAAAGATATGAGGAGTGACTTAGAAAGAGCTGGGTATATTTAGCTTGGGGAAAAGAAGATTAAGAGGCCTTGTTTAAAATTTGAAAGGGGTATCATACTGAGGATGGAACAAAATTGTTTTCAAGCTCCACTAACTAAAGCAAAAGAGATTCCCCCTAAAAATGTGGAAGAAAATCTTTACAGTGTCAAGTACAGAGGATACTTAATTCAGAAATCTAGCTTCAGTAGTTAGAATTCAGAAAACCTTTATTAAGAAACTATATACTACAAACATTTTTTTAAATTTCAGACAGGCTTAGGTTTCATTTGTTATAATAAACACACATCTCCTCTTTTTCCCATACTGCATACTTTATTGTCATAATACATACGTCTTTATTGTTACAAACATATTCTTTCACAGAGACAATCTTGAACCAGCTTGGCTCATGCTGGCCTCCCTTTCAGCATTATCCCAGCACCTGGGTCTGAGAGGATCATGATTTAACAATACCATTTCTATTGTATAATCCATCACACCCTATTTTCAACATTTTACAACAGTGAAGTTGTTCTTGCAACTCCTGACAAATGGTAAGAGCTGTTTAACAATGGAATACTCTGCCTCAGAGTATGGTGGAGTCTCCTTTAGCTTTTAAGCAAAGGCTGGATGGCCATCAGCCAGGGGTGCTTTGATTCTGTGTTTCTGAATGGCAGGGGGTTGGACTGGATGGCTGTTGAGATCTCTTCCAACTCTATGATTCTGTACCTAAGTGCTTCTTTAAATATTTAAGCAAGAATGGGATTCAATTCCAAGTTAAATTGGATGGTCACCAAATTGCTGAAGGTCGTTCAGCCTTTTATCAGAATCACTGGATCTTCATGCAGACTTAATATTTACTTGCTACACACCCCACACATCTCAATACAAAAGAACATAACTGAAGAAGATAAAAGAAGATGCCAGCACAGAACAGGACCTATGAAAATAATACTGATTTTACCTGGCACAAAAGTTTTTTACCTAGCACATAATAAAATGCAAGGATGCCCCAGGTGTCATTCTCTGGAAAGAGAAAGAACTCCAGAGACAGGATGCTTTTATGAAAAATGCTCCAACTGCTTTTATTACCACCCCCTTTTCAGAAGGTGCTAGGACCTAGGTCAGTGACTGTGATACTGATCTAAACACTTAGGTTCACAGAGGAACAGGTAGTCCTACAGATCCCACCAAATTCCTGTAGAAACTTTGTACATTTGGGAAAAAAATCAGTGGGATTCAGCTCCTTCCTTCCTTCCTTCCTTCCTTCCCAGAACAGAAATGCGAAATGCTCACACACACCCATAGCAACATTGTATGAATTTGTATTTTGCTTTTTAAAAATTCTAGACTAAACACCCTTGTGTTTATGATTATTTAATTCCTTATTTAACTAGCATGGCTCAGTAAGCTATAGAAATATAAACACAATTGAAATGGTATAAGAAAACTGGCCTTTAACAGTATGTTTCTGGTGATGGCCCCCATTAGATCTTATTGACTCTGAGTACATTCCCTGCTGTTTCTAGCTAGAAATAAGCTAAAGCTTTTTTTTTTTTTAAAAAAAAAAAATTCTTATCTCAATGGGCAGTACAATCCAAATACAATTTGATCTCTGAGCATGCAAGCAGAACGTTCATGACAGTCCTACAGGTAGACAGCATTAGCATCATGCAGATGTTTTAAATTTAATGCCATTATGCAAATGAATGATTATATAAAGTCCATTTTACACAATTCATTGGATATTGTTAATTGTTCTGCTGTGGAAAGGGCATGTTTCAATTATATCTGTTTTAACCTGGTTTTAATTTTTTTCCTGATTTTTTTAAATTTGTGTTTTAACTTTTGTATCTTATGAATTTTTAACATTTTTATTTTATTTTTTTATTTTTAAATTGTTGTAAACTGCTTTCAGTCCCAATCTGGAAGAAAGATGGGATAGAAATACATGTAACAACAGCAACAACAACGTTCTTTCTGTAGAAATATGATCAAGAGCAGTAGCATTTGAAAAAATAAAAATGAATTCCATAATAACATAGTACTGCAAGTGGGTACAGTAGCCAAGGAGTAGCAAAGGGAGTAGGGTAGTCAAGGTAGATCTTTGGGAAGAAGTGATACCACAAGAGCAAAAACAACAGTGCCCTCCTCTCTACCAAGCCTTTCCTCTATGCAGTAAACAGTAATCCAGGTGGATTTGGGGGCCATTCAATTGCAAAGGACTTACTGACCAACATTATCAAGAGGCTCAAAAATTGCCCCCCCCATCATGTAAAAAAAAAAAAAGAATCTTCCTGAGCAGGAACATTTTTAAAAAGCAAGGACAAAGGTTACACTTGGATAGGCACCATATAAATAGGTGACAGGTATGGGCAGATGCACACACACACACCAACACACACATGCAAATAAATAAATAGATACCACACTTGCTTAATTCAGATTGTTTCTTCCTTGCTCAATCAATATGTCCCTCACTTCACCCCACCCCACCCCACCCCACCCCACCCAAATGGTCAATAACTGATGAGAATTTCTTCAGGACTTTTCACAAATGCCTACTTCAAGGTAATGGGATCCTATTTTCCCATAGGAAAGTATAAATTCTCTCTATCGCTCAGGTCGACCATTGCTTCCTGGGAATATGTCAGCAAGCATCATGTATGTAGGCTTCAGTGATTGAAAATCATCCAAACAAAAAGTGATGAGATTACTTCCTGGACAGATCCTCCATTTCTACTCTTCCTTATGTTAAACCTAAGTTGAAATGGATGTGAGTGATTTTATCTGCTGGACATTCTGTAATCATGCTATTGTGGCCTTTTACTACTACAGTTTTATTGTATATCACACCTACATATAATTCTCACTATGGAGGGGATAACCAAATAATGAACCATTTTCAACCATGATGGTTCATTTTGAAGTTCATGTATGGAAGTCCACAAGAAGGTTTTTAAGTATCATTGTGAAGATTGTAGTGCTCCCTACTTGGTGACACTGGATTCCATCCAATGCCATGCAAGTAGACATTACTCATGCAATATGACTTACCCCATCTTGTGCACTATACTCCTTCATCCCATAATCTGCTCCAAAGAACAGATTGGGAAATAGAAGGTGAAGCATGAAGGAAGAGGAATCAATTTGTTTGGTGGATGATTGTAGCTAAATGTCTGTCATCTTATAAAATTTAAATCAGCCTTAGAACCAGCAACTACTATGATGTAGTACCAGACAGAAAGCTCTGTTCAATAATTTGTTGAATGGTGAATCAATTCATTCAACAGGGATCTTTTCACAATACACAGTTACAGTACATTTTAATTGTCATGGCTGCATCCTGTGGAATCCTGGAGTTTGTAGTTTGGTGGTATACTAGAGGCAACTGGAATAGAATTCTCAATACCCTTTCCTAAACTATAAATCCCAGGATTTCATAAAATGGAACCAAGCCTGTTAAAGTAGAATCACAGTGCTATAATTGTGTAGTGTGACATTCTAGTTGAATTTACCAACAGGCAAGATTATTCCTTCCTTCCTCCTTCCCTTCCTCCTCCTAGTACGGTCAGTCTTATGTATCCATGGATTCAACCATCCACAGTCAGAAAGTATTTTTTTTAATCCAAAAACCAAACCTTGATTTTGCCACTTTATATAAAGGAAACTATTTTACTACTGGGGGTATCGGGGGTGTTTTGGAACCAATTTCCAATGGATACCAAGAGCTCACTGTACTGCATCTAAATACTGATTATATCAAGCAGTATGGTAATACTATAAAATAAATAGCAAGCAAAATTTTATGTAGTAGCACGAAGGCTTCCATGGTACAAAGAAGAAAGTGGGGAAAGACTGGGTATTTGCACTGCAGACAGTGTAGTGTAGCTTGATGAATAAAGAGGGATAGTCAAAGGAGGAGTAACATGGAATTTTTATTTAATATTGTTTTGCACTTGGATTTTCTCTCCTCTGTTAGATGGATTAACAAAATCCCTGTGATCTGAGGAGGGATCAAGAACTAAGGGTAGTTAGAGGAGGACACAGTTTCTCTCTATGGGGGATTTCATTAACCTTTTCTACAATTGTTAGGCTGACAATTTCTCTCAGACCATTTGAGCTAATTAAATCCTAATAGGCAACAATTGAATCAGCTAACTACATTCCACTTGCTAATGTTTATATCTTTGTGTTTTCCACTACTCTGGACATTTAAAATGCATGCTTCTAGTCAGACAGGTAAAAAGTGTACTGATAAAATATCTATAACATCCAACACTTTCAGCACATAACCTAGCTGCAAGTTGGGTATAGCAGTACTTCTAAGCAGTATAGCAGTACTTCTAAGCAGAACTCTATAGAGCCCATATAGGAAATCTTATATCTGCATGTCCTTTAAGACAGTTATCCATCCTGAAGAACCCTTGGAACAGAATGTGATAGAGATTGAAATGCAGAAGTAAGAAATGTATACATCAGCAATCTCTTTAATCTCAGTTTGCTGGGGAATATCAATCTTTCTGAGAAAAAGCATCTGTCTAAAGTCTAGAAAGACAGAAAGTATGAAGCAACATGTTACTAGTGCAGCTATTTATTTACTTGTTAGGCTTTTGGCTTGTTTCTGGATCTATTCACATGCCACCACATACTGAAACGATATTTCAGGCATTGATACTGAAGAAACACTTTCATCCACACCTCCATTCAGTTTCACGATGGGCTTGTAACACAACCTTGTAACAAGATGCAACTTGATTTGAGACAGACACCGTCCCGGACCCCTTACCTCTGAGGAGGTATTTATTTTGTTACCATCCACAAAGGAAGAATAAAATGATACATGAGGATGAGGTATGACTGAGGAGCAAAAGCCCAATTTAAGAGAAACAAAACAGAGTTTTGTTTTCTTTTATTTTTTTTCAACATTTGGAAGGAATAAGTTACTCATAACAAGTTACTTTTGCACTACTTACTATATTGCAATAATGCACTGAAATGATGATATGTAATGGCCAGGGTGGTAATTTGCTAATTTTCAAAATAACAAAGTTTATGTCTGCTACATTGGTGTGTGTGTTTCTGTTTCTGACTCATTCTGAACAGTAGAAGAGGGAGGACAAAGGTCACATGGGTGGTTATTCAGAATGTTCATGGTCAGAGATGGAGAAACCAGACAGTATCTTTTATTACTCAATAGCACAAAAATAACAGTAACAGTAATGTGTTAAACAGTAATGTGTTAAACCCAGCAAGCAACCTTCTGGACTGTAGAAGCAGTAGAAAGTGTCAATCTGTTGGTGATCAGAGTAATGAACATAATATAGTGAGTTTCTTCTAAAACCAACATTCAAAGCTCTTCTTTGTTATAGGAATTTATCTAAAATACGGCAACTTCCATTGTTATATCTTCTGCCCTAAGAGATTTTGCCTACTCTGCCTACATCAAAGAGGGGGAAGAGAAAAGATAAAAAGGAGCTGCAACAAACAGGTGACTTTAACTGTCTCCACTACTGCTGCCACCTGTAGGAATATAGAACAGTGTTGTACCTTTTGTTGTTGCTGCTGTTGCACCAGCACAAAAGATTCTGCATGCCTTTTCTTGGGTAATAAACTGGCCACAACTTTATTTATCTGTACAGGGTCTTAAAACAGTTTTCATTTACAAGTTCTTAATTAACCATATTTTTGTTTTTAAGACATGTGTCCATGCACACAGCTGGAGGATCTATCAGGGTAAACCACGCCCAGCACAACATGTGTCAAGAACGTCCTGTTCAAATTAATTACACAATTACAACAAATCATTCCCCCCCCAACCAGAAATGACATCATAATTAAACATATGACGTAAGCAAGTTATGAGGTCATCAACATGGTTTATGACATCATGGAGTATTTAGTTAACCAATGATGTATACACTTCATCCACATTAATTAATTCAATTTGGTAAATTCAATTAACCAAATTATTCCCTGGGGGGGTGTCCCTGCCTGCCACAGGAGGGGGCCAGCCTAGCTCGGCATTCCCTCCCCCCCCCCCCCTCAGAAGAGCTCATTCATTGTAACAAGCAATAAAATCCAAGTATATGTCACATCCCTTGGGGGAGAGATGAAACCCATTGCCCCTGTACAGATGTGGCAACCAAACCTGAATTCCCTCATGTTCAACAACCAAAATCCCCAATTCCCCCAACTTCTTGGCCATGGTTCTGTTCAACCAACGGTGAGCCTTGTTGATAGCTGAGTCCTTTCGTGCACCCGCTCAAGTACAGTGAGGCAAAAATTTGGTCCACAGAGCAACAGTATGTGGCAGTCTTCGCTTAATGTCCTGCATGTCTCTCAAAATACGCTTGGGCAACTGCAAACAGGGAAGCTTCATCAAGTCATTTTCACCCAGGTGAACAAGAAGAATCCTGGGGGAGGTGGAAAAGTGGTTACCAACTCAATAACATGTGGAAGAAGAGCTTCCCACAGCATGCCTCTGCGTCCAAACCAATGTATGGAACCAATCTCCCTTAGCCCCAAGTTCAGATCATGGCGAGATTGTAAGATATGACACTCAGCCCAAAAGATGAGGCTATGACCTAGGATCCATACATCACCCTTCCCGCCACTAGTTCTTTGGCCAGCTTATCTCTAACAATCCCTGGTAACTCCCTCACCAAACGTGCATTGGGTGCAAATCGGTGAACTCTCAAACTAGAATAAGATATATGAAACCCGAATGACAAACCTTCCAACAAATACTGTGTGGCATCCCTGTTGGGATATATCCGCAGCCATGCTGCCGGAACTTCCAATTTAATAGGCGTTGGTGCTTTTCTCTCCCACTGTGGGACTCATCGGGGGGGGGGGGTCCTTGTGTCCCTTCATTTCCAATTTATGGAAGCCTTAAGGCAAACTTGTCACAGGGTTTTCTTGGCAAGATTTGTTCAGAGGTGGTTTGCCTTTGCCTTCTTCTAAGGCTGAGAGAGTGAGACCTACATTAGCATCCCTTTTGGTTGTAGGATTTGGAGTAGGGGAAAAGGTTAGCAATGAGGTTAGCCTGAATTTCATTCTCACTTTAAATCACAGAATGCAAGGGAGAGAGTTCCTTATGTTGGTATTCCTTAAAACAGGGCAAACTGGGCAGCAATCCAGGACATGAAGTGCTCCTGGGAATGAACCAATTCACCTAGGGATAGCTTAGGAGGAGGACTGTAATTGACCTCCTGCCATATCAAATCCCACACTAGATCCTCCCCCTTTACAGTTCATATTTAAAATATATAGTAAAATGGGTTAAATAAAGTGGTCTTGTTCAGTCCACACATTTGTGTCTGGTCTTTTGACTTCCAAAGTGGGTCTGCAAAGTTTATTTCTGTACAAAAAAGAGGAATTGGTTTATCCATGGTTTATATGTTATGACTTCTAACCATTGTTAGGCAGATTAGGATGTAAATGTAAATCACAGGATGATACAATTGGAAGGGATCTCAAGGACATTGACATTTAATGAATTCTGAGTCAAGATATTTGATTTGAGATCCAGAGCTGTATGGCATCCATTGTCTTTTCCAATAAAAATTCAGTCCTAGTTAACCCAAGCTTTATTGTTACTCCAGGATTTCTATGATTCTAATAGTAGCCAGGAAAATACTTCCAGGAAATACATAAGCAGACTCTCATAGCAATAGATTTTCCCTGTTTGTTCCCCAGAATCTGGTATTAAGAAGCAAGGTATCTCTGAACATAGAGATTCCATTTAGTTAATAATACAGTTAATAGTGATGATTCCTTCATAGGGAGCCTTCTTGTTTGCATTCCAACAAAGTCAGTTGCTTTAAAAGTTTGCCATGATTCCTTGCCTTACATCCCAACATAGGGCTGATGCAGACCAGCACAAAGGGCTGGCCTGGGGGTGGAGTTGGGACAGGGCAGCCCCGACTCCACCCTGACTCCATCCTGATGCTGTGCGCCCATTCGCATGACACGCAGTGTCAGGACACCCTCTTGGCACAGCATGCACACACACACTGCACCAAAAGGGTGCAAAAAACTGCCACCATGGCTAAAAGGGGTGGCAAAAAGGCAGATTGAAGCCATAGCATGTAGTTGCTAGGGCCCCGATCTGCTGCACTCAGGGGAGGCACTGTGCCACCCCTTTTGGGCCATCAGTATCAGCCCATAGTCTGGTTTTTTCAGTTTGTGTCTCCTTGATCCTTGCGTTTCACTAAATCTAAATCTAAAAAAATCTTTTTCCTTTTTTTAAAGAAAAAGTCTATAGCTTTATCATACAAAATGAAAATAAGGTTGTACCCTGTAATGTTGCTTTGGATAATTTGTGCAAATCTTTATAGTACTATTGCTAAAAATGGTCCATGCTCCATTTGACTTTTCTGAGTAAATATCTTTGTTAATGGTGATTGTGATCAAACCACAATAGAAAAGATTCCTGTGTAATGGCTTATAGCCTCAGCTTGCAAATATCAGCATAGACTTCATATTAATATCTGAAGGCAGAAAAAAAATCTCTGCTATTTGAAACAACAAAAAATCATCTCAGACATTTCTGACACTTGGACATGTTTAGAGTAGTCATTTTTTTGAAATCTGAAAGATCTAAAATCACAGGTTGTTTTTTGGTTTCATATGTCTTTTTATCTCATGGATATATCAAAGTACAAAGTAAAGAAAAAAATTAAATGGATAGTTTCATGACTACAGAGAGAAGAGAGTGATCATTATACATTGAGCAATATCTTTGTCTGAAACACTGAGGCTTCTATTACAGAAAGAGGGGAAAATATTGCTGTATATAATATATACATCTTATTCCTTATCCCTCAAATTCTTTTCCATTCCAAAGCAGTGATCTTAAAAAGGATATAAAAGTTATCCTCCACTGTACTAATTCAGATTATTCACATTACTATTCCTTACAGTTATGTTTCAGTACTATGTGGCTACATATAAACAAATTAAAGGATCACAACTGAAGATCACATCACTGTCCAAACAAATGAAGCAGCTTCTTTTCTCTATACTTTAAGGTTTTTCAATATTACTAATCTGCAGGGAGAAACATTAGAAGCTGGTATAAATATGAATACTAGACTTCGATGTATGAGACAGGAAAGCTGTCTGTTGCCAGAGTCTTTAAAATTTGTTAAGAAAGTATACTGGAAAGACTAGGATTGCTGTGGTCTGGACTCTGTCCATCTTGGGGAAAAGCCAAGTCTTATTCTATAAGTGCCAGCTGGAAGTTGTACTCCAAGCTCCTTCCTCCTGTTGACAAGGAAATTGTTATATTAATGAAGACAATCAGGGCTTAACTGAATTGTTTCACTGAATGGAGATGTGCCAAACTGGGCCAGGCTGATAGACCACATTGTGAGGACCTGCAGCCTTCAGAGAGGTTGAGAAAGCTAGCTGAATTTGAAAGAGGGTAAACATCTATACTGATTGTCTTTGTCCTGTGTTTGCAACCCCATTGTTTGATACTGCCCAGACCACTTAAGAGATATGTTCACCTCTGCCATTTGCAAGCATATTTTATCCACTATCTTTACATGACCTCCAGCTATCATAATTTGACATGGTCAATGCCAATTAATCCTCTGTTACCTCACTTTTAGAGCTACTTTTAAAATGTCCCAGTTTTTCTCTGCTCATCCAACTCTCCTCCTTTGTCCTTGGCTTACTTCCTTTGGTGCAAACAGAGTTCAAATTACATAGGTAGTTTGCACTCAACTGAACAGGATGAAGATAATAGGACTTACTTGCCCTGGGATTACTTTCATTAATTCAAATTGAGTTCAAAGTATAAAATTTGTTTGCACTCAGTTCAGCAGGTTGTAGAGGTGAAGGGGTGAAATCTTGTCCTTCCATGTAGAGTCAGATTGTTGCAGCATCTCCTTATCTGTTCCTTATTAATAAATTTTGCCATTTTGATCACACACTGACATTCTTGTTCACACGTGTCCTAGTTTTCATCTGTAAGTCTTAACTTTCAGACAATGCTGCTCAGTCTCAATATTGTTTCCAAGGAAATTCTGCAGCACTTACCTTCAGAATGCCAGATTGCCTTATGTTCCTGCTATAGTTTCCCCCTCGACCTATCACCCTTTAGTGAAAATTAGATTCAAGCTACCTGAAGTACTGTATTATCCCATACAGGACTGTATGTGTTCCAAGAATCTTGGAGGAAGATTCTCCCTTGGTCCTGGTACCTTCACAGACACATCTGCTGGGAATACAGAAGATTTTCTTAATTGTTGTTCCAAGACTGAGGAACTCTCCCTCCAAGGGAGAGAAAGTTGGGCCACTCCCTGTTGTCCTTTGCGAGGCAGGAAATGGATAGGTTCCCATTAATTGACTAGCTCATAAGAAAAAGGCTTTTAATATATTAGTGTTGTCTTATTTGGTTGACGTTTGGAAAAAAATGATTTTCAGTTTAATTGTGTTTTAATGGGAAACTTTAATAGTATTCTGACATTGTAACTTTTTGTCTGTTTTTATCTTTACTTGTCTTACCTGTTTTTAATTATACCTGTTTTGATCTCTTGGGAGACTCCTTGAGTCTCAGTTCTTATAGAAAGTATACTTTTGAGACAGCACTTGATCATGAACACCTTAAACCTGAGAGCATCCCTGCTCTCAATGGTATTCAAGGGGCATAGGAACACAAAGTGTAAACAGTGTTAGAGCCAGGCCTCCCCCCCCCCCTCATTAGCATGATGGGTGGTTCATATACAATGGAACCAAACTACATTGGGAATGCTCACCTAGAACTTATTCAGACTTAAATTTTTCATGCCAATCAGGTTCTCACCCAGTATAAAAGAATAACTGGAAAGGGCCCATTTCAAGGCCATTGGATGGCAGCTTCCTGTGCATAAGCTGTACCATCTTTCACAAGGGTGACTAAGATTTAATTGGCTAATTAGCTAGTGCTGAACTTCCATTCTAATTTGCAGTTGAAGCCCTTAGAACAAATTGCAAAGTTTTAAAGTCATAATGCTGTAAAACGATAGAAAAGGAGAAAAAAAGAAAATCCATACCTAGACGTTAGTGAAAGGTGTCCAAATAGAAACCCATATAAATTTGACTTCTATCTGACACATAAACAATTGTTGAAAGGGTTATAAGGTTTTCAATCACTGAATAATAGGAGATGGGGATGTATCTTTCCAGCATTGCAATTTAAGTTTTTTAGCCATTAAAAAGGCATGGAGAATCCACTTCTGCTGAACAGTGGTTAATTAACAAGACACAGCTAGGGACATCAAATATATCCACATCTGCAAATTTCAAAAATTGTTCCCATAGAAATTAATGTGAGCCAAGTTCTTCTTCCCCAAAGAAACCACAACTGCATATGATACACCAAACCATTTGTAAAAGACATACCAGAAGTTGCAGTGGCAATGGCTTACTGATATACTCAAGTGTTTACTAGAAATAGTTGTGGTATCTAATAGACATAAACCATGACTTTTTTGCTGTCTAATCACAGTTTGAGGGGCTATGCAGACCGGCCTAAAGAGCCGACCTGGGGGTGGAGTTAGGATGGGGCAGCCACATGCCGGTCACCCCAACTCAACCCCGATGCTGTCCTGACACTGTGTGGCCATCTGCACAGTGCGCAGCATCAGGATGTCATCCTGGCACAGTGTATATCAGGGGTAGGCAACCTTTCCCCTTTAAGGGCCGAGGGACTTCAGCTCCCAGAAGCCTCAGCCATGTTGACCAATAGTCCCATGTTGGCCAATAGCTCCTGGGATTCTGGGAGCTGAAGCCCCTTGGCCCTTAAAGGGGAAAGGTTGCCTACCCCTGGTGTATATACACGCTGCGCCAAAAGGGCATGGAAGAGCCATGGCACTGGTTCTTAGGGTGGTATTTTTCTGCCCCTAAAATGAGCGGCATTATGCCATGGGGGGCGGCAAAGGAGGGTATCAGGGCATGTAGTTGCTGCAGCCCCAATCCGCCACTCCCAGGGCAGCTCTGTAAAGGCCCTAAGATCCATTGATACAGTAGGTATACAAGCAGAACTGCAACCCATTGGTTAGATTTTTTTATCCAGTTCTTCATCCTATTCATATTTAGAAATCAGAGTATCAAATTTATTAACCAATCAGAAATATTTATAAACAGATAGTATAGTTTTCTTTTCTTTTCCCATTTCTTTCTTCTTTTGGGACTTATTTAATAAATGCTTCCCAAAGTGGAGAAGACACTGAGATACTTATAGCTACAAGACCATCTCTTTGTCTGGTTAACTGCCATCAAGTCAACTTAGAGTTATTGTGACCCTGTGAATGAGAGACCACCTGCCCTGAATCCCATTGTGGAAGAAAGGTGGGATAAAAATCCTTGAAATAATTAAAAATAAATAAGGCACCCTGTTATCAACAACCCTGCTTGGGTCTAGTAAATTCAGGGGTGTGGCTTCCTTAATTGAGTCTATCCATGGCCTTTCTCTTTATCTGCTGCCTTTTGCCTTACCAGGCATCATTATCTTTTCTAATGTGTCTTCTTATGATGTGTACAAAGTACTACTATATTAGTTTAATCATCTTAATAATAATAAATAAAATAATAATAAAATTTATTTATACCCCGCCCCTTTGGGATCAATCGAGGCGGCTCACAATAAAATACAATACAATAGTAAAAACAAATTACATCCCACCCACCCCTTAAAAAGTTATTAGATCTATTACAAATTAAAATAATTAAAATTAAAACAACATTAAAACAACAGTCACAATTATACAGTGAAACAGAGGACTGCAACAATGTAACAGATGGCTTTCAGGGAGGTGGATAGAGTTCTCTTAAAGAAAGGAAAAGAGGGGAAAAGTAGGGGCCTGAGAAAGGGCCTGAGGCCGGGATTTTTCTATCCTGGAAAGACCTGCCAGAAGAGATCCGTCTTGGTTGCTTTTTTAAAGCTGTCTAAAGATGTCAGTTGACGGATCTCGTCTGGCAGGCCGTTCCACAATTTGTGGGCGACAACAGAAAAAGCCCTCAGGGAGGTAGCCGAAAACCTAGGTTTTTGAGGCTGTAGCAAATTCCTCCCAGAGGACCGGAGAGTGTGGGGAGGGTTATATGGGAGAAGGCGGTCCCTGAGATAGTTTGTACCCAAGCCATTTAAGCCTTAAAGGTGATAACCAACACCTTGTACTGGGCCCAGAAGCTGATAGGCAGCCAACGGAGGGACCTTAGTACTGGAGTAATATGGTCCCTCCTAGATGTACCTGATACTAATCTTGCCGCCATATTTTGCACCAGCTGTAATTTCCGAATCAAGCACAAGGGTAGCCTCATGTAGAGTGCGTTACAGAAATCTAGACGTGAGGTTACCAGTGCGTGAACAACAGTCTCGAGGTCCCTTACTTCCAGAAAAGGGCGCAGCTGGCGAATCAGCCAAAGCTGATAACAGGAGCTCCTGACTGTTGCATTTACCTGATTTGTCATCAGGAGCGACGAAGGAACTATTCATCACAGACATCAGACTCCAGATGATAATAAAGAGGGCAAATAGGAGATTGAAAATCCCTAACCCAAGTCCTGCTGGATTCTAATGTTCCTGGCAAGCTGTAGTGGCTCCACCTCAGCCTCCCTGCCTGCGTCACTGCCGCAGTCACTCCGCTCTGCGCTGTGCTGTCTCTGTGCTGGCTGGAGGATGCTTCCCAGGCTGCTTTCCAGGCTGCTTCCCAGGTGTTTGAAGGGAGGAGGGGGCAGGACAAACACACACCGTCCAACTCCTGAGCAGCTTTCTGCCTCTGTTTCTGCCGGTGGTCGGGCTGGCACACTGGCTTAAATGTCTCTGTGCTGGCTGGAGGTTGCTTCCCAGGTGTTTGGAGGGAGGAGGGGGTGGAACAAACATATACCGTCTGACTCCTGACCAGCTTTCTGCCTTTGTTTCTGCTGGTGGTTGGGCTGACACACTGGCTTAAATGCCTCTGTGCTAGTTGGAGGCTGCTTCCCAGGTGTTTGGAGGGAGGAGGGGGTGGGACAAACACACACCGTCCGACTCCTGAGCAGCTTTCTGTTTCTGCTGATGGTCAGGCTGTCACACTTGCTTAAATGCCTCTGTGCTGACTGGAGGCTGCTTCCCAGGTGTTTGAAGGGAGGAGGGGGTGGGACAAACACACACCGTCTGACTCCTGAGCAGCTTTCCAACAAATACTGCAACTGTAGATATTACCATTTAGCAGAGACAAACCACTAGCCAGCAAAGAAAAAAAATCTCAATATTTTTTAAAAAATCATCATCAATTGATGCAACGTTTAGAAACAATTTTTTTTATAAAATCCCCCCCCCCCCGGTTTTCAGATACAGATAATAATAATAATAATAATAATAATACATTTTTATTTGTAATCCACCCCTCTGCCCTCATAATATGTTCCTGGATCTGCACAGCAAACAATGCCTCAGGAGACAGTATGTTTTTGATGGCCTCCATGAGTAGAGGCTAGAGTGGTTTACCTGAGGTGCTGGGCAACATGACACTGCATGTGATGAAGGTGGAGCCAAATGGTATTTAAGCCACCCACACACCTGATGGAAGTCCTCTTTTGGATCTTTGCTTTGCAATTCATTCTCCTGCCCTGAGTACAGTATGAGCCTACCTGGTTGCTTTGGGGCCAGACAGGAATTTTTTCCCCTTTACCTGGGGATTTTTGCCTATCCCAAACTTTTCTGAGGGACTTTGATGATTGACTTTGAGGTGGTATTTTTAATAGGCTGCCATTGGCAGGTAGTAGAGGGAAAACATGAGTTCAGTGTATACCCTTGAAGGGTAAGGCTCTAAATCAGCTGCTTTAGATCCTGGGACCTGGGGGTGGAAAAGGAGTCTGCTCTTCGGGCTGACCTGGGGAACTTGAGGGGGAGTGCCCTAGATTTGCCTTCCAGAAAATGGCTGGCTGGGGAGCAAACCAGTTATTGGATTGTCCTCAGAGCTAAGGTGTTTGGCAACCCCTCTGCCTCCTTTCAGGTTCAGCCACCCTAAATAGGTATTAGATCAAATAAAGTGGCCCTATTTAATCCAGTTTTCTGTATCTGGTCATAGAATCATAGAATCATAGAGTTGGAAGAGACCACAAGGGCCATCCAGTCCAACCCCTTGCCATGCAGGAACTCCCAATCAAAGCATCCCCGACAGATGGCCATCCAGCCTCTGCTTAAAGACCTCCAAGGAAGGAGACTCCACCACTCTCCGAGGGAGTGTGTTCCACTGTCGAACCGCCCTTACTGTCAGGAAGTTCCTCCTAATGTTGAGGTGGAATCTCTTTTCTTGCAGCTTGCATCCAATGTTTCGGGTCCTAGTCTCTGGAGCAGCAGAAAACAAGCTTGTTCCCTCCTCGATATGACATCCCTTCAAATATTTAAACATAGCTATCATATCACCTCTTAATCTTCTCTTCTCCAGGCTAAACATTCCCAGCTCCCTAAGTTGTTCCTCATAGGGCTTAGTTTCCAGACCCTTCACCATTTTAGTTGCCCTCCTTTGGACACGCTCCAGTTTCTCCACATCCTTTTTGAATTGTGGTGCCCAGAACTGGACACAGTATTCCAGGTGAGGCCTGACCAAAGCAGAATAGAGTGGCACTATTACTTCTCTTGATCTAGACACTATACTTCTACTGATGCAGCCTAAAATTGCATTGGCCTTTTTAGCTGCTGCATCGCACTGTTGACTCATGTTCAACTTGTGGTCCACCTGGATTCCTAGATCCCTTTCACACGTAGTCTCATTCAGCCAGGTGTCCCCCATCGTATATCTGTACTTTTCGTTTTTCTGCCCTAAGTGCAGTACCTTACATTTCTCCGTATTAAATTTCATTTTGTTAGCTTTGGCCCAGCTTTCTAGTCTGTTCAAGTCATTTTGAATTTTGATCCTGTCCTCTGGGGTATTAGCTACTCCTCCTAATTTGGTGTCATCTGCAAATTTCATAACTATGCCCTCATTACCGTCATCCAAGTCATTAATAAAGATATTGAATAGCACTGGGCCCAGGTCAGAGCCATGTGGCACCCCACTGGTCACTTCTTTCCAGGTTGAAAAGGAGCCATTGTTGAGCACCCTTTGCGTTCGGCCAGTCAACCGATTACAAATCCATGTAACAGTTACTTTGTCTAGCCCACATTTTACCAACTTGCTTGCAAGAATGTCATGGGGAACCTTGTCAAAGGCCTTACTGAAATCAAGATATACTATATCCACAGCATTCCCTTCATCTACCAAGCTGGTAATTTTATCAAAAAAGAGATCAGATTTGTCTGGCATGACCTGTTTCTCTGAAACCCATGTTGACTTTTTGTGATTATGAAATTATCTTCCAGATGTTCACAAACTCTGTTTAATGATCTGCTCCAGAATCTTTCCGGGTATTGATGTCAGACTAACTGGACGATAATTGTGGGGATCCTCTTTTCCCCCCTTTTTGAAGATGGGGACAACATTTGCCCTCCTCCAGTCCGCTGGGACTTCTCCTGTTTTCCAGGAGTTCTCAAAGATTATTGCCAATGGTTCCGATATTAAGTTTGCCAGTTCTTTTGATACCCTTGGATGTAATTCATCTGGTCCTGGAGACTTATATTCATTTAGATTAGCCAGATATTTCTATACTATCTCTTTACTTATTATGTGCTGAAATTCTCCTATTCCATCTTCTGCTCTATTATCCTCAGGTTGAGCACCCTTTGCTTTTTCTGAGAAGACTGAAGCAAAGAAGGTGTTGAGTAATTCTGCCTTTTCTCTGTCCCCTGTTAACTTTTTGCCATCTTCTCCACACAGTGGCCCTACCATTTCCTTCTTTTTCCTTTTGCTGCTGACATACCCAAAAAAGCCCTTTATATTGTTCTTAACCTCTCTAGCAAGCCTTAGTTCATTCTGCACTTTAGCTTTTCTGACTTTAACCCTACATGTGCTAGCTATTTGTTTGAATTCCTCTTTGGTGATTTCCCCATTTTTCCATTTCTTATACATGTTCCATTTAAAACATAGTTCAGTTGCAAGTTCCTTATTCATCTATCCTGTTTTCTTGAGACACCTCCCATTTTTCTTCCTTGTTGGCACGGTTTGAAATTGTGCCTTCAGTATCTCCCTTTTGAGAAACTCCCATCCATCTTGAACTCGCTTCTCTTTTAGTATTCCTGTCCATGGGATCACCCCCAGTATTTCTCTAAGTTTACTAAAATCAGCTTTCCTAAAGTCTAGAATGCGTGTCTGACTATTCCTGGCTTCTCCTTTCCACTGTATAATAAACTCCAGGAGGACACTATCAATCCCGCCTAAGGATCCAACCACTTGCACCCCATTAACTAGGTCTTCCCTGTTAGTTAGGATCAAATCCAAAATAGCTGACTCCCTCATTGCCTCTTCCACCTTTTGGACAATGAAGTTGTCTTCGAGGCAAGTGAGGAATTTGCTAGACCTTGAGGATTTTGCTGAGTTTGACTTCCAGCAAATATCAGGATAGTTGAAGTCACCCATCACTATTATATTTCTCCTTTCTGAGTGTGTGGTCATCTGTTCTAAAAAGGCATCATCCAATTCTTCTGCCTGAGTTGGGGGTTTGTAGTAGACTCCCACACTAACATCCCTGTTGTTTCCCTCCCCTTTAATTTTTATTCAGATGCTCTCCACCTGGCTTCCAGGATTGATGTCCTGGATTTCTTCACTGGTGTAAATATCCCTGACATATAATGCTATTCCTCCTCCTTTCCTGTTTGGCCTGTTTCTCTTGAAAAGGTTATACCCCTTTATTTCTACATTCCAGTCATGAGACTCATCCCACCAGGTTTCAGTGATGCCTATTATATCATATTTGCTTTGTTGTGCTAGGAGTTCAAGTTCATCTTGCTTATTTCCCATGCTCTGTGCATTAGTATAGAGACATCTAAGACCATATGTTCCCCCTTACTTGCTGCCTGTGCACATTTTTTTGCCTCCCACTGTTGGGACCATGCCCTTCAACTGGCAGTAGAGACGAGATGACAATCTGTGCCTCCATTTCTTTCAGCTTCTTTCCTAGAGCCTCATAATCCCTTTTGATGTTCTGAAGGCTGTGTCTTGCTGTGTCGTTTGTTCCCACATGGACCAAAAGGAAGGGGTATTGGTCAGTAGGCTTGACCAGTCTTGTCAGCCTCTCTGTCACATCTCGGATCTTTGCCCCAGGGAGACAACACACCTCCCAAGATATCTTGTCAGGACCACAAATTACTGCTTCTGTCCCCCTCAGCAAGGAGTCCCCCACCACGACCACACGCCTCCTCTGAGGCTTAGCAGCGACTGTTCCCTGTGGTGGAACTCCCAGGGTCCCCTGCTCTGTCCCTGAAGCTTGTCCATGCTGCTCCTCCTTGTCCTCCTTGATAAGGGAAAGAGCTTGAAATCGATTCTGTAGCTGCAAGCTCCCAGAATGATCCCTGGTCTCCCTACTTCTGCATATGACATTCCTCCAGCTGTCTACCTCCTGTGTATGTGGTATGACCTTCTCTTCCCCAGCAATTTCCTCTGTGTGGTCCCCATCCAAGACCGTTTGTTCCGTTCTGTCTAGGAAAACCTCTTGCTCCCTAATATGCGGCAGTGTAGCTACCCACACCTCCAGCTGCTGTACTTTCTCCTCCAAGAGGGCTACCAACTTGCACTTGGAGCATGTGTAGTTCTCCACATCTGTAGGTAAGAAGACAAACATTCCACAGGTATTGCAGGTGATGGCAGCAGTTCCTTCAGTGTCCATACTAAGTCTTAATTAGTACCTGAAAGAGGCTTACAGCTTTCCTCCTCAAAGAAAATCCCTCACTAACAACAGTGTTAAGGTCTGCTGATGACTGGAATTTTTCTACAATTAGTAATGGTTATAAAATTTGCGCGCCTAATGGCGCGCAGCTCTGGGAGCAGTTGTATAGAGCTAACTGCCTAGCCCACCCCCTATTGATTTGCAAATGTGACTCAACAAAGCCCCACCCTCTGAGTAACAGTCACACTCTCCCCAAATGTTTTAAAAAAGAATTTAAGAACTTACCCACTCAAAATGGCTGCCTGGAAACTGCTTTCTTCCTCTTTACTAGCAGGAACTGGCCTGGAAAGCCTCCTTCTCTTTCTTTCAGAAACTGGCCTGGAGAGCCTCCTCCTCCTCCCCTGTCCTGGCCGAAACTGACCTGAAACTGGCCTCTGGGAGCAGTTGTATAGAGCTAACTGCCTAGCCCACCCCCTATTGATTTGCAAATGTGACTCAACAAAGCCCCACCCTCTGAGTAACAGTCACACTCTCCCCAAGTGTTTTAAAAAAGAATTTAAGAACTTACCCATTCAAAATGGCTGCCTGGAAACTGCTTTCTTCCTCTTTCCTAGCAGGAACTGGCCTGGAAAGCCTCCTTCTCTTTCTCCTTTCCTAGCAGAAACTGCCTGGAAAGCCTCCTTCTCTTTCTTTCAGAAACTGGCCTGGAGAGCCCTCCCTGTCCTGGCCGAAACTGCTATTTCATGACTGGTCATCAAAGTTAATTTTGCATGAAAACATAATCAAATTGGAAAGAATGTGACTTTCTTTAGTTAGAATATTTTGCTGTATATATTAGCTGTGAAAATTGGGGTGGGGAATAAAAAAAGGAATATCTAGGGATCCTAGCAGTGTCCATTTTGAAAGGTGCATCAAAGAAGATATTCAAACAACATAAGATGGAGCTTCATTTTAGAGAAAATAACCCACCAATTAGACCAAGCAAACAAAGAAACCCAATGAAGGTTAGAAAATCCATATCTACTTTCCATAAACATAAGCTACATTTTCTTCAAAGGTATACACATTTGTTTTTTAAAAAATGTACTTTTATAACTGGGGTGGGCAATGTGAGGACAATGGGCCACATGCAGCACTAGGAGTATTTTTCTGGCACTTCCAGCATTTAAAAAAAGTTGCGAAAAATCAAAACTTTCAAAATGCTCCCATCTTGAGATTGTATGGAGGGCATTTCCAACAGGCTTTGAGCCCCCTTGGATTCTCCATGAATCAAAGAAAATTTTTGTAAAATCTTTAAAAATAAGTGCCTTAAAATGACCCAAAATGTCCTCTTGGGCCCCATAATGGCCCCAAAGATAGTGAGAATGTCCCTGTGCCCCCTAGAGAGTGTTTTGGAGCATTTGGGAGCAAACATTATATTCTTGTGGGGCAGCCTCCTAAGGTTTCCTAGGGGGACTGATGTGGCTGGCCCCTTAAGGGGTGTGCAGACAGGTGGCTCTGGGCAGTCCAGGAAGCGGCAGATCAGTGCCGCGGCTACCCTATGCCATGGGCCCAATCCTCCCTTTTTCTACCCCAAAAAGATTGGCAAAATGCCGCTCCTTCCAGGAGCGGCAAAAGGTTGCCCTAAGAGCTACCATGCAGCTCTTCTTCACCCTTTCCAGGGCAGTGCATCAGAATGCTGCACTGGAAGAACATCCGGATGCTTCACACCGTGTGCATGCCGCATCAGGCCGGCATCGCCGTGGGGTTGGGGTGGCCAGCGTGTGGCTGCCCCACCCCAACTGTGCCTCCAGGCCGGCCCTTTGGACTGGTCTGCAGAGGCCCTTAGTCTTCCAGAATTGTCCACGTTTTATTATTATTATTATTATTATTATTATTAGGGTCTGCAGAGGGGAAAAAACCTTTCCTTTCTATAAACCTGTAACAAACACTGTTGATGAAGCAGTCATGGACTAATTTTCCACTGATGTCTGTGGGCCTAAGCAGACGGGCAGCATGGGGCTGCCCCAGGAAGCTGCGGATCGGGGCTGAGGCATCCGCATTCCTCGGCCCCATGGCACAGCTTCGCCGCCCCAGGAAGGAGCGCTAAAATAGCATTCCTTCCACAAACTGTCAAAGGTGTGCCGCAAAAAGCTGCTGGCGCACCTTCAGCACCTTTTCCGCCACAGCATGTGTGGATGCTGTGGCGGATAGGCATCCTTGGAGCGTTGGACGTGCGGAAGGTCCGGCGCTCTGACAATGTCTTCGGGAAGGGTTTGGGGTACCCAGCGTGTGGCTGCCCCTCCCCTTCCTTGCCCTGAAGACAGCACTTTGCTCTGTCTGTTTCCCCCCTATATCTCCCAGGTAATCCTGAATGCCAATGTGGCCTTGCCTGCAAAGGAACTGGTCGCATATTTTCAAATTCACAAACAGGACATCTTGGCCTGAATCCAATGGCTAGTATCAACTGGAAAGGACACACTGAAGCAGCAGGAATTACATAAGTGTTGATTTATTATTCAGCAGCTGGCTCAGTGGGCCTACTCTTGTTGGGAATATCAATTAGATTGGGGCCAAGGGGTTATTCCTTGCGTGAGCATCCTCTGCACCATGTTTTGACCACAAAATGACATTAAACTTTTTTGTTATTGGTGTCACAGTCTACTTACATTGGCAGGAATTTTAAAAAAACAAACAAAAAACCCTATCCCAATGGCAAATAGCAATAGTTATATTGTAGCTTTTTTGCCCTTGCTCTTTCTTGTCCATGAGAAAAAAATTGTACCTCGTGGATAGTTGACATTTAGGAACACTGTTTAAATTTTAAGGTGACAGTGTTAGAAAATGCCTGTTTTCTGGATCTAGGTCTTTGTAAATTCTATAGAAAAATGTGGCTTTTGGGAACTAAAGGGGGAAGCAGACGGGTGGCCGTGGGCCGCACGGAGAAGCTGCGCCGCGGGGCCGAGGTATTCCCACACCTCTGCCCCGCAGCTCAGCTTCGCCGCCCCTGGAAGGAGTGCTTAATTAGCGCTCCTTCCACAAGTCACCAAAGGTGCACCGCAAAAGGCTGCCAGCACACCTTCTGCGACTTTTCTGCTGCAGCATGCAGCGGGAGGTCCTCCTCGGAGCGCTGGCCATGCAGAGGGCTGGCTGCTCCGAGGACGACTTGGGGAAGGGATTGGGGCACCCACCGTGCAGCTGCCCCTCCCCTTCTCTTCCACCAATGAGTGGTGGTTTAACAACTACCTTTTGGCCGTCTGCTTCCCCCCTAAAATATCCTACCTGAGTAGGCAGGGGTAAATCACATTTTATAAAATTGATTTTTACCTGTGTTCATTAAAATTTCATTTTTATTTGTATCTCATTATTGATTACCCCTTTCAGTGGCATTTTTGAAAAAATAAGAGGTACAATTTTAATTAAGATGCTGATTTGATTGGCTTACCCAAAGCAATCAAGAAAGTAGTGACCATCATATGTCAAATCTAAATTCCTCCCTCAGTCTTATTTTAAAATTTATTTATTTCTGAAGTTGAATATGTGATATATATCACAAGTATATTGTGCATTTCAGTTGGCCAATAAAAGATATCACTGTTTCATGGATTTTTGTTTGAATTTGCTAAATGGCCAACACAGTTACTCCTGCAAGTACAGTCCTGTTTCCCCATGCCTGCTGGTTTAAACAACAAACAAAAAAATCACTGATATCCTGTATCAGATACATAGCCATAATGTTGTGGCTACAATCTCTCTTCCCATCCAATCCCTGAATGCCCTCCCTCCTTTAAAATCCAGGCAGCCTGGCAGAGATGCAGAGTTTTGAAATGTTGATGCTGAAGGGTTATGGTTTCAGCCTCCTCCCACTAGTGAATGTAATGCAAGAAGCAGAAGCAGGGACTCCTGTAGGGTCTTGTTGCAATTCCTTGTTAAACCACCACTCATTGGTGGAAGAGAATCATCCTTTAGTGCCAGTGATTCAGAACTGTGCATCTCTTTCTGGCTGCCTGATTTTAAGGAGGATTTCAGGCAGATTTATGATTGTAGCAATGGTGCAACAATTGTAAATGTAAATACCAAACAATTATGAGATTATAAACCTCCCTAATGACATCATAACTGCCTAACAGGATGCCATCCATCATTTATATATATATATATATATATATATATATATATATATATATATATGTACTATGCATTGATCAAGTTGACAAATGAGCCCTTATATTTGTTCAAATGTTGTCTTTCAGGGGCTTTGCAGTCATGGGCCACCCTGAGAAGTGGAGGATTGGGGCCGAGGCTGCCCCATGCTCTGATGACGTCCTTGGGAAGGGGTTGGTGGGTGCTCTGATGATGTCCTTGGGAAGGGATCAGGGCATCCGACTGCCCCTCCCCTTTCCTGTCTCCAAGATGGTGCTTTGCGCCATCTGCAGAGCCCCTCAGTAACAGCATAAGTTTTTCCTCTTTCACAGACACTTTGCTGACTTACTTGGTAAATAACAAGACCAGACATAGAGAACTGGGTTATAAAATGCACCACCTTATTTAATTTTTTTTTCTATTGAAATGTTCTTTCTCGAGATCTGCAAAAACCTAGTGTGGGAGCAGCTAGGGCAAGTGGTCCTTCCCTAGACAAAACACCTGAGCCCCAAGGGTAACCCAAAATTGGGTTGCTCCCCCACCAGTCTGCATCAGGAACACCAACCCAAGATCTTAGGGCCTAAGCAGACGGCTTAAAAAGCCGTCTTGGGGGCAAGTAAGGGGAGGGGCAGCTACACGCTCAGCACCCCCTCCCCCTCCCGAGGTCGTCCTCGGAGCAGCCAGCCCTCCGCACGGCCGGCGCTCTGAGGAGGACCTCCCGCCGCAGCCTTTCCACGCGCTGTGGCGGAAAAGTCAGCGAAAGTGCGCCGCAGCCTTTTGTGGTGCACTTTCACTGACTTGTGAAAGGAGCGCTAATTTAGTGCTCCTTTCAGGGGTGGCGAAGGTGCGCCACAGGATCGAGGCATGGGGATGCCTCGGTCCCGTGGCGCAGCTTCCCAGGGTGGCCCATGGCCACCCGTCTGCTTAGCCCCTTACTTAACTCACAGGACTTAAGTGAAGGTTTATATCTTAGGCCAGCCCCAAGGAAAATCTCTTTCCCTAGCCCTTCAGTCTCATGACATAAAGAGATAGTTCCAGAGACCTAGCCTTCACCCAAAGACGGTGCTGTAGGCATTCACCTAAATATTATATCTTCCCCCAACCTCAGCCAATCATCTTAACACCCCAGCCAATTGTCCAAGTCCCCAAACAACAGTGTGGGTTAGGCAAAAAACACTTGGAAAACCAAAATGACCAGATAACTCACACTGATGCACAGGTGGGAGAGTGGGTCAATACTTCAGAAGAGGGAGAGGGCAGGGGTGGTCAGGCTTTAAATAGCCTAGACTCCACCTCCACTATTCAGCATGCTGGTCTTCCTCTCAAGAGGCCAGCAAATCAATATCCCCCATCAGCCTGTAGATCAGGGGATAAGAATTTGAGGGACTCAGAAATGTATCCCTGGTGAAGCACCTGTGTGAGTGGATAGTGCTGAGTATGTATGCTCAGCATTATTTTCAGATATATTTTCACAGTCAGAGAATCAGGTTTTTATAATGGATATGCGAAAGACTTTTCATTATAATGACAATAAAGAGCACAACATGTAAAGGGAGGAAGAGAGAAGGATTGTGATATCTCAGAAAGTTCACCAGTAATGCCTTTTAAGTTGAAGCAGAACAAGAGCCACTGATTGGCACTTTGTTACTTGAACAGTGCCCCACTGATGAGGCAGAAGGATGATGTTAGCACCAGCTAAAATACAGCTGATATCACACATAAAAGTATGGAAGAAATAACATCACTTATAAAGAATGTTCCTGAATCAAGAAAATATTACCTTTTGAAGACTTCCAAGATGCATTCTTCTCCTTCTTTATCAGTTGGTAAAGGCACTCTTCATCATTATGTCTCTCTCTGTTTAGCTTCTCAATGAAAGCTATCCTGTTCTTCAGCATTCATCCCAATCTCATGTGCTATTAGTGTGACAATATAAATGCATTTTAATAAAAAGATGGCATTTTTTAATGTTCCATCAAGATGAAAAGTAAATTTTCTTTCTTTCCAATCCTCCTTTTATACTGCCATCCTTCTTGTTTAGCTATTAACAGAAATGTCAGACTTCTAGAAGCCTTAAAGTACACTCCCCTTTTTGTTCATAATCTATTTTCATTTTATAGAGTATTCTTTAAACAGATCATGCTAACAACTTCTCCATTTGTTAGGTCACTATTATTCCTTTTTTTCACAGAACATAAGTGAGAGAAATATGGCCCTCCAGATGTTGTGATATTGAAATTCCTAGCACTCATCATCACAGGCTATTCTGCTTAGGGCTAATGGGATCTGCAATCCAGCAACATCTGGAGAGCCATAATTTACTAAACTCTGTTATATAAGAATGTGAAGCTGAAAGATAATGACATTCCAAAGGTTACACTAGCTTTTTCTAATCTGATACTTCCAGATGTGTGAGACTATAATTACTGTGTTCACTTAATATTGGCTATGCCAGCTGGGGCTGATGGGGTGTTATTACCCAAACCATCTGCAAAATCTCAGATTTGGATGGCTGAGATGCAGAATGGCTGGTATCTTATTGGTTAGTCCTAGCTAGAGCAGGCCTATTCCATTAATTGTTGAATGGCAAGTCAATATATACATTGATTCAACAACACTAGTTTAGTTGGGAGTATGAATAGGATTTAGGCTGATGGATCATTATTAAATTAAGATGGCTTGGCTTCATCTATGGGCTTTTACAGATTGCCAGAAATAGTGCAGCTTGAGGCCACTTTAACTGTCCTGGCTCAATGCTAGGAAATCGTGGAAACAGTAGGTCTTTCTGAAACATTGAGCCTTCTCTTCAGAGAGCTCTGGTGCCACAATAAACTACAGTTCCCATGATTCCCTGGCATTGAGCCAGGGCAGTTAAAGTTGCCTCAAGCTGCATTATTTCTGTCAGTCTGCAAAGGCCCTAAGTATTTCAACCCTCAGGACCTCTCAGCTTGCCCATCGCCTCTGCTCACACTCACTTTATCTCCCTCTATCACTTGTATTCAATCAGAAATGTGATACTGCTTTTGAAGGGTGTGTGAACATTAACCAAACATTTCTTAAGGATGTGTGGCATAGAAAAAGTTGGGAACCACTATATTAGAGAAAACATAGATTGCCTGTGACAAACAAAATCAAACTCAGCCAAGCAACTCTGTACTGAAGCCTTGAAATGAAAACACATACAACTACAACATTTTTGCTCAGTACAGTAGAGCCAATACAGAAAGAGGCATATCAAATAATTTCTGGCTTGACAGTACTTCCTTGGTTTCTAGGAATAACTGTAACTGTTTTAAGTTACTTCTATTATAATTTTTCAGTGTGTGCAGTTTCACTACTTAGATGTATATTGGACCATCATTCAGCACTTTACAGCTTTCTGATATTTTACTACATACAATTAAAATCATACAAAGAAATTTTTAAAGGAAAAATAAGTTAAATAAGACAGCTGATCTAAATCCCAGTGCTGGATGTTTTATACATTACCCAAAATCCACAATGTCAACCATCCAGGACATCCACATAGAGCAGTGGTCCTCAAACATTTTCAGGCTACCCTCCCCTTTCCTTTTGGGTGACAACTCTAATGCCCCCATGCATATTTCTTGGTATGAGGTCCACTGTTCCATTGTGGAGGGGGGCAAGAAAGTATCCTAAGCAAGGGAAGTGGCTGCTTTTGGGTGATTTTGCAAACGAAGTAAATGAAATCCTGCTTGCCATGCAATCCCACTGGGTGACCCTGGGCAAGTTACACTCTCCCAGCCACAGGGAAAGGCAATGGCAACCCCTCTGAAGAAATTTTTTCAAGAAAACCAATGATAGGTTCTCCTTAGGGTCACCATGAATCAAAACAACTTGAAGGCACAAAACAACAATTGCTGCTAGTGAGCCCAAGTTCCAAAGGGAACCTGAAGCCCCACAAGTTTGTATTTGGGGGAAGGAAGGCGAAGCTGTGGAGTGTCTTGGGAAAGTGAAAGAGGGAGGCCCCTCTGTTAGAGTATGTGACAGGTAGGAATCTAGCATACACACATGCAGAATAGATGCACGTAGGCAGGAACGCCCAGAAGCCGGTCTCTGTTAAGAAGCTTGCTCCAGATGGCACAGAAAAAATCCTCCCACACAAGATGCTGCTTTCAGTTTGGAGGAATGAAATGAATAGCTGCACAGTGAGGCTTCACTCAATGAGGGCTTTAATCTTTGTTGCAAATATTTACAAAGATACACAGAGTATCAGACGTCTGTCTTGAATACTCACAGCTATACAGACTAACAAAGTGCTTTGCCAACCATCAGCCACAACTAACCAACCACAGAGATTCTGACTCTCTCCCATATATAGGTGGTCTTTTTAGAAACATGTGACAGCCAACTACTAATGAAACCTGGCTGGTTTCATCCCTGTGCGCATTGCATCTGGACTGTTGCATCAGACCGCCCATGATGCATACCTGGCTTGTCCCATCCACTGTGCCTGTTACATCAGGCTTCCCATGATGCACAGCTTGCCAAATGCTGACTCATGCACCTGCCACTTGAACTGTAGTAACTCTGTTACCATTGCTCCAGTTCCTCTCAGTGGCCATATCCATGTCATTTTCTGGACCAGGGTGACACATGGTCTTGACAATCCCCTCCAAAATGACGTGAGATGTGTTCCATATGTCCTTGCATTTGTCCCACCTGTCATGTACACCTCAATTGGTGATACCTAGTCGTTAGCCAACCTCTCATGGCATTCCACAGGTAGAGGCTTTGTGAAAATGTCAGCTATATTGTCCTCTGAACCAACATACTGCAGCTTCAGCACCCCATTCTGCACAAACTCTCTCACGTTCTGGTATCTCACAGCAATGTACTTGGTCCTACATTTGAGATTCTCTGACTCTGCCATGCCAATGCATGCCTGAGAGTCCCCCTTCACCACAGTTCCTCTACCACAGGTCTTGTAACAACTGCCTATCCCACTGTACTTCATTATCAATCTCTGACAATGCGGCAAATGCCTCTGTTGTATTAAGCACAATTCAGCTTTGCTTTCTGGACCTCCAGATGACAGCGCTATCTGCATAACTGATGATCAGTCCAGTTACTGACTTCCTATCAGCTGGCTCAGATGCGAAGGAACTGTCAGCAAAACCTTCCAGTTCTGACATCCCTCCTGTTATTACCAAGCATCTGTCTTTTGTGCCTTTCAGATACCACACAATGTGCTTCATTGCCATCCAGTCCACCAGCCTGAGCTTCACAACTCTCCTGCTCAATACCCCTACTGCAAAGCTGATGTCTGGCCTGGTGTTTTTTGCCAAAAACAAAACTCCCTATTACAGAGTGATACAAGTCCAGCCTTTCAAACAACTCCTCTGACTCCAGGTTCTGATAGTCAGGTGTCATTGGGCTCTTGACAACCTTGGCTTCACTCAAGCCAGTCTTCTCTACCAGCTTTTCATTTTTTTTTTCTTTTGGCACAACCTGAAGCTACCACTCTGGATCCTCTCTACCTCTATCCTTAGGTAGTTCCTCAGGTGTCCAAGGGCCTTGATCTTAAATTTCTGTCTCAACTCTTGTTGCACCAGTCTGATCTCCTCCTGATCCCTGGCTGTAACACACAAATAATCTACATAAATAATTAGGATTATGCTGCCCTTCGTGTACACATTGGCCACACTGTGCCGATCACCTAGCTTCAATAGCTCGTCATTTATGCAAAGGTTCCAGCATCTGGTCTTTTGCTTGAATCCATACAAAGCCTTTCTCACCCTAAGGTTTGGGCTTGAATCCATCAACATCAGATCTCTGGCAGAGTGATTTGACAAAATTCTCTTCTTGTGAAACTGGGATATGAAGTTGATGTGAGCCAAAAGTTAAAATAAATCCAATAAAATACTAGCTTCAATATAGGGAAAGATATTCAACATTAGGAAATCCTATATTAAGCTGTTGATTTTTGAAGCACATGGAAAGACATCCCCCCGATGAGTCTTGTTGCACTGGAGTGTTCATATCCTCCTTCCCTGAGCAATTCGGGGTCATACAGCACCTGCGCACTTGGTCCAATCAAGTTGCCTTGTTCACATCCCAAAGTCTTGTGGTGCCTGTAATCTCCTGAGACTTGGGATGAGAGTTTGTTCTTTATAGCTCTACACTGCCATGTGGCAGCAGCCATTTTAGAGCTTGAACTGAGTGAGTCACATCGCTTTGCTCTGTGCTCTGGCTAATTGCTTGGCTTTGGCCTAGCATTTATTCTCAGCTTTCGCTCCATTTGGCTTTTGCTGATTTTTCTCTATCTTCTGCAAGCAGGGAGTGTTCATATCGTCCTTCCCTGAGCAATTCGGAAGGCTGAGTGAGGCCTTCAAGGGCTTCCACATCCCCTCGGGCCTGCAAGGGCCTTCACATCCCCAACACCTGGAGGGCTCCTTCATCTGAGGCAGGTGCTGCTATAGGCATCCTCACCGGGTGTGTGGACCTGGTACTGAATTTCAGGCCCAGCGGCACCCTGGCATCATCAGTCTGGTAAGGTTGGGACATCATCGCTGGCTTGGGTGGGCTGTTATACCTCTCCCCAGCGATGAGTGTGTGTGGAAGACAGTATTGTCTTCAGGTTTGGGTTCCATATAGGATCCTTGGTGGACACCTTCCCCCCTGGTGTTTGTTGCCAGTGATGCTTCCTGGCTGTTTGTGTCTCTTGCTAAGACTTAGGGAAGGGCGGCCTTTGGCCTGGTGGTAATCACCCAAGATTGGGTCATTGTGCTTTGGACCCGTGTTCCACTCACTGAGGGGAGTGATGCCCCGCAGTAAGGCCCAATCCAAGAGGTGTGAAGCTTCGGTTGTGCCCAGCTCTGGACACTCTGCTTCAAAAAGGCTTTCTCAGGGGGGAAGCAGACGGGCAGCCGTGGGCCACCTGTGAAGCTGCGCCGCGGGGCCGAGGTATCCCCACACCTCAGCCCCGCGGCGCAGCTTCGCCGCCCCTGGAAGGAGTGCTAAAATAGTGCTCCTTCCACAAGTCACCAAAGGTGCACTGCAAAAGGCTGGTGGCGCACCTTCAGCCACTCTTCTGCCGCAGCGTGTGCGAACGCTGTGGCGGGAGGTCCTCCTCGGAGCGCCGGCCCAGCAGAGGGGCCGGCGCTCCGAGGACGACCTGGGGAAGGGGTTGGGGCGACCACCGTGTGGCTGCCCCTTCCCTTCCTTGCCCCCCAAATGGCCCTTTTGGCCGTCTGATTTCCCCCTCAGTCTACTAGCAGAGATGATGAGATTGCTGCCCAGTTAGCACAACTGGGCAAAACAGTGCAGACTTGTGTTGCGCTTTGCAATCAGCTTGCCCAAAAGGGACTACAGGCTACAGCCGCCAGTCCTAGTGCCAGCACTTCTGGGACCTCTGACACAGAAGTGCTGCCCCCTCCCATGGCACCTGATGCTCAGGTGATGGATGCTACACCAGGTCCTTTGGTGGTTTCAGCTGTGGAGGCTGGGCACCCTACTATTGCTGATGTGTGGGATCTCCTGAAAAGGGTCCCTGGTGTGGAGATTCAGGGTGTGGTTGCCTCTGTTTCTGAGCAGACTACTATGGCGGATTTATATAACCTCTTGCAAGAAGTGGTTCTTCCAGGTGCTGGTGCAATGGAGCAGACCCATGACACACAAAGAGGAGATCAAGCTGCTGCTGCTTCATCTTTTCCTGACACCCGAGCTGTTACGGGACCACACTTCGGGGGACCAGTGCGGTTGGCTGGTGATGCTTCCCAGCAAGCTTCAGTTTCAGGTTTGTCTGCTACCACTATTGCACATGCAAACTGGCCCACATCAGTATGGGCTCCAGGTGGCCAGATTAGTCATGGTGTGGGTGTTGAATGACCCAACCCAGCAGCTTTGGATGCAACTGTGCAGGCACCTGCGGTTACACAGGTCCCTGATTCTAGGCTGCAGGATGGGCGCCCAATGGTTTTGGCTAGCAACACCTCTGTGGTGTCTCCTTTGAGTGCTCCTATGTTATCAGGAACTGCTGTACATTCTGATTCAACCCCTTATGCTTTGTTCACACCTTCCTCTTTCCACTAAAGAAAGAATTTGGAAGGGAGAGTATAATGACTTATTCTCTCTTACTTTCAGGGATCCTGAATCGAGGATCATGGTAAAGGATGGGATTGTGTTTAGTCTTCCCAAAGCGTTTCAAGCGCTCAAACGCCCTAAGCTGGAGCGCAATTTTGTAAACTGGATTATTGGTTTCACTATTTACAGAGGTGTCATAGAAGAAAAGGAGCCATTGAGGTCCCCTGACTTTTCTAAATATCAGGAGATCATGATAAAAGCTTATACCAACTGCCATCACAACGCTAGAGGTGCAGCCTGGCTGCAATACGATGAGCAGTTTAGAATGAGAGCTGCACAGGATCGTTCCCTGTCATGGAGACAGTTGGAGCTCTGGGCTGATGTAATGATGGGGGCCTCCCCCTAGAGCAGGTGTGACAATGAGTTTGTTCCCATGGTTACTATGCTGAGAGGGCTGAATGAGAGGCCTGACACGGGGGCAACAAAGCAATTTGGCATCTGCTGGGACTTTAACTCAGGCAAGTGCAAGAGGCAGCCCTGCAGGTTTGACCATAAGTGTAATTGACCGGTGCTTCCTGTACTAGAGGTAAGTGGTCAGGGGTGGGTGGTGTCCCCCGGCCAGTATCGCCTGGAGGAAAAGGCACCGTCACCAATTAAGCTAACTGAAATGGTGGTGTGGTTGAAGGTATACCCTAATAAAGAGGCTGCATCTTATTTATTTCATGTTTTTTCCCTAGGTTTTCGTATCCCTTATACAGGTCCTAGGGTACATCACTATGAGCCCAATGCTTGTTTGGTGAGGGAGCTCCTGAATATTGTGAGGGAGAAACTAGCAAAATAAATAGCTGCTGGGAGGATTTCAAGACCTCATGATCAGCTGCCTATTCCAACGCTTTGTTTATCCCTGTTGGGTGTGGTGCCTAAAAAAGCCCCAGGGGAATTCAGGTTGATTCGCAATTTCTTACCCAAAGGGTGATTCTGTGAATGATGCTATAGATCCTGGGCTTACATCTGTTAAGTAGGCATCATTCGACTCCGCAGTCAAGATGATTAGGAATCTAGGCAAAGGGGCCCTTTTAGCAAAGTACGACATTAAGTCCACCTTCAGGCTCCTTCCTGTTCACCCAGATGATTTTGACTTACTGGGTTTTCAATTTGAAGGGAAGCATTTCTTCGACTAAGCCATGCCAATGAGGTGCTTGATTTCTTGTTCAGTTTTTTGAGAATTTCAGCACCTTTCTTCATTGGTGTGCAGTTAAGCTGACAGGTAATAGAGCCATAACACACTATTTAGATGACTTCCTGATCGCTGGGAGTCCCAATTCCTCACAATGTGGGGATTCTTTGGTCAATTTTCAGGACTTAATGTCCAAATTAGGAGTTCCCTTAGCAGAAGAAAAGACTGAAGGGCCTGACATGCAGCTTACCTTTTTGGGTATAGAGATTGACACCATAGCTGGGATTTCTCGATTACCAAATGATAAATTGGTGGCTATGAGGCAACAGGTTAGGATGATGTTGGGGAAGCAAAAAGCGACACTTCAAGAATTTCAATCCCTTACAGGACTGCTGAATTTTGCCTGTAAGGTTGTAGTCCTGGGACGAGCATTCTGTGTGAGATTATATAGGGCTACTGCAGGCATAGCTGCACCTCATCATCACATTAGGATCACAAGGGGGATTTGAAAGGATTTGAAGGTTTGGGACTCCTTTTTGGAGCAATTCAATGGGATTTCATTTTGGAGATCTGAAATGCTGCTTCGAGCAGACTTTCAAGTGCATTTGGATGCTGCTGGTGCCCATGGCTTTGGTGTTTATTGAAGTGGCCAGTGGGCTGCAGAGGCATGGCCTTCTGCTTGGTCAGAGCATGGTCTGACTAGAGACATGACGTTTCTGGAGCTTTTTCCTATTGTGGTGGTTGTGCATTTGTGGGCAAGCCAATTTGCTAACAAGACTGTCTGGTTTTGGTGTGACAACCAGGCGGTCATCCATGTGGTAAATTCTCAGTCTTCCAAGTCCCCCAGAGTCATGTGTTTGGTAAGGGCGATGGTCATGCAATGTTTGAAATTTAATGTGCTATTCCAGGCTCAGCAGATGCCCTTTCTCGTTTTCAGCTCTCCAGGTTCCAGCAGCTGGCTCCCAAGGCATCGACACACCCAATGGAGGTACCAGCCTGGCTCTAGAGCCTTGGAGATTAGAAATTCACAATCCTGAATTCCGTCACCCCATCTACACACAAGTCCTACCAAGCAGCATTGAATATGTTTAATCAATTTTTATTGGAAATAGGGGAGGTTCAAAGTTGGCTGATTTAGGGTGGACTTGGTCCTACGTTTTATATCTATCTCAGACATGCAGGTCTCTCACCTCTTACTATTAGGGGCAAGCTAGCTGCCCTGGCATTTCACTCCAGAGCAAGGGGTTGCTTTGATCCTACCACAGACTTTAGGGTTAAAAGACCTGTTGAAGGTTGGTCCAGAGAATCCCCTGCAACAAAGGACTCACGATGGCCGATAACTGGCACAGTCCTGGTTAGGTTATGGGAACAGTTAGCTGATGCATGTTATTTACCTGAGGAGGTGGCTTTATTTAAGGCAGTATTTGCCATAGCCTTCTTTGCAGCATTAAGAATTAGTAAAATTGTGCCTGGATCTCGTAACGATCAATCTGGTAGGGCACTTTTAATTTTGGATGTTGTCTTAACCGAACAGGGGATTCAGATTTGTATTAGGTGCTCTAAGACTGATCAGTTATCAAAGGGTCAGTCCATTTCCTTGACCAATGTGCCTAGTGGGCAAATTTGCCCGGTGCTAGCAATCACCAATTATTTGAAGATTAGGCCCAAACTGGTGGGCTATCTTTTCATACATGTGTCTGGTGTGCCCTTAACTCAATTTCAATTTACAGCAGTGTTGAAGGAGACACTAAAATGGGCTAAGCTGCCCCAGGCATACTTCTCTTCACACTCCTTCTATATTGCAGTGGCAACAGCTTCGGCCACTCATGGCTTGAGTGAAGCTGATATTGCCGAATTGGCCGGTGGTGTTCTAAAGCATTCAAGTCATATGTTAGGCTGTCAGGGAATGTGACTCCTGATCAGTCATGCTAATTTCCCTTGTTTTTATTTCAGCTGGCTTTTTTCAAGGCAATATATGGATTGTGGGCCACAGTTTGGTCTTCTGGGCAGAATGCCACATTCTGGAGCATTAGCGTGACTCTTCATTGGGCTTGTAGCACACTGGAAACTTTAAGTGGTTTGGACAAAGGGGCATGATGTGGGGAGCACTCCTTCTTTGGATCTTGCAATTGGCTCAGTTATATCCGCAACCCCGGGTTTTAGTTATACACCTGGGGGGAAATGACTTGGGGGGGAAGCAGACGGGCAGCACGGGGCTGCCCTGGGAAGCTGCGGATTGGGGCCGAGGTATCCGCACTCCTCAGCCCCGAGGCACAGCATCCTAGGCCCCGGAAGGAGCACTAAAATAGCGCTCCTTCTGCAAGACACCGAAGGTGTGCCGCAAAAGGCCTCCAGCACACCTTCGGCGCCTCTTCCACTGCAGTGTGTGCGGACACTGCAGCAGAAGTGCGTTGTTGGAGCACCGGCTGTGTGGAGGGCCAGCCGCTCTGACGACGTTTTCGGGAAGGGGTTGGGGTGCCCAGCGTGAGACTGCCCCTCCCCTTCTTGGCCTCAAAGACGGCACTTTGCGCCATCTGCTTAGGCCCTTAGTTAAAGTACCTTGTTTGCAACTGGCAAAGCAGATGGTGAGAGATGTGCAAGAAATTTAGAAGGTTTTCCTGGGAGCTGTAATCCTTTGGTCCAAGCTCCTGCCAAGGCATAGCTGGCCTGGAGCTCACAAAGATGCTGCGATCAATAATGCTCGACGATGGCTTAATCGTTTCATTGCCAAACAGTTGTCTAAACTGGGCATTTTTGTAACTGAACATGAGATTAAATTGGATAGCTCGCAGCTGTACAGGGGGGATGGGGTCCACCTCTCTCCTGAATGTTCAGAGATTGATGTTAAGGCACTTTCTGAACAAATTGAGAAAGCAGTCTAGGTGGGTCAGGGGTAGGCAACCTTTCCCCTTTAAGGGCCGAGGGACTTCAGCTCCCAGAAGCCTCAGCCATGTTGGCCAATAGTCCCATGTTGGCCAATAGCTCCTGGAATTCTGGGAGCTGAAGTCCCTCGGCCCTTAAAGGGGAAAGGTTGCCTACCCCTGAGGTGGGTGGAGAGGGGATGCCTAGCTAGGCTGGCCCCCTCTTATGGTGGGTAATGACCCCCACCCCACAGGAAAATTAATATGGTTAAGTAAATTAATTGAGGCAAATTGGAGAATGTTAAATTAAAAGGAAGTGACGAATGCAGTTAAATGCATGACGTCATAAATTGAATGACATCATACGATGTAATATGATGTCATTTCCAGAGGGGCGGAGTTATGCAAATTTGTTGTTATTCATTTGTTTACATACTTTGTCACATGCGGTGAAGGTCCACCCACCTGGTGGGTTACACCTTCATTTACACATGTGACAAAATTGTTGGAAGTTTATTCTTGTAAATAGACCCTGTACAGCTAAATAAAAGTTGTGTCCTGTTTTAACCCAAAAGAGGCATCTCGTGTCCTTCGTGCCGGTGCAAAGACACCCCCCGATGAGTTGGGAGGTTTTTTTTTGTGCTGGCCATATAAGGACATGAGAGGCCTATTTGGTTAAGCGCGCAGGGGTCATAGAGCACCTGCGCACTTGGTCCAATCAAGTTGCCTTGTTCACATCCCAAAGTCTCGTGGTACCTTTAATCTCCTGAGACTTGGGATGAGAGTTTGTTCTTTGTAGCTCTGCGCTGCCATGTGGCGGCAGCCATTTTAGAGCTTCAACTGAGCGACCCAACCCACCCACCCTTATTTAAAGAGCTTTATTTGGTTACTCTCAGGCTTTGGCTGGTTGCCTTCGGGGGGCGGGAGGGAATTTTTCCCCAGGATGCACTCCTGGGTTTTTCACACTCCCTGAGATTAATGCTTAATTTGATGTTGGGTATGGGTCTTGGGGCAATAATTGATGTATTGTTTTATGTTATTACTAGCTTGTCACAACTTAAGGTTTGGGTCTATAAGTTAGAATGTGCTTATTTTGTATTTAGGGGCGGGTAATGACCCCCACCCTACAGGAAAATTAATATGGTTAAGTAAATTAATTGAGGCAAATTGGATAATGTTAAATTAAAAGGAAGTGACGAATGCAGTTAAATGCATGATGTCATAAATTGAATGCCATCATATGATGTAATATGACGTCATTTCCGGAGGGGAGGGATTATGTAAATTTGTTATTTATTTGTTTACATACTTTGTCACATGAGGTGAAGGTCCACCCAACTGGTGGGTTACACCTTCACTTACACATGTGACAAAATTGTTGGAAGTTTATTCTTGTAAATAGATCCTGTACAGCTAAATAAAAGTTGTGGCCTGTTTTAACCCCAAAGAGGCGTCTCATGTCCTTTGTGTCAGTGCAAAAATGTAACAGTTCCTTTTTGTCTCATTAGATAAAAATATAAAAGCTATACTGGATCAGACCAAACTGTCTCCTTCAGAATCCTCTTCCTAGAGTGGTTAACCAGAGCTCTACAAGTAAATCACAATTCAATGTCCACAGAAGAAGAAAGTGGGAACTAAATGTGAGTGCAACAGATGTTTTTAAACATCAGGAATGATAAGAGACAAACCACATACTATGTGAGGACAAAAGGGGAGCTGTGCTGGGTCAAGAAAAGACCAAACAAGATATCTATGGGCCTTTACAGACTGCCAGAAATAATGCAACTTGAATCCACTTTAACTGCTCTGGCTCAGTGCTAGGGAATCATGGGAATTGTAGTTTTTTTCTGAGACATTGAGCCTTCTCTGTTAGAGAGCTCTGGTGCCAAAATAAACTACAGTTCCCATGATTCCCTAGCACTGAGCCAGGGCAGTTAAAGTGGACTCAAGTTACATTATTTCTGGAGGTCTGTAAAGGTCCTATGTTTTTATTTTTTTACAATATGGTGGCCCAGATGACCATTAGATGCTAATAGGTGAAACAGGAGAACATTAGTACCCTCCCACATATTTCTCCCAGCAAGTGTGCCAGAAGGTCAAATTGTCTCTAATGTTACAGGCAAATATATGGCCACTGTGACTGCTTGGTAAGGTGAGGAAGACAACTTGCCCTCTCGACCCTTGCCCATCATGACTGGCCGTCCGGGGGGGGAACACATTGGTGAGATTCCTCACGGATATCATCAATGCGTCCTTCAGGGAAGGACATCTTCCATCTTGTCTTAAGGAAGCGGCTGTTAGGCCGCTTCTGAAAAAGCCTTCCTTGGACCCCCTGGATATGAAAAATTACAGGCCGGTGTCATTACTGCCATTCTTGAGCAAGGTAATCGAGAAGGCGGTTGTTCTTCAGCTCCAAGCTGTCTTGGATGAAACCGATTATCTAGACCCATTTCAAACCGACTTCAGGACAGGCTTTGGGGTTGAGACTGCCATGGTTGCCTTGACCGATGATCTGCGTCTGAGCATCGACAGGGGTAGTGTGACCCTGCTGGTGCTCTTAGACCTCTCAGCGGCTTTTGATACAATAGACCACGGCATCCTCTTGGGCCACCTGAGAAGGTTAGGTATCGGGGGCACTGCCTTGCAGTGGTTCCGGTCCTTCCTCTCAGGCAGATCCCAGACGGTGCTGCTCGGGGACTGTAGCTCCGGTAAGAGAGACCTCACTTGTGGGGTCCCTCAAGGAGCTATTTTGTCCCTGATATTATTCAACATCTATATGAAGTCGCTGGGTGAGATAATACACCTATACAATGCCTTTAGAATGTTAACCAGGGGATAATGGTTTGTATTAATTTAATTTTATATTCAATTCTATGTAATAGTTGTTTTAATCTAATTTCGATTGTTTTAAATTGACCTTGATTTAATAATTTTTTAAGGGGGGGGGGAGGAGGGAATTGTCCTGTTTTATGCTGTATACTGTTTTATCCTTGTTCATCGCCTGGATTGGCTCGCCACAGGGCGGTATATAAATAAACATTATTATTATTATTATTATTATTATTATTATTAATATTATTATTATTTATTACGCACTAATTGCCTTAAATTCCATGGCGAGTGTTACCCCAAAAGTTGAGGGGGGGGGTTGAGAAGGCACACACAAATGAATATGTTTTAGCAGAATTTTAATAATTCAAATAAAATTATATTTAGGCTGGGGCAACACTCAGCCTAGGATCAACCCTGTGTATATCAGTTCCAAATCACACAGAACTCCAGAGGCATTTCCAAAAAGTTTTGCAATTTCATTAATACAATAATCAACACACACACACACGAACTAAAGAAGCAAAGGTGGGAAAAGGTAAAAAGTGGAGGCCTTGCTAATGATAATACTGTACTCATCTTGAAGCATAGTTCCAGTCAATGGGCATCCAGAACACAGTTGGCTCAATAGCCACTGTGGCAAGTGGGATGGGCAGCTTATTGTGAATTCTAGTAAAATGAGCAGAGTGTCTCACCGGTCCCAAACTACACCAAATTGCTATTCTCTAGGTGGTGGTATATATACTCAAAATCATATCCTGGGGAAGTAATCCTGAAATGAATGGATTACCTCACTGCTAAATGGTGTTCCCAACGGAGAAAAATGGTCAGGAGATAGAAGAAATGTTTGGACAATTGGTGTGAATATATCAGACAAAGGAAGTCTTTTGATTCTGGAGAAGAGTCCTTTGTCTGTGTATGCACAGTCACTTTCTTTTGCCAGAATCCCATCATTGCCATCCAGAGACAAAAGGAATTATACTGATATCTTGGGTGATCTTGCTTCTTCCCTTGCTAGTGCCAATCAGATTTCCAAATATGGTATGACTAGATTTCTGCAGTAGGGTTGCCTTTCCAGATCACCCACCCCAGTGTCCCTTTTAATATTATATTGATTTCAAAAATGAGGGGTGATCAGGGGCTTGACCTTGGGGTAACAAGAGGCTAGCTTTAGGTAATATCAGTGGATACAGTTGTTTGATTCAGATAATAGGATATACGGAAAATGCACACTGTTGAATATGATCTTTAGATCATTTGAGACAAGTTGCTCTCAATATGTAGGTAACACCTGGCTGTTCCTCTTTGTTACATTTGGGTTAGATGGTATAAAATGTATATGGAAAGTTCCCAGGATGAAGAGTTGGGTCATTTACTTGTTCTGGATGGGGATGTGCTCCACTTACCATAGACAAGAAGTCTGGCATGTCCTTGTAATCATCTCTGTCACTGGAGGCCCACTGTAGTCTTAATTGAAAAGGAGTTTTATTATTGACTTGTCTTGGGCCATCAGTTATGACTGGATAGGACAGACATTTGTAACTTGTCATGTGCTTGGTATAGGGTTAGTTTTTATATGTGAAGCTTCAAAAACTGCAGCTAGTGAAGAATGTGGCACTCAGACTGCTCAGTAGAACTTACTATTGTTCCTATACAATTCCCAGACTGAAAGTTCTGTGCTCTGTATAGGATATCGGAGGCATATTTGAGGCCTTACTGTTGGTTTCTAAGGTCCTAAACAGCTCAGGATCAGGCTATGATGCTGCTTTCTTCTGTACTGGAAACTCTAGTCTTTAAATTCTGAGAAGGCCTTGCTTGCCTGGTATATTATTTATTCCCTGTCTTCATTGTAATTTGTTATTTTATTTTGTGAACCCCTGTAGGATTTTGTTATAAAAGAATAAACAATTTGCATGATTAGTCCTTCTCCTCCTCCTCCTCCCTTCTCTCTGTCCCTCTTCCTCTTCTGCCCCCCTTCTCCTCCTCCTTCTCCTACATTAAAAGAGTTAATCAGATGTACACATAATAATAATAATAATAATAATAATAATAATAATAATAATAATATTTTAATGAGGCAGGTAACAATCATAAGAATACAACAGTACAACTATAAAACAACATGATAAAATAACATGATCCCCTTACCCCAAATTAAAACTAATACTGCATCATCAAATACGTTCAATGAATAAAGTTAACTAAATTAAACATAATTAAAGTGCAGCATCATGGGACGAACAAGGGTAGCCTACATTGGTATCATGGAACAATCAATCTATCTGTCAGGGAATGCCTGCCGGAAGAGATTCATCTTGACAGTCTTCTTAAAAGTGTCAAGAGTCATAATGTGACTGACCTCCTCCGGCAGGTCATTCCATAGTTTAGGAGTAGCTGATGAACAGGTCCTCTGGGTAACCACAGCAAGCCTCGTCTTTCTTGGCTGCAATAGGTTACACCCATAGGACCTCAATGTGGGGGGTGGATTGTATGGAAGAAGGCACTCCTGCAAGTAAGCTGGACCTAAGCCATGAAGGGCTTTAAAGGTCATTACCAACACCTTGGACTGTGCGCAGAAACTAATTGGCCACTAGTGGAGAGATTTTAGAATTAGTGTTATGTGGTCGCTTCTAGATTTTCCGGTGACCAGTCTGGCTGTCATGTTTTGAATCAATTGGAGTTTCTAAACTAGGTACAAGGGTAGCACCATCTAGAGTGCATTACAGAAATCCAATCGAGAAGTTACCAGCACATGTACCACTGTTTCTAGGTCTCCTGCCTCCAGATAGGGTCACTGTTGGCATATCAGCCAAAGCTGATAACAAGGGTTCCTGGATGTCACATCTATCTGAGCTGACAACTGAAATGACAAATTCAGGAGCACTCCCAAACTGTGAACACAGTCCTTTAGGGGAAGTGTGACCCCATCCAGGACCAGTGAGCATATCTCCATACCTGGATTAGGGGTCCGTACAGTGAGTACCTCCATCTTATCTGGATTCAGTTTTAGTCTGTTTTTCCTCATCCAGTCCATTACCACATCAAGACATTCATTTAGAGGAGAGATGCCATCCTTAGTTACTGCAGCAGTCTGATGTACAGAGAGAGATATTTGGGTGTCATCAGTGTACTGATAATACCCCACCCCATGTCTCTGGATGATCTCACCCAGCAGCTTCATTTAGATGTTGAATAGCATTGGGGACAGAATGGCGCCTTGAGGGATGCCAGATCTAAGCTCCCCCTTAGAGGAGCAACTGTCCCCAAGCATCACCATCTGGAATCTGCCTGAGAGATAGGACCAGAACCACTGCAATACAGTGCCCTGATTTCTAAATCTCCCAAGAATTCCAGAAGGATACCATGGTCGATGGTATTGAAAGCCACTGAGACGTCCAAGAGCACCAACAGGGTTACATTTCCCCTATCAATACCCAGATGGAGATTATCGACTAAGGCGACTATGGCAGTCTCAACCCCTTATCCTGTCTTAAAACCAGATTACCTCTCTAGATTCCACTTCCTAATCTAAGATTTTCCAACCATACTGGCGATTTCATAAGATTTCTCTGCCTTGCCCTGCCACTTTGAAAAGCAAACATCTACAAAGGCCAACAGGCATTTGGTTATTAGAGGTTTACTTGCATGCAGTCTTCTTAAAGCAAAGTTTATAGAAGTCATAAAATCTACAGAATCCTTGACCTGTGAAATTATAGCACCCTTTTCATTTTTCTAGCTGGAACTGCAAATGTGTACAGAAGAAAAATGCAATATGTATAGCATTTAAAAACAGTGGTAGTACATTTATGTGTAATTAAATCTGTTGGAACATTTCAATGCTTCCATTTAGTTAACAATAAATTAATAAACAGTTCTGGCTTGGATCTGTTTTTAATAGTCCTCTGGATAAGCTTAGAATCTGCAATGTTTGCATATTATATCAGGAGATGAGGAAAGTCTGCCAATGTTTCATGTTTGTACTTGGAGGTTCATCTGTTGCATCTGAGTGAAACTAGTCTGGGAGGGTGGAGAGGATCTTTGAGAGCCAAGCTGAAATGAAGAACATATGTAGACTGGAGATTCTTATGTTTTGTTTTGTCCCTCCCCCTCCCAACCAATTGAGTAAGACAGAAAGCTTCTAGATAAGTAGATAGATTATGTTGTAAAGGAAATATTTGCATATGCTAGCAGGAATGGAAGATCAGAAGTTCAGTTTCTTCCCTTCTCATGTTAAAGGAGGATTTATTTACTTCCTGGAGGTATGGGGGGGGGGCAATTTACCCTAACTGAAAAGGGAAACTACTAATAAAACATACATTCAGGAGGAAGTGTAGTGATATCTCTGTCATGGTCTACATGAACAAGGAGAAATGGCACATTTGGAGGATTATCAACCTTTAACAGCATCAAATGGAATGATAGTTCAAAATCAGTAGGGGCTAGCTTAGGGGGGTTGCAGACTGTCAGAAATAGTGCAAATTGAGTCCACTTTTAGGGTTAGGGTTAGAGTTAGGGAATCATGGGAACTGTATTTTATTGTGGCCCTAGAGCTCTCTGACAGAGAAGGCTCAATGTCTCAGAAAAAAGACAATTCCCATGATTCCCTAGCACTAACCCTAACTCTTAAAGTGGACTCAATTTGCACTATTTCTAGCAGTCTGCAACCCCCCTTAGTGGTTGAATTATGTCTTGCACATGCAGAAGGTCCCAGGTTCATTTAAGTTCATTGATAGGGTTAGGAAATAATCCTGCCTGAAACTCTGGATATTTGCTCTCAGGCAATGTCAACAGTGCTGCACTCAATGGAGCTGTGGTCTAGGTGGCAACCTTTCCTTTTCTTTTTTAATCTCCAGAGCAAGATACTCTTTTTCTCTTCTTCATTGGGTTGCTCCTGTTCTGGGCAGTTTTCCTCCTTCTCTTATACTTATTAGTGATGTCATGACCTGCTCCTGTTCTGGGCAGTTTTCCTCCTTCTCTTATACTTATTAGTGATGTCATGACCTGCACACTATCTGAAATCATGCCATTATTAGGACAAATGAGAATTCCATCATTTCTTTTAGAAAATGTCCAGGCTTTTTAAAGCACTTATTGTGAATACTGTTAAAAAGACCCTAAGCTGCTCATGAAGTACCTCCCTCTCCCACTATCTCCTCTGTCTCACAGAAGAGGTTTTTGGAGTTAGCAGTAGAGGGAGATGTTGGCAGCAGAGTCAAACTCTTGTATGATTGTGGTAAGTGTATCTCAGATTATAGGGAAATGTGGGCAGGACTATGCCAGACTTGATCCTCTTGAAAAAAAATCTGAATATGTGTAGTTGTTGCTGCTCACATTCCTGTCTGTATGCTTATGATACATTAGGTCCTGGCTAGACAAGTTTCAGGGATCCAGGGACCAATTGTGAGCCTCCATGGATCACCAGAAATGAATTTGGTAGTTACTTGAAATCCATTTCTAGTTTCATAAAATTCCTTTTGAAGTTTTGGAGCAGATGGGAGCAGAACAAAGCAGGGAGGTCCTTTGCCTTATTTTACAGGCAGCAGGTTAAAAATATGCTTTTTTAGAACTGTAAGACTTTTTCCCTTTTAGCATATACTCTTAGTGTACATTTCTGCACTGTAGAAATAATTCAGTTTGACACTACTTTAAGTGCCGTAGTCCCATTTTATGAAATCCTATGGAATCTTGGGATTTGTAATTTTACAAGGTTCTTTGCCTTCTGTGCCAAAGAGTGCTGGTGTGTCACAAAACTACAGATTCTATAGAATAGAGCCATGGCAGTTAAAAAGTGCTGTCAAACTGCATTATTTAACAGTGCAGATGCATCCCTGGAGCAAAAGAGTGTGGTCTGGTTTGAAGGTTGCGCTTATGAGCAGATGACATGCTGCAAGATCCCCACACATGCCTGAGGAGAGTTGTGACAGGAAGTCTCACCTACTAGCAACTGTGATTTCAGGAAAAGCTACATTTTAAAAAGAAAAAAAAGAATTTGCCCCAAAATTCCAAAATGACTTTATTTCCCCGACTTATCATTGGGGATTTTGTATATTCTTTTATAAAACTGAATATTGCTGACCAACCCCAGAAATAATGAGACAAGACACAATAATGAAACAAACACCAAAACATGGGTTGAAATTGGGCCATTTTATTAACTTGACCTATTTATTGATTTCTTAAGAGAACTGCAACTAAGTGGGGAGTAGCCTAATGTGGGAGCAGCTGTAGCCAGTGGTGTTTTCCCCAGACCACCTCTGCAGCTTCCCCTGAGCAATCACACTTCAGCCCCAAAGAGAACCCAAAAGCAGGATTGCTCTCTGGCCGGCCCACAACCAGAAAGTCTCTCTCCCAATCCCCAAGGATTAAAGAGAGGATTTATTCTTCAGGCCAACCTCTTTCCCCACTTCCTAGGTTGCAAGACCTAAAGAGGTCATTTCAGAGGCCTCCCTTCCACCAAAACAGTGACTGAGCTCTACCCCCCACCCCAATTCTGCTATAGATAAGGAGCAAACATCAGCAGAACTGACAAGGTCCATGTCCACATGAACAAAAAGATAAATTTCTTCCCCATTCCCACACTGATCTGATCAGATGATGCACTGTGCCAAAACAGATGGAACATGGGCCCAATCCTCATTCCAGGGCAATTCTCTGGAGTAAAGAGAGTCCCCTATTGCCCTGAATCAAGGCGAAATTCCAGAGATTCTCTGACTGGACTGTATCCTGGTGTTGGGGCACAGGGAACATCCATTGACGGGTGAGTCACTAACTCTTTCCATCTGGAACTTCCACCTCCTCAACACAGCACTTTCACTTTCAAGTTTGTATGGTTCCTTTGGTGTCATTTCTTTTGCAGACATGCAAGTTGATCACACAAACACACATTTACACAACAATGTGTATAGACAGTGCTGCCTGTTGTGGGTGCCAGTTATGTGGACAGCTTATCCTCTCAGTGGGTCTGGAAAGTTGACATTCTGGCTATTTTCATACAAGTTTGGAACCAAGTGGTAAATTTTCAGTTTTAAAAATGGGTTTTTAAAAGTTCATTTCACACAGAATTTATGTAGAACAAATATTATGGATTGTTAGTTCTATCAGTTAAATCTTTATTTTATCCAAATCATAAATGAAGTCATTCACTTCATGGGCAATGCTTGGGACATTCCTAGACATATATCTATGTCTATATCATTTTAATTTTTTTAAAAAGGAAAAATACACTTATTTGGGAAGCTGCTTGTTAAAATAAAGGGGGAAAAAAAAGACTGAATATATATGTAACATTTCTAGAATGAGAGGAAATGATATTGTGTCAGCTTCATTGCTATTTGACATGACTGGTTAAATTAACATGCTATAAAAAGCTACCTGAATTCAGAAACACAAAATACAGCAGATGGATTTTATTTTCTATAGAAAGTTGAGAAATTCCACAGAGAAAAATGTAATGCCTGAGTCCCTAAAGTACTTTAGCTGGAAATCTTGATTTACATTGTTTTGTTATTGATTTATCAATGGACATAGAGCTAAATGCAGCTGCCTAATTTGTTTGTTGAGAAACAGTATGACAAGCAATAAAAAAGAGCTGTGAGAGACTATGGTATATTAGGAAGTAATGTTTATTTAAGGCAGAAACTATTATCTTCTCATGTAGAAAGTGTGGCAATACTAATAGCAGCAGCAATAGTTACAATAACAGCAACAGCTATAGATATACATGAGTTGGACAGAGAAGGCAGGTGAAAGAAACATGTATCTGTGCAGCTGTTATGACATATGTTGAAGAATAAGTAATGTTTTCTTTTTTCTTGTTATACTCATTTTTGGAAGAAATTTTTCCTGATTACTTTATCTCTAAGTACATTATTCCCACAAAGATTTTTGTGTGTGCATTCTCTGAATAGGCACATTTATGTATATAATTCATTTGATGATTAGAGAACTGTAACATACAAATTTGAAATGTGACTATTGAGGGATAACTGTGCTTTCATTCACATAATAGTTTAGGAAGTGCAACAGCTGTCTACCTACCCAACCATCCATCCTATAACATTGGTGTCATATTTCAAGAAATGCCAGCCTAGTGTTCTTTTTTTTTAATAAAGCATGCAAACAAAAAGCCTAGCATGCTTCAATTGCTGCAACGTTATAGATCCATCAAATGAAATTAATATGATTTGATGGTGGTTTCAGATTGTCAGTATGGTACCAGCCCAGAAATTATGTTTCTGCTTGAAATACCAGCATGCTACACTCCGTTAATGAAGTAAAAAGTGAGATTGGCATAATTACAAGTGCAAGATAGATGTGCCAAAGTACATTAATGCAAACCACATGGCCTGTATGCAGCTGTTCCATTACATGTATTCATTCTGGGATAATTGTAGTGAACACTTTAAGAAATATTAAGTAAGGTGCCTGTGAAAAAGAATGTATGGAAGCTTCAGATTTAATAGCCTACTTCTGCAATATAATCAAGTACTAATGGAGGAAAAAGTTCAGATCAGTTTCACCAGTCTAGTAAAAGTAACAATTACAGACAGGTAACAATTGCAGACAGGTAATCTGGAGCCGGGGGCAAAACACAGAGTAAATTTATACTACACAGTCATAGTAATTTGATAGACTTTAACTATCATGGCTGCATCCTACAGAATCCTAGAATTCGTAGTTGCAAGGTATTGAGAACCTTCCTAAAGGCCTTAGCTAGTACCCTGCCCTGAACTATAGCAGCAGAGGTCTCTGATGAAAATTTCCCAGTGCCACATCAAACAAAAAATCTCCAGATTCCATAAAATGGAGTCATAACAGTTAAAATGGTTCCAAACTACAATGACTGTGTAGTGCAGATTAAACTCCTTATCTCGTGATCCTCTTCTTGCAATGTAATTCTTTGCCAATTTTCTTCACATAGGAAGCAACTTGTAATTTTAGCAATTTTCTTCCTGGTGCAAGAAAGTCTTCAAAAATCATAGTTTTCTATCAGTTTTCAATTTGAGACTTATTCTATGCAAAATTTGTCAGTGCTTGTTTTACTCAGAAAAAAACAGCATTTTCTGTGCCTAAAATGGTATTTCCTACACAGAAAAATCTTGTTTTCTATGCAAAAGAACTGCATGCACATTCACAAAAAATAATCTGTAACCATTCTCATTTGTTCAGAATTCTTTTTTGTCAGGGTTTCCCAGCACTGAAGAAAACCATAGTTTAGGTCCATTTTTTGAATACTTCTGAATATTCTTTCTATCCCTGTCTCCCACATGCACACATACTAGTATTGTCAGTAGTTAACGTAACATACTGAAGTAACTAGAATATTAACATAAAAATGTATCACATACTTTGGTAATTAGTAATTATGCTAAATTAATTAATACCAAAGAACTCATGAAATTAACTATACAGGCAAACCTACCTTAATGAAATGTGAAAAAGTGTGTAGTGGGGAGAAAGACAATTTTGTACTATGATGCATAAGTAAAGTATGCATCACAGGACAGCTACACAAAACACATAACACAGTACCTATGAAAAAAGGAAGCATATTTCTTCACTTGTCTTCACTTATAGCTTGAATACACCAAAATATTAAGGTATATGTCATTTTCCCCCCAAAAAAGTGTGACACCAAGGTGATTTCATAAGTTCCCACTCAAAGAAACTGAAGATGGCTTGAGAAATGTGATTAACATTAAATACTGATGACTACTGGCAAGTTTATTTAAACTTTTCCCTACAGTTTCCAAAGGCAGTCCCATGTAGAGTGTTACAGTAATTCAAATGGGATGTAATTAAGGCATGTGTCACTGTAACCAAATCTGACATCTCAAGGAATAGCACAGCTAGTACACCAGTTTTAGATGTGCAAATGCACTCCAGGCCATCACTGGAACCTAGACATCCAAGCTCAGATCTCAGTCTAGGAGCATACCCAAGATGCGAACCTAAGATTTCAGGGGGAGTGTAATCCCACTCAACATAGGCTGAATCCTTGTTCCCTGATCTGCTTTTCCACTGACCAGGAGCACCTCTGTCTTGTTGCGATTAAGTTTCAATATGTTTCAATAGTTTGCTCTTATCCAGTCCATTACCAAAAGCAGACATTTGTTTAATATTTCCCTGTATGAGCTGGCTCAGGCTCTGAGATCCTCAGGAGAGCCCTTCTCTCAGTCTTACCCCCACCACAAACATGGTTGGTAGGGATGCAAGAAAGGACCTTATTGGTGGCTGCCCCAGACTGTTGAACTCTCTTCCCAGGGAGACCAAAATGCCCCTTTCCCTTTTTGTCCTTCTGTGGGTAGGTTAAAACCTTCTTATGCAGACAGGCTTTTAAAACATAATGTTTTTAAAGGACTGGCTTCAGGTGTTGTATCATTTTAAGTATTTTAAATAATTTTATCTTTTTAAATTATATTTTATTCTTTTAATAAGCAATCTATTTTAATATTATAACAATTTAAATCTATTTTAATGTAACACTTTTCTAAGTTTTTAATTGTACTGTTCTTTTAATAATGTGAGCTGCTCTAGGTCCCAGTTTTGGGGGAAAAGGGAGATAGAAATAAATGTAAACATAACAACAACAAAAACAGCTTCTTTGTAATTGGAGGTAAAGAAGAGAGACTGTCTATATGTCCATTGTATCCAAAGATCATTACTGCTGACTTTATTTTTTAATCCCTTCTTCCTTAAAATATCCTTTTTGGTCATCTATTTAACTGTTCTTGCATGGATAAGCAAGAGGAAAAGAGAGCTTTTAACATAATTCTGAAAGTGTGTGTATGTGTGTGTGCATGTAAGAGAGGAGGAGAGAGAGGCAAGCTTGACACTGAAATGCCAGTGCCTTTGGAAAAAGAATAAAAGAATGCTTACATTCAAAACTATCCTTAAATCTCAGTCTCTGCTGAGAACTCAGAAGTGTTTGAACTTTTCTTTTAAGAAGGAGCAACCATTTCTGAATGTTAATATATGACTCAGCTCAAGGTTAGTTTGTTGAGGTTCTTTTTGAGTATTACCAGCTGGTACTTAAATCTGATTTTTTTTTTCATTTCCATAACATTTGGTTCAGAAGAATAATTTTAATTTTATGGGAGCAACCATTCAACTAATCACTCTTCCCTCCCCCTCCACTACAGAGTTCAGTGTTATACAAAATAGTCAGAATCAGTAGGCTCTCCTTTTTGAATGTTCAATTCAAGACAAAGAAGCAAACTTGTCCACCCCACCATGGTGTCCCTACAAAACTCAGTACATTTTGCCCTCTGCAATTTCTACATGTGTGCTAGCACTTTTTAATTCTATTTATAATTCCAGGACAGGATGGTGTATGAATTGAAACATTCCATCTGTTTACGGGACAGAGAGTCTGGAATAGCATTATCAATCTCTGGCATGTGTCGTGATGTAAACAAAATGTCAAAGCGTAGACAATGAAGAGTAAAAGTCCAGACAAGGTGCATAACCTTTTGAGATTTGGAAGTTAATGAGTTAATAACATGCACAATGGCAAAGTTGTCACACCAAAACTGGACTGAAGAGTTCAACAACTACTCAGCCCATATTGTCACAGCCACCAAAACTGGAAAAAATCAAGGTCAAATCAGTGGTCAATCCTGAACGAGCCCAATTGTCAGGCCACACCTGTGCACACCATTTCCCATTAAAGAACACCCCAAATCCCACTGACCCTGCAGAGTCAGACACTATTTGCAAAGTGTCCTTAAGATTAAGTTCTTCTCACCAAAAGGAAACTCCATTAAATCCATTCAAAAATTGTATCCAAATCTGTAGATCAGCCTTGATGCTGGGTGAAAGCTGAATTCTGTGGTGTGGCCTATGAACCCCACTAATTGCATCACAAAGATACTGTAAAAATGCTCTAACTGGGGAAACTACCTTACAAGCAAAATTTCAGGAGTCATCCTGAAAATTCAGGAGTCATCAATTATCTCCTGAAAATTGTGTAGCATAGCCTTTCGTTAAGTTGAGAAGTGCTGGAGGTGCTGCAAAAAGCTAGAAACTTTATCCCCTGGAAGCACAGAAAGTCATTAATCATATTAATAGTAATTCCCAAAAATTCCAATCAAATGGAGGGTCCTTCAGTCTTTTCAGGAGCTAGTGGTACACCCAGCTTAAGACTAAGGACTTCAAACTCTCTCAATAAAAAAGAACAGTGACCGGAACCTGACTGACCAACAAATAACAAATCATCTAGATTGTGCACCACACCACAAAAACCAGTTCTTTCCCTAAGGGCCCACTCTAAAATAGTGCTAAATGTTTTGAAAGCTGCACATGAAACTGAGCAACCCATAGGGAGGGCTCAGTCCATAAAAAACTGGCCACCAAACCTAAAACCCAACAAGTCAAAATCTGATGAGTGGACTGGTAAGAGATAGAATGCAGACTTGATGCTGCATTTGGCAAGTTCAGTTCCCAAACCATAGCTGTGAACTAACCTAAGCGCCTCATTGAACAACATGTAGCTAACAGAACATAATTCATGAGAGATGGTATCATTGACTGACAACCCATGGAGGTAGAACAAGTGATGGATAGTGCGGTATTCTCCTGGGCTTTTTTAGGTACTATGCCTAAAGGGGAAACCCTCAAATTAGTAATTGGGAGAACTAGAAATGGACCAGCGATGCAACCCTTGGAAACTTCTTTCGAGATCTTTGCGCTAACAATGTGCTCCATGCATATAATAGACTTAAGATTATTAAATAAGAACAGTCAATGCACTTCCTGAAATGGGATGTGAAAACCATTACAAAAACCTTGTAACAAATGTTGGGCCGCTTTACGGTTAGGGTGTGAGGACAAAAGATACCTCAGTACCTGTATCTTAATTGGGCTGGGATCCTTTTTAAGGTGGAGGGGCACTTACCCTTTTTATTGCATTGGCCTTCTTTATTAGCACCTGATTGGCCCCTCCCTCTGTTACAATTCCAAAAGGAGTGCAGCCTTTTACAGGCCAAACACTCATGTTTATACTTGCAGACCTTACATTTGCATAATCCTTGAAAGCTAAGGGGCTAAGCAGATGGGTGGCACGGGGCACCTTTGGCACCTCTTCCGCTGCAGCATGTGCGGACGCTGCAGCAGAAAGGCATCCTCAGAGCGCCAGCCATGTGGAGGGCCGGCTGCTCTGACAACATTTTCGGGAAGGGGTTGGGGCGCCCAGCGTGCAACTGCCCCTCCCCTTCCTTGCCCTGAAGACGGCGCTTTGCGCCATCTGCTTCCCCCCTAAATTCCCAACACAAACGCTTTTGGGACTTAGAAGAATTATCCTGCATCTTGGTAGATCAAGCGCTACCAGATTTGTAGACCAGATGTCCACTATGTGTACAGTTGCCTTGCATGGGAGCACTGGTGTCATCAGTTGCATCCAGAGTTGGGAGTACAAAAGATCCCATCATAAAGTAGGGTAAATAGCTGCATGCATATGGAAAGCCTTATCATATAGTAGCCAAGCAGGCCCAGGGTAGTCAACATAAGCTCAGTGTGTAATATCCATGTATTGAATCAAGGCCACTGTGTCCATGGGCTGTGCCTTAGCAATAACACCTGCATAGATAAAGAACCCATTCAACCAGTTAGCAAAATTGCGTTCAACCATTCACCATTTTATAAAGCTTCCTTATCAAGCTTCTCCTTATCTTTCTTTTCCATCTGACAGTAGAGTAGGGAAAGGACATCTACATATTCACCCCTGAGTATCTTATATATGGTAGACTGGAGAAGGTGATCCCCTAGAGTAAGCGACAACTCACTGTAGGGAATGGCAGAGTGTGCTACTGTGTTGTAGCCCTGCTTCACTTTGGACTCTAGTTGGGTTAAGTCACAGACTAGCAGAGGTGAGTAAGTGGGTGTAATGGAAAAGGTAGGCCACATTCCCCAAGCAGGTGGGGCTGGTGGCCACTTTGGGACTTGCATCGCTGGTGGCACAGCTGTCCCTTCTTTTGGCAACAAATGAATTTGTTGCTGTGAATAACCAGATGTCCCCATGACCATGAGTATCTCACAATAGGAGCACTGTATGAGGTGCTCAACTCACGTGATAGAAGTGGCACCACAGTTGGTAGAGGTGAGACATCTGTGTCAGGTTGTGGCATGGCCTCAGCACCCAGTGACAGCAGCCTGAGCACATTCCTGTTCCAAAACAGTGATATGAGATTTCAGCTCGATAAACAACTGTTTGTATTTAGCACATTTAGAAGCAGCCTGAGGGGGTTGAGAGTATTGAGGAATAGCCCTAGCGGCCACCCTATGTGCTTTCTTCAGGGCTTGAATCTTGGAGAACATCTCTTCCACCGGCAAATCATCTGAATCATCACTAGATGAATAAAGCTCAACTAAGGGATGTTTAGGAACCTTTTAGGCTGGACCTTTTCCATTATTACCCCTTTTTCCTTTGCTAGGCAGCATAGCCAAGCAGAATAAATTGACAGGGTATGCAAAATGTAAGTAAACCAGCTAATTAATAACAATAAATATAAAACACAAAGGATGACAATACTAAGAGTAAAATCACCAGAATTAAGCCAATGAATTATCTTCAAATGGCTATGAGATACTGGGAATAACCCAGAAAGCATTGTGTGGTGGCAACACGCAGCAAAAGTCACAAAGGGGGGAAGCAGATGGGCGGCACAGGGCCACCCCGGGAAGCTGCGGATCGGGGCTGAGGTATCCGCACTCCTCGGCCCTGAGGCTCAGCGTCCCAGGCACAGGAAGGAGCGCTAAAATAGTGCTCCTTCCGCAAGATGCCAAAGGTGCGCTGCAAAAGGCCTCCGGCGCACCTTCGGCGCCTCTTCCGCTGCAGTGTGTGTGGACGCTGCAGCAGAATTGCGTCATCGGAGCACCGGCCGTGCGGAGGGCCAGCTGCTCCGATTACGTTTTCGGGAAGGGGTTGGGGTGCCCAGCGTGAGGCTGCCCCTCCCCTTCCTGGCCTCGAAGAAGGTGCTTTGTGCCGTCTGCTTAGGCCCAAAGTGATTTAAAAATGATCAGACTAGCACAGATTGTCATTGATACTGTGACAGCTGGCCCTAGACAGGCAAATAAAAAGCCAAAAGCACTTGTATTTGTTGGCAGACTCCCTTCTAAAAACCGTCGCCCGACCCAGCTTAGCATGCCAATTCATTCTAAAACCAGTGATGTCAGCTTGCTATTGCAGAGCTAGGGCTCTCTTATGTTGTATAAGATCCCCCACAAGGCCATAGGCCTATTCTAAAGAAGGCTGCAAGTGCAGGAATATAAAATAGCCACCGAGTTTATGAGCAAAATGGCTGCAGGTGCAGCAATATAAAATAGCTGTCTGGCCTAAAATGGCTGCAAGACCTATCATCAAAACGGGACAAAAATGGCTGCTGGGCCTATAATAATCAAAAAGAGCCTAAAAGAAGGGAGGGAGAGGCCAGTAACAAGTGTGGGGGGGGGGACAAGAAAAAAACGGAGGGCACACAAAAACCTTCCAACCAGAAGATGCCAAATGAGGTGAAAAAACAGAATAAAGGAAAGGCCAATGAAATATAAAGGAAACCCTGGCCCCAAACAACACTGGAAAAAAAATCCCCTCCCTCACTGATAAACCAGGAAATTTTTAGAGATTATAAGTCATGGCCATGTCCCCAAAACCTTCCATCCTTGGCATAACTGCCAAGGCATCTTTTAAATCTTGTCTCCCTGTGGGCATGGGCAAACCTTTATATGGGAGTGGGATGCAAATTATACAACTTCTCTGCTCAGAAAATCATTCAATACCTTATTAATGTCATTGGCTGGATATTATCATTTGGGTTACATAATAACTGAACAGTATAGACACTTTTGATGATTTATAGATACTCATAAATAAAAACACTTTAAAATTTATGTTCCCATAATCATGCACCATTTGCAATTTTCCTGGGCTTAATCCTCTATACACTGACATGCATTAGGAGAATTAGGAGAGGTTTGTGATGAAATAATAACAGCGTTTTACATTTTTACTCAGACCTAAGCCTTATGGAATTGAATGAGATTTAACTACACACAGGCTTATGTGGAGTGGTTCCCCAACACTTAATCCTACTACCTGTAGGGTTTTCCACTCAGGCAATACCACCAGTGTCACTACTTGTAAGGGTTTCCCTCAAGCAACCCCACCACTATGGTCAAAAGTGAGGTTTCTATCCTTTATCCTACCAATTGTGAGGACTTCCATGGTGCTCAATGCAACTGCCAAGAGTGGGAGCTTTCTCTGTAACTCACCACTGCCACAACATGAGGACTTCCTTCTGTTCCACATATGTGACACCAACTTTGAGAACTATCTAAATTTATTTCTTTTCTTTTATTTGTATACCACCTTTCTCCCAGGAAGGGCTTAAGGTGGCTCACAGATAAAAAAATATTTTAAAAATTCAACAAAATTTAAAACAATTAAAATAATCTACAAACAATATAAAATCACATAAAATATACAAAAGTTAAAAGCACAACTTAAAACCTACATGGTCCACAAAAACCACCCTGAGATGAATTATAGATCAAATGCTTGCTTAAATAAAAATGTCTAAATGCCCTCAAGGTACCTATCAAGATTTATGAAACTACTATGCTCAATGGATACCACACTTTTATATTCAGTGCTGTCATCACAAAAACCTTGTCTCAATTCAAGCTCTTAGATAGATCACATTTCCAGAGGTCAAAAGTGTATCCAAACAAAAACAATTATATATTTGCAGAAGTTAAACATATAAAAACAGATTAAATATCATGGTTAAAAAAAATCACACTCACTGTATTACATTCTTCTCAAGCTAAGCCATACCAACCATATGAAACTCCCAAATAAGGGGCGTTGCAGACCGGCCTAAAGGGCCAGCCTGGGGGTGGAATTGGGGTGGGGCAGCCACACACCAGCCACCCCAACCCCACCCTGATGTTGTCCTGATGCCGCATTCCCATACACACGGCGCATGGCATCAGGATGCCCTCCTGGCACAATGTGTAGACACGCTGCACCGAAAGGGCATGGAAGATCCATGGTGCCAGCTCTTAGGGCAGCCTTTTGCTGCCCCCAAAAGGAGCAGCATTTTGCCACTCTTTTAGGGGTGGCAAAAGGGAGGATCGGGCCATGGCACGAGGTTGCCAATTGAGTCCACTTTAAGGGTTAGAGTTAGTGCTAGGGAATCATGAGAATTGTTTTTTTTTTCCCTGAGACATTGAGCCTTCTCTGTCAAAGAGATCTGGTGCCATAATAAAATACAGTTCCCATGATTCCCTAACCCTAACCCTTAAAGTGGACTCAATTTGCACTATTTCTGGCAGTCTGCAAAGGCCCTTACTCCAATCCTAATCTAGCTCAAAGTCTTTGCTAACTGAACTCCCAAATGTCAATTCACCAACAGTCATTATGCAAATCTCCTCAACCATTCCACCAATCAGCATCAACCCAAACATTCCATTTGCAGTTTAGGGAGGGTCATTTAGAATTCTCAGCCAGAGAAAGGCCTCACTCTTAGGCCTCATTATACTACAAACCCCAGAATTTCACAGAAGGAGATCAAAGCAGTTACAGTGAAATACATTGGGCCCAAACCCACTGAGGTTTGGTTTCAGGAGTCCCTATGGATACCAAAACATGTGGATACTCAAGTTCCATTAAATGCAATGGTGCAGTAAAATGGGGCCCCTTATATAAAATGGCAATATCAAAGTTTTTTTTTAATCCAAGCTGTGAATGGTTAAATCTGGGAATGCAGAACCCAGAAATAGTGGGCCAACTATAATAGCACTATAATAGTGTAGTGCGATATTGATTTTAGAGGATATGTGAAAGCTCAAAGCTTAAAGTAAATGGATGTACTCTAAGTCCACATTTAAACCATGAGCAACTAAAGTGCCAAGTCTCAATAAAGTGTCAAATCTCAAAATTTTCTAAGCAGGGTCCTATCATACCAGGAAAAAAAGTTTCTCACCTATGCCCAAAACATAGATCAGGGGTAGGCAACCTTTCCCCTTTAAGGGCCGAGGGACATCAGCTCCCAGAATCCCAGGAGCTATTGGCAAACATGGAACTATTGGCCAACATGGCTGAGGCTTCTGGGAGCTGAAGTCCCTCGGCCCTTAAAGGGGAAAGGTTGCCTACCCCTGACATAGATCCTTGAAAGAATGATCATGTTCCCAAAAAATGATCATCTGGAGGAGCACTTGAAACCACCCAATTTATCAGGAGTGGTAATAACTGTGGCCCAGGTGGCATATGTGGGCAGTGAATAGGTACCAGAAAAGACCCTGGAGAAAGAAATGTAAAAAGAAAAATGGAGGATCACATCTTTGCAAAACTCTAGGAGCCATTGTATCCAAGGCATGGACCCCAGCCTCTTGCTTCACCCCAAAACCTTCTAAAACAAAATCATAAGTAACCCTTCAGTCACATCCAGACTCATACAAAAACACAGCCTACAGGGATACAGAGGTGGATGAGGAGTGGGGTAAGACCATTTTTACTTAACTGCTATTTCTACTGGTTTATATACCTCTGGTCACAAATTCCCTGATAATCTTGAAGTACTCCCTTATTACTGGTTCTAAGCATTCATCAGTCATAAAACAGACCAAATGCAGAGCTTTCAATATAGTACAAATATCCATAATATATTTGATTATTGGCTAGTTTGACAGAGATGTATAAAATTATATGGTGACCCCCAATGTGACATAGTGGTTTGAGTGTTGGACTAAGACTCTAAAGACAAGGGTTCAGTTCCCAGCTCTTCCATGAAACCCACTGGTAGACCTTAGGGAAGTCACTGTCTCTCAGTCTCAGGTAAAGGCAATGGCAAACCTCCTCTGAACAAATGTTTTGCAAAGAAAACTTCATAATTGCCATGAGTCAGAAACGACATGAAGGCATACAACACACACACCTTGGTATCTATTGGGGTTTGGTTCCAGAACACCATTAAATACAGTGGCATAGTAAAATGGTGTTCCTTACACAAAATGAAAAAAATCAAGGTTTGCTTTTTGGAATTTATATATTTATATATTTTTGAAATATTTTCAAGCTGTGTATAATTGAGTTCATGGATAAGAAATCTGTGGCTATGGAGGGCTGACTGTACATGGTGTGGAGAAAGGATGCAGGGAGGAGTTTTCCTCCTTTCCACATATTTTACAAGCTATCTAGTGTAGCTGAATGGTGGAAGATAGATCAAAAGTATTGCTCATTCACAAACAGTATTGCTGATCTAGATATTTTACTGAAACCAGAAGCAGTACTACTTACTTGGGGAGCATCTACACTGTAGAAACAATGCAATTTGACAGCACTTTAACTGCCATGGTTCCATACTGCAGAATCCTGGGATTTTTAGTTTTGTAAGGCACCAGCACTCTTTGGCAGGAAAGACTAAAGATCTTGTAAAACTACAAATCACATGATTCCATGGGATGGAGCTGTTTGTTGTTATGTGCCTTTATGTTGTTTCTGATTTATGGTGATCCTAAGTTTTCCCCTGAAGACAAGAGAATGTAACTTGCCCAAGGTCACCCAATGGGTTTCATGACAGAGCTGGCAATCAAATCCTTGTCTTCAGAATTGTACTCCAATACTCAAACCAATATGCCACACTGACTCTCTCTACAGAACTTAAAGTGGTGTCAAACTGCATTACTTCTCCAGTATAGATGTACCCTTGAATGACTTTAAAAGGGCTTAAACAAATTTGAGAAAGACTAGCTGGGCTATCTCTAGCTACTGGTCACTATGGGGGGTTGCAGACTGTCAAAAATAGTGTGAATTCAGTCCACTTTTAGGGTTAGGGTTAGTGCTAGGGAATCATGGGAATTGTTATTTTTCTGAGACATTGAACCTTCTTTGTCAGAGAACTCTAGTGCCACAATAAAATACAGTCCCCATGATTCCCTAACCTTAAGCCTAACCCTAAAAGTGGACTGAATTCACACTATTTCTGACAGTCTGCAACCCCCCTATGTCAAAATATTACCTCCAGTATCAGAGGTAGCACACTTCAATATAATAGCAGCTGAATAGGAGGATGTTACTGTACTTAGGTTTTGCATGTGCACTTGTGACAGACCTATGGTTGCCTATTTGTTGGCCAGCTGTCTAATCCAAGACAACTCTTCTTACACAGTATATGATTTGCTTCTTTGTTTTTTGTCATCCGGAAACATCTGCTTGTCATCACATTTAGTTTCCCCTTTAAATTTGTGGTGCATCAGCATCTACATTGGATGTACTATTCTTCCCTAGGCTTGGAAACATTTGGGTTTCCAAGCTGATCCCTCTAGCTGTATATGTGTATAATGTGCATTTTCTCATAGGTTCTGTCATGAGCAGAGTAATCCTAAGACAGTGAGGGAAACAGGTAGTGAGGCAAAGCTTTTTTCTTTTCTTTTTCTTTTGGAACAGAGCAAGCTGGCACTGAATTGTGTGATCTGCCTCCTCCTCCTCCTGAACCAACCTATTGCAACAAATATTGAGACAAGCGCCTTTCTCCATATCTAATAATAATAATAAGGACTATTACATAAGCTTCATTGGGGGAAGGAACAGAGAATCAACATCTATGGCCCAAAACAGATGGGCCAAATAAGGTGGCTTCTGGCTGCTTTGGGAGCATGCCGCATGGGCCCAAAGCAGCCAGAAGATGCTCTGACACTGGCTAAAGCAGCCTGAAACCACTGGCAGAAGGAGTGGCAAAAAAACATTCCTGCTGGTGGCCTGCTATGGGAGTGGGCCATCCAGTCACCACAGCCCTGGAGTAAACATGGATGGAGACCACTCCTTCATACCCATCCGTATCAACCCTATATTTATTTCCAAGAGCTGATATTGAGTGCCATTAACTAAAGAATTAACTTCTTGATCTTTTTTAAGGGAAGTGGGTAATTAACTGGTAAATCACTGGTTAACTTTAACTAGTTGTTTCCAGTCTCTGAGTTTCAGAGATAATGAAACTCCAGCAATCTCCAGCAAGAGAAAGGTTTGCAATGGCAAATTTTACTTACTATCCTCGAATTTCCCCTCCATTGAAAAAGGAAAGCCACAGCTTCCTATGCCCCCAGGACACACACACACACACACACACACACACACACACACAGAGAGAGAGAGAGAGAGAGAGAGATTATGGCTTCAAGCTCTATTTATTTAACTGGCTTCTGAGGGCTGAAGAAAACTGGGAAGTATTCCAAGCCAGCAGCTCTGTCCTGTTACACCTCAGTGACCTACACAGCATACAAAACTGAAGCTCATATTCCTGGATCTTATTGAATAGTTAAAAGGTCAATGGTTGTTGTTTCTTATACATGGTGCACAACATGACACATGCCAATTTCTTTTCTTTGGAGCACTAATAGAAAGGCATGTTGAAATAAGCTAAAGTGCAAAGGGTATGAGAGTATATAAAAAATGTTTTATAATGTTGAAAAGTGTGCTAGGGACAGAGTTTGCTTGCTACTGCTTGGATTTTTATATATATCTAAGTTCCATTTCTTCCTTATCCCAAGCTCTCTCTGTAAAATTTAAGACCTTCTTGTGTAGCGAGGGACAGACCCAAATGAAAGCCCAAATCTACATACATTTAAGTCAGATAAGTGTCACTGAATTCAATTAAACCTTATTAAATCTGTTTCTTACTACAACATAGCAGCTTAATCTTAAATATGATAACCTGAGAGCAGCAATAACTTGACATCTGCATATTTGTCCCTTGTAGGAATGGTAAGAATATTTTGAAATATTTGAAAAAAATGTAAAGAAACATGTATTTTGCTTTGTTTTGTTTTGAGAAACCCTGACAAGAAGAATCCTGGTCCAATGAGAATCTTTGTAGTTTGGGACTTATTCTGTGCAAAATTTTCAGATAGCTGTTTTGAACAGAAAACAGCATTTTCCGCAGAGGAAATAACATTTTATGCATAGGAATTAATATATTTTGCACTGAAAGATTATTGTGCATGCAGAAAATACTGTTTCTGGTGCAAACCAACCACATGTGAATTTTGTGCAGAATACATCCCAAATTGTGAATGGTCTTCAAAAACTGGGATTTTTGAAGATTTTCTCGCAGCTGGAAGAATCATAGAATCATAGACTCATAGAATCATAGAGTTGGAAGAGACTACAAGGGCTATACAGTCCAACCCCCTGCCATGCAGGAACTCCCAATCAAAGCTTCCCTGACAAATGGCCATCCAACCTCTGCTTAAAGACATCCAAGGAAGGAGACTCCACTACACTCCGAAGGAGTGTGTTCCACTGTCAAACAGCCCTTATTGTCAGGAAGTTCCTCCTAATGTTGAGGTGGAATCTCTTTTCCTGGAGCTTGCATCCATTGTTCCAGGTCCTAGTCTCTGGAACAGCAGAAAACAACCTTGTTCCCTCCTCAATATGACATCCCTTTAAATATTTAAACACGGCTAACACCCGAAATCCATCACTCAAAGCAGAATAGAGTGGCAGAATAGAGTGGCACTATTACTTCTCTTGATCTAGACACTATACTTCTACTGATGCAGCCTAAAATTGCATTGGCCTTTTTAGCTGCTGCATCGCACTGTTGACTCATGTTCAACTTGTGGTCCACCTGGATTCCTAGATCCCTTTCACACGTAGTCTAATTCAGCCATGTGTCCCCCATCGTATATCTGTGCTTTTCATTTTTCCACCCTAAGTGCAGTACCTTACATTTCTCTATGTTGAATTTCATTTTGTTAGCTTTGGCCCAGCTTTCTAGTCTGTTCAAGTCATTTTGAATTTTAATCCTGTGTTCTGGGGTATTAGCTACTCCTCCTAATTTGGTGTCGTCTGCAAATTTGATAACTATGCTCCCAATACTGAATTAAATTAATGAATTAATTACTGAATTACTGAATTAAATTTACTGAATTAAATTATTGAATTTAATTAAATTAATTTAAATTAAATACTGAATTAAATTAAATTAAACAAAATTACTGAAATTACTCATTGCTACATTCAAGAAGAAACTGAATGAATAATTACATCCCTAGTCCCTTGATGACAGTGGCATTAAGTCTTCATAAAGAGAATGGAATTCTCTCCAATCCTAAGAAAAAATACAATCAGGTCAAAAACAGCACTTTGAATTCTGCATAGAAATGGACTGGTAGCCAATGTTGCTGTTTCAACAGACTATCACATGATCCCTGTTCAAGAGCCTGATCACAGCCTTTTGGACCGGCTGAAATTTCCAAACAGTTTTCCAAGGTAGTGACATCACTAAGGGTATATGGGGGCTGCACCCCTCCCCAGATGACACACTACAGTGGGGTGACATCTATCTTTTGGCAGAAATGGGCTGTGGCATTCATTTGCTTCCCTTTGAAATGCTTTAAGAGATGGCTGGAGTGGGGTGAAGATCAGTGGAAATGAAAGGAGAGGCCCCAGATTTTTTTTTTTTAAAAATAAATTTCATAATTCAAAATTTAAATTTAAATTTTCAAAAATTGAAATTTTCAATTTTTAAATTCTTTCAAAATTTTATTTAAAAACACAACATTTAACCAAATATATTTAGGCTGTCCATATGATATTATAATTTGAAGATATAATTTTAATTTTGCTAGTTGTTTATGTCACAACTATTAGCATTACTTTCAGTGGTATATAGGAATTACTATTTATGAATAACATTAGTGCAAAAAAGCATTACTAAGGATTCTGTATGGCGTGAAATGGGAGGAGGTCAATGGGGGGGGGGTGACACCATGAGTTCCTGCACCCAGTGAACCAACCCTAGTGATTTTATACCCCACTCTTTAGCCAAAAGTCTATCAGAACAGCTTACAAATGGTTATTAGACATCTCCCTGTCCTTAGGCTTACAATCTAAAAAGCCAAGACACAAAAAGAGAAGGGAATGGTGGTGGGGAAGGGGAATAAGTCCAGCAGATCTTCTCTTCCTCTAAAGCCTGGAACATGGCAGATGGACTGGAGAGAGGGCCCTTCTTCTTACTGTGGCTAGGCCTTGGAACTGGCCTGCCCTTCTCTCCCTCTGGATGATGGTGGATAGAGGGAGGGTCTTCTTCTTTTTCAGGTGAGGCCTGATGGAGCTGGCCTGCCCTTCTCTCCCCCTGAGTGATGGTGGATGGAGTGAGTGAGTTGATAATGTAAAGAGATAAGTCTTGTGTTTCCCTTTACTTCTGGGATGTCTGTGGTAATTTCACAAGAGGTTAAAAAAAGACAGCTCCTACCCCCCTCCCAGTTGTTCTCTACATCTGAATTTTCATTCCTCTCAATAAACTGTCTTGTTGCAATAATTCAATTTATGTAATGTCCAGATACGTCAGTATCCAAGACAGCTTTGTCCCCACTGAGAACTGTCAGCCTTCACATCCCATCAGTTACTGCATTCAGGTGAAAAACCACCTTGCCTTGTAAATTGTGTATGTTGTACAATTGCCAACATTCCAGTGTCACAGGACAGTCTCAGCTCTAAGGTCAGACTCTGTTTCAAATGTAGAGCATAAAAACAGAGCTCTATTGGGGTTTTTTATATGGAAAATTGACTCAGAATTTCTTGGTCTTCATGTGGTGTCAGTAGATATACAGAAGTCTGGATGTAGCTAGCACACTAGTTTTAACTGTGCAAATGCACTTCTCGCCACAGCCAAAACCTGGGCAACCAGACTCAGATCTGAGTCCAGGGGTACAAACAAGCTGTGAACCTGCAATCACTCAGGGTTGTGTGTGTAACCCTCTGCTATTGTTGCTTCTTTCTCCATCCCAATTATTGATATTATGTGCCTCAATTCTGAGTTAGGGTGACCATATTACATATTTATTCAGGGGAGGTGTGCCATTATTTTCCTCTTTGAATCAGAAAGTATGACTTGCCCAAGGTCACCCAATGGGTTTCCTTGGCTGAGTAGGGATTTGAACCCTATGTATTAGAGTCTTAGGGCCTCTACAGATGGCACAAAGCACTGTCTTGGAAGCAGGGAAGGGGAGGGGCAGCCACATGCCAGGTGCCCCAATCCCTTCCTGAGGACGTCATCACAGTACGTGCCGCTACACATGGCACACGCTGTCAGGATGTCCTCTTGGTGCAGCGTTTTTACATGCTATGCCAGAAGAGGCACAAAAGAGCCACTTGGTGGCTCTTCAGGCACCTTTTTTGTCACCTGGGAAAGGACCAGTGTTTTGGCGCTCCTTTCCCAGGCGGCAAAAGGGAGAATTGGGGCTGACACGTCTGGCAGCCTCGGGCTCAATCCTCTATTCTCCAGGCCAGCCCAGGGCCACCTGTCAGCATCCCCCCCGAAATCCATCACTCAAATCTCACTCTTGTTTTTCTTATTCATTTCTAGTAAAAATAGATCAAATTTCACTCTCTGGTCCTTTTATCTGGGCAGAAAATAAATCAATTTTCCTTCACGATGCAATTGTTCTATACAGAAGCAATTTCTGGAAAGGGGTGAAATAATTCAAATAAAATACAGTGCTAAGATGTCTGTGTTCCTCTTCATTGTGAGATTAATGCCATACAACCTTTCCCTAAAAATGACTGTTTGCAAATGATATATATTAATTGCTATCCTGAAACAATTCTGCTTTATTCTTCCCTGCATTGTGAAAGGATATTGTTGATGATTTATCTAGAGATAACATGTACACAAAATTTATTTTTTCACAAATAGATTAGGTGTTTTTCTGTGTTCTTTTGTGTGTATGAGTGTGGTATAATGAAGCCATTTTGGAGGCAAATCTCTCTCATTTCTTCCCATTGCAAGCGTAATGATTGTGGAGGAAATAATTTAATAGTCCTCTGAATCTACTTTTTCTAAATCAATTAATTCTTAATTCTAATTGCAGTTCTTCTGAGTCATTAACACTTTTCTTCATTAAACATTTCAAACCATTCACAGTGGAACTGCTGTTATATTCACAGAGGAAAGCATGAATTAGTGCTTTCCATTCTCTTTTGTCTTTACATTCTAGTTATAATGTATATTGCATGGATTAATACAGTTAGGCAATCTTCAGCACTAGATTCAATGGTCTTAGAGCTCTCTACCCTTTAGAGAGATGGCGATGTGTATTGCTTCATTTACTTCCAAATGTGATAAGCCATCTATACTGTGCTGAGTATCCTTCTCCTTCTGCTGATGGGAGTCATGAATATATAACCCAAAAGACCTGCTCTGATATTATCTATAACACATTGAATCTTGTTTATTTATATTGCAGTTTTTGTTACTATACTCATAAACACATGCACACACACACACACACAAGCCTAGCCTCATTAAAAAAATCTTACAACACCATATCTTACAACACCATATTACTCAAGTACTTATATCCCTTTGAAAAGTACATCTTATTGGAAACAGTATAAATTAGTGAAAATTTATGATAATTATTCCATGGGTAAAGGGTGGTGAATAATTGTTACAAATTATCACTAATTTATACTACTGTTTCCATACAATAATAGGATATTGTCCTGTAAGATTTCTTGGCAATGTCCCTGTATGTGTTTGTGTGTGTGTTTATGAGTGCATTAACAGGAACCACAATAAAAATAATATTATATGTATTAAAGGTGCCATCAGAGCAGATCTTCAGGGCTATATATTCATGTCTCCCATCAGCAGAAGGAGAAGGTGATAATTATTCCAGGAGAAAGGGGTGGGGCTCACCATGGCATTACCTTTCCATGGTGGTGGGATTGCATGCTTCTGTAAATACAACAGGTATTGTTGCACAGCTGCCCTGTTGGAAAGCAACAGGCACCAGCACTGTTGGCAGGTCTCACATCTCAGGCAGGCTTTTAGAGGGGAACCAGACAGCTACCAGGCAAGAACAGTAGTGGAGGGTGACAGCAGAGAAAATGGACCCAGCTTTGCCTCACCCTGGAGCAGAGTAAATGGACCTTGTCCTTCCCCTTTCCTCACTCCCTCCCCATTCTGGGTGCCAAAATACTTGCCACACCAACCTTTTTGCAGAAACTGCTCAGCTTACATGGAAGAACTATACAAAAGAGATGAAAGGATGTCAGATTTGTTCAAGGAAGAACCAGCCGAAGATGAATATACAAGTTTAGAAAGTAAAGTGAAAGCTGCACTCAGAAGACTTGGAAGAAATAAATCACTGGGAATAGATGGCATACCAAACTGCTTCAAGCTATAGAGATGTAGGGCTGATACAGACAGTCCGAAAGGGGCGGCACAGAGCTGCCCCTGAGAGTGGCAGATTAAGGCCACAGAAACCACATGCCATAGCCCCAATCCTCCTTTTTGCCACCCCCAAAAGACTGGTAAAATGTCATTCCTTTTTGGGGCAGCAAAAGGCCGCCCTTTCAGCCACTGCCATGGCTTTTTTGCACCTTTTTGGTGCGGCATGTGCACATGCTACACCAAGAGGGCGTCCTGACACTGCTCGTCATGTGCCATGCAGATAGGCATGTGGTGTCAGGATGGCATCGGGTTGGAGTCAGGCCAGCCAGCGTGCAGTTAACCCACCCCAGCTCCACCCCCAGGCTGGCCCTTTGTGCCAGTCTACAAAGCCCCATAATCTACTTTAATTCTAACTAAAAATCTTTCAACAAATGAAAAAGAAAAGAATGGCTCTCAGATTGGAAACACTCAATATACATCCTGATCTCCCAAGAAAGGGGATACCAGGGATTGTAGTAACCACAGGATTTCATTAATCTCCATGCAATCAAAGTGATGCTTAAAATTCTACAAGACTTTTATTTTTATATATGGAGCAAGAAAATGCCAGATATCCAAGTTGTTTTCAGGAAAGAAAAGGCAATGTGGTTCATATTACAAGCATAGTATCATTATTGGATAATGAAGTGCAACAAAGAATTTCAGAAGAAAACCAACCTGTGCTTTATAGTTTATAGCAATGCCTTTGATTATGCAGATCATGAAAAACCATGCTTTAAAGAAATGGGTGTGCTATAACATTTGATTGTCCTAGTATGTAACTTTTACTCAGGACAAAAGGCTAGCATCAGAACACAATATACAGGAAAAAAAATGGCAAGAAGTCAGAAATGATTACATTTTATTACCCTGGCTGTTTAATTTGTATGCTGAACATATCATACATAAATCAGGATTACACATGAAGGAAAGAGGCATGAAAATTGAAGGGAGGAATGTCAACAATTTAAGATATGCAGATGAAACCATACTACTAACAGAAAATAGCAATGACTTGGACAAATTACTGAAGAAAGTCAAGGAGGAAAGTGCAAATTCAAGTTGACAGTTAACATTAAAAAACAGAAATAATGATTATAGATGGTTTACATCACTTTAAAGTAGGCAATGAAGACATTGAAATAGTTCAAGATTTCTTACACCTTTGCTCAGTCATTAATCAGAATGGAGACTGCAGTCAAGAAATCAGAATAAGACTGAGGACCTGTATCCCTGTGTTTTGGGGTATTGTGGAATGTGGAATATTTTAATTATTTAATTACTATGATTTTATTCTGTGTTAATTGTTAATGGATTTTAATCATGTTATTTGTTTAATAATGTTTTAAAGGGGGGGGGGGGAATTCTGTTTTTTATTGTAAATTGTTTTATGTTGTAAACCGCCCTGATTGGGCAACCATTGGGCGGTATATAAATTATTATTATTATTATTATTATTATTATTATTATTATTATTATTATTATTCCTAACCTCAGGTCAATAGCCCTGGATCAGGATTGGCCAGTTTTGATGCTGATCTAGTGGTCCGAGATCAACCCTGGCTCAAGAGGACCTTAACGCAGGGCAAAAAAGACCATCTGTTTGTGGTGGAATTTCTTGAAAACTCCATGGTGACAGCTGGCACACCACATGGCCCCAGGCACTTCTTACCTGCTTCCATCACTGTGTCTTTCATGAAGGCCTCCATTGTGTCCTGTGATGTTCTCTGGGGATACCTGGCCACATGGGAGAAGCCAGGAACCCCATTTCAGCTTTTATGGGCTGCAACAGGGGCCTTCAGATAATATGCAACTATTGTGGCAAGTTAGGGGTGCATGGCAGCAATGGCTCCATGATACAGCATTGGGTGGCCATCTATACACCCACCTGTTGCCACACCAGCCTGGTGACTAACCCAAGTCAGAACCAGGGCTTGGCCCTTGGTGTCCTGCTTGTCTGCTCAGGCCCCCAAACTTGGCAGGGCAGGTATGAAGAAGGAACTAGATAAGATCCTGAAGTGTCAAGATATATAATTCAATACTTCAGTAGAGGGGTGGGATAGAAATTATTATTATTATTATTATTGTTATTATTATTATTATTATAGTTGGAATTGTCCATGCAATCAGATTTCGAGTTTCTATATATGGTTGTGAAAGATTAACAGCGAAGAAAGTTGATATGAAGAAGATCAACTCATTTTAAATATAGTGGACGAGGAGAGTTCTCTGGGTACTGTGGACTGCTAATAAGACCAAAACAAACAAACAAACAAACAAACACAAGCCTGAACACTCCCTAGAAGACAAGATTGCTAAACCGAGACTGCCATACTTTGGACATGTAATGAGAAGACATGACACACTAAAAAAGACAATAATACTTAGTAAAGTAGATGATAGTAAGAAAAGAGCACAGCTGTATTACTGATGTATGGACACAATCAAAGAAGTGAGGTCCCTGAGTCTGCAAGACCTGAACAGGACTATTGATGATAGGGTGACTTGGAGTTCTCTTATTTATAAATCAGAATCTACAACAAACAACAAGTGGGATAGAATGAAGAAAATAAGCTCTTTGCATCATGTTGTTGTTTGCCTTCAAGTAATTTCTTACTGAAACTCTAAAGCATGGGGCTTTTTTGGCAAGATTTGTTCAGAAAGGGTTGGACTTTTATCTGTGGCTGAGAGTGTGTGACTTACTCAAGATGACTCAGTGGGTTTCCATGGCTGAATATGAACTCTGTCAGAATCATAGTCCAATGCCCCAACCACTACACCATTCTGGGTCATTTCTTTGTATCTTGCCTGCTCTTTTCCCCCATAACATTCTTTTTTTTTAAATAAATTTTATTGGATCTTAAAAAACATACAAATCATAACATAATCTTTTTACATAACCTACACAACACAAACTACACAAAAAATATAACAATCATACATAACATCAACCATCACAATCAGAACCCTCCTTACAACTAAACATACAATGACATATATATACTTCCCACCACCGTCATAACAAAAACGAACAGATCACACTCTTACTTGAGACTTCCTGAACCCACACCAAGCCCTCTTTACTCAGTATTCATCCCTTCCCTTATTGTCCAGGTTAGGTATTGGATACTAATTTAAACTTTCCATTAAACATACAATAAACATATACTTTTAATCCTCCAAAATTATTAAACATATTTTCATACCGATTCTTCAGTCCTTCTAAGCGATCTCTTGTCTTATCCTATCCTCTTTGTCTTTTCAGGTTACCTTCTTATTTTCCTTATCACCCTTATCCTTCCTATTATAAATATAATCAAATAATGGTTCCCATATTTTTCCATGTTTTTCCCAGTCGTATCCTCTAATAATGCTCGTAAACTTATCGAGCTGAATCAGATCTATCAGTTTATGAAGCCATTCTTCCGTTGAAGGGAGATCTCTAGACTTCCATTTGGAGGCATAAATGATTCTTGCACTAGTAGTAATATAAAAGAGAAGCTTTCCATATTTACGTTCAATTTCTTCATTCTTACACATGCTTAAAAGATATAGCTCTGGTTCCATTTTTAGCTGACACTTCAAAACTTCTTTCACTATTTTGTGGACATTGCAATAATATTTTCTCGCTTTTTTACAATTCCACCATATATGATAGAAGGTCCCCACCTCTGTACCACATTTCCAACATTTATTTGATAAACCTTTATATATTCTGGCTAACCTAGCCGGTGTTAAGTACCACCTATATTGCATTTTATATAGGTTCTCCTTTAAATCACTGCATACTGAGTATTTTAATGTTTTCATCCAAAGTTTTTCCCACCGTTCAAGTTCTGTATTATGTTTTATATCTTGTGACCACTTCACCATTTGCTCCGTCACCACTTTCTCTTCCATGTCTATTTCCAATAGACATCTATAGAAGAGGGCTATTTTATGGGGATTATCAGAAAATAGTTTTTCTTCAAATTTAGTTTTTTCTTTTCTCAATCCAACTGTTCACATATCCATTAAGAATGTTTCTCTCAATTGTCTATGCAATAACCATCCAATAGTGTATCCCTCATCCAATAACTGATCCCGTTTTTTAAATTCAAGATTTTTAGTCTCCTGCGAACTTATGACTAAATCGCTATATTTAACCCAATCATCTTGAGCTATAGTTTCTCTAAAGTGGAATGCCTCATGTATAGAGGTCCACAGTGGTAATTTAGGGCTAATTCTATTTTTATATCTAAACCAAACTTTTAGGAGAGACCTTCTCACAAAATGGTTATTGAAGTCTTTATGCACCTTTAATTTTTCATAAAAAAGATATGCATGCCACCCAAATCTCAGGTCGACACCTTCCAAACTAAGCATCTTCTTATCCCTTAGTAACAACCAATCTATGAGCCATTCCAGACAATTAGCGTCATGATATAACTGTAAATTCTGCAACACAAGGCCTCCTCTTTCTATCATATCCTGCATTGACTTGAACCTTACCCTCGGTCTTCTTCCACTCCACAAAAATTTTGAAATCTCCTTGTTTCATGTTTTAAAAGGTTTAGAATGAGAGATAATTGGAATACTTTGAAACATAAACATAAACTTTGGTAGGACTTTCATCTTAATTGCAGCGATTTTACCTAACCATGAGAGGTTTAATTTGTTCCACATCTTTAGATCTTTAACTGTCTCTTTTGCTAACCTTTCATAATTATTCTTGTATAAGTCTATATTTTTTGTTGTTAATGTTATGCCAAGATATTTTACTTTTTTAACAATTTGATATCCAGAGGTCTCTACTATATACTGCTTTTCCGTGTTGGATAGATTCATCACTAAAACTACTGTTTTTTCTTTGTTTATTTTTAAGCCTGAAACTTGACTAAACTCCTCTAAAGTATTTAATAAATGATTTAATCCATTTTCCGGGTCCGATAATATCACCAACAAATCGTCTGCGTAAGCTTTTAACTTAAATTCAAATCCTTTACTTTTAATTCCCTTAATTTCTTTATGTTCTCTTATGTTGTTGTTGAGCACTTCCATAACTATTAGAAACAAAAGAGGAGAGAGAGGATAGCCTTGCCTTGTCCCGTTCTCGATCTCCACCTTCTTTGTTTTATCTCCGTTCACTAAGATCCAAGCTTCTTGTCTAGAGTAAATCGCTTCTATCCATTTCTATCCCCATAGCATTCAATGGGCATGGCAGATGGAATTCTGCTCTCCTCTGTAAACAAGGAGGGTGCATGCCATCTAATGCAAAAGTCAGTTGCATGTGCTGCTAGTTTATCTGTGCTCAGAGGTGTGTGCATGCTGGGAGGGGGGGGGAGGAGGTAGTGTCCTTTTGTCTGCAGAATCTATAAAAACTGGAGCAATTGTGTGCAGAAGCCTTAATGTTATAATGCTCAAAGGGCATGGTCTGCAACAGACTCCTGGGTTTAATAGGACAATTTTCTTTTAAAGAGTTGAATTAATATCTTTCTATTCTGTAGATAAAATGTAACACCTGGATAGCACACAATTTTAATTCAAAGACAACCTCAGTGGAAATAAGAACTGATCTGAAAATCTGTTGAGGGAAAGATTGTCTTGATGATATTGTGAAAATGAAAGGAACAGATTTTATGTCCAGATAGCTTCAACTGAGACACAGTTTGTTCATTATAGATTTGAAGTAAAGCATCTGAGATTAAAAAGTGGGAAGGGAAAAGAAAGAAAGAAAGAAAGAAAGAAAGAAAGGAGGGAAGAAGGTTTCATATAATGTTTTTATCAGTCTGATCCACCTCTCTCCCCCTCTCTCTCTCTTAATTTTAATCATTAGCCTGAACCCCATTTGTTAGTTCCAAATGGAGTAGATTGATTGAATCAATAACAGAATGTTGAGTCAACAGATGATGATCATGATGATAATGATGATAATCATGGTCATAAATCTATAAGGTTGGCCACCAAATTGAAAATCATAAAAAAGTTAAGTCTAATGAAAGAAAGAAAGAAAGAAAGAAAATCACCCCTGGATGTACTTGGAAAGTAGTTTTCAAGTGATTTCTAAATGGTTCAAAATGGGCTTTTTTCATTTATGCAAGTTTTACCCACTTGGTTGTTTCATTTCACATGTACATATTGTTACTTTTGAATGAAAAGCTTATGAAACATGTTGAAACATGTTGACTTGCTCCTCTGTTTTTGTGGTGCAGGAAATATTCTTGCCATGTTATTACTGCCCAGTAGTGTACCAAGGATTTGTGTCACCCAGTGTCACCCAAGGATTGGAGCAAGGGGGCAGATTGCCTTGACTACTAGAGTTCCATTTGGGCTCCAGCATGGCTGCAACTATGCTAAAACCCAAATGGAAGGTATTGCCCTCCCCCAGCAGCCACTGCCACTAGATGGGTGGTATCAGTTACCCAGAGGTCTGTTTGGGCTCTGGTGTAATTGCAGCCATCCCAAAGCCCAAATGGAAGGGACTGCTATGGCTGCTGGGCAAGCAAGAAAGGGACATGATGCCATGTCTTGCTTGCTCAGCAGCTGTGCCAGGTGTACCACCCACTGTCTTGCCTCTGAGGTGTCACCTGGTGTCATTCACATGCCCCAAGTGACACTACTGTTTCTGCCTCTGGTACCAACTTTTCTATTAAAGAAGTAATGCCCAGGATGCATTTCCTTTATTAACTGAGGTAGATATGTAATTTAAATGTAAAATTACATTAAATCAAAATCAGTATCCCCTTTCCAAAGTGTACAGTGTAAACAGTAGCACAGTTACACTTTTTCACTAACTTTCCTATCTCTGTTTTTGTAGTCCATCAATAAAAATAATAATAATGAATGATTCTATGCTCATCTATCCATAGGTCAAAGAGGAGATCAAGTATTAGAGCTTACTTGCCACATCAATAGGATGCATGTGTGGCGGCCCTTAAAATCAGTTGATAAGTATATCTAAGGAGTCATGTAGTACAGCATTGTCTCTGACTGGAGGCAGCTCTGTTTTCCATTAGACTGCTTGATACAGAGATGAGAAAAATGTGAGCCTCCAGTTGTTGTCAGACTGTTCTTTCCATCAGCCCTAGGAAATGTAGCAGCTGATGAGGAATAATGGGAGTTGCAGCTGAATAACATCCAGAGGGCCACATTTTCCGTATCCCTGTTTTAATTATTAATGTTTAATTATTTAATTATTAATGTTTAATTGGTGATGCTGAGTATTGAATCTGCATCTTATACCTAGATGTGTGCAGTTGCTATACTATGGAACATTCACAAACATGCAATATTGAGTACATGTTATACAATCATATTTTTTGTCACCTCCCCACAGTTTTGTAGCTATATTTGCCCTTTTAAGGAAAGATATAATCCAGGGTAACCTTTTCAGCTGTTCAATTTATCTGTAATGCATGATTTTATATAGCAATTGGCAAGCTAAAAGCACAGTATGTGTCAAGGGGATTCTTTGGTAATGACTTTCAGGACTCCCACTCTTCTCTTCTATTCTAATCCACTGTGCTGCCCATAAGAGCCATGTGGTTAGAAAGAATTAAGTTGACACTGTAAGTTATTTTCCTAATGAGAGGAACCTGAAGGTTCAATTCCCTGTGTTGTTATAATGAGCAATATTGTTGGCACTATTAAGTATTTGTTGTTGCTGTTGATATTTTGTTTTCTACATTGCATACACAGAGAACATTTTGTGCCACTCTTTATTTTGGCTGATTTCTCTATTTTACTTAATATTAAAACCTATGGGAATCCATGGAGTTTCAAGAATAAATGAGTACATCAGAGTTTAGAACACAGCATTTTAGGTTAGGATAAATCCCAAGGCTGACTTACAGAGAGTGATCCTTGATGTACAAATTGGAACAGCACATCCAATTAAGACCTTTACAGTAATTCATCATATTGCAGAAATAAGGTTCCACCCTCTCACTTGTTGTGCCAATATTTAATTATTGGGACAGAAAACAGAAACAATCACAGCATATGCTGCATTCATGTGAAGACAAAGTCCTCAAAACATTTGTGATTTTTGTAATTTCCTATATCTTCTGCAGTACCTGCCCACTTCTCACACACTTGCAGAACATTTTCAGACCATTTAAAGCAAATCTGGGGAGTCTGTGGTCTGCAAAGGGAAGAGAAATTGAAAGTTATTCTCTTATTCCATTCACAGAGGTATCATTTGGATCAATGAGCAGAAAGATGCTAACAGATACTTCTAGGAAGCCAACAAATCTAGAGTTTTGTATAGAACTTTTAATATATTTTAAATTTTAATGCATACTATTTTTAGCTTTCCAAATTGTTTAGTGTATTTTAAAAAATTGTATCTACATTTTAATGTAACTTGTATTGTTGTAAATTTTAAGAGATAGCTATATTAGTCTGTAGAATCAGTATGTAGAGAGAACTTGTAGCACCTTTGAGACAAAGGGCCTCGGCAGACGGCTTATTGAGCCGTCTCCGAGGCAAGGAAGAGGAGGGGCAGCCGCACACGCAGCACCCCTTCCTCTTCCCGAGGTCGTCCTCAGAGCCGCCGGCCCTCCACACGTCCGGCGCTCCAGGGACAACCTCCCGCCGCAGCGACCGCACGCACTGCGGCGGAAAAGTCAGTGAAAGTGCGCCCGACGCTTTTAGGGTGCACTTTCACTGACTTCTGAAAGGAGCGCTATTTTTGCGCTCCTTTCAGAGGCGCCGATGGTGCGCCGCGGTGCGACTGCTCCAGTCCCGCGGCGCACCGTCGCAGGGCGTCTTGGACGCCCTCGTCTGCTTCCCCCCAAACTGAAAGAAAGAAATTGGCAGCATGAGCTTTCGTAGACTTCAGTCTACTTCCTCAGAAGCATTTGGTGGAGTGGAGGCCAGGCACAAACACATATATATATATGTGAGGATGTCAATTCAAATTACAAATCCTTTGTGTATGGAAATGAAGTGGCAGGTTCAGTCTTAACTATGGCCATTAGTAATTTTGTTATCCACCTTCAGTCCCTATATCAGGAGAAAGGTGGGGTATGAATAAATCAGCACCACCACCATCATAATGGATACCACCTGTAGGAGATTGCTTGATATGGGTAAACCCTGGTATTGTCAGTAATTTATAATATTTTGGAAGATGAGTGTGAAGTGTCGCAAGGCCTTTAATTTTATGAAAACATTTACAGGATCAATGAGCAGATTTTATTCCAATAACTGAATTTTTTGGCCGGCTTAATTTCTTGCAAGTAAGAGTTGTCAGTGGCATAGCCAGGTGTAAAAATTATACTTGGATAAATATTCTAATGTCCATTTGCATATGAAGCTATTCAGCACCTCTGTCTACAGTGACCCTCTGCTCTCTTTTACTTACTGATTTGCTGCTGAGGTACCACCAGCAGCAGCCTGCTACCAGTTAGTGGTCAGGGAAGATGTTGGGGGCAAGCAGGCAAGTTCTGGCTATATTTCAGCACCTACATGCAGGAAGAAACAGTCCTCTACAGTTCATGAGAATAACATCATCTTTTTGTGGCCACAGTCTGATCAGCTCCTCCCCCAATAAGTGAAGAGAGTGGGGTATACAGAGAGAATGAGGAAATGCCTAGAAGCACTCCATTAGCACAATCAAAGAACTTGTCTATAGGGGGTTGCAGACTGCCAGAAATAGTGCAAATTGAGTCTACTTTAAGGGTTAGGGTTAGGGTTAGGGTTAGGGTTAGGGTTAGGGAATCATGGGAAATGTATTTTATTGTGGCACCAGAGCTCTTTGACAGAGAAGGCTCAATGTCTCAGGAAAAAAAAATTCCCATGATTCCCTGGCACTAACCCTAACCCTAAAAGTGGACTCAATTTGCACTATTTCTGGCAGTCTGCAACCCCCCTAAATGTTTATTAAAGTGCCAAATTATCTTAATGGTGCAAATTAGGTGCTTACAACTACCAGAAAATATAGAAGCTATGTAATGCAGGCATACCTCAAAAAAGACAGAGATGCTATTACCGTGTTTCCCCAAAAATAAGACATTGTCTTATATTTATTTTTCCTCAAGAAGACACAGTATGGCTTATTTTCAGGGGATGTCTTATTTTTCCTGACTCCCCTGAGGCTGCACGCCCATTCGCAGGGCACACAGCTTCAGGGTGCCCTCTTGACACAGCGTGCATACACACTGTGCCAAAAGGGCATAAAAGAGCCACCACAGCAGCTCAAAGGGCAGCTTTTTGCCACTCCTAAAAAGGAGCGGCCCTTTGAGCTGCTCTTTTGGGGGCAGCAAAAGGAGAATCAGGGCCACAACCTTTTGAGCCGCTATGGTGGCTCTTTTCTGGGCCGCTTCCAGGGGCAGCCCAGAAAAAGCCACCACTATGGCTCAAAGGCTGGCTTTTTGCAGATTGGGGGTGGCAAAAAGGAGGATCCACCACTCCCAGGGGCAGCCCGGAAAAGAGCTGCAGCTGTGGCTCAAAGGCCAGCTTTTTGCCACCCCCCAAAGGAGCTTTTGAGCCATTCTTTCGAGGGTGGCAAAAAGGAGGATCAGGGCCATGATCCTTTGAGCCATGGCAGCGGCTCTTTTCTGGGCTTCCCCTAGGAGCAGTGGATCTTTGTTATGTTATCTGCTGTGCCCAGGGGCAGCCCAGAAAAGAGCTGCAGCTGTGGCTCAAAGGTCATCTTTTTACCACCCCCAGAAGGAATGGTCCTTTCAGCTTCTCTATCGGGGGTGGCAAAAAGGAGGCTCGGGGCTGCAATGTGTGGTTGCTGTGGCCCCAATCTGCCTCTCCCAGGCGCAGTCCAAAAAAGCTGCCCCGTCTGCATCAGCCCTATGTCTTATTTTTGGGGTATGACTTATATTGTGTGAATGCTTAGAAATCTTGTCTTATTTTATGGGTATGTCTTATTTTCGGGGAAACACGGTAAGTCTTCTTGATTTCAACTGGAGAAAGTTCACAAAATGAGATCAGTGGGGTTCATAGGAACTAGATTTTGATTCATTGTACAATATGATCCATTCCATACACTACTACCACCACCACCACCCCTGGTCAGGAAAAAGTCGTATGCAGAGTAGAAAATGTCTGAGATGCAGCAATGGAGTACAAAGGTTAAAAGGTAACTAAAGGTCAACAGGTGCCATGATGATTGTGCAAAACAGGGGTGCTGAATAACAAGAAGATGATGAAACCTCAGCAGGAAGCAGAATCATAATGCTTCAATAATGCACAGTCATGGTACACATGTCACAGGAAACTGCGTGACATACCATTTGGGGAGTGAACTAAACTCTTAGGCAGAGAGTGTGTATACAAGGGAGGTTCTGCCACTGTACATGGTTGGGTTATTGTTGTTGGATGGTGGTCAAGCATTTTGTCAGATAGCGTAAGATATTATAAATATTGCAACTAAGATTAAAGCCTCTCCAAGAGGACTCAGCTGTCATGTGAGAATCTTTGGTGGAAGGAGGATGGACTTTGGGTTCCACATGTGCCAACACCACACACATATAGCAAAAAATGTGGGACCTTAAGTCCCGTTGTTTTTAATGGCTGTGCATTCACACATGCACCATCGTGGGCACATGAGCCCATTTAAAAATCCGGGGCTTGCTGTCCACAGAAGCTCAGAATGTGGATGGCAAGCCTGCACTTGGTGCAGGAGCACTGTACCTGCCTTTTTACAAACATCTCCTCCCCACTTCCCCCCAATCCCTTGTCCAAGCTTCCTTGCTTAATTGGTAAATGTCAATGTTTACCATTAAAGGCTGGAAAAATATCAAAATTAAGCATCAGCATTCAGCTGAACTTTTCCCTTTTTGAAAGACAGCTGACATTTAATAATTGCAAACTAAACTACAGAACTAGAGAAATATAGAATATTTGCAAATTTTCTTAATGAGAAAGGCTAGCTCAGCCCATGGAGACATCCACTGAAAGTGAGAGGGTTTAATTCTGTGAAATTTTTCACCCTTGTCTTAGAGTAGAAAATGTTGTGCTTTAAAAAAAAAAAGTCAAAAGCACCAGTAGTAAAGTGGGATTCAGTGGCTTAGTGGTTAAGATGCCAATTCTGATGATCGGAAGATCAGAAGGTTGGCAGTTTGAGGCCCAAGTGCTGCGTGAGTTCCTGCTTTTGTCAACCTAATACAATCGTTCCTCCTGATTTGTTGACTTCCCATTTGTGGTTTTGAATTTCCACAGAGGGGAAGCCATCAGAGACAAAATGGTGTGCACATGCGAGTGCACTGCCATTATTTTCAAGGGAGTTCAAATATTTGTGGTTTTCCATTTTTGCGGGGTGGTGGTGTTCCAGAATGGATCCCCCACACATGGGGAGGAGTAACTGTAGTTTGAAAACACACAGATGCAAGTAGATAAATAGGCACCACTTTGGTGGGAAAGCAACAGAATTTGGTCATGCTGGCCACATGACCACCAGAGCAGTCCTCAGACAATGCTGGCTCTTCAGCTTAGTAATGGAAATGAGCATTGCCCCTACAGTCAGTTATGAATAGACATTCATGTCAAGGGACTGCCTTTACCCTTTATCAGTAGTAAAACCCATTTATGTCTTAAGTGAAAACAATTGTATTCTATAAAGGAAAATGTTTTTGCACAAAAAATCTTAATGAAAATTTTGCCCCAATCCCCCAAAATACAAAATAAGGGAAAATATTCAAAAGGAATAGAATTGTTCATAGCTTTTTTTTTTTTAGATGAGGTTTCTTGTGTACCAAAATGAATTTTTTATATAGCTAACATAACAAAGAACTTCAACTCTGATTGTGATAAGTTTTTTCTACTTCTTTTGGGAATCATACCTTTCAAAAGTCTTGTTTTTCCTCTTCAGATGGCATCTCTCCTCTTAATGACTGTGTTAGCGCTGTAATGGATTGGATGAGGAAAAACAGATTGAAATTGAATCCAGACAAAACAAAGGTACTTACAGTCACAGGCCTGAAACAAAATTTGGGAATATAGTCTCCCGTCCTGGATGGAGTCACACTCTCCTCTAAGGACTGTGTTCGCAGTTTGGGGGTACTCCTTGACTCGTTGTTTCACATGACTGGTCAGGTGAGTGCGACGGTCAGGAGTGCCTGTCATCAGCTTTGGCTGATATGCGAACTGCACCCTTATCTGGACATGAGGGATCTGGAAACTGTGGTACATGCTCTGGTAAACTCACATCTGGATTACTGCAATGCACTCTACATGGGGCTACCCTTGTGCCTAACCCAGAAACTACAACAGGTGCAAAATATGGCAGCCAGATTAATTACAGGAACATCTAGGAGGGAGCACATAACACCAGTGCTTAAATCCCTCCACTGGCTGCCGATTAGTTTCCGGGCACAGTACAAGGTGTTGGTTTTGACCTTTAAAGCCCTACATGGCTTGAGTCCATCTTATCTTAGGGACCGCCTCTCCCCATATGTTCCCCCCCATGCCCTACAGTCCTGTGGGAGGAATCTGTTAAAGCCAATAAAAACTAGGCTGTCCCAGACCTCCCAGAGGGCCTTTTCTGCGACCACTCCCAGACTATGGAAGGGCCTGCCGAACGAGATCCGTCTTATTACCACCCTTGCTGCTTTTAAAAAAGCAGTAAAAACGGATCTCTTCTGGCAGGCCTTCCCAGAATAACCTTTCAGCTCAGGGGAGATGGCTTTCCTTTGTTCCCCCTGCTGATGCCTGCTCTGCTGTCCATTGCTGCCTGCTCTATTGTTGTTTTGTTGCTTTTATTGTTTTGATTGTATTATTGTATTTTAACTCTTCAATAGTTTAATCTTGTTTTAATGGGATGGGAGGGTTAGATTGCGGGATGAGGGAATGTTTTTAACTTTGTATGTTTTAATATGCTGTAACCCGCCCTAATTGCCGAGCAGAGGGGCGGGCTATAAATTAAAAAATTATTATTATTATTATTATTATTATTTAAATGGACTCATCATACTGAGTGTGGGACCTCAACTCTCTTCAGCACAAACCACCATGGTCATACTCAAGGACAATGGGATTTGTAGTCTAACCTTCTGGAAGACATAAGGATCAAACTTTTCTATAACTCTTTGGTTTCTATGGTCTCCTACCAGAAAGAAAGAGCCACATAAAATGTAATAAGGGGACTTAGAATCAGGAATAATAAAAGAAATATCTTTCCAAAAGCAGTCAGATGGAAACCAATATTAACTGACCTTTTTCCAGGGAAATTTACTTTGAAATGATTGTCAAGAGTTTTTTATCGGATTATGACTGACAATTGTTAAAGTAGGCTCATGAGGCAAAAAGTTAAGAGTGCTGTACTCTTAATAATATCCCAAAATTATTGAAAATATTACTAAGAGACTTAGAGAATTCTCTTATATCTTCTTTATGACTGAAGAAAATCCTAGACAAGAGATATTAGCACATTTTCCTCCAGAATTGTAATTTCCCCATGCTTACAGATGTACAAAAACAATCTCTGTGTTCCTATTCTCCAATCCACTCCCAACTTAACCTTAAGCAAACCATCTTACTAATATTGTGTGTTTGAAGCTTGTATTTCAGATATTTCTGAATATGTCTTTGACAAATGTCAATACTATAAAACTTTCAACTGTACTACACAGTTTAATGATAGAGATAAAAACAGAAATTATTTTGCACTGCTGTGGATAGTGGATCATATCAATTTGATTGTGCAATCCTGCTGCTTAGAGGATTCTCGGAACTATAGTCCAAAAAATAACTTACACAAAGGTCTGCCTCTTTGTATTCCAACCTGGCAAGAACCACACTATCAACCACACACATGTGGTCATTTCATTCAGACATAGGGGGGTTGCAGACTGCCAGAAATAGTGCAAATTGAGTCCACTTTTAGGGTTAGGGTTAGTGCTAGGGAATCATGGGAATTGTTTTTTTTTTTTCTGGGACATTGAGCCTTCTCTGTCAGAGAGCTCTGGTGCCACAATAAAATACAGTTCCCATGGTTCCCTAACTCTAACCCTAACCCTAAAAGTGGACTCAATTTGCACTATTTCTGGCAGTCTGCAACCCCCCATAGTCCCTGTCAAAACTTTCCTTGTGGCTGCAGGTACATCTAGCAAAATTGGTGTAAGGACTTCACATTCTTGGGGAGCTTTACCATCTTGGCAGAATTTATAAATGACACCTGCTTCCAAACAGCACTGAACAGCCACATTTATCTATCATCTAAATTTCCCAAAATACCCTAGGGCAATCATACTTCAGGAGCATTGTGGAAACTAATAGTAACTAGATCACACTGCTAACTACTAGTGATGAAAAGTATATTCAAAAATATTTGAAAATGGATGAATGACAGGAGATCCTGGCAAGAATTGTATACAGGTGAGAATCTTTACAGTTCAAGGCTCATTCTGCACAGAAAAATGCATATGGGATTTTTTTCCCCACATAGAAACCAAGTATCCTGTACCCAAAACAGCATTTTCTATCAGAAATGTTATTTTCTGTGAAAAAAAATCCTATATTACTGCACAGAAAAAAACATATCCTTCACAGAAAACAAAAGAACATATTCCACATGCAAAACAAGAAAATGTGTTCTCCATGCAGAAAATCTGCTTTTTGCACTGAAAATACAATTTTCTGCCAAAAAGAGGGGTGGTGGTGGTGGTGGTGGTGGTGGTGATGATGATGATGATGATTACACAGATTAAATCCTGAATGGTGAATAGATTTTGAAAACTGCATAGTCCTTGACAACTCCCTTCCAACAAGGGGAAAAAGTGGTAAAATTATATGTTCTTGGATGGGAGAATGACCTTTACAGAGATGTATATCTTTGCCAACCATGATTTGCCATGATTCCTCCTCAAATCCTCACACTGGTCCTAAGGTACAGCTGTCACCCTGACTCCCACAGCATCCAGTTTCTTTAATTTTCTCTATAAGCCTACTTTTCTATGGTCTTAGACCCTAAAACTGGGTATAGTGAACAGGTAGTAGTTATGGGTATGATTAGTTTAAAAAGAGAGAGAGAGGGAGAGAGATGATTTTCTTAAATATAAGATAAGATGTTACATGGCTTTATCTTATGTTACATGGTTTTACATTATGTATGTATTATGTCACTCTTTACTATCCAGCACATGAAAACTTGATGTTGTACTTTCTTTTACTGCTGTTGTTGTGTGCCTTCAAGTCATTTCTGATTTCAGAGTCTGGGTGGAAAAAATTGTACTAGATAGTAAAATTTTAATTTGATTAATAACATTATATCTTTACTACATAGCACAATTTATTTTCGCACAGATTCTCTCACTCCCTTTCAGAAATCACAACCTCTCTCTGTTTCTCTTCCAAGGCTTAATTCTTAAACTCCCATCTTCAATCTTATCACATTACTCCAACATCACTTCCCACTCCCAGTTTCTTCAACCAATCACCACCAATGTGCAAATACCTTTCACCCAACTTTCTACGCCCATCATTCAATCTCCACACACCAATGATATTTACTATATAATACCATAATGCTAGTATACCGACTAGATTACAATGCATGTAACATCACAGTAGCCTCTAATAGAGGGATCTCTGCCAGAAACTGAAAATTCTGAAATTTGAAGTTTACTATGTATGTATGTATTATTTATTTATATGAAGATGAACCCCAAATTCTAAAAAGTGAGGTGGTAGGTGCAATAAGAGAAATGGCAAAAAACAAATCAGCAGGAACAGATGATATTCCAATTGAACTGCTGCAATCCACATTGACAGAGTCAACTCTAGTGCTAACCAACATATGTCAACAGATATGGAAAACAAAATGATATCCAACAGATTGGAAGCGATCAATATGCATACCAATCCACAAAGAAAGAGACACAAAGGACTGCAGCAGCTATAGGACCATAGCACAAATCTCCCATGAAAGCAAAATTATGCTCAAAACTCTGCAATATGGACTCCAACCAAACATAGAGAGAGAAATCTCAGAGGTCCAAGCAGGGTTCAAGAAAGGAAGAGGCACTAGGGGCCACACTGCAAACATATGATGGCTAATGAAGTGCACCAGGGAATTCCAAAAGAAAATCTATCGTAAGGCCTTTGACTGCATAGATCATGAAAGGCTATGCCATTAAAGACATGGAAGTGCCAAAACATCTGATAGTCCTGATGAGGAATCTGTACTCAGGAAAAGAGGCTGCTGTCAGAACAGAATACAGAGAAACAGAATGGTTCCCAATTGGCAAAGGGGTCAGACAAGGCTGCATCTTATCACCCTACCTGTTCAACTTATATGCAGAACATATTGTAAGAAAAGCAGGCTTGGACACAGAAGGAGGAGGAGTGAAAACAGGAGATGACACCACAGTACTAGCAGAAAACCTCACAGACCTGGAACAACTACTAAGAAAGATCAAGGAAGAAAGTACAAAAGAAAGCATATTGCTGAACATAAAAACAAAAATAATGACAATGGAAAATCCTGACAAATTCAACCTAGACAATGAAGAAATAGAAGTGGTAAAAGTGTTCTCATACCTGGGATAAAACATTGATAGAAATGGGGATTGCAGCCAGGAAATGAGAAGAAGATTAAGAATGGGAAGAGTAGCTATGAAAAAAATTATAAAACACAAAGATATACAACTAAACACAAAAGTGAGAATCAATCAAGCCATTGTATTCCCTATTACCATGTAAGGATGTGAGAGCTGGACAGGGAAGAAAGCAGGTAGGAAGAAAATCAATGCATTTGAGATGTGGTGCTGGAGAGGAGTGCTGTAGATCCCATGGACTGCCAAAAAGACAAACAAATGGGTCCTGGAGTAGATCAAGCCAGAGATTTCCCTGGATGCCAAGATGACAAAACTGAGGCTGGCGTACTTAAGGGCACATCATGGGAAGGGAGAACTCACTGAAAAAACAACAACAATAATGCTAGGAAAGGTGGAGGGAAGTAAGAAGAGAGGAAGGTCTGTATTTGCCCCCAGGCTCTGGAACGACCTGCCAGACGAGATCTGTCAGTTAACATCTATGGACAGTTTTAAAAAAGCTGTAAAGACGGATCTCTTCCGGCAGGCCTTTCCAGACTAGATAGCTGGCCTCGGGCTGTCTCTACGTCTAGGACATCACATGGCACCTGGTTCCCCCACTGCGTAGAATTGGAAATATCTTATGGGGTTATTGGAATTGTTATTATTTGATTTTATTTTAGTTGTGATATTGATTTTAATTTGTAATTGTTTAATACTGTTTTAAGGGTGGGAGGGATATATTTTGTATTGTATTTTATCCTGTTAACCGCCCGGATTGGGAAACCATTGGGCGGTATACAAATAATTTATTATTATTATTATTATTATTATTATTATTATTATGGTCATGTGCTAGATGGTTGGACTCTATTAAGGAGAACATGGGTATGAGTTTACAGGACCTAAGCAGAGCAGTGGAGGACAGGGAGTCTTGGAGACGTCTCATCCACAGTGTCACCATGGGTTGAGATCGACTCGAGGGCAGTTAACAACAACAAACAAAAATGTATTTATTTATTTTGCTATGCTGGTCTATAAAGGAGGGGGAAAACCTTATTGTATTGTCTTAACCATCTTTCATAATGTCTTTGAATATTCAGAACAAATTAGGACATTGTTGCTTAACTTAATGGCTCAGGTACCTAGCTAAATTCCTCATACCTTGAAACATATATTATACCAATGAAACATGGGTAGTTTCACCAGAAAATCCCCAAATCTTGTTAAGTGTTTTAAAGGAGTTGAGAGTGATTCAGTTAGTACCTAATGATTTTTTTAGCTCATTCAAGTGTTAATAGAGAAAATGAAGCCTAAGCATAGCAGAATTTATGTTGAGATACCCTTAATTTCAATTAGTTTGCTGCACTAGTGAAGCAGAAAACAGGCAGTTCCATGAGTAATAGTAATAGCCCTTGATTTCATGACACCATATACATTACAATTGACTTCTGGTCCATTGCACACCATGAGGGAAACAGAGTAGTGCTGCAGATGTGAAGTGGAATGGCATTTCAGGCAGTTTGGCCCTGTTGAATGGTGTCACATAGGGGGCCAGATTCTGGGTTTTTGTGAACCTTTCATAATAGACAAAGGCAATTCACTTCTGCCCATGCTTACTTCAAAGCATGGTCCTCTGACCTGGGATGAAGCTTACTGCCTGTGAAGCAGAAACAGGTTTGCAATCTCAGTCATTACGTTTATATAGTTATTAAATTAGATTTCCATTTACATCAGTTTTTTAAAACATCGATAACAGTTTTAATATGCAGAGTGTTGCATTCTGATTTGTGATGTTGCAACCAGGATTGCAGAAAAAAAATAAATTGCTATACTGAAATGCAAAGATCCTTTTTGAAGAGGATGAACTGTAGGGTGGCAGAAAAAGTGAAATCTCAGAAAATTTGGAACCTCACATAATTTTGGTATCTCAGGAAATCTAGCAGAGATACCTTCCACCCATGGGTGACAGATTCTAGATCCAAACAATTTATTTTACAATGGGTGCACTTTTCTCCACATGTTCCCCTGTCATAAGAAATTCATATTTTAGAAATCAGAATCCTGGCTAAAAGACTGATGACTAACATCTTCTACAGCTTAGCCAAAGTCTGAGATGAGATAAAAGTTGAATATATTAAAAGCTCCAAACTTCATTTCTAGCTTAAACATTTCATTAATAGACTTTTGGGGGATACAAAGTTGGTCAAAATAAGTGATGGTCCCTTAGTCATCAGTTCTGGAGATTTTTTTCAGTTTTACTTAAAGTTTACCATTTGTGATCCTGGAAGTGTGGGAAAAGCAAGTCATTACTGGACAGTAAAAACAGTCTCTTTAAGCTATTAGTCATCAAGTGAGCTGTAAAATGTTCATTCAGGAAGATGAGAAATAACTTTTCATTGTTAAAGCTTCACAAAATTTGCAGAGCCTAGTATTTCTTTGTGTTAGAGGCTACGAAAATAACAATCACCAGAATCACTGTATAATTTAAAAAAAATTCCTTATGACTGTCTCCCATCTTTCTTCACTCCTTGCAGGAGAACAGTCATTATCAGTCATTTTGAGGGCAGCCAAGTGGACCAAAAGGTCAATCTAATTAAAATGAAAAAATAACTTCATTTGTGGTGAGGAGTAGGGGAGCTGAAAAGGAAAGTGAATGGTCCCAGTAAAGCATCAGAAGAATTAATAATGTAAAATGAATTAATGGACAGACTTGACAACCAGACAAATTCACATAGGTGTCAAAAATATAAAGAAAATATCTATATGACCTTTTCCATCCCCCTCCAAAGAGCCACCTGTCTTATCTTTTGGTGTGGGGGCACCCACATTGCTCATTTGACATGCGATACACAATTAAATTTGATTCTTTTACCCTGTTTTCAAAAGGTTCCAAACATGGTGTGTTCATAAACTGTTCAGAGACAAGGAAGATTTAAAGTCAGTACTTTTAAAATGTTTTCCCCTCATAAAGATTAGATTAATTTAATTTAAATAGAAACTATCCATCACTCATGAGGCTTCAAAGAAAATATGGCTTTTATAGTGCAGTTATAAGTTATAAGGAAAAGGTGATTTACCAACTCAAAAATGTTTATGAGGTGGTATATAAAAGGAAAAATTGTTAATCAAATATTAAATTTAACTTTTGAAAGGCATGAGGTTAGTGACTAAAATTTGTTTGTGTTAATAGTAAAAGTGGCACTCCTTCAACCATTTTAAAAGTTTGCATGGGGGAAGCCCATCGGTGTCTTACCAAATTTTCTTTAATGTGTCAGTCAGTAGCGTTATTATTTTAAAACATCAATGCTATTTACTACAGAATTTGTTTATTTCAATGTAAAGCATAATAAACAGAGAGAAACATTCACTAATATACAAGTTATAAGTTCATGAGTCTCAATAGATGAAGTACTAGATGAATTACCAGATTCATTTTCTCCCTGAGACAGATAAGCTTATTGCACAGCACTTACAAGAACGAGAACAGAAAGGAACAGAACGGAATGGGGCAAAAACACATGTTACTGGACAGGAGAATGCCACCGATGCCACCAGGAGTCCTCAAGCCGTTCCCCAGCCGTTTCTGGCAGCTGATTTTTGAAGGATGGTTCAAAATCGTCCTTCAAAAATTAGCTGCCAGGAATGGCTGGAAACAGCTTGGGGACTCCTGGCAGCATCAATGGCGTTCTCTTGTCCAGTAACATGTGTTTTTGCCCCATTCTGTTCCATTCCGTTCCTTTCCATTCCCGTTCCTTAACTGCCATGCAATAAGCTTGAGAAAGTTATAAGCAACCAGTACAATACAGCAAGATACAGAAAGTTGCTACTACATGCAGACTTCGGGCCTCTACAGACAGGAGGCCGTGGGCCACCCCGAGAAGCCACGGATTGGCACCGAGGCTGCCCCATGCCTCGGCCCCGATCCACCCTTATAACACCTCTGAAAAGCTAAAATAGCGCTCCTTTCAGAGGAGCCAAAAGGCACCTCTTCCACGTTCCTTCCTGCTCAGCGTGTCTGGACGCTGAGCCGGAAGGACGTCATCGGAGTGCCCACCATGTGCAATGGCGGGCGCCCCAATGATGTCCTCAGGAAGGGGTTGGGGCGCCCGATGTCCAGATGCCCCTCTCCTTCCTGGGATTGAAGACAGCACTTTTCACTGTCTGCAGCCCCCCTTTATTGTGTTAAGACATAAATGTGATCTGCATCAGATGCTTAATAGTTTCTTATGAAGCATGTCCCAATGGGATCAAGTCCAATGGAGGAAGTAATTCGTATGATCCTAGAAAGATTCAGGTGTATTTATCTAGTGGAAGCATATGTGACTGTAGAAGTGCCAGCACATTTTTCAACCATCAGATTTGCCTGAAGGCATTTCCTGCCCATTTGGGCATGCCATATGGTTGATTTTATGGCATCCCAAGTCACCCTGTGTTTTGCAGTGATTCACATTGCTATGAAATTGGGGGGGGGGGCTGATTTAAATTATTGAAATCAGTATTTTTTTCATGCAACAATGGGAATTGGCTCCATACTTGTCTATTTGACTAGAAAGGTATTATATTGTACCACATGTTCCCTTTCACCATTAAATTGACACTGTAACAAGAGGAAAAATGAAGACAAAAGTGGAAAAATCTTGCAAAAGGATTCACAGCAGTGAGGAAAAGTGACAGAAAATTAATTGCACACATCTATGATAGCACACGTCTATGTGAGTGCTACATCTATGTGAGTGCTTCAACACCCAGTAGCTAGACTTGTCTATACTAGAAGAAACATAGTTGTTTTGCTAGAATTTGTTGGTTTATGCAGAAAATAAATTGACATTGCACTCTTCTGGGCACTGGATTACAGTATCCTAGATTAGGGAAACAAGTCCCCAGGGTTATAGTATCCTAGATTAGGGAAACAAGTCCCCAGGGTTGCAGGAAGATATCCAGTCTTGGAGGTAAAAATAAATTTCAACTCCTTCCATTCTCCCCCCCCCCCGAAGACAAGTGCCCCCTCATCTCTTTGATTTCAAAGCCTCAGGAGGAAGTGTGCATTTGGTGTAGACAGAGAAGTGGAGGCCTTGAACTACAGAATCCAATGTCCTGCCAGTCCTCAACCATACCTTCAGCATTAGGAGTCATTGACACCTGGTCTAAATTATTTCCCTCTCATTGCTCCCAATATAAGGGAAAACATGAAAACAAGCAAAAGCCAAAATGAAAATGAGAAGGGTTGCAAACCTTGCTCCTTATCTACATGTGTCCTGTGGACAGAACATCATAAGACCATTGGAACTGTCATGGTGCCCTGATTTCAGAGTTCTCTGGTGTGCTTGGATTTCATTGCATGAGTATACTCTGAAACATTTACCCACCAGAACTGAAGAAAAATATTTTTACCACCACAACAGCAATGTTTCTTAGGTTGTTGGTTTCCACATTGATCCCAACAAAGGTTTGAGAACAATTGGGGGATGCAGATGGGCGGCCATGGGTTGCCCTAGGAAGTGGCGGATTGGGGACGTGGCTGCCCCACGCCTCAGGCCCGATCCTCCCTTTTGCCACCTGGGAAAGGAGCGCTAAAATAGCACTCCTTCCACAAGCAGTGAAAGGGGCACCTGAAGAGCCACCATGTGGCTATTTTGCACCTCTTCTGGCTCAATGTGTCTGGACGCTGAGGTGGAAGGATGTCATCGGAGCGCCCACCGCGTGCAATGGTGGGCGCTCCGATGACATACTTGGAAAGAGGTTGGGGTGCCCAGCATAAGGCTGCCCCTCCCCTTCCTTGCCTCCAAGACAGCACAAAGCTGTCTGCAAAGGGGGCTGGTTTCCTGGAACAGTTCAGGAGTCCTACACAGTATTGAGGGTAGAACATAGAAAGATGATTTTAGTGGTGTAAATGGTTTGAATCTTATGACTGAAAGCTATTTTTTTCCAACTTTGGTGTGTGGGGGGGGAGAACAAAATATAGTTATTCAAAAGCCGAGCAGTATTAGGAAACAATCTTTGGATAAAGAGGCAGCTAAAAAACGTAAAATTGTTGACTCTAGCAATATTTTTCAATTAATTACTATATTATTAATATAAAAATATAATTCTGAGATTCCATTGCAAATCAACCACTGCAGTTAATCAGTGGAACTAAGGAACGTTGCAGACCTGTTGGGAAACCAAGACCTAATTTTGGGGAATTTATAATTAGCTCAAATGTAAGAGGGAAGTCCCCAACTTCGCTTCTAAGATCTTATCCAATTGTCTACGGGAGACGTAGGAATTCTAGCTAGGAAAGACACTGAAATGGACCAAACTCCAATTAAAGTCTAAAATGTTTATTAACACAAAAATAGCAAACATCCAAATGTGACACACACACACACACACACACACACACTAGAAGAATAAGCGGGGAAGAGCGAGGGCAGGGGAGTCAAGAGGGAAACCAGGATAGAGGGAGATATACTCACACCCGAGGGACTCCTCTGGGCTTCTGGCGGATGCAGATGGGTTCCGTGGAAGGGACATGACTGGCAAGAGAGGGAGTCACGGGAACTATCTCAGAGCACAGACCAACAGAGTTTCAGCATGCACTTCCAAGGTAGCACACGGTCTGCTAAAATCCAGGTTTTTTTTTTTAATTTTTTTATAAACTTTATTAGAAAATTTAAAACAAACAAACATAAACTGTACAAACTCTACAAAAACTACAAAACTACAGACATATCGATCAACAATCAAACAACAAATACAAATATAAAACATACTAACATACTAAGAAACTAACATAAACCCACTTTACCTCCATGACTTTGATAAGGATCATTTGACCTAATCTTATCTAGACCTCTTAATATATATAATTCAATCTTTGTATCATAGTCTATTTTCACTCTTCAGTGCTTTATGTACTTCTTTCCTTATATCCCACTGGCAGAAGCCACATCACTATCCTCTATTACCTATAATTATTTTTAACATTTTTAACTTCTTAACTCTGTGTACTTTACCTTCACCATTGGCTCTAGTCTAATCCATTCTAGAGCAATCAACTAAGAGTACAAATTATAATGATTATAGTAAATATAGTAATAATGATTATAGTAAATATAGTAATAGTTATCGCAAAATAATGGACTTAAATTGGCTACTTTATCTATATTACATACGTTACATACATTTCTATAATTTACTATTTTCCTAGTCTATAATAATCTGTATTATCTAAGTTATCATGTAGCTACAGAGTGTGGCTGGAATTGAAGATTTCAGAGGTGGCATAGAAGAATTTGGAAAAACTGATAATTATTGTTTGTCTTTACCATCACCAATTGGAGTTGAGGAATATTTTGATGACTAGTGTGGTTAAGTGGTGGTATTTATATATTGATTTTTGATTAAGTGTAAGATATGTCACAGTTTAGGCAACTTAGAGTCTTATCTTTAAATGTACAAGGACTAAATACACCCCAAAAACGGAAAAAAATTTTTCACTAGTTATATAAATTGAAACTGGACATCTGCTGCCTGCAGGAGTGCAGGATCAAAAAGAAAGATGTGAAATACTTGAGGAATCCAAAATTAGGATTAGAATTTGTGGCAGCTTGTCCATTTAAGAAAAGAGGTGTGGTTTTATATATAAATTCAGTATTCGATCCCAGACTGGTGTATAGTGATCCTGAAGGATATTGTCTAATGGTTGATATCTTGCTGGAGGGCAAACATTTTTTGATAATAGGAGTGTATGGTCCATTAGAAAATAAGAGTAAGTTTTATAAAAATTTGAAAGAAAAGATGTTTGATTTGGTTCAGGAAAATATCATAATGCTAGGCGATTTCAATGGGGTTGTTGACCCAATGATTGATCGAACTGTTAAAAAATTAAGTAGGAAGACCCAGGGGCGTCTACCAAAAGAGTTTTTCAACTTAACGGAAATGTTTATTTTGAGGGATGTGTTCAGAACAAAGAAAGGTAAGGAAAAGGATTATACTTTCTACTCTAATAGGCATCAAACCTTTTCCAGATTAGATATGATTTGGATGTCAGAACATCTATTGCACAAAGTAACAAAAATTAAGACGTTACCTAAAATCTGGTCGGATCATAACCCAATAATAACAGAATTAAAATTTGGGCATTCTACTTTTCATTGGAAATTAAATTTGAATATACTAAAGAATAATACAATTCGTGAAGAAATTAAAAAACAAATTATTTATTATTTTAAAGAGAATTTGGACAAAGAAGTACCAATACATACAGTTTGGGATGCTCATAAAGCCGTAGTAAGGGGAATTATTATACAGAAAACAGTAGAGTGGAAAAGGCAAAGACAGCAGAAGGAAGAAAACCTTATTAAAGAACTGAGTGAACTAGAAGCAAAATTGAAAGAGGATCCAAGTTTAGTTGAGATAAATGATAAAATTAAAAATACCCAGAAACAATTATCAATTCTAAATATGGAGCAAATTGAAAAGAAAATTAAATTTATTAAACAAAAATATTATGAATCAGGGAACAAACCAGGGAGATTATTGTCATATATGGTCAGAAAAGAAAGAGCTAAAAGAACCATCACAAAAATCAGGAAAGGTTCTGAAATTTTTTCAACACAAGCAAAGATCAAAAAAATCTTTACAGATTTTTTTGGAAACCTATATAAAGCCCTTCCAATTTCAGAGGTAGAAGTTAAGAAATATTTAGACAATATCGAATTTTTTAAAATAATCAAGGAGCAACAAGAGGTACTTAACCATCCCATTACATATAAAGAGTTGGAACAGGCAATTGGGCAAACTAAATTCTCCAAATCTCCAGGACCAGATGGTTTCCCAAATGAATATTACAAGTCATTTGCACCGGAGCTAATATCACCTTTACTTGCCACCATGAATAATATAGTGTTAGGGAATATACCCCAATCATGGAATTCCGCAAATATTTCATTAATATTAAAGCATGACAAAGAGAGATTAGACCCTAATAATTATAGACCGATATCGTTATTGAATACGGATTATAAACTTTTCGCAATGATTCTAGCAAATCGGTTGAAAGATATCTTGGCTAATTGGATACATGAGGATCAGAGTGGTTTTCTCCCGTCCAGGGGGACAAAACAAAATTTTAGAAATTTATTGAATATAATTGATTTACATCAAAAAAATATTCAAAGAAAATTGGCACTAATCTTCCTGGACGCGGAGAAGGCTTTTGATAATGTGAATTGGAGTTTCATGATTGGGGTTTTACAAAAAATTGATGCCGGAGGATTGTTTATTAAATGGATCAAAAAAATATATACGGAACAAGATGCTGTTATATTAATAAATGGAGAGGCGACTACCAAATTTGAAATTCAGAAAGGAGTGAGGCAAGGATGCCCGCTGGCTCCATTGTTATTTATATTAACTTTAGAGGTCCTACTTACTCAAATTAGGAGTAATAAAGAAATCCATGGAATAGAAATCGGAAAGCAAAAGTATAAGCTCCGTGCTTTTACAGATGATCTAGTCTTAACAATAGCGAACCCGGTGGAATGCATTTTGTTAGTAATGGAAGTTTTAAAACAGTTTGGGAAGGTTTCTGGATATAAAATAAATAAAAGCAAATCGATTGTGATGACTATAAATATTTTTAAGAAGGAGATTGAAAAATTAAAGGAAATAAAATACTATAATTTAATTAGAAATTGGGAAACGGAAGAGAACACAGTTAAAACTTATATGGTGAATTGGGCGAAAGATTTGAATCAGAATGTGAATTTGGAAAATTGGGTAAAAAGTTGGGAAAATGTTAAAAAATGGGCGACGAGTATGGATCAAAGAGAAAATGCATATAAAGTAATGAGCAGATGGTATCTCACTCCTTACAAACTATCTAAATTGTACAAAGGATGTAATCCTATTTGTTGGAAATGTGGTGAAGAGATAGGTTTCTATTTCCACGCTTGGTGGAAATGTAGAATTTCTCAAAAATTCTGGAGTATGATTAACAAAGAAATTATGGCAATATTTAAAATAAATATGCGGTTAGATCCAAAAATATACTTATTAAACATTTGGGACAAAAAAATTGAGAAAGAAGGAGGACGCCTCCTTTTTCTACTAATAACTACGGCAAGAATCCTATTTGCTAAATATTGGAGAAAGAGAGAGATACCAAGGTTGGAGGAATGGAGAAGCAGAATATATGAAACATATGAGTTGGAAAAATTGACCTGGTTAGTACAAAATAAATCATTAAATGAATTTCATGCCATTTGGAAACCATGGTATAGCTATGAGAGAAAAAAGATGACGGATGCGAGGCAATTTCAAATAGATTAAAGGATTATATAGGAATTATATTTGTCTGATATATATATATATATATATATATATATATTCATATTTTTTAATATAAAATCCAGGGGTTTTTAAGGGCGATTTCTGCTCTCTAGCCATGAATTAGACAATAGGTGAACAAAGGCTTGAGTGGTTTACTATTGTTTACTTAAGTCTGGGCATAGTCTAAACAATGCATTTGGTTTCAAAACTATCAAGAAAGGGAAGCTAGAGAAAAGGGGTGCGATCAAATCTAATCACTGTCTCATCAAGTGTGAGACTAAGACAAACAAACACAATTAGGTATCTTTTCCAATATAATGGGATATTCCGAAGGCAACTCCCAAAACCTGGCTGTTCTGGTGTTCTTTTGTAACTTTACCTTGCTTACATGACCTCACATCTAGGGGATTATGGCTGCCATCTCCCAAGGGTCAGGCTGGGGTCATAGGGAACTCCACAAGGCTAAAATATATAATAAAAATGGAGGACGTCTGCTAACAGTCCCCCCCCCCAAAAAAAGCATTGAGACCAATGCACTGGTGTGTTGGGATCAATGTCTTTCGAATTAGCCTTTGTCATAGAATTTCGAGGTGACAATTTGGAAGGAGGAGTTGTGTTCGGGCAGAGGTATCTCTCTCTCTTAGGAAAGGAGGGGTGGGATTCCTAATCACACACCAGGAACCCATTCACTTCAATAGCAACAATCAATAACAATAGTAGAAAAGCAATAACAACAATTCAACAAGAGAAAAACAACAACAACAATAGGACAGCAGTAACAGAAATGGCAATGGCAATGCACAATCAGCGATGAACAATGTCCAAACAAACAGCAATGGCAATATGAATACCAGCATCTTGGATGGGTATGAGTCCAAGGGGAAAAGAGAGTGAAAGTCCATTCTTCAGGATGACTTTACAGTGTCCGCGGGAATGCGGGCAAAAGTCCAAAGCAAGGGGTCTTGAATGCGGGCAAATAGCAATGCAAGTAGAAATGCAAGTCCAAGGGGGCAACAGAAATGCAAGTCCAAGGGGGCAACGTCAGGCTTGGGCAACGCTGTCCGTAATCGGCGTTCGTACAGTGGCTTGGAAGACTTGACATGCGGGCATCAGAGGCAGGGTGGCTGCGAAGCTGCTTTGGTGGGGGCTGTGGTAGGATTGATGCGGGCACCATCTGGCTGCAAGTGGTGGTGCGGCGGTCTTGGGAATGCTGGCTGGCGGTCAGCATATGTTTGTCCTGTCTGCAAGTGGCAGGGCTGCGGTGGCGTTTGGATTTCGCATTGGAGGCTCACCTTCCTCTTGAAAGCTTGTCAGAGGTGGAAGCATAGAACGCATGCATTGGGGATGAAGTCTCACCCCCTCCCCCATGTCTCTGGAGAGACGTGGATAAAAGGTTAGACAACAAAACTACTTAGGGCTTAAGGCCCTTCTTTATCTTAACTCCAGTAATTACTCTGAGGCTGAGAGAATGTAGCGGCTATGCTGTCTCGGAGCCCACTGGCTTTTGCAAACTATCAATGAACTTAAGTCCTGCACCATAGTACTCTTTTACATGGGGGTGCATGGACAGGCTTAAACTGGTCAGGCGGGTCGCGGGGCAATCCCAATAGGCTATTCAAACTATGGGCACTTGGTCTGGGCAAAGCGGGGGTCGCCACCTTAGAGTGGGGGTCAGGAATGTTGGGGAAAATATGCAAATTAGGGTTCCGTTGTGGACTAAACGGGCTTCTTGCGGTGGAACTGGGGCGTTCCTGGGGTTGTAAAAGGTATGGCTGGATGTGGTTTGGAGTGGGGATTTAGGTCTGTTGCTCTGAATGGGTTGGTCACAATGACTTAGAAGGAGGTGGACGGGCCTATGGTTGCTATGCTTCCCGTGTCTGGGCTGCCCTAGGTGGGGCCTCCGTGAGGGGGCCCTGCTATTGGCTGATAGGGAAGTCCAACTTTGGGGGATGCTTCCGTCTGTGGCCAACCTCCGCCTGTCTTGGCAAGCTAGCCGAATGGCCCGGACAAATGCAAAGAGCACTCTCATGAGAATCACCCTCTGCATTTTGGGCTTTCAGCCAGAGCACCAAGCAGGAGTTCGATTGGCTTGTGGTATGGCCGCACTACCCAAAGCTGGTCTTCTTTCTCAGTCATACAAAAAGGTGGGGGCTAGTCCCCCATCTTCCTATCGAGTGAAAAGAAAAGACCAAAAACTTTTCCTCCCCCCCCTCCGATACCGAAAGGGCGGGGCGCGGGCAGCGGGTATGGATGTGTGAATGGTGATGCTTTATCCAAGGAGGCTCTCTTTCCCACCTTCATCCTCTAGAGGACGGAGGCAATCAGAAAGGGAGTGGGGCTGGTGGCAGCGGTTAGAATGCCTAGTGGTTATCGACTGTGGGAGATCTAGTCTGCATCTAAGGGCATGGAACTCGGCCACTTGCTTTCTGATCCAACATGTGAGACTAACAGCTCCTATGACAGTGACAACTTATATCACCAGAATTATTGCGATTCGATTGGTTACCAATTTTAAAATTGCCTGTCCAGTGGCAGACCAGTCCCACTTTCCAAACCAAGTGTTCTTTGCTACAGCTTTGATTTCTTGAATAACTTCTATAATTTACTGGGCTTTGAGGTCCACAGAAATCTTAATTCTGGCCTCAGTCTGCTCAATTTGTTTGGCGGCCTGACTCAAGTTAGTAAGCAGGTGCAACCATTTTGAGATTTGCAGTTCATCCTCCAAATGAAATCCTTCTAACAACTGCGGGTTTACAAAATATGGTGCTTCACTTGTGTATTCCCTAACTGTCTCATGCAAATAAAATTCCTTTTCAAAACAGTCTTTAACATGCACTTGACAAAAACATGGGTTTCCTAACGATCTATCTATATCCAAAATACATTCAAAAGGCATTAAAATAACATGATCACAAGGGGTCTGGAGGCAAAAGCAATCATGGTTAAGTTGTACAAGGATGGATGACTTGACTAGGACTATAACGTGGTTTTGTATCTCTTGAATGGGGGTTCCTGTTAAACCACTGTAGCAATGGGTCCACTGCTGTGTTTTTACACACCCAGACAAATCATACAAGTGGGTGCCATTCATCCAATGTAACGTTTGCTCTGGCAGCATGGTTGTATTGCTCTCTGCTAAGGGGAGACCTATGTGGGAAGCAGGGTGAATGTTTTGCGGATCCCATATCTTTTCATGATAAATGCCAGTGTAGAGTACCATGTCCTGCCAATGTGCTCCAGTTATTTTAACTAAATCTGTGGGGTGCTGGAAGGGATCCGGATATCTTTTCTTAAATAAACCATGACTTCTGGGTGAACTGGTCTCATTAATGAGGCTTGAATTAGCTAGATGCAAATTCTATAAGGCTGCTTTGAATCTGGGTGCATTGGATGGGTATAGATAAGTTATAAATGCCAGACTTAAGGGAGTTTCCTATGTCTATTATGATTTCCTTTTCTATGCCTACCCATTGTGGTAGGAGATGACCAATTATGTCTATGCCTTGTGCCACATTTGTTAGACCTGAGGCAATGGATACACCTAACTCTTTGGTTCGAGATCCAACCAATCCCAATTTGTTAGCTACTACTTCGGTGTCTATTGCATTTAAGGCTCCTACCCCTGTTCCGAATCCTCCTAATACGGTGTCTACAAGATCTCACTTGCTTCTGAAAAGCAGGTGCATTACATTATGCCATTTTTCTTCCAATTGTTCCCACTGTGCCCACGCAGCTTTTAAATATGGGCTGCAAACGGGGATCATGTGTCCTACATTCACGGTGGTTAAATTCAACTTTAGGTTAGTGACTATGGGCTGGATCTCAGTATATGCGTAAAGGGATGTGTCTTTTCTAATTACTACATTGCCAATGTACATAGATGGCTCTTGGATCATAGCGGGAACTTCGGCGGGGATGTCTGGACACATCATGCACCAGCAAGTTATGGTGCAATTAGTGGGTGTGTGAATGAAGTCGCAACAAACAACCAGTCTGGTTTTCCAAGCCCATGTAGGCACAGATAATCTATGGAGAGAGAGGTGTAGAAAGAGGCGGGGTTTGCTGAATGGGGGATTGAAGTAGTGTCTTCTCCAGATTTCTGCTTGAAGGGGGAGGGGGCCTGCATCTGCCTCCACCTAAGTGAGCTCTTTGGGGCCAAACATATAAACTCTTGCAGCTAGGTTGTTTCTTTTGGTGACATATATTCTAGTTTTAATTAACACGGGGAGTCCCTTGTCATACCAGGTCCTTCATTGCCCATGGAGTCTATTACCTCCATCATTCCTGGGTACTGGGTGGCCCAATGGCATTTGGCTTCTATATTATACTTCCAATCGGTGCTGAACTGGGTTGGATAAGCGCTATCACAGACCTTGGCTGCCATCCATAACAATATCCAGAGGGTCCATGCGCTCAGTGCCATCTCTTGTCCCTGTAGGGAAGCAGAGAGGCATCTCACTACCTGGCTACATGCGGAAAAGACTCACAAATGTCTCAGTCAGGTCTATGGTGGGCATTGGATCGGGCTCCGACCGAACTGGCTTTACAGGTGTTGGACCTCCCTTCCATTCCTTTAGCTGTGATACATGGAAGTACTTTAGTCTAGTCCCATGGCAGCTAGGGATTTTAATCTGGTACATGGCTGGGGACACTCTCTGGAATATTTCTACAGGTCCTAGCCATTTTGCTGTAAGATTATGTCTCTGTTTCAAAAAGTTCCTATACATCACTTGCTTTCCAGGGTCCCACTGCTGAGGGTTGCGCACCCAGCCTAATCTCTTGTCCATAGCTCTCATGTTTTGCCCTAATTTCTCTGCTACTTGTCAGTGGGTTTGCTGGATGCTCTGTAAAAGAGTTTTCATCCATTCATGATTTAAAACTACTGGCTCTAGGTCTGCAGGGAGAGTGGTATTTATCCAGAATTCTTCTGGCATGACCATTTTCCTTCCTGTTATAACCTGTTGTGGCGTGAAACCATGCGATGCTACAGTCCCTCTAAAGGCCATGAGGATTATGGGGAGCTTGGCATCCCAATCCTTTCCTGAAGCCTTAACAATTTTCCTCATTGCTTCCTTTAATGTTCTATTAGTCCTTTCTATGTGACCTGAGCTTTGGGGATGGGCAGCTATGTGGAATCTTTGCTTAATCCCTAGAACGGAGCATAAGGCTTTCATAACTTCCCCTGTGAAATGGCTGCCTGAGTTGTGGTCAATGGTAAAAGTTTGGGGCAATCCCCAGCAGCTAAAAACCTGTTTAAATAGGATCCGGGCTGTGGTTGCTGCAGTATTATCTCTGGTGGGAAAAGCCTCGATCCATTTGCTGAATGGGTCGATTATTGTTAAACAATATTTGTGGTGTCAGGATGTGGTTGGCAGGGGGGCTAATGTAATCCATTTGCAAACGGGACTAGGGGCCTTCTATGCATTGGTGGCGGATGGGGGCCTTAGGGCCGCTAGAGTCCGCATCAACCATGGCGCAAGCTAGGCAGTTCTCTACCCACTGCTCTATGTCTTCCTTCATGCGGGGCCACCATCCTGTCTCTTTAACTCTGTCTAAGGTGACCTGCTTTCCTCGGTGCCCTATGTTATATACGAACTGAATGAGATCCCCTCGAACCTCGGTGGGGACTATCCAGTGGTGAATTCCTTCTCCATCTACTGCCCACCATATCTCTTCCTTGTGGACTATGCTATATTTCCCTGTTGGATCCTTGCCTGCTGTGGCTAACGCTTTAATCTCACTATCTCCCTTCTGAAGCTGCGCTAAATCTAGTGTATCGGGTAGGGTGTAAGTCTTGGGTTTTACATTGATGGGGGCCATGGGGGCCGTGGCTGCTGTCTTAGCTAGGGTGTCGGCCTTGTTATTCCATTGAGCTTCCTCCTCTGTAGTTCTCTGATGGCCTTTTACATGTGAGACCCACGTGGGGGCAGTTCTCCTTAAAATCAATTGGGTGGCTTCTTGCCATTTATCTGCATGGGTTACGGGTTTGTTATCATTAGTTTTCCACTCTTGGGTCATCCAAATGGGGAGCCAATCTATGGCTGCATTCACAGTCCACTGGGAGTCCAAGTAAATAGCTACAGGGGTGTCTGGGTCCTCAAATTCCAAGACAGCACGGAGGGCTTCTACCTCAGCAGCCTGACTAGAGTGGGGCTGAACTGCTCCTTGTAGGGTGTGTTAGTCGTTAACTCTAAAGGCTCCAAATCCTGTTAAGTGGATTCCATCGGGGCAAGTGGAGGATCCGTCGCAAAACCATTAGTTAAATCCTTCCTTCATGGCTTCTATTAGGGGCTTGCCTGCTTTTACTGGCCAGTTGCTTGGTGTATTCAGAGGGAGGGGGCACTCGTGGGCTGCTCTGGCAACTACCAGCCCATCGGGGGCGACCGGTTCGTTGTTTTGCCTATCGTAGTCAATGTCGCGCTTGATTAATTCTAGGGTCCACTTAGCTATGCGGGAGCTGTGAACTTGGCCATCCTTAATTTTACCAGACAGAATATACTGAAGGGGTGTATGCGGGGTCTGAACTATGACTTTGGCTCCTCCTATGATAAATTCCCAGCGGGTCAGTGCCCAGATCAAAGCTAGACAGTTCTTCTCACACAGGCTGAACTTTACTTCCATGGGAGAGAGGTTTTTTGAGGCGTAAGCTATTATCCTGTGTATGTTGTTCCTAAGCTGTGTAAGGACTGCTCCTACATGGCAATCTGCTATTGCAAGCTGAATGTAAAATGGCTGGGTCACATCGGGATGAATTAGAGATGGCGCCTTAGCTAGGTCTATTTTTAAGGTGGCAAATGCTTCCTGTTGCTCAGGGCCCCATCTCCATACTGCGCCTTTCTTAAGTAAGGCATATAGGGGCTTTGCTTTGCTAGTGAAGGCTTCTATAAATTCTCTGGAAAAATTAAAGGTTCCTAGAAGCGCCCTCAGGGAGGCTACATCTGTGGGGGCTGGAAGTTTTCCTATGGTCTCTACCCTCTGTAGGTCTGGGGTTCTGCAATCTGGCTGAAGGTTAAGCCCTAAGTATCTGACCTGTGTTTGTCCTAGCTGAGCTTTCTGTCTATTGGCTTTAAATCCTGTGTCCCTAATGAGCTCTAACACTTCCCTAGTGATGTCTGCGGTCTTTTCCTGGGAGTCTGAGTGTATTAAAATGTCGTCCACATAGGACAAGACGTGGGGGCGTGATGTGGGTTGCAACTTGGTCCACATCTTGACCATGTGGGAATGCCAGACCGATGGACTGGAGTGAAAACCTTCGGGTACCCTCTTGAAGCACATTTGATTCCCGCGGAATTCGAATGCGAATTTGTGAAAACAGCTCTCGTGGAGTGGGATGGAGTGGAAAACGTTTGCTAAATCTGTTAACGCTGTAAAATTTGGCTCCAGCTGCAATGGCGGCTAAAATCTCATTTTACTTGGCTACTACGGGGGCTACTGGGGGAGTGACCATGTTAAGGGCTCTAAAGTCTTATGTCATTCGCCATGTGATTCCGTCAGCTTTTAACACTGGCCATAAGGGCACACTGCAAATGGACTGCATGGGGAGTATTACATTGTATTTCAGGAGGCCTTCTATGGTTTTTGCTATCTCTTCCTCTGCATCATGGGGTTACCTATACTGTTTCTGTGGGGGTGGGTCTTTCCCTTCTATGAGCACGCATGCTCCTTTAACTTTGCTACACTCCATTTTGTCTTTGATCAAAACGTCGGGGAAATTGGTTGTCCATGGGTTGTTTAAAATGGGGTAGAAGGGTGCTAGCACTTTTAAAGCGGCACATCGATGTATGGCTGAGATTACAGGGGGACCTTCCTCCAATTGCCATAGGAAACCATTGGCCAAATCAAGGGTCAAGCGGTTCCGTCTCAGAAATCCTACTCCTAAAATGCCATCGTCCTCTCCCTAGTTCTCACATGCTCTGATACAGTCTAAGATAGGTCCTAAATGAATGGGGATGTCTCTCCAAATGGGGGCTTGGTGCTTGCCCTTCCCAAAACCTATTAGTTCCATGCTATCCTGTGTCTTATCTCCTACAGAGGCTAATTTGGAGTGGAGGGTTTTGACTGCGGCACCTGAATCTACAAGTAGAGTGGCTGGCTTGGGGTTTGTCTTGGGACCCCACTTTTACGTTTACAGTAGGGCGTCCCCAAAAATCTAGCTTTAAATTAGTGACTATCTGTTGGCTAGGTGGATGGGTTGTGGGAGTTGGAGGATTGGAGGCACTGAGGGGGATAACTGCGGAGATCGGGTTCCTTGGGGCCTTAATAGCTCCGGTCCTGGGAGGTTGCTGTGGGGGACTATGAGGGTTTCAGGCAGGAGGGTCTTCAGCCCAAGGGATCCGAAAGTCTGCCCTGGCTCTCTGCGAGTCGTGGGATCCCGGGCATCCCTAACCTGATTGACTGGGTTCTGCATCGGGTCTGGGGTGTAGGGGCATTAGGGTTGGTGTTGGGTCCATTGGGGCCTTGCCCACCTAGGGCTTGGAGCAGTAGCTCAGAGAGCTCATGCGTGTGTCTACCATGAAGGTCCACGATGGGGTATCCTAATTCCCTTAGTTGCCTTCAAATAGAGCTCCTGATTTCCTGCAGGGGGTCTCTTCCATAGTCTGGGTTATTGTGTCCTCTGGGGTAGCTTCTAAAGCCTCTCCTAAATGAATTGTTATCGGGGAGCCTTCCTGGTTCACTGGATATGGGCTGAGAATGGGGGCCGTTGTTCCGGTATGTAACCGTGTGGACCAGTTCGCTATCTGTGTCTGTCTTCCTTCCTAGGCTGCGGGGAGGTTTTGCCGAGTTTGCTGTCACTAAGCTCTTAGCCATATCTTTTTGTGCTTCTCTAGACCAAAATATCTGGGAAGCTGCCTGAATGTGCTGTAAAAATCCTTGCCAATCTATAGTGCTAAGTTGGTGTAGGCGGGACCTATGTATGTTTTAGCTGCCTCATTTAAACCTTGGTATACCTCTCTTATAAAATCAGTACAATTCAAAAGTGGCACCCCGTCACGATTAAGGTTAACTTCTCCTGCTAGGATCGCTAACATTTTCTTCCTGGCTACATAAGTGTCTGGGGCTTTGTCTGGCTGCTGTACCTCATTGTGGTATTTTGCCCTTATGGTAGTGCCTGGCCAAAGGATTTGCACCATTATGCGTATCCATTCCTTTAATTCTAAATTTGCCAAATCATAGTTGGAAACTGCTGCCTCAAAAGGTCCTAAGTAAGCGGGATCTATGCTCAGCCTTGCTATCTGTGTGAGGTCCTGTCCTTTAGCTTTTGGGTATGAAAGGATGATGTTAGACATCCATCGGACTCCCGTTTGGGGATTTAGCCTTCCTTGCTGGTCTGCTAGGGCTTTAATTTATGGTCTGCTAGGGCTTTAATTTCAGTTAAAGAGACCGTCTCTTCCACTGTCTTAGTAACTGTGCCATCTTCTGAGGTGGCTTTTGCTTCTACCATACTCCAGGTTTTAACTGGATCCATGGGTATGCCTGGAGTGCACCCCTCTGTGGGTTCATTCCTTCTGGGGGACTCCATTGGGGATTGTAGGGTGGGGGAATCCGTGCCTCTACCGGCGATGGGCTCCCCTGAAGGACATTAGCTTGTGTGGCCAATTCTAAAATGTTACGTTGCACCGTGGCCATGAGGGCGCTTTTCAGATTTACCTTGCTTTCCAATTCTCTAATTCGGGCCTTGCACATGGTGTGGTTGGCTTGGGCTACCGCTTCTGTCTTTTGGGCCAGAATAAAGTCTGCGGCTTGTTTGGCTTGTCCTAATTTAAACTCTAATTCTGCCAATTTCTGCTTAAGGGCAACGTTTTCCTGCTCTGCCCTATCTGCTCTCTGCCTTGCCTCATGGGCCCTCCTAGTGAGGTCCATATTCTCTGTGACTTTGTCCCTTCCTTGGGTTACTAATTCTCCTATCTGTTTCCGGGACACCTCCACCTCCAATTTATATTCCTTGTACATTTCTATGGTATCATGGGCTAGAGTCCAGATTCCCCATTGTGCCAACCTATCCTTTTCAGACTGCGGGATGCTCTTAAGTCCCTTCTTAGTGGTCTTGATGTCATAAACCTCTAGCTGGTTCAGAAATGGATCATCTGTCAGGAACGCCCCTGGGATCCAGGGATTGGGTCCCATCTTGGTGATCCACCTCTGTAGCCTGTTTTGTACTTTCTCCTCCCTGTAAATCTGCTCCATCTCCATTTCCTAACTCTCGCTATCTTTCCTGACTGTGCTGATGAGACTAGAGCTTCCTCGCCCCTACCAGCTTAAACTTCCTCCTTCTACTGGATTGGCTGCACTAGAGCTCTCCCGCCCTTCACCAATCCTTTTCCTGTCTCCACTAGGGCTTTCCTCACCCCTCACCAGTCTTCTCTAGACCCACCGGCTGCTCAAGAGCTTTTCCTCACCCCTCACTGGCTTTCTCTAGACCCACCGGCTGCTCTAGGGCTTTTCCTCACCCCTCACCAGCTTTCTCTAGACCCACTGGCGGTCTTCTAGAACCACTGGCTGCACTGGAACTCTCCCATTCCTCACCAGCTTTCTCTAGACTTCTTCCTTATTTCTACTGGCTGCACTGGGACTCTCCCTCACCAGGGTTTAGCTAGCTGCACTGGGCTTCCCTGCCCTCTTTAACCTTTGCCAACCTTGCGCCTGGGTAGCTTCAGATGAGGACATCTCCTCACTTTGTCTACCTTAGCTTGTCCAAGGTGGTTGTGGGGACTGTCTATGGTTGGATAGTGGGGGAAAAACCTGAATGGGGGAACCTGGCTATTCTCTACCAACCCATGATAGAAAAGTAAGAAAAGGGATGGCCAACCCAAGATTTCCAGTCACATGCAAACACAAGCACGCACCTTCATAACACTTGCGTCAGCATCTCCTTTGCCTAGAACCTTATTTCTCCTACGTGCTGAGATTTAAACAGCCTAAGTGATCAGTTTGGGGTGCCTAAATTTCGGGGACTGCCCGCATTCTCCACCAATCTGTTGAGAAACCAAGACCTAATTTGGGGAATTTATAATTAGCTCAAATGTGAGAGGGAAGCACCCAACTTCGCTTCTAAGATCTTATCCAATTGTCTACGGGAGACGTAAGAATTCTGGCTAGGAAAGACACTGAAACGGACCAAACTCCAATTAAAGTCTAAAATATTTATTAACACAAAAATAGCAAACATCCAAATGTGACACACACACACACACACACACTAGAAGAATAAGCGGGTAAGAGCAAGAGTGGGGGAGGCAAGAAGGAAACCAGGATAGAGGGAGATATACTCACACCCGAGGGACTCCTCTGGGCTTCTGGCGGATGCAGATGGGTTCCGTGGAAGGGACATGACTGGCAAGAGAGGGGGTCACGGGAACTATCTCAGAGCACAGACCAACAGAGTTTCAGCATGCACTTCCAAGGTAGCACACGGTCTGCTAAAATTCAGGGGTTTTTAAGGGCGATTTCTGCTCTCTAGCCATGAGTTAGACAATAGGTGAACAAAGGCTTGAGTGGTTTACTATTGTTTACTTAAGTCTGGGCATAGTCTAAACAATGCATTTGGTTTCAAAACTATCAAGGAAGGGAAGCTAGAGAAAAGGGGTGCGATCAAATCTAATCACTGTCTCATCAAGTGTGAGACTAAGACAAACAAACACAATTAGGTATCTTCCAATATAATGGGATATTTCCCAAGGCAACTCCCAAAACCTGGCTGTTCTGGTGGTCTTTTGTAACTTTACCTTGCTTACATGACCTCACATCTAGGGAATTATGGCTGCCATCTCCCAAGGGTCAGGCTGGGGTCATAGGGAACTCCACAAGGCTAAAATATATAATAAAAATGGAAGACGTCTGTTACACACCGGCCCAAAGGGCTGACCTGAGGGTGGAGTTGGGGCAGAGCAGCTGCACACCGGCCACCCCAACTCCACCCTGACGCTGTCCTGATGCCGCTGCGCCTTTTGCCGCCCCTAAAAGGAGTGGTATTTTGCTGCTTTTGGGGGGGAATCTAAAAGGAGTATCAGGGCCGCAGCCCCAATCTGTCACTTCCCGGGGTGGCTCTGTGCCACCCCAAATGGCTGGTCTGCATTGGCCCTAAATTGCCTTTTTCCATCAGAAAATGGTTAACTCAACTGATAACTTTTAACTAGTTTAATTAACTAGTTAACTGTTGAGGTTAACTAGTTTAGAAAATTAATTAATTAACTAGTTACTATCTTGATACTCAAGGCCAATCTAAACCAATGGGACTGGATGACAAACTCTGTCCACTTACCTGTTTAAAGCTCCATACTACATAAGGCCAGTGTTTCAAATGGATGTTTTAAATGTTTCAAAACTGAATTCTAAGATTATTTTTAGCCTGTTTTTAGGATTGTTTAAATATTTCAATACATCTTAGAAATGTTTTTATACTTATATTGTTTTAATTGGTGTTTATATGGTCATTGTCTCACAAGACCTTGTGGGCTTAGAGGCAATACAGAAATAAATAAATAAATAAATAAATAAATATGGTTAGCCAAGTTGTTTTGGTGTCAAAAGGAGGAAAATCCATAAGCATAATTTCCCTGGAAGTAAAAATATAATGGCTATATTTTTTTTTAACTGATGTCAAAACTCAGCTTCCTGAGGAACCCACATTACTTTAATGGTGCCTTTGTAAAACAGAAAGTAATTCGGCCATCAGTTTCATATCACTCTTTGTGACCAAACCAAATAATATTGTTAAATCCCCCCTCTCTCTCTTTCTCTCTCTCCATGTGTGTATATACACATTGCTGCTAGGTGATTTAATAAAAATACAGTGACTTTGTGCTATAATATAGGATGTTATATAAACAGAAATTGTACTAGTTGATGAGTTACAGCTGAAACTAATAGCAGTCTTCATTAGCTCCAAAAGATGAATGCCAAATGATAGGTCACACAATATTGTACTAATTTAGATTTTTGCATGTTATGTGCAGCACAATTCCCCCCCCACACACACACACACATGAGCACTTGTAGTATCAGATTTGCTTGAACTCACTTAACTGCTAAACTAGAAAAAGGAATAAAGGGGAAAGTTCACAACAATGTGCATCATTTTTTTTCAAAAAATAATGTGACTAGAATTCCAATGAAATTAATTCTTTTTTATTTAGCCATGATCAATCACTTGTAAAATACTCTATTATTTTCCCAGTTTAGTCTAATTCTCTTCTAGCTTCTTTTAATTTGCCAGTATGTGAGTAACAGTTAGATGCAAAGATGGCATTTAGTGATAGCAATGAAATTATCTGTGGCACAGGTCTGAGGCCAAATCAGATTCTACGTTGCTGCTGCTGCTGTTTAATAATAGTCATTAGCCTTGGTAATGACTGCAAAAAGTGCATATCAGCTAAAACTAATAACAATTGCAAGTAGCCCTCAAATAACTGAAACATAACAGTATATCTGCCAAAATTTGTCCTCAAAATCCAATACATTTCTATATAAAAATGGAAAAACTGACCAGGCAGCAAGGTCCATAAAATAAAAATTATGTTATGTATAGGCCTAAATACCTTAAAGGCAGCAGATCTTGCTTGATGTTGGAAGCTAAGCAGGGTTAGCCATGGTTAGTACTTGACTGGGAGCTTGCTAATGAATACCAGGTGCAGTAGGCTATATTCCAGAGGAAAGTTTTGGCAAGAATATTGTCGCAGGCCAATGTGTTATTTTTGTAGTATGTTTGAACTGTTTTAACTTTTAAATGTTCAAATTTGTAATTTTAACTGTTATCTGATTTAATACTGTTTTAAGGGGGGGAGGGATTGTTTTTTGATATTTCATGTGATTTTATTGCTGTGAGCCACCCGGATTGGGTCCCCAAAGGGCGGGATATAGATACATTTTATTATTATTATTATTATTATTATTATTATTATTATTATTATTATTATTATTATTATTATTATTCAAATGTCCTCTGAGTATTTCTTGCCTAAGAAATCCCTGTGAAATTCATGGGGGTTACCGTACGTTGACAACTTGAAGACACATACACAGAAACATAGTACTCATTGTAAAAAGACGTATAACTCTGCAGGAATTGAGTTAGTGTTACTTACATTGAAGATTAGATCCAGTTCTGGCAGCACAATTCTATGCATGCTTATTTAGAGGTAATTCACATAATGTTCAGTGGGGCGGGAATAGCCACAAACAGGCAGTATTTGTGAAGTGCCAGTAGCATGATTTAGGGGGGGGGTGCAGACGGGTGGCCCTGGGCTGCCCTGAGAAGCAGAGGATTGGGGCCAAGGCTGCCTCATGCCTCGGCCCCAATTCACCCTTTTCCCAGCCCTGAAAGGAGCGCTAAAATGCCGGAGCACTTCTATGGAGGAGAGGGGCAGGAAAAAGAGTCTTGATCCTGGGTTTTCTAAAAGCAGGTCAAAACTCCATTGTCCACACGGTCTTCTCCCAAGACTGGCCCGAATACCCATGGACTGTCCTCACCATGCAGCTTCAAGCTGTGCTGTATGGTTGTTGTTTTTTGCTGCTTCCACACCATGCATGCACATGATAGCCCATTGAACAAACATACTACTTGCAACCTCCAATTACCTCCCTCTTCCCGCCCAGATGCCATTCCATTGGACACCCACTGGCCACACAGTTGCATATGCAATGCACAGCCTGTATACTGCGTTGGTACATTGGTGTGTCCAGTGACCAAGCACAATCATGGAATCCCCTCCATACATGTTGTTAGGTTTTGATGGGATATATAGTCAATGTTAAAATGTTGAAATGTAAAGATGTGTGTCTGTATTTTTCCATGTTGTGAAAATTTGTTTTCTGAGGCCAGAGTTGCAATTATCAGCCACAGGTGTGTTATAGTCTAAACAAGCTAGCTAACAAGCTGAAAGTCTATGAGAAACAGTTTTATTTACAAAAGAGGTTTTCATCAACAAGGGATGTTTTGGGAACTGCAGTCACATGGTGTAATATGGAAATTAAAGGTTGGGCTAACACACGTCATGTAACTTCAACCAATCAGTCTATAAGGGCTACACCCAAAGGGGTGAAGAAATGTGGGCTGAGAGTTGTAATTCTGAAAAGTTTCTCACTTGTTCTTTAATCTTTAAGCTGAATGGACTAATTAAAACATATTTTTGCTGATGCTGAAGCTAGACTAACTTTAACCATGTAACAGCTAAGCTTTGTTCCTGTTTAGCCATTCTGGCTAAAGTGAAGATGTTATTATTATTATTATTTGTTTTTGCTCATGCTGATTTTGCAATAAAGAAAGCTTGCATGAAGTTCTGGATTTCTTGGTGACTTGACTTCAAAGACTGTAAGCTATATATTCATCATCAACACATTTTTCAACAAGTGGTAGCAGAGGATGGTTTTCGACACATCAAGACCTCTGAAAGCAAGCCTGGGATTTTAAAGCCAGCATCTTTGCCTGCTGAGGCTACAAGGCGGCCAGAACAGCAGGGAGGCTTGACGCAGCACGAAGCAGTTGGAATTTCAAGCCTGATTTATGGCCGAAAGCCTGTAAGTAATAAAACCCTCCTTATCTCAAGGCAATTAATTCAATGGACTGTCTCTGGGCTGTTAAGCTAGAAGAAAGCAGCACAGTTTAACCAGCTGGTTTTTAAGGCTGCAATTTTAAAGAGACAGAGTCCTGGAAAAGCAGCTGGGAGGGGCAAGCAGTTTTCAAGGCTTGTGTTGGAACAAAAGGGGGAAAAATTAAAAATGGAGATGATGAAATTTTCAAAATTGTCAGCAGACAACTATACATCCTGGCAGGTCTACAGTAAGGCCTTTTTGACTAGAGAAGGACTTTGGTTGACTGTAGAAAATGGGGTTCCTCCTAACCCAACTGCAGCTGAGATTGAAAGGAATTCTAAAGCTGTGGCAACCCTCCTTTTGTCTGAGGGGCAATTGAACCATGTGAAGCACTTATCGTCTGCAAAAGAAATTTGGGACTCTTTAGCTAACATTCACCAGTCATCTTCTGATCTGGCGAAAATGATTTGGGCAAAGAGACTATTTTCATGCAAAATGAAAAGGGAAGACCCAGCAGAAAGTCACTTAGATCGAATGAGAAACTTGCTTGCTCAGGTTCAAGCAAGGGGCATAACTCTGGAAGAAAACCTGAAAATTTACATTCTTCTGGGTTCTCTAAATGAATCTTTTGATAACATATTGCTGGGGTTGCAGAGCCTCCCAGGCGCACAATTGACCATGGAACTGGTCTGCAGTAGAATTTTAGAAGAATCCCAGAGGAGGAGATTTGAAGCAGAGCAGCGGAAGCAGGGAGCTACAGCTGCAAGACCTCCAAATGCCACAGAGGGAGCTTCGAGAGAGATGGTGACTGAAAAAGCAGCGGTTTCAAAAGGAAAAATGTGCTACTAATGTAAGAAAATGGGACATTTTAAAAAGGACTGTATAAAGCTGGCTGCGGATAGCAGGAGAGGACAACAGCAGCAGCAGCAGCCATGTCCCCTGGTGGCCAAAAGGGATACAGTGCTAACAAAGGAACTGTTGCCATGTCTCAAGGCTGTGACAGTGTGACCCAAATTCAACCACCCAGCACCTGGCTTCTCAACAGTGGGTGTAATACCCACATGGCAAACAAAATTGAACTGTTCCAGAGCAGAAAACCATCAAGTGTATCTTCTGTTGCCTTGGCAGATGGGGCAGCCAAGAAAATTCAAGAAATGGGAACTGTTTGCATTCCTGGTTTTGGTAAAAATTTTGAAAATGTCTTGTATGTACCTAACTTACAAAACTGTTTAGTTAGTGTGTCAGCTTTGACCACAGAACGGTACAAATTGAGTTTTGAGGGGGATGAATGCTTAATTTTTAAAGATGGTGAGATTTGTGCTAAAGCCATCAAGAAAAACAAGTTGTATTACATGAATACTGATGAGAGTTGTGCAATTGCACAAAATAATCCTTTGCATTCAGATTGCATTAACTATTTTCACAGAGTGTTGGGTCATTTTTGTTTTCTAAATCTTTTGAAATTGGAGAAAATTTGTCCTAAGTTTAAAATGTCACCATGTTCAAATCACTTAGTGTTCAGTTTGCAGCAAGATTAAGCTGAGGGCTTGTCCTGTGGCAAAACGAACAAAACTTAAAGCCCAGAGACCATTTCAATTTTTGCACTGTGACCTAGCTGGGCCAATTTCTCCTACGACGCTAGGGGGCAGCAAATACTTCATGGTGATTGTGGATCGCTTCACAAGGTTTTCCTATGTAATTCTTTTGAAAGAAAAGAGTGAAGCTGGAGAGAGATTCAAAGAATGGGTGAACATGATAGAGAGACAGTATGACTACAAAGTGGGAACTTTGGTTACAGATAGGGGAGGAGAATTCCTGTCTCACCACCTGACCAATTGGTTAAAAAAGAGGGGAATTAGGCATTTTACTACGAAACCGGCTTGTCCTCCAAAGGACGGGCTTGCTGAACGAAAGATTGCCATTTTGAAACAGATGAAAGATTGTATGATGCTTGATGCAAAGGCTCCTGAGCACCTTTGGGGGGAGGCAATTCTCACAGCTAATTTCCTGACAAACCGCACTTGGAATTCTGCTGTGAAAAATACTCCTTACCACATGCTTCACAAAAGACCACCCAATTTGAAATATCTTAGAGTGTTTGGGCAGTATGCAAATGTGTATATACCTGCAGCTTTCAGAAAGAAAGGTCAGCCCAAGTGGAGACATTTGATGTTTGTTGGTTATTCAGGGAACAGTTACAGGTTTTACCTGGGTGGACAAGAAATTCTTTTTTCAAGAAGCGCGAACTTTGAGAAACATTCTGGGTGGGAGAACATTCATTCAAACAAAGAGGTTTTTTTCAGACTAGGTCAGCTAGAAACATAGACAGCATCACCAGCCAGAAATGGAGGGGCAGTGAAACAAGAGTCAGATTCTTCAGAAGCTGAGACTAATACATCAGACAAGTTGTCACACACACACACACCAGCACCTAGAATGACAGAAACAAAGAGACACAGAGACAGGGACACACACTCAAGCACAGATACTGAGGATGATGAGGGAAAGACAAAAACAATTGTTTTGAAGAGAACCACTAGAGTTAGAAAACATCCAGATCGTTTTAAGGTGCAGGAAGCTAAGGCTTGTGTAGTTATGGCATGGGAGCCTGAGAGTTTCAAAAAAGTACAAGATTGTTGTGATGAAGAGAGGTTGAAATGGGAGTCTGCAATGGAGCAGGAGTTCAAGTCTTTGATAGACAAAAAGGTGTTTGAAATTGTTGACAGACCTGCAAATCACAAGGTGATAGGTTGCAAATGGGTTTACAAGAGGAAGGAGATGCCGGATGATAGTCAGAGATACAAGGCCAGATTTGTGGCTAAAGGGTTTGCACAATAGAGGTTTGAGAATTTTGACAAAACTTTTTCTCCAACAGCAAAGCCTGAGAGTTTGAGATTAGTGTTGGCTTTGGCTGCAAAGAGGGGTCAGTTAGTGCATCATTTTGATTTTGAGACTGCATACTTGAATGCAAGTCTTGAGGAAACTGTTTTCATGGAACAACCTTTGGGTTTTCAACAGGATAGTGACAGAAAGGTATACAAGTTGAAAAAAGTGTTGTTTGGTTTGAAGCAGAGTGCCAGAAGCTGGAATCTTTGCATACATGATGAGTTAGTGAAGCTAGGCTACAAACGCAGTGTAGCTGACGCGTGTGTTTACACAAAAGGAGATGTGATCTTGGTGATTTATGTAGATGACTTGTGTGTGGCAACAAATTCAAAACAAGAGATTCAAACAATAAGAAAGGAATTGTCACAAAAATTCAGTGTCAAAGATCTTGGAGTTTTAAGGTCTTATCTGGGAATTGATGTTGAGTGGGGTGAAGATGGGAGTTGTTTGTTGAGTCAGCAGAGAAAAATTCAGAGTTTGATAGAAAAGTGTGGATTGCAAGATACAAAAACAGTGAAGAGTCCAATGTCAGTTGGTTATATAAATAGTGAAGGGACTAAAGAGTTTGAAAATTCAGAGATATATAGGAGTTTTGTTGGGAATTTGATGTTTATGGCAAATAATACTAGGCCAGACATTTCTTTTTCCATTGGGATACTTGGAAGAAAAACAAATTGTCCTACAGTGGAGGACTGGACAGCAGTGAAACATTTGTTGAGGTATTTAAAGGGTAGCATAGACAAAAAATTGAAGTTGCAAAACAGTCGAGCTGGACTTGAATGTTTTGTTGACAGTTCGTTTGCTTCTGAGCTACAAGATAGAAAGTGAGTGACAGGATTGTTGATTAAGTTTGGAGAAAGCTCAGTTGTTTGGAGAAGTAGAAAACAGAGATACGTAGCCTAAAGTACAGGAAAAGATGAATTCAGTGCCTTATCTGAGCTAGTTAATGAGATTGAATGGATTAGACAGTTGTTGAAAGATCTAAATGAAAAATGTGTTAATCCAGTGATGATTAATGAGGATTCTCAAACATGCTTTGCAATGGCTAAAGCTGAAAACCTGAAGTGCAGAACAAAATACATTGGTGTGAGATATCAGAATGTCAGAGAAATGGTACAGAATGAAATTGTGAGTCTGCCTTACATTGAGTCAAACCATAATCAAACAGACATCTTGACAAAGTATTGACCATTGATAGACACAAACAGATGTCACGTCTACTTGGCATGTTAAGGAACATGCAACATGGGACTTACAGTAATAGAAATAAAATGTGTATGTGAAAGTCACAGTGATTAAGCAGGAGCAATCATGAAGCTACACAGATGAAAAGGATAATGTAATTTGGAAGCCTTGAGAGCCAAGGACAAAGTTATAGAGTGTATATTGAAAACACCTGTTATAGATTGCAAACACCTGAGATTCATTAAGTAGTCAAGGTAAAATGATGAAATACTTGGGTTGGTCTTAAGTATGGGATGATGTATGTAAACCAATCAAAATGAATGTACATGCCCACTGGGTGGAAACTGACTAGTGGGTGGTGACTAACAATGGCTATAAGTGCAATGTTTGCCAATGCATATTGTGGAGTAGTGTGGAGTAGTTTTGGAGATATTGTGAAGTGTAGAGATTGTGATTTGTAGGGCATATAGTATTTATATATAGGAGAATAAAGTAGATCTTTTATATAAGACTACTGAGTTGTCTGGTGTCTTGAGGGAAGATACAAGAGCCAGAAGAATCCTGGAGAAGTTTGGAGACATCTCAGGAAGAAGGGTGAGAAGGCTTGGAGAGTTTGTCAGGGTCTTCAGCCTATTCTCTGAAACTCTGCTGCTTGGGAAAGAAGCATCAACCACTGATCAAAGCTGGTCAGCTCTGCTGCATAACAAGGTGGGGAGTTAGAGCCAGAGGTGAAGAGCTACAACTCCCATCATCCCTGACATGGCATGTCTTAAGTTTAGGCCTAGCCATTGAGCTAAGTTAGTTTTGTAACAATTTTAGTTTAGTGTGCAACATACACACATCATACATTTCAGGAGGGGATTGTTAGGTTTTGATGGGATATATAGTCAATGTTAAAATGTTGAAATGTAAAGATGTATGTCTGTATTTTTCCATGCTGGGAAAATTTGTTTTCTGAGGCTAGAGTCGCATCTGGGTTGATTCAATCAGTGAAGGAAGCCATGGCACTAGGTCTGCAAGACCTTAGCTGGGCTGTTGATGACCAGGGCTCTTGAAGGCGTCTCATTCATAGGGTCACCATAAGTCAAAGTTGACTTGATGCCAAATAACAACAAACAGAAATATAGCCCATAATTGAGGCAGCAGCCCGTGTACACAAAAACCAAGAGTGGGATAGGTGTAAAGAAAATCTCAGCTCATATTTGATCATCACAGCAGCAGCATGGTTTTAAGCTCCCCAGACAAAGCAGAGAAGAGTACACATAGCCAAGTAAGCCTTGAATTGATTACCTGTCAGATGGCCCAAGAAGGCCTGCAGAAAATTCCAGCGTCCTGGAAATAAAACAACCAACATGCTGCTTCAAAGATGGGGCTCCTGTGTCAAGGTACAAATGAGATCCCCAGGAACCCTTGCTTCTAAGCAAGAATATCCTTATCTGTGAATTTTGTATCTTTCCCACAACCAGTAGGAAGTGGTGACACTGAGTTTAGTTTACTTTTAATGAGATAGAATCCATCCCTTCCTTGTTTATCCCCACCCCCAAATTGCATGATTGCATACATTTTTTTAAACTGCATGTGTTGCTTTAACACACACCCCACAACTGACTGCAGTGAGTTCAAGCTTGGTTTGCATGCACTTGAAATGTTCACATTTCTTTTGGATGACTCTAGAGCTGTCCATGAACACATGGACTCTGAAGAGTAAATTTCATCCAGCTCACATATAATCTGGGAACTGTAGGCCAGGTAAAGTCTGCAAATTAATAAGGGTGTCAGCTGGGGTAGATCTCTTGCACATCCCTACTTCTGAGTAGACACTTCAAGGCTGCATTTTAAAGCAACAAAATATTTGATTTCAGAACAGGAAGGAATCAGGTAATTTATTGCCAAGGCACTCAGCAAGTTATCAAAACACAATGTTTATGGTAATGATGATGATTAACTTCTCTGCTTGGATACATTGGGGTTGTATTCTCATGCTACAATAGTTTTTATGATTTCCTTCAGGATCTGAAACACATTAATTTTATTTTATAGTCAGCACAACTTGCAATTAAGACAATTGTACTAGCTCATTATGAAAAAGAATCTCAAACAAACCACTTAAATTGTGGTCAGATGTGAAGAGGCTGGAGCATTCATTCCAAACAAAGTTGTTAAAATCCTTCTTGGATGTATATTAGGTTGTTCAATCTTCCTCTTTAACAGTATTAGCATGCAGTAGCTCTTCAGATTGTTGCAAAATGTTAAGAGATCCATATAAGCACATCATAAATATTATGAGACCCATTGCACAAGCACCAATATAAATAACATAACTTGTTCATGTTCATGCAGTGTTTTGACAGAACTGTTTTGAAGTTTAATATTTTATCGAAGCCAATGAAACCTATTTGAGTACCTTTTACTTTGGGATAATAGACGTGCCTTCACATACAACTCACAATGCGGTATGAAAAGCTGTTGCAGAAATAACAGGCTATAGGCTAAAAAACCCCACAGCTACTGGATTACTTGCAGAGCAAAGCTAAGAGAGGAGACCTTGATGTAATTGTAAACACAGATTTATTAAGCCGGCTGTCCCAAAGGAATTAGCATTCCAGAATTTGGGGCAAAGAAACAGATAAAAATGGCCTCATTTTATACACCATCAAACAAAGAAATCCAATTCTTCCACCTCATTGGACATTTCCGCCTCATTGGGTATTTCAAATCCTAAACATATAGATTTTCAAGCAATGAGAATACAGATTTCAGAATACATTATCTACAGAATCTACTTAAATGTATCTGGCCACATTCCAGTGTCATCCTGTATCATCCTTATCAGTAAAAGAACAGGTATGTACAAGGCAGGAGGCCCCTTTGCACAGACAGAGTAGCTGCCAATAATTTAATATGGCTGTCATACCCACTCTGGCTCCTAATGAATTATCTCGATCCATTTCAAACCAGCCTTAGGACAGGATATGGAGCTGAGACTGCCATGGTTGCGCTGGCTTATGACCTCCGTTTGAATATTGACAGGGAAAGTGTGACCCTGCTGGTGCTCTTGGACCTCTCAGCAGCCTTTGATACAATAGATCATTCCATCCTCTTGGATCACCTGAGGGAGTTAGGAATTGGAGGCATTGCATTGCAGTGGTTCCGTTCCTTTCTCTCGGGCAGATCCCAGAGGGTGAGGCTCAGGGACAGTTGCTCTTCTAGACTAGAGCTCAATTGTGGCATCCCTCAGGGCATCATTCTGTCCCCGATGCTATTTAACATCTATATGAAGCTGCTGGGAGAGATCACTCGGAGACATGGAGCATGGTGCCATCAGTATACTGATGTCACCCAGATATATTTCTCCATGACCCGGTCCTCAGCTCAGACTTCAGATGGCATCTCTCCTCTCAATGATTATCTTAAAGCGGTAATGGATTGGATGAGGAAAAACAAATTGAGATTGAATCCAGACAAAATGGAGGTACTAACAGTCACGGGCTCAAAACCAGGTTTGGGAATACAACTTCCAGTCCTAGACGTAGTCACACTCTCCCCCAAGGACTGTGTTCACAGTCTGGGGGTACTCCTAGATTCATCGCTTCACATGACAAATCAGGTGCATGTGACGGTCAGGAGTGCCTGTTATCAGCTTCGACTGATACGCCAGCTGCGCCATTTCCTGGAGACTAGGGATCTTGAAACTGTGGTACATGCTTTGGTAACCTCATGTCTGGATTTCTGTAGTGCACTCTACATGGGGCTACACTTGTGCTTAACCTGGAAACTTCAATTGGTTCAAAACATGGCAGCCAGGTTAATTATCGGTACAGCTAGGAGAGAGCACATTACACCGGTGCTGAAATCTCTCCATTGGCTGCCAGTTAGTTTAAGGGCACAGTACAAGGTGTTGGTTATGACCTTTAAAGCCCTACATGGCTTGGGTCCAACTTATCTCCGGGACCATCTCTTCCCGTATGATCTCCCCTGGGAGGAACCTGTTACAGCCTATGAAAACTAGACTGTCTCAGACCTCTCAGAGGACCTTCTCCGCTACTGCTCCCAGATTATGGAATGGCCTGCCAGATGAGATCCCCTTTATTACTACCTTTACTGCTTCAAAAAAGCAGTGAAGACGGATCTCTTCTGGCAGGGCTTCCCGGAATAACTCTCCCGGCCCAAATAAAGTTTGGTTTGTTCACCATCCCCTGCCACCACTGTCTATCCTAGGGTTTTAAGTTTATTGTTTGTTGATTTTACTTTGCTATTTTAATTATTGTACTAGTTTAATCTGATTTTTATGGGGTGGGTTGGTTAGGGATTGGGGGGATGGAATTGTTTTAACTGTTGTCTTGTTTTAAACTCTGTACACCGCCCCAGTTGCTTAGCAGAGGGGTGGGTTAAATATAAAAAATATTACTATTATTATTATTATTATTACTATTACTATTATGAAAGTCTTTAATGCATTAGGTTCCTCAGAAGATCAAGCTGTATCTAAACAACCCTCTGTCATTCCATTCCTTCTCAGAGAGGCCTCAACTTTCAAACTCTCCCAGAATCCTCTCTGTATGTGGCTAACTTGACATCTATTTCTACATTTCTAACACAGTTGGCTAAAATATATTGATTATCAAAACTCTTCTGTCTCAAAGCAAGCTAACATATATATAATCAAAACGTATAAGGTAATGAAACTAAGGGAAAAACAAACTGCCTAAAAAGGGTGGATTGGGGCCACCCTGGAGCCACCCACCCTGGAGCCCCTCACTGTGATTTCAAAGTGGCTTCTGATAAGGAGTGTTTTTGGGTCACTCCTTTTCAGGGTGGCTTTTCTGGGTTGGGGTGACTTGGCAGTGGCCAAATCACTTGCAGTGACTTGATTGCCATGTCCCCCAAGCTGCCCAGAAGCAGGCTTTTTTCACTCATCTGTTTCAGGCCTCAGTTAATCTAAAAATCCAAAATCTTTGGAAAACAAGAAACTTGCAAATTAATATTTAAAAACAACAAGGAAAGGAACAGTGTACAAATATTCAAGGACACGATTTCAAGAATATGAGGCAGCAAAAGAAAAAGATGAAGCTGAGCCAAAGAAAACCTTGCTTTGGTGAGAGGCCTAGAATTCATAGAATGGAAATCTCAAGTAAATTGGTAAAGAGAATTGTGGATTGAAAGATAGTATGGAGTTTGAAAAGTCATGTAGAGCTTTAAAAGCTAAAACAGAAAGCCTGTAGTGGATCCTAAAAGAAATAGGTAGCCAATGAAAAGACATCACAAGTGGAGTGACATGATAAAAATAATGGGCCAAAAAGATAATCAGCACCAGAATGTTGACTAGAAACTAGGAGAAGATAAGATAATGCAAGACTAGACAAAAGTAGATTACAATAATTGAGACAGTAAATGACCAAGGTGTGAAATAATGTCTTTACAGAGGAAACGAATATAAAAGGTCTGGTTCTCTCAGTATTGTAAAGAATGACTTAGTTATACTCTTAATGTGAGGAACAAAAGACAAAGAGAAGTAAAAAGATAAAACCAAGACTATCTTCACAGGAAGAATGGGAATGTTATTAGTAGTGTTAGATAATGTATATTAGAAAGAAAGCTTTGGAGGTAATAAGTATTTCTGTCCTTTCTATACTGTTTTAGGTAGTGATGAAATTTCCACACTTAGATAGCTGAAAGAAATGCTGTAATACAATGTTCAACAGCATAAAAAAGCTCTGTAGTAGAAAGATGCATCAGATACTTAATATAATCAGCATAAAGATTATGCTAAAAACTGTAAGACTGAATAATTTACTCAAAGATTGCATATAAATGGGGAAACAACAGGTGATTCGGAACAGAACCTGGTGGACCCAACCAAAACCGGGGCTTAGGAGGGGAGAGAAGATGATATGTGACCTCCAATGGCCATTTTAACTACCAGCCTGAAAGACAAGACATGTACCACCTGAGGACCAAATCAATAAACCCTAAGTCAAGAAGGAAATCCAACAGAAAAGCATATTCAACTATGTCAAATGCTGCAGAATAAAAGAAGAAAGAACTGAACATAGACCTTTAGATTTAACAAAGAGTAAATCATAAGGGTTCTCTCCACAGAATGCAACAGGTGAAATCTAGACTGAAAAGGATCCATTACAGAGATAAATGGAAGAAAGTCGAGGTAACATGCATAAACAACACATTCTAAAACTTTTTTTTTTGAAGGGGTAGGTAACAGTGAGAGACCAGAAGGTACATCAAAGCCTCCCCTCCTCCATGAAACCAGAGGGACAAAGAAGCAGACATGAGAACCCAGGTACATCAAAGCCTCCCCTCCCCCCCTCTGAGGCCAGAAGTGTGACAAACAAAGAAGGAGGCTTCAATGCTGCAGCCAAGGAACATCAGGGCCCTCCCCAACAAGAAGACTAGAAGACCATTGATGCCGCCAATGGGAACAAAGGGAGGAGGGTGGGAAAAACATCTAGGAGTATAAAAAGGAAAGGGAAAAGAGAACTGAGGGAGGGAAGAAGGGAATAGCAGGCATAAAATATAGGAACAGCCACTGGGCTGCAGCAGTAGTGGTGGGTGACACTGAAGTCAACTCTCAAAGAGAGAACAGTAGTCTCCATAGCTGACACTTGTCAGCACTGTGCAAAAGGAGGCAAAAGTTGTCCGTCCTTGCAAGACCAATTCACCAAGAAAATTCTTTAAGTGAGCCAGCTCAAAAACCAAAACTAGAGAGGGAAAGGCCAGGCAGAAAACATGTCCAATAAAACAAGCATAGTTAGAAGCAAAACTACACATGTAATTGGAACATGGAATGTGAGAAGCATGAGTCAGGGGAAAATTAGATATAGTAAAGAAGGAAATGGAACACATGAATATAGCAATACTAGGAGTGTGTGAGTTCAAATGGACAGGAATGGGTCACTTTGACTCAGACAACTATGCAGTAATCTATTCAGGAAATGAAAGAACAAGCAGAAATGGGGTGGCATTCATGCTGAAGAAAGATATAGCTAGAGCACTCAAAGGATACAACTCAAAGTCAGACCGTATATGATCAATAAGGCTTCAGGGTAAACCTATAAACATCACAATAATCCAGGTATATGCAACAATCACAGAGGCAGATGAAGAAGAAATTGAGAGATTCTGTGATGCAGTCCAGGAAGAAATTGACAACATACCAACCCAAGATTACAAAATAAGCATTGGAGACTTGACTGCTAAAGTTGGCAACAAAGAATTAAAAAAGAATTTGAAGATTTGGATTAGGAACAAGAAATAAAACAGGAGAGCATCTGATAGAATTCTGTGAGGCTGATAATCTATTCATTGCAAATACCTGCTTCATACAATCAGATAGGAGACTATAAACCTGGACATCACCAGATGGTAAACACAAAAATCAGATAGACTACATAATTGGAAATAGAAGATGGAGAAACTCTATCCTTGTGGCCAAAACCAGACCAGGAGCTGACTGTGGCACAGATCACAAACTGTTTATAACAAAAATCAGACTTAAGCTGAAGAAGAAATAAAAGCCATTATTATACCAAAATATGACCTGAATAACAGATGAATTCAAGGACAATGTAAGAAACAGATTTGAACTACTGAGTATAATTGAGTGGAAACCTAAAGAACTGTGGATAGAAGTAAAAGACATAACTAAGGATGAGTGCAAAAAACCACTAACAGTAACCAAAAAGAAAGATAAGAAACAATGAATGACAGATGAAACACTTCATGCAATAAAAAAAAGAAGAAAAGCAAAAGCAAAAGGAGATGGGACCAAAGTCAGAAGTATGAACACAACTGTGCAACTGTGCAACATCTGACATTCAGGGCTAAGGAGAAATACTACAATGATCAGTGCAGAGAAATAGAAGACAACAACAAAAAGGGAAGAATGAGAGACCTCTATCAAAAAATCTGAGAAAATAAATCTGCCTTTAAACCAAGGGCAGAGATGCTCTATGGAGAAAAAAAGAATATAATACAGGAAAAAGAAGAAATAAAGATGCCGGAGGCAAAATACAGAAGAGTAATAATAATAATAATAATAATAATAAAATGTATTTATCCCCCGCCCCTTTGGGATCAATCGAGGTGGCTCACAATAAAATACAATACAATAGTAAAAACAAATTACATCCCACCCACCCCTTAAAAAGTTATTAAATCTATTACAGATTAAAATAATTAAAATTAAAACAACATTAAAACAATAGTCACAATTATACAGCGAAATAAAGGACTGCGGCAATGTAACAGATGGCTTTCAGGGAGGCGGATAGAGTTCCCTTAAAGAAAGGAAAAGAGGGGGCGGCGGTGGCGGCAGCAGAGAGAGAGAGAGAGAGAGGCCGCACCGCTGGGTCGTTCCTCCCCCCCTCCCTCCAAGCAAGAGGCGCGCGGCGCCGGAGGACCCTGGGCCTATAAAAAAAGGCCCCAACAGCCCGCTTTTGGCGGCGGCGGCGGCAGCAGAGAGAGAGAGAGAGAGGGGCCGCACCGCTGGGTCGTTCCTCCCCCCCTCCCTCCAAGCAAGAGGCGCGCGGCGCCGGAGGACCCTGGGCCTATAAAAAAAAGGCCCCAACAGCCCGCTTTTGGCGGCGGCAGCGGCAGCAGAGAGAGAGAGAGAGAGAGAGGCCGCACCGCTGGGTCGTTCCTCCCCCCCTCCCTCCAAGCAAGAGGCGTGCGGCGCCGGAGGACCCTGGGCCTATAAAAAAAGGCCCCAACAGCCCGCTTTTGGCGGCGGCGGCGGCAGCAGAGAGAGAGAGAGAGAGAGGCCGCACCGCTGGGTCGTTCCCCCCCCTCCCTCCAAGCAAGAGGCGCGCGGCGCCGGAGGACCCTGGGCCTATAAAAAAAGGCCCCAACAGCCCGCTTTTGGCAGCGGCGGCGGCAGCAGAGAGAGAGAGAGAGGCCGCACCGCTGGGTCGTTCCCCCCCTCCCTCCAAGCAAGAGGCGCGCGGCGCCGGAGGACCTTGGGCCTACAAAAAAAGGCCCCAACAGCCCGCTTTTGGCAGCGGCGGCGGCAGCAGAGAGAGAGAGAGAGAGGCCGCACCGCTGGGTCGTTCCTCCCCCCCTCCCTCCAAGCAAGAGGCGCGCGGCGTCGGAGGACCCTGGGCCTATAAAAAAAGGCCCCAACAGCCCGCTTTTGGCGGCGGCGGCGGCAGCAGACAGAGAGAGAGAGAGTGAGAGAGAGGTCGCACCTGCTCCCCCTCTCCCTCAGATGTTTGTAGAAGAAAAGAGGGAAGCCAACACACCTGGGTTGGGTGTGCCCTCCCCCTCTAACGGCAGCAAGCTTTCTCTTGCACCATTAAAGGCTTATTTAGTCTGTGGCCCCGTAGCGGTTTGAAGTGCTCTAAGCATTTTAAGTGTCTTTTTAATTATAGATTAATTAGGGATTTTATACAGTATTATTGTTATTATTGTTTATATTGATATTGATATTATCCTTATTTTTATATATTTTATACTTTTTATTTATATCTGTTACATATTTTAACAAACTTGATTGAGGTCTATTAGTCTAGTTTGGTCATTTACCGGGATAATCTATTAAAATATGGCACCAAAAAGAAGTATTAAGCGGAAAAGGAGGTCAGCTAATAAAGAAGTTCACACTAATGTTAAAAGGATCAAGAAACCCACTAAGAATTCAGGAATGAGTTCAATGAACTCAAACTTGCTGGAGGCTGCTACTACCTTGAAACGGAAAAACGAAAAGTACAGATATACGATGGGGGACACTTGGCTGAATGAGATTACCTGTGAAAGGGATCTAGGAATCCAGGTGGACCACAAGTTGAACATGAGTCAACAGTGCGATGCAGCAGCTAAAAAGGCCAATGCAATTTTAGGCTGCATCAGTAGAAGTATAGTGTCTAGATCAAGAGAAGTAATAGTGCCACTATATTCTGCTTTGGTCCGGCCTCACCTGGAATACTGTGTCCAGTTCTGGGCACCGCAATTCAAAAAGGATGTGGAGAAACTGGAGCGTGTCCAAAGGAGGGCAACTAAAATGGTGAAGGGTATGGAAAGCAAGCCCTATGAGGAACGACTTAGGGAGCTGGGGATGTTTAGCCTGGAGAAGAGAAGGCTGAGAGGTGATATGATAGCCGTGTTTAAATATTTGAAGGGATGTCATATTGAGGAGGGAACAAGCTTGTTTTCTGCTGCTCCAGAGACTAGGACCCGAAACAATGGATGCAAGCTGCAAGAAAAGAGATTCCACCTCAACATTAGGAGGAACTTCCTGACAGTAAGGGCGGTTCGAGAGTGGAACACACTCCCTCGGAGAGTAGTGGAGTCTCCTTCCTTGGAGGTCTTTAAGCAGAGGCTGGATGGCCATCTGTCGGGGATGCTTTGATTGGGAGTTCCTGCATGGCAGGGGGTTGGACTGGATGGCCCTTGTGGTCTCTTCCAACTCTATGATTCTATGATTCTATGATTCTATGAAACAACTGAAAATGGATGAGCTGTTTTTGTCTAATGACAACAACAAGTCCACTTCTGAAACATCTTTTCTTTCTTCGCATGAAGAGCCTGTTGTAGACACTGACCCTGATACTGGTATTAACTATATGATTGATTTAGACACCGTAGCAAGAAATTGCCTACTCACTGCCAGAACAGTAATTGCTATTTTTGATAAATTAACGAGTATAGATCAGAAACTCGATAGATTGAAAGATCTTATGACTAAGCCTAAATGCCCTTTAAAATCAGGAGCATTAACCAATACAAAAGATTCTGAACAAACCCAAAATAATGCTAAAGTTAGGAGCAATGACAAGATGATATTAATACCGAATAGCATAGCACTATTAGTAGCAAATAATCATCATAACTATGCCAGATGGCATAACAAGCTTGTTATATTGCATTCATTATCTCTTCTCTTACATCGTCATTTGTATTACAACGAGCTACTTGGAATTGATTGGCTACCTTCCCATAACAACTTTAAGAGAATTGTTTTGAGGTTTAATAATGCAACAATACCTTCTCTGATATTGAAAAACTGGAGATCATTTAAGGAATTTTCAATCATGCCAGTGCGTGTCTTTTGTAACCCAAATATCCAGCCTCTGTTTAAATCTCTCTCTAGACGGGAAGCTGCCCATCAAAAAATGAACCATAAGGAAGATGTCAGGGGACCAATACCAATTCCTGAGAATCTCCTTGATGATAATGGAAAATTGGCTGAGATGTTTGGCTCCCTTTCTAATGAGGAACAAAAGCAAGTACTAAATAGGTTTGATGTTGTCAAATCCATGTTAATGTCAGTAGCTATGGCAACCAAGTCAATTAAGGATTTATTACCCATTAGCTGTCCCTTACCGGACCCTTTGGTACAACCTAAAAATGGACCAGAACAGAATATAGTTGAGGAGGGGGATAATATGACCCCTTTAATGTATATGTCACCTAACCGTCCTAAGGACAGTCTGCTGGATCCACTTATACCTTTAACTCAGATTTCTTCTAACCATAATACCGGACAACATAATGAATCAATGCAATTAATAACACTAAACACTCCTCCTCCTAAGTCTACCATAGAAATTCAATCATCTAAGACTAAAAAGAAGAAGTATCTTAAATCTAATGCCTCTCCAGTAAAAACATTCAAGCAGAATGTATTTGACAGTCTAAACAGATCAATACCAGACAGGGGAAACATATTGAATGGAAATACAATTGTTAGCGAATCGCAAGTCCCTAAATCTCAAGAACAGACTGCAGACTCAGGCAATTGACATTTAACTGATCGGTCCTGTCTATCTATTATTTCATGGAATGTCGCTGGTTGGAAGCCTAGATGTAGGGATCCTACCTTTATGCCTTTTGTCTGTAGATATAAAATTATTCTCTTACAAGAAACGTGGGTTGCTGAAGAGATATCCATAGAGGGGTTTAAATTCTTGGGTTTAAATGCAATCCCTGGTAAAGGCAATGGGAGACTTTGTGGTGGTTTAGGGATGTTGATATCTTTGGCACTAAAAGTTCAAATAACTAAGGTCTCTGCACTAGAGCAATATGCCCTAGCTGTCCTTTTGAAGTTTAATAACAATTTATTATATCTGATTAATATCTATATCCCCCCACTTCAAGGACGGGCTAAGATATTAAGTGTATGGAACAAACTCAATTCCTTTATTAAAGAATTGATGTTTGAGACGCCAAGAGCTAACTTTATTGTAGCCGGGGATCTCAATGCTAGAATTGGTGCTGACGATAAGTCTTTGTATGCTAAATATAATTGTCAAGCCCCGTCTCCTATACCTATTCCACCAATAATGTGTCGAAAATCAAAAGACATGTCTTGTGACTTTAAGGGTTTTTGTTTAGCTCGATCCTTTGATGAACTAAATTTAATTATTCTGAATGGTAGTCTTAAGGATGACCATCCAGCTGAATATACACACTGGGCAGGTTTCAGTCCGTCAGTCCTTGACTACATGGGGGTTTCTCCAAATTTAATATCCCATATTTCTAAGTTTGCTATTGTTAACAGACCTGATAGTGATCATTTTCCTGTCTTCTTGTGTTTAAAATTTCAGGACTGTCTTACTCTGTCTCTTGATAAGTTCTCAATCTTTATTAATGATATTAGCTTAACCCGAGTCAAATGGTCTCCCCAATTGTCTGACACCCTTACTAAGTTTCTATCCAGTGAAACAATTAAGTTGCTTTCTACCAAAATAGCGGATGCTAATTCGGACTCTGTAATATTGTCAAACTATGATACTTTAATTGCTTCTTTACAATCATTGCTTACGGTGTCCAGAAGCAATACTGCTAGATATAAACCATTATGCCATCAGAGTTGGTTTGATTCAGAATGCAAAGAATTATGGGCACGTCTTAAATATTTGTTTAAACAACATAAATTAGATCCTAAACAATTTTCTGTGTCTGAACTCCTGGAACAGAAGAAAAGATACAAGCTCTTAGTAAGACAAAAGAAAAAGGGAGACATGATTGACTCTTGGAATAAATTAATTATGACAGCTAGTTCAAATAACCCTAATTTGTTTTGGAAAGAGGTTGCTCCTTCGTTTATTAAAAATGTAAATAGCCTTACAGCCCAGATCCCAGCACATATATGGGAAAGCCATTTTGCCAATCTTTATGATTCTTCTGAAAATAACTCAAGCTTATTAGTATCGGAACTCACGACGCAGGTTGCGCCTCTCCCTCTTTGGCCACCAGTGTCACATTCCAAGGTAAAGAGTCTTATAACCCAACTTAAACCGGCCCGTGCTCCTGGTGCAGATTTTATAACCGGCGAAGTACTTAAAAATAATCTGGATTGGTGGGTCCCGGTACTTTCTAAATTATTTACAGCTATTGATAGATCTGCTTCCATTCCTAAAAATTGGGGGATGGCCATCATTGTCCCGATTTACAAAAAAGGCAATAGAACTGATCCTTCTAATTTTCGACCAATTAGTCTATTAAGTTTGGTAAGTAAGTTATACACAAAACATTTATTAAATAAGTTCTTAGATTGGCTTGAATCCGAGGAGATTCTAATGGACGAGCAGGCGGGTTTCCGGGCTGGACGTTCCACTATTGATCAAGCAATGATATTGCATCACCTGGTTGAGAAATATCGCCATTACGGTCAACCTCTATATGCGGCATTTATAGACTTCAAGTCCGCTTTTGACACAGTTAATAGAACGAGGCTGTGGGAAAAACTATTGTGTACAAATATAGATAAAAGACTCCTTCTGCTTCTTATCAAGATACATGAGAACTCTAATATCAAGGTTAGATGCAGTCCTTTAGGACATGTTTCAAAAGCAGTCCCTGTCAAGACGGGTGTGAGACAAGGATGTGTTTTGGCTCCTGCTTTATTTAATTTTTATATTAACTCCTTAGTTACTGCTCTAAAAAATCTTTCTTTCCATCCTCCAAAGTTGGCTAATAGGCATATCAATTTATTGCTTTATGCGGACGACGTCGTAATTCTCTCGTTATCTCCTATTGGTTTAAAAAGATCTTTAAATTCTCTTGCCTTGTGTTGCAAAGAGGAAAAACTGACAGTTAATTCTTCTAAAACCAAGATTCTTATGTTTGCTCATCGTCCTAAAATGACACACTGGACACTCGATAGACAAAATATTGAACAGGTTAAGACCTTTAAATATTTAGGTATTGTGTTTCATCATTCTGGTAGGAGAGCTGCCCATTCTGAACTCATCGTCAGTAATGCTCAAAGAACTATAACAGCAATCTTGAGATTTTTTTTCACTAAAGGTGCTCAGTTTATTCCGGCCGCAATTAAATTGTTTAATGCCAAGGTTCGTCCCCAACTTCTTTATGGAGCCCAACTGGGCCCATATAGTAACATCAATGTATTCGAACGCCTTCAAACTAAGTTTCTTAGGAGAATCCTACAGGTTGCTCAGTGTGTTCCAAATGCTCTTCTTAGGAGGGAGACTGGGTCTATTAAAATAGAGTCCAGTATGTGGATTAGTATTCTCACCTATTGGCAAAAACTGCATAAAATCCCTGGGAGATTGACAAATCTAATTTTTTTGGATTCTTTTAAATCTACATGGGAAACTTCTATTCATAAGAAACTAAATGAGCTAGGACTTAACATAAATGAATTTCTAAAATTGGATATAGATAAAGCCAAATCTATTATAAAACAAAAAAATTATAGAAGCTGAAAGACTAATGGATTCTGTCTCTCTTTCTAAATATGCTTTGTTTAGCTCACAGATCTTAGTCCCTGTTATAGCTCCATATCTATTTCATGTTACCCTCCCAAAGTTTAGAAGGGCTTTAACTTTGGCTCGCTTTAATATGATGCCTACGGCCATGCTGGATGGCAGATTCAAAAAAATACCTTTTGAATTCCGTTTTTGCCCTTGTGGATCGGGTGCTGTTGAGACTAATGAGCATATCCTACTTTATTGTCAATTTTACAGGGATATCCGCTGTCAACTGATTAGCCCATTACTAAGCAAATTCCTAGGTAAATCTGATTCCTTTTATTTACGTTTTTTGTTAGATAACAAAGACCATACAGTATCTCATATAGTGGCTAAATATTGTTATATTGTCTGTAAGCTGCGACCTCAATTGACGAATGGATATTAACAGCTTATTTTTAGTCTGTATATTAATTTGTATATTAATTTGTTAATGCTAATGTTTTCTCTTTTTTTTTTCCCAATATGTGTACATGTATATATTATTACTACTATTATTATTATATTTCGTGTTATATCTTATATCTTATATCTTATATATCCTACATATTTTTGTATTATATACTGGTCAAAGACCGAATAAATTAAATTGTAATTGTAATTGTAAGGAAAAGAGGGGAAAAGTAGGGACCTGAGAAAGGGCTGAGGCTGGGATTTTTCTATCCTGGAAAGGCCTGCCAGAAGAGATCCGTCTTGATCGCTTTTTTAAAGCTGTCTAAAGATGTCAGTTGGCGGATCTCATCCGGCAGGCTGTTCCTCAATTTGGGGCCGACAACAGAAAAAGCCCTCTGGGAGGTAGCTGAAAGCCTAGACTTTTGAGGCTGTAGCAAATTCCTCCCAGAGGACCAGAGAGCGTGGGGAGGGTTATATGGGAGGAGGCGGTCCCTGAGATAGTTTGGACCCAAGCCTTTTAGGGCTTTAAAGGTGATAACCAACACCTTGTTATATAAAAGAGATGAGGGAATGAATGATATTTGGAAAGAGGAGCCATATGAAAACGAATCCCAAACTCTAAGAAGTGAAGTGGAATCTGCAATAACAGAAATGGGGGAAAAATAAATCACCGGGAACAGATGATATCCCAATTGAACTTCTACAGTTGACGTTGAAAAAGGAGATATCTTCTCTGAACAAGAGATTAAAAAATTGGATAGGGAGAGAACATTTTGGCAAGCATACAATTTTCTGTCTCTGAAAGCACTGTGTGATGGTGGCATCCCTGTCTGCATGCACATAGAGACGCAAACCAACATTTTGTCTCAGTATGGTTGGGCTCCAGTCCAGTGTGATCATCTTTTTAATCTGTAAGCCGCCCGGATTGGGCTTCCATTGGGCGGGGTAAAAATAAATTTTATTATTATTATTATTATTACAGATAAATGCAACTTTAGTGCTATCTGAAATATGTCAACAAATATGGAAAACAAAGCAGTGGCCAACAGACTGGAGACACTCAATATACATACCAATCCACAAGAAAGGAAATACAAAAGACTGAAGCAGCTATAGGACAATAGCACTAATCATAGAATCATAGAATCATAGAATCATAGAATCATAGAATTGGAAGAGACCACAAGGGCCATCCAGTCCAACCCCCTGCTATGCAGGGACTCCCAATCAAAGCATCCCTGACAGATGGCCATCCAGCCTCTGCTTAAAGACCTCCAAGGAAGGAGACTCCACTACTCTCCGAGGGAGTGTGTTCCACTCTCGAACCGCCCTTACTGTCAGGAAGTTCCTCCTAATGTTGAGGTGGAATCTCTTTTCTTGCAGCTTGCATCCATTGTTTCGGGTCCTAGTCTCTGGAGCAGCAGCAAACAAGCTTGTTCCCTCCTCGCTATGACATCCCTTCAAATATTTAAACACGGCTATCATATCACCTCTCAGCCTTCTCTTCTCCAGGCTAAACATCCCCAGCTCCCTAAGTCGTTCCTCATAGGGCTTGGTTTCCAGACCCTTCACCATTTTAGTTGCCCTCCTTTGGACATGCTCCAGTTTCTCCACATCTTTTTTGAATTGTGGTGCCCAGAACTGGACACAGTATTCCAGGTGAGGCCTGACCAAAGCAGAATAGAGTGGTACTATTACTTCTCTTGATCTAGACGCTATACTTCTACTGATGCAGCCTAAAATTGCATTGGCCTTTTTAGCTGCTGCATCGCACTGTTGACTCATGCTCAACCTGTGGTCTACCTGGACTCCTAGATCCCTTTCACACGTAGTCTCATTCAGCCAGGTGTCCCCCATTGTATATCTGTACTTTTCGTTTTTCCGCCCTAAGTGCAGTACCTTAATTTCTCTGTGTTGAATTTCATTTTGTTAGCTTTGGCCCAACTTTCTAGTCTATTCAAGTCATTTTGAATTTTGATCCTGTCCTCTGGGGTATTAGCTACTCCTCCTAATTTGGTGTCGTCTGCAAATTTGATAACTATGCCCCCAATACCGTCATCCAAGTCATTAATAAAGATATTGAATAGCACTGGGCCCAGGACAGAGCCATGTGGCACCCCACTGGTCACTTCTTTCCAGGTTGAAAAGGAGCCATTGTTGAGCACCCTTTGGGTTCGACCAGTCAACCAATTACAAATCCATGTAACAGTTACTTTGTCTAGCCCACATTTTACCAATTTGCTTGCAAGAATGTCATGGGGAACCTTGTCAAAGGCCTTACTGAAATCAAGATATACTATATCCACAGCATTCCCTTCATCTACCAAGCTGGTAATTTTATCAAAAAAAGAGATCAGATTTGTCTGGCATGACCTGTTTCTCTGAAACCCATGTTGACTTTTTGTGATTATGGAATTACTTTCCAGATGTTCACAGACTCTCTGTTTAATGATCTGCTCCAGAATCTTTCCTGGTATAGATGTCAGACTAACTGGACAATAATTGTTGGGATCCTCTTTTTTCCCCTTTTTGAAGATGGGGACAACATTTGCCCTCCTCCAGTCCGCTAGGGACCACATTGCAAACATATGATGGCTAATGGAGTGCACCAAAGAATTTAAAAAGAATCAGAATGTGCTTTGTAGACTACAGCAAAGCATTTGATTGTATAGATCACAAAAGTTATGGGATGCACTAAAAGACACAGGGGTGCCACTACATCTGATACTCCTGATGATGAATCTGTACCAAGGACAAGAGGACACTGTCAGAACAGAATTCAGGGAAACTGAGTGGTTCCCAATAGGCAAATGAGTCAGGCAAGGCTGCATCCTATCGCCCTACTTTTTTTTAACTTATATGCTGAAAACATCATAAGAAAAGCAGAATTAGAAACAGAAAAAAGAGGAGTTAAGATAGGAGGAAGCAACATTAACAACCTAGGATATGCGGACAACAACATAATATTAGCAGAAGACATTCAGGAACTGGACACAGTTAATAAGGAAAGTCAAAGATGAAAGTGCAAAGGCAGGTCTGATACTGAAAATAAAGAAAACAAAAATAGTGACCACAGAAAAAATGGACAAATTCAATCTAGACAATGAAGAAATTGAAAGAATTTAAAAAATCCCCATATCTAAGATCAAACATTGACCAGAATGGAGACTGCAGTCAAGAAATAAGAAGAAGACTAGGAATGGGAAGGGAAGCTATGAAAGAACTGGAAAAGATACTGAAGAGCAAAGACATACAACTGAGTACTAAAATCAGAATCATCCAGGCCATTGTATTCCCAATTACCATTCAGAAGCTGGAGAGTGAAGGAAACAGACAGAAACAAAATCAATTCATTTGAAATGTGGTTCTGTAGAAGAGTACTTAGGTTACCATGGACAGCCAAGAAGACAAACAAATGGGTTCTTGAACAGATCAGACCAGGGCTCTCCTTGGAATCAAAGATTATCAAGACTATTGTACTTTGGCCACATAATGAGAAGGCATGGATCACCAAAAAAAAAAAAAATGCTAGGAAAGGTAGAGGGTAGAAGAAAGAGAGGAAGACCACAGACCAGATGGATAGACTCAAGTTAGGGGGGGTTATGGGGAAGGGCTTGCAGGATCTGAGCAAGGCAGTGTAAGACAGGGATTCTTGGAGATGTCTCATCCACAGAGTCGCCATGAGTCAGAACTGACTAGAGAGCAGCTAGCAGCAACAACAAAAGGTAACAGTGAAACAGGGTGATAAACAGAAAGAGAAGAGGGACAAAATGAACGGTTCTTGAGAATTGGAAAATGGGTATAGAATCAGAGATTCAGAGAATCATAGAGTTGGAAGAGACCAAAAGGGCCATCCAGTCCAACTCCCTGCCATGCAGGAACTCAAAATCAAAGCATCCCCGACAGATGGCTATCCAGCCTCTGTTTAAAGACCTCCAAAGAAGGAGACTCCACCACAGTCTGAGGGAGTCTGTTCCACTATCCAACAGCTCTCACTGTCAGGAAGTGCCTCCTAATGTTGAGTTGGAATCTCTTTTCCTGTAGCTTGTATCTGTTGTTTTGGATCCTGTTCTCTGGAGCAGCAGAAAACAAGCTAGCTTCCTCCTCAATATGACATCCCTTCAAATATTTAAAGAGGGCTATCATATCCCCTCTTAACCTTCTCTTCTCCAGGCTAAACATACCCAGTTTCATAAGTCGTTCCTCATAGGGCATGGTTTCCAGAGCCTTCACCATTTTAGTCGCCCTTCTCTGGAATGTTTACACTCAGAAGAAAATGGCCAAGTAGAAACAGGAGAAGGAATAATGTAGAAAAGCAAGGAAAAATGTCAGGAGCAACATTAATTAATAAATGAGAAGAAACAGGATCAGGAGAAGAGGAAGACAGATTTGAAGTCATCAACAATTTGGCTGATGTTTCTAACAAAATTGAGGAAACAGAAAATGCTGAAGCAGTACAGTGTGGCAGCGTCATATGCGGGCTCGCCATACATTGACTCAATGTCATGCAGACAGTGAGCCGTGGTCCCCTTAATGGCATGCACACTCATGTTGCATGCACAGCACTACACGTATGAGCACACCACCATTAAAACCAATGGGACTTGAGGCCTCATGGTATTTCCATCATGTGTGTGTGAGGAGGGGGGTCTGGAATGGATCCCCCCACATAAAACAAGGGTCCGCTGTATAATGATGAGTATATTGATAATGAAGAAATTCAGAAGCAGAATGATCAGAATGGATAGTTTCAGTTTTAGTATATAAAATAGCTGCCAAGCCATCTTCAGAGAATGAAGGAGTTTTGTTGTAAACTGCCCTCACGTCAATCTCGACTCATTGTGGCCCTATGGATGAGACATCTCCAAGACCCTCTGTCTTCACTGTTCTGCTTAATTCCTACAAACTCATACCCATGACCTCCTTAATAGAGTCTATCCATCAAGCATGTGTCCTTCCTCTCTTTCTACTTCCTGCCACCTTTCCCAGCATTATTGTTTTTTCCAAAGAATCTTCCCTTCTCATGATGTGTCCAAAGTACGACACCCTGAATTTGTTCATCTTGGCTTCCAGGGAGGTTTCCAGCTTGATCTGCTCTAAGACCCACTTGTTTGTCCTTTTGGCTGTCCATGGGATCCTCAGCACTCTTCTCCATCACCACATTCTCTCAAATGCATTGATTTTCTTCTTATCTGCTTTTTTAACTGTCCAGCTCTCACATGCATACATGGTAATAGGGAATACAATGGCTTGTATGATTCTAACTTTTGTGCTGAGTTGTATATCTTTGTATTTTAGGATCTTGTCTCATTCTTTCATAATAATAATAATAATAATAATAATAATATGATTTATTTATATACCGCCCCTGTGGCTAGCCAATCTAGGCGGTGTACAGCAATAATAAAATACAAACAAGTTAACAATATCATTCCCTCCCCCCCTTAAAAATATATTAAATCAAATACAATTTAAAACAACTACAATAAACAAAGATTATTCAATAACAATTTCAAAATACAATACATAGCAACAAAACTAACAGACACTCCATGTTAATTTCTATATTACAAAGTGCCAGCGCATTGCGCCGCTGATGAGGAGGCTCAAGGGGCCTGTTTTTTTAGGCCCAGCTGGTCCCGCCTCTCTGCACTGCGCCGTGCCTCCGGTGCCGGGTGGGAGAGTTTGGAGGACCCTTTGCAGGGCAGATGGTAAGTCCCTCTCTCTCCCGCATTGCGCCGCTGATGAGGAGGCTCAAGGGGCCTGTTTTTATAGGCCCAGCTGGTCCCGCCTCTCTGCACCGCGCCGCACCTCCGGTGTCGGGTGGGAGAGTTTGGAGGACCCTTTGCAGGGCAGATGGTAAGTCCCTCTCTCTCCCACGTTGTGCCGCTGATGAGGAGGCTCAAGGGGCCTGTTTTTATAGGCCCAGCTGGTCCCGCCTCTCTGCACCGCGCCACGCCTCTGGTGCCGGGTGGGAGAGTTTGGAGGACCCTTTGTAGGGCAGATGGTAAGTCCCTCTCTCTCCCGCGTTGCGCCACTGATGAGGAGGCTCAAGGGGCCTGTTTTTATAGGCCCAGATGGTCCCGCCTCTCTTCACTGCACTGCGCCTCCGGTGCCGGGTGGGAGAGTTTGGAGGACCCTTTGCAGGGCAGATGGTAAGTCCCTCTCTCTCCCGCATTGCGCCGCTGATGAGGAGGCTCAAGGGGCCTGTTTTTATAGGCCCAGCTGGTCCCGCCTCTCTGCACTGCACCGCACCTTCGGTGCCGGGTGGGAGCGCTTGGAGGACCCTTTGCAGGGCAGATGGTAAGTCCCTCTCTCTCCTGCGTTGCGCCGCTGATGAGGAGGCTCAAGGGGCCTGTTTTTATAGGCCCAGCTGGTCCCACCTCTCTGCACCGCGCCGCGCCTCCGGTGCCAGGTGGGAGAGTTTGGAGGACCCTTTGCAGGGCAGATGGTAAGTCCCTCTCTCTCCTGCGTTGCGCCGTTCATAGCTGCTTTCCCCATTCTTAATCTTTTGATTTCCTGACTGCAGTCCCCATTTCTATCAATGTTTGATCCCAGGTATGAGAACTCTTTTACCACTTCTATTTCTTCATTGTCTATGTTGAACTTGTGAAGGTCGTTGGTGGTCATTAGTTTTGTTTTCTTTATGTTCAATATTAAGCCTGCCCTAGCATTTTCATCTTTGATCTTCTTTAGTAGGTGTTCCTGGTCTGTGAGGTTTTCTGCTAGTACTATGGTGTCATCTGCCTATCTTAGATTGTTGATATTCCTTCCTCCTATTTCCTCCTTCTCCTGTGTCCAAGCCTGCTTTTCTTATAGTATGTTATGCATACAAGTTGAACTGATAGGGTGAAAGGATGCAGACTTGTCTGACTCCTTTGCCAATTGGGAACCATTCTGTTTCTCTGTGTTCTGTTCTGGAGGAGTAAGAAGTTGCAAAGTGTAACCTGCTGAAGTAAGGGAAGAGAGAAAAAGGGCCAAGGCTTCTAAGGGCTCAATAAAATTGAGATCTTGAAAGGGATGAACAAATGAACAGTGAGAACAGATTATGAACAAGTGCAAATGTCATTCAGTAATTTTTAAAAGAAAAATACTGAGGCAGAACAGTCCATGTTAGCGTGGTTACGCAGTGTGTGATGATCCATGTCAATGTGCAGCACTAGGATCACGATCTTCTCAGATGCAGGCAGTAGCGTGTCAGCTGGAGAAGCATCCCTCCCATTCCAGACAGATTAAAGAGACTATACAGACAGACGTCTTTCAGATGAGGCTTTAATCTTAATTATTCTATTTACAAGGCTATATACAGCAACAATGACAACCATCTAACTCCACATCAACAAGATACCAATCTCAACCCACATGTGTGTGCAGAGGCTTCTGCCTTATATAGCCAGGGCTCCACATGGCCTTCTGGCCCTGCCTCGTCCTGTGGACACCTGCCACTCACCTGAGTGACTCTGCAGTTTTGCAGCAGTTCTCTGTGCTTTGAAGCACCAGGTGACCATCTCCATGATGTCACTTCCCATGACACAGCATGAGTCAGCATGACTCAGCAGCAATCAAATGCTGTGTCATCATGGCTGCTGCTATTCCCCACATTGTACATTTTCCCCTGGGACTCCTTCCTAACAATCCACTCCAAAATGTACAAATGTGTGCACATCGCTTGATTTGTGTTTCTTGGAGTGTGTTTGTGTGGACCTTCTTGTTTCCTATGCCATATCCCACCAGCCTGACATTTGCCGATGTCCTCCCACCAGCACCCAGTGCCCTAGTACCCTGTCTGTTGCACTGTCCACTTGACCTGTGTGCCCCAGACTCAGAACCTTGTTCTGTTTCCCCAGCAGCACCTTTGTTGATATAGGCACACCTTCAGGAAACCTGTCCACCACTCCAGGCACTTCACTTCTTCAGTGCTTCCGCACTCTGGCCCAGATCTTCCGCCACTCTGCACATGTCTTTGGGCTGAACCTACCATCCTCTTAGGACTTCGAGCCTTGAGCTTCTGCTGCCGCTCCTGGTGCCAAGCCCAACAGCACAGACATTCTCTCATGTCTCTCTACCTGAAGAGCTTTGGTGAGGATGCCTGTTACATTGTCCTCTGAACAGATGTAGGACAGACACAGAACACCATTCTGGACTAGCTCCCTCATATTTTGATAATGCACTCCTATGTACTTGGTCCTATTCCTAAGGTTCTCTGCCTCTGACATGGCAATGCAGGCCTGAGAATCCTCATGCACAACAGTTGGACCTGTGCACTCCTCACCTAAAACTAACAGAAGCTGCCTCACCCATTGCACTTCCCCTGCCATCTCTGACAAAGCAGCAAACTCCGCTTCCAAAGTGCTAAGGGCTACACAACTCTGCTTCCTGTTCTTCCACACTACTGGGCTATCAGCATACCTGTGACTGACTTCCTGTTGTGCAGCTCTGAAGCAAAGGAGCTATCTATAAAGCAATCTAGCTGGGCTTCACATCCCTGTAACACCAGTTTCCTCTACTTGCTGCCCTTTAGGTACCTCAGTAGCCTCTTGACAGCTGTCCAGTCCTCAACCTTAGTACTGTTGACTCTCCTACTCAGAACACCCACGGCAAATGAGATATCTGACGTAGTGTTGTTGACAATGAACATCAGATTGCCTATGACCAACCTTTACAGATCCGGATGCTTGAAGACCTTGTCAGACTCAGAACTGTTGATAAAACCTGGAGTTATGGGGCTCTTTACCACTTTGGCATTCTCCAAGCCACACTTCTCCAGCAAACTCTCTATCTTCTATGTCTGACTCAGCATCACTTTGCCATTCACAGTCCTCTCCACCTCAATTCCTAGGTATGCCTTGAAGTTCCCTAAGTCTTTTAGAACAAACTTTTTAGTGAACTCCACCTGCACCGCCTTCACTTTCTATTCAGTCTGAGCAGCCACACAAAGGTCATCGACATAAATACTAATGTGACCCCTCCTTTCCTGTAAACACAGGCATCTGTGATGCTGTGCTTATATCCCAGCCTCACCAGCTCCTCATGGATACACAAGTTCCAGCAGCGCACACTCTGCTTCAGCCCATAAACAGCTTTCTTAAGCCTGTAGACCAGGGGTCCCCACACTTTTTGAGCCGGGGGCCAGTTCGCTGGCCCCCAGATCTTCGGAGGGCTGGAGCACATGCGCACTACTCCAGAACCATTTTGTGTTCCAAAATAGTGCCCAGAGTCGTGCGCATGCATCTGGTGTCACGCTTGCATGCGTGACACTCCGGCGCCATTTTGTGTTCCAAAATGGCACCCGGAGTCATGCGCATGTGTGCACAACGGCGGGTGCCATTTTGGAACACAAAATGATGTCCTGTATCATGCGGCGGCAGCAGCAAGACTGGCCGCGGACTGGTTCAAAGGCCTCAACAGGCTGGGTTCAGCCTGCGGGCCGTAGTTTGGGAACCCCTGCTGTAGACTTTGCCCTCCTTGGCATCATCAAAGCCCGTTGCTTGTTCCATAAAAACCTCCTCATCTAACTTGGCAATCAGGTAGGCCGCTTCAAAATTGAAATGCCTCACTACCTGACCCTTCCTGGCAGCCAAAGCTAGCACCAACCTCAGGCTCTCTGGCTTCGCTGTTGGAGAGAAGGTCTTATCAAAGCTCTCAAAGCGGTGTTGAGAGAAACCCCTGGCTACCAATCTGGCTTTGTACTTGTGGGTCCCATCATGCATCTCCTTTTTCTTGAAAACCCACTTGCAGCCTATGACCTTCCAGTCACCTGGTCTGTTCACCACCTCAAATACTGCCCTTTTCACCAGAGAAGAAAATTCGCTATCCATGACCTCAAACCACTTCTTCTGTTCTTCCCTCGGAAAGGTGATAAGCTCCTGGTAGCTTTCTGGCTCTTCTGCTGCTATGGCACACACCCTAGCATTCTGCACTACAAAATGCTCAGGTGGTCTCCTGACTGTCTGAGTCCTCCTAGGTATGATTACCTTGGTCTGTCCCTTTCCATTAGGAACAGCCCTGGTGGCGCAGTGGTTAAATGCCTGTACTGCAGCCACTCACTCATAGACCACAAGGTTGCGAGTTCAATACCAGCCAGGGCTGAGGCTCGACTCAGGCCTGCATCCTTCCGAGGTCGCTAAAATGAGTACCCAGCTTGTTGGGGGGCAATCAGCTCACAGTTGTAAACCGCTTAGACATCCCATAGCGTGATATGAAGCGGTATATAAATAAGCTGCTTTGCTTTTTTGCATCCTCACTACTTGTCTGTACCCCCATCTCTGTAGATGATGGTGTCTCAAACTTTTGTGTAGTGATGGGTGAGGTTTGTGTACTTGTGGGCTCGCTGGAGGTGCTGGGTTGGCTTTCTGGTGTGGCCTCTGGTGCTTCCACTCCTCCAGTTTCAGTACTGCCTCCCTGTTGTCCCAGTCTTATAAACACTGCATGGTTTGAGTGAATTCTCTCTCAGCCAGAATGTTTTTAAAATTTGCACTCCTGGACAACAAGATGTGTCCATTGCCAAGGTAAAACCTGTAGCTGTTCCCCTCATACCCCACAAACATCAGCCTGAGCTACTTGGAGGTCACCTTTCCTCCTGAAATTTTTGGGAACCAGAATGTTGGCGTGCTGCCCAAACACCCTCAACTAGCTAAGGTTGGGTGGCCTCCCATACAACATGTAGTAAGGGGTCTGCTTGACTGCTGAGTTACGCACCCAGTTGGTGATGTGGCAGTCATTCAGCACCCCAATTTTTCTCTCCACCAGACTGTCTTCGTGCAGGGTGGCTGGGTTGGTGGTATTATGGTGGATGCCCTTCTGCTTCAACCAATTTCCCAGACTTGCAGATAAGAATTCGCCCCCACGGTCTGTTTCCAAGGTTCCTACTTTATAATCAAACTCCCTCTCAACCATCTCTACCCAGGTTTTGAATGTGGCAGCAGCCTGATTTTTCTCCTTTAGGATGAAGGCATAAATGTATCTTGTATGGTAATTAATGATCACCATTAAATACCTACTTACCCCCACTGATTTGGGAAAAGGGCCTGCTAAATCTGTGTGCACCACTTGGAATGGCCTCTGGGTGGTGCACTTGCTCCTCTTTGCAACAGGATAAGCCCTCAGCTTAATCCTGCTGCACATAGAGCATTCCAAATGGTTCCTGCACTCATCCCACTTTAGCCCTGGACACACACTTTTCAGTTTTTCCAAACTTGTAAACCCTGTGTATCCCAACACCCTATGGAGATAGTGTGCACAGTTTGAGTGCAGTGGCACATTGCCAACTGTGGCACACTCTGCCTGGGAATCCAGGTAATGGAGCCTGTTGTACTTATGAGCTTTTGCACAAATCTGCCCCCCTTGGTGATCACACACTCATCACCCTCAAAATGTAGGGCATACCCATCTGTAGTCAGTGAGTATACACTGACAAGACAATTTTGTAACTGGGGAGCACATAGTACATTCTCAAAGTCCTTTTCAAACCCTGGGAAATGCACAGTCCCCATGTCCCTTATTGGCTTGAACCCCCATCAGCCAAGCCCACTGAGTCAACATAGAAGGGCTTCTTGTCCTTCTGAAAGTACCTCTGGTTCACTAGGTGCTAAGTTGCAATGCTGTCAATCTTCCACAGATGTCTGGCAGCAACAGCAAGATGGGCTTGGGAGTCACTGTCCTTCACTGCTGAAACAACTCCTTTCCTGTTCCCAGGAGACCAGCATTGTTGTTTACTTCTGGAAGCAGGTGGCTTCTTGCAGTTCTTCTGGAGATGCCTGGGCTGACCACAATTAAAACATTTTTTCACTTTGCAGACACCTGCACTCTCAGTCCTTTAAACTGCCTCCAGTCGTATGTTTGATCTCGGCTCTGCAAGTTGCTGTTTCTGAATGCCATTCTCAAAACGCCATCTCTGGCATTCCTCCAAGACACATGTCGACACCAAGTCCATTGTGAGCTGACTCTCTGGAACCCTCTGCAGGCTATACAATATATGATCAAAGTCACTAGACAAACTGCCCAACAGGAATTATGCCTTTTGTTCTTTAGGGAGGGTTATTCCTCTGGATTCCACCTCCAAGAACAAATGGTTCATTGTGGTCAGATGCTCCTCTGGAGACTGTTCCTTCTGCATTTTGCACGCATATAACCTTTTTCTCCATAACATTTTTAAAAGGGCAGAGTCAGACTGGTGCACATTTTTCAAAGCAAACTAGACCCCCTGGGCAGATCTTTTATCTCTTGCGTGATCCAGCTGGCCTGGGACCAGGGAAAGATTGATAGTCATGTGTGCTTTCCTTTCAAGCTCAGCATTCTTAACTGATGGACCTTCTTCAATTACATCCCAGAGACCTTCCCTCACTAGGATCGCCTTGGCATACACTACCCACTGGGATTAATTCTGGTCATTCAGCCTTGGGAATTTTACAAAATCCATGCTGGCAACAAACAAGATAAATGCACAGCATTGGCAGTCTTACCAGCTTTCACTATCTGCTGGAGATAAGGAGCACAGCAAAACAGCTCAGCTTCTTAACTCTCTGCCTTCCGGCACTCAGACAGCAAAAAACATCTCTTCTGGATGACTGACACAAACAGCTACTCACACTGTCATCTAGTCGGAACCGCTAGTGCAGACTGGGCCCATAACCCTTGTTAGTGTGGTTACTCAGTGCGTGATGATCCACGTCAATGTGCAGCACCAGGATCATGATCTTCTCAGATGCAGGCAGTAGCGTGTCAGCTGGAGAAGCACCTCTCCCCTTCCAGACAGAGTAAAGAGACTCTACAGATAGATGTCTTAGATGAGGCTTTAATCTTAGTTCGTCTATGTACAAGGCTATATACAGCAACAACGACAACCATCCAACTCCACATCAACAAGACACCGACCTCAACCCACAAGTGTGCCCAGAGGCTTCTGCCTTATATTGCCAGGGTTCCACATGGCCTTCTGGCTCTACCTTTTACTGTGGACACCTGTCACTCACCTGAGTGACATTGCAGTTTTGCAGCAGTTCTCTGTACCACAAGTGTGCCCAGAGGCTTCTGCCTTATATTGCCAGGGCTCCACATGGCCTTCTGGCCCTGCCTTTTACTGTGGACACCTGTCACTCACCTGAGTGACATTGCAGTTTTGCAGCAGTTCTCTGTACTTTGCAGAACCAGATGACCATCTCCATGATGTCACTTCCCATGACACAGCATGAGTCAGCATGACTCAGCAGCAATCAAATGCTGTGTCATCATGGCTGCTGCTATTCCCCACATTGTACATTTTCCCCTGGGACTCCTTTCTAACAGTCTACCCCAACTTTCTCATGGTAAAACACAAACATGATGCTATCCTTACGTCTATAATGAGGCCACAGCAGGAAAAATTGTACCCAGTCATAGAGTGTGAGAGGAGGAGCCAGTGTAATTATAAGCACTTGCCACCTTGAATTCTCCCTTCTTTGGGGTAAAGCAGACCACTCCAGCTGCAATCAAACCCCAGTTGGCTGGGAACCACAGTGACCGTCAAAGCGCTCTCAAAGTGGTCCACCACCATGATCCAAAATGAGCTGCTGGCAGGAGCATTTTCTTTTTACTGCTCCTTTAATCAACAGCTTTAGGCTGCCTTAGGTGGCCTCAGAACTACTTCTGGCCAATTTGGGGATGGGGGTGGTGTCATCTGCACACCATCCCCCAAAGTGACCAGAAGCCATTCCTTTTCACCCACCTGTTTTCTTTGTTTTCTTTTCTCTCACCCACCCATCCTTAGGTCAGAATTTTCTCCTCCATGCCAGGAGGGGTTCCCCCCCACCACCCTGTACTGTTTATGTGTTTATGTGTATTTAAGAAATAATAGGTTTTGTGTGAGGTAGTAGTTTGTCACTGGCAGGTTGTTTGCTGTTAACTGCCATTATGGTGACTTTGACTTATACTAACCCTATGAGTGACAGAAGTCTAAGTAACCCTAACTTCAACAGCCTTCTCAGGTCTTGCAGACTCTCAGGGCCATGGCTTCTGTGATTGAGTCTATCCATCTGGAATGTGATCATCCTCTTTTCCTACTGCTTTCTACCTTACCAAGCTTATTCTCTTTTCTACTGATTCATGTCTTCTCGTGATACAGATTGAGTTGAGTGTCCTTTATCCAGAATAAAGATGGGGAACCATACCCGTTTCACAGGAGGTCACCAGGTTGCTTACTTCTTATGTAGAATATTATGTAGATTATGTAGATTACTACCTTGCATAAACAAAAGTCATCCCCTGTAGCATTGACAGGCAGTATTTTTTTTTTTTATGGAGAGCATGTGGACTACTTTTATTTAGTTATTTATTTAACTGATGGAGTGGGTGATAGATAGACTCATTATCCTGCCTGGAAGAAAATACCTCTGAGAAGTTTACAATATAGGACCAGATGTTAAAATACAAACCATCATCACATATCCTCCTCAAATAGACCACTGAAAGTCAGTAGACACAGGACACAACAGTTGACATGTTGGTATGGTCCATGAGTTGTCTAATTAGAGGGCTATGGATATTTGCAGAGAAAGAAAATATATGCCAGCACTCTTGGAAGGGTTAAAGGTACAAAGTTACATGGAAATGTGGATAAAGTGGAAATATTATGTGCTTTTGGAAAAGTATTCTGGCAGTGCTGTGATTGCATCACAATACAATGGGGTTCCATATTTGTTCAGACAGAGACGTCTCATAATGGATCAAATAATTTATGGTTACTGTCCAATGCAGTAGTCTTCCCTATCTTCTGGGACAGGAAGTTTTAAAAAATGCATAACACAATGTTCATGGATTAAGTATTTCCTGTCTTCTCAACACTCTGTTTCTCAACAGAATGCTGCTGAGTCATGTGGGCTTTCTTTACTAGATATTACTGAGGGAGGGCGAGAAATGAGGCCATCTGACATCTAAATAATTTATCTTAGGGGGAAAGCAGACGGCGCAAAGTGCCATTTTTGGGGCAAGGAAGGGGAGGGGCAGCCGCACAGTGGGTGCCCCAACCCCTTCCCCAAAATGTCCAAGGAGCAGCTGGCCCTCCGCACGACTGACGCTCCGAGGATAACCTCCCGCTGCAGCGTCCATACACGCTGCAGCGGAAGAGTTGCCGCAGGTGCGCCGTCAGCCTTTTGCGGTGCACCTTCGGTGACTTGTGGAAGGAGCACTATTTTATGCTGCTCCTTCCAGGGGCAGCAAAGTTGTGCTGTGGGGCCGAGGTGTGCAGATACCTCGGCCCCACGGCACAGCTTCCTGGGGCGGCCCCGTGCCGCCCGTCTGCTTACCCCCTTAGTTCTCTTTTACCAATTATTCCATTTTGTCCATACAGAAAATAACACTTTTATTACTTTTATTACATTTCACCCCGATGGGAATATCTTCCTTTGATACCACAAATCTGCCAGGATCTGCCAGGATCTGCCTTTCCCCCCATAACATGAGATTCCCTTCCACAAACACACACATGCTTTGGACATTGTTCCAGACTATCATAGCTATTAATACTGTTGATTAATGTTTTCAGCTACCATACCAGTAAAGCTTGAAAGTCAAAGGCTATTAGAAGGACTCAGCAATAATGACTGATGACAAGCATTTTCAGAACTCTTGAGAAACTATAAATTACTTAATAGTTGAATGTATGGACATTTCCAGTGGTCAGATAATCATAAAAGTAAACAATTCAGGTCTTAGACCATTTCTTCTTAACTGATCCATGAAACAGTGCCACAGTAAATCTGAAGAGCACTCTTCTCAAATCCCAACTACATATCACAGTACTAAAATGCTATCAACTACAGGAGGAAGAACTGAAGGTCAATTATTGATAGGAAAGAATACTAGGCAGTTCCATATTAGTTCACCATATCAATTTAATCATCCTAGAAGGAGTTCACTGCTTTTTAAGGAGAACAGTGGTGAGGCTAAGAAATAGTCAAGAGCCAAAGTGAAATGAAGTGCAAGCAAATATCTTGGAAAGAAATTTAAATATATATCTTGGATACTATAGAAAATAAATTTCAGATCTTAAATGAGAAGAATAATTTTTATAAAGGTACTGGAAATACATCAAAGGCTTAGGGGAAGGTAAATCCTACTATTCTATAGAGATCTTTGAGACAGGAAAAAAGAGCACAGGAGAGCCTGAGGGCATTAGCTTATTCTTAATTATGTTGGCTGTGCAGTAGTTTGAAAAAAGCTGATGCAGGGTTATCAGAGCAATGATATTTTATATTATGACAAACTGAACAACACTGGTATGTTCAGCAAAATACTGTCAAACCAATTTCGCTCCCAGACCATTACACAAGCTATAAAATTAATTTTTAAAAGGACAATTTCAAACTCAATTCTCAGTCAACTCTTTGCAATGAAGATATCCCCCCCCCCAAGTGTTGATCCAAAATCGCTTATTCCTTATAAAACATCAAAATTTGTTCTATGGCATGCATTATGACCCAAATCCCAGAAGTCTCAATCAGAATAAAACCATTGAATCAACTGAATTTAAATAAGTGTTGATTTAGGAACTTATTGCACTAGTAAAAAAAAACCCAGCTTTCCTCTCTCTAGTTGAATTTTAATTCAGGAGGAAGCCGGGTCCTATCGCATGTGTTTTGCCACCGAATCTACCAGCGGAGTTTAGCATGGCTTCAGCCTGGGTCCCAGGAACACTCAGCAAGCTACTTTTCAAAGTTGGAAAACTCCCGACTTTGAAAAGCAGGTGGAGAAGTGCTCCTGTGACCTGGGCTGCTGCCGGGCTGAATTCCACTGGCGGATTCAGTGGAAAAACACGTGCAATAGGACCTGGCTGCCTCCCGAATTAAAATTCAACTCAGGAGAGATAAGCCCGGTTTTTTAGTGGTGTGATAAGCTCCTTATTCAGTTCCAATTGATTCAATGGGTCTACTGTATTTGGGAGTAACAATTTTATTTAGGCTTTCTTTTGCTTTTGAAAAAATATTGCCAACTTGATAACTGAGGCACTGAATTCAGATATCAGAAAGCTGATAAATTCTGAGTTTCAGTATAGTGACTATAACTCTGCCCAATTGGCTTCCTGCAGCCTACTCATAGACAAAGAATCTGGGGAGAACATCTTGGTTAAATTCTCCATGGGAGAAGAAATTCTTCAACAGTTACTTGGAGGTAGGACTCATCAACAATAGAGACAGCTTTTTTTGATACATCTACATTGTAGAAATATTGTAGTTTAACACTATTTTAAATCCTGTAGCCCCATCCCATGGAATCCTGGAATTTGTAGTTTTACAAGGTCTTTAGCCTTCTCTTTCAAAGAGTGCTTGTGCCTCACAAATCTACAATCCCAGGATTCTGTAGCATGGAGCAATTGCTACCATTGCTCCATGCTACAGAATCCTGGGATTAAGGTGGTGTCAAGCTGCATTATTTCTACAATTTAAATGTACCCCAAGTAAGTAGTTATTACTGCTTCTGGTTTCAGTAAAGTATCTAGATCAGCAATGCTGTTTGTGAATGAGCAATACTTTTGCTCTATCTTCCACCATTCATCTTCACTGGATGGCTTGTAAAATATGTGGAAAGGAGGAAAACTCCTCCCTGCATCCTTTCTCCACACCATGTACAGTCAGCCCTCCATATCCACAGATTTCTTATCCATGAACTCAATTATACACATCTTGAAAATGTTTTAAAAATATATAAATTCCAAAAAGCAAACCTTGATCTTTTTCATTTCGTATAAGGAACACCATTTTACTATGCCACTGTATTTAATGGTTTTAGTTCCATGGGGTGTTCTGGAACCAAACCCCAATAGATACCAAGGTGTGTGTGTTGTATGCCTTCATGTTGTTTCCGACTCATGGCAATCATGAGGTTTTCTTGTCTACATTTGTTCAGAGGATTTTATTTCCTCCTAGGATTTTTTTTTTCATAAGGGTTTTCGCCTTGCCATGGCTAGTGTTAACTGCAGCAACTGTGTGGCGACTATGCTCACCATTTTACATTCCATACAGTTTCCTACCCTTAGGTTGACATGAGGGATAAGGCTTTCAGTATGTAAGAAAATGGTACATAAAATTTGTAAAAAAATAAAAATGCAGTGGCCTTCTAGTTCTAGGCAAATAATAAAAAGAAATATCTCACAAATGTTCTCAGGGAAAGAAAAGACTTCTCAGAAATGTTGGCTCACCTTCAGGCTTTCGTGCCCCAGGTTCCTCAAATGCTAAATTTCTAAGGAATGATTGTAGATCTTCTTGCCTTTACTGAAATTGTTTGTAACACTACTTCTTACTGTAATCCCAGTGGTCTGTGTGTGTGTATATGTGTGTTTGTGTTGTGCACAGCTAAAAGGCACAGCTGTTGCTGCTAGTTCTGTTGCTGATTCTTTCACTTTTGTAAGAAACTTGTTTTTAAGCTTTAGCCTTAGGGAATTTGTGGATTTTGGAGCTTACTTTGTCAATGTGAGATGGACAAATTTACTTCTCTGTGTTTGTGTGTGTGTTTTAGTTACAAAATTGTTCATTTCACTGCAACACAGAAATAAGGCAAATTCCAGAACCCCAAATCCAACTATGAGAATTCACTAACATTTTTGAAGACAATTTATTTTCTATCAATTCAAATGAAAATGGGGGGGGGGTTTGGGGGGGAGAGAGGATGGAAAAAATATTCAGCACAGTACATAATGGATGCTGCAACCCTTGATAAAATATTTTTGCTAAACTAAGTCTGAATCATCAAACAGTTGGTGCTACTGAACTGTTACTTCCTCTTACTGAATGAATATATGAGACATGAGCATTGGATAAATGGGCCCTACAACTTTATTAATTATATAAAAGAGTCATCAATAGGAACTATTCTATGGGATATATTCCTTGATCTCCTCTGGATGACCTCATTTTTGCTGCTGATCAGTGTTGGATGCTTAGCTCTGTTCTTCCAGAAGTCATATATACTTCCATAGAATCTGAAGTTCACTAGCTTTAATTATAGTTTGGATTTGGTTGCTGCTTATAAAAGGAAGCCACTAGCTCTATGTTACCTAAATTGCAGGGGTTCCCAAGAAGGCACCCACAAATTGTATTCAATGGGGAAAATTATTTATCTCAATGGGAAGCAGCAAGAAGGCTTTGGGAAAGCTGGAATCTCCACCTTAGTATAACAGCCTCAGATTCAGAGAACTCCAGAGGCAGTATACAAATCAATAGTCTATTAAAAATGGATTTCTCACTCAAACACACACACTCACATACACAAGAACTAACAATGCAAAAGTAGTAGTGAATAGTGATTTGCAGGTTGGCTAAGAAGAACTACTGTACCAAAGTGTAGCTCCAATTGCAGGGTTACTGAAATGAGGATGGCTTAATAGCTGTCTGTTATATGGAGGTGGGGGTGGGTTGTCCAGCTGAGATGTCCAGCTGAAATTGAACAGAGGTTCTGTTTGGCTTCAAACTAGACCTATTTGCTAGTGTCTGGGCACATGTATTTATAGCAAGGGCTCATTCCCACTATGATTTAAAGCAAATTGCTGATCACTGTATATGTACTTCGTCCCTGTTAGAAACAGTTTCAGATGTGACTGCAATTGTTAGGAATCACTTGGAAGCAAGACAAATTAAAAAAATTGTTCTTTTCAAACACTAGTTTTTAGGTGGTTCTTTTGAAAAGAAGCAATTCAGAAGCACGCTCAACAAGTGTGGATCTGAATCACATCCCGTCACAGTTTTACTCACTGGGAGTTGGAAACCTTGCCCATGGGGCACAGCAAGGACTTCGCCAACCATGTGGGCACCTTTGGCCACCTCCAGGTTCCAGCCAGCTGGGACTGGGGCCCCAGAAAGGGCCAGGGGAGGAGGTTGCCACCTCCCCATCTCCCCTGAGGAGTCATGGGCCAGGAGGGCTGGAGGAGCCCTGTGCAGCCTTCCAGGGCAGAGCCCTCAACCTCTAGCCACCTCTAGGTTCCAGTTGGGTGGGATTGGGAGGGCTTTAGGAGCCCTGTGCAGTCTTCAGGGGCAGAACCGTCTGCCTCTGGCCACCTCCAGGTTCCAGCCAGGTGGGATCAGGAGGGCTGGAGGAGCCCCGTGTAGCCTTCAAACCCAGCACAGGATTTTCCCTAGAGCCAAGGGGCCCTTTTGCATATTTCTTGCTACCCTCCCCAGGCTCTGCCCCCTGAAGCCTTTCTTTGATGGGACTTGAACACATCTGGAGGGGGACCACAAGATCTACAAGCCTAGCAAACTTGGTTCCCCCCCCCTTCCCGAGCAGTGGCACCAAGGCACTAGTGGGAACTGCAATGCTAAGGAAAAACTTCGCTTCCACAGTGGCAACTATGCCTTGGCCTCGATTGATTCAGCCAGCCGGTGTCAACACGATTCACAAACTGATGTAAAGGTAAGTGTGAATGACCCCCAAGAATCATGTCCTGAGGGCAGTGTTTCAGGAGTTGAAAAGCTTAGCAGTTTTCCCAAGGGAGAAGAATGGGGTGTGATATGGAAGAATGACTGGACAATTGCAGAAGGAAACTCCCTTTGTCTGCTGTTTGCAAGCAATTTCCAAGTCCATCTCACTACCACTACTCCCTTAGTGAAGAGATTATGCAGTGTCTGATCTCGAGAGATCCCATCTTGGTAAAGTGCCTTGGGTTCTCCCATGCTGAGGCATCCAGATGTCCAAATATGGTATGGTTTCCTGTGCTGGGGAGTCCCCTTTTGGCTGCTTGCTAGCAACCTCCCTGTTTGATATTAATTTGATATCTAGGGTCACAGAGGGATGGTGGAAGGCTGGATCCTGGTTTACATCTCTATGCATAAAAAGCAATCAGACACAAAATGCATGTAGCCTAGTCCAGCTTTTCTCAGGTCAGGTATTTACACAGAAATGCTGGTTGCAGTAGCACACACATAAAAAAAATGCCCATGTAGTTCAGTGTGGCCCAGGTAACAATCATTGTATAGATGAAAATTCACAAGCTGAGAAACACACCCCTTCTGGGTCAAGTCACCAGCCAGGTGCAATGGCAAAAAATTGCCCAAAGTAAGTCGGGGAGCTTGCCAACCTTGCCACAGAAACTTACCCTGCTGCTCTGGAATGCCAGGTTGGTGAAAAATAAAACTCATATCATCCATGATCTTCTCATGGATGAGGAAGCTGACCTGGCATGTTTTACAGAAACCTGGCTGGGGGAGTATAGTGCCATCACCTGGAATCAGGCTCTCCCAGCTGGGTACTCTGTGTTCGAGCAGGTGAGGGAAAGTGGCGGGGGGGGGGGGAGAGGCGTGGCTCTGGTTCACAAAAACAACCTTTCCTTGATCAGGATACCTATCTGGAAAACAGACCATTTTGAGAGTATGTTCCTGAGCCTGAAGACCAGGGATAGTATAGGGATTCTATTGGTATACGGTCCACCCCATTGCCTAATAGACTCCCTATCCGAGCTGACACAGCTGGTCTCAGAGTTGTTGCTGGAGTCGCCTAGATTTTTAGTCTTGGGCGACTTCAATATCCCTCTCGAGTCCAGTTTAACAGGTGCGGTTTGGCAGTTCATGGATTCCATGATGGACATGAGCCTATCCCAATTGGTTCACGGGCCTACATACTCGGCAGGTCATACTCTCAATGCGGTCTTTAGTACAGAGCAGGTATATCTGTGGGCAGAGGTAAAAAATACCTCTGCACTGTCATGGATGGATCATTTCTTGATCAAGGTTGAACTAAGAGCCACTGTCCTACCCACTGGGGGTGGAGGACCTATTAAAATGGTCTGCCCTCGGAGGTTAATGGAGCCAATTGTATTCCAGAAAGCCTTGGAGGGTTTCTTGGTTGGTAAGGCCAGCGACCCTGTCGAAGCCCTGGTGAACACTTGGAACACCGATCTTACCAGAGCTATCAACACGATCACTCCCAAGCATCCTTTCCAACCCATTCCAAATCATCACCCCTAGTTCACAGAAGAACTCAGGAAAATGAAGTGGGTTGGACAATGACTAGAGTGCACTTGGCAGAAAACTCGAATCTTATCTGACAGAACTCATCATAGGCAATTTCTTTATTCCTATCGAGAGGCAATACAGGCAGCAAAGAAATCTTTCTTCTCTGCCCATATTGTGTCTGCGGAATCTCATCCAGCAGAACTGTTTAGGGTGGTAGGGGAACTGTCACAGGCTCCACCTGTGCAGAACCCTTTACTTAACCCAATAACAGCCTGCTGTGACACTTTTAACATTTATTTTGCAGATAAAATCTCTCAGATAAGAGCCAATTTAGACACTGGGATTACAACAGAAGTGACTGAGGAAGTGTCCAGTAAACCCATTTATGAGATTAAACTGGATCAATTTGATTTGGTGAGTACCGATGATGTGGACAAGATCCTTGGAAAAGTAAGGAAGACGACATGCTCTCTCGATCCCTGCCCATCTTGGCTAGTCATCCATGGAGGTGATGCATTGATGGCCTTTCTTAAAGAGGTCATCAATGCATCCCTTAGGGAGGGAGTTGTTCCATCAAGTCTAAAGGAGGAGGCCATTAGACCACTCTTGAAAAAACCTTCCCTAGACCCCCTGGACATGAAAAACTACAGACCAGTCTCACACTTACCATTCTTGAGCAAGGTATTCGAGAGAGCCGTCGCCTTCCAACTCCAACCGATCTTGGATGAAATCGATTTTCTACATCCATTTCAAACTGGCTTCAGGACTGGACATGGGGTGGAGACGGCCATGGTTGCTCTGGTAGATGACCTTCGCCTGAGCATTGACAGGAGTAGCATGACCCAGTTGGTGCTTTTGGACTTCTCAGCGGCCTTTGATACTATAGACCACACCATCCTTTTGGAGTGCCTCAGAGAATTGGGAGTGGGAGGCACTGTTCTTCAGTGGTTCCACTCCTTTCTCTTGGGCAGGTTCCAGAGGGTGGTACTCGGGGACAGCTGCTCATCAAAAACAGAGCTAAAATATGGTGCTCCTCAGAGAGCCATTCTGTCCCCGATGTTATTCAATAATTATATGAAGCCGCTGGGAGAGATCATCAGGAGACATGGAGCAGGATGTTACCAATATGCTGATGACACTCAAATATTCTGCTCCATGTCTCGATCAACTGCTATGACGGCAGATGGTGGTTCTCCCCGCAATGCCTTGAAGTGGTAATGGACTGGATGAGGAAAAATTGACTCAAATTGAATCCAGACAAAAAGGAGGTACTTACAGTAGGGGCCCCCAAACCAGAGATTGGGTTGAGACCACCAGTCTTGGATGGGGTCACGCTCTCCACCAAGGACTGTGTCCGCAGTCTGGGGGTGCTCTTAGACCCGTCGCTTCACATGATAAATCAGGTGAATGTGACGGTCAGGAGAGCCTGTTATCAGCTTCAGCTGATACACCAGCTGCACCCTTTCCTGGAAGTAAAGGACCTAGAAACTGTAGTACGTGCTCTGGTAACTTCACGACTCGACTTTTGCAATGCACTCTACATGGGGCTGCCCTTATACCTAACTTGGAAACTGCAATTAATACAAAATATGGCAGCCAGGCTGATCACTGGAACATCACGAAGTAATCATATTACTCCAGTTTTAAAATCTCAGCACTGGCTGCCAGTTAGTTTCTGGGCACAGTATAAGGTGTTGATATTAACCTTTAAAGCCCTACATGGCCTGAGCCCATCTTACCTAAGGAATTGCCTATCTCCATATAGTCCTCTGGGAGGAAGTTGCTTCAACCAATAAAAACTAGGTTGGCAGCAATCTCCCAGAGGACTTTCTTTGCCACAGCTCCTAGACTGTGGAATGCCCTGCCGGAGGAGATCTGTCAGATAACCAACTTAGATGGCTTTAAAAAAGCCATCAAGACAGATCTCTTCCGGCAGGCGTTCCCAGAATGATATTTCCTATAATCTCTCCCCCACCATTAGATCACTCCTTTATAATCAGAGTGTCCTGTTTAATTCATATTGCATTTGTAAATTTGTTTTAAGTTAAATTTTCATGTTGTTATGAATTTAATATATTTTTAGGGGTGGTGGTGGATGTTCTTTGTATTGTATGGGTTTGTGCTTTTTGATTGTAAGCCACCTTGATAGCCTCGGCTAAAGGTGGGATATACATAAAATTTTATTATTTATTTTATTATTTTATTTTAAAATATAGTCTTTGTCCAGGATAAGCATCTTCTTGGGTATGCTTGTATGTATGTATAGAAACAGCACAGCAGATGAAAGAGGAAAAGTGACAAATACTTCACTATAGAACTGGCTAAATGAACTGAGGGAATATTAGTTCAGGCTTGTTTTAATAAAACAAAGCAATAAAGCTTTCCAATTTCTTTACTTTTCTGTACCAACTGAGAAATAAAGCCTAGAAACTCATGGTTATGTACAAAATTCATCAGTTTCTTTTCCCTCCCTTTTCTTTTATCAGCAAGTGGCCTTTGTTGTAACTGTTCTTGGCATCTTTTCCATCATGAATAACCTAATGTCAGCTTCTATCCCATTTAATTATCTTTTTCTGACTTAAAACACAATCAGCATTGAACCAGCTGTGCAACCTTGAAAGAACACTATTTCAATGATACCTTGGTTTAAAAATAAGAACAACCAGGCTATTAATTTTAATAGAAGCCCTCCCTTCTGACTATAGCCTGGACACAGTTTAAGAAACAGTATCCACTCACTGCTAAGCAGAAGCGTCCCTAGTGCACTCATTAGAGCAATAGATTCTATTCATTGTCTGACACCGTGACCAGCTAGATGGCTACACTGGGCCAATAAGGTCACCTTTGAGGTTCAAGCTTTCATGCTAATAAGATAAAAGGATTGATAGCAAAATTGATAGCAGAACATCCACACACAGTATTTATATATCTCTTTCTATCTATTAATCATCTGTCTGTCTTTGAAATTTTGCAGTTGTTAGTGATTGCTGATATGGGCAACAATATGAATCTGCTGTCGGTCTTCATCCAAAATGACAGAAATAAAATAAAATATTTACTGTTGTACAGTGAGCTTAGTTTGTCCTACATCCACAAGAGAATTTCCCAAATTACAAAAAATTCTTTGGAATTTAAACCTGCTGAGGTTTTGAGTCCAAGAAGTCAAGAAGTGTAGTATTCCATGGGAGCAGATAGGAAAAAGCAAATAACCATGGAGTTCAGGTAAGGATGAGTTTAAACCACAAGGAAGCAGCTCCCTCACCATTTCTTCATATGTTTTGGTCTCCATACCTTTTATCATCTTTGCTGCCCTTCTGTGAACTCACTTGCCTCATTTTAAGAAAAAAAATATACAAGCTGGAACAGATTGTTGCATGCCTTCAAGTCATTTCTGACTTGTGACCCTAAGGTGAACCAATCACAAGATTTGTTATGAATACTGGAAACCTTCCCATTTTGGTGTGTGTGTTACCTTTCCATGGCCCTAAATATATTTCCATGGTTCGAAATATATTCTGAATTATTGACAGCTGTGAGCCCAAAGATGGCAAGTCACATACCAAGATACTCTATTAACAGATCAAATAGTTTGGAAGCTGCAGATAAGAGAAAATTCACACCTCTGAAGGCAGGAAGGCTAGGTAATCAGCAGGATGTTTTGCACCCAAGCCGGAAAAGGCTAATTTACAACTCTTTTCCCCATCTTTGAAATCCTATCTCAAGTGATCCTTTTCCATGCAGATTTGGCCCTTTGATGTATCTTTACCTCAGGCTAGTTTTGGTCTATATAAAGACCTAAATTTCTTTTGTTTCCTTGGGCTAGATAGAATGCAAGTGGACTCTGTGTCACTTTGAATTCTGACTAATTCTGACTCAAGGCCATTTCCCTCAGTGCTTCCCATACGGCTGAGTCCAATGCCATATTATCTAATTGGAACCACCTGGAGTAACAACGTCACTAATAAGTATTGCCGTTATTGGAGCCTCTTATCTATTCCTTATACTCCCATCATTGTCTGTGACAATGTAAGTAATTATGGTGCACATCCATGAAAGTCATCCCTAAAAACTAACTTTATGGCCATGTTACTGGTAGCTTGTGTTTACATTTGTACTCTCTAGTGATGAACATGAACAAAATACTGCTGAGGCATTATTTCAAATTCAAATTCCAGTACGAAGCTACTTAACACGTTTTGAGTAATGCTTTCTGGGAGGAAAGGGCAGTCAATCATACATGTTTCACTTAACCTGAATAACTTCTAGTTTATTCATATAACATCCTTCGCCCAAGCTAGAAGTGGCTTGAATAACACCAAAGCATGCTAACTGATATATCTGCTTTCAGACAATTATATATCTTCATTATGCAAATAATAATAATAATAAAATTTAAAAAAATGGATGTCTCAATAGCGTTTACCTAAACAAACATTCATTTTAAAATGGATGTTTTAGAACATTGGGAAAATATTTACTGCACATAAAATTGTTTTACACACACATACATGCAATTTAAGCTGCAGTCCTATAGACCCTGGAAGAGCATTGTAGGAGACATTGGATTTTTGAGAGTGCTCCTCCAAAGGCAGATGGCGGAGGTACCACTGGAGAAGACTTGCACCCATAAGCTAAATTTGGGAGGCTGTGGCTAGTGCTTTTCCTCTGAAGAAACTCTGACATCAGAGAGCACAAAAAGGAGGTATTCCAGGATGGTTTGGGAGCATGATAGGAAGTGCTGTTGATCTGCAGGATCCAGAGTCTTTCATTCTCCTGGCATTGCCCCAGAATAGGGGAAAAATTAAAGCAGTTTTCAATTTGGTATAATTCATTTCCATCTCATGGGAAGGGATAAGAAGGGAGGAAGATGTTCTCTGCATGTTATGTTACTGGTAGAATCATATTGGCTTTTGGATCCTTTCTCTTTTTCTGTCATACAGTGAATTAGCAAGTGAGTTAATGAACTAATGGAGTTTATTCTGGAAGAAAGAATCAGTCTACTGTCCTGCATATGTGGGTCAAACTGAGAGAGAGAGAGAGAGAGAGAGATCCTTGGAGACTGAACTATAACCCAGAAGAATTTTGGAAATCCCTGTAGACAAATCTATAATCACCATGTGTGGTTAACCAGCACTGAAAAAAGTCATTGGTGCTCAACTTGAAAAACTCTGAAGACCTAGGACAAGCATGTTGACTTCTCATTGTGTGGGAAGAGACATCACACTGGATCTTTGGAGACTGCCAGAAATAGTGCAAATTGAGGCCAATTTAACTGTCCTGGCTCAGTGCTAGGGAATAATGGGAATTGGATTTTTTTCTGCGACATTGAGCCTTCTCTGCCAGAGAGCTCTGGTGCCACAATAAACTACAGTTCCCATGATTCCTTAGCACTGAGCAATTAAAGTGGCCTCAATTTGCACTATTCCTGGCAGTCTGTAAAGGCCCACTATCAGTTGTTCTGGGTTTCAATGGATCCCAAGGATGTGATCTCAGTGCTGGCTACTTTGGCATATAAGCAGTGATTTCTAGAATGAGTTTTGAGTGAATCTGAAACTGCTTCATATACTAAAATGACTGCTGGTGAGGCAGTAGATTAGCCATTAGATGGTTGCACTGCCAAGCTTCTCAGCTATGCCTTTTTATTGTCCCCATTTGTGCATTACATTGTTATGTTATAGAGAAAGTGACAGATCCTTTTATAACACAAAAATCAATACATGGACCATTTACTGAACAAATCTTGGAGGCACTTTTTGGACCTGACCTCTCAAAAAAAAAAAAAAAGCACTTTTACCATACTGAATTACCACCATTCTGTGAGAAACTGAAAAAGTTGGAAATCTAATGCCTCTTTCATTGCTCTTTCTTTTCAAAGGAGATGGGATGTCAGAAAAAAAACAACCTTCTTTTAAATTGTCTTGCAGAATCCTCAGCCTAGTTGTCTGTTTGGCATATGAGGAAAAACTTTTCCCATTGAACTCTGGAGAGCAAAAATGTGCTCCTAGTTGTCTCCAGAACTTTGAGGGGGAATTAGGATTTATTTATTATCATTTTATTTATTAATTAGCTATGTGTCAGCCCCTTCTTTCCTCCAAGGCAGCATGCACAGCTCTCTTCATTTTATCCCCACACCAACCCTGTGAATAGCTAAAGCTGATAGTGAGCAACTGCCCCAAGGAAGGTGAATGAGCTTTCAATTTCCAGTTCCACCTGCTCTAATTACTACATCAGAATGACTGAAATTTAGAACAATGTCCAAAGTCAAAACTTGAAATTCAGTTTTAAAAAAAATCCCATTGAGTCTTCAACTATTCCCTAATCACATTCACTGATTTCACACAAGATTCGGGAGCCTTTTACTTACTGTAGAGTATGGAAATAGTTTCTCTATGACTTGATGCTGGTGCTGGAATTTCTAAAAACCAGGCACCATATAATGAAACTCAATTATGGAGGTATTTCTATATAACTGTAACATCCTAGATATTCCAATGATCAGGAACACTTCTGGTGTGCCAGTGGCTGTGTTTTGTGGTGGTGCCATGTGTGTGTGTGGTTGCAATGTATAAATAGTACTTCAGATCACTATATTACCATGCATTCTACTATAAGTAGGGTCCTTAGATCTCAAGGCTGATTCTCTCTGAGATTCCCTGTGAAGAAGCTCAGGGTTAAAAAAAGTGCCTTGAAAAGGCAAGGAAGAGAGTGTGGAAACTGCATTGAAAGATAGGTAGATAGCTGCTGGTCTCCACTGCTGCAGCTGATTTGGCGTGGCTACTGTAGGTTCTCAAGGAGGGCCATCTGTTTCCTTGCTCCCCTTCATTCTCCCATATTAAAGTTTCTCAGTGTGTACTCAGTAAAAGGGCTCAGCATCAGGAATCAGTGAACTCAGGGGAATACTGAATTGCCTCATCTTTAGCTGTCTTCACAGTTAATTTTGACTCTGAACAGTTGCTTTGTAACTTTTTTTACATATAAAAAGTTACTCTGCCGCCGGGTGGTGGTAGATACAGGTGGCTGTTAACTTTTTTTACATGCGGCGGAGCAACCGCAGCAGCAACAGGGCCAGGGAGACCCAGGCAGACCCTTTAAAGGCTGCTTCTTTCCACCACCACCCGGAGGCGGAGCAACCACGGCAGCAACAAGGCCAGGGAGGCCTACACAGACCCTTTAAAGGCCACCTCTTTCCACCACCACCCGGCGGCGGAGCAACCGTGATGGCAATAGGGCTAGGGAAGCCCAGGCAGACCCTTTAAAGGCCGCCTCTTTCCACTACCACCCGGCAGCGGAGCAACTACGGTGGCAATGGGGCCAGGAAGGCCCAGGCAGACCCTTGAAGGCCACCTCTTTCCACCACCACCACCTGGCGGTGGAGCAACCGCAGCACCAATGGGGCCAGGGAGGCCCAGGCAGGTCCTTTAAAGGCCACCTGTATCTACCACCACCCAGAGGCGGAGTAACCGTGTTGACAACAGGGCCGGGGAGGCCCAGACAAATCCTTTAAAGGCTGCCTGTATCTACCACCACCCGGTGGTGGAGTAACCATGGCGGCAATAGGGACGGGAAGGCCCAGACAGACAAGATGACCTGCAACAGTGGTGAGGCTGAGAGTCGGGCCGGGAGAGGCTTCTCCATCTAGCCCGCCCTGCCCATCCATTACATTATCTGAGACCCTGCGGCAGCAGCGGAGAGGTTGGAAGCCGGGCCGGAAGAATATTTAACCCTCCCACACTCTCCTACTGCTGGCTACTGCATTTGAGAGTTAGGCCTCGGCAGGCCTTTTTTTATCTAGCCTGCCTGGCACTTCTTACTGGGACAGCCATGGCTGCAGGGTGGTTGGGAGGATTATTTGGTTCCATCAGCTCCTATGCCAGCAGAGGCCGGGTATGGTCTGGAGGCAGAAATTGGAGTTGTGCAGGGGAAAGGGAGGTATGGTGGGAACAGAATGAATAGATATTACAAAAGAAGGCGAGATCGCTGTTTGAAAGGTATCCCGTCTTCAGTTCACTCTGTTTCCTGGAATGGATTGGAGTGCGTACCAACCATTCCACAGAACCTTACCTTGCTCCTCTGCAATGCCAGGTCAGTTAAAAACAAGACTCATTTTATCTACAATCTTCTTCTAGATGAGTGTCAGGGACAGCCAGGTGGAGGACTTGGAGGACTCTGTGGGGGAGGATGCGGGGCCTGATCCTAGCTTGGTGCTACCATCCCCCATAGACCTAGCTGAACCTGGACCTAGCTGTGTGGAACCCAGTGAGCAACAGCCCCTGCCTCAGCAGCCTAGCCTCCCTCCTCAGCAGCCTAGCCTTTCCCCAGGAGAAAGCCTTTCCCCAGCAGAGGTTTCATGCCAGGAAGAAGAAGAGGAGCAAGAGATTGAAATCCCTACCTTTGCTCAGAGGAGAACAGATAGGGAGGGGCTGAGGCGTTCTCGAAGGCTAGCTGAGAAACGCTCAGCTAAAGAGAAACACCTGGGGGAGAGGAGCTGAGGCTAGATAAGCAGCTGGGAAAAGCCAAGCTCTTTGTCAAGGCTTATCTTGGATTCCCCAGTGAAAGCTCTTGGCTCTCGGCTTGACTTTAGACTGCTTACACCCTGTGACCTTTGGAACAGCTCTGGATTACCTGCTCTCTATAATCCTGAACTTTGGAGTGCTCTCTGGACCTGACTTTCGGAACTCTTGGTTTGTTGGTACGTCATTTGCAACTGGGTTGCTGTCTGGGAAGAGGCCTCTGTCTTTATCAGCAACGTGTTGGCAGCTATCCTGGACAATGAGGATGCTGACCTGGCTTGCTTTACAGAAACCTGTCTGGGAGAGGATAGCACCTGGATGCAGCCCCTCCCAGCCAGGTATGCTGTCAGTGAGCAGATGAAGGGAAGGGGGGGGGGCAGAGTGGCTCTGGTTCATAAGAATACTCTGACCTTGACCAGGATACCTGTCCAGAACACAGTCCACTTTGAGTGCATGTACCTGAGCCTGAGGACCAGGGATAGTTTGAGGATTCTACTAGTATACTGACCACCCCGTTGTCTAGCAGACTTCCTAATCGAGCTGACACAGCTGGTCTCAGAGTTGCTGCTGGAGTCGCCCAGACTTCTAGTTCTGGATGACTTCAACATCCCACGTGATATCAGTTTGTCAAATCTAACAGGTGCGGCTTGGGGGTTCGTGGAATCCATGACAAACATGGGCCTATCCTAATTGGTCGTCGGGCCCACTCATTGTGCGGGTCATACACTCAATGCGGTCTTTAGTATGGGTGCATTGTCATGGATGGATCATTTCCTGATCAAGGCTGAATTAAGAACTGCTATCCGATTATCTAGATCCATTTCAAATGGGCTTTAGGATGGGATTTGGAGACTGTTATGGACGGGATGAGACTGTCATGGTTGCCTTGACTGACGACTTTCATCTGAGCATTGACATGGGTAGTGTGAGCCTGTTGGTGCTTTTAGACCTCTCAGCGGCTTTTGATACGATGGATCATAGCATCCTCTTGGAGCACCTGAGTGGATTAGGAATTGGAGGCACTGTGACAGTGGTTCCGTTCATTCTTCTCAATTAGATCACAGAGAGTGCTGCTTGGAGACAGTTGCTTCGCAAAAAAAGACCTTAGTTGTGGCATTCCACAATGCACCATTCTGTCCCCAATGCTATATAATATATACATGAAGCCGCTGGGTGAGATCATCCAGAAACATGGGTCTGGGTGTTATCAGTACTCTGATAACACCCAGATCTATTTCTCCGTGTCTCAATTGTCGGCCGCGACTCCCGATGACGTCTCTCCTCTCAATGACTGTCATATGGCAGTAATGGACTGGATGAGGTAAAATAGATTGAAATTGAATCCAGAGAAAATGGAGCTTCTCACAGTAGGGTCCCCAAAACCAGGAATTGGGTTGCAAACACCAGTCCTGGACAGGTTCACACTCTCTGTGAAGGACTGTGTTCGCAGTCTGGGGGTGCTCTTGGATTCGTCACTCCTGATGACTAATCAGGTAAATGTGATGGTCAGGAGTGCCTGTTATCAGCTTCAGCTGAAACTCCAGCTGTCTCCTTTCCTGGAAGTAAATGACCTCGAGACTGTGGTGCATGCGCTGGTAACCTTCCATCTGGACTTCTGTAATGCACTATACATGGGGCTACTCTCGTGCTTGGTCCAGAAACTTCAATTAGTACAAAACATGGCTGCCAGAGTGGTTTCTGGAACAGCAAGGAGAGACTACATAACACCTGTATTAGTGTCTCTCCACTAGCTGTCTATTAGTTTCCGGACCCAGTATAAGGTGTTGGTGATCACCTTTAAAGCCCTAAATGGATTGTGTCCAACCTATCTCCGGGACTGCCTCCTCCCATACAATCCACCCCACGCACTCCAGTCCTCTGGGAGGAATTTGCTGCAGCCAGTAAAAACTAGGCTGTTTGTGACCTCCCAGATGGCCTTCTCAATAACCACTCCCAGACTATGGAACTTCCTGCCAGATGAGATCAGTCAGATTAAGACCTTGAGCAGCTTTAAATAAGCTGTTAAGATGGATCTCTTCTGGCAGGCCTTTCCTGACTAGATTCCCGGTCTCAGGAGCTCCTCATCCCACACTCTCCTATTTTTGGATGCTGCCGCTGCTTTGCTTTCCTATGCTTTTTCAGATTATTGTTATTTTTATATGAATTTATTTTATATTGTTTTAATTAAGATGTTTTAACAGATAACTGGTTTAATACCTTTTTAAGGGGTGGGTGGGTTTGGGGTTGTTGGATTGTATATACTGTATGGAATTTTAATTGCTGTTAGCTGCCCCGATTGTTGTCAGAGAGGTGGGGTATAAATTATTATTATTATTATTATTATTATTATTATTATTATTATTATTATTATGTACAAGTCTGTTGGACGCCAGACGCCATGTGGAAGCAGCCTGGTTGGGTGAGACTCCCTCTCTACCCCCCTTCACATCCCTGGCTTTCAAGACAGCACAGCTGCAGCGAGACTGAGGCAAGGCTTCATAACCTTGCCAGAATTCCATCTCCTTGACTCCAGATGCCAAGTGGAAGCAGCCTGGCTGGGTGAGACTCCCTCTCTACCCCCCTCCACCTCCCTGGCTCTCAAGACATCACAGCTGCAGTGAGATCGAAGCAAGGCTTCATAACCTTCCCAGAATTCCATCTCCTTGACTCCAGACGCCAAGTGGAAGCAGTCTGGCTGGATGAGACTCCCTCTCTATCCCCCTCCACCTCCCTGGATCTCAAGACAGCTTTTGGCCCTGGGCTCGCCTGAACTTCTATCCCGCTCCTGTTTGAATCAAAACACTGTTTTTCTTCCTTTCCTGTTTTGATCTCATGCTGCCATAGACAACCAAGCCTTAGAAACGCAGTATCTGAATAATTACGAATAAGTTTAACCAAGTTATTGTGCAGACTCAAATATACAACATTAATTAGATGATTATGAAGAGCAATCTCAAAAGAAAAAGGAGAACAACAAAAGGAGATGGCCACACAAAACCAAGAAGAGATAGGAACCTTAAGAAAAATCTGGAGGGGAGCTCTGAAAAATCAGAAATATTAAAGGCTGCATCCACTCTCAGACAATTGAGACTGGAGGACTTACTATCACATAAAGATACAGCAAACACTCTCACTGACCATATTTCTAATCTGCTTACAAGCTTCCCTGAGTCACCTACCCTCGAAGAGGAGAGTTTTCTATCAAATGATGGCAATGCCTGCAAGCTGAATATCATACCCAACACTAAAAAATTGTTAAAGATGGACTTAGACTTAGTTGCCAAGAACTGCTTATTAACAGCCAAAACAGTAATCGCAATTTTTGAACAACTGATGAGCATTAATCAGAAAATAGATGAGATAAAGGATTTACTGAAAAAACCAAAATCAACATCTAAAAGTGAGGAAGCTGAGGAGATAATTGACTACTCTAAACCTGAACAATTTCAATACAAACATGTAAAACATAACATAGCACAAAAGGTAAACTTTTAAGATAAATTAATCCTACAGGAAAACAAGATTGTACTACAAATAACAATTAATTCTCTTAACAGTGGCAGATGGCATAACAAAAGTACAGTACTCCACTCACTTTCCGCTCTATTGCGGCAGAGGATGTACACTAGTGAGTTCCTTGAAATATTTTGGCTACCCACAAGGAATAGTTGTATGAGGATTGCATTGACCTTTAAGAATCCTATAACCCCTACATTGATTTTTGATAGCAGAAGATTGCTAAAAGAATTTGCAATTACACCAATACAAGTCTTACTCAACACTAATGTTCAACACTAATTCTAGAGATGAGAATGTTAGCAAGAGATGTATCACTGAAGATGAAGTTAAAAAGAAGAAACAATCACCAAATATTCTTCTAGATGATGAAGAACTAGCTCAATTGTTTGGTACACTCTCTTCAGAAGAACAGCAACATATATTGTGTAAATTAGAAAATGTTAAGTCTTATTATGTTCTGTTACAAATGCAACAAACATCATTAATGATCTTTTACCTTCTACTTGCTCCTTATCTGATCCCCTGTCTCCACCAAAGAAGGAGTTAAAAAGACCAGCTGACTGCCTAGATGAACCCCTGATATCACTAATGTATATGACCCCTAAATGTTCTTCGGTTTGCTCAATTGATTCTATGACATCACTAATACATCTGTCTCCTAAATGTAAGGAGGACTGCTTAGACAAGCCACTAATACTATTGCAAACGCCTAGATGTCTACCCCTACATATGAATAAGAAAAGGAGACATTCTAGTCCAAATATGCAGACCACGTGTGCTGACCGATTGGTCGTAATAAAGAACTACTACTATGTGCAGACCACGTCATCAGTCAATCAACATGATAGAAAATCAATTAAACAGATTGGCATTATAGGAGAATCAACTACAGACATTCGGAATACTTCAAAGGATGGTTTAAAAGATACTGACTTGACAGTTCCCACAGATGCATGGATAATCAATCCCAAAGACACCAACATAGAAACTGGGAAACTAAGGGCCTTTGCAGACTGCCAGAAATAGTGCACATTAAATTGAGGCACTGCCCTGGCTCAGTGCTAGGGAGTCATGAGAATTGTATTTTTTTCTGGGACATTGAGCCTTCTCTGTCAGAGAGCTCTGGTGTCACAATAAAATACAGTTCCCATGATTCCCTAGCACTGAGCCAGGGCAGTGCCTCAATTTAATGTGCACTATTTCTGGCAGTCTGCAAAGGCCCTAAGAGAAAAGGAAACCTATATGAATGATTCTCAGGAAACGACAACATCAATACCCTTACTGGCTTTAAATGATTGACAGCCAATATTAATGATTGATACCCCTCTGACCCTAATTTCTTGGAACATCGCTGGATGGAAAGCTAGAAGCAGAGACCCTTCTTTTATGTCCTTTATCACCAGACACGACATCATCTTTCTTTAAGAAACTTGGTTAGCGGAAGAACTGTATGTAGAAGGCTATAAATCAATAGTTCTAGATGCAGTGCCAGGTAAAGGCCATGGGAGGCTTTGCGGGGGATTAAGTGTGTTAATATTTACTTCACTACAAACACAGATATCTAAACTATCCACCCTAGACCAATATGCCCTAGCAATACTATTACAATTCAAAAAATCCTTATTGTGTCTGATGTTTACATTCCTCCTTTACAAGAGCATGCAAAGATAAAAGATGTTTGGGACAAATTGAAATGTTATGTTAAAAATTTAATGGTTACATCTCAGGCAGCATACCTTATACTGGCAGGAGATCTCAATGCAAGAATTGGAGCAAATGACGTTTCACTCTTTTCTACATTTAATTGTCAACTATTACCTTCTTCCCCTTTAGATCCAATGTTACTCTGCCAGTCTAAGGATACTTTTTGTGATTATAAAGGCTTGTGTATGTTAAAAACCTTTTTGGAGCTAGATTTGGTCATTTTGAATGGCTCTGCAAATGATGACTATCCTGCTGAATATACTCACTGGATGGGTGCCAGACCCTCAGTACTAGATTATGTAGGGATTACACAGGATCTAATCCCATATGTGCACAAATTTACTGTTGTTGCTCACCCTGAAAGTGATCATTTCCCAGTGTTGTCATTTTTGAAGCCTTTTGATAGCATAACCCTGCCAGTTTGTCAGAATGTGGCCCTGCCTGATGACTTATGCCCCACCCTTGCTTAATGGTCACCGCAATTAGCGGAGGCACTCACTAAGTTTCTAGGCAGTGATGAAATTAAAAGCCTCTACAATGCAATAACAGATGGCAAGTCAGATACTGATATATTGACCAGCTTTAACAACCTAATAAGTTTAATTCGACCCTTATTAACTGCTCCAAAAAATAACAACAGATACAAACTAAAAAAATCAACAAAGTTGGTTTGATTTAGAATGTAGAGAGGCATAGATTTTACTAAAAAATTATTTTAAACAATATAAATTGAATCCCTCACAATGCTCTGTGCTAGACCTCTTGAAGCAAAAGAAACAATATAAACAATTGATCAGACAAAAAAAAGGAAAGCTATACAAGCATCCTGGGAAATACTAATAAAAGCAGCTAGTGCAAACAATCCCACTTTTTTTTTAGGAAGGAGGTAGCCCCATCCTTCCCCAAAAACATTTACAATCCCCTGTTTCAGATCCCAGCTAACATATGGGAAAACCATTTTGCAAGTCTGTATGAACACAGTGAGAAAACACAAATAGATTTAAGGTTGGATGCTACAACTCTCCCTTTTTGGCCCCCAGTCTCGTATTCAGAAATTAAGAACTTAATCAGTCAACTTAAACCAGCAAAGGCCCCGGGTGTGGACCTTATTACTTGCGAGGTATTAAATAACAATTTGAATTGGTGGATACCTGTGTTATCCACACTTTTCACAGTAATAGACCAATCAGCAATAATACCAACTGACTGGGGTCTTGCAACTATAATTCCAATATATAAAAAAGGCAAGAGAGATGATCCAACAAATTTCAGACCTATTAGTCCCTTAAATCAGATTAGCAAACTGTATGCCAAGCACCAACAAGCCAAACAAATGGATTGGCTGGAAACTGAGGAGATATTGAAGGATGAGTAGGCAGGCTTTAGGGTGGGAAGATCAACTACTGACCATGCATTGGTACTACATCATCTGGTAGAAAAATACTCCCACTTAGGCCAACCACTTTATGCAGCATTCATAGATTTTAAATCTGCATTTGACACTGTTTTCAGACCCAAACTGTGGGAAAAACTTATGAATAGCACGATTGACAAACACCTTCTCCTATTGCTTATTAAAATACATGAAAACAACCACTTGAAGGTGAGATGTAGCTTACAAGGACATGTCTCTAAAGAAGTACAAGTCAAGAATGGAGGTAGACAGGGGTTGTCTTGGCCCCAATTCTATTCAATTATTTTATAAACTCATTAATTTCCTTCTTGAGCAATTCTTCTTACCATCCCCTCAAATTAGCAAATAGACACATCAACTTGCTACTATGAGGCAGCTATCTTATCTTTGACCCCCATCGGCCTCAAAAGAGCCCTAAAGTCTCTCGCTCATTACTGTGTTGAGAAAAAATGAATACTAAATTATTCTGAAACTAAAATTCTTACTTTCTCCAAACGTCCAAAAATGAGAAACTGGATGATGGAAAGGCAACCTATTGAACAGGTTAAAATCTTTAAATATTTGGGAATTGTATTCCAATCCACAGGGAGCAGAAATTCTCATTTGAACTATGTCACCCGGAATGCCCAAAGATCGACCAATGCTACTCAAAAGTACTTTTTCACTAAGGGAGCCCAGTTTATCCCGACCACAATTAAACTCTTTTCAGCCAAAGTTAAATCACAATTGCTATATGGTGCACAAATAGGACCCTATAGTGACCCAACACCTTTAGAACTAGTACAAACAAATTTTCTAAGGAAGATATTCCAGGTAACTCATTGTGTGCCAAACTCCGTAATAAGAAGGGAAGCAGGAGTTAGCAAAATCTAGACAAGTATGTGGATTAACATCTTCACTTACTGGCTCAAATTAAATAAAAATCCTAGTGGGCTAACTAAATGTGTCTTGGCAGAATCACATAAATCTTCCTGGGAAACAGCAATAAATAAGAAATTTAATACACTGGGACTTCCTAGGGATATCATCCTGAAACTACATCTAGATCAAGCAAAATTGGCTATTAAAAAAAGGATCCTAGATATTGAAGGCCAGTTAGAAATTGCTGCTTTCCCCGGACATATTTTGGCCAACAAGCAAATTATGGTTTCTTCACCTGCTTCATATTTATTTCAAATCACAATTCCTAAATTGTGCCTTTTCCTTAGCTCAATTCAATGCCCTCCCTACAGCAGTCTTGGAAGGAAGATTTAAGAAAGTGCCCTATGAATCCCAGCTCTGTCACTGCGATGAAGGTGCTATTGAAACTATACAGCATGTTTTTCTGTATTGTAAATTTTATAAAGACATCCACCATCAATTGATTACTCCCTTTCTGGGAAAATATCCCGGTCAATCTGATACCTTTTATGTTTGTAATCTTTTGAACAACCAGGAATCTAATGTTGTACATAAGGTAGCAAAATTTTGCTATAATGTATGTAAACTGCACCTTCAAAATAACATATCTATAGGCAAAGGCAGAGGTGGATAACAATGGAATCATGGGATGAATGGCCACGTACAAGCTCGAATTACTATCTCAAGACTTCAGTGATTTTGAACTCGTGTTTTTATTGTTCTAGAATTTGCTTGGAAATTGTTTGAAGCTTTTATTGTGGTTGTATTTACATTTTTTAAAAAATTGTTTAAGTATTTTTAAGTCTTTCTTAAATCCAATCTAACTGTAAAGATGGAAGTGTCAGGAGGTATGGCCGTAGTGTATTTGTCAACCTATTGATAAGTGTTAACTGGGGACTCAGTCATAGTATAGGTGTGGTTAACGTCATTAGCCTAATTAAAAGTATCCACCCAAATGAGTAGTACCCCATAGATATTATTGTTCTGCCACACTACGTTATTGGTAGAATAACCCTCCTGTTTTATAATTCATATAATTTTTATTCAATTATATTTTATAAATACCATTATTTGATATGATAAAAGCATTTTAAAATGTTTTCTGTATACAATGCTGTGAAGTGCGTGGTAACTAACTAGTAATACTGTTTAGTCTTTTCTTTCTCCCAGTTAAGGGGAATGACTGTAGCTATTGAACCAAAGTGTCCTAGGAATAGTACCATATGCTTAGAGTAATGTACGAGGTCATACCATTTCATCTTATTGAAGTTATTAGAATTTCCAGCTATCATGGGGTTTTGATAATTATACTGTCCTATTTTTGTCTTTGTACAAATTACAAATTAGAATTTGTCTGTAGTTATCGGTATGTTCTTACAAGAAGCTATTGTATACAATTAAGAAGTGTTGTATTGTAACTTGTGCTGGCCGAATGGCCGTAATAAAGAAATTGAAATTACAAGTCTGTTGGTTTCTATTGCCCTTTGTTATTTCTATCATTGTCATTTCTACTTTTGCAAAATATTTTATTTTTATTAATAGCATGATTAGGATGTGAATGACAATTTTGGATATGAGAAAAGATTCCACAACCTTGCTGAGAATAATAATAATAATAATAATAATAATAATGAATTTTATTTATATCCCGCCCCTCTGTCATGCAATCGAGGCAGCTCACAACAATTTAAAAACATCATACAATATTAAAATACCATCTAAATCCCAGAAAAAAAAAAGAGAAATAAAAATGTGGCTAATAAGGCCAATCAAAACAATGGAGAAAATCCATTATTAAGCAGGGTTGGAAATACATTATTATTATTTTTTTTGGGGGGGGACACCTTTGGTTGAACTATGATCTCTATGTCTTAAAAGCAATGCTTAAAACAGGCCTTTTTGGTGTGAAACTTGAGAGACTTCATTGTCTAATCTGAGAAATGTTTTTCATTTTTAAAAATTTAAATTACATTCTCTGAACAACCATAGCTGATGCTTTTAAGGTATCATGCTTATGGATGGTGCCTGAGACCTCACTAAAGCCTGTCCCCTAGGCCTCAGGGTTTGGACCTGAAATCACAGTTCTGTTCTGGCAACTTTACAGGCATTGCTATATTTCCAAAAATATTACTGTAGAAATCCATACTACTCCTGCTCTAGGTTAGTTCCATAGAATCAAAGTATAGAATCATAGAGTTGGAAAATATAACAAGGGTCATCTATTCCAACCCCCGCATGCAGGAATACACAATCAAGTGACTCCTGACAGGTGGCCATCTAACCTGTTTAAAAACCATCAACCTTCTCAGGCTGAATATTCTAATAATAATAATACATTTTATTTATAGCCCGCCACTCCCTGCAGATCGCGGTGGGTTACAACAATTAGGAATAACAATAAAATACAATATACAATTAAATATACAATATTCTACCGTCAACTACTCTTAAGAATTTAGGTGTAATCTCTTTTCCATAGATTGAATCCATGGCTTTGTGTCCTAGTCTCTGGAATAGCAGAAAATACGTTTGCTCCATCTTGAATACGACATCCTTTCAAATACTTAAACATGGCTCTTATGTCACCTCTTAACCTTCTCTTCCCCAAGCTAAACATACTCGCTCCCTAAGTCACTCCTCACAGGGCATGGTTTCCAGATTTTGAACATTTTCCAAGTTTATATCCTTCTTGAATTACAGTGCCCTAGAACTGGATATAGTATTTCAGGTGAGGTATAAGCAAATCAAAATAGAGTGGCACTATTACTTCCCTCAGTCTAGACCAGGGGTAGGCAACCTAAGGCCCGGGGGCTGGATGCGGCCCCCCAAGGCCTTTGGACCGGCCCAGGCTGGTCCTGCCACCGCCACGCCCCCTCACCGACACCGCCTGCTATGATAATATTGATTATTGTTGTTATTACTTATTCTTGGGGTTTTCTTGGCAAAATCTCCACAGGGGTTTTGTCATGGCTTTTCTGGGGCTGAGAGAGTGTGCATGCAAATTTTTTAAATTTTTTTTAATTATTATTATTTTATTTGTTTATTTTTTATTTTTGGTGCTTTGGCCCCCCAGTTGTCTGAGGGACAGCAACCTGGCCCCTGGCTCAAAAAGGTTGCCTACCCCTGGTCTAGACACTATATGCCTATTTATGCAGCCTAGAATCACATTGCTTTTTTAGCTGCCACATCACATTGTTGACTCATTCAAACACATAGCCATGTTTATCTGGAAAATCAGTATGCAAAGGGATCTTGTAGTGTTTTTGGGATTAACTAAAAAAAGAAGTTGGTAGCATGAGCTTTCATAGACTTGAACATACTTCCTCAGATACATGTTTAGAGTGGAGAATCCAGAGACAGGCCAATTAAAGCCTGGATTTTCCACTCGAATCATGCAGCTGAGGAAGTATGTTCAAGTCTATGAGATCTCATGCTACCAACTTCTTTTAGTTAATCCCAAAAATGCTACAAAATTCCTTTGCATATTGTGGACTCATATTCAGCTTGTGGTCTACTAAGACTCCTAGATCCTTTCACATGTACTGTTGTCAAACTAGGTGTCCTCATCATATATTTTGGCATTTTTTTGGTAAGTGTAGTATCTTACATTTATCCCTGCTGAAATTAATTTTGTTAGTTTGGCATGGCTCTCTAACCTTTTCAGCTCATTTAGAATTCTGGTCCTGTCCTCTGGGATATTATCTACCCCTCCTAACTTGGAATCATCTCCAAATTTGAGAGCATGCCCTCTATTCCATCATCCAAGTCATTGATAAAGATGTTTTGGGCTCAAGACAGAATCCTGTGGCACCCCACTAACCACTTCTCTCCAGGATGGAGAGGAGCCATTGGTAAGAACTATTTGGGTTTGGCTGGTCAACCAATTACAAATCTACCTGAAGGTCACATTGTTTAGTCCACATATTAATAGTTTGTTTGCAAGAATGTCATGGGGTACCTTATCAAATGCCTTGCTGAAATCAACATATGCCACATCCACAGCATGCCCTTCATCTACCAAGCTTGTAGCTCTATCAAAAAAACAAAATAAAAAAACCCAGATAAGATTAGTCTGCCATGACTTGTTTTTGAAAAACCCATGTTGAGTTTTAGTGATTATGATATCCCTTTCTAAGTGCTTACAACTTGTTTAATTACCACTCTAGAATCTTTCCTGTGTTGATGTCAGGCTGATTGGACAGTAATTGTTTGGTTCCTCTCTTTCTTTCTTCCCTTTTTGAAAATGGGGACATTTGCCCTTCTTAAGTCTGGTGGGACTTCTGTTCTTCAGGAATTCTCAAAGATTATTGCCAATAGTTCTGAGATCACTTCTACAAATTCATTTAATACCCTTGGATATGGTTCATCTGGCCCTGGAGACTTGAATTCATGTATAGTAGTCAGTTGTTCCTGTACAACTTTTTAAATTATTTTATGCTGCATTTTCCCTACTTTATCATCTGTTCCTTTCCCCCCAGGTTAAGCACTGTTTTTCTTTTGGGGGAAGACTGACGCAAAGAAAGTGTTGAGTAGTTCTACTTTTATCTGTCCTGATATTTTCTCTGTGCAATGGCCCTATCATTTTCTTGTTTATTTTTGCTGCAGACATAACCAAAATCCATTTTTATTGTTTTTAACTTCTCTAGTAATTCTAATCTCATTCAACATTTCCACTTTTCTGACTTTCTCCATACACATGTTGGCTATTCATTTGAATTCCTCTGTATTGATTTCCTCCTTTTTCCATTTCTAGTACATGCCTCTTTTGAATCTTAGTTCATTTGAAAGTTCTGTAGACATCCATCCTAGTTTCCTTGAAAACCTCCCATTTTGACTCCTCACTGGAACTATTTGAAATTGTGCCTTCCAGATCTCACTTTTAAGAAACTCCTATCCATCATGAATTCTCTTCTCTTTTAGTATTCCTAACCATGTGATCACACCTAGTATTCCCCTAGGTTAATTGAAGTGAGCTTTCTTAAAGTCTATAGGTGGCTGCCTGACTCATACTGTGCTTGGCCTCCCTTTCCTCTGTATTACCCTAAGTTTAATAGTCTTACTGGCTAAAGTAAAATCTGTAACAATGGAGAGATCATTAAGATTCTAGCATTCATTATATAGAAACGTTATCAAGTATGTTCTGCTATACTCTTCAGCACCAACAATGCTGGAAGCTGTGAAATTGTGGGAACTGTAGTCCAAAAATAAAGAATTTTCCCAGATCGCTGCAGCCATAGGTCTTACCAAGAAGCTTGGCCTTTATGACTTATACTTATGGACTGACTCAATAAACACACACACACACACACACACGACCTGAGTTTGCAAGAATGATTACAGTGGGCCCTTGTTTTACATGGGGGACCCATTCTGGACTCCTCCCCCCATGTAAGGCAAAAAATGTGGGCCCTCAGGTCCCATTCTTCCCTATGGCCACACGCTCCCATATGTGCCATTATAATGCCTGGGGCTTGCTGTCTCCATGAACTCAAGTTCGCAGATGGCAAGTCCACATATGGTGTGGGCACACTGTATAGCAATTGATTACCAGAGCTTTTGGTTGTATCTCATTCATAGTATTGCCATAGGTTGAAGTCAATTAAATGTCAAACAACAGCAGCAACAACAATACTAGTGATGAAAAAGTCTAGCTTCATTTTTTTTCCAGTGTGGTGATCTAATGCCAATATAGTGGGTTTTTTGTTGGTTTTTAAAATTAAGAACTTGAGGGCAGACCTCTGTAGCAGTTGCATGAGAGACAAAAGGACCAGAGGAGGGAGGGAAAGCTGAAGAAATATGATTGCTACACATAGTAGCAAGAGAATTCCAGTACTTCAGCATAATATCTTATCACTCACACTATGTGCCTGAACTCTCCCCAAGAAGCCAAGATGACTGAACTGAGATTGTTGTAGTTTGAGCATATGATGATAAAACATGATTCATTAGAAAAGACAATAATCCTGGGTAAGGAAAAGAAGAAGACCACATTCCAGATGGATGAACTCAATTAAGGAAGCCAGAGCCCTGAGTCTGCAAAACGTTAGCTGTGATGCTGATATTAGGGTGATGTGGAGGTCTTTCATTCATGAGGTCAGCATCAGTCATAGTTGACTCGACAACAGTTAATAACAAAACACTGTAGAGAAGCCTTTTTCAAAATTAAAAATAAAACAGGTGCTTTCAGAAGAAGAAAAATCCAAAATGGAGTACAATCGGAAATAGAAGGAAAAGTCAGGATGGATCATAAGATTCAACACACTTACAGCTAATACCCCAGTCCATATTACCCAGAGGCATCCATAAATGAATGAGAAAGACTGATCTTTATAAACCTACTATTGATATAGATCAGGGGTAGGCAACCTTTCCCCTTTAAGGGCCGAGGGACTTCAGCTCCCAGAAGCCTCAGCCATGTTGGCCAATAGTCCCATGTTGGCCAATAGTTCCTGGGATTCTGGGAGCTGAAGTCCCTTGGCCCTTAAAGGGGAAAGGTTGCCTACCCCTGATATAGATAGATAGATAGATAGATAGATAGATAGATAGATAGATATAGATATAGATAGATATATACACATACACACACATACACACACTCATGAGGAAAAGGTAGTAGTCTTCTGGAAGGAGAAGCAAGAAGAATTGACATTAATAATAAAAAAAGAAGAAATTGTTTAAAATGGCACCATCTGGATAAGCCCATTGGTTGGTTTTAATGAGACAAAATAGCAATTGATTTTAATCAAGATGTAACTCAGTATTTTTTTTCTGTAATAACTTTAAGTTGCTATTTCACTCCCGTCTTCCTGCTCAACCCCACCCCCTATTTTAATAGTAAAAGCTTTGTGTTTACACCTGAGCAATAAATTGCAAACTAGACAAAGGTAAAAGCTGTGGGGTATTATTAAAATAAACATAGAGAAATATGAAATAATTAAAAACAATCAAAGAATGGAAGCAGAATTAATTATCATGAAGCCTGGTGTAAACATCATCTATAAATGAAAAATCAGGAAGAAGAGATGCAAAACTTGTTTTTAATTATTTTCCCCCTTTTCATTCATATATATATATATATATATATATTGCAAAGTAACGAGGATTTTATTGTTTTTGAAATGAGTGTTATGTTTTTCCAGCAACAAAACTCTTTTGCTTGAATAACTAAAAGTTGTCATTGATTTTTAGCTCTTCTGTATGTATGAAGTCCTGGTAAGCATAAAAAATGGGTTGCAAATAAGCTAAGGATTTAATATTGTTTGGGCAAGATGCAGTTATATTAATAATACATTGACTAATGCCTAGAAGATGAAGCACTGGATTTAGATGCAGCACAAAAAGTATTTATTAGAGATGAACCAGACTAAGGGCATATTACTTCTTGACAAATCTTTGTGATATTGTCATTAGAGATTTGCAACTGCTATGTCTGAATCCAGAAGCAAATTAGGATTATTTGGATTGCTTTGTACTAACTCCAGAATGTGCTTGGCTCAATTTGATTCTAGAGTAGAACAGCACAGTCCCAAGTGCTTTGAACCAAGTGTGAGATCTGGATGGCAAAAACAAACATGAAACAGATGGCAGTGTGCCTCCAACACAGTGGTCATGTAAGGAAGACACCAAGGTGGCATGATATGAAGGAGGAAAGGGAGCTGTCATTATACACTGGCTTGTCGTATGGTGCAATCTGGGGCCCAGCACTTTCTAGTCAGAGTATGTGAGATGATTGAAGTTATACAATTTGTCTCCTCCTGCATTTCTTCATTACATGTTAGTGGAAGACCTGTGGGAGTAGTTGTGGGTCTAGGTCCACTCATTCACTAATTTCTCCTTGTCCTTTTAAATAACCTATCTTAATCTTCTGATGTCTTTTTGTTAATTTGTCTTTTTAATATGTGTCTATATTGCAGATATTTCACACACCCCAATTGCCCTTAATCATTCTTAAAGGTAAAGGTATTCCCCATTGACAATGTTGTCAAGTCATGTCCAATCATAGGAGGCAGTGCTCGTCTTCATTACTAAACCGAAGAGCCAGGGTTGCAAGACTACTCTGTGATCGTGAGGCCACCATCATTGCACAAAACACTGTTTACCTTCCCAACGAAGTGGTACCTATTTATCTATTTGCATTTGCATGCTTTTGAACTGCTAGGTTGTCAGAAGCTGGGATAGTGACAGGAGCTCATCATGCAGCACTTGGACCTCGAACTGCCAACCTGCCGATCCTGCAATCAACAGAATCAGTGTCTTAGCCACTTGAGCCACTGCATCCCTACTTAGGGTTACCTACCTACCTAATCATTCTTCTTTTTTTTATTTTCCATATCTTAAACATTACATACACCACTTTATACCTACATCTAAGACAGGAGTAGGCAACCTTTTTGATCCGGGGGCCAGGTTGCTGTCCCTCAGTCAATTAGGGGGCCTAAGCACCATAAATAAATAAATAAATAAATAAATAATAATAAAATATATATGCATGCACACTCTCTCAGCCCCAGAAAAGCCATGGCAAAACCCCCGTGGAGATTTTGCCAAGAAAACCCCAAGAACAAGTAATAACAACAATAATCAATATCAATATAATCATGGCGGGCAGCGGCAGCGGCGGGAGGTATGGGGCGGCGGCGTCGGAGGCATGGGGCCGGCATGGGGCCGGTCCAAAGGCCTCGGGGGGGGGCACATCCGGCCCCCGGGCCTTAGGTTGCCTACCCCTGATCTCAGACATAACATTTACAATACATACAAACATAAAAACACTTCTCTTCCTTTAGTAAGAATATACAAAGTTTACTTAAATCGCCTTTCGTATAATTCCATTAGATCTTATATTTTGCTCTATATTATTATTAAATTGTATCTTTTCCCAAAAGATATATTTTACCACATTCTTCATTATCTGTATCACACCATACATATTATTCTGGACAACTGCTTTAATTACCAGGACTCAGTTATTCAGTTTTACGTCATATATGTTTCCTATATATTCCAACCTGATTACTGTATTCTTTTCATCCTTCTTTCAGAGCAATCACACCATTCTCCCCCCATAATTCTCTAAAATAGTTCGTGATCGGGGACCATTCTCTCTCAAATTTATTCCTAGTTTGTCCTTTTAAAAAAGTTGTCAGTTTATCAATTTCCATGGTATCATACAACTTGTATTGCCATTCTTGCAGGTTGGGGGCTTCTTTGCTTTTCCATTTCTTTGCGATCACAGTTGTTGCTGCATATAACATATAAAACATTTTTTTTCCAAATTTCTTTTCAATTTCTTCATCTATTATACCTAATAAAAAAGTAGTGGGTTGTTTGCTCATCTTTATGTTTATTTTTTTTCTATTTCTGAGTGTATTTGTGTCCAATATTTTTCCGATCTTTTACATTCCCACCACATATGCATGTAGGTACCATTTGATTTTAAACAATTCCAACAGTTTCCACTGATGTTTTTGTAGATCTTGGATAGTTTTGCTGGTGTTAGGTACCATCTATATTGTGTCTTTAGGTAGTTACTTAGGGACCACCTCTTCACGTATGATCCCCCATGCACCCTTAGGTCCTCTGGGAGGAATCTGCTACAGCCAATAAAAACTAGGCTGTCTCAGACCTCCCAGAGGGCCTTTTCTGCGGCTGCTCCCAGACTATGGAATGGCCTGCCAGATGAGATCCGTCTCATTACTAGGCTTGCTGCCTTCAAAAAAGCAGTAAAGACGGATCTCTTCCGGCAGGCCTTCCCGGAATAATCCCCTGGCTCTAGGGGAGATGGTTTTAGTGCTCCTAGTATCATGGCTGTCTTATTGTTTTGTTGGTTTTATTGTACTACCGCATTTTAATTTTCTCTATAGTTTAATCTTGTTTTAGGGGATGGGTGGGGGATTCCGGGATGAGGGAATGTTTTTAACTTTGTATGTTTTAAAATGCTGTAACCCGCCCCAATTGCCGAGCAGAGGGGTGGGCTATAAATAAATTATTATTATTATTATTATTATTATTATTATTATTATTACTTCGTAACTTAGGGGGGTTGCAGACTGCCAGAAATAGTGTGAATTCAGTCCACTTTTAGGGTTAGGGTTAGTGCTAGGGAATCATGGGAACTGTTATTTTTCTGAGACATTGAGCCTTCTCTGTCAGACAACTCTGATGCCACAATAAAATACAGTTCCCATGGTTCCCTAACTCTAACCCTAACCCTAAAAGTGGACTGAATTCACACTATTTCTGGCAGTCTGCAACCCCCCTTAGTGTATACTTTAATCTTTTCTTCCAGTTCTTTTCCCATTCTTCCATCATTATTGGTCTTCCCATGTCTTGAGCCCATTTTATCATATATTGTTTGACAGTTTCTTCCTCCATCTCAGCTTTCAATATTAATTTATATGACTTTGCGAACATATGTTGAATTTCTTCTATCAAGAGTTTTTCAAATTCTGATTCTTCTTTTTGTATTTGTATTGTTTTTTGATCCATTTTGAACCTTTCATTAATTTGTATATATAAAAACCAATCACACTTGTATCCTTCCTTTAATAATTCCTCCATTGTTTTAATTCTTGGTTTGTCTGCTTCCCATATTAATAAGTCTTTATATGTTGTCCAGTCTTCCTCTTTCATCTTTTCTCTCCTATAAAATGCTTCATTCACCAATGTCCATTTTGGTATTTTCCTAATAAATATGTTTCTGTATTTTTGCCAGACTCTTAGCATTGGTTTTCTTATTATATGATTATTAAATTCTCTATTGACTTTATCTTTATCATAGATCAAATATGCGTGCCAACTGAAGGGTAGGTCTACACCTTCTAATTGTAATCGTCTATCATCTTTGATATTCACCCATTCCTTAATCCATTGAAGACAAGCTGCATGATGATATAACTTAAAGTTTGGTATATTCATACCTCCTCTATCTTTATTATCCTGTAATATCTTCATCTTTATCCTCGCTTTTTTCTTATTCCAAATAAATACTGACAAATCCTTTCCCCATTCTTTAAACGGTTTATCATTAGTTATTACTGGAAGTGTTTGGAAGAGATACATCATTTTTGAGGTTACGTTCATTTTGATTGTAGAAATCCTTCCAATCCATGATAAATTCATTTTAGACAATTTTTGTAATTCTTCCTTTATTTCTTGCCAAGTCTTTTCGTAGTTATTCTTAAATAGATCTGATTTTTTTGTAAGATGAATTCCTAAATATTTTATTTTTTTTCTTTACTTCAAATTTAAATGCTTGTTGTATTTGATCAATCTCTGTCTTATCCATATTCATCAGCAACATGTTTGTTTTTCTTTCATTTATTTTAAATCCTGTGTGTCTTCCATATTCTTTAATTGTCTGTATTAATGGTTGAATACTTTCTAGTGGGTCTGACAGTGTTATCACCATATCGCCCGCGCATGCTCTAACTTTGTGTTCATGTTTACCAGTCTTTATTCCTTTTATTGAATCATTTAGTCTAATACTCTCCAGGAGTATCTCCAAAGTCACTATAAACAGTAAGGGAGATAGCGGGCATCCTTGTCTCGTTCCTTTTTCTATTTGACATATTGTAGTCTTTTCTCTGTTCACAATTATTCTAGTCTCCTGTTTCCTGTATATCTCTTTGGTCAATTTTAGCAAATTATTTCCAATATCCATTTTCTTCAACACTTCCATTAAAAAATCCCAACAAACATCGTCAAATGCCTTTTCAGCATCTAAAAATACCAATGCCACTTTTCTATCTGGTCTTTTTTTCATGAAGTTCTATTATGTTAATTATATTCCTTATATTCTCTTTGATGTGTCTGTTTGGTAAAAAGCCTGATTGACCTTTATTTATCCAGTTGTTCAGAATCTTTTTTAATCTTTCAGCCAATATTGATGTGAATATTTTGCAATCATTGTTGAGTAATGCAATTGGTCTAAAATTTCTCATGTCTTGAATTTTCTTCTTCTTTCAGAATCAATGTTATATGCAACATTCTCCATGTCTCTGGGATTTCTCCTTCCAGTATAGAATTCATTGTCCTTTGTAATGGATTGGCTAATTGATTAACAAACGTCTTGTAGTATAATGTTGAGAAGCCATCTGGAACTGGCGTTTTCCCCATCTTTAATTTCTGTATTGCTTGCATTGTTTGCATTAATCTTATCTTTTCATTTAATTCAATTCTATGTTCTTCATTCAACCATTTTCCGGGTTTATTTGCAAATTCAAAATATTTTTGTTTGATAAATTTAATTTTTTTCTCTACTTCTTCCACCATCATTATTGAAATTTGTTTTTGTAATATTTGATTTTCCAATCTTGACTTTTTTCCTTCTGGATTTTTCTTTAATAATTTTTCTTTATTTTTAATTTCTTGCAGTATTTGATCCATTTTTGCTCCCCTCTTTTTCCTCTTTTCTGCACCTTTTTGAATAAAGAAGCCTCTCATTACAGCTTTTGAAGTATCCCACACTGTTTGTATTTTCACCTCCTTGTCTAATTTTTCTTTGAAGAATTGATTCAAATTTTTCTCTGCTTGTTTTATAATTTCTTCATCTTTTAAAAGTGATTCATTCAATTTCCAATTGAATTCTTTTTTCCTGATTTAATTTCCATTGTTATGGGGTTATGAAATTTTTGGTAGTATGTCCATTTTGAGAATTTTAGGTGCCAGTGATGTCGATATTAAGAACATGTTGATCCATGACCATGAATTGTGTCTCTCTGAATAGAAGGTGCAGTCCCTTATGTTTCCATATTTCACTCTCCAAATGTCCATCAAAGATAATGTTTCTTCCATCTCGAAAAAAGACTTTGGTAGTTTGCCTTGTGTTTTCTTTATTTGTCTCTCCAATTTTCTAGCAATTGTTGGGTCTTTAACCCCATTCCAGTCTCCTAGTAATATTATGTTTTCATAGTCATATTCACATGCATTTTTTGTTAATTTCTCAAAGAATTTGTCCTTTTGTTCTGTGGGAGTATAAATTCCAACTACTAATGCTTTTTCCATTTGCTAATTTGCTTCTATTCCAATATAGTGTTGATTTGAATCATTAAATAATTATTGTGCTTCTAATTTTCCGTTAACATAAATTACTACTCCCCTTTTCCTTTTTTCTTCTGCAGAGATAGATTATTTTCCTAATTTTTGATTGATCAAATATTTCTTTTCTGTTTTCTTTATATCTGTCTCCTGAAGACATAATATGTCAATTTTTTATTTTCCCAAATAAAGATAAATTATTTTCCATTTTTGTCGGCTGTTTAGTCCCTTTGTGTTCCAGGATGAACATTTTATCATATTTAAGGTCTCCATTTTGTCATAAATTGATTATAGCTCTCCTTCCTCCTCTTCTCCTTATTTCATCGGGTCACTTCTCCTACTCACTTCTTGTTGTATTTGCTGTGTTTGTGTATCTCTCTGATCTTTTCTTTCTCACTGTGATTTGTTTGTCTTTTCTTCTTGTTCTTTTCCTTATTCTTGATCTTTATCTCTTTTAAATATTTCTAGAAATTCTTGTGCATCTACTACTGAATTAATTTTGATCCTCTTTTGTTTATATCTGAAGGACAATCCTTCTGGATTCTCCCATCAGTAGTTTATTTCTATTTCTCTGAGTATCCTTGTTAAAAAGCTGTATTCCTTTCTTTTTTCAATATCGATTCCGGTATGTCCTTCATCAACTGTACTTCCACTCCTGCAATTTGTAATTTCTTTTGAAAATGTTGCTGTAATATTATTTCTTTCATTTGTGTTCTTACAAAATAGACCACACTATCTCTGGGTAGTTTCTTTTGCACTGCTATCTCTAACTCCATCATCTCCTTTTCTCTTCCGATAAAGTCAGCCAAGGCTGTTGTCAATAATTCATTCAAATTTTCATCTTCCATTTCCAGAATCCCTCTGATCTTAATGCACCTCTCCCTCATTTTACATTCCTACATTAATTTCTCGTCTTGTATGTCTTTTTTTTTTTTGCAATTTCTGTATTTAATTTTTCCTCCAATTCTTTATTCTTCTTTTCCAGTTTGTTCACTTTAGATTTCACCACTTTTACCTCTGTAGACATTGATCTTACTGCTTCCTATATTTCATTAAGGTCAGATCTTATTTCCCTTTTTATTTCTCCTTTCATATTTTCCATATCTTGTCTCAGTTCATCTTTATCTTTCTTCATCTCCTGCCTCATTTGTCTTAATTCCTCTAAAATTATTGCATTAAAGTCCTGTGATTTTGGTTGATCTATTGACGGTCTTTTTTGTGTCTGTTGTTGTTGTTGTTGCTGCATCTTTGTTGTTTGTAGTCTGGTCGTCACTGACATTTCCCTCTTATATATCAGTTATATCACAAATATATATCTTCCAAATGTATCACAACTGTATTAACATATATCTACATATATCAGTAGTATATCACAATTTTAGTTCACTCTTATCAGAATCTATCTGTATTTCTATATATATTACCTTTCAAACAAATCATTTATATAGTAATTGTTATCTTCTTAGCTATTATTCTTGCTATAGATCTGTTTTTTAGATCAATTTAATTAAGATAGTTATGTGCATAATATTGGTTAAATACTCCTTTTTCTTTACTTACATTACTTCACACTATCTCCTTTCTCTCTACACCCTCCAACTATTAAAGCCAAGAATAAGTTTTATCTAAAATAACAGAGAAACCAGTCCACCACCTCACCAAAACAAATATCTTCACCAGGAATGAGTAGTTTTCAAATACCAATCCTCCACTAGATGTCAGTCTCTCTAGATTCCAGCTATCATCTTAGATTTCTTCTTCCTTCTTTAAAAAAGCAAAGGTTTTAAAAAAATAGTTCTCCTTCTTTATTTCTTCTTCTGGACCCACATCCTCCCCCCGAGTGCTCTTAAGTGCTGTTGTTTTTTTAAAGCTTCAGTCCCAAAATAATAAGTAAAATAGTAAGTAAAGGCACAATAACAAGATGAGTATACCCAAAATTGGCCAAAGAGTAGCAGAGAAGAAAGAGAGAGAGAGAGAAAGAAAAAAATATCCTTCCTCTAGGGTTCTTTCTCCTCTTTCAGCTTCAGTCTGTCCTCTCTGCCACTCGATCTTTGTTCAGCCTCTTCCTGCACCTTCCTCCGCCTTGAGGACTCTCTCTCTCTCTCTAAGATGTCCTCTAAGACTCTCTCTCCCTCTCTAAGCCATCTCTCCTCTTCAATCTGCTTCACCTACCTACCTAATCATTCCGACTTAGGTTTTAAATGGAAGGCAGGCAGTCTGAGCCAAAAGAGAAAGGACAGAGGATTTTCCTTTCCTGTTTTGAAGTGGAAGAGGATCCCAGGATTGCTATGTGCATTCCTTGTAGACAGCTAATGGATATGAAGACTATCACAATACCAGCAGCCCACTGTAATGCCTTGAGTGGTAGCACAGAACAGTTTTGCTCAAGACAGAAACAAAGGAAAAGTCAAAGCAGCCATGCAGCAGGAGCAAGACTCCTAAGGCAAAAGCAAAGGCAAATGGCAGGAGCACCTCTTCTCAGATCCCTCTCCCCTGGCAGGAAACTGGAATAAATAGGGAGAAATATGGGATGTAGAGATGAAAGTATCCTCACTCCTGGAACCTTCTTCCCCCTCAAACATGGGCCATTACTTCTTTGTCCACTTTTAAATCTGAATTAAAGACCACCTTGTTCAGGGAGGTATTCCCTGGCATTGTTTGATATACATTTACTTGTTCTGTCACTTGGGTTTACAGTGGATGTTGTTATTAATTGTAATTGTCTTTGTTTTAATTGACTTTTATTATTTTGCCCATTTTTTTCTTCGATTGTACGCCTCTGGCAGGTTTTATTCTGTTTTATCCTTGATTGTATTTTGTACAGTGCTGTGTACACTGACAGCGCTCTAGAAATAAACTTTAATAATAATAATAATAAATGCCAGCCTAGCTCTCCAAATGCCTCAAAGGCAGGGGTGGGGGGGAATGATCAGGAGGATCTTACCATTTGGATTGCTAGTAATTATAAATAAAACATGCTTTCATTATCTTTCTTACTTCCTTATGTTATATCATTGAACTCACCAGCTGATTTACTGGCAAAATAAGGGCAAAAGAGCCCTGCCTTTAAGTATACTATTATCATTATGATTATTATGGGGGGAAGCAGATGGCTAATGAGCCGTTTTGGGGGCAGGGAAGGGGAGGGGCAGCCGCACGATCGGCGCCTCAACCCCTTCCCCAGGTCTTCCTTGGAGCAGCCGGCCCTCTGCACAGCCAGCGCTCTGAGGAGGACCTCCCGCCGGAGCGTTCGCACATGCTGTGGCAGAAGAGTCGCCGAAGGTGTGCCGCAGCCTTTTGCGGTGCACCTTTGGTGACTTGTGAAAGGAGCACCAATTTAGCGCTGCTTTCAGGGGCAGCGAAGCTGCACTGTGGGGCCGAGGTGTGGGGATACCTCGGCCCCGCAGCACAGCTAACCGGGGCAGCCCACGGCTGCCCGTCTGCTTCCCCCCTATGTCTTTAATTTAGATCATGTGAAGTCGTAGGCTTTCATGGCCGGCATCCATAGTTTTTTGTGGGTTTTTCGGGCTGTGTGGCCATGTTCTAGAAGAGTTTCTGTGGCTGGCATCTTCAAAGAAAACTGGAATGGAAAAGAATGGGTCTATATATACTGTGAGACCCTGGGTAGGGAGGAGTGGTTCCCAGGTGAACTGTGTGTTATTCTGTGTTGAATAGGTATTGTTCTGTTGTTAATGGCATGGCTCCAGGGTGGGAGGAAATGCATTCAAGGTTATTGTCTGCTAATCCCATGTAAACTGTGTATTGTTCTGTGTTGAATAGGTATTGTTCTGTTGTTAATGGCATGGCTTCCAGGTGAGGATATGCAATCAAAGAGATTGTCTGCTATTATCTGCTGGAAAAGCCACTGACCCTGGTTGGTTTCCCATTTGCATTTGCTGAGTGCTGATTTTCTTATTTTGTAGGACTGGTAGCCATATCTTGTTTACTTTAAGGGTTTCTTCTTTCCTGTTAAAGTTATACAAGTGTTTGTGGATTTCGATGGCTTCCCTGTGCATTCTGACCTGATAGTTGTTGGCATGGTCCAGAATTTCAGTGTTTTCAAAAAGCATTTTATGCCCAGGATGGTTTATGATGTGTTCTGCTACTACTGATTTTTCTGGCTGGCCCAGTCTGCAGTGTCTCTCATGTTCCTTGACTCATGTTTGTACACTGCATTTGGTGGTCCCTATGTAGACTTGTCCACAGCTGCATCGTATGCGGTAAACTCCTGAGGCTATGAGAGGGTCTCTCCTGTCCTTTGCTGAGCGCAGCATTTGTTGGATTTTCTTGGTTGGTTTGTAAACCATTTGGAGGTTGTGTTTCCTCACGACTTTCCCTATTCTGTCTGTGACTCCCTTGATATATGGTAAAAATACCTTCCCTTTGGGTGGCTGCTTGTCTTCAGTCCTCTGGGTTTTTCTGGGTCTGGACCATGCCATTAACAACAGAACAATACCTATTCAACACAGAACAACACACAGTTCACCTGGGAACCACTCCTCCCTACCCAGGGTCTCACAGTATATATAGACCCATTATCTTCCATTCCAGTTTTCTTTGAAAATGCCAGCCACAGATGCTGGTGAAACGTCAGAAAGAAACTCTTCTAGAATATGGTCACACAGCCCGAAAAACCCACAAAAAACTAATTTAGATCATGTTATTATATTGTCTTTAATGGACTAAGCTGTCTGATGCTCTTTTTTATTATTCTATTTTTTATTTAATTTATATTAAAACAAAACAACCATATATCATACTTATTTCCATCAAATTTCATTAAAAAAAGAAACATAAAAATATAGAGAAAGAAAGAAGAATAAAGTTTAATCTTAAACCTTCCATATCTCACTTATTCCTTTAAATTTAGCTTGACTCCTGGGTATATATTAATAAGTTCATATATGTAAATTAACATTTGCATCTTAGTGTACTTTAATTTATCAATAGAAAAGAAATGGTTATATGTCATATTCATAGATCTTACTGTTCCCAGATATAAGATATTTAAATGTTTCTCAAATTACTAAATATCTTAGCTATTTATCTTAAATCTATTTTTATTTTCTTCCATTTCATTTCATATTGTTGTGTAGATTTTCTGATTGCATACATTGATAGTTTATCCATAACTGCTAACTCACATAGTTTATTATACCATTCTTGTATATTTGGTAGTTTTTCTAGTTTCCAGTACCGTGCATACATAATCCTAGCTGCCGTTACCATATATAAGACTAAGCTTTTTTCATCTTGGTTTATTTTTTCTTTGATGGTAGATAGCATATTTAATAAGAAAAGTTCTGGTTGGAAAGGTATGTTTTTCTGTATGATTTTCCTCATCAAGTCATGGATTTCCCCCCCAATAGTTCTTAGCCATTTTGCAATGCCACCACATATGGAACATGCTGACTTTCTCCATTTCGCATTTCCAGCAAAGTTCTCCGCCTTTTTTCTATTTCTTACTTAATCTGGTAGGTGTCATGTACCATCTATAAAAAAAATTATAGAAGTTTTCTTTGAGGGCATTGCATTTGGTAATTTTTTGCGTTTCTTTCCATATGTTTTCCCAATCTTGCAAGGGTATAGATTTCCCCATGTTTTGCATCCATTCTGTCATATTTAATTTTATAGTTTCTTCATACATTTCTTGATCTAGTAATATCTTATACATTTTCCCTATCCAATGCTTTTCATTACTACTTATAATTTTGTCATGATTCTTTAGTTCCAATTCAAACCCTTGCTTTTCTTTATCTTTCTTATAGTCCTCTTTTAATTGATGATATTGAAACTAGTTTATTTCTAATCTCTCTTTCCAAAGAACTTCTCTTGACTTCAATTTTACACCTTCGTGAGTTTTTATCAAAACCTTTTCATATGTTACCCAGTTGTCATTAATGGGACCTTCATTTTTGTGATATGTTTCTCATTGGGAAACCCATAGTGGGGTGTGTGCCCAAAATTTCCCCTTACATCTTTTCCATACTATAAGGAGTGCTTTTCTTATAATATGATTTTTGAAGCCCTTTTTGTTTTTACCATTTCTATATCCTATTATACTATGCCATCCTGTTCTCATTCCAACCCCTTCCAATTCTAATAGTTTTGAATTATTTAAGGTGATCCAATCCCTTATCCATGAAAATGCACATGCATTATAATAGATTTCTAAATTGGGTAAACCCATTCCGCCTTTTTCTTTTTTGTCATGCAATATGGATGCCTTAATTCTGGGTTTTTTCCCCTGCCATATAAATTTCATGATATCATGCTTCCACATTTTAAATGGGTGTTTAGATGTTAAAATGGGAATTATTTGAAAGATAAAAAGCATCCAAGGTAGCATGTTCATTTGAATTACGGCTATTCTTCCTAATAGGGAAAGTTGTTGCTTATCCCATGTCACTAAATCCACTTTAATATTGTTCCATATTGTTGTGTAGTTGTTCTTAAATAGTTCATTATTATTTTTGGATATTACTATTCCAAAGTATTTTATTTTTTCTATAAGTTGTTATTCTGTTTTATTTTTCAAATCTTCTTTTTTTGGTTAAATTTTTAGTTGGTATTCTGCTTTTGGATTTATTGATCTTAAAGCAGAGGGGCGGGTTATAAATAAATAAATTATTGTTATTATTATTAATTATTATTATTATTATTAAAGCCTGCTAAGTTGGCAAACTGTTCTAGTATTCTTTCTAGAGATTTTATATTTTCTATTGGGTTTTCCAAAAATATAACTATGTCATCTGCGAATGCTTTCAGGCAGTATTTATATTTATGTATTCTTGGAAACTGAATCATACTGTCAGATCTCATTTTTATATTCATAATTTCCATAACCATTATGAAAAGCAACGGGGATAAGGGGCAGCCCTGCCTCGTTCCTTTATTTATATTAATTATTGATGTTTTCTCCCCATTTACTAACACTTGAGTTTTTTGTTCTAAATAGGTATTTCTTATCCAGTTTATATACCGCCCTTGAATACCACTTTCTTCCAAAGTTATTTCTAGAAAGTCCCAATTTACATTATCAAACGTTTTCTCGAGGTCTAAAATCGAGAATCATGGGAATTATTTTTTTTCTGAGACATTGAGGCTTCTCTGTCAGTGAGCTCTAGTGCCACAATAAACTACAGTTCCTATGATTCCTTAGCACTGAGCCAGGACAGTTAAAGTGGCCTCAAGCTTCATTATTTCTGGCAGTCTGTAAAGGCCCTATGTTATATTCATACTTTGTCCATATCACCATTATGCTATTGTTCATACTTATTCCATTATGATTTGTTACACATGATATTCAAGAATTTTACCTTTCTTTTCAAGAAATGATGCTGAATTATTTGGTGCATCAAATGCATTTTAACTGTCATGGTTTCTGTGGTGGCTGGTGATTCCCAATTGGGTGATATGGTTCAGCACCTCATATTGCTCCTTTAAGGTTCAGAATAAAACTTGGAGCAGATTCACAAATTTGCTGACTGGAAAGCCATCATTCAGCACTGCATGGCTTCATCCAACAAAATCCTGATATTTCTATGCATAATGTAACAGAGAATTCTAAGTGCCTCCTCAAACTACAAATCCCACAATTTTGTAACATAGATCCATGAAAATTAAAGTGTTATCATACTGATATCACTGTATAGTGCAGATACATCTTATAATAATAAGGCAGGGACAGCCATATAAATCATGAGACAAATTCTTCAGTCCATATTGTAATTTAGCAACGTCAGCACTGGCAGAATGGTGTAGGATGGCAGGAAAAAGAAAGCCTTTCATTTTCAGATTAGAGCAGTGTCAACAGTAAATAATGCAGTTAATGACAATTACGATTGTACTCCAGCCATTTCTACTGTGTGTCTGCCTAAAATAGTAAAGGTATACAGCAGCTACCTCAAGAATCTGGCTATGGTCTCATATGGTACAATCACAGTTTCAGAGTGAAAATGCATTTGTTAGTCCCAAAGGAATTAAGACAATCAGAGAGGAAATGTGTCATGACACTCATGTGTTATGGTATAGAGCAGGGGTAGGCAACCTAAGGCCAGGGGGCCGGATGCAGGGGTTTTGCCATGGCTTTTCTGGGGCTGAGAGAGTGTGCATGCATATTTTTTTAAAAAAATTATTTTTTAAAAAAAATATTTTTAATTTTAATTTATTTATTTATTTATTTTTGATGCTTCGGCCCCTCAATTGTCTGAGGGACAGCAACCCGGCCCCCGGCTCAAAAAGTTTGCCTATCCCTGGAATAGAGCAATGATTCCCAAACTTTGTTCCTCCAGGTGTTTTGGACTTCAGCTTCTAGAAGCCCTAACCAGCTTGACCAGCAATCAGGAATTCTGGGAGCTGAGGTCCAAAACATCTGGAGAACCAAAGTTTGGAAACCACTGGTATAGAGGCACAGGATTGGAGACAGAGACCTTATAGGCCCTTTCTGCCACTGTGACCTCCTCTTTGCAAATACTTGCACTGGGTGCATTGAGCACCAGAGCAACAAAAGTCAGTGCATGGCAGTAGAGTGCATGCTGATTGTTTTGAGCAGTGGCTGTTTGGGCCATGGTCTTAGGTTACTCTCATAGCAAGGTTTGGAGCTGTATTGGTATTGTGACCTGGCTGAGTGTAAGGGAGGTTTTAGCCAGCCATCTCACATGCTTTTTGTGTGTAGGGGGGTGGCAGTAGCATGGAGCAGTTGGAGGGATCAGAGGGTCAGTAGAATCGGGGTTTCAGAACAAGGAAGTCAGTTGCTGAGTCTCTTGTCAGCCTTGAAGCTTAATACCATGGGTCCCAGTATCAGGGTCCTTATTAGGCAGATGATTGAAGAGCCCTTATCTAAGTGAAGGTGCCTTGGACAGGACTAGTGGCTGTGGACAGTGGCAAGACTGTGGGGCTGCCACTTGTGGGGCCACCTTTTTTCTGGGAATTGGCTAGGCCTGGAATCTGATCAGGAGTGGTGAGGAGCCATTTGCAGCCTCCTTCTCACTCCCCCCCCCCCCACACACACAATGGACTGGACCTGGCTGGAACAGGATTGGGAGAAAACTGCACAGATTGTCTTGCACCCAGCTTTGAGTTAGGAGTCCCTGGAAAGGTCATGTTTGTGTCTCAGAAGTCAATTTGAGCTGGACTGTCTGCCCTACATTCACTTTGACTCCACAAGAAAATTCAGAATGCACAGGATGTTGGAGAATAGGTGCAGGGAGAGGGGTACAACCAACGATCTGAGAGACCTGGTATATTGAAAGTACTTCTGTTTGGAAGAAACCTCCAAATAGTGTCCAGAAGGTTCAAAAATGTTTTTGTTTACTTTTGCAAAGCTTATACGACTTGGTTGTTTCATTTCACATATCACATTATTAGTTCTGAATAAAAAAGTTTGCTGAAACATGTTAAACTGTTTTTCTTTTTGTGGTGTAGGAACCTATCCCTGTTCTTTCCATGTTATTTCTCCCATTGATGCCAAATTTTCTGTTAAAGAAGTACTATCCAGGAACACATCTGTTTCATTAACTTTTTTTATTAACTGTACTACTGTATATTTTGTACATTTTATCTTTGTACTCCCGCCTCGATCTGTAGGGAGAGGTGGGAAATATAAATAAATTATTATTACCGTGTTTTCTGACGTATAAGATGACTTTTTGACCCTGGAAAAGGGGTCTCAAAAGTTGGGGGTTTTCTTATAAGCCAGGTAGAGGAGGAGGAGGATGAAAACCGAGGGGAGGGAGAAGAAGGGAGGAGAAGGAGGATGAGAAAGAGGGGAGGAAACAGGGATCCCAGGAAGAGAAAGGGTTGCAAAAGAGGAGATAAAATGGAGCAATGAAGGCAAGAGAAGGGGTTGCAAAAGGGGAGAGAAAATGGAGCAATGAAGGCAAGAGAAGGGATTGCAAAAGAGGAGAGAAAACGGAGCAATGAAGGCAAGAGAAGGGGTTGCAAAAGAGGAGAGAAAACGGAGCAATGAAGGCAAGAGAAGGGGTTGCAAAAGAGGAGAGAAAACGGAGCAATGAAGGCAAGAGAAGGGGTTGCAAAAGGGGAGAGAAAACAGAGCAATGAAAGCAAGAGAAGGGGTTGCAAAAGAGGAGAGAAAATGGAGGGATATAGGCAAGAGAAAGGGTTGCAAAAGAGGAGAGAAAATGGAGGGATCCAGGCAAGAGAAAGGGTTGCAAAAGGGGAGAGAAAACAGAGGAATACAGCAAGAAAAGGGGTTGCAAAAGGGGAGAGAAAACCGAGCAATGAAGACAAGAGAAGGGGTTGCAAAAAGGGAGAGAAAATGGAGGGATCCAGGAAACAAAAAGGGTTGCAAAAGAGGAGAGAAAACGGAGCGATGAAGGCAAGAGAAGGGGTTGCAAAAGAGGAGAGAAAATGGAGCAATGAAGGCAAGAGAAAGGGTTGCAAAAGGGGAGAAAAAACGGAGCAATGAAGGCAAGAGAAGGGGTTGCAAAAGGGGAGAGAAAATGGAGCAATGAAGGCAAGAGAAGGGGTTGTAAAAGAGGAGAGAAAACAGAGGGATCAAGGCAAGAGAAAAGGTTGCAAAAGGGGAGAGAAAACAGAGGAATACAGCAAGAAAAGGGGTTGCAAAAGGGGAGAGAAATTGGAGCAATGAAGGCAAGAGAAGGGGTTGCAAAAGGGGGGAGAAAACTGAGCAATGAAGGCAAGAGAAGGGGTTGCAAAAGAGGAGAGAAAACGGAGGGATCCAGGCAAGAGAAAGGATTGCAAAAGAGGAGAGAAAACGGAGGGATCCAGGCAAGAGAAAGGGTTGCAAAAGAGGAGAGAAAATGGAGCAATGAAGGCAAGCGAAAGGGTTGCAAAAGGGGAGAGAAATGGAGCAATGAAGGCAAGAGAAAGGGTTGCAAAAGGGGAGAGAAAACGAAGCAATGAAGGCAAGAGAAGGGGTTGCAAAAGGGGAGAGAAAACAGAGGAATCCAGCAAGAAAAGGGGATGGGAAAGAGGAGAGAAAATGGAGGAATCCAGGCAACAGGAGGAAGAGGATGGGGGGGGGGGGGGGAGAAAAGAAGGAAACCACTTCTAAGATTGTTGTTGTTGTTGTTGTTGTATGCCTTTGAGTCATTTCTGACTTATGAGTCAAAGTGCATCAGTTCTGCAGTATGGATGCAGCCTGAGTCTGCACTGCAGAAATAATGCAATTTGATACTGCTTTAACTGCCATGGCTCCATCCTATGAACTCCTAGGATCTGCAGTTTGCTTTGTGGTACCAGAGCTCTCTGACAGAAAAGGCTAATATCTCACAAAACTGCAAATCCCAGAATTCCACAGCCTTGAGCCAGGGCAGTTAAAGCAGTGTCAAACTGCTTTAATAAATTTCTGCAATGCATTTGAATTAAAATTACCATACTGAAATTAAATCTGATGTTTTGTTTTTTAATTTTTATTTGGTGTGCGTTAGAAGGGGGGTCATCTTATACGGCGAGTATATCCCAAACTTTATATTTTGACTGGAAAAGTTGGGGGTCGTCTTATAAGCCCAGTTGTCTTAAGTGCCGGAAAATATGGTAACTAAGGTGCACATGTACAAAATCTAACCCCCTTTGCAGACAGTGCTTTGCACCATCTTGGGGGCAAGGAAGGGGAGGGGCAACCTCACCCTGGGTGCCCCAACCCCTTCCCAAGGAGATAATCGAAGTGCCCACCATTGCACATGGTGGGCACTCCGATGACGTCCTTCTGGCTCAGCATCCGGACACACTGAACCGGAAGAGGCACAAAAGATCCACATGGCAGCTCTTCGGGTGCCCCTTTCACAGCTTGTGGAAGGAGCGCTATTTTAGCACTCCTTTCCAGGCGGCAAAAGGGAGGATTAGGGCCGAGGCATGGGGCAGCCTCATCCCCAATCTGCCACTTCCCAGGGTGGCCCATGGCAGCCCGTCTGCATCTCCTCAAACTGAAGAACATAAGTGTTGTACCAGCAAAAAGGACACAAGATGCCTCTTTTTGGGTTTAAACGAGCCACAACTTTTATTTTCTGCTGTACAGGGTCTAATTACAAGATTTACAATTAAACTCCCAACACTTGGTCACATGTGTGTGTGAAGGTGTAGCCCACCCAGATGGGTGGTCCTTCACCACATGTGACAAAGTATGTAAACAAATAACAACAACAAATTTACAAACAAATTTACAAAGCCCTCCCCACCGAAAATGATGTCATATTATGTCATATGATGTCACTAGTTAATGGTGTCATGCATTTAATTGCATATGTCATTTCCTTTAATTTAACCTTTTCCAAATTTACCCCAATTAAATTTAATCAGCCAGATTAATTTTTCTGAGGGGTGGGGGTCATTACCTGCCCCATTATAAAATATCCCCCCAAAAATAATTCCAAAATATAGACCCTAACCCTTAAGTTATGACAAAGCTAATGATAACATATTATCATATGACCCATGCCCAACAATCTGATTATACATTGATCTCAGCAAGGGCGAAAAACCCAGGGTGATAACCCTGGGAAAAAATTCCCTCCCGGCCCATGAAGGCGACCAGCCTAAGCATGAGAGTAACCTAACATAATTCTTTAAATAATGGTGGGTGGGTTGGGTCGCTCAGTTCAAGCTCTAAAATGGCTGCCGCCACGTGGCAGTGCAGAGCTATAAAGAACAAACTCTCGTAGGAAGTCTTTTGAGAATACAATCACCGCGAGACTTCCTTGACTCAAACAAGCAACGTGATTGGGCCAAGCGTGCAGGTACCCAGAGGCCCCTGCGCTCTTGCCCTATCAGGCCTCTCATGCCCTTATTTGGCCGGCGCAACAAGCAACCCCTCCTGGCATTGTCGGGGGGTGTCTTTGCACCGGCACAAAGGACACGAGACACTTCTTTTTGGGTGTAAACAGGCCACAACTTTTATTTTCTGCTGTACAGGTTCTAATTACAAGATTTACAATTAAACTCCCAACACTTGGTCACATGTGTGTGTGAAGGTGTAGCCCACCCAGATGGGTGGTCCTTCACCACATGTGAAAAAGTATGTAAACAAATAACAACAACAAATTTACAAATAAATTTACAAACCCCTCCCTGCCAGAAATGACATCACATGACGTCATATGATGTCACTAGTGAATGACATCATGCATTTAATTGCATATGTCATTTCCTTTAATTTAACCTTTGCCAAATTTACCCCAATTAAATTTAATTAGCCAGAGTAATTTGTGGGGTGGGGGTCATTTCCCACAAGACGGGGCCAGCCCAGCTAGGCATCCCCTCTCCCCCCCCCCACAAACTGTTTTTTTTGATATGTTCGGAGAGTGCCTGAACATAAATCTCCAGACCTTTAGCGGAGAGGTGCACTCCATCGCGCCTGTACAGCTGAGGCCTATCCAATTTAATTCCTGAATGTTCAATTATGAAAATGACAAATCTTGATAACTGCTTGGCCACAGAACGATTTAGCCACCATCGAGCACTGTTAATGGCGGCATCTTTGTGAACTCCAGGCCAGCTACGCCTTGGCAGCAGCTTAATCCATAGCAGTACAGTTCCAGGTGCAATTTTTCTAATTTCCTGCAGGTCTTTCACCATCTGCTTCCCCAGCTGAAGGCAAGGGACTTTCACTAAGTCATTCTCCCCCAGGTGTATGACTAAAACTTGAGGTTGTGGGTGAGACCTTGACAGCTGGATGATCCAAGGAAGCAGCTCTCCCTACATCATACCCCTGCAGCCAAACCATTGAATAGTGCCAATGTTTGCCAGGCCCAAATTAGTATTTCACCGGTGCTTGAGAAGGTAGCATTCTTCCCAGAAGACTAGACTAGACTAGACTGTGGCCCACAATCCAAATCTTGCCCTGGAAAAAGCCAGCTGAAATGCAAGTAAAGGACATTAGTATAGTTGATCGGGGCTCTTGTTTCCAGAAGGCCTAACATAGGACTCAAATGCCCTGGAACGCCACCTGCCAATTCAGCAAATATTCACTTAGACCATGTGTGGCCGCAGCTGTTGCCGCAACAATGCAGGAGTGAGAAGAAAAATAAGCCTGAGGAAACTTAGCTCACCTTAGTGTCTCCTTCAACACTGCCCTAAAATGAAATTGAGTTAAGGGCATGCCAGATAGGTGAAGAAACAGATAACCTGCCACTTTTGACCTAACCTTGAGGTAATTGGTCATTGCTAAAACTGGGCAAATTTGCCCACTAGTCACTTTGGCTAAGGAGATAGACTGACCTTTCGCCAACTGATCAGTTTTGGAGCACCTGATGCAAATTTTAATCCCCTGTTCGAAATTAAAAGTGCCCTACCAGACTGATCATTGCGAAATCCGGGCATAATCTCACTAATCCGTAAAGCTCCAAAGAAAGCAATGGCAAATACTGCCTTGAATAAAGCCACTTCCTCAGGTGAATAACATATATCAGCTAGTTGTTCCCACTACTTAGCCAGGACTGAGCCTGTTATAGGCCACCGTGAGTCCTTTACTACAGGGGATTCTCTAGACCAGGGGTAGGCAACCTTTCCCCTTTAAGGGCCGAGGGACTTCAGCTCCCAGAATCCCAGGAGCAATTGGCCAACATGGCACTATGTGTCAACATGGCTGAGGCTTCTGGGAGTTGAAGTCCCTTGGCCCTTAAAGGGGAAAGGTTGCCTACCCCTGCTCTAGACCAACCTTCCACAGCTCTTTTAACTCTAAAGTCTGTGGTAGGATCAAAACAACCCCTTGCCCTGGAGTGAAAAGCCAGGGTGGCCAGCCTGCTCCTAATAGTAACAGGTGACAGACCTGCATGCCTGAGGTGTACTATGAAATGCAGGACCAGATCAACCCTAATAGGCCAGCCATCTACCCAATAAAAATTGGTTAAATGCATTCAAAGCTATCTGGTAGGACTTGCGTGTAGATGGGGCAATGGAATGTAGGATTGCCCTGTGAATTTCTAGTCTCCAAGGCTCCATAGCAAAGACGGTACCTTCATCGGGTGTGACGACACCTCGGGAGCCAGCTGCCAGAACCTGGAGAACTGAAAATGAGAAAGGGCATCCACCAAAGGGTTAAGCACACCAGGAACGTGCTGAGCTTGGAATAAAACATCAGAGTTCAAATACTGGATGACCATTGCCCTCACCAAACACATGACTCTGGGGGACTTGGAAGACTGAGAATTTACCACCTGAACAACCGCCTGGTTGTCACACCAAAACCAGATGGTCTTGTTAGCAAATTGGCTTGCCCACAGGTGAACCGCCACTACAATAGGAAAAAGTTCCAAAAACGTCAGGTCTCTAGTCAGACCATGTTCAATCCAAGCAGAGGTCCTGAAATCCTTCCTGCAGCTATCTCTTTCGCTAGCTTGTCCCTTACAATATTTGGTAATTCCCTCACAGAACAAGCATTGGATGCAAAGCGATGTACCCTGGAACCTGTGTAAGGGATGCGAAAACCCAAGGAAAAATCATGAAATAAATAAGATGCAGCCTCCTTGTTTGGGTATACCCTCAGCCAAGCCACCATTGCATCTAACTTAATTGGTGACGGAGCCTTTACCTCCTGGTGATACTGACTGGGGGGTACCTCCCACTCCCGACTGCTTACCTCTGCTGCAGGAAGTACCGGGGTGACCACCCCCGCAGATGTTACACTTGTGATCAAACCTGCAGGGCTGCCTCTTGCACTTGCCTGTGTTAAAGTCCCAGCATATACCAAATTGCTTTCTTTCACCCGTGCCAGGCCTCGCATTCTGTCCTTTTGGCTGAGTAACGATAGGGACAAACCCATTGTCACATCTGCCCAAAGGGAAGGCCCCCACCATTACATCTGCCCATAATTCAGACTGTACATGTCTCCAAGACAGGGAGTGATCTTGTGCAGTTCTCATTCTAAACTGCTCATCGTATTGCAGCCAGGCTGCACCCCTAGCATTATGATGGCAGTTGGTGTAAGCTTTTATCATGATCTCCTGGTATTTAGAAAATTCAGGAGACCGAAGGGGCTCTTTTTCCTCTATGACTCCCCTGTAAATAGTAAAACCCATAATCCAATTCACAAAATTACACTCCAGCTTAGGGTGTTTGAGTGCCTGAAACTCTTTTGGAAGGCTGAACACAATCCCATCCTTTACCATGATCCTAGGTTCAGGAATCCTAAAAATAAGAGAAAATAAATCAATATAATCTCCCTTCCATATTCTTTCTTTAGTGGAAAGAGGAAGGTGTGAGCCAAAGGGTGTAGACATTCCAGCATAAGGAATGGATTCAGAATGCACAGTTACTCCTGATAGCCCAGGAGCACCAAAAGGAGGGACCACAGGGGTGTTGCTAGCCAAAGCAATTGGCTGACCAACCTGCACCCTAAAGTTAGGGACCTGTGTAACCACAGGTGCCTTCACAGATGCACCCAAAGCTGCAGGGATGGGGCGTTCCAAACCCACACCCTGGCTAACCTGACCACCTGGAGCCCATACCGTGGTGGGCCAATTTGCCAGTAACGGATTAGTAGGAGACAAACCTGATATTGAAGCTTGCTGGGAAGGATCACCAGCCAACTGCACAGATCCCCCGAAGTGTGGCCCCTCAACAGCTCGGGTGTTGGGCAGAGATGAAGCAGCAGCTGCCTGATCTCTCCTCTGCACATCACGGGTTTGCTCCACTGCACCAGCACCTGGAACAACCACTCCTCGCAAGAGGTTATACAGATCTGCCACAGTGGGCTGCTCAGAAACAGGGGCAGCAGCACCCTGAATCTCCACACCTGGAACCCTTTTCAGGAGTTCCCACATGTCGGCTATAGTGAGTTGCCCCGCCTCTATAGCCGAAACCACTGAAGGACCCGGTGTAGCAGGAATTACCTGAGAATCAGGTACAGAAGGAGGGAGCAGCACTTCTGTGTCCAGGTTGCCAGAAGTGCTGGCAATAGAGCTGGTAGCTGTAGCCTGTAGCCCCTTCTGGGCAAGCTTATTACAGACCACCACACAGGCCTGTACTGTCTTGCCCAGTTGTGCTAGCTGAGCAGCAATCTCGTAATCTCAGCTGGTAGAATGGGAAGGCCTCTTCGAAGCAGAGTGACTAGAGCCTGGCACAGCCGGAGCTGCGCGCCTCTTAGATTGGGCCTTACTGCGAGGCATCACTCCCCCCAGTGAGTGTAAACACGGGTCCTAAGCACAGTTACCTAACCTTGGATGACTACCACCAGGCCAAAGGCCGCCCTTCCCCAAGTCTCAACAAGAGACACAGATAGCCAGGAAGTGTCGCTGACAACAACCAACCAGGGGGGAAGGTGTCCACCAAGGGTCCTATTAGGCACTCTGCCCGAAGACAATAATTGCCTTCCCACACACTTACCACTGGGGAGAGGTGTAAAACCCTCCCGAACCAGCAATGGGGTCCTGACCTTACCAGACCAAGGTAGCCGGGGCGCCTCTGGGCCTGAGATCAAGCACCGGTTCCACGCACCCGTCAGAGAGAACGCCTGCCGCAGCAACCAGCTCTGATAAGTGTGCAGCCCTCCGAGTGTTGGAGATGCTGAGGCCCTTTCAGGCCTGAGGGGACTGGCCCGAAGGCCTCACTCGGCCTATTCCTCGAAGTATGCAGGGAGACTCAAAATTAAGAACTCCCGCCTTGAAGAGAAATGAAGTAATTATCAGCAAAAAACAAGTTGCAGCAAGCCAAGAAGTTCGCTAGGCCAAAGCCAAGCAAGTAGCCAGAGCACAGAGCAGAGCGATGTGACTCGCTCAATTCAAGTTCTAAAATGGTTGCCGCCATGTGGCAGCGCAGAGCTATAAAGAACAAACTCTTGTAGTAAGTCTCGCGAGAATACAATCACCACGAAACTTCCTTAACTCAAACAAGCAACATGATTGGACCAAGCATGCAGGTACCCAGAGGCCCCTGCGTGCTTGTCCAATCAGGCCTCTCATGTCCTTATTTGGCTGGCACAACAAGCAACCCCTCCTGACATCGTCGGGGGGTGTCTTTCTCTCCTTACAAAGGGGCTTGTGAGCTTTGCATAAAATAGGGATAGGTTTGAAGACGTATTTTTTTATTTTCAAATGGAAAATTAAATTCTGTTGCCTTGCTTTTTGAAAAAAAACTCTCTTGTTTTCAGCATGTCTAGGGATATTGGATGATAATTTGATAATTCACAGTGTCTTCTTCTTATATCATCTGAAGACAACATGTGGCCTACACAACTCAAACACTTCAGACCCTTCCTCTGAATGCATGAACCATTTGTTTCCTGAAAATCTTTAACTAATAAAGACATCTTTGTTTTTGAAAGCATGCTGTGTTTTTTTGCATGCCTATGATACTAGCTTCTTCTTTAAACAACAACAAAAATAACTCTTTCACTGTTATACTGCTTGGAACATAGGGTGTTTGCAGAATGCCAGAAATAGTGCAAATTGAGTCCACTTTAACTGCCCTGACTCAGTGCTAGGGAATCATGGGAACTGTAGTTTATTGTGGCACCAGAGCTCTCTGACAGAGAAGGCTCAATGTCTCAGAAAAAAAAATACAATTCCCATGATTCCCTAGCACTGAGCCAGGGCAGTTAAAGTGGACTCAATTTACACTATTTCTGGCAGTCTGCAAAGGCCCATAGTTTCCTAAGTTTGACAAATATCTTGATTAAATTATTTCAAGTTAGAAGAAGGATCCACTTCACTTAAACTAAAAAAAAACCTGAAGTCCTAAATTAATATTAATCTTGACTGGAGCTATTGAAACAGTGGAACTTTACATAACTTTTAACTGACTATAGGCCCAAAACAGATGGGCCAAATAAAGAGCCTTCCAGATGCTTTTGGGGTGCGGTATTCAAACAACGTGCACTCCCAAACTGTCTGGAAGCTGCTCTGAAGCCACCTAAGGCAGCCCAAAACCAGCAGCAAAAGGAATGGCAAAAAGTCACTCTCTCGGCGGCCCATTTGGGACCACAGCAGTAGCCAGCCTCAGGACCACAGCATCTAGTTGCTGCAGTCCCACCGCGATTGGGGCGGGAGTGGTTAATAGCAGTTCCTAGATGTTTCCACACAATGTAGAAAATTTAAAGAGATATTCTTTTTGCTACCCTACTTTCTTTTGACTTGTTCTTTTTCTGCCTGTTTTCTTTCAAAGGGGAGGAAGCTTATTGTGGTGTATGTCTGACATATCACAGAAAGAAAAGGGCATGAAAGAGCATGGGTAGCTTGTAAGTTCTAATTATTTAAGCAAGACTGTTAAAATGGAATTAATCAGATTAGTGGAATAGTTTCTTTTGGACAACTTCTGGAGAACAGTCCTAGCAGATTGGAGGAGGGCAAATGTTGTCCCCATCTTCAAAAAGGGGAAAAAAGAGGATCCCAACAATTATTGTCCAGTTAGCCTGACATCAATAGCAGGAAAGATTCTAGATCAAATAATTAAACAGAGAGTCTGTGAACATTTGAAAGGAATGCCATAATCAGAAAAGGGCAAAAAGGGATTCTCAAAAACAAGCCATGCCAGACTAATCTGATCTCTCTCTCTCTCTCTCTTTTGATAAAATAATTGGTTGATAGATGAAGGGAATGCTGTGGATATAGCATATCTTGATTTCATTAAGGCCTTTGACAAAGGCCTTCATGTTATTATTGCAAACAAGCTGGTAAAATGTGGAGTAGACAGTGCAACTGTTAGGTGGATTTGTAATTGGCTGACTGACCAAACCCAAAGGGTGCTCAACAATGGCTCCTCTTCGTCTTGGCAGTAGCGTCAATAGGGGGGGTGCAGGCCACACCGGATGACATCCTAAAAGGGCGAATGACACCCTAGAAGAGGGGAGTGACATCAGTCAGCCCCTGCCCCCTGCAGCCACTCCTTGGGCCCATGCGGTTGCCACTCCAGGCCTCAGGGGGGTCTCCAGTGCATGGAGGAGGCAGTTTCTTTGGCTGTGCAGCCATTTTTCCTGGTTCTGTGTCTGATTTCCCAGCCTGTGCAGCCATTTTCACATGTCTTGGGGGCTCTCTGGGCCTCAAGGGAGGGGCCTCCAGCCCAGGAAGGTGGTGGGTGGCAGGTGGCTCTTTTCCCAGCCACACTACCATTTCTGCGGACCTTTGGGAGATCTTCAGGCCTTGGGGGAACGGGTCTTGGGCCCAGGTAGCTGGCAGGCAGCTCCTCTGACTCTCCTTGATGCTGTCTGGCTTTACCTTGAGAAAAATTAAGCTGCAAGGAAGAAGATCGGGGCACGTACATGCTCTTCTGACCCTCCTCGCTGCTGCCTGGCTTTTGCCTGAGGAAAGGGAGGAGGATCAGGGTGTGTAAGCGCACATGCACACGCACTCATCATGACTAACTCTGGCATCTCCCAGAAGCCCACCACTTGCACTTTTGGGCCTCACCCCCTCTGCACTGGGCAACATCAAAGTTAGGTACACCACTGCATCTTGGAGAGAAATGACTGGTGGGGTGCCACAGGGTTCTGTCCTGGGCCCAGTGCTATTCAACATATTTAACAATGACTTGGATGAAAGAATAAAGGGCATGCTTATCAAATTTGCAGATTATACCAATTTAGGAGTAGTTAATACCCAAGAGGAGAGATTATAATGCAAAATGACCTTAATAGATTAGAGCAGGGGTAGGCAACCTTTCCCCTTAAAGGGCCGAGGGACTTCAGCTCCCAGAATCCCAGGAGCTATTGGCCAACATGGGACTATTGGCCAACATGGCAGAGGCTTCTGGGAGCTGAAGTCCCTCAGCCCTTAAAGGGGAAAGGTTGCCTACCCCTGGATTAGAGAGTTGGGCCTAAACTAGCAAAATTAATTTCAACAGGGAGAAATGTAAAGTTTTCTGCAGAAAAAAATGGAATGCATAGATAGTACCGATGACGTGGACAAGCTCCTTGGTAGTGTGAGGAAAACAACTTGCCCTCTTGACCCTTGCCTATCATGGCTGGCCATCCGGGGGGGGAACGCATTGAGGAGGTTCCTTATGGATATTATCAATGCGTCCTTGAGGGAAAGACATATTCCATCATGTCTGAAGGAGGCGGCTGTTAAGCCGCTTCTGAAAAAACCTTCCCTGGACCCCCTGGATATGAATAACTGATAGGCCAGTTTCTTTATTACCATTTTTGAGCAAGGTGATAGAGAGGGCAATTGCTCTTCAACTCCAAGCTGTCTTGGATGAAACTGATTATCTAGACCCATTTCAAACTGGCTTCAGGACAGGCTTTGGGGTTGAGACTGCCATGGTTGTCTTGACCAATGATCTGCATCTGAGCATCGACAGGAGTAGTGTGACCCTGTTGGTGCTCTTAGACCTCTCAGCGGCTTTTGATACAATAGATCATGCCATCCTTTTGGGTCGCCTGAGGGGGCTGGGGATTGGAGGCACTGCGCTTCAGTGGTTCCTCTCCTTCCTCTCGGACAGATCCCAGAGGGTGAGGCTCAGGGACAGCTGCTCTAGTAAAAGGGAGCTCACCTGTGGGTTGCCACAGGGGACTATTCTGTCCTCGATGCTATTTAATATCTATATGAAGCCGCTGAGTGAGATTATACGGGGTTATGGAGCTGGGTGTTATCAGTAGGCTGATGACACCCAGATCTATTTCTCCATGTCTTGTTCATTGGTCTCAAATTCCGATGGCATCTCTTCTCTCAATGAATGTCTTCGGGTGGTAATGGGCTGGATGAGGGAAAACAGATTGAAACTGAATCCGGACAAGACGGAGGTGCTCACAGTAGCGGCCCCGAAACCAAGAATTGGGCTGCAACCTCCAGTACTGGATGGGGTCACACTCTCCTCCAGTGACTGTATTTGCAGCTTGGGGGTGCTCCTCGACTCGTCGTTCCTGATGGTGAATCAGGTAAATGTGACAGTCAGGAGCGCCTGTTATCAGCTTCGGGTGATACACCAGCTGCGCCCTTTTCTGGAAGTAAGGCATCTCGAGACCATTGTGCATGTGCTGGTAACCTCACGTCTGGATTTCTGCAATGCGCTCTACATGGGTCTACCTTCGTGCTTGGTTTGGAAACTGCAATTAGTTCAGAATATGGTGGCAGAATAGTGTCAGGAACATTTAGGAGGGACCATATTACCCTGGTACTAAGGTCCCTCCACTGGCTGCCTGTTAGTTTCCGGGCCCAATACAAGGTGTTGGTTATCACCTTTAAAGCCTTAAATGGCTTGGGTCCAAACTATCTTTGGGACTACCTCCCCCATATAATCCTCCCCACGCTTTCCAGTCCTCTGGGAGGAATTTGCTGCAGCCACAAAGATCTAGGCTGTCGGCTATCTCCCAGAGGGCCTTTTCTGTTGTCGCCCCCAGATTGTGGAATGGCCTGCCAGATGAGATCCATCAATTGACATCTTTAGACAGCTTTAAAAAGGCTGTCAAGATGGATCTCTTCCAGCAGGTCTTTCCTGAATAGATAGCCCTGGCCTCAGGGTATTCCATTAGGAGAGCCTCCTAAGCCCATTCAATTTTTAATTTGATACAATGGAATGCTGCCGCAGTTATTTTGCTGCCACTAAGGTAGCTGTTTTGTAATATTTTGATTTGATTTGATGTTATTTTAATTGTTGGTTTTAAATTGTACTCAGTTTAATGCTTTTTTAAGGGGAGCTGGGAGAGGGTGGGGGCTACTGGGGTTCGGGGGTCTTATTATGTAGTCTGTATTTTATCTGCTGTAAGCTGCCCCAATTGTTTTTAACAGAGGGGTGGCGTAATAATAATAATAATAATAATAAGATATAGGATGGGGAACAACTGGCTTAACACAACTACATGCGAAAGGGATTAAAGAGTCTTAATAGACCACAAGATGAACATGAATCAACAGTGTGATATGGCAGCTAAAAAGGCCAATGTGATTCTAGGCTACATCAATAGAAGTATAGTGTCTAGATCAAGGGAAGTAACAGTACCACGCTATTCTACTTTGGCCAGGCCTCATCTGGCATACTGTGTTCAGTTCTGGGCACCACAATTCAAAAAGGTTGTTGACAAGCTGGAGTATGTCCAGAGGAGGGCAACCAAACTGGTGAAGGGTCTGGAAACCATGCCTTCTGAGGAGAGACACAGTGGGGAAGCAGACGGTGCAAAGCACTGTTTTAGGGGCAAGGAAGGGGAGGGGCAGCCGCACGGTGGGCACCCCAACCCCTTTCTGAAGGCATCGTTGGAGTGCCGGCCCCTCCGCATGGCCTGTGCTCCAACGATGCCTTCCTGCCGCAGCGGCCGCACACGCTGCTGTGGAAGAGTCGCCGAAGCTGCGCCCTCCTGGGGCGGCGAAGCTGCGCCGCGGGGCCGAGGTGTGGGGATACCTCGGCCCCGCGGCGCAGCTTCCCGGGGCAGCCCATGGCCACCCGTCTGCTTCCCCCCACAGGGAGCTGAGTATGTTTAGCCTGGAGCAGAGATGGTTAAGAGGTGATATGACAGCCCTGTTTAAATATCTGAACGGGTGTCATATTGAAGATGCAGGAAACTTCTTTTCTGCTGCTCCAGAGAATAGGACATGGCACAATGGATTCAAAGTACAGGAAAAGTCATGCCATCTAAACATTAGGAGGAACTTCCTAACAGTAAGAGCTATTCGGCAGTGGAACACACTCCCACGGAATGTGATGGAGCTCCTTCTTTGGAGGTCTTTAAACAGAGACTGAATGGCCATCTGTCAGGGGTGCTTTGATTGTGATTTCATGCATGGCAGAGGATTGGATTGGATGGCCCTTATGGTCTCTGCCAACTCTACAATTTTATGATTCTATGAACTGGAGTTGGTAGGGTTTGAAATGCAACAATATATAGAAGATCATCATGATTTCCACCTCTGATTTAGACCTCAGACCTCACAGTACTCTTTCCCTCTGCTTTTTCTCTTCCTCTCTTTCATTATTTTTTTCCTTACATTTTTAACTTCTTCCATCCCACACCCTTGGGTGCTCATTCAGCCCCAGTAAGAAGGAATTCTCTCCCTTCACTTATTTTTTTCAGTCTCCAAACTGCTTAATGAATTCTGGGCCCTGCAAAGGAAATCAGTATGTTGAATAAATCTCCCAAGCTTGCATCTATCCTTGTTGCTAAGGCAAAGGAGGAATGCCAAAAAATTCAAGATGCTTGCAGATGTTAATTAACTAAGGGCTTCTACTGACCAGCCCAAAGGGCTGGCCTGGGGCCTGGGGGTAGAGTTGGAGCAGGGCAGCTGTACGCCGGCTGCTCCAACCCCACGCCAATGCCGTCCTGATGCCTTCCAATGTGCAGTGTCAGGACGCCCTCCTGGCACAGCGTGTTTAAACACACTGCGCCGAAAGGGCAAGGAAGAGCTGCGGTGCTGGCTCTTAGGGTGGCCTTTTACAACCCCTAAAATGAGCGGCATTTTGCCGCTCTTTTCTGGGTGGCAAAAGGGAGGAATGGGGCCGTGGTGTGGAGTTACCGCGGCCCCAATTCTCCGCTTCCCGAGGTGGCCCAGAGCTGCCTGTCTGCAGAGGCCCTAAAACTAATTAATACATTAATATATATATATATATATCTCACCAGGGTTCTAGAATGAATGTTAAGTTTCAAGTGGTTTTGGAACTTGGTTGAAGACAAATGTATACATACACATGCATGTATGTATGCAAGCCCACATATTCATGTGCATGCACATACACACATATTATTTGTAATAGATACTGTGATGCAAATGCAAAAACCTAAGAATACTGAAAGAGTCAGAGGGGGGATGCAGACCAGGGCATCGGGGATGCCCTGGTCCGGAGCACCACGGGACCTCGGCAGCCGGACCGCGACGCTCCTGCGGCGTCCCTGGAAGGAGTGCAAAAATAGCACTCCTTCCACAAGACAGGGAAAGTGCGCCCTAAACGCGTAGGGTGCACTTTCCCTGCCTTTTCCGCCGCAGCGCATCTGGCTGCTGCGGCGGGAGGTTGCCCCGGAAGCGCCGGCCGTGCGGAGGGCCGGCAGCTCCCAGGGCGACCTCAGGAAGAGGAAGGAGCGCCGCTTGTGCAGTGGCTCCTCCTCTTCCGGGTCTTGCAGATGGCTCAATTAGTCGTCTGCCAAGGCCCAGAGACACCCTCATGTCCTAATGTGACTACACTTTCTGAAGTTTCTTGAAAATGTGGTGAAATTATGCGAGTTATGGCTGAAATAGTAGTGCAGAATCAGTAATAGTGAGCATTCTTAGGCAATTCCGTGTTTGCTGCTTAACCAGCTATCTAAGGTGGTTTCTGCACAGAGGAAATATTCCTGCCCCATTCCCACACTGACCTGTTTAAATGATGAACTGGAATAAAACAGGAGAAACATGGTCCCAATTTATGCTCCAGGGTGATTATCCAGAATAAAAAGAATTCCCATTTTGTCTGAATCAGAAACTATGGAGAATCCCGAGTGTGCAGACTGCACTCTGGTTCAGGGACAGGGGAGGGACATGAATGAGTGAGCAAGCTTTCCACCCAGAACTTCCAACTCCCTGCCACAGCACTTTCACTTTCAAGTTTGCCTAGTTCCTTTAGTGCCATTCCTTTTGCAGTCATGCAGATTGATAGCACAAGTACACATTAGTATAATCATTCCTTTTGCAGAGTTGCAAATTGATCACACAAGCAGAGATTAGCCCAACTATACATACCATCAGTACAGTGCACCAACTGTCAATAGGATAGTTGTTGCCCCCATGAGCCATGGGAAAAGAGCGAGAGTGGTCTCCTGGGGAGTGTACAGACATTGCTGCTGGTACTGGCCCATTATGGCTACCAATTGTGCAGATAGCTCATCATCTCCATATATCCAGTAAGCCAAGTTTTCCTGCTAGTACAGACACAGCCTAAATCTAGCAACAAATAAGTTGACTATGAACTGGAATTCATATCGCACCTCCATGACACCAGGGTCTTGAAGATATAAGGATGCTTTTTGGAATAGAAACAGAATATTCCTGATGTCTTTTGACACTACAGTTTCTTGAAATTGAATATGAATCATATGTGTCCCTTTACAGCCCCTATACTGCCCAATGGACTAATCTAATCAGGCATATACAACCTGGGAATTAATGTATTACTACAAACAATGGATTTGTGTTGAAACCAACAAGTATTTGGTCTTTTTTTAATAAACTTTTTCTTTCCTGTGAAAAGGAAGTGAGTTTAAGCTTCTAGTAGGTGTTAGAGCATTCTACTCTTAAGCACTTCAATTTTACTCTTTGAAAGCTGGCTTGGGTGGGTTGGAACATCAAGCATACTTAATTCAGCATCAGTACAAATTGTCATCATTGTTGTGTATCTCATTCAGCTGTGTAGGAAATTATTCACTTCACATAAACAATCAGGCAAATGGAGATAATCCAGACAGCTAGGCATTTGTAAACCCCATTATTTTAGTAGAAGAAATTAAGCCCAGGCATGTTTGAATCCTACTGATATTAATGTGCTTCGAAGGGTCTGAGAGATAGCTGAATTGAGGCTAATATTTGCAATTAATGTAATATTAAAATTTTATTTTTAAAAAAGTTATTTGCATCTCAATGATAACAAGAAAGATTTCACGAGAATCCACAAATACTGTAAAATGATTTTGAATGTGGCAAGATAATAATGCATCCTTGCTCTCAGTTTTGCAATGTGATATCTAACAAGGGCAAATAGGAAGTCAAGCATTACATGTTTCTCACCACCAGGAACAACAGAGATGAAAAAGAACATGATCATCTATTTTGCTAAGTAATGGATATATCTCTAAAATAAAACTGAGCTTGTATTAGTTCCAAAATGTGGGTGTATGGTACCTTAAATTGTGGCAGAATGCATAAAAAGAAATGTCATTGGCATTTTCAAGAAGGCTCCAGTATATATTAGGTGCTTTGTTTTAAGTGAAGTAGTTGGAATAAAAGGCCAAACTCAAATTCATTTCTAATGAGCCATGTGTTAATGTCAGCATCTATGCTGTCCACTCAAATGCCATAGAACACATCTGACTTTATAATGAGCCAAACAGTTGTCTGTTCATAATATCAGTTAGCCTTCTGTTCAATATCTGTTTCCAGATTTTATATTGTAATGCTATAGAAGAGATTTGGAGTTTTTAATGGATCAAATTCATTTGCAGATGTAGCTGTAAGACAAATTCCTTAAATTTTGTCAGGATTTTTAAAAGTGAGGTAGCATATTGTCTACACCTAAGGTATGCAAAATTAACTTTACAATTTCCAAAATAAATCTTTATCCATGAAGAAAAGAACTTATCAAACTAATTACTAGACATCAAGACAGGGAGACAGTACAGAAGCTCATATAGTAAAAGAAAGGTGAATGTAACATGGAGGGCTTTGCAAATGTAATTTTCACCCTAAAAACTGCTGTAGGCCATTTAGCTCCTTACACTCCAATCTTTTCTAAGGATCCAGCCCTGCATCACCTGATTTTGAACAGAATAAGATTCATTTATTTTCATGTAGTGAAGCACATTTGTCAAGTTTTAAGCTAATCTTAAACATTTTGTCATTGTTAGCACAATGTCTCATAAAACAATAGATAACACAGGCTTTGCTTTCCACATTCCTCATCATTTTTTTCTCCCACTCCTTTTGCAATTTTATGTTTCAATGGGCACCTGGTAAAACAATGCATGGTTTTAAGTTCAAAAACATGGACCCTGCAAAGGGGTGAGTAGGGCAAGATTATATTGGGTGCAGCACCACCTCCCTGATCAGACAAAATTGGACCACCAAGACTGTTGTATGGTTGACTCCATTAGAAATTATCTACCAGTGTACTAAATGTTCAAGCACACACAGCCAGCCAGCCAGCCAGACACACACATTAAGAGTGCTGTTGTAGTTGAGCTCTCTCAGAAATAAAATGTAATAATAATAATAGTGATAATAATATTTATTTTTACTCCGCCTCTCTGTCAAACAATCAGGGTGGCTTACAACAATTAAAATCCATGCAAATCAAAATAAACATCCCCACCTCTCCCCCCCCCCATTAAAACAGTATTAAACTGCACATCCATTAAAAGCCTTAACATAAAATATCACAAAATACAGTAAAACAAAAATACAATAAAACAATTGAAAAGACTACAACAACCAACAACAAACAGTGGGAGAGCCAAAAACTAAGATGGTAGAGACACACAGACTCCTGAGGCTGGGAATCTAATCAGGAAAAGCCTGCCGAAAGAGATCCATCTTCACAGCCTTTTTAAAGCTGCTTAAGATTGTAATCTGATGAATCTTGTCCAGCAGGCCATTCCATTATCTAGGGGCGATTACCAAAAATGCCCTCTGGGAGGTTGCTGACAGCCTTGATTTTGTTGGCTGGAGCAAATTCCTCCCAGAAGACCAGAGTGCGTGGGGAGGATTGTATGGGAGGAGGCGGTCCCGAAGATAGGTTGGACCCAAACCATTTAGGGCTTTATAGGTAATAACCAACACCTTATACTGGGCCCAGAAACTAATAGGCAGCCAGTAGAGAGATTTTAATACCGGAGTAATGTGGTCTCTTTTAGATGTTCCCGAGATCACTCTGGCTGCCATATTTTGTATTAACTGAAGTTTCTGGACCAAGCACAAGGGTAGCCCCATGTAGAACACATTACAAAAATTGAGATGGGAGGTTACCAGTGCATGCACCACAGTCTCAAGATCCCTTACTTCCAGGAAAGGGCGCAGCTGGCGTATCAGCCGAAGCTTTACCAGATTAGTCATCAGGAGCAATGAATCAAAGAGCACCCCCAGACTGCGAACACAGTCCAGTTAGTCTGACATCAATACCAGGAAAAATTCTGGAGCAGATAATTAAACAGAGTCTGTGAACACCTGGAAGGTAATTCCATAATCACAAAAAGTCAACATGAGTTTCAGAGAAACAAGTCATGCCAGACAAACCTGATCTCTCTCTCTCTTTTTTTTTTTTTGATAAAATTACCAGCTTGGTAGATGAAGGGAATGCTGTAGATATAGTATATCTTGATTTCAGTAAGGCCTTTGACAAGGTTCCCCATGACATTCTTGCAAACAAGATGGTAAAATGTGGCCTAGACAAAGTAACTGTTACATGGATTTGTAATTGGTTGACTGGCCGAACACAAAGGGTGCTCAACAATGGCTCCTTTTCAACCTGGAAAGAAGTGACCAGTGGGGTGCCACAGGGCTCTGTCCTGGGCCCAGTGCTATTCAACATCTTTATCAATGACTTGTATGACGGTATTGGGGGTATAGTTATCAAATTTGCAGATGACACCAAATTAGGAGGAATAGCTAATACCCCAGAGGACAGGATCAAAATTCAAAATGACTTGAACAAACTAGAAAGCTGGGCCAAAGCTAACAAAATGAAATTCAACACGGAGAAATGTAAGGTACTGCACTTAGGGCAGAAAAATGAAAAGCACAGATATACAATGGGGGACACCTGGCTGAATGAAACTATGTGTGAAAGGAATCTAGGAGTCCAGGTGGACCAGAAGTTGAACATAAGTCAACAGTGCGATGCAGCAGCTAAAAAGGCCAATGCAATTTTAGGCTGCATCAGTAGAAGTATAGTGTCTAGATCAAAAGAAGTAATAGTGCCACTCTATTCTGCTTTGGTCAGGCCTCACCTGGAATACTGTGTCCAGTTCTGGGCACCACAATTCAAAAAAGATGTGGAGAAACTGGAGCGTGTCCAAAGGAGGGCAACTAAAATGGTGAAGGGTCTGGAAACCAAGCCCTATGAGGAACGACTTAGGGAGCTGGGGATGTTTGGCCTGGAGAAGAGAAGGTTAAGAGGTGATATGATAGCCTTGTTTAAATATTTAAAGGGATGTCATATTGAGGAAGGAACAAGCTTGTTTTCTGCCACCCCAGAAACTAGAACTCTATCAGCCACTCTTCTGCTTCATTTCTACACATCAGCAATGTGCTGTGTACTTACTTTTATCTGTTCTGAATCTTCCACCATTCAGTTGAAGATAATGACCCTGCATTCTAATATTATGAGAGGTGTGTATAATTTGTGACTTCTCATACTTGCCTTTTTTTAAAAAAGGAAAAAAAAAGTCCTAAACATTCCAGGATGCCCTCAAAGGCTTCAATCCTTTGACCATTTGGTTGCCATTTACTGCACAATTTCAAGATCTACTATATCCTTTTTTAGGTGTGGGGATCAGATCATTATGCCATATTGTATATGTTATCACATCAATTTGCATAAAGTAAATTGGATATGATATTGGCAGTTTCCCTGATTCCTTTCCTAATTAAGCTCAAAATGGAATTTACACCTCTTTTACAGAATTGCACATTGGTCCAGTATTTCCAATCAGCTATCAGTCATTACACAAGACCAGTTCCTTGCCTCCTTAGATACTCTCTATATGTGAAGCTGAGGTGAGGTATTGTCATATGAGAATACTGAGAATGAATTGTCAATTGCTATTTTAATAACTGTTTCCCCCAGTTTGGAGAGATGCTTCTAATCTACCCCCTTCTCGTAATGTAGAATTGTCAGCAAACAAAGCCACTATGTTATCCTCCCCCCCCCCAACTTTTGAATTAAAGATTCGTTATACCTCAAGCTTGGTAGATACACATGCTTTACTTGTTCATTTGAGAGTTTTGTCTACAGTCCTGTGGTTCCTAACACACCTCCACAGCTCTGATCTTAAATTGGTGTGGAGGATGAGGGGAGAGTGTTAAGTGACTTTATAACCATTTTGCATTTCTTTAATTTGATCTTATATATTTTCCCCCTTTGCATAATATATTAATGTTGGCCAGAATCCTATTAGGGAGTTAGGAATACATAAGCACCATAGGTACAATGCTACACAGTGAATCCCATCCCAGTTTCCCCAATCCTCACTTATAGGGTAGCAGCCACTGGTACTGATGGGGATCTGTTACCCTTTTGATTGAGAAGCAGGTAACTGATGTTTCCACTAACTCCTGTGAGAGATCATCAGTGCAATAGGCAGAAGAAGGTGTTAGCACAGGTGGAAAACTGAGTCTATATGCAGAAGACAGACAGACAGGTAACAAACACCACTGGAAATTCCGGAAGTAGTTGTAGGCAAAAACCCTTCACTCAAACAGTTTTACTCACACTGCTGAAGTTCTTCCGAAGAGGTTTTTAATCTTAGGGCTGATGCAGTCTGGCATTATAGGCCAGCCTGGGGGTGGAGTTGGGGTGGGGCAACCACACACCAGCTGCCCTGACTCCACCCTGACTCCGCCCCGATGCTGCGTGCCTGTCTGCACACACTGCACCAAAAGGGCACAAAAGAGCCACGGAGGTGGCTGAAAGGGTGGCATTTTGCTGCTCTTTTGGGGGTGGCAAAAAGGAGGATCTGGGCTATGGCGTGTCATTGCTGCAGCCCTGATCTGCCACTCCCGGGGCAGCCCAGAGCCTCCCCAAACAGGCCATCTGCATCAGCCCTTAGTTGCAACAAATATTTATAAGCACGATACAGCAGTATTTACACAATCCGACATAATGCTCCACCACCATTCGACATCCACCTAACCACAGTGCATTGGAACATTCTTTCTTATATACAAAAACTCTGACTAGGATTCAGACCCAACCTCCTGCCAGTGTTTCATCATTTTCCTGTCACATGTCCACAGTGACTGTGCAGTTTTGAACTGTTACCACACAACTTCTTGCTGAAGTTTCATCAGCTTCCTCTGAGTAAGCTTTTCACCTTTGTGCACACTCATCTTTGCACATACTGAGCTCAGGGCACCTTTGTTCCACACTGCATGCATCTGGGACATTTTACAGTCTGAGGCAAATTCTCACTGACAGAAGGACCCGTCACTCAAGCAAGTGGAAATCACTCATGCAAGTGGAACCATCAACCAGCTTCTTCCTGAACAAGAGAGGAACAGACCCCATTGATTGCAGCTGCTGCTTGCTAAGTGGAGATTTCCAACTCATCCAGGAGCTACACATGGGCTTGCAAATAAAAAAAACAGTCACAAATGCATAACTCTAGATTACGCATTCACAACTGCCCAAGAGAATTTCAGCCATTATTCTTTACTTGATTTTGCAATATTTTGTTTATTATTGTGTCATTATGATTATGCTAGGCTCATTGTTAACTTAAGTTGGTATTATTAGTGTTATTGTTACTGTTACTATTATTCTTATTGGTTACCCAGAGTCATCAACAGGTGTTTTGGCCTTCATTCTTTCAGCCTCTGTTGAAAAATCTAAGATTCAGTGACATATTGTCAGATAATGTGGCATGCTCCAAGAGTTGTTGTTGCTGCGGTTGTTGTTATTTAAAGGTAAAGTAAAGGTAAAAGTATTCCCTGTTGCCAAAGTTGTCAAGTTGTGTCTGACCATAGGGGTCAGTGCTCATCTCCTTTACTAAGCCAAAGAGCCAGCATTGTCAGAGACTACTCTGTGATCATATGGCCAGCATGATTGCACAGAATGCTGTTTACCTTTACACCAAAGTGATATCTACTTGCATTTGTATGCTTTCAAATTGCTAGGTTGGCAGAAGCTGGGAGTAATGATGGGAACTCACCCCATTATGCAGCACCTGGGCCTCAAACTGCCAACCTGCTGATCTTGCAATCAACAGTGTCAATAACAGTTGTTCTTTACTGAGCTGTATTATATGTTTTCATTGTTTTGTGAAAACACACATGCAGATAGGCAAAATTCTTAATGATTTCCCTGGCAGTTTTGAAACTCTATCCCTCACCCGCCATTAAAAATAGTTCCAGGGTCCATCCTCACATGTAACAAGAAAAAAAACAATTTTAAAAACCCTGTGGTTATAAGTTATCAGTCACATGGTGTAGTGAACATTGGAGCTAGACCTCATAATGACTGTGGAGATTTGAAGCTGATGTCTTCTAGGTTCCATGACTGGAAAGTTGAATTGCTGGTAGATTAATTAATGGAAGGATAAGTCTGTCATAAAAGAACCAGCATGATGTATTGGAAAATGACTCTAGAGACTAGGGTCTGAATTCAGCCATAGGAACTCACTGTGTGACCTTGGCAAATTCACACTCTGTTAGCCTCAAAGAAAGTCAAAGATAAAGCTCCTGTTAACAAATCTAACCAAGAAAACCCTATTATAGGTTCACTTTAGGGTTGCCGTAAGTCAGAAACAATGTGAAGGCACACAGCAACAATAACAATCCTGGCTTCTAATTGTGGTTTGTGGTGTGGCTAATGGGTTTGTTTTAGAGATATAAACTATACTTATTTTTTTTTTTTACTCATCCTCAGTAATCAAGGATATCTCAAAATATTAAAACATGGTGTTGAGAAAATGATCAATCATCACAAGACATTTTATGTAATTTAAGATTTTTTTGAAAAAAAAAATAGAAATGCAGTTCACACAGTTTTGTGTGCAAACCCCAAGGCTTTTTTTGTTTTTTGACAAATAATTAGTTCATTAAAAATATCCTGAAGAGTGGGAAAAAACTGCATAAAATCCAACCCATGTGAGAGGAGATAAGACTTCAAGCAACTTGACTTGAAGTCGTTCAAGACAATGTATTTTTTTTTTTTTTTTGGAATTTAGTAAAGAAGATGAAATTTGAAGTTTGTGAATAGAAAACATATTTTGGAATAATTTCGCTGTGCAAAAATAACATTTATAGAGGTTGAAAAACACAATTTTAATGATTGTCTAATTCAGTGATTCCCAAACTTTGGTCTTCTAGATGTTTTGGCTCTCAAGATCTCTGACATTAGCCAAGATGGCTGAGAGTTCTGGGAGCTGAAGTCCAAACCATCTGGAGGACCAGAGTTTGGGAACTACTAGTCTAATTCTAATGTATTTTTACAAGTGGTAGTCAGGATGTGAAACTTTTAACAGCAGTAAAGTTTTTAAATTACCTGTCCTGGAAAAATGTACTTTATTTATGGAGCTACAACTAATACAAGTACAATGCAAAATTAATTCTACAGCAGAATTGTATTATTGCTATAAATCATGGTGTAATTCAGTCTTAATAAATGTATTATACTATGGTTGCCTCATGGTTACTTTAAAATTTCTGACTCGTGGTTATAACTCAGATATTAAAATAGAAAATATTTTCTGTATTATTGTATAATTTTAAAGAAGTCCTGCCCCCTTAAAACTTATTGAATTTAGACAGGTAGCTTGCTTTGTAAATAAGATATGAACATAATTTTACCTTTTATGCATACACAATTAAACATAATATACAATTAAATGTTGGAGAACAGAAAACATTGCAGTGCTCTTTTAGTGTCCAGTTCATGCCTTTAAAAGTAGATAATATTTTCCATTTGTTTTGTTTAAGAACTTTGTACTAATTATATAAAAAACATTTGCTAGAGGATTTCTAATATATCTTCTGCATGTGCTGTTAGTCCAAGGATTTTTATACTGTCACCAGAATATTATGCATCTGAAGGCTTACATATCTACCATTTTTGAATTGTGCCCAGAACTGGACACAGTGTCCCAGGTGAAGTCTGACCATAGTAGAATAGAGTGACATTATCATATCCCCTGATCTAGACATTATACTCCTGTTGATGCAGCTTCAAATCTCATTGATTTTTTTTTTAGCTGCCACATCATACTGTTGACTTCATTTATATATACAAAGGATTTTGAGTTTTAATTGACATCCTCACATACCAATGGCATATATATGTCTGCGCCTGGCTTCCACTTCACCAAATGCATCTCAGGAATAGACTGAAGTCTACGAAAGCTCATGATGCCATTTTCTTTCTGTTAGTCTCAAAGGTGATATATGATCTCTCTACACACTAATCATTTGTAAGCTGCTCTGAGACCCTTTGTGGCTGAAGAGCAAGGTATAAATACAGTAAACAAATAAATAGTAAATAAATTATATAAAAATACAATTGAAGAAACAGCATCTGCTCCTTCCAGGAAATGTACATTGAAGAAAATTCATAGGTGGCACTTGACACTTGTTAAATTCCATAAAATAAGTACTCGTATTTTCCAGCGTATAAGACAACTGGGCGTATAAGACAACCCCAACTTTTCTAATTAAAATATAGAGTTTGGTATATACTCGCTGTATAAGACCACCCCTCTTCCAATGGGGGGAAATAAGAAAGTGTTGGGAGGAAGGACTGCCTATATATTAGGTGATGCATTCTGGGGTATGTACAATTTGCAGCCAAATAAGTGACCCTGGGCATGTCACACACTCTCAGCCTCAGAGGATGGTAATGGAAACCCCCAATTGAAGAAACATGCCAAAAAAAAAACCATGATAAGATTGCCTTAGGGTTGCCATAAGTCAGAAAGGACTTGAAGACACTCAAGAACAACAAAAAAGTCTGCAATTGTTTCATAGGTAGTACATGGGAATAGGAACCAGCATGGTGTAGTGGTTTTAGTGTTGGACTGCCACTCTGGAGACCTGGGTTTGATTCCCCACTCTGACATGAAACCCACTGGGTGAACCTGGACAAGTCACACACTCTCAGCCTCAGGAGAAAGCAATGGCAAACCTCCTCTGAACCAGTTTTGGCAAGAAAACCCCAGGTTGGGGTTCACCTCTTATCCGCTGCTGCTTCCTCCTCCTGCCTCATGCCACCCCTTCCTCCCCCCTCCTCCTCTGACCTGGACTTCCTCTCTTCCTCCTTCTCCCGCCTCACGCCACACCACACCTTCTTCCTCCTCCTCCTCCTCCTCTGCCACCCAGCATATAAGATGATCCACGACTTTGGAGAAGATTTTCCTGGGTTAAAAAGTAGTCTTATACGCCAGAAAATGCTGTAATAGTATTTCACAGTTCTGTTGGAGGGAATGTGGAGTTGCTAGAACAATAGATCATATGTATTTGTAGCACCCAATTGTGGTAGATTTTTGGAATAAGGTAATTGAATTTCTGAGGAAAATAACACATTAAGAATTATATCCTTGAGGAACTTTATTATTATTATTATTAAGTATTTTTGAAGGAGATAAGAAACATACTCTTGATAAAGATCTTATTACTATATTATTGGGCTCCACATAGTTAGAAATTACAAGACTGTGGAAAATTCTGGAAAATCTTACATTTCAACATCAGCTAGACTGTGTATGAGTCATTTTGTGTTTCATCATTTTAAGTTGGTTACAATATTAAAATTACTTTGTGAAAGTTTTATGCATGCAGCTGATTTTGGATTTAATGTCTGTATTGCTTGGTGGACCGTGTTATGATATTGATTGTTTTTTGTCTTGTTTTGGGTTTTTTAGAAAATAAATTTTATAAACCGACAAAGGATTCTGGAAGCAGCTACTGTTTCCCCTGCCTACTGTAGACTGGCACATCCAACTACAGTAGAATCAGATAGAGTAGAATCTCTCTTTTCCAGCTCAAGTTTTGTTTGTTGCACTGTTGACTGCAGATGTGTTGCAGCAATTGACACCAAAAGTTTGTGTTTCTCCAGCTCTCTTTCATCATTGTCATAGTGCCAATGCTGTTAAACAACTTCTAGATATATTGAAGACAAGAAGAAAAAGGGGGCTGAGTGGTTGTGAAAAACCTTCATAAAAAGGAGCTTTGTTATCATTTTTAATTAAGGTATGCCTATACATACAAAAGACAGAAATTATACTTTTGTTTCATCTGTGCATTGTAACTGTTTTTGATTAGATTGCTTTCTTGTTTTACCATTGTTGATGCCTCATTTAACATGTAATACAGATGTGATATTATCACAGCCCTACTTCAGTTTCCAGACTGGTCAGTTTTCAGTTTCTAGACTGGTCAGATTGCGAGAATGTAGAGTTTTGGTGTTTATCTTTTAACAATGAAAACTCCAAAACTGAGATAGCTTCTGAGTACGTGCATTGTTTTAAAATCAATGAGGGATCAGTTGATACTCAAATTACTAAGTGGGAATTTGTAAGAGTTTTATCAGAGGAAGAACTACTTATCCTTCTTGAAAGAAAATGCTCAGAATGAATTTTTGGGGGGCAGGGAGGCTGAAATATTGTTACATCTCCAAGCCCAGACATCCAATATATTTTGAATTTGGTTCTTTGCCATCTTGTATGATGCTTCTGTTAAAGTGACTCCCAAACCTATTAAAGATCATGCTTAAAATGCAAACACTAAGTCTTTTTCTTTATTAAATGTTCATACTAAGATAGGCTGTTCCTTGTCTGAGAACCTTAGACATTCCCAGTAGCTGATTTCATCATGCCTTTGCTAACATAATAACAACAAGATGTTTGAAATACAACACTCAGCAGTGAAATAATTAAATGTTTCTCAGAGACAGTAGCAGTGTTAGGAAAAATAGAGTTTCAGTCAACTAAAGCCTCCTCAAGTCTATCCTAACCTCTCTGAGATACAGACTTGTATACTTAGGGATCATTCTATCTCCTCTCTCCACCTCATCTTTATTACCTCACTTTTTAAAAAAAAGATTATTTGCATTATCATCCGTTGTTCTCTCCAGTCCCTGTTTAGTCTAGCCCAGCTTACCACCCATAGACAGCATTTGTGTTGCCAATGAGCCCCTATAATAAAACTTTATTTTATTTTGTATAACCATTGGTCATAGCTCCTTAATCATAATAGCTAGTTGCTGCATGCACATACTCTCTATCAAAGAGAAATGTTACTAAACACAATCTGTAAGGAATGTAAACAGGTCAACCACAAATAGTGTGGGTCCTTGCACTTCAGAGGTCTGCCGAGACAATAACTCTCCCACTATCACCTCTCAAACTACCTTAAATACCTAGTCAGTCATCAGACGGATATGAGTTTACCTTCTTCTGCTCTTCCAAAGGGATGTGTTCTGAAAAATCTGACAGGCCCACCATAAATTCATAGCTTCTGGAAGTAGCTTCTGAAGCCTAGTGATAGCTCACCTATATATCTTTTTACTAGCTGTAAGGGAATGGAATAAAAATCCCTATATGCTGATGGTACCTTACAGTGCTTACTAAGGGGGGTTGCAGACTGCCAGAAATAGTGTGAATTCAGTCCACTTTTAGGGTTAGGGTTAGAGTTAGGGAACCATGGGAACTGTATTTTATTGTGGCATCAGAGTTGTCTGACAGAGAAGGCTCAATGTCTCAGAAAAATAACAGTTCCCATGATTCCCTAGCACTAACCCTAACCCTAAAAGTGGACTGAATTCACACTATTTCTGGCAGTCTGCAACCCCCCTAAGGTAGCCTCAGTTTCACTTCTTCCCTGACCACACTTCACCCACCAGCTGTTCCAAGAACAAAATAGCAAAACCAGTGGCATTTATTACAACTCTTGTCTCTAAGAACATGAAGTAGGCAAAAGAAGGTTCTTTATAAGTCAGTTGCAAGACCTTCAAATATTTTTACTTCACTTCAAAAAACAGAAACTGTCTAATCCCATGATGCACTTGGGTTTCTGCAGGCCTGGAAGGATTGCTATTCAGATGTTGGAGGGCAAAGGCTTATATGGCTCTGTTCAGGCCTGTAGCCATAGTGGGTATTCTTGCTCTTTGCAGAGGTGCAGCCATTATCCCATCTGCCTTGCTTCTTAAAGTGGATGGGGAGGATCCACTAATTCCACAATTAATTTTAGAAATTCTGAAAGTTAAACTGCAGATTAAATGGCTGAGAGCTCCAAAGAGCAGAGCAAATCAAAGAGACAATAAAAAAACTGCATGAGACAAATATTCTCTCATTTTTGAATCTGTATAATTTGCACTGTTAAAATTAAAAACAAGAATTAAAAAATAAGGCTTTTTCTTTATTTTATCATCCCAAATACCTTTTTTTTGAAATTTAGCTTAAAGTACATTTTATCAGAAAAAAGAAATATCCAATGTTTCTTAGGTGTGCCTTTTCAAAACAAAGTTTTCATGAAAATAGTTGGCCAAGCTTTACCTTGATATTTACAACATCACAGAAATATCCCTTATAACAGCATTAAAGACTTTCCTTCAGTCTGTGTAATTCCAAGTAAATTCAAAGCCTTTTTACTAGTGCTACTGCAAAACTTCAGCAAATTGGATTTATATGCTTATCTGAAGGATATTAAAATGTATCTGAACTTCTTTGGTCTGGAATTGATCTGAAAAAATTACAAGATAAAGGTATCTCAAAGGAAAAAAGTTCTAGTGCTTCCTTTCATTAGGATTAAATGACCTTTCTTACCATATTTCTAAATTCCCACATCAGTCAATCATTGCTTTATTATTATTATTATTATTATTATTATTTAAAAGCCAATGGACACATCATGGGGAGGAAGGAGGATCTAGGAGCTGACCTTTTTTTTTTTTTTTTTTTTCATATGTTAGTTGACTGCTTGTTAGTAGTAACTGGGATTCTGCTTTTGGGAAGAAAACTGAGTCCTAAAGGTAATTATTATCCCATCTATTGTTACTGTTGCTGTTGCTGTTGTTGTCATTGTTAATTGCCCTTGAGATTAACCTGACTCATGAAAACCCTGTGAATGCAATATCCTCTATCACTCTGTTCAGGTCCTGCAGGCTCAGGCCTGTGACTTCTTCAATTGACTACAACCATATGGTGTGCAGTCTTTCTCACTTTCTACTGCCTTCCACCTTTCCTAGCATAATTGACTTTTCTATTAAGTCATGCCTTCTCATGATATGCCCAACGTATGGCAGCCTCAATTTAATCATCATGGCTTCCTAGCCAAGTATTATTAATTCTTTCTGGCAGAGCCTCACTGTTGATTACTTTCCCCACTGTTAATTTATTGGTCCATGAGGAAGGAGAAGAAGGGAGGAGTTTCTCATAGCACCACTTGCAAGATTAACTAAGGCAAAACCCTTCTCAATTTGATCCTGCTTGAAAGAAACAAAAGATTTCAATCTTTACATAGCTTGCTTTGGCCTCTTTTCCAGTGTCTAAAACATTCAGGCTGCTGCCAAACTACAAAATTAATACAGTTTGACACCACTTTAACTGTCATGGCTCCATCCTATAAAATCCTGAGATTTGTGGCACCAAAGCTCTCTCACAGAGAAGGTTAACTATCTCAAAAAAAAAACAAAAAAAAAAACCTACACATCCAAGAATTCCATAGCATTAAGCTATGGAAAGGGTGTCAAACTGCATTAATTCTGCACTGCAGATGCAGCCTTATTGGCTGAAATCCTATTATGGAAGTTCATAGCTAACTTTTGTTTGATTAAAAATGTATAGTTTATGAAATCAACTTTTATATCTGGCCTTGAACATAGGAAATTGCAACCCAGTGGCTTTATACAGCAACACAATTTGTAAAATTAGGGACACTAATATGAATTTGTCCACAGTATCATTTCTGTCTGAGCTTGGAGCCTAGCTCAAGAGTTTCCCTTTGCTCACACTGAAAGATCATAAGTGAGCACAGTGGGAGAAGTAGTGTTTTTATAAACTGTGAATGATATTTACACAATCAAATAATTTGTTTCCATTTCCTTCAGCAGAATTTTTAACCTATAAGAGAATGCTTTGAAGTCATAAATGAAAACTGGAAGAGTGATTGGTATGATTATCTTTTTCAGATTATCTTTAATGCATTTTCACTCCCCTGTCATAAATAAGATTTGGCAAGGCAGCCTACAAACAATAAATAAAGAATTCGGGGGCATAGCCATGTTATTTTATTTTTGATTTATTTAAGGTATTTATATCTCACTTTTCTCCCAAAATGGGATTCATTTTGTTAGTTTGAAATATCAGTATGCAAAGGGAACTTGTAGCATCTTTGAGACTGTGTGAAAGAAGTTGTAGCATAAGCTTTTATGGGGGCTATGCAGATGGGCAGCTCTGGGCCACCCCTGTTAGCGGTGGATCAGGGCTGCAGCAACCCCACACTGTGGCCCCGATCCTTCCCTAAAAGAGTGGCAAAATGCAGCTAGACTTTAATGGCTGTAGCAAATTCCTCCCAGAGGACCGGAATCATAGAGTTGGGAGAGACCATAGGGAAAATATATAATGCCTTACTAAAAAGTGGAATGGAAAAAGAAGTAGTAAAAGAAGGAATGATACAGTAGGCAAAAAACATAGGACATCCATTGGAAATAAGTAAATGGGAAAATGTATGACAAATAGTATTAAAACACACCTTATCTCAAAAGTTAAGGGAAAACTATTGTAAAATATATTTTCAGTGGTATCTAACACCAACAAAAATCTCCAAAATATATAAAAATAATAGTAATTTGTGCTGGAAATGTAAGGAGGAAATAGGAACTTTCTATCACTCCTGGTGGTCCTGTAAAAAAGTTAAGAAATATTGGATAATGATAAACAATACAATAACATACTAAAAATTAATATACAAACGAAACCAGAATTTTATTTGTTAAATATGATTGATAAGGAACTGGAATTTAAATTTGGTAAAATACTTTTCTACATGACCACCATGGCCTGATTAGTCTTAGCACAAAAATGGAAAACTGAACACATCCCAGAAATAGAGGAATGGTTGTTAAAACTGTATAATGCAATGGAAATGGATAAACTAACACAACTGATAAAGGGCAAACAGATGATGTAAAAGCTGAATGGCAACAGGTGCACAACTATATGAATAATTTATGGAAAAGTGAGCAAATAAGGGAAGTTGAGTAGAAAAAAAAGCTTAATGGGTTATAAGAATACAGCGAAAATAAAATAAAATAAAATAAACAATAATAATGTAGACTTTTGATTTTTGGAGGTATTGGGCAACAAGGAACAAATATACAGAAGAAAGCTAGCAACAACTGAACTAGAAGTTTGATTATATAGTGATACAAAAAGTGAAAGGTGAGAATTATTAAATAGAAATGAGTTAGTAAATTATATTTAAAAGACTAGGTATTCAAAAGTAGCATAGTAACTTATAAGTGGAAAAAGAATGAGCCTTAAATCTTAAGAAACATTAACAATGAGAATAGATAACATACATAACCAACAAATTTCGAAGAAGAAATATTGATTTGGAAAATTAATGAAGAAGACAAAAAAATAAAAGGAAATTGGTTATGACTGTAAAAATTTAAACTAAACAAGATAATAAATTATAATAAATTATATAAATGAGCCAAACAGGAATCGAAATTGAGATTATAGTAAGTTAAGCAGATGTGGTGTATAGCAACCTATCAACATTAGAAAGTCAATAATAGAGACAAAGATAAATTGGCAGATGATGAAAAGGAAGTAAGGAATGATTGAAGAGAAAGAAAGAATGTGATGGAAGGTAAGAGTAGGTGAACAGATGGTGGTGAAAGGAATTTTATGTTAGGAAACAGTAAGAAAGTAAAGAAAACAAGAATTTATTAAGAAAGGGAAAAAAACAGGAAGGGAAAGAATAGGAAAAGAAGAGAAGAAGAATAAGAAAGTTATGCAAGGTTAAGTTAAAGGGATATAGGAAGGAAGGTTAAAGTGAAAAGTTTAAGGGAGGGGAAGAATAGTTGAGTGTTATCACTGCTAAATATATGGAAGGATAAACAAAAGTGTATAGAGACATGTTTGTTGATATGGGTGATTATGAAGAATGATGATTGTATGAACAAGATATTTTAAATGTGTTTGTTTTAAAATGTTTAATAAACATTAAAAAAAAAATAAAAAAAGGAAGAGATCACAAGGTCCATCCAGTCCAACCCCAAAATCAAACTATCCCCGACAGATGGCCATTCAGCCTCTGTTTAAAGACCTCCAAAGAAGGAGACTCCACCACACTCCGAGGGACTGTGCTCCACTGTTGAATGGCTTTCACTGTCAGGAAATTCCTCCTAATATTGAGGTAGAATCTCTTTTCCTATAGCTTGCATCTCTTGTTCCGAGTCCTATTCTCTAGAGCAGCAGAAAACAAGCTAGAGCCTCCTCAATATGACATCCCTTCAAATACTTAAACAGGGCTATCATATCCCCTCTTAACTGTCTCTTCTTCAGGCTAAACATACCTAGTTCCCTAAGTCGTTCCTCATAGGCCATGGTTTCCAGACCCTTCACCATTTTAGTCGCCCTCCTCTGGACACGCTCCAGTTTTTCAACATCCTTTTTGAATTGTGGTGCCCAGAACTGGACACAGTATTGCAGGTGGGGTCTGACCAATGCAGAATACAGTGGCACTATTACTTCCCTTGATCTAGATACCATACTTCTATTAATGTAACCTAAAATCGCATTGACCTTTTTAGCTGTGGAATCACACTGTTGATTCACGTTCAGCTTGTGGTCTACTAGGACTCCTAGATCCCTTTCACACGTAGTCTCATTAAGCCAGGTATCCCCCATCTTATATGTATTAATTTCATTTTTTTTTTTTGCCCTAAGTGCAGTGCCTTACATTTCTCTGTGTTGAAATTCATTTTGTTAGCTTTGGCCCAGCTATTTAATCTATTAAGGTCATTTTGAATTTTCATCCTGTCTTCTGGGGTATTAGCTATTCCTCCTAATTTAGTGTCATCTGCAAATTTGAGAAGCATGCTCCCTATTCCTTCATCCAAATCATTGATAAAGATGCTGAATAGCACTGGGCCCAGGACAGAACTCTGTGGCACCCCACTAGTCACTTCTGTCCAAGATGAACAGGAGCCATTTGAATTTGGTTAGTCAACCACTTACTAATCCACGTAACAGTTGTATTGCCTAGCCCACATTTTACTATCTTGTTTGCAATAATATCATGGGGGACCTTGTCAAAAGCCTTACTGAAATCAAGATATGCTATGTCTACCACACTCCCTTCATCTAGCAAGCTGGTAATTTTATCAAAAAAGAGATCAGACTTGTTTTTGAGAAACCCATGTTGACTTTTAGTGATTATGGCATTCCCTTCTAAATGTTCACATACTCTATTTAATTAACTGTTCTAGAATCTTTCCCAGTATTGATGTTAGACTAACTGGGCAATAGTTGTTGGGATCCTCTTTTTCCCCCTTTTTGAAGATGGGGACAATGTATGCCCTCCTCTAGTCTGCTGGGACTTCTGTTCTCCAGGCGTTCTTAAAGACTATTGCCAGTGGCTCTGAGATTACATTTTCCAGTTCTTTTAATATCCTTGGATGCATTTCATCTGGTCCTGGAGACTTAAATTCATTTAGGTTGACCAGTTATTCCTGTTCCTCAACATTAGGAGGAACTTTCTGACAGTGAGAGCTGTTTGGCAGTGGAACACACTCCCTTGGGTTGTGATGGAGTCTCCTTCTTTGGAGGTCTTTAAACAGAGGCTGGATGGCCATCTTTTGGGGATGGTTTGATTTTGAGTTCCTGCATGGCAGGGGTTGGACTGGATGGCCCTTGTGGTCTCTTCCAATTCTATGATTTTATGATTCTATGATTCTTTTGATTTCTTGGCTGCAGTCCCTGTTCTGATCAATGTTTGATCCTAGATATGAGAACTCTTTTACTATTTCTATTTCCTCATTGTCTAGTTTGAATTTGTGTAAGTTCTCTGTGGTCATTATTTTTGTTTTCTTTATGTTCAACAATAAGCTTGCCTTTGCACTTTCTTCTTTGATCTTCCTGAGTAGTTGTTCCAGGTTTGTTATTATTATGGTGTCGTCAGCATATCTCCGATTATTGACATTTGTTCCTATTTTCAGACTTCCTTCTTTTGTGTCCAGACCTGCCTTTCTTATAATTTGTTTTGCATACAAGTTGAATAGGTAAGGTGATAGGATGCAGCCTAGTCTGACTCCTTTGCTAATTGGGAACCATTCTGTTTCTCTGTGTTCTGTTCTGACAGTAGCCTCTTGCTATGACTACAGATTCCTCATTAGGACTGTCAGATGTGCTGGCACTCCCATGTCTTTAAGGGCATTTCATAGGCTTTCATGATCTATGCTATCAAAGGCTTTGTTATAGTCTATAAAGCACATGCTGATTTTCTTTTGGAACTCCCTACTGCGCTCCATTAGCCATTGTATATTTGCAATGTGATCCCTGCTGTCTCTTCCTTTCCTGAGCTCTGCTTGGACCTCTGGCATTTCTCTCTTCATGTGTGATTGGAGTGTGTGTTGCAGTATTTTGAGCATAATTTTGTGTGCATGGAAGATTAGTGCTATTATTCTATAGTTGCTGCAGTCTCTTGTGTCTCCTTTTTTGTTGATGGGGATATATATTGATTGCTTCCAATCTTTTGGCCATCGTTTTGTTTTCCATATCTGTTGACATATGTTGGTTACCACGACAGTTGGCTCTGTCAGTGTGGATTGCAACAGTTCTATTGGTATATCATCTGTTCCTGGAGCCTTGTTTTTTGCCATTTCTTTTATTGCAGCTTCCACCTCAGTTTTTAGAATTTGGGATTCATCTTCATATGGCTCTTTGCTCCATGTGTCCTTCATTTTGTCATCTCTTTTGTATAGCTCTTCTGTGTATCCAATGTCTTTTTATTTCTTCCTGGTCTTGAATTATGTTATTTTTACTGTCATAGAGTGTCCCGGGCCTTGGTTTGAAGTTTCCCTTGATTAGTTTTTTTTGTGGGCTTTTCGGGCTGTGTGGCCATGTTCTAGAAGAGTTCCTTTGTGACGTTTTGCCAGCATCTGTGGCTGGCATCTTCACAGAATACTGGAATGGAAGAGAGTGGGTCTATATATAATGTGAGACCCTGGGTAGGGAGGAGTGATTTCCATGTAAACTGTGTATTGTTCTGTGTTGAATAGGTATTGTTCTGTTGTTAATGGCATAGTTTCAGGGTAGGAGGATATGCAATCAAGGATATTGTCTGCTATACCCATGTAAACTGTGTATTGTTTTGTGTTGAGTAGGTATTGTTCTGTTGTTAATGGCATGGCTCCAAGGTGGGAGGATATGCAATCAAGGATATTGTCTGCTATTGTCTGCTGGGAAAGCCCCTGACCCTGGTTGGTTTCCCATTTGGATTTGCAGAGTGCTGATTTTCTTATTTTGTAGGACTGGTAGCTAAACCTTGTTTACTTTAAGGGTTTCTTCTTTCCTGTTGAAGTTATCCAAGTGTTTGTGGATTTCGATGTCTTCCCTGTGCATTCTGACCTGATAGTTGTTGGCATGGTCCAGAATTTCAGTGTTTTCAAACAACATTTAATGCCCAGGATGGTTTATAATGTGTTCTGCTACTGCTATTCAACACAGAACAATACACAGTTTACATGGAAATCACTCCTCCCTACCCAGGGTCTCACAGTATATATAGACCCACTCTCTTCCATTCCAGTATTCTCTGAAGATGCCAACCACAGATGCTGGTGAAACGTCAGAAAGGAACTCTTCTAGAACATGACCACACAGCCCGAAAAACCCACAAAAAACTATGGATGCCGTCCATGAAAGCCTACGACTTCACATTTCCCTTGATTTCTTGAATCTTGTGGAATAGGTCTCTCATTCTTCCCTTTTTGTTGTTGTCTTCTATTTCTCTACATTTGTCATTGTAGCAATTTTCCTTATCTTTGCGCACTAGCCATTGTACTGTTGTATTCATGTTTCTTAGATTATTCCTATCTATTTGTTTTGTTTTTCTTCTTTCCTTTATTGCTTGTAGCATTTTAACTGTCATCCATGGTTTCTTCACTTTCCTTTTGTCTGTTGGAAGTGTCTTTATGCATTCTTCTTTTATGATGTCCAAGCTTCAGATCAAAGCTCTTCTGGTTCACAGTCTATTATACTTAGTACGGGAAATCTGTTCCTTATATTGTCAATGAATTCTGTTGAAATGTTGTTTAAATCGTATTTTGGTATGATGACTGGTTTTGTTCTTTTCTTGAATTTTACTTTTATTTTTGAAATGAATAGTTTGTGATCTGTGCGAAAATCAGCACCTGGTCTAGTTGTGGCCTCCAGTATGGAGCTTTGCCATCTTTTTCTTCCAATTATGTAATTTATTTGGTTATTGTGTTGGCCATCTGATGAGGTCCATGTGTATAACCTTTTCTCTGGCTGTATGAAAAATGTGTTTTCAATGACTAGGTTGTTGGCTTCACAAAAATCTATCAGATGCTCACCTGCTTCATTTCTTTCGCCTAGTCCAAATCTGTCCACTCTTTTTGATTCTTCTTTACTTCCAACTTTTGTGTTCCAATTTCCAAGGATCAGCTTGACATTCTGTGTTGGTGTCTTGTCAATTTCTTCCTGTACTCTTCCATAAAATCTATCAATTTCTTCTTGTTCTGCCTCAGTGGTTGGTGCATATATTTTAATTATGATGATATTCATAGGTTTCCCATGGAGCCTTATTGAGATGATTTGGTCTGATTTTGCATTGTATCCTCTGACTGCTTTTGCAACATCTTTTCTTAGGATGAAAGCCACCCCATTTCTTTTTGTGTTTTCATTCCCTGAGTAGAACACTGTGTGGTTGTCTGATTTAAAGTGGCCCACTCCTGTCCATTTTAACTCACTCACCCCCAGTACTGCTATCTTCATGTGTTGCATTTCACTTTCACTATGTCTAGCTTCCCTTGGTTCATGCTTCTCACATTCCATGTCCTTATTTTATGTGTGGTGCTGCTCCCGATGTGGTTTCTCTTTCTGAGAGTGTTTACTGCTTGCTTCATCATTTTGGCTGCTCTTGCAAATGTGTTTTCCTTTAGTTTCTATATATCTCTCTGTTAGTGCTCTTGTCCTGCCTGTGTGACACTTCCGATGTCTCCTCATAGGGTTTTCTAGGTGTAGGGTTACACAAGGAGGACCATCTACACCTCCCTATGCACAGTGCTAACAAATGTTAGCTATGATGTCACTGCTGTTCTTCACTTTAGTGACATTATTTTAGTGACACCCATCACTATTGCTGCTGCCCAGCAACTGTTTCTCTATGTCATTTGCCCACCACCCATTATTGATGAATTGATTGTTTCCCTACCCTTCCTCCCTCCTCCTTCATTTCCCCTTCCCCCCTCATGTTCTTATTTGTTTTAGTCTCTCATCTATCTTCTGGCCCTTGTTTGATTTTTCTTGCCTGTCCTCTCTGTTTTCTCCAGGGCTGAGATGTGGCTGGCTTTTCCCTTCTTCTTCCTAACAGCTGTTTCTCCTCTTCTCCTTCTGGAAGGTGGGGTTGGGGTGAGGTGGACTCACATGGCTGGGAGGGGTTTGGATAGAGTCTCTCCCACCTCTCCTTGCAGCTTCAGATGGTAGGAGGGGATTGGATATTCTATCCTACCTCTCCTTGCAGCTTCAGATGGTAGGAGGGGGTTGGATAGAGTCTCTCCCACCTCTCCTTGCAGCTTCAGATCGTAGGAGGGGATTGGATAGAGTCTGTCCCACCTCTTCTTGCAGCTTCAGATGGTGGGAGGGGGTTGGATAGAGTCTTTCCCATCTCTCCTTGCAGCATCAGGTAGGAGGGGGTTGGATAGAGTCTTTCCCACCTCTCCTTACAGCTTCAGATGGTAGGAAGGGATTGGATAGAGTCTCTCCCACTTCTCCTTGCACATTCTGAAGGTAGGAGAGGATTGTATAGAGTCTTTCCCACCTCTCCCTGCAGCCTCAGCTGGTAGGAGGGGATTGGATGGAGTCTTTCCCATCTCTCCTTGAAGCATCAAATGGTAGGAGGGGATTGGATAGAGTCTCTTCCACTTCTCCTTGCATCTTCAGATGGTAGGAGTGGATTGGATAGAGTCTTTCCCACCTCTCCTTGCAGCTTCGGATGGAAAGAGGGGATTGGATAGAGTGTGTGCCACTTCTCCTTTCAGCCTCAGATGGTAGAAGGGGGTTGGATAGAGTCTCTCTTCTCTCTCCTTGCATCCACAGATGTTAGGAGGGGATTGGGTAGAGTCTCTCACTGTCAGGAAGAAATGTTGACACCGTAAGGACTGTCAACGCCTAATGTTGAGGTGGAATCTCTTTTCCTGTAGCTTGCATCCATTCTTCTGGGTCCTGTTCTCTGGAGCAGCAGCAAACAAGCTAGCTCCCGTCTCAATATAACATCCCTTCAAAAATTTAAACAGGGCTATCATACCACCTCTTAACTGTCTCTTCCCCAGACTAAACATACCCAGTTCCCTAAGTCGTTCCTCATAGGGCATGTTTTCCTTTTGTCTAGTTACTATAGTATAGTCTAGTTACTATACTTCTATTAATGCATCCTAAAATTGCTGCTTAATTGCATTGGCCTTTTTTTTGCCCTAAGTACCTTACATTGTTGAAATTCATTTTGTTAAGTTTGGCCCAGCTTTCTAATCTATTAAGGACATTTTGAATTTTCATCCTGTCTTCTGGCCTATTAGTTATTCCTCCTAATATGGTGTCATCTGCAAATTTGATAAGCATTCCCCTTATTCTTTCATCCAAGTCATTGATAAAGATGTTGTTTGCAAGAATATTGTGGGGGACTTTGTCAAAAGGCTTACTGAAATCAAGATATGCTATGTCTACCACACTCCCTTCATCTAGCAAGCTGGTAATTTTATCAAAAAAAAGAGATCAGATTAGTCTGGTATGACTTATTTTTGAGAACCCATGTTGACTTTTAGTGATTATGGCATTCCCTTCTAAATGTTCACAAACTCTCTGTTTAATGAATTGTTCTAGAATCTTTCCCAGTATTGATGTCAGACTAACTGGGCAATAGTTGTTGGGATCCTCTTTTTTCCCCTTTTTGAAGATGGGAACAATGTTTGCCCTCCTCCAGTCTGCTGGGACTTCTCCTGTTCTCCAGGAGTTCTCAAAGATTATTTCCAGTGGCTCTGAGATTACATTTGCCAGTTCTTTTAATATCCTTGGATATAGTTCATCTGGTCCTGGAGACTTAATAATAAAAAATAATTTAAAAAAATAATTACTATCCTGTCCCTCTGCAGCACAATTCATTTAGGTTAACCACTGATTCCTGTACTTCCTCTTTACTTATCCTGTGCTGCATTTCCCATATGGTGTCCTCTCCTCCATTTTCCTCAGGTTGAACACCCTCTTCCTTTTGTGAGAAGACTGAGCCAAAGAGGGTGTTGAGTAGTTCTGCCTTTTCTCTGTCCCCTGTTGCAAGATGTCAAGCTTAAGGAAATTATTTGGATGATTCTATGCTGATACTCCTGATGTCCAGTGACAAATAAATGGCCCTGTTAGCGGGCCATTTACTAGATCACTTCAATGGTTGATGGGGGTGGGAGTTAGATCAGAAGATGGAGCTATGTGTTAGCCTATATTTTATTTTTCACATGCAAGTCCATAAGCAAATTTCATAGCATTTACATTTATTTATATAATTTTCCTAAGGTATGCCTTTTGTATACATTTTACCCATCAAAAAAGCAGGTTGCCTATATTTTTTTTATTGTATACTTCTTAGTCATTTGCCTTTGTAAAGAGTCTGGATGACCTCATACAAAATGTGATGCAGGCACAGATTATGTTAGTTTCTGGGACAAAGCAATTAATGCCAATAGGAATCTAAATTCATAAATATCTTGTCAATGCCTAGCTGGTCCATTTAGTCACTGAGATGCATAAGTCTCAGACTGTATAGAAAGTTACAAATGGGCATTTTGAAAGAAGCCTTTTGTTTTTTGTTATCCACCCTTAATCTGATCTCGGCCCATAGCAACCCTGTAGATGAGACATCTCCAAGATCCCCTGTCCTCCACCGCTCTGCTCAGTTCCTGCAAATTCATACCAGTGACCTCTTTTAGAGAGTCCATCCATCAAGCATGTGGTCTTCTTCTCTTTCTGCTTCCCTCCACCTGTTGCAGCATCATTGTTTTCTCCAGTGAGTCATGGCTTCTCATGATGTGGCCAAAGTGTGACAGCCTTTGTCTAGTCATCTTGGCTTCCAGAGAGATTTCTGGTTTGATCTGTTCTAGCACCTTTTTTTAATTATTATTATTATTTCTTGGCTGTCCATGGTATCAGTAGGAATCTTCTCCAGCACCGCATTTCAAATGAATTGATTTTCTTCCTATCCACTTTCTTAACTGTCCATCTCTTGCATCTATAATGATAATGGGGAATACAATGGCTTGTATGTTTCTAACTTTCATGTTCAGTTGCATATCTTTACATTTTAGGATCTTTTCTAGTTCTTTCATAGAAGCCCTCCCATTCTTAGTCTTTTTATGATTTCTTAACTCTGGTCCCTGCTCTGATCAGTGTTTGATCCTAGGTATGAGAACTCCTTTGCTATTTCTGTTTCCTCATTGTCTAGATTGAATTTGTGCCTAGAAGCACCCCAAAAGCTAATGACCCTCTTAAAAACTGCAGCATATTTCTTCACAAAATCATTTTGTCCTCTTTCTGCACTGTAGTCAGACTGATGATTGACTATAGTCATGCAATATGTATTGCAAAATTTGAACACACCAGTTTTTGTTTTGTTTTGTTTTAAACACTTTCTAAAAGGACTTTGCTTAGTCTTTGCTTTTTACTTTAGTTCAAATCTGTCTCAGAGGGGTAGGAACAATTCTCAGTTGTAAACTCAGAGTTACTAATAAGTGCAGCAGTCAAGAGGACAAGATGAGTTTCCTTAATTTACACCAACTAGATGTGGCATACAGTTTTACAACTACTTTTAAGAGTTTAGGTTTTATACTGCTTTGTACTTTCATCTATCTTGTAATAGTCATGGAACATTTCCCATGTCTTTTGCTATTGATTTTGTGGTGCTGTTGAGAGGTGACGGCTTCTCTTCAGTCAACTGTAAGAGAATAACTGTTATATTATGGTATACAGAACTTCTGCTGGCCAGAAGTCATTCCAAGGTAAAGTATACGATTATGCTCTATTACTGAGCAGAGCAACTGAAGCATATGGAACAATCAATGGTCCACTCTGCTAGCACAGTTCTGACTCCTAAAAATCTAACATTTAGTTGAAACAGATCATGCTTTTTCTTTTATACAGAAATTCAGCATTATATCATAGGAACCTATCACATGGTAAGTAATAGGGTATTTGTTTGTTAGTTTTAAAAGAATAATAAACAGTGACCTTGATTCACACACAGTGGTCAAAATCCTTTGTGCCCACTGTTGAATTGTGTTGATGGATGTATTGCAAACAGTCCATAAAGCCAATCACCAAAAATCTGGTATCTCCAGCAAGCTTCTTTTATTGTAAAACAGCATGAGCAAAAACAGATAATAATAATAATAATAATAATAATAATAATAATAATAATAATAATAATAGCATCTTCACTTTAGCCAGAATGGCTAAACAGGAACAAAGCTTATATACATTAATAAAGCTATGCTTTTGGACTTTACAATGTGTCTTCTTGACTGAGGAAGACAGGATTGCCTGGAGAAGAGAAGCTGAGCCAGTTGATGGCAAATCTACACAGTGGCTGTGGATCACAGCAGCCAGCTTGTCCTGCAGACTCTGCTGGGTGCCAAAGGGCATACTACAACACTCATCATCCACACACCAACAGGTTCAAAGTTAGTTAAGCTGTAGCATCAGGAAAATATTTTAATTAGTCCATTTCAGCTTAAGGTTAAAAGACAAGTGACAAACTTTTCAGGATCACAACTTTCAGCCCCCAATTCTCCACCCCTTTGGATGTAGCCCTTACAGACTGATTGGTTGATGATGCATGATGTGTGTTAGCCCAACCTTTAATTACCATATTAAATCATGTGACTGCAGTGCCCATAACATCCCCATGTTTATGAAACCCTTTTTGTAAACAAAGCTCTTTCTCACAGAACTGTAGCTCGTTAACTGCTTGTTTGGGCTAAAGCACACCTGGACTGATAATTGTGAATCTGGCTTCAGAAAACAACTTTTCTCAGCAAGGAAAAAAACAGACACACATCTTTACATTTCAACATTTTAACATTGACTATATATCCCATTCAAACCTAACAGTAGAATTATTAACTTCCCCCCACTTTGGATTGTAAGAGTATCGATTGCACTGTATACATGTGACATCTATACAGTTGTCTCTCCGTTCTCACAGACTTCATGTCCACGGTTTTATATATTCACAGAGGGGCGACCTCTATTTAAAACAATGGGGCATGCTCCCAAGGGTGTGCATCCCATTCAAGCCTATAGAGCTTGAATATTCACAAATCTCCCTTTTTCGGGGTGGTGGTGGATCCAGAATGGATCCCCCATTAAAACAGAGGGCCAACTGTATAATCATATGTAATATGAGAGACATGCTGTTGTTACTTGCCATCTAGTCAACTTATGGTAACCCTGTAAATGAGAGACCTACAAGTCACTCTGTTGTCAATTGCTCTGCTCAGGTCTTGCAGACTCAGGGAAAATCAATTGAAAATCAATTAGCTTCTTCAATTGAGTATGTCCATCTGCAGTCCTCCACTTTTCCTACTGCCTTCTGCCTTATCAAGCATTATTGTCTTTTTTTAATGAATCATGTCTTTTCATGATATGGACAAAATATGACTTTTCAGATTAGTCATCTTGGCTTCTAGGGAGAATTCTGTCATGATTTATGGATCCATTTATTTGTCTTTTTAGCAATATCTGTAGAATTTTTCTCCAGCACCACATTTCAAATTAGTTGATTTTCTTCAATCAGCTTTATTCATTGTCCTACTTTCACAGCCATACAGAGAAACTGGGAAATAGCATGACATGAACAAAGAGAAACATTTCCAGCTATAAACAAGGCACTCATGGCAATGCTCTTCTTCTTCCATATGATTTCTTCAGATTATGAACCCAGGAATTCAAATGTCTACCACTCTGAAATTGAAATGGGGCTATAAAAACAATGCAGTGTTTTCTACATACTCAGAAGATTTGATAGTCTTAATGTATGCCAGGATCTACATTTGTTTTCTAGAATAATCCTGACATCCACCAACTGGAGCCATGTAAAATGGTGTAAAATGGTACAATATGAATTACAGAACAGTGTGCCATTGAGCACATGCTCAGTGGAGTAGTTTGTGGCCAGTATCAAGCCAAGCTCACAGGCTCCTTTACTCATACCCCCACTCTTGCTTTTCCTTAAGGATTCTCCCCATTCAGCAACTTAATTTGAGGGGAGACTGATATACAATAGTCAGAGCCTTCCTTTACAGAGCAGTATTTTATTTACATTATAAACACAGATATATATCATCTCAGAAGAAGCTTTTTACTCTGAGGTAAAAGTTTGTAAGGCTGCATCTACACCCAGAAATAATGCAGTTTGACATTGTTTCAACTGCCATGGCTGAATGTTATGGAATTATAGGGATTTGTAGTTTTGTGAGATATTTAGCCATCTTTGCCAAAGATATTTGGTGCCACAACAAATTTCAAATCCTAGGATTCTGTAGGATGGGGCCATAACAGTTACTGTGGCATCAAACTGTATTAATTCTGGAGTCTGACAGCAGCCTAAGACTGTATCCCATACAACATCTTAAAGGCTATTTGAAATCATCAATTATTTTTATATAATATTTTCCCCTCAACTATATGTATTTCAACTACTTCCATTTGCCTTCTGGAGATGAAAGCATTGTACACCCCCCTTTAACCCTAACAATCATGTGAAGTAGGCTAGACTAAGAGGTTGTGATTATCTCAAGGTGAACCCATGAACTTTATGGGGACACTGGGATATATATGAATCTAATTTATAATGGGCTTTCCAGTTTCAGGGGGAAAAATGGATAATGCCTTGGTGAAAATGTGTACCTTTCCCCTAGTTCTTACTGGAATATGTGATACCTGTTGGCTTGGTGGGTTGTTTGCGATTGTGACAATTGTGCTTCAATGTTTAATAATTTAAAAGCCTTGAGTTGTTTAACTTGGATATTGTTTCCATTTTCCTGTACAGCATAGTAATCTCAAGGAAAAATGGAACACAACTGCTTTATACAGAGAAATCAATGTGGCTAATATGAAAAGAGTCCCACAATATATCAATGTTTTAAGATGCATTGAAATTTAATATGGGAGTGGAATGACTCTGCTGCATCCTATCTGACTATGGTGGTGTTGATATGGGGCTCTTCCCTCATGTTACGAGCCTTCCATTTAAATGCAAGATTACAAAATCTTGATGTTGCATTAATGCTGTGGCTTTAAAGAAATTTATATGCATTCTTATTCATGTGCATTTTCTTTTTGGATTATGCTTTCATGGCATTACCTAGAACCCCATTTGCTATAAATGTTTTATGTAAGTAATTTGCATCCTTATTTCCTTATAGGTTTACTCTTCATTATTTTGTTTTTTTCTGTAAGTTAATGTTAGTTATAATAAGGTACCTCATTTTCCTGTTTATAAGACTACTTTTTTACCTCCAAAATCTGTGGCTAAAGTGGGGGAGGGTTGTCTTATACGCTGGATATGAGGATAATGAGGATAGAGGTTCTAAAACTCTATATTTTGACTGGAAAAATGGGGGGGGGTCGTCTTATACGTGGGCCGTCTTATACACCTGAAAATACGGTAAATCATTTGTAGCTCTATGTATGGTTTTAAAAAGAAAATGCTCAGTTGCATTTGGAAATTATTTCTTTTTTGCTGTTTCATGTGAATGTGCATTTGAAAATAAAATGTTGGATTAAAACACACTTTAATTTTTTAAAAAATCTAAATCTAAATATGATTCATTTATAACTATAATTCAGCAGGAAGTTAGCCTTATGTGCAAATAGGAATACTCCGCAGGACATTTCAGCTACAGACACTGATTCATACCCATTAACTATTTTGTAAAGGCTTTCAAGAATGTATCATGGTGTGCCATTCATACCAGTATACTCCTGGGTATCAGTGGAAATGCACTGCAATAAAGTATGATGCCTGCTGACCCTCCCAGAAAAAGATACCTGCTCTTTACTAAATGGTGCAATGTGGATAGCATCATTGTATCATTCAGTCACTAAATGGCACTGGATTTAGGTATGTAGCTTTCTTGTTGGAGAGAGACAATGACATTCTTACCCACTTTCCTGACTGGTCTGTCCTCTAAGCTTTCCATGACAGTAGCTGATTAAAATAGATTTTACCATAGCACATTCCTCCCAAAAAACCTTCCAAACCCAAGAAGAGAATATCCTCAAAAGTATATAAAACATCCTTTGATCGTGGTGCAGAGAACATACACTCATTCTTCTCTTTCTGAGCATCTGTCTGACCTATTTTCTCATTATTGACTACATGTTATTCAGTTACTGGTGATTGTTAGTTATACAGCTCAGGAACACTCAGTTCTATTTAAGACAAAACCTTACTGTTAAATCTAATGTCACAACCAAGTTTTATAGCAATGAGGAATTGCCTTGATAAATGGCCCTGACATGAGAGTTTTCATGACTCCACCTTCAATGTCACCACAAACAGAGCAGTGAGTGTTAAAAGTAAGGCCACTGTTAGCTTCCCAAAACTTATTAAGTTGAAGCTCACTCTGTCTCAGGATCCCATAGGCACAATAAATGGAGAAAATAACACATTTACAAACTGATAAAACCCAGCAAAGCTAATAAAATCAGACACTTTATAGCTTGGTTAATAGTGTCCTTTGAAGGGCATCAAATGACACATCATGTACTGCTCTGGGGGAAATCAAATTAGATACTGCAATGTTCCTTCAGAACTATGCATTTGAATAGGCAGAAGATTCTCCATCTCACCAGTTCATGCAGCTAGGCATTTTATAATTAGTGTATTGTCTGTGTCGGCATAGCAGTATGAGGTTTTAATATAAAAAGCGATGTACTCACCTGTCAAACTATGTACAACAGAGGAGGAAACTTCTCCAAAAATGCTAGAAATACTGAATCCATAATACCAGAAATTATTTCTTTGCTTGTGCTATCAGAGTCCACTTGCAAGATATCATCCTATATTGGCTTCACACTTATGGACCCCTCGTTTGTTTTTATCAGACAACTATTATAGCTAATTTGTTCTCTTTCTCCCTCTAGTAAAATGCTTATTCTCACATATTGTGTTCTTTGCTTCCTCCAACAAAAATCTATTTTTGCTATTCTGAAGCTGCTCACCAGTATTTTAATTATATCTTTCTATTTTTTAAAATGGTTTTTGGTTTTTCAAGAGGGTTGTGCTGATTCTGACAACAAATGAAGAATGTTTCTTCAGAAGCACTGGCTTGGATTTTTTTTCTTGTTTCTTCCTGTCCCAGCAATGCTGAAAGAAAATCTATGGGCCACCTTGACTCCACTTACAATATACTATCCTGCCAAAGAGAGAGAGAGAGAGAGAGAGAGAGAGAGAGAGAGAGAGAGAGAGAACTCCAAAATCCTCTAGAAAAAACCTCTGGGAAAAGAGAGTCCAAAATCTTTTAACATAGGGCCCCAGCATCAGAGGGAGGGAGCGAACACCTTTGTGAGGCCCGTTCCATACTATAAGAACTCTTCTGTGGTGGTGAGGGTAGGGAAATTAAGCTAAATTGAAGGATTTGTTTGAGGAAGTTTGTGACAACTACATTGAGTTTCTTGTGTTTCAAAAGTCTTGAAAGAGTAGCTGGGAAGAAATCCCAAAGGATAATCTCCACCCATATGGACTTGCTACATGTTTTCACAGGGAGTCCTCCCATTTTATCTCAATTCAGGGTGGTTGATAGGCATGAGGCCTTCCTAGCCATAGTGTCCAGGTTATTGGAGTCTGTTCGGAGCTCTTCTTAGAGATGGACATTCAAACGTTGGCAAAAACATTTTTGTTTTTAATACTGTTTTTTAATCTCTTTGTCATTATTGCTGTCCTGGTTGGCAGTTTTGTTCTTGTTTGTTTGATGTTGGCTGTTTATGGTTGGCTGTTAAACATGATTATTGCTTTACTTAGGGTATGAGGTTTCTTGGATTTTGTGTAGTAGAACTGAAATATGGACTATACATTGTAACAGCAGCAGCAACAACAACAATGAACAGAATGAGCAACATGCTAAACAACAAAATTATTGCCCCAATCCTCCTTCCTCTATAAAAGAGTGGGAGAGACATGGGAAACTATAGGATGAACTATGATTCTGATCACCTCCCTCCATCACAACATGATGGGGAAAGTTGTCCAGAACCTCTTATAATAACTATAATCTAGTCCTTATAGTTGGGGGCGGGTATAATTCCATGTAAGGTGCTTTTTCAAGAACCACATTACCAAAGACACTTGTCACTTTTTCTTGTGCACAGGCAGGATGTCCAGTAGAGACAGAAATCATAAAAAAATGGGAAACATTACTAAGACTCTAGAAAATAGGAACCAGAGTGGTTATTGTGATTCATAGGAGCTGAAATATTTATGTAAATGAGTTACATGTCTGGTCTACAATCTAAGGAAGGAAAGAATATTAAAAAAATCAAAAATTTGTTGAAAAACATTTTTTGAGCATTGAGAAATTCTGATGAGAAGAATCCTGGAATTATGAGAATCTTCGCAGTTCAGGATTTATTCTGCACAAAATTTGCATGTTATTGATTTGTAAAAAACATTTTTCTACACAACATTTTATGTGCAGAATAATAATAATAATAATTATTATTATTATTATTATTATTATTATTATTATATTCTGTTTATTTTTATCTCACCTTCCTCCCAGTACATGGACTCAAGGCAGCTAGCAAATCTAAAACAGTTCAAGTTAAAACAGTATAAAACATTAAAATACAAAGTTTAAAAACAATTAAACAATTAAAAACACATTACATTATTAAAACTTAAAGTTCAAAACTCTTTATGTGCAGAAAAATTATGTTTGGATCTCAAAAAGCTGCTCCATCTGAATAAAAATATTGTTTTTTGTGCAAAGCCACCAAATGATATGTTGCACATAATAAGTCCCCAATTATGAATAGGCCTCAAAAACTGCATGATTTTCAAAGCCTTTCTTGCAGAGGGAAGAAAACTGCAAAAATTATTCATTGCTTCCTTCAAGAAAAAACTTAATGAAGAATTATATCCCTACTAGAGTCTTGATAGAAACACTGACACTAGATCTCAGGGATAGAGAACAATGGCTACAGGTTATTGGTCAGTAGACACTTATATAATTAATATACACAAGTACCATACTGCCATATCTAGCTGTAAATGCAATTTATGCAACCAGATATATAAGGAGTTTAAACAAAGGGAACTAAAAATGAGTAAAAGGACACCAACAAATCTGCTAGTTTTTCCAAAAACAGAAGGGATTTTGTTTGTTCTGTAAAGGGCCTGGAGAAATACTGTTTGGGCACTGTTGTAGCTTATTCCCTCACATAGATATTTTATGCTACCGGTCTTTGCTCTTCAAAATATTTAGCCAAATCTACCACCTGAAGGTTTACAGCAGCTGCATCTGCACTGAAAAAATAATCCCATTTGACACTACTTTAACTACCATGTCTGGGAACTGTAGTTTGTTATGACACCAGAACTATCCGATGGAGAAGGCTAAATGTCTCACAAAACTACAATTCCCAGAATTCCACAGTATTGATCCATGGCAGTTAAAGTGATGTCAAACTAAATTATTTTTGCAATATGGATGCACCCAGAGACATCCAGTGTAAATGGGCTTGGAGTTGTCCAATGTACTTAATTAACCCCATAAGCAAAGATTGAGCAATCCCGCCTGTAATACATATATTTTTCTCCATCTTCATGAGAGGTACTTTATTATTATTTAAATTATAGTGAGGATTTGAAAATTTCATCTAAAACATTGGAGTTGCACATTTTATGTAAATATGTATCCTATTTTTCCCTTGAGGTGATGCATCACCTTTTTGGGAGATATGCATGAAGGGCCATAATATCCATTAGAGACATTCTGAGGGAATTTCAGCAAAGATCTTTCCAAAGCATTTCTGACTGACTAGTGATTGAACAGGATTAAGAGGAAGAAATCTCTCGGACCCCTCTTTGCCACCACATTTTCTCTGTTGCACTGCCCTGCTTCCAAACGCAAGAATTTACCTTTGGAGCAAGGAAAATAACATTTATACTAAACAGTTCCTCTAAAATACTGCAGTGCACTGTGAAAATATTTACCTGCAGTAACAATAAACAAACAACTATAATGTTTCAGATGCTGCCTTGGGGATAAATAATTGACAGTTACTCAGTATTTCACAGATGAAAATAAGTGCAACTCATATTCCTCTACAGGTGACTCATGGAGCATTCATGAGTAGGAGAAGTGAGACCACTCTTTCCAAAGAAGTTATATTAAGACAGATTTTATGCATAAGTTTGAAAGATTAATCACAAAATGTGAACTGAAACAGAATTTTACAATTACCGTATATTTGCATTCAGTGAATTTAATTTGCATATCCTATTTTACAGATGAAATGTACTATGTATTCTACCATTGTGTGTATACATATTACACAACTACAGGAATTTGATACCAGTTTAACTGCAATGTCTCCATTCTTAGAAATCCCTCTATTCCAAGGGATCCTGGGATTTGTAGTTTGGGAAAGGCTGAGAATATGAGTGAAAGGAATGAAACTTGACATAACCAAAATTATTGAGTCTGAAAGCTTGACTGTGTACTTCAATGCACATTTATCTCAATAGGGCCTATGTGCATCTAGTTGCAAGTAATGAGAAGAATTTGGGAAATAATCCACTAATTACAAATAGGGTAGACTTCTGCTGATGATATATGTACTTATGTTGATGGTTTCACTTTTTAGGTTGTTGTACTAGGGTTGTATCCTGATTAAGGATGTGCAAATTGTTTGCACTATCATAACCACTGCACAGATAATTCTACATTTTAAGACATTATGTAAGTGCATATCTTAGCCAACTTCAAATGAGGAACTATTTACCATTGCTCAACAGAAAACATAGCTGTGCTGTGAGTCTGCAATATCACTTATTTACTGTTGTGCAGCTGATCATGCAACCCATATCAGGCCACTTGGTGTTCCAACTGTGCATTTGTAAATAGATTCCCAATCAAAGTTTACTAGGCTATACATTTAAAAAAAAATAGCAAAGACGGGTGTAGTACACCCACAGCATAGCTACACCATGCAGGAATACCCAGCTAAAGCACCCTAAGAAAAGTCCATCCAACCTCTGTTTAAAGACCTACAAAGAAGATGAGTCTACTATATAAGTGCATTCTATTCCAGTGCTGAACAACTCTTACCATCAAGAAGGTCTTCCTAATGTTTAGATGGAAACTTTTCTTGTTTGAATCCAATCCATTCGTTCTCATGTTGGTCTCTGGAGCAGTAGAAACAAAGCTTGCTCCATTTTCTTCAGGAATTCTTTTCAAATATGTTTAAGGATGACTATCCTATCATCCCTCAGTCATCTCTTCTCCAAGCTAAACATATCCATCTTCCTTATCTTTTCCTTGATGGTTTGGTTTCCTGACCATTTACTCTCTTAGCTTTCCTCCTCTGGACATGTCCCAGCTTGTTAATATCCTTCTTGAACTGGATACACATTAGGAGTAACTAACATGCCTTCTAGGAGAGTTCTGACCAATGCTGATTAGATTGGCACTATTACTATCCTCAGTTTAGACATCTGGATTGATGCAGTCTATATTTGCATTGTTGTTCTTTTGTCACAGGATCACACTTTAGTTTGTGTTCTACTAAGACCCTTCAAAACTTTTGATATGTACTGTTGTTGTGTGTCAACCATCCTATATTTGTGAATTTTGTTTTTCCTGCCTAATATCTTAAATTTCTTCCTGTTGAAATTCATTTTGTTTGTTTTAGTGGAGCTCACAACTCTCTGGCATGTTAGTTACTCCTCCTAACTTGGTGCCATTCATAAATTTGATAAGTGTGTCCTATATTTCATCATCCAATTCATTTATAATGATGTTGAATAGCACTGGACCCAGAACAAAATCCTGAGACCTCTATGTCATGCACACTTTTCCTTTTCTTTCATTTGTGGCCACACTATGGACCCTTTTCATTCCACAGCTGCCACCACCCTATGCAAAGAGCTACTCCTTCACCAACCTTCTCTTCTAAAACTCTTTGGTATAATCTAATTTGTATAAAGTTTACCAGCATGGATATTCATTCACACTGTAGACAAGTGTTTAATAAAGTAACAACAAAACAAAAAAGTAACAATGTTTCATTTGGTCTTGCTGCACTTGTTATAATTGGTTACAATTACAAATAATAATACTCTAAAACACACCTTTCCTTGGAACACTTTCAATTACCCCCACAGGACACTCTTAGCCCTTCTTTGGGTACCTTTACCACCATTTCTTAACCAGCCTCTAAGGCTATCAATGGCCCTCAGGATATTCCCTTTATTATCTCCCTCACTTGGAGTTTAGTATGGGGATTAGGCCCCTCTCTTCTGGACCTTAACCCTCTTCTACTCTGGAACCTTCTCCACTACACCCTCACTTTCTGGAATACAAACCCTATCTGACTTCCAATTGTTCCTAATGGAATTTCCCCCTTACAGTGCAACATTCTACTGGCTGTCGCCAGCTCAGTCCTGATTGGTTGTCACCAGGGCTGGTTCTAACCTGCCTTATCTCCACACTCTATTAGTCACTTCTCTCCAGGATGAAGAAGAACCATTGGTAAGCACCCTTTTGGTTCATTCAGTCCATCACATTTTTCCAGCTTATCTACAAGAAAAGGGCTAGGTTATCTGCAACCTCCCAGAGGGCCTTTTCTGTATTTGCCCCCAGACTCTGGAACGACCTGCCGGACGAGATCTGTCATTTAACATCTTTGGACAGTTTTAAAAAAGCTGTCAAGACGGATCTCTTCCGGCAGGCCTTTCCAGACTAGATAGCCGGCCTCGGGCAGTCCATAGGATTAGGACATTACATGACATCTGGCCCCCTCACTGTGTAAAATTGAATACACTCATGGGCTTATTGTAATTGAAATTGAAATCGATTGATTGTAATGTAATTGACATATTGATTTTATTCTGCAATTGTTTAATATTGTTTTAAGGGTGGGAGGGATATATATTGTATTGTATTTTATGCTGTTAACCACCCGGATTGGGAAACCATTGGGCGGTATACAAATAAATTTTATTATTATTATTATTATTATTATTATTATGGACTTTATCAAAAGAAAAAGCGATACAACTAGTATGGCAAGACTTCTTTCTGAGAAAGTCATGCTGGCTCTTAGTGATCATGGCATTCCTTTCTAAGTGCTCTCCAACTGACTAATCATCTGTTCTAGAACATTCCCAGGTATCCTGTCAATCTGACTGGAAGGTACATCCTCAAATCCATTCCCTCCCTCCCTCCCTCCCTCCCTCCCTCCCTCCCTCCCTCCCTCCCTTTTTTTTAAAGATGGGGACAATCTTTGCCTTCCTTCCACCTTTTGCAACCTCTCCTAGTCTCCAAGAATTTTGAAAACTTAATAATCAGTGTCCCTGATATTATATCTGCAACTTCAAGAGGCTGCAGATAGGCAGCTCTGGGCTGCTCCTGCTAGCTGCGGATCAGGACCGTGGCTACCCCACACTGCAGCCCCAATCCTCCCTTTTGCATCCCTGAAAGAGCAGCAAAATGCCACTCCTTTCAGGGGTGGCAAAAAGGCACCCTAAGAGCCAGCACATGGCTCTTTCGCACCCCTTCTGATGCAGCACGTAAAAACGCTGCACCGGGAGGACATCCTGATGTCGTCCACTGTGCGTAACAGTGCATGGCATCAGGACTTTGTCGGGCTGGGGTTGGGGCAGCTGGAGTGTGGCTGCCCTCCCCATGTTTGCCTCCAGGCCAGCCCTTTGGGCCGGTCTGTCGAGGCCCTTCTTTTATTATCCCTGGATGTAGTTCATCAGACCCTGGGGACTTGAATTCATTTAGAGTAGCTAGATATTCCTTTATTATCTCTTTATTCATTCTGAGATGCAACATCATTTGTTCTGTTTTCACCAACCAAGACACTGTTTTTCTTTTGGGAAAAGACTGATGGTCTTGAACAGTTCTGCTTTTTCTCCATGTGGTGGCCTTGCCATTTCCTTCCTCCAGAACTGAAAATAGCCACCCCCTTGTTATTAGTTTCACATCTAAAATAAGCCTGAGCTTCTTCCAAGCTTTATCTCTTCTGACTTTCTCCCTGCAAGTACTGCCTATTCATTTGCATTCCTCTTTGATGATTTTCCTGGTCTTCCATTTCTTACACATTTCTCTTTCAAATCTCAGCTCATTCTAAACTTCTTTATACATCCATCCTAGTTTCTTTGAACACCTACCACTTTTTTCCTCAGTGGAATAATTTGTAATTTTATCTTTAAGAAACCTCAAATCATCATGTTCCATTTTCTTTCAGAATCTGTGACCATGGGATTTCCTCCAGCTTGCAAACTGTTCTGTGGCATTAAACTAAGCAGTCCCAGGCTTCTGCATAACTTGACCTAATGTTACACAAGGTTTCTGAAGATGTTGGCCAAACGCTGATTGTAAAGGGAAGGGATGAGTAACCTGTGGCCTTTCCATTACTCTATGACTACAGTTCTCATGATCACTTACCACAGAATATATTGGCAAGACTGAGGTGAGATGCAGTTCAATAAAACCAGGAGGACTCTACATTACCCATTCTTGGTAGAAGAGAAATGCAGAATCCTTTGAGTCCCAATTCCATCTTGAGTTGCATGACCCCAAAAGGACTGGAGTATGTATGTCTGCTTTTAAATGCATTATGTGGCTACAAATCATGTAAACATGATCAAATATTTAAACCAAGAAGGAAAAACAGACAGAATTATCTGCTTCATATAGCAGCAATGTGATTCTTGCTCCACTGGGTAAAATGCCTTAAATTATGACATTCAATCAAGGCTAAAGATAAAAGGAGGAAATTTTGTCAAGCTTATAAGAACAGTTTCAAATAAAATATAAAAAAGACTAAATCTGTTGGTACCTCCACCTGTGTGATTTGCACTGAACTAGAAGTGTTACAATAGCTTCTAAAGAATGCATAGGAAGGATCTAACCTCCCATAAAGCCAAGTGAAAGAGTATATAGGATGGCTTCTTTTACATGCAGATTGCTTTGTGCCTGCAGTTGCACATTTGACACTTTGTACCCAGGAAATGTTTGGGGGAGGAGGGAAAGAAGGAGGAGAGGAGGTGAGTAATTGAGGATGGTTTAGTTATTCATAGGGAAAGAATTTCTCTGACTAAGGGAAAATAGATCATAGCTGAAGAAAATTATCATATCTCTTCTCAAGTCAACTGAGCAGCACTAATTTATATCACAGCTGACTATGTGCCCCTTGATTCCTTACAAGCTCCCATCTTCCTTCTTCTATTATTTGTAACTAATTACCTAAGCAGACTGCCAGAAATAGTGCACATTAAATTGAGGCACTGCCCTGGCTCAGTGCTAGGGAATCATGGGAACTGTATTTTTTTTTTTTTTGGACATTGGGCCTTCTCTGTCAGAGAGCTCTGGTGCCACAATAAATTACAGTTCCCATGATTCCCTAGCACTGAGCCAGGGCAGTGCCTCAATTTAATGTGCACTATTTCTGGCAGTCTGCTTAGGCCCTAAGATATTGTATAGGCCTAAAAGTTTAACTTCTCCTGCTGTAGCATGCAGTAAAAATGTGTTGCCACATTGAATCAGACTGATAGGTGTTATTTGACATGGCTCATCACTCTACATGAAGTTTTATATGTTGACAAGTAGCATACACAGAAGGAGGTGTCTCTTTTCTGCAGTTACACAATCAGAAATGTTGACATTCAGCAAAGGAAAGAAAGGTGGTCAGAAAGCAAAGTCAATAGCAGCAAGCAATGATGCCACTCTGAGCTCTTTGGCTTCAAGTTAGTTTATGTTTTTCAGCAGACAAGCTAAGTATACTGCAAAAATAGAAAGAAAGAAAAAAGAGGTTTGAAGAAAGAAAAAAGTGACAGGATTTAAATAAATGATGATGATGATGATGATGATGATTTTGGTTGGCACATCCAGACACAGATTGCAAAGGAGACAGGATGGCAGGGCTGATTATCACATTTAGGGCTGCCAAGAGAAATAAGGGACAGGGCTTCAGTATCTTTAATAGTTGGGTAGTTGGGATTTTAGCAGGTATTACTTGTCCTGCAAACATCACTTGCTGAAATTCTATATAACCATTAAAAGTAGAGGAGTCCTGTGCCTTGTTTCACGTAGCCATTAAGCAGAGTAAGGCAACCACTTCAGGTGACAGATGCTGGAGATGAACATAGCAGCTCCCCAGCGGTTCCTCTTGAGTCCTCCTAGCATAATCTTCCGGTAAATAGAAGTTGCAAAGCATAATATGTGCTTATTTTACCATACAAATGCCTCCTGGAAAGTTAGAGTAGTAAAAATGTCATACATGGAACAAAGTGTAGCTAAAATAAAGCAGGACTCTAATTTAATGTTCCCTTGGGTGATCTGTTAAGGAATTTGTACACAAAAGAGATAGGCCAATTTGGCAGGTCTAAGGGCACATAGAACCTTGCACTTTGAAGAATTTTTCCTTTCTTGGCCAAATGAAGTATGGACTGGGGAATCTGCAGGGACTTAGGACTGCAAATACAGTTTTGGAGTCTGCTTGTGTCCTTGGGCCACATTTTGTCCAATCATGGTATACACTATTCCCATCATGATGGCCTCTTGTGTAGTAATGAGAAATTCCTTAGAAGATCAGTTAAATGTTCATGTTGACATGTTATGACATTTAATATCAAAGTGGTAGTGTTCAGTGCAAAGGAATGAAGACACCATAGATGTATAACAGGGGTAGGCAAACTGTCCCCTTTAAGGGCCGAAGGACTTCAGCTCCCAGGTACCCCTGATGAATAAGATGAAGGCAAAGTCTGATGCCATTATAATTATGAAAACAATCTTGAAAAGGTAGGCAAATTGATGCTGGAGTAGCAATGCAAATGCTTGCTTGTTTTATTTATGAAAGTGAAACATTTCAAAAGTTTTCTCATGCTAGACAAGATTATTACTCCTTGTGCATTATTGGTGATTTTAGGAGAGTGATATTGGGTTCTTTATTATCAGTCAATCAATCAATCAATCAATATGGAGAGAAGCCATTGCATTTTTCACAAACACTAATGTTTTATGCAAAAACATTCTTGTATACAATATTTTGCACAAAAATTGCTTTTGCATATTGTATTTTGCATAAGCATTGCATTTTGCATATTCTTTTATCTGTTTTTGTTTTACATTTTGTAGATTGCCTTGACTCCCAGTTTTTGGGGAAAGATTTATAAGTGAATTGTTATTATTGCTGTTGCTGTTATTTTACACAGAGAATATAGGGTTTGGGGCAAAATACATTGAAAATAGGAAAAATGTTCTTCATTGATCAAGGATGATAAATCTCATGGCACTCAACATTTTTTCTCCTCAATGAGTTGTCTCAAGGCATCTAGGACAACCTTTCTCAGTCTGAACATGGACATTTGGAAATATTTGTTGCATCCCTATGCTGGAGCCTGTGTTCTGCTACACATCAAATTACATTTAAAAGAAACAAACTACATTATATAATCTCTAGAAATTCCAGACCATGTGGAATTTGTAAGAATACAATTATTATTGTAACATCGATCACATATATATATATAGATATATATATAGTGATGGTAACTGTGAAGTACAAAAAAGAATCCAAGAGGAAGAAAACTCAGAGATAATAATGTTTCTCAGGACACAATTAGATGTGGCTTTTGAATCTGAATATTTTGCCCAGTGGGACAAATACTAGCTTCTGGGAGGTGGGCTTTTGATTAGGTAAATAGTATGGGGAAGATGGATTAAGTCTTCCCTGCCCCTGCCAATCCTCATCCAATCATTGTTAGTCTCAATTCCTGAATGGATTCACCCAGCTCCATAATGATTGGCATTAAAGCTTGAAAAATAGCGGTGATATAATCACAGAATTGCCAAAAAGACAGTTTATATGTAATGCCAAGCATATGTATCTTATTTTACAGTAAATGTAGCAGTCACTGGACTGATAGATTGCAGAAAATTAATAATAATGTAAAAATATCCTTCATTTTCCTGTAAAAAATGTGAGGCTTGAGGAGGAATTTGAGAACACTCAGTCTAATCACTTCCTGCATAAACTGCTGCATACATCTTCTCGCTCATTTTTTATCTACCCTTCTGTCATCTCACTTTTGTCCTAATTTCCTCTTTTTTTTCACAGATCATATGACTTCTCATTTTTAACATGATTCCTCCTTTGTAAAATGCACTGAATAGGCTCTGTGGTACACTAATCCCTGTCCTTTGTTGCATCCACACTACAGAAATGATGCTGTTGGACACCACTTTAAGTGCTATGGTTCCATACTATGGAATTCTAGGAACTGTAGTTTGGTGGAGCACCAGAGCTCTCTGACAGAGAAAGCTAAGTGTCTAACAAAACTACAAATCTCAGAGTTCCATAGGATGGAGCCATGACAGATAAAGTGGTATCAAACTGCATTATTTCTGCAGTGTAGCTGCAACCTTTCAGACTTTTCAGTGTCCACTCCACATTTTCTTCTCAGCAAGCTGGCGACCCACATGTCCATCTCTGGGTAGCCAGTCTGTCTTGTGGAGCTCAGTAGGGGTTGAGGGGAGATGTTCCTTAGATTTGTCATGGAGTCAGTCTTGTGGAGCTCAGTAGGGGTTGGGGGGAGATGTTCTTTAGATTTGTCATGGAGTTATTTTTCCCCTCTCTACTCTATACTTCCTATGTTAACTAAGACTTGCATTTTCTGATTTGGCTAATTAGCAATAGTCTGCTTCATTGGTCAGAGATAAGCAAGCAGCATCAATAGGCAGAGGATATCCTGATGACCACCCCAGGGCACTGGAGAGTGAAGAACTGGAGAGTGAAGAAACATCTCTGCTTCTATGACTGTTGCAGGCTGACTTAAGGGAACACAAGAAAGATGCTGCTCTTGGTTGCTAGAGACTTGGGGGCTAAGCATACGGCACAAAGCGCCATCTTCAGAGCAAGGAAGGGGAGGGGCAGCCACACGCTGGGCCCCCCAACCCCTTCCCCAAAACGTCCTCGGAGCAGCCAGCCCTCTGCACGGCCGGTGCTCCGAGGATGCCTCCTGCTGCAGCGTCTGCACACGCTGCAGCGGAAGAGTCACCGAAGGTGTGCTGGCAGCCTTTTGCGGCACATCTTCAGTGATTTGTGGAAGGAGAGCTATTTTAGCGCTCCTTCCAGGGGCGGTAGAGCTGCGCCGCAGGGCCGAGGAATGGGGATGCCTCGGCCCCGATCTTCAGCTTCCTGGGGTGGCCCCGTGCCACCCGTCTGCTTCCCCCCTTTCATTCCACCAGCCACTTGCCTGTGATGGTGGGATTATCCAGCAGAATATGAATAATTAGGGTGAGCAAGCTACAAAAGGTTATAATCAAGTGCTTAATTGCAAGTCTTTATTAATAAAGGTGTGATCTTTAGGCCTATGTCTAAATCCTAGTGCCCACTTAAGTTAGAATCAATTGCTGAATGGTGGTTTGACACTAATTTTTGTTGTTGTGTTCCTTGAAGTTGCTTCTGACTTATGACAATCCTTAGGTAAACTATCACAGGGGTTTCTTTGCAAGATTTGTTTCAGAGGGATTTGCCTCCCTCTGAGGCTGAGGGTGTATGACCTGCCCAAGGTTACTCAGTGGGTTTCTATAGCGGAGCAGGGTTTCAAACCCTGGTCACCAGAGTCCAAATCCCAATAATTTGTTGGATCTACTCTAGTTAGAACTAGTGAGCTGAATGAGGTCTTAAATTGCCAAGTACTGCAACATCACTTCATCTGGGGAGGTATTGCTTGGAAATTTTTATCTCAACAGGTTTTGAGAACTGAAGGTTTTAATTGAAAGTCTCTTTAAAGAGACTGCTGTACTGTTTCTGCTTTTTTTAACAGTACTTTTTAAAAACTGTTTTTAACAGTATGTTTTAAACTACTTTAAAATGTTGATGGTAGTTTTATTCCATTTTAATGTTAGTTATTCATACGTTTTAACTAAATTGAATTTAAATTTGTTTTTTGTTAACTGTCCTCAAGTTGATCTCAACCCATGGCAACCCTATGGATGAGACATCTCCAAAAAAACCTGTCCTCCACTGCTCTGCTTAATTCCTGCAACCCCATACCCATGACCTCATTAATAGAGTCCATCCATATAGCACGCAGCCTTCCTCTCTTTCTACTTCTCTCCAACTTTCCTAGCATTATTGTTTTTTGCAATGAGTTCTCCCTTCTCGTGATGTGTCTGAAGTATGACAGCCTCAATTTGGTTATCTTGGCTTCCAGGGAGATTTCTGACTTTATCTGCTCTAGTTCCCATTTGTTTGCCCTTTTGGCTGTCTACAGGATCATCAACATTCTTCTCCAGCACCACATCTAAAATGTATTGATCTTCTTCCTATCTTCATTCTTTGATGTCCAGCTCTTGCAACCATACATAGTAATAGGGAATAGGATGGCTTGTATGATTATAACTTTTGTGCTGAGTTGTATATTTATAAATATATTTATATTTTGTGCATTTTAGAGCTTTTTTTAGTTCTTTCATAGATGCTCTCCCCCTTCTTAATCTTCTTCTGATTTCCTGGCTGCAGTCCTTGTTCCTATATATGTTTGATCCCAGGTATGGGAATTCTTTTACTATTTCTGTTTCCTCATTGTCTAGGTTAAATTTGTGTAGGTTTTCTGTGATCATTATTTTTGTTTTCTTTATGTTCAACAGTAGGCTTGCCTTTGCACTTTCTTCCTTGATCTTCCTTAGTAGGTGTTCCAGGACTGGGAGGTTTTCTGCTGGTGCTATGGTGTCATCTGCATATCTTAGATTGTTGATCTTGCTTCCTCCTATTTTCACCCTTCCTTCTTCTGTGTCCAAACCTGGCTTTCTTATAATTTGTTTTGCATACAAGTTGAACAGATGGGGTGAGAGGACACAGCTTTGTCTGAATCCTTTGCCAATTGGGAACCATTCTGTTTCTCCATGTTCTGTTCTAACAGTAGGCTCTTGTCTTGAGTATAGATTCCTCACCAGAACTATCAGATGTGTTGGCATTCCCATATGTTTAAGGGCATTCCATAGCCAGTCATCATCTATGCAATTGAAGGCTTTGTTATTGTCTATAAAGCACATGCTGATTTTCTTTTGGAATTCCTTGGCGCACTCCATTATCCATTGTAAGTTTGCAATGTGGTGCCTTGTGCCTCTTCCTTTTCTGAACCCCACTTGAACCTCTGGGATATCTCTCTGGGATGTATATATTTTATTTATTTATTTCCAGGATTTATATCCCGCCTTTCTTCCAAAGTGGGATTCACGTTGGGTATGTATGGCTAAAGTCTATGTTGCAGAATTTTGAGCATAATTTTGCTTGCGTGAGAGATCAGTGCTATGGTCCTATAATTGTTATAGGCTTTTGTATCTCCTTTTTAGTGGATGGGGATGTATATTGACTGCTTCAAATCTGTTGGTCATTGTTTTGTTTTCCGTATCTGTTGACATGTGTTAAATTTGTTACCTACCTTGAATCACAGTTTTACACAAAAAGCAAGGTATAAATAATGATAATATAAATAAGAAGGGGGTGGATTTGGAAAATACTGTCCATGCTAGCTGTAGGATCCTGGAAGCTGTAACCCCAGAGAGTAATTTTTCCAAACTATGGCCAATGGGATAGGGAAGAGGAACTTTCTTGTATCCGGTTTCAATATCAGAACATCTAATGCATCCATATAAGTTCTTTGTTTGTTTTTACTATCCCCATATAAATCACAGTGAAATTAATTTAAAGTTATTGGAAGTTGAGTTTTGTTTACAGTTACTTCTTGTTGAAGAGGTTGCATTTTTTGATGGTTCCCACATCCCGTGCCTGCTAAAAGCTTTTCTGGTGATTGCTGAAGCATGGACATGGCATCATGGAAACAATAAAAATGTTTTTGTCCTTATCCTCTATTAGATCAGTCTGTTTCACAAATATAAGGAGACCTTCCATTCACAGAAAAAAATACCTTAGAGTCAGCTGTGGTTGGAATTTCATTATTTATTTTAGTGGGAAAACTGGTTATCTGCTTTTCAATTTGTATATGTGATCATAACAAAGAAGCAGCAGACATTACCATACAATTTAATGCAATAAAACAACAATTAAAATATAATAAACACAAAACTATCTATCACATAAAATTCCATAAAACAAATATAATAGGAAATCAACTGCAGACATGCTTTATATAGAGAGAAGTCTTAGCTGCTTATCTAAATGGGGCAAGGCTGTTTGCTTTTAATCAGACACTTTAATTCAGGGGTAGGCAACCTTTCCCTTTTAAGGGCTGAGGGACTTCAGCTCCCAGAAGCCTCGGTCATGTTGGCCAATAGTCCCATGTTGGCCTATAGCTCCTGGGATTCTGGGAGCTGAAGTCTCTCGCCCTTAAAGGGGAAAGGTTGCCTACCCCTGCTTTAATTGATTTGATTGATTTTATTGCTTCTCAATGGTTTCCATGTCCAAGTTATACACTTCTGGCTTTTCCATGTTTTGAGACATGGAATATTTACAGATTGATTTTAAAAGATGAGCCATTCTGAAAGTCCCTTGTAATGGATGTTCCTTGGCAGATGTAGCTTACCTTTTAAAAAAACAAACCCTTCTCTATAACCTTTTTCATTTTAGGTGACAGCCATCAGATGCTCTTCTAGCTCAACTAAATCTTGTATTTTGATTCCACTTTAGTTCATTCATAAAATGCTTGCTTTACTTAGAAAAAAATCCTTAATTATAGCTTTTTCATTTTATCTGCAGAGTAGCCCTGTCAACACACAGGGCTAGCATACTTCTGGAAGAGATACTGAGCATACAAACTCTGTCCCAAATGTGAAGTCGGAGACTTTCATGACCGGCATCCATAGTTTTTTGTGGGTTTTTCGGGCTGTGTGGCCATGTTCTAGAAGAGTTTCTTTCTGAGAAAGAAAAAAGCAAGCTTTGACTTGACCATTTGATATAAGGGACAACATTTTATTATGACACTGTATATAATGGGACTTGAGTATCTACAGATTTTTGATGTCAACGGGGAATCAAATCCCAATGGATACCAAGGAACCACTCTACCCTCTCATTGTCCATGAGAATGATGCTAGCTGAAGGTGCAGGCTCAGTTTGTGATTACTAGTGTTGGGTACAAGGGAAGACTTCTCAATACTAATTTCTTCCTCCTATTCCTCCAGAATAGGAAATGAAAAATCTTCACAGATGAGCCCTAAGAGAAGTTGCCAGTAGTTCAGCAGTGTAAGTCAGCAGTGTAAGCTTGCTGAGAAAGAAACTCTTCTAGAACATGGCCACAGAGCCCGAAAAACCCACAAAAAACTCTGTCCCAAATGTCCCCATCCTTGCTTTTTCTCTGTCCCTGTCTGCTATACTAAACAACAAGTTCTGAAATGGGCATCTGCTCATATTGGTCTGAACACATGCCTATGTAACCAGGAATCCTGGGGTTAAGGGAATATAAGGAGAAGTCCCCTTCAGATCTTGCTCATTGACATAGCAATGTTGGGAACAGAGAAGATGGAAATAATGAACCAAGACTTTATAGCACTTGACTTGAGGCTATCCTTTTTTTGGCCTGAAAGCATCCAGGATGGCACTCTATCCTTCAAACAAATTATAACCACCACTACCACCCAAACTGGTTACCATAGTCAATTTTTTCAGAACCAGAAGTGCATTTTCTGTCTAAACTAGTCTTATCTTTCTATTTTTAGCAATCTATGTGGCCCTTGGAAAGCCCCAGGAACAAACATTGGTCTCTGAATATGTCATACTTGCTCCTCATTGCTTTGTGTCTTTCATATGTGCAATAGTGTGACCTCCTGAATATTTTTAGTACTATATTGAAGCACATTATTCTGGTATTCTGAACACTTTCATCAGCGCTGTATGCATGCAATCCTAAATATACACTGGACTGACTATGTGACGAATGTTGCTGTCCTTGAGCAAGCAGGGATCACCAGCATTGAGGCCATCCTATTGAGAACGCAGCTGCACTGCGCAGGGCATGTTTCTAGGATGGAGGACCATTGCCTCCCAAAAATAGTACTCTACGGTGAACTCATCAAGGATCAGCGTAAGAGGGGTGCTCCAAAAAAGCGATACAAGGACACCCTGAAACAACATCACAGGCTCAGCCAAATTGATCACCAACAATGCTCCACCCTGGCCTCACATCGGAGACGCACTATCCACAATGCTGCAGCCTTATTTGAGAACTCATGCCGAACAAGTCTCAAAGAGAAATGACAATGCAGAAAGAATCACAATCCGGAAACATCACCCAAGGAAACCTTCCGCTGTGCTTTCTGCAACCGGACTTGTTTATCTCAGATTGGCCTTTTTAGTCATCAGCGCGCTTACAGAAAGCATGGGATAAGTCCTTCCTGAATCTTCATTTATGAAGAAAAGCCAGAGAGAGATTCTGGTTTGGATTTGATTAAAACAGAATACCTGCATCATTCCTTGCATTAAACCTGTCCAGTGTTCATTCCACCCAGATTCTTCATTTTCTGCATCTTTTTTTAAATTCAGTGGACATAATATTATATGATAAGAATATATGAGCAGGACCTCACTGGACATGCTAAAACCTTTTAAAGCTCATCCCCCATCTCTGTGTTCTCAAACATTTATTCTCACCAGAGCTTGGAAATTATAGAAATCAATGTATTTTAAAAATCAAATATGGTTTTAAAATTCATTCACTGGAATCCTGTAGGGTCACTACATACTACATAGCAGCATCATTACTAAACTACACAGTGAATTCCAGCCATACCCTTTCCCCCATACCCTACTTACTGGTCAACAGATCCTGGGATCAATGGGGTCTGTCCCTGTGTCAATTGAGAATGAGCTGCCTGACATCCCCTCACACAATCTGTTTCTTCATATCTGTGTTATGACAGAGATTGTTCTCAGGAGGAGGTCAGACTATCAGACAGTTGCTTTCTGATTGACAAGGGAACACCCCTCCCATCTTTCTCAGAACCTGCCTACTGATAAGGGGGATTTTGGAGACTTTCACAGTCCCTATGTAACCCCTAAATGAAGGGCTACATAGGGATCATGAATACGTAGCAGTAATTCCTAATTACTCAATAGGTTTCTAATCGTTACAGTATGACCCCCATATCTGAATATTCAGTATCTGTGGTTTCATTTTTCTATGGACCTTTGCAGACTGCCAGAAATAGTACAAATTGAGTCCACTTTAAGGGGTAAGGTTAGTGCTAGGGAATCATGGGAATTTTTTTTCTGAGACATTGAGCCTTCTCTGTCAGAGAGCTCTGGTACCACAATAAAATACAGTTCCCATGATTCCCTAACCCTAACCCTTAAAGTGGACTCAATTTGCACTGTTTCTGGCAGTCTGCAAAGGCCCTATGTCTGTCTATCTATCTATCTATCTATCTATCTATCTATCTATCTATCTATCTATGTAGGCATTTCCAGTACAATGCTATGGTCAAATTCTGGCCCAAGTATACCATAGAATTGTGCTGGAGGATCTAGAATTGACTAGAGAAATGTTCTCTCTAGACATTTCTAGTTCCTTCAGTGTGATTCTATGGTATTCTTGAGCTGGAAATAATTCAACTCATTAAAAATAATAGGGTTCCCGATTATATGTGGTTTCTGTATTTTGCTCTTTGAATGACATCCACATTAATTTTTGCATATAAAGTAATATTTTATATTACCTTTATGCATTATTTGAGGTTATTTGATGGGAGGGGGAAGGTGACCATTTTGAGCCACTTTTTGTAATTGCAATTATTTTTAATTTAGAGCTCATATTTCATTAATGTGTTATTCATAATTAAAACAAATTAGTTTTGTAATTTTTTTCAAACATTTATCAATTAACTTTTTATTAAATAATAATGTTTATGTGGTAAAATTTCTGATTTTTCTTCAAACTGCAGAACAATAGGAAGTTATAAAATGGTTGACAGCCTGCTCATAAACAAATGACAGAGTCTCTAACTAAGTAAGGAGTGTGTTTGGCCACTAAACTTTCAGCCAAGGATTCTCTATACATGTCTTCTACTATTAGTTTGCTCAGGCTTCACTGGTTTCTGTATTTCAGAATGACCCATACAAGGGTATGCAATAGAGCTAGAAGGAAATCTGCCCATTCAAACTGAGGTGATAGATCTTTCACACATTGTTAGAGGAATCAGATCCCAATGCAAGATTGATGTATTGGCTTGGTAGGGACTGCCATTCAGTATGAGAGAACATACGTCATATGCTGAAAGTCTGCATTTCCCATGTTAAAGCACCACATTTAATATTGTTTTTAAAGAAGGGTCTAATGCTTACATCTTTCTTTTTTTTAACAGTCACAACAATCATGCTTTATTGAGGAATCACACAGGATGCTTATAACTCTGAATAATATGTCCCTTCCACATTTTGTTCCAGAATGGGCACAGTTTTGTAGCAAGGCTCACAGTTAAGGACAGAGGCTACTAAGGGCCTGAACACAAATAAACAAAGCAGGCAGGGAGGATCTGGAGGAAAACTCAAAGAATAGGGCTAAGATTAAAGCAAATAAAAGTTATCTTGGAGAATAATATATTTTAATCAAAGAGTTTTCAAAACACCAAAAAAGTAGAGAGATTTCAAAAAGTGAAGTCAAACAAAGTCCAATATCAGGTGCTAACAGATCATGGAGGATACAAGGAATACAGATGGGGTCATGAGTTTAGGAAAAATAGTGTTTCCAATAATGAGGCTTACACTGCTGAACTACTGGCAACATCTGTTAGGGCTCATCTGTGAAGATTTTTCATTTCCTATTCTGGAGGAATAGGAGGAAGAAATTAGTATTGAGAAGTCTTCCCTTGTACCCAACACTAGTAACCACAAACTGAGCCTGCACCTTCAGCTAGCATCATTCTCATGGACAATGAGAGGGTAGAGTGGGTCCTTGGTATCCATTGGGATTTGATTCCCCGTTGACATCAAAATCTGTGGATACTCAAGTCCCATTATATACAGTGTCATAATAAAATGTTGTCCCTTATATCAAATGATCAAGTCAAAGCTTGTTTTTTGAATTTTTTGGATGAGAAGGATATTTTCAAGCTGTGGATGCTTGAATTCATTGATACAGGGGGCCAATTGTACTGCCTTTCCTTTAAACTCTGGATCCAAGCTGTCTCTATCCATTGGTACCATTGACAGATGTAGACCTGCAATAGCAGTCAGCACTTTGCCATTCTCTGGTTCTGGGATTCAAATTCATCTTCCCTGGAGAAGTGTTATGGCAGGGCCATGGCACCTTTTCTAATCATAAATGTGTTACTATTCTCTCTCCTTCTATACCATGTCCTAAATCTGAATTTATTTGATTAGAATCAATTGCTTGGAAATAGATTTTTATTTATTTTTGGCAGAGGAGGAATGGGTTGACTTTTTTCATGACTTCTCGTAAACTCATTTTGAATGTCCCACTCTGTCAGGACTCCAAAAGGTTGTTAGAATGTATTAATAGCCTTTGCACAATGATCTACTGGATTATTTATTAATTTATATCCTACCAGTTTCCCAGTATGATACCCAAGGTAGCACTAGATTGTGTAGGAAGTATATCTATTGATGTTGCACCTCATTGGAGGAACAACAATATTGAAAATTCTTATCCAACATTGACAGAGAGAGAGGGGGGGTGGGGAGAGAGAAAGAGATTGTCCTATGTTCACCAAAGTGCAAATTTACACAAAGGGAATTTTTATAGCACCAATACTGTGGTGGAAAGCTGTGCTAGACATTATGTTCATTTTATGTGTTTGAATGAGGTTCCCATCTATTGCAACAGCATCGCTTTAGGATCAGTATTACAGTTTGGGTTTATCAGAGTGTGAATTTTCCTGCTTTGATCCCACATCAGTGGCAGTTGCACTCTGTAGCAAGGAAACTCCACACAGACTATGCAGGGTTTGTTGATAGGAATCTCACTATGGGAGTTCAGCCCTGAGATAAATGTTTGAAACAAGTCTAAGTTGTTACTCTCTGTGTACAAAAGTGACTGACATGTGTAGGACCTGTCATACACCTACAGATCATGCAAGGATTCACTGACCTTGGCTTCCCCCAAGTAGTGGGTGCCATAGACAGATGCCACTATCTGCTTGTGTTACTCTTGTGGTGGAGGAATGTGTTTGTCAGCCGAAAAGACACCTATTCTGTTGTCCTCCACAAAACATGTCCCACACAGATCAAGGTGGAAGGGAGAAGTACATGCAAGGGAGGTTTGTGTGGACAGACTGAATACATGTAGCTGGTGGTCATGCAAGGGATATGGTCAACAGGACACACAGAAAAACGTTACTCCAGAAGCCCTCCCCAATCATGCCAGGAAGTGGTGTGCAAGCCTTGTGCACACCTGCACACCTGCGAAGAAGAGGTCACAAAAGCTTCTTTCATGCAAACTACTGTGCATGCTGACAATAACTGTACATGAGAAGGAATGCATTTATTGTCATAATAGAGAACAGTTACTAGGGCGCATGCGTAGAGTTACAATTAGGGGTAGGATTAAGGTTAGGGTTCTAATATTAAAGTGCCTCTGCAGCAATGCATGCACACCTGGAAACATATGCTGCTTTAAATTAAAGCCTGCATCATAGGGTCCTTGCTCTGGATCACTGACTCAATTTCCACCACATGTGCAGCGATGCATTTATACGGCCATTTTAAATCTCCAGCACCCTTTCTCTGGTGCACCAGTGTCACTGCATACATACACACATGAGAAGGTGTGCATCTTTCTGGAAGAAGCGGAAAAAAGCTGCTCCTTTTTGGAGTGGCTTTTCCAGGCATGCAGCACTTAGAGGGTGCTTTTCTTCTGGCTTTTAGGTATGTGTCATCTAAACACCATGCCTCCAAGTCAGCCTGAAAGCATCTCTTTTTGTCCATCTGTACAGTCCCTTAGGGCCTGAACAGATTGCCAGAAATAATCCAGCTTGAGACCATTTTAAGTATTGTGCCTCAGTGCTAGGGAATCATGGGAACTGTAGTTTATTGTGGCACCAGAGCTCTCTGACAGAGAAGGCTCAATTTCTCAGAAAAAAAATACAGTTCCCATGATTCCCTAGCATTGAGCCAGGACAATTAAAGTGGTCTCAAACTGGATTATTTCTGGCAGTCTGTTACGTCCCTTGGGGGGATGCAGGCAGGCGGCCATGGGCTGCCCTGGGAAGTGGAGGATTGGGGCTGAGGCTTCCCCATGCCTCGACCCCAATCCTCCTTTTTGGCACCTGGGAAAGGAGCACCAAAATAGTGCTGCGCCAGGAGGACATCATCAGAGTGCTCACCGTGTGCAATGGTGCACGATCTGATGGCATCTTTGGGAAGGGGTAGGGGCGCCCGGCGTGTGGCTGCCCTTCCCCTTCCCTGGCTCTAAGACAGTGCTTTGTGCCATCTGCAGAGCCCCTTAGTCTCTCTGAATGAAAATCCATTGGAACCAGTGGGACAAGTTAATCCCACTAATTTAAATCTTTTTTATATCAATGGGACCTAACTGTGAATAACTTCAGCTGAATCAGGATCCATATATTTTATCAGTGTCCATTACAACTAACAAGTGAAATTTTATTCAATTGAAGTTGGAACAATTGGGTTGTTGCACACTTCTGCATAAGAGTTATCACTGTGGAATTTAATTTAAAACAGCCCCAGCAAAAAAATGTCCATGGAGTACTACGCCTATATAAATATTGCACAAAGATTTGACATTACCAGAAAAGAATCTGTGTGACATGAGTTAAGTACATTTTTCCAGTGATACTGCATTATTTCTATTATCATCATCACTACTACCATTTATTATTTATGAAAGACCTTACATGTACTAGTGCTAAATAAAAACAGCATTTCCCCCCTTTTATTGTCTAAAATTCTGACTATTGAATACCCTTTTAATGCTTTGGGAACAGAGTAGTCTATAAAATAAATACATGAACAAATGAATTTATCACCACCACATCCCCTGTGGCTGTTGGTATCCCTCACAATGTTGTTGATCAACTCTGTGATGCATGCACAATTTTCCTGATCAGTTTGTAGTGGAGGTACTAGAAAACATGTTATGTTATACCAGTATACATGTGCATGTTTGGGCCAGGGAGACACTGAGGCCTGTGTTATTTATTCTCTCTTGCTGAGGCAGCAGATTCTAAGACTAGTCCTTAAATTTTGTTGTGAACACTCATTATAGGCATGCCTGGAAAATTCAGACTTTCTTTCCATAAATATTCTTAGTGTACAATGTAGACTGCTGAAAAAGCTTCCTGCTATTTTGCCAGCAATGCACAGTAAATCACCACAGAACTTGGTAATAATCTTGTTGACGTTATAAACAAGAGAGGAAGGGAAAAGCTACACATGGGGCACATTTCCTGTCATTCTAAGTGTACAGATAGGCAAGTATGGAACAATGTGACCATAAAACTGCCCCCTTAAAAAACATTCCTCTTCATCACTAATCAAACTCTGCTATAGCTTGGTTGCAAGAGAGAATTACCCAAGTCCCTGGGCCCTAATGACTAACCTGCAGCTGAGAGGCTCTTTCATAGCTCAAACCAGAATGTGATGATGTTACTAAAACTAATCACTGCAGTTGCATTGTGTATAGGCAGAGAAATGAGCCAAACAGAAAGTACGTTTTTAAAAAGTGAGGATGGCTTTTATGACAACGTTTTTCTTGTTTTGATCTACATGCAGGCATCACTAGTTCATTCCATTCCAATGTTAAGGCTTTTCTGAGTTGTTTCTTGCATTTTGTATTTTAATCTGATTATTGTGAACATTCAATGCTCTATGGATACCCAATAGAGCATGTTAGCATTTGTTCCTGACTTCTGAGACATCCATATTTTATAAGATCTATACTATAGCTTCCAGGCATGGAGTGGTTTTAAAAAATGATGCCCTATTTCCATATGTGTGGGAGCTATTGAAAGAAAAGTGGCATAGACTGCCCCCCCCCCCCCCATGACCAGATGATGATGTTGATGATTTACTCACCACTCCCCGTGGATGAAGGCAGAGAACAACAGATTAATATGCAACATATAATATCTGTTAAAAACATAACATCAGTTAAAAACACATAAACCTGCTGAACACATAGCATCATTTTAAAAGATTTACCAAGAAAACCTAATGATATATTTGCCTTAAGGTTGTCCTTTCTGACTTGAACACACACAACAACAATTTATTGTACTTCTATCATGCCTTTCTCCCAAGGTGGAATAATAAGCAAAAATGGAAAAGGTAGAGTTTTTGCCTTTTCTAGTAGCAACTCACTATGCTGTCTTTATGAAGGGCCAACCTCCCCAATATATTGTTCAATTTATATAAAAGGAAAAGCTTTCCAGCCCTCAAACAGGGGAAATCTGCCATAAAAAGTGATGTTGGCAGTCCTATAAGGAACAAGATTTCCAGTTCTCAAATAATGGATGTCCTGACATTATTAGAAGTCTGTTAACCTCTCCATGTAGGACATATTTGGAATCTACAGGAAAGCCCAATGGTATGTTTCCTGATTGATCCAAGTCAGTGTATTATACAATGTTTTCAATTTATAACTGTTTGACAAGTTTTCTATTAGTTATTCTCTTGTTGAGGTCCAACATTATTTTCTTGTGAGATTCTGGAACTGTTGCTGTCACTGTGTGAACAGAATTGACCCAATGGAAGGACACTGACTAAAGATCCCTGAATGCTGGCTCTTGGTCTGAAGTTGATGATTGCATTTATCTCACAGCAAGAACTCTTGTGGGCTTAAGGGGCTGAATGACAACCAACTTCATCTCTGCTTCCAGGAAGTGTTAAGTGCCAATAGATGACTTATATCATCAAGGGGAGTCTGTGAGAATACAATCATCTCCCTTGTTATAGCTGAAGCAAAAGAGAGGAGTAAGGAAAGATAATGGAACATTACAGTGCCATTAAACCTCCACAAGAGCAAAAGCCATTGGCTAGTCAGGAACTCCATTCTTTCATGGTGTCACTGGGCAACAGTATATTTCTCTGTGTCTTGACATAGAGAATACAACTCAGTCTTCCATTTATTTATTTAGGTTTGACCTTTCATAAGGGATTATCTAAGGCAGCCAAATGCAAAAGAGGACAAAGATCCTCAATGTTTAATGGATGTATAATAAAGGGAAATTCAGCATGTCTTTTTGTCATTTGACTTGGCATTGGAATTTTGTTAGGAATCTTGTAATTTTGCCCTGGGGTTATGAATTCTTGTGCATTTGTATTGTCACATGCATGGCCTAGTTAATACCTAATATTATCTCTGCCATTATTTGCATCCTGTGGGCAAAGGTGCATACAATTTTGACACAAGTCGCATACCCATTATCCATACTTGATGCCTCATCTTGTTGTCCTGTGTTATATTCTTCAATAATTTTTCTCTTTTCTCTCTTAAAGAAAGCATAAGGCACTAGCGAAGGTACCTGGGTGGTGATTCATTGCTTAGTGCTTTTTATATATATATATATTACTAAACAATGCAATAAGGCTGATTTCCCAATAACAGGCAAACATTTTATTTAATATCATTAGTGTTTCATGTCATAGGACCTTATCACGCGTGGGCCACAAAGCGATAAGAAAACGAAATAAGAATAAATCCAGGAATAAACCGAAAGAAACCCCACAATACGTAAATGGCTATCAGACGCAACTAGCATCATCACGCAATTAAGGAAAGCACGATGAAGCGCTCCCGGGAACCGTATTTGCTGTTCGCACACAAGTGAGAAAATCCTGGACATAACCAATAAATGATGCCCTGCACATGCTCAGTACAGCCACGGCTGTCACTTGCCGCGGCTGTCAAACACACCCCTTCCCAAGCCGGCTGTCCCCCAAACCCCTTCCCAAGCCGGCACAGGGTCCACGCTCCAAGGAGAACGTCCTCAGAGAGGCACCTCTCTGAGGACGTCCTCCTTGGAGCTCGGACCCTGTGTGGGGCCTGAGCTCCGAGCAGAACGTCCTCGGAGAGGCGCCCCTCTGAGGACATCCTCCTTGGAGCTCGGACCCTGCGCGGGGCCTGAGCTCCAAGCATGGCCATCTGTTGGGGATGCTTTGATTGGGAGTTCCTGCGTGGCAGGGGGTTGGACTAGATGGCCCTTGTGGTCTCTTCCAACTCTATAATTCTATGATTCTATGATTCTATGATTCTATGAAAACCAGTCTAATAGATAGCGCGCAAACACTGAATAGCATGGCAAAATGTGGCAGCAGGTGGGGGGAAATTAACTTGCTCCTTGGCCAGGAATTTAATCAGGAAAGGCCTGCTGGAAGAGATCCATCTTGACAGTCCTAGACAGCTTTTGACAGCTGTCTAGGTTGGTAATTTGATGGATCTTATCCAGCAGGCCATTCCATAATGTGGGAGCGGTTTCTGAAATAGCCCTCTGGGAGGTTGTCGGCAGTCTAGTCTTAACAGGTTGAAGCAAATTCCTCCCAAAGAAAGTAGTGTGCGGGTGGGATTATATGGAAGGAGACGGCCCTGAAGGTAAGATGGACCCAAGCCACGTAGGGCTTTAAAGGTGATAACCAACACCTTGTACTGGGCCTGGAAACTGATCGGCAGCCAGTGAAGTCTTTTTAAGACCGGCGTGATATGCTCTCTTCTAGATGTACCGGAGACCAACCTGGCTGCCATATTCTGGACTAACTGAAGTTTCCAAACTAGGCACAAGGGTAGCCCCATGTAAAGCGTATTACAGAAATCCAGACGGGAGGTTACCAGAGCATGTACCACAGTTTCAAGATCCCTTACTTCCAGGAAAGGGTGAAGCTGGTGTATCAGCCAAAGCTGATAACAGGCGCTCCTGACCGTCGCATTCACCTGATTAATCATGTGAAGCGATGAGTGTAGGAGCACCCCCAGGCTGCGAACACAGTCCTTCACAGTAAGTATGATCCCGTCCAGGACTGGAGGTTGTATCCCAATACCTGGTTTTGGGGCCACTACTGTGAGTACCTCTGTTTTATCTGGATTCAACTTCAATCTGTTTTTCCTCATCCAGTCCATTACTGTCCTAAGACAGTAGTTAAGAGGAAAGACGGCATCTGAAGTCAAGGCCAATGACTGGGACATGGAGAAGTATATCTGGGTGTCATCAGCATACTGATAACACCCAGCCCCAGGTAGGTAGCAAGACTAGGAAAGACACCTCTGACACCTCTCAGAGTGGCCAATTGAGACTTATTATACAGAATAGATCAGTGATTTCCAATCTTTGCCTCAAGCCCCAGAAGTTCCTGCCAGTTTGGCCAATGGTCGGGAATTCTGGGAGCTGAAGTCCAAACAACCAGAAAACCAAAGTTTGGGAACCACTGGAGTAGACTATAGTGTGCTAGATTGGTTAGTATCAATACAAGAAAACTTTATATGTGTATATAACAGAATGAGGACAATATAGAAAAAAAGTGGGGTCCAGCAATAAAATTCTGTAGTGTGGACTCTTCCCAAATTAAGATTTCAGCTACTCTATTCCTTCCCCCTATCCTCTATCCCTGCCCATCAGCATTCAATGGCTAGCACTCACTACTTTACTTGTTTTCTTCTGCTCTCATAAATGTTTGTGTTGTTCTCTCTCTCTCTCTCTCTCTCTGGTAGATATGTGGATCTACTTTAGTGCTACATTAAAATCTTGGGTTTTTTTCATCCATTTCTATGAACATGTCTCACTACTGCCCCTGTAACATTGTCAAGTAGCTTATCTCTGAGAACCAAGAAATTGCCTTTCTGAACTCTTTTTATCTATATAAGTGCATCTACATTATACAGTTACAACAATTTGATTTCACTTTAGATGTCTATCCTACATGATCCTGGGATTTATAGTTGGATGAAAGAGTGAGAACTGCTAGCTGGAGAGTTCTAGTGCTATAGTTTGGCCACTTCATTCCATTCTTCTTTCCACTTGGTAACCATTTCCCCCTCTCTGAGATAATCAAATTTCTATGTTTATTGATGACTGTGTTTGTGTGGAACAGGGCAGTTTGGTTCCCTCCTTCTCATTCTCCTCCTCCTCCTGCTGCTGCTGCTTTTTAAATTCTTCTATAAATCATGGATTTAACCTGAGTCTACCAATACCTTCCTCTTGTGTGGAGGTTGTGCCATTTGGTCTCATTTCTGCAAACATGGGGGAAATTGAACTAGAAATGAACATAGTGGCTATTGGAATACTAAATTCATTTTCCTGAATTATTCATAGGTTCCTTCCTTCCTTCCTTCCTTCCTTCCTTCCTTCCTTCCTTCCTTCCTTCCTTCCTTCCTTTTTAATTAAAACATTCAATACATGCTTGTTTTTCCAGGCATTCCTTTTTTACCTCAGAGATCAGTAGACATTTGTATGAGCTGAGGGTAACATGTGAATTTATGCATTAAGATCAAGCAAACACGTGAAAGGCATCAGAAAGCCCCACACTTTCTAAAAGAAGCACAGGGAAGGTTCCTGAGCAGTCAGTTTTCTCTCTTGCATTCTAGATCCCTTTAAAATGTACAAATATGATATCAAACATTCAAGTCAGCCTCCAAAGATCTGACAGAATGCTAAATTAAAACCATGACTGTCAGAGCAGTGCATGCTGTCAGCAAGCCCACAAGCAGAAGGTAGTCATTAATCACAGAAGTTCAAATTGTGTGGGCCACTCAATTTGCATTTCAAGAATAAAAATTCCATAGCAATATATCTATGCTGCATATATTCTAAATGGGATACAGACTTGCCTCTATAAACAGAGTATCTGGCACCCTTGGCGCTTGTAGTACACATCCCCCAGCATTCCATATATGAAAAACATATGTGGCCAAACATCGGAATATGGTGAAGATGGAAAAAGTTATTAATGAGGAAGAACACAAACAAACTAGGAGAGGCTGCAAAAGTTTGCTTTTGCCTGAACCTAGTGGGAAGTGTATGAGTCTACCTACTCCTCTCCCTTCTGCCGAGTTGAGTGAAAACTACTTTTTAACTTTGAAAACAATTTTGCAGCAATTGAAATAACCTAAGGACAAAGTAGGAAAGTGGGAGAAGGAGAGAGAAACTGAGGCATTATAAAAAGTGGCATCATTGCTAGCTTCATTAGAATGTGACAGAAGAAAGTATGGGTTGTCCCCCCCCCCCCCCCAGCCTACTGAGGTAATGTACCTGCAATCCATTTCAATCGATACACTTCTCACACACATCAAGATGAAATGTAATGTGTTGGCAACAGAGTATATTCAAAAACAGCTTTCAAGAATGACTGCTTCTCTAGCCTATGGCCACTGGTACCTATCTGCAATTTTTATACACATAGCTATCTTTGAAGGTTCCTTGGAAACTTCTGTTTGTTCAAAATACAGGTTGTTTTTACTTTTGAATTTGACATCTTGCCACTTTTCATTACATTGTCTTTTTCGTACCTATTGGTGTTTATATCAATATTGTTGGAAACCCAGCAGGAGAATTCAAATAACTATACTATTTAAGTTAGGACCAAATAAATTAAGTGTCCCATAAAAGATAAGATGAGATAGAATTCAACAGATCCAGTATCCACTAAATACATATTTTCAGGTGTACAATCCTGAATGATGGATATAGGTCTCATTCAGTCACCCTCTAGCCTCAGTTATGCAGCTGGATGAATGCTCTACTACAAGTAATCCCTTTTCCAGCTTCTCTTGCTGGTGCTTTTTATTCATTCTTCTTTATAGTCTACTCATTCTCTTCCCCTAGAATAACCCCCTAGAATAGTTTTCTCCCAATCCATCCATCCATCCATCCATCAATCCTCTTCCAATTCTTTTTAGGTTTGTTTATTTATTATATATTTTTATTCATGAATAAAGTTATTCATATGTTATAGAACAGAAATACATAGAGGGTGATCAAATTATGCAAGGGATGCCAGTCTGAACTTGCATGACAAATTATGTTGCAAGGACCTGGCTATCCTTCATGGTAGAGACCAAGGTGCTTTGCATCTGGCACAAAGTACCATAGTGGTAGATGTGATGGGGTCAGAGTCAGAGGCTATTTAAGGCTTGATTTCACACACCTCTTTGGATCTTCACAGTATGGGACTCAAGGACATTGTATCTGCAGTATAATCGATTGGCTTAGTTTCATTAATTGATAGGAGCAGGATGAGGGCTTTTGTCCCACACTGCTGTTGTTAGCTATCTGCTACAGAGGGAGTGTCTGTACCCTGTATCCCTATACCAGAGGGAGTAGTAATTTAATCAACTGATTATTTTGTTCAATTAATTTATTAATTGGCATTTATGTTAGTTAATTTTGGGTTGGGACCAGCTTCATTTATTTGTGACTTGGTTGTGGTGTGGACCCTTTGGTCCCTGGGGTCCATTTCACTTGCATGATAAAATGTCGTGAAGTATTGCTGTATGTAGTCCAAATAGCTAATTTCTGTGCTTTAAGTTAAATCCATAATAATAATAATAATAATAATAATAATAATAATAATAATGTTTATTTATAAAGCCCTTTTCACCAACGTATATAATAAAAAGCAATTAATAGAACACCACACTATAAAATACTAAAATACTAGCATGAATCCAGGAAGCAAAGAAATTCTCTTCCTCCACCCTAATGAAGCATATAATCATGTAAACATGTTTTGTTATTATATAAAAATCCCTCAATAATTTAAATAAACAGTGAAATAGACATTTTCAAGGAGATGGAACTTTAAAATTCCAGGAGGATTAGAGAAGGTTCCTTCTCTTTCTTAATCCACAATTTTATTTGTGTTACTGTGGTTCCAAGTTTGTATATATTTTTCTCTGAACAGTGTGGCAAATTTGAAAAAGAAACAGCTGTGTAAATTCATTATTGCAAAATACTGTATCTCACAGGCTTAATTGATGCAACAACATTAACAGTACTTGGGTATTTTATTCATCTTTGCTAACACACAACTTGGCTTATTTCCTAGTTCAAATCATCTAGGCTTGACAAAAGCATTAGGTAAAAGTAGATTTCTGGAATAATAACTTCCTTAGAGACTCACTGGCAGATTCTAATTCCTAAAGTCATATATTATGGAGAGGCTAAATCTCAGGTATTCTGTTCATGCTGCATTAGGAATTGCTTTTCATTCTGTTTTGGGCTATGAAATATAAGAAGCCAACCATGTGAATTTAGAAGTCCGTATTATTGAATTACTTTTATTAAGTCAAACAAAAAGGACAAAAATCTTTTTTATTTTCCAAAACAACAGCTTTCTCCATCAGGCAATTAAAAAAAAAAAAACAGGCAGAGAAAAGTGGGGGAGAGGAGTGACAATATTAGGATCATGTTGTCTGCATGTTGTCTTGATTTGCTAGATTAGGAAGCATCAGGAGACAATCAGTTTAGGTGAGAGCAAGCAATCTTTGCATGTCTGTACTCACTAATTGCTAGTTTACATAATGATGAGTAAAGGATATGGAGTAAGAACATAAAACTTGTGAAGTTATTACTAGACATGTGGTTCACTTTGATGAATGAAACAAATCTGACGAGAGGGAATATGCTAGATTTCTCAGAGGAACAAGAGATTATATTAAATTTCTCAACAAGAACAGACTGTGTTAGAGTCCATGGAAGCCTTCTATAAAGAGACACATCCACTCTTACTGTTTATCTGACCCACACAATATCTATTCAAGCAATGACTCTGTCAGTTCTTAGAGCCCAATAATTCTCTTGGAGATGACTGAGATGAAATCTGAGATCTTCTACACAGAGCTTACAAAGTTCCTTTTCAAAAATTAATGAGTTACATTAAACATCCACAAAGGAAAAAAAAAATAGCCCACTGTTTTTGCTATATGAAAATAACTTACTTGTTACCTATCAAATACATGCTTTGTGCACTGAACATCCGGCACTGTTAAAAGATTTTCTGTTCATTTTTAAAGAAGTAATGGCACAGGCATTACATATCCTACTACTGTTTTGATCTGGCCAGGACAGCCCCTGTTAATCATGTATCATCCCATTTTTTCTACTGTTTTGTAAAATGTCCCAGTTTTTCTCTCCTCCTCCCACATTTCCCTTCACCCATAGCTAACTTCACTTGTTATATTGCAGAATGAGCTTACACTCATTTAACATAGCTGGAAGAGGGGAGAGTCTTATCCTGCTTATAGTCAGTATATAGATTTCAGGATTTATATGCTTAAAATATTATTTTTGTGTGTACTTCCCCATTACTAACTGTTGTCCTCTTGTTGTTTCACCACACTCTTTGGACCATATTCTAATGTGTCTTTATTATATGAGTCCCACTTTCTATCTGTGGAATAATGGAGGGCATGTATATTATTTATAGCATGTTCCTTTCATGTCTACTTGTGTAACAGAGATATAGTTTCCTCTAAAAATACAGACCTATATGTCTCTAAAAGCCAGCACAGTTTGAACATTGGACTATGACTCTGGAAAACACTCAGTCATGGGAACTCACTGGGTGTCCTTGCACAAGTTACATTCTCTCAGTCTCAAATGAAGGCAAAGGCAACCCTACTCTGAACAAATCTTATCAAGAAAACCCCATGATGGCCTTAGGGTCACTGTAAGTCGGAAATGACTTGAAGACTCACAACAACAAGTCTCCAAGGCACAGGCATCACTTCTATAGCCAGTTTCAGTAAGCAGGACTTGCCTATGACTTGATGCTATGGCTTCATGAATTCTAGATATGGATCATGTCGCTAGGCCAGGAAACCTGAGTAGAATAGAATAAAATGAATAGTACCCCTGGAGTTCATAGCAGTCTCTTTGAGATATTTCTGCAATACTTCATGTTTTGCTATCATATATTTTTAGCAATAGCTACAACTAGTAGACTGAAATTGTGATCATTAGGCCTGATAATCATATTTCTATATCTAGATAACATTTTGGATAGTATTTTGCCAAAACTCATTCAGTGTCTTAATCTCACTACAAAATATCTTTAGACTTTAAAAAATGCATTTTAAAAACATTGTGTCTTATGAACTATCCAGCTTCAGTAATGAGACTGGAGCTAAAATGACTTCAACTTTATGTTATAAAGCACAATTAACTGTATGACCACTCTTGTGCTATTTACAAAAGACTGTATCTGCTATATGGCATAGAAAAAGAATTGATTTTGCAACGTCTGCATACAATTTTAGATGCTATTACTCTAAAACAACTTAATATTGATTTTAGATGAGAAAGTACATTTTATTCTCTTTCTGAAAGTAATGTTAGCTACACTGGGGGAAGGAGGCAAAGCACAAAGTGCAACTTTAACTTTGATTTTCAAAATTTTAATATTTCCAAATATGTTTAGGAAAATATATAGGAATTAAAAGCAGGAAGTGAGAAGTCAATAACTGTTTTATAACAAAGGACCATAAGAACGTTCTCTTCTTTTGTATGTGGAAAATCTTTACAATATTCTATGAATTTTTACAAGGGGTCAAATAAACAATCATAGAAGTGTGTTTCCTAGGGGGATCTCATTCTTAATCAGGTTGTAAAACAAGAAATCTCTTGAACAGACAAACCTGATATTTCTTTTGAGGGTTCACTAATAAGCCCCAAAATAATGAATAGCAAAAAGGTGAAGCAGAAACAGGATTCCTAAACTAAAGCAAGGAGTACTAAATTCAACATTTTCCTTTACTACAAACTTAAAGGTAGCCCCAAAGATATATACAGGATGGGAACTGTGTAGCTTTTTGAATTTTGTTTAACTGCAAAGTCCATCATTCCTCACAATTATACTGACCAATTTGAACAGTTTCAACCTGAGCAGTCTTTCTTATATTTTACTATGGAAAGGAGATAATTGCCTGCTATGGTCCAAGTTGCAGTGTATCATTGACTACAAATTTTCATATATGGAAATCGTTGTTTTTCACTGATTCTAATAAAAAATAGATTCTTTAAAAAAAAAAAAAACCCTGCCAGTTCAGTGGGTGGGAAGCCAAATGGAGGAAAATAAGATCACCAATTTTCTATTCCTGTGTGCATTTATCTAAATGGAAACTCACTTGATGTTCCCAACAGGCTGCAGCATGGAACTAGCCACTTGCCAGTCCTATGATTAAATGGAAATTTATTAATTTATTTATTTATGCAAATGGTCTTTTGAGAACTGCTTTTTTATTTTGACCTTCTTCTGGAACATTGTTGAGATAAAGGTTAATAAACTGATAGTCAATCCAGACAAAACACCAGTGTTGTTAGCCAGTGGTATGTTTGCTTGGGTTATTGATATTGATATTGAGTGTAGGAAGAAATGAAAATGAAAGCAAAGCAAAGCAGCTTCATTTATATACTGCTTCATACAGCGCTATGCAGTGTCAAATTGGTTTACAGCTGTAAGCTCGTTGCCCCCAACAGCTGGGTACTCATTTTAGTGACCTCGGAAGGATGCAGGCCTGAGTCAAGCCTGAGCCCTGACTAGTATTGAACTCGCAACCTTGTGGTTTATGAGTGAGTGGCTACAGTACAGGCATTTAACCACTGTGCCACCAAAATGAAGAAGATGGCAGCAGGAGTACCGCATCATCTGCAGAGTTGCTTGACATTTAATGGCATATTCAGGTTCTACAGGTGGATCTTTAACTAGTTTTGCTTATATAGGACCACTGATTCTCAGAAGTCAGCTTTTTAATTCCTGTTGTATTACTTCACAAATTCTGCTGAAGTTAATAGACCTTCTTTTCATTTGTCTTTTATGCAGAGAAACCTCATTTCCATGACACAGCAGAGTATAATTTTGCTGTTTATTCACCTGACTAAAATATTGATCATAGAGATTAGTCATAATGAAGATGATGAATAAATGAAAACTCTGGGTAAACATATCTTGGACATGCTTGAATATCGTATTGCGCAATACCATATTCATCAGTGAAATGAGGTAAGATTAAATTTCACATACAGTTTAAATAGGGCAAAGTTGATTCTTACCAAAAATGCAGCTTTATCTTCTGAACATTTGTATCTTCTGAACATTGAAAAAGCAGAAGCCAATTAATTAAAAGCATTCATGGGATGAAGTCCTTAATTTACTTGATTAAGTAAATTAATCTTGATTTACTACATTTACTTGATTTACTACATTTCACTGCACTTGCCTGTGATTTGATGATACTCATCCAAAACATACTGCACAACTTATCCAGTTTTAGGCCGCTTTTACTCTCAATGCTAGGGAGTTCTAGGAACTGCATTTTTGTGAGACATTCAACATTTTCTGTTAGAGAGCTCTAGTGCCACAATAAACTACATTTCCCAGGATTCTCTTGCACTGAGCAGTTTCAAACTGGATTATTTCTGCAGTGTGTTTTGGACATCAGTCTGTCCTACACATATGGAGCCCTGGTGGTGCAGTGGTTAAATGCCTGAACTGCAGCCACTCACTCATAAACCACAAGGTTATGAATTCAGTGCCAGCCACAGCTCAGGCTTGACTCAGGCTTGCATCCCTCCGAGGTCGCTAATCTGGAAAGAAGTGACCAGTGGGGTGCCATAGGGCTCTGTTCTGGGCCCAGTGCTATTCAATATATTTATTAATGACTTGGATGACAGTATTGGGGACATAGTTATCAAATTTGCAGATGACACCAAATTAGGAGGAGTAGCTAATACCCCAGAAGACAGGATCAAAATTCAAAATGACTTGAACAGACTAGAAAGCTGGGCCAAAGTTAACAAAATGAAATTCAACAAGGAGAAATGTAAGGTACTGCACTTAGGGTGGAAAAACGAAAAGCACAGATATAGGATGGGGGACACCTGGCTGAATAAGACTACATGTGAAAGGGATCTAGGAGGCCAAGTAGACCACAAGTTGAACATGAGTCAACAGTGCAATGCAGCAGCTAAAAAGGCCAATGCAATTTTAGGCTGCATCAATAGAAGTATAGTGTCTAGATCAAGAGAAATAATAGTGCCACTCTATTCTGCTTTAGTCAGGCCTCACCTGGAATACTGTGTCCAGTTCTGGGCATCCCAATTCAAAAAGGATGTGGAGAAACTGGCGCGTGTCCAAAGGAAAGCAACTAAAATGGTGAAGGGTCTGGAAAGCAAGCCCTATGAGGAATGACTCAGGGAGCTGGGGATGTTTAGCCTGTAGAAGAGAAGGTTAAGACTCTAGAAGAAGAGAAGAGAAGGTTAAGAAGAGAAGGTTAAGACATGGACTCTAGGTGACCAAGATTACATATGATAGCCATGTTTAAATATTTGAAGGGGTGTCATTTTTTGGGGGGGAGGGAACAAGCTTTTTTTCTGCTGCACCAGAGACTAGGACCCGGAACAATGGATGCAAGCTCCAGGAAAAGAGATTCCACCTCAACATTAGGAGGAACTTCCTGATAGTAAGGGCTGTTCGACAGTGGAACACACTCCCTTGGAGTGTGGTGGAGTCTCCTTCCTTGGAGGTTTTAAGCAGAGGTTGGATGGCCATCTGTCGGGGATGCTTTGATTGGTAAGGGCTGTTCGACAGTGGAACACACTCCCTTGGAGTATGGTGGAATCTCCTTCCTTGGAGGTTTTAAGCAGAGGTTGGATGGCCATCTGTCAGGGATGCTTTGATTGGGAGTTCCTGCATGACAGGGGCTTGGACTGGATGGTCCTTGTGGTCTCTTCCAACTCTATGATTCTATGATTCTATGATTCTAAAATGAGTACCCAGCTTGTTGGGGGCAATTAGCTTACAGTTGTAAACTGCTTAGAGACTGCATAGCAATAGGAAAGTGGAGTATGATCTTGGTGTTTGGTGAAGAAATGCAAACAATCTACTCAAGGAGCCCAGTTATGTGACATGACTATCATAGACAGTACTATGTTACAACTCACATTCTTGAATTCTCCTCTGTGAAAATAATAAGAAAATAAATCCTTTCATGTGCAAAGCTACTATAATAGGGAGGGAGGAAGGAGGGAAATACAAAAGAAAATAGGCCCACAGACTCAATGGATTTTACCAATGTCAATTTAGCAAGTTATTATTCTTTCCAAAGTTTCCATTCTAATTGAGACTAAATATTGCATTTAGGCTATTTAATTAATGAGTTAGATTATTGGCTCATAAGCCCCTTAATTTAATTCATTACACTATTCATTAAAATAGTACTACCCTTGCAGATATTGATGGCTTCTCTCCAGGGCTTCAGACAGATGTCAAGGATCAAACTTAGGACATTCGAGATATAAAATATGTGATCTACCATAGGCCACACTCTACTGCTCTACCCATGTGGCAAGTGAAAATTCCATCCTCATTCAGTGATTCCTACAAAGCTGTTCTTTACAAAATAATCCTAAGAATGCTTATTTTAAAAGCTCCACTGTGTTCAGCAAATTCGCACTGTGGTGAGTTTAAGATTACAGCCTTCATTTTTGCAAACTCATGTGTTAGCCCACACAATCTCCAGGGCTTTAACTAAATTGGTAGATGATATGAAAATAACCAGCTAAAAGCAATACAATAAAAAACTAGATATAATAAATATTTAAAAATTACTGTAATCAATGAATTTCTCCAATAAAACACTAAAGAAAAGGGGTAAAATGCAAAGTTCTGTCACTGAGAACAAAGAATATGTGATATGCAAATAAATACATCAACAAATCCAATTGCATTTAAAAAAATAGCAATAAGTATTGGAAACATGAAATCTATTACGTCTTTTCTGTAAATTTATATTTTTATCTAGATAGATGTTTAACATTTTAATCCAAATGTTGACTTTTAATTATTACTATTACTATTACTATTATTTTGTATTCCACTTTCTCCAAAATTGGAACTCAAAGCACTTCACAGTTTAAAAGAACAATACAATTACAAACTACGAACATACAAAAAGTGAACATTAAAACAGAATTGAACTACTTATAGTATTAAAAAATTCATGATATTGGATGGTTTGTAGCTAGAATCATTTTGTGTGGTTTGGAGTCTAAAATGTGTAGGAAACAAACTTGGCTTAAGAAATACAGCCCTTCTAATCTTAAGTTTTGCATTAGTTTCAGTTTTAGTTTTAGTTGTAAGTTTTGTACTAATATCATGCCTTCCTAGCATTACTCAGCTAGAATATTATAGCGTACCATAGTTTTACCTGTAGGGAATGAGTGTAAACTATATTAATTGCTCTTCTGTTTGCTGTCTGATTGACTTAAAACCAAGATTTTTTCAGTTGTGCAATTATTATTATTATTATTATTATTATTATTATTGTATAAAATTTTATAGGATGAAAGAATGTAAATATGCAAATAGATAAATAGGTATCACTTCAGTGGGAAGGTAACAGTGTTCCATGCAGTCATGCTGACCACATGAACCCAGAGTTGTCTTTTACAACAATGCTGGCTCTTTGGCTTAACAACGGAGATAAACACTGCCCCCTACAGTTGGACATGGCTAGACAATCTTGTCAAGGGAAAACTTTTGCTGTTACCTATTATTATTACTATTTATTCAGTAGTGCAATGAATTATTTTATTATAAGACCATTGCAGTCTAGTGACATGTTTGTTGGACTTGGACTCTAGGTGACCAAGATTAAAATCAACTGCTGTCAGCCATTGGGTGACCTTGAGCAAGTTGCATTCTCACATCCTTAGAGGAAGACAATGGTAAACCTTCTCTCAGGAAATTTTGCCAAGAAAACACTATGCTAGGGTCATCCTAACTTTAAGTTCACTTGAAGTCATATGTTGTGCGCCTTCAAGGCATTTCCGACTTATGGCAACCCTAAGGCGGAGCTGAGACTGAGAGTGTGTGACTCACTCAGGGTCATCCAGTGGGTTTCCATGTCCAAACCATTTAAACGTAGGTTAAAGCACATAAACATAGGATTAACAATACCAATACACACTAAATTATCCAGACATGAAATTAAAACATACCAATGTAAAATTAATAGTTAAAAACAATAAAAATAATACCTTGTTTAAAAATTCTTGGTTACTATTGTGAGAATAAATATGGATTCAGAACCAGAGTTTAGTAGAATTTCTTTTTTAACGATGACTGCCAGAATGGTCAATGGATTCTGAGGTAGGGTAGGGGATCAAATCATCAATATTTTAAACTGACTTTAGACCTATGAAGCAGAAGATATGGGGCAGAAAGTCATAGCTTCCATGAGAGAATAATTAAACCAATACTCTGGGTTATTTATATATGGAGTTTTAATAAGAGTTTTGAAATTCTTCCCAGTAAAGTGGGTACAAACTGAAATAAAAGATATAGCACTTAATATATTTTATTAATCATTTTTCCTATAGCAAAAACTAGTATCAATATGCCCGTGATCTCTTATTTCTCATAGTTACATCTGAAGAATTTTCAGCTGATCTTTATACATTTTCTTAGGACAAGAGTTGGTAAAGTTCAATCTGAAGTGCCCAAGAGCAATTTTGTAGCCAATGAGGCTCCTAGAAACTCCCAGTGCCCTCATCCTTAAAAAAAAAAAAAAAAAGCCTACTCTTGTAAAACTCTAAAAGTGATCATTATGGTTAGACATATTAAGGAAGCAGAAACTGGAGAGCACTCAATAAAATCTGCTGACGGATCTGGCAAAACTCAATTGATAGATATTTTTAAAAACACAATGTGTTTTGGCATGTATATGCTCTCAGTTTCTGGAGTTGAACCCACAAACCATTTACTGGTTTCTTTTTGTCCAGTAAATAATGTGAGAGTTTCAACTTCAGAACTTTCTGAAATTAAATTTCAAATAACCTTGAGGAAGGCTTTTGAAAACATATATAGGCCAAAACACACTGTGCTTTTTTACCAATATAAAGACATGCATCAATTGAGTACTTTGAGACATGTCTCCATTTTTTTCTGGGAATATGTAAATACTACCATTAGGATCTTCCACTCCATTTCTGATTTCCATGAATGACTGTGAAAGCCGAGAGATGAAGAAAACTGGCAAGAAGAGGATAAACTATAGTTGGTCCTCTGTATCCACGGATTCTGCATCCTTGGCTTAAAAATATTTTTAAAAATAATAAATTCCAAAAAGCAAACCTTGATTTTTACATTTTATATAAGCAACATGATTTTACTGTGCCACTGTATATAAAGGGACTTGAGCACGTATGGATTTTGTTACCAACTGGAGGTCCTGGCTGTGAGTGCAGTGAGGCTCAGTGGGAGGAGAAAAGAGAGAGAGAAGAAAACAGGTTTGTTTGTTTGTTTGTTTTATAAAAAATCAAATTTCAAAATATTTAATTTTTTAATTTTTATTTAAAAAATCTTTAAAAATATCACATTTTACCAAATTTTGACTTTAACCACATAGAACTATGTATATGTAAATACATTTAGGCTGTGCATATGATATTGCAATTTAAAGGTATAGATTTAATTTTGCTACTTGTTTACATCACAACTATTGACATTACATTCAGTGATATAATGAGAATTATGATTTAGTACAAAAAAAATTTCCTAAGAATTCTGTATGGTGTGGTACAGGAGGAGGTCATGGCGGGGGGTGACACCATGAGTTACTGTACCAGGTGACACCAACCCTAGTGATTCAACTGGATATATCATAAAATGACATGACTCATTGGAAAAGAAGATAATGGTCAGTAAAGTGGAAGGCAGTAGGAAAAGAGTAAGGCCACATTGCAGGCGGATTGAGTCAGGAGATTATTGCATTAGCTTCACTGGCAGGATAGACCCGGAATGTAACTTTCTTAAGGCAGATCTTATCACATTCACCCATAGCCAGGTGGTGTGCAGCCTGTATACAACCGGGGCTTCTCTCATAGCTTTTCAAGAATGGGATTTTCCCATTCTTGAAAAGATGCAGGATGAGCCTGGAGAAGCCTGGGTTGCATACAGGCTGCATACTGCCCAGCAATGGGTGAATGTGATGAAATCCACTTTAAGAAAGTTACATCCTGGGTCTATCCTGGCAGCGAAGCTAATGCAATAATCTCCAGTGTTAAGGAAGCCACAGCCCTGAGTTTGCAAGACCTTAAAAGGGTTATTGATGACTAGGATTCTTGTTTATAGAGTTGCCACAAATCAAAGATGACTTGATGACAAATAACAACAACAATATAGCAAAAGTCATAGTCTTCCATTTACTCCTTCATCTTTCTACATGTGACGGCAGGATGGGAATCATGTGGCACATGCCCCATATAGAGCCCCCAAGACCTATTTTTTTCTACCCACATGACTCCTCTCTGACCTGCCAGACCCCTCTGACCCCCACCAAAGAGCCAAAAAAGAAAAAAGAAAAAAAGAACTACTGCTTGTTCAATTCTCCAAGAGTGATAATTTTTTTCTAAAGTAAATCACAAGACACAAGGATTTGTTTTTGTTTGCGTGTGTCCATTTCCATTGTGTGTGTGACTGTTACTGTGTTTTGTTTTCAATACCAAAGGGAATTTCCAATTGTTTCTCGGTTTTTTTTTGGGGGGGGGGGAGGAAGTTACATAATACTATTGAGGGAGTAGATGTGGCTGCAGATTCTGCTGTGACAAAAAACATAACAGACCCCTAGGCCAGACTCCATATTGACTGTGAAGAGTGTAGTGGAGTCTCCCTCCTTGGAGGTCTTTAAGCAGAGGCTGGATGGCCATCTGTTGGGGATGCTTCGATTGGGAATTCTTGCATGTCAGGGGGTTGGGCTGGATGGCCCTTGTGGTCTCTTCCAACTCTATGATTCTATGATTCTATGACCTGTAGTTGATGTCCTCTAGGTTCCATGGCTTTGAAAGATTAAATAGATTAATTAATGGATGTATAAGTCTATCATGAGATAAGAAAGCTAGCATGGTGTAGTAGTTTGAGCATTGGACTATGACTCTGGAGACCAAGGTGTGAATCCCCATTCAGGCATTGGGTGACCTCAGCCAAATCATACTCTCTCAGTCTTAGGCAAAGGCAAACCCCCTCCCCCCCAAACAAATCTGTCCAAGAAAACCCAATGACATATGACACCTTAGGGTTGTCATAAGTTGAAAAAAAACTTGAACAACAGCAGCAAAGCTTATACAGGGGTAGCCATGCAGCCATGTAGCAAAGTACAATAACATCCAAAATCCACAAAACAGTGATACCTTTATTGGCTGACCAAAATGCACAAAATACATATAAATGTTTAAAAATTATATATTGAGATGGTATAACACTTCCTTGTTCATTGAAACATGCAACCCTAAAAGAGGCTTGTATGGGTCAATGACCTTTCTAAGGGGGGAGGTGTGTGGAGAGAAGGCAGAGTTTGGCCAGCCCTAGTAACATCCAATAGGGATGGAGCAGGCTCCAGCCAATCAGATTCAAGTGGGGGGGGGGGGAGCTTGCCTTTGCCTACCTCTAAGACTGAGGGCCTCTGCAGATCAGCCCAAAGGGCCGGCCTGGAGTTAGAGTTGGGGTGAGGTAGCCACACGCCGGCCACCCCAACCCCACGCTGACACCATCCTGATGCTGCGTGCCATTACGCATGGCACACAGAGTCAGGACACCCTTCCGGCACAGTGTTCAAACATGCTGTGCCAAAAAGGGCACTGAAGAGCTGCTCGCTGGCTCTTAGGGCGGCCTTTTGCCACCCTTAAAAAAGCAGCATTTTGCTGCTCTTTTGGGGGCCATACAAGGGAGGATCGGGGCTGTGGTGTGGGGTTGCTGCTCCCCCGATCCGCCGCTTCTCAGGGTGGCCCGGAGCCGCCCATCTGCAGTCCCCCTGAGTTAGAATCCATTAGTGGCAGTTGAAGCTGAAGTTGCAGTTGAAGGAGGAGTTGAAGTTGAAATCAGAGTAGGAGTCTGTTGGAGAGGGACTCTGGTAAGAACTCTGAAAGAGGGTTACTGTTATAAAGTATCTGAAGAGATACAAATAGCCTTGGTGGCTGGTGTAGAAATAGGTAATAAAGAGTACCCAGAGGAGGACAGAGAAGATCCTGAGGTAGTGAAGAAGTCTATTGATTATAAAGAGTTAAACTTGATGTAGAGTTAATGCAACTGTAACCAAGTGTAACAAGTTAGACATGCAGTGGCTCAAGTGATTAAGACACTGACTCTGCTTGCAAGATTGGCAAGTTGGCATTTTGAGGCCTGGGTGCCACATGATGTGGTGAGCTTCTTTCACTAGTCCCAGCTTCTGCCAACCTAGCAGTTCAAAATCATGCAAATGCAAGTTGATAAATAGGTACCACTTTGGTGGGAATGTAAACAGCATTCTGTGCAATCGTGCTGGCCACAGGATCACAGAGTAGTCTGTGACAATGCTGGCTATTCGGCTTAGTAACGGAGATGCAAAGCAAAAGCAAAGCAGCTTCATTTATATACCGCTTCATATCGCACTATGATGAGCACTGTCCTCTACAGTCGGACACGACTTGACAACCTTGTCAATGAGGAATACCTTTACCTTTACTTTAATAAAGATACATTGTTCAAGATAACTTTCAAATAAACTTTTAACACTGTTTGAATAAAAGATTGTCTATCCTTCATTAAAGAAACACTCTACCAACATCATAAAAGATAGTTAGGGTTAAGTCCCTGGTGGAAGTTGAAGTGGAGAATCTGTTTTACACAGGGTGCCAGTGAGTGTTAATAATTAAGGTGGCTGAGGGTGTTATTACTACAGTAAAATGGCGGAGATGGGTTTGAAAGGCCCATGGTGCTGTCATCAAAAATAAATAGTTTGACAAAATAAAAGTGCTCATCAAAAATTGGTGGCAGCAGTGGGATAATAAAACCCATTGGTCTGCCATCTGAGGAAAAGCAGTAAGGTGGCTGAGTGAGTGTCATTGTGACACCTGTTTCCATAATCAGCCAGCACAATACATTGAGTTCACTTCACAGCCCTTGCCTACAACCCTTTTTTGACACCACAAGGACTCTCCTATATGATATCATAAGAATCTGCCCTCTAATCTCAGATTTTTGCCTTGAAATCTTAGGATACGTAAAGATGCTAACTTGCCCATAGGCAATCCTGCACTGCATTTATGTTGGCTTCCCATAGGCATTTGATTGGTCAGTTTGAGCGAGACAATGTTAAACTCAATGTTAAACTCAAAAGATTCTTCCCCTTAAATTGAGTCAGGGAAAAGAAGACAAGTCCACAGTGCTGATGATATTGGTGAGATCATCCTTCCAATTGGAAACTGTTAGGCAACTTTGTAACTGATAGAATATATTGGTTTTCCCACTTCACCATCTACAAATAGGGTAGAAAAATATAAGGTATATTTTCATTCAGTCCTTGCCCACAAGTAATGTGTAGAAGATTCATGGTTGAATTGCAATGGATGAAAACTGTTAGTCCAGAGTTGAAAGATACAGGTAAATTCCAAAGAAAGGTAAACTTTGAATTATTTATAATGATGACAGAGTTTGTCAGTTTCAAAAAAAAGGCAATGGACAACTCTTAGGGTATCAGTCAGTTAACAGGGATAGCTAAGAGAAATTCCAACAAGCTGAAAGATTATGTTTTAACACTTCTTTTCCTCACTGAGCCTGAAGTGACCATCTTTCATATGCATACACAGAGAACAACCAATGCAACAATCCATTTATTTATTTATTTATTTTAAAAAATTGTTTCTTCGCTTATGCCCTAACCCACTTCATACCGTCAACCATGGTATACTGAAGAACTTAGAAGGATGAAGCGGGTTGGACAATGACTAGAGTACGTCTGGCAGAAAGCTCGTCTCTTATCTGACAGAACTCATCATAGGAAATTCCTTTGTTCCTATAGAGAGGCAATACATGCAGCGAGGAAATCTTTCTCCTCTGCATGTATAGTGTCTGAAGAATCCTATCCAATAGAGCTGTTTAGGGTGGTAAGGGAACTAACACGGGTTTCACCTGTGCAGAACCCATTACTTAACCTGACAACGGCCTGCTGCAATGCATTTAACAACAAGTTCCTGAGGGACATCATCAATGCATCCCTTAGGGAAGGTCGTGCTCCATCTTGCTTGAAGGAAGCTGTGGTCAGGCCGCTTCTGAAGAGATCTTCCCTTGACCCTCTGGACATGAACAGCTATAGGCCAGTTTCTTTACTACCTTTTTTGAGCAAGATGATAAAGAGGGCTGTTACTCTTCAATTCCCAGCTGTCTTGGAGGAAACCGATTATCTGGATCCATTTCAAACTGGCTTTAGGACAGGATATGGAGTGAAGACTGCCATGGTTGCCTTAGCTGAGGACCTTTGTCTTGGCATCAACAGGGGTAATGTGACCCTGTTGGTGCTACTGGACCTCTCAGAAGACTTTGACACAATAGACCATGGCATCCTCTTGGAACGCCTGAGAGAATTAGAATCAGAAGCATTGCACTGCAATGGTTCCATTCCTTCCTCTCAGGCAGATTCCAGAGGGTGATGCTTGGGGACAGTCACTTAGCTAAAAAGGAGCTTAATTGTGGCATCCCTTAGGGTGCCATCCTGTCCCCGATACTATTCAACATATATGAAGCCACTGGGAGAGATCATCCAGAGACATGGGGCGGGGTGTTATCAGTACGCTGATGACACCCAGATATATTTCTCCATGTCTCGGCCTACAGCTTTGACTTCAGATGGCATATCCCCTCTCAATTAATATCTTAAAGCAGTAATGGACTGGATGAGGAAAAAGAGATTGAAACTGAATCTAGACAAAACAGAGGTACTAACGGTAGCAGCCCCGAGCCCAGGTATTGGAATACAATTCCCAGTCCTAGATGGGGTCACACTCTCCTCAAATATGTTCGCAGTCTGAGGGTGCTCCAAGATCCATCACTTCAGATGACAAATTAGGTGAATGGAATGGTCAGGAGTGCCTGTTATCAGCTTCGGCTGATATGCCAGCTGCACCCTTTCCTGGAAGTTAGGGACCTTGAAACTGTGGTACATGCTCTGGTAACTTCTTGTCTCAATTTCTGTAATGCACTCTACATGGGGCTACCCTTATGCCTAGTTCAGAAACTTCAATTGGTACAGAACATGGCAGCCAAGCAGGTCTCAGGTAAATCTAGAAGAGACCATATAACACCAATCTTAAGATCACTCCACTGGCTGCCTATCAGCTTCTGGGTGCAGTACAAGGTGTTGGTCATCACCTTTAAAGCCCTAAATGGTTTGGGTCCAACCTATCTTCAGGATCGCCTCCTTCCATATAATCCACCCTGTGCACTCAAGTCCTCTGCGAGGAACTTGTTGTAACCTATAAAAACTAGATTGTCTGCAACTGTCCAGAGGACCTTTTCGGCTATCACTCCCAGATTATGGAACGGCCTGCCAGATGAGATCCATCACATTACCACTTTAAACAGCTTTTTAAAAAGCTGTTAAGATGGATCTCCTCCAGCAGGCCTTTTCTGAGTAGACAACTGGCCACCGAAAAAAGTTGTGTTTGTTACACCTTTGACTTCTGTTAACGTTATTTTAATTTATTTGTTACTTGTTGTTTGTTATTTTAAAGGATGTTCTAAACCAAAACTGTTTAATTGTTTTTTAGAGGGGGTGGGCTGTTGGGAGATGGGATTGTATGCTTTAGCATATAAGCCGCCCTGGTTGTGCTACATAGAGAGTCAGATAATAATAATAATTAATAATAATAATAATAATAATAATAATAATAATAATAATAATAATAATAAATTTATTGTACTTTCACATCGAAAGAAGCATTTGGGAGAACCTCAAAATGCATTGCACTTATGGACCAATTTTGCAACATTCTAGTGGTCTAATTTAATTAATTTACATATTTTAAACCACTTAGGGAGTGCTTAAGTGCACTGATAAGTGGTATAGAAATGTACTTGCTATTGCTATTGCTAATTAAAGAGTTCCCATACCTAGGATCAAACATCAATCAGAATATTGACTGTAGCCAAGAAATAAGAAATTTATGAAAAGGAAGAGCAGCTAAAAAAAGTAGATTTATTAGATTCTAAAAGGTAAAAGTACAATTCAGCACTAAAGTCAGAATAATAGAATTATCATAGAAACATAAAATGATGGAGTTGGAAGAGACCACGAGGGCCATCCAGTACAACCCCCAGCCATGCAGGAACTCAAAATCAAGCCATCGCCAACAGAAGGCCATCCTGCCTCTGTTTAAAGGCCTCCAAAGAAGAAGACCCCACCACTTTCAGAGGGAGAATGTTCCACTGTCAAACAGCCCTTACTGTCAGGAAGTTCCTCCTAATGTTGAGGTGGCATCTCTTTTCCTGTAGCTTGTATCCATTGCTCTGGATCCTGTTCTCTGGAGCATCAGAAAGCAAGTCTGCTCCTTCCTCAATATGGCACCCCTTCAAATACTTAAACAGGGCTATCATATCACCTCTTAACTATCTCTTCTCCAGGCTAAACATACCCAGTTCCCTAAGTCATTCATCATAGGCATGGTTTCCAAACCATTCAACATTTTAGTTGCCCTCCTTTAGACACACTTCAGTTTTACAAAATCTTTTTTGAATTGTGGTGTCCAGAACTGGACACAGTATTCCAGGTGTGGCTAGAGCAAAATACAGTGGCACTATTACTTCCCTTGATCTAGACACTATACTTCCATTGATGCAGCCTAAAATTGTATTGGCCTTTTTAGCTGCGGCATCACACTGTTGACTCATGTTCAACTTGTGATCTACTTGGCCTCCTAGATCCCTTTCACATGTAGTCTTATTCAGCCAGATGTCCCCCATCCTATATCTGTGCTTTTCGTTTTTCCGCCGTAAGTGCAGTACCTTACATTTCTCCTTGTTGAATTTCATTTTGTTAACTTTGGCCCAGCTTTCTAGTCTGTTCAAGTCATTTTGAATTTTGATCCTGTCTTCTGGGGTATTAGCTATTCCTCCTAATTTGGTATCATCTGCAAATTTAATAAGTATGCCTCCTATTCTTTCATCCAAGTCATTGATAAAGATGTTGAATAGTACTGGGCCCAGGACAGAACCCTGTGGCACCCGACTGGTCACTTCTCTCCAGGATGAAAAGGAGCCATTGTTGAGTACTCTTTGGGTTTGGCCAGTCAACCAATTACAAATGCATGTAACAGTTACCTTGTCTAGCCCACATTTTACTAGCTTGTTTGCCAGAATGTCATGGGGAACCTTGCCTCACTGAAATCAAGATATGCTATTGTTTACAGCATTCCCTTCATCTACCAAGCTGGTAATTTGATCAAAAATAGAGATCAGATTTGTCTGGCATGACCTGTTTCTCTGAAACCCAAGTTGACTTTTTGTGATTATGGCATTCCCTTCAAAATGTTCACAGACTCTCTGTTTAATTATTTGCTCTATTATTATTTATTATTATTCTGTTTATTTATATCCCACCTTCCTCCTTACACAGGGACTCAAGGCAGCTAACAAATCTAAAACAGTCCAAGTTAAAACAGTAGAAAACATTAAAAACACAAAGTTTAAAAAACAAACAATTTAAACAATTAAAAACATTACATTATTAAAATTTTACAGTTTAATTTTTTTAAAAACAAAAACAAAACAGCATCCATATCATGTGAAGGCCTGGAGACATAAAAACATCTTTACCTGCTGCCAAAAGGATAGCAGGGATGGAGCCATCCTGGCCTCCTTAGGGAGGGAGTTCCACAGCTTGGGAGCAGCCACTGAGAAGGCCCTTTCTCTTTTTCCCACCAAACACACCTGAGATGGTAGTGGGACAGAGAGAAGGGCCTCTCCCAATGACCTCAATACTCTGGGGGGCTCAAACAGGGAGATACGGTCCTTCAAATAGCCTGGACCCAAGCTGTATAGGGCTTTATAGGTCAAAACCAGCACTTTAAGTTGTGCCCGGAAACAGATTGGCAGCCAATGGAGCTGTTGCAACAAGGAAGTTGTATGCTCCCTGAAACTAGCTCCAGTTAACAGCCTGGCTGCAGCTCTTTGGACCAGCTGAAACTTCTGAGCACTTTTCAAAGGCAGTCACAACATAGAGTGCATTACAAATGGGATGTAACCGAGGCATGTACCACTGTGGCCAGATCTGACTTCTCCAGGAACAGGAGCAGTTGACTCACAAAGGCACTCCTGATCACCACTGATACTTGGGCTTCCAGGTTCAGCACCAAGTCCAGAAGTACTCCCAAACTACAAACCTGAGTTTTCAGGGGGAGTGTTACCCCATCTAACACAGGCTGAATCCCTATTCCCAGATCTGTCTTTTGACTGACCAGGAGCACTTCTGTCTTGTCTGGATTAAGCTTCAATGTGTTCACCCTCATCCAGTCCAGTACAGCAGCCAGACACCGGTTTAGGACAGAAACAGCTTCCTTGGAATTAGGTGGAAAGGAGTGATATAGCTGGATATCATCAAGATACAGGTGACACCCTACTCCAAAACTCCAGATGACCTCTCCCAGTGGTTTCATGTAGATACTAAAAAGCATAGCGGACAGGACTGAGCTCTGAGGGACCCCACAGAATAAGTAAAGAGGTAGTATAGGAATACCTGGTTAATCTAAATGAGTCTCCAGGACCAGATGAACTGCATCCAAGGGTATTAAAAGAATTAAAAGAATTGGCAAATGTAATATCAGAGCCATTGGCAATAATCTTTAAGAACTCCTTAAAGAAGTTTCAGCAGACTGGAGGAGGGCAAACATTGTCCCCATCTTCAAGCCATTATATTTACCATCACCATGTATGAATGTGAGAGATGGACTGTGGAAAAAATGGATAGGGAAAAAGACTCATTTGAGATGTGGTTCTGGAGAAGAGTGCTGAGAATACTGTGGACAACCAAAAAGACAAAGAAATGGGTCCTTGAACAGATCAAACCAGAACTCCCCCTGGAAGCCAAGAAGGCAAAACTCACTTAAAAAGACATTAATGCTTGGAAAGTTGCAGGACAGTAGAAAGAGAGGAAGACTGTTATAGGCCTAAAGCTACAGGATTTAAGCAGAGCAGTGGAGGATGGAGGGCTTGCAGATGTCTCATCCACAGGGTCGCCATGAGCTAGGGTTAATTTGAGAGCACCTAACAACAACAACAAAGTGGTCTTAAGAAAAGGTATTACCTTTCTCTGATTTTTATTTGTGCTGTGTAACTGCAGTCTTCAAGATGACATCACTGCAATAGTAGTGGTGGGGGAAATGGGAAAAGTGTAAAGCGCTCAAAATGTTCTGGTTGCTATTTGTGATGAAGGTCAATCCAGGCATCAGGCAATAGATGTTGATTTGTTGCACTGAGAATATTAATGCTCAAAAGTCTGCTGGTTTAAGAAGGAGAAGGTGAAAAATTAATGTACTGTTGAAAAGAACAAAAAATTGCCTTGGATATACACAGTTAATTTCACAATTTCTGGCAGTAATGTGGCTGAAGTATCTCTTGGGCTTTAATGGTATAGTAAATACACACGAGAATGCTGCCAGAACAATAATCAAAGTTTAAACTTGCTCTGAATTTTATCTATGGAAATAAAGTATTTTTTAAAAAATTGCTGGCATCGTACTGCTTCTTTGTGAGCAATATAAGCCTCTATTGAGAAACATAATCACTTACAATACAAATTTCTCTCTCTAATCTTTGACAGAGAATTAACCTTGCTAAAGAGAATGATAATGCAGTTATATGGATGGAGATCGTATAATCACCAGGTTGGGAAGAGCTGGCAGGCCATCCCCATTCTAATCATTTCTGGAAGACACAGCTATGCTTGGGAACTGTGAATAATATTTTAGAGATGAGAGGAGCAGTATTGGAATTTTGTTTAATTGGTAACAAAATGACATGGAGAGATAGTTCTCAGGTTCCAGCAGGTTGTTTCCACTGGAAAAACTTCTTGCATCACCAGAATTGGGAACGCATGCTCCAAGATCACCACAAAACCTCACTTCAAGGGTTGGAAATGTTAGGCGTGGTAACGCAGTGCATGGGGACCATGTAATGTGAAGCACCAGGATCCAGATTTCTCCGATGAAGCAGGCTGCTTGTCAGCTGGAGAAACTCCTCTCCCCTTCCAGATAGAGCACAGAGACTACAGCCAGACGTCTCACAAATGAGGCTTTAATCTTTGTTGCTCTATATACAGATATGTACAGCATACTCCAACAGCAAAACAGCAATACGCAATCCACCATCAACAATCCACAACCCACATGTGTGTCCAGAGGCTTGTGCCTTATATAGCCTGTGGCCCACATGACTCTCTAGCCCTGCCTCTTCCTCCTGGACACCTGTCACTCACCTGAGTGACACTGCAGTTTTGCAGCAGTTTCTGTGCTTTCCAGCTCCAGGTGACTACTCCCATGAAGTCATGTCCTGTGACATCAGCATGAGGCTGCATGACTCAGCTGTGGCCAAATGCTGTGTCATTATAGCTGCTGCCCTTTCCCACAATGTACATTTTCCTTTGGGACCCAATCCTAACAATCCCCTCCAAAATGTACATTGCGTGAACATCTCTTAGCTCATTTACTTGGAGTGTTTGCGTGTGAACCCCTTAGTTTCCTTAGTGTACCATATTCCACCAGCCTGACATCACCGTTGTCCTCCTGCTGGCTCCCAGTGTTCTGGTCCCCTGTCTGTGCCACTGTCAACCTGACCTAGTGTGCCCCAGACCTCAGAACCCCATTCTAGACCTCAGAATCCCATTCTAGGTCTCAGAATCCTGTTCTTTTTCCCAGCAGCACTCTCCTGATATGCACCCCTACACTGGAAACTGTTCATCACTCCAGGCACATCTCTTCTAGTGCAACCGCACTCTGGCCTAGATCTTCTGGCCCTCTTGCCCAGATGTTCTCCACTTTGCCAATGCCTTGGATGAACCTACCAGTTCCCAAAGCCTTGAGCTTCCGCTGCCGCTCCTGCTGCCAAGCCTAACTCCGATACCAACCGCTCATGCCTTTCCACTTGCAGAGCCTTTGTGAGGATGTCTGCCACATTGTCCTCCGACCTGATGTAGGACAGACACAGAACACCATTCTGGACCATCTCCCTCACATTCTGATATCTGACACCAATGTACTTGGTCCTGTTCTTCAAGTTTTCCACCTCAGCCATGGCAACACAGGCCTATGAGTCCTTGTGCATAATCGTTGGACCTGTGCACTCCTCACCAAGATCTTTCAGAAGCTGCCTGATCCACTGCACCTCCCCTGCCATCTCAGACAAGGCTGCAAACTCTGCCTCTGAAGTGCTCAGTGCCACACAGCTCTGCTTCCTGCTCCTCCAGACCACTGGACTGTCAGCATAACTAATGAGCAACCCTGTTACTGATTTCCTGTCATGCATCTCCGATGCAAAGGAGCTGTCTACATAACACTCTAGCTGGGCTTCAGATCCCCACAACACCAGCTTCTGCTCCTTACTGCCCTTCAGGCACCCCAAAAGTCTTTTTACTGCTGTCCAGTCCTCGACCTTGGGACTGCTCACCCTTCGGCTCAGCACTCCCACAGCAAAAGCTAAGTCCAGCCTGGTGTTGTTGGCGACGAACATGAGACTACCAATGACTGACCTATATAGATCTGCATGTTCAAACACCTTGTCAGACTCTGCACTGCTGGTGAACCCTGGAGTTATGGGACTTCTTACCACCTTGGCATTCTCCAAGCCACACTTCTCCAGCAACCTTTCAATCTTCCTGGTCTGACTCAACAACACCTGACCGTCTGCAGTCCTCTCAACCTCAATTCCAAGATAGGCCTTGAGGTTCCCCAGGTCCTTCAAAACAAATTTCCTGGCCAACTCTGCCTGCATGGCCTTCGCCTCCTGCTCCATCCGAGCAGCCACACAGAGGTCATCCACATAAATCACCAGAGTGACCCCTCCTCTCCTGTACACACATGCATCTGCTACACTGTGTGTGAATCCAAGCCTCACCAGCTCCTCATGGATGCACATGTTCCAGCACCGTGCACTCTGCTTCAAACCATATAGGGCCTTCTTGAGTCTGTAGACATTGCCCTCTTTGCCATCATCAAAACCTGGTGCCTGTTCCATGTAGACCTCCTCCTCTAGCTTGGCATTCAGGTAGGCAGTCTCAAAATCAAAGTGCCTCACTATCTGTCCTTTCCTGGCAGCCAAAGCAAGCACCAATTTCAAACTTTCTGGCTTTGCTGTGGGAGAGAAGGTCCTATCGTAGCTTTCAAACCTCTGAGAGAATCCTCTAGCTACTAGCCTGGCCCTGTACTTGTAGGTCCCATCAGGCATCTCCTTCCTTTTGTAGACCCACCAACAACCTATGACCTTCCGGTCACCTGGCCTACTTACCTCCTCAAATACCTCCCTCTTCACTAAGTGAGTCAAACTCACTCTCCATGGTCTGGAACCACTTCTCCTGTTCCTCCCTGGGATATGTGAGAAGCTCCTGAAAACTTTCTGGTTCCTCTGCTACTGCAACACACACCCTAGCGTTCTGAACTACAAACCACTCTGGGGGGCTTCTGACTCTTTGGGTCTTCCTGGGAATGATCACCTTTGTCCTGCCCCTCGCATCCTCACTATCACTACTGCTCTGCACACCTATGTTGACGGATGTAGGTGTTGATGCCTCAACCTTAGGTGTAGTGATAGTGGGGGCTTGTGTGTCTGTGGGCTGACTGGAGGTGCTTGGCTGGCTTTCAAATGTTTTTGTTGGTGTTTCCCCCTCTCCAGTACCAGTGCTACCACCACCCTGTTGTCCCAGTCTAACAAAGACTTCATGGTTGGAGTGAATCCTCTCCCACCCAGAGTGCTTCTCAAAGTTAGCACTTCTTGACAACAGGTTGCGCCCATTTCCCAGGTAGATCCTGTAGCTATTCCCCTCATACCCTACAAACATCAGGCATCGCCATTTGGGGTCACCTTTCTTCCACAAGTTTTGGGGAACCAGCACATTGGCAAACTGCCCAAACACCCTCAGATAACTCAAATTGGGTGGCCTCCCATAAAGCATGAAGTATGGGGACTGTTTTACAGCTGAATGCCACAGTCTGTTGCTAATGTGGCATGCCATCAGGATTACCTCCCCCCAAAGACCTTCTGGGGCCCCAGCATCTAGCATCAGACAATCCTTTATCTGTGTCAGCACCCCTATCTTCCTATCCACCAATCTGTCCTCCTGAGGGGTGGCAGGGTTAGTGGTGTTGTGGCGGATACCCTTTTGCTTCAACCAGTTCCCCAGACTGGAAGAAAGTAATTCACTGCCATGATCTGTCACCAGGGAGCCCACCTTGTAGTCGAACTCCCTCTCGACCATCTCCACCCAGGCTCTAAATGTGGGAGTTGTCTGATTCTTCTCCTTCAGGGTGAAGGCATAGGGGTACCTTGTGTGGTGATCCACAACCACCATCAGATATTTGCTGCCCCCTATTGACTTGGTGTAAGGGCTCGCAATATCTGCATGCACCACTTGGAATGGCCTCTGGGTGGTGCACTTGCTGCTTTTTGCAACAGGATAAGCCCTCAGCTTGATCCTACTGCACACAAAACATTCCAAGTGGTTGCTGCAGTCCTCCCACTTTAGCCCAGGACATACCCCTTCAATCTCTCCAAATTTGTGAACCCAGTATGTCCTAATATTCTGTGGAGATAGTGTAAACAGTTTGAGTGCAATGGCACATTCCCAACTGTAGCACACCCTGCCTGGGCATCCAAATAGTAAAGCTTATTTTGTTTGTAAGCTTTAGCACAAACCTGCCCCTCTCTGGTGATGAGACATTCATCCCCCTCAAAATGCACTGCATAGCCCTCTGCAGCCAGTGCTGAGACACTGATTAAGCAATTCTGTAACTGGGGGGGCACACAGTACATTCTCAAAGTCCCTGTCAAACCCTGGGAAATGCACTGTCCCCATGTCTCTGATTTGGCTTGAACCCCCCATCAGCCAAGCCCACTTTGTTGACACAGGAGGGCTTCCTGTCCTTCAGCAAGGACCTCTGGTTCACAATGTGATGGGTTGCGCCACTATCGACCATCCATTGATGTTGGCAGCAGGTGACCTCTTGCAGTTCCTTTGGAAATGACCTGGCTGTCCACAAGCAAAACATCTCCTGACCTTGCAGACAGCAGCACTCTCAGTCCCTTGAACTGCCTCTGGTGGTGTGGTTGTTGTTGTCTGTCGCTGTCTCTGAATGCCAGTCTCAAAACGCCGTCTCTGGCATTCTTCCAATACACGGGTAGTTAAAAAGTCTACTGTGAACTGACTCTCTGGCACTCCCTGGAGGCTGTACAGTATATGGTCAAAATCAGAGGACAAACTGCTCAACAGGAGGTATGCCTTTTGCTCCCTTGACAGGATGACTCCTCTGGACTGCACTTCCTCTGGACTGCACAAATGCTTCATATTGGCTAGGTGCTCCTCTGGAGGCTGATCCTGAGCCATTTTGCAAGCATACAGTCTTTTTGACCAAAGCATTTTAGACAGGGAGGAGTCAGAATGATGCACACTGTTCAAAGCTAACCAAACCTCTTGGGCAGACCTTTTATCTAGCATGTGGACCAGCTGGCTTAGGTCCAAGCTGAGACAGATAGTCGCACGTGCTTTTCTGTCTATTTCAGCATTTGCAGCAGTGAGACCTTGTTCCACCAGTTCCCGAATAGACTTGTTGTTAGATATTCATCTCATTTAACAGAAATATAAACTCTAGTAAGAACTAAGATATTGGCATTGGGGAAAAGTTTTTTTTGTAGGGCTGAGGAGCATTTGAAACTGTGGTTGACAAAGCTGTGATACACTTCAATTTATGTCACAACATTTGGTTATTAGATCTTCAAACCAGAAAAGTAAATAAATAAATATTATTTACAAATATAATTTCTGTTATAATACACCTGGTGCTGTAAAACATATAACTGACAAGAATGTTTTCACTTCTACAGATTTTGGCAAAATTCTCCTGATTCAGAAATTTATATTATGGGTTCAAAGTGAGTAAAAGAACCTTAAGAACCTACCATGAGTAGGGCTAAGACGTGATTTCTCCAAAGCCAGTTTCTGGACAAAAAGAGAGAGAGAGAGATTTCTTTCCTAGAAAGAAAATCTTTCTTTCTTGGGAAAAAAAATTCTGAAACATTCTGCAGGATATTCTCTGAATGCTATACACTTGTTTTTGGATAATATCTAGCTCTTCTCCTTACTGAAAGAAAACCAGAAAAATGTTAGATCCAAACCATTACGGAGTATGTAGAATGCAGACCAGAGGCCCTTTCACACTGAACAGTTATCATACTGTCATTCTACTTTAACTGCCATGGCAAAATCCTATGTGATCCTACAGTTTGTAGTTGGTGAGACACTAGAGCTCACTGGATGAGAATTCTAAATAACCTGTGTGGAGAGCTGATAGAGGTGGGCCAGACAAGCAACAACCAATTGGAGGAGAGCTGGTGAAGGCTCAAAAAGATAAATAGCGCTGTTGCTGAGAGGGAAAGTTAATAGGGAAAGTTTGAGTTGATGTTTTGGGAGTGCCCTGAAGGGTGAGGAGCCTTACACTGCTAAGAATGGCAGTTAAAATGGTTTCAGGGACCCAAGATAGGGACTGATGTACTAAAAGTCTAGAAGTGAGGGACTTAGCACAACAGGGTCTGGTAGGGGTAGAGTCTAGTAGTGAGGGCCTCCCTACGCACAGAACTTCAAAAGAGGGAGTTGATGTGGGGTCATAGCCTAAGGGATAGTTAGCCTTAGTGGCTGGTATAGGTTTAGAAAAAGAACCTTAGATAAGGACAGTGTGAGGGTCCTGGGTATAAATAATGAAGAGTTGCAGGAGTAAGTGTGGAGAAGTTATCTGAAACTGTAACTAAATAGAACTAAGAAAACAATATCTTAAAGAAAAGAACGTATGTACCATCTCAGCAAACAAAACATTATTTACATATTTATATAAAAAAATTATTCCTGTTTCAAATAAAAATTTGTTTGGACCTTGAATAATTAACCACGCTACTGACATTTACAAATAGGGGAGCAGTTTTGCACCTAGTTGGTGTTTATGAATAGAATAAAGTGACAGTTGCTCAGAGGTGGCAGGGTCACAATTAAATAAGAAAAATAGTTTTGAAAAGTAAAAGGTGTTCATGACAAAATGGTGGCAGTGGTGGGATGAAAAAGCCTATGGTGCTGCCATACACAAGAAAAAAAAAACACAAGAAAGAAAGTGATCTTCAGAACCCCTGCAACCCTATACTGAGAGAGAGTATAGGTGCCCTGCCGGAATAGGAGCTCCTGGCACCAGATCAATGGCACAATCATAGGGCCGGTGCAGGGGAAGCCAGTACCCCTCCTTTTTGTTGAAGACATCTGCAAAGTCCCGGTACTTCTCTGGCAACGACACTGTACTGTCCTGAACCTCCGCCACCACCGCAGCTGGGATCCTTTCTGGCCAACAGTGCTCCTGGCAGTACTCCAAACCAAAGAGCACCTCCCGCAGGGACCAGAAAATATGCGGGTCATGCCGCGAGAGCCACGACATGCCCAGCACCAGCGGGAAGTGAGGAACCGCTGCCAGCAAAAACCGCAGCTCCTCAACATGTCCTTGGATCTCTAGGTGAAGTACTGGAGTCTGGTGCGTCACGGGGCCCAATCGGAGAAGCCGTCCATCAATGGTCTTCACCGTCCAGGGCTCGAGCAGCGCCTCCATCGGGATCCCATGACGTTGCGCAAACCCCAGGTCCATGAAGCATTCCTAGCAGCAGCTGTTGGAACTGAGGCTGGCTGTAGTCCCAGACAACTATGCATATGTAAATACATTTAGGTTGTGTATATGATATTGTAATTTTTGAAGGTATAATTTTAATTCTGCTTGTTTATGTCACAACTATTACCATTACACTCAGTGGTATATGGGAATTACAATTTACGATAACATTAGTGCAAAAAAAAAAAAACTGCTAAGGATTCTGTATGGTGTGAAATGGGAGGAGGTCAATGGAGGGGTGACACTATGAGTTTGCTACACCAGGTGACACCAACCCTAGGGATGCCACTGGTGTGATCCTCTACTATGATCATATTTTACACCAAACTGCAGAATATTGCTGCTGATCCAGCAGCTCCTTTTACCTGATAGTTCAACAATCATAGTGCTATACTGAGCTGGAAGTTTGAGGGTCTACTGTTGACCTTTTCACCTGTTTTCTTAACTTTTTATGCTTTCTGATGTAATACTATCATGTTTTAGTGTGAGTTCTTATATTGCCTAGCTGAATGCTATAGCAAATGCTCAATCCCCCCCCCCCCACACACACACACACGACTAATTTTTAATCTCTGTAACCAAGTCTAGAATCATGAGATGGACATTTTATATTCTTTTTCCAATTCTACTGCTTTTAGCTAGTCTTGAAGTTAACCTGAATGGATTACTGATGATGCTTACCTACCAGATATAATACTTCATGGGTTATGATTCAATAATCAAAATAATCAAAATAATCAAAATAACCACTGGAAAAGAATGTCTGGAACATGTAATGGTGCATGTCTGGAACTCTGTATGGCATGACTTTGGCAGATCATGTGAGGTGATCAATGCACACAGTTCCTTTTCAATCTTTCAATTTCTTTCTGCTTTATTTCATATATTTTAAGAGTGCCACCTGGTGGCTATTCCTACTGCACAGTATATAGTATAATATAAAGCATATGCTTTTATATCCCTTCACATCAACTCCAATTTACGGCAACCCTATCATGAGGCTTCCTTGGCAAAATTTATTCAAAGGAATCTTGCCATTGTCTTCCTCTGAATATAGCCTACAGCACCTGGTATTCCCTCATGGTTGCCCTTCCATGCTGTAACCTGGCCTGATTCTGCTTAGCTTCTGATATCATACAAGATCTGGTGCCTTCACAATGATTAAACACTAAATATAAAGTATAGTAGTCAGTCAATCTATCGTCTATCTGCCTGTCTGTCATCATTCTGTATGCCTATTTCTCTAACTTTGTTTAGGACATAAGGTATTTAGTTATGAATTTGCCAAAAGATGGCATCAAGTCCTAGAATGTATTTTGACCAATCTGGCTTTATTTGCCTTCATAGCTTCCTGTACCCAGAACCAAAGTACTTGCAGTAGGGTATCTGGGGCTTTGTCCAAGGAAATCATAAAACTCTTTTAATCAGCTAAGAAATAAGGTAGTGGGGATAAATCCTGTTCTCTGCAACTGAGGAACAGTGTGCTAATCTTTCTGAGAGCTCCAAACCTACCAGTTAAATTTCATATTAGAGAGGATGCTACATACATACTTATGTGCCAACAATTCTGAGCCATAAAGTGGCAATACAAGTGTAATGACCCATAAGCCTTTTAGTCCAAAGAAGGATCATTCAGTCTTTCTTCCCACCAAATTCATCATCTGCAACGACTGCATACTTTTAAGGAGAGAGAAGGTGCACAGTGGAATCTCTCAACAAGGAAATAACTTCCCTTGGCTTTAGAAAATCAAGATATGATACAAAAAGCAAATGAGTATCACTCAGATGCCAAATGAGTAGCAAACCTCTATAGACCTTTCTAAAGAGCCAATTCATACATATTCTCTGCTCTTCAAAACTATTTTCAAAAGGGTATACTAGTAACCAAGTGATCATTGTTAAAATCTCACAGATCTAAATAAAGTGCATTCACAACCACCTCTTTCAGGGTAGTAGGCACAAGCCATTGTCCTAATGAGACATTCATTATCTAATTTGTTGACCCAGCCATCAAATTGGCTACTAACAACTTGAACTTTGTCCATACTATGAGGCCGAATAATTGAAGCTGATCCCTGAAAACCAGATTAGATGGAGCAATGGGCATCTCCTCAGGAATTGTCCCAGCGATAGCACCACATTTAACATGGATACAACAGACAGAGGCTTCAAAGGGCTCCAACTCATAACTCACTTTTAACATTCTATTTACTATGTGGAAAAGTTCTAGGTTTTTCCCTCCCATAATATTACTCATTTGTTTTTGTTTTGTTTGTTTTGTTTTTAAAAACATAACCGTGTTCATATACTATAGGAAACTTTGCTGCTAAAGTATGACTGAATTTACAAATGTTAAAGACTGAGACATCTTTTAGAAAAGACAATGCTCAAGTACTTGCTTTGCTGCATTTTTTTTTTGTCAGACCAATTGTTCCCTCTTATAAGAATTGTTCCCTTTTTTTGCTCAGAAAATCTGTTTCTTCACATCTTTTTTGGATACAGGCGCTTTGACAAATTATTTTTTTAAAGTATACCCCAAAGATTAATATCAAAGATATTCAAGTTATTTAAATCTTTCACATCTGTTTATTCTGTTTGTCTAAAAATTATATCTTTGATATGAAATAATATAGTTCCACAAATCACCCTGGATTCATTTCAGAGTTTTAAACTGAAATATTATTTTCGTCCCATGGTGCTGACTTTCACAGTTTTTACCACAGAACTTTACAACAAACCATATTGTTCTGTAAATGTTTTATCATGGAAATCTAGCCAGGGCTGTACAAGTCAGTCTTATTTTTCTTATGTTTCTAATTTTCTCACATTCACTTTCCCTATTTACCCTAATTCAGAATGGGAGAACTTTTTTTTCATCTCTACATATATTTTAATTTGGATAAACATGCACAATTTTTAAAATGTACTAATTTTGAATGTATTTTCTGTTGTACATAGTTTTTTGTTAAATACTGTTGAAAAGAATACTCCTTTTAGTCTAACACATTTTGAAAATGTAGGTATGCTTTCATGCACCTTTTTTTTTCCTCCAAAAGATCTTGCAAATATTGTCAGTGGTATGAATTTTCTAGACAAGATGTGTTCTGTTCCATTGACAGCCTCAGGAGTTGCAAAAGAGATTCCATGTCAAAATATTATTAAACATGCCTACAACTAAAAGTAAAAGAAAACTTTTTATTAGGATTAGTTCTTATAAATGTTTGGATGGAAATGCGTCACCCACCTGGTAGATATTTTTCTTTTTTTGGAATGGCAAAATAAGCTCATAATTTGTGCCATATTGTAAGTAGATGCTTATTTAGCATACCATTGCAATCATTTTAAAAAAGGTCAATTAAATGGGCAGTCTAAATTCCCTGTAGCAACAACTTCACCTTCTCCATATTCAAGAAAATCTTTCAAAGAAAAGGTCATTAAAGACAGACAACAAGGCTAAAAGTAATTGTGTGGATTGGGCATAGCCATTCAGTAGTTAGCAGATCACCTTCAAGTTTGAAATAAGTTTCCTTCATTTCCTAACAGATTGAGACATTCTTGAGGGAGATTCTGGGAGAATGACATAAGGGCATTTATTGATTTCATTGTATCTATTGGTGATGATGCTGAGTGTCCTTCCTACCTGCTCTTCCATTCTCAGGAGATTTGATTATCCTGACCTATAAATCTGAATTGCCTCTTTGAAAGTGTTTTAAATATGCAGGCCACAAATATTTTCACTGGGCTTTGACTGTGTAAGACTCATACTGCATGTATTGTACAAAATGTCTTTTTCAAAGAACAAATGGTCCATAAGAATTCTAGAAGCGTAAACTACATTTATATTGGTAGGAGTACCATTAGAAAGACCAATAATATAACATGTCAGCAATCCCTCATGTTGCTAGGTAGGCCTAATGGGTTACGGCATAACAAAATGATGTTCAAGCAGCTTCCCATTTACTCAGGGAATGTAAGTGGACAGGCTTTATATACAAGTGTGTGGAGTAACTAATGAGCTAGTATCAGTGATTACCTCTGTGAAGGGCCAACAACATTGATCAGCCTTCCTTCACTAACATTTTGGCTTTAGCTATCCATAACAATCACACTGTCAGCTATAATTTCTAGTTGCTCTCCCTGCAAAAATTCTACTTCCCCACCAAAACATAGTCCCTTCACCAAATGCCAGTGATATATTGTAATGGTATAGTTCATTCTGCTATTTCATGACAAATTCAGACTGCTTAATAATTTTCAAAATGCTGCCTCACCTGAATCTAAGCTGTGCCTTTGGTGTGTATGAAATTTTGTTTTGTTGGGGTGTTTTTGTTTTGTTTTGTTTTGTTTCATTTTTTGCATGCTGTAAGGGCTTGGCCTTGGTCTTGCAGAACACCATTCCACCATCCTCACAAAAAAATAATAATCATAATTCAGATGGATAAAGTAAAAAATGTTGGAAAATGTTCTGAGGTAGAGATTCCTTTTCCTGAACTGTAAATTTTATCACTTTTTAATAACTGTATGCCAGAGTATCCTAGTTTTCTGATATCATTTGATTTGGATTTAATCAATACTTTTATTTTTTTTATATTTTTAAAAAAACAGAACCTATTTCAAAGAATTCACATGCATGCACTTACACACATATGCTCATCAATGTTTGCTGCATGTGTCTGTCAACACAAAGCAGCTTTGTTTATGTAGGAATAAAATGAAATAAAGCAAGAGATTACAGAAATGAATTGTGTACAAATAAAACACAAATAAACTTAGCACAATCTAAAAGTATAATGAACAGTTGATTAATAATACATTAGTAGTTAACACTGAAATCAAATTAGGCATCATTTGCATGATCCCCCTCCCCCCATTAGTTTTGGTGCAGTAACAGTTTTTAGAGAAAGTGTGCTTCTAAGATGAGTTCATTTGGTATTCAGTGTAATAGCAGCAATAATAATGAAGCCATTTAGTTTCCATTATATAAGCATTAGATAATGGATACCTATATTAAAATGTTACTGTTGTGACTTATTTTTGTCTTAATTTGGTACATAGTGCTAAATCCTCAAAGCAAAAGCTTTTATGTAGATTTTTGATGTTTTTATCTTTGCATCTTTTCTCTCAAAGTAAAAAAAAACACTATTGTAATGGTTGTTTCCAATGCTGTGACCTGCAGTGGTCTTGCTTTTGTTAAATGCATTAATATTTGTTTCTTCTTAGCTTCTCCCTTCTATTCCTCATTCTTTTGTCAGCCTTTGAAACATAGCTCCTCATGGTGCCTTTCTTGTAAATATATACTGTAGTATTTCAGCAAATTCTTTGCTAATGCTAGCCATTGTTAAAATGTTATAGTTTAAGACAGTGCATTGCACTTCAAGGAATGACCTATTTGTCTGGCATGCTGAGAACTGGAAACTCCCTGCCAACTGCCAATGCTGTACTTGTACTTTGTGATCTGACTGTACAAACTGATTTCAGTGATATATGCCTTATGATGTAGGCCAGAATCGTGAAACCATTTCAACATAAGCTGCTGAAATGAAGAGATTTTTCTTCCGAATAAATGGTGGTGGAGCAGGGCCAGAGAGGACTGCTAGTACTGTGTATTTGCAAGGTCTATTTTGCAAATATTTTAAATTCATCCCACGTCCTCCAGTAGTGAAAAATTTTAGAGGGCAACCCTGCAAGGGTTCATTTTCTTTCAGCATTTGCTTATTGCTTAGTGCCTTATGTTATTTTGCTACCTGAGACAGAGGGGTAAACAGTGACGTCTACCTTCCCCAACTCAAGATGCATAGAATACAACCAAGTTATTTTTGCACCTAAGACAGAAAAATCCACAAGCCCCTGTCCTTTCCTGGCAATGTATGTGTGTGTGTGTGTGTGTGTTCTTTAATGCTTGGAACAGTACATACATTTGTTTCTGCATAAGGACATCTCTACATGATCAGGAGCTCTGAGGCAATGCCCTTATCCCAATCTGGGCACATAGAATTGCACAGTAGGAGGAAGAGATTTCCAGTCTTTTCAGAGCCTTAATGCTCTGTTATAGTACAGTTATTTCTAAACTTGAGTCCTCAGATGTTGCTGGACTTCTGTTTAAGGGTTTTGCTCCTACCCTTTTGTTAGGGAAAGGGTTCCCATTTTCTAATAACTCTTCAATAGCTGACACTGCTGCCCCATAACCACCCTAAAGTGACTGTTGTACATAGGCCTCACTCTACTCATATTGGAGTTGATAATTTGGTCCTTGGAACTCCATTGGGGAAATGGGAACTCTGCTTCCCAATGGTATGGTGAAGCAGGTAAACATACATACTGGCAAAGATACTCCGGGAGCAGCATGGAATATGCTGGCCCTGCAGGATTTCATTCACCAACACAAGGTAAAGCTAGCAAATTTGGCTCCTGTTGAAATGCTTTGCCATTCTGACAGTTGGGTGCTTCCTGGGATTATCACTTTCCCAACAGAGGGACCAGTGGGCTCATACAAGTGCAGACTTCAAAGGGAGGCACTTGGTACTGCCAATTGAGAAAGGAAATATTAATAATTTCTTTTACTGTGTTTGTTCCCAGACACCTGACAAATGGGGAGTGGTGAGAGGATGACATGAATTTTCTGTCTGCATAGACATTCTCTCTATAGTTTCTCATGTAATCAAGATGCAGATGTGCGACTCTAATAGCATCACTTTTCTTCTTCTACATGCTTGTTTACAATCTTTGTCAAATGAAGAAGTTAGTGGCCTTGATTGATTTTGTGCCTTCTGAATCCTATTTTGGGAGAAAGGTGAGATATAAATCCATTAAATTAAATTAAATTAAGGTTGGCTTAATAATTACTATAATGTGTGTTTGGCATTTTGAAATTCAAGAATCAAATTTTCTATCAAAATCAGGTCATTGGTTATTGAATCTGAGTATCTACAATCTTTCAATGTTTCTTTTCATTAGACAAAATCAGGGGATCCAAAATCAAAGAAAACTTGCACATTCTGAATTTTTAATTCCTATTTTAGTAAGCTGCCATGAGTTGGAGCTGGTGCATTCCATGTCAGTGGGAAACCCTCTTTGGGAGATAAGATTTAGTATCTTAGGTTGAATCTACACTGCAGAAATAATACAGTTTGACACTGCTTTAGCTGACATGGCTCAATGCTATGGAATTCTGGGATTTGTAGTTTTGGGAGATATTTAGCCTTCTGGTGCTATAACAAACTACAAATCCCAGGATCCCGTACAATGGAGCCATGACAGTTAAAGCAATGTCAAACTTTGTGCAGTGCAGATGCAACCTAAAATACTTCCTAAAACACAGAGCAGATTTACTGCTCCTCTGACATAAAAGCCAACAGCTTGCAATAGCTGCCACTAATAATTCAAATAAGTTTCGGACAGACTCTGGAGCCTACTATTTGGGACAAAAGTACTTGAAAAATAAGTGCCTAGACAAAAAAGAAAATTAACAGTATCTTCTTCAGGCTTCAGAAAAACTGCATGCAAATGACCTCAAAAGATTAGGGAGTTGCCTAGGACATTACCAGTTTGTATGATGAATTAAAAAAGGAAACTCAAAAGCCAGCATATAATTCCCTGCTAAATCTTTATCCCAATGACTTCAGCAAAATGGGCTCCTGTAGATTGGTTTAAGAGATCTTTGCTCCTTCCCAAACATTCAGTGACCATCCGTGGCTGACTCCTGTAGAACTATTAAGAGATCACTGCATCTGATCTTAATCCAACTATAGGCTGTTTTATATCCATGTATAGAAATAAAGTACCTTTAAATCCTAACATAGCCAATGGATATGGTATATCTCAATCTACTCTTTTCAAAAGACTATATGGAACTCATATCAAGCTCAAAATGTATTCCCTTTTCAAGGCATTATCCTGGTTCAAGAATGTCACATTTCGTTGATTTCAAATTTTAATCACTGAAGTTGGATCATACAATATGGGTACTGAATTTCGTTCCTGGAACATAGTATAAACTTTAGTGGGCAGATAAAAGTGGATAAATTAATTTGTCTTTTCATCTTGAGTTAGCTCTTGGAGGAAATCATTATCATAAAAACAGTGTAAATCCATAGGCCTGGCAGCCTCTGCCCTGAAGAGGCAAAAGACTTGAGTAAATATGGAGATTTAGAGATTTACTGTCTTATCCTTTGAAAAGGTAATTTCCCTAGGTAGGAATAAAGAGAGATGGGCACAGCAGTGGAAAGAAACTTAAGCATTATATAGCTGAACTGTGTGCTGCAGCATGTAAGAATTCAATTTCTCTGGGATTGTTTATACTTCTTATCTAGAGGGATTTATTTTTCATTAGCAACAGCAACAACAACAACACATTAATCCTTAACTCTTTTTTACTACTTTGTAGGATCACAACTATGAATATCAGTGAAATCCACCATGGAATCTACTGGCATGCAATTTACCCTATTCTGAAGGGATGGCATCCTCACAATGCATCCTTTCAACAACATCTGTAGCCGAGCAGGAAAATCCACTACTCTTGAAATCTATGGGAGTATCTATCTCTCCATCTATGCCTATGGAAAATATGAATATGTTTTCATATGAATATGAAAATATGGAAAATATGAAGTCTACAAAAGCTCATGCTGCCAATTTCTTTCTTTCATTTAGTCTCAAAGGTGCTACAAGATCTCTGTACATATGGAAAACCTTGTGTGACATCTGAAAAGTGATGGGAGTCAACAGAGATGTAAAGAAAAGATAGAAAAGCATATATATTTTTTCATATAAAATGTGCATAATTTGCTTTGTATTAGTGTGCTTTGTAGAAAAATGCATTTTGTTTTGCATATTATTTTCCTCCTCAAATCTGCTAGCATGAGAGGAAAAAAATCCTGAAAGCTTTCTGTGGATGACAGAACAGAGAAGACACCTGACCTGCTGAAACACACATGGATGGATTGTAGTTGATTTGGACATCACGAACCTCAACAGCATCAGAAAGAGACTGCAAACAATGATTGTAACCTTATTGGTGCATAAGTGCAGTGGCGTAGGTAGTGCTGGCAGAGGAAAAAGCCTTTAGGCACAGAAGCCATGGAGAAATCAAAGTGTTAGAAAACTAGACAGCTTTGAACTTTCAGATTTTGTCTTCTTGCCCATCCCTGGGGGGCAAAATACAATCACTAGTGCCCAACTCCACATAAGTTTTGAAGTTATTGAAGCAGAAGTATGATTGTTCTTTCAATTGCCCTGGTGATGTGAATGATATGTACTCTTTTCCATTAGTTCATTGAATTCAACTTTTCCCTGCAAGTTCTGCTAGATAGTTTAAAGTTTTTTCTTCCGGGACTTGCAAATGTTTTCAAACTTTGGAGCTGTGAGTCTCCCTAAAACAAAATAAAACATAAATATTCATGTTTTCCAGAGGTAGTGGTGATTGGATGGAGGAGAAGATAGCTAATCTGACAGGCATGAAATCTATTCATGGTTCAAGGGCCATGAGGGGAAAAAGAAAACAGAGCAGAGCTTTGAAGCAAGAATTGTACTACATAAGGTTATGGAATGTATATTGTACTCAGGCATAATATACTAACTGTTTACTGTCTCTTGAAGCACTGACCACATAGACAGAAACACTCTCTCTTTTGGAATAATAGAAATCTGCTGTTTGAATCAGCATTCAAGACTAACAACATGGACTGAATCAATTTGAATCAATCTTCAAGGCAGATAACATTGACTGCTGGCTTTGAACAGTTATAATCTCAACCCAGGAAACTATGTCCACAAAATCAAGTATGAAGCTGTGCTGATGCATAAGACTTGGGATTATAATATTATCTGTTTCTTTAGTATGAAAGGAGCAGCTGACCAATTGTTACATTCCTATTCCTGCAAGAACCACTGTAATGATGGGCTGAAATTTTCTCTCCTCCCACTCCATATTCCTGAACACATATGAAAGGCATGTGTATGAGGAAGAGATCTTGAAACTGCTTTGAGGTGTTAATGGATAAATTTGTAAGAAATTTTCAGAGTGGATTGATTCACCTTGTTTGAGATATGAGTTGGCTGACAACTTATTTTTATATAACCAGCCTTGCTGATTGTAACCTGTGAGACTCATGCCACTATCCTTCCAAGTCATAGGAGTTTATCACACAGGGGAAATTGGAAGTTTAAACTATGATTAACCCATGAAAATTGTGCAATTGACATTAAAATATGCTTAAAATGACATTAACACAAGTGCCATTATTCCATGAAGAACCAGGGAATAACCAGGCAAGAAACAGCAAAAAGTCATTCATGGAAAAATTCTGTGAATGAGTTACTGTTGTTTCTTGCCTGGTTCTTCATGGGATAATGGCACTTTAATCACATTTCATCTCAACGTTGTAGTGAAAGCCATTCACAAATTTGAGTGCAAGTGCGGGTTAATTGTGAATTCTGCATGGGATAACAGCACTTTGTGTGTGAAAACCATTCATGCAATTGCAGGTTAATCATGGGTTAGGCACCATACTTCCAATTTCCCCTCCTGTGATAAACTCCATAGGCTACATTTCCTTTTCCTAGGCTAAAATTAAATGGATGTTCCTGGAAGTGCATCCAGGAAGATGAATGTGTCTGAGGAAATGAAAGGCTGTGCAAAGTTCAACCTACTGCAAGCAGAAGCCATTCACCCTTGTTTTAGAATAGGGTCCCGGACCCCAGCAACGTGTGATGCTGTGGGAGATGGGCCACATTTGATGACCTCTATGAGAAGAGACCAGAAGCATGTGCATTTGGTGCAAAGTGCTGGGACACTGAGCCTGGGAAGAGGTGGAGGAGATTGTCATTGTCATTGTCCCATCCTTCTTGCCTGATTGTGGAAAGGACTTTCACACTTGACACGCACTTGACCAAGCAGGGAAGCATGAGTGAAAGTGATCGCACAAATCACTTTCACACTGCAGCTAGCTGAAAAGCACCTGAAAGTGCTTTCAGCCATCAACTGAATGCACTTTCAACCATCATTTGCAGTATTTTGTATTAACGGTTTAACCTGTTAATACCATGACAGTTGAAAACGTTTTCAGCTGACAGCTGAAAGTGTTTTTCAGTCGGCTGCAGTGTGAAAGTGATTTTCACAATCACTTTCACTCGTGTCATGGATGGGATAAGGACAGGAGAGTGATCCTGTCCTCCATGTGATAATCTCCAGAGTCTGAGACAATATAAGGCCTCCCCACCCTTCCATGTGCATCTCTGCATGTGCTGCTTTGCCTCATACATGGTTAGATTTTGGCAGAAAGAAAGTACAAACTAAAGTAAAACAAAGCCATGGCAATCTCACCTCAAAAGATGTAATCCTATGCTCCCTGGTGAGTCTTCATTTTTGGATGGAGACGAAGTTCCACCCAGAGAGAGAAGGAGGCCCACCCTCACAAATCATTTCAGAGTAGCAGTGGAATGGTCCATTGTCGAAGCTTTCCCACGGTGAAAAAGGTAAACACTGAATATTTCACAGATATGTCAAGACAAACTGGAATAGATCACTGATCCACCAGCACATTCCTGACAATTTTCTGGAATGAGAAAAAGTATACCAGGAATAGAATTGGTGTACCTATCCCCCCCCCCCCCCCGAGGGACAGATAGAAGAGAGCATTAGAAAGGAAAGAGACACGGGTGTTTAATCATGGAATCTCCCCCTCCAAAAAAATCCCTTTATACATATAATCCACAGTGTTCTACAGAAAAGATGGTGATACAGGAATATGCATTTGATAAAATCTTTCCTATACGCACTGGAGATACTTAGGGGGGTTGCAGACTGCCAGAAATAGTGCAAATTGAGTCCACTTTAAGGGTTAGGGTTAGTGCTAAGGAATCATGGGAATTGGTTTTTTTCCCTGAGACACTGAGCCTTCTCTGTCAGAGAGCTCTGGTGCCACAATAAAATACAGTTCCCATGATTCCCTAACCCTAACCCTAACCCTTAAAGTGGACTCAATTTGCACTATTTCTGGCAGTCTGCAACTCCCCCTAGTCTGGCTCTTTTTCCATGCAAAGCATGTTCTCTGTCACTGGGCTACCTGCTTCCTTGCCCCCAAAACACCCACACACCCAAACAAAGAGACAGAATAATGGAAAAGTAATAATACACTGGTTGTACTCTAAAAACAAGTCCAGATCATTTGGAACTCTAAGTCTATAGAAGAATTCAAATGCAGAGCATTTCAGAAGCATTCCTAACTGACATTTGGTCAGGTCCCTCCCAAGCAATAGAACAAGAGCAACAGCTGTGCTCTTGTATTAGGCTGGGACCTTTGTGTCTGATGCTACAAGCTGCTGTTTTCACAACATCTGTCTTCACCTGCTTATATTGGCTGGAAAAATCTTCTTCAGCAGTTGGGATTATATCCTGACATCTATTCTATCTTGTGTGTTGTTTCTAGCTAGTTTAGATTTATATTATTTCAAAAACTTGTTGTGACATTTCTGTAATTTTGCAAATAACAAGCAAACTGAAAACAGTCCAAGGTGCCTACTGTATTTATCTTCATCCTCTTTTTGCCAGGAATAAGTCAAAGGATTGGCTGTAATAAGGTACCGAGAGTTAGGTTAGAAAGCCAGAATCCAGGTCTCTATCTGCAGTAAATAAAATGTATCAATTTTAACTGTCTACCTGAGACACATAGTGTACTGAAGTGCTGAAAAAACTGTTGTTAGAAACCCACCATTCCATCTCTCCTTGGAGCAATACTTTATAAATTGCAAAAGTTTTATCACATTTATTGTGATAAGAAAGGCCTTGCCCATTGAAAGTATTAGAGGGATGTTGAACAATTAGAAGAATCACTTTGGAGTCCACTTCAGTGAAAGACTATTAAAAATGAGCTCCAGAACCTCCTTGAATGGATTCAGTTCTCAACTTGTAACTTAGTTCAGAAATCCATAATTTTGTGATTCCAACTGATTATCATCCAAAAACCAACAAATGTCTCACACCGGCCAAATAAAATAGCCTTCTCCTGTCATCTCAATGGGTAGTCCAGTCAGTGCAGGGTCCAATGACCAAATCTGGCATGAACAGCCCCGATAATGACCAGCCCATTCAGTTCTGAACCCAGGGTATACAATGGATTTTAAAAAGATTTGGCGTGACTAGTGACTTTTTAAAATCCATTGTATACCCTGGGTTTGGAACTGAATGAGCCAAACATCGTCCAAACTTTTCACACCAGACATGGTGATTGGGCCCTGCACCATCTGGATCTAGATCTTCCAAGAATATCTGGAGCCCTCAGTTCTATTACCAGCAAGCTGTTTAACATATGTCCTACTGTATCACCTGGTGCTGTTGTGGCAGCAGTGAATCTCTTGCTTTGAGTTCAGAACAAAGTGCCCAGCTGTATGTACAAACACAACTGGATGACCAAGGGTCCCAGGTAATGGAGGAGGCTCAGGGCAGCTCCTGGAGTATCTTGACCAGTGTAGATACCACTATTCACAGGCATAGCATTGTCTTATGAGGGAAGTATACCTGTAACATTTTAGAGAAATTCATATCAGTGTCACATGATTTTATATTCTGGGATTTATTTATTTTTAAGGAACACAATTTAAAAAACTTGGTGGAACTGGTTGAAATTTTCTGGAACTCTGGGGAGACTCAAAGTTATTTATTTATTTATTTTATTTTATTTTATTTTATTTTATTTTATTTTATTTTATTTACTGTACTTCATTTGTATGCTGCCTTTCTCCCAGAAAGGACCCAAGTCAGCTCACAGACAAATCAGTATATTTGAGAAGAATGGGTACAAGGAGTGGTGTGTGTGTGTGTGTGTGTGTGATTGCTTCAGAGCAGTCTTTAAAGTTTGAGGGGGTGAGAGGGACCTTTCCTATTCCCCAGGTGAATGTCTACATTTTTAATACACCGTTGTTAGGAGAAAATAGGGATGGATCTAGTAAGAAAAACTCAAAAATTTCAGGAGCCCATTTTGTGGAAAGCTAGTGTTCAAATGAGAGTGGCATTATTTCTTTTACACCCCCCCCCCCCATTTACGTGGAGGTGGATTGTGGCCTCTGTTGTAGACATGTGCCTTGGCAAGAATAATTCAAAGTTTCAGAAGGATTGATGAAATGATTAAAGAATTAAATGAAATATTTTTTATTTTTTTAAAAATGTTAAGACTTGTGTTCTGCTCAACTGGCAGTGAGAGCAATACAGAGAGCAACAGTAGAAGAGCAGACAATGGATTTTGAGCAGACCTTGGCTGAAGCAAAACACTAGCAACACTCACTGCTCTGTCATACCAGGTCTGACAAAAGCCACCATTTATTTTACATCTTAAGAGAAAGAACTGGGGGCAGGGGGACCTTTGCAGAGATCACTGGATCATTTCTTCAGTTCCCAGTTTTCTTCCAGCAAAGCATTTCTGTGCCTCCAAATCAAAATTGCTAAGGAATATTCAGGAGTATTCAGATTTGTGTTCATTCCTTTATAGATGAACCCCAATTCAAGATAGACATCTCCTTAACCTAGTCAAATTATCCCCATTCAGTTCTGAACCTGGGATTCTCAATGAATCTAAACAATTATTTCATTTAAACAGGTCTTAATGGCTGGGTGATAGCAAGCATGGTAAAGTGGTTTAGAGTGTTGGACTAAGGGGCTAGGCAGACTGGCAGTTCTGGGCCGCCCCTCCTAGAGGCAGTGTGGGGTTGCCGCAGCCCTGATCCTTCCTTTTGCCACCCTTAAAAGAGCAACAAAATGTGGCTTCTTTTAGGGGTGGCAAAAGGCTGCCCTAAGAGCTGGGGCCATGGCTCTTCCATGCCCTTTCAGTGCAGTGTGTCTGCACGCTGCACCAGGAGGGCGTCCTGATGCTGTGCACCATGCTTATGGGCACATGGCATCAGGATGGCATCAGAGTGGGGTTGGGGTGGCTGGCATGTGGCTGCTCCACCCCAACTCCACCACCAGGCTGGCCCTTTGGGCCAGTCTGCAACACCCCTAACAGTACACTCTGGAGACCAGGGTTGAACTCCCCACTCAGCCATGAAAACATTTGGGCAAGTCACACTCCTTCAGCCTCAGAGGAAAGCAAAGGCAGTCCCCCTTCCCTGAACAAATCTTGCCAAGAAAACCCTGTGACATATTTTCCATAGGGCTGGCATCAGTCAGAAATTATTTGAAAGCACACAACAAAAACAAATTATTGGACTGATGTTAACTGACTTGACCATACTGATCTTACTTGTGTGTAAGCTACTTTGTTAGTACTGTGGACCAGGGGTAGGCAACCTTTCCCCTTTAAGGGCCGAGGGACTTCAGCTCCCAGAAGCCTCAGCCATGTTGGCCAATAGTCCCATGTTGGCCGATAGCTCCTGGGATTCTGGGAGCTGAAGTCCCTCGGCCCTTAAAGGGGAAAGGTTGCCTACCCCTGCTGTGGACTATAACACATTAAATAGTGAATTTATCTTGTTTCCTTTTCCTCTCACAAGTAACTTATCTATTTTTCACAATAAACAGCTTTTATTTGATTTGATAAGTATTGTAAAATGTTCAGGGTTTCTTGATAAGAAGGACTAAAGAATGAGTTGGAAGCTATGATCATGAAATCAGGTATGGTGTTGCTAAAGTAGATGCACTGATTTTTCACTCTCCTTCCCAAATCTACTTTCATAACTCTGCTCTCATAACTCTATTCCTTCTTTCATGAATTTACTTTTTCATAGTACTTAAATTCAGTGTAGTTCAGTGAAGTTCTGTGATAGCAGATTCAGAATAGACTAGTAGGAAGTGCATAACTGATTGTCAGAAATCTTTGCCTCAAGATCTGGAGAAAGCTTCAGGAATTATAAAAGGCAATTAGAGACTTTCATGGAGGATAATTGCATTGTGATCATAGAATCATAGAGTTGGAAGAGAACACAAAGTCATCCAGTTCAATCCCCTACCATGCAAGAATACACAATCAAAGCACTCCTGACAGATGCCCATCCAGCCTCTGTTTAAAAACCTCCTAAGGAGGAGACTCCACCACACTCAAAGGCAGCACATTTGACTGTTGAACAGCTCTTGCCATCAGGAAGTTCTTCCTAATGTTTAGGTGGAATCTCTTTTCTTGTAGTTTGCACCCATTTTTTTGTGTCCTAGTCTCTGGAAGAGCAGAAGACATCCATCTCTGACAGGACATCTTTTCAATTATTTAAACATGGCTATGTCACCTCTTTAACTTCTCCTCTCTAGGCTAAACATATTCAGCTTCCTAAGTCGCCCCTCATAGGGTATGGTTTCTAGAGCTTTACTATCTTGATCAACTTCTTCTGGACACTTTTCAGCTTGTCAATATCCCTCTTGAAATGTGCTGCCGAGAGACATCCTCTATGTGTTCCCCATCCAGAATAATCTGATATACTCTGTCCAAGAAAACTTCATGCTCCCTAATATTCTGAAGAGTAGATGCACAAGCCTCAAGTTGCTGGACCTTCTCTTCCAACTTGCACTTGCTGCAAGCATAGCTAGACACATCGCCTGGCAAAAACACAAACATACCACAGCTGTTGCAGGTGACTGAAGCAGCTTCCTCACCATCTGTATTCAGTAGTCTTAAATAAATACTGTAACAGAACTCCAGTACTCCCCCTCAAAACTCTCCTGCTAAACACTCACTTAAAATGCCTGATGGTCTTGCCTGTTAGTGAAACTCCTTTTTTCTGGGAGGTGGATAACACTGACTGTAGAAACATTTGTTAGTGTGGTGACGCAGCACGTGGGAACCATGTAACGTGAAGCACCAGGATCCAGACTGTCTTCAATGAAGCAAGCAACATTGTCAGTTACAGGAAAACTCCTTTCCCCTCCAGACAGAGCAGAGAGAGACTCAGCAGATGTCTCACTAAGGGCCTTGGCAGATGACTAAAAGAGTTGTCTGCGAGACCCGGAAGAGGAGGAGCCACCGCACGAGCGGCACTCCTTACTCTTCCTGAGGTCGCCCTGGGAGCTGCCGGCCCTCCGCACGGCCAGCGCTTCCGGGGCAACCTCCCGCCGCAGCGTCCTCACATGCTGCGGTGGAAAAGACAGGTAAAGTGCGCCCTACGCGTTTAGGGTGCACTTCCCCTGTCTTCTAAAAGGAGCGGCAATTTGCAGCTCCTTTTATGGGCGCCGCAGGAGCACCGCGGTCCGGCTGCCATGGTCCCGCGGCGTTCCGGACCAGGGCGTCCCCGACGCCCTGGTCTGCATCCCCCCAATGAGGCTTTTAATCTTCAGAAGTTCTATGTACAAAGGCTATGTACAATAATACACCAACACACTCTCTAACAATCTCCACCTTCCACTATCAACCCACAACAACCCACATGTGTGTCCAGAGGCTTGTCCCTTATATAGCCAGTGCTCCACATGGATTTCTAGCCCTGCCTCTTCCTTTTGGACACCTGTCAATCATAAGCATGACTCAGCATGTTTGCAGCCCTTTTGCAGCATTTACTGTGCTTTACAGCACCAGGTGACTCCCTGTCATTATGTCACCTCCTGTTTCATCAGCCTTGATGCTGCATGACTTAGCAGTGGCCAAATGCTGCTGCCATTCACCACATTGTGCATTTTCCCTGGAACATTATTCCAACAACATTTTGGTTTGTGAACAAATGGGGAGAAACCCAAAAATGTATGAGGTGGGCACACCACTAACTATGTGGGTGTCTGAGGATTATGTTAGTTGTCTGCAGAAGTCATTCTCTTAACATCTTTGGTTAGTGAAATAAAGCTTGCTGTTAAAATACAGATGGCTGGTTTACTAACCAAAAGGAAGTGGGCAGTTTTTGACTTCTTGGACTCATGTTTCAGCAGATGCCTCACCCACCTGAGACCATGTGCTCAGGCAGAGGACCTGGGCATACACACACAAAAATAATCAAACATTAACAAGCACACAAGCAAATCTCCACTCAGCTCACACAATCAGCCTTAACACAACAGTCACAAGCTCAGCAAAACACAATAGAACAGAATGAGCACACAAATAAGCCTCTTCCCAGTTCACACAAACAAAGAGCCTTAGCTCAATTGACACAACAGTCTTAACTCAACTTGAATTAACTCCCCCAACAGACTCTTGGAGGTTAAGGAGATTAAGCACATCAGACACAAGCTGACCTTATGCTGCCTCTTCCACGGCTCCTATGCAAAATGCATGTTGGCCTCAGGGAGAACAGACAGACAAAAACACAAGCCTTTAAAAAAAACAGCTACAGAGTCAAGGATGACCCCCCCCCCTACCAAAAAAAAAAGCTCACCTTCTTGTCTCTCAGAGAGCAGTGATGACTACTTCCAGGTTCGGGAGAAACATGCCACTGAATGCCAGTTTCTGTAAAATAACATTGGAAAAGTTATGACATATGGGTCTAGAACTGTAGATGGGCCTTCAGTCTGATCATGCATGGCTTCTCTTATGTTCTTATTTCTACTGTTGAAGCCTTTTAGGTCTTTCAGACAAATTTCCCTAAAGAAAGACATTCAGACAACTTTAGGTGAAGATTACCAGTGGCATCTGTTTTGCTAGTTTGTTTGTCTTTTACGTCTGAACCACAGACAGGAATCTGGAAGTGAAGCCTTTCCCTTCATGTTAAGAGCACATTTTTGAAAAGTCCATCTGCTTTTAAAAATACAGGTTCCTACCAGGAAGACAAGTCAACTACACAATATGAGATGGAAGGCTAGTGTGGAAAAAAAAATCCACTCTCTTCCCCCTTAGGTTGTCTCTAAACTCATCAGTTTTGTAATTCCACCTTTTTGACTTCTCCCCCTGCCCCATTTGATATCTCTTTATTTGGATCGAGCAAGTTGAAGATTAATATATTAGGCTTCACCTTTCCTTATCTGATTGTTAATATAGCTTTCAAGTCCTAAGAAATTTGGATCAGAGATTCCTTATCATTAGTCTGCATTATGTAATAAGTGGATTGTGTGAAATGAAAGAAAGGGCACCTTGGAACATTTAGTTTAATCCTTTCAGAGTTTAGAGGAGTCCTATATCAAACAGTTTTCTTAAAGGAGACAATATCACCATTCTCCCATCTATCACTGCATTTTATATTTCTATTATACTTCAAATTAAATTCCATTATCCTGGATCAAATTTGTAGTTCAGAGAATTGACAGTGTTGAGAGAAAGGGGTATAACCACCTGAAATAACAGACCCTCAATTTGAAAGCATCCTTCCTCTGAGATTTGAGTGTGAATGGGTGTTTCTAAGGCTGCAGATTGCTGTCTGAGGTTTTGTATTCAAGCAAATGGTGTTTGGCAAAACAGAATATCAGGGGAAGCCAGATGTTACAATGCCACATAATATGCTTTTTGCATCATTCTGAATAGTTCTGCAGTGTTCTGACATGACAAGCATAATGATATTTCATGATTTCATGCAGTTCTTTTTTCTTTGCTAAAGAAGAAATACAGAATAGTTTTAAATGTATACCTCCTTCAAGTGTAGGAATAAATCCCAGTAGTGTTGTATTAAAAAATATATTATTAATATTATTATTATACAAGGCAGGAGTGACTTCTACCATAATTCTGTGATGAATTTCTTTACTTTTGTTATTCAAAATGGAATTGTTTTAAGAAATATAAAACTAATCCATGACTCTTTTCATGGTCATTTTCAAAGGTAACAGTCATTCCAAAATGATACAAGATAGGACTCAAATTGGAGACTTAAGGCCTCTACAGACTGGTGGCCATGGGCCACTATCAGAAGCTGAGAATTGGGGCTGAGGCTGCCCCACGCCTCAGCCCCAATCCATCCTTTCGGCAACTAGGAAAAGAGCAATAAAATAGCGCTCCTTTCCCAGTCGCCGAAAAGGTGGATGGGGGCCGAGGCATGGGGCTGAGGGTGCCCCACGCCTCGGCCCCAATCCACCCTTTCGGCGACTGAGAAAGGAGCACTAAAATAGCGCTCCTTCCCCAAGGCACAGAAAGGGCGCCAGAAGAACTGTCATGTAGCTCTTCCACATTTCCTCCGGCTCAGCCCGTGCAGAGGCTGGGCTGGGAGGACGACATTGGAGCGCTCACCATGTGCAACGGTGGGCACTCTGATGATGTCCTTGGGAAGGGGTTGGGGCGCCTGGCTGCCCCTCCCCTTCCTTGGCTCCAAGATGGTGCACCTGCCCTTGTGCCATCCTGTCCAGACAAGATAGGGCCAAAGGCCCAATGTGAGTGCAGGTTATCTTCATGTTTTCATGTGGGAAGGCCAGTTTCACATTGAATCCAAGCAACCCCTGCCTTGGGCCACACAGTACACAGAAAACCTCCACGCACAGACAGATAGCTACACAAGAACTCCAACCATCATCCAGGACAAAAAAGAAGCACATAAAAATATTGGCAGACCAGGCAAAAAGGATCTGTGAATCCCACCTCCTGGAAGATGAATTGAAGCACCAGGACTGGGCTTTACAGGCTAATGGTTACTGCAGTTCAGACATCAGAAGGGCTACCAGACCCAGAAAAACCCATAGGAGTGAAGACAAAGTACCACCAAAAGGTGAGGTATTTTTACCATACATCAAAGGAGTCACAGACAGAATAGGGAAACTAGTGAGGAAACACAACCTCCAAATGGTTTACAAACCGACCAAGAAAATCCATCAAATGCTTCACTTAGCAAAGGACAGGAGAGACCCTCTTGTGGCTGCAGGAGTTTACCACATACCATGCAGCTGTAGGAAAGTCTACATAGGGACCACCAAATGCAGTGTTCAAACACAAATCAGGGAACACAAGAGACACTGCAGACTGAATCAGCCACAAAAATCAGCAGTAACAGAATATGTTATAAACCATCTTGGGCATAAAATGCTATTTGAAAACACTGAAATTCTGGACCATGCCAAAAACTATCAGGTCAGAATGCACAGGAAAGCCGTTGAAATCCACAAACACTAGACAACTTCGACAAGAAAGAAGAAACCCTTAAAGTGAACAAAGTTTGGCTACCAATCCTGAAAAATTCACTAATTCAGGCTACCAATCCTGAAAAATTGGTACAAAAATTGGTACGTGGACAAGCTGCTTGGTAAGGTGAGGAAGACGACTTGCCCTCTCGACCCTTGCCCATCATGGCTGGCCGTCCGGGGGGGGATGCATTGATGAGATTCCTTACGGATATCATCAATGCGTCCTTCAGGGAAGGACATCTTCCATCATGTTTAAAGGAAGTGGCAGTTAGGCCGCTCCTGAAAAAGCCTTCCCTGGACCCCCTGGATATGAAGAACTATAGGCCTTTATCCTTGCTGCCATTCTTGAGCAAGGTGATCGAGAGGGCGGTTGCTCTTCAGCTCCAGGCAGTCTTGGATGAAACCGATTATCTAGACCCATTTCAAACCGGCTTCAGGACAGGCTTTGGGGTTGAGACTGCCATGGTTGCCTTGACCGACGATCTGCGTCTGAGCATCGACAGGGGTAGTGTGACCCTGTTGGTGCTCCTAGACTTCTCAGCGGCTTTTGATACGATAGACCATGGCATCCTCTTGGACCGCCTGAGGGAGCTGGGTATCGGAGGCACTGCTTTGCAGTGATTCCGGTCCTTCCTCTCGGGTAGGTCCCAGAGGGTGCTGCTTGGGGACTGTAGCTCCAGTAAGAGGGAACTCACTTGCGGGGTCCCTCAGGGAGCTATTTTGTCCCCGATGTTATTTAACATCTATATGAAGCCGCTGGGTGAGATTATACGGAGTTATGGTGCTGGGTGTTATCAGTACGCTGATGACACTCAAATCTATTTCTCCGTGTCTCGTTCGCCGACCTTGAATTCCAATGGCACCTCTTCGCTCAATGAATGTCTTGGGGCGGTAATGGGCTGGATGAGGAAAAACAGATTGAAGTTGAATCCAGACAAGACGGAGGTGCTCACTGTCTCGGCCCCGAAACCAAGAATTGGGTTGCAACCTCCAGTCCTGGATGGGGTCACACTCTCCTCCAGTGACTGTGTTCACAGTCTGGGGGTGCTCCTTGACTCGTCGCTCCTGATGACAAATCAGGTGAATGTGACGATCAGGAGCGCCTGTTATCAGCTTCGGCTGATACGCCAGCTGCGCCCTTTTCTGGAAGTAAGGGACCTTGAGACGGTTGTCCACGCGTTGGTAACCTCACGCCTCGACTTCTGTAATGCACTCTACATGGGGCTACCCTTGTGCTTGGTTCGGAAACTACAACTGGTACAAAATATGGCGACCAGGCTTGTTTCGGGAACATCTCGGAGGGACCACATTACTCCGGTTCTGCGGTCCCTCCACTGGCTGCCTATAAGTTTCCGGTCCCAGTACAAGGTGTTGGTTATCACCTTTAAAGCCCTAAATGGCTTGGGTCCAAACTATCTCAGGGACCGCCTTCTCCCGTACAATCCTCCCCGTGCTCTTCGGTCCTCCGGGAGGAATTTGCTGCAGCCTCAGAATTCGAGGTTTGCGGCTACATCCCGGAGGGCTTTCTCAGTTGTCGCCCCCAAACTCTGGAACGACCTGCCGGACGAGATCCATCTTTTAACATCTTTAGACAGCTTTAAAAAGGCTGTTAAGATGGATCTCTTCCGGCAGGCCTTTCCAGACCAATGAATCCCCACCTCGGATACAAACAGCTCTACAATGGCAATCCTCTCGTGGCCCCATCTATTGATAGTGAGGATTGTTTTGAGGCTTTTTAAAATATACTGTATTGGGTTTTTAAATTGCGTTGTTTTAATTGTTATTGATCTAATATCATTTTAAGGGGGGAGGGGGTACATTGTATATATTGTTTTTGGGATTTTATCTGTATCTGATTGTTTTAATCTGTAAGCCACCCAGATTGGACTACCATTGGGCGGGGTACAAATAAATTTTATTATATTATTATATGAAAAACACCAAAATCAAGATCCAGCAAAGTGAAAATGAAAACCACCCAGGAGCAGGGTTTTTCCCAGCAGACAATGGATCACTAATTAAATAGACACAAATCCTCCTTGCATATATTCCCGCCCTGAGGCCTTGCCATACAACAACAGAACAATACATAGATTAACATGTAAATCAATCCTCCCAACCTAGGGTCACATGGTATATATATATATATACCCCACTCATTTCCATGCCAATATTCTCTGAAGATGCCAGCCACAGTTGCTGGTGAAACGTCAGGAATAAATGTTAGCATGGTTACGCAGTGCGTGATGATCCACGCCAATGTACAGCACCAGTATCACCACTTTCTCAGATGCAGGCAGTAGCTTGTGAGCTGAAGGAGCACTTCTCCCCTTCCAGAAAGAGTAAAGAGACTGTACAGATAAAAGTCTCTCAAATGAGGCTTTAATCTTGGTTCCTCTATGTACAAGGCTATATACATGATCCACAGCAACAACTCCCAATGACATCAACAACCCACACTACCAACAACCAACACATGTGTCCAGAGGTAACTCCCTTATATACCCAGGGTTCCATGTGGCCTTCTGGCCCTGCCTCTTCCTCTGGACACCTGTCACTTAACCTGGATGACTTTGCTGTTATTCAGCCTTTTCTGTGCTTTCCAGCACCTTGTGACCATCAGCCGATGTCACTTCCTATTACACAGCACCTGGTAGAAAGTGCTGTGTCGTTATGGCTGCCAGTGTCCCTTTCATGCCTGGTCATTTGTGTATTAACCCACATTGGACATTTTCCTTGAGACACTGTCTCCACAATAAACTCTTCTAAAACACAGCCACATAACCTGAAAAACCTACAAAAAACTATGATCCTTGCCACAGAACCTCACCTTGCTCCTTTGTAATGCCAGGTCGGTGAAAAACAAAACCCATATCATCCATTATCTTCTCATGGATGAAGAAGCCGACCTGGCATGTTTTACAGAAACCTGGCTGGGGTCTCCCAGCTGGGTATTCTGTGTTTGAGCAGGTGAGGGAAAGTGGGGGGGGGGGGGGTGGCTCTAGTTCACAAAAATAACCTTCCCTTGACCAGGATACCTATCCAGAAAACAGACCATTTCGAGAGTATGTACCGGAGCCTGAAAACCAGGGACAGTATAAGGATTCTGATGGTATACTGTCCACCCCGTTGCCTAACAGACTCCCTATCCGAGCTGATGCAGCTGGTCTCAGAGTTGCTGCTGGAGTCACCCAGACTTTTAGTTCTGGGCGATTTCAACATTCCACTCGAGACCAGTTTAACTGGTGCGGCTCGGCAGTTCATGGCTTCCATGATGGACATGGGCCTATCCCAATTGGTTAGCGGGCCTACACACTCGACTGGTCATACTCTCGATGTGGTCTTTAGTATGGAGCAGGCATATCTGTGGGCAGAGGTACAAAAATACCTCTGCACTGTCATGGACGGATCATTTCCTGGTCAAAGTTGAACTAAGAGCCATTGCCCACCCCACCGGCGGTGGACGACCCATTACAATGGTCCGCCCTCGGAGGCTAATGGAACCAATTGGATTCCAGAAAGCCTTGGAGGTTTTCTTGGTTGGTAAAACTACGAGCCTGTTGAAGCCCTGGTAAATACTTGGAACACTGATCTCACCAGAGCTATCGACATGATCGCTCCCAAGCATCCTTTCCAACCTGCTCCAAACTGTCATCCCTGGTTCACAGAAGAACTTAGGAAAATGAAGCGGGTTGGACAATGACTAGAGTGAGACAAGAATTCTCTTTTCTCGGTTTGTGATCAAAGACCCTACTTTGTAATAAATTTTTTTTCATTCATGTTTACCCATTGTTTAAAACTTTCATTTGTATCACTTTTGTGTTTCAAAACTCTGACATATCAAAAACCTGGAAAATCTATCCACAATCACTAAGAAATATTTGTTGTCACCTAGTGACACACATTTGTCCTTTTTGCTTATTAGCATGGACCAACCTTAATAGGTCATTTTAGTAATTCCCTTGCTCCGGTTTTGTCACAGGAAAAGCCTTGACTTTTTACTCTGTTGCAAACCAAATACCTCCCAAATGATTTGTACAATGAGACATTTTAAAATTCAGGACCTATATCCCCCCAGCTTAAACAAACTACCAATTGCTTTGTTCCCTAGGATTTTATATTATTGATGTGCATAACCAAAATGTAATTATTCATTTTTCCCACACCTGCACATTTAGCATTTTTCTCACTTTGTATAAAATACATATTTTCCCTTTTTATAGCTTTTGTACACACCTCCCCATCCAGGGTGATTTTACATTTATCTCCCATAAAACTCAGTGTATATCCCCTGACACGCTAACTATTTTAATAAGTTTTGTAAACAGGTACACATAAAACATTTTCAAAATTTTCTCATCAAAACTTGGTATGTAGACATTTCTAATTTCTTTGACATCTCTTACCCCTCCATCAGCTAGATCAACATCATTTGATACTGGAGGATTTCTTACTTTTCAGAAAATCTGCATTCTTTATCATATGTCTGGTTGTCCCAGAATATAGAATCTATTCTGTCCTTAGGTTTTTACCACCTGTTAAGTCACACTGTCACAGCTCTGTGAAACAGCTGCAGTTCCTTTGTTTCCCCCAAAATCTCTGGGTTAATAATAATAATAATAATAATAATAGTTTATTTATATATTCCGCCTCTCCCTGCAGATCAAGGCGGGAGCACAAATTAAAAGAAAATACAATAAGCTAAAACATGACAAGAAAACCACAGTAAAACAGCAGCATAATTAATAGAATTACTTAAAAATTTTTTACAAAGTTACAAAATATTAAAATTACAGTGTAATTACTAATGTCAGACTGTGCGGTGGGTGATAATGATCTTCTTTGGGAGGTCTTTGATCTTATGCTTCAATTTGGGAGGTCAAGTGGATAGGCCTCCTGGAAGAGCTCCGTTTTGAGTGCCTTCTTAAAGGCCTCTAGTGTGGGAATAGTACGGATCTCTTCCGGCAGGCCATTCCATAGTTTAGGGGCCGTGGCCGTGAATGATTTCTGGGAGGTAGAGATCAATTTAGTATTATGATGGTTTAATAATTTCTTCCCAGATGTTCTAAGTGAGCGGGATGGATTGTGTGGGGAGAGGTGTCCCTTCAAGTAACTCAGGCCCAAGCCATATAGGGCTTTATAGGTAATAACCAACACTTTGTATTGCACCCGAAAGCTAATCGACAGCCAGTGTAGAACTTTTAATACAGGTGTAATATGGTCTGCTCTGGATGTTCTGGCGACCAACCTGGCTGCCACATTTTGAACCAATTGAAGCTTCCAAACTTGGTACAAAGGTAGCCCCATGTAGAGCGCATTACAGTAATCCAAATGAGAGATTACCAGGGCAAGTACTACTGCTTCAAGGTCCCTCTGGTCCAGGTAGGGGTGCAGTTGGCGAATCAGCCAAAGCTGATTCCAAGCACTCCTGGCCATCACATCTACCTGAGATGTCAACTGCAGCGATGAGTCCAGGGGTACTCCCAAACTGCGTACTTTGTCCTTTAGGGGAAGTGTGACCCCATTCAGGACTGGATGGCAAAGCTTCCTTCCTGGCCCAGGGGTTCCTATTACAAGTACCTCTGTTTTATCTGGATTCAGCCTGAGTTTGTTTTCCCTCATCCAGCCCATTACCGACCCAAGGCAGGCATCCAGAGGTGTGACACCATCCTTAGTCACCGCAGCAGTCACAGACATAGAGAAAAGGAGTTGGGTGTCATCAGCATATTGATAACCCTGCGCCCCATATCTCCGGATGATCTCTCCCAATGGCTTCTTGTAAATGTTAAACAGCATGGGGGACAGTATGGTGCCCTGTGGGATGCCAGATAACAGCTCCCTTTCAGAGAAGCAACTGTCCCACAGCCTCACCATCTGGGATCTGTCCGAGAGGTAGGACCGGAGCCACTGGAGCTCAGTGCCCCCAATACCCAACTCCCTCAGGCATCCCAGAAGGATACCATGGTCTATGGTATCGAATGCCATTGAGATGTCCAAGAGCACCAACAGGATCACACTTCTCCTGTCGATACCCAGATTGAGGTCATCGGCTAAGACAACCATGGCAGTCTCAACTCCGTATCCTGCCCTGAAGCCAGTTTGAAATGGGTCCAGATAATTGGCTTCATCCAAGACTGCCTGGAGCTGGAAGGCAACTGCCCTCTCAATCACCTTGCCCAAAAATGGTAATAAAGAGACCGGTCTATAATTGTTTTTTTCCCAGGGGATCCAGGGAGGGCTTTTTCAGGAGTGGCTTTACTACCACTCACTTTAAACATGATGGAAATTTGCCCTCCCTGAGGGATGTATTAATTATTCGTTGCAACAGTGATTTTATTGCATCCCCTTCTTGGACAATCAACCATGATGGGCATGGATCGACAGGGCAAGTTGTCCTCCTTACACATCCAAGAAGCTTGTCCACTTCATCAGTATTTACAAACTCAAAATGATCCAGTTTAATACAGTCCACAGAGTACCTGGACATCTCTCTTATTGATTCTGTTATAATACCGGCATCCAGATCGACCCTCATCTGAGAGATTTTATCTATGAAGAAGTCATTAAAGACATCACAGCAGGCTTTAGATGGTTCCAATAGTGGGTTCAGGGTGGGAGGCAATTGTGCTAATTCTTTCACCACCCTGAACAGCTATGCTGGTCACAACTTTACAGATGCAATACATGCAGCATAGAAAGATTTCTTTGCTGCATCTATTGCCACCCCATAAGTGTCTAAATGTCTTCTTAGGAGTGTCTTGTCAAATAAACGTCGATGTTTCCACCAGCAGTGCTCCAGTCATTGTGCAACCCACTTCATTTGGCAAAGATCTTCTGTATGCCATGATTTTTTTATTTGAAGCGGGTTGGTAAGGATGCTTGGGAGTGATGATGTCTACATCCCTGGTGAGATTGTTGTTCCAAGTATCAACCAGGGCTTTGACAGGATTGCCGTCATTCCCAACCATAAAACCCTCTAAGGCTTCTTGGAACCTTTTGGGTTCCATCAGCCTTCGAGGGCGGACCATTCTAATAGGTCCTCCACCCCCGAGGGGTGTGTGGGTAGTGACTTTAAGTCCTGCTTTGACCAGGAAATGATCCATCCATGACAAAGTAGAAATTTGAGTAACTTCTGCCCACGGTTGTTCCTGATTTGTACAAAAGACCACATCGAGTGTATTACCAGCACAATGTGTGGGACCTGAAAATAATTGGGACAGGCCCATGGCTGTAATGGAAGCCATAAACTCCCGAGCTGCACCTTTTAGATCTAATGAACTGGACTCAAAGGGGATGTTGAGGTCCCCCAGAACAAGAAGCCTGGGGGACTCCAGCACCAGCTCCAAGACCAGCTGTGTCAGTTCTTCCAGGGAGTCTGTTAAGCAATGGGGTGGATGGTATACCAACAGAATCCCCAGACTGTCCCTAGCTTTCAAGGTCAGGTAAATACACTTGATGTGATCCATTTTTCCGGATAGGTTTCCTGGTAATTGTGATGGTACTTTTGTGGACCAAGGCCACTCCCCCCCCTCGCCCACTTTCCCTAACCTGCTCCTTAACCATACACCTGGCTGGGAGAGTCGTAACCCAGGTGACACTACTATCCTCCCCCAACCAGGTTTCCATAAAACAAGCCAGGTCGGCATTCTCCTCCTCCAACAAATCATAGATGACATGTGATTTGTTCCTCACTGACCTGGCATTACAAAGGAGCAGGGTAAGGGTCTGTGGTATGGTTGGGACAACCCTCGGTTCTCTTAGGCTAACAGGATGAGTGGAAGGTGGGATAGGTTTCAAGTTTCGATCCCATCTTCCTTTTTGTTTCACCCCCACCCTGTTAACGCTATATCTCCCCTTGCTCCGCACTACTCGTACTACTCGCACTACTGTTCCAGTCGGTGCCCATAACAATAATCTCCCCGGCTCATATTTCAAGATGTTATCCACTGACCTATTCCTTATTTCTTTTCACACCTCTTGGCACAGTTATTAATACACTGCTATTCCTATAATTCCCACCACAGAATCAATCCAGCTCTAAGGAAGTACCGCTCTCTCCAGTGCCTCACTATCTGCCCTCTAGATATGATATCAGTGATCACCTCCTGAGGGTGCCTCTCTCACCGGCCCCTTATCCTTTGTTCTTCACAATACCAGCACTGGTAGTTTGCCCTGTAATGAGCTCTAGGGATACCACTCTCACTGGTATCTGCCTTGGAGCTCAGTCAGGACTGATTAATAGAGGTTGCCGCTCCCACCAGCCCCTCTCATGTCTCTTCCTAACACTAAAGTGCATACTATAATAGTAGATGACTTTGTACCAGCAGCTGATAGAGAAAGATTTTACTGGAGGACTATGTTAGAGTGGCTGGCTATGACAAAAAATAGAAAGCAGGTTGGAAAAATAGAAAGCACGTGGTCCATCAGACTCCATTGTCCAGAGTCCTTCAGTCCCACCATGGATGTTACTGCCACACTGCTTAAGAAGATACTGCCTCTCTTGTCAGGCTCGGCGCTCCTCTCCCAGCTGTGGCTGGTGTTACTTGCCATTGCCGTTGCTGTTGCTGTTGCTGTTGTTGGGAGGCTGGAGGCTGAAGGTCTTCCTGCCGGCTTTTGAAGGTGCTGCCTCTCTTGCCGGCCTCAGTGCTCCTCTCTCCCAGCTGCAGCCGGTGTTACTTGCTGTTGCTGTTTCTGGGAGACTGGAGGCTGGAGGTCTTCCTGCCGGCTTTTGAAGGTGCTGCCTCTCTTGCCAGCCTCTGTGCTCCTCTCTCCCAGCTGCGGCTGATGTTACTCACCGTTGCTGTTGCTGTTGTTGGGAGGCTGGAGGCATTGTTGATTTTTGCAAGCTTCCTTGCATTGCTGTTTTCAAATATCCTGCTCTGTCTCAGTAAAAGCATCATTTTTCTCCTGTGCATCAGCTGCCTTTTCCGGACACATTTCCCTGAAACCTCTGGTGCTGTCCTAGGCACCTCAAGCCGGCATTTCTGGCCTTCCTCAAGCAAACAGCTTGGCTCCTAGCATCCAGCAAATCTGCTGCAGCCACCTACACCATGACCACTGTGTAAAAACTTTTCCCTCACCAGAGATTTTTTTATTTTTCTTCTAAGAACTGTAAAGTCCTTTGCCCACAGCATTTTTGATAAAGCTGTGCAGGACTGATGAATTCCCTTCAGTTTCCCAAAAATCTTTGGCTGAAGAACATCCTCTCCCAAACTTTAATTGTGACTCAGAGAGGGTTAAAAGAATGATTTCTATTTGGCATTTGGCACCTGCCTCCAGCAATTCTGCTGCATTAGAACTCCATGCATTGTAATATGCATCTGTGACTCAAGTGAGCCTTGGTAACCCAGCTGCTTCCATTTTAAACAAAATGGCCCTTAACAGAGTCTGTCACAGCTTTGTAAAGTCCACTGCATTTATTTTGCAGCATTTCCCAGCCTTCTAGGCTGTGTTCCCCTGCTTCCTACTGTTTGTAGAGTGGAGATTTCTCAAACAACTGTCTTTAAAGAGTTCAGCACTCTGCCTTCGGGCAAAAAAAGTGTAGCAGCAAATATAACTTACTTACATCTGAAGAAGATTTGAAGCCAACTCTGCTTTCCCAGCAAACGCTGAAGCATGGTTCTCTTGTCCTGATGCAGCTGAAGTCATAGACAGACAGTCTTGCCTCCTGGTCTCCTTGTAGACTTGCCATCAGGTCTCCTGGGCTCCTTTCCTTCTGGACATTTGGCCTCTTTGTCCTCTGGCAGACCAGCCATTTTCTGACAGACCAGCCACATCTGGGCCCATAACCTTTGTCGGTGTGTGGATGATGGGTGTTGCAGTGATGCTCTTTGACACCCAGCAGAATCTGCAGGACAAGCTGGCTGCTGTGATCCACAACCACTTTGTATCTCTTACCGTCAACTAGCTCAGCTTCTCTTCTTCAGGATCCTGTCTTCCTCAGTCAAGAAGACACATTGTAAAGTCCAAAAGTATAGTTTATTAATGCATATAAAAGAAAAATAAGATAACTAAATAAAATCCATTGTGATTAACTAATCCAGTTCAGCCATGAGAGGTTACATCTTTAACAATCCCAAAAGCATAGGATCCCGACTTGTTGCAGTTGAAAGTTAAGAAGAAATTACAGATCCATTTTTCCAGATCCAGGAGTTACATTGTAAAAGCAGTATAAACATACTTTAAAAAAACTACAAGCTAACAACTAGCTCTATGGTTAAAACCACTGCCGGACACTCACACACTCACACTTGTGTTTATAAACAAAACTAGACAAAGGATTTTCTAGGCCCTTCCCATACTCCGCCTTCTGGGTGTTAACCTTATGCTAATTGGATAATGCCTGTATGATGTGTATTAATCCAGCCTCTTGCTGTCCATCATTTACCCATGTGACTCCTTTCACATGACCTAAGATGTTGATGTATTTCTTATCTTTTGGTTTCTCTTGCTTCCCATAACAATATCTATGTCTATGAGTTGTATCTTTGGGAAAGTTTATGTTTATGTCTGTGTAGCCATCTGGTGCTGAGTTCTCTTTATTTCTCAAGATCAGGGGTAGGCAGCCTTTCTCCTTTAAGGGCCGAAGGACTTCAGCTCCCAGAATCCCAGGTGCTATTGGCCAACATGGGACTATTGGCCAACATGGCTGAGACTTCTGGGAGCTGAAGTCGCTCGGCCCTTAAAGGGCAAAGGTTGCCTACCCCTGCTCTAGATGTTGTTCTCATGAGGAAAATTCCACACACACATCTCTACATTTCTCCTTTGACTGTATAAGCCAGCGGTCAGCAAACTACAGCCTGTGGGCCGAACCCGGCCCGTCGAGGCCTTGCAACCAGCCCGTGGCCGGTCTTGCTCACACTGCTGCCGTTTTGCATTCCAAAATGGTGGCCCACGTTGCGCATGCATGCACATGATGGTGGGTGCCATTTTGGAATGCAAAACAGCGCTGGCATTGAGCGCATGCGCTCGCAGCACATGGCGCTGTTTTGCATTCCAAAATGGCACCCGTTGTCATGTGCATGCGTGCATGAGCATGGGCGCCATTTTGGACAGCAAAATTGCACCCACACTCACGCACGCATGTGCACAAAGGCGTGGAGTAGTGAGCATGTGCGCACATGACTCTGGTACCATTCCCCCCCTTCAGCCTACCAATGATCAGGGGACAGTGGAACCGGCCCCAAGACAAAAAGGTATGCCGACCCCTGGTATAACCCATCCATATTTGACAGAGTCCACCTGGTGGAAAACTCGACTCTTATCTGACAAGACTCATCATAGGAACTTTCTTTATTCCTATCGAGAAGCAATACGGCCAGTGAAGAAGTCTTTCTCCTCTGCCCATATTGCGTCTGGAATCTTGTCGAGCAGAACTGTTTAGGGTGGTGAGGGAAGTGTCACAGGCTCCACCTGTGCAGAACCCTTTACTTAAACTGACAACAGCCTGCTGTGATGCTTTTAACAACTATTTCACAGATAAAATCTCTCAGATAAGAGCCAACTTAGATGCCAGAATTATAGCAGACGTGACTGATGAGGTGTCCAGTAAACCCATTTATGAGATTAAACTGGATCAATTTGAGTTGGTGAGTACCAATGACATGGACAAGATCCTTGGAAAAGTAAGGAAGACGACATGCCCCCTCGATCCCTGCTCATCATGGCTGGTCGTCCAGGAGGGTGATGCCTTGATGACCTTTCTTAAGAGGGTCATCAATGCATCCCTTAGGGAAGGAATTGTTCCATCAAGCCTAAAGGAGGCAGTCATTAGACCACTCCTTAAGAAACCTTCCCTAGACCCCCTGGATATAAAAAATTATAGACCAGTCTCACATTTACTATTCTTGAGTAAGGTGATCAAGTGAGCCATCACCTTTCAATTCCAAGTGATCTTGGATGAAACCAATTTTCTAGATCCATTTCAAACCAGCTTCAGGCCTGGATATGGGGTGGAAACAGCAATGGTCACTCTGGTAGATGACCTTCGCCTAAGCATCGACAGTTGGTGCTTTTGGACCTCTCAGCGGCCTTCGATTCTATAGACCATAATATCCTTTTGGAGCGCTTGACAGAATTGGGAGTTGGAGGCACTGTTCTTCAGTGGTTCCACTCCTTCCTCTTGGGCAGATTCCAGAGTGTGGCACTCGAGGATAGCTGCTCATCAAAAACGGAGCTAAAATATGGTGTCCCTCAGGGTGCCATTCTGTCCCCGATGTTGTTCAATATTTATATGAAGCCACTGGGAGAGATCATCAGAAGACATGTAGCGGGATGTTACCAATATGCTGATGACACTCAAATATTCTGCTCCATGTCTTGGTCAGCTGCCATGACGGCAGATGGCATTTCTCCCCTCAATCAATGTCTTGAAGCCGTAATGGACTGGATGAGGAAAAACTGACTCAAGCTGAATCTAGACAAAAAGGAGGTACTTACGGTAGGGGCCCCCAAACCAGAGATTGGGTTGTGACTGCCAGTTCTGGATAGGGTCACACTCTCTGTGTCCGCAGTCTGGGGGTGCTGCTAGACTCGTCGCTTCACATGACAGATCAGGTGAATGCGACAGTCAAGAGTGCCTGTTATCAGCTTCGGCTGATATGCCAGCTGCACCCTTTCCTGGAAGTGAGGGACCTAGAAACCATAGTATATGCACTGGTAACTGCACAACTCGACTTCTGAAACACACACTACATGGGACTACCCTCATACCTAACTCAGAAACTGCAACTAGTACAAAATATGGCAGCCAGGTTGATCACTGGTACATCGAAAAGTGATCACATCACACCGATTCTAAAATCTCTTCACTGGCTGCCTATTGGTTTCCGAGCACAGTATAAGGTGTTGGTAATGACCTTTAAAGCCCTACATAGCTTGAGCCCTGCTTACTTGAAGGATCACCTTCTTCCATACAATCCGCTCCATTCCCTCAGGTCCTCTGGGAGGAAGCTTCTTCAATCAACAAGAACTAGACTGACTACAACCTCCCGGAGGACATTCTCCACCACTGCTCCTAGGATCTGGAATGCCTTGCCGGAAGAGATATGTCAGATATCCAGCTTAGATGGCTTTTAAAAAGCCATCAAGATGGATCTCTTCCAGCAGGCTTATTCAGAATAAAGCTAATTTGAGATCTTCCTCCCCCACTAGTTGACCTCATTTTGGCTTCCTTTCTCTTAATATGGCCTTGCCCGCTGGGCTGGACTAGCCTCTGATATATATTGGGGAAATTGTTCCCTTGTTATTGGTATTGGTATTTAAATTAGATCTTAAAGGAAGTTGATTTAATGTATTTTTAAGGGGGGGTTATATGTTTGTTATAATGTGTAGGTTATTATTTTAATGTAAGCCGCCTTGATAACCTTGGCTAAAGGCGGGGTAAAAATAAAATGTTGTTGTTGTTGTTATTATTATTATTATTATTATTATTATTATTATTATTATTACTGGCCATGAAAGCCCTCGGATTCACAATCCCTGCCTGAATCTGGTTTAAAAAAATCTTCACTAATTCCTCTGGATCATCCAGGAAAATCTAGAGCACTCTGGAGCAATTCCAGGCAGCTATTTACACAATATCCCACTGTGCCACTTGCAGTTGCAATGAGGTGCCCAGTCATGTGTTTTTGACTTCAGACAGAGTGACTTACACCAGTGGTGGCAGTGCCAGGTGGCACAGCAGGATGTTTATGTAGATAGCTACCTGGCATCACTCCGCAGTGCCCAGGGAACAGGGGGAATAGAGAGATGCCACACAGTACCCTTGGATATTCTAGGTCTTCTACCATTAATTTTTGGTTTCATTTAAAAACTTCTGGTGTTGGCTATTGGCTATGATGGCATGATTTGACGAGTTCCGTGAGTCTCCCGCAGTGCATGGTAAAGAGCAGCTTGTAAATCAATTGCAGCTGTTCAGAAGGTGACCTAAGTACAGGTCACTTGAAGGGCTCCATGGAGATCAAATTTCCATCCCTGGCTTTCCTGACGTATAAAAAAAAGAAGTTGGTAAGGAACATTGGAGGGGAAAAGAAGGAGAGTGTTTGGGGTGTAGAAGATCAGGAGCTGCATCTGCTGTGCATCTGCTGCTGGGGAAGCCAGCATTAACGTAGTCACCAACACTTAAAAAAAAAAAAAAAAGCTGATGAATCATTAGCTACAAGACCTGAGCAACACAATACTATACAAAAAATGTATAGTAAAGCATAGTAAGGATTTACTTGGAAGTGCTGCCTGGCATGAAATGAAAGCTTCCGAAACAGAATAACTGATAGAGGATTGAACTCCTAGCAAGCAGATTGAGGGGGAAAAAAACTAAAAAAACTAATATTACCTCTATATCTATATACGTGGGATTATTTTCATATGAATTGATCTACCTTTAGATTTGCACTTCTGGACTTTCACTTTTTTGATTGTCTTCAGAGTGATATTGTGGACTGCTTGTGGCAAATTACAAATTGATTTGCATTGAAAGGACTGAATGATCCTGTGAAAAATGAATGAACTATTGCTCTTTTTCTCTACTCTTGCTGCAGCTCACCTTTATTTAAAACATACAGAATACGTACATATCAAATAATTATTGGGACTTAATGGATTAAGAGCTTCCTTTTTACTTTGATACGTTTGGCAAATTATAGAGAAAAACATTGACTTTAGATTTTTTTACAAAAAGTGAACGAAGCCTGGCAAAGACAAGGGCAAGGACAAAGACACAGAATAAAACTAGCCAAAATAAAATCTCAAGGACATAGAGAAAGATAAAGGAGTAGGACAGAAGAAGACTGGACATTAATGAGCTATACCTGTGAAAAATAACATGGGATTATCAGTTCTTTTTTTCTTTTATACTCTGCTTTATAGATTATTGTTGGAATATGGATGGGATATACAGTCAAAGTGAAATGTAGAGATGTGTGTGTGTGGAAAATCTCTTATGGGAAAGTGTCTAAGGAAACAAATATGAATCAGCCAGCAGGTGGTTTAAAGCCAAAACAATTTCACACAGTAAGGAATAACAAAAACACTTTGAGCCTAAGAACAGGATGCTGGATAGGTAAACACATGAGCTCATATGTTTTTCATGAGAACCAGGTCACATGGAGAATGACATACAGTTAGAGGCTGATCTAGAGGCTGAATACAGCAGATCATCCAATCATCATATAGGTTAACACCCAGGAGGTGGAGTATGGGATGGGCCAAGAGTTCCTTTGTTCACCTTTGTTAAATACTTGGTATATGTCTTTTCAACTTAACTTGATAACTACAACAACAGCATCTACAAGATGTGATCCTATGGTCTTTGCCATCAGCAAGATGGATTATACATACTTCTTTTCTGTTTTTATTATGTAACAATAAAGTTTTACTTTGGATTTACAAATGTGTCTTCATGGAAACAGCATTTCCAGGATGGCTGGTGAAAGGAAGCAGGCTTCTGAACTCTGCTGCATTTACAATCACATCACACAAATCAACAATTATTATACATAAGCTAAAAGAATTGGAGTGTTAATTATCTAATTAATAGACTTGGACAAATTGATTTAAATTGGTGGCTTTTCCTTTCTCTTGCACACACACACACACACACACAAATAACTTTGGAATGGGGGAAGTATATAGAAGACTGATAATATAAATAATATAGTATCAATTAGGAGAAAGTATCATTTGAAACTGCCCTGGAATAAATTTGGAAAAATTTGAAAAAAATATTTAATTAATCAAATTTGGAAAAAGAATTTGAGAAACAAAATAAATTAATAGATTCTAAATTGGACTAATCTTCTCAATTATTTGTGCTAAAATATAATTAAATCAATTTTGTCCAAAAGGAAGTGTATATTAGGAGAGGCTAAAGGAAATAGAATTACAGAAATAAGTGATCAATTTGAATTAACTTTAACTGTAATATATAAGAGTTTAATTAAGGAAATTGAGATCCTTAAAAAAATCATCAAAGTTGTAAAAATAAATAAATAAGGAAATTAAGCATGTCCACAATGTCCACCAGACAGAAACAACAAAATACAATACAAAATCAAAGCCAACGGAGACCTTTGCTAGAAACAACAAACAGGAATCCAGATCAAGTTTTTTTTATTGAAGAAGTAAAAAGGATGACAGATATATGGCAAAAGGAGATGAAAGATCTAAGAGAAGATATAATAATAATAATAATAATAATAATAATAAAATTTATTTATATCCCGCCCCTTTGAGGGCAATAGGGGCGGCTAACAACAGTAAAATACACATGTGACAGTAAAATCTAATTCTCATCCCACCCTTAAAAATTATTAAATCAATTGCAAATTAAAACATACAATATAAAAACTCAGCAATTTTTTTAAAAAAAACCACTCATAGTGGCAGCGATTCTTAATTACATATCTAAACTGGAGACCTTGGGATGGGATTCCTGAGGCCGGAATTATCTATCACTGAAAGGCCTGCCAAAAGAGATCCATCTTGACAGCTTTATTAAAACTGTCTAAAGATGTCAATTGACGGATCTCATCTGGCAGGCCATTCCATAGTCTGGGGGCAACAACCGAAAAAGCCCTCTGGGAGGTAGCCGCAAGTCTAGCTTTTTGTGGCTGCAACAAATTCCTCCCAGAGGACTGGAGTGCCCGGGGAGGATTATATGGGAGGAGGCAGTCCCTGAGATAGTTTGGATATGAACTTAGAACTGAGAGATGTGAAGAAAACAATGGAGCAAATTTCAAATGATCTCAAAAAAATTGATGTGACAGATAAAGTAACAGAAGAACAAATCAAAGCACAGGAGGAAAGAGACCTTATAGATTTGAGGATGAAAGAAAATTCTTTGAAATTGAAAGGTCTAATTGAAGAGCAGAATGAGGATTTATATGGGCATGTTATACCCTTTTTGGTGGAACTCACAGGATTCAGTAAAGATTTGATTGAGTGGAAGATAGACAGAATCTTCTATGTGAGCTCTTCCTGGACAATGGGAAAAAATTCCAAGGGACATTGTTATATAATTTGGAAGAAGGAAACTTTGGGACATGATACTACAGAGACTCTTTGAAAAAGAATTGAAAATAGGAGAAGCATTCTAAAGGTAAATAGAGACATACCAATTAGAATACTCAGGAAGAGAAGAGATTACAACTTTTTGACAACACAGCTAAGGAAAAATGGAATCTCCTATAGATGGGAGAAAGTGGAAGGGATTTCATTCCGTTTTGATGGCAGATGATTCAAATTGGACACAACTGAAAAAGCTAAGGACTTCTCGAGCAGGTATAAAAGAGATCTAGGAAAAGGAGGCTGGAGACTAGCAATGAAGAATAGAAAAAGAGGCAACCGTGATCCATCTGAAGAAGGAGAAGAAGGAAAAATAGCAGAGGAAAAAGAAAGAGAATAAGGATTGGGAGGAAGGAGAAAGGAAAGGGGAGGGAGATGAACAAGAGGGAAGGAAATTTGGATTTGGAAGATTTGGATTATGAAAATAATCTCTTGGAATGTAAAGGGTATAAATTTTGGTCAGAAGAGAAGTAGGATATTTCATTATTTAAAAAAATTTAAGCATGACATTTTATATTTACAAGAGATAAAAATAAAGAAGGGAGAAGAAAAGTTTCTAAGAAATAGAAAATGTAAAAATCTGGTAAGGATAGATGTACATCCAAGAAATTTAACATACCATAATCCAATTGTTTTAACAATAAAACATAAAAGACAGGATTTCAATTGGCACTTAAATGATAGACTGTTACAAAATGAAAAGATAGTAGAAGAAATACAAAGAGATTTAAAATCATATTTTAAGTATAGAAACGGTATGGGAAGCAAAAAAGGCCGTTATAAGAGGTCTTCTTATAAAAAAAGCATTGAACTGAAAAAGAAAAGAAAGCAGAAAATTAAATTTTTAAATGAAGAAATTGGGAAAAAGGAAAAATAATTGAAGGAAGATAGTAAAAATAGTAAAGAACTAAAGAGACAAATAGAAATGCTAAAGAAAAAATTAATTTAGATTTGTTAGTGGAAATAAAGAAGAAACTTACAATAGTCAAACAAAATTATTTTGAATAGGCCAACAGACCAGGAAGGTGGTTGGCTTATACATTAAAGAAAAAAATGAAGAAATTGTTGATAACAAAATTAGAGATAAAAAGAAAATAATAACATCACAAAGGAAAATTAAAAATATATTTCAAAAATATTTTAGTAAGATATATAAAGAACAAGTGGTTTCTAAGAAAGACATAGAAAATTATTTAGACAAACAAATAATTAAGGAAATAACTGAAAATCAAAGGGAAAGACTGAACTCTCTGATTACAAAAGACGAAGTAGAAGAAGCGATCAAAAAATTAAATATACATAAAACTCCAGGACTAGATGGATACAGTGCAATTTATTATAAAACCTTTGCAGACCAATTTTGTCTACCACTTCAAAAACTAATGAATGAATTAAAGAGTAAAAATATTCCGTTATCATGGAAGGAAGCAAATATTGTTCTGATCCCAAAAGAAAATAGAGATAGATTGGAAACAAAGAATTATAGACCCATCTCCTTATTAAATGTGGATTACAAAATATTTGTATTTATATTGGTAAAGAGATTTAAAAGTGTACTACAGGAATGGATTGGCAAAAAACTAAACAGTTTTTTGCCCAATAGACATTTAAAAGATAATTTAAGAACAATTGTTAATTTGATAGAATATGCAGAAAGACATCCAGATAGAAAAATAGCCTTAATATTTTTGGATATTGAGAAGGCATTTGATTGTGTAAATTGTGACTTTATGTTCAAAATATTGAAGAAAATGAAGATTGGAAATGCATTCAATTCCTGGGTCAGAGCAATTTATAATATACAACATGCAAGAATTATAATTAATGGGGAAAGAACAAATCCAATTGATATATATAGAGGTACTAGGCAAGGTTGCCCTCTGTCGCCATTACTATTCCTATGTGTGAGTGAAATTCTTATTAGAAATTTAAAAGATGATAGAGAAATTCAAAGTAATAATAATAATAATAATAATAATAATAATAATTCTATTTATATTTCCTGCCTCTCCCTACAGATCGAGGTGGGATTACACAATAAAATGAATAGAATATACAAAATACATCAATAAAATAGTAAAATCAAACAACAGTAATAAATTATAAGAGCATAAAATATAATATCATAAAAAAATAAAAATAAAAATAAAATTGTCATCAGAATCTAGAAATCTAGAAGATCAGATGGATAGGCCCGCCAGAAAAGCTCCGTCTTAAGTGCTTTCTTAAAGGCATCTAGCGTAGTAATAAGACGAATCTCTTCCGGTATGCCATTCCATAACATGGGAGCTGTGCCCGTGTATGATCTTTGGGAAGTCGTGCTGAGTCTGGTTCTATGATGTTCTAATAAGGTATAAAAATTAAGAAAAAATAATTTAAAATAAGGGCATTTGCAGATGATCTAGCAATTACTTTGGAGGAAACTCAAGACAGTATAGAGAAATTAATTAAATCCCTGGGAGATTTTGAAATGGTATTGGGAGTGAAAATCAAACAAGACAAAACTACAATAATAATAATAAAGAATATGATTAATAAAGAAGGGAAAATTAATAAAGACAAGATTTGCAATTAAGAATAAGGTGAGATATTTAGGGATTATATTATCAAAGAACAACTCAGATTTGTTTAAAATAACTATGAAAAAACCTGGGAGGATATCAAGAAGGACTTGAGGAAATGGAAGAATTTAAAATCATTTTTAGGAAAAATAGCCACCATCAAGATGAATATATTACCAACATTTCTTTTTCTATTTCAGACAATCCCCATAATTCATAATGAGAAAGTATTTAAAAAATGGCAAAGCAAAATATCTAAATATATATGGTCAGAGAAAAAACCCAGGGTTAAAATGAAAATAATTCAGGATGACAAAGATAGAGGGGGATTTGGCCCACCAAATTTAAAATTATATTATAGGGCATCCTGTATAATGTGGATAAAAGAATGGATAATATTAGAAGATATTGATTTATTAAATATAGAGGGGGAAGATTTAAGATTTGGCTGGCATGCTTATCTTTGGTTTAATAAAGAAAAAATTAATAAATATTTTAACAATCATTATATAAGAAGGGCCTTATTGAAAACATGGAAGATACTTAAAGCAAGGTGTTCTCCCCATACACCAATGTGGATCTCTCCCCATGAAGCATTTTACAAAAGAGAAAATATCATGAATGATAAATGGATAAAAATAGGGAATCTAATTGACTTTCAAAAAACTCAATATAGAACAATAACACAAGAAAAATTAAAGGAGAAGGGAATTAAATTCCATTGGTTATTATATAGACAAATTAAAATAAAAACAAAAACAGAGAGTAGACATTTTGGTATAGAAGAAAAGATGACAGAATTGGAGAAAAATTTAGTTAAAGAGAATCAGAAAGTATTATCCAAAATATACAAAATCTTCTTAAAATGGGAGATATAAGAGGAATTGGTAAAAGATTCAATGATCAAATGGGCACAACACATTGGGCATAAAATTGAAATAAATAAATGGGGAAAAGTATGAAAAAAACCAATAAAAATATCAATAGCACAAAATATATGGGAGAACATATATAAGATGCACCATGGATGGTATGTCACTCTGGAAAAAATATCTAGAATGTATGACAAGGTAAATGATAAATGTTACACATGTAAGAAAGAAAAAGGAACACTATTTCATTTATGGTGGACGTGTAAAAGAGTAAAAAAAAATGGGTTTCTATACATCAGAAAATTGAGGAGATATTAAATATTAAGCTTCAAATGAGACCAGAATTTTACTTATTGGGTTTGATTGTTGGACCAAGTTAAGGAAAGAATATTATATTACATGATTGAAGCAGCAAGACTATTAGTTGTGCAAAACCAGAAAGAAAACCTAATGCCAGAAATACAAGATTAGATGGGAAAATTAGTAGAAATGTCAGAATTAGATAAAATGACATGCCATATGAAGTATGAAAGGTTAGGGCAGGGGCAGGCAACCTTTCCCCTTTAAGGGCCGAGGGACTTCAGCTCCCAGAAGCCTCAGCCATGTTGGCCAATAGTCCCATGTTGGCCAATAGCACCTGGGATTCTAGTGGAAGAATGGGATCTAGTAGAAGAAATTGTAAATAATAATAATTGTTTGAATATATTTTTTTGTGATTTTAATCAATTTTTTTTAAAGATCTCTAGGCCATTTAAACATTGCCTCTGAAGAAGGAGTGCAGTTAATACAAATGCAGGAGTCATCCTGTTCCTCTTTGTTAACCAGTGATGTTAAGTAGTGCAGGGAAGCCCTGCAACCAGTTCAAGAATTTACTATCCCTAGAAGCTGGTAGAATAGAGAATTCAGCTTTCTTGGGACAGTAAATGTGGAATCTGAAGGAATCAATGGCTGAAAAAATCAGTTTGTACTTTGCCCACCACTGCTGGTATGTAGAGTATTACTGTACATCCATTATGTACAGTAATGGATGGAAAATGGAATAGTGTTTTCCCATTTTATAATATAGAATAGAAATTGACCTTAAGTAAACCAATGATGCTGAATAGAATTCTTTACCATAAGATGTAGTGAGAGAGATCAGTTTGAATAAATTAGATTAGAAATAGGTAAGAATTTTGTTGGCTCATATTTTGATACAGATTTTCCAAAATTCACAAATGTTTTCATACATTTGAGGGGGGCTAGACCTAGAAATCTTAAATAATTGAATGTGGAAGAAATTGAAACTGTCCAAATCAAAGTTGAAGAAAATAAACTGAATTCACAGTTGAACCTTGAAACTATTAAATTATGGTTTTGAATCCCTCTCTATCCAATCAAGTTTGTGATGTTGAATTGCCTCAACTTTTTTTCTGATAACCTCCTAATTTTAATAGCTGCATAGCTGACAGTACAACACAATATTCTCCATGCTGGGAAACACTGAGCTTTTGAATTTGTCCAGTGCATGTGGTAAGAATTTAATTAGAATTGTTTTTATAAAAACTTACCAACATTGGTATTTCTTCATAAATTTGATGAGAGGATATTGAGTTTAAAAAATTATAATGCAGCAAATAGAAACTGGCCCATCTAAGCATCCCTAGATTGGGGGTGGGGTGAAGGCAATAGAGGATAATGTTATCAATGGATGGCTATGTATTATCTGCAGCAGACAGTGTGTCTTTCAGTGCCTATGATTCCATAATCCTTGGCCTGATCCAGCACAGCACTTATATTCCTAACCACATAGAAATTATCATTAGTAATTACATTCCTATGGAGATCAGTTACAGGGATTGCAAAATCACCAAAATTTAGATAAGCCCACCACTATGGGAACAGGTTGTTTGCATTCACACTCTGATTAATGTGGTTGGTGGAAAAGTGATCAAATCAGAAGCTGAATTTTCAAGATCAAGGTAGAAAATATGAATCCCCAAAGCACATTCTAACAAATTAGAAATCAGTTGTATTTCCAACTACTTCCAATTTACAATTTGTTTTGTTGTTGTTGTTGTTGTTGTTGTTGTTTGCCTGAGGGGCATCTGTGGCAATTCTTGGCCACTCCAGGCAGTCTCAGAGGCAGATAATTGGTGACCAGACCTACCACAATCAGTTATCTCTTGTCTGCATACATGGAGACAGCCAATTATTTTCAAATCTCCTAGGTGAAACTTTCAAGTAGGCTCCTCAAACTAACTTTAGATCTTCTGGCTTCAATATCTTCACAAGATGATTTGGGGATTTTTCTGTTTATCTTCTGATGTCCAACTTATAATCAAGTGTCCTAAAGGGCTTGAAAACACACTTTTTAGAATGTATTATCCAACCATGTTTTTAAATTTTGCTCATGGACACACAGCTTTCTTTCTTTCTTTCTTTCTTTCTTTTTTAAAGTGGGCTCATGTAATCTCCAGGGCACAAGTGATACTGCAATCTCTCTAGTCATGGAAAGAGTCCTGTTAATGCACCTTTGTTTTTGATATATTAGATGGAAGGATTTTATTCTTTTTGCACACACACTTTTAAAAGAAATAAACATTGAAACATAATAGTACTATCTTGCCTTTTCTACACATCTGTGCCCTCAAATTCAGATTCATTCAGCAATGGTAGAGACAATAAAAATTAGCATTTTCAACCATCCTTGCATTTAGAACTGATCAGATAGTTCATGCTGAATAATTTATAGCTCTCTTTTTGTATGCATAAATAATCAGCTAAAATTATTCTAACTTGTTGTTTTGAAATATTTGTTAAACACTTTCCATGAATTATTGTTGGTCTGTTACACCTCTGTAAATGGCAGCAGAGGGTATTTTATATTCACACTGACTGCCATCTTATATAAAATAAGTAATGCATAAGTAAGTGCCATTGATTTTCATGGACTTCCATAAGACTGACTGTGTGCAGGCTTTTAGTAGCAGTTTAAGTTCACAGACTATTATTTTCTGCTCCTGACTGAATGACTCTATAGACAATAATTAATTATTCTTTTGAGAATACAATTATTTACTCCAGTTTATGTTTATTCTAAAAATTCTATGCCAAATTGAATCAACATGCCGATGTTTTCTCATTTGGAAAAGAGTTCTACGATACTGATGGAACTTCTACTAAGTTGGGGAGGAAGAACCATATCTGGAGACAGAAGAAAGTTCAATGAACCTCCATTCTGAAGGTTCCAGGATAAAGCCCTAATCTGTGTAGCAAAAAGCATCATGAAGGAAATGATGGGACAAACCCCTGCCTTAGATAGTCAAGTATCTAAAATATTGGGCAGTGTCCAAATACCTGGTTTAAGGCAGCTTATGTTCTAATGAGTGTATTAGCTATGATAAGGAGGTGATTAGATTGCCTGAGTAAAATACAACTTCTTATAATCAATATAAACATCAGACAAGAAGACTTTCCCTCCTCTTGCATGTAACACACCAACAAACCACCTTGCCACCAACATGCTTGGGCAGATTGCAGGGTATGTTGGAGAATTCTCTCCTTCAGTTATAATAACTGAAAGTGTGCCATCAGAATGAGCACAGAGTTTCAGAATACCTGAAACTCACTGAGTAGCTTTGGGTCACTCACACTTTCCTAGCTGAAGCCACTTGACACTATTTATTCTGAATCTAAATTGGGATAATACCCAATATACTGCCCATACACCACAGTGATATGACAGTGTAGGAAGCATATAAATAACACAGTTAAAAATAAATCATTCTAATTCTATGAGGATAGATTGGCAGAAGTTTGTACAAATATATAATGAAAAAGTATGTAAAGATTATGGTCTAAATGCTTTTGGTAACCTAACCCATTAAATCTATTGTTGTAGAGTGGGCCCTTGGTTTGGTTCCAGGACCCCCCATGGACACCAAAATCCATGGGTGCTCAAGTTCCATTATATACAATGGCATAATAAAATGATGTCCCTTATATAAAATGGCAAAATCAAGGTTTGCTTTTTGGAATTTATATATTTTTTGAATATTTTCAAACTGTGGATGCTTGAATCCATGAATAAAAAAATCTGTGGATAAGGAGGGTTGACTGCATAATCAATCGGCACTTATGTAAATCCCATTGATTCAATATTTTTACTTTAATTGGAACTTTACTTCATTGCTTGTTTATATTGTTATGGAATCTACCAGTGACTTCTTAGGGCCTCAACGAGTGGACCACTCAAGTTTCTCCTCTTCAGCTGAAATAAACACAATATACTAAATGAGACAAAATGACACCAAGAGTGTAACAACAATATTTAGAATTATGTTGAGTGAAAAATTAAATGATTACACTGATGATGGATCAAAGGCTGAGATAGCATTCCAGAAGTAGTTGTACTCAGGTCCTTGAGCATGCCAAAGCTCCTCTTAAATTCTTAACTAAATATGGAAACAATGAGATGTGTCTCATTGATAAATGCTTCTTTAGAGTGTCATTTAAAATTTCCAATAAGTAAAATTAAAACAACAACAATTTCTTAGAAAGCTGACAAATTTTGAAACTCAGATTTCAAATAATAAAGGTGGTTAAATCTATATAGTCTTTAATGATGTACAGTCTCTCAAGTCTTGGTCAGACCATCTGTGTAACATATGGAGATGGGGGAGGATCATATATGCTATCCTTGCTTCTGACTGCCATATGTTTATGTGAAGTTTATGTATACATGTCTACCACTCCCTCTGGAACCTGATATTTCTGTGCACTGCATTTACAAAACAGTTATATGAACAGGCATTCAGACCTCTAGCTGAAAAAATCAAGATCAGAGATGGTGATATAGTACATTCAGTCTCATTCTTTCCACTCATATGCTCAACTGATCGTCTGAATAAAGTTTAACTTGGAGCATCATAACATGTTTATAACAGGAACTGGGCACTATATGTAGACCTATCAGGACAGTTTTCAACCTCAGTACCCACTGTGGTCCATACATGCACCAGAAATGTAAACAAAACCAGAAGTGGTTAGATTTTCATTTTGTAGGGGTTGAGTCCTAAAAATGAAAGCTTTGCACCTTGTTTTAGCATAATAACCACTAACAACTGAAAAGTGTTTCTTTTTTGTCTAATTTATCGGGGGAGTCTCATTGAAGGGCTTAGTAAGGGGCTGAATGTGTCATGTGCGGTGTACTTTGGCCACTCTTGGTTTATGGGTATATTTTAGATTGCTCCACATTGGCTTGGAATTTTGCTTCTATAACTGTCATCTTCTTAGTAAAGTCAAAACGTTTCTTTGGTGTGGAATATGCCTAGCATATTGCTGGAACTAGTTGCATTCTGTGTTTTGAAGTCTGATATTTTGTTTTGAAGTCTGATAACTATACAACTATAAAATTGCCAAACAGAGAACAGATTTAGCATCAGAGTTACTGTCTGATTTGTTTCTGAATAGTAATAATCTTACTTAAGATATCCTTGAGCAAATCAAGCCTGAACTCTCATTAGAAGTCAAAAAATATACTAACTCAACTATGTGTATTAAATATTAGGGGATGTTTACATTTTTATTATCATTTATTATGTACTTTGTACATAATAGACTAATGTACTTTGTTCACATCATGAGACAATATGAACTATTTGAAAAATGGATAATGCTCAGTAAAGTTGAAAGCAGTAGGACAAGATTACATTACTGATAGATTGACTGAATCAAGAAAACCACAGCAATGAGTCTGCAAGACTTGAAAGGGCTGTTAAAAAAAAAGACCCCTTGGAGGTCACTCATTCAGTAGGTTGGTATAAATTGAAGCCAATATGATGGCAAACAGGAACAACAAGGTGTCCTGGAGGGTACAGCCTATGGCTTGAATCTAGATCTTGCCTCCCATGAATGGACCCAGTCTTTTAAGTCACAGACAGTTTTGATCAAATGAAACACTTCTGCTGGTAACAAATGGGAAAAGACAGTTTTCACCATGTCTTTCTCTTTGTGCAGCTCTCTGTGCTCCTCTAAGCCTGCTACAAAGTCCATGCAAATAGTGCTGGGATTCAAGGGAATCAATGAAATTTCCCTTAACTTGTCAGCCAGAATATTCTGAGTTGAACTTCAGTTCAGGAAATGTTGTCATCCTTGGAAACAAATGTTTGTTATGTCACTTCAAGTCCTTTCCAATTTATGGAGACCCTAAGGTGAATGTTTTCTTGGCATGATTTCAGAAGAGGTTTGTCATTGCCTTCCCCTGTCGCTGAGAGAGTGTAATTTGCCCATGGTCACCAATGGGTTTAGGGACCAATTCATGAAATATTAAGATCACAGAATCTGGGATAAAATATAGACAACTTTATTTTAACTGTTACCTATTTAAACTTGTTTCTTGAAAAATGCAACAAAAGGGGGGGGGGAGGTCAACCTAATGCAGAACCAGCTGAGGCAGGTGGTCTCTCCTCCACAGCTTCTCTTGGGTGGAACACCTGAGCCATGCAAGTAGGGGGGGAGGGGGGAATAAGTATTTATGGCTGAGTTGATCAAACCCTAGTCTCCAGAGTTTTAGTCCAACACTCAAACCACGACACCATGCTGGCTCTTGGAAACAAATGTTAGATACAGGCTATTGCATCTGAGCAATCATTCCAGGTAATTTTTTTTAATCCCAGATTTGTAGAGACTGGTTCTGTTTATCCAAAGTTGCAATGAAAATAAAGGTGCATACCTTTTATCACTTTATTTTTGGGGTGTAACTTTAACATTGAAAATGAAGCTTCCTTAGGGGGGTTGCAGGCTGCCAAAAATAGTGCAAATTGAGTCCACTTTTAGGGTTAGGGTTAATGCTAGGGAATCATGAGAATTCTTTTTTCCCCTGAGACATTGAGCCTTCTCTGTCAGAGAACTCTGGTGCCACAATAAAATACAGTTCCCATGATTCCCTAACCCTAACCCTAAAAGTGGACTCAATTTGCACTATTTCTGGCAGTCTGAAACCCCCTTAGTCAGCCTCTTAGAAAAGTGGTATGTGTGTGGTGATGAAAGACATGGAAAGAATGCTTGACATGGAGAATTCAGTTCATTGAGGCTGAGACAACTGGAGATATCTTATTGGAACAACTGAAGAGAAGAGTACAGACAGAATTTTTCTGTGTCTTCCTCTCTATTTCTGTTTATTTCTATGTAAAAGCAGAGATCTCTTTTGAATGTCAAAATTGTCAAATGTGAAATATCAGATAACAGAAGATATAAAACCAGATTTAAAGTCAGATACTAATATTAAACAGATACCCAACATCAACATTTGCAGTGCAGATTCATATGAAGAAATAATTTAATCTGAACCAGTGATAGAGATTTCCTCATCCCTGTTTAACTCATCATTTGATCTTACAGCTGAGAAGTTTATAAGTTTAACAAGTTTATAAGTTTAACAAAATTCAGAATTTTATAGCATAAAATAAATTCTCTTTTTTATTTTATGCTGTAATCTATTTTCCTGTTTTTCTTATATTGTCCTTTTACACATACCCCTCAGGTTTATGTCAGCTCTAAACTGTTGCTTTTCAGACAAATTGCTTTAATGGAATATAAAATAAGTCAACGTCTTTCATAAGCTTCTCTTGAAATGAATCTGTGTGTACCAATGTATGAAAGATTAGTGAATCTGTTATCATCTTTTTGATGTCTGTGTGAAAACTGAATTTAAATAAATAAAAGGGGCAATAGACAAATCTTAACAGGGTGCCACTAGATGCCAGATTTAATGTCATTCAGCACCCCAAAATATGTTTTTTTTCCCCAAGAGAAACATGTTTATTCATTTAAAATATGCACATACTACTCTTCGTCCAATAGATTCAAGGATATTAAAATGATTATTAAATTTATATAATTAATACAGTACTTAAATAGCTGCCTTGAGTCCTTGTACTGGGAGGAGGGTAGGATATAAATAAACAGAATAATAATAACAAATATACCATAAATTCCTGTAAGCCCAGTTATGGATGAGAGATCACTGACTAGGACTGCATCTGCACTGCAGAAATAATCCAGTTGGAAACCACTTTAACTGTTATGGCTCAATGCTATGGAATCCTGGGAACTGTAGTTTTGTGAGGCATTTAGTCTTCTCTATCAGAGAGTTCTGATGCCACAATTCCCAAAATGCCATAGGAATCGAGCAATGGCAGCTAAAGTAGTGTCAAATTGGATTATTTCTGGATGCAAACTAGGGGGAAATGTAGACTATGGAAATGCTTCCAAATACTAATAGGTATTTGTTAAAAAGACCAGGAGGGAATAAAAAAATGCTGGAGGCAATACATAGAAAAGCTATACAAAAGAGATGGAAAATGAAGGATGCATGGAATGAGAAGCCATATGAAGTTGAACCACAAATTCTAAAAGGTGAGGTAGAAGTTGCAATAAGAGAAATGGGGGAAAAACAAATCACCAGAAGCAGATAACATTCCAATCAAACTATTGCAACTCACACTGACAGAATCAACTCCAATCTTAACCAACATATGTCAACATATAAGGAAAACGAAATGGTGGCCAATGGATTGGAAATAATCAATTTACATCCCCATCCACAAGAAAGGAGATGCAAAAGACTGCAGCAACTATAGGACCATAGCGGTAATCTCCCATGCAAGCAAAATCATGCTTAAAATTCTGCAACATAGGGGGAATGCAGATGGGTGGCCCTCGGCCCCGATCCTCCCTTTTGCTGACCCAGAAAACTCTGTGCTAGAAGGATGTCCTGATGCCATGCACCATGCGTAATGGTGCACGGTGTCAGGATGCCGCCGGCATGGGGTTGGGGTGCCCGGCATGCAGCTGCCCCTCCCCATCTCTGTCCCCAGGCCGGCCCTTTGGGCCAGTCTGTAGAGACTCATAGACTCCAACCATATTCTGCAACATAGGGCCTTTACAGACTGCCAGAAATAGTGCAACTTGAGGCCACTTTAACTGTCCTGGCTCAGTGCTGGGGAATCATGGGAATTGTATTTTTTTTTCTGGGACACTGAGCCTTCTCTGTCAGAGAGCTCCAGTGCCACAATAAACTACAGTTTCCATGATTCCTTAGCCCTGAGCCAGGACAGTTAAAGTGGCCTCAAGTTGCACTATTTCTGGCAATCTGTAAAGGCCCATAGAGTCCAAGAAAGAAATCCCAGAGGTTCAAGCTGGGTTCAGGAAAGGAAGAGGCACTAGGGACCACATTGCAAACATACGATAACTAATGGAGAGCACCAAGGAATTCCAAAAGAAAATCAGCATGTGTTTTATAGACTATAGCAAAGCCTTTGACTGCATCAATCATGAAAGGCTATGTAATGCCCTTAAAGACATGGGAGTGCCAACACATCTAATAATCCTGATGAGGAATCTGCACTCAGGATAAGAGGCAAAGGTTAGAACAGAACATGGAGAAATAGAATGGTTCCCAATTGGCAAAGGGGTCAGACAAGGATGCATCCTTTCACCCTATCTTTTCAACTCATATGCCAAACATGTTATACGAAGAGCAGGCTTGGACATAGGAGAAGGAGGAGTGAAAATAGGAGGAAGGTACATCAACAATCTAAGATATACAGACAACACCATACTATTAACAGAAAACATTGGAGACCTAGAACAGCTACTGAGAAAGGACAAGGAAGAAAGTGCAAAGGCAGGCTTACTGATGAACATAAAGAAAACAAAAATAATGACAAAGGAGGATCTTCACAAGTTCAATCTAGACAATGAGGAAATAGAAATAGTAAAAGAATTCCTATATCTAGGATCAAACATAGATCAGAACGGGGACCGTGGTCAAGAAATCAGAAGACTAAGAATGGGGAGAGCAGCTATGAAAGAACTAAAAAAGGTCCTAAAGGGCAAAGACACACAACTAAGCATGAAAGTAAAAAGCGTACATGCAATTGTATTTCCCATTACCATATATGGATGCGAGAGCTGGACAGTTAAGAAAATGGACAAAAAGAAAATCAATTCATTTGAGATGTGGTGCTGAGAAGAGTGCTGAGGATACTATGGATATCAAAAAGAACAAATAGGTGGGTCGAAGAGTAGATCAATCCTGATATTTCCCTGGAGGCTAAGATGACTGAACTGAGTTTGCTCACATCATGAGAAAACACAACTCATTAAAAAGACAATAATGTTGAGAAAAGTGGAAGGAATTAGGAAGAGAGGAAGACCACATGTGATATGAATGGACTCAATTAAACAGGTCATGAGTATGAATCTGCAGAAACTGGGAAGAGTAGGGGGTCTTGGAAATATCTCATCCACAGGGTCACCATGAGTTAAGATTGACTTGAGGGTGGCTAACAACAACAAAATTTTTAAATCATTTTCATGTTTGACATCTTGCACAAGAGTGATATTTCCAAAACTTTTATTATGAAATGTGTATTCAAATCAATTGGGGACAGGGCTGTAACTCAATGGCAGAGCTCATGCTTTGCACATAGAATGTCACAAGTTCTGTTCTTGGCATCTTCAAGTGAAAGTGGAAAAACTGTTGTCCAAAACTCTGAGGAGCTACTGCCAGTCAAGGTCAATTGTACTGGGCTGGCTGGACCAAGGGTACAACTTGGTAAAAAGCAGTTTCTTATGTTCTGTGATTGTGTTCTTAGACCTGTGATCTCAGAATTTCACATTGCTAAAGACTTAATTAGACACAGGCTTGCATCAAATTCACATTATTGTCTTGGCTGAATCTTCACTGCAGAAATAATGTAGTTTGATACTTTAACTATCATGGATCCATCCTATGCTGGGATTTGTAGCTTGTTGTGGCATCAGAACTCTCTAGCAGGGAAAGTTAGATAGCTCACAAAACTACAAATCCAGAATTCCATAGCATTGTTCCATGACAGTTAAAGCAATGTCAAACTGCATTATTAAATTCCTAGGCAGTTTGACACCACTTTAACTGCTATAACTCAATGCTATGGAATGCTGGGATTTGTAGTTTTGTGAAATATTTAGCCTTTCCTGTCAGAGAGCTGATACCACTATTGAAATTTAATGATGATGAATGTACAGGAAACAGTCCTCCAACACGCAGCTTTAGCAAGCTTCTTCTTTTATTGCAAAAAATCAGCATGAGCAAAAACAAATAATAATAACAACAATAATAGCATTTTCACTTCAGCCAGAATGGCTAAGCAGGAACAAAACTTTAACTGCTACATTTTGAAAAATTAGTCAAGCTACAGCATCAGCAAAATATTTCTAGTTAATCCATTCAGCTTAAAGGTTTGAAAAGAAGTGAAGAGCATTTTCAGAATCACAATCCCAGCCCACATTTCTCCACCTCTTTGGGTGTAGCCCTTACAGACTGATTGGTTGATCTTTCATGACGTGTGTTAGTCCATCCACTAATTTCCATATTACATCATGTGACTGCCGTTCCCATAACATTCTTTGTTGCTGAAAAACCCCTTGTGTAAACAAAACTCATTCTCACATAATTTCAGCTTGTTAACTAAGGGCCTCGGCAGATGACTAAAAGAGTCGTCTGCGAGACCCGGAAGAGGAGGAGCCACCGCACGAGCGGTGCTCCTTCCTCTTCCTGAGGTCGCCCTGGGAGCTGCCAGCCCTCCGCACGGCCGGCGCTTCCGGGGCAACCTCCCGCCGCAGCATCCTCACACGCTGTGGTGGAAAAGACAGGGAAAGTGCACCCTACGCGTTTAGGGCGCACTTTCCCTGTCTTGTGGAAGGAGCGCTGGTTTTGCGCTCCTTCCAGGGACGCCGCAGGAGCGCCACGGTCCGGCTGCAGAGGTCCCGCAGCGCTCCGGACCAGGGCGTCCCCGACGCCCTGGTCTGCATCCCCCCTAACTTTGTTTTGACTAAAACACACCTGTGGCTGGATGCTGTGAATCTGGACTCAGAAAGCAGATTTTCTCAGAAAGGAAAAATACAGACACACATCTTTACATTTCAACATTTTAACATTGACTATATATCCCATCAAAACCTGACAACCACAACAAACTTCAAATCCCAGCATTCCATAGGATGGAGCCACAACACTTAAAGCAGTGTCTAACTGCATTAATTCTGTAGTGCGACAGCAGCCCAAGATACCTATTGCTACAAAGAAGACAATTAAATATAACATTAATTATCATATATTTATAGCATTGCTTTCTGTTTTACGTAACAGGTGATATTTTGATTCTGATTCATGGACTAACCTATTGGTTAGTTCCATGTAGCATAGAATTACATCAATTGTTAAATAGTGAGTCAACACACAGAAATAGCTCTCTTTGGGGGGGAAGCAGACCAGGGTGTCGGGGATGCCCTGGGACGGTGCGCCGCAGGACCGTGGCAGCCGCACCGCGGCACACCGTCGGCACCTCTGAAAGGAGCACAAAATCAGCACTCCTTTCAGAAGACAGGGAAAGTGCACCCTAAACGCATTGGGTGCACTTTCCCTGGCTTTTCCGCCGCAGCGTGTGAGGACGCTGCGGCGGGAGGTTGCCCTCAGTGCGCCAGCCGTGAGGAGGGCCGGCAGCTCCGAGGGCAACCTATTGGTCGTCTGCTGAGGCCCATAGCTTCAGTGGATCTACTCTAGTTGCAGCTACCAGGATTCAGGTCAGTACATAGCAGAGATTAGGGGTGAGCTTTATCACAAGTCATTATTTCTTAAATATGTACTATCTAATAATGCTTCTCCTTTGTTTAGATAAACATATTCTTTTTCCTAACTTAACTAGCACTAGCGAGATAGAACCAACTGCATTAAACTTGCCCAAGACAATGAAAGGTAGTCAGCTAGTTTTGAGCAGTCCACTATAAACAAGAAGTTTAATTGGGCCTTAGCAACAAGTTTAAAAGTAACACAAACAGAATCTGGGCCATATTACTATATTTAGTGTGCCAGATTGGGTTGGCAGGAGTTTTCAATTATTCCCTGAGGGAAGGAAAAGCGGATAGAGATTAAAAGCTATTTTGCTCTGTTAATCCTTTTTGCACTGTACATTCCCACCATATCTCTTACCAGAAATTGACTTTGTGCTAGGAAAATCTCATTCCTTTCATCATGGTGTTCAAATAACGTAGTGCACTTTCCTTTCCTATGTTAATATGTAGGAGAAAAATAGGCCTACTTTTAACACTATGACTTCAATAGCTATTCACCATAGGATAGGAAGCACTGTAGATGTAACTATCAATGTTGCAGAGAGGTAGGCAGATTCATGGACAATGCAGGAGCAAGAAACTGATTATTCTACACACATCTAAATTCAGCGTGAAATGGTTAAAAAAAAAGGCAATTTGGGGCTACAGCTAACTTCTTTATCTGTTTTAAACATTTTCCCCTGAGTTTCTTTCATTCAACGTGGCTTACAAAAGCAAATAGAAAACATAATCAAATTGATCAATAGCTAAGCAAGGATTAAGATTATAATTTAAAATAGATATTGTATGTTCAAAACAATCAGTAGTATGCATTAGTAGCACATTTATGGATATGCTATCCAAATACGTTTCTATATCCTTTATATGTTCAAAGTATTCATCTTGCAGCAAACACATACTGTCTCTCTCAATTTAACATCAAACAGATGGCTCTTAAAGTTCTTTTAAAAACCTATAGAGGATACTATTGAGGAATCTTATGTGGGGCTGGATCCACACTGCAGAAATTATCCAGTATGATGCTGTTTTAACTGTCATGGCTCAATGCTATGCAACTCTGGGATTTGTAGTTTTGTGAGACATTTAGCCATCTCTGTTAGAGAGTTCTGATGGTACAAGAAACTACAATTCCCAGGATTCCATAGGACTAAGGGGGGTTGCAGACTGCCAGAAATAGTGTGAATTCAGTCCACTTTTAGGGTTAGGGTTAGAGTTAGGGAACCATGGGAACTGTATTTTATTGTGGCATCAGAGTTGTCTGACAGAGAAGGCTCAATGTCTCAGAAAAATAACAGTTCCCATGATTCCCTAGCACTAACCCTAACCCTAAAAGTGGACTGAATTCACACTATTTCTGGCAGTCTGCAACCCCCCTAAGTCATGGCAGTTAAAGTGGTCTCAAACTGGATTATTTTTGGCAGTGAGAATGCACCTTGGGATTACATAATGACATATTGGACCATTTGTAATAAGTCCCTGTTCCTTTCAACTCTGTTTTTACCATGGTAGAAATAATGTTCTTCTTGATTCTTAGAACACCCAGATGAACTCTTCAGTGCAAAATTTACACAAAAGTTGACTGCAAACAAAAAACATAATCACCTGTGTAGTAATAAATAATGTCCCAAATATCAACCATTTGCCTTCTATAGTTTTTTTCTGTTAAAAAAAAATCTAAGGAGTAAGTTGACATAAAAATTGGCATAAGAATGTCCCATGGAAATTGATCCGGATATGAACTGAAGCAGACAGAAGTGAACATTCAGAGTTTTTTATTTAAATAATAATAAAAAAAAGATTAGAGCAGGGAGTGGGAAGCCCAGAAATTTAGTATTAGGTAAAGTTACCACTAGGGTGATCTCTCTGTCCCAGGGAACATTAATAAATTGGGATAAACATGTCCCATGGCATTTTTTAAATAAAACCAGTAGAGGGAAGCAGAATTCTTCTGACACCACCCCATTGCTTTGGTTTCCTGACATTTTACTTCCCCAGGTTTAATTTCAACTTGGTTTGGGGTAGACAAACATCTCTAGAAACCTTTTGTGTAAGTTTATGTACAAGTTTGGAGAAATATTTTATAGGCATGTGTTTCATACATGGGGAGGTATTCTTTAACTTGTATAGTTCTCCTGTCCATGAAAGGTTTTAAAAATTATAGATAATATAAAAGCACTGAATCCCACTATGGGAGAAAGGTGGAATGTAAATTTTGGAAATAAATAAATAAATAAATAAATAAAAGCACTCACACAGCAGCAGATAAGACCTTTTTTTCCAAGCAATGAATAAGGTCATATTATCAATTGTTTGTCCAATATACACATATGGAATCAGCAGACAGATTAATATGCATAGGTGGCCATTATAAAGAATATCCAATGTTCATAAATGAAGGTTCAGTGCATGAGTTACATTTTAGATTAAGAATCTGCTCTATCTGGGCATGTAAAAGAATGCTTGAAAAGCAACATTTGTAGTAGTATGCAGAGAATCTGGTTCTTTGTATATGGCTGATGTGCATGCAAAGCCAATGTTTTTTCTCTCATTTCTACCACTGTTTGATATGCTAATGTTACTCATTTCTTAAAGAAAGGTGACCCGTAATTAATTCTTGCAGTGGTTGCATCAGGAAAGCCTCATATGAAAGTAAAGCTGTTTGTTTGAGGTTTTCCTTCTATTCATATCTCACAAATATCCAAAGATTACTGTAATCATCACTTCTTTGTATGGTTAAGGATCCCTTATCAAATAATCAGAGGATTACCTGAATAAGATTATTCATGGACCACACAAGCTCTGTTGAATTGGAGAGGTTTTATAAAATACAGATGGTTGCACTGAAACGTTTATTATAAATTAACATCAAGAAGTTAATTCTCTTTTGCTGGATTTTGCATGGAGGAAAAAGGGTGATCCACTCTTTGGTTAGCAGGTGATGGTTGCAGATATATTAATGAGAATCATGGACATTCATTGTTACCAGGTGAATTGTTACCCTTGCTTATATCACCAGCCTGCATCTGCACCAAGCAATTATCCACTCAGCAAACATCTACTTGGATGCTACCAAAAGTGGTGCCCATCACATCCACAAATACCTTCTAGCATGTAAAAGGAAAGGAAAGGATTCCTCTGCATCTTTATAACCATCCAGCAGATACCTAGCAAACCACTTCAGTAATCATAAGAAATTCTAGTCAACAAATTAAAGTCACATCTAAAGGAATATGATAGTATATAATGAGATCTTGTAGAACCTTTGAGACAATACAAAAGGCATTGTAGCATGAGTTTTTGTAGACTTGGGCCTCCAGCAGATGGGCAGCTTGGAGTAGTCTCTGATCACTCCAGCTGTGAGTGTGTGGGACCACGGTGACCAGCCGCCATGGTCCTAAGGCCAGCCACTGCTACAATCCACAATGGACCACAAACAAAAAGTGATTTTTTATGCTCCTTTTGCAGATGGGTTTGGGCTGTCTTAGGTGGCTGCAGTACGGCCTCCGCCCAGTCCTGGGGGTGTGCATCATCTGAATACCATGCCCTCAGATTGGCCCGAAGATGGCAGTTTTGACTTGTCTGTTTAATCTCTTGGTCTACTTTATCAGGTGCTGCAAGATCCAGTCTGATTTTGCAGACTAACACAGTAATGTCTCTGAAGAGGATTATTTAATAATTTAACTGGAAGCAATTATCTTATAGTACATTATATTTTATTTTTCATTCATGTAAACTCCCAAAGTTATTGTACATAAATATTTGGAGCTTGATTATTCTCAGCAACTCCAGCTCCAGTACCCAACTTGTTGCTATACTATTTAGAGATGGCACATCACAGTGGATGTGTCTCAGATGAGTGATGACTCAAATGTGTATAGCTCTGGGGCTGCTCTGTGTGGTTGTAGTGGTGTGAGTTGTTCTGATAATCAAAGAATCATAGAGTTGGAAGAGATCACAAGGGCCATACAGTCCAACCTCCTGAAATATCTGAAATGCCCATAAGAACTCATGGAGAAGTGCGAGGGCAGTGTCATTATTAGGGCACTGCCTGCCACTGTAAAAACACTGGGCATCCCAGATACCCACATGGCCCTGTAGACCACTTAATAAGTGACAGCAAATGGGCCATGGTTGCTGGATGTTGTTCTCATGAGAAAAACTCCACACACACATCTCTACATTTCACCTTTGATTTCATAACCCATCCATATTCGAACAATGGTGCCATTGGAGAAACCTGCCCAGCCATCAGCCAATTCTGGGGTCACACCTGATTATTCAATCACATTTGAAAAAACAAAAGCTATATATAACCAAACTCAGAATGCTACAGAAATGGCCAAAGGGAAAGTAACAGCTAACTATTCAATTACATAAGAGATATTCATTCCTAAAGACCAGAAAGTATTTTCTGGCATATAAGACTACTTTTTAACCCAGGAAAATATTCTCCAAAGTTGGGAGTCATCTTATACGCTGGGTGGAGGAGGAGGAGGAAGAAGGGGTGGTGTGGCACGAGGCGGGAGGAGGAAGAAAAGAGGAAGTCAGGTTGGAGGAGGAAGAGGAGGAGAGGGGGGAGGAGGAAGGGGTGGCGTGATGTGGCGTGAGGCAGGAGGAGGAAGCAGTAGCGGATAATAATAATAAATAATAATAAAATTTATTTGTACCCCGCCCATTGGTAATCCAATCTGGGCGGCATTTACAATTAAAAGATACAGATTACAAAAACATACAATATAAAAAAAACCCTCCCCCCCTTAAAACTGAATTAAATTTAAGACAATGTAAAAACAATAAATCAAATTAAATCTATTAAAATATATAGCCCTCCTGCCCAGAGACTCCGTGAGCCTGGTTTGACGATCCTCTCATCACATGATGGGGCCACGTGAGGATCATCGCATGGAGGATTGTTAATCAAGGGCGGAGGATCAGTTCAATATACCTAGTCTGGAAAGGCCTGCCGGAAGAGATCCATCTTGACAGCCTTTTTAAAGGCGGCATAAAAATAAAAATTAGTAGTAGTAGTAGTAGTAGTAGTGTGCTTGTGCTATATTTTCCTATTACCCAGTGATGTTCTAATCTTGCTTCCTTTGTGTACATTTTTTAAAATTAAGATTTTCTTTTATTTATAATGACACTGATGTCAGAGCATATAATTATACACTTTACATCAATGACTTACATTTATGAAAAATCTCTTTACCAATGCAATCATTACTTTATGGTTGTGCAGCAGTTAAGATAAGAAGATATTGACCATTCTGTAGTTTTATCTATATCACTGGATTAAAGAAAACAGTGTATGAAGAAGATGAAACTGATAGGACCCACAAGCATTACAACCTCAGATGTCCCTTTTTAATTAATAAAACATAACTTTCTAATTAAAGAATACTAATACTCTGAAGGATCTTCTCACATCTGGCAGAGCAGGGTTTGAACTGTGTGGCTTGCAGGTTGCATACAGCCCAGGCAGAGGTGGTCCAATCTGGCCCTTGGAACCCTCAACAATCCCTAGAGGCCTCCAAAGGCTCTGTAACTTCTAAAAATCCACCCAGAAAGTTTTTCTCTCACACACCAAGTCACATTTTTAAGGCAAAAACTCCTTTGTGTGGCTACTGCATACTATTCTGGAGTTTTCTCACTTCATTGCAGGGGAGGGGATGGCCAGAGAGGTGACCAGAAGAGACACATTGTCACATTCATTCCCCAAAATAGCACCCCTATTGATGCATCTGTGATCCTCTGGAGTTCCAGATGACACCAGAAATCATGAAGGGTGTCTTAAGAGCAGAAATATTCCTGTGTCAGAGTCAATATGGCTTCCAGTTTAGCAAGTAACTGCGAACAATGAAAGAGAGGGGTGAATTTAATTGAACAAGGACTAGCGTCTAGTTGGAGACTTGCTCTGTGGGAGTGACAACAAGTAAAGAAAGGTTTATTCTCTGCCACCATTGTGTTTCTTCTCTGCCACCATCACAGAATGGTGATACTTTTTCATAGTGACTAAGGTCTTCATCAGAATGCTGAGACAGAGAACCAGAACAAATGGAGGCCCATTGTACAAAATTTACTTCGTTCTTTGTGGCTAAAATCACCCAGATCTGTCTTAATCTGGATTTCAATAAATACTGGAGCAAGACAGGTGGATATAACCTTGTCAATGGCCAATAGCATGTTTGGCCCATCTCTTTAATTTGGCTTTTGAAATTGCTTTTATAATTTTTGGTTTTATTGTTTTATTATGTTTTGTGTGATATGTTTTATTTTTATTTCATTTTATTTCACTGTCATGGTAGAATTCAGAAAGGCCATATAAATATCTTCAATCAATGGATCATTCAATAACATATGCAGTGGTGCTTTGTGAAATTTCATATTTAGGTCATTCCAGATAAGAAATTATGCAGTTACTCTGCCCAGACATAGGAGTTTATCACACCTCTAAATAACCCTTCTTACTTCTCCCAAATTCAATCTTAATTCGGGCAGCATCCATATACTATCACAGGGATTTTAATAATAATAATAATAATAATAATAATAATAATAATAATAATAATAATTTGTATACCGCCCTGTGGCGAACCAATCCGGGCAATTGACAACAGTAAAATATAACAAGAGTAAAATATAACATTAAAACATTATAATCCCTCCCCCCCTTAAGAAGTATTAAACAATATGACAAATTAAAAACACAGTATCAAAACATAAAACCATAATTAAAACAAACTAAAAACCCTAGTGTCCCTCTGGAGATCCTCAACCATAACTAAAGATGGGGCCACGGGAGGAATGAGGGGATCAGGGAGCTGGGATGGTTAATCTGGAAAGGCCTGCCGGAAGAGATCCGTCTTGACAGCTTTTTTAAAGTTGTCTAATCATGTCAACTGACGGATCTCATCCGGCAGGTCGTTCCAGAGTTTGGGGGCGACAGCAGAGAACGCCCTCTGGGAGGTTGCTGCAAGCCTAGATTTTAGAGGCTGCAGCAAGTTACTCCCAGAGGACCGGAGAGCGTGGGGAGGATTGTACGGGAGGAGGCAGTCCCTGAGATAGCTTGGACCCAAGCCATTTAGGGCCTTAAAGGTGATCACCAACACCTTGTACCTGGCTCGGAAGCTAATAGGCAGCCAGTGGAGGGACTTCAAAACTGGAGATATATGATCCCTCCGAGATGTACCTGAAACAAGTCTGGCTGCCATATTCTGTACTAGCTGTAATTTTCCGAACCAGGGACAAGGGTAGCCCCATGTAGAGTGCATTGCAGAAGTTGAGGCGTGAAGTTACCAATGCGTGCACCACAGTCTCGAGGTCCCTTACTTCCAGAAACGGGCGCAGCTGGCGTATCAGCCGAAGCTGATAACAGGCGCTCCTGACCGTCGCATTAACCTGATTTATCATCAGGAGCGACGAATCGAGGAGCACCCCCAAGCTGCGAACACAGTCACTTGAGGAGAGCGTGACCCCATCCAGGACTGGAGGTTGCAACCCAATTCCTGGTTTCGGGGCCGCTACTGTGAGCACCTCCGTCTTGTCTCGATTCAGCTTCAATCTATTTTTCCTCATCCAGCCCATTACCGCCCCAAGACATTCATTGAGAGAAGAGGTGCCAGTGGAATTTGAGGCCGACGAACGAGATATGGAGAAATGGATTTGGGTGTCATCAGCGTACTGATAACACCCAGCACCATGACTCCATATAATCTCACCCAGCGGCTTCATATAGATGTTAAACAACATCGGGGACAAAATAGCTCTCTGAGGGACCCCACAAGTGAGGTCTCTCTTACTGGAGCTACAGTCCCCGAGCAGCACCCTCTGGGACCGACCCGAGAGGAAGGACCGGAACCACTGCAAAGCAGTGCCCCCGATACCTAACTCCCTCAGGCGGCCCAAGAGGATGCCGTGATCTATTGTGTCAAAAGCCGCTGAGAGGACTAGGAGCACCAACAGGGTCATGCTACCCCTGTCGATGTTCAGATGCAGATCGTCGGTCAAGGCAACCATGGCAGTCTCAACCCCAAAGCCTGTCCTGAAACCGGTTTGAAATGGGTCTAGATAATCGGTTTCATCCAAGACTGCCTGGAGCTGAAGAGCGACTGCCCTCTCGATCACCTTGCTTAAAAATGGCAGTAATGACACAGGCCTGTAGTTCTTCATGTCCAGGGGGTCCAGGGAAGGTTTTTTCAGAAGCGGCCTAACCGCCGCTTCCTTTAAACATGGTGGAACATGTCCTTCCCTAAAGGATGCATTGATGATATCCGTAAGGAATCTCATCAATGCATCCCCCCCGGATGGCCAGCCAAGATGGACAAGGGTCGAGAGGGCAAGTCGTCTTCCTCACCTTACCAAGCAGCTTGTCCACGTCCTCGGTACTCACAGATTGCCACTGATCCAGTAAAATAACATCGGCGGAGTCGGTGGACGCCTCGCCTATAGACTCTGTCCCAATAGTCGCGTCAAGGTCGGCTCTTATCTGAGAGATTTTGTCTGCAAAGTAGTTGTTAAATGCGTCACAGCAGGCCGTTGTCGGGTTAAGCAAGGGATTTGCCGCAGGAGGTACCTGCGTCATCTCCCTTACCACCCTAAACAGCTCTGCCGGACGAGACTCTGCAGACGCAATACGTGCAGAGGAGAATGCTCTCCTCGCTGCACGTATCAGCTCCCGATAGGAATGAAGAAATTTCCTATGGCGAGTTCTGTCAGACAAGAGTCGAGATTTCCGCCACTTACACGCTAGCCGTTGTCCTTCCCGCTTCATCTTCCTAAGCTCAAGTGTGTACCAAGGCTTACGATTAGGAGCAGGGTGGCAAGGGCGCTTGGGAGCGATCATGTCGATGGCCCTGGTGAGATCGATGTTCCAAGTGTCAACCAGAGTTTCGACAGGATCACCAGCATTCCCAACCATTAAACCCTCTAAGGCTGTCCGGAATTGAATTGGCTCCATTAGCCTTCGAGGGCGGACCATTCTAATAGGTCCACCATCCCCGGCAGGGCATAAGTTCCAACTTGACCAGGAAATGATCCGTCCACGACAATGCGGAGGTATGAACTACCTCCGCCCACGGATATTCCTGGTCCGTACTAAAGACCGCATCGAGTGTATGACCTGCACAATGTGTAGGCCCGTTGACCAATTGGGATAGGCCCATGTTTGTCATGGAATCCATGAACTCCCGAGCCGCACCTGTTAAGCTGGTCTTGAGCGGAATGTTGAAGTCCCCCAGAACTAAAAGTCTAGGGGACTCCAGCAATAGCTCAGAGACCAGCTGTGTCAGCTCGGTCAGGGAGTCTACTAGAGAACGGGGTGGCCAGTAAACTAGCAAAATCCCCAAACTATCCCTAGTCTTCAGGCTAAGGTACATACACTCGATGTGGACCATGTTCCGGATAGGTATCCTGGTCAAGGTCAAGGTGTTCTTATGGACTAGAGCCACACCGCCCCCCCCCCACTTCCCCTCACCTGCTCACTAACAGAGTACCCAGCTGGGAGGGCTTGAGCCCAGATAACAGCACTATCCTCTCCCAGCCAGGTCTCTGTAAAACATGCCAGGTCGGCATCCTCATCCAGAAGCAAATCATGGACAATATGAGTCTTATTTTTCACCGACCTGGCGTTACAGAGGAGCAAAGTGAGGGTTTGTGGAATGGAAGGTCTGCTCCCCAAACTATTCTGGGAAACAGAGGGGACTGAAGGCGGGATAGCTACCAAACAGCGATCCCGCCTTCTTTTGTAACATTTGTCCACTCTGCAACCGCCATATCTCCCATTCCCCAACGCTACTTCGATAAGCGACTCTGTGTCCCTTCCTGTTGCCACCCCACTGATAACTCCTCTCACACGGCTGTTTAAAACATAAAGGCTTACAATATCAGCCTTGGAGCCGCAGGGCCGTCGGGCTGGCGGCCAGAGATCTCCTAACTCTCTGTTGCCAGTGAAGGGAACTTTTGGTCCTTTTTAGGGCAGCTAGAGTAATCTTTCTCCCCCCCATATTGGCCGCAGAGGAGGAAAAAGTTCACAAGGGGCCTTTATAGTCTCAGGTAATCCCAAGGTCCAAACAGCAGCTGATCCACGGGAAAAGAGATGTTAGACGGAGTATCTTGCCTCCGCCTTTTCATCCCGGGGCTGCGCCGCTGCCCTGCCGATGCTTGCCTCTTCCTGGTGGTGATGTAACCGGGGCCGGCTCTTGAGAATTCACCCCAAGTGCTGCCCCAAGCCTCCAGGAAGGCTCACTGCGTCGCTGCAGCTCTTCCTTTTGAGTCCTGCCCTGACCTGGCCGCGGGGACACGCCTCCAATGCCGCCGCCGGGGCTCCAGGTAGTGGTGGAAGGGAGCCGGCATTACAGGGCCCATGCCCCTCTCTTCAGCGGAGCCTCCCGCCGCCGCTGTTGGCGCGTCCTCCGGGCCTGATGTTCCTGCCGGGCTTTAAGTCCTGCCCTGGCCTGGCTGCGGGGACACGCCTCCAACGCCACCGCCGGTGCTCCAGGTAGTGGTGGAAGGGAGTCGGCGTTACAGGGCCCACGCCCCTCTCTTCAGCGGAGCCTCCCGCCGCCGCTGTTGGCGCGTCCTCCGGGCCTGATGTTCCTGCCGGGCTTTAAGTTCTGCCCTGGCCTGGCTGCGGGGACACGCCTCCAACGCCACCGCCGGTGCTCCAGGTAGTGGTGGAAGGGAGCCGGCGTTACAGGGCCCACGCCCCTCTCTTCAGCGGAGCCTCCCGCCACCGCTGTTGGCGTGTCCTCTGGGCCTGATGTTCCTGCTGGGCTTTAAGTCCTGCCCTGGCCTGGCCGCGGGGACATGCCTCCAACGCAGCCGCCGGTGCTCCAGGTAGTGGTGGAAGGGAGCCGGCGTTACAGGGCTCACGCCCCTCTCTTCAGCGGAGCTGGGGTTTTCTTGGCAAGACTGGTTCAGAGGAGGTTTGCCATTGCCTTCCTTTGAGGCTGAGAGTGTGCGACTTGTCCAAGTTCATCCAGTGGGTTTCATGGCAGAGTGAGGAATCAAACCCAGGTGTCCAGAGTAGTAGTCCAACACTCAAACCACTACATCATGCTGGCTCCTAATCCCATGTACTACCTATGAAACAACTGCAGACTTTTTTGTTGTTCTTGAGTGTCTTCAAGTCCTTTCTGACTTATGGCAACCCTAAGGCAATCTTATCATGGGGTTTTCTTGGCATGTTTCTTCAAATGGGGGTTGCCATTACCATCCCCTGAGGGTGAGAATGTGTGACATGCCCAGGGTCACTTACTTGGCCACAAATTGTACATACCCCAGAATGCATCACCTAGTATATTGGCAGTCCTTCCCCCCAACACTTTCTCATTTTCCCCCATTGGAAGAGGGGTCATCTTATACGGCGAGTATATCCCAAAATCTATATTTTAATTTGAAAAGTTGGGGGTCGTCTTATGTGCCTGGTCGTCTTATACAGCGGAAAATACGGGTAAGATTAAAAGATTTGGGAAAAGAATGAAACTCTTATTTCCATTGCAAGTTAAATACCAAGTGGTTAAAATCTCAGGATTATGCTGTTTGAAATAAAACACTATTACTTTGCAATGATCAATAACATTCAACATGGCATTAAATCACTGCATCTGGATTTTAAATGTGATGTCAAAGTGGGAATTGTGGTGCCTAAATTTTACAGCATGAGCCTGGAATGGTAAACTGCTGTTGCTATGGCTGCAGTTTCATCCACTGCATTGATTCGGTTTTCTAAAGCTAAAAGGCTTCATGGAATATAAATTTCCACTGCAGCAATACTAGTCAAGTAATAGTGTAACAAAACTGCCTAAATCCTTTCAGCTACCTAATCTGATTCCCAAGTCCTTGTTTAGCATTGTTTTCCAGCCTTCATTTTATCCAAAAGTCAAGATAGTCTCAAAAAAAGAAGACAAATTAGTGTTCTAATTGTGTTAATAAATGCAGGAAAGTCTGCTTGCTCTACCTTTCAGTCAATACTGTGCACAAGTCAATTGTTTTCTCAGTCTTTGTTTAGCCTATTGAAATTTTGAACTTCTATAGTGGTTTGCCATTTTTCTTTTCCACATTTTCCTTTCTTTCTGTGTGTGGTTTTTGTTTCATAATATGTAGTACCTCGAAGTTAAACATAATTGTCCTAAAGTTTTCAATGCTGTTCAGTGGTAAGTGCCAGGATTTAGCATGTATAACATTGTCTGAGGCATTTGTTCAGCTGTCTGTTGAATCCCCTGAAACTAATGCTCAGTCTCTATTAATGTCTCAGTCCCTGGAAACCGCAGCCTATTCTCTCCTATAATTAATCTTGCAGGTACTGCCTTGACATTATTGGTTCACCAGCAGAGCAGAACTGCCTCAGCCATCAATAATAATTCAACACATTAGGATGAGGCCTACATACACAGCCCACAGAGGTAGCCAAACTGTGTGAAATCACTAGAATTTCTCTTGGGTTAGAAAGTGTGTGTTTTTGTGTGTGTGTGCGCCTACATGCACGCACATAGATGTGTATTGCTGAGTGAGGGGAAGCTTCTGCAAATGAAATTAGCTTTTGAGGCACCTTGAGAAATTCTCCAAAAAGATGGGGTTTGGTGCTAATTTTTTTTTTTCCTTTGGGCTTTGTTTCTAGACGTAGCTACTGTTTCGTACAATTTTTTTATTGTTACAGAATCTTAATACTGAGGCTGTAACAAATTGTCTTTCACAATGTTGAGAACAGGAGAAGTAGGGGATTTATTACTCAATATTTCTGTATTACTGATTGGAACGTGAGGTGCATCCTCAATTCATCCTACTGCAGGCTTTTCATCTCACTCTATTTCTCCCTCCTTCCTTTCTTCCTTTCTTTCTCCTAGAAAATTATGGGCAGTCAAAGACATTCTTTATGATTTTGTGTAGACAGCAGCTGTGCAATTTCAAGCAGAATGTTTGCTTTGATCCTCCTTCCTTTAATTGAAATCCACAATTATGAGATTTGCTTCTTTTATGTTTGTGAGTTTATTGGTTTAATCTACGAAATGTGCTGTCTTGCCGTCTTGCACAGTTAAAAGCAACAGCTGGGATTTAAGTTGTGACTAGATGACAAAACTGGAAAGAGATTTCCCTTCTCTGTGTCTGCTATTGACTGGGAACAAAGCCCTTTTCATCAGATTTTAGGGCACTTGATATTTTGAACAGAGCCCCCCCACACACACACACACGCACACAATTGTATGGCAATAAGTACTAACAATTGATTTTCATTTTCTCTCTCTTTTTTCATTTAAATGATTGAAGTGAATAGAAACATTCAGTTCTGAAGAAGGAACTGCTCAGGCATTTCATTTTGGAAATCCTTTTTATAGGGAAATCATCTAGGGTACAGCAATAATAATTCTAATAATGCTTTGAAACCAGTTTCTGATTAAAAGAATCCTAGAAATGAACAGTGCTAATAGTACAATTCTGTGGTTCAGTTAATGACATCTGAACAACAGTTGTCAAGTTACACAACAGTACCAATGCCATCATGCTGGCAATATCACCCTATTTTCACACTTTTCAATGCCAGTATGGTACTCAGTGTTAGTTAGTGGGGAAAACAAAAGAGAAATGGCTATATTGGCCATGACCCACATGTAGGCTTCCCATGCATGTATTCTGGGCCACCATGCAGACTTGACAGGCCTTTGGTAAAAACCAGCATGGTTCTGCTTGTGTTTTTGTTTTTGTTGTTGCTGCTGCTGCTGTTATTTCTTCTGGACAAAAGGCAAAAACTAGTAGAACTGGGAGCATGATTGAAGAAGGGTTGGATTCAGTCAGAATGCTACACTTCCTAAAAGATTGCCCTCCACTAACTCCATAATGTTTTGCCAAAAAAGGTGTCAAACCCCATTTTCACTGTGGTTACTGGAGAGACCTGGTTTTATTATGTTTTTCTTTTATACCTTATTCTGTTTGTATTTTACCTGTTTTGAAATCTTATGTCTTTCATTGTACATTTTCTGTTCTTTTACTCTTGTACTTTTCTCATATAAAATTTTGCTTCTGTATTTTTAAAAAATCAGCTTGTCAGTCACTGTTGGTTCCTTGTTTCAGGAGAAAGGCAGGATATGATTCAAATAAATAAATAATAAACATTTAACAGGTTTTTAATGCAACATTAATGGAAACTAATGACTTCCTTAAAAGTAACGTTTGAGGTTCTAGTGGAAATAAGTCTTGGTCCTAACTGAAGGAGGGTCCAGCAAATAGTTCTCCCCCATTACTCCATCACCTTTCACTCCAATATATAGAAGTCCTGTTTCTGAGCATGCATGTTTATGTGCTTGTGTTTCTATATACCCATGGACTTGTCTACACTAAGGACATACACCAGACTCACCCCATCCCAGTGTGATTTGTCCAGATGATGTACAGCTACATCTGCAGCAAAACTGCTGTTTTAAGTCATTAATTTGGTTTAAAAGAATCTATTAATCCAGTTTAAGTGAACTCTAGTCCTCTTGGCTATCTGGACAGCTGGATTGGTTTGACCTAATCCAGTTGTCCAGACAGCAAACACAGTACCATCTCCCTTACCCTACATTGAACAATGCAGGGAAAGGGACAGATCCTTTTTGGAGCCACTGCTTCACCTGGCAAGCAGCTCACTTTGAAAGCCTGGCTGATGCCAGTGCTTCTGCTAAGGTCAGAATGGGGTGCCTGTGTGATCAACAAGGAGAGGATAGAACAACCCCCTTTTTCTGGATCACACAGGTCATCCGGGCCAACATCATATCAGCCCAGCTGGCCCATCCCCCTACGTGCCACCACCACTACTGCCTCTCTGGCCAAGAGACACCCTGCAAGAGCCTGACTAGTTTTGATGCTTCTGCTGAGGCTTCAGCAGAAACGACAGCACTGGTCTGGCTCTTGCGGAGAGCCACTTCACCAGTGAGATAGTGGTAGTGGTAGCACATAGGGGGATAGCACAGCTAGGCTGGTATTTGTTAGCCCATATGTCCTGTGTGCACAACAATGTAGCATCAGACCATATCCAGCCCGGTGCATGTGGTTGCCATTGTGGTCAGTCCAGGGCCAGTCTGGACCTTAATGTTCTAGACTGGTCCCAGATTAAGTGATCAGTGTAGAGCAGGGGTAGGCAAACTGTCCCCTTTAAGGGCCGAGGGACTTCAGCTCCTAGAAGCCTCAGCCATGTTGGCCAATAGTCTGGGATGTTGGTCAATAATTTGGGATTCTTGGAGCTGAAGTCCCTCTGCCCTTAAAGGGGACAGTTTGCCTATCCCTGGTGTAGAGGCACCCTTTACTTATATTATAAATTAAATCATTGTTTGATCCATTGATTGTTGCCCCTCCTGAGTCCCCCACAATACATTTTTCTAACACTGTTCATAAAACATTGTAAATCTTGCCACAAATTCCTTGCACATGCATTTTATATGTACACAGTAATAAGCAAGCTCATTTACCCTGACATTAGATATACAGAATTCTGTAGGATTTAGGTCCAAGTAAGCACACATAGGCCTGAATCCTCTTTGTAGTCCAAAGTGTCAATGGAATTAAAGGGATTTCTCTACATACTGACTTACCTTACTACAATTGATTTAATAGCTTTACTCCAGTTGGAACTAACCATGATTCAGCCCAAAGGCTGTTGTCTTTAAATGGGTTCAAAACAATAAAAGCATGAAGAATTCCCCTAGGATATACAAAGAGATATATGAAGTGGGTGGTCCTGCTAAAGATTTCTCAGTATTGCAAGGTAGTGAATAGGCAGTATCCTAACCTGTATTGCAAGGTAGTGAATTGCAGTATTGCAAAGTAGTGACTAGGCAGTATCCTAACCTGGGCAAAATACAGCAGAATATGCATAACCACTTGCCATTTGACCTAATTTCCACTCTACGGGAAATCTACTGGCAGATTTATTTATTTATTTATTTATTTATTTATTTTAAAAGATTGATTATTTAATAACCTAGTTTTAGCAGTGGATATAAGAGAGGTTAGAATAAGGCTTAAAAAAGTGTAAGAAGAAAGATGTAATGAACTGGAAAGAAGGATATTGTATAGAAAGAAACATAATCCTCAGACTTAACTGATAGGGAGAAAACCACAGCTGATGGTAGAACCACTTGGATAAATGAGTGTTCTTGGAAAATTAAAACAAGTAAAAGATTTAAATGAAGAAGCTTTCTTGTCTTCTAATAATTCTATGGTTTAAAATTAATTAAGAGCTTCAATTTGACCAAAGTGAAAGAGTATTTCGTCAATCTTAAACTGTTTCAACCATCAAAAGCTGTCTGGTTTTCAAGACTAATTCCTATACAGTTAAACTGGGAGTGGAGAGAAATTTAACAGCCCAAGTTCAATTGTTAGTCCCACTTATAACAGACCCATTGAATCAATGAGAACTTATTAAGTCAATATTACCAGACATTCCATTGATTCAATGAGTTTATTCGATTTGGGTTTCACCTTGAATTTGGACATTTGCTACAAAGAAAATTTCATGTAAATAGTTTACTCCACTTGAATTTCAGAGAAAAATTCATATGCTTAAGCCTCGATTTATTTTATTTGCTTTAATTTTATTGATAGTTTAGTTGTATTTTAAAGTTTTGTATGATTTTTTTTTTAGTTGTATCTGCTTTAAATTTTGTAGGCTGTCTTAAGCCTCAGGCTGGGAAAAGGGCAGGATATATATACTATGACAACAACAAAAACAACAACACTGCTAACAGTGCAGGGAACAGCCATTGCTAAGTCTCAGAGGAGACATGTTATGGTCATCAGGGACTCCTTCTTGAGGGGTACAGAAACAGTAGTTTGTGGGCCTGACAAGATGTCCTGGGATGTGTGTTGTCTCCCTGGGGCAAAAATCCATGATGCCACAGTCAGACTGACAAGACTTGTCAAGTTTACTGACCATTACTCATTCCTCTTGGTCCATGTGGGAACCAATGATACTTGAACTCCTAGCACAAAAAAGCAAATTCAATATAGTAGGCATCACTGAAACCTAGTGGGATGAGTCTCATGATTGGAATGTAGGAATAGAGGGGTATAGCCTTTTTAAGAGAAATAGGCCAAACAGGAAAGGAGAAGGAATAGCATTATATGTCAGGGATATTTATACCTGTGAAGAGATCCAGGACTTAAGTCCTAGAATCCAGATGGAGAACATATGGATAAAAATTAAAGGGGAAGGAAACAACAGGGATGTTATAGTGGAAGTCTACTACAGACCCCCAAGTCAGACAGAGGAATTGGATGATTCCTTTCTGGAACAGATGACCACACACTCAGAAAGGAGAGATGTAATAATGATGGGTGGCTTCAACTATCCTGATATTTGCTGGAAGTCAAACTCAGCCAATACTTCAAGTTCTAGCAAATTCCTCACTTGTCTCAAAGACAATTTCATTGTCCAAAAGGTGGAAGAGGCAACAAGGGGATCAGCTATTTTAGATCTGATCCTAACCAACAGGGATGACCTGGTAAATGAGGTGCAAGTGGTGGGATCCTTAGGCGGGAATGATCATGTTCCCCTGGAGTTTCTTATACAGTGGAAAGGAGAAACTAGGCATAGTCAGACACTCATTCTAGATAGGAGAGCTGGTTTCAACAAACTTAGGGAAACACTGGGAGTGATCCCATGGTCAGGAATACTAAAAGAGAAGGGAGTTTAGGATGGATGGGAGTTTCTCAAAAGAGAGATGTTGAAGGCACAATCTCAAACTGTTCCAATGAGAAGGAAAAATGGGGGATGTCTCAAGAAACTGGGTTGGATGACAGAAGAACTTTCAACTGAAATGAGTTTTAAATGGGAGCTGTTCAACAGTGGAACACACTCTCTTGGAGGTTGGTCGAGTCTCCTTCTTTGGAGGTCTTTAAGCTGAGGCTGGATGGCCATCTGTCGCAGATGATTTGATGTTGAGTTCCTGCATGGCAGGGGGTTGGACTGAATGGCCTTTGTGGTCTCTTCCAACTGTATGATTCTATGATTCTATGCTCCATTGGATTACCATCACCATGCACAGACATGAGAGCTGGACAGTGTAGAATGCTGACAGAAAGAAAATAAACATCTGAGACGTGGTTCTGGAGAAGAATGCTGAGGATACCACAGACAGCCAAAAAGAGAAACCAATGAGTCCTTGAACAGATTAATCCTGACCTTTCCCTGGAAGCCAAGATGACAAAAGTGAGGCTGTTGTACTTTGGCCACATCATAAGAAGGCATAACTCACTAGAAAACCAATAGAAGGCAGTAGAAGGCAATAGACAGTGAAGCAGACTGCATGTCAGATGGACAGACTCAATAAGGGACGCCACAGGCCTGAATCTACATGACATAAGCAGAGCAGTGAAGGATAGGGGTCTTGGAGATGTCTCATCCACAGGGTTGCCATAAGTCAGGCTGACTGAAGGGCAATTAACAACAACTGCCCATCAACCTCTCACTCCTTTGCATCCCACCACTCAGAGCACTATATTGTGTGGAGACACAGGAAACATCTTTTGTGCTGGCAGTCACCGTGTGAAAAGTTCTCCCTATGCAAGTCTAGTTAAAACCTAGTTCGTTATGTCAGCTTTTTGGAACTCAGTGGCCATGACTGGCTCTGACTTGCTAAGTTATGGATAGCTGTACAGTCTTCTACCTGGCTGAATAGCTACAAGTTGTTTGTAGTCATAGTAAATTGTTCTAAATTGCTTTGAATTGTATAATGTAATTTTATTGTCTGTAATGTACCCTGTGTTCATAGAATTATAGAGTTGGAAGAGATCACAAGGGCCATCTAGTCCAACCCCGTCATGCAGGAATTCAAAATCAAATCCCTGACAGATGGCAATCCAGCCTCTGCTTAAAGACCTCCAAAGAAAGAGATTCCACCACATTCCGAGGGAGTGTGTTCCACTGTCAAACAGCTCTCAGTCAGAAAGTTCCTCCTAATCTGGAATCTCTTTTCCTGTAGCTTGCATCTGTTGTTCTGGGTTCTGTTCTCTGGAGCAGCAGAAAACAAGCAAGCTTACTCCTCAATATGATATCGCTTCAAATATTTAATGAGGGCTATCATATCACCTCTTAACCATCTCTTCTCCAGGATAAACATACCCAGTTCCCTAAGTCGTTCCTCATAGGGCATGGTTTCCAGATCCTTCACCATTTTAGTCACCTTCCTCTGGACACACTCCAGTTTTTCAACATCTTTTTTGAATTGTGGTGCCCAGAACTGGACACAATATTCTAGGTGGGGCCTGACCAAAGCAGAATACAGTGACATTATTACTTTTCTTGATCTACATACTAACTTCTATTGATGCAGCCTAAAATTTCATTGGCCTTTTTAGCTGCCGCATCACACTGTTGCCTCATGTCCAATCTGTAGTCTACTAGGACTCCTAGATCTCTTTCACACATAGGAGGGAAGCAGACGGCCAAAAACGCCATCTTCAATCCCAGGAAGGGGATCGGTAGCCAGACACGGGGCGCCCTATCCCCTTCCTGAGGACATCATCGGAGCGACGGCCTGTCCGCATGACGGGCACTCCAATGACATCCTTCTGGCTCAGCACCCGGACATTCTGAGCTGGAAGAGATGCCGAAGAGGCGCGCCACACCTCTTGTGGCGCCCCTTTCATGGCTTGTGGAAGGAGCACTATTTTAGCGCTTCTTTCGCAGGCCGCGAAAGGGAGGATTAAGGCCGAGGTGTCTGGCAGCCTCGGCCTTGATCCTCCAGTTTCGGGGGCAGCCCAGGGCCGCCTGTCTGCTTCCCCCCATAGTCTCATTAAGCCAGGTGTCCCCCACCTTACATCTATACATTTCATTTTTTTGCCCTATGTTGGCCTTATATTTTTCTATGTTGCCCTTACATTTCTCTATGTTGAAATTCATTTTGTTAGCTTTGGCCCAGCTTTCTAATCTATTAAGGTCATTTTGAATTTTCATCCTGTCTTCTGGGGTATTAGCTGTTCTTCCTAATTTGGTGTCATCTGCAAATTTGGTAAGCATGCCCCCTATTCTTTCATCCAAGTCATTGATAAAGATGTTGAATAGCACTGGGCCCAGGACAGAACCTTGTGGCACCCCAGTGTTCACTCCTCTCCACGATGAAGAGGAGCCATTGCTGAGCACCCTTTGGGTTTGGTTAGTCAACCAATTAATTACTAATCCACCTAACAGTTGTATTGTCTTGCTCACATGTTATTACCTTGTCAAAAGCCTTATTGAAATCAAGATATGCTATGTCTACCGCATTCCCTTCATCTAGCAAGCTGGTAATTTTATCAAAAAAAGAGATCAGATTAGTCATGACTTGTTTTTGACAAATCCATGTTGACTTTTAGTGATTATGGCATTCCTTTCTAAATGTTCACAGACTCTCTGTTTAATGATCTGCTCTAGAATCTTCCCCAGTATTGATGTCAGACTAACTGGATGATAGTTGATGGGATCCTCTTTTTTCCCCTCTTTGAAGATGGGGACAATGTTTGCCCTCCTCCAATCTGCTGGGACCTCTCCTGTTCTCCAAGAGTTCTCAAAGATTATTGCCAGTGGCTCTGAGATTACATTTGCCAGTTCTTTTAATATCCTTTGATGTAATTAATCTGGTCCTGGAGACTTAAATTCATTTAGGTTAACTAGGTATTCCTGTACTTCCTCTTTACTTATTTTGTGCTGCATTTCCCCAATTGTGTCCTCTGTTCCATTTTCCTCAGGTTGAACACCCTTTTCCTTTTAGAAGAAGACTGAGGCAAAGAAGGTGTTGAGTAGTTCTGCCTTTTCTCTGCCTCCTGTTAGAATTTCTCGATCTTCTCTGCACAGTGGCCCTACTATTTCCTCCTTCTTTCTTTTGCTATGGACATACCCCCCCCCAGTCCTTTTTGTTGTTCTTAACCCCTTTAGCAAGCCTGAGTTAATTCTGTGCTTTGGCTTTCCTGACTTTACCCCTACATGTGCTAGCTATTTGTTTGAATTCCTCTTTAGTGATTTTTCCCATTTTCCATTTCTTATACATCTCCCATTTAAAAGTTATTTCAGTTTAAAGTTTTGCCTCTCCATTCCGTTCCTTCCACTCCTTTGCTTTCCCTGGAACTGGAACCTCCTTTGAAGCTTATGCCAGTCTTCTCTGACCCCCATTTTTCTCAGGGGTATTTCTGTTTTCATAGTCTCTTAAGTAAGTCCTGTTTTATTTTGATTATTAATTGTTTTGAATGAATAACCTCACTACTGTTTCTGGGTTTCATGGAGCTCCTGTGAAGCCCTTCTAATCACAGTGCTGTTCACCACTGGAAGACTTCCAGTAAGTATCAGGATAGTTAAAGTTACCCATCACTGCCACATCTCTCGTTTCTGAGTGTGTGGTCCTCTGTTCTAGAAAGACATCATCCAATTCCTCAGTCTGACTTGGAGGTCTGTAGTAGACTTCCACAATAACATCCCTGTTGTTTCCTTTCCCTTTAATTTTTATCCAGATGCTCTTCACCTGATTTTCAAGACTGAAGTCCTGGATCTCTTCACAGGTATAAATATCCCTGACATATAATACTGTTCCTCCTCCTTTCCTGTTTGGCCTACTTCTCTTAAAAAGGTTATATCCCTCTATTCCTACATTCCAGTCATGAGACTCATCCAACCAGGTTTCAGTGATGCCTATTATATCATATTTGCTTTGTTGTGCTAGGAGTTCAAGTTCATCTTGTTTATTTCCCATTTATGCTCTGTGCATTAGTGTAGAGACATCTAAGAGCATTTGTCCTCCCCACTTGCTGCCTGTGTGAGTTTTTTTGCCTCCCATTGTTAGGCCCTTGCATCATTTGCCTTCTTCACTCTATAACATTTTGACTATTATCTCCAGCCCATGATGTACTCCTTCCTTCCAAGATACCTTCCAAGATACTGTCTCCCTCTCCAACATGACTCAGTTTAAAGCCCTCCTGATCAAATGTTTGAGGCTACTGGCAAAAATGTTTCTGCCAACTGGTGTGAGATGCAACCCATCTCTTGCCAGAAGTCCACCCTCATGGAACCGCAGCCCATGGTCCAAGAATCCAAATCGTTCTTCATGGCACCATCTACGGAGCCAGTTATTCACATCTTCTATTTTCCTCTCCCTTCTTGGACCATGCCCTTCAACTGGTAGAAGAGATAAGATAACAACCTGTTATCCAGCTCCTTCAGTTTTCTACACAAAGCCTCATAATCCCTTCTGATATTCTGAAGGCTATGCCTTGCAGTATTATTGGTTCCCACATGGACCAAAAGGAAGGGATAATGGTCAGTAAGCTTGAGAAGTCATGTCAGCCTGACTGTGACATTACGGATTTTTGCTCCAGAGAGACAACACACCTCCCGAGACATCTTATCAGGCCCACAAACCACTGCTTCTGTACCCCTCTACAAGGAGTCCCCCACCATCACCACACATCTCTTCTGAGGCTTAAAAGTGGCTGTTCCCTGCAGTGGTACTCTCAGGGTCCCATGCACTGTCCCTGAGGACTACCTGCTGGTCTTCCTCTTCATCCTTGATAAGGGAGAGAGCTTCAAATCGATTCTGTAGCTGCAAGCTACAAGCTGTGTGTGGTGTTTCTTCATCTGTCTACCTCTTCTGTGTGTGAAGTGACCTCCTCTCCAACAGCTCCCTCTGTGTGGTCCCTCTCCAAGACCCTTTTTCCATTCTGTGCAGGAAAACCTCTTCCTCCCTTATATGCTGAAATGTAGCTACCCAGACTTCCAGCTGCTGCACTTTCTCTTCCAGGAGGGCTAGCAAATTGCATATGGTGCAGGTGAAGTTCCTCACAAATCTAGGCAAAAAGACAAACATCCCACAAGTGTGGCAAGTGACTATAGCAGCCCCCTCAGTGTCCATATTGAGAAATCTTAAGTAAGCAATGAAACAGGACTGTGGGCTTCTCCCTCACAAAGTCCCCTGGTAAAGACCAATGTAAAGGGCCCCTGTTGTCTTGGCCTTTTCACCAGGCTCTGTCAGTGAGCTCAATCAACTGGGGTTATACCTCTATAGAGAGCTCCTAGATGATACCTTACTCCAGAGGAAAGTCTCTGTCACTCTTCCTCTAAGCAGAACCCCCCCCCAGCCCTTAATTTTTTAAAAAAGTTTTTAAAGGACAATCTCTAAGATAAAGTGCCCAGGCCTCTGTCTGCCTGTGCTGTGCTTTCCCTTGTCTTATGAAAAATAAGACTCCTCTGGGAGGAGTTATATAGAGCTAGATGACTAGCTCCATCCCCTGGTGACTCACAGGTGTGACTCACAGAAGCCCCACCCCCTTAGCAACAAATACATTATCCCAAGTGTTTTTTTTAAAAAAATTAAACACTCACCCACTCAAAATGGCTGCCCAGAAACTGCTTTCCTTCTTCTCCCTGGCAGGGACTGGTTTGGAAAGCCTCTGGGAGGTGTTATATAGAGCTAAGTGGCTAGCTCCACCCCCAGTGATTCACAAATGTGACTCACAGAAGCCCCAACCCCTCAGGAACAAACACACTCTCCCAAGTGGTTTTTTAAAAAAATTTAAACACTCATCCACTCAAATGGCTGATTGTTTTTAGTCCATCGACCACTGTTTTGTTTTCCATAATTGTTGACATATCTTAGTTATCACTAGAGTTTATTCAGCCTGTGTGGATTGTAGCAATTCTATTGGAATATCATTGGTTCGTGGTGATATTCTTCCCGTATCTCTTATTGCAGCATCCACTTTGCTCTCTAGGATTTGGGTTCATCTTTGTATCCTTCTTCATTCCATGTATCGTTCATTTTTTCTTCTCTTTTATATAGCTCTTATGTGCATTTACACTTTTTTAAAAAATTTTGTACTATGTTCCTCTTCTGTTTTCTTGGTGAGAGGGTTTTGCAAAGTGAACCACCTTTGCTTCCCTTTATGCAGTGCTAACATGAGTTAGCTATATTGTCACTGCTGCTCCCTTTGTGAGAACCTATGTCACTATCATCCACCAGTACTCGTTTGCCATTATATTTCATGCATCCCATTGCTCTAGAAGTATTTGTTTTTCACCAAACCATCTGCTCACACTTTCCTTCTTTTCCCTCCAATCCTTCTCCTCATAAGTTCTCCTTTTCAATTCCTGTAAAGTTAGTTTCCCTTTTGGTTCTTCTTTGTGTCTCACCTTGCTTGGTTTCTGCTTTGGTGGTGAATATGGCAGCAGTGTTGATCTTGCCCTGGCCATACACTCTTCCCACCAAACATAATGCCTCTGATGGGTGACCTCGTGGCTGACTTGCCTCTTCAGCATCCAGGCCCCTTTGGTATTGTTAGGGTGATGGTGTTTGGGGCAGTGGATATCCAGAGGCCAGCTTCCCTGCCAACCCTCCAGCCATCAGGGGATCAGCAGTAGGGATGGCAGATCTGCAGCAGCTGGCCTCCTTGCCAGCTTTCATTCCCTGTGCAGCCTCCTGGCCACTCTGGTGGTCATCAGGGGGGCAACAGCAGGGGAGATGGATCCTCAGTGGCTGCCTTTCTTGCTGGACCTCATTCCCCGTGTGGCCTCCTGGCTGCTCTGGTACTCAGCAAGTGGGCAGAGGCAGCAGATTTCCAGCGGCTTACCTCCCTACATGCCCTTAGTCCCTAGCCTATATATTATCAGCTCACTCTTCCCCATTCTACACCATTTCTGAGGAAAGGAAATAAGTTACTGTTGTTAACCACCTTCAAGTCATTCATGACTCATGGTGATTCCATGGAAGAGACATCTCAAAGTCCCCCTATTCTACACTGCTCCAACCCCAAATCCAGTACTTCCTATATATTTAGGATTAGAAGATCCAAGAGGGAAATGTGGATTGTTCTTAAATCTATTGTTTGCTCAAAAATCTGAGAAAACAGTGAATCATGATAGTATGTCCTTTACACTGTCAAAAATAAGTAACTTCATGTAACTTCATGCCATTTGAACCACAGCATGGCAAGTAACATACCATTCAGTAAGCAATCATTTGGTTCCACTCTAAGATACTGCTGTATATGAAATGTAAATGGTGTCACATGTGACTGTTCAGCCTCAGCATATAGCTTCATCATTTAATGCCTCTTTTCCTTTTCTCATATCTCATTAGCATGCAAACTGTCTGGACAGGTAGCAATTCTCATGGCATGGTAATTTCTATAACATTGAGATTTCTCTCAATTCAACAATCCACACAGGAAGCAGAAAAAATAAATAATAATTTCTCCATTTCCTGGACTCAATCAAAGTCACATTCAGAACATACTTAATGTGTTATATCTTTAGATCTATTCTCTGCTCTAAAAAACAATTTACAAAGCAAATCACAAAAACAGCCCTGAAAAAGACTGCAGAAAGTATGTGTTCAAACCACTTTGTTCTGCCACACTCACAATTATTAACAGTTTTATGTTGGAATAGCACACATGCATGGACACACATTTCCAGCAAACAACATTTTTCTGAAGTCATTAGGGATACAAGTTTATCTTTCACTAACATTCAAGTCCTATATCTCCCCTATCCAAAACAGTAATCTAGCTATTCCTGCCATTTTATTCTCTATTTAAGGAGTACACAGGATAGAAGGTGCATGCATTCTGTCCGCCCTACATTAATTCAAAACTGAGATTCAGGTTAATGGATGAGGAAAAATAAATATTTCCATTGCAAAATATAGCTACACCTGTATGTTTCTCTTTCATCATCAAAAAAAGCACTTGAGGTCTGATTTGGGGGCTAATTTTGACCCAATTTTGAGCAATTATATTATTAGATATGCAGGAAAAATGAGTAGTTCCCTCTTTTCCACAAAACAGTCTTTTTTGAAATTCATGAAAGCCTTATTCCATCAGGGCAACATTTTGAAGTCACTGTGGGTGAAACATCAAATTACCAACAGTTATGCAAATGCTAATTATTTGTCAAAGATAAATAGATAAACTCTCTGCGTTAGCATGATGGTTTCAAAAAGCAAAGAAGAATGACACTGTGAGCAATAGAGGCATATGCAAAAGAAGAGTGAGAGTATCCACATTTACACATGAAAGGGGTAGTAAGTATATGTCATGGTTTCCTATGCATTAGACATTCTGAATTACAGGCACTTTTATGTAGTTATTCAAATAAGCACTTGGACTTTGAAGGTGAGAGCCTGTTCTTGTTGCTGGTTCTCTGGTTACAGAAATGAAGAATGGGATGCCCATGTGAAAGAATATTCCTTACTGATTTTACATCTGTATTTCAGTAGGATCAATATGATCTTCAACAGAAAAAATTGCACTTGGCTGACCAAATTTTAGAATAAACATGTTTTTTAAAACTGAACAAAAGAATGTATAATAGAAAAAGTGTCAGATAAAATCTTATTAGGGGCTAACAGTCAAATAAATGATAAAAAGAGTGGTGGGTTATTATTATTATTATTAACTAGGCTAGGCTCAGTATGACTTCAGGCTTTCTTTTAAATAATCTGTTCCTAAATTTCCCAGGATTTTAAATATTACTTTTATAGTAAACCCATAAAATGAGTAGGTAATCTATGTAGCTGACACAATGAATCAGCTACTTAACTCCCAAAAGTGTTCTGGAAGCTTAATTCTTCTTCTATTGCCAGGTGAACTGATCATTAAGAGTTGTTGCACTGGCACAAAGGACACGAGATGCCTCTTTTTGGGTTAAAACAGGCCACAACTTTTATTTAGCTGTACAAGGTCTATTTACAAACCAATAAACATTAACAAATTTGTCACGTGTGTAAATATTAACAAATTTACAAACCCCTCCCCTCTGGAAATGACATCATATGATGTCATATGACATCATGCAAATTAATGACATCATGCATTTAACTGCATACGTCATTTTCTTTAAATTTGTCTTATGCCAATTTTACCCCAATTAATTTAAATAGCCAGATTAATTTTTCTGTGGGGTGGGGGTCATTACCCACCCCCAAGTACAAAACAAACAATTTTAAGTTATAGACCCTATCCCTAAGTTGTGACAAAACAATTAACAAGAACAACATGAATTATCACACCATAACCCATTCCCAAATCAGTTTTAATTAATAATCTCAGGGAGGACAAAAAGAACAGGGAAACACCCTTATGAAAAATTCCCTCCTGGCCCCCGAAGGCGACCAGCCTAAGCCTGAGAGTAACGATTTATAACTTCTTAATAAAGGTTGGGTGGGATGGGTTGCTCAGTTCAAGCTTGAAAATGGCTGCCTCCATGTAGCAGCACAGAGCTATAAAGAACAAACTCTCATCCCAAGTTTCAAGAGACCAGTAGCACCGCAAGACTTGGAGTAGCAACCAAACAACCCGATTGGACAAGGTGCGCAGGTGTTCCCATTCCCCTGAGCTCCTTGACCAACCAGGGATCTCATGTCCTTATTTGGCCAGCACAACAAGAAACCCCTCCCGACCCATCAGGGGGTGTCTTTGCACTGGCACAAAGGACATAAGATGTCTTTTTGGGTTAAAACAGGCCACAACTTTTATTTAGCTGTACAGGGTCTATTAACAAACCAATAAACATTAACAAAATTGTCACATGTGTAAGTGAAGGTGTAACCCCCCAAATGGGTGGTCCTTCACAGCATGTGACAAAATAAGTAAACAATAATATCCACAAAATTACAAACCCCTCCCCTCTGGAAATGATGTCATATTACAGCATATGACATCATGCAAATTAATGACATCATGCATTTAACTGCATATGTCATTTCCTTTAAATTTGTCTTATGCCAATTTTACCCTAATTAATTTAAATAGCCAGATTAATTTTCCTGTGGGGTGGGGGTCATAACCTGCCAAAAGAGGGGGTCAGCCTAGCTAGGCATCCCCTCTCCCCCCTCTGCAGACAGCTTTTAGAATTTGGTCGGAGAGTGCTGTAACGTACATCTCCGAGCCTTCAGGAGAGAGGTGTAACCCACCCACCCCCTGTACAGCTGCGGCCGATCAAGTTTAATTCCATGTTCCACCATGAAAATGCCCATTTTAGATTGTTGCTTAGCAACATAGCAATTCAACCAGCGACGAGCATTGTTGGTTGCCGCATCTTTTTGGGCTCCAGGCCAGCTACGCCATGGCAATAGCTTAGTCCAAAGTATTATAGCACCCAAGAATATTTTCTCAATTTCCTGCAGATCCTGCATGATCTGCTTTGCCAGCTGTAAACATGGAGTCTTAACTAAATCATTTCCCCCCAGGTGTATCACCAAAACCCGGAGTTGCAGACGCGATTGTGCTAATTGTATGATCCATGGCAGGAGTGACCCCCACATCATGCCCCTTTGTCCAAACCACATGGTGGGTCCAATGTGGGAAAGTCCCAGAATGGAATCGCATCGGTGCTCCATAAAGTGGCATTCCGCCCAGAAGACCAAACTATGGCCCACAATCCAAATTGAACCACGGTAAAAGCCAGCTGAAAAGAAACAAAACAAATTAGCATGGCTGATCAGGAGTCACATTCCCTGATGGCCTGATATATGAGTTAAATGCTCGGGAACACCACCGGCCAATTCTGCAAATATCGGCTTCACTCAAACCATGAGTGGCTGCAGCTGTCGCTGCCCCAAAATGGAAGGAGTGCGAAGAAAAACAGGTCTGGGGCAAATTAGCCCACCTCAATGTCTCCTTCAACACTGCCCTAAATTGAAATTGAGTTAAGGGCATACCAGACAGATGAATAAAAAGATAGCCCACCACATTGGGCCTAATCTTCAAATAGTTGACCATTGCTATTACTGGGCAAATCTGCCCAAGAGGTGCTTTTGCTAAGAATATAGACTGACCCTTTGCTTTCTGATCAGTCTTGGAGTGCCTAACACAAATCTGAATCCCTTGATCCATTAATAAAATGTCAGAAAACAGAAGATTGATCATTACGTGATCCTGGCACAATCTCACTAAGTCTTAATGCAGCGAAGAAGGCTAAAGTGAATGCCGCCTTAAATAAAGCCTCTTCTCCATGTGAATTCCATGTAACAGCTAATTGTTGTCATAATCTAGTCAGGACTGGGCCTGTTATTGGCAATTGCAAGTCCTTTGTTACCGGGGATCCCCTAGACCAGGGGTAGACAACCTTTCCCCTTTAAGGGCCGAGGGACTTCAGCTCCCAGAATCCCAGGAGCTATTGGCCAACATGGGACTATTGGCCAACATGGCTGAGGCTTCTGGGAGCTGAAGTCCCTCAGCCCTTGAAGGGGAAAGGTTGCCTACCCCTGCCCTAGACCAACCTTCCACAGCTCTTTTGACCCTAAAGTCTGTGGTAGGATCAAAATAACCCCTTGCCCTGGAGTGAAACGCCAGGGCTGCCAACCTGCCCCTAATAGTGACAGGTGAAAGACCTGCATGCCTAAGACAAACTATAAAATGTAGGATCAAGTCAACCCTAATCGGCCAACTTTGATCCTCCCCAATTTCCAGTAAAAATTGATTAAACGAATTTAAAGCTGTTTGATAGGACTTGTGTGTAGATGGAGCGATGGAATTCAAGATTGCCCTGTGAATTTCTAATCTCCAAGGCTCCATAGCAAGGCCGGTACCTCCAATGGGTGTGTCAACACCTCAGGAGCCAGCTGCTGGAACCTGGAGAGCTGAAAATGAGAAAGGGCATCCGCCAAACGGTTAAGTACACCAGGAACACGTTGAGCTTTGAATAACACATTATAGTTCAAGCATTGTATGACCATCGCCCTTACTAAACCTATAACTCTAGGGGACTTAGAGGACTGAGATTTCACCACATGAACCACCGACTGGTTGGCACACCAAAACCAGACAGTCCTGTTAGCAAACTAGCTTGCCCATAAGTGTACAGCCACCACTATGGGAAAGAGCTCAAGAAACGTTAAGTTTCTGGTTAGGCCACTTTCAACCCATGCAGAAGGCCATGCTTCTGCAGCCCACTGGCCATTCCAATAAACCCCAAAACCATGAGCATCAGCAGCATCAGAATGCACCTGGAAATTTGCCCACAGCAGAATTTCGGATCTCCAAAATAATGTGCCATTAAATTGATCCAAGAAGGTTTCCCTAACCTTCAAATCCTCACGAATGCCCCTTGTAATTCTGATGTGATGGTGCTGTGCCAGAATACCTGCAGTAGCCCTGTATAATCTAGCACAAAATGCACGTCCTGGTACTGCAACCCTACAGGCGAAGTTCAAGAGTCCTGTAAGGGATTGAAATTCACGAAGTGTAGCTTTTTGTTTTCCCAACATAGCACTAACCTGCTGCTTCATAGCCACCAATTTGTCATTTGGTAAGCGTGAAATCCCTTCTATGGTGTCAATCTCGATACCCAAAAAGGTAAGTCGAGTATCAGGCCCCTCAGTCTTTTCCTCCACTAAGGGCACAGCCAACTCATACTATAATTCCTGAAATTGGGCTAAGGAATCCCTGCATTGGGAAGAACTGGGATTCCCAGTGATCAAAAAAATCATCTTTACCCATGCCACCAAATCTTTAGCCATGCCACCATGGTGTCTAACTTAATAGGTGACGGAGCCTTTTCCTCCAGGCGAAGCTGGCCGGGGGGCAGTAGCAACTCCTGGCCACTTGCCTCTATTGCATGAAGCTCTGGGGTGACCACCCCCAACAGGTGTTGCACTTATACTCAAACCTGCAGGGTTGCCTCTTTCATTTGCCTGCATTAAAATCCCAGCATATGCCAAATTGCCTTCTCTCTCCTGTGGCAGGCCTCGCATTCGGCCCTCTCAGCATGATAACCATTGGGACATACCCATTGTCACACCTGCTCAAAGGGGAGGCCCCCACCATAACATCAGCCAACAACTCAGACTGAACATGTCTCCAGGACAAGGAGTGATCCTGTGTAGCTCTCATTCTAAACTGCTCATCGTATTGAAGCCAGGCTGCACCTCTAGAGTTATGATGGCAATTAGTGTACACTTTTATCATGATCTCCTGATATTTAGAAAAGTCAGGAGATCTCAATGGTTCTTTTTCCTCTATAACACCTCTGTAAATAGTGAAACGCATAATCCAATTTACAAAATTGCACTCCAGTTGAGGGTGTTTGAGGGCTTGAAACTCTTTGGGAAGACTGAAAACAATCCCATCTTTTACCATGATCCTCAGCTCTGGATCCCTAAAGGTAAGAGTAAATAAACCAATGTATTCTGCCTTCCAAATCCTTTCTTTAGTAGAAAGAGGAAGGTGTGAACCAAGGGGTGTGGACATTCCAGAGTAGGGCAGATTCAACATGCCCAACCACTCCAGATAACAAAGGAGCACTCGAAAGTGACACCACAGAGGTGTTGCTAACCACAGCCATTGGCTGACCATCCTGCGCCCTAGTGTCAGGGACCTGTGAAAGAGAAGGTGCCTGCACGGGTGCCACCACAACCACAGGGTTGGGCTGTTCCATAGCCACACCCTGACCAACCTGGCCACCTGGAGCCCATACCGAGGTAGGCCAATTAGCATGTGCAATATTAGGAGACAAACCTGAAACAGAAACTTGCTGGGAAGCATCACCAGCCAACTGCGATGGTCCCCCAAAGTGTGGCCCCGCAACAGATCAGGTGTCAAGCACAGAAGAGGCAGCAGCAGCTTGATCACCTCTTTGTGCTTCACGGTTCTGCTCCATTGCACCAGCACCTGGAAGAACCACTCCTCCTAAGAGGTTATATAAATCAGCCATAGTAGGCTGCTCAGACACAGGGGCAGCTGCACCCTGAGCTTCCACACCAGGGACCCTTTTCAGGAGATCCCACACATCAGCAATAATGGGGTGCCCGGCCTCCATCACCAAAACCACAGAAGGACCCGGTGTAGCATCCATTGCTTGAAGCATCAAATGCCACGGAAGGAAGCAGCACTTTTGTGCTGGTGGTACCAGAAGCGCCAGCAATAGGGCTGGTGGCTGTAGCCTGTAGCCCTTTCTGAGCAAGTTGATTGCAAAGATTGACACAAGCCTGAACATTTTTGCCCATTTGTGCCAACTGGGCAGTAATCTCACCATCTTTGCTGGTAGACTGGGAAGGCCTTTTCGAAGCAGATTGACCAGAGCTGGGTGCAGCCATGGCTGCACGCCTTTTAGATTGGGCCTTACTACATGGCATCCTTCCTCAGTGAATGGAACATGGGCCAAAGCAAAATCACCCAACCTTGGATGACTACCACCAGGCCAAAAGGCTGCCTTTCCCCAAGTCTCTCACAAGACGCAAACAGCCAGGAAGCGTCACTAGCAACCAACCAGGGGGGGAAGGTGTCCACCAAGGGTCCTATGCAGAGCCCTAAACCAAAGACAGCTGTCTTCCAACACACTCACCACTGGGAAGAAGTGCAACAACCCTCCAAACCAGCAATGGGGTCCCAACCTTACCAGACCGGGTTGCTGGGGTGGCGCTGGGACTGTATCCAGTACCGGGTCCATGCACCCTGTGAGGATGCCAGCTGCAGGGCCCTTCTAAGCTGTACAACCCCCGAGAATTGGGGATGCAGAGGTCCTAGCAGGCCCAGAGGACTGGCCTGAAGGCCCCTCTCGGTCCACCGGGATGCTCAGGAAAAATACCTTGTAAAATGCTTGTGAAATGCTTGTAAAAGGAAGAGAAATCTGTAAAAAAACCACAATGCAGTCAAAGGCCACGAGCAAGCGCTAGGCAGAAGCAAGCCAAAAGCCAAAACAAAGAGCTGAGTGATGTTACTCACTCAGTTCTAGCTCAAAAATGGCTGCCTCTACGTGGCAGCACAGAGCTATAAAGAACAAACTCTCATCCCAAGTCTTGTGAGACCAGTAGCACTGCGAGACTTGGACTAGCAACCAAACAACCTGATTGGACAAGGCGCGCAGGTGTTCCCATTCCCCTGTGCACCTTGACCAACCAGGCATCTCATGTCCTTATTTGGCCAGCACAACAACAAACCCCTCCTGACTCGTTGGGGGGTGTCTTTGTTATTGTTATGTGCATATGGACCATGTGTGTGATTCACCATCTCTGCTCTGTGAACAGAAGCCACTTCCCTTCTTGAAGACCTGCACACAAGTTAAAGATTAAAGGGCATCACTTGAAAAAATTACTCTTTGGATTACAGGTCTCAGAATCATGTAGTGGCTAAACTATCTGGGAAATTGTGACAGTTGGGGTCCAAAGGAGTAGTTTTTCAATCTCTGAACCAATTCAGGTGCAGAAAGAGGGGTGAGCCTTCCTGAGGTACCACCCAGACCCCACACTAAGGAGTGAGTGACAATACCTCTAGAGGGGATCCTTAGTTTTCCCACTGGTCCTACAAAAGGTTTTGGGTGGATAGAGTGATTTGTTTGCTTAGCACGAGATAAAGAATCTCAGGCAGCCTTTGCTTTTAGAGAATGTCAGGTATTTTAAGCCTGAAAGGCAGGTGTCTTTCTGGACTGGTTTCTGTTATATATTTTTCTATAATATACAATCTTTTATGCTATTTTGGAGAAAGCTGCAATTAATTTCTTTCTTACCTTGTCCACATAGTACTATGCATGTAGATAAAATTTTCCTTAAAACCACCCCCAAGTCCTTCTCTCTTGGTTTTTCCTTCTCTATCTCCCTGTCTTTTCCCATTCTACTTTTTCCTCTCTGACTCTTCTTCCTCCTTCTTTTCCAGGCTTGGAACTGTTGGATTTCTTTCTTTCTCAGCAAAGTTTCTTAAACTGTGAGACAAGAATTCTCCTTTACCCGGTCTGTAATCAAAGACCCTACTTTGTAATCAAATTTTTCATTCATGTTTGAATGTTTTTTCAAAATTGTTATTCTTAGACTGCTAGACTGCTGATGGAAAATGTTTATTGAGTTAAAAAAAAGATTAAAACAGTGTGGTTTGCAAAGTGCAAAGATAGTGACAGGTTTAATGTCAATAGGTTTTGTTTGAAATAAAATAACAAGGGGTTTTAAATATCCATATATAGAGAGAGAAAAACTTTGTAAAAAGTTTGATGTTTATAGTTAACAATAATAGACTAGACATTGTGTTTGCAATAAGAGTTTTAATAAAAAAAATGTTTTAAGGTAAAAGATTAGACAGCAATAAAAAATATTTGATAAGAGTTTTTTTAAAAAAAAGAGAGAGAGAGAGAGAGAAAGGGGCTTGTGATTTACAACAACCACATTGGATAGAGTGTTTTATAGATAGTTCATTTGTTTCAAAGTTGCATGACAGAAAGTAAGGTTAAGGATTGTTAATTAAGTGTAGAGAAAGCTCAATAGTTTGAAAAAAATAAAAAAATAAAGGTATATAGTTTTAAGCCCTGGTAATATAGCATTAAATGAGATAAGAGTAGATTAAACAGTTGTTATAGGATCTAAATTGTGAATTGTCAGTTGTGATATATGGAGATTCACAGACATGCATTGTCATGACAGAAGCAGAAAATTTAAAATACAGATCAAAACATGTTGGAGTTAGATAACAAAATGCCAGGGAGCTAGTTTAAAATGGAATTGTGTGCCTACAATATAAAAAAACAAAACACAACACTACAGATATATTAACAAAGGTTCTGGAGATAGAACAACATAAACAATTGTTAAAACAGATTGAGATGTCACCTTAAGTGTACAGGACTAGCAATTGTGTTAAGATCGTTTCACAACAGAAAATAGTGTGCTACATATAAACATCTGTACATTTCAGGAGGGGATTGTTGAAATATGGATGGATTATACAGTCAAAGGTGAAATGTAGTGTGTGTGGAATTTTCCTCATGACAACAACGTTTAGACAAACAAAGTGAATCTAGCACCAGATGACTACACAGACATATAAACTTTTGCAAAGATGCAACTCATACACACACATCTCTACATTTCATCTTTGACTGTATAACCCATCCATATTCCAACAGGTACTCCCTTCCTAGAGCTGTTAGACTGACACTTTCCAGACTTTCTGGAAAGCTGAAAACCTTTTTGGCAGGTCTTTGAAGATGGAACACTTAAAGAAAACGAGCCTTGAATAATGTGCTGGATCATCTGCCATTTTCTTTTTAACTATTGTTGTTTTCAACCAGTCACATTTTTAATTTTTGTATGTGGTTAATTTTTAGCTATATTTGTTTTAACTGTTGTAAAACAAAATGCTGCTGCTGCTGACACTTTCCCCTCCCCCTTTTAATTATAAATATAAGAATATGTGCAGAGAACAGTGAGCTTGTTACAAACCTTATCACTAAAATTTAAGATGCTACAGATTTAGAGCCTTTACAGACCTGCCTAAAGGGGTGGCCCAGAACCGCCCCTGGAAGCAGCAGATTGGGGCCACGGCAACTGCATGCGTCAGCCCCAATCCTCCCTTTTGCCACCCCCCCCCCCAAAGAATGGCAAAATGCTGCTCTTTTAGGGGCAGCAAAAGGCCACCCTAAGAGTTGACGCTGTGGCTCTTCCATGCCCTTTTGGTGCAGTGTGTGTACATGCTGTGCCAGGAGGTCATCCTGATGCCGCATGCCATGCAGATGGGCACATGCATCAGGATGCTGTCGGGGTTGAGTTGGGGTGGCTGGTGTGTGGCTGCCCTGCCCCAACTCCACCACCAGGCCCATTTGGGATCCCTGCATGCAAAATACATCCTCTGTATCTGATCTCTGCCAACTACACATCTTAATTAGGAATGGAGAGACAGGAAGGAAGCAGCGATACAGTTATTTTTTAAAAAAAAACAAAAACTGCTACATATGTTCAGAGGTTCTCAAAATTTCACATAAAGGATTCTTCATTGACTGATTATTGTAGCTATAGACTCATTGCTGTACTTGCAGTGAATCTGAGCCCTCAATCTGAACTAAATCATTTCTTATTAACTCTTAATAATCAGGGCAATTGAAGAGTGAACCAAGGATCCATGTTGGTGAGAATAAAATAAAAGAGAGATGGAAATGATGGTCAACTGCACAGAAGAGGATATAAAATGAGATCCCATACTTTATGATAGCCTTCCACAACCTGGCAGTTTCCAAATGTGCTGGACTCAGTTCATGCCCAGGGAATAATCATTATGGTTTTTCTAGTCCATGTGAAGAAAAATTGTAAGCTGGCGCAAAGCAACTTTTAAAAGACAAAAAGAGCTCTCTTGAAGAAGCCAATAATATGTGATCCCCTAAGCAAAAGCAAAGCAAAGCAGCCTCATTTATATACCGCTTCATACCGTGCTGTGGGCTGTCTAAGCAGTTTACAACTGTAAGCTCTTGCCTCCCAACAGTTGGGTACTCATTTTAGCGACCTCGGAAGGATGCAGGCCTGAGTCTAGCCTGAGCCCTAGCTAGTATTGAACTCGCAACCTTGTGGTCTATGAGTGAGTGGCTGCAGTACAGGCATTTAACCACTGGTGTAATAGTGGCATAGTGGTTTGCGTGTTGGAATAGCCTTGGAAACCCACTGGGTCATCTTGAGTAAGTTACACACTCTCTGTCTCAGAGAAAGGCACTGGTAAACCTTCTTTTTAATAAATCTTACCAAGAAAACACCAAGATAAACCTAGGGTCACCATAATTTGGAGATAATGTGAAGGCACACAACAGCAACAGCAACACAGGTCTACAGAAAGCAACAAATCAATTTTAGAATCTTAAATAATTAAAGGATTTCAGTTATTAGTGATAATGGCAATAAAATTTCTAATTTTGAAAACTTTAGTATTTTCCAATTATTTTTCATGCCTTGTTCCAAACTATGCTCAGGATGCTCACCTAAGCATTTCCCTACATGCCAGGTTGCCTGCAAATCCATGCATATATGACCAATTAATCCATTTAACAAAGACTACCATCATTACTTATACTTTCACAGGGCCTTCAGTGTAGGGTGGGTGGAGAAAACCCTGAATGAGCAGAGTCTCAACTACTTTGAAAGTGGACAGGAAAGTTGCCAGATGCACCAAGAAGCTGAGTTTGGGCCAGAGTGGCCTTAAGATCTGCCTTCTTGTTTGTATGAAGCTTATCTTCATATCACCATCAGCAATATGCTCCTCCTCTTCCTTTGGTACTGGATACAGTCCTATGTGACAAGGTGGAAGGAACAGATGGAATAATAATAATAATAATAATAATAATAATAATAGACAATTTAAAGACAATTTAAAAGCATATTAAAATAAATTGCAACACAGCGCAAAAAGCAGTCACAATAGCAATAGCAGCAGCACAAAAAGGGAAAGAGAATAACTAACTGTTGGGGGCCAAGATAACTATTCAGGAAAGGCCTGCTGGAAAAGATCCATCTTAACAGCCTTTTTGGGTGTTTTTTTTAAATTTTATTGAATTAAAATACACATATACAAATGCTCATATCTCCTCCCATACTATTCTAACTTAACATAACCTACTTTAGTTATCTCACATTCCATACATTCACAAACAATCAAGCTGTTTAAGGTGGTAATAAGATGGATCTCGTCCGGCAGGCTGTCCCATAATCTGGAAGCAGTAGCGGAAAAGGCCCTCTGGACGGTTGCAGACAGCCTTGTTTTAATAGGCTGTAGCAAATTCCTCCCAGAGGACCTGAGTGCACAGGGTGGATCATATGGAAAGAGGTGGTCCTGGAGATAGGTTGGACTCAAGCCATGTAGGGCTTTAAAAGTAATAACTAACACCTTGTACTGTGCCCGGAAACTAATAGGCAGCCAGTGGAGTGATTTTAACACAGGTGTAATGTGGTCTCTCCTTGTTGTTCCCAAGACCAACCTGGCTGCCATATTCTGTACTAGTTGAAGTTTCCGTGTCAAGCACAAGGGTAGCCCCATGTAGAGTGCATTACAGAAGTCAAGATGAGAGGTTACCAGTGCATGTACCACAGTTTCAAGATCCTTAGTTTCCAGGAAAGGGCGCAGCTGGTATATCAGCTGAAGCTGATAACAGGCGCTCCTAACCGTCGCATTTACCTGATTTGACATCTGGAGCGATGGATCTAGGAGCACCCCCGGACTGTGGACATAGTCCTTGGAGGAGAGCGTGACTCCATCTAGGACTGGAAGTTGTGATCCCATATCTGGTTTTGGGCCCACAACTGTAAGAATTCCAAGAGAACAACTCTCTTTCTGTGAACAGATCTAATTACATAGCATTTCAGCTATCATTACAGATGGCCAATGTCTTTTTGTGAGAATATTTCCATTTCCATCTTTGGACACTCATTTTCTCCAGTGTTTTCATTATTCATTGGTTTTTATTAAATAATTCAAGATAATTTAAATATAATTAATTTAAGCAATGTAAAGTATGCTCTGTTATGAAGGAAGGTCATAATTGATTTATTTCTAAATATCATTTACATTTACAAAATATGCTTTTCTGAATCACTGTTCTTCCATGTTCATATTAAAGATGAACAATAAAAGGAATTCTCATCACACATCACACATCAATACAAAAGTGTCACTACACCTGCTTCTTAGATCCTAATTATTTTAATTATCTGCATGATAACTGCATATATCTATTTAAGTAATGCATTTCTGCCATAAATTATGACTAACGGGGAATAATATACAAAGGCTATCTATCCATGTTTGAATGATAGCAAGTCCCACTGAACACAGTGTGATTCATTTCTGAACATGCTTAGGATCAACTGATGCAACACCATCCTATCCATATTTTATCAGAACTCTTCACTGTCCACCTCTTACATCTGTAGATAGTATTTGGGACTATGGGCCTTTGCAGACTGCTAGAAACAGTGCAAATTGAGTCCACTTTAAAGGTTAGGGTTAGGGTTAGGGAATCATGGGAACTGAATTTTATTGTGGCACCAGAGCTCTCTGACAGAGAAGGCTCAAATGTCTCAGAAAAAAAATCCCATGATTCCCTAGCACTAACCCTAACCCTTAAAGTGGACTCAATTTGCACTATTTGGATGATCCTCACTGCAGTGTTCAGAGTTATATGTTTGCATTTTAGAATCTTGTCCAGTTCTTTTATAGGCCCGAAACAGATGGGCCAAATACAGTGGCTTCCAGCTGCTTCAGGGGTGGAGCATTTAGATGACTCATGCTCCTGAATGGCCAGAAGTCACTGTGAGACCAGGTAAGGTGCCCTGAAGCTGCCAGAAAAAGGAACAGGGGGAACAAACCACATGCTGCAGCCCCAATCCTCCCTTTTGCCACCCCCCAAATAGCGGCAAAATGCTGTTCCTTTTAGGGGCAGCAAAAGGCCACCCTAAGTGTTGGTGCTGCAGCAGTGGCAGGGTTGGTCTCCAGCCTCCAGCGGAGGCTTTAAGAGCCGCCCCACCATCCACCACCTAGCAGTGCAGCAGCGGCAGGGCCAGGCTCCAGGCTCCAGGCTCCAGGCTCCAGGGGAGGCTTTAAGAGCCCACCCCACCATCCACCACCAGCAGCATGGCGGTGGCAGGGCCAGTCTCCAACCCCTCAGCAGAGGCTTTAAGAGCCCGCCCCACCATCCACCACCTAGCAGCGTGGCAGCAGCAGGGGTGTTCTCCAGGCTCTGGCAGAAGCTTTAAAAGCCCGCCTCACCACCCACCACCAGCAGTGCAGAATGGCAGGGCCGGTCTCCAAAGCCCCGGCAGAGGTTTTAAGAGCCCGAGCCTGGGTGAGGACTTTTTATCTAACCCACTGTCTGGAAAAGCTGCCAACAGTGTGGCTGATAAGAGCAAGGACTGTCTCTAGCACCAAAAGCAGTTGCAAGTACAGTACCAGTCTGATTGCTTCAAACACCAAAACAATGAGTCCAGAGTCCACAAGGCAAGTCAATGAATGTAGTCCGAGATCCAGGGTTCCAACAAGCAGGTCGTCCAATCCTGTCCAGAGGTCACAAAATCCAAATCAATCCAAAGTCAGGCCGGGAGTCAAGAGTCCAAAGCTTTCGCCGGTAATCTCAAATAAGCTCTGACGAGGAACTCGGCTTTCCTCAGTTGGTTATATAGCACAGCTCCCACTCACAGCTGCTTAGCCTTAGCTGTGTGTTTCACTGATAACCTCCAAGAACGCCAGAGGCACACTTTTTCTGTCCTTCTCTGAGCAAAAGTAGGTACCTCTGTGTCCTGCTCCTCTGTCTCTTCCAGGCCTGAAACCTCTGCTGGGGGGACACTTTCTGCTGGGAGGAGGCTAGGCTGCTGAGGCAGGGGCTGTGCTTCAGTGGGTCCCACAGAGCTCGGCCCAGGTTCAACTAAGTCCATGGGAACTGGTAGCACCAAGCTCGGACCTGGCTCAGCATCCTCATCCTCAGTCCTTCATGTCCTCAACCTGGCTGTCCCTGACACCCACCTAGGATGGTCTGCAGTGACAAGGCCGGAGTCGGAATGGAATGGGGGCTATTTAGCCACCCTAACCCTTTGGCTTCAGCAGCAGCAAGCCTGAGAGCCGGACCAGGGCAGGGACCTTTCCATCTAGCCCACCCTTCTCCTTTTATCACCAGGATGGCCATGGTGATGAGGCCAAAGACAGGCTGGGAGCTGGGACTGGCAGAGGCTATCTAGTTTGCCTAACCTTCTTGTCCTTGGTAGCAAATAGAATTCCCCAAGCATTGTCACCGAGGACCTTTTCTCCCTGAGTTGTCCGGAGAATATGGGGACAGAAGTTATTGGACTATTGTTACTATCCCAACTTCAATTCACTCTGTTCCCCGGAATGGTTTGGAGAGCACACCAATCATTCCACAGAAACTTACCCTGCTCCTCTGCAAAGCCAGGTCAGTTAAGAATACGACCCATATTATTTATGACCTCCTCCTAGATGACCTAGCTTCCATTATGGATACCTGGCTGGGAGGGTACAACAACATAACCTGGAAGCAGGGCCTCCCAGCTGGGTACTCTGTTAGTGAGCATTTAAGGGGAAGTAGGCGTGGGGGGAGTGGCTCTGGTTCATAAGAATAACCTGATCTTGACCAGGATGCTTGAAAATTTTCTGCACATCCTCCTTATCTTACTTTTGGAGAAGATGGATATTTCTCCAAAAGTGTCTTCGAAAGTATTTGTCACAAGATGGGCTCCACCATGTTTTCTTTTTAAAAGGTATTTTTCAGAAAGTGTCTGTAGAAGAGCAAAAATTCAGTTGTTCTTTTCAGAAAGCCCCAAAGCAACACCAAAACAGCAACAGCTGTTTTGCCCCAGCTCTAAGTTGGAAGGATTATGCATTACATTCCCCTGTCCCTAATTATATAGATAGTGACTCCTTCCCTCTCTCTCATTCTAACTATCCTGTGATTTTGGTCATTAAATCTTGGAGGCAGTTTAACAGCTCTCTCTGAAGATTCTAAACTGCTTCAAGCAGCCAGGTGCAATTTCTTCCTGCTATCTAAAGATAGTGAGATTTATCTCTCTTTACCCAAACCATCTCCAGTTAGATAAGGTTTTAGTTATTTCAGGTAAATATTTATTAAAGCCATTATTGTTTATTTTTAAACCACAAACTATGTGTTTGTTGATTTTGACTTAGTCTTTATTCTATAGGAAAGCATATTTGGAATAAAATAGCTGGACCAACACTTCTGTTGTTCTGCTAATGAAAGCTGGACTCTAACAAGTTCAGCTTTCATACTTGAATATTTTTTGTTTCCTTTAAAAGAGTTAACACCCTGGGAAACTAAAATTGCACTCACACTCTAGTAATTAAATTCATTATTATTGTACACAGAGCATATAGAAGTTTTATCAGATGATATTTCTTATGAAACTTTTCAATAGGAGCCATTTTTTTTTAAAAAAAATAACATCTAGCACATAATTGCAAAGACAGCAAACAACAAAAAGAAAATAACAAGTCAAATTTATCATGTTTATAGTTTATTGCCTCATTAATTAAGATGCAGACAATATACATGAGAAAAATGAAATGCACAAAGTTCTTAAATAATATATTTATTACTCAAATAGCCCACTGCTGATTCACTATTAAAATTCTTTTATAAAATAAAATACTAAAGGCTGACTGCTGATTCACTATTGAAATTATAATATACAATAAAAATGTAAAATTACAGGACAGCAGTGCTAGAGTATTATCTGCTAATAACTTCCCTTTAAAAGCTATATTTCTCTTTTAAGGGATTTAAAAACTATTGCTCATATTTGAGATGAATATATATATATATATATATATATATATATATATATATTAAAAAAAAACCTCTTGGAAATGTTTAATAACATCAGTACTGAAAAGAGCTTGGAAAAGTTTTGGCTTTTTTCCCAATTATAACTTTCAGAATCCTATATAAAGAAATATTTTACTTTTGTACAGTTTTATAGAAAATACCCTAAACCAAAAAAAAAAAAAAAAAAAAAAAAAAAAAATTACCCTTCCCTAATTTTCACAAATTTTATTTATTCTCTGTCAGCAGAGATCAGCCTGTAAATAACAGCCTGTAAATAACAGCAGTTTGATACGGCTGTATCCTCTGAATGGTTCCACTCCTCTATACGATAGCACTAAAGATCTTTCACATAGAATTCCTTGCCAAACTACAAAGTACCTCACTAAACTACAAACTCCAGAATCTCATAGTCAAAACCATCAGTTCTAGTGAAACTGAACTGCCATAATAAAGTAGTTAAATTCTCTCTGCATCTAGAAGGATGATAATATTCTTCCTCCTCCAGTTTTGTGCCAAGAGAGCCATACAGATTTCCTGTGATCATGGTCATAAGATGACTCTTTGAAAATATCACATGAAGTGGCCTTTTGTAAATTTTAGCTTAAAAAAATATGTAAGTAAAAATAAAGGAATGACTGATTATTTAACTGAACTGAGAAGCTGATTTTTTTTTTTTTAAAAAAAGAAACCATTGTCAGGTGGAAACAATTGCCACATAGGAAATGGGGTTGCACAACCCTCCTCCTTCAATATAGCAAAAATAACTTAGGCAGCTGCATAATGCCAAGCCAGTCTGTTTGCAAAACTTGAAAAGTCACTTCTGGAGACTCCCAGAATCATATAAACAGAATAGTCAACAGCCAACCGCAAATATTGTATTTTTTTTAACATCAAGAAATGAAATTATATATTAGTTTTCTTCCCATTTTTTTTTAAATTCAAAGCTCTCCCCCCCCCCCACTCCTCCTTTTCCTGATCTTTTTCATTATTGAACAGTCTGGAAATGAAACTCCAGAGCCAAGGCACTCTGTGGTAACTTGCAGTTAAACCTGAAGTTACAATGCACTTGGAAAGCTGGTGTACAAAATGCTGAGTCTATTTGAGATGTTTGATATTGGCTCCCTACTCAGTCCAGTTATTTCAAATGTACACTGCTAAAGTCTGAAGAAAGGAAAATATTATCTACTCAGCCATTCTCCCTACAAACACAGAACTATGAACTGACAGGTCCCCTACAATTCAGTTCACATAATCCAGTGCATAGAGTCTCTTCCCAAAACAACATGTTTTAACTCTTATCTAATTTAATATCGTTTTAAGGGGAGGGAGGGAATGGGGTTTGAATATATTGTATTTTAACACTGTAAGCCACCCCGATTGGTCTCAGAGATGTGGGATATAAATAATAATAATAATAATAATAATAATAATAATAATAATAAACATACAAAAATATAACTCTCAGATTATCGACTGTGACAAATCAAGGAAAACAGTTCCAGGCTTTCTAGCTAATGTTTTTTGTTGTTCTGCCTTTGAAGACTGCCAGAAATAGTGCAAATTGAGTCCACTTTAAATTGAGGCACTGCCCTGGTTCAGTGCTAGGGAGTCATGGGAATTGTATTTTTTTTCTAAGACATTGAGCCTTCTCTGTCAGAGAGCTCTGGTGCCGCAATAAACTACAGTTCCCATAATTCCCTAGCACTGAGCCAGAGCAGTGCCTCAATTTAAAGTGGACTCAATTTGCACTATTTCTGGCAGTCTGCAAAGGCCCGTTGTTAGCAGTTCTGAGTCATGATGACTCAGAGCACTCTGGCAGAGAAGGCTCAATGTCCCAGAAAAAAAATACAGTTCCCATGATAACCTAGCACTGAGCCAGGACAGTTAAAGTGGCTTCAAGCTGCACTATTTCTGGCAGTCTGTAAAGGCTCTCTATAGATGAAACATCTCCAAGAATCCTTATTTTCTACTGCCTTGCCCTGGTGGGCAAGGCACCAGAGCCCTGGTGGCGCAGTGGTGAAATGCCTGTATTGCAGCCAAAGTACGATAGTCTCAACTTGATAGTCTCAAGGAAATTAAAAGAACTGGCAAATGTAATCTCAGAGCTACTGGCAATAATCTTTGAGAACTCCTGGAGAACAGGAGAAGCCCCAGCAGAATGGAGGAGGGCAAACATTGTCCCCATCTTCAAAAAGGGGAAAAAAGAGGATCCCAACAATTATCATCCAGTTGTCTGACATCAATAATGGGAAAGATTCTAAGTTCATTAAACAGAGAGTCTGTGAACTCTGTGAAAGGAATGTGAAGTATATACAGCATATCTTGATTTTAGTAAGGCTTTTGACAAGGTCCCCCATGATATTCTTACAAACAAGATAATAAAATGTGGGCTAGACAATACAACTTTTAGATGGATTAGAAATTGGTTGACTGACCGATCCCAAAGGGTGCTCAGCAGTGGCTCCTCTTCATCCTGGAGAGAGGTGACCAGCGGAATGCCACAGGGTTCGGTTCTTGGCCCAGTGCAAATTAACATCTTTATCAATGACTTGAGTGAAAGAATAGGGGGCATGCTTCTCAAATTTGCAGATGATACCAAATTAGAAGGAATAGCTAATACGCCAGAAGACAGGATGAAAATTCAAAATGACCTTAATAAATTAGAAAGCTGGGCCAAAGCTAACAAAATGAATTTCAACACAGTGAAATGTAAGGTACTGTACTTAGGGAAAGAAAAAAAATGAAATGCAGAGATAAAAGATGGGAGACACCTGGCTTAATGAGACTATCTGTGAAAGGGATCTAGGAGTCCTATTAGACCACAAGTTGAACATGAGTCAACAGTGTGATGCAGCAGCTAAAAAGGCCAATGCAATTTTAGGCTGCATCAATAGAAATATAGTATCTAGATCAAGGGAAGTAATAGTGCTACTGTATTTTGCTTTGGTCAGACCCCACCTGGAATACTGTGTCCAGTTCTGGGCACCACAATTTAAAAAGGATGTTGAAAAACTGGAGTGTGTCCAGAGGAGTATGACTATAATGGTGAAGGGTCTGGAAACCATGCCCTATGAGGAACAACCTAGGGAACTGGGTATGTTTAGCCTGGAGAAGAGATGGTTAAGAGGTGCTATTTAAATATTTGAAGGGATGTCATATTGAGGAGGGAGCTAGCTTGTTTCTGCTGCTCCAGATAATAGGACCTGGAACAACAGATGCAAGTTACAGGAAAAGGGATTCCATTTCAACTTTAAGAGGAACTCCCTGACAGTGAGAGATGTTTGAAAGTGGAACACACTCCCTCAGAGGTTGGTGGAGTCTCCTTCTTTGGAGGTCTTTAAGCAGAGGCTGGATGGCCATCTGTCATGGATGCTTTGATTTTGATTTCCTGTATGGCAGGGGGTTGGACTGGATGGCCCTCATGGTCTCTTCCAACTCTATGATTCTGTGATTCTAAGCATAGTGATAGGATGCAGCCTTGCCTGACCCCTTTGCCTATTGGAAACCACTTTGTTTGCCTGAATTCTGTTCTGACAGTAGCCTCTTGTCCTTGGTATAAATTCCTCATCAGGAGTATCAGATGTACTGGCAACCCCATGTCTTTTAGTGCATTCTATAGTTTTTTGTGATTTGCTGTAGTCTACGAAACACATGCTGATTCTTTTTGGGAATTCTTTGTTGCACTCTATTAGCCATTGTATGTTTGCAATGTGGTCCCTAGTGTCTCTTCCTTTTCTGAATCCTGCTTGCACCTCTGGAATTTCTCTGTTTATGGTTGGAGTCTATGGGGGGAAGCAGACAAGCGCCACGGGGCCGCCCCAGGAAGCTGCGGATCGTGCCTGAGGCATCCACATTCCTTGGCCCTGCAGCGCAGCTTTGCCACCCCTGGAAGGAGCGCTAAAATAGCGCTCCTTCCACAAATCGCTGAAGGTGCGCCACAAAAGGCTGCCGGCGCACCTTCGGTGCCTCTTCCACTGCAGTGTGTGTGGACGCTGCAGCGGAAATGCATCCTCGGAGCGCCGGCCGTGTGGAGGGCCGGCTGCTCCGAGGACATTTTTGGGAAGGGGTTGGGGCACCCAGCGTGTGGCTGCCCCTCCCCTTCCTTGCCCTGAAGACGGCGCTTTGCACTGTCTGCTTAGCCCCTATGCTGCAGAATTTTGAGCACTATTCTGCTTGCGTGTAAGATTAGTGCTATTGTCCTATAGCTGCTGCAGTCTTTTGTATCTCCTTTCTTGTGGATTGGTATGTATATCGAGTGCTTCCAGTCTGTTGACCACCACTTTGTTTTCCACATTTCTTGGCATATTTCATTTAGCAGTAAAGTCACATATGTCTCTAGGCACTGTAGCAATTCAACTGGGATATCATCTGTTTCTGGTGATTTATCTTTCCCCATTTCCTTTATTAAAGATTCCACTTCACGTCTTATAATTTGGGGTTCATCTTCATATGGCTCCTTTTTCCAAATATCATTAATTCCCTCATTTCTTTTGCATAACTCTTCTGTGTATTGCTTTCAACATGTTTTTAATTCTTCTTGTTTTTTTATTATGTTCTTTTTTTCTTCATAGAACATCCCTGCCATTGTTTGAACTTGGCATTAATTTCTTTGATTTTTTTTTATAGAGGTCTCTTGTTCTTCCCTTTTTGTTGTTGTCTTCTATTGCTCTGCATTGGTCATTGTAGTATTTCTCCTAATTCCTGCATGTCAGACACTGGACAGTTGTGTTCATACCTCTGGCTTTATTCCTATCTCCTTTTGCTTTTGCTTTTCCTCTTTCTTTTATTGTATGAAGTGTTTCTTCTATCATCCATTGTTTCTTATCTTTCTTTTTGGCCACTGTTAATGTTTTCTTGCATTTGTCCTTAAGTATATCTTTGACTTCTGTCCACAGTTCTTCAGGTTCCTGGTCGATTATACTCAATAGTTCAAATCTGTTTCTTACATTGTCCTTGAATTTATCAATAATGTTATTCAGGTAATATTTTGGCATAATGATGCTTTTTGGCTTCTTCTTCAGCTTAACTCTGATTTTTGTTATTAGCAGTTTGCGGTCTGTGCCACAGTGAGTTCCTGGTCTGGTTTTGGCTACAAGAATAATGTTACTTAGTTGAAAATTTCCCTTCTGAGTCTCACATATGACAATTTCCAGTGGCAGCTGGTGGCTACCATGTCAGTGACACTGGTGAATCAACTCTAGCTTTTTGTCAGAATTTTAAAGGAATTATGCAAGAGGCCTAGAATAGATTCCTTGTCCCACTGGCATGGAAGCCAACAGTCAAATTGTCACCATTTTGTCTGTGACTATGTGGAGAGCCTTTTCATTTGTAGAACAGCTCTGTTATGAAATCACCTACATATTGATACTACAGGATGACATTTATTTATTTATTTATTTATTTGTTTGTTTATGCCTCTCAGCTTCCCAGGAGTGACAGATCCACTCACATTCTCACCACACTAAAACTGTCTATGTGTTCCAAAAGCATACTGTACAAGCCTGGAAACTCATCATTCCTTTCCCATTAGACAATTATAGTGCTGCGATTCCATTTTAACTGCCGTGGTTTCATCCTATGGAATCCTGGGGACTGTAGTTTGTAAGGCACTAGAATTCCCTGAAAGAAAATTATTAATAAGCCTCCCTAAATTGCAAATCCCAGGATTCCATAGAATGTTACTATAGCAGTTAAAATGGAACCATAACACTGTAATTATGTAGCATGATACAGCCCCAGGGTTTTGATGATATCAAGGGCTTCAAACGGTGAGGAGGAGAAACTCTTATGCAAACAGTTGGTCACTAGTACCACATTAAGTTTTAACCTCAGTGTCTTTGTATAAATTGCTCAAAATGGAATATTGCTTTAGTGATGAAACCACATCTGATAATACCATCGGCTCAGGCAGCTTTCCTATTCCTCTGGTTCATATTGTCGAAATAAAAATTATAATTAAAAAGTCCATTATTTGTATAAAGTCGAGCCTGAGACAGATAATTATTTGTCAACATAATTAAAGCAGTTCTCAGTTGTTGTTTTGGTGCCTCTATTGTAAGTGGGCTGAACCTCTTTGATTATCTACTATTCATGCTATACAAATGGAACCTCTTTCATCTGATTTTTATGAATACTCCTTGTATTTGGCAGAATCAGGAATCCTAGCAACAGTCCACTTTGCAACAGGCATGAGCTTTGTTAAAGCAAGCAGTTTTAATTGTGGTAAAAGAAAAGGCACAATGCAGTCAACATTATTACAGACTAGATACCAAACATTTAGTAGTAAAAGGATGGAATCCTTTCTATGTAATAGTAACATAATTTCTTTTTTCGCTGGACATCTTCAAACAAGAAAGTGACATTTAACAAAATTGTTATTGGAGAAGAATCTAAATATTATTTGCATTCAACACACATTTCTTTCTTAGTTTCAGTACTTGGTTAGAATGTCTTTGTGTCAAAGAAGGTGATGCAACAAACTGGATGCACCCAGTATTTTAAGAGCTAGGTGATTGTATTAAATGTAGTGAAGTACCTTCTGGATATTGCACACATGCATCTTTACTTCCAGAAACAATTAGTTATTATAGAACTGAAAACAATGTTAGGAGTTATCCAGCTAAAATGCAGCTGCATCTTTCTTAGGAGATCTCTCTTAGATGTCCTAGAAAATTTTCAACATGCCTACTGAATGATTAAAAATTGGGGATTTGGACTCAATAAAATTGTATTTTCCCAAGTATATAGATAGTTTAGACTAATATAAAAATGGTATCATAGTGGGGGAAATGGTTATGAGTTTGTAGATGAGATCCAAGGATGTTGGTTGTTGGTGTCTGACCATGCCCAATATTCAGAAAAATGAAAAAGAAACCCCTGATAGTACTGGTGAGTGGGGAAACTTGAAGGAAGGAGCTGTACTTGCTGGTTGAGTTTGGAAGAAGTGGGAGAGCTTGAGAAAAGCTGTACTTGCTATGGATCAAGAGTAGGCCCTTTCCAACTACACTGTAGAAATAATGCAGTTTGACACCACTTTTATTACCATGGCTCTATCCTACAGAATCCCAGGATTTATAGTTTTGTGAGGCATGAGCATTCTTTGGCAGAGAAGGCTAATACCTTGCAAAACTACAAATCCCAGAATTCCATAGGATGGGGCTACAACACTTAAGGTGGTGTCAAACTGCATTATTTCTACAGTATGGATGCACCCAGGAGAGAAAGAAAAGGCTAAATTCTTTGTAGTGTAATTTCTATATTACATTTGCTTCTATTTTGTATTTTTATTTAGGGCAGGGTAGGCAACCTTTCCCCTTTAAGGGCCAAGGGACTTCAGCTCCCAGAAGCCTCAGCCATGTTGGCCAATAGTCCCATGTTGGCCAATAGCTTCTGGGATTCTGGGAGCTGAAGTCCCTCGGCCCTTCAAGGGGAAAGGTTGCCTACCCCTGATTTAGGGCTTTAAAATTTGCATCCAAATGTTACAGTACAGCTAAGTAGTACAGACAGAATGATTCTCCAATCAAGGCCAGATCTAATAGGGATGTAAATCTTCATAAATCTATTTCTCATAGCAATAACAATATTTTTCCTCATTACAAGAAAATCCTCAAAAACTGCACACTTTTCAAAAACTATTCACAGTTCAAAATATACTCTGCATAAAACCTGCACATGGAGTTTTTTTCAGCCTAAATATGATGTTTTTCTGCTCTGAAAAAGACACCCCCCGACTCATTGGGAGGGGCTTCTAGTTGTGCCATTTTGGAACAAGAGACGCCTAATTGGCTAAGCATGCATGAATTCCCGACTTCATTCATGCACGCTTTGCCAATCAGATCTTCTGTATAGGATTGTTATTCATGCTGGGAAATCCTGGGAGACAGTTAAGTCTCACGAGAGCTGCTGTGGGATTTTAGGGATACATAGTCCTACACTGCCACATGGCGGCACCCATTTTAGAGCAGCAGCCGAGTGAGTCACTTCTCTTGGCTGCGTTCTGTGGTTTCCCTTTTGTGCGGCTTTGGGCCTAGCAAATTTGGGTACTTGTTCACCTACTTCTGTCAGGAGCGCAGCAAGAGGAAGATTGATCTGCGGCTCCTGTGTTCAGCCGTGTGTCGGGCCTGGCGAGGCCTTCAGGCCGGTCACCTCAAGGCCTGGAGAGCGGCCTTACAGCACCTTGAACACTCAGCTGGAGTCAGCACCGGACCGAGGCGGGTGCTGCAACAGGGCTTCTCCGCCGGGTGCGCAGACCATTTTGCCAAACTTTCCTGGCTTAATAGCACGCCGGTTACTCCTGACTCGGGTAGGTCAGGATTCCTCTTAGTCTTGTGGGGGGCGGTGACACATCCAGCTTTTATGCAGGCCAGATGCTTCCCCCCGCAGTTGGTGGCTTAGGGGCAACGGTGGTTGTTCCCTGGTGGGGTGCCTAATTAGGACCCAGCGGACATCTTCCCCCTTGGTGGTGCTGCCAGTGAGGCTTCCTGGCATTTCACATCCCTTGGGAAGGGTGGCCCCTTTTGGGGCCTGGTGGTGCAGTCACTGGTTTTGGGTGATGCTTTAGGGGGACCCATGCTTTACAAACGTACTTGCTATCTTGCATCCATGCAGAACAGTGCCCCAGAGCAAGGCACAATCTAAAAGGCGCGTAGCTCCGGCTCGTCAGGCTCTGGCTATTCTGCACCAAAAAGGTTCTCTCATTCAGCCAGCAGGGACGATGAGATTGTTGCACAACTGGAGCAGCTGGGAAAAACGATGCAGGCTTGCATTGCAGCATGCAAACAGCTTGCCCAGAAGGGGATTCAGGCTACAGCCTCTAACCCCACTGCCAGCACTTCTGCTTCACAGAACACAGGAGTGCTGCCCACTCAGGTGCAACTGACTCCACCTGAATCTCAAGCATTGGAATCGGCACATGGTTCTTCAGCAACATTGGCTATGGAGGTTGGGCCACCAACCATAGTCGATGTTTGGAAACTTTTGCAAAAAGTTCCCGGTGTGGGTCAGCAGGGTGCTGCTGCCCCTGTGTCTGATCAGACTACTTTGGTGGACCTTTATAACCTTCTCTGAGGAGTGGTTATTACAGGTGAAGGGGGTGTGAGGGAGCAGACCATTGAGGCTTCAAGAAAAGACCAGGCAGGTGCCTCCTTGTCTCATTCAGACACCCAAGCTGTTGCTGGGCCACACTTCAGGGGATCTTTACAGGCAGCTGGTGATGCTTCCCAGCGAGTGTCGACCTCAGGTTTGTTTCTCGCCATTTCTTCACAGGCGACTTGGCCCACCTCGGTATGGGCTCCAGGTGGGCAAGTTAGGCAGAGCTCAGGTGCTGAACGCCCCATCTCCGCATTGATGGGAGCACCCACGACGGCACCTGGGTCTTCCCAGGTCTCTGACTCAGGGTGCAGGTTGGTCAGCCGGTAGTTCCTTTAGCAGGTGACACCTTACGAGTGCCTACCTTTGGAATGGCTGGCTTGGTGGGAGTGGACAGAGTGGCTGAGTGCAACCCATATGCTGGGATGTCCACTCCTCTTTGTTCACACCTTCCGCTTACCACTAAGGAGCAAATATGGAGGGGGGAATATATCGATTTATTTTCCCTCACTTTTTGTAATCCTGAACCAAGGATCATGGTAAAGGATGGGATAGTGTTCAGCCTCCCTAAGGAGTTCCAAGCGCTTAAATGCCCTAAATTGGAATGCAATTTTGTGAATTGGATAATGGGTTTCACTATCTATAGGGGAATTATCGAGGAGAAAGAACCTCACAGGTCTCCTGATTTGTCTAAATACCAGGAGATCATGATCAAGGCTTACACTAACTGCCATCACAACGCAGCGTGGTTACAATACGATGAGCAGTTTAGGATGAGGGCCGCCCAGGACCATTCACTGTCTTGGAGGCATGTTCAGTCAGAGCTGTGGATGGATGTAATGGTAGGGGCCTCTCCTTTGAGCCGGTGTGCCAATGGGTTTGTGCCCATGGTTACTGAGCCGAAAGGGCAGAATACAAGGCCTAGCACGGGGGAGAGGAGACAATCTGGCCTTTGCTGGGATTTCAATACAGGTAGGTGCAGGAGACAACCCTGCAGGTATGACCATAGGTGTAATACCTGCAGGGGGAATCACTCTGGTGCTTCCTATATTAGAGGTAAGAAAATGGGAGCAGGAGGTACACCCCAGCCACCATCGCTAGGAGGAAAAGGCACCATCACCAGTTAAATTAGACATGCTGATGGCATGGCTGAGGATTTACCCCAATAGGGACTCCACTCTGTATATATTTAATGGTTTTTCTGAGGGTTTTCACATTCCTTATTCAGGTCCCAGGTTTTACCGTTACGTGCCCAATGCTAGTTTTGTTAGGGCTTTGAGAATTAGCGAGATTGTCCCTGGCTCATGCCATGATCAATTTGGTAGGGTGCTCCTGGTTTCTGATGTTGTACCGGAACACGGGATTCAAAATTCCATCAGGCGATCCAAGACTGATCAGTTAGACTAGGGTCAAGCTATCTCTTTGTCTAGGACATCTGAAGGTTAGATCTGCCCAGTGTTAGCATTGTCAGACTACTTGAAGGTTCAGCTGAAAGCATCAATTGCGATACCAGGCGTTTAAAACTTACGTACGCACCTGACTGAACTAGCTGACTATTGTTAGTTGAACTAATCAACATTGTCTGTTATTTTCAAGCAGGTTTTTTTCCAAGATTTGGATAATGGGCCACAGTCTGGTGTTTTGGGTGGAGCGCCACATATTGGAACAGCAATGGGACCCAAACGTGGGTTTGTCGCACATGGGCAGCTTCCAGTGGTTCGGTCATAGAGGCATGTAATGGGGGGCTTTGATTCCCTTGGTCATTGAACTTTCGGTGGCTCATCCACACCCCCGGGTATTGGTGATACATCTGTGGGAGAACGACCTTGTTAAGGTTCCTTGTCTTCAGCTCACAAAGCGAATTGTGAAGGACATGCAGGAGATAAGGAGATGCCTTCCTGGTTCCATATTGATGTGGACAAATTATTGCCAAGGTGCAATAATTTTGTTGCATCATCAAATTAAATATGATGTCACTTCCGGTTCAGGAGGGCTAAAGTTAATTTGTTGTAATTAATTTACATGCTTTGTCACATGAGGTGAAGGACCACCCACTTGGGTTGGTTACACCTTCACATACACATGTGGCAAAGCATTATGTGTTTATTGTAATTGTTTGATGTTGCTGTTTATTTATTATACAGCAAATAAAGTTTTGGCCAGTTTATACCCAAAAGAGGTATCTGTTGTCCTTTGTGCTGGTGCAACAGCATTTTCTGCAGAGACAACAAGTTCCTGCATAGACAATAGCTATATTCTACCATAAATATAATTTTCTGTGCAGAAAATAATGTGCAGCAAATTTATTTTCTATGCAGAAATTTGATTATCTGCGTGCAAAATGTTGTTGTCAGCCCAAAAGGGTTCATTATTTTGTGTCTGTGTCATAAGCTACAGAGATTCTTACCTGTCTAGGCTTCTCCTCATTAAAGTTTCCTGGCATTTGAGAAACCCATTTTGAGGTTGTTGTTGTTGTTGTTGTTTTTTAAAAAAACTATTTTAGAATATTTTTTTCACTCCCAATATTTACTAAGACTAATGTGTGGCATGCACAGGTCTCTGCTCCAATTTAGGGGAAAATCTGAACAATTCTTGCAGACCAGCAAGGAGCCTTTCATGCCTGCTTCCAGTTGCTACTTTTGGTGACTGGCCAAGAATACCATCAGAGTAGGGCCAGCTATAAATAGCATAAACTTTTATCTCTCATTGTAAATATTTACAAGAAAAGATAAAATTTGATTTTGATTACTGACATTATTTCTGTCCCTCTATTTGTTTTGTAACTTTATTGTTCATTGCAAAATTTTGCAAAGTTCCCAAACAGTTTTCAAAGGCAATTCACATCAGCATTTTTGTCATATAAAAATAAATGAATATTTAATTAGCTGATCTGGGAAAGAAATTCCATACAGTGTGTGGCTCTCTTGGAAGATGCTCTACTCTTTTCCTATTATGATCTCAGAGAGAGATTGGATTTTGAGCAGGGTCCAGGATGAATAACAGCACACATTGGTTGTCTTTAAAAGTAGTCCATAAATAGTGGCCACATTTAGAGCTTTACAACACAGCCTTACATATGTCTACTCAGAAGACCTATTGAGTTCAAAAGAGAACTCCAGACAAGAATGTAGGGTGCAGCCTTAAAGAAGTTTAGATGAGTGCCTTGAACTCTGCCAATAAATGAAGCAATGAAACAATGAAAAAGCTAATGTAAGGATCTTTAGCACTCTTATAATGCACACTCTTTCTGTCAATCATACTGAACGTGGTTGAAAGATTGGGAATATCATCAAAATGTCCAAACCAAAGCTCACCCCACCAGGAATGTTATTTGTATTCATCTTGACATTATGAAAGGCCTAAGCAGACGGGTGGCTGTGGGCCGCCCTGGGAAGGTGCGCCACGGGACCGAGGCATCCCCATGCCTCGATCCAGCGGCGCACCATCGGCACCCCTGGAAAGGAGTGCTAAAATAGCGCTCCTTTCATATGTCGCCAAAAGTGCGCCGCAAAACATTGCGACGCACTTTCAGCAACCCTTCCGCCGCAGCGTGTCTGGACACTGAGGCGGGAGGTCCTCCTCGGAGCGCCAGCCGTGCGGAGGGCCAGCGGCTCCGAGGACGACCTCGGGAGGGGGATGGGACGCTGAGTGTGCGGCTGCCCCTCCCCTTCCCTGCACCGAGGATGGCCTATTAAGTCGTCTGCTTAGGCCCTAAGACTTTTATCATAGTGGCCACATGGCTTGACCAGGAGCACCTATGGATCAGAGATGATTGTGCTATTAGGAAGAATGAGGTATCAAAAGATCAAACGCAATAATGATAGTCTCCTGCTGCCCTTGCTGGGCTTTTGGCTGTTTTCCTCTGTCAGAGGATAGAACTGTGCATGTCACACAGCTTGTCCAGAACTCACAAATAAGCTTCAAGTGTCTCAGGCATGGTCAAGGACATTGTCTCATTGCCACTAATGGAGTAAAATTCAATAGTTATTCCAAGGACCAAAGGCTGAATTCTACCATGTGAACCTGCCATGTTTTGACATCATTTGAGGAGGCTTTTCTTTCTTACCTACCACTGTTACAGATACGTCTAATGAAAACATGGAAAAGATATGCTAAGTAGCTGCTCCCAGGTTCTCGAACTCCTTTCTTAGAGAGGTGAACAGAGCACACTCATTATTAGCAGGCCTTTCAGCAGGCCATCAGTAGGGTTGATTGCTCAGAGGGAAAGGGCCTTTCAGAGCACACTGTTTTGTTTATATTTATGTTTTCCCCTTTTTTAATGGTCATGCTTTTAACTGATTTTAATTCTATTGATAGTTTAATGCCGTTGTTAACTTTTGTGTGAGGTGAATTTTTAGCTGTATCTGTTATAACTTTTGTAAGCTGCTTTGAATCCCTGACTGGATAAAAAGTAGGATATCACCACCACTACCACTACCATCTCCATCATCATCTGTGCTTCTGTATATGAAATGGTGAAGTCCACCATGTTATCCTCTACACCAGGAAGGAAAATGCTTTGGACCAGATATGCTGTAACTAGCATACAAGTATGACCTCCTTGGAGTTCAAGAGCAACACCAGGTCAGGAAATACCCTCATTGCAATGCCCCCAGTGTGTTAATCAGCATGACTAAGGCTTTCATTTAAGGAAGTAAAAATTCTTAGAAAAGCATTTTTAAAAATAGTCCTGAAAGCATGTATCTCTTCCCTGCAGCTTACTTTAAACTCTCTTCTCTAGCTACTTTCCTTATTTCTGAAGCCTCTGGCATTTACATGCATTTGAATGATAAACTGCTACCTGTGGTGTTAAGAGAACCTGTTGTGTTTCATGATAAAAGATGGAGACACTTTCATCCCATCCCACCTGCCTAGTTATTACGATGTCAATGAACAATGCATTGTTTCTGAATAATCCCAGCAGGGGAAAAACACACACACATTTAAATATTTTCATGGCTTTCTGAATATGAGCAAACAGCCCTGGGGCATTCTCCTTTCATTTTTTTAAACTTTCATGCTTTCACTCATCCTGAGGTAGGAAAAGTCAGATTATGAGCCAAGTTTCAACACTTCAGTTAGATGACATCAGTCAAAATAAAATATAGCCAAGAACTTTTGAGTTAACTGGGTTGTGGATCTAACTGACTGTAAAAATTCTTTAGTGGATGCCAAGTCATTTGTTGTACTCTCCCATGGAAAATACAGAGGTAAAGAACAAGCACCTCTTAGGTTGCCACTACAATTAAGATCAGCTGAAGTATTTTGCAAGGATCCAAGAATGTCTGTCGCACCAAGCTACACAATTACAGTGCCATGTTAATTGCTATGGTTCTGTCCTATGGAATTCTAGGATACATAGTTTAGGGAGGGATATTTAGAATTCTCAGCCAGAGAGCCCTACTAGTGACTCCCAAAACTACAGATTCCATGTGAGGCAGCCATGGCAGTTAAAGTAGAATCACAGTGCTATAACTGTCTACTGTGAAAGGGCTCTGAGGTTGGTTGCTGTCTCAAGTGCCTGATCTAAGGTGTAACAAAAAGGCAGGGAATCATTACTTGTTATTTAATTGCATTTCCCCTACTAGGTTGGCAAGCAATGCTTCTGATTTTTTTTTTGCCTTGGGTACCAGGCTTTGGTACTATGAACTTCAAGTTTGCGATGATGAGGGTACTTCAGTACTTTTCTTGAAGTAACAAAATATCTTAAGAGAACTCTGAATCCTGTATGTGTTTAGTTGTAGATATTTAAGAAGTGTATACTTTGAAGCCTACGAACAGTATAAGTAAAATTTCAGAACTTGGAACTAATAGACATAGGGCCTTTGCAGACTGCCAGAAATAGTGCAACTTGAGTCCACTTTAACTGTCCTGGCTCAGTGCTAGGGAATCATGGGAATTGTATTTTTTTCTGAGACACTGAGTCTTCTCTGTCAGAGAGCTCTGGTGCCACAATAAACTACAGTTCCCATGATTCCCTAGCACTGAGTCAGGGCAGTTAAAGTGGACTCAATTTGCACTATTTCTGGCAGTCTGCAAAGTCAATTAATCAATACAAAACAAATGTGGAATGTGTAACATGGGGGGACTGAAGAATGAGAGGGAGAAGGAGAAACAGTTGAACAGACAGAGTCCTTGAGAATATATTGGACATTTCCCCACAGAAAGCCAACAAGATCAAGAAACCAAATAATAATACAGGGATAAACACAATGGTCCAAAACACACTGCAGAAATAATCCAGTTTGAGACCTCTTTAATTGCCCTAGCTCAATGCTAGGGAATTTTGGGAACTGTAATTTTGTGAAATAGCTCTTTCTTCCTGATAGTAAGAGCTCTTTGACAGTGGAACACACTCTCTCAGAGTGTAGTAGACTCTCCTTTTTTGGAGGTTTTAAACAGTGGTTGGATGGCCATCTATCAGGGGTGCTTTGATTGTATCTTCCTGCATGGCACAGAGTGGTCAGAGAGCTCTGGTGCCACAACAATTCCCAGAACTCCCTAGCACTGAGCCAGAGCAATTAAAGTGGTCTCAAACTGGATTATTTCTGCAGTGTATTTTGAACCAATGTGTTTATCACAAAATTCTCCTAGCAACTCCTAGCAACAAATTATTTTTAAAATCTCAGGCTACTTTGCAGGGCTGACATAGAATCATAGAGTTGGAAGAGACCACGAGGTCCGTCCAGTCCAACCCTGTGCCATGCAGCAAGATACAATAATGTAGACACTCTAAGAAGTGCAACAGATAGCCCACCAGGAGTGGCCAGAGGCTCCCTTTTCCATCATCTTTTTCTTCTTTCTGTGGAATGATGAAGACTCTTCATTTCCATCGGAGTTTTAAAATTGTTTTCTTTTATCTATCCCCTTTTACTGTTTTCTTATCTCTATCTAAAGATTAACTTTGATTTTGGTTGTTGATATTATTTCTGTCCACTGATTTGTTTTGCAACAATCCTAATTTCAACGGGTCTCATCTAGGTATGACTAAATTTGGATCCTACCCATCTTTTCCATAAGTAATTTTAACCTTACTGTACACTGCTTTATGGGCCTTGAATAAAAATAAGGACATAATTAATGACAGAATGGAATATATCTAGCATAAAAACAGCAATAAGAGCACAAACAAATTCACTCTTGAGGGCAAAATAATTTTTGCCTAAAAATGAATGTCCAGATTTTTCCTGAACAGCAGCCTAAAGTCAACAAGATTGATGCACAGATAATGGATGTCAGAATTTTTATCCAATTGCAAACTTATCTTAAGGATTGGCTTTAGTTACCATGTCAGCAAGAGAGTGTGAGCTATATCAGTGACTTGCTTATGGAGGAGGCAGTGATGTTGATGACTGTGACCAATCCATCCGTCTTCTGTTTTCCCAGTGTCACTTGAATGGCTCGATATTAGTTGGATCCCACCCAATATTATCACAATAGATATGAATTTATTTTTCAAACTGCCATTGGCAAGAATTCCATCTAAAGTGTCAAGGTGCATATAAATGAAATCCAGTCCATAGCATTGATTGGATGATTAGCGTAAATCAAGGAAGGAACTCATTCCTTGACATTTCCTTCCTCTTTGCCATTGAGACAGTTCTGTGCATCCAAAGCAGGGCAATTAAGAAAGCAGTTAAATATTTTATAGTCTTCCTTGGTGCCTGTGGGTTTTTTTTCTCAGCATACCTTTTTAATTTCTCTTACCATGGTTGTTACAAATCGTATTTTATAGTGTCGGCTGTATTCTGAAAGTCTTGTCAAGAGCACATTTAGGAAAGACACAGCACTCATTAATCTATATCTAGCTAGCTACAGAAACTTTAATCTATTCATGTATTTGTGTGTCACTCCTGTCAGCTTGCAAATGGCTGAATCATTGATGCAAGCCTTTAAAATGACAAATGATGAAAACGATGCAGAAAGCACAAATCAGATTTAGCAAGGGAGCACAAACTGCATGTAGAAATGTTACTCTTTCCAAGCCTTTTGTGTAAAACTTCTGCAATCAACTGATTTTACATTCATGAAATCTGTATCATACCCATTTTATAAACAGCAGCTCCTTTCTGGAGATAGCCTCCAAGCTTGCAAAGCACATCAGCATATCAAAAAAGAAACAAAAGATTTGAAAGGTTTTGAGTGTTGATATTCTGCTCACCTAAAAGGCTCTGTCAGTTTCCAAGCAACATTGCTCTCTAAATCCTTTCTGTGCTCTTTACACTATCCCATCAAGTGACCCTGCAAGGAGAAACTAGCTAGCGCTTCCACAGACATAATAATGATTTCTGTCCATCAAGCTTATTTGTTATTCAGGGCCATTTCAGGATTTCTTCTGTATAACCTAACAAGTCCCCAAAGGAGTCAATATCCAAGTTAATTCTCTGAGCAGCCAGTCTCAATTTCAGAGACCACTGAAAATGATGTATCAGCAGCTGCTGACTCCAAGCACTTTCTCCTCCAACTCTACAAACACAGAGAGTTGCACCTGTGCAATCACACAGAACCAAGCCACAGATGACACCCTGACCTTTCTGAGCAGCTTCTTCCATATTTCCCATTGATTAGATTTATCCAGGGTTAGGCAACTGAACTGACCCAGGCTCAGTTATGAGTACATACACACCAGGGTTGTGGGTGGGGAGCTGGACTGCATCCATATCCAAGGGTATGTTAGCACCTTCAAAGGGATGGTGTGCCTGAAAATGTACAGGTAAAAGGGTTTTATACAATAAGCAGAAAGTGTCTTTGAAAGTAAAGAAAACCATTTGATAAAGTGAGGCCTACATTTACACTCACATGTTAGATCTACATTTAAAATCACATCTTATATCTTTCTCCCACTCAGCATTTTAATGTTATCTAATGTTATATAGGGGCTGTCTGCATTGCAGAAATAAACCAGTTTGATAGCACTTTAATTGCCATGGCTCAGTGCTATGGAATACCAGGGTTTTCTGAGATATTTATATAGTCCAGAATTCCACAGTATTAACTATGGCAGTTAAAGTGGTATCAAATTGCAGATGCAGCCATAATGGATCTTTTAGTAACTGAGGGGGGTTGCAGACTGCCAGAAATAGTGCACATTGAGTCCACTTTAAGGGTTAGGGTTAGTGCTAGAGAATCATGGGAATTGTGTTTTTTTCTGAGACATTGAGCCTTCTCTGTCAGAGAGCTCTGGTGCCACAACAAAATACAGTTCCCATGATTCCCTAACCCTAACCCTAACCCTAACCCTAAAAGTGGACTCAATTTGCACTATTTCTGGCAGTCTGCAACCCCCCTAACTACCCAATCAACTAATGCTTGCCCATTTGTGTCCTGTAGTTTTTAGGAATCACAGCATCTCCTTTTTGTGTTTCCTAAGAAAACATGAGATAGACCTCCTTTAAAATCTGAAGCAAACTTCCACAGCATATAATCAGTGTAAAATCCACAACAGAGCACAGCAACAATTTAAACAATCTCAAAAGCACTTTGATTTAAAAACTGAAAGGCTAGCTGATGTTCACATCATATGCACCTGAAGATCCATGGGAGATTGCCAACTGAATCTATTGCTTTCAATACAACAACAACAAGTAATCTATGGAGATTATCTCACAGGCACTCCAGAATGAACTGAAAATTTGGGATTTTTTTTTCCAGATTGGGTGTTAGTAGTATATGGGTGTAGCTCCTGTCAAAATTTGATTGATGGGTTTTTGATGCCTGTCAAAGGATGATTTATGACCTGTCAAAGGATGATTTATGACCTGTCAAAATGGATTGATTTATGACCTGTCAAATGGATGGGCGTGTCCCTCCCCCAGAAATGCTAAGGCGGGACATCCTGTCCACATGACCCCCGGGGTTCCAATTAGCGCGCTCCCCTTGATTCCCTGTGACCCCACTCCCCGGCCAATGGCTGTTCTGAACCACGTGTCCCTAACTGGCCAATGGTGTTTTCTGATTGGTCCCTTGAGTCCACCATGTGTCCCTAACTGGCCAATGGTACTAGATTTCCCAGAGCCTCCATTTTAGGCATGCCCAGACAAGTTCTGCGAGATAATATGGAGACACCGAGGCATTTTGCTGCATCTTCTACAGCCTGGAGAATCGAACCAACAAAGATAGCATCCTGGCCAAATAATTATCACGGGCCTGTGGGCTTTACTAATCCTCCCGTACCATTGAATATTAAACCTAAAAAGGAAGCTAAAGAGCCTGAAAAGACACCCAACATTATGGATTTCATTGATGATGCCTCAGAACTAGAGTGTGATTGTCATTGCAATTTAAAAGCCATTCTCCAGAAGAAGAAAGTGCCTGACACTCCACAGAGCCCAGATGAGCCTGATGGTGCAGAATCCTGCCACTCAGCTGGAAGAGGCCATGGAAGAGGAAGATCGTGACCCGCCACAGCCCTCACATGTGGGAGAACCATCTATGGATGAGAGCATGGAGACTGATTCAGGCTACCATAGTGCAATGGTGAGTTTATGTAATTAAAAAATATTAGGCAGTTGGTTATCATTTGAGAGATGAGTGTGTTGTTTTTCCAAATGAAAAAGAATAAAATGTTCCTTATTTCTTTTTATTGAATTAGGATGAAGACCTGCAGGCCAATGGTGCTGAGAACCAAGCTGGAAAGAATCTACAGCCCATAAATTTTTCCCCCATTCCTAAGATGCAGATATGTTTCTACCAATAAAAAATTGTTTGTTTTGCATGTGTGTGTTCATACTTACATGAGAGGTGAAAATGGGAGGGCATGAAAAAATTCTGAGTGATATATATTATTCACCGGGGAAGACTGGGAGCTTTGGGGGTGTGAATGCCCTACTTCAGGAAGCCAAAATACAGAGCAAAAATCTTAAAAGAGAGGCGGTGTCCCCATGGCTTTCTGGCCATGATGCCTATACACTACACAGACCTGCCAAAATGCATTTTAAAAGAAACAAGACTGTTGTATCTAATGTGGATTCTCAATGGCAGGCTGATCTAGTTGGTATGCAGCAGTTTTCTAAGTATAATGAAGGATACAAGTACATTTTAACAGTAATAGATATTTTGCCTAAATATGCCTGGGCTTTGGCTTTAAAAGACAAAACTTGTAGCGAAGTAGCCAGGGCTTTTAACACTATTTTTAGCCAAAATGGAAGAAAGCCTGAGAAATTACAAATGGACTGTGGCCGCAAATTTTTAAACAAATCTGTGAGCAGCCTCTTAAAGCATCATGGGATTCACCATTTTGTCACCAGTAATGAAGTCAAAGCCGGGGTTGTTGAACGATTCAACAGAACTTTAAAAACAAAAATGTGGAGGTATTTCACAGCCAAAAATACCTATACCTATATTGATATAGGGGGGATGCAGACGAGGGCGTCCAAGGAGACCACGTGAGGATTTCTAAAAGCAAGGGTGTATTTGCCAAAGGTTATAAACAGAATTTCACCACTGAAGTATTTATTGTTGACCGTGTCCTCCTAACTGCAAAGAGGCCTGTGTTCCTTCTGAAAGATTATCTTGGAGAGGCTGTTGTTGGGAGCTTTTACCCTGAAGAGTTACAAAAGGTGAATGTGAAAGAGAATCAGGTGTACAGGATTGAAAAAATTCTAGACACTAAAAGTCAGGGCAGGAGAAAACAATACCTAGTAAAATGGTTAGGCTGGCCTAGCAATCTCAACAGTTGGGTGCTTGCTTCTGAAGTTGGTGAACCTGTGTAGAGGTGAGAGAAATGGGGGATAGCGGATTTTATATCTTACTCCCTAGTAACAGTACGGACCCTGATGAATTCTTCAACCTTGTATTTTCTGATGCTTACAATGTTTCAATGTTTGAGTTTATTGATGAAGAGGCTGTTTGTGTGTCCTGGAAGCATGCTGCTGAATGCATAACAACCTCAGGTAGAAAGAATGAGTTCATCGCGTTTTTCACAACCTGTTATGCTAGAATTGAGCTTTATTCTTTGCTTGATCGGCTTCAACAGAGGGTTCTGTAACATGATACAGATAGCGTGATCTTTGTGCGTAGAGAGGGGGAGTGGTGGCCCCCCCTTGGGGATTATTTAGGTGACCTCAATAGTGAAATTCCCCCAGATCAACATATCACAGAATATGTATCAGCGGGGCTCAAAATCTATGGGTACAAGCTTTCCAGGGGTAAAGCATGCTTGAAGGTCAAAGGGATTACACTGAATGTTGCTAACTGTGAAAAAATTAATTTTGATAGTCTGAAGGATCTGGTGTTTGACTATGTCTCAGACAGAGAGGAAGGAGGTGCTCATGAAATAGTTTTGCAGCAACAAGTCATTGTTAGAAATAAACGCCAGTGGTCTATCCATACCAAAGAGCTCAAGAAAACTCAAAGAGTGGTTTATGACAAGAGAGTCATTACTGAAGGGTTTAAGACTCTCCCTTATGGTTATTGAATATGGCTACATGGTGGCAACACCCCTTCTCAGCTATTCTAGCAGGACCAAGCAACTGTGGAAAAACTGTATTTGTAAAAAAATATGTTGGATAATGCTCACAGTCTGTTTTCAGTGCAACCTGAGATAATTTTGTGGTGTTATAGCTGCTGGCAACCTTTGTATCAAGAGCTTCTACATAAATACCCTTTTATTCAATTTGTAGAGGGCTTGCCTGATAACTTTGATAATGAAGAGTTGTTACCCCTGAATAAGTTCTTGGTAATAGACGATCTTATGCAGTCTTGTGATAATTAAAATATTGAAAGACTCTTTACAGTTCATGTTCATCACAAGAATCTGAGTGTTTTCTTCCTTACACAAAATATTTTCTGCAAGGGAAAAAGCCTTTGGACCATCAACTTAAATGCAAAATACATGGTGCTGTTTAAAAACCCTAGGGATAAATTACAAATTGCAAATTTAGCTCGTCAAATGTAGGCAGGAAACACTAAATTCTTCATGGAAGCATTTGCTGATGCAACAAGCAGACCCTTTGGTTACTTAATTATTGATTTGCAAACTAACACGCCAGAATCTTACCGATTACGAATGGGAATTTTTCCTCCAGACTGGCCTATAATATATACCATGAAGAAGGGTGCCAGTGGTTACAAAAAGCTTCAGCTTTAATTCCTACACCATATTGCTTTCACCACCCCCCTAAGGTCAACATGTCTGGGCACTCTTAAAACTGCTCATTAAGATGCCCCCACCCCAGAGGAAAGCTTTATGTACAGCCTCAAATGACCTGGTGGCAGCCATCTCAGAAATAGCCCTGCTTTAAAAGGCAACATTCCATTATCTCCTCATCAGATGTGCATACTGAGAAAGAGACACCATCTTATTAAAACCCTGGGTAACAGAAGAGTCTCCCTGAGAAGAAAAAAAGTCTTGGTGAAGCAGTCTGGGGGTTTTCTTGGACCCCTGTTAAGCTTTGCTGTTCCCCTGATAATGAGCCTTTTAACTAAGCAGTAATGGAATATGCAGAAAAGATGTATCTGGTCCCTAGCCACCAGCTAGAACAGTTAAAGGGCTCATTTCCTAAGGATGGAAATATCAGGACTAAGGTCATATATACCCTGGATGCTGAAATACAGAAGACTCTTCACAGGACTGACTTAACAGAGTATGAAAAAGCTAAACAATATGACATTTTGCTTCAAAAGTATTTAACTTATGTCAGACAGAAGGAAGCAGACAAAGAAAACATAAATCTAATTCTACCTGAAGTGCAGCAGCCCTCTGAAAAGGGGGTGGCAAACTCCTCTGACACCCTGTTTGAAGAAGTCCTGGAAAGCCTGCCTGCTAGATAAAAGAATGCTGCAAGGGTACTAAACAAAATGAAGCAAAACAAGAGTATTTCTTCATGGGATGACAAAGGAATCTTTGTCTGTAAAGGAGAAACTGTAGCTGGATCAGTCAAGGGGGTTACTCAGATACACGCTTTACCTGTGAAACATGTTCCAAAAGGCTGGGATGTTTTCATGAGGGCCATGGCTGAGCTAAATGTCCCAACCTCTGTGGTGGGGAACGATGCCAACAGAGAAGTTTTGGACAAGCTAAAGAATCTATATGATACAGCTCCAGTGCTGTTTCAGACACCTGAAACCTCCCACAGGGCTTTGAGAAAACAGCGACAATCAAGTACTCCTAATTGGCTCCACTTATGACTCTCCTGATGTTTTTTTTTCCAAAAAAAATAATTTAATAAATTAATAATACAACTTATTTTAAGTCTATGTTTTGATTTTGATAAAAGAAAAAGAAAAAAAAAAGAAAAAAATTGTTTAAAATCCTCCCTAGAGGATATGTTTATTGACAAGAACATCTATGAAAAGCATTGCAGGTTATACATCCCTGGGCTGGTTGAAACAAGTTTGGGACAAGTCTGGGCATGTGTGAGGCAAGCCTTGGCATATTTTTCTTTGTTTTTACATATTCAACCACCATTTCATAATTTCTTTGCAGATCGTGAGAATATAATTCTTGAATATTTTTAAATGTCAGGCCTTTACAGCGGTGCTGAAGAAAAAACACACAGTGATAACCACAAACCACAGAGTCTGAAGGCCTAAGCAGACTGCCAGAAATAGTGCACATTAAATTATTGTATTTTTTTTTTTTTTTGTGAGACATTGAGCCTTCTCTGTCAGAGAGCTCTGGTGCTACAATAAATTACAGTTCCCATGATTCCCTAGCACTGAGCCAGGGCAGTGCCTCAATTTAACGTGCACTATTTCTAGCAGTCTGCTTAGGCCCTGAGTCTTGTACTGCTCTGTGCTGAAACATAGGGGGGAAGCACACAAGTGCTTCCAGGATGCCGTGGGACGGTGCACCACGGGACCACAGCATCCGCACCGCGGCGCAACGTCGGCACCTCTGAAAGGAGCGCTAAATCAGTGCTTCTTTCAGATGTCAGTGAAAGTGCGCCCCAAAAGTGTAGGGCTCACTTTCGCTGACTTTTCCGCCGCAGCGTGTCCGGACGCTGCGGCTGGAGGTTGCCCTTGGCGCGCCAGCTGCGTGGAGGGCTGGCAGCTCCGAGGGCAACCTCGGGAGGAGGAAGGGGCACCGAGCGTGCGGCTGCCCCTCCTCTTCCCGGCCTCGGAGACGACTCAATTAGTCGTCTGCCAAGGCCCATAGTTTTGCTGGCATTTTTTCTTAAAAATTTAATGATGGTTTTAGGAAAGAGAGGGTGGTCGGGAGGGTGTCCATAGGAATAAAAAAATTCACCAGTCTTTTCTTCTGTTAAGTAGATGGCCAGCCAATGTTCTCCAGGGAGATTGTGGGGGTGAGTGTTGATGACTAGACAAACAGGTCTTTGTGGGCCTCGGCAGACGACCAATAGGGTCATCTCCGAGGCAAGGAAGAGGAGGGGCAACCACACGAGCGGCACCCCTTCCTCCTCCCGAGGTTGCCCTCGGAGCTGCCGGCCCTCGGCATGGCCGGCGCACCGAGGGCAACCTCCCGCCACAGCGTCCTCACACGCTGAGGTGGAAAAACCAGGGAAAGTGCACCCGACACATTTAGGGCGCACTTTCCCTGTCTTCTGAAAGGAGCGCTGATTTTACGCTCCTTTCAGAGGTGCCGCAGTGCCACAGTGGTCTGCTTCTCCCCCGTATCAGCTTCTCTCCAGGGAGTATGTCACATGGGAAGACTCCACAGAATAGCTTTCGGGTGTAAGGATTTGAAGAAAGAATGCATGTTAAGTGCACGCTGTCCATGTTACATATAATCATAAAGGATGTTTCTCCTGTGATTTATCTCTATCACATTGTCAAAGACACCATAAACAATGATATTCACAGTAGTAGGCAGAGGTCTGGCAAACCGGAATTCAGCCCTCAGGTTCCCAGTTTTGATCAACGAATAGTGATCTCCGCCTTCTTGGTTTGGGGTAAGGTCAAAGGCAAAAAGCGTGTAAACTCGCGCATATTCCTCACAGTTGATTAAAAGAGAACGGTCTTTCATATGCTTGCCTGCTGTCTGCACCAAACTCATGTATTCCCTGACACAGTTTCCATCTTCAAAATTGGGCTGAAAGAGTTTTGTAGGGTTCTGCTCTCCATCCAGATACAGTGCTGCAAAATTGATGTCATAATGCTTAAAGTTAAAGGGATTTTTGTTGTAAACTCCACTGAAGGCATCATTATCCACCAGGCCTATAATCACTTCCTTGGGTACTTGGCCCAAAAAGAGATTCTCCTGGTTGGTGACATGACTGCCTCTTGGAATGCTAAATACTTTCATGCTTACACGGTCCACAGGGTATTTGGCATTGCATGTCAGCAGAGCTTCTGCATGACCCAGCCGGACTCCCGGTGATACTCTCACCTTCTTCACAAAAAGGGATGCTGATAAAATTTGCAGTTGGTAATTGCTGTCTGCATCATCGGTCATTAAGCAGAAAGGATCTTTGTTGTGTGTAAGTTTAATTTTTACATCCACCCCATTTAGAAGCAGTTTCTCTTGAAAATAACAGGTCTGTATGGAGATGTCCCAGCAAATCTAGTTTTCTACTTACGCGTGTCAGGTTTGCTCTTTCAATAAAGCCTTTATTATTCCCATCCAGATCTGCCGATTCATGATCTCCAGCGCTAACTTTATAGAACAAACCTGTAGAGAATTGGGTTGCTAGAGTGTCTTCACTATAGTTCAGCACATATTCTATGAAAGCCCTGTATGGGTAGCAGTTCTTGCTCTGACTGATGAGCCGATCACCCAAAGTCACATCCAGCTGGCTAAAAATGGAGGCTATAGGATAATTCACCAAGCCAACTTCAGCAGCTTGAGAAATGTTTGTATTATCTGTCCTCAACTACAGCCAGCCTCAGTTCCCACAGCTGCTAGGGATGGAAAGGGTGAGCTGCAAACAGCAAGGCCAGCCACAAACCTTCCTGTAGTTGAAGCACCAGCAAAGCAGAGTCCAGAAATCAGCGTCAGTCAGTCTAAGGTCAGGGCAGGCAGCAATCAGCAAAGGTCCAGTCCGGTCCAAGGTCAAGGCAACAGAGTGCCACAAGGCAAGAGCGAGAGGCACAAAGCAGGAAACAAGGAGCCACACTGACCGTAGTCTCCCAAGGAAACTACAATAAGTCTTGGCACTGAGGAAGCCTCTTGCAACTGTTTAAATAGTCAAATCCTACCTCAGTGCCAGCTGAGGCTTGTTCAGCAGCTGCTTTTCAGCTAGTCTCCTGGACCTGCAACTACCAGCACTCTCAGCTCTCCTCTGCCTAAAGGAAGGCACTGGCTCTGCTGTATCCTCCTGCTTCTCCCCACTAGGCAGCTGAGACTCCAAGGAAGGAGCACTAGGACCTGGCTGCTCTGGGGCTGGGAGAACCAGGCTTGGCTCAGACAGAGCAGAATGAGAGCCAGGTGGAGCCTGTATCTCTTCCTGCTCTGGGGTTGGGAGAGCAGAATGAGAACCAGGTGGAGCCTGCATCTCTTCCTTCTCTGGAGGAGACCCATCCTCCTCCTCATCCTCCGAGTCCTCCTCAGGGCTGACCATGACATCATTCCCCCCCTCATAACAGTCCCCCTCCGGTGGCGGGGAACATGGCCTGTCTGGACAGCGGCGGTGGAAAGCCCGAACCAAACGTGGAGCATGGACATCCACAGCGTCCACCCAGGAGGGCTCCTCTGGCCCATAGCCAACCCAGTCCACCAGGTACTGGAGGCGCCCCCGATGGTGACGAGAGTCCAATATCTGGGCCACCTCGAACTCCTGCTCCCCATCCACCAAAACCGGCTCTGGCGGAGGCATCGGGCCAGTATCAGGCCGAACCTCCGAGGCTGGAATTAACAAGGAGCGGTGGAACACCAGATGAATCCGCCATGTTGCAGGCAGCTGGAGCCGGAACGCCACCGGATTCACCCGGGCCACAATCTTGTAGGGCCCCACAAACCGTGCATCCAACTTCCAACAAGGCCGCTGCAGGGGCAGGTGACGCATAGAGAGCAAGACCGAGTCCCACACTTGCAACGGAGGCCCCTCCTGACGGTGCCGGTCTGTGCCCCTCTTGTAAGCCTCCTTGGCCACCTCCAACTGCTCTTGCAGCAGCGACTGTGCTGCCCGGAGCTCCTGAAGCCACTGGTCCACCGCAGGAACGTCCGAACTGGGCACCACTGCCGGGAAACCACGCGGATGAAAGCCTCCCATGGCAAAGAAAGGCGTCTGCAGGGTTGAGGCATGCACGGTGTTGTTATAAGCAAACTCCGCCAACGGGAGTAAATCCACCCAGTTGTCCTGGCAGTAGCTCATGTAGCAGCGAAGGTACTGCTCCAGGGTGCTGTTGGTCCTCTCCGTCTGACCGTCCGACTCAGGATGGTGAGCCGAAGACAGGTGGGGCGTGACATCCAAGAGCCGGAGCAAACTGGTCCAGAACCGGGCAGTGAACTGGCTTCCGCGGTCAGACACCACCCCCTCCGGCAGGCCATGGAGACGGAAGATGTGGTGGATAAACATCCGAGCCGTCTCCTTGGCCGTGGGAAGACCTGCGCATGGCACAAAGTGTGCCATCTTGGAAAACAGATCCACCACGACCCAAATGGTGGTGCAGCCAGCAGAGGGGGCAAGTCCATGATAAAGTCCATGGACACCACCTTCCAGGGACCCGATGGTGTTGGCAGTGGCATCAGCAACCCCGCCGGCCAACCCGGATGGTCCTTCGCCCGATGGCACACTGGGCACGTGTCCACATACTTGGCCACCTCCGCCCGAACTCAAGGCCACCAAAACTCCCGGGTGAGGAGGTGCAGAGTTTTGCAGAAGCCAAAGTGTCCTGCCGGCTTGGAGACATGGCACAGCTGCAAGACCGCCTCCCAACACGGACCTGCTGGCACGTACAGGCGGCCCCGGTGGAAGAGGAGACCATTACGGACGGTGAACGGCGAGGCCTCTCCATCCTCCGAATGCTGCACCACCAGTGGATCCTGGCGCTGAAGGTCACGGATCTGGTCCACCAGCGCCGCCTCCCTTGGAGCAGCCGCGAAGTTCTCTGGACAGAGGATGGTGGACCGCAATTCCTGCCCTGGTCCTGTGGCGTATTCCAGCTTTCTGGAGAGAGCGTCCGCCTGCCGGTTCCGGGACTGCGGAATATAATGGAGCTGGAACTGGAACCTTGCAAAAAAGGACGACCAGTGCTGTTGCCTCTGAGACAGCTTCCTGGCCGTCTGCAGATGCTCCAAATTCCTGTGGTCTGTATGGACCACCACCGGGTGTGCCGCCCCCTCCAATAGATGCCGCCACGTCTCGAATGCTGCCTTGATTGCCAACAGCTCCTTCTCCTAGATGGTGTAGTTCAATTCTGGAGAAGAGAGCTGCCGGGAGTAGAAGGCACATGGTAGCAAATGCCCCTGGGGACCCATGGGCTGGAGCAACACTGCCCCGATGGCCACATCCAAAGCATCAGCTTCCACCACAAAGGGTGTGCGAGGATCCGGGTGCTGCAAAATCGGGGCTGACGTGAAGCGCATCTTCAGGGCCTCGAATGAAGTCTGTGCCGCCACAGTCCACTGGAACTGGCCCTTCCCCCACAACAGTTGGGAGATAGGGCTCGTGAGGTCCGCATAGTCCTTGATGAACTTCCGATAGAAGTTGGCGAACCCCAGGAACCGCTGCACATCCTTCCTGTTGCGAGGGGTCTGCCAAGACAGCACCGCCTCAATCTTGGCAGGATCCATGGCCATGCCCTGTGTTGAAACAGTGTACCCAAGAAAGTCCACCTCCCTGAGATCAAAGGCTTTTCCAGCTTGGCATACAAGCGGTGGTCCCTCAGGTACTGGATCACGGCACGCACATAGGCATCATGGGCCTCCTGAGTTGGGGAGTAAATCAGGAAGTCATCTAGATATATGATGACGAACCGATCCAAATAGTCCTGGAACACGTCATTGACAAAATGCTGGAAGACGGCGGGGGCATTACAGAGTCCAAAGGGCATGACTGTGTACTCATAATGCCCATAACGAGTCTGGAAGGCCGTCTTCCACTCATCCCCAGCCCGGATCCTCACCAAGTTGTAAGCCCCACGAAGATCCAATTTGGTGAAGACCTTGGCGTGGCGGAGCCGCTCCAGGAATTCCGGAATCAATGGCAAGGGGTAGCGGTTCCAGACAGTGATCTTGTTCAGGGCTCGATAGTCGTTGCAGAGGCGCAACTCCCCCGACTTCTTGCGGACAAAAAGTACCGGCGCTCCCGCAGGAGACTTAGAAGGACGAATGAAGCCCCACTGCAGATTCTTCTCCAAAAACTCCCTCAGAGCCGCCAGCTCAGGCTCCGAGAGAGAGTAGAGACACCCTGCCAGAATAGGGGCTCCTGGCACCAGATCAATGGCACAATCATAGGGCCGGTGCGGGGGAAGCCGGTCCGCCTCCTTTTTGTCGAAGACATCTGCAAAGTGCCGGTACTTCTCCGGCAACATCACAGTACTGTCCTGAGCCCCCGCCACCACCGCAGCTGGGATCCTTTCTGGCCAACAGTGCTCCTGGCAGTACTCCGAACCAAAGAGCACCTCCCGCTGGGACCAGGAAATATGCGGATCATGCTGCAAGAGCCACGACATGCCCAGCACTAGCGGGAAGTGAGGAACCGCAGCCAGCAAAAACCGCAGCTCCTCAACATGTCCTTGGATCTCCAGGTGAAGTACTGGAGTCTGGTGCGTCACGGGGCCCGACCGGAGAAGCCATCCATCAATGGTCTCCACTGTCCGGGGCTCGAGCAACGCCTCCATTGGGATCCCGTGATGTTGCGCAAACCCCAAGTCCATGAAGCAGTTGGAGGCCCCCGAATCCAACATAGCCCCCACCGGCAACAGTTCCATGGATGGCAGCCTCAGGTTGGCAGCGACCAGCAAGGGGTCCCTCCGCGAGACCGAGATAGCAGAGGTGGGTTTCCAAGCAGTCCCCAGGTGCCCCACCCGCTCTACACCTGGGCTGCGTCGTTTCCCGCCGGCTTGGCTCGCCGTCCCTTGGCAGGACAAGCCCTTGCAAAGTGTCCAGAGAGACCGCAATATAAGCACAGGCCCTCCCGTCTCCTCCGCTCCTTCTCCGTCCCTGACAGCCGTGGCTGAGCTCCTCCCAACTACATTGGCTCCACTGATGTCCCAGGAGCAGCGGCCTCAGGAACAACCGCAAGAGATGACGGCACTGACTTAGAAGGAGACGGAAGGCCAGCGTGTCGAGCCTCCCTTCGGGCTGTCAAGCGGCAGTCCAGGCGGATGGCCTGGGCAATCAAGGCTGACAAGGTCTGTGGTGGTTCCAAGCAGGCCAGCTCATCCAGAATGGCCGCTGACAGACCATGCTGAAACGCAGTCTGCAAGGCACTGTCTCCCCAATTCACATCCTGTGCGAGGAGGCAAAAGGCCATGGAGTAGTCCGCTACCGAGCCCTGGCCTTGTTTCAGGGTCAAAAGCCTGTGTCCCGCAGTCTCAGTCTTCACAGGGTCCCCCCACGTCTCTTTAAACTCATGTTCAAAGGCTTGCCAGTCAGCCAGCACTGGGCTCTGGGTATTCAGGTAGGGCGTTGCCCATTTAAGAGCGGGACCAGCCAACAGTCCAATGACAAAAGCCACCTTATGAGAGTCACTAGGGAAATCTGCCTCCCTGATTCGAAAATGCAGCTGGCAGCTAGCCAAGAAGCCATCCAACAAAGTTCGGTCCCCAGAAAATTTTTCAGGCAGGGCAGTCAGACATTTAACCCTGGGCCTGGGCTGGGGGGGTGCAGGCGGCTGAGGATTTGCCTGGAGTTCTGAGACCGCCTGTGTAAGCATTGCAACATGAGCAACTAGCTTTTGATTCTGCTCCAAGAGCTCTTTGATTAAGGCTCCCTCCGCCATCCTGTAGCAGCTTAGATTATGGCCAAGACTTATTCTGTCCTCAACTACAGTCAGCCTCAGTTCCCACAGCTGCTAGGGATGGAAAGGGTGAGCTGCAAACAGCAAGGCCAACCACAAACCTTCCTGTAGTTGAAGCACCAGCAAAGCAGAGTCCAGAAATCAGCATCAGTCAGTCTAAGGTCAGGGCAGGCAGCAATCAGCAAAGGTCCAGTCCGGTCCAAGGTCAAGGCAACAAAGTGCCACAAGGCAAGAGCGAGAGGCACAAAGCAGGAAACAAGGAGCCACACTGACCGTAGTCTCCCAAGGAAACTACAATAAGTCTTGACACTGAGGAAGCCTCTTGCAACTGTTTAAATAGTCAAATCCTACCTCAGTGCCAGCTGAGGCTTGTTCAGCAGCTGCTTTTCAGCTAGTCTCCTGGACCTGCGACTGCCAGCACTCTCAGCTCTCCTCTGCCTAAAGGAAGGCACTGGCTCTGCTGTATCCTCCTGCTTCTCCCCACTAGGCAGCTGAGCCTCCAAGGAAGGAGCACTAGGACCTGGCTGCTCTGGGGCTGGGAGAACCGGGCTTGGCTCAGACAGAGCAGAATGAGAGCCAGGTGGAGCCTGTATCTCTTCCTGCTCTGGGGCTGGGAGAGCAGAATGAGAACCAGGTGGAGCCTGCATCTCTTCCTTCTCTGGGGCTGGGAGAGCAGAATGAGAACCAGGTGGAGCCTGCATCTCTTCCTTCTCTGGAGGAGACCCATCCTCCTCCTCGTCCTCTGAGTCCTCCTCAGGGCTGACCATGACATTATCATCCTTAGTAATCTTACAAGTTAGATATAAAAGAGTATCATTGAGATCCATATAGTCTTCACCATTTCCTGCAATGAAAAAGTCTAGCGGTGCAGATTCTGTCAGATCCGTCAAGGGGGGCACCTCAATATACAAACTTTTCTCAATACTTGTCTGTGTAGGTCCAATAGTAAATATGTCTAATTCAGATTTTGTGCATTCTTCAGAACCACTGTGGATAAAAGCCATGGTGTTAGTTTAAATTATATCTCTCTTAGACCGTGTACGAGACAGCCTCCTCCTCTTCCTCACAGCTCTCTGCTTCTGTGTTTTCTTTCCTCTCACACATTTTCTTTTAAGGGCTCAGGGAGGGCCTATTAACCTCACCCATGATGCTTTTCTTTTTTGACGATGCCTCCTTTGAATATACATCAGTCCTGAGCCGTCTTGTGGAGTTGTGGGGTTCATTTTATTTATAACCGCCTGAGTAACTTCACCAGCCACTTCTGTAGCAATATTGTGCATGGCTGTTTTAACTTGGGGTTTAATGATGTTCAGGCCTCTTTTCAAAAGGGGAACTGCTTTTCTGAAAAGGCTTCTGAAAATCCCACCAAGCCCAGATCCATACATTACAGGAATTCCATGGTACCCTGGAAGGCCGTTACCAGCCTGGACCCTGTAATATTCTCTATAAAGAGCAGGGTCACCATATGTTTTGATAATCACCATTTTTAAAACTTCAGTGTCCTCCTGGGGCAGAAGTGTAGTTTCACAAGCACCTTACCAGAGCGAAATGGCACTTTTTGGTTCTGGTCTGACTTAATCTCAATGGTGATGGTGTCAATGTGATGCTTACTTACAGGGATGTAGTGAGGCTTGTCATAAACAATATTGACACATTCATTGCTCTGACCTCGCACAGGTACGCAGCGCAACAGCGGGACATAGAAGTCTCCCACTATCTGATGCTCCACTATATTGGTGTAAATGTATGAGGTGCTGAAACCCGCCGTGATATCTGCTTTGAAAGGTGGAGTTTTGGCATGACGGCTGGGCACTAACCCTAACATGTGAGCTAGTCTCCCTCCAGCCTGGATGGTGTATGGCTCATTTGTTTTAAACCTAATCTTCCCGCTCACACGGTCATAGTGCAGGAGGCTTCAGGAGGGTCTGGACACCTTGTTATCAGGTTATTCATGACTTCCAGCAGTTCAGGGAGATCAGAATAATAACCCTGTGGCATAATTAAGGGCATTTCTTGGTCTCATTTGCAATTTCAAAAGGTATATTAGTATTGAGATTATTCCAAGTGTGTGGGTACTGTATCTCAGCTAGCCCTGCTTCCCACTCCCCAGGTAGTTCCAGGGGTCTTGCTAAAGAGCTAATAAAGAATGAAATAGTATTCTGTGGAAAAATGGATGTGCTACTGTTACTAGGGAGTAAGATATAAAATCTGCTATCCCCCATTTCTCTCACCTCTACACAGGTTCACCAACTTCAGAAGCAAGCACCCAACTGTTGAATTTGCTAGGCCAGCCTAACCATTTCACTAGGTATTGTTTTCTCCTGCCCTGACCTTTAGTGTCTAGAATTTTTTCAATCCTGTACACCTGATTCTCTTTCACATTCACCTTTTGTAACTCTTCAGGGTAAAAGCTCCCAACAACAGCCTCTCCGAGATAATCTTTCAGCAGGAACACAGGCCTCTTTGCAGTTAGGAGGACACGGTCGACAATAAATACTTCAGTGGTGAAATTCTGTTTATAACCTTTGGCAAATACACCCTTGCTTTTAGAAATCCTCACGTGGTCTCCTTTCCTGAGGAGCAGCTGCTCCTTTTTTGTTTTGACAGGGGTCCCATATACTGTTTTCCACAACAGATAGAGCATTAGAATCATTGACTTCTGCAGGCCTAGCTTTGATTGTTTGGTGAAAACTATGGTTATAACTTTTTAGAAACAGTATATCAATATAGGTATAGGTATTTTTGGCTATGAAATATCTCCACATTTTTGTTTTTAAAGTTCTGTTGAATCGTTCAACAACCCCGGCTTTTTAAATTACATAAGCTCACCATTGCACTATGGTAGCCTGAATCAGTCTCCATGCTCTCATCCATAGGTGGTTCTCCCACATGTGAGGGCTGTGGCGGGTCACGATCTTCCTCTTCCATGGCCTCTTCCAGCTGAGTGGCAGGATTCAAAAGGTCTGCGCCATCAGGCTCATCTGGGCTCTGTGGAGTGTCAGGCACTTTCTTCTTTCCTCCAGCCTTCCCTCCATTCCATCCAGTGTCATCTGGGGGAGAGGACACTAGGCCCAGCACCATCGGGCCTAGTGTAAGAAGAAGAGCCCTCCCTCCATTTCATCCAGTGTCATCTGAGGGAGAGACACTAGGCACAGCACCTTCGGGCCTAGTGTAAGAAGAAGAGACCTCCCTCCATTCCATCCAGTGTCATCTGAGGGAGAGACACTAGGCCCAGCACCATCGGGCCTAGTGTAAGAAGAAGAGCCCTCCCTCCATTCCATCCAGTGTCATCTGAGGGAGAGACACTAGGCACAGCACCTTCGGGCCTAGTGTAAGAAGAAGAGCCCTCCCTCCATTCCATCCAGTGTCATCTGAGGGAGAGACACTAGGCCCAGCACCTTCGGGCCTAGTGTAAGAAGAAGAGCCCTCCCTCCATTCCATCCAGTGTCATCTGGGGGAGAGGACACTAGGCCCAGCACCATCGGGCCTGGAATAAGAAGAAGAGCCCTCCCTCCATTCCATCCAGTGTCATCTGGGGGAGAGACACTAGGCCCAGCACCTTCGGGCCTAGTGTAAGAAGAAGAGCCCTCCCTCCATTACCATCTGATGTCATCTGAGGGAGAGACACTAGGCCAAGCACCACCCAGCCTAGAATAGGAAAGAGGGATGAGATTTGAATGTATCTGCTTTAATGTTTGTTTTGATGTTTTGAAATGCTGTACGCTGCCCCGATTGCCTAGCAGAGGGGTGGGATATAAATAAAAATTATTATTATTATTATTATTATTATGGAGAATGGCTTTTAAATTGCAACGGCAATAACACTCCAGTTCTGAGGCATCATCAATGAAATCCAAAACATTGGGTGTCTTTTCAGACTTTAGCTTCCTTTTTAGGTTTAATATTCAACAGTACGGGAGGGTTAGCAAAGCCCACAGGCCCGTGATAATTATTTGGCCAGGATGCTATCTTTGTGTGTTTGATTCTCCGGACTGTAGAAGATGCAGCAAAACGCCTCGGTGTCTCCATATTGTCTCGCAGAACTTGTCTGGGCATGCCTAAAATGGAGGCTCTGGGAAATCTAGTACCATTAGCCAGTTAGGGACATGTGGTGGACTCAAGGGACCAATCAGAAAATACCATTGGCCAGTTAGGGACACGTGGTTCAGAACAGCCATTGGCCAGGGAGTGGGGTCACATGGAATCAAGGGGGGCGTGCTAATCGGAACCCTGGGGGTCATGTGGACAGGATGTCCCGCCTTAGCATTTCTGGGGGAGGGACACGCCCATCCATTTGACAGGTCATAAATCAATCCATTTTGACAGGTCATAAATCATCCTTTGACAGGCATCAAAAACCCATCAATCAAATTTTGACAATAGCTACACCCATATACTACTGGTTTTATTGCACACCTCCATCCTCAGACTGGAGGCATCACAACCCAATCTTAGCCAGATCCATCCCCGATCTGTCCTAATCCTGTCCTTTGCAAAGAATGAAAGTTACCAGTTCTTTGAGAAAGACAAGATTAGGACAGATTGGGGACAGATATGGTTAAGATCGGGTCATGATGCCTCCAGTCTGAGGATGGAAGTGTCTGGTAACACCCAATCTGGAAAACATCCCAGATTTTCCATTCTTTCTGAGGCCAGACAGAAGCCCATGTGATAATCTCCTTTATTACACTTGAACCATCCTTATGATGCGCCTATAATGATAGTGATGGGGAAATAAGGCCTAAAGGAAATTATTTATCTAAGATCACATAGTAAGCTGGTGCCTAAACTGAGATCTATATTTAGACTGGTAGCTCTTGGTTTATAGCTCCTTTCATGTGTGCATTGTATGTAGGAGCAACTTGCAAAAACATTTTCTGTTGACGGAAACCATTACTCCTGATGCCCTCTCATTAGGCATGGGTGTCTGAAAACTTTACAGAATGCTACGTAGATAGGTTTCCATGGGTTTTTGGGTCCTGTTCCTTTTATGTTCCAGAATGTGAGAAATCCTACTGAACAGAATAGAAGTTCACATCATGAATACACTTTGCATGGTTTTTTACATGTGTAGACTTTCCTGTGTTCAGTCACTATGACATCCTCTTAATCTCACATATATTATTTTAAATTATAATGGTTACAACAGTCCTATAAATCTATTTAGGCTTTTGAATTTTTTTGACTAAGGAGCTCAACAGATGGCCACTAAGAGGTGGCATTCCGCCACTCTTTTCCTTGCCGGATCAGAGCCGCAGCAACCACACACCATGGCCCCAATCCAGTACTTTGCCACTCTAAAAAGAGCTGGCAAATTCCACTCCTTTTTAGAGTGGCAAAAAGTCACTCTTGCTACAGCAGCGGCAGCTTTTCGGCACTCTTTTGGAGCAGCATGTATGAACACTGTGCCAAGGGAGTGCTCTGATACTGCCCACTGTCTGTTTGGGTGGGTAGCATGAGGACAACGTGGGGATGGAGCTGGGGCAGCCAGCATGCAGTAGCCATGCCTCCACTCCACCTCCAGGAGGGCCCTTGTGGCCAGTCTGTACAGCCCCTAAGTTACTGATTAATGTTTGTATATAATCTATACTCACTTTTCCTTTACATATGTTATCTCTCTCCCTGCCTCCCTCTGTCATTCTCTCTGTGTAGGTACCATATATCATATTTCTATACAGCCATTCAGCTTTTTCTATACATCTATTCAGCCAAACTCATTCCTAAAGATGTTTACAGAAAAACATAACCTTAAATCAGTATAAGAAAGCAAAACAAAGCAGCATCATAACAATAAGACAGGAAAGAATATTAAAAAAATATTCGAAAATATTTGAAAATCATGTTTTTCAAATATGCAAAGAGGCATGGTAGCAAAGTAGTAATGTAGCACCTTTGAGACTCAGAAGGCTTTCATAGACTTCAGGCTACTTCTTCAGATGCATGAAATGAAGTGTCCAGGAACAAACCTTTATAAGTAGGCAAAGTGAATAGACATAGAAATGTATAACTAATGGGTATGGTGATGGGGGGACAAGTCCAGTTTTAAGGATTGCTGTTAGGACACAGGCAGGAGTAGATAACCATATTTATGTTGGTGGATGTTGGTGGAATGTAGTGTGATGCTTGCTGTGAACCAGAAAGGAGATGTGATGAACTCACCAAGAGAGCTCTCATAGGCTTTTGTGTTAACTAGCATTATGATATGTGTCATATGCCAGGACACAATTGTCTCTGCTCAACCTATTATTGATGGACTGGAGTTTGCAAATATAGTCCAATTCTGCTGTTCTTCTTTCCAGTCTTATTTTGTTGTTTGTTTGTAGAAATCTGGTTTTAATTGTATATTGCATTTTATTGTTGTATTCCTAATTGTTGTAACCCACCTCAATCTGCAGGGAGAGGCGGGCTATAAATAAAATGTATCATTATCATTATCATCATCATCATCATCATCATCATCATTATTTGTTTTATTTTGTCCAAGGACCTCTGTTCTCAGGTCTGATATGGAATGCCCATGAAAAATTTTCTGTAACTGGTTTTTATGTATTCACATTCCTGATGTCTGATTTATGTCCATTTATCATCTGGTGCAGAGACTGGCCTGTCTGCACAGTGAAGAGTTTTGGAAGGCATTGTTGATAGAGGATGGCATATATGACATCACATATATCACATTAGAGGATAAGCAAATGCAATTATCTTTAATATTGTGGGTGATGTCATTAGGTCCAGTGATGACATCTCCTCAATAGATCTGTGGGCAAAGCTGGCACCTGGACTTTTGGCATGGTCTTGTACCATCTCCCGATCTGTGTTGTGTGTCTTTCTATAGCTAAATAAATTTATGAGATTGGAAAGATTGTAGAAAAGTAAAGTCCTGCCACCAAGAGCCCTTGAGAGGGTAGCATTAAGTTGTAGTTCATTGTTGATATATCTGTATGGTCTCAGTTGGGAGCTGCATGTTACTAGTAGTGTGCATTGGATTCAAGGTAGCTTAATTGTGCAAAATTCATATGAGAGTGATATGCATTGAAAATAGCATTCTCTGCACAGGAAACACTTTTTTGTGTGGAAATTAATATTGCTATGCTGAAATATTATTTCAGTGCAGCAAATTTTATTTTTGAGCCATGCAGTCAGATGTGAATATGCACAGAATATACCCTGAACTGCAAACAGGATTTTAAAAGTGTGTGGATTTTAAGGCTTTCTTGTAGCAGGAAGAAAATTTCTAAAAATGGTTTTTGTTTCCTTTGAGAAGAAACTCAGTGAAGAATTACATTCCTGAATAACAGCAAAAAGAGCAACCAAAGAACAATTAGTCCAATAAAATATTTAATAGACTGAGAAGTGGGAATTCAGTGGGTAAATAATTTACCTGTAAGGAGAAAAAAAAATCTCTGTTGAATCTCTTCCTATCACTCAGCTGTTAAGACAGAGGAACTATTGCCCTTTGCAGACTGCTAGAAATAGTGCAAATTGAGTCCACTTTAACTGCCCTGGTTCAGTGCTAGGGAATCATGGGAATTGTATTTTTTTTTCCTGGGACATTGAGCCTTCTATGTCAGAGAGCTCTGGTGCCACAATAAACTACAGTTCCCATGATTCCCTAGCACTGAGTCAGGGCAGTTAAAGTGAACTCAATTTGCACTATTTCTGGCAGTCTGCAAAGGCCCTGAGTCACTGAAAAAAAATCACTGTAACTAATATGGGCTGAATTATGGTTCACTATGATTTTCATTTAACATCTAGTATGACACCATATATGTTTCTGTGGAGTTCAATTTATTCTTAAAGTATATGGACAATTGTTTTTGTGCCCATTAAGCCATTATAAAGTCCTGTCAGAATTAGAAAAAGATTGGAAAGCAATTGATTTCAAATTAAGGTAAATCAAAATCTTAAATAATTTTGCCTAGGCCATTTGAGTTTCCCCTGGTAATGGGGAAGCTTAAGGTCCCCAAAGCAAAATTAATGCTGTCTTGTATGTTGGGGGGGGGGGGGGAGAGACTAATTCAAAGTGAATTAATCTGCAGTTCATTAGCAAACACTAATGTTGCTTTGGGGACTGAAGGAAATTAGCAGGATTATAATTATAAGCAACCAGTGTCTTCATAAACATCTAATTGCTTGTCAAGGATGTACAATATACTGAGGAAGGCTGTTGGGTGACTGGGTGCCATAAATCAGGTTTTCAGTTATGCAACAGATTGTGGGTATAATATAGCACTGTGTCTTAGAAAAGACTGTAGTGACCAGAGAAATATAAAAAGTATTCAACAACTGAAGAAGGGGAAAAAATGACAAGATTAAAGAATTCTTGACTCAAGGAGTTTCCCGCACCCCTTTTTATCAGAACTATGGGAATAGTGCCTAATTTTTTATTATTATTTCTTTGCAAATAAAGGTGATATAAACATTAGCAGCATATTCCCTTATACACAATAGCTAGGTGTTGTTAGATATCACACATATAGTACTATATTGCATATTAATTGCCATGCCAACCTTCTATGGAATCCTGGGATTTGTAATTTGGAGGGGAACTAAAGCTCTCAGGTTGAGAATTTTCAGGACTCCTCTCTAAACTGATAAATCTCAGAATTCCATAGGATGAAAATAGTAGTGTTATAATTATGTAGTGTGAATGGGCCCTGGAATCCTGTTGCTGGTGCAGTGTTTGCAGGATGGTACTTTATTCCCATCCCTGCTGCAGCCCTCAGAGTTGCCCAAACATGAGTTTTAAAGAGGTCCCAAGCTGTCCAGAACAGGAGGTTGTAGTGCACAAACCCTGCTCTGGGTGTAGTGGGAAAGTGGGGATCACTCATCTCATTCCCATTGGATTACATTGTTCAGGCAATTCCAAATCTATCCCAATGGTCATAGGCTCAAAAACCTGAAGCCAGGGAATTTAAAAAAAAAAATGATGAGAAAATGTTCTTCATCTCTTGGAATCATTTCCAGGCTCTGGAATACACATACATGTTCCTGCCTTTATAGCAAGCCTCTTTCTAATGTGATGGGTTCTATTAAGACAAAAGGGGAAATATTGTTCTTAGCTCAAAAGAAAGGTCAGGGGGTCCCCACCTATTATATCAGTCTTACTTTAAATGTTGGGGAAATTAGCTTTGCAACAGGCTGCAGAACCTTTAGGACTGTTGGCACTTGTGTATACTGGCAATAACTTAGGAGTACTCCAGGGTTGTGTTGCTCCAAAGTCTAGCCCCATGGAACTCTCCTCCTTTTCAGTATCAAGTTGATATCAAAAGGGATGTTTCAGGCATGTAGCCTAGAAGGCACCTCCAATGTAGCCATGCCATATAAGGACATCCATGACCATATGAGGAGATTTGGCTGGTGCAGTCTAGGGAAAGCTCAAGAGCAGATGGTTAGGATAGAACAATCAAGATGCAAATCTGTATAATCCCTTCATTGATAGAAGTGATAATGAGTGATACACCTGGTGTTCGCCAAAGTACAAAAGTCCAAGTATACTTCTCTTTGGAGGAGGTACTCTGTTGTCCAGAGACATCTGCATTGATTGTCCAGTCATTTACAAGTTCCCTTCTTATTCTTCTGTCTTTGAAACTTCATTGTAATCCCAAAATCTGCTCTGGATATATTTTGCCTTGTAAATATGCCAGCCAAGGAACCTCCAATTTGATCCCATCTGAGATTCAGACAGACACTCTGTCAGTATCTCACTTGACCAGCATTGCTGACAGCTGCTGAGCCATTTATTTCACAGAATCCCTCGACTGGAACCTTTTGTTCTGAAACTGTATAGTATTACCTTCTGAAATCCTTAAAGTCCTTATGTTACCTTCTGCAATCCTTAAAATCTTTATCTGCTACCACCTTTTATATCATTAGTTCATGTATGTGTGTGTGTTTGTGTAAGTGGTGATTCCCTTTTACAAATAAAACTACATTTGGATTTTGCATTCTGAAGTTCTCTTTCTTGGAACCAGTATACACAGGCGTGATCTGTGCTTTGAGTTGCCCAAGCCTTCTTGACTGCTATAATTGTGCTAATAAAATTCCGCTAGTAAATATTGATTGTGGGTGCCCTCTTCGGACCCTGGCATTTTGGTAACGGGTGAATTAAGAAAGTTATATTTATGAAAAATGCAAAGTGCAATCACACTTGCATGATAGCAATTCAAACAGACACAGCATTCAGAGTTAAGAGAAATGGAAATATGAAAATTGAATAGTGGAATTTAAAGGGGTTTATTTGCCTATCTAAAGAATAGTCCACAGAAAGCAAGAGTGTCTCAAACTGAAGTCTGAGGGCAACCCAGATCATTCAATCTGGGACAAATGTATGTATATGGTGTGCTCAGATGCCATTTTTTAAAACCAATATTTATACCTAAAAACTACCCTCTGGGGATGTGCTATATTGCAAGTTAACAAAGGCTTGGTATTCTTTCCCAGGAACTGACAATGGAATTCTGGACTGGGTGATGGTTTTAACTTTAGGGTGAGAAAAACATTGACGGGACCAGGACAACTCCAAGGTGGATGGACAGGGAAGCTGGCTGAAAACATGGAAGGGGGTAAACGAAAAGAGCTGTCTTACTACTTCAGTTCAATGAGACCTCCTTTGTCTCTGGGTGCAAGACAACATTTGGAATTCTTGGGGAAAGGAAGGCTCAATTAGTGCACCCATTTAGATCTGATTATATTACCAGGATCATGCACATGTCCTACGGTCTTTTCTCCTGGGAACTTCACCAAGTGTTCGAAAAGGTAATCAGGACTTCTTTAGAACATGCTGTCTCTGTTAGGAGATGGATGGGTTATACAGTCAAAGGTGAAATGTAGAGATGTGTGTGTGGAATTTTCCTCATTAGAACAACATCTAGAGAAGCAAAGTGAATCTAACACCAGATGGCCAAGAAGACATAAACATGTACTTTCCCAAAGGTACAGTGTGGGGAATTATCACTGGCATACCATGGTAATCTCATATTTCCCTCTATATGAAAATAGGCTGTATTTACCATATGCATAAGTTTAATATCTAAAGCCTGGCTGAGATTTAACATACAACTAGCCTGGCTGATGTTTGCCTAATGATTAACCTGGCTGTTAATTACATGTACACAAGCCTAGTAGTAAACACACACAGATACACATCCTAAGTTAATGACTTGGCTGGTCTACAGTTAATGATTGGCTTGGCTGGTTTCCTGTGTCCTGTTTGCATTCTTTTGACCTTTGAGCCTGAAACAGGAAAATGGCCTTCTGACAGTTAATGAATGATGAACAAACATCCAGTTGTCTTGTAAACAGGTTGTCAATAAAAAGAGGAGGGAGATTTCACCCCCTTGGGTGTTTTCCCCCTCAGGTAGCTGCACCCGGCAGTCTGTCTGAGATCATTCCCGGTCAGGGAATCCCAACAGCTGGTGACCCCGACGTGATGCTAAAGCCGACGTGATGCTGAAGAAGACGTGATCCGGAATCCGAGGAAACAGCAAACCTGCTCACCCGACTGGAAAAGTCTGCGCGCACATCCCCCTGGGGATCCCGTGAGTATGGATGGAAGTCTGTCATCGGAACAAAGGGCTCACAGTGAGGAACTTTATCAGTTAGTCAAGCGTTTGGTTGGGGAAAGAATAGTGAACAGAAAAGACATAGACCATTTGTTGTCAGAAATTGCATGCCAATGTCCTTGGTACCCGGAGAAAGGGAAAATCTCTGTAGAAGAATGGGAAAAGATAGGCCATCAGTTAAAAACTGAGCCTCATGCTGCGGCACATCATTTAATAGCCTGGCAGGCAGTCAACACAGCCGTGGGGTGCTTAAGTAAACCATCTGCCCCCCTGGCGTCATTGATAAATCCCCCAGGAGACCCACCGAGTTACAATTTGCCCCTGGTGGCTCCGCCATTGCCCCCAATTCAACCACAACAGAAAAAGTTGGGTGCAGTAGAGACAGGGATAGCAGAAGCCCGACAGAGGGGAGAGAACATGTGGGAAGAAGGGCTTTGGGAACCAGACAGTCATCCAGCCATGTTCCCTGTGACTTTTACAGCAGCAGAAAATGGAGATGTAACAGCCACTTGGAATGCCCTCCCTTATTCTGTGGTAAGGGAGTTGTGCAAGAGACTGGGATAAGATCATCATTTGTGCTAGGAATGATAGAAGGCATAGCCAATGGGTATAGAATGTTGCCCAAAGATTGGAAGGATCTTTTTCGGATGATCCTGTCCCCATCACAGTACACAGTATGGGATAGTGAATTTCGCAATGCTGCCACCACAGTAAACATTGCAGGAGTAATCCCTGATCAGATCTATGGGACAGGGCAGTTTGATAGTCTAGAGATGCAAGCCCAGCAAGCAGATCAAGTCATTACAGCCACTAACACCTGCATACAGAGAGCTTTCCGCAGAGTCCCAGAAACAGGAAAGCCTATGAAATCCTTTGCCAACATCAAGCAAGGACCCCAAGAATCTTATTCACAATTTGTGGATAGACTAACAGAAGCATTGAAAAGGCAGTTAGACAATGCTGTAGCCCAGGACAAGTTACTGGTAAAACTGGCAGTGGAAAATGCTAATTCAGATTGTAAAAGAATCCTGCAGAGTGTTATCCACCGCCTAGGGGTGACTCTGTTTGATTACATACAGGCTTGTGCAGAAGTGGGCAGCCAAAATTATGCCATGCAGCTCCTTGCAGGAGCAATCCAAAAAGGAAATAAGCTCACCGGGAATTGTTTTAATTGCAAAAGGCCAGGCCACTTTAAAGCTGAATGCAGGGCGCCTGGAGGAGGGGCTGCAAAGGGCAGCAGGGGAAACGCAGCAAAACCATCTAAAAAATGTCCTCGTTGTGGCAGAGGCTATCACTGGGCGAACCAGTGTTACTTTAATCCTCCCCCAACACTCTCTCAACCTCAGGGAAATTAGCCTTGAGCGGGCAACCTCCAGCCCTAGACAAAAGGAGGCTACCCATTGCAAACCAGGTCAAAATGGAGTTAAAGAAGACAAGAAAAACAGAAAAACCCTATGTCCTTCCCTTGCACCTAAATTTATGGGGAAGAGATGTGCTAGAACAGTTACAATGTACTTTAAACACCCCTGATTAGGTTTGACTCAAGCCCATTTAGATCTGCCAAAAGGCCCCATTCAGCCCTCTCCCCCTCCCTTTCAGAGAAGTCAAACCTCAGTTTAAAAAAACCAGATAATCAGAAGGAAAATCTCCTCCTTTCCTTTGTTATTAGCCAAAACAGGGCATGGAAACAGCCCTGGTGGTGCAGTGGTTAAATGCCTGTACTGCAGCCACTTGCCATTAGACCACAAGGTCATCTATACCAACCCCAGATCCCATGGCAAAGGAGGACCAGGAGTGTAGGAATAGGCACTCAACATGGAAAGGATTGAAATGGAGCAGGGAAATGTAAAAGGCCAAGCCCCTGCTCCCTAGAAAAGGTCGCTGAAATAGGTCACACTGTCTCAGCTTCCTTTTCCTCCACCATGGATGTGAGGCACACTGTCTCAACCCCAGCTTTCCCAATGCTCACCAGAACTGAGAGCCCTCGAAAGGCACTCATAGAAATTGTCCCCTTAGACACCAGGCATCATTGCCAGAGAAGGTTGCAAATCCCATCATCCTGCAGGCTGTCCTTGTCTTATTTGGAAAGTTGCCAAATAAGAAAGGAAATCAGCCTCAGCCAATTGTTTGCTTAAGTGATTTGGAAACACCCAAAGTTTGTTTGTTAATGTGTCTGTCTGTGACTTGCTTTATATATGTTTATGCTGTCTTCACTATTGCCTTGTTTCCTAAAAAGGAGACCCTCACTTAGTTTTTAAATGCTTGCTTTACTACCTTCTCACTTGCTGTGAGTGATACCATCTCACAGCACCCCCTGTATTTTCTAAGCTGCGACTGCTTCAGTTTCTACTTCCTGCACTCTTCACATGCTCAGAGACTATCTGTGTCACAATATTTCCAAATCCTCAATGTAAAACAGGCTTTGCACTGCTGATCTTAGTTCTTTCTCAATAGTGTCTGCTCTAAAGCTGAAAGACACAGTGCTAAAACTATAGACATGGTCGGGAGTTTTCCTCCTTTTTCTTCCAAAATTTGTTTGAGCTTTCCTTTGCTTTACAATCTGTTTGGCTCTTTGTACATGTTCAGAGGAAATAGGATCAAATCTGTTCTCTTGTTTGTCTGTTTTAACTCTGCCTCAAATGTCTCTATTTGCTCTTGTTACCAGACAGTGTGACTAGTCTGTGTTCCAGTCACACTGTCTCAGCCCAAGATCAGATTCAACTTTGTTCCTTTTCAGATTCCTTTCTTACATTCCCCCCCTCCTTCTCAGCCTTTAAAAGGATGGAGGACATTGATGTCGCTTTTGTTGTTTTTGTGTTGTTGTTGTTGTTGTTTCAAGTAATTTTTATGTTGCAACTTTACTCTTTGAACCCTCTTACTTTAAAAACAGACAATGGCTCTGCCTTTTGTTCATCTGCGTCTGCAGAATTACACATAATAATAATAATAATAATAATAATAATAATAATAATAATAATAATAATTCTTGCAAAACAAGACAAAAAAGGGGAGTTTTCCCTCATTTCCCAGAATTTGCCAAAAGTAGGGCAATGTGGGCAATGCCTGGCTACCTCTTTGTTTATAATTAACCAATTTGAATTGTTCATGATTAACCATTTGAATCCATTTGAATTGTTTATGACTAACCATTTGAATTTATCTCTCAATACAGCTACTAATCAATATTTTTCTACTAATCAATATTTTCTTTCACTTTAGCATTAATTGCAAACCCTTTCATGCTTCTCTTACCTTCTCCTTCACCAATTCTCATGCATGTGCCTTCCTTGCTCTGTCTTTGCTTTTTCCCTCTGCATGCACTATTCAAAATGGGGGAAGGTAAGCCCCCCTTTCTTGAATCAACGAATCCAGACCAGTTATGCAGACCATGTGCCTAAGATGCCAGAAGCCAGAGGAACCCAGACGACCCCAACATGTGCCAGTCCTGCCCAGCAGCCAGAGTGTCATCCCAAAGGGTCATCGCAAACACCAGTGTTCCAGTGCAGGCACCAGAGGCCCTGAATCATGACGCTCCCCTGCCCGGGACTTGTGCCATCCTCGCCACCTCAAAGGCTCCTTGATCACCTAGGTTCCATGCAATTGCTCCCTGCGAGTCCTCACAGACATTGCTAAGTCAACAAAGCATGCTTACATTGCCAGTCAATCATGGCTCAAATCAAGGACTTTGGGACTCATTGCCACAACTAACTTTTAATGCTGTTATGAACATTGCCATTTGCATTCGATATGGACACTGCTATAATATGCCTGCATTTATAGTTCCTTGATATTGATGTTTGTCAGTTGTATTCTCATTGACTACTCAATCTGAATTTTGATCCTTTTCCTGCTTGTTTCTCTGTATTGCCTAATTCAATGCATTTCCAGTTTGTGTAACCTGTTTTCTCAGAAAAGGTTGGCTCTCAAGGAAAAGAAAAAGTTTTCAGGACACAATACCAGCTTATTTAAAAAACAAAAAGGGGGAGATGTGGGGAATTATCACTGGCATACCATGGTAATCTCTGTCATGGATGATGAGAGTTGTAGCTCTTCACCTCTGGCTCTAACTCACCACCTTGTTATGCAGCAGAGCTGACCAGCTTTGATCAGTGGTTAATGCTTTTCTCCAAAGCAGCAGAGTTTCAGAGAATAGGCTGAAGACCCTGACAAACTCTCCAAGCCTTCTCACTCTTCTTCCCCAGATGTCTCCAAACTTTTCCAGGATTCTGCTGGCTCTTGTATCTTCACTCAAGACACCAGACAACTCAGTAGTCTTATATAAAAGATCTACTTTATTCTACTATATACAAGTACTATATGCCCAACAAATCACAATCTCTACAAATCTCCTCAACTACCCACAATATCTCCAAAACTACTCCACAAAAATACATTGGCAAACATTGCAATTATTATAGCCATTGTTAATCACCACCCACTAGTTAGTTTCCACCCAGTGGGTGTGTATATTTATTTTGATTGGTTCACATAGTTCAACCCATACTTGAGACCAACCCAAGTATTTCATCATTTTACCTTGTACACTTAATGAATTTCAGGTGTTTCCAATATGCATTCTATAACTCTGTCCTTGGCTCTCAAGACTTCTAAATTACATTAGCTTTTGCACCTGTGTAGCTTCATAATTGCTCTTGCTTAGTCATTATGACTTTCACATACATATTTTATTTCTATCACTGTATGTCCCATGTTACATTTTCCTTAACAATCTCATATTTCCCTCTATATGAAAATAGGCTGTATTTACCATATGCATAAGTTTAATATCTAAAGCCTGGCTGAGATTTAACATACAACTAGCCTGGCTGATGTTTGCCTAATGATTAACCTGGCTGTTAATTACATGTACACAAGCCTAGTGGTAAACACACACAGATACACATCCTAAGTTAATGACTTGGCTGGTCTACAGTTAATGATTGGCTTGGCTGGTTTCCTGTGTCCTGTTTGCATTCTTTTGACCTTTGAGCCTGAAACAGGAAAATGGCCTTCTGACAGTTAATGAATGATGAACAAACATCCAGTTGTCTTGTAAACAGGTTGTCAATAAAAAGAGGAGGGAGATTTCACCCCCTTGGGTGTTTTCCCCCTCAGGTAGCTGCACCCGGCAGTCTGTCTGAGATCATTCCCAGTCAGGGAATCCCAACAGTACAGCTCATAGACACAGACTTTGTTATGGAAAGCAAGAGATATCAAAAAAGGTAAACATCGTTAGGCTGGGAAAGAAAACCACGTGGTGGATGATGGACAGCAAGAGGCAGGGTTAATATACATCATACAGACATTATCCAATTATCATAACATTAACACCTAGAAGGTGAAGTATGGGAAGGGCCTAGAGAAGCCTTTGTTTAAGTTATGTTTATAGTTCAAGATGTGAGCACGTGAGTGTGTGCCTGGCAGCAGTGGTTTCAACAACAACAAGTTGGGATCCTAAGCTTTTGGGATTGTTAAAGATGTAATCTTTCATGGCTGAACTGGACAGGTTCATCACAATGGATTTTACTTAGCTATCTTATTTTTCTTTTATATGCATTAATAAACTATGCTTTCGGACTTTACAATGTATCTTCTTGAGTGAGGAAGACAGGATCCTGAAGAAGGGAAGCTGAGCCAGTTGATGGTAAGAGATACAAAGTGGCTGTGGATCACAGCAGCCAGCTTGTCCTGCAGATTCTGCTGGGTGGCAAAGAGTATCACTGCAACACCCATCATCCACACACTGACAGGCTCCAGATATGAAATATGAAAATATGGAGGACCCCCAAATACCTCACATGGTATGCTGGGTCTGCTAGCACCTTAGACTACTCAACATATGCAATATACTACTGAGCCTCCTAACATCTGAAATACAAATCTGACCATTAGTCCATTTAGTTCAGTACTGTCCACTGTGACTGACAGAGATGTCAGGCCAGGATCCTTCAGATCACTACAACCAAAAGGTGCAAAGAGGTTGAAAAATCAGTCATGGGTCCTTTTGCACCCAGTAACTGAGCATGTGCTCTACTACTGAGCTATAGGGCCTTTGCAGACTGCTAGAAATAGTGCAAATTAAGTCCACTTTAACTGCCCTGTCTCAGTGCTAGGGAAATAATAATAATAATAATAATAATAATAATAATAAGAAGTTTTATTTATAGCCCACCCCTCTGCGCGGCAATCCCAATTATGGGAACTGTATTTTTTTCTGAGACATTGAGCCTTCTCTGTCAGAGAGTTCTGGTGCCACAATAAACTACAGTTCCCATGACTCCCTAGCAATGAGTCAGATCAGTTAAATTGGACTCAATTTGCACTATTTGTGGCAGTCTGCAAAGGCCAATAGTCCCTCACAGCCATCAAACAGTCAGTTTTCTCATCCCTACAAGCAGACGTGATGTAGGGTAAAAAATATTGATTCTGTGATGGCTGTACTCCATGCTGAAAGAGCTCATAAACTTGAGAGCCATGAGCAGACTATTTGTTCTGGGAAAGCAGGTTTGCTCAACATTCTTGTGGCAGAAAATTGTGTGCACTGACTTTTATTTCAATGTACATTCTATTGAAATCAACAGAATTTAGGGAGAACATTAAAGGGTTCCTGGATGTGGCAGCCACTGTTTTTCAGCTCACTTTGTAAAGCAACAAGAGAGTGTATGACTGAAGGTTAACATGATATTTTTGTATCCTTTGTGCCTCTTTCTTGATAGCATCATGATGCAGAGAGGTCATGAATTCAGAAGCAAACTAGCATACTTCAGAGGTATGTTTTGAATTATGTCCAAGGTACAAGGAGCTGCTGTACCTTGTGAGACTGACCTTCTTTTAAAGTACATCTGTGATAGGATTGGGATTTTAGTTGTAGGCAGACATCTTTTAGACTTTACCTTCTGGGGTTTTGTATCTCTATGCTTGTGCAATAGAAATTGCTCCCAGGCCTTGCTGTATCTTCATTATAAACCCCTCATCGTACTTTATTCCTTTCTCCTGGACTTTTTATCTGTTCAGCAACCATTTTCCCGTCTCAGGCATTCTTGTGCAGCAGCCCTTGCCTGCCCTAATCCCCCTATTTCATATTTTAGTCCAGCTCCGGCTGGCAAAAAATTGAAAATGTGTTTTATTCCAGAGAGACAGAGAAGACAAACAGAGACAGAGATGAACACTTTGTTTGGGTTATTGTTTCACTTTTCCTTTTTGAATCCTTGACAAATCTGCAGAGGCTCATCTGCGCCAGTAAGAGTAATGCAAATATTACATTTCTTCAAGCTTACTATTACAAGATTTTCAGATGGCCCTGATGGCTTTCTATTATCAATTCGCTATTGAGAATTCCATCAGTTATTTCATGGGAATCCTCCAGTGCCTTTTTACCTCCCCACCATCAAAGCTCTGCAATGGAATACAAAGAAGGCCTAGCACAGATTCTGTTTTTTGTACAAATTCATAAAGTGTGGTAGAAGTTCTTCTACACTCTTCTTTGAAATCCTTCTGTACATTTGCCTGGTGGGCAACTATGCTTTACAATTCAGTAAAAGATGATGACTTGCCTATTTTGGATTCTGAGCACACACACAAATCCTCACCTTCTGTACAGTGATGATGGTTATGTTCCCTGCAGGCAAAACTCCTCAAAGTCTTTTTTTCCCCCACCAGTCAGAATGAGTGAACCCTTTCAGAAGCATATTCTGCTGGGGAGACAGATAGCTCTGCTTGCAGTAAGATGTGAAGCATCCTGTATATATGATTCAGGTAGTAATACGTTTGTCATTTGTTACATACAAGAAAGAAATATACCTCATCTGTACAAGATTTTTAAATTAGCTGCTCTTGAATTTCATTCAGTAAATAAATGGGATAGAAAACTGGTTTGATAGCTTGTATTATAACCATTTCTTATGCACTTTCTTTTCCTGATTCTTTGTGTGTGATTTTTTTAATATTTTTATTGTTTCAATAAAAAGCTTCTCTCCTGATGCATGTGTATTTTTTTATTATTATTCTCAGTGCTGAGTGTGATTTTTGTCCTGTGAGGAACTTCAGATCTATGTATGGAAATAATATTTTTTATATAATTTGAATACATTAAAGCTAAATCTCAGTGGAAAAACAAAATATATCACAAGGTATCTAACTATGCAAAGGAACATTCCAGAATTAAATCTGTATTGTCCAATGTCCCCTGCTCAGTCAATTGCAGTTGAAGCAAGTGGTAACAATACATGTAAACATCTACCTACACCCAAGTACAAATAATACAGTGATAGAGATAGGCTTTTGGAAAACAATGCATTTATACTTATTCAATTCTGAAAATGAAATTTTAGAAGGCTACATCTGGCTGTATTGCCTAAAATGTTGTTTTGTAACAGAAAAACAGAAATGAATTAAAAGTACTACTTGGAAAACATTTGGCCTCTAGCAAAAACAGTACATCTGATATTGTTCAGTGTGTTTCTTCTGTTCTCTAAAAACTGACCTACTCACCCAACCCCAACTGTAGTGTTCAGGGAAGAGGAAAAGTCACAATGGGTTGGATCCAGACTTAAGAACTAAAGTTAGTCATATATTAAGTCCCAATTGATGTTAATGTGTCTACATTCAATGGTGTTTTGACAAGCAGTATTCTTTACACTAGCAATTAGAAGACAATGCCTTTTTTATTTTGGAGGTAATGGAAATGGACAAAGATGTGGAAAAACAAGAGAGGATTATATGTGAAGACTTACCCTGACACTGTCTGGAAGGGTTCTGTTGCACCAAACCTTTCTTAGCCAGCCACCATGTCTTATGAGCAGTTGCTCAGAACTGACATTGCTTGAAGTCTCACAATGGCATTACTATTGCAAGACTTGGCACAATATCCTGCCCAAATCTAGTCCAGATCTCAATATGAACCCCCCATTTAAATCAGTGGGGGGAAAAATGGAAGATAAAATATTTGTATGAAACCACTTTAAATATCACTAAGTGCAACCCAGTGATTTCTAGAACCTGTCTTTTCCAGGTCCAAAATCAATAGACAGAAAATGATTGATCTCTGCCCCATTCTTTACTGATGCCTATTTTGGAGGAGATGTAGGAAAGAAGTCTTCAGTTTTGAATCTGGAAAAGATAAATGTTGACTACTGCCCCAAGAAACCTCCAGCCAGAGTGGCGAGAACTTTTCCCTTGTTCCAGCCAGAACAACACAATAACTTTCAAACACTGCTCCTATGTAAGTGCTCACTTAGTAAGGGGGCACCGATAAATCCTCTTTCTAATCCAGTGAAAATTACGGATCTTTACTGGGATGGCCATAGAGGTAACTTTTACACAAATTTCTGTATTTAAAGTTTTAGGTTTCCTATGCTTTTGCAAAAATAATAATAATAATTTCACTTAAGGGAATTCCAGAAGACAGAAAACAAGAAAAGAATGAAAGATACATTGTAATGATGATTTTATAATTGCTCTACAACAGGTAGCACCAAATATTTTGACATAAGAGCAGTGGAGCTGTAATTAGGAGTGCAACAAAGCCTTATATTGATCTCATTCTTCAGCTTGCAACACAATTTTCTTAAGAAACTGGCCTGTTTTTTTGGGGGGGGTTGTTTGTTTTGTTTTTTAGTGCACCACTGCAGTGGTCCCCAGAAGTTACAACTTTTGGAATCCCTACCATCTGGCCATACCAGTTGGGACTTTGGGGAGTTGACATTCAGCAATATCTGGGACTTGGGAACTACTGTTCCATGGAATAGCTTGTCAAACACAGCCACAGTGACCCCGGTGTTATTACCCCACTGGATGCCATTTAGTGAGGTTTCCCCAATCTTCCATAGCAATTTATACACTATAGGAATGTTCGTCTCAGATGCAGATAAATTTAAACATGCAGCCTTCCTTCCTGCCTTCCTTCATTCCTGTTTAACACTCATCAAGGAGCGAGGCACAGAAGCTTGAATTTTTTTTTTTTGTTTTTTTGTTTTTTTGTTTTTTTTCCAGAGCTAGAAAACCCTCCTGGATTGTTTCCAGATATGCTGTCAGAGCAAATGTATGAAGTCATAGATGTTCTGAATATACTTGTCTTTAAAGCAATGGTTCTCAAACTTTTTACCCTTGTGACCCCCTTTATTTCTACATGTGGACATTGCCTCCCCTTGACATGAATAAAGTATAAGTATAATATGTATGTGAATAAAAATATTTTACTGTGTACACTTTCCTTCACACATTCATGTATATTCATATTTTAATATCTTATAAGGAAATTATTCTCCTCCTCTCCCTTCTCCCGCAGGCAGAGGCTGCAAGGCCCCTCTGTGCTCTTCCCATACAGGACAGAAAAGGTTGGGGAAGCAGAGTAGCAGTACCAGTAGTAGTAGTAGTAGTAGTGGAGAGCAGGCCCTCTAAGTTTCATGCCCCCCTTGACAACTCTCATGCCCCCCCCCCCCCGGGAGCCCCATCCCACAATTTGAGAGCCACTGCTTTAAGGGATCTTTAGGCCAGGATATTTGTCTTTTTTTAGGCAGATTACCTCCAACGATCCACATCCATACTATCTAAAGGGAAAATTTATCAAACATACAAGAATAACATTCAACATAAACATAGCACTGGGGAATCACAGATATTGTGGTAGAATTTTTGCAAATGGCAAACAGCTTATGGATAACACAGACAAAGGACTTTCTTGCATCACCAAAAAACTCGACTTATCCCTGGCTTTGCAAATTGGCCATCTGAGTGTGGCTTGTAGGTGGGTTATAGGTGTGATGCAGTTGGGTGGTGGCATCAGCAGCATTTTGTATGCAATAATACCCAACTGCATCCTGAAATAGACTTCAACACAACAAGGGTAAGTCAGATTTTTTTGGTAATGGGATAAACTCCTAACTAACTAGCTAACACAGCACTGTTCTTCAGAGAGGGGAATTATTAACTCAAATAACTAAACCTGCAAGGATGACAGGGTTTTAGGATTCACACTGGTACTGGTAGTGCTATAGAGTACTAGATTCAGATTGCAGATGGTGGCAGGCATTGTCAGGTTTAGGAATTCCTCATAAAAAAGAGGATCAGAGAGCAGGTGTGTGTGGGGGAAACCAGTGGTCAACTTCTTTCCTTAAATTATGACCATATTCAACTCTTCCTATATAAGCATGGCTTTAAAATCAGAAATTATTTGTTTGGCAGTTGTTGTTGCTGAGGATTTGTTTGGATGGGGGGGGGGGCAAACATAATGACAAAAAGCTTGAAATTATGCAGGTTAAAATCCCAACAAAAAATCAGACAGGGTGCCCAGCCAAAAAACAGGTAGGTGACTCGTAGGAGGGAATCATAGTGGGTGGTGATGCTGAAGTCCCCAATCTGCCATGACCAAAATAGTGCATATGTACTTGTAACTTTCACTTGCACCTGTGCATGCCACTAACAGAATGCCAGCCATTATTCCCTTGGCTGCTTAGTGGAAGAAAAGGAAACATGTAATTCACCTGTCCTCTCTCCAGAATGCAAGCAAGGCAAGTTTGCTTCCAAACTGGCATAAACTGATAGTCCATATGTATGCACTTATAGTGCATCTGTATCATGTAAAAACTGTAAACATGAAATATGAACAAAAGGCATACCAGCTATACAAACATCTGCTTCTTAATAAAGGAGCTCATGAAGATGACTGTCATCACTTTGCAGAGTGCATTATATGAGACTCCCGATACACATGGATGTTCTAGCCATTGCCACATAATTCAGCCTCCTAGGCCCAAGGCAGGACCTCTCATAGGTCTGGGAGTTGTGGTTGCCTCAAATAGCAGTTTTTAAATGTCACAAAACATCAACAGACTGTTTGGTTAATACTGTATTTTTATTGCCAGCAATAGGGAGGGGTGAGAGGGAATATTTGTGTCTTATGCACCAAAATATTGTGGTTGTTGTTAGTATGATATATCCTGACTTAGGCATGGATGGGTGGGGACATAATTTGGAGCTTTGTGTCAGGCAACTTGGGCCACCCTAGATCAGCTCAGAGTGCAGTGTGATTTTCTCACCCCTAGTTAAGTGCATAAGAAAATGCTGTCTGCACATGGTGGTATGAGACACTTTGGCTTTAAGTCCTCTTGAAGAAAAGAAGCTTCATTATCTCTGAGGAAAAATAATTCTGCACATTGTCAGGGGCACTCAACATGAGTTGACAGATTTCAAGTACACACTCTCACAGGATATTGTGAATCAATGCTGTTATATGGCCTTCATTTCTGGGCTATGTTTCCTATTGTATCTTGGAAGAGTAGATTTTCTTTTGAGATTTTATTTAAAGGAAGCTCATCAGTATCCCCTTATGAAAAGTTTAAATCTAGTAATCTCTGCTCTTGCAAGCTTTCCAGCATGCTAAACCCAAATGTGAATAACAATTCCTGAGCTCAATACTTCCTTTGCAAGCTTTCTTTAATTTAAATACAAAATTCTGTGAAGGGCACACTTGAAAAAAAGAGCCATAGAAAAGAAATGTTGTCCTGCTGAGGGAAAAACAATTGACATTTAAAATATATAGCAGTGCTCATTTAGCTTGAGTAGGATTTAAGTAGCAAGCGTTATGGTAAGCCTCCATACCTGCATGTCCAATTCTAATAACAATAGTAGAGAATCATGCTTCCTATAAATAAGTGCCACTCAAGGACTGATGCATACAAAGAAACTACAAATAGGGCTTCCTGTGGCTTCAGGTAATCATTCCTTTTCCAGTTCCTGTTTGCTGTTCTCATAAAAGAATATAACCCTGGATTTGATCTTCTCACTGCAGCTGCATTTGTCATCTGATAACTTTATCTTCATTCTAAATTAATGAGTCTGACTCAAAATATCATGTTGCGATGGGTATGTGCATTGTGCCACTTTATAATATTTGCACTAAACATCATTTGAGTAGTATTTCATTTACATTGTATTTTGAAAATGTGCCATAGTATGCAGCACTTACCCAGCATCTAATCATAAAGAGTAAGTGAAAAAGAATTGTAATTTGAAGACCCAAGAAATCTAGAGGCCAACAGAAACTTGCTTGACAGTTGCTGAGGCCTTTCATAGTACAAGGCACAGAAAAGGAGGAAGAAGAATAAGGAGGAAGGGTTGTTAGTAACTGGGAGCCTAGAGGAAATAGCTTTGGATATTTTTTCCCCTAGCCAAAGGCAAAGGTTGTTGTGGCACAATCAAAAAATGGCTATGAGACAACTGCTTCCTCTTTTTTGTTTATGACTCCAAAATTCATTTCTCAACTCCTGACCTTTCAACTACATTCCAATCCCATTTATCTCTAGCTGCCACTCTGACATTTCTTGCAACTGTCTCAAACTAAAACAAACAAACAAAAAAAAATGGCAAAGGCTCAGCTCCTTCTTAAATTCTACCTTTATATCTTGCTTCTCTCTTGATAACTATTATTTTTCCCCTTATCCTGCAGCAGGGGTAGCTATCCTGGTGGCCTCTATATGCTTTGGGCTACATTTTCCATAATTCCAAACCAGCTAGCTGGGCTTTATAGGAGTCATGGTCTCAATTTCTGGAGAGCTTTTGATATTCTATTCTTATCTGGAGACACTCTTGGATCCAGTGCTCTATCACTTTCTCATTATATTTCTATCGACTATATGTTGACTGTATGTTGAATCAAATCAGTTGGCAACATTGAAGGACGTTGGTCAGATTCCTCAAGACTATGGCCCTGAGTGCTTTATCTGCTTTCTTTCATGCTCACATCTTGATCATTTTGATTAACCTGGAGAGCAGGAGTGCACAATACATGCTGGGTGCCACATTCAGTTCATCAATGCCTTATGAGTGGTTTGCCTGGGTGTCCGGAAATCTCCCATTCTTTTTTTTTTATTATTATTTTTAATTTTATTTCTACAAAACAAATAAATATACATTCTTACATTCATATACAACTTGCAAAGTACAATTTACACACTACTTAAGACATCCATACATACCTATAACATCACAAACTAATTAACATATATATCTACCACACTTATCTACTAACATTAAACATAAAACACCCATCCTATATGATGCTTCATTTAAATGCTAGATACACTTCCAATATGAAGAAACAACTATTTGCCTTTTTTTTGTATAATTCCTTGAGACCCCTAACTTATCTATCTATACAGCGTTTCATCTTGATTTTTTGACATTCCTTTACATTTTTACTTGAAAATTAAACCTATTAACTAAGTAACTGTTAGTTCTTTATTATTATTATTATTTATCTTCATATTTCCCCCTTTTCCAATATATCATAAAGCCTTTCCATTCTTCTTCCACCTCTTTCTCTTCTTTCTCTCTCATTAACGCTGTTAACATATCAGATTCCATAGCTTTCTTCATTCTTTCTCTCCATTCCCTTTTCAAAGGTATTCGGTTTTGTTTCCATCTTTTTGCGTAAAGAATTCTTGCTATAGTAATCATATACAATACTATTCTTCTATATTTACACTCTTGTTCTTTTTCCATTAAATCTGTCATATTTAATAAAAAAAAAGTTTGGGTCCCATGGTATAATAATTCCAAGTATATTGGACATCATTTTCTGTATCTCTCTCCAAAACGGTTTCGCCTCTCTACATTCCCACCAAATGTGAAAGAAAGTGCCATCTTGTTTTCCACATTTCCAACATTTTGCTGTTCCTGTTTTGTATATTTTCTTGATTTTTATTGGTGAGAGATACCAACGATATAGCATTTTAATATGATTTTCTTTATAATTTTGACAACACGTAAATTTATTAGTATTCCGCCAAGTTTTTCCCCATCTTTCTAAATCGATGGATTTCCCATAATCTTGGGCCCATCTAACCATGGAATGTTTGATTTTTTTCTTTTTCTAAACTTCTTTCCCTCAACAACTTATAATATTTAGCTATATGACCTTTTGTTTTATCACTAAAGATCATATCTAATTCTGATTTCTCATTCGTAATTCCAGTATTCCTTTTATCTAGTCTAAATCTATCCTTCAATTGATAATATAGAAACCAATTCCTTCCAAGTATCTTCTCCAATTGTTCCATTGTCTTTATGTCACCTTTTCCACTCTTCCAATCTATAATTTCCTTGTATGTTAACCACTGTGTTCCCTCATTTCTTGTCCTTTTAAAAAAGGCCTCTTGGATCGATACCCAACTCGGAATTTCATTATAAAATTGTTTTTTAATCTTTAACCATGTTTTCAAAAGTGCATTTCTTATGAAATGATGTGCAAAATCCCTATTTTCTTTTAATTTATCATGCCACATAAAGGCATGAAAACCATATCTCATCTTGCAACTTTCTAACTCTAACAGTCTTTCATTTTTCAAGGTGACCCATTCTTCTATCCAGTTTAGACAAGCTGCATGATAATACAATTTTAAGTTCGGTAATCCACATCCCCCTCTTGATTTCTCTTCTGTCAATAGTTTCCAGCTTATCCTGGCTCTTCTGCCTTCCCATATAAATTTTGTCAGCTCCCCTTGCCATCTTTCCAAGAAATTTTCCTCACTGATAATGGGTAGATTTTGGAATAGATACATCAATCTAGGCAGAACGCTCATTTTAATTATTTCAATTCTCCCCAAAAAGGAGAATCTTTTCTTTGTCCATCTTTGCAGGTCATTTTTGATTTCCTCCCATATTTTCTGATAGTTATTTTTGAACAAATCTATACTCCTTTTAGTGAGTTGTAGACCTAAATATTTCACCTTCTTTTCCACTCTATAACCCGATATCTCTTTTAATACTTCTTCTTCTTTTACACTCATGTTTTTAGTCAATATTACAGTTTTGTCCTTATTTATCTGAAGACCTGCCACTCTACCATATTCCTGAATTACTTCATTTAACCTTCTTACGCTCTTATTAGGATCTTCTAGAAAACAGATAAGATCATCAGCGAATGCTTGTATTTTATAAGTATGCCGTTTTATCTTAATTCCTTCTATATCGGTGTCCCCTCTTATCCTGTTGTTTAATACTTCCAATACTAATATAAATAGTAATGGGGAAAGGGGACAACCCTGTCTTGTGCCTCTTTCAATATTTATCATTTCCGTTCTCTCTTGATTAATAATAATTCGTGCTCTCTGTTCTGTGTAAATTGATCTTATCCATTTGTTAAATGTTTCTCCCATTTTCATCTGTTTAATCAGTTCTAACATAAAATACCAATTAACCCTATTGAAAGCTTTTTCAGCATCTAAGAGGATCAACGCCAGTTTCCTTTCGTTATGACACTCAAAATATTCAATTATATCCAATACTTTCCTTATATTGTTTTTGATTTGTCTTTTCGGAATAAAACCATTCTGATCCTCATGTATTATTATCTCCATTATCTTTTTCATCCTTGCTGCTATCATTGTGGTGAAGATCTTATAATCCACATTTATTAAAGATATGGGTCTGTAGTTTTTCATTTCACCGCTTTCTTTTTCTCCTTTGGGTATTAATGAAATATATGCCTCCTTCCAAGAGTCGGGTATTCCATTTTTTTGAATCTCATTCACCATTTCTTTTAATGGTTCTATTAATACATCAATCAGTTTTTTATAATAGTTCGCTGTCAACCCATCTGGGCCTGGCGTTTTTTTTTTTTTAGTTTCATCTTCCCCACAGCTTCTCTGATTTCTTTCTCCATAATCAGTTGATTTAAGCTTTTTTCTTGTTCTTCATTTAGTGTTATGATTTTTTGTTGGTTTATGTATTCTATAATTCTTATCTGTTCCTCTGTTGTCCTTGACATATTCTTATATATATTTTCATAATGTTCTTTAAAAAGTTTTTTAATCTCATCTTGGTTCGTAATTATATCTCCTTTATAGTGTATTCCCCCAATTATCTTCTTATCTCTTTCTTTTCTTAATTTATTTGCTAACACTCTCCCCGCTCTATTACCCAGCTCAAAATGCTCCTGTTTTATATATTTTAGTTTCTTTTCTATTTCCTTAATCGCTAGTATCTTCAATTGATGTTGTAATTCCTCTATTTCACACTTCAGTTTCTTATCCCCTTTCTTCTTCCACTCTTCTTCTTTTCTTTTTAGATCTTCTTTGATTTTCTGTTCCTTTTCCAATTCTTTCCTTTTTTGTTCTACCCTTAGTTTAATAAATGCACCTCTAATTACCGCTTTACTAGCATCCCAAATAACTTTATTCTGTATTCCTTCTGTCCTATTTTCTTTAAAGTAATATTTTAGTATTTCTCTTATTTTATTTATATTCTCCTTACTTTTCAATAAATCATCCTGTAATCTCCATAAAAAAATCTTTCTTTTTTGTTTTCATTTCCATTGCTATCGGGTTGTAATCAGATGTATATTTTGTTAGAACCTCCATTGTATCAATCCTTGGAATTAATGATTTAGATACTAAAAATAAATCAATTCTTGAGAAAGAATTGTGTACTTCCGAAAAAAAGGTAAAACCTTTGGATTCCTTGTGTTTATACCTCCACACATCTATCAATCCATAATCCTCTATGATATTAAAACAAGATCTTGGAAGCTTGCCTTGATTCATTCGTATTTTCTTTCCTTTGTTCGATAATCTGTCTAATTTTGGATCTAAGACCGCATTAAAATCTCCTAGCATAATAATCTCATTGTATTTTAAGTTCTTTATTTCATTATTTATAGTTGTGAAGTACTTATCTCTCCTTTTCATTGGTGCATATATTCCCACCACTAATATTTTTGAGCCTTCAATTTTCACCTCTACTCCTAGATATGTTCCTTCTTCGTCACTAAAAATTTCTTGCGAGTGATATTTCCTATTTACGTAGATTACTACTCCTCTTTTCTTTTTATTAGTTGCCAATATATAAGCATATCCTAATTTGGGGTTTCTGATAAGTCTCTCTTCTTTCTTCTTAATTTTAGTTTCTTGTATACATATAATATCGCTTTTTAGTTTTTCCAATTGATGAAATACTATATTTCTTTTATATTTAGAATTGATGCCTTTAACGTTCCATGATATTAATTTAACCATTTTTCTTTCTCTTTTTTTTCCAATAGTTCAGACAATCTTTATATGTTTTTATTTATTTTTTGCCACCCCTTCCTCCGCTTTATTAATTTTATTTCTCTGATTTGATATTCATTATGTAACTTATTAACACGCTTCTTATATTCCTCCTTCTTCTTCAGTTAAACCATCTTCTTCCGATTCTATTTTGGAGCTTTTTCTTTCTTTCTCTCTGTTTGTTTGATCTTCTTCACTGTTCTCCTCCTCTTCTTTTCTTTCCTCGTTCCTGGTTCCATTCTCTTTCTTGTTTTCTCTATGTCTTCTAGATCGCCATTCTCTTAATACCATCTTCTCTCTCTTCACTTCTCTTTTCCCTCCAAATTCTTCTTTTAGTTTTTGTTCCATTTCTTTTGCTTTTGTTGCGTTATCAACTTTAACTCTTTTCTGTTTAAAAAACAATATAAGTCCTTCAATTCTATCCCACTTATAATTAATTCCAAGATTCTTTAGTAGTTGCACTAAGCTCTTATACTTTTGTCTCTCCAACATGATTTGAGGCGGCACATCCTTAAAAAATTTTATTTCTGCATTTTTGATTGTCAGTTGTTCATCGTAGCTTTTATTTATCACCATATCTCTTATCCTTGTTCTCGTCCAGCAAATTACGACATCTCGTGGCATCTTTCTGTCTTTCACTTGATTTGACTTCACTCGGAAGATTTTATCTACTTCTTTTTCCAGATCTTACTTATTCATCCCAATAAAATTTGTTAATTCTGGTATAACTCTACTAATCAAATCTTCATTCATCTTTTCTGATAACCCCCTCATTTTTATACACCATTCCCGGTAACGAAGTTCATTCGTCCATGACAATAATTGTTGTTGTTCCTTTTTTTTTATATTCTCGTTTAATCCCTTTTCCATTATGTTCGTTCTTTCTTCCATTTTATCCATTTCTTTCTGGGTCTTGTTTATCTCTATTGACATTTTTTCCATCTTTTTCCCGAGATTATCTATCTCTTTTTTGAAATCTTTCCTTATCTCATTTCTCACTTCCTTTATCTCCTCCCTTAATTCCTTGTTCAGTTCTTTCATATCCTCTTTCGCTTCTTGTCTATTTTCTTTAATTTCTTGTCTCAGTTGACGTACTTCATCTAATAATAGCATTATTGGATCTGTCACTTTAATTGAATCTTCTACAGATCCCCTTCTTTGCATTTGTGGCAAGCTTTTTTTTGCGGTAGCCATTTTCATCAAATTCTCAATCTATTTATCAAATTAATGGTTAGTAGTCAATAGTCAATAATTGATGATTAATAATAATTTTCCAATTATGTTTCACTACCTTTTCCTAATATATCTTATCACTTTTTTTTGCTTAACCACTTAATCTAATCCCTATATATATTCTACCTCTTAAATTGATTATCTCATCTCATCTATTATATGACGCAATCAGATATGATTAATTCCCATTACCCTAACAACCCCAACATCCGTAATTATTTAAATATTTAAATGAATGTCTCTCATTCCATCACTATCAATATATCCCTTTTTTTTACACTTATTTTCCAATATTTCTTGTGTTTCTAAATTCCCACAATTTCTCTTATAACATATTTTCTCCTACTACACTTCTCAAATTAACAAATATTCCCTTTTAGTCCAGTAGTTCATTTTTCCTCACCTTTCCTCCTAATCCCACATTTTCAGTTTATCAAATCTCAAATATCAATATCAGTATCAATGAGGAGTCCTTATAAACTCTTAATATCAACACCTTATATCAGTAATTATATCAATTACGTAATTGATTCCTCCTTTTTCCCTGTTTCAATTCCTCTTTTTCACATAAAAAGGAAAAATATAATAATACTTATAGTCACACAATATATTTATAACCCCCCCAATTATTTCCTCTTCTTACTTTCTCTTTTCTCCTTCTTGTCTCCCTTGTTTCCATCCATCCAGTAGTCACTCTTTCTTTATAATTTCTTTATCTTTTTGTCTCTGTATTTATATTTTTGTGGTCCAATAAAGTCCAGCGAATTCCAATATAATCCAGTATAGTCCAATATTAGCAATGTAATCCTGTATTAACAATGCAGTTCTATTTCAAACATCAATTTCCCAATTCTTCTTTCTCCTTTGGCTTCAATTCAATATTCAAATATTTATAGTCCACAGTTCTATAGTCAGCTTTCAATGTTATGTAATCTGTATCTATGATCTATTATTCTTAACTTCTTAACTTCATGTAATATAGTCCAAGTTTCTAGGGTACATTCAATAATCAATACTCCATTCTCTCCATAATTCACACTCAATAATTTATACCAGTTCCTTTGTTGTTGTATAAACTCCTCCTTTTTTTTCAATTATTCAAATTTCACTCCAGTCCATTTTGTTCTGTTTCTTTTCCCTTCCTTCCGTCCTTATATCCTTGTTCTCCTGTTTCTTCTTGTTATTTCTATGTCCATCTATTTATATTTATATTCCAGGTTTTCTAATATGTCAGTTCCGTTTCTTTCCTCTCCTTCTCTTTCTTTCTTTACTCAGTCCTTTCCAAAACAATTAGCCTCTTCTTATGGCTTTTTACAGTCCTTTGTTGCTATGATGCTATGATACTCTCCTTCCAGCTTTGTTACTTCTTTACTCCTATCTACTTCCGCAACACCCTCTTCCAAAAAAGGGGGATGCTCACTGTCTTCCTGCTTAGTCTGACTCTTCTCTCCTTATTAAAGAGCCACTCACCATTTTTTCCCATTCTGGGGTATGTATATCAGGCAAATATTATTTCTTCATCGCCCTTCTATCTTTGTTTTTCTTTTTCCATCTATCCATCTGCTTAGGATATGGGCGACGATGTTCTCATCTACAGATGACTTCTGGGTATGATGGCGCCGAGGGAGGACGCAGGTCTAGAATGCTAATGCCTGCTAACTCCGCAGCAATAGTGCTTGTTGGAATGGGGACTCTAACAACCTGTCCTCTACCGTTCTGATAAGAGGGGTAGAAAGGAGGGTTTCGTTGGGGGATTCCTCGGAGGTCCGTGGAGGTCCGTGATGTGAAAGAGCGAGGCTTTTTGCCTCAGCCGTCTGACCCAGGGCCGTGATGAAGGGAATCCGGAGAAACCACCCCTCCCATTGACTGAAATCTCCCATTCTTGATGTCACAAAAGTTTCGTTCAGATCTCAGTCTTTCCCTATTACAGCTAGAAGTGGAAAAAGCAATACATATAGAATCATAGATTTTCATTAAATAATGAGTCATTTAAAAAAGAGATGATAAACAACTTTCAAGCAATATAATGCAGCTGAACAGTTTATTTTCATATTGAACAATGCAGATCCCTAATAAACAACCACATATGGTCCAACCAGTAATCATTCAGCCAGTTCACACTGGTTCACCTGAACCATTTGTTAAAATTTGTTGGATTCACTGAACAGCTTGGAGATAGAAAATGAAAAATCACAATTAAATTCCTGTGAGTTTGCTAAATGTTTTACAGTATAAGTGAAATGAAAATAATAATAAGTTGTTACAGGGATCATGAGCATGATCAATTGGAGGTCACAAGATTCACACATCATTATTTGAAAATATTCAGTTCCAATGGAAACCATGACTCCTTTGACTTTGCTCCATCCTACCCATATCTACTAAATTCCTACTTACACACACTTCCTATTCTCAATGGAAATAAAATAGTGAATGAGTGAGAGAGCATTTCCACGTGGGTCCTCCAATGGTCTCAAGAGAGTCATGCAGTGGCAAGCTGCACCCACTGATTTCCCACCACCATCCTTGGCTAAAGGTGTGGAACCAATGAGATGTTGCTGTTAGGTTTAAATGGGATATAGAGTCAATGTTAAAATGTTGAAATGTAAAAGATGTGTGTCTGTATTTTTCCATGCTGTGAAAAGTTGTTTTTCTGAGAGCTAGATTCACAGTTTATCAGTCCCAGGTGTGATTTAGCCAAAACAGGAGGCTAACAGGACTCCATTCTATGGGAAAGAAGGTTTGTTTATATTATGGTTTATGTAAACACATTTTTGTTATGGAAAATGTAGTCACATGATTTGTTATTGTAATTAAGGGTTGGACTAGTACACGTCACGTAATATCACCCAATCAGCTTGTAAAGGTTACACCCAGAAAGGTGGAGTCTTGTGGGACTGAGGGCTGAGAATCAGAAAGCTACTCACTTGCTTTTTGGCTTTTGAACTATAATGAACTAATAAAACCATTCTTTTGGTGATGCTACTAACACATCTTAAATCATGTAGCAGATAGATTTTATTCCTGTTTAGCCAGCTTTGGCTAAAGTGGAAATGTTATTATTATTATTTGTTTTTTGCTTTTGTTCTTTTACAATAAAGAAGCTTTGCTAAAAGTTCTAGGTTTGGATGTTTGGTTTTAAAGGACTGTTTTCAACACTCCTACAACATTATTTTAACTTGTGGTAGCAGAGGATGGTTCTGATCCAAGACACCTCTGCTGCAGAACCTGGAGTTAAAAAGCAACTTTTTTCCTGTCCTGGCCAGCGGGGACCCGCGGAAGGCTAGGGGGAGGCAGCACACAGACGGGCTGGAATTCCAGGCTTGATTTATGGCAGCAGCTCTACAGCCGGGAGCCGCGGAGGCAGGAGCCTGGATTTTTCATGTCTGATTTATGGCACAAGCTCCACAGAGGACTGTAAGTAGAAAACCTCCCTTATCTCAAGGCAATTAGTTTAAATGGACTGTTGTCTCAAAGCTGTAAAGCAGCAAGAAAAGCAGCAAATTAGCCAGAGGCTGTGAAAAGCTGCAGTTTAAAGAGACAGAGTCCTGGAGGAAGGCACCCGGGAGGGGCCGTCAATTTTAAGACTTGTGCTGGACTCTTTTAAAATTAATTAATGATGGAACAAGCCCGGTTTCCAAAGCTAAACACGGAAAATTATGGATCCTAGAATGTTTATGCAAGATCTCTTTTGATAAGGGAGGGTTTGTGGCAATCTGTGCAGGCTGGGTTGGGGGCTGCTCCATCTGCAGCTGACCAAGACCGAAATTCTCGAGCTGTAGCCACCCTCCTACTCCTCTTATCTGAGGGACAATTTATTCTTGTAAAAGATTTTTCTTCAGCAAAAGAAATATGGGACACTTTGGCTAGAATTCATCAATCCTCTTCTGATCTAGCAAAGATGATTTGGGCAAAGCGATTGTTTTTGTGTAAAATGGGAGACAAAGATTCTGCAGAGACTCATGTTCATAAAATGAGAGATTTGTTTGCCCAGGTTCAAGCAAGGGACATTGCCCTAGATGAAACCCTCAGAATTTACATTTTATTGGGTTCCCTCAATGAATCATATGATAATATCCTGTTAGTATTCCAAGCATTGCCTGAGGCTCAATTAACTATGGAATTGGTCTGTGAGAGAATTTTACAAGAAGCTGAAAGGAGGAGGTTTGAGGCAGAACAACGAAAGCAGGGGTCTGCAACTACAAAGCCTCACAATGTCCCAGAGGGAACTCCGAAAGAGATGCAAACTGAAAAAGCTGCAATTTCAAAGGAAAAAATGTGTTTTTATTGTAAAAAATTTGGACATTTAAGAAAAGACTGCAGAAAGTTGATTGCAGATACCAGGAGGGGGCAGCAACAACAACAGCAGCAGTCACAGCAGCAGCAGCAGCCACGTCCCCCTGGTGGACAAAAGAAGCACAGTGCTAACCAAGGATTTGTTGCTACAATAAAAAGCCGAGATGGTGTGCCTCAAGTTCAGCCATCTAGTGTCTGGCTTTTAGACTCTAGAGCCAGCACCCATATGGCAAACAAAATTGAACTGTTCCAGAACAGAAAACCAGCTAATGTTTTTTTCTGTTGCTTTGGCAGATGGACAAGGGCCAAAAATTGAAGAAATGAGAACTGTTTGCATTCCAAGTTTTGGTACCAATTTTGATGATGTCTTATATGTACCTACATTGCAAAATTGTTTAGTTAGTGTTTCAGCTTTGACCTCAGATGGGTACAAAGTAAATTTTAAAGGGGATGAATGTTTAATCTTTAAAGATGGTGAATTTTGTGCTAAAGCCATTAAGAAAGACAAGCTATACCACATGATAGACAGAGAAAACTGTGCAGTCGCACAAAATAAGCCTTTACATGAAAATTGCATTCATTATTTTCACAGAGTGATGGGTCATGCTGGTTTTCCAAATCTTTTGAAATTGAAGCAGGTTTGTCCTGAGTTTAAAATGTCACCATGCTCAAACCACTTGGAGTGTTCAGTTTGCAGCAGGATTAAGTTGAAGGCTTATCCTGTGGCAAAAAGAACAAAACTTAAAGCCCAGAGACCTTTTGAACATGTGCACTGCGATCTTGCTGGGCCAATTAACCCCCCCCCCTCTCAGGGAGGGTGTAAATACTTCATGGTGATTGTGGATTGCTTCACAAGGTTTTCTTATGTGATTCTTTTGAAAGAAAAGGATAAAGCAGGGGAAAAGTTCAAAGAATGGGTGAACATGATAGAGAGACAGTTTAACTACAAAGTGGGAACTTTGGTCACAGATAGAGGAAGAGAATTCTTGGCTACTCATTTGACCAATTGGCTGAGAAAAATGGGAATTAGACATTTTACTACTAACCCATCTTGCACGGCTGAAGATGGTCTGGCCGAAAGAAAAATAGCCATTCTAAAACAAATAAAAGATTGTATGATGCTTGATGCCAATGCTCCAGAGCATCTTTGGGGGGAGGCTATTCTCACAGCTAATTACCTGACAAACCGCACTTGGAATTCAGCTGTGCAGAATACTCCTTACCACATGCTTTTCAAGAGACCACCCAATTTAAAATATCTTAGAGTGTTTGGGCAGTATGCAAATGTGTACATACCTGCAGCTTTCAGAAAGAAAGGTCAGCTCAAATGGAGACGTTTGATGTTTGTGGGTTACACAGGAAACAGTTACAGGTTTTACCTGGGTGGAAATCAGATTCTTTTTTTCCAGGAGTGCAAACTTTGAAAAACATTCTGGGTGGGAAAACATTCATTCAAACAAAGAGGTGTTTTTCAGACTAGGTCAGTTAGAAACACAGACACCACCACCTGCCAGAAATGGAGGAACAGTGAAACAAGAAACAGATTCTTCAGATGGTGAGGATAGCACATCAGATAAGTTGTCACACACACGTCCACCTCCACCTAGAATGACAGAAACAAAGAGACACACAGACAGGAAAGCTTCAAATACAGACACTGAGGATGATGAAGGAAGAACAAGGACCATAGTTTTGAGGAGGACTACTACAGTTAAGAAACCTCCAAATCGTTTTAAAGTACAGGAAGCTAAGGCTTGTGTAATCATGATAGAGGAGCCTGAAAGTTACAAAGAAGTACAAGAGTGTTGTGATGAAGAGAAACAAAAATGGGAGTCTACAATGGAGCAGAAATTCAAGTCTTTGGTAGAAAAAAAGGTGTTTGAAATTGTTGACAGGCCTACAAATCACAAGATGATAGGTTGCAAATGGGTTTACAAAAGAAAGCTGATGCCAGATGGTAGTCAGAGATACAAGGCCAGATTGATAGCTAAAGGATTTACACAACAGAGGTTTGAGAATTATGACAAAACTTTCTCTCCAACAGCAAAGCCTAAAAGTTTGAGGTTGGTGTTGGCTTTAGCTGCAAAGAAGGGCCAGATAGTGCATCATTTTGATTTTGAGACTGCATACTTGAATGCAAGTCTTGATGAAACTGTTTTCATGGAACAACCTTTGGGTTTTCAGCAGAATGGTGATAACAAGGTATACAAGTTGAAAAAAGCATTGTATGGTTTGAAGCAGAGTGCCAGAAGCTGGAATCTTTACATTCATGAAGAGTTGGTGAAGCTAGGCTACAGACGCAGTATAGCTGATACATGTGTTTACACAAAAGGAGATGTGGTCTTGGTGATTTATGTAGATGACTTGTGTATAACAGCAAATTCAAAACAAGAAATTCAGACAGTTAAGAAGGAATTGTCACAAAAATTTAGTGTCAAAGATCTTGGAGTTTTGAGGTCTTATCTAAAAATAGATGTTAAATGGTGTAAAGATGGGAGTTGTTTGTTGAGTCAACAGAGAAAAATTCAGAGTTTGATTGAAAAGTGTGGATTGCAGGATGCAAAAACAGTGAAAAGTCCAATGTCTGTTGGTTATGTAAATAGTGAAGGGACTAAAAAGTTTAAAAATTCAGAGATGTATAGGAGCTTTGTGGGGAGTTTGATGTTTATTGCTAATAACACGAGGCCTGACATTTGTTTTGCCGTGGACATGCTTGGAAGAAAGACAAATTGTCCTACAGTAGAAGATTAGACAGCAGTGAAACATTTGTTGAGATATTTGAAGGATAGCATAGACAGAAAATTGAAGTTACAAAACAGTCGAGCTGGTCTTGAATGTTTTGTTGACAGTTCGTTTGCTTCTGAGCTACAGGATAGAAAGTCAGTAACAGGATTGTTGATAAGTGCAATTGTTTGGAGAAGTAGAAAACAGAGATACGTAGCACAAAGTACAGGAAAAACAGAATTCGGGGCCTTATCTGAGTTAGTTAATGAGATTGAATGGATTAGACAGTTGTTAAAAGATCTGAATGAAAAATGTGCTGATCCAGTGATGATAAATGAGGATTCTCAGACATGCATTGCTATGGCTGAAGCTGAAAACATAAAGTGCAGAACAAAGTACATTGGTGTGAGGTATCAGAATGTCAGAAAAATGGTACAGAAGGGAATTGTGAGTCTACAATACATTGAGTCAATTCATAATCAAGCAGACATCTTGACAAAGGCATTGACCATTGATAGACACGAACAGATGTCACGTCTACTTGGCATGTCTTAAGTTTAGGCCTAGCCATTGAGCTAAGTTAGTTTTCTAACAGGGTTAGTTTAGTGTACAACATACACACATCTTACATTTCAAGAGGGGATTGTTAGGTTTAAATGGGATATAGAGTCAATGTTAAAATGTAAAAGATGTGTGTCTGTATTTTTCCATGCTGTGAAAAGTTGTTTTTCTGTGAGCTAGATTCACAGTTTATCAGTCCCAGGTGTGATTTAGCCAAAACAAGAGGCTAACAGGACTCCATTCTATGGGAAAGAAGGTTTGTTTATATTATGGTTTATGTAAACACATTTTTGTTATGAAAAATGTAGTCACATGATTTGTTATTGTAATTAAGGGTTAGACTAATACACGTCACGTAATATCACCCAATCAGCTTATAAAGGTTACACCCAGAAAAGTGGAGTCTTGTGGGACTGAGGGCTGAAAATCAGAAAGCTACTCACTTGCTTTTTGGCTTTTAAACTATAATAAACTAATAAAACCATTCTTTCACATCTTAAATCATGTAACAGATAGATTTTATTCCTGTTTAGCCAGCTTTGGCTAAAATAGAAATGTTATTATTATTATTTGTTTTTTGCTTTTGTTCTTTTACAATAAAGAAGCTTTGCTAAAAGTTCCAGGTTTGGATGTTTGGTTTTAAAGGACTGTTTTCAACACTCCTACAACATTATTTTAACAGTTGCTTGGGAGGATGCCCCCTGTTCTGAACTGCACAATAGCAGCACCTTTTAAGAAAAGAAAGGAACCAATGTTGCTGGAACCAACATGCTTGCAACTCAATGCTCTAAGAAAAGCCCATACCAGCTCCAGATTCAGCTGCCCCCAGCCCTCAGTCTTCATTTTCCTCACCATGTACATTTTTTGATAAAAAAGAAAGATAGATAGAAAGAAAGAAAGAAAGAAAGAAAGAAAGAAAGAAAGAAGGGGAAGGAAGAAAGAAAATAACTTATTGTTAAATGTTTTAAATGTCATCACTGGATCAAATACGCTATGGTTATGAAGAAACTTTGCAGAAGGAGAAATGTAACAGAATGTCTCTATGCAAACAAGAGGCCAACATAGGAGATTAGCGCACTCTTTTTAAAGTGCCTTATCCCCAATGGGATAGAGGAGCATTTAAATTTACAAACAGGTTTTATCGTATTCACCATGGCCAGGCAAATGAAGCCCATATAAAGCCCAGGTGCCAGCTGGGCTTATTCTGCGGCTTTTCAAGAACAGAAAATCCCATTTTTCAAAAGCCGCAGAATAAGCCTGGCTGGCATCTGGGCTGTATATGGGCTGCATTCACTGGCATCTGGGCTGTATAGGGACTGCATTCTCCTAGTCATGGCTGAATATGATAAAACCCATTTGTAAATTTAAACATGCCTCTATCCCAGGTGTCGGCAACATTTTCTTACCTGGGGCCGGTAAGGTCTTCCCCAGGTCTTCCACGGGCCGAGGGGGTGGGGAAATGGTGCCACACTTGCTCGCTCATGCACGCATGCACAGTACTTCCGGAGTACTGTGCATGCATGAGTGAGTCACAGCCGCCATTTTGGAAAACAAAATGGCGGTCACGACCTGTGCGGCGGCAGGACCGGCCTGGGGCCAGTCCAAAGGCCTATGTAGCATGTCTATATTGCCCTCTATGTTAGAGATAGAAACATTTTTCAGATGGAAGAAGGGGAATAGATGTTACTTGCAAAATGGCAAGACCCAACTCACCTCAGGCAACATTTTTCTCCTGTGCATTGTAAGATCCTTTTGGCATAGTCCATACATTCTCAGTGACTTCCCATTATTGCAAGGGTATTACAATGCCTGCGTAAGCCCCTCCCTGATCCCCGCCATCCACTTCCAGTAGAACTTTCTTCTCTCTTGGTGCACAGGAGGTAAGGATCAGAATCCTGTGGGCAGCATACACTTGAGTATCCAGGAATGTATGTGAGTGTATACTTGTTGTTCAAGGCATGAGCACAGCTCCCTTGGCCATTTAGTGTTCAGGGGATGGTGGGGCTTGCCATTTGGTGTCTGGGGAAAGACAGGGGCCACCTGTTCAGATATGCTGGAAGTCCAGGAGAGTGATGTCCTTTCTTTTTTCTCAGTTGCTCTTCTCCTTCAGCTGAAGAGCTGCTGCTGGATACCTCCTGGGTGTCCTCTGCCATTCCCTAACCACTAATTGTCCATGGGGTGCACACAGGCAGTAAGAAGTGTCTCATGCAGAAGCGGTAAAAGAGAAGCACTGTGTAAGTACAACACAAAAGTATTGTGTAGGACTGCGCCAAAAGAGTGCTCTCATCACACTCAGTGTGCATAACTTATGTTAACTTATGTATGTTATTAATTGTACAAAATCCTGTTTCTTTCTCCTACTGTACCCATGGTTGCATATTTGCAAGAGTGACATAAAACTGTGTTAAGTGCACCCTTAAACAGATGTTTTATAGGCACGAGAAGTATATATAATATATTATGGTGAGGAAACCTATATACAATTATGTTATGTGCTAGTGGAAAGCCCACTGAGCTAGTGATTGCACATTTCATCAGTATGTGGCATTCAATAGAAGTTTTATTCTCTAACTAGTTGTGAAGCCAGTTGCACACTCAATGATGAAACAGGTTGTACAGACTTTTGTACAATTTGTTGGGAAAATGTTTTGCACAACCAATTGCACAGCAACTTCTGCAACTGCACTTGTATGCTTGTGTAAAGGTGTCATTCAGTGCAGATGCTCCCATAGAGATTCTGACTCCACTAATTAGATTGGTTTGGGTGTTGGACTATGACCCTGGAGACTAGGATCCAAAACACATTGCTGAAATAATCCAGTTTGACACCACTTTAAGTGCCCTGGCTCAATGCTAGGGAATTCTGGAAAGTGTAGTTTTGTGAGACATTTAACCTTCTCTGTCAGAGAGTTCTGGTTCCTCAATAAACTATAATTTCCAGGATTACCTAGCACTGAGCCAGAGCAGTTAAAGCAGTCTCAAACTGGATTATTTTTGCCGCGTGTTTTGGACCTAGGATTCAATTCCCTGCTCAGCCATGAAACCCTCTGGGAGACCTTGTTACAAGTCACAAACTCTCAGCCTCAGGAGAAGGCAATGGCAAACAAGTCTGGTCAAGAAAACAGAATGATAAGTTCTCATTAGGATCACCATAAGCCAGAAACAACTTGAAGGCACACAACATGTTAGATTCCATTTTGGGCAGGGCTTGAAGAGATCAAGGGGACCTTGTGATTGGCAATGTCAGTGGCATCATCAGCTACCTGCTCTTGAGGGTTTGCTGTTTCCTCTGTGTTTGCCTGCAATTGTCCTAGGTTTGGAGAGGGTGTCCCCTGTATTTATGATGGTTTGGTCTCACTTGGCCAGTTGAGACCTACTCATTTTACAAATATATATATATATATATATATATATATATATATATATATTCTAGGCAGCAATGAAAATTACAGCAATGTGTTGATATGGAGCCACGCAGCTGCTAGCATTTTACAGTTCTCCCTGGATATGACACTCTGCAGACTGGCATGAAGGGTATCAGGCCTGTTACAATTCAAAACTAACTTACAAAAACATAGCTGTACATATATCAGAGAATTTCCCACAAATTCCTACATCCCAACAGGCGGTCATTATAGTGCATTTCAACTTTTAAGCTCTTTGGCTGTACTCCTATGCACACTTATTTGGGCATAAGCTCCAATGAAGACAATTATAAGTAAGCATGCCTAGAATTATAATGTTCAGGCAATGAAATGAATTCTGTTTTAGTTCAGTGGTGGTTATTCTGCTTGTAAAAAATATATATAGGACAATATATTCCCTGAATCTGACTTTACATTTCAAATGAAAGAGAAAATAGGAACTAGAAATACTAATAGTGAAATAGTCATTCAATGTATTATGTACTGTTTCTACAAACACACATATAAATCCTATAAGGTGAATCATTTCTTTGGTTTGTAGCCACTTCCTCCATTTAGGAATTTAGGCATTCATATTAATTCATAAATCTCAGTGACACTAGCTAGCATTCATGTCATCTATTCATTAGCAATTTATATTATGTGTTTGAGTTTTTCCCATGACTGGTGGATGACTATGTACAAATATAATATTAAGCCAGCAACATATTAGAAAAATTTTAGTGCCTTAAAGTGCTGAGGTAGCATTAAGTACCTTAATATTTGAGGTATGTGTGTTCAGGACTTGCAGCCTTGGCTGCTTAATCTGACTGATAGTTTAATTGACTAGATTTAAACATATTGGTATGCTACCAAACCTTAGGAAAGAAAGGTCCTTTTCAAATGCTAAAAGAAATGGCACCCCTGCAGTCATTCCTAAATACAGTCAACTCTCCATAGCCACAGAGTCTTCATCCACATAGTCAACATCCCAAAGAAACCTTGATTTTGCCATTTTATATAAGGGACACCATTTTACTACATGATGATGATGATAATGATGATGATGATATTATTATGGGGAGGGGGGGGGTTCCCTGGAACCTGGTAGATGTGGAGGGGCTACTGTAAATTCCTGAGAACCATAGCAATGATCCAAAGAAAAGAAATCCATAATTCCCATCTCTTGCACAGCAAGAGGGTTGGACAGAATGGCCCTTGTGGTCTCTTCCAACTATATGATTCTATGATTCTAAAGTCAACAGACAGCTTAAGTTTTGCAAATATGGATCCAAAAAAGGCAACATCAACTTTCTTTTCCAAGGTGCAGAACTACAGCTGGCCTGTTTTTCACTTATACAGTAAATGGCTGTGACATCATGTTCCAGGTGCCTGGAAACTGTATGGATGTGCATGGACATTGTGTAAGAAGATACTGAGCCTGAAATCGGCCCTGAGTGTGGTGTCAGTGGAGGTCTGGAGTTCATTTGCACAGTTAAAACTAGTTTAGTAGCTTTGCCCATTCCTGGAAATATTTGTTCTGTCCACAGTGTCTCATGCGTTACTTATACCCCGTTTGCACTACTGTAATACACTCTATATGGGACTGTCTTTAAAGAGTATTTGGAAACTTCAGCTGGTACAAATAGCTACGGCCAGATTGTTATCTAGGAAGAGCCACTGGGAGTACATAATTCTCTTATTGCAACAGTTCCACTGGCTGCAAGTCCATTTCTGGGTATAATTCAAATTGCTGGCTATGACCTATAAAGATCTATAAAGCTCAAGTCCAGGCTCTTGAAAGGATTCTCCATTTCTATATGAGCCAGTCTAAGCTCTAAGATCTTCAAAGGAAGTGTCTTGGCCCTAGTATCTTCAAAGTCATGTTAGGTGGGAACATGGAAGAGGGCCTTCTCAGTTGCTGCTCCCAGGGTTTCGAACTCTTGGTTTTGGCTCCCTCCTTCTTCTCCTTAAGTAAGTGATCCCCCTTTCCCATGATAGGCTTTGAGAAATTGCTTTTGTATTTGTGTATTACTTTTGAACTTTCCAAAGGTAACTGGTTGATCTCTTTGGGAGGGGAGACAGTTCTGGACTAGGTGGGCCTTTGGTCTGATCCAGCATGGCTCTTCTACTTATACCCCAAATTCTAACACATTTCAATATTTTGCTTTCAGAGTTTGAGCTGCCCTTTGTAGTTTGATTTGAGTCTTACATCTGACCAGTAAGGATTTCAGATTATCTAGGAGGACATGGAGGAACTGAGGTGTCACCATTCAAAGGTATGCTTGTCCCAAAAAGTCTGTAATGTATCTTAAACACTCTAAGTCAAAATCAGTCTATCCACTTCATTTAGTGCACAATGCTCAACCTTGAAGAGTCCCAATAATTCTTAACTACAAGAGGCAGTCATTCTTTCTTTAATATCCTTGAAAAGAATGACTATCCAGAGACCAATAATCACAGGAACTACTGTTCCCTATAGAACTTGGCTGAAGTGGATAATAACCTGGCTCTCTTTCATAAACTGAGATTACTTGTCCTTCATTTTCATTATAATTTGAGGTTCACTGACAAAACTGTTAAACACACTTTTAAATAGTGCACTATCCTCCAGAAGTGTAAATCCGCTTCATTATTCTTCACAGCTTGGCTGCATATTAGACAGGATCTGCATTACTTCAGAGGCGACAGAACAATGCGTGTCCTATCATTTGCTTAAGTATTTCTTCAATTTTCAACAAGAAATATTCATCTGTTACTTACATACAGGTCATCATATGGTGAATATGAGAAGGGATATCTATTGCCATTCCAAGGAAATTCAGATGATACCTGTATTGTTTGGGGCCTGGCTATCTGAAGGACTGTATATTTCCCTATATGAATCTACTCAAATTTTCAGGGGAGACTCCTTTCTTGATTCTGCCACACTCACATGCCTTGTGTATTGAAGATACATTGCTCCCAGATTGTGGACAACCGTTCCAAGGAAGACTTCTCATCTCACCATCCTTCTATTAGCACACAAGGATTTAGCCAGGTTTTTGGCAACTAATAGGCTGCTGAATTAACAGTTTTTTAATTGGATGCTACTGTGCATCCTTTCTTCCCTTTGCACTTTTTAATTGCTTTTAATGTATTTCTTGTTTTAATACATCAATTTGTTTAAGGTGTATTTTGATGTTCTACAGCAGCCTTCCATATCAGTGGGGATTCAGTTGCAGATTCACCCCATGGATACTAAAAATTGTGGACCTTAAGTCCCATTATTGTCAATGGACGTTGACATGTGCTTAGCCATGTTGGCATGGCTGTATGCATGTGCTTCTATTGATGATAGTGGGACGAGGCCATCAGTGGATGCTCCAATCCACAGATGGCTAGCCCACTGAGACAGAGGGCCAACTGTAATTCATATCTATGTCACTACTTGGTCAGGTTTGGACTTTCTGGGTCTCAAAACCTCTGTAGGGGTGAGGACCTATTAAGATGTTTCCCCCCAGGAGGCTTGTATATCTGGATAGATTCCTGATGGCTCTTGGGGAGTTTCCTGCTTCTCTGGCACATGATTCTATCAAAGACCTGGTTGATGACTCACTGTTGACATGATTGTTCCTGAGAGTTCCATCTCATGGAGTGGAACTAAGCCACCTCCCTGGTTTTCTAAGGAGTTCGCAGCAACAAAATTAATGAGATGGAGACTAGAGTTACCGTGGCAGAAAAATCAGAGTGAATTCAACTGAAAACAGCCTACAATCTTTCTGAAGGCTTATAGTGAGCCAAGAAAGGCTGTAAAACAATCTTTCTAAAACTATTACAGCTAAACAGAATAGTTCATTAGAGCTGTTTTGACTGATCAGGGATCTGTTACAATCTGGTTTAGAGGAGAAAGGGAACCACCCAACAGCTCATTGCAAAGAATTTGCCCACCATTTCGCAGGTAAATTCACTCAGATTCACTCTGACCTAGACACCAGAGTTGATAAAGTTTTGGTGGATGTAATCATGGCCCCTGCTTGTCCAGTATTATGGATATTTTCTATTTGTGCAGCCTGAGGATGTGGACAGGATCCTTGGAGAAGTGAGAGCTACCACATGTGTACTATAACCTTGCCCCTCCTTGGCAAATTAAACAGGCCAAAGGAGGATTCATGCAAGCTATGCTGGCTTCTAATTTAAAATGTTATTATACAGAATCCCCATTTATTCAAAATTTTATTTTTAGGATTTTTTTCAGAATTTTGCCATTTTTATTGTTGAAATCCTGGCGCGCAAATACTTTATAATGCATTTCATTGGATTTTCTTAGGCAAGGAATATTCAGAGTGGATTTTGTCAGTTTCTTCCTCTGAAACTTATTGCTTTGCAATGTACTTCCCACAATTAACCACTGCCAACTGTTGTTTTATGCCAGGATTTCTATCTTCTTATTGTTATTCTATCAAGCAAAATGTAAATATAGTCACCCCCCAATGAGTCGGGAGGGGTTGCTTGTTGTGCTGGCCATATAAGGACACGAGAGGCCTGATTGGCCAAGCGCGCAGAGACCTTCTGGTTGGCTGCGTGCTTGGCCCAATCGCAATGATTGCTTGTGCTTGGGAAGTCTCGCAGTGACTGTACTCTTGCGAGACTTCCCACAAGAGTTTGTTCTTTATAGCTATGAGCTGCCACATGGCGGCAGCCATTTTAGAGCTTGAACTGAGTGACCCAGCCCACCCACCCTTAATTAAGAATTATGTTTGGTTACTCTCAGGCTTAGGCTGGTCGCCTTCGGGGGCCAGGAGGGAATTTTTCCCCAGGGTTGTTATCCTGGGTTTTTCACCCTCCCTGAGACTACTTTATTATCAGATTGTTGGGTATGGGTCATAGGTGTATAATAACTTATTGTTATTTTAACGTTATTATTCGCTTTGTCACAACTTAGGGGTTTGGGTCTATAGTTACAAATTTGAAGGTATTTGTGATTGGGGTGGGTAATGACCTCCACCCCACAGGAAAATTAATCTGGCTAATTAAATTCAATGGGGGTAAATTTGGCAAACGTTAAATTAAAGGAAGTGACGTATGTAGTTAAATACATGACGTCATTAGTTAATTACGTCATATGAAGTAATATGATGTGATTTCCTGCAGGGAGGGTTTTTCTAAATTGTTGTTGATATTGTTATTGATATTTGTTTACTTAACTTGTCACATATGGTGAAGGACCACCCATCTGGGTGGGTTACACCTTCTCACACACATGTGGCAAGTGTTGAAAGTCTAATTGTTAATATTGTAAATAGACCCTGTACAGCAAAATAAAAGTTGTGGCCTGTTTAAACCCAAAAAGAGGCATCTCGTGTCTTTGTGCCAGTGCAACTGGCAGTTCTGAAGAAGAAAAAAACAACCTCAAATTCAATACCTAAAAGACCCATTGAACACAACGGGATATATTTTTGAGAAACATGTACAGTGTTATATCATAAAGCGGCAACCTTGTACCAGTTTCTTTAGCATATGCCCCATTAAGTCTTTTGTGAAGACTTATGTGACCATTTGGAAACCATGAGCAATGTTACTCTCTGTTATGTCCCAAGTGAAACCCCATAACTTAGGAGAGTGAATTCCTTAGCAAAGATTAGTACAAATGTCTTATTAATAGGTCATTTAATTCTTTCTAGCATTTAAGCTAATACAGTTCACTCCAAGTCTAAGATGTAACAGAATTTTATTGTCTGGCTGTAATAATTCAAAAACCACAACATTTGTAAGAGGGGAAAATGTCAGTGCTAAAGACATTGTTAAAAGCTCCTGGCTCAAATTGTCATTTTATTGTTCTTCTTTGTACACATTGTGTGCAGAAGTCCATCCTTTCATTCACCAATGTTGAAAAAGGTGACATATAAATGAAAGGATTTAGAGCTGAGATTGGCTGTGCATAATGGAATTGTTTGCAAAGTTTTATTGAAATCCCCGCTTTCATTTATCTTTGTTAGCACAAGCCACAGAAATATGTGATATAGAATTCTGGTATAATTTAAACTAAATATAACCAAATTAACCCAGGAAGCAAAAAATTGCATATTTTATTCTAATAAAAATTACTTTGGGAGATTATTATTATGCTTTATTACTTTGTGGATGTAATAACAATTGGTTTGGATGTGTGTGTGTTTTAAAGGTGAAAGCTAATATGAGAGGCTGAGAGCACACTTTTGTAATAATTTCTATATTTTCATTTTGTTGTCACAAATGTGGTTATAGGCTTTCAAATCCATTATCATTTTATTCCTGAATCTTACTCATAGAGTGCAACAAAAATGTTTTTAATGATAGGCTTTGTAGATAGTTTGCTTGTTTATCTTAAGTTTTTAATATAGATTTTTAAAGTGTCTTTCAGTGGCTTATGTAGAATTCACTAATTTTGATCTAAAGCATAGAACATATTTTTAGGCACAAAATATATTTTATAAACATCTGATTGGGGCTTATTTAGATTTCTTATGACCAAATTCAGAGTTGGAAAGATAGTTTACAAACTAATTATTTATAGTTAATGGGGATAAATGTCCCTAATTCCAGTAGACCTATGGAATAAATGGGACTTACATACTAGCTGATTTAATTATTAAATGGATGTATTTAGTTATGGCTAGCATTTGACACATATTTCCAAGGCCAGAAAAATAATTAGTTGACATTATCGTTCCTTTCTTATTAATTGTATCTCTGCTATTTCCTGATTTCTCTCTTTTTAAAAAACCCAAAACAAAACACAGCTGAATCTTTATTTATTTCACAGCACAAGACTTATTGTGTGCTGAAACTTGAACCATGTAATATTTCTCTTCCACCATTTAGTGAGGCCAAACCAAAACCATAAAAGTAGCTAAAAGGTACACTACAAATGAGTAGTTGTCGAACTTTTTCCCAAGGATAATCAGGTTGGCTCCATTCATTCTGAACTTCCAAGGAGGAAGCCAAGACTCTTTGTTCTCTGTAGTCTTCTTGTTGGTTCCATTTAAGTTTAATGTGTATGCATTAAAAGGAGGGGGCAGAATGGTTTACTGTTTTGTCTATAATGCAAATAGACAGTGCACACACATTCCATTAATTAAATGAAAATGGAAGCATAGACCAAACTTTTCTGTCAAAGTATGTGGAAGGTAGCTTCTCCACCAGACACACAATTCAGTGCTTTGTGAGAGGAGGCTTACCTCTTCCCACCACAGTCATGAATTGGAAAGAGAACAAAAATACCCTGCAACCAAAAAAATTGGGAGCATAACAGTGCAGTCTTAACTCACCAAGATAATTGAATGCCAGCTGAGGCAACACTCTCCCATTTGAAGCTGTGTTGAATCCAAGCCTCACAAACATGAGAAATATAAGAAATTACTTAAAACCACCTTTACCATATAAGCCAGTGTGGTGTTGTGTTTTAGTGTTGGACTATGACTCTAGAGATCAGGGTTTGATTCCCAGCTCAGCCTCAAAACCCACTAGGTGACCTTGGGTAGGCCACATGCCCTCACACTCAGGAGAAGGCAGTGGCAAACCTCCTCTGAATAAATCTTGCCAATAAAGCCCCATGATAGGTTCACCTTAGGGTCACCATAAGTCAGAAATAACTTGAACACACACAACACACACATATCCTTGCCCTGATCTAAATTTATGATAGATTAGTGGCTGTGACTCCTGGACCCCCTTGACAGAGTGAAGCTTGGATCAGGGTGTGACATAATTTGCCTTCTATATCACTTTTTCCATCCCTTTTTTGTTTCCTCTCTTGGCTGATTTCAGCCGGCACAATAGCTGTACTCTTTGAAATGAAACAGGAGATTGGGGTTATGGCAATACAATGGTAGTACAACCATCAGAAGACAACTTTAGGCAATGCAAGAGGATTCTGCTTATTCCTAACCCCCTACACAGCTGGCACGTCTTTGCAGTGTTAGATGGGAGAAAACTCACTGTTGCTGAAAGGATAGCCGCCAACATTCACAGATGAAAACTGGGACACATGTCACTGAAAACTGGGAGACATTTTAGCAGATGTCCTCCATTTTTCTTGTATATTTTAGCCATGTGGAGTTCCCTATGACCCCAGCCTGACCCTTAGGAGATGGCAGCCATAATCCCCTAAATGTAAGGTCAGGTAGGCAATGCTGAAGTTGCTCAAGACCACTAAAGATTTCCTGGACAGGCAGGTTTGGGAGTTGCCCTTGGGAATATCCCATTATACTGGAAAAGATACACAATGGTGTTTGTTTGTCTCAGTCTCACACTTAATGGGACAGTGATCAGATTTGAGTGCACCCCTTTCTCTAGCTTCCTTTCCTCGATAGGTTTGAAACCAAATGCATTGTTTAGACCAGGGGTAGGCAACCTTTCCCCTTTAAGGGCTGAGGGACTTCAGCTCCCAGAAGCCTCATCCATGTTGGCCAATAGTCCCATGTTGACCAATAGCTCCTGGGATTCTGGGAGCTGAAGTCCCTCGGCCCTTAAAGAGGAAAGGTTGCCTACCCCTGGACTTTCGACTATGCCCAGACTTAAGTAAACAATGGTAAACCCATCAAGCCTTTGTCCTCCTATTGTTTGACTCATGGCCATAAAGCAGGAATCGCCCTTAAAAACCCCGGGATTTTGGCAGACCATGTGCTACCTTGGAAGTGCATGCTGAATTTCTGTCGGTCTGCACTCTGGGATAGTTCCTGTGACCCCCTCTCTTGACGGTCATGCCCCTTCCACTGATCTCATCTGCATTCGCCAGCAGAAGTCCTGAGGAGTCTCTTGGGCATAAGTATACCCCTTGCTATCCTGGTCATCCCTCTCTGCCTTCCCCGCTCTCACTCTTCCCTGATTATTCCTCTAGTGTGTGTGTGTGTGTGTGTGTGTGCCGTATTTGAATGTCTGCTTATTGTGATAATAAATATTTCAGACTTTAATTTGGAGTATGGTTCCTCTCAGCATCATTCCCTGCCAAAATTCTTGTATCTCTGGTATACATTTGGATAAGATCGCCGAAGTAAAGTTGGGCACTTCACTCGCACATTTGAGCTAATTATAAACTCCCCCAAAATTAGGCTTGTTTCCAAACAGATTGATGGAGAACACGGGGCATCCCCTGAATTTAGGCATCCCAAACTGATCACTTGGGCTGTTTAAATCTCGGCACGTAGGAGAAATAAGGATCTAGGCAAAGGAGACACTGACATGAGTGTTAGGAAGGAGTGATTGTGTTTGTGTATGTGACTGGAAATCGTGGGTTGGCCATCCCCTTTCTTACCTTTTCTATCGTGGGTTGGTAGAGAAGAGCCATGTTCCCCCATTCAGGTTTTCCCCTCCACAATCCAACCATAGACATTCCCCCAAACCACCTTGGACGAGCTAAGGTAGACAAAGTGAGGAGATATCCTCATCTAAAGCTACCCGGGAGCAAGGCTGGCAAAGGTTAGTGAGGGTGAGGAAGCCTAGAGCAGCTAACCGAACCCTGGCGAGGGGCAGGAGAGCCCTAGAGCAGCCAGTGGGTTTAGGAAAGTATAGAGAAAGCTGGTGAGGGGCGGGAGAGCCTAGAGCAGCCAGTGGGTCTAGAGAACCGCCAGTGGGTCTAGAGAAAACTGGTGAGGGGCGGGAGAGCCCTAGAGCAGCCAGAGGGTCTAGATAAAACTGGTGAGGGGCGGGAGGGCCCTAGTGCAGCCAGTGTGTTTTGGAGAGCAGCCAGTGGGTCTAGAGAAAACTGGTGAGGGGCAGGAGAGCCCTAGTACCATCTGGAAAAGATTGGTGAGGGGTGGGAGAGCCCTAGAGCAGCCAATCTATCAGAAGGAGGTCTAAGCTGATAGGGGCAAGGAAGCTTTAGTGCAGCCAGCACAGTTCAGGAGAAGTCGTGAGAGTTAAGGAAAATGGAGATGGAGAAAATTTACAGGGAGGAGAAAGTGCAGAACAGGCTACAGAGGTGGATCACCAAGAAGGAGCCCAATCCCTGGATTCCAGGGGCTTTCCTGACAGATGATCCATTTCTGACCCTGCTAGAGGTCTACAATATCAAGACTGCTATGAAGGGACTTAAGAGCGTCCTGCAATCCGAAAAAGATAGGCTGGCATCATGGGGAATCTGGACCCTAGCCCATGATGCCATGGAAAAGTACAAAGAGTATAAATTAGAGATAGAGGTGTCCCGAAAACAAATAGAATTGGTGACCCAAGCAAGGGACAAGGTAACAGAGAACATGGATCTCACTAGCAGAGCCCATGAAGCAAGGCAGAGAGCAGATAGGGCAGAACAGGAAAACGTTGCCCTTAAACAAAAATTAGCAGAATTAGAATTTAAATTAGGCCAAGCAAAACAAGCCGCAGGCTTTATATTGGCCCAAAAAACAGAAGCAGCAGCCCAAGCCGACCACACCATGTACGAGGCCCGAATTAGAGAACTAGAAGGCAAAGTAAATTTGAAAAGTGCCCTTGTGGCCACAGTGCAACCTAATATTTTGGAATCAGCCACACAAGCAAACGTCCTTCAGGAGAGCCCATCGCAGGTAGAGGCATGGACTCCCTCACCCTACAATCCCCAATGGAGTCCCCCAAAAGGGAATGAACCCACTTCAGGCATACCTATGGACCCAGTTAAAACCCAAAGTATGGTAGAAACAAAAGCCACCTCAGAAGATGGCACGGTCACCAAGATAGTGGAAGAAACGTTCTCATGGTCACTAACAGAAATTAAAGCCTTAGCAGACCAACAAGGAAGGCTAAATCCCCAAACAGGAGTCCAATGGATGTCTAACATCATCCTTTCATACCTAAAAGCTAAAGGACAGGACCTTACACAGATAGCAAGGCTGAGCATAGATCCCACTTACTTAGGCCCCTTGGAGGCAGCAGTTTCCAACTATGATCTGGCAAACTTAGAATTAAAAGAGTGGATACATGTAAAGGTGCAAATCCTTTGGCCAGGCACTTTGACGATGGCATTTTAGGAGCAGGATTTTTAAGAAGGAACCGCTTGACCCTTGATTTGGCCAACGGTTTCCTGTGGCAATTGGAGGAAGGTCCCCATCCACCAGCAATGCATAGAAGGCCCCTGCTCCCAGCTGCAAATGGATTACATTGGCCCCCTGCCAACCACATCCCAACACCACAAATATTGTTTAACTATAATCGACCCATTTAGCAAATGGTTTGAGGCTTTTCCCACTAGAGATAACACTGCAGAAACCACAGTTTGGATCCTATTTGAGCAAGTCTTTAGCCGCTGAGGACTGCCCCAAACCTTTACCATTGACCATGACTCAGGCAGCCATTTCACAGGAGAAGTTATGAAAGCCTTATGCTCCGCCCTAGGTATTAAGCAAAGATTTCACATAGCCGCCCATCCCCAAAGCTCAGGCCACATAGAATGGACTAATAGAACCCTAAAGGAAGCAATGAGGAAAATAGTTAAGGCATCGGGTAAGGATTGGGACACAAAGCTCCCCATAATCCTCATGGCCTTTAGAAGGACTGTAGCATAACATGGCTTCACGCCACACCAGGTTATGACCGGGTGAAAAATGGTTATGCCAGAAGCGTTTTAGATAAACACCACTCTCCTCACAGATCTAGAGCCAGTAGTTTTAAACCACGAATGGATGAAAACTCTCCTACAGAGCATCCAGCAGAGCCACAAACAAGTAGCAGAGAAATTAGGCCAAAACATGAGAGTTATGGATAAAAGGTTAGGTTGGGTGCGCAACCTTCAGCAGTGGGACCCTGGAAAGCAAGTAATGTATAGAAACTTTTTCAAGCAAAGGCATAATCGTACAGTGAAATGGCTAGGACCTGTGGAAATAGTTGAGAAAGTGCCCCCAGCTATGTACCAAATTAGAATCCCTAGCTGCCATGGAACTAGACTAAAATACTTTCATGTATCGCAACTGAAGGAATGGAAGGGGGACCCAATGCTGGTACAGCCAGTTCAGTCAGAGCCCGACCCAGTGCTCACCATAGACCTGACTGAAACATTTGTGAGTCTCTTCCCCAAGTAGCCAGTTAGTGAGACACCCCTCTGTTTCCCTAAGGGGACAAGAGATGGCACTGAGTGCATGGACCCTCTGGACCCTGTTGTGGATGTCAGCTAAAGTCTGTGCTAGTGTTTACCTGACCCAGTTCAACACAAATTGGAAGTATAATATAGAGGCTAAATGTCATTGGGCCACCCCATACCCAGGAATGATGGAGGTAATAGATTCTATGGGCAATGCAAGGATCTGGTATAATAAGGGAGTCCTCATTTTAATTAAGACTAGAATATATGGCACCAAAAGAAACACCCTAGCTTCACAAGTTTATATGTTTGGCCCCAAAGAACTCACTTGGGTGGAGGCAGATGCAGGCCTCCTCCCCCTTCAAGCAGAAATCTGGAGGAGGCAATGCTTCGATCCCCCATTTAGCAAATCGCCCCACCTCTTTCTACACCTCCCTCACCATAGGTTATCTGTGCCGCCCTACATGGGCTTGGAAAACCAGACTGTTTGTGTGTCGCAACTTAATTTGCACCCCCACTAATTGCACCATAACTTGCCGGCGCATGATGTGTTCAGATATCCCTGCCGAAGTTCCCAGTATGATCCAGGAGCCATCTATGTACATTGGCAATGTAGTAATTAGAAAAGATATATCCCTTTATGCATACATGGAAATCCAACCCATAATCACCAACCTCAAATTGAATTTGACAGCCGTAAATGTAGGACGCATGATCCCCATTTGTAGCCCGTATTTAAAAGCTGCATGGGTGCAGTGGGAACAATTGGAAGAGAAGTGGCATAATGTAACGCATCTGCTTTTCAGAAGCAAGCGTGATCTTGTAGACACAGTGTAAGGAGGATTTGGAACCGAGATAGGAGTTTTAAATGCAATAGATACAGAAGTAGTAGCTAATAAATTGGGTTTGGTCAGATCTCGAACCAAAGAGTTAGGTGTATCCACTGCCTCAGGTCTAACAAATGTGGCCCATGGCATAGACATAATTGGTCATCTCCTACCACAGTGGGTAGGCATAGAAAAAGAAATCATTATAGACATAGGAAGCTCCCTTAAGTCTGCCATTTACAACTTATCCATAGCCATTCAGTGCACCCAAATTCAGAGCAGTCTGATAGCATTTGAATCTCAGTTAATTCAAGCCTCATTGATAAGGCTCATTCACCCAGAAGTCATGGTTTTGTTTAAGAAAACGACCTACATTGAGTGTATGTACCTTAGCCTGAAAACCAGGGATAGTTTGGGGATTCTGTTGGTATATCGGCCACCCCATTGCTTAACAGACTCCCTAACCGAGCTGACTGCCCTGGTTTCGGAATTGCTGTTGGAGTCGCCCAGACTTTTGGTTCTGGGCGATTTCAATATCCCACTCGAAACCAGCTTACAAGATTTAACTGGCACAGCTCAGGAGTTCGTGGATACCATGACTAACATGGGCCTATCACAATTGGTTGACAAGCCCACACATTGTGCTGGTCATACCCTCGATGCGGTCTTTAGTACGGAGCAGGAATATCCATGGGCGGAGGTCAAAAGACCTCCGTTTTGTCATGGACAGATCATTTCCTGATCAAGGCGGAACTAAGAGCTATTGTCCGCCCTCCCGAGGGTGGCAGACCCATTAGAATGGTCTGCCCTCAAAGGCTTATGGAACCAATTGGTTTCCAGAAAGGCTTAGAGGGTTTAATGGTAACGCAGGTGATTCTGTTGAAGCCTTGGTGAACACCTGAAACAACAATCTCACCAGGGCTATCGACACAATCACTCCCAAGTGTCCTTTCCGGCCCGTTTCAAATTGTAGGCCCTGGTACACAGAGGAGATTAGGAGGATGAAACGGGTTGGACAACGACTAGAGTGCAAATGGTGAAAAACTCGTCTCTCATTCGACAGAACTCGCCTTAGGAAGCATCGTGATTCCTATAGGGAGGCTTTACGTGCAGCGCAGAAATCCTTCTGTTCTGCATGTATTGCGTCTGCAGAGTCTCACCCGGCAGAGTTGTTTAGGGTGGTGGGGGAGCTGACAAAGGTTCCACCTGTGCCAAATCCCCTACTTAACCCAATGACAGCCTGCTGTGAGGCATTTAATATCCACTTTGCAGATAAAATCTCTCGGATAAGAGCCGACTTGGACACCAGTGTTTTGGGAGAATCCGTAGATGTTGTATCCAGCAACTCCGTTAAAGGTAATTCACTGGATCAACTACAATCTGTGAGTACCAATGACGTGGACAAGCTACTTGGAAGGATAAGGAAGACGACTTGCCCCCTCGATCCATGTCCATCATGGCTGGTCATCCGGGGGGGACGCATTGAAAGTGTTCCTTCGGGATACGATCAACGCGTCTTTCAGGGAAGGTTTGGTACCATCTTGTTTGAAGGAGGCGGCAGTTAGGCCGCTCCTGAAAAAACCTTCTCTAGACCCTCTGGACAGAAATAACTATAGACCGGTCTCCTTGCTACCTTTTTTAAACAAGGTGATCGAGAGGGCAGTTGCTTCCCAACTGGAAGCAGTCTTGGATGAAACCGATTATCTTGATCCATTTCAAACCGGCTTCAGGACAGGATATGGAGTGGAGACAGCCATGGTCGCTCTGACCGATGACCTCCGCTTGGGCATCGACAGGAGTAGTGTGACCCTGCTGGTGCTCTTGGATCTCTCAATGGCCTTTGACACAATAGATCATGCCATCCTCTTGGATTGCCTGAGAGAGTTAGGAATTGGAGGCACTGCTTTGCAGTGGTTCCGTTCCTTCCTCTTGGGTAGATCCCAGAGGGTGAGGCTCGGGGACAGTCACTCTTCCATAATAGAGTTTAAATGTGGCGTCTCTCAGGGCGCCATCCTGTCCCCGATGTTATTTAACATCTATATGAAGCCGCTGGGTGAGATCATTCGGAGGCATGGAGCACGGTGTCTTCAGTATGCTGACGACACCCAGATATATCTCTCCATGACCAGATCATCGACTCAGACTTCAGATGGCGTCTCTCCTCTTAATGACTATCTCAAAGCGATAATGGATTGGATGAGGAAAAACAGATCGAAGTTTAATCCAGACAAAATGGAGGTACTCACGGTCACAGGCCCAAAACCAGATTTGGGAATACAGTCTCCAGTCCTAGATGGAGTCACACTCTCCTCTAAGGATTGTGTTCACAGCTTGGGGGTGCTCCTTGATTCGTCGCTTCACATGACTAGTCAGGTGAATGCGACGGTCAGGAATGCCTGTTATCAGCTTTGGCTGGTATGCCAATTGCGCCCTTATCTGGACGTGAGAGACTTAGAAACTGTGGTACATGCTCTGGTAACCTCACATCTGGACTACTGCAATGCACTCTACATGGGGCTACCCTTGTGCCTAACCGGGAAACTGCAACTGGTACAAAACATGGCAGCCAGATTAATCACGGGAACATCAAGGTGGGAGCACATAACACCACTGCTTAAATCCCTCCACTGGCTGCCAATTAGTTTCCAGGCACAGTACAAGGTGCTGGTGTTAACCTTTAAAGCCCTACATGGCTTGGGTCCATCGTATTGTAGGGACCACCTCTCCCTGTATGATCCCCCCCACGCCCTCCGGTCCTCTGGGAGGAATCTGTTACAGCCAATAAAAACTAGGCTGTCTCAGACCTCCCAGAGGGCCTTCTCTGCGACTGCTCCCAGACTGTGGAATGGTCTGCCAGACGAGATCCGTCTTATTACTACCCTTGCTGCTTTTAAAAAAGCAGTAAAGATGGATCTCTTCCAGCAGGCCTTCCCAAAATAACCCTATGGCTTGAGGGAAGATGGTTCTACCTGTCCCTTTCCTGTGGCTCACTTCATTGTTGTTTGTTATTGTTTTGTTGTGTTTTATTATATTGTATTATGTTTTAATTTTCAATAGTTTAATCCTGTTTTAAGGGGTGGGAGGGTTGGATATGGGATAAGGAATGTTTTTAAATTTGTATGTTTTAAAATGCTGTAACCCGCCCCAATTGCTGTGCAGAGGGGCGAGCTATAAATAAAAAATTATTATTATTATTATTATTATTAATATTATTATTAGAAAAGGTATCCGGATCCCTTCCAGCATACCACAGATTTAGGGCCTAAGCAGACTGCCAGAAATAGTGCACATTAAATTGAGGCACTGCCCTGGCTCAGTGCTAGGGAATCATGGGAACTGTAATTTATTGTGGCACCAGAGCTCTCTGACAGAGAAGGCTCAATGTCCCCCCCCAAAAAATATAGTTCTCATGATTCCCTAGCACTGAGCCAGGGCAGTGCCTCAATTTAATGTGCACTATTTCTGGCAGTCTGCTTAGGCCTTTAGTCAAGATAACTGGAACACATTGGCAAGACATGGTGCTCTATATTGGCATTCATCATGAAAAGATATGGGATCCCAAAGTCATTCACCTCGCTTCCCACATAGGTCTTCCCTTAGCAGAGAGCAAGACAACTATGCTGCCAGAGCAAATGTTACATTGGACTAATGGCACCCACTTGTATGATTTGTCTGGGTGTGTAAAAACACAGCAGTGGACCCATTGTTAAAGTGGCCTAATAGGAACCCCCATCCAAGAGATACAGAACCATGTTATAGTCCCAGTTCAGTCATCCATCCTTGTGCAACTTAGCCATGGTTGCTTTTGCCTCCAGACTCCTTATGATCATGTTATTTTATTGCCATTTGAATGTATTTTGGATATTGATAGATCATTAGGAAACCCATGTTTTTGTCAAGTGCATGTTAGAGATTGTTTTGAGAAGGAATTTTATCTTCATGAGACAGCTAGAGAATATGCGAGTGAAGCACCATATTTTATAAACCCACAGTTGTTAGAAGGATTTCATTTGGAAGATGAACTACAAATCTCAAAATGGTTGTGCCTATTTACTAGCTTGAGTCAGGCCGCCAAACAAATCGAGCAGACTGAGGCCAGAATTAAGGGGCTATGCAGAAAAGCAGGAAAAGGTGATCTGAAGTTGCCGTTTCCTTAAGCTGCAGCAACCGCACTGCCTGCCCTGAGGTTGCCCTAAATGGGGATGGAACAGCCGCACTGGGGGAAGTCAATACAGCTTTTCAGAGGCTGTATTGAAGCCCCCGCAACCACACCGCCAGCCCCCAAGGACACTGCAAAGGGAGATGGAGCAGTCACATAGGCTGGCAGTAGCTGCTTTAATTTTTTTTGTTCTCAAACACAGACGCATGTGCGCAGGATAAACTCTCCACACCTGTGCATCTGTGCAGGAAAACATCCATGGGCACCTGCACAGGACCTGTCATAGCTAATATGCAGTCTGTCACCCTCTGTGTACAAAGCTGACTAAAGTTTGGCATCCCTGTGCACCTGCACAGGTTCTGTCATACACTCACATATCATGCAAGAATTCACTGACCTCTGCTTCCCTAAGGTTAGGGTTCTAATATTGAAGCATACCTACGCCATGCATCCACACCTGAAAGCATAGGGTGCTTTAAATTAAAACTTGCATCATATGGTGCATGCTCTGGATTGCCGAGTCAATTTCTGCCACATGTGCGATGGTGCATTTATATGGCTGTTTCTGGTGCATCAGTGTCGCTGCATACATACACACATGCGAAGGTATGCATCTTCACCAAAGGGATGGACAAAAGTGGCTCCTTTTTGGAGCTCACTTTCACAGGAAGAGGCAAGTAGGGGGCGCTTTTTTGGCGTGCGTCATCTAAAGACCATGCCTTCAGATCAACCCCAAAACAACCCTCTTAGCCCATGTGCATCCCCCCAAGATTTCTGTAGACCTCAAAGCCCAGCAGATTATTGAAGTCACTCAGGAAATTAAAGATGCAGCAAAGAATACTTGGTTTGGAAAGTGGGACTGGTCAGCCACAGGACAGGCAATTTTAAAATTGGTAACCAATCCCATTGCAATAATTCTGGCAATACAGGTTATCACTGTCATGGGAGCTATTAGTTTCACATGTTGGATTAGAAAGCAAGTGGCCGAGTTTCGTGCCCTTAGACGCAGGCTTGATCTCCCGCAGCTGATAACCACTAGGCCTTACAACCACGGCCACCAGCCAAAATTCTTATATCTCTGGTATACATTTGGATAAGATCTCCAAAGTGAAGTTGGACGCTTCACTCACACATTTGAGCTAATTATAAATTCCCCCAAAATTAGGCTTGTTTCCCAACACAACATCAGAATCTGGTCAATATGGCAACAACTACTGATGAGAAAAATGTACATTTTAGGAGAGGCTGAAGCAGTATGCTTTTGCCTTAGCTACTGAGATAGGCAAGAGACTAGGCAAGAGACTTAGCTACTGAGATAGGCAAGAAATCTAGTGCCACTCTGAAACAGTAGGAAAGGACAGGCTTAGTCTGAGGAGCTGGCCTACAACTGGTTCAAAACTTAAAGATTTGTTTAAACCCCCAAGGCTGATGGATAACAACAGCCAAGTCTACAATATATTCGCTTAATTATATGTGCAATCTTATTTAAATCAATGATTCAATGAATAGATAATGAAAAGGTAAGCACCTTTTAAAACCAAGATTAGATCACTTTGAACCAGTTATTGCAATTTGCTTTTATTAACCCTATGTAAACCTCCCAGCAATGCAGTTTTATGCAACGTCCTATTTCAGTCCAAAGGATATGGGTATTCCAGACCAGAAATGTAAAATAGCTTAGTTTATCTAAGAGCAGAGCAAAAATAAATAAATAAATAAACAATCCCATCCCTATTCTAAGCTAGCTAAATCTTCATTATTTTACTAAGCCAGATATGCTTCATTTTCTTGTATAAGTGCCAAAGTATTTTACCTAAATTATTACAAGGGAAGAAGCAGCCAATCTGTGTTTAAAGTTTCACTTGTGATTTATCATTGTTAAAGACATTATTTTGATAAAAGTAATATTATTACTACAAACATAAATCCAATGCTCTTTGTCATCTGGAGGGGCTTTGCAGACCGGCACAAAGGGCCAGCCTGGTGGTGGAGTTGGGGTGGGGCAGCAGCATGTCGGCTGCCCCAACTTCACCCTGATGCTGCATGTGCCCATCTGTATGGCATGCGGTGTTGTTAGGAAGGATCTAATTAGGGGAATTTATAATTATCTCAAATATGCAAGAGTGGGGCCCTAACAACACCCCGCAAGACCAGAGTACAGATGTGTATACCAAAGGACTAAGGGCCTCTGCAGACGGCACAAAGTGCTGTCTTGGAGGCATGGAAGGGGAGGGCGGCTGCATCAACCTGTCCCTGAGGACGTCATCAGGACATGTGCCATTACATACAGTGCATGCCCCAAATGCATCTTCCCAGTGCAGCGTCATCACGCGCTGCGCCGGAGGAGGTGCAAAAGAGCCGCATGGTGGCTCTTGATGCACCCCTTCTGCTGGCTCTGGAAGGACTGGCATTTTAGTGTTCCTTCCAGGGCCAGCAGATGGGATGATTGGTGCTGAGGTGTGGGGCAGCTTCGGCCCCAATCCTCCACTTCCCAGAGTGGGCCACGGCCGCCCGCTTGCATCCCCCCTAAGAGATCCCACAATGGATGGCACTGAGACAGGCTTCTCCAATTAAGGTCTGAATATTTATTAAAGGGGAAAACTGCACACACACAAATATGGCACACACACACACACACATTGCACACTAGAAGCAAAAGGGGTGAAAGCAGGAATAGCTTGAGATGGGCCAGACTACAGGAGATATTCACTTCCGAAGGCTTCTCCAGGATCCACTGTGGATGTGGATGATGGTAATGATGATGCACAGCCGCCAAAATGGGGGAAGGGATGGCTGAGGGAGCTATGACTTGGAATCAAGATGCACTCTAATGATAGCATGTGGAGTCTAAAAATCTAGGGGCTTATATAGGCCATATCTTGCTTCTAGCTATAGACTTGATGGTTTTGCTGAAGCCAGGACAAAGGTGGTGATTGCCTTGGCTTTGTTAAGCCAAGGTGTGAGGATGACCTAAACAATGCACTTGGGTCTTGACACAATCAAGGAAGGGAGGCTAGAGAAAAAGGGTGCAGTTAAATCTGATCACTGCCCCATCAGGAGTAAGACTCAGGACAAACAAGCGCTATTATGTTGACTTTTGGGATAATGGTCTTTCCCCTTTAGCAACTCCCAAACCTGTCTGGTAGGGAATGTTCCAGTTGTTTGGGCAGGCCCTCCCTGTACCTACCTGACCTAGAGGATTATGGCTGACATCCCACAGAAGTCAGTTCGGGGTCATAGAGGGAACTCCACATGTGTCCCCAAATTTTATTAATTTATTAATCAAGAGTTCAGGATGTCCTTTTGGTGCAGTGTGCACACACGCTGTGCCAAAAGGGCACAAAAAAGCCACCACCACAGTTGAAAGTGTGGTCTTTTGCCACCCCCAAAAGGAGTGGCATTTTCCTGCTTTTTTGGGGATGGCAAAAAGGAAGATCGGGGCTGTAGCATGAGGTTGCCATGGCCCCAATCCACCACTCCCAGGGGCGGCTCTGTGCCACCCCTTTTGGGTCATCTGTATCAGCCTGGAGACAAGATTGTAGTCTCAGGCATGTTGTGGTATGCAGACAGCATGGATCTAGCATACACACATGCAGAGTAGATGCATGTAGGCAGGAACACATAGAAGCTGGTCTTCTGTGAAGAATCTGCTCCAGACAGCACAGGAAAAAAACCTCCCACACACAGCTGCTGCATTTAGCTTGGAGAAAGGAATAGCTTCAAAGCGAGGCTTCTCTCAGAGAGGGCTTTAATCTTTGTTGTCAATATTTACAAAGATATACACAGAGTATCAGACGTCCATCTTGAATACTCACAGCTATACAGACTAACAAAGTGCTCCGCCAACTACCAACCACAACTAACCAACAATGGAGAATCTGACTCTCTCCCATATATAAGTGGTCTTCTTAGGAACATGTGACAGCCATGCACTAATGAAACCTGGCTGGTTTCACCCAGTGCCTGTTGCATCAGGACTGTTGCATCAGGCCTCCCATGATCCATACCTGGATTGTCTCATTCACTGTGTGTGTTGCATCAGACCTCCCATGATGCACGGCATGACTCATGCACCTGCCACTTGAACTGTAGTAACCATGTTACTATTGCTCCAGTTCCTTTCAGTGGCCACATCCAAGTCATTTTCCAGACCAGGGTGCCACATGGTCTTGACAAGGCATACTTTAGGAGTTAGAGAATCACTGTACCTTACATCTTCAACTGTGAAATTTCATGATGCTTGTGTTATATTAATTGATCAGTGTTGAAGTCAGGGATGGTGCATTACTTTGGTGCAGGTTGTGTTCCTTCTGATCAATGTTTGATCCAAGATATGGGAACTCTTTTACTATTTCAATTTCTTCATTGTCTAGGTTGAATAGAGAGACCAGAATGGCCCCATCCCTGCTCTTCCTTTGGTGGTAGATAAAAAAAAATTTTTTTGTGCCATCAGGCTTCTTCCAGCTGACACAGGTTGGGCTTTCAATTATGTATATTTTAGATTTTAAGGTCTGTATAGAGTTTTTAACAGATTTTGCATTTTAATGTATAGGTCTTTTAACTTTTAAAATTCTTTAATTGTTTTTAAACATTTTATATTTCCATATTTCAATGTTTTTGTATTGTTTTTAAATGGTATTGATTTAAATTTGCTGTTCGCAACCTTGGGAGAAAGGTGAGATATAAGTAAATATAATATGATAATAATAATTGAATAATTGAATTTGTGAAGTCATTGTATAGTAATTAAATGGTCATTTTCTCTTTTCTTTATGTTCAGCTGTAAGCTTACCTTTGCACTTTCTCCCTTGATGTTTTTTAGTAGTTGTTTCAAGTTTGTGACACTTTTCAAAGCTCCCTCCCTTCTGCCTTCAACTTCGTGCTGCAAAGCTACTGTCAGAAGCTGCAGTATGTTTCTTGCCTACCATGGATTTAGTGCAAATTCAGACTTGTGTGATTAATGTGTGTTGGCATACTTAAGTAGTGGGATGGGATATTTAGTGGTATTTTTAGTGCAGGAGTGTGGATCACATTCCTTTGTGCTGAAATAATAGAGAAAAGAGAGGCATGCCTGGCCTGAGACTACCCCGAGGTCATTTCTTTGGGAAAGTAGTCAGAAGAAAGGGAGGAGAGGTAGTAGGGGACAACAAGGGGAACAAAGTCATTTTGCTTCTGTAACAAATGATAAAACAGTCTACCAATTATTTGAAATTGTGTATGGTTTAATTAGGCATAGGTAGCATTTGCTGCTTAGTTCTGACAAGAACATTTTTGGTGTAAACCTGTAATTACTGAATAAATGTTTTCTGAGTTTACCACAAAAGCCTGGAATTTCTGAGCTTTGGGAGGCACTGGTTTTGAAAATTCCCCAGCCCATGCTCAGAATCACAAAGCCTTCTCAATATATGATCAAATATAATTTTTTAATTCTGTTAAGATTCTGCCAAGTTCATCCAAGCTTCAAAATGCCAGGAAGCAGCAGCTATTAAAGGCCATAGCCATAGTAACATGTTATTAGACATATGTTATGGAATGCTATCCTGTGCTTGACCTAGCTTAATCACTACTTTCTTGGCTCCCACTTCACTGCTGACTTGAAAGAGATTACTGTTGATGGCAGAGTGGTGAAGTCTGAGATATATCTGTTCAGTGAAATGGACAAATGTATCTATCTGCGCAATTGAAGACAGCATGCAACTGAAGCCATCCTTCCATGTTACAAGTGCCCAGCGTGTCCACAGAATAGCTATAAAATCAGCCAACCAAAATGCCCAAGAAAGCAAAGCAAAGCAAAGCAAAGCAGCTTATTTATATACCGCTTCATATCACGCTATGGGATGTCTAAGCGGTTTACAACTGTGAGCTGATTGCCCCCCAACAAGCTGGGTACTCATTTTAGCGACCTCGGAAGGATGCAGGCCTGAGTCGAGCCTCAGCCCTGGCTGGTATTGAACTCGCAACCTTGTGGTCTATGAGTGAGTGGCTGCAGTACAGGCATTTAACCACTGCGCCACCAGGGCTGAATCAGGGGTGTGGCTATATTTTTGTTGTTAGCAGTAGCTGTCATATCCCAGTCTCCCCCCAAAACTGGGACTCAAAGTGGCTTACAAATTAAAAGAACAGTTCAATTAAAAACATACAATAGGGGAGCAACATCTGAACATTGTCCTCCCTCAAATAGGAATTCTGTCACCCCATGAAATTTTGAAATTTACCATCAGTTCCCAAATTTCTAGTAACACCAAACTTCAGTTGAGCAGTGAGAGATGCAGTTTAGGAATCCAAAGAAAGGCAATAGTTACCAAGGGAACATGGACAAATAAGTGGGAACAATTTTCAGTGTCTCACTATCAGTAATGCTAGAAATTTGTGAATTGAAAGAAAATTTCATGCGGGAGCAAAAGTCTTGTTTAGAGGGGAAATGTCTTCATTCCTTCCTCATTACTACAACCCTGTCAGCATTTCTTTCACACTACACAGTTATAGACAATTCCCTTTTAACTGCCATGGCAACATCCTATAGAAGTCAGTTTAAGGAAAGATAGGGCATTTACAGTCTGCTAGAAATAATGCAGCTTGATATCACTTTAACTTCCCTGGCTCAGTTCAGTGCTAGGGAATCATGGGAATTGTATTTTTTTCTGGGACATTGAGCCTTCTCTGTCAGAGAGCTCTGATGTCACCATAAACTACAGTTCCCATGATTCCTTAGCACAGAGCCAGGCCTCAAGCTGCATTATTTCTGGCAGTCTGTAAAGGCCCATACTTAACTATTCTCAGCTAGAGAGCTTTAGTGCTTCTCCAAAAGCAGAAACCCCAGTATTCCATAGGATGTTAGTATAGAAGTTAAAGTGGATTCATAATGCTAATCATAATCATTAGTATAAAAGCAACCCATTTGTCAACCTACAAAAAGCATGTATAGGGAAATATGCTTCCTCATAGTACCCAATAGGACAAGACAATGTCAGCGTTTCTAATAAAAAGCAAGTTATTATTGGGTATTTTTCCTAACACCTCCTTTAATGTCCTGTTTATTATGCTCTCAGTTCCCATGGTATGATGTCTTATTCACCAGAAGCATTAACAAGTCACTCAGGCTTTTGAAAAGCAGTTTGACTTCCCCCACCTTTTATTATTTAGAACATGCTTTCTTATCATATTTATAAGCTTGTTTCTTGAAACTGCAATATATCAGTTAGGAGAATCTTATTTGATCAATTGATCATAAATAAATTGAATTGAAAAAGTTAGGAGAATCATTGATCATTATGTCCATGTAGTAGAGCTGAAACAATGTGCAAAAGGCATTTATCTAAAGGTTGATATTTCCATTTGGGTACCTGGAATAATTGAACTTCTACTGCTGTGAGCCACAGAATGGACTGAATTAGAAATCTTGCCCACCAACTGCTTCTGATGTGAAGTATGTTGCTGTTCATATAGCCTATCTAAACTTCTTTGAGGATCATGCTGCTCTTTGTGTATGAAAGTAACACTGCAGAAAAGATGTGGAGATGAAGAAAAATCTATCATTACTATAGCAGGACAGGCAGCCATTCCACATGCCATTCCACTACTTTTATGCTGATGTCAGCCTGCTGTTTCAACTATCCCACCACTCTGCTGTTAGGCTAGGGGTGTCTTTGCACCACCACCCCATAATGGAGAAGGATGCTGGCACTGGTTTAATGATGTCACTTCAGTCATGTCAGGTTGCAATTGTCTATATAAGGTACCATAGCCCACCTCTGGCCCACCTACAGCATAGCCCACCTAGAGCACCTAATGCAGATCAAGCCAGAGATATCCCTAGAAGCCAAGATGACAACACTTAGAACCTCTGCAGACTGGCCCAAAGGGCTAGCCTGGATGTAGAGTTGGGGCGGGGCAGCTGCATGCCGGCCACCCCAGCCCCACGGCAACACTGTCCTGACATGCTGCAACGAAAAGAGTGAGGAAGAGGCAAGTGCCGGCTCTTAGGGCAGCCTTTTGCCCCCCTAAAAGGAATGGCATTTTGCCATTCTTTTTGGGGCGGCAAAAGGGAGGATCGTGGCCATGGCGTGGGGTTGCCGCGGCCCTGATCCTCCACTTCCCAGGGCAGCTCAGAGCCACCCATCTGCAGAGGCCCTTAGACTTTTGTACTTTGGACACATCATGAGAAGGCATGAATGGTTGGAAAAGACAATAAATGTTAGGAAAGATGGAGGGAAGTAGAAAGAGAGGAAGGCCACATGCTAGATGGATGGACTTTATTAAAGAGACCATGAACATGAGTTTGCAGGAGCTGGGCAGAGCAGTAGAGGACGGGGGCGCTGGAGATGTGTCATCCATAGGGTCGCCATGGGTTGGGACTGACGCAAAGGCAGTTACCAAACAAAACAAAAAAGCCCGCCTCTTCTTTTTCCCAATGAAAGGTCCCCTTCCTCCATCTCTCCCTCCCTTAGAATAGCCCCCTAGGTACTGCTTGGGATTCTCCATTCATCTTTTGGAGCAGAGTAAGATTTTTGTTTTGTTTTTGTCATGCCTGGATTGATCTTGGATGCACTTTTTAAACCCACTCCTTGATATTATGCTAAAATTGATTTGTTTTTGTTTGTTTAGCATTTTCTCTTGTTACAACTAGCAGGACACATGCAATAGCAAGTACATTTTTATACTGCTTATCAGTGCACTTAAGCACTCCCTAAGTGGTTTACATTGTTTAAGCTAATTGCCCCCAACAAGATGGATACTTGTTTTAGCGACATAGGAAAGAATGTGAGGTTTAAGCTCCTGGCTGGTATTGAACTCATAATCTTGTGGTTTGTGAGTGAGTGGCTGCAGTACAGGCATTTAATCACTGCACCACCAGGGTTCCACAGACACTCACACTGATGATATGCTGCCCTTATGAGCTCTCAAAAGCACTGCCAGGTGAAGGAACCCAATCCGCATACCTCTTATTGCCAGCTAGCTCAAGATTACACATGGGGCCTTTATGGGTAGACAGGTAATGATGGACTAACATCATCATGGTCAACATTGAGCTAAAGGCCACTATTGTCCCCCCCGGGGGTGGTGGACCCTTGAGAATGGTCCGCCCTCGAAGGCACATGGAACCAATCGGTTTCCAGAAGGCCTTGGAGGGTTTAATGGTTGGTAACGCCGGTGATTCTGTCGAAGCCCTGGTGAATACTTGGAATACCGATCTGACCAAGGCTATTGACACAATCGCTCCCAAGCGTCCTTTCCAGCCTGCTTCGAATCGTAAGCCCTGGTACACCAAGGAGCTTAGGAGGATGAAGCGAGCTGAACAACGACTAGAGTGCAAAGGGCGGAAGACTCGTCTCCCATCTGACAGAACTCGCCTTAGGAAGCATCTTGACTCCTACAGGGAGGCTTTGCGTGCAGCACGGAAATCCTTCTGTTCTGCACGCATTGCGTCTGCAGAGTCCCGCCCGGCAGAGCTGTTTAGGGTGGTGGGGGAACTGACAAAGGTTCCTCCGGCATCAAGTCCCCTGCTTAACCCTACGCAGCCTGCTGTGACGCATTTAATACCTACTTTGCAGATAAAATCTCTCGGATAAGAGCCAACTTGGATGCCATTGTTTTGTCAGAAACAGTAGATGAGGTGTCCAGCAACTCTGTTGATGGCAATTTACTGGATCATTTTCAGTCTGTGAGTACCGATGACGTGGACAAGCTTCTTGGTAAAATAAGGAAAACGACTTGCCCTCTTGACCCCTGTCCATCTTGGCTGGTCGTCCAGGGGGGGGACGCATTGAGAGTCTTCCTGTGGGATACAATCAATGCATCCTTCAGGGAAGGTATGGTACCATCTTGCTTGAAGGAGGCGGCCGTCAAGCCACTCCTGAAGAAGCCTTCCCTGGACCCCCTGGATAGAAATAATTACAGACCAGTCTCTTTGCTTCCTTTCTTAAGCAAGGTGATCGAGAGGACAGTTGCTTCCCAACTCCAAGAGGTCTTGGATGATACCGATTATCTTGATCCATTTCAAACTGGCTTCAGAACAGGTTATGGAGTGGAGACTGCCATGGTTGCTCTGACTGATGACCTTTGCCTGAGTATTGACAGGGGTAGTGTGACCCTGTTAGTGCTCTTGGATCTCTCAGCGGCCTTTGACACAATTGATCATGCCATCCTCCTGGATCATCTTAGAGAGTTAGGAATTGGAGGCACTGCTTTGCGGTGGTTCCGCTCCTTCCTCTCAGGCAGATCTCAGAGGGTGAGGCTCGGGGACAGCTGCTCATCCAATATTGAGCTTAATTGTGGCATCCCTCAGGGCGCCATCCTGTCCCCGATGCTGTTTAATATCTATATGAAGCTGCTGGGGGAGATCATTCGGAGGCATGGAGCTCGGTGCCATCAGTACGCTGATGACACCCAGATATATCTCTCCATGACCAGATCATCAGCTCAGACTTCAGATGGCGTCTCTCCTCTTAACGACTGTCTCAGAGCGGTAATGGATTGGATGAGGAAAAACAGACTGAAGCTGAATCCAGACAAAACAGAGGTACTGACAGTGATGGGCCCGAAACCAGTTTTGGGAATACAGTCTCCAGTCCTGGATGGAGTCACACTCTCCTCCAAGGACTGTGTTCGCAGCTTGGGGGTGCTCCTAGATTCATCGCTTCACATGACTAGTCAGGTGAATGCAGTGGTCAGGAGCGCCTGTTATCAGCTTCGGCTGATACGCCAACTGTGCCCTTATCTGGACATGAGGGACCTGGAAACTGTGGTACATGCTCTGGTAACCTCACATCTGGATTTCTGTAACACACTCTACATGGGGCTACCCTTGTGCCTAACTCGGAAACTGCAACTCGTTCAAAATATGGCAGCCAGGTTGATCACTGGAACATCGAGGAGGGATCACATAACACCTGTGCTAAAATCCCTCCACTGGCTGCCGATTAGTTTCCGGGCACAGTACAAGGTGTTGGTTTTAACCTTTAAAGCCCTACATGGCTTGGGTCCATCTTATCTTAGGGACCGCCTCTGCCCATACAATCCCCCCGCGCACTTAGGTCCTCTGGGAGGAACCTGTTGCAGCCAATAAAGACCAGGTTTTCACAGACCTCCCAGCGGGCCTTCTCCGCGACCGCTCCCAGGCTTTGGAATGGCCTGCCGGACGAGATCCGTCTTATTACCACTCTTACTGCCTTTAAAAAGGCAGTAAAGACAGATCTCTTTCGGCAGGCCTTCCCAGAATAACTGCCCAGCTCGGTGAAGGTTTAATGTTGATACTGTTGTCAGTTGGTATTTTTTAGTAGGTGATCCTCTATTTTACTCTCCAACTAGTTCGCTGGTTGGATAGATTTAATTGCTTGTATTTTATCTCGGCGGTATTTTTAACTCTTTAATGGTTTAATTTTGTTTTAAGGGGTGGGTGGGACGGGGGGACAGGAATTGTTTTACTTATTGTACTTTTAAATTGTTGTACGCTGTCCCGATTGCCGAGCAGAGGGGCGGGTTATAAATAAAACTTATTATTATTATTATTATTATTATTATTATCATTCACAGACTACATTCCATCAGCAAAGGGTTGACCAGAGATAATAATTTCCTGGCACACTACACATTATTTCAACACTATCTAACCTCCATCCTCATGAGGCCACCCCTTGACCAGTTCATAACATCCCCCTTTCTATTTCTCACACTCATTCATATGGTTATCTACTCTCCTTGGCTTTATGCAGTAGCCTTCTTCCTCCCTTTCTCCCTCCAACGGCTGTGGTTGAAAGTGAACCTGCCACCTCATCTCCATATCCAAAAGGTTTTGAATTTGAATTGACATTCTGTCACACAGATGGCTTATATAGGTCTGTCTCTGGATTCTCCACTCCAAAGATGCATCTGAGGAAGTAGACCTAAGTCTACAAAAGCTCATGCTACCCACTTCTTTCTTTAGTTAGGAGGACTGCAGATGGGTGACTCTGGGCTGACTCAGGAAGCAGCAGATCGGGGCTGCGGCAACCCCATGTTCGGCCCTGATCATCCCTTTTGCTGCCCCGAAAAGAGTGGCAAAATACCATTCCTTTCAGGGGCAGCAACAAGCTGCCCTAAGAGCCAGCATGCATTTCTTCAGTACCATTTTTGGTGCAGTGTGTCAGAACACTGCGCTGAAAGGGTGTCCTGATGCCGCACACCATGCGTAATGGCGCACAGCATCAAGGCGGTGTTGGTGTGAGGTTGGGGTATCCAGCATGCAGCTGCCCTGCCCCAACTGTGCCTCCAGGCAGGCCCTTTGGGCCTGTCTGCATAGGCCCATAGTCTCTAAGGTGCTATAAGATCCCTTTGTATAGATCATCATGGCACAATTCTAAATTGAGATGATTTCTCCTAGTGACAGCTTTGGCTTGACCAGACCTTATCTCATTGCGCCCACATGTCCCATTCATTGATCTGTTGCAGATTTGCATTTAATAAAGCTGTGGTCGTTTGGATGGGAGGGCAATATTTATCCGAACCCATTTTAAAAAGAAATGTATTTTAATAATCTTAACAATAATTGAAAGGTTCTGTGTTTTCTTCATTTACTAGTTACATTTACCAGTAACTAGTGCTTCACGCTTAAATTTGGCTCAGGACTTTATGCACCAGTCTGTTTGTTTGTTTGTTTGTTTTACAAAAATCACATTAGGGAATTGAATGGGGACATACCAGTTTGAAAATTCAGTATTACACTTCTCTGCAATTGCATGAATATACTGTTTTGGCAATCCATGGGCCCTTCCACACCATTTCCACAATCCCACCTTCCTACCTGTGAACTCAGTGTATGTGTGATATTCGATTTCTTGTTTTTATTTTGCTGCAGTTATATAATTAAGGAAAAAATGCTGTCTCTATCAAGAGAGAAAACTCTACTGACAACTCCTATGCTGGTGTTTCAGACACAATATGGCAGCTTTTTGTGGTGAAGGAAATGCCTTTCTCTTCTTTCTTTGCCCACAACTACACACAGTCCAAAAAGTACTTTATGATCAATGACTGTTACATTGGTGCAAATCACTAAGAGGATTCTAGCCTAATACTTGCATTAAAAAAAGAGAGAGTTCCTGCATTTGTTTGAACATAGGATCACTCTGCCCTGTGATATGGAACATACTATTAAGGCTTGAAGTATGTTTCTTTTGAGCACATTGGGCCTTACCTTTGAATAAACATCCTTAGGATTGCATAACCAAATGGTAACTAAGGTCTAAACTGCACTACAGAGATAATTTGCATCTCACTCCCTCACAAACGGTTGGGATGGGATGCATAGTTTGCACATGCCCACAGGGAGACAAGATTTAAAAGATTTGGGGGGCATGGCCAGAGCCAAATTATGGTCTGCTGCCCCCAGATTCTTCACTTCGATTTTGCAGTTGACTCACCCTTCCACTGCTGGTGCAATGTGAAGTTAACTTGGTTGGTTCGGAGCCAGGTAGGATTTTTTCCCCTTTTCCCAGAGCTTTTTCATCTACCCAATACTGTTTTCAGTTGGACCTTGGGAAATTAGCTTGGGTGCCATCTAAATAGGTTGATTTGGCATGATTTGAATGAAATGTGGATTTTGGTGAGCACCTAGGACACCGTTTGGGTGGAAGGGAGGTCTATGTACACTGTTTGGGTGGAAGGAAGGTCTACCACCTCTTTGGGTCTTGGGATCTGGGAAGTGGGGAAAGAGACACCCCTTGGGACTGCATGAAGGATAAACCCCTCTCTTTAATTCTTGGGCATTGGAAGAAGGACTTTCATGGTAGTCTTCTTGATGTAGGCTGGCCAATGGATAACCCAGCCTTTGGGCTTTTGTTGGGGCTCAGGTGCTTTTGCCCAGGGGAGGCTGTGAAGGTGGTCTTGGAGATAGACCACAGGCTGCAGCTGCTTCGGTCCTTGGCTATTTCCCCATCTGGTTTGGAGTTCCATTAATAAATTAATAAATAGGTCAAGTTAATAAATGCCCTTGTTTGAACCTACTTTCCACTATCTTGGTTTGTTATTTCTGGGGTGGGTGGGCAATGCAGTTTGACTGCCATGGCTCAACACTATGGAATTATGGGACTTGTAGAATTGTAAGATATGTAGGTTTCTCTGTCACAAAGCACTGGTGCACAACAAACTACAAATCCCATGATTCCACAGGATAGAGTCATGACAGTTAAAGTGGTGTCAAACTGCATCATTTCTGCAGTGCAGATTAGACCAAAGAAAGAGATTTTGTGTTCCCTACACCTGCTTTTCCTATACATATATAACTTGCCACTAATAGAAGAAAAAAAATGAAATTTCCCAGTTACACTAATAAAATATTTAGGGACCTTAGGCTGCCATACGTTGGCTATATCATGAGAAAGCATGACTAATTTAAAAAGGCAGCAATGTTAGGGAAGGTGGAGGAAAGCAGAAAGAGAGGAAGACTGGAAGCTAGATGGATAGACTCCATTAATGAGGCCACAAATATGAATTTGCATGACCTAAGCAGAGCAGTGGAGGACAAGGGGGCTTGGAGATGCCTCATCTCCAAGCCCCCTTGGTCACCATGAGTCAAGGGCTACTCAAATGCAGTTAACAACAATTACTACTGCTTCCCCATTCCTACTCATAAAGATGGTTCTAGAAAACCAGTAGAATCAACTCTCTTTTGCGGGAATTTCCCTGGAAAGTAATTATACAGAAGAAATGATGAAACAAAGCTAATCTGGTACTTGAAAGCAAATGGGGGAAAGACCCTTAAATGTCAAGATCCCATAGTAATTCAAGATTGATCATCTAATTCCCTGTATAGTAGCTTTCTAGCTCTTGTAAATGATGATTTTATCATTTTTAAAATATCTCATATTTGATTGTGCTATATTAACAGTTTTCATTTTTCATGCAGTATTTTTCATATTGATTTTTTATTTATCTCTTATCTATTTTAATTGAGGTGTACAATGCAGAGGGAATTTATTTTTGATGTGTTTACTAAATGCAATAAAAGTAAATATAATATAATATAACAATATAATATAATGTAATCCAGTTCTTCCAATGCCCAAGAATTAAAGAGAGGGGTTTTGTGAAAAGAATAACACATACATCACAGCCTGAAAATACCCTCTCTTAGGGCCTTTACAGACTGCCAGAAATAATGCAGCTCGAGGCCACTTTAACTGTCCTGGCTCAGTGCTAAGGAATCATGGGAACTGTAGTTTATTGTGGCACCAGAGCTCTCTGACAGAGAAGGCTCAATGTCCCAGAAAAAAATACAATTCCCATGATTCCCTAGCACTGAAATTCTGTACGCCGCCCCGATTGCCTAGCAGATATAAATAAAAATTATTATTATTATTATTATTATTATTATTATTGATCCAGGACAGTTAAAGTGGCCTCAAGCTGCATTATTTCTGGCAGTCTGTAAAGACCCATAATTTCTTATGCCAGAAACTAGATGCTAAATCTATAGATGGCCACTGAAAATCTTTGTTGTCAATAAAAAACAAGCAATCCAGAATGTGTCAATTAGTCTTAAATATGGAAATTAAAACAAAACAAAACACTTGCCTTTAAATATCTTCAACATGGGAAAGTACCATGAAGCTGTGCCTAGAAGGGAGAGGAAAGCTGTACAATCTGCTTGCCCTCAATAACATTATTTATTGATTTTTCATATAACATCTTTTCCCCCCCAGTATAAACAGTAGAAGTACCTTGTGCCTATTTTATTATCACAGATTTTTTAGTGATAGCTGACATTGGATCACAGTGCTGCAGTGAGACAGCCACATATCCTGTGATTGTGATTGTCCAGGAAATTGAGGCCATTATCAAGGTCAAGAGTGAGTGAAAGACTGTTTCAGATCCTCATAAATTCAGGTAGTCTGGAAGGATGCTGCATCTTAAGTATATTACCAGGAGCACTTGACAAAGGGCAACAATACCTAACAACCTAATAACACAGAAGGCACATACATGCACTGAACTGCTATTCACACTTTCAGTAGTCTGAAATTCCTTCATAAATTAACAGAGCTGCACATTGTGCTTTGAGATTATCCACCTAATATAGAGATGCATATCCAAAAGAGGTTTTCTTTGGCTTCAAAGGGATCCTGGTTCTAAAAATGAATATACTAATTTGGATTGAACTCATTACTAGTTAGAAACTGAACTCATTACTAGTTAGAAATTTTGATTCGGAGGCATACAAATTGAAGCCACAGATTGATCTTGGGGACCTTCCACCTCCTCCTTATTCTACCCCTCCTTCTTCTTTTTGTTCCTTTCTTGCTCCCCCTCTAAAAAAAATTGGGACTTAAAACTAATATGATATAGCTAAAACATAAAAAGTTAACATTAATTTGCAATTAAATGATCAGTTATATTAACATCAATTTAAAACATACAATTGAAATATAAAAAGACTTTTAGAGATTTATTTAAAAGCACTACAACACACTGTTAAAAAAAGTAGCCCTTTCTTTAAAAATATTCTAAAAACTGTTGGAGGAGGAGAAGGAAGAAGAGGAAGAGGAGGAGAAGGAAGAGGAGGAGGAGGAGGAAGAAGAAGAAGAAGAAGAAGAAGAAGAAGAAGAAGAACAAGAACAAGAACAAGAAGAAGAAGAAGAAGAAGAAGACATTGCCAACAAAAGGGCAGCAAATAGGGGCCCACTCTAGACTCCTTAACTAGAGAGTTCCAAAGCATGGAGCAGCCACCTAAAAGGTGTTGAAAACTGAAGCATGACATATCAAACTCTACATCTAAGTAAAATGCCAGTATAGAGAAAGTGATGGGTTGGTGTGGCTGGCAGCTTTAATCACAGTGCATGGTTCTTCAGTCCTAGTGCTTTGAGTGGGAGCAAGGTGAAAGAATGTATCATGGGACTGATCCAATATTCAGAGCCCACTACTAGTTCTCTTTCCTAAGAACAGTAACAATAAAAGTTTGGCTGGTGTCTGTGGGATCTCAAAAAATGAAGAGCTTGGGAAATGCTAGATGTTCAGCACCTTGGATAAATTCTTTAAAGTTCAGACTTAAAACTCAAGCATATTGATTGCCCCTGGCTTGGGAATCAGCAGCCATCTTTGATACTGACAGTCGGGAAAACCTGTTGTAGGTAATAAATTGAACATAGACTTCCTGCGCAAAAAAACCCAAAAAACAAAAAACAAAAAACCACTGCAGAAAACTGCACATGCAATGTGTTTTCTGATTTAAAAAAGAATTCATGTGTTTTTCTTCACGTAATAATTCTTACAAAACATTATGTGACATTTAAACTTAGGGAGAAGACTAGAGAAGAATATTCATTTTTTTCCACAATGAGGAGAAAGCCACCAAAATTATTTGTCCTCATAGATGAGGATGAGATGCTTGAGCATCTACATCCTAAACAGGCTGTTGTTTTACATTTACCAACCACTCCATGCTAATAAAAACAAAACAAAAATCATAGGCTTTGTTTAGTTTAGGAAAGAGTCCAGGCATGGGAGAAGGGAAAACATTATCTAAAGGCAAGCCATTTGCACAATGGATATATATACATCACAACACTTCTGTGCAGAAACTGCAGTCAATAGTAAGTCACAACTTATTAATTTACTACTTTTTACTGGAATGCTCAGATTTGAACTGAGTGGTGTGTCTCTCTCTCTGTGTGTGTGTGTGTGTGTGTGTAAGAGAGAGTTTTGTAGTTCTGTGTTTTTTGGAGACAAAGTTCTTGTTCAATTCAGTTGAAATTGTGAACAGTCAGCACTTCTGTAAATCAGACTCCAACTGTGCCAGGTAAGCACTAAGAAAATAATGAATGCCCAGGACTAGCAATTCAGTTTAAAAACTCAGAGTGGCACAGCCACCAACCTAGTTTTTGAAGATGTCATTCACTTACTTAATTTAGGAGGTTATACTTCCTTAATCTGAAGTCCCATTCCCTCTCACTGCACATTCTTCCAATTTCTACAGCAAATCTTTATGGTCAACATCACTCTTTATTGAAGGTGGTATGATCACTGTTCAGCTCTACTACTAAAAAGAATAAATGCTGAACACGTTCATTCCCTATGAAAAACAATTTTCTATATGGATCAATTAATTCTGGCACTTATGGCCTTTTTAATTCTTCACTTATTATTGTCAAATATTTTTTGTGTTGGTTGCGCAAAGTTTTCTTCTGCCAAGTATCACTGAAAATCCATCATAGCTACAGAAGCTGAAAATTAATGAACAAAACATATAAGGAAGGTACAAGGTTACTAAAAATGTCAAAATAGTTATACTATTTTTATTCCCTCACACACTCACACACTTTCTCATGTCACCTGAAAGAAGCATAGTAAGGGGGGTTGCAGACTGCCAGAAATAGTGCAAATTGAGTCCACTTTTAGGGTTAGGGTTAGTGCTAGGGAATCATGGGAATTGGTGTTTTTTTTTTTTTCTGAGACATTGAGCCTTCTCTGTCAGAGAGCTCTGGTGCTACAATAAAATACAGTTCCCATGATTCCCTAAGCCTAACCCTAAAAGTGGACTCAATTTGCACTATTTCTGGCAGTCTGCAACCCCCCTAAGTTTCACAATCTAGTATTGCCACTGATCTTTAAATTATTAATTCCAGGACATTTGGTCACTAGATCTCTGCTAACAAGAAGCAAAATGGTTCCTTCTGGTTGGGGGAAATAATTTGTTTAATATGAGGTACCTGAAATCATGTAGGAGAAAGTCATTGTGTGCTTCATACTTCACATATATTATTCCACATGGTTTCAAAGCCCCAAAATTTATCACATCAGCCAACCAAAGTGAGTAGGAGAAGCACCACTTACTCTGCCAATATAGCATAAGGAAGGCCAAGGTATGCCTGTTATTTCAATTCAGACATTTTGTGTGTGTGTTTGGGGGGGGGGGGGGACCAAACCAAAATTAGGTTCCCACTGATTGTTTTTGTTTTATTTTATTTTGCTTATGCCTCACCTCAAGCTAATATTTTGTGGAAAACAAAATGGTGTCCCCTAGCAAGACTCCAGTGCTTCAAGGAGGAGCCTGAGTGTAGGTAGGAAGTAGCATGTTGCAGCCTGCTAAGAAGCTGGAGCCATGACAACTGGCCAAAGATGTCATATACTGATGCTAGATCTCTAACGTAGCAGTTAAGAAAGTACTGCCTTCCTTAATGTGTGTCTTTGGGAATGTGAGAATTAAAATATTTCATCTGGTATAGGAATTATCAAAAATAGTTTGAGAAAACAAAAATATAATTTGAACATTTATTTATTTTTAAAAGAAACCTAAGAACTACAACAACAAATACTACAACTACCTAATACATTTCCCCCTCTGGAGAAGTTCTGAGAGTCTGAAATTCCTGGGCTTTTTCTCTGAGATGTGCTTATGGATTTGGTCTGCACCACTCTAAACTATGAGTTCACTTCATATCCGATTTCTGCACATACTCTGAATATCATGTGTGTGTCTTCATATAAGTGTACATACATATGCACACATAAATGTTGCTATGTTATATAGGTCACATTCATTCAGCTACACTGACAAAGCATACAATTTTATGTTCTAATGCCATCAACAAAACCAAGGTCATGTAATATCACACAAGAAAAAAAAAATCATCTAGCCTGATATATCAGTAATTAAAATGTGCTCATTTTAGCTGTCTTTCTCTAGGACCCTAAACCTCAAAAGTTATGATTCCTTGGGAAAATTAGAGTGGGTTCAAAGTAATCTCAAACATTTTTGCCTAATCAAGCACCTCATTAAGGAACTTGAAACACTTTAGAACTGCCCTTACATTAAATAAATTATAATAGGGAATCAGTAGGAAAGTTAGCATGATCAGGGAGAAGATCAAAGCCCTACTGTAAAGATTATTGGCCAAATTCCCCTAAATTGTGAATCTTCTTTCAATTAGGACCAGGTATTATAATAGACTTTGTGTGTGTATGTGTATGTGTTACAAAGTTCAAAAGTCACCACCTGATTACATTTTCTCCCTTCTGCTCTGATGGCACTTGAATTAAAATAATTTGTTGCTTTTCTGCATCAACCTTAGGTAAAGTAGATTTGCAGCTTCCTTTAAGTAGTTATTGGCATATTTATCCTCCCACATTCTATGTGTTCTAATGGTTCCAGCATAGGTTTTTGTGGTTTTTTTGGGCTGTGAGGCTGTGTTCTAGAAGAATGTATTCCTGACATTTTCCCTGCATCTGTTGCTGGCATCTTTAGAGAATCGTGGCATGGAGGTGTATGAGGTATATATACTGTGAGGCCCTTGGTTGAGAGGATTAGCATGTAAATTTGTGTATTGTTCTGTTGAGCCAGTGCCTCAGGGTGGGAGGATATGTGAGGAGGATTAGTGTCTATTTAATTAATGGTCCATTGTCTGCTGGGAACCCCCCTGACCCTGGGTGAAGTTCATTTGTGTTTGCTGAGTCCTGATTTTGGTGTTTTTGAGGACTGATAGCCAAACTTTGGGGGGGAAGCAGACAGGCAGCTGTGGGCAACCCCGGGAAGCTGCCCCGTGGGGCCGAGGTATCCCCACACCTTGGCCCTGTGGCACAGCTTCGCTGCCCCTGGAAGGAGTGCTAAAATAACGCTCCTTCCACAAGTCACCGAAGGTGCACCACTAGCAAAAGGCTGGCGGCGCACCTTCGGCGACTCTTCCGCCGCAGTGTGTGCGAATGCTGCAGCGGGAAGACATCGTCGGAGCGTCAGCCATGTGGAGGGGCCGGCGCTCCGATGATGCTTTCGGGAAGAGGTTGGGCCGCCCACCGTGTGGCTGCCCCTCCCCTTCCTTGCCCCCAAAATGGCCCTTTTAGCCGTCTGCTTCCCCCCTCAGTTTACTTTCAGGGTTTCTTCTTTCCTATTTAAATTGTCTAGGTGTTTGTGGATTTCAATGGCTGCCCTGTGCATTCTGACCCAATAGTTGTTGACATGGTCCAGAATTTCAGTGTTTTCAAATAGCATTTTGTGCCCAGGTTGGTTTATAATGTGTTCTGCTACTGCTGATTTTTCTGGCTGGCCCAGTCTGCAGTGTCTTCCATTGTTTGAACACTGTGTTTAGTGGTTCCTATGTAGACTTGTCCACAGTTGCATAGTATGCGGTAAACTCCTGTGGCTGTGAGAGGGTCTCTCCTATCCTTCACTGAGCAAGCATTTCCTGGATTTTCTATTCTGTAGATCATCTGGAGGTTGTGTTTTCTCATTAGTTTCCCTATTCTGTCTGTGACTCCTTTGATGTATGGTAAAAATACCTTCCCTTTGAGTGGTTGCTTTTCTTCACTCCTGTAGTTTTTTTCTGGATCTGGCTGCTCTTCTGATGTCTGAGCTGGAATAACCATTAGACTGTAGAGCCCAGTTTAGGTGCTTCAGTTCATGTTCCAGGTAGTGGGGTTCACATATCCTTTTTGCATGGTCCACCAGTGTTTTCATTGTGCCTCTTTTTTTGTCCTGGGTAATGAATGGAGTTGTTTTGTAGGTATCTGTCCATGTATGTAGGCTTTCTGTATACCATGTGGCTCAACTGTTGGTTTGGTTTTTGGATAACCAGGACATCCAAGAATGGCAATGTTCCTTCCTTTTCTTTTTCCATTGTGAATTGGATGTTTGAGTGGATGTAGTTCAGATGGTTCAAAAACAAAAAAGAAGCACAATAGAAACACTGATAGCCCATGCAAAAAAGATCTGAGAACCCCACTACCTGAAACATGAACTGAAGCACCTAAACTGTATGGACTTCACTGAGTCTATCCACTTATAATTCAGTCTTCCTAATTTCCTACAGTCTTCTACCTTACCAAACATTATTGTCTTTTTAATGAGTCATTTTTTTCATGATAATGCCAAAGTACAACATTCTCAGTTCAGTTAACATGGCTTCTAGGAAGAGTTCAGGCTTGGTTTGCTCTAGGACCCATTTATTTGTCTTTTTAGCAGTCCAGGATATCTGCAGAAGTCTCCTTGAGCACCACATTTCAGATGAGATAATTTTCTTCCCATCAGTTTTCTTCACTATTTACCTTTCATAACTATACACAGAAGATGGAAATGCAATGTCACAGACAATTCTGACTTTGGCTTGCATTTATATTTACACTTGAGGATCTTGTCTTGTTCTTTCATAGTTGCCTTCAAAGTCCTAGGCATCTTCTGACTTCTTCACTATAGTCTCCCTTTTGATGAATGGCTGAGCCAAAGCATAGGAAATCTTTCACTACCTCAGTGTCTTCACTGAGTTATGTTTTAATTAAAGGGAAGGGAAACAACAAAGATGTTATTGTGGGAGTTTACTACAGACCCCCAAGCCAGACTGAGGAATTGGATGGCGCCTTTCTAGATAAGATGACCACACACTCAGAAAGGAGAGATGTAGTAGTTATAGGTGATTTCAACTCTCCTGATATTTGTTGGAAATCAAACTCAGCCAAAACGTTAAGGTCTAGCAAACTCCGTACTTGCCTGGAAGACAATTTCATTGTCCAAAAGGTGAAAGAGGCAACAAGGGGATCAGCCATTTTAGATCTGATCCTAACCAACAAGGATGACCTGGTTAATGGGGTGCAAGTGGTGGGATCCTTAGGTGGGAGTGATCATGTTCTCTTGGAGTTTGTTATACAATGGAAAGGAGAAACCAGGCACAGTCAGACATGCATTCAAGACTTTAGGAGACTGATTTCAATAAACTTAGGGAAATACTGAGGGTGACCCCATGGTCAGGAATAGTAAAAGAGAAGGGAGCTCAGGATGGATGGGAGTTTCTCAAAAGGGAAATACTGAAGGCACAATCTGAATCTGTTCCAATGAGGAGGAAAAATGGAAGGTGTCTCAAGAAGCTGGGTTGGATGACTAAAGAACTTTCAACTGTGCTAAATTTTAAGCAGGGCATGCATAAGAAATGGAAAAAGGTAAAAATAACCAAGGAGGAATTCAAGCAAATAGCTAGCACATGTTAGGGGAAAGTCAGAAAAGCAAAAGCACAGAACGAGCTCAGGCTTGCTCAAGAGGTTAAGAACAATAAAAAGGGCTTTTTTGGGTATGTCCATAGCAAAAGGAAGAGAAAGGAAATGGTAGGACCACTACATGGGCAAGATGACAAAATGCTAACGGGACAGAGACAAGTTAGAACTACTTGACACCTTCTTTGCTCCAGTGTTCTCAGAAAAGGAAAAGGGTGCTCAACCTGATGAAAAGCAAAGGCTACTTGAGACACCTTCCATTTTTCCTCCTCGTTGGAGGAAAAATTTGCAGATGACACCAAATTAGGAGGAGTTGCTAATACCCCAGATAAGAGGATCAAAATTCAAGCAGACACGAATAGATTAAAAAGCTGGGCCAGAGCTAACAAAGTGAATTTCAACAGGGAGAAATGTAAGGTACTGCACTTAGGTCAGAAAAATAAAATGCATGGATAAAGGGTGAGGGACACCTGGCTTAACGAGACTATGGGGGGAAGCAGATGGCTAAAAGGGCCGTTTTGGGGGCAAGGAAGGGGAGGGGCAGCTGCACGGTGGGCGCCCCAACCCCTTCCTGAAGGCATCGTCGGAGCCCCGGCCCCTCCGCACAGCCAGCGCTCCGATGATGCCTTCCCGCCACAGCGTTCGCACACGCTGCAGTGGAAGAGTCTCTGAAGGTGCGCTGCCAGCCTTTTGCGGCGCACCTTTGGTGACCAGTGGAAGGAGCACTATTTTAGCACTCCTTCCAGGGGTGGTGAAGCTGCACCGTGGAGCCGAGGTGTGTGGATACCTCGGCCCCATGGTGCAGCTTCCCGGGGTTGCCCACGGCCGCCCGTCTGCTTCCCCCCTATATGTGAAAGGGATCTAGGAGTCCCAGAACACCACAATTCGAACATGAATCAACAGTGTGATGCGGCAGCTAAAAAACCAATGTGATTTTGCAATGCAACAGGACACACAGACAAACATTACTCCAGGAGCCCTCCGCCCATCATGCCAGGAAGTGGTGTGCACTTTCCTCCTCAACTTTCTTCAGTAGTCTTTCAAAGTCTTTGCTATTTTTTGCATGGTGTCAACTATGTATTCTAAATTGTTGATGTTTCTTTTCCCAGTTTCCACACCTCCTTCATCAAAGTCTATTCCAGCTTTGTACATGGTACGTTCAGCATATAAGTTAAATCAATAAGGTGATAACATTCTATCTTGCCTGATCCCTTGATAATTGAAAACCATTCTGTTACTCTACATTCTGCTCTAACAGTGGTCCTTATTATCCTTATTACAGATTAAGCATTAGGATAATCAAATGTCTACATAGTTAAAGGTAGTTAACTATGTCTACATAGTTAAAGGTTGACTTTCTTCTGAATTTTTTTGGTGTACTTCAAATGCATGTTTGCAATACAATCCCTTGTGTCTCTTCCACTTCTGAAGCTGTCTTGGACATCTGGCATTTATTGTTCTGTATATGAGAGATGCCATTATTGTAAAATTTTGAGCATCACTTTGCTTGCATGGGATAGGAATGCAATGGTCTAGTGATTACTGCAAACCCAGGCATCCTGTTTCTTGTGGAGTTTGGAATGTGATTGAGCATTTGCAATTTCTGGGACATTATTTTGTTTTCTATATTTGTTGACAGATTTTAGTTACTGTTTGAGTGGATTATGTCTCTATTGCATGAAACAACTCTGTTGGTATGGCATCTATTCTTCATGATTAATTTCTTTGAAGCCTCCACTTCATTTTCTAATATTGTAGATTCATCTTCAAATTGTTCTTCCTTGAATGAATTTGTCATTCTTTCATCTCTTTCATATAGTTCTTCATTGTATTGTTTCCATTGTCTTTTTATTTCTTCTTGATCATGCTGTGTGTCCCCCTGCTGATCATAGAGCATCCCCACTCTTGGTTTAAATTTCCCTTTGATTTCACATATATTGCGGAGGAGGCTTCTTGTACTACTTTTTTTTTCTTTTCTTTTTTGCTGTCATCTATTTTTTCTGCACTGATTGTTATAGTACTTTTCTTTGTTCCTGTGCACAAGTTATTGAACATTTGCAGTCAGGGTTCTGACCCTATTTCGGTCTCCTTTTAATTTTGGTTTTTGTCTATCCTTAAAAACTTATTAATTACTAATTAAATAATACAGAAACAAAAAGAAATAAAAAGACACTGAAAGCAATACACAGAAGAGTTATACAAAAGAGATCCGGAAATGAATGACATTTGGAATGATGAGCCATATGAAGATGAACCCCAGATTCTAAGAAGTGAAGTGGAATTTGCAAGGAAATGGGAAAAAATACATCACTGGGAACAGATGATATCCCAATTGAGCTGCTATAGTGCCCACAGACAGATGCAACTTTAATGCTAACTGAAATATACCAACAAATATGGAAAACAAAGTGGTGGTCAACAGACTGGAAACGCTCGATATACATGCCAATCCACAAGAAAGGAGATACAAAAAACTGCAGCAACTATAGGACGACAGCACTACTTTAACATGGAAGCAGAATAATGCTCAAAATTCTGCAGCATAGACTCCAACAATACATGGAGAGAGAAATTCCAGAGTTACAAGCAGGATTCAGAAAAGGAAGGGGCACTAGGGACCACATTGCAAATATACAATGGCCAATGGAGCACACCAAAGATTTCCAAAAAAGAATCAGCATGTGTTTCATAGACTACAGCAAAGCATTTGATTGTATAGATCACGAAAAACTATGGAATATACTGAATGACATGGGGGTGCCACTACATCTGATAGTCCTGATGAGGAATCTGTATCAAGGTCAAGAAACCAACAGAATTCAGGGAAACAGAGTGGTTCCCAATAGGCAAAGGGGTCAGGCAAGGCTTCATCCTATCACCCTACTTGTGTAACATAGGGCCATTGCAGATGGACAGGAAAAGGTGACCTGGTAGACTGCCAGAAATAGTGCAAATTGAGTACACTTTAAATTGAGGCACTGCCCTGGCTCAGTGCTAGGGAATCATGGGAATTGTATTTTTTTTCTAAGACATTGAGCCTTCTCTGTCAGAGAGCTTTGATGCCACAATAAATTACAGTTCCCATAATTCCTTAGCACTGAGCCAGGGCAGTGCCTCAATTTAAATTGGACCCAATTTGCACTATTTCTGGCAGTCTGCAAAGGCTCAGAGCAACCACATTGGGATGCAGTCAATGTGGCTTTTCTGAAACTGTATTGAAGCCCCACCAACTGCACTGCCGGTCCTGAGGATGCTGCAAAAGATGGAGCAACTGCATGAGCTGGCAGCGGTTGCGTTAATTTTTTTTTTTTTTTTTTTTTTTGGTTCTGTCAGATGCATGCGCATGTGCCTAGGGACACATCCCAGCAAACCTGCGCACCTGTGCAGAACACATCATTGGGTGACATACAGGGCCTTTGCAGACTGCCAGAAATAGTGCACATTAAATTGAGGCACTGCCCTGGCTCAGTGCTAGGGAGTCATGGGAATTGTATTTTTTTCTGAGACATTGAGCCTTCTCTGTCAGAGAGCTCTGGTGCCACAATAAATTACAGTTCCCATGATTCCCTAGCACTGAGCCAGGGCAGTGCCTCAATTTAATGTGCACTATTTCTGGCAGTCTGCAAAGGCCCACAGTCTGTCACTCCCTGTGTACAAAGGTGACTAAAGTTCGGCATCCCTGCGCACATGCATAGAACATGTCATAGGGTGGCATGCAGTTTGTCATTGTCTGTACAAAGCTGATTGAAGTTTGGCATGCCTGTGCACCTGTGCAGGACCTGTCATACACCCCCATATCATACAAGTATTCACTGACTTCGGCTTCCCCCAAGGAGTGGGTGCAGTAGACAGGTGCCACTGTTTGATTGTGCCACCCTTGGGGTGAAGGAACGGGTTTGGGGCTAAGCAGATAGCGCAAAGTGCCATCTTCAGAGCAAGGAAGGGGAGGGGCAGCCACACACTGGGCACCCCAACCCCTTCCCCAAAATGTCCTTGGAGCAGCCGGCCCTCCGCACGGCCGGCGCTCCAAGGATGCCCTCCTGCTGCAGCGTCCGTACACGCTGCAGCGGAAGAGTCGCCGAAGGTGCGCCAGCAGCCTTTTGCAGCGCACCTTCGGCGATTTGTGGAAGGAGCACTATTTTAGTGCTCCTTCCAGGGGCGGCGAAGCTACGCCGCGGGGCCAAGGAATGGGGATGCCTTGGCCCCGATCCGCAGCTTCCTGGGGCAACCCCGTGCCACCCGTCTGCTTCCCCCCTTTGTCAACTGAAAAGACACCTATTCCATCATCCTCCACAAAACATGTCCCACACAGATCAGGGTGGAGGGGAGAGGTATATGCAAGGAAAGTTTGTGTGGACAGGCTTGATACGTATAGCTGGTGGTCATGCAAGGGACATGATCAACAGGACACATGGACAAACATTACTCCAGGAGCCCTCCGCCCATCATGCCAGGAAGTGGTGTGCAGGTTTTATGCACACCTGCACAGAAGAGGTCACAAAAGCCTCTTTCATGCAAACTACTGTGCATGCTGACAGCAAGCGTACATGCGATGGAATGCATTTATTATCATAATAGAGACCAGTTGCTAAGGCACATGTGTAGGGTTACAATTAGGGTTAGGGTTCTAATATTAAAGTGCACCTGCGCCTGTGCACCCACACCTGGAAGCATAGGGCGCTTCAAATTGAATCTTGCATCGCAAAGAGCATGCTCTGGGTCGCTGACTCAATAGCATTTCTACAGCCGATTTAGTTCTCAGGCACCCTTTTTCTGCCACATCGGTGTCACTGCATACATACGCACATGCAAAAGTGTGCATCTTTGTCGAAGAAGTAGAAAAAAAGCTGTTCCTTTTAGGATTGGCTTTTCCTGGCATAAAACGCCTACAGGGCATTTCCTGGTGACTTTTAGGCATGCGTCGTCTAAATGCCACACCTTCAAGTCAACCTCAAAGCACCTCTTTTTGCCCATCTGCATAGCCCCTTAGGGGCTATGCAGACGGGCAGGAAAAGGTAACCTGAAGGTGCCTTTTCCCCAGCTGCAGCAACTGCATCACCTGCCCTGAGGATGCCCTAAGTGAGGGTGGAGCAACCACACTGAGGGCCAGTTAATGCAGCTTTTCCGAGGCTGCACTGAAGTCTCATCATCCACATTGCCAGCCCTGAAATTTCCCTAACTGGGAATGGAGTAACCGCACGGGCTGGTAGCGGCGGCTTTAAAAAAAAATTTGTGGTCTCTGAGGCACATGTGCATGTACGCAGACACAACACAGCTCCTTTAACAGAAATGTTGACATTGCTGAGGACCTGCATACTGTGTCAATTAGAGAAATCATGGATGCCACGGCAATCGAGTGGTCCGCACTTGTACTCAGCCTGCAATGCACGGCCATAAGAGCCTCCGCCGTGGTCCCTGCTGCATGTACATTCATGAGAGTGTGCAGTGATGACTTGGAGGACCCAGAAGTGAGTTCTGGTAGAGCGGGTGCCGCAAGACGCATCACACAGTGTACTGCCGCCACCGCCTCTCTGATGCCACCCGAGAGAACCCCACACCACTGGTGGATGTTCCCCAGAACCACTGACTGGTGGGACGGGTTCATCACATACATCTGGTTTGATGAACAACGGAGGATATTCTTCCGGATGCACCGTGCCCTCTTCCACAAGATAGTAGAAGTACTGCATCCACAAATGGATCAGTCAGACATCATAATGAGGAAGGCCATCCCAGTAGAAAGAGGGTCACCATGGCCATCTTGGTCTTCTCCCATAGAGCCAGCTACAAGCAAGTGTCAGAGCAGTTTGGGGTTGGCCTTACCACTGTGGGGGAAGTATTGGTGGAGTTCACCCTCACCGTGGAGAAGCTGCTGCTGTCACAGACAGTGTACCTGGGGGACGCTGCTCAAGTAAGCACAGTCGCACACACTTGTCACTTTTCCCTCCTGCGCAGAATGTATCATGACCTGGCATGCAGTGTGGCTGTCACTGTATAGATTCGGCTGCTAGGGCCATTGAACCTGTGCAGGTATGCCTATTCTGTCATGACCTGGCATACAGTGTGACTCCTACTGTATAGATTCGGCTGCTAAGGCCGTTGAACCTGCATAGGTATATGAAAAACATCATCAGTTGGCAATTGCTGTGACTTTTTATCATCTATCCTCCACTTCTCCCCCTTCTTGTCACCCACAGATCATGCAAGGATTCACTGACCTCGGCTTCCCCCAAGTAGTGGGTGCTGTAGATGGGTGGCACTGTCTGATTGTGCCACCCTTGGGGAGGAGGAACAAGTTTGTCAACTGAAAGGACAGCTTCTCTGTCGTCCTCCAGGGAACATAGGATCATGGAGGATGGTTTGTTGATTTGGGCTGGATCGACTCATGACATGAGGGTGGCAAGGAATTCCATCATATTTCAGGCCAGGGCACCACCAATGCCAGACAGAAAGGATTCAGCAGGAAGCTGAATCACACCAGGAATGGGGTGGAAAGGGCCTTCGGGCGGCTAAAGGCTTAGTGGAGGTGCCTCACCAGCCCACTCCTTGTGGCAAAGGAGAATGTCGTCCCCATCATCGCCTCATGTGTCATCCTCCACAACATCTGCAAGACCAAGGGAAGGGTCCTGGATGAGGGAGGGTGCTACAGATACCGCTTTGTGCTGCCCTGTTGGGATTTGTAGTCAAAGTGGAAATGTACAGATGTGAGAAAATTTTTACTGTGAAAGTTTCAGCCTGCAGATCGGTTACAAGTAAACAACACAGATAGAACACAGTCAAGGTCAGTGAGCCTGGGAACATGGAAGAAAGAGTTTAAACAGATTAGGTTATCGGGTTTGGTGAGAACCGGGGTCACATGACACATGACACACAGAAGAAGGCTGGATTTAGAGCTGTTTAGCAAATGTCTATGAAGGTAACACCCTGGGGATGGAGTTTTTCCTTGAGTGGCTTGCTGGGCTTGGCATGGCTTGGCACAGAGTTTTCTTTGTTCTAATGGCTTTTCTACAATGTAAATAGTTACCATGTTAATTCTGCATCTGAAGAAAAATGCAAAATGCTAAAATAGTAAAACACCCTATGACTTCTGGTTATACCAATAGTGAGTCAACAAAGGAGTTTGTCAATCCAGAATTGTTTAGAAGCATTGTTGGGAGCTTGATGTTCATAGCAAACAACACGAGGCCAGATATTGTGTTTACAGTTGGCGTGCTTAATAGAAAGATGAACAATCCAAAAGTTGAGGATTTGACTGCATTGAAACATGTGCTGAGGTACCTGAAAGGTAGCAAGGACAGAAAGCTGGTGATACAGGGTAGCATGGTTCAACTTGAATGTTTTGTTGATAGTTCATTTGCTTCAGAGTTACATGATAAAAAAATCAGTTACTGGGTTTGTTGATAAAGTTCACAGAAAGTCCAATAGTTTGGCACAGCAGGAAATAAAGCTGTGTAGCATTGAGTACAACTGAGGCAGAATTTGGAGCATTGTCAGAGATGGCTAATGAAATACAGTGGATAAGAAAGTGACTCGAAGATTTAGGTGAAAAATGTACTGAGCCTACATTGGTTCATGAGGATTTGCAATCTTGCATTGCAATGTCAGAGGCTGAGAATTTGAAGTGCAGAACAAAGTACATAGGTGTGAGGTATCAAAATGTTAAGAGAATTGATTCAAAACAACATTGTGCATCTACAAAATCATAGACACAAGGGACAACATTGCTGATATTCTCACAAAATTTTCCCAATGAAAGACATGAACAGCTGTCACATCTAATTAGGATGAAACCTTAAGTGCAAAATACTGGCTGTTAAGCTAAAATCCAAAAAATGTAAATGATATAACACAGACATCTATACATTTCAGAGGGGATTGTTGGGATTTGTAGTCAAAGTGGAAATGTACAGATGTGAGAAAATTTCTACTGTGAAAATTTCAGCCTGCAGGTGGGTTACAAGTAAACAACACACACAGAACACAGTCAAGGTTAGTGAGCCTGGGAACATGGAAGAAAGAGTGTAAACAGATTAGGTCATCGGGTTTGGTGAGAACCAGGGTCACATGACACATGACACACAGAAGAAAGCTGGGTTTAGAGCTGTTTAGCAAATGTCTATAAAGGTACCACCCTGGGGATGGAGTTTTTCCTTGAGTGGCTTGTTAGGCTCAGCATAGCTTGGCATGGAGTTTTCTTTGTTCTAATGGCTTTTCTACAATGTAAATAGTTACCATGTTAATTCTGCATCTGAAGAATAAAAGACCCTTCTTTTGAAGAAAATTTGGTATCTGATTTGGTTCATGGAATGCCGGAAGGCTGCAACAAATTACAGATCCAGAGATGTATGGAGCTGGTAAAAGACAGTCCTGCATACACTCTGCACGCTTTCTAACCATAAATCAACATGCCCACCCTGGGGGCACCCATGGAGGACAATGACCTTGTGAAGCAAAGAGAAAGGGAGGCTGTGAGGGAGGCCTTGGCAGAGTTCTTTGAGACCAGGAGGATTTGAAGTATCCCTCTCCTCGATCTGTGAGCCTAGGGCACTACTGTACTATGCCATGATAATAAGCACCTGAACACAACATTTCCTATTATCCACACTCGGTATGACTAGCATTCATGCTCTTATGCACTTATCCTTGACCATGAACCTAGAGAGTCACACACAGACACACAGACACACATACACAAAAGGGCATGGAGCGGTCACCTGGCACCAGATTTCCTGGCAGTAGAAAGATACAGTGCAAAAACCACCAACTGTAATCTCTGACAATGTTGCAAAATTCCCAACAGTCAGCTTTCCTAATGGCCCATGGGAAAGGGTGAGAGAAGGTAGGAATGGGCATGAGGGACCATGGCAGGGGCCCGACACTTACCGGGAGGACAATGATCTTACCATCTTGGGCATCCTGGCCTCGCCCACAGGTCCCATAGCCAGTCATAGAAGGGTGGCCTCTTGTGAACCGGAGGGTACTCCCCATAATCCTCAAGGGCTTCAACAAGTGGTAGCCCAGAGGCCTACCATTGGGGGCTACAGACAAACTGTTCTTCTAAGGGTCCCCATTGGCTAGGAGCCAGGTAAGGTCATCTGCCCCTGCAACAATTCCCCATAAATGTCCCTGCAGACCTCCGCAGGTCCCCAGGATGACAATGGCGGCCAGGAGGAGAGTGCCTGTCTGGATTGCCTTTTGGACCAATGAAGAGGAGGGCATTCTCCTTCATGCCCTCAACCTGAGGCAGCTGCGAGAAGGGTCATGGCCAGCACCAACAGGCCAAACCGGGGGTACTTTGCCAGGCCTTCCATGCTCTACACCAGCAGGGCTTCAGGCGGACCCTTCAACAGTGCAGGATGAAGTTTAAGGCACTGAAGGAAGTCTTCTTTGAAACCCTTGAGGATTATGGGGAGTACCCTCCGGTTCGCAAGAGGCCACCCTTCTATGACTGGCTATGGGACCTGTGGGTGAGGCCAGGATGCCCAAGATGGTAAGATCGTTGTCCTCCCAGTAAGTGTCGGGCCCCTGCCATGGTCCCTCATGCCCATTCCTACCTTCTCTCACCCTTTCCTATTCCTCCCCTCCCTCCTTTCCTAGTCCCATGGGTATTCATGATGTCCCTCTTTTTCCCAAATGTAGGCATGTGGCAGAGGTGATGACAGGAATGGAGGAGGGACCCTGCCAGTCCCCCCTCCTCCTACTCAGATGGGGAAGCTGGGCTAGGCAGGGGGGCCAGGCAGAGGGAGTCCGTGCCATCCCTCTGCAGCTACAGCAGCCTCCCATTCCAGAAGGTAGGTCCCTGAGGGGAGGGGTAATGGCTGCATGACTGCAGCCTCCATGGCATTCCTGTCCCTCCCCTCCCCCACCACTTTCCATGGTGCCTTCCTAAATGGTGTCTTTTTTTCTTTCACAGGCAGACCTGCTGAGGAGGAGCAGTCTAGGCCAAGCTGCCGCCTGCCTGGTGCGGCGGAACAGGGGGCCCTTAGTGTTGCCCATCTGGCAGTGCTACATGGCAGCTGGGACCAAGACCATCAGTGAGGTAAGAGTGGCAGGAAAACAGAGGGAGGGAGTGGGAGGGGGCACCCAGGAACCCTTGCTGTGGCATTGGGTTATGGGGTGCCGAGTAACCTCCTAACCACCCTTTTCTTTTTTTTTCTTTTCCCTTGCAGAACAATTGATGGAGGACATGATGGCTGTCACGGAGGACCAGCTGAAAAATCTAGCAGACTCTGTGGCAGCCATCATGGACCACCTAGGTCTTCCCCACACCCCACCCACCCCTCCCCATCCCTGAAGCACCTTCCCCTCCCCTTTACATTGTACATACTTCCCTCCTCCCCCTCCCCTTCTTCCCCCATTGTACCTGACCTCCATTGTAAATACTCCCCTCCCCTTCCCCCATTTGTAAATGATTGTAAATAGTTGTTTTATTGTTGTTTTTCTGAAAAAACTTTATTTTTTAAAAAATTATGCCACAATCTGCGCACGTACGCAGGTTCAGCAATAGCTGTATTTTTTGAATAAACTTTCCATTTTTAAAAAGCTTGTGATGTTTTATGCAGGATCACCACAGGAAACCAGTGTAGGTTCATTGCAGGATCTCTGCAGGAAACCAGTGAGCAGTATCAGTGAGGTGGGCATAGTGTGCGGTGGCGGTGACAATCAATGAGGTGGGCATAGTGTGCAGTGGCAATCAGTGCGGTGGGCATAGTGAGGGTAGTGACTGATGGCTGCCTTGGTACTTAGTGGTGACTGTCGCAACATCTCCATCCCCCTCTACTTGATCTCTGCATTTGAGGGCACTGCCACATCACTACAGAAAAGGCTGGCAGACTCGTCTATGGGGTATTGCTCAATGATCTCCACCTCCATAGCAGCTTCATCCTCCATGGGTGGACACTTCTCCCTCCTCCCTCTGCCCCCCCACAGCTTCATCCTCCATGGGTGGACACCTCTCCCTCCTCCCTCTCCCCCCTACAACTTCATGGGTGGAGAGTGACCCCTCCTCCCTCTGGCCACAGCACCCTCAATTTCCACAGATGAAGAGCAACCCCTCCTCCCTCTGGCCAGCACCACAGCCACTTCCTGCTGGGCCTGGGGGATACCCCTCTCTCTGCCACCCTCCTGCAAATCCCCAATGCCAACAATGGCCCTCTGGGGCCCCTTTATGACATCAACAATACTGGCCAGCAGACTGGTCTGCACTTGTAGGGAGTCAGCGACACGCCGGTAGTTGTGGGCGATGCTTTCCTGATGCTGGAGGCATTTCTACTAGAACTCCCTCCGCTCCTCACTTTGCCTCAGCTGATAGAAACATTCAGCGAACCGTTCGTCCTGTTCTAGGGCTTTGTCCATTTCTTCTGTGCTGTACTCCATAAACTGATGTTGGGTACTCATACTTGCTGTGGCTTCTGAGCGATGGGCCCTCTTCCCTTTGATCTCAGCCAGGCAAGCTGCCGGTGGCATCGCAGCTCTAGGATAGCTGTTTCATCCTCCTTTCTCTCTTGTCTTACTTCCCATTCTAGGGACATTTATGGCAGAGGGCACAGTTGACACAGAAAACATGTCCCACAGAGATCGGGGGTGGAGGGGAGAGATCCATGCCAGGGAGGTTTGTGTAGACACACTGGATACATGCAGGTGGTGGTCATGTGAGGGACATGGTCAACAGGACACAGACACAAACGTTCCTCCACGTTCCCCCCCCCCCCCCGCCAGCATGCTAGGGTGCAAAAATGGCGTGTGTGTGGGGGGGGGGTCTGCAAACCTGCACATGTATGCAAAAAAGTCACAAAAGCCATACAAAGTGCTATGCACTTTTTTAAGTACAGGCATACATGTGACAGATTGTATTTATTGTCATAACAGGGAATATCTTTACCGTGTGCAGCCTGGACCTGATTGATCAGCTGAGTGAATTGTCCAAGACCTGCCCTCTCCTCACCCTCACTCTCATTGTCGCTGACCGCTGTACTTGTCCATGGGACAGGGGAGCAATCACGGTGGCTTCTGATCCTGGAAGATACAGTGCTCCACTCTGAAGTATGAGATGGTGGCCTGGTGGTGGAAGATGTAGAGGCACAGGACGGGCTCATGTTGGAGATGTCCATAGCCCTCTGACTGCAGAATGTCTCATCTGAGTCAGGATGTTCCTCTTGGTCATCTAAAAATGACAAGGGATGGGGTCATCTTTGCCCTCTGGCCACCCTAGTGCTGTCCCCTGAACCCCTTCCCGAGGGCCCTGTGCATCTTACCTTGAGGGGGCAAAAGCTCCTGGGCGCATTCTGCCTCCAAGATGTCCTGCACAGTTTCCGCTCTGGCTGGCCGGCCAACTGGAACCCTCACAACATCACTGCTAGTGCATATTCTGCTGGGCCGTATGCTACCATCCCTGGCAAGGAAGGGCATGGAGGAGGGACCCCATCTGCTTTTGGCCTTGTGATCCCTAAACTTCTTGTAATCGGACCTGAGGTTTCTGGTCTTTCGACGACACTCTTCCCAAGTGCATTGGTGGTCCCTAGCTCTTATGCTTTCTGCCAACTCCTTAAATGTATCGGCATTCAAAAATGAATTTCTCAATTTCTCCACACAGCTATGAGGTCAGCGGTCTCTGCATGGGACCACGATGTCCCTCTCCCTCCTTTTGGCTTGCCGCTTGTCGATCGCTGTGCCATTCTGCCCGCTGTACCAGACAAACACCGAAGGTGCACAGCTAGGGAGGTCCGCAGCAACAAAGGCCCGCTGAGAAAATGGTGGTGGAATGTGTGTGGGGATCCAGCTTAAAAGTGAAACTTTCCCTTTATCACTTTCACAGTGCTACATCCGGTTGCAACAGTTTCACCTTCCCGCTCCAGCACATGAGCACTACAAAAATTAGGGTTAGGGCTAGGGTTCTGAGGCAGATGCACCTGCGGTGGTTCACCCACACCTGAACCTTAAAAATGCTTTAATGTAAAGCTTTTTTCATAGGGCGCATGCTCCCAGGGGCATCTGAAAATGTGGCGCACCTGTTCACGTGGATTTACACCAGTGTTTTAACTCTCAGGTGCCCTTTTTTCTACTGTACCTCTGTTGCTGCATACTGATGTACCTATGTAGGTGCACATGTTTTTGAAAGAAGTGGAAAAATGCAGCTCCTTTTTGAAGCGCAAATTCACAGGAAATGTCAAGCAGGGAGTGCTTTTTTGGCATGCATCATCTAAAGACCATGCCTTCAGGTCAACCTCAAAACACCTCTTTAGGCCCATCTGCATAGCCCCATAGTTTAGTTATCTTGGCTTCTTGTGAGAAAAGAAGTGAAAGTCCCGGAAAACCAGGAGGCGAGCTAGCTGTGTGTCATCCTGCCTGGACGCTCTACTTCACTTCCTTTTCTGTAACACCTGGAGCTGAAGGACTAGCAGCCGATCAGCAGCCAGAGGGGTGTAGCCTGGAGCCTCAAGCTTCAAGAGGGCTCTTCCTCACCCCTCCCTCTCCCTTGGAAGACCAAGAGGCGAGCTAGCTGTGTGTCATCCTGCCTGGATGTTCTACTTCACTCCCTTTTCTCTAACACTTGGAGCTGAAGGACTAGAAACCGACCGGCAGCCAGAGGGGCATGGTATGGAGCCTTAGGCTTCAAGAGGACTCTTCCTCTCCCTTGGAAGACCAGGAGGCGAGCTAGCTGTGTGTCATCCTGCCTGGACACTCTACTTCACTCCCTTTTCTCTAACACCTGGAGCTGAAGGACTAGCAGCTGACCAGCAGCCAGAAGGGTGTGGCCTGGAGCCTCAGACTTCAAGAGGGCTCTTCCTCACCCCTCCCTCTCCCTTGGAAGACCAGGAGGTGAGCTAGCTGTGTGTCATCCTGCCTGGATGCTCTACTTCACTCCCTTTTCTCTAACGCCTGGAACTGAAGGACTAGCAGCTGACTGGAAGCCAGAGGGGTGTGGCCTGGAGCCTCAGGCTTCAAGAGGGCTCTTCCTCACCCCTCCCTCTCCCTTGGAAGATCAGGGAGTGAGCTAGCTGAGGGCTAGCCAGCTGGGGGACTTGTGGATCTTGCAGCAGTGGTATTTAGGCAATATCATCAAGCACTATCTGTTGTTATGTTTCTGTTTTCCTTATTGTCACTTTTTCATCTATTGATTATTGGGCACTAAATTCTTTTTCCATGGATCCACATATTTCTTCTAACCTAATTCAACCCCTTCCCATCACCCAGCTCCCATTCTTCTGTTCACTCTGGAACTGTCGCTCTGCTGTTTCAAAAGCGACTGCAATTCATAATCTTTTTCTTTCCAGTTCATTTCACCTCCTTGCTCTTACTGAAACCTGGCTCCTGGCTGCCCTTTCTTTTGGCAGTCTTTCTTTTACCCATACTAGCCACCCTGAGGGTCGAGGAGGAGGGGTTGGTATCTTACTGTCCAACTCTTGCCAGTTTCATGTTCTTTCCTTTCCCCCCAGCTATTGTTTCTCTTCCTTTGAATCTCACTCCATTAGACTCTTTTTTCCTTTACAACTTCAGGTTGCATTCATCTATCGCCTTCCTGGTTCTGCTACCCAATTCCTGTCAGACTTTGAGTCTTGGCTGACAGTTTTTCTATCAGATGCATCCGATAGAAAAACTGTCAGCCAAGACTCAAATCTGACAGGAATTGGGATTTTAGGCGACTTTAACATCCACCTGGATGACCCCAATAACACTCCAATGTCTTGCTTCAGCTCCCTTCTAGCCTCTTTTGGCTTTCAACCTCATTCTAATTCTTCAACCCATTCTCTTGTTCACTGCCTTGATTTAGTTCTTGCTGCCAAGTGTGTCATTTCTGACTACTTGGACACCGGGAGCCAAGGCACAGCAACTCAGCAGAAACTGAGAGGTGAGAGAGGGAAGGACATAAAACACTGACTATCCTCCCTTCCCATTGACACCAGGAGCCAAGGCACTGAGAGGGAGGTGAGAGAGGGAAAGACATAAAACGTTGACCCTCCTCCCTTCCCATTGACACCGGGAGCCAAGGCACAATAACTCAGCAGCAGCTGAGAGAGAGGTGAGAGAGGGAAGGACATAAAACGCTGACCTTCCTCCCTTCCCATTGACACCGGGAGCCAAGGCACAGCAACTCAGCAGCAGCTGAGAGGGAGGTGAGAGAGGGAAGGACATAAAACACTGACTCTCCTCCCTTCCCATTGACACCGGGAGCCAAGGCACAGCAACTCAGCAGCAGCTGAGAGAGGTGAGAGAGGGAAGGACATAAAATGCTGACCCTCCTCCCTTCCCATTGACACCGGGAGCCAAGGCACAGCAGCCTTTTTATAAAAAGAGGAGTGTTTATTCTTGAAATGGGGAGGAGAAAACGAACAAGAATGAATTCTGGGTCACTTCAAACCAACAGAGCTTCAGAAGAACTTAAGATCGATCAACTAATCAAACAGAAGGAACCTGAAAACAATTTGAAGAATTCTGAAAGTAATTTGCCCCACGTTTCTACTCCTATTAAAAGTACTCTCTTCTTCATATCCAGAGTCGATTACCCAATTTCAGGATTCTTTTGAAGCTGAAGGGAATGATGCACACTCGGCACCTATGGAAGATCCTTCCCTTTGTTCCTTCACAATCAACAACAAGTATTTTTCAAAAATGAGAAAACAGCAACAAATACATTTCCAACAGGACTCCTTACTAGACCTGGTGGCATCTCAGTGCCTACTGACAGCCTACACAGTCATATCAATTTTTGAGCAGTTGGCCAAAATTAATTGCCACATCAGGAAGCTAGAACATATGTTTGATGAATTCATGGATAAGCATAATGAAGAGCTGAAAAAAACTGGCCCTCAGAGAGACACCTCATCCAAGCTCAGAGGCCATAGGTCTTGGAAGTAGAAAGAGTCCTGAAATACCAACAGAAGATCCAGTTGATAAATGCATGAAGAGAAAGAACCATCCTCAGACATTGCATCAAAAGTATTCTACACAACAAAGAATTCCACTTCAATGCTCTACACAGTTTCTGTCACAAAACAAAATTATGCTACTAATTACAGCTAATAAGATCATTCAAAGGCGTTGGAGCTCTCTAAAATTAATAAGGCTCGCACTTAGTAAGATTATGAGAGTTAACATATTTGCTATTGACATCATCAATGTAGATTGGCTACCATATGTAGGAGGAAACAAAAGAATTCTATTAACTTTTCAAACCCCCACCATTCCAATGATGCTACTTAAAATGAAAAACTTTCTCGTCTCCCTACAAATATGCCAGTTAGGGTCTTTAATGATCTGGTGATGTACCCGCTTATTCCACGTAATAAAATTGACCCACCCTCATCATCTATGCAAAATTCTGGCATGGTATCCTCCCTGTTCGACAATATCCATCTTCCAACATCCTCAGCAAAGGGGAAAGAAAATAGCCCCATTAATCTCGTTAGAACGCCAACAATGGGGAAAGAGGATATTTCTGTAGCCAAAGGTTACCTGGAAAATGGTACCCAACAGTTAAATTTGATACGGTCAGACATACATAACAAGCTAAAAACTTTTAAGACCCTGGGCCATTCCGGTGAAATTAGTGCTAGACCTCTGCATGATCTATGGCAACCCTTAGGGGTTGCTAGCCACAGGGAAAAGCCTATAAAGGACCACAACCTTGTATCCCCATATATAGCTCATAACAATGTAATGGACATCAAACATTTAAATCAACAAGAGGAGACCATTCAAATAGATCAGAGTTCTATGCTGATAGACTTGGAGTCAGAGCACAAGTTGGATTTATTCTGTTCCTCAGAAGCCATAAATGATGAGCAACTAACCAACATAGCAATACTATCCACAAATCCCAATAAACTTCTCTTAGACCAGTTGTTATTTTCCGTACCCCAGTTAAAGATCCCACCTCCTCATAATTCCTTTAAATATGCAAAAGAAAGCCAGACATTATCAATATTTGATCAGACTGGAAATTTGACATCCAAATGAGAGCAATTCATTCAACCAGTTTCAACAGAACATTTATCAAGCACACAAAATACAAGATCAGAAGATGACATGGCAAAGGCCCCTTCTTCTCTTACTATATGACAGGAATTGCCCCAGCATGGTTATCAGCTTAATATACTCTGCTGGAACATTGCTGGATGGAGTAACAAACACCAAGACCACTCCTTTATAAATTTTATAACTAAGGTGGATATTCTCCTCTTGCAAGAGACATGGTATACTGAGAAATTATGGCTAAATGACTTTATCTCATATTCTATAAAAGCCTCACCAAGTAATAAGTTAGGCAGAGCACATGATGGTTTAGCAGTTCTAGTAAGTACACAATTACAGGCTAGAATTACTAATTTACCCTCTTTCCAACATTGGCTATGGCAGCCCTAGTTAATTGTAATGGGCTCTCTATGCTTGCTACTAATGTATACCTCCCCCCTCATCAGACAAAATCAGAAGTAAAACAGGATTGGGCAAGATTAGAGGAATATATAGATCAATTAACCACTCAGAACCCTAAAGCTGCTTTTCTGATGGGGGGTGACTTTAATGCACGGATGGGACCAAATGATAAAGTCTTGTTTTCCCATATGTACAAATATTCCTTCATTAGTTCCTGAACCTTATCTTATTTCACCCCTAACCCTATGGCCAATATCTATTTTCTGTTCTGCACTGACAAGTCAACACCACCACACATACCCACACATTTACATTACAGTTCAGAAAAAAATATTGCTGAAAGATCAAGACATGACTAATGGGTGCCTAGAAAATAATAAGTGCAGTGTTTAGCCTGTGAGATTATTTATTGACTAGACATTTCTACCATAGTCTATTTTTGATTGACCTTTTCTGAAATAAAGTGATTGCTTTAAGTCTGTGTCACTATGTTTATGAAGTTTTAGTTCCAGTGATTAATGACTAAGGAGGGCCAAAAAGATGCTGAATGTTTATCCCTATAAAACTAGACCAGAAAGAGCTACTTATCTGGTATTATATAGATATGCATATGTATTAACAGTGCCAACTATACTGTATACCTTTTACCATTACTTAGGGGGGTTGCAAACTGCCAGAAATAGTGCAAATTGAGTCCACTTTTAGGGTTAGGGTTAGGGTTAGGGAATCATGGGAACTGTATTTTATTGTCGCACCAGAGGTCTCTGACAGAGAAGGCTCAGTCTCAGAAAAAACAACAATTCCCATGATTCCCTAGCACTAACCCTAACCCTAAAAGTGGACTCAATTTGCACTATTTCTGGCAGTCTGCAACCTCCTTAGGCCCAGTTCAAAATATTTCCTGAAAAATAAAACAGGAACACCAAAAAGAGACCACTTAGAATTGGGAGGGGAAGAGGGATGGATAAGGAAGAATAGTTAATTATAAGCTACCATGTTTTTGATCATAATGATCATTTATGCCTGCCCTGAGGTTTCCCTAAATGGGGATGGAGCAACAGCACTGGGGGGAGTCAATGCAGTTTTTCTGAGGCTGTATTGAAGCTCCAGCAACTGCACCACTAGCCCCAAAGATGCTACAAAGGGAGACAGAGCAACCACATCAGCTGGGAGTGGCTGCTTTTGTTGTTGTTGTTGTTGTTCTCAACGCATGCACACGTGTGCAGGAGATCTCTCCACACCTGCGCATCTGTGCAGGAAAACACCCCAGCACACCAGCAAAGGACTTGTCATACGCTAGTATGCAGTCTATCACTCTCCGTGTACAAAGGTGACTGAAGGGCCCCTACAGACCGGCCCAAAGGGCTGGCCTGGAGGCAGGGATGGGGAGGGGCAGCCGTACACCAGGTGCCCCAACCCCACGCTGGCAGCGTCCTGATGCCGCATGCCATTACACATGGCTTGTGGTGTCAGGATGTCCTTCCAGCTTAGCATTTTGACACACTGCACCGGAAGAGGTGTTAAAGAGCCATGCACTGGCTCTTAGGGCGCCCTTTTGTCGGCCTAAAAGGAGCAGCATTTTGCTGCTCTTTTCCAGACCAGCAAAAGGGAGGATCAGGACCGAGGCATCCAGCAGCCTCGGCCCCAATCCTCTGCTTCCTGGGGCAGCCCAGGGCTGCCCGTCTGAACCCCCCTGAAGTTTGGCATCTCTGTGCACCTGTACAGGACCTGTTATAGGGTGGTATACAGTCTGTCACTCTCTGTGCACAAAGATGACTGAAGTTCGGCATCCCTGTGCACCTGCATAGCTTTTGTCATACACCTACATATCATGCAAGGATTCCCTGACCTCTGCTTTCCCCAAGGAGTGGGTGCAGTAGACAGGTGCCACTGTCTGATTGTGCCACCCTTGGGGTGAAGAAATGGGTTTGTCAACTGAAAAGACACTCCATCATGTCCCACACAGATCAGGGAGAAGGGGAAAGGTACATGCAAGGGAGGTTTGTGTGGACAGACTTGATACATTCAGGTCACCTTTTCCTGCCCATCTGCATAGCCCCTAAATTGCACCAAAAACTGAAACTGGCCCAACAAAGGAGATGCCTCACGTAGTCAGCTTCCTATGTTACATGGTCTTCAGTCTTTGTAATGGCAAGCGCACAAGAAACTGAATATACAAACAAAAGGGGGATGCAGACGGGCAGCTCTGGGCTGCCCTGAGAAGCAGAGGATTGGAGCCGAGGCTGCTCCATGCCTTGGCCTCAGTTCTCCCTTTTACTGGCCCAGAAAAGAGTGACAAAATGCCACTCCTTTCAGAGTCAGAAAAAAGGATGCCCCAAGAGCCACCCTGTGGCTCTTCTGCACCCCTTCCAGTGCAGAGCGTCAAGATGCTGTGCTGGGAGGACGTTCTAATGCCACATACTGTCAGGGAGTTGTGAGAGAATGGCTGAGTATGTGGAAGGTGAATGGGTTCCTGGAGTGACAAGGCCCTGAAAGAACCAAATAAAATGGATGCCGTGCAAAGCACTATTGAAGGAGGAACTTGGATGGTGGAAGCGAGGAATGGGAGAAACTTGGCCTCGGAAGCGGAGATGCTGACCAAGCATAACCAGGACAATACAATCTGTCGAATATGAATGAAATATGTTGATATGGCTGAGTGAGATCCAGCACATACAGAATGTACTGAAACTTGTGCAAAGAACTGGACTGTTCTGAACCCATGGCAAGCAGAACATGTTTATTTCAAGAAAGAAGAGAAAAAAAGGGTATAAAAGGCAGTACTTCTCCCACTTCACCTTATGGTTCCTTGATCCGCGGCAACAGGGCCATCTGCCCTTCTTGGAGGCTTGATCAACTTCCAGTGAAGGATTGTGAGTGTGAATGGGTGTGAATGTGTGAGTGAATAAAAAGAGCTCTTGATACTTAAGGTGGTTGTTATATTGAGTATCTGATATTAGAAATGATTGTTTCAGGTGTCTCTGTTTCTGTGTTTCAATAAATGTTACATGCAAAGTGTCTAAACCCAGATCTGGTTTCCTATGTGTCTTTGTTGAAAGTCCTATAGTCTAGGGTGGCTAAATTTCTCTCTGGATCAAAAGAACAACAGAGTGAACAGCAAATGACTTCTGCACACTTCTTTTTTTAAAAAGAAATATTTTTATTCAATACACATATTTGCAATTAAAAGTAAACACATGAAAATCCATACAAAGACAATATTCATATACACAGTACAACTACATTAGTTACAATTGTTTATCACTTCTCATCTAACCAAGTTGAATTTTTAAGTATTTTATATCTCCATTTTCAACCATATTTAATTTCTTATTATTTTCTACTATTTATGTGCCTTCTTTCTCTTGTATTTGTTGTCCCCTAATTCTATTTTTTAACTACTTATTTTGCTTCAGCTGATATTTTGCAAATCTGGCCAGATTGTATTCTAGTAATTTCTGACTGGGATCCATTCTTTGCACCACCACAAAGAAGTCCGAACGCCGTTTTTTAGATAACAAAATGGCCACAACTTTATTCATCTGTACAGGGTCTGAAACAATAACTTTACATCCAAAAATCTTCACTTTATTATAACTTCCTTCTTGACACATGTGTATGTGCGCATGCCATAATTCCTGATGTAATCCTCACCATAATCATGTCAAGCCATCAGGGATAAGTCATGCCTCCAACCAAGCATATGTCAACAAGGGTCACACATAAGTTGCCAAACATGTAATCAAATCATCACCCCCCATTCAAATTTTAATGTCATCTCTACGATTGATGATGTAAGAGATTTTTAAGCTGATGATGTCAACCATTCATCCCTCTTAAATGACCAAATATTGAAAAATCAGATATCCAATTATCCCCGGGGGGGGGGGGGGTCTCTGCCCTGCCACAAGGAGGGGGCCAGCCTAGCTTGGCATCCCCTCCCCCCTCCAGTAGGACCCATTTAATGTGAGAGACAATGGAGTCCAAGTATACATCACAGCCTACCGGGGAGAGATGAACCCCATCACCCCTGTACAGATGTGGCAAATCAACCCTAATCTGGTTCATGCTCAACACATGAGGCCCACAAAACTTCCAACCTCCTCAAAACACCCCTATTCACCCAGTGATGAGCTGCGTTAATAGCAGAATCTGTCCTTGCACCAGGCCAAATTCGTCATGGCAAAAGCTTGGTCCATAACAGAACAGTCCCTGGTAACCGTCGTTGTACTTCCTGCAGGTCTGCCATGATCCTTTGGACTAACTGCAATCCGGGGACCTTGACCAAATCATTCTCACCCAGGTAAAGAGGAGTATCTGGGGAGATGGGAAGGTAACAACCAACTCGACGATTCATGGAAGAAGGGGCCCCCAAACCAATGGAAGAAGGGGCCCCCAAACCAAGGCTCCACGCAAACCAATGGATGCGCCCAAATCGTTCTAGACCCAAGTTTGTATCTCGGCCCGACTGAATAGCGTGCCGTTCGGCCCAAAAGCCCAAGCTGTGAATGACAATTCAGACATCACCCTGTTCTCCACCTGCTCAACAGAAAAACACACTTTAGAACATTGAGGCACAATTGTATCAGCCCCCCGGAACTAGAAATCAACATCTAACCAGCCTAAGGGCGAGTGTAAGTTTTAAACGCTCCAGAGCGCCATTGCCCAATACATCGGATCACAGCATCACTTAAGCCAAGAGCTGCTGCAGCCGTAGTAGCTCCAATCTGAAACGAGTGAGAAGAAAATTGGGCCGCTGATAAGCTCGCATGCTTCAGAGCCTCCCGCAACACCGCTTGAAATTGAAACTGCATCAACAGAAGGCCTGAGACATGCAAAAACAAATAACCAGAGGATGCTGGGCGCAGTCTGAGGTAATCTGTCAAAGCCGTTAGTGGGCAGATCTGGCCCTTAGGAACCTGATATAAGATATGGTTTGACCCCTAGCCAGCTGGTCCATCTTTGAGCACCTAAAACACAATTGCAGGCCCTGCCCCCAAAAACTTGAACATCAGATAATAATAGTGCCCTGCCTGACATATCAGAGCTCCAATGCCTTCCAAACCCTAAAATCCACAGTAGGATCTGGGACACCCCCCCCACCCGAGAGTAAAAGCCAGCGCTGCCAACCTGTCCCCTAATGGTAACTGGAGAGAACCCGGACTGTCTGAGATGAACTGTAAAGCAGAGTATAACCTCCACCCTCAAGGGCCAAAGCTCAATTTCACCCACAACCACAAGAAATTGTCTAAAAGCTCACATTGCAAGCTGATATGACTTGCATGTAGAAGGGGTAACGGAATGCAGAATAGCCCTGTCAATCTCTATCCTCCAAGGTTCCACAGGTGGGCTGGTACTGTCAAAGGCTGCGCTGCTGCTTCTGGAGCTAGATCTCTAAACCTCTAAAACTGAAAACGCAAAAGGGTATCTGCCAAAGAATTCAATAGGCTAGGCACGTGGCGCCTGGAACAACACATTGCATTTTAAACGCTGTAACACTACAGATCTGACCAAAGCCATCACCCTTGGAGACTTTGAGCTCTGTGAATTGATAACATGAACTACTGCCTGGTTGTCACAACAAAACCAAACAGTTTTCTGAGCAAATTGCTTTGGCCAAAGATGAACTGCAACCACAATAATGAACAGTTTGAGAAAGGTAAGATCCCTTATCAAACCATTACTCACCCAACCCTGAGGCCAACTCCCACCCGCCCATTGCCCCTTCCAGTATACACCAAAACCATGGGCTCCAGATGCATCAGAATGAACCTGAAAATCTGCCTTTGGGAGCATCTCGCTCCTCCAGATTGATGCACCATTGAATTCATCAAAAAATGAGTCCCAAACCGTCAGGTCCTCATGTATCCCACTCTTAATGCAAATGCGGTGATGCGGGGAAAACACTTCCCTCGTGGCATTGTACAGGCAAGCACAAAAAGCCTGTCCAGGAACTACCACTTTGCAAGCAAAATTCAACAAACCTGTTAGAGATTGAAAGTCATGCAATGTGGCCTTATTCTTACCTTTCATTGCCCTTACCTGTTGTCTCATTAGGTCCAATTTTTCATTCGGGAGGCGAGATAAACCCTCGATTGCATCAAGCTCAATGCCCAGAAAGGTTAACCGGGTGGCAGGGCCCGCCGTCTTTTCATTAGCCACAGGCACTCCCATCTCGTCCATCAAAGCTTGAAAAGCCAACAAAGTGTCCCAGCACATTGCCATGCTGGGGCCCCCAGCAGACAGGAAGTCATCTAAATAATGCATAATTGCAGGATTGCCAGACCTCTTCACAGCACACCAGTGCAAGAAGGTACTAAACTTCTCAAAAGCTGAGCAAGAAATGGAACAGCCCATTATCATAGCCTTGTCAAAATAGCACATTCCCTCAAATTGGAAACCCAGCAAGTCAAAATCTTCAGGGTGTACTGGAAGTAGCCTGAAGACAGATTTTATATCACATTTTGCCAAAGGAGCTCCCTTGCCCAAAGATCTAATCATCTGCACTGCTGAGTCAAATGATGCATATTTCACAGATGCCAATGCTGGGTCAATAGCATAATTCATGGACTCCCCTTTGGGATAAGAAAAATTGTGAATAAACGATACTCACCTGGTGTCTTCTTGGGTACCACACCCAGCAGTGACAACCGTAATGTTGGCATTGGCAATTGTTTATGGGGCTCATATATTCACCCTGCTGCCAGCTCTTTCGCCAGCTTGTCCCTAACGATCCCCGGTAACTCCCTCACCAAACATGCATTAGGTGCAAAACGATAAACTCTTAAACCAGAATATGGAATGTGAAAACCATGTGTAAAACCATCAAGTAAGTACTGAGTAGAATCCCACTTAGGATAAACCCTCAACCAAGCAGTTAAAACGTCCAAGCTAATGGGCGTTGGTGCTTTTCCTTCCAGCTGGAGTAGCCTGAGGGGCGGCTCCAGCTCTGGTCCATTTACCTTTGAAGCAAGTAGTGCTGGGGTGATTCCCTCCACAGGTGCCACAGCGGTGTTCAAACTTGCAGGTCTGCAGCCTGCACTTACCTGCATCAAACTCCCAGCAGACTCCTGGGAATCTCTTCTCCTGTGCCAGGCCTTTCTGCCCCCACTTGATCTAAGTTTCCTACTGTAGCAGCTCCTTTGATCGCGCCTATCTTGCCAACCAGGGGCTGCTCCACCTGGACCCGTTACCTGAGTCTGAATCACCCCAGCCGCCACTGAGGGTGTGCTCAGTGAAACTGAGGGTGAGTACCTCCAGCCAAGTATGAGGCAACCGGGGCTCAGCTGTTATGCTGCAGGATGGAGGAAGCAGCTCCCACCACATTGCTCTGTACTTCTGGGGCTTCTGCAGCCAGCCTGCTGGCCTGGCCTGAAGCCACCGCCTGCTGTACCACCTTATACAAATCAGCCAATGTAGGTTGCACAGACACAGAGGCCGCTGCTCCCTGCTGTACCAAACCTGGAAACTTTTTCATAAGCTCCATCACGTCAGCTACAGTTGGATGCCCACCCTCCATAGCTGTAGCATCTACTAGACCACTTGCCGTGTCACCCACTGTTATGCCAGGTGAGGGTACCTCCTGCACCTGTGTAGCTTGTAGCCCCACCACTTGCACCTCATTTGAGGACCCTGTGCTTGAGGCTGAAAAAGCCAAGGTTCCAGAAATACCACCCTGCACCCCCCTCTGAGCTAGTTGCTTACAAACAGCCACACATGCTGTTATTGTGCATCCCAACTGAGCCAGGAGGCCAACAATCTCATCCTCCCTACCCTGGGCTTTGGCCGAACACTTGGGTGCCGACTGGCTGGTGCCAGATCCAGCAGGTGCCACATGCCATTTGGAATGTGATTTACTTCATGGCATGAGGGGAAAAAATCCTTCTTTAGAATTAACAAGCCCCAGGTTATATTGTCCTAAGCAAGGACAAGAACCTTTTACACCAGTCACAGACCAATGAGGAAAGATTCCTCCTTTAAAATCAACAAGCCCCAGTGGCTACAGTGCCCCAAGCAGGGACAAAAAACCCTCTACAATTGGAGAGCAATGAGGAAACAATTCCTCCTTTAGAATTAACAAGCCCCAGTGTTTATAGCATCCCAAGCAAGTACTAAAAAGCCACCACAAGTCACAGACCAATGAGGAAAAAACTCCTCCTCTAAAATTAACAAACCCCAGTGGCTACAGTGCCCCAAGCAGGGACCAAAAACCCTCTACAAATCACAGAGCAATGAGGAAAAAAATTCTCCTTTAGAATTAACAAGCCCCAGTGTTTATAGCGTCCCAAGCAGGGACCAAAAACCCTCTACAAATCACAGAGCAATGAGGAAAAAAATTCTCCTTTAGAATTAACAAGCCCCAGTGTTTATAGCGTCCCAAGCAGGGACTAAAAAGCCTCCACAAGTCGCAGACCAATGAGAAAAAAACTCCTCCTTTAAAATTAACAAGTCCCAGTGGTTATATCGTCCCAAGCAGGGACTAGAACCCTTTCCATAAGTTGCAAACCGATGAGGGAAAAAAAACAACCCTCCTCCTGAAAAACAACAAGCCTCCCAGTGGTTACAATGCCCCAAGCAGGGACTAGAACTGTCCACACAAGCCTGAAAGCAAAGTTCACACTGCCCAAGCTCTGCTGGCTCTTCCCCACTTGGCCGCCAATCCTCTCTCTCTGCTGCCACATGGAAAATGGCTGCCCCCACGAGGCAGAAGGGGATTATATAAGCCCCCAAATCCTGCCTGAAATCCAGCCTTGCAAGATTATGTGGGCTGCTGGGGGATCTCGCAAGATCCCCCTGATTGGTTGGGAGCCGAAGGGAGGGCGGGAGTCCCAGCCCTCCCAACCAATCACGGCGTTGGCCTCCTAAAATGGCCAGTGCAAAAGAAGGCCCCTCCCGACACATCGGGGGGGGGGTGTCTTTCTCTATTTTCATTGAGGATATATCCTTTAATAAGTTATTTTGTCCATTTCCATCACATCGCATAATTTCAGCAGCCATTCTTCCACCATGGGCAAAACCTCTTTTCCATTCCTGAGAATCTTCGCTTCTCACACCACATACAAAATTATTCTTCAATTTTTCTTTTGAAAGTCTTTTCCCAATCTAATAATTATATTTATTTATTTAAAAAAAGTTCTAGAGTAAATGAAATACTTTTGTCAAAAATCCTACTCATTTGTTTATATATTTCTTTCCAATTCTTTTTTAATGCACATCCACCATATGTGGTAAAAGGTTCCTGGTTTTTTTCCTTGACATTTCCAACATTCTTTTTCCTTTGTATTATACATTTGTTTTAATTTATTTGGCATTAAACTGAACATCTTCAGATAATTTTCTTTTAAATTTTGGCTTAATGTAAATTTGTTAGTTCTTTCTCATGACTTCTCCCAGCTTCCCACCATACCTAGACTTGTGTACACTTCCATAGTTAAAATAATGCCCCCCTTGGACCAAAACAGCCAAAGAAGACCAAAAACATGGTGAAAATGCCTTCCATAGCCCCCCTAGAGGGCTTTTTTTTTTTTTTGGAAGTAAGTGTGCTGGAATTAGTGCAGCTCTGCAAGGTGTGCTAGGAGACTAATGTGACCCCCTAATCTTCCACACTTGCCCACTGAAGCTGATCAAGGGACTTTGAGTTCTTAGCTTTTTAAAGCTTGGATTTAATCCCAGTGTAATATATTCAACCATGCTGGCGATTAGTGTTGCCAGTGCTCTTTTTCCTGACAAGTTCATCATCTTTAGCAGTTACATTTTAAGCAGGTACAACATGATCCTCTCTATTGATTTTGGCTAGTGCATAAATTTGAGAATTTCATTTTGATTCATTCTTTTTTTTTTTTTAAAGAAATTACCAAAACATATATATCTATCATAAATATGATGGATAACTTGAGAGTTTTAAAAATGGAATGTGAGAGAAACCTAAATTGGTAAATTCATCCAACCCTAATTCAAAAGGCATTTAAAAGAACATCCATTGCATTTTTGGTAATTAATCACATTAACTAAGGGTAAAATTCCTATATAAATAGAAGAATGTAAAATTGCAAAGAATAAGAAAGGAATAGAAGGGAGATGAGAAGGTTGTTTGTAATATTTTAGGCTCATAGAATGCAAGAAAAATCATAGCACAGAATTGATGGGTATGTGTCTCAAGAAAGGTTCATCCAATGTGGAAGGAGCTCTTGGTACACACACGTATGCATGTGGGTCTTTCTTGGTCTAGCACACAACATATAGCTGTATAGAACCATGATAACTACAATGGTTTTTAAAAAGCTATAATGGTGATATTTTGAGAGATGAAAGGAACTAAGAAACTAAAAAGAGAAAGGGAAGAAAATCAGAGAGAAATATTTGAAAACTAGCAAACAATGAGAATTATTTCACATTTCATTAAAATATTCATTGGGAAAAACATACCTGCTAGATAGTTTCATTGTTGGAATAGTGGCGGGGGGGGGGGGGAGGGGGACGATGCATTTAAATGAGGACAGAATATATTGGATGGGAATGGATATGATTATGCTTCAACTGATGAATCATAAATAATGACACAGTCTAATGCTCATGAAGCAAAACTGATGACAGAAGTGAGAAGAATGCAATCAATAACACTGGGAAAATAGCCGAGAAATGCAAAAGTGCTCATACAAGCATAGGACACGGGAAAGAAGTGGCGAACTAGAGAAAGCATCTTTTAAAACTGTATTTTTCAAAGCAAATGTATTTAGTACCTGATTTTTGTGGTGGTGAGAGAAGGAATATGAAAACATTTAGAAATTTTAGCAATTAAGTAAACTGAAAAATTACACAGATCACTGCTAAGAAAAATCACCTGATTATATTAACAAATTAAATTGTATAGCCAGGTTTTATACTTATTGACAACAAAACCAAAAAAGAAAAGAAAAAAAAATCCTATAAAGATACATTGTGATAAATCTCCCTCTCTCTCTCTTCCTGATATACTGGGTGATTTTTTTAAAAAAATGGTGCAAAAGTAAAGCTGTTCTTGTTTGGTTTTGCACCATTTGTTTTCAATCATCCTGAATATTCTGCATATAAATATACTTTTGAATTACACAGTAATCCTGTTCATCACATTCACTGCCAATGTGTGATTAACTTACCGCACAAAAAGCTACAGATTCAGAGGCTTTTAGGGTTCTGTTCTTGGCCCCACTTCTCTCGGTCCTACTGGTAATTAATGTGAATATCTTGAGCAGGATGCCTTTAGTAAACAAAGAGTCTCCATGTTCAATTTGTAAAATTTATCCAATGTTCTAAATCACACCAAAGTTATGCCTTAATCCATGAGGGGCTTGGAAGCAGGGGAGTTGCTAGAAGTTCTAGGGTGTGTGGACCAAACCAGGTGACATCCTAAGGGGAGGTGACACCACTGTTCTTCAAATATCTCCCTTTTGGCAGAAATGGGCTATGGTGTTCACCTGCACCCCTTTTAAATGTTGGAGGTCATATGGAAGATATCATGTGAGTGAGCCAAGGCTGAAGGGGAAAAAAGGTCACAGGTGTTTGTTCTTTGGAATGTGTATGTGTGTGTGTGTGTGTGTTGTTAACTACCCTTGAGTCGATCTCGATCCATGGTGACCCTATGGATGAGACATCTCCAAGACCCACTGTCCTCCACTGCTCTGCTCAAATCCCGCAAACCCATACCCATGACCTCCTTAATAGAGTCCATCCATCTGGCATGTGGCCTTCCTCTCTTCCTACTTCCCTCCACCTTTCCCAGCATTATTGTATTTTCTAATGAGTCTTCTCTTCTCATGAAGTGTCCAAAGTATGAAAGCCTCAGTTTGGTCATCCTGGCTTCCAGGGAGGTTTCCGGTTTGATCTGCTCTATGACCTATTTGTTTGTCTTTTGGGCTGTCCATGGGATCCTCAACACTCTTCTCCAGCACCACATCTCAAAGGAGTTGATTTTCATCCTATCATCTTTCTTAACTTTCCAGATCTCATATTCATACATGGTAATAGAGAATACATGGCTTGAATGATTCTAACTTTTTTGCTGAGTTGTATATCATTGCATTTTAGAATCTTTTCTAGTTCTTTCATTGCATTTTAGAATCTTTTCTAGTTCTTCCCCATTCTTAATCTCCTTCTGATTTCCTGACTGCAATCCCCAATTCTATCAATGTTTGATTCTAGGTATGAGAATTCTAATACTATTTCTATTTCTTCACTGCCTAGGTTGAACTTGTGAAGGTCCTTGGTGGTCATTATTTTTGTTTTCTTTATGTTCAACATTAAGGGCCGATGCACACGGCCCATTTGGGGTGGCAGAGAGCCGCCCCAGGGAGTGGCAGATTGGGGCCATGGAAACCCCATGCCATGACCCCAATCCTTCCTTTTGCTGCCCCTAAAAGAGCAGCAAAATACCGCTTTTTTTAGGGTTGGCAAAAGGCCACCCCAAGAGCTGGCGCTGTGGCTCTTCAGCGCCCTTCAGCGCAGCATGTTTAAATGCTGCACCAGAAGGGTGTCCTGATTCTGCGTGGCATGCGTAGGGCCATGCGGCATCAGGACAGCATCAGGGTGGGGTTGGGGCAGCCCGGCATGGGGCAGCCCTGCCCCAACTCTACGCCCAGGCCGGCCCTTTGGGCTGGTCTGCAACAGCCCTTACCCTACCTTTGCACTTTCTTCTTTGATCTTCCTTAGCAGGTGTTCCAGGTCTGTGAGGTTTTCTGCTAGTATTATGTTGTCATCTGCATATCTTAGATTGTTGAAATTCCTTCCTCCTATTTTCACTCCTCCTTCTTCCATGTCCAAGCCTGCTTTTCTTATAATATGTTCTGTATACATGTTGAACAGATAGGGTGAAAGTATGCAACCTTGTCTGACTCCTTTGCAAATTGGGAATCATTTTGTTTCTCCATGGTCTGTTCTAACAGTAGCCTCTTGTCACAGGTCTATCAGATGTGTTGGCACTCCCATGTCTTTAAGGGCATTCCATAGCCTTTCATGACCTATGCAGTCAAGGGCTTTGCTATTGTCTATACAGCACTTGCTGATTTTCTTTTGGAATTCCCTGGTGCACTCCATTCGCCATCGTATGTTTGCAATGTGGTCCTTTGTGCTTCTTCCTTTCCTGAACCCTCTTGGACCTCTGGGATTTCACTCGCCATGTATGGTTGGAGTCTATGTTGCAGAATTTTGAGCAGAATTTTGCTTGCATGGGAGATCAGTGCTATGGTCCTATAGTTGCTGCAGTCTCTTATGTCTCCCTTTTTGTGGATGGCGATGTATATTGACCGCTTCCGATCTGTTAGCCATCATTTTGTTTTCCATATCTGTTGATATATGTTGGTCAGCACTAAAGTTGACTCTGTCAATGTGGATTGCAGCAGTTCAATTGGAATATCATCTATTCCTGGTGATTTGTTTTTCGCTATTTTTCTTACTGCAGTTTCCACCTCATTTTTTAGAATTCAGGGATCATCTTCATATGGCTCTTCATTCCATGTGTCCTTCATTTTGTCATCTCTTTTGTATGACTCTTCTGTTTGCATCCAATGTCTTTTTATTCCTGCCTGGTCTTGAATTATTATTTTTATTGTCACAGAGCATCCCAATGCTTGGTTTGAATTTTCCTTTGATTTCTCACCTTTTGTGAAATAGATCTCTTGTTGTTCCCTTTCTGGTTGTATGAAAAATGTGTTTGCAATGAATAGTTTGTTGGCTTCACAAAAATCTATCAGATGCTCACCTTCATTTCTTTTGCCTAATCCAAATCTGTCTACATTTTTTATTCTTCTTTTCTTCCAACTTTTGCATTCCAGTCTCCAGTGATCAGCTTGACATCCTGTGTTGGTGTGCTGTCAATTTCTTCCTCTACTCCTTCATAGAATCTATCAATTTTTTCCTGCTCTGCCTCTGTAGTTGTTGCATATACTTGAATTATGGTTATATACTGAAATGATTTGGTCTGATTTTGCATTGTATCCTCTTACTGCTTTTGCAATATCTTTTCTTAGTATGAAAGCCACCCCATTTCTTCTTGTCTTTTCATTCCCTGAGTAGAACACTGTATGGTTGTCTGATTCAAAGTGGCCCATTCCTGTCCATTTTAACTCACCCACCCCCAGTACTGCTATGTTCATGTGTTCCATTTCCATTTTTACTATGTCTAACTTCCTTTGGCTCATGCTTCTCACATTCTACAATGCTATTTTATGTGTAATGTTGCTTTGGATACCATTGCCTTTCTAAGGATGTCTGCTACATGTCCTGCCATATTTCTTATACCCTTGGCTAATCTTGCAATATGATATCCTTATATTTCTCCCTCCTTCCCTTTCTGTTAATGCTCTGATCCTGCCTGTGTCTCACTTGGTGTGTCTCATCATAGGGTTTACTAGGTGATGGGGTTACGCAAGGAGGGCCACCTACACCTCCTTGTGCTCAGTGCCAACCAATGTTAGCTATGGTGTCACTATAATTCACTCGTTTCAGTGACATCCACCACTACTGCTGCTGCCCAGTAGCTGTTTGTCTCCCTGTATTATTCCTCCCGTTGTTGTTTGCTTGCTTTCCTGCCCAACCCCTCATGCCTCCTTAGGCTTCCCTCTTTCCCTTCCCTCATGTCCTCCCTCTTTTAGTCCACCCCCATCCCCATCCCCACTCCATCCCTCCTTTATTTCTTCACTTCTTTCTCTGTGGTTGTGGAAGGGCAGAGATGGCTAGTTACCCTCTTCCTTCCTCCACTCATCTGCTTGGTCCTCCTGCAGTGCTCTGTTCTCTGAGACAGAGACAAGATGGACTAGATGGAGTCCTTTCCCACCTCTCTGTTGCTTTACTGAGGCTCCTTCAGGATGGGGGAGGGGATTATATATATATATATATATATATATATATATATATATGGTTTTTTATTTTAAAGCTTTTTTTTTAAAATAACATTTTACCAAATTTTCACTTTAACTGCTTGAAACTATGTACATGTAAATACATTTAGGCTGTGCATTTAACACTGTAATTTAAAGATATAATTTTAATTTAGCTAGCTGTTTATGTCACAACTATTTATATTCAGTGATATATGTGAATTAAGATTTATGAGTAACATTAGCACGAAAAACATTACTAAGGATTATGTATGGTGATGAAAAAGAGTGCTGAGGATTCCATGGACAGCCAAAAGGATAAACAAATGGGTCCTAGAGTAGATCAACCCAGAGATATCCCTAGAAGCCAAAATGACAAGACTTAGACTGTCATACTTTGGACACATCATGAGAAGGCATGAATCGTTGGAAAAGACAATAATGTTAGAAAAGGTGGAGGGAAGTAGAAAGAGAGGAAGGCCACTTGTTAGATGGATGGACTTTATTAAAGAGACCATGAATATGTGTTTGCAGGAACTGAGCAGTAGAAGACAGGGGGGCCTGGAGATGTCTCATCCATAGGGTTGCCATGGGACTAGATCGATGCTAAGGCAGTTAACAACAACAATAAATGGTGTGGTATAGGAGGAGGTCAATGGGAGAGGTGGTGACACCATGAGTTACTTTAAAGGGTGATGCCAAACCTAGTGAGGCTATGGCCTGGAAAAACCACCTAACCATCATGGTGAAACTCAATATGTGGCCCAATGGCACTCGTGTATTCAAGTTTCCTCTTAAGACGCATCCATACTGCAGAATTAAAACAATTTGACACCACTTTAACTGTGATGATTCTATCCTACAAAATCCTGGGATTTGTAGTTTGGTGAAGCACTCTCTGACAGACTGGGCTGAATACCTCATCAAACTATACATCCCAGGATTCTATAGGATGGCAGATACAGTGATGTCAAACTGCTTTAATTCTGCAGTGTGGCTACACCCTTATTGTGAGAACTGAATGAGGCGAGCGCACCTCAAAAATATAATAATGTAGGTGTGTGGTGCTCTACGCTGTGGGATGTGCACATCTGTTATATTTCACCTCTTTATCATTATAAACTAACTGTTAAAGTGAAAGAAAACCCTCATGTTGTTGTTGCTGCTACTGTTGTTGTGTGCCTTCAAGTCATTTCTGGCTTATGGTGAACCTAAGGCTAAGTAATCACAGGGTTTTCTTGGCAGGATTTGTTCAGAGGAGATTGCCATTGCCTTCTGAAGCTGGGATCATGCAACTTGCCCAAGGTCACTATGTTTTACTGAATTCATAACAGAATATTTTCCACAAAATGTACGGTACACTCCTATGATCCTTGGGAGGGTTTCATAAGGACCACAGGATAGTGTAAGATTCACCCTCCAGGGCCAGAGTCCACTGTGGACCTATTCCTTTGACTATCAGTGGAATGCTCTACCTGTGAGGCTGTCTTAATGTTGCTATTCCAGTGGTGGTAAGACACAGGAAAAAGGAGCATTGCATGGGAATACCAACAGTGGATTCCTGGACACACACCACACATCCAGATGCTGGGGAAGGTAGAAATATAGCATTCCTAGAGTGAGTAGATATAGCATTCCATCTCTTGCAGTTTAAACCAATGGGATGGGTTACTTCAAAGACAAAACAGTGAGCAAAAGATGCCATGTATTTAAAGATTAAAAGCCAATACCAATCTTCTGCCTCAGTCTGCATGAGTCAGGAGTTAGAGAGTGGTTAAATGCCTGTACTGGAGCCACTCACTCATAAACCACAAGGTTGCAAGTTCAATACTAGCCAGGGCTCAGGATTGACTCAGGCCTGCATCCTTCTGAGGTCGCTAAAGTTAGACACTCCATAGTGTGGCATGAAGAGGTATATAAATGAAGCTGCTTTGCTTTTGCTTTGCAATGGATTCTCCATCATAAACATCTCCTTCTGACCTCCATAAATGGTTCTGTTAACTGATCTCTATTCAGCTGGATAAACAGCAGCCTTCTCATTGTAATAGCAAAGTCATTTTTATGATCCTTTATTTTTTGCTCTATTCACCAGAATTTCTGCATATATATATATATATATATATATATACATAATGTGCATTAAATTATTGATTAAGTATAATAATTTAATTTAATTGATAATTGTACTAAATTAATAATTTAATAATTTTTTTTTTCACCCAACACAGGACCCAAGGCAGCTGTGCTCCCAGAAGAAGTTCCACTCAGGGAAGAGTTCCTTGAGATTTACGAACGGGTTGATTTACCATTGAGGAAGTCATTCAGTGATCCTATTGTAATTGAAAAACCTGCTGTACGTCAGAAATTATGTAAATATCATTGGCAAATAGATTTAGAACCTTATGTTTAGTTGTATGTTGCACTTGTGTTCAGATTTCACTCCTAATGCATCACCTCTATGGTCCTTAGGAGGGTGTCCCAAGGCCGAAGAGATATAGCAACATGGCACATTCCTAATAAAGAAAACAAAAACAAAACCCAAACATGTTTTTTTGACCAGAAAAGTGTCATCTGTAGAATCCCAGTCTTATTTCTTCCATTTGTCCATAAGCTGAAAATATTATAATGAACTTAATACATAACCTTTCATTTATTGACTGAGTGTTATTTTAATGATGGAACCTCAAATTCATGTATAAACCAGCCATGTTACTCATTAAAAATCAGTTGTGATGATTTTCAGTGAAGGCAATGAACATCCCCAGCTGTAAGGCAGAGAGAAGTGAAACAACAAGTTATCAAGTGATACACATTTGTGCTTGAATCATTTGTTATACCACTTTTTTTTAGTGCTGTCAAATATTCTAGCACTCCAGAGAGAACCTGGCAGGAATCATTCCTCTTTGTTTCTTTCCTCCAAGTAATTCTTCAATTATAACAAGGTTATTGTCCTTAATACATTTCTGACTTTCACCCTACATTATTATTTTATTCTCCATGCTGCAGTGTTGTGTTCCTGAACCTGACTCCCAGTGAGAAATATATGTCTGATTAACAATATCATCCTTGTTTCTTATCTTACAGAAATTGGACATATTAGATTTTGAGCATGCAGGGGAATTGAGTTACAGATGTCCTGTGTAAAGCTGGGAAGATTAATGTACAGTGCCGCATCTCTGACTATGGAGGTTCCCAGTGGGCAACAGAATGGGCAAGTTAGGGTATTTTGTTATCTATCGATGTGGCATAATGTTCCATTTCCATGTGCTGAGCTACAATGCAGTTACTCAAAAAAGAGAACTTTTCTTGCTGGGGAGACAGAAGTACTGAAAGTAAAACTGATTTGTTCAGAACAAAGGATCTCAGAACTGCTTTCTTAGGGAAGTTGTGTTTTTCAAAATTACATTGTAACCCAGTGAGACAACAGAAAGCAGAACACAGCAGGCAGATGTTAGTCTGTGCATGCCTCTGAGGTCTGTGCGTGCCTCAGAGTAAGCTGCCTGCCTTTGGTAATTGTTACACCTGCTGTTAATTTACCGTCACTGCTCCCTTTTCAAATGCTGTGGTAAATGCAATTTGGCCTGTGCTGTGCATTTGTAGAGCTTCAGAAGACCATTTTTGGCCAGATCTTTGACTGGCTTCAGAAAACAACAAAAATCAACACATTTCAAAAGTTTGCATTCATTCCTTATATAATGACATTTTCAGTAATCCTTAATTTTTGATACTTAGTGTTTTTAAATTATAATTGTTATTCTAATAGACATAAGAGTGATACTAGACAAGAGCAAAACCTGTCTAGTCCAGCTTTCTGTTCACACAGTAGTTAATGACATGCCTATGAAAAGTCCACAATCAGAGTCTCTTTGAAACTACACGATTATAGCACTCTCATACAACTTTAACTGCTATGACTCCATCCTATGGAACCCTGGGATTTGTAGTTCCATTAGATATTTAGAATTCTCTGCTCAAGAGGTCTAGTGCCTTATTAGATTATAAATCCCAGGATTCCATAATCATCTTAATTCAAATGGTATTGATGTGATATAGGGGGGAAGCAAACGGGCAGCCCTGGGCTGCCCCCGAAAGCGGAGGATTGAGGCTGAGGCTGCCAGACACCTTGGCCTCGATCCTCCCTTTCGCCACCTGCGAAAGAAGCATTAAAATAGAGCTCCTTCTGCAAGCTGCGAAAGGGGCGCTGCAAGAGGCGTGGCGTGCCTCTTCAGCATCTCTTCCGACTCTGCATATCCAGATGCTGAGCCGGAAGGATGTCATCAGAGCGCCTGTCTTGCGGACGGGCCGTCACTCCGATTATGTCCTCAGGAAGGGGATGGGGCACCCAGCGTCCTGCTGCTCCTCCCCTTCCTGGGATTGAAGATGGCGTTTCTGGCCATCTGCATCCCTCTATAGTTATGCAGCATGAAAGAGACCCATGCAACAGCACCTTCCCATTTATATTTATGAACAAATGCTATACAGAGGCATGCCACATCTGGTCCTGAATATAATATACAGCCATGTAATATGTAGCCATCAGTTGCCCCTAGACTGTGGAATGACCTGCCAGAAGACATTTGACAGCTCAATGTGCTGTCCAGAGTTAAAACAACACTGAAGACCAATCACAATATCAGGATTTTTTAATTTGTATTTCAATTACACCAGCAATTTCAACTGTATTACTACAACCTGTTTGTAGATACTCTTGAAACAATGTATATGTTTTATCTATTTCTATATATCCTTTGAGAACCAGCATGGTGTAGTGGTTTGACTGTTGGTTCAAATTCCCACGTGGCCATGGAAGACCACTGGGTCACCTTGGGCAAGTCACACTCTCTCAGTCTCAGAGGAAGGCAAAGGTAAACCCCTTCTGAACAAATCTTGCCAAGAAAAACCTGTGATAGAATCACCATAAGTTGGAAATGGCTTGGAGGCACACAATAAAATAATAAGCACATGTTTGCAGAAAATCCTGAAGCAAATGCCTAACATGCATGGACACATACAGGAACAGTGCATATACAGTGCAATTCTATGCATGGATAATAAGCAGTCCTGCTGCATTCAATAATGCTTACTGTGGAAAATGCAAGATTGGAATCTCACCTTCCAAGTCTAAATACGCATACTAGGAAGTTAGTCCCACTGAACAGATTGAGATCTAGCTCCAAGAAACATTCATAGAATGGTTTCATTTGGAAAGCATAAAAAAGTGAGAAGAAAAAAAAACACCTCAATGTCAAAAAGCAACAGAATGTTTTTCTAACACAGTCTTAAGTGTTTTGCTTTTCACCTGAGTTCACATGAGAAAATCACTGGTTTTGAAATCATGTGGTCTCCCTGTGCATCTGAGTAAAGTAGTATTTCATGCTTCTGTATTTTTTTTAAAAAAAATATCTGGTATTGATGTTGCTGTGAGGCCTGAGAATACTGATTTATCTATAACAAAGTTTCCATTCAAGGTGAAACTGTGTTCAAAGATGATAAAAGTCAAGATATAAAGTTTATGAAATTTGCACAGAGGAATTGTAGCATATGGAAATTGGTTGGCTCATTTCTAAGTTGTTTGTTTAAACATTTTCCTTCTGCATTTAGGATACCACATTGCTGAATATAATGCACACACTTTACACCGAGAAGTTGTCATATTTGGTTCTTAAAAGTAAATACAAATTATTTTTTTTCAACAGTTTTAAATTTGCACAAGCACTGATGAATGAGCACTGAATGACATACATTGGATTAGATTTTCAAAGGTAGAAATGCCCCAGGGAAGCTTAATATGTACAGGCAAAATAATTCAAGGTAAATGTATTAATTCAAGGCTGCTGCTGCCACACTACAGAATTAATGGAGTTCAACACTGCTTTAATTGTCATGACTCCATCCTATAGAATACTGGGATTTGTAGTTTGTTGTAGCATCAGAGCTTTCTGACAGAGAAAACTAAATAGTTCTTAAACCTACAAATCCCTACATTCCATTGCATTGAGCCATGCATGGCTGATAAAGTGGTGTCAAACCACATTAATTCTACAATGTAGATGTAGCCCTAGTCCAGGGGTAGGCAACCTTTTTGAGCTGGGGGCCGGGTTGCTGTCCTTCAGACAGTTGGGGGGCCGAAGCATCAAAAATTAATAAATAAATAAATAAATAAATATTAAAATTTTAATATATATATATATATATATATATATATATATATATAAATATGCATGCACACTCTCTCAGCCCCAGAAAAGCCATGGCAAAACCCCTGTGGAGATTTTGCCAAGAAAACCCCAAGAACAAGTAATAACAACAATAATCAATATCATCATGGCAGGCGGCAGCGGCAGGACCGGCCTGGGGCCGGTCCAAAGGCCTCGGGGGGGCGCATCCAGCCCCCAGGCCTTAGGTTGCCTACCCCTGCCCTAGTCCTTTGCAGGTTAATAATATGTAAAGTGTTCTTTCTCAGAGAAAGCAATCCCAGCATTTCAAGGTCTGTGACAAATAAGTCATGTTTACACATCAGACTAGGGGCCTCTACAGACAGGCCCTTTGGGCTGTCCTGGAGGCAGGGATGGGGAGGGGCAGCCACACACCGGCCTCCTCAACCCCTCCCAGAAGATGTCCTGATGCCACGCACAGTTACGCTTGGCACACAGTGTCAGAATGTCCTTCTGGCACAGCGTCCTGATGCACCGCACTGGAAGGGGTGCTAAAGAGCTGTACGATGGCTCTTAGGGCACCCTTTTGCCGGCTCTGAAAGAAGCAGCATTTTGCCGCTCTTTTCCAGGCTGGCAAAAGGGAGGATCAGGGCCACTGTGTTTGGTAGCAGCGGCCCCAATCCTCCACTTCCCGCGGCGGCCCAGGGCCACCCATCTGCATCCCCCCTAAGTCGTGCTTAATGGTAGCCATATTTGTTGATTTAACTATGAGCCATGGTCTGGAGAAAACCAGTCTACTTCTTTTCCACCCCTTTTGTCAGCTTCTATTTCAGGGTGGACAAATGGGAAAATTAGAGAAAAGTCACACTTCTGGAGTCAATGGTTGAATCAATCTAGTTTTTAACCCAGAAGTAAAACAAGACCTCTAATTGCGCCACATGTTGGGCACCCCAACCTCATGCCAAAGACATCATCACGGTGCATGCCATTCTGCATGGTGTGTGCTGTTCCACACGATGTGTGCCATCAGGACGTCATCACAGTGCAACATCTTAACGCGCTGCACCGGAAGAGACGCAAAAGAGCTGCACGCCGGCTCTTTGGCCGTCCTTTTTGCTGCCTGTGAAAGGAGTGGCATTTTGTCACTCTTTTCCCAATCGGCAAAAGGGAGGATTAGGGTTGACACATCTAGCAGTCTCGGCCTCGATCCTCTGTTTCCTGGGGTGCCCATCTGCATCCCCCCCAACTTCTGTTTAAAGACTTCTGAAGAAGAATAGTCCACCATCCTCTATGGCAGTCTGTTCCACTGTCAAAAGGCTCTTGTAGTCAAGATGTTCTTCCTAATATTTATGTGGACTCTCTTAATCTTCTTGTTCATTAAATAAATAAATAAATAAAACCTTGGATTTGCAAACACAAAAAGCCTTCTGTGCAAAATAACCCAGGAGGTTATCACACAGGGAGCACCATGCAAAATCGCTCATTAAAGTGAAAAAAACTCACAAAAGTGGAAGCTTTTAATGAATGGGATTTCTCCTGTTCTGCTCTGTGTGAAATGTGAAAGCGCTGTTAACAGGGAGGTTAATCCAAACAAAAAACCCTCATTTTTACTTTTGGGTTTTTCCAAAAGTAAAAAGAAGCGTAAATGAGGGGTTTTCATTTGGATTAACCTCCTTTTAACATCAATTTAAGAGTGACGTCGTGTGAAATCATGACCACTTTTGTAGTTTTTTTCTAATTTAAAGCCCCGTGTTCACACAGGATTTCCCCCGTGTGATAAACTCCCCAGTTCTCTTCAGAAAGTATTGGGTTCGTGCAAAACTCAAACTATTTTGTACAAACCCATTTGTTTGTTTTTCTCCAAAAAAGGCCAAAAATGTGGTTGACAGAGAGGGACTGACTGGGTTTTTTTTCCTAGCATGAGCCTATCCATCCAATTCTTTGTATGAATTGGGGGGGGGGGGGGGATGATGGATTAATATTCATGAAAGCTCATGGTAAAATAAACAAGTCAGGACCAAAATACACTGAAGTAATAATCCAGTTTGAGACCACTTTAATTAGCTCAATGCTAGGGAATCATGGGAAATGTAGTTTTTTTCTGAGACATTGAGCCTTCTCTGTCAGAGAGCTCTGGTGCCACAATAAACTACAATTCCCAGGGCAGTTTAAATGGTCTCAAACTATTTTTGCAGTATGTTTTGGACCTCAGTCCCAAGGGGCCTGAACAGAGTGCCAGAAATAATCCAGCTTGAGACCACTTTAACTGCCCTGGCTCAGTGCTAGGGAATCCTGGGAATTGTAGTTTATTGTGGCACCACAGCTCTCTGACAGAAGGCTCAATGTCTCAGAAAAAATTACAATTCCTACGACTCCCTAACATTGAACCAAGACAGTTAAAGGGGTCTCAAATTGGATCATTTCTGGCAGTCAGGCCTACTGGATTCCTTAATGCCTTTTTATGCTGATACATTCTAACACAGCTACCCCTTTGACTATTATTATAATGGCTGTCTGTTTCTTTTAATAAGGGTGTGAAAACACCCATTATTTTTAAGGGTCAGAAAAATTGTTAGCATTTTTCATATCCTTCCTTTGGACACAATAGCAAGGCAGAATTCAGCAAAGCCAACATTTTAAAATGATGTGTAATCCCAGCCACAGTCCACAGATATATACAGGGAAGCATTGGGTGTAAAGCTGAATATACGTAATATACACTGAATATACGTAACAAAAAGGAGCTACAACAGAGGGGGGAAGCAGATGGGCAGCCGTGGGCCGCCCCGGGAAGCTGTGCCACAGGGCCGAGGTATCCCCACACCTCGGCCCTGTGGCACAGCTTCGCTGCCCCTGGAAGGAGCGCTAAATTGGCGCTCCTTCCACAAGTCGCTGAAGGTGCGCCACAAAAGACTGCTGGCGCACCTTCAGCAACTCTTCCGCTGCAGCGTGTATGGACGCTGCAGCGGGAGGTCCTCCTCGGAGCGCCGGCCGTGCGGAGGGCCAGCTGCTCCGAGGACGACCTGGGGAAGGGGTTGGGGCGCCCACCGTGCGGCTGCCCCTCCCCTTCCCTGCCCCCAAAATGGCTCTTTAAGCCATCTGCTTCCCCCCAGAGTTGAGGATCATATAGTTCTGTAGATATTATTGGACTACAGCTTCTAGCATTCCTCAACTATACTGATTAATTTTGCTGGGAGAAACAGTCCAGCAACATCTGATTCTCACCATGAGCTGGAGGAAAGGACAATAGTGATCTTTGTGCTTGAAGGGTAAGATGGCATCTTTAGCTTCCAGACTCATGGAAGAGCAGGCTGGCTGCAATCATTCATCTGGGCACAGAGGGGTTGAAATGGCAACGCTGAAGTGTGGTTTGCCCTCTTGTGTTTCCTGTTTTACTCTTTGTGTGGTATCTGCTTCCAATCAGTTTGAAGTATTTTTTTTTTTTTACTGGTTGCATGTGGAAAAGCCATGTAGGAGGGTTTGGAGAGTTTATCACACTCTAAATAATGTGACTTATCCCTGATGGGATATAGTCGCTTTTGGGGTTAACAGAGGGTATTACCACACGTGAAATCACAATCGCTGCCATCAGACATCTACAACCCAGGTCCCAGCCTTGCTCAGCCAGCTGCTTTGCAAAAACAGCAAGCTCCCATTTTTGCAAAGTGACTGGCTGAGCACAGCTGGAACCCACGCTGCAGCTGGGTTGCAGTCACCCTGCAGCAGTGGTGGCAATTTCACATGCAATGATACCCACTGTTAACTCGAATAGTGACTGTATCCCATTGGGGATAAGCCACATTATTTAGAGAGTGATAAAGTGGGTTTTTGTAATCCTTTCACCCATACTGGTCAAGTGTCCAGTTGAGTGTTTGTTTCTTGCTGCACCATACTGAATTGATAGTGATGTCGATCATAGAGGGATTGCTAGTGTAGGTCAGGTTGACAGACACAGTGTGGTTCAAGGGTAGAAGTGCATCAGTGCACCAGCTTTTGAACTGGAGTCCAAGAACCATTCATAGTATTCATCAAGAGGGATTTTCAGACCCTTTTTCTAATGATTTTACACAAACAAAACTCCTCAAGAAATGTGTTCACAAGTGCCCCATGGAAATACAAAATTTATTTTTAGTATAATATCAATGGTTGAGTTCATTGTGCCCTACCATTAGTTCCTCCAGATAATTCTTCATGCAGGAAATTATGTGTGTCACAAAAAGGCAGCAATGTGGGAGTCATTTAATTATTATGATCATATTTTTACTGAAATGGTAGATTTTCTGCATCAGGTCCCAAAATAACATTGCCATCCTGGGGTAATATGTGCCTCGACTTCCAGAGATGGAAAGTATTAACAGTGATGTGCATGCTTAATATCTATTCCTTTCACAGAATATATTTAATGGGTTAAGACTGCTCAGCCAGGTGTGTTCCCTTGCAATTCATTTATTTTTTGATAAATGAAATTTTATATATTTTTTCTGCAATTTCACATTTTATGATCAAAGCTGCAGGTGCTGACTCACTTGTACAGGCTTGGAATCACATTTCTATTTTCAGATAGGAAAGCATATTTAGTAACACTGTTTCCCCACAGAGTAATAGGAAACCTCATTCTTAATTGAAGCAACAAGATATCTACAGTGAATGTAAGATTACATTTAAAAAGTAATACTTTCATTTAGTAAAAGCATAACAATGCAATGGAAAAATCTTCAGTCACTTAATATTTAAATGCTCCAGCAGCATATGGAGACATGAGTGTGATGTTACTAGCCCAGTAGTGGCACCTCCTAGAGAGGCTCACCTGGCATCTTCATTGTTATATTTTTGGAACCAGTTGAAGATATGTTTATTCCCTCAGGGTTTATACTCCTCCAGCTTAAAGAAAATGTTTTCATGCACTTAAAATTTAGTGCCAGGGTGGGCAAAGTGTGATTTTGGGACAAATCAGATCTCTCCTAAGTCCCCAGACCTCCCCCCAATTAAAATGTTGATGGGACATGATTTTTTGAGGGTGACTTTTTTGACCTCAAACTGGTGAAATGTATCCAAACCTACCTAAAATGAAATTCCCCAACACCACAAAGCCACTAATAAACCTCCCAAAAACACCTCCCAAAAGAAAACAAAATCAGCCAAATGACAGCCAGATGTGACATCACATCACATCAAGTTGAGTGCTCCAAAATGTGCTGCTGTGGCTTGCTGGATTGGCACAAGGAGGAAAAATGGCCCTCACCTCCTGCTCAATTGCCTACCCATGGTTTAGTGTTTACTATTGGCTTCACTTTCATTTTATTTTGTAATGGTTTATCATAAATATGGTTATAATTGGTTTTGCTCTATGGTTTATTCCTTTGTATTTTACTAGATGAAAGTGCTCTCTGTATCTTTTCCTGGTACCCCACAGAGGTCCATGGAGTCTCTTGTTTTTCTACTCTTTGATTGAGATACTGCATGGGAGACAGAATATAAAGACCTGCCAAGATGGAACTTTGTTCCTGCTCCCTTCTCATTTCCACCCAATTCTCTCCGTTCTCTTGAAGGGTCACCCAAAATGAACATTTAATGGCTGGTGGAGAATGAGGATCAGTGGAAGAATGGCTGGAGATTTCCATACAGGTAGACACCCAACAAAATAAGGCATCCTCTAGGAGATCATTATGTATCAGGCCACAGGGACATAGCCAAATGCTCCTCCATCTTCCTCTAAAAGGCTGTGTTGACCCTCACCCAGATACAGGGCAGCTTTGAAAGGGTTGGAGTTTGTTGCATAAGGGACATCATGTATCACTAACAGGATGCCAGATTACTTTTCTTTATTTTAGAAATCTTACTATTAGTATAGCTGAGAGCCATCTCCTATTTTCCACAGGAATCCACAGGAATCTTAGCAGCTGTTCCATACCTTGGCCTTTTAAAACATTATTTCCTAGTGGGTTATGGCAGCCCTCCTTTTTTGGTTTTATATAGACCCCGGCCCCAGCATTTAGAATTTTGATTTGAAACTGGTTTGTCCAACTTGAGAGACCACCACAAACAATATACTGATTTTTCAAGCATCTATCCTGATGTCCAGATGATTTACAGCAGACCATGTATGTCTAACTTTGAATAACTTGCTTGATCTCTGGCTGAGCTGGACTAGTTCAAAATCAGATTGCTTCTTACATCTGGCTCTGGGACCTACTCACTGATATTTCCAGCTACCTGGGAGGATTGTGCTAGCTTAACTCCCATATTGTCTGCTGCTTTTGTTTGGAATTTGTCTTTATGTGAATGCCTGCTTCCTGGTCAGAACCTAATAGTCTAGAGCAGTGGTTTCCAACATTTGGTCCTTCATTTGTTTTGGACTTCAGCTCCCAGAAGCCCAAATTAATAACTTAGCCAATGGTCAGGAATTATGGGAGCTGAAGTCTGAATTATCTGGAGGAACAAAGGTTGGAAATTACTGGTCTAGATGCTTGGACTTTTGCTTCCTAAGCCCATCCAGCCTTAGGGGGGTTGCAGACTGCCAGAAATAGTGTGAATTCAGTCCACTTTTAGGGTTAGGGTTAGAGTTAGGGAACCATGGGAACTGTATTTTATTGTGGCATCAGAGTTGTCTGACAGAGAAGGCTCAATGTCTCAGAAAAATAACAGTTCCCATGATTCCCTAGCACTAACCCTAACCCTAAAAGTGGACTGAATTCACACTATTTCTGGCAGTCTGCAACCCCCCTCAGTCTAGCCTGGAACAGAATCATCCCTGATCAAGACACCACAAGGAAAAGGATAGAAAAAAGGCTCTCCTTAGTTGTAGGGAATTTTCCCCACATGCACCTGCTGCATGAGCACAGGGAAGAATCATAAACAGAGGTTTTAACAGTATCAGCCCAAGTGAAATAAGTAGAATAATATTCAACATACATTGGAGTCATCAAGCCTCTTCTTGGTTTGCCTGAGCTGTGTTAGCAATGCAATAACAGCAACCCAGTTTCTACTGTATCATATAATTAATTAACAGTACTCATGGGCATGCAGGCTTACACATTAAAATTGAGGAAGCATTTGAAAAATCATCTTATTCAAACTGTGCTGTCTCTGAATGTCTTTGCTCAAAGGAAAAACTTGGGATGGAGAATTTTTCTGGTATTTTTAAATTCATCACCAACAGGTTTTTGCCTAGGCAAAGGCTAAAAAGGAAAAAGAAAACTAGTATTCACACTGAGTATCCTGCAGTAGCAAGCCTCTTTAGGAAGAGTTCATGTTCTTGTTTTTTACCATTCTTTCACTACAAAGCAGAATCATACATATTTTTCTTTTTAAAATGCAATTTTATGGTGAAATATATTATGAGCACATCTTTTGACTTCGAGTAATGTGACTATTATGGACAATTACAGTCAGTTTGTCTGGCTGTTTCTCTCTCTCTCTCTAAATTAATGGATTACAGATGAAAAACTGCTCATTTCATTCTTACATAAAAGATGAATAATTTCAAATCAGACAAGATTACAATCATTTGTCTGCATTGTTCACCCTTTTGCACTTTGAGGTTTTTTTAAAAAATCATTTGCACAAAAATGTTCAAAAGCTTTGGTTTCGAGTGAATTACTTTTCTGTGGAAACAGCATTATTTTGTACAACACACACTGTTCTCTGCATCTGTTTCACTAAAATAAAGGAGGTTGTACAAATGAATTTATCTTTTAGCAGCTCTGCCCTTATTGGGCTTTCTTAACTGATATATGCGAAGCATGAGAAAAATTTTGATTTTTCCTTACATTCTTGTAATAGCTACTTTGTAACCATTCAAAAACAAACAGAAACAGCCTGACTAAGGAGATTATAACACTGGGAAAATCCCATTCTTTAAAAGGTCCGGGAGAAGCCTAGATCAGGTATGGGATGAGTACTGCCCAGGGACAGGGCTATGTGATAGAATCCGTTCCTGTGCATTTACATCCCGTGCCTAGCATGGGAATAAAAGCTGATGTGATAATCTCCTAAGGTTAATGTTGTATTGCCACAGATCACTGTTTCTCTCTAGCCTGGCCCTTTTCATGGTTGGCTTGAAAGAAAACAGAATTTGATACTGAAATGCATATATTTTAATATTAGTCATCATACATGACTTGAATGTAGGGACACAACTTGTTTAAAAAAATCCAACCATGAAATAACTAGGCTCGATAAAACTTTGACCAGGCTAATATTTATAGACCCATATGATCACTGAAGTCATGAGAGAAATCCTTGCTGCTTACCCCATGATGTGCTATCTGTCAGCAATCTGGAAGTAAGCCTCCTGTGTGGTGCCCCATGTCAAGCAATTGAGTGCACACAAAAAATCTTCGGAAGCGTTCTTCACTTTACAGAGAAAATCACCCGGTGACCTTGGAGCTGTCTGGCTGCTTTGGAATGCATTCCTCCCTGCTTCTGATGAAACAGACTGAAGCCAGGTTTAACTCCAAAGAGGCACTTTTATTCTTTAGTTACAGTATGTACAAAACTATAAACACTCACCAACGACCAACGACAACCCACACAAACAACCCACATCCTGTGGTCTTGTTTTTTTATATACACTTGCCATTCGGCCTCTAAGTCCAGCCTCTTCCTGTGACTTCTTCCTGCGTCACTTGAATTGTTGTCTCCCAAACATGAGGATATTATTATTATTATTATTATTATTATTATTATTATTATTATTATTATTTCTATCCCACCCCTCTGCAATGCAATCGGGGTGGCTTACAACATCAATAAAAACATCAATAAATACATCCAATTACAACCCCCCCACCTCTTAAAAAATTATTAAACTAGAACAATTTAAAATATTAGATAAAACAACATATAAAACCAAACATCATAACAATGCAACATAGTCAGCAGTAGCATCAAAGGGAGAGAGTTATCTGACTCTTTGGGCCGGGATAATTATAGAGGAAAGACCTGCCGGAACAGATCCGTCTTAACAGTCTTCTTAAAGCTGTCTAAGGTGGAAATAAGATGGATCTCATCCAGCAGGCCGTTCCATAATCTGGGAGTGGTAACAAAAAAGGCCCTCTGGGAGGTCACCGACAGCCTAGTATTTATTGGCTGTAATAAATTCCTCCCAGAGGACCGGAGGGCACGGGGTGGATCATACAGATAGAGGCGGACCCGGAGATAGGTTGGACCCAAGCCATGTAGGGCTTTAAAGGTCATAACCAATACCTTGTACTGTGCCCGGAATGTGTTTACACTTGGTCTACGTGCTCTCTGGCACATCATGACCTTTGACACTGCTAAGATGTTTTGAGTCTGAGCTGCAAACAACTTTCCCAGCTAGCAAGCTATAAAGTGACCTGTAGTACCCTTTGTCATTTTCCCCACATCTGGACATTTAAACTCAGGTTACAAATCCCAACACACACACACCCTTTCTGGAATGTCCTGTTTTCTGATATTTGCAAGGCACCAGCTCTCATGACTTTTGGATGCTTGAATCCCCCCATCCCCCCACTTCACACATGCCTGAACTGACTATACTGTCCAACCTGTGAAGTCTTTTCTGAGCCACTGATTAAAATATTATTAATTGTTAATTGTTATAACTATTTAGTTTAATTAAACATACTGTTTAATATTAGTGCCTCAGTAACATTTGCATTCTAACGTTTTATTTTTTTAAAAAAAATCTAATTTTATTTTAATTTGCTTCACACTGCTTCACGATAGTATTAGAATCAGGAAGAGATCAAGAAATTGATTGACATTTGTTATGATGATTTCTTTAGAGGAATAAAAGGACATCCAAATAATATCAAGGAAAAGCCTAGACAGAACTATCCCAGCTTCAGTTATACAGAAAAGTAATACTGATTGTCCTGAAAGTATCCTTGTCCAAAATCATTAAGGACTTAAGGAAACCAGTGCTGTAACGTTTGTACTTACTATCTTTTTATTATTTTGTCTAGCAGTGGCAAAATGTGGCTCTCCAGATCTAATTGGACTACTGTTTATAACATTCTTTACCAGTGCTGGTTAGGACTGATGGAAGTTGCAATCCAGTTTCACATTTTGAAAGGTCAGACTTTGCCCACCCTTGGTTTAGTTCCTATGTAGCACTGCAGTTCTTTGTTACCAGGGTGGAGTTCAAAGATTCCCATTGCTGCACTGTTCTTGTTGTAAAAAGACAATAAGAGATATGCACCATGTATCTTCTAAGATTCCTGTGAGCTTTTGCACAATCTTCTCTGAAGTGCTAGAATTGTTTATGCAAAAGAACTAAACATGAATAGCATAGCTAGAAGGATTAAAAAAGATTATAGAAGTCATGATAAGACCACTAACAAATATCTATCTATCTATCTATCTATCTAGAAGAAAATATATATTATCCCATTTTTACACTGGCATGAACAAGTGTTTATCAGTGAATTGATGTTAGAAAAAAATGGGATGCATAAAGTGTCTACTATTTATCATTTATATTTGTTGAATTTTACTGCTTTCATGGGACCTTATGACTGTGTTTTCCGGTAACTATTTCTTTTATGGTCACTGTTTCAAATTTGAGCTGGTTTGAACAACAGACTAAAATATTTGAAATAGATGAACAATGCTACATTTAGTGAACTCCAGTTCATTGATGCAAGTACTTTAGATACCCATTTATCCACTCTTTTTCTCCACTTTCTATCCATTTATCTCACCATGGAAATCATGGATGGGACATGGTGGGGTTGTTGAGGGACAAGAAGCAGAAGTGAAGCAACATGAAGTATATATTTGAGTGTGAGGAGGGAGAGTGTGTGTACAGGGCATGACACTGAAACAACCTTATTTCCTGTAATTGACAACATAGTCTGGAGGAAAGACAAGGGGAATGCTACCCTGTTGACCTTATTGGATCTTTTAGTGGCTTTTGGTATCATTGATCATGGTAAAGATACCTTGATTGTGTCAGGACATGGGAGAGGGACTTCTTACCCATGACACCCCAACAGTGGAATGCTCTTTCCCTGGACCAGCTCTGTGAGATGGGGGTAGGAGGTACTGTTCTACAGTGGTTCACCTCCTACTAGACAGCCATTTCCATAGAGTAACATTGGGGGATTCCTGTTCATCCCCATGGTGATTATGCTATGGGGTGCTAGTGCCACACAGTTCCATCTTATCCCCTATGTTGTTCAATATCTACATGAAGCTGCTGGGAGAGGACATAAGAGGGTTTGGAGTGGGGTGCCAACAGTATGATGATTACTCTTGGCTTTATTTCTCCTTGCCATCAGAATTAGCTGGGGCTGTGCCTGGATGCTGCAATGGGCTGGATGAAGGCTGAATCCTAATAAGATGGAGGATCTATGGATTGGTGGTTTTTGGGTCCAGGTATTGGGTAAACAGCCTGTTCTGGATGGTGTTGCATCCCTCCTGAAGGAGCAGGTGTCATGGCCAGCCATGAGGAGGATGAGGAGGATGAGGAGGAGGATGGGTCTCCTCCAGAGAAGGAAGAGATACAGGCTCCACCTGGCTCTCATTCTGCTCTGCCTGAGCCAAGCCCTGTTCTCCCAACCCCAGAGCAGCCAGGTCCTAGTGCTACTCCTATGGAGGCTCAGCTGCCTAGTGGGGAGAATCAGGAACATACAGCAGGGCCAGTACCTTCCTTTAGGCAGAGGAGAGCTGAGAGTGCTGGCATTCGCAGGTCCATGAGGCTGGCTGAAAGGCAGCTGCTCAACAAGCCTCAGCTGGCACTGAGGTAGGATTTGGCTATTTAAACATCTGCAAAAGGCTTCCTCAGTGCCAAGAGTTATTGTGGTTTCCTTGTGAGAGTATGGGTGGTGTGGCTCCTTGTTTCCTTCTTTGTGCCTCTTGTTTCTTGCCTTGTAGAACCTTGTTGCCTTGACCTCGGACTGGACTGGACTTCTGTTGATTGCTGCCTGCCCTGAACTTAGGCCGACTGACTTCGAATTCTGGACTCTGCTTTGTTGGTGCTTCAACTACAGGAAGGTTTGTAGCTGGCTCTGTTGGTTGTTGCTCATCCTCACCATCCCTAGCAGCCGTTGTAGGACTGTGGCTGGCTGTAGTCCAGGACAGAATAAGTCTTGGCCATAATCCAAGCTGCTAACAGGATGGCGGAGGGAGCCCTAATCAAAGAGCTTTTCGAACAGAATCAAAAGCTAATTGCTCAAGTTGCAGTGCTTACACAGGCTGTCTCAGAACTCTGGGCAACTCCTCAGCCTCCTGCACCCCCCCAGCCCAGGCCCAGGGTAAAGTGCCTGACTGCCTTGCCTGAGAAATTTTCTGGGGACCGAACTTTGCTGGATGGCTTTTTGGCTAGCTGCCGGGACTTTTTGTCCGCAAAAAGTCAGGGGAGTTGCGCCTCTGCAATGACTATCGGGCCCTGAACAAGATCACAGTCCGGAACCACTACCCCTTGCCATTGATTCCAGAATTGTTGGAGTGGCTCCACCACGCCAAAGTCTTCACCAAATTGGATCTTCTTGGGGCTTACAACTTGGTGAGGATCCGGGCTGGGGATGAGTGGAAGATGGCCTTCCAGACTCACTATGGGCATTATGAGTACACAGTCATGCCCTTTGGACTCTGTAATGCCCCCGCCGTCTTCCAGCATTTTGTAAATGACGTGTTCCGGGACTATTTGGATCGGTTAGTCATCATATATCTGGATGACTTCCTGATTTACTCAACCACTCAGGAGGCCCATGATACCCATGTGCGTGCCATGCTCCAGTGCCTGAGGGAACACCACTTGTATGCCAAGCTGGAAAAGTGTGCCTTTGGTCTCAGGGAGGTGGACTTTCTGGGGTACACTGTTTCGGCACAGGGCGTGGCCATGGATCCCGCCAAGATCGAGTCGGTGCTGTCTTGGCAGCCCCCTCACAACAGGAAGGATGTGCAGCGGTTCCTGGGGTTCGCTAAATTCTAACGGAAGTTCATCAAGGACTATGCAGACCTCACGAGCCCCATCTCCCAACTGTTGTGGGGGAAGGGCCAGTTCCAGTGGACAGCGGCGGCACAGAATTTGTTCGAGGCCCTGAAGGTGCGCTTCACGTCAGCCCCGATTTTGCAGCACCCGGATCCTCGCACACCCTTTGTGGTGGAAGCTGATGCTTCGGATGTGGCCATCGGGGCAGTATTGCTCCAGCCCACGGGTCCCCAGGGGCATTTGCTATCGTGTGCCTTCTACTCCCGGCAGCTCTCTTCTCCAGAATTGAACTACACCATCTGGGAGAAGGAGCTGTTGGCAATCAAGGCAGCATTCGAGACGTGGCAGCATCTGTTGGAGGGGGCGGCACACCCGGTGGTGGTCCATACAAACCACAGGAACTTGGAGCATCTGCAGATGGCCAGGAAGCTGTCTCAGAGGCAACAGCACTGGTCGTCCTTTTTCGCAAGGTTTCAGTTCCAGCTCCAGTACATTCTGCAGTCCCGGAACTGGCAGGCGGGTGCTCTCTCCAGGAAGCCGGAATATGCCACGGGACCAGGGAAGGAATTGCGGTCCACCATCCTCCGTCCAGAGAACTTCGCTGCTGCTCCAAGGGAGGCTGTGCTGGTGGACCAGATCCATGACCTTCAGCGCCAGGATCTGCTGGTGGCGCAGCATTCGGAGGACGGGGAGGCCTCGCCGTTCACCATCCGGAATGGTCTCCTCTTCCACTGGGGCCGCCTGTACGTGTCAGCAGGTCCATGTCGGGAGGTGGTCTTGCGGCTGTGCCACGACTCCAAGCCAGCAGGACACTTCAGCTTCTGCAAAACTCTGCACCTCCTCACCCGGGAGTTTTGGTGGCCTCAAGTTCGGGCGGAGGTGGCCAAGTATGTGGACACGTGCCCGGTGTGCCATCGGGCCAAGGACCATCCAGGTCGGCCTGCAGGGTTGCTGATGCCACTGCCAATGCCGTTGGGTCCCTGGAAGGTGGTGTCCATGGATTTTATCATGGACTTGCCCCCTTCTGCTGGCTGCACCACCATTTGGGTCATGGTGGATCTGTTTTCCAAGATGGCACACTTTGTGCCGTGCGCAGGTCTTCCCACGGCCAAGGAGATGGCTCGGATGTTTATCCACCACATCTTCTGGCTCCATGGCCTGCCGGAGGGGGTGGTTTCTGACCACGGCAGCCAGTTCACTGCCCGGTTCTGGACCAGTTTGCTCTGGCTCTTGGATGTCATGCCCCACCTGGCTTCGGCTTACCATCCAGAGTCAGACGGTCAGACGGAGAGAACCAACGGCACCCTGGAGCAGTACCTCCGCTGCTATGTGAGCTACCGCCAGGACAACTGGGTGGATTTGCTCCCATTGGCAGAGTTTGCCTATAACAATGCCGTGCACACCTCAACTCTGCAGATGCCTTTCTTTGCCATGGGAGGCTTTCATCCGCATGGTTTCCCGGCAGTGGTGCCCAGCTCGGACGTTCCTGCGGTGGACCAGTGGCTCCAGGAGCTCTGGGCAGCACAGTCTCTGCTGCGAGAGCAGTTGGAGGTGGCCAAGGAGGCTTACAAGAGGGGTGCAGACCGGCACCGTCAGGAGGGGCCTCCGTTGCAGGTGGGCAACTCGGTCTGGCTCTCTACGCGTCACCTGCCCCTGCAGTGGCCTTGTCGGAAGTTGGATGCAAGGTTTGTGGGGCCTTACAAGATTGTGGCCCAGGTGAATCCAGTGGCGTTTCGGCTCCAGCTGCCCGGGACGTGGTGGATTCATCCGGTGTTCCACCACTCCTTGTTAATTCCGGCTTCAGAGGTTCGGCCTGATGCTGGCTCGACGCGCCCACTCGAGCCGGTTTTGGTAGATGGGGAGCAGGAGTTCGAGGTGGCCCAGATCTTGGACTCTCGTCGCCATCGGGGGCGCCTCCAGTACCTGGTGGACTGGGTTGGCTATGGGCCGGAGGAGCGCTCCTGGGTGGACACTGTGGATGTCCATGCTCCATGTTTGGTTCGGGCTTTCCACTGCCGCTGTCCAGACAGGCCACATTCCCTGCCGCCGGAGGGGGACCATTATGAGGGGGGGAATGATGTCATGACCAGCCATGAGGAAGACTGGGAGGATGAGGAGGAGGATGGGTCTCCTCCAAAGAAGGAAGAGATACAGGCTCCACCTGGCTCTCATTCTGCTCTGCCTGAGCCAAGCCCTGTTCTCCCAACCCCAGAGCAGCCAGGTCCTAGTGCTACTCCTATGGAGGCTCAGCTGCCTAGTGGGGAGAATCAGGAACATACAGCAGGGCCAGTACCTTCCTTTAGGCAGAGGAGAGCTGAGAGTGCTGGCATTCACAGGTCTATGAGGCTGGCTGAAAAGCAGCTGCTCAACAAGCCTCAGCTGGCACTGAGGTAGGATTTGGCTATTTAAACATCTGCAAAAGGCTTCCTCAGTGCCAAGACTTATTGTAGTTTCCTGGTGAGACTACGGTCAGTGTGGCTCCTTGTTTCCTTCTTTGTGCCTCTTGCTTCTTGCCTTGTGGAACCTTGTTGCCTTGACTTCGGACTGGACTTCTGTTGATTGCTGCCTGCCCTGACCTTAGACCGACTGACTTCAAATTCTGGACTCTGCTTTGTTGGTGCTTCAATTACAGGAAGGTTTGTAGCTGGCTCTACTGGTTGTTGCTCATCCTCACCATCCCTAGCAGCCGTTGTAGGACTGAGGCTGGCTGTAGTCCAGGACAGCAGGAGCCTTAGCTTGGGAGTGCTCTTAGATCCATCTCAGTCACTGGAGGCCCCGGTGGACTCTATGACCCAGAGTGCCTAGTGCCAGCTTCAACAGGCGCAGCCAGCCCAAACCTTTCATGGATAAAGATAACCTAGGCACAGTAGTCCATGCACTTGTAACCTTCCAGTTAGACTATTAAAATGAGCTCTGTGTGGAGCTGCCCTTGAAGAAGACTCAGAAGCTGCAGCTAGTCCAAAATGTGCAGCTTGACTGCTGACTGGAATATCATATAGGACTTTATCACACGGGGGCCAGTTCCGTCTTTAAAAAGATAATAAAGCGCAAATAAACCATCCCAAAAATAAAGCAAAAATAGAGCTTGATCACGGAAATGAATTCCACACGTAATTAGAATAAATGCGAAATAACTCAAAAAGTGATAAAAAGGCATTTTTACATTTCATACAGAAGTGAAAGAAATCTGTAAATGTACTAGAAATGGTATACTTGCACATGCACAGAAAGAGAAAGCAGAGAGGCTCATGTCTGCCTGGCATGTTTGTTGCCCAAGCAAAACAGGAAGTAAAAGCAGCCCCACAGAACCATGGGAAAACCAGAAAAAAAATTAAAGGAAGGTTATTGTGTGAATAAACTGAATTTGACTTTCACACTAGAGTAAATGCACAATTACAGTAATATTGAAAATGCATTTTCACTAAAATCCCAAAAGTAAAAAGATCTGGGATAACACCACTTTCTGACCACTTTAATAGCAGTTTTTGTGCGATGTTGTGTGAAATTGTTGCTGGTAATTATGCGTTTTTTTCAGGATTTGTATGGGATAAAGTCCTATATAGACAGAATGCAATGTCAGTCTTAAAAGAATTGCACTGGTTTTTGTTGATATATTTATGGTCTGAATGCAAGGTGACATTTAAAACCCTAAGTGGCTTGGGATCTCAATATTTGAGAGAATGACTCACCTTATATGTGTCTGCCTGAGAATTAACATATGCTGGGGGGGCTCTCCTCCATGTCCCACCAATGAGGACAATACATTGTGTTGGGACATGGGAGAGGGCACCCCAACTATGGGATCTTCTACTCCTGACTGGTGCCAATATTCATGTCATTGAGGTGTCAAGTTAAAACTTGGCTATTCAACAAAGCCTTTGTGCTTCATTAATTCAACCCAAAAACTGTTAATAGTTTTTAAAACTTCTAAATTTTAAAAATCTGTTTTAACTCATTATTTTGTGTATATTATATCAATACAATATATTATATTGTACATTATTATATTGTATAATGTATCTATTTTATTGAGAGTCGGCGTGGTGCAGTGGCATGAGCATAGGACTAGGACTCTGGAGAGCAGGGGTTCAAATCCCCATCTGGCATGGAAACCCACAAGTGCTTTAGTTGTGTGCACAGCATTCCAATTGTATGATGCTGTGGTCTATAGTGTGATATTGCTATGTACAATGGCTTGAATAGTAACATAATCCTAATTACTCCAGAATCATGCAGACATAGATGATTAGGTCTTCACAGATGTTTGGGATCTGAGATTATTTCTTTTAATATTGTGCTATTTTATTATTGGGTTGCTTTCTTTATTGCAAATTTAAACAAGCCTACTTGAACTCCTTTCTTTTGTACTGTGTGTTGTAAGCACTTAGCAAGGATGTGTGTTAGACAAGTAACATGCAAATATAGTTCATACTCTCTAAACTTCTCTCTCTCCACTTCCTTTCTGTCCTTCTGTGAATGGGCTGTCTTTATTTTTTTTAAAAAAATAATTTAAAACAACAACAACATATCCCTGTGTTGATATTTATAAGGATAGGGTTAAGGTTAAGCTCTGCCCCTATTTTCAAAGGATTTTTTTATCACTTTAGGCTGGGAGCTGATTCCTATGGGACCATGGGCTTACAGCTATATTGTTAATGGATAATGCCTTGAAGCACCATCTAGCTTTGCTTACCTTCATCCATTTTCCCCCCTTTTGCTATGGCATCTCAATTAAAAGTTGAAAACTGACATTATGTTTCTGTGCTCTCTTTGTATGTGCATGCTTTAGTAAGGGTTTCACTGCATTTCTGTGTACAGATTTCTTTATTCACATTTCCAGGGCCCTTACATTTTTAGATTAATTGACAATCTCATATTGCCACATCACTGCAGCATATATACACATGGTGCACAACCTTAAGAAATTTGTTTGCCTACTATTTCCAAGGTAGTAGGAGGATAGTTTTGGTCATATTATATCAAAAATGCATATAATTGGCATATAGATTTTTACCTTCCTCCCTATCTGTGACTGCATCTCTTGAAAGCACTGAATCACACTAACCAACAGAAAGAGAGAATTATTCATATACCTTCCAATCACTGATTTCCACACAAACAACAGGCTCATGCAATTATAAAAACTTCCAGAAAACAGAAATGTCAGGGGAAAGAAAATACATAAAGTCAAGGTGCCCCTCCCCAATTAAAAAAATCTCCTAATCTTTGGAAAACCTATTAATAGTTTTTCTTCCATTTTCTTCTAAAGGAGTGCTCAAAGTAAGTGCCTTAATGAGGCAGTCATTCTAAACACGTACAGACAAAGAAGTGGTTTCCTTAGCAACGAGAATCATGCAAAAGCTCTCAGAGCAGTTATTTCCCAGTGTGGCTGAGTTTCTCTTTGGTCTCCATAGCATGTTAGCCTGCATTCATGAGCATAGGCTGTCAGTTTTTTCAAAGATTATGACCCCAGAAGGAATACAATAATTATTGCAAATGTTAATATATGGTATATGTTAAGTTTGATACAGGAATGTGTTTAATAAAAATGGAGGCACAGGTGCATGATTGGGGCGTTCAGACATACAAAAACAAAAGCTCACGTGACCTTAACAGGTAAGCTGAAAATATTTGGCCAATGTTAGAGAGAGTTCTTTGAGAGTTTTATTGTTCTAAATAGAAGCCAATGTAATATTGTTAGCAGAGGCCTGGACTCCATCTGTGGTGCAGTGGTGTATTTTGCAGTGCATCTGGTCATTGTGTCATCTCTCAGAGCTGTACACACCAGGAGATGATGGGTAGGTAGCAGGTTAGCACACAAATAGGTATACAGACCTTATTAAAGGCCTTACTGAAATCATGATATGCTACAGCCACAGCTTTCTCTTCATCTACCAAGCTTGTAACTATCAAGAGAGAGAGAGTCTGGCATAACTTGTTTTTAAGAAATCTGTGTTGACTTTTAGTGGTCACAGCATTTCAATCTAAGTGCTTACAGACTGTTTCATGATCTGCTGTAGAATCTTTCCTGATATTGATGTCTGACTGACTGGGCAATAATTGTTTGGGTCCTATTTCCCCCTTTTTTTTGAAGATGCGGACAACACTTGCCCTTCTCCAGTCTGCTGGTACTTCTGTTCTCCAGACATTCTCAAAGATTATTGGCAGTGGTTCTGAAATTACTTCTGCCAGTTCTTTTAATACCCTTGGATGTACTTCATCTGGCCCTGGAGACTTGAATTCATTTAGATTGACCAGGTATTCCTGTACTAGCTCTTTATTTATTTTGTCCTCCATTTCCCTACTGCATCATCTGCTTCATTTTCCCACTGCTCTGCTTTCAGAGAGGACTGATGCAAATAAGATGTTGAGTAATTTTTTTTGGGGGGGGGGGTTGCAGACAGGCAGCTGTGGGTGCCCTGGGAAGAGGAGACTGCACCACACCCCAGCCCCAATCCTCCTTTCTGCCAGCCCTGAAAGGAGTGCTAAAATGCCGCTCCTTTGGAGCCGTCAGAAGGGATGCATCAAGAGCTGCCACATGACTTTTCTGCATCTCTTCCAACACAGCGCATCAAGACACTGCGGTAGAAGGACACTGATGGTGCACGCCATGCATAATGGCAAGTGTCGTCATGATGTCCTCGGGGAGGGGTTGGGGTGCCTGGTGTGTGGCTGTCCCTCCTCTTCCCTGCCTCCAAGATGGCACAAAGCACCGTCTGTAGAGGCTCTCTACCTTTTCTTTGTCCCCTGTAAGCATTTCATCATCTTCTCCACACAGTGACCTACCATTTCCTTGCTCTTCCTTTTGCTATGGACATAAAAAAAGCACCTATTGTTGTTTTATTGTTTTTAACCTCTCTAGTAAGTCTGAGATGATTCTGTGATTTAGCTTTTTTGACTTTCTCCCTATATGTGCTGGTTATTTGTTTGAATTCTTCTTTGGTTATTTCCTCCATTTTCATTTCTTGTATATATCCCTTTTAAAACTTAGCCCAATTCTAGGTTCATTAGACATCCATCTTCATTTCTTCAAGCATCTCCTGTTTGAAATTGTGCCTTCAATATTTCACTTTTAAGAATCTCCCATCTATCATCAATCCTCTTCTCATTTACTATTCCTGACCATGGGATCATCCCCAGTATTTCTCTAAATTGTTACCAAGTATGGCCTTAGAAAATATGGATCAATGGGACCCTCTTAGCTGGAAAAGTGCAAAGAGAGGAGGAGAAGCTAACTGAAGTCCCCTTTAGCCACAGCCAGGATTCTGAGAAAGAGAAATAACCTAAAGTATCTTTGTTCAAAAACCTAGATTCTGAAGGTCTGAAAGAGTGTCTGGAATGCCAGTATGCAAAGGGATCTTATAGGACCTTGGAAACTAACCATATGAAAAAATAATTGTAGCATGACCTTTTGTACACTCGGTCTACTTCCTCAAATGCATGGAGTGAACAGAAGGACCTTTATAGGCTGTATGAATACCCATGGAAATGCAAAACCTGTGGGTATGGTTGTTACGGGAGAAAGGCAGGAGTAAAGATGTTAGGCTAAGGTGAGTGGATAACCATATGAATGATGGAAGAAGTTTTGGAAAGTGGTGTTTTTCTGGGAACCAAAAAGAAGATATGTTAAACTGGCCATGAGCCTCCAGTGTTAAAATATGTATAATGTGCAAGGTGGCCATTGGCTTTGTTCAATCCACTCGTGATGGATTGGAGTTTGTGAACATATTCTAATTCAGCTCTTTCTCATTCCAATCTTCCTTTGTATTTTTTTTTAAAGGACCACTGTTTTGAGGTCAGAGATAGAATGCCCAGAGTGTTTGAGGTGTTCTGCAACAAACCTCTTGTGTGTTCCCATTCCTAAAATCTGATTTATGTCCATTCATTCTCTGTCACAGAGACTGACCTGTTTGCACAATGTAGAGAGCTGAAGGGCATTGTTGACAGAGAATGGCATATACCACACCACATATATCACATTAGAGGAACAAGTGAAAGTGCCTCTAATATTGTAAATTATGTGATTAGATCTGTGATGACATTCTCTGAGTAGATGTGTGGGCAAAGTTGGCATCTGAGTTTGTGTCAAGGTTTTGCATCCATCTCCCCATCTGGAGACTGCCTGTAGGCAGGTAAAAGCCTGCCACCAAGAGCCTTTGAGAAAGCAGCATTATTTTCCGAAATAGGTTGTAGTTCACTGATAATATGTTTGAGTGGTCATAATTGAGATTTTATTGTGACCACTAGTGGGGTTCTGTAATTTCCTATCTTCAGTCTGTTCTAGATTGATCCTGGATACAAACAAGTCTTTCCTTTATTTGATTCTTTATTTCATATAGTGGGTGCTCTAGCTTGAGGAATGTTTGTTGTAATTCCATGAGTTTGGCATCTCTGTCCTGTGAGTCTGAACAGATGTGATTGTGTCTGTGCAGACAGTCACTCCCCACCCCGCAGCATGGAAAGGAAGGGCCAGATAACAGAGAAGGGTTATGGCAGCTCAAAGGCAGGATACTCTGGGCTGTCCCCTTACTATCCTGGTCAGGTCAGACAATTCCTCATTTAACCCTTTTCTCTTCTGGATACATCAAAAGTGTATCCATTTTTTTAGCATACATATATACAACTCTGAATCTCAGATATGGCAGTGGTGGAGGAATGCCTACCTTACCATTGATTCTTGCCTTATTTTTCCTTTTCACAGCTTATCTCAAGAATCACTCTCCCCACACCAGCTGAGCTCCTGGATTCAGCTCACACAGGGGAAAAAGATGCCCAGGAAGATGGCCTATATAGCCCTCCATCATGGTTGGTTCCAATTTTTCCCCCAGATTTCTATTTCCCATTAAGTATGGATCTCATTCTTTCTATCTTTCTTCTTCTGCCATATCTAGCTTTGTCTACTTGCAATCAATATGCAGCTTTATACATTGTTAAACACCTGGAAAGTCAAAACTACAGGAAATATTTAAAGCTAGTTTAAGTCAGAATTTGCTGACCAACTGAGTAACAAATAAGAAATTAAGTAGTTCTCCCCCTTTCACAATTTCTAAAAAGTACTTAATAATAATAATAATAATAACAACAGCAATAATAATAATGAGTTTTATTTATACCCCGCCCCTCTGCCAATCAATCGGGGTGGCTTACAACATTAAAATCCAACAAATATATTGCAGCATTGCATAAAACCTAAGAATCCCAGAACCCACCCACCCCTTAAAGAAGTATTAAACAAATTATATATTAAAACATATTAACATATTAAAACAATTCATACAGCTTAGGCAGCTATAAGCAAACAGCAGCGGCAACTCTAACCAAGGTGGGGGTGGAATGGGGCACTCCTAGCTGGAAATCTAATCAGGAAAGGCCTGCTGGAAGAGATCCGTCTCAACAGCTTTTTTAAAGCTGGTTAAGGTCATGATCTGATGGATCTTGTCTGGCAGACCGTTCCATAGTCTGGGAGCAGTAACCAAAAAGGCCCTCTGGGAGGTTGTCGACAGCCTAGTTTTTATCAGCTGCAGCAGATTCCTCCCAGAGGATCGAAGTGCACGGGGTGGATTGTATGTAAATTAGCATAATATAAATGGTGCAGCAAGATTTGTATAGAACAAAGTAATGTATAGAATTACTGAAATTCAAGATCTGGATTGTATGTCTGGCATTATATGTCAACATAATGCATACTCTGCATATACTACAAAACATCCTTGAAAGTTTAATAAAAATTATTTATTGTTGTTGCAACTGAATTGCACATTATTATGAAAACTATGACTATCTCCTGTTTTATATGCATTTCATATTTATTTTTACACCATATATCCTACCAAATCAGCAGCTGGAGAAGATGAGAAAACTGATTAATGTTTTGGGGTGGGGGAGGGGAAAAGTTTTGTTTAAACTAATAAAAATGATATGCTTCACTTTTTTTAACCTTGGAAAAATTGCACGAGAAAGATTTTTTAGATTTGTGGAACTGCTGCAGTCACTCCAGACACAAAATGAATCAAGCCTCCTGTTGGATTATGTGGGTGGTATTTTTACTCTTCCCTGGTGTGATAATTCACTGCCTACAGCTGTGGCATGCAAACTCAAATATTTTCTTTTTCTGTTTGGTTTTCAAAAGAAAGGCACCAGACTTTGCTGCTGGTCTTTTTGCAGAGACACTAAAGTTGAGTAATGGGAGACAGCACAGTCATTAAACTGAAACAGAAAGCTTTTTCAAACAATGTATTGGTAATGACTTCCCCATAAGCCTTCATCAGCAGGTCTAAGGGTGGCTTCTCACCTGACATTTTGTACTTCTAGTAAAGAAATGAAACAAGATGTGCCTACACTCCATGAGTTATGCAAATATGGTGTTATACTGCCTTTAAAATGCACAGAAGTAGGGACAGAGTAGGGGGAAAGTGATCTGCTTGTTCAAAACTTGTGCATTTCCTGATCCACGCTTTCAAGGGCAGCCCAAGATGTTAGCAAATAGTGTCCACAGTCACGCCAGAGAAGCTGCATAGTACCAAGGGCCAGTCACATTATTTGGACACATAAGCAGCCTCTGCCTAACTTAAAAATATAATAACAACAACAAAAAAAATGACATACCAAAGCAAGTAAGGAAGTTATCTCACTCTGGTTAATGACCATGCTGGCTGGGGGATTCTGGGATTTGTAGTCAAAAAGTACACTTTTTGTAGTTTATGTCTATACTATAAATTATGCAGTAAGATAGCTAAGTCTTTGTTTGTCTGATATGATATAGAGATTCCCATGGCTGATGACAAAAGTCACTAAACCTGGTATGCTATCTAATAAGGCCAAAACAAAGACTGTTATAAGGTTTTGGCCTTCATCCATTAACTACTTTGGCTACTTCCAGAATAAGTACTCATTTATGAACCAAATTAACCAGTCTTGATATTTACATTTAGAGCAGTATCCAAATGTTTCATGAATGTTTGGGACTGATTTGAAAATTCTACCTTTAAAAAAACAAACATTTTGCATAGTATTTGGTGTTAAAAAATAGATTGTAGATAGTGATCTTACAATTATTTGTTTTATTCAACTCATAAATACAATGAACATCAATCCAAGCAATACTGGATATATTTTCTAGTGTCCTATAGGCTCAACCAAGGGGGGAAGCAGACGGGTGGCACGGGGCCGCCCCAGGAAGCTGCAGATTGGGGCTGAGGTATCCACACACCTCGGCCCCACGGCACAGCTTTGGCGCCCCTGGAAGGAGCGCTAAAATAGTGCTCCTTCCACAAATCGCAGAAGGTGCGCCGCAAAAGGCTGCTGACGCACCTTCGGCGGCTTTCCGCTGCAGTGCGTGCGGATGCTGCAGCGGAAAGGCATCGTCGGAGCCCCAGCCGTGCGGAGGGCCAGCTACTCCGACAACGTCTTAGGGAAGGGGTTGGGGTGCCCAGCGTGTGGCTGCCCCTCCCCTTCCTTGCTCTGAAGACGGCGCTTTGCGCTGTCTACTTAGCCCCTAACTCACATTTACTGAGTGGAGGGCTCCCAAGAACTGAAGAAGTGGAGCTTCAGACTTGTTTTGGATGCTGCGGTAAAAGTTTTCTTGGCTCCTGGAATCCATGGCAACTGCTGTGCATATCCCAGCAGTATCAAGAGACCAAACTCTGCAATCTGCCCTATCAGAAATTATTCCCACCACTCCTAGAGGAAGAAAAAGTAACAAATGTATGTGCATGAATACCCTGAATACTTAATATTACTATATATGATTGCATATTATTTCACTTATTTTGTACCCCAACACTAACCAATTCAGCTTTAAATGTGAAGCCAAATCTCTCCTTAAGAATACTACCAATCATTTCCTGGTGGCTCTCAGTCTCTAGATTACGATGTCCCTAATGTTAGCATTTCTTAGGTAGACTAGCAGTGAAGTTTATTCAGAATAATAGACTCAAATAACAAGAGAACAGATTTCTCCTAAATATTTGAAAGAACTTTGCTGTAAGAACTGCTTGACAGTGGAATACATTGCCTTATCTGGGATTTGGGTGGGAGTGGGGAGTGGAGTCTCTTTCTTTGGAGATCTTTAAACAGGGGTTGGATGGGCATTTTTCAGGAGTGCTATAGTTGTGTCTTCCTGCATGGCAGTGGGTTGCACTAGATAGCCTTTTGTCCCATTCCAGCTATATGATTTTACTCTGTTTCAATCAAATTAGAAAATTAGGGGAGGAGCCAAAAGAAACAGTTGCCTGTCTTTTCAGGCCACAGAGGACTTGGAACAGGCTGGGGTATGAAGACCTTGCCAGTTTGGAACAGAATTTGTTTTAAATGGAATTAATTTTGGACACCCAGGAAAATCTCCAAGACTCATTTGATCTGTATCAGTCCTTCCAAGATGGCTAGAGGGAAGTGGGGAGGTCTAGTATTTCTGTCTTTATCTACACCTCATTAGAACAATGAAATTATCAGGTGCCCTTAGTAGTTGCAATTTCCTATGCTATGTTTTGTTTTATTCCTTTATGCTGAGGTAGCATGTGATGCAAAGACTCCATTGTCTCTGCTTCTTCTGCTGCTTTTCCTTCTCTCTGTATCCTGTTTTCTCACCTATCTCTCCATCTTTCATCTAGAAGAGACAAACAAACAACAGAGATGTAAATCTTTGCTAATTTTGTTCTTGAAGGAAACAACAAATAATTTTAGTAATTTCCTTCCTGCTGCAAGAAGGCATTTGAAAACTTTGCTGTTTGTGACTTATTCTGCACAAAATTTATACTTGGTGTTTTTGCCCAGAAAGTAGCATTTTCTTAGTGATGCTTCTGCAGAGAAACATTTTCTGCACAGAAAATGCTGTAGTTGGAGACTTCTGTGCAAAAATTGTACATGATGGAAAGGCTTGTGCAGAAAACAGCACTTTCTGTAAGGAAATTGCATGTGCAAATTTTGCACAAAGCCCCAAACTGTGAAAATTATCATCAGTCCAGGAATATTATTGTCACCTTTTTATCATTGTTTAAATGTTTTTCCATCCCTAGCAAGCAAATAACAGCAGTAAAGAGAGAGGTAAAGGCAATTACTTTTCTCCAGTAGCTTGTATATGAAGTGAGTGATGATAATAATGCGAAAGAAGAGTGAAAGGGAGAAAGGTTGGCAAACATAGTCTGTATCCTGCAACTAATCCCAACTAAAATGACCCACTATCAATTATGTCAGTAAATATATAAATATATATGTCATTAATTCAAAAGTTCTACTATAGTTGGGATTAATGATGAGTGTGAAGAACATGGAGTTTTCCACTGAGGGAAGAGGCCCATAATGAAAAAAATGGGTTCCATAACCTTGGCCAAGCTACTTTTCCAAAGCAAATGCAAATCTGATGTTTAAATGTTTAAAGGGCAAATACTTCCCCCCCACACACACCTTCCAGAAGACTGCTGGATAAGGGGTAATTTGTAGTAGGAAAACAGAAAGCGAGCTTAAGAATTTCCTCCTCCCAATTTCTCCGTATGTCCTCCTCCCAGTTTCTCAGTTTAGATACAGCTCTTCATAAGGAACATTTCCTCTTTAAAAAGTGGTGATAAAGTAACACTATAAATCCATTTGTACTTCACCTTCAGAGGCAATGCTAAGCTATTTCTGACCCCCACAACATAAGGGCTGGCTTTTTCAGCTTCATGATTAACTTACTCTTTCCTTTCAATTGCCATCTTCTGCAACACTATGGCCAGAGTGGCTGGATCTTATTTCACAGTTGTTGTCGGATTGCTTTAAGTGAAGGCCTCAGGGAACATAAAGAGTGTTGAAGTCCCATGTGGTCTTGATCCCTCCCTTTTCCTTTGATCTGTTTCCTTCTTGGCTTGGGAAGGCAGGGAGAATCAACTGCTGAGCCATCTGCCCATCTTGCCTTATATTCCTAGAGTCTTAAACAGTTTTTACTTGTGTTGACAGGCTCATTATGTCAGAGTTTCATGACTCCTTTTAGGACTTTATCACATGGGAGCCAGTTTCATCTTTACAAAGATAATAAAGCTCAAATAAACCATCCTGAAAATAAAGCAAAAATAGAGCTTGATGACACAAATGAATGTCACATTTCACAGTGGTTCCGGTCCTTCCTCTCAGGCAGGTCCCAGAGGGTGCTGCTCGGGGACAGTTGCTCCAGCAAGAAGGAGCTTACTTGCGGCGTTCCGCAAGATGCCATCCTGTCCCCAATGTTGTTCAACATTTATATGAAGCCGCTGGGTGAGATTATCCAGAGTTATGGGGCTGGGTGTTATCAGTACGCTGATGACACCCAGATCTATTTCTCCTTATCTTGATCATTGACCTCGAATTCCAATGGCATCTCTCCTCTCAATGACTGTCTTAAGGCAGTAATGGGCTGGAGGAAAAATGTATTGAGACTGAATCCAGACAAAACGGAACTGCTCACGGTGGCAGCCCCGAAACCAAGGATTGGGTTGCAACCTCCAGTCCTGGATGGGGTCACACTCTCCATGAAGGACTGTGTTCGCAGTCTGGTGGTGCTCCTTGATCCATCACTTCAGATGGCTAGTCAGGTAAATGCAACGGTCAGGAGTGCCTGTTATCAGCTTTGGCTGATACGCCAGCTGCACCCTTTCCTGGAAGTAAGGGATCTTGAGACCGTGGTGCATGCGCTGGTAACCTCCCGTCTAGATTTCTGTAATGCTCTCTACATGGGGCTACCCTCAAGCTTGGTCCGGAAACTTCAGTTAGTACAAAATATGGCAGCCAGAGTGGTCTCAGGTACATCATGGAGAGATCACATAACTCCTGTATTAAAATCTCTTCACTGGCTGCCTGTCAGTTTCTGGGCCCAGTATAAGGTATTGGTTTTGACCTTTAAAGCCCTACATGGCTTGGGTCCATCTTATCTTTGGGACCGCCTCTTCCCATATAATCCTCCCCGCACACTCCGGTCCTCTGGGAGGAATTTGCTACAGCCAATGAAAACTAGGCTCTCGACAACCTCCCAGAGGGCTTTTTATGCCATCGCCCCCAAATTATAGAATGGCCTGCTGGATGAGATCCGTCAGTTGACAACCTTAAACAGTTTTTAAAAAGCTGTTAAGATGGATCTCTTCTGGCAGGCCTTCCCTGATTAGTTTCCCGACCTCAGGAGTCCTTTATCCCTCCTATATCTGGTTTAAATGCTGCTCTGCCTATTATTGTTTGTTTGATTATGGTTTATTTTAATCATGTGTTTGTATCATTGTTTTAATGTAAAAATTGTTTAATTCCTTTTTAAGGGGTGGGGGGGCTGTGGGATTTGGATGGTATTTTAACATTGTATGATGTTTTTAAATTGTTGTGAGCCACCTCGATTGTGTGACAGAGGGGCAGGATATAAATAAAATTTATTATTATTATTATTATTATTATTCAGAATAAATGCAAAATAACATGAAAAGCGATAAAAAGGCATTTTTACATTTCATACAGAAGTGAAAGAAATCTGTAAATGTACTAGAAATGGTATACTTGCACATGCACAGAAAGAGAAAGCAGAGAGGTTCATGTCTGCCTGGCATGTTTGTTGCCCAAGCAAAACAGGAAGTAAAAGCAACCCCACAGAACTATGGGAAAACTGGAAAAAAGAATTAAAGGAGGGTTATTATGTGAATAAACTGAATTTGACTTTCACACTAGAGTAAATGCACAATTACAATAATATCAAAAATGCATTTTCACTAAAATCCCGAAAGTAAAAAGATCTGGGATAACACCACTTTCTGACCACTTTAATAGCAGTTTTTGTGCGATGTCGTGTGAAATTGTTGTGTGTAATTACACTTTTTTTCAGGATTTGTATGGGATAAACTATAGATTGTCCCCTGTGATAAAGTCCTTAGACTTTCACATTCTACATGAATAACTTTAAATAAATACAAGAAACTTCTTGGCAGATGAATTATTTTATTTTTATTTTTATCTTTATTTTTTTGATACAAAGAAAATGTGAGCAGCAGCATGGCTTTGTTTTGGCTTCACTGTATGTGTAAGTCCACTGGCAAAACCACAAATATGGATCAAAAGTAGATGAGGATGTTGGTGATGTAATACCAAGGGCTTTCTTCTTCCTACAGACTTAATGTAACAGTCTCTGTTTTGAGTTGCCGCATTAAAAGTTCAGTGCCTGAAGTCAAACATTACTTTCTTAAAAGAGCACTGATTCAGCACCACATAGTTCAAGTGGAAGTGGATAGTTCTTCACCAGAGATGGAATGTTTCACTACATTTCTATCCAAAGAAAATAATAACTAACTTTTAGCAATTTTCTTCTTGCTTCAAGGAAGTATCTACAAACCACACAGTTTTCAAAGTCTATTAGCAGCTGCGGACTTATTCTATGCCAAATTGTCACATGCTGGTTTTGCACAGAAAATATTGCGTTCAGTGCAAAAGCCAGCATTTTCTATATAGAAAATAATATAACTATGCAGTAAATGCTGTTGTCTGAGCAAAATAACCACAAGAAAATTTGAGCAGAAATAGGTTTCAAATCTATAAGTTTCAAAAACTGCATAGTGCAGAATAAGTCCTCAATTATAGTATTTCCTGCATATGAAATGCCTTTTTTCTGTGCAGGAAATAATATTTCTGCATAGAAATGTTACTTTCTGCATAGATAATGCTATTTCCTGGGCAGAAAATGCTGTTTTCTGAACAAAGCAGTCAAGTTTGTATATGAGGAAGTAGACCACAAGTCTATGGAAGCTTACTTCCACTTTTTTTTTTTTTTTTTTGTTCATTTAGTCTCAAAGGTGCAACAAGATCTCTTTGCATACTGATATTTCAGAATATCATGGCCATGACTGTGAAAAAAAACCTGTGATTTTTTGCACAGATTAAATCCTAAGCTGCAAATGTTCTTTTCATCAGGATTTCCTGCCACCTAAAAATTGGGTTTTGGGGTTTTGTTTTGTTTTGGGTTTTTTGTTTTTTGTTTTTTTTTACAATTTTTCAATATATATTTTTAAATAATCCATCCCCTTTCTTTGCTATACAGTGGGCCACTGGTCTACATGGGTTCTTGACGAGGATAGGATATGCTGGTGGTGTGAGACCTTCCTTGAGAATAACTGCACCCCAGTACTTTTCTATAATGGGCTCTTAAGCTTAGATCTGGGCAAACGTGGGTGACAACCATAGAACTGGAAGAGACCACAAGGGCCATCCAGTCCAACCCCCTGTTATACAGGAACCCACAATGAAAGGACTAACAGCAGATGGCCATCCAGCCATCCAGACTTCTCCACATGCTGAGGGAGTGTGTTCCACTGTAGAACAGCTCTTACTGTCAGGAAGTTCCTCCTAATGTTGAGATAGAATCTCTTTTCCTGTAGTTTGCATCCATTGTTCTGAGTTCCATTCTCTGGAGCAGCAGATAACAAACTTTCTCCATCCTCAATATGACATCCCTCAAATACTTATCATATCACCTCTTAACCGACTCTTCTCCAGGCTCTTCTCCAGCTCTGCAAGTCTCTCCTCATAGTAGGGCATGGCTTCCAGACCCTTCACCATTTTAGTCACCCTGCTCTGGACACACTCCAGCTTCTCAACATCCTTTTTGAATTGTGGTGCCCAGAACTGGACACAGTATTCCAAGTGTGGCCTGACCAAAGCAGAATAGAGTGGCACTATTACTTCCCTTAATGTAGGGCCTTTGCAGACTGCTAGAAATAGTGCAAATTGAGTCCACTTTAAGGGTTAGGGTTAGGGTTAGGGAATCATGGGAACTGTATTTTATTGTGGCACCAGAGCTCTCTGACAGAGAAGGCTCAATGTCTCAGGAAAAAAAAATTCCCATGATTCCCTAGCACTAACCCTAACCCTTAAAGTGGACCCAATTTGCACTATTTCTGGCAGTCTGCAAAGGCCCATAGACACTATACTTCTATAGATGCTGCCTAGAATTGCATTGGCCTTTTTAGCTGCTGCATCACACTGTTGACTTATGTTCAACTTGTTGTCTACTAGGACTGCTAGATCCCTTTCACACATAGTTTCATTAAGCCACGTGTCTTCCATCCTATATCTGTACATTTCATTTTTTCTGTTGCTGAAATTCATTTTGTTAGTTTTGGCCTAGCTTTCTAATCTTTTGAGGCTTTAAGGAGCCCTGGTGGTGCAGTGGTTAAATGCTTGTACTGCAGCCACTCACTCACAAACCACAAAGTTGTGAGTTCAATACCAGCCAGGGCTCAAGCTCAAATCAGGCTTGCATCCTTCTGAGATTGCTAAAATGAGTACTCAGATTGTTGGGGGCAATTAGCTTACAGAGTTTGCATAGCACGGTATGAAGCAGTATATAAATGAAGCTGCTACTGCTATATTGAATTTTCAACCTCTCCTCTGGGATATTAGCTCCTCCTAATTTGGTGTCATCTACAAATTTGATAAGCATGCCCTCTATTCTTCTGTCCAAGTCTTTGATAAAGATGTTGGATAGCACAGGGTCCAGGACAGAACCCTGTGGCACGCCACTGGTCACTTCTCTCCAAGATGTAGAGGAGCCATTACTGAGCACCCTTTGGGTTTGGCCAGTCAGCCAATTATTAATCTACTTAACAGTTGTATTGTCTAGCCAACATTTTATTATCTTGTTTGCAAGAATATCATGGGGGACCTTACAGAGCTCTTACCGAAATGAAGATATACTATAGCCACAGCATTCTCTTCATCTGCCAAGCTAGTAATTTTATTTAAAAAGAGAGATCAGATCAGAAACTGACTTGTTTATGAGAAACGCATGTTGACTTTTTGTGATTATGGCATTCCCTTCTAAATGTTCACAGATTCTCTGTTTAATGATCTGGTCTATTATGCTGGCCATTTGATCACAGAGTAGTCTCTGACAATGCTGGCTCTTCAGCTTAGTAACAGAGATGAGCACTGCCCCCTATGGTTGGACATGACTTGACAACCTTGTCAACAAGGAATACCTTTACATTTACATTTACCTAGAATCTTTCCTGGTATTCATGTCAGACTAACTGGGTGATAATTGTCGGGATCCTCTTTTTCCCCTTTTTTGAAGATGGGGACAACGTTTGCCCTCCTCCAGTCTGCTGGGATGTCTCCTGTTCTCCAGAGGTTCTCAAAGAGTCAATGGCTCTGAAATTACATTTGCCAGCTGTTTTAACACCCTTGGGTGTATTTCATCTGGTCCTGGGGACTTAGGGTCTGTACAGACCAGCATAAAGAGCTGGCCTCAGGGTAGAGTGGGGACATGGTGACCACACACCACCCCCTGACCCTTCCCCTATGCCAGCTTCATGCCACATGCCCCACTGCATGGCAGGAGGTGTCACGGTGCTCCCTTGGCACAGCATCTACACATGCTGTGCCAAAGGAACACAGAAAAGCCACTGCATCAGCAGCAAGGGCACCCTTTCTGTGGTGCATAAAAGAGCAATTTTTTGCAGCTTCTTTTTGTGCCATTGAACTGCTGGGTTGGGGGTGTGCCGTGTGGTTGCCTCATTCCCAACCCAGCATTTCTAGGGGTGGCACAGAGCTGCCTATTAGGGGTGGTCTGTAAAGCCCCATAAATTCATTTGAATTCTTCATTTAGATTAGGTTCTTCATTATTTAGATGATTTCTTGTTCAAAGGGCAACTTGGAACAGGCAGCTCACAACATAAAAACACATCAAACAACATTTTTAAAACAATTTAAGTAGCCTAATTAAAGCAGTAAAAAGTTAAAATTTAAACATACAAAATTTTAAACATACAATGGTTAAAAATGATCTAAGTCACCACCACCCAAAAAAAACAGGCCTGCATGATTTTAAAAAAGCTTGCTGGAATAAAAATGTTTTTGCTTGCTTTTGAAAGGCCAGCAAGGAGGGGGCCAGTCTAGCCTCCAGTGGAAGGGAGTTCCACAACGTGAGAGGAACCACATAGAAGGCTCTCTCTTGTATCCTCACCAAACGAGATTGGGATGGTGGTGGAACTGAAAGAAGGCCTTCTCCTAAGGATCTTAGGGTTTTAGGTGGTTCATATGGAGAGTTACTCTCTCTCAAATAGTCTGGACCTAAGCCGTGTAGGGCTTTATAGGTCATGACCAGCACTTTGAATTGTGCTCAGAAACAAACCGGTAGCCAGTGAAGCTGTTTCAGTACAGGAATTATATGTTCTCTATAAGTGGGATACACAGGGTAGAGTATAGGAACTAAGGGATTAAATCTTTCTGGGCAACAAATGGTATTGTGGATCCATACCTGTGGATCAGAGAGGAACAGGGCTTTCTTGATCCAGCTTTATACCCTGTTTATGCTTTAAAGTTATATATGGGTCAGAGGATCTAGGCCAGCTTCTTTATTTATTATGATTACTTTTTATTTCTTATAAAATACCAATTTGTGACTGTTACCTCTTAGACCTTGCAGTGCTTGGGTCTGCAAGGAGTTAAATTTGGGATCTGTTCATTTTGGCTTGTGGCTGCTTCTATGGCTTTTGCCTTGGATTGGGGTGTTGGATCAATCAATCACATTGGGCACTGAAGTTCCTTAGCATACGTCTGACCTCTCAAGATTTGAATTATATTGTTCTGTTTACTAAAGTTGTTGTCTTTTCCAGAGTCTAGGTTTTGTCTGGAGAGGTGGCAGATCCTGGTCTGTGACCCTGGTATAGTTTATTGGGGGGCGTACCAAACCAGGAATTGTCATTTTCGTGCTCCGCTGGGATTTAATAGAGTGCATCAGGAAAGAGGCCTACATTAGCATGATTTGTTGCCTCTGTCATTTGAGGAGCTCAAGGGGCCTCCTCTTCATATTTACGTCATTCAGCTGAAGGGAATGGCTTGGGTTTGTTGAAGAGCAATGCCCTTATCCTTCTGGCTCTTCATGACTTCCAGGTCATATAGTATAGATGGCCAGGATTAATATAGATATGGTTGACCATTTTCCTTGCCAAATTTGACAGGATGAAGGTTATCCCCTATGCACTGATACAACCCACAGAAGAGTAAATATAGAGATTCAAAATGCTCTGAATAGGAGGTTGCGACACTTTCTCCCACATCTCACTATAGTTTGTCAGCAGCCATTACTGGGTTGCTCTCAGGGCTCAGGTGATTCACCCAATGGGAAGGCTGAGCATAAAACCAAAGATTGATGCCTGCCTCAGTTATTCCTGTATTAGGTTGCCCCTGCTTCTTGCTCCTTTACAGGTTCAACACAGTTTAAATAGGTTCTAGGTTAAATAAAGTGGCCCTTATTCAACCCAGTTCTGTGTTTGTTATTCCATGGTTGGTCAACAATTTCCTTTTTCATTGTTGACAAATTCAGAAGAAATAAAAGTTGAGCAAAGCAGTTCTTTCATTCTTATAGCAACATAAAGTCGATGTTCCTTGGTTTGTTTCTTAAAAGCTACTCTAGTCTAAATGTTTCTTTCTCACATTTTTTCCCCCAACCATCTCTCTAAATTTTATTTCCCTAATGGCTTGTTGTATTGTATGCCAATACAATGAAAGCACTATTAACACTTAAGCTAATTAAGATTTTCTTTTTAAAAACAAAAATAAAAAAACCCCTACTGGATACATTGTCCTCATTAGCAAATTTTTAAAAATCCTCAGAACCATTCCAATGTATTAAGAAAAAATGGAGATTGCTTTTAAATTTCAAGAAATGAATGTAAGTGTTCATATTCTGGTACATTAACAGTTTGTTCCAGTACATTGAAATTTTATGTGGAAACCCTACTCAGCAATTAATATGCCCGAGACAAATTGAAAAACCCATAATCCATCCTTCTCTGCAGGAATGTAAGAGTGTATTATTATTGAGAAGCTACAGGATATCAGAGCCATTTTTTAAACTTGAATGCTCATTACCTTAAATCTGCATATAAAATAGCTTTGCTGTGAGACTAGGGGCACACATAACTGAATATATTATGCTTCAAATGAAATGCACCAAAATAAAAATAAAATAAACAGCAACAAGCTCTGCCATGGTCTCCCCCCCCCCCCATAGAAACATTTATATCTTCAAGGTAATCAGCTTTAATAAGAATTAGAAAATAAGTAGAAATAATATATTATCATTGGCGAAATAGAAAGACTGACACTGTTTCTTTACTTGATTGGCAGTCAAAGGTCATTTCTGTCTGCAATTCCCTTACACAATGGACACCATTTCATTTCTGTAGAAGGACTTGTTTTTCTATTGAGTTAAATTCATTGGCAATAATTATCAATCCTCTCAGAAATTTTTGCAAAACAGCTTCAAATGGTTTGAAAATAGAAACATTTGCTCACTCTAGAGGTAACCCTTAATTAACAACTTTATATCACTGCCAGGTATATGTGACAAGAAATTTCTGTGTTTTCCTATATTTGAATTCTTTCTATTTCCCTCCCTTGTCAATGTCTTTCATCCTCTCCTTGCTCTCCTCATGTTTTTATGTACTTTTATTCAAGTACTGATTCAGAAATAATAAAATACAGTTTTCTTTCATTTGTGTGAAAAATCACATTGGTGTAGGAATGAAAAAAACTGTTCTGGTAAATATTTATTGGGAAGACAATTTTCATTCATTGATACTAGCCTGAACTAGTAGTTATATGAGGGGGTATCATAAGGTTTTAATTATCACATTTTTTAAAAAATTGACGGAAAGTTTGTTTTGATTTGTAGTTGTTAACTTATATCTACAATTTAAAATTTACAATTTTCCTCAGCATTTCTTGACCCTCCATATTGTAGAAGTCTGCAGATTGTGTCTTAAACCACTCTTCCACTTCGTGAATGATGTCTTCTGTGTTGTCAAATCAGTGAACCTGCAATGGATTTTTCATTTTTGGGAAATGAAAAAGTGATTTGGTGATGATGACACTAACAAAATTTCATCAATATACCATAATAACTTTTGGGTGATAATTATTATTTTACAATATTCCCTCATATATAACCTTAGCTACATTTGGTCTGCAACTGCTGTACTTCCCACTTCAGATCTAAGTGCATATGCTTGACAAGCTAAAAGCACTCCCAAAATATTATGCAAACAGTGGTTTGGGATCTTTTCAAATTTCTTGCAATTAGATAAACCTCAAATCTCAGCCATATGTCAAAACTGACTATGCCTTTGCCTTATGCACACTGAGTACTGGTAAAAGGGATCCTGGGTAGCTATAATTTAAGCTCAAGAGATTAAGAGCAAGCAATTGCTTTTAGCTCATTTCTCTTTATCTGCAATGATCAGGAACCTGTAGATGAGAAGATTAATCCAAGGTCTGTAAAGGAAGCCATCTGTTCAATTTCATTGGCATAAAAAAAAAACCTGTAATGTCTCCTTTTCTTTCCAAAGATTAAGACATTGATTTCTTATTATTAATTTCTTATTGTTAATTTGAATCTCCCTACAGTATGAGCTAAATTTCCCTAGTAAGGGGGGAAGCAGACAGGTGGCACGGGGCCGCCCCGGGAAGCTGCGGATCGGGGTTGAGGCATCTGTATTCCTTGGCCCCGCGGCGCAGCGTCCCTGCTCCAGGAAGGAGCGCTAAAATAGCGCTCCTTCCGCAAGATGCCAAAGGTGCACCGCAAAAAGTGTCCAGTTCATCTTCAGCACCTCTTCTGCTGCAGCGTGTGCGGACGCTGCAGTGGAAGTGCGTTGTCGGAGCGCCGGCCATGCGGATGGCCAGCCACTCTGACGATGTTTTGGGGAAGGGGTTGGAGTGCCCAGCGTGAGGCTGGATGGCCATCTGTCAGGGATGCTTTGATTGGGAGTCCCTGCATAGCAGGGGGTTGGACTGGATGGCCTTTGTGGTCTCTTCCAACTCTATGATTCTATGATTCTATGATTCCTGGCCTCTGCTTAGGCCTTAACCTATGCAAACCAATCTGTATAGTAGACAATAATATAATATCATCTGCATATAAAAGAGTAATCAGTGTAGTATCAGATAGCTTTGGCATATGAAACTCCTGTGCAGTAACTATAAAAATGAAATCATTAATATAAAAGTTAAAAAGAAATGGAGCAAGGGTACATCCATGGTGAAACCCTTTGCCAGTGGGAATTTCATTAGGTAATATGTTATTCACCCTAGTTCTTGCTTTTAATTGAGTGTCCATATAAGGCCTTTATTAAGGGAGGAGGCTTTGATCAATATTTGTTTTAGTCAATTTTTCCCATAACAAATTTCTATTTAGTTAATCAAATGCAAAGTTTAAATCAATGAGGGCAGTAACCATTTTAGCCTATCCTATTTGGTACAAAATATTCAACAACTGAATTGGAGCTCAATTGGTGAATATATTGATACCTAATGGGGCACAATAAAACAGTTATCTATAATTATTGCACCGGCACAAAGCACACGAGATGCCTCTTTTTGGTTTAAACAGGCCACAACTTTTATTTTTGCTGTACAGGGTCCATTTACAAAGATTTACAATTAAACTCCCAACACTTTGTCACATGTGTCACCCACCCAGATGGGTGGTCCTTCACCACATGTGACAAAGTATGTAAACAAATATCAACAACAAATTTACAAACCCCTCCCCACCGGAAATGTCACATTATGTCATATGACGTCATTAGTTAATGACGTCATGCATTTAAATGCATGCATCACTTCCTTTAATTTAACTTTTTGCCAAATTTACCCCAATTAATTTAATTTGCCAATTAATTTCCCTGTGGTGTGGGGGTCATTACCCACCACAAGAAGGGGCCAGCCTAGCTAGGCATCCCCTCTCCCCCCCCCACTGCTTTTTAAAAATGTTTGGAGAGTGCCTGAACATAAATCTCTGAGCCTTCTGCAGAGAGGTGCACCCCGTCCCCCCTATACAGCTGAGGCCTATCCAATTTGATTCCCAAATGTTCAATTATGAAAATACCAAGTCCTGATAACTGTTTGGCCACAGAACGATTTAGCCACTGTCAAGCACTGTTAATGGCGGCATCTTTGCGAGCTCCATGCCAGCTATGCCTTGGCAACAGCTTAGTCCATAGCAGTATAGGTCCAGGTACAATCTTTCTAATTTCCTGCAGATTATTCACCATCTGCTTTGCAATCTGAAGACAAGGGACTTTCACTAAGTCATTCTCCCCCAGGTTTATAACTAAAACCCAGGGTTGTGGATATGACCGTGACAGCTGGATAATCCAAGGAAGAAGCACTCCCGACATCATACCCCTGCGGCCAAACCATTGAGTAGCACCGATGTTCGCCAGGCCCAAGTTAGTATCACACCGGTGCTCAAGAAGGTGGCGTTCCACCCAAAAGACTAGACTGTGGCCCACAATCCAAATCTTGCCGTGGAAAAAGCCAGCTGAAATGCAAGTAAAGCAAATTAGTATAATTGATCAGGATTCTTATTCCCAGAAGGCCGAGCATAGGACTTAAATGTCCTAGAACACCACCGGCCAATTCAGCGAATATTGGTTTCACTTAGACTGTGTGTGGCTGCAGCTGTTGCCGTGCCGATGCGGAAGGAGTGAGAAGAAAAATAAGCCTGGAGCAACTTAGTTCATCTTAGTGTCTCCTTCAACACTGCCCTAAATTGAAATTGAGTCAAGGGCATGCCTGATAAGTGGAGAAAAAGTTAACCTGCCACTTTTGGCCTAACCTTGAGGTAATTGGTTATTGATAACACCGGGCAAATTTGCCCACTAGGAACTTTAGCTAAGGAAATAGACTGACCTTTTGCCAACTGATCAGTTTTGGAAAGCCTAATGCAAATCTGAATCCCCTGCTCTGTTAAAATAACATCCGACATTAAAAGTGCCCTACCAGACTGATCATTGCGAGATCCAGGCACAACCCCGCTAATTCGTAAATCTGCAAAGAAAGCAGTGGCAAATACTGCCTTAAATAAAGCCGCTTCTTCTGGTGAATAAAATGTATCGGCTAATTGTTCCCATAACTTAGCAAGGACTGTACCTCTTATCAGCCATCGTGAGTCCCTTACTGCAGGGGATTCTCTGGACCAACCTTCCACAGCTCTTTTAACCCTAAAGTCTGTGGTAGGATCAAAACAACCCCTTGCCCTGGAGTGAAATGCCAGGGCAGCCAACCTGCCCCTAATAGTGACAGGTGACAGACCAGCATGCCTGAGATGAACTATGAAATGCAGGACCAGGTCTACCCTAATAGGCCAGACTTCTACCTCCCCAATTTCAATAAAAATTGGTTAAATGCATTCAAGGCTGTCTGATAGGACTTGTGTGTAGATGGGGCAATGGAATGTAGGATTACCCTGTGAATTTAGTCTCCAAGGCTCCATAGCAAAGCCGGTACCTCCATCGGTGTGTTGATGACTCAGGAGCCAGCTGTCGGAACCTGGAAGACTGGAAGTGAGAAAGAGTTAAGCACACCAGGAACATGCTGAGCTTGGAATAAAACATTAAACTTCAAACACTGCATGACCATCACCCTCACCAAGCACATGACTCTGGGGGACTTAGAAGACTGAGAATTTACCACCTGAACAACCGCCTGGATGTCACACCAAAACCAGATGGTCCTGTTAGCAAATTGGCTTGCCCAGAGGTGCACAGCCACCACAATAGGAAAAAGTTCCAAACGTCAGGTCTCTAGTCAGACTGCGTTCCATCCAGGCAGAAGGCCATGCCTCTGCAGCCCACTGGCCATTCAAGTACACACCAAAGCCATGGGCGCCAGCAGCATCAGAGTGTACCTGAAAGTCTACCCTCAGCAGCATTTCAGATATCCAAAATGAGGTCCCATTGAATTGCTCAAAGGACTCCCAAACCTTCAAGTCCTCATGAATCCCCCTTGTGATCCTAATATGATGATGCAGTGCAAACACCCCTAAAGTAGCTCTATATAATCTTGCTCAGAATGCTCGTCCCAGAACTATTACCTTACAGGCAAAGTTTAGCAATCCTGTAAGGGATAGAAATTCATGAAGTGCAGCTTTTTGCTTCTCTAGCATCAATCTAACCTGCTCTCTCATAGCCACCAATTTGTCGTTTGGTACTTGAGAAATCCCAGCAACTGTGTCTGTCCTGATACCCAAAATGGTAAGCTGTGTGTCGGGATCTTCGGTTTTTTCTTCAGCTAAAGGAACTCCCAACTCCGACATCAGTTCCTGAAAATCAGCTAATGTGTCCCTACATTGTGAGGTATTGGGACTTCCAGCAATCAAGAAGTCATCTAAATAGTGGGTTATAGCCCTGTTACCTGACCTCTTGACTGCACACCAATAATGAAAAGTGCTAAAAGTCTCGAAAGCCGAACAAGAAATCGAGCACCCCATTGGCATGGCTTTATTGAAATAATGCTTTCCTTCAGACTGAAACCCCAGTAAGTCAAAGTCATCTGGATGTACAGGGAGTAGCCTGAAGGCAGATTTTATGTCGCACTTTGCTAAGAGCACTTCCTTTCCTAAATTCCTAACTATCTTGACTGCTGAGTCAAATGATGCGTACTTAACAGACGTAAGCTCAGGATCTATGGCATCATTCACAGTGTCACCCTTCGGGTAAGATAAATTATGAATCAACCTAAATTCCCCAGGGGCTTTCTTGGGAACCACACCCAAAGGGGATAAACGAAGGGTGGGAATTGGCAAATGATCATGAGGTCCTGAAATCCTTCCAGCAGCTATCTCTTTTGCCAGCTTGTCCCTTATGATGGCCGGCAATTCCTTCACAGAATGAGCATTGGGCGCATAACGATGTACCCTAGAACCTATGTAAGGGATGCGAAAACCAAAAGAGAAGCCGTGAAATAAATAAGATGCAGCCTCCTTGTTTGGGTATGCCCTCAGCCAAGCCACCATTGCATCTAACTTATTGGTGACAGAGCCCTTACCTCCTGGTGATACTGGCTGGGGGGCATCTCCCACTCCTAACCACTTACTTCTGCTGCAAGAAGTGCTGGGGTGACCACCCCCGCAGGTGTTACACTTGTGATCAAACCTGCAGGGCTGCCTCTTGCACTTGCTTGTGTTAAAATCCCAGCATATACCAAATTGCTTTCTTTCTCTCGTGCCAGGCCTTACATTCTGCCCTTTCGGCTGAGTAACCATGAGAACAAACCCATTGTCACACCTGCTCGAAGGGTAGGCCCCCACCATTACAACTGCCCATAGTTCAGATTGTATGTGTCTCCATGACAGGGAGCAATCTTGGGCAGCTCTCATTTTAAACTGCTCATTGTATTGCAGCCAAGCTGCACCCCTAACGTTGTGATGGCAGTTGGTATAAGCTTTTATCATGATCTCCTGGTATTTAGAAAAGTCAGGAGACCTAAGTGGCTCTTTTTCTTCTATAACTCCCCTATAAATAGTAAAACCCATGATCCAATTCACAAAATTACGCTCTGACTTAGGGCGTTTGAGCACCTGAAATTCTTTTGGGAGGCTAAAGACAATCCCATCCTTTACCATGATCCTTGGTTCAGGATCCTTAAAAGTAAGAGAAAATAAATCAATATAATATCCCTTCCATATTCTTTCTTTAGTGGAAAGAGGGAGGTGTGAGCCTAGGGATGTAGACATTCCAGCATAAGGAATGAATTCATTATGCACAGTAACTCCTGATAACACAGGAGCACCCAAAGGAGACACTGCAGAGGTGTCACTAGCCAATGCAGTTGGCTGACCACCTGCACCCTAGAGTCATGCACCTGTGAAACCTCAGGTGCCTGCACAGGTGCACCCAAAGCTGCAGGGATGGGGCATTCCAAACCCGCACTCTGGCTAACCTGGCCACCTGGAGCCCATACCGAGGTGGACCAATTCACCTGCGAAGGATTAGAAGGAGACACCTGATATTGAAGCTTGCTGGGAAGCATCACCAACCAACTGCACAGGTCCCCCAAAGTGTGACCCCGCAACAGCTCGGGTGTCGAGCAGAGATGAAGCAGCAGCTGCCTGTTCTCTCTTCTGTGCATCATGGGTTTGCTCCATTGCACCACCACCTGGAAGAACCACTCCTCGCAAGAGGTTATATAGATCTGCCACAGGGGGCTGCTCAGATACAGAGGCAGCGGCACCCTGCATCTCCACACCAGGGACCCTTTTCAGGAGTTCCCAAACATCAGCTATAGTGGGTTGCCCAGCCTCTATAGCCGAAACCACCGAAGGATCCTGTGTTGCATCAATTACCTGAGAGTCAGGTGCAGAACGAGGGGGCAGCACTTCTGTGTCAGGGTTAACATAAGTGCTGGCAATAGGGCTGGCGGCTGGAGCCTGGAGCCCCTTCTGGGCAAGCTGATTACAGACTGTAACAGAGGCCTGTACTGTCTTGCCCGGTTGTGCTAGCTGAGCAGCAATCTTGTCATCTCTGCTGGCCAATTGTGAGGGCCTCTTCGAGGTAGAGTGACTTCCCAGGCACAGCCAGGGCTGTGCGCCTTTTAGATTGGGCCTTACTGCGGGGCATCGCTCCCCCAGCAAGTGTAAGCACGGGTCCTATGCAATAATCATTCAACATTAGATGACTACCATCACACCAAAGGCCGCCCTTCCCCAAGTCTCACAAGAAATGCAAATAGCCAGGAAGCATCACTGGCAACAACCATAGGGGGGAAGGTGTCCACCAAGGGTCTTATTAGGCACCCTGCCAAAAGACAACTATTGCCTTCACACACACACTGCTGGGCAGAGGTGTAAAATCCCTCCCGAACCAGGCGATGGGGTCCCGACCTTACCGGTCCAGAGTGACCGGGGCGCCGCTAGGCCTGTGATCGAGCGCAGGGTCCACGCACCCGGCAGAGAAGACGCCTGCCGCAGCACCCACCTCGGTCAGGTGTGTAACCACCCAAGTTTTGGAGATGTGCAGGACGCCCTCCAGGCCCAAGGTGACTGGCCCGAAGGCCTCGCCCGGCCTATTCCTCTCGAAAAAACAGGGAGACTTGAATTAAGAACTCCCGCAGTGTAAGAGGAATCTTGGGTCGAAGTAAATAAGCAGCAAGAGCCAAATTGCAGCAAAAGCCAAGAATTCACTAGGCTAAAGCCAAGCAAATAGCCAGAGAACGGAGCAGAGTGAAGTGACTCGCTCAATTCCAACTCTAAAATGGCTTCCGCCACGTGGCAGCGTAAAGCTATATAGATCAAACTCACAGAGGAAATCCTGCACAAGTATGATCACCATGAAACCTCCTTGAAGCAAGCAAACAATTTGATTGGCCAAGCACGCAGGAACTCCAAGAGATCCCTGTGCGCTTAGCCAATCAGGCCTCTCATGCCCTTAAATGGCCGACACAACAAGAAACCCCTCCTGACTTGTCGGGGTGTGTGTGTCTATCTTCCTTGTCTGAAACCAGACTGCTCTTCTGTTAAAACACAGCTAAATTCTGCCCAGTCCACTAGTTTCTGCAACAGAAGCTGAGCATGGATCTTGGCAGAGATGTCAGTTAAGGAAATAAGCCTATTTTTTTTGGGGGGGGGGGTTCCATACTATTTCCTTTTTTGAAAAAGAAGGATTATGAGAATCATAGAATCATAGAGTTAAAAAGGACCTCATGGGTCATCAGGTCTAACTTCCTACTCAATGAAAGAACTCGAGCTACAGCAACCCCAACAGGCAGTTGTCCAGCCTCTTTCTGAAGATGTTCAGAGAAAAAGACCCCACCACTTCTCTAAGTAATTGGGTCCATTATCCAACAGCTCCTACTGTCAAGAAGTTCCTTCTAAAATCTATCCTCTTGTAACTTAAAACCATTAGACCTAGTTTTACCCTCTGAGGCAGCAGAGAACAAGCACTCTCCTCTTTGTGGGAGCCTGTGAGCTTGTAAAAAGTATCATCATGACCCTCAGATTAGTGGCAGAAGATTCCAGTGATGATTCCCCTTCTGTCTGGACCAACATGCAGCTTTTAAAAACAATTTTAAAAAACATTAACAACTTTTTAAAAAGTAACAAAATATTCAATGAAACAAAGCCATTACTACTCTTGTGAAATTTTCGTTCATTGGGAAATTGCTCCAGATATGCACAGAGTCCATACCAATCACAAAACCATTTTTCCCTTGGATTCCAGAGTGGTAGAACTTTGAAATTCAAAATGCTTCATAATGTATTTTCCTATCATCCCTAATTATAAGTACACATCTATATGTTTCGTTTTTTTCTCAGTTGTCATTTTTCCAATTATAAATTTAGTTTGTCCCAAATGCTGGTAATTTTGTAAAATGTTTGAATGAAAATTTGGATGTATTCTTTCAGAAAAATACATTTTTGTGTGCAGTTTCTTCCAATATATACACATTTTGCTACAAATTTCCCACATAGAAATACTGATATATTTCATGCATATATATTTCATGCACATGTGTGTATGTGTATTTGTAATCATTTTCTCATGATAAACAGATTATGTGCCCATTTTTGACTAGCAATTTTCATTACAAAATTTAGAAAAGTGTGAATTTCAAATCATAACTGAGTTTCACTTTGAGCATTTGAAAATGCAATAGGATGTGTGAATAGCCTATGTGATCTCAAGGATCCATAGTACATTATTGCAACATGGATTTATGAACTCTCCTACTATATTTGACCAGAGTGAAACAATGCAAAACAACAGTGATGAACTATTTCAACCTTTAAAAGGCTGGTGGGTGGGAGACAGCAAGGAAGAAATCTTTATAGCTGAAATCGGCTGCTGTTTGTATGAGCAATCACTGACGAATGACCAAAATACTAATTAGATATATTGATAGATATTTCCCCAAAGCAAACAGAATGAAAAATAACTTTTCTGTGAAGGTTCTGCTAATTAACAAAGCAGTGAATCTTAACATTCTTATACATAAGACCTTGTCTCTTCGGTGTTTGCTTTTCTGTGAGGGCTTTTTAAAATGCTATTCCTGAAGCAGTGCTGTAGATTTCTACATTGAATTGGCTGTCTGGGAATCTCTTATGCTGATGTTTGAAAGGTTTCACTCACTGATGAAAAAAAAAGGACAAAAACCACAATCAAGAGTCATTTTTCCTCCAGTTAAGGCTAATTGTTTCTAGTATATCTTGAAGCCTGAGCATCATTTTCTAGCCATGGAAGCCATAACAACATAACTGCAACATCCAGTTTTCACAGATAAAAGATGTCTCTCTTTCCATTCTAGTGTTCTACTCTAGTTTCAGGAACACACAACAAAAAATTTACAGCTGTACTTTCTGTGGTTCTAACAGAAAAAACAAAAACAAACATATATTTCCTTTATCTGAGTCTCCCCTTATTGTTAATTTATTAAGGTGGATGTGCATAGTATGGAAGCACTAATCACTAATTGGTAGATATTAGGAGTGATATCATTACAGATGGCTTTTGGTATTGTCTTGGGCAGAACAGGACAGGATAAGGACAAGATATGCCATGTTTTGCTGATTCTTGGCATGATTTTTGTGAAAAAAATCTAAATTAACAGAAAAAGGCTAAATTAACTAAACAGTCTTCATAAATAGAGGGAAATACTGAAAAATAATGAACATACGCATTTAGCAACTGTGACTTAACAACATTTTTTTCCAGTATGGAATCCTATTGTTCAGCATTTTCTATTTCTGTAAATCTTGAGAACCCTCCCCTCACTCCTGCACTACTACAAAACTTGGTAATAAATTCCTTTTGTAGACAGTGTCATTTTCTGCTACAACATGATTGATACCCTGAGAACTGATTTCATTAGCAAAACCAGCCACCAAACCAACCAAACAATCTAGTTGCCCTGTAAGAGAAGTGATACCTCTGAGCCACAAAAACAGTGTGTGTAGGAGGTACATTTGGCCCATTGCTGTCATAACTCACCCTCTGGGATCATGGAAATCCAATGTAGTAGAATCAGAGCAGGTTCTGATTGCACATAATAGTTCTCTCCCAGAATTTGGGCAATTAGCAGCAGATATAGCTAATGAGGAAAATGGGCTCCTGAGTTGTGTTGGGAAACAAAGACCTAATTTTGGGGAATTTATAATTAGCTCAAATGTGAGAGGGAAGCACCCAACTTCACTTCTGAGATCTTACCCAATTGTATACCAGAGATGTAAAGGTTCTGGCAAGGAAAGACACTGAAACGGACCAAACTCCAATTGAAGTCTACAATATTTATTAATATTTATTAATACAGCAAGCAAATGCAGCACACACAGACACACACACACACACACACACACACTAGAAGACAAGCGGGAAGAACGAGAGCGGGGGAGGCAAAGAGGGAAACCAGGATAGAGGGAGATATACTCACACCCGAGAGACTCCTCTGGGCTTCTGGCAAATGCAGATGGGTTCCGTGGAAGGGGCACAACCGGCAAGAGAGGGGGGGGTCTCAGAGTGCAGACCGACAGAGATTCAGCATGCACTTCCAAGGTAGCACAAGGTCTGCTAAAATCCAGGGGTTTTTAAGGGTGATTTCTGCCTTCTAGCCATGAGTCAAACAATAGGTGGACAAAGGCTTGATGGATTTACTATTGTTTACTTAAGTCTGGGCATAGCCTAAACAATGCATTTGGTTTCAAAACTATCAAGGAAAGAAAGCTAGAGAAAAGGGGTGCAATCAAATCTCATCACTGTCCCATCAAGTGTGAGACTAAGACAAACAAACACCATTAGGTATCTTTTCCAAAATAATGGGATATTCCCAAGGGCAACTCCCAAAACCTGCCAAACCAAAACAGGAAATTTCTAGTGGCCTTAAGCAATTTCAGCTTGCTTACTTGACCTTACATCTAGGGGATTATGGCTGCCATCTCCCAAGGGTCAGGCTGGGGTCATAGGGAACTCCACATGGCTAAAATATAAAATAAAAATTGAGGACATCCGCTAACAGTTGACTATAACCTGAAATAGGTGGGCCAAAAAAGCAGCTTCCAGCCACTTTGGGGGTGTGGCAGTCAGATGACACATGCCCTCAGATCATCCAGAAGCCACTCTGAAGTACTCTGAGGTGGTAGTTGCCAGACTTTTCAGAAGTGGATTAATTCCACTCCTTCTGGTGGTCCATTTGGGACTGCAAAAGCTTCCCACTTCAGGAGTGGGCCATCCAGTCACTGTAGTCCTGGTGTGATTGGCACTGGAGTGACCACAGGCCACTCCTTCCAGTTGCTTCAGTCCATACTCATCATTTGCAGTACATTGACAGGAAAAGCAGCAGTATCAAAAGAGTCATCTTGCAGAACCTTAAATAAGAAATGCTGAGCAATTAACCACCTGGTATCTCAAGGTCAGGCAACTATATATCTCCCAACAGTTCCCAGGATTGGTCATTGTGCACAACAATGTACAATTTACCATTCTCATTCATTCTACCTTTCATTTATTTTATCTTTCTCACACTGTGCTCTCAGATTTATTGGCCCCTAGACTGCATAAATGATACATTATATTGTCGTTCCCTTTTGACTTTAGTTATTGCTATTACTGACTTCTTATCACTGATACTGGAACAGAGTAGATCTTCTATTGTGCCTCCCTTCATTTCTGGTGAACTGTCCTGATCACTTATATATAACCTGGACTGAGCTGACTTCCCTGTAACTGCTTCTTCCAACTATACGTGCCCATCCTGACTCTTTCCTCATCTAGACATACAAAAAACACCCTCAATTTTCCAGTCTTATTCAGGGTATCATTGCTCAAGATAATAATAATAATAATAATAATAATAATAATAATAATAATAATAATAATAATAATTTATATCCCACCCCTTTGAAACCAATCAGTTTCAAGATTGTATAGGCTGTGGAGGAGAACACAATAACAACAAACATGCATTGCTGTGTTTGTTTTTACTTATATGGAGCTGACTTAAGATGGACTTAAGACTGAAAAATGAACACATATAAAAGTATTAATAATATTCTATATATGATCCCAAATTAATTCAACAGAAAAAAATCTTCAGATCACATTGAATCATTCTGTATTATATATGTAATACAATTAACATTTGGGTATTGATATATTACAGGACCTCACAGAGGCTTTCATAGGTTATCCCCCCAAAACTTGTGCACTTATTCTAGTCATTGTTCTGTAGGATTCCAATAATTGTTTAATAACCTTTATGAACTGTATAAATCATTGTTGCATCTAGACAAAAGTCTTCTTAGCTGCTCAGTTTCAAGCACATAAATAGTTAAATTCCTAATTCATGCATCTTTAATAATAAATTAGCCACAGTGACAGTTAAATATATCCATAAATCTTTTCAGGATTGCTGCATTGAAGATTAGTCTTCCTGTCCAGAACTGACAATTTTTAGTTTGTTTTTGCTTTTTAAAACTTTACATCTATCTTACCAAGCAGCTGATAATTGCAGCTTTTATAGATGAACATATTAACCTATTAAACTCAGTGATGGATTAACCATTATGCTTAGTACTCCACAGAGCATCCCTGGCCTACTTTGTGCACCTGCTGTGATCTAATTACATGGGATTTTCCTGTGCAAACTTTTGCTCATCTTGCTTGCTGCCTAGAACTTCATTCCTGCACTTTATGCCATGGTGGCTGCATATTTTCCCGAGACAGGAATGTCATGCATGTTCCCCTCCCTAAAATGTAATGCTGTGATAGAAAGCATTTAATAGTATAATGCGATAATGTACCATGTGTGGGACAGCTCTTTTCTTATGTCAATGGCAATATATTTTCAGTTTTTCTTTTTCCTTCTGCCTTTAATTTAAAATGTATATATATTGAACTGGTTTCAAGAAAGTCACACTTCTCAGCAACAGCAATCTGAATCTCAGTCTCAATGGAGATATAATACTGTAATCTATTTTTCATAGAGTGTGGTGTTGTTGTTTTCATATAGCCTTTTGAAAACTGATGTAAGATTCAAAGAAATATTCAAAAGGAGTCATTGCCATGAATATGTGTATCAAATGTCATCCCAATATCTCAATGCCAACTTAGTGGCTGCAATGCAGACAACAAACAACACCAAAATGCCAATAGGCAAGATAAATCGAGTCCTCACTTCATTTGGTTCATAATAATTCTGAAAGGCTGAAATCACATTATTTGTGCTGCAGAAGACCTTCAAGGACAGAATAGGAAGAACTGAATGTGTACAGATTTAGTTGCAATGCTCAGTTTGTATGAAAATGTGTCAGTTGGGAAATTGTGACTTTCATGTGCTGAAACATGTTGAACTATACTGGAATGAAAAATGAAAAGATGCATCATAGCTCTTTGAGTTCTTTAATGGTGTTCTGGTTAAACTACACCACCTACTGTAAACTGACAAAATTCCTAGCATAGAGATACAGAAGCCTTGTCAAAGACTATAAGCCAATCTGTAATATCTCATGAATTTTCAAACATTTTTAAAATGTTTCAAACAAATCCTCCCCCCCCCCCCATTAGAAAGGCTTAACAACTATAATAGTTGCTTTCTAAATTAATGTTAGTTAGGATGACAAATGTTGGATTTGTCTTTTGTTCTATATTTATGTAACAAAAGCTATACATTGAATTTTGCTACATAATGGGTCATGGAAATAGCAATACTTAGCTAAATTTCATCAGAAGCCTGCTATGCTAGCAATTCAGAATTTACTGGATGAAAGGCATATAAGATCCAAATTCAAAACATAAATGATGTTAGGCTGAATTTTAACAGTGCAGGGAAGGCTTTCCTTCAGAGAAGAAAGTGCAAAAGCATGTTTTCAATTGAACATTCAAAAGAAAGATAATGAAGACAGATGATTTAAGTGGATAGTGAAGACACTGAAATAGTCAAAGCCTTTCTGTACCTTGACTCAGACATAAATCAAAATGAAAACTGTAGTGAAGAAATCAGAATACAATTAAAAATGGAAGATCAGATGTGAATCTCAAGTGTAAAGATATGTCATTGAATACCAAAATCAAGATTGACCATGCTATAGCCAGAAGTCAAAGCAAAGGTGATGACAATTAACAACACAAACCTATATATATTTACTTGGAGCTAAGTTCAATAGAATCAAGGGACTTATTTGTGAGCAGACATGTTTAAGACTGCCCTGTAAATCACATACCAAAAGAGTTGATGCTGTCCCCCTCACCCCATATAGTGTTCCTGTCATGGAAAAAATTAAACTACTCTAGCAAATGCTTTACGCAGGAACTCTCATCCAAACAGATCAATGACAAATCTATACAAATGATGTCTGTGCTCTCCTGTTTCTTTCTTACTTCAAACTATCTTACAGGGTGCTTGCTGCTCAACAAAGACATATCTTCCAACACTTCACAAATGAAAACTTGAAGACATCTGGTCAGTTAATATCATAGGGTGATCAAGCTGGAAAATATTACAAAAGAAGAACATACAAGCTAGGAAACGGTGCACCAATTTGCTCTTGCTCAGCACCTACTGTTTGTACCTACTGAGAAAGTCAAGAATCTACCCCTTCCTTTCTTTCCCCATTGAAACAGCATCTGCACTGCAGAAATAATCCAGTTTTGCCACACTTTAACCACCATGGCTCAGTGCTATAGAATTCTGGGAATCATAGTTTTGTGAGGCAGTTAGCCTTCCCTGTAGGAGAGCTCTTGTGTTACAACAAATTGCAGTGCTCAGGATTCCATAGCATTGAGCCATGGCAGTTAAAGTGATGTCAAACTGGATTATTTCTGCAGTGTGAATGCCACCTGAGCTAACTGAATACAGACTGTTTTTGTACTTTGAGCTCAATTTGCAGCAATTGATGTAAGCTGAAAATGAAGCAGGAAAGTGAGAGGATGAGAGAAAGAATCCCCCTGACATGTCGGGAGGGGCTCTCTGTTGTGCCGGCCATCTTGAGAGGCCGATACCGTGATTTTCTGGGAGGGCAGGAAGTCCCGCCCTTCCTGCGCCTCCCAGCCAATCAGGGGGATCTCGCAAGATCTCCAACAGCCCGGATAATCTCACAAGACCAGTTAGTCTTGTGAGATTTGGGGCAGATTTGGGGACTATTTAGTCCCCAGCTGCCGCGTGGTGGCAGCCGTTCTTAGCTCGGACACCCGAGTGAGCAGATTGGCTGCTGAGCTCCCTGGAAGTTTGGTGCAGCCTGTTAAGAGGCTGAGAGGCCCTATCTCCATCAGGAATGGCCTGGAAAGAAGCCGTGGAGGCCTTGAAGCCACAGCGGGAGGCAGTTTGTTTTGGGGCTGCGGCCTTGCTCATCCCAGTCTCCTGATCGGGGAGGCCCAATCACCTTAGGAGGGACCGGAAGGAGGCCGAAGGGAGCTTTGGGGGCAGTGGCATTTCAAGGCCTAGCCTTGCTCTGGGTGGGAGAGGCCCGATCTGGACAAAGAGGGGTAGGATAGCCCCCTCAAGGCCCGGTCTCCTGGGGGGAGTAGAAGGCCTTGTGCGGCCTAGTCCTAGGCAATTTGTTGGGCTAGTAGCAGTCCAAAGGCTGTGGGTTCGAAACTTGCTTTTACACACTGAGGTCCTGTCCCTGCTTGGGACCCTCAGGTTTGAGGTTTGAGTTAGTCCCTGTTTGGGACAGGTTAAGGCCATTGGGGCCTGATGTTAGTCCCTGTTTAGGACTGGATAAGGCCATTGGGGCCTGGTGTTAGTCCCTGCTTAGGACAAGAACAAGGCCATTGGGGCCTGGGGGTAGTCCCTGCTTGGGACTGGTGGTCATAATTGGGGACCCGTGATTGGGATTGGTGGCTGTCCCTGCTTGGGGCATTTCAGGGCAGATTTTCCTTGATTGGGGCATTTCATTGCCCGGGGCTTATTATTCTATTAAGGGAAGTTCTATATATTGTTTATGGCTGGAGGGTTTTAGCCCTTAACAGGAACACTACAACCCAAGGGCCTTGTTACTTCAGCTTGTCCTTGCTTAGGGCATTTCATTTCTCTGGGCTCATTATTTATTGGGGCTTTTCTCCATATTGATTGTTGGCTGGAGGGTTTTAGCCCTTAACAGGAATGCTACAACCCAAGGGCCTTGTAATCTTAGTCTGAGTAAAGTGGCCATAATGCCTCGCAGTAAATCTCAGTCTAAGCAGTGTGGGGTGCTTGCTGGTCTTAGTGCTGGTCAGTTGGCACCTAAACATGTATCTAAGCCCCAGGGTATAGATGATGAAACTGTTGCACACCTGGCCCAGTTGGGTCGCACTATGCAGGCATGTGTGTCAGTGTGTGAGCAATTGGCTCAGAGGGGGGTTCGGGATGTTAGTTCTGGAACTGCGGCTATTCCAGCTCCTAATGATGATCAAATGGGGGGGGGGGGTCTCAGATTACACAGGTGCAGGAGGCATTCTCACCTGGTACGTCTGTGGACAATGCATCACTTGGTTCCCTGGCTACCTCAGCTATGGAGGTTGGGCAGCCAACCATAGCTGATGTGATGAAACTGCTTAAAAAGGTTTCAGATTTGAAACACCAGGGAGCAGCTGCCCCTGTGTCTGAACAACCTACATTGGCGGATTTGTTCACCTTGGTCCAAAGGGCGGTGGTTTCAGGCCAGAGCAGTGGGCCGACTTATGAAACCGCTGTTGGTGTGTGGATGATGACTGTTGTAGTGATGCCCTTTGGCACCCAGCAGAGTCTGCAGGACAAGCTGGCTGCTGTGATCCACAGCCACTGTGTAGATTTGCCATCAACTGGCTCAGCTTCCCTTCTCCAGCATCCTGTCTTCCTCAGTCAAGAAGACACATTGTAAAGTCCAAAAGCATAGCTTTATTAATGCATATAAAAAGTAAAAATAAGATAACTAAGTAAAATCCATTGTGATGAACTTGTCCAGTTCAGCCATGTAAGATTACATCTTTAACAATCCCAAAAGCATTAGGATCCAACTTGTTGCAGTTAAAACCACTGCATCCACACACGCTCACATCTTAAACAATAAAACAATTCTAGACAAAGGATTTTCTAAGCCCATCCCATACTCCACCTTTTAGGTGTTAACCTTATTTTAATTGGATAATATCTGTATGATGCATGCTAACCCAGCCTCTTGCTGTCCATCATCCACCACGTGAGTAACTTTCCCAAGCTAACAATTATTTACGTATTTGATATCTCTTTGTTATCCATAACAAAGTCTGGTTCCATTAGTTTTACCTCTGGGAAAGTACATTGTTGATGTCTCTGTTACCACCTGGCGTTGATTCACCCTGTTTCTCTAAATATTGTTTGTGCCTTGTCCAAAAACTGTTCTCAAGTGGAAAATTACAGACACACACACATCTCTACATTTCACCTTTGACTATATATCCCATTCATATCCTAACAACCGCAGTGACAATGAACAGGGGGTTAGGAGGTGCTTCTTCCACCCTGCAACAGAACAACTGAGCTCCAGTTGCGCCACACTCGGTGAGAGCTTCTCAAGCATCAGTAGATGCTTTGCAGCAGTTGACAGGCTAAGATTTGTCTACTTCAATTAATTCATTGGTTTCTTGGCCTAATTCGGTTTGGGTGCCTGGAGGGCAAGCTGATCAGAGCTGTGGAGCTGAACACTCAACCTCAGTATCTCTGAGTACACTCTCAGCAGCGGCGGGGATGAGCCAGATTTAGGAACCAGGGGTTCAAGTGGAGCAGCCCTTGGTGGGCAAGGTAGGTGAGTCCAGAGGGATTGTTACAGTGAGAGCTTTAGGTCTAGCTAGGGTGGACAGTGCTACCCTTATGCGGGTATGTCTACCCCATTAGGATCGCATCTCCTGCTTGCTACAAAAGAGAGGATTTGGAAGGGGGAGTATATTGATTTGTTTTCCCTAACATTTCGCGATCCGGAACCAAGAATCATGGTGAAGGACAGAGTGGTATTTAGTTTACCAAAGGAGTTCCAAGCTCACAAATGCCCTAAGTTAGAGAGGAATTTTGTAAATTGGATGATGGGCTTCACTATTTACAGGGGTGTCACTGAGGAGAAGGAGCCCTCAAGGTCTCCTGATTTTTCCAAATATCAGGAGATAATGATTAAGGCATATACCAATTGTCATTTTAATTCAAGAGGGTCTGCTTGGCTGCAGTATGATGAGCAGTTCTGGATGCGGGCTGCCTTAGACCGTTCTTTGTCATGGCGGCACGTGCAGGCTGAGTTGTGGGTGGATGTCATGGTAAGGGCCTTCCCTTCGAGCAGGTGTGACAATGGCTTTGTGCCTATGATCACACACCTGAGAGGGCAGTTTATGAGGCCTGGCATGGGGGAGAAAAGAGCACCGGGAGTTTGTTGGGACTTCAATGCAGGTAAGTGCAAGAGGCAGTCCTGCAGCTTTGAGCAGTGATGTAACACCTGCGGTGGCAATCACTCAGGCACTTCCTGTTTCAGAGGTAAGAGGGCTGGGGCTGGAGCCCCCCAGCCAACACCAGCCAGGGGAAAAAGCACCAACGCCCATTAAGTTGGACATTTTAGATGCTTGGTTGAGGATTTACCCTAACCGGGATTCCGCCCAGGATTTACTGGAAGGTTTTTTACATGGTTTTCACATACCTTATTCTGGTTTGAGAGTTCACCGTTTCGCACCTAATGCACGTTCAATGAAGGAGTTACCGGGGATTGTTAGAGATAAACTGGTGAAAGAACTAGTGGTGGGGAGGATATCTGGGCCCCATAAACATCTACCAAGGCCGACATTAAGGTTATCTCACCCCTAGATGTTGTTCCTAAGAAGGCACCAGGCAAATACCGTTTAATTCATAATCTCTCCTATTCCAAAGGGGAGTCTGTGAACGATGCTATTGACCCAGTGTTAGCATCTGTAAAATATGCATCATTTGACTCAGCTGTGCAAATGGTTAGAGCCTTGGGCAAAGGAGCACTGTTGGCTAAATGTGATATAAAATCTGCCTTCAGGTTCCTTCCACTACACCCTGACGATTTTGATTTGCTGGGTTTTCAATTTGATGGAATGTACTATTTTGATAAGGCAATGCCAATGGGGTGTTCCATTTCTTGCTCTGATTTTGAAAAATTTAGTACTTTTTTACACTGGTGTGCAGTCAAGAGGTCCGGCAATCATGCAATTACGCACTATTTAGATGACTTCTTGTTTGCAGGGGCTCCCGGCATGATAAGGTGCTGAGATATTTTGTTGGCTTTTCAGGTTTTGATGGCAGAGATGGGTGTTCCCTTGGCTGATGAGAAGACGGAGCGGCCTGCCACCCATCTAACCTTTCTGGGTATTGAGCTAGATACTGTTGAGTGTTTATCCTGACTTCCGAGTGAGAAATTGGATCTAATGAGGCATCAGGTGAGGATAATGAGGGGTAGGAATAAGGCCACGCTGCATGAATTTCAATCTTTGTTTATTGAATTTTGCTTGTAAGGTTATAGTTCCGGGATGAGCCTTTTGTGCTCGTCTTTACAATGCCACGAAGGGGGTTTCTGCACCGCATCACCACATTCGAATTACGAGTGGGATATGGGAGGATTTGGGAGTCATTTTTGGAGGAATTCAATGGTGTTTCATTTTGGAGGACCAAAATGCTTTTAAAGGCAGACTTTCAGGTTCACTCCAATGCTTCTGGTCCCCATGGTTTTGGCGTAAATTGGAAAGGTCAGTGGGCGGCTGAGAGTTGGTCTCAGTCTTGGGTGATTAATGGTTGGACACAGGATCTTACTTTTCTTGAAATGTTCCCTATTGTGGTAGCAGTTCACCTATGGCCAATGCAATTTGCACAGAAAAATGTTTGGTTTTGGTGTGACAACCAAGCAGTAGTTCATGTAGTTAATTCACAGAGCTCCAAATCCCCAAGGGTGATGACATTGGTCAGGTCTATGGTTGCACAGTGTCTGAAGTACAATGTCTTATTCCAGGTTCGCCACGTGCCTGGCTTGCTAAATCCTTTGGCAGATGCCGTTTCGCGTTTTCAGTTTTGCAGGTTCTGACAATTGGCCCTGGAAGCAGCAGCGCAACCATTGGAAGTGCCAACCGATTTATGGAGCCTTGGAGAGTAGAGATCAACAGGGCGATTCTTCAGTCTGTTGCTCCTTCCACACTCAACTCTTACCATCTTGCAATGTGAGCTTTCAGACAGTTCTTGACCGATGTGGGGGAAGTTGAGATTTGGCCCCTGCAGGTGGAGATTATACTCTGCTTTGCTATTCACCTTAGACAGTCTGGGTTGTCCCCGGTTACCATTAGGGGAAGGTTGGCAGCTCTGACCTTTTACTCTCGGGCGGGGGTGGTGGTGGTTAATTATCCTATGGTTGATTTTAGGGTTCAGAGGGCTTTGGAGGGATGGTCTAGAAACCTTTCTGTGGCATGGGATAACCGCTTACCAGTTACAGATACAATTCTGATTCAGATTTGGCAATCTCTACAAGCAGTGTGCTCTTTGCCCAAGGAGGTTATTTTGCTCCGGGCTGCCTTTTCTTTGGCCTTTTTCACGGCCACTAGAATTAGTGAACTTGTCCCTAACTCTTGCTCTGACATATCAAGCAGGGCGCTTTTCTTATCTGATGTTCAAATTTTGGGGCAGGGCATACATGTGTATTTTAGATGTTCAAAGACAGATCAGTTGGCTAGGGGTCAAATTATAGTTTTGTCCAAGGTGCCTGAAGGTTAGATTTGCCCTGTTTCGGCATTGTCTGACTACCTCAGATTGCGCCCGACTGGTCCTGGTTATTTGTTTCTTCATGTCTCGGGCCTTACATTGATGCAGTTTCAATTTTGAGCTGTGCTGCGGTAGACTTTGAAGCAGGCGGGTTTGACAGTGGCTCAATTCTCCTCTTATTCTTTTAGGATTGGAGTGGCGACCGCTGCAGCAGCTCATGGCTTAAGCAATGCTGCGATCCGAAGGATTGGGCATTGGCGCTCTAGAGTGTTCAAATCTTATATTCATTCATAGTGGAGTTAATTCTCGATTTGATATTGGAAGCTGAGGGGGTCATACATTCACAACTAATGTATCTTTTTGTTGAGCTGGACAAGAACAGGGTGATGTGTGGATAGTCGGGCACAGCCTGGTCTTTTGGGCTGAGTGCCATATCATCCAGTCAAGCCGAGATCTGAACTTGGGGTTGGAGAAAGTCAAGCCTATCCGCTGGTTTGGCCATAGAGGCATGTTGTGGGGAGCTCTTCTCCCGTGTATTATTGAATTGACAGCGACTTTTCCACTCCCTAAGATTCTTATTATTCACTTAGGTGAGAATGACTTAGTGAAGCTTACCAGTTTGCAGCTGGTCAAAAGGATTCTAAGGGACTTACAAGAAATCCGACGACGATTCCCAAAAATGGTTGTTTTATGGACCAAATTTTTGCCACGTCAAAATTGGTCGGGCACAAGAAAGGACTCTGCTGTCAATGCGGCTCATCATTGGGTGAACAGAACTGTTTGCAAGAAGTTGGGAGAATTGGTGGGTTTTGTTGTAGGCCACAATAGAATTAAAGTTCATCTGCCACATCTGTACAGGGGTGATGGGGTTCATCTCTCTCCGGTGGTCTGCGATGTATACCTGGATTCCATCGCTTGTAATATTAAATGGATTCTTCTGGGAGGGAAGGGGATGCCAAGCTAGGCTGGCCCGTCCTATAGTGGGCAGGGACCCCTCCAGTGGATAATTCGGATATTTGAATTTACAATACTTGATTAGTTAATGGGGATGAAGGGCTTACATCCACAGCTTAAAAAATTATCTTACGTCAACAACCTTAATGATGACATCATAATTTGCTTACATTTGGTGCTGACATCCAATTTGGTAGGGGGAGGGGGTATGCTTGTGAGTTGTGTTTGTTATTAATGCACACATGTGTGTCTTTGTGAGTTTATTGCTGATTTTGTCACAACTTGACATATGCTTGTGAGGGCATGTCTTGTCCCTGAAAGATTGACTTGGTTAAAGTTGATGATTACATCAGGTGTTAAATCACGTGCATGGACACGTGTCAAGAACGAAGTTATAGTAAGTTAATAATGTATTATTGGAAAGATATTGTTTATAACTCTGTACAGATAAATAAAGTCGTGGCCATTTTCTTAACCAAAAAGATGGCGTGTGGACTCTTTTGTGCCAGTGCAAAGAAACCCCCCCCCCGATGCATCAGGAGGGGCTCTCTGTGGCACCGGCCATATTGAGAGGCCGACGCCATGATTGGCTGGGAGGGCAGGAAGTCCTGCCCTTCCTGCGCCTCCCAACCAATCGGGGATCTCGCGAGATCCCCAACAACCCGGATAATCTCGTGAGACCAGTTAGTCTCGTGAGATTTTGGGTGGGATTTGGGGACTATTTACTCTCCGGCTGCCATGTGGCGGCAGCCATTCTTAGCTCAGACAGCTGAGTGACCCAACCCATCCCCCCTCAATCTAGCATGTGGTTTTTTACTCTCAGGCTTCAGCTGGTCGCCTTTGGGGGCCGGGAGGAAATTTTTCCATAGTTATTGTAACTTGGGTTTTTCTCCCTCCCTGAGAATGATGTAATGTGGGTTTACAGTATAGTATAATTAGTATGGTTGTTGTTTGTTATTAATGCACACATGTGTGTCTTTGTGAGTTTATTGCTGTTTTTGTCACAACTTGGGACAGAGTATTTTGGTCAACTATTGTGCAAATCCATTATAGGCTGGGGCTGGCAGGGACACCCCCCCCCCCGGGATAATTCAGATATTTGAATTTACAATACTTGATTATTTAATGGGGATTAATGGTTTACATCCACAGCTTAAAAAATTCTCTTACGTCAACAACCGTAATGATGATATCATAATTTGCTTACGTCATACATTTCATGCCAATGTCCAATTTGGTATGGGGAGGGGATGATTTGTTGACATGTTTAACAATTTCTGTGAGAATCTTCTTGACATATGCTTGTGAGGGCATGTCTTGTCCCTGATAGATTGGTTAAGGTTGATGATTACATCAGGTGTTAAGTCACGTGCACGGACACATGTGTCAAGAACGAAGTTATAGTCAAGTTAATAATGTATTATTGGAAAGATATTGTTTATAACCCTGTACAGATAAATAAAGTTGTGGCCATTTTCTTAACCAAAAAGACGGTGTGCAGACTCTTTTGTGCCGGTGCAAAAACTGGAACATTTTGAAAGCGGCTAAAAAAGTGGGATGACTGAGAATTTACTAGCTCTGTCCCTGCCAAATCAGGATAGCTAGACAGCATGCATACAATGTAGCCCAGTCACACAATTGCATTGACTAGCAAATATGATCCTAAGTTTAAAGGTCTGATGCCAAGAAAAGTTAGATAATCATCAGAACAGAATAGTTTTTAAAAGAATACCTGTAGGCTGCTTTTTCAATATCTGCTTTACCAGGCAACATATGATTTAATTTAGTTTCGGTTTAATGATTTAATGCTAGGTAGTCACCAACCTAGCCAGCCAGAGCCAGCATGGTGTAGTGCTTTGAGCATTGGACTATGCCTCTGGAGACCAGGGTTTGAATCCCATATCGGCCATGGAAACCCAGTTGGTGACCCTAGGCAAGTCATACTCTTTCAGCTTCAGAGGATGGCAATGGCAAATCCCCTCTGAAGAAACTTGCTAAGAAAACCCCATGAGGCCTTAGGGTCACCATAAATCAGAAACAGCTTGAAGGCACATAACTATGGCCACCAACCTGCTCCTTTAATACCAATACAATAAATACTAGGAGGTTACCAGGAGAGCAGCTAGAAAGACTAGCTGAAGAAACAGTATACACACGATAGCAGACTAACAATACTCAGTGTAATATGACAGCTGACAGTGGTATTGTGATAAAAATATAAATGTATCTGTTTTATGTATTTTTGTAGACCTCTTCACTATAAAATATACTTCCTCATACAGGCTGTTTCTTCCATTTTTAAGTGAGCTATTCTTTCTTCATGAATGTATATTAGAACTTATCCTTATGTACTTTCTGACTTCCTGTTCAGCTACATCTGAATTTTTGATCCTAGTTTTGTTTAAGTGAAGTCTTGACTAATCATCAGTTTAGGCTTCTGCTATGCTATATGTTTTGTCCAGCTCTTCAAACCATTGATATGCAGGTTTATAAGAATAACTCTGGGACAGCTATCTAGGGCTGCATCCACACTACAGAAATAATCCAGGTTAATTGCTATGGCTATGTAATTCTGGGAGTTACAGTTTTGTGAGACATTTAGCCTTCTCTGTCAGAGAATACTGGTGCCACAATTCCCAGAATTCCATAGCACTCAGTCATGGCAGTTAAAGTGGTGTCAACCTGGATTCTTTCTTCGGTGTGGACTCAACCTTCATCAATATAATAGGAACTATGGGTGATTTTTTTCTGCTTGAAAGTTTCATTAAAAAAATTATCCAGTCATCCACAGCTCTCAACCTTTTAGGGACAGCTTACATTATTAGTTTTGTTTAAAATAGCTTTATTTAATAGGTCTTCAAGATGCACAGTTAACTGCTCTCAAATAGTTAATGTATGTCCCCAAATTAATATTGTTTTTCTATAAGACCCTTCCAAAAGTGACCTGTAACATTTCATGACTCTTGATTATTCACTTCAAGGGTCTTTTGCCTTTTGTTCCAAGATGAAATCTGATTGACCTGTTAAGACATCTTAAAATATATTTTCGTGGTGATAGCAAGAGAATAGCAAGAGATTGATGCCATTCTAAAAAATATTTTAGGAAGCTCAAAATACTCAAAGTACTTTTTTTGTACTGAGGAGCAAGGATGGGGTTATCAATCAAAGGTGTCTTGTGGGAATACCAGGAAAAGTGTCAAAAATCAAGTGAAGTTGTAGGAGACCCATTTCATATCTAGATATTCAAGGATATCCATGCATCTGCTGAAAGAGACTTTCATTTCCCTCTAGGAGAAATTTAAAAATAAGCATAAGGATCCAATTTTATTTAGGGAAACAAATGCATTTCTTTCACCCATCCTGGCAGACTACAGTCTGAAGAGAATGGGAACGAGGAATGGGAGCCTGCCTCACTCCTGTTACATGTTCTTGCATGAACTATGTAACAGAAAGAAGGAAAGAAAGAAAGAAAGAAAGAAAGAAAGAAAGAAAGAAAGAAAGAAAGAAAGAAAGATTCTGCCAGGTGTTTTTAAAGGGAAGATTCCTTGTGACAAAGGAATAGTCAAGAGGCAACTAATATTGCTACCTGTTGATGTCCATATGCTAAAAAGCAAATTGCAGCTCCAAAGTTCCTAGATTTTAGATTGGTTCCATTTGGACTTCTTGGTATATGTCACGATGCACAGAAATGGGTACAGAAGAAATTTATCAAAAAGAAATAAGGAAGTTATATCATTTTCATGCAGCAAATAATGTTACTGAAACTGTCAGGATGTTGCCAGGAGAAGTACAATTTGAGATGATGTGTGAATTTATATCTTCCAATGATCTTGTGGTAAAAATTCATTTTGGCAGGGAGGTACTGAATTTTATAACAGAATCATTTTAGAGTTTCAGAATGAGAGCACACATAGAATTACATTATTCAAAAGGTATATGATTGCAAGAGTGAGACTGTATATTAGGTCAGACCAATGCCAGTCATAAAAGGAGTCATAAACAATCATTTCTGTCTGGACTTTGGTGACTCACCCATAATTTCTGAATATAAACAACTTTTAGCAAAAGGTTCCACAAACTGAAGAATTTTCCAGACATATCTTAGATTCTGCTCATGCAGAGGAGGTTACAGCTTTCTGACAATATGCAAGATTCATTCCACTATCTGATTTTAAGCACTTGAAGCAGATTTTAAGGACTGCAGACAAGTCAGCTATTTTGAACATGCCTCTTAGAGAGACCATGCCTTCCCAGAAGATATTTCAGGTGATTCTTACACTTAAATATGGAGAGCACAAATTAAACCACAAGCTGAACATGAATCAACAGTATGATATATAAGCCAAAAAAAGCCAGTGCAAATCTAGGCTGCTTCAATAGCAGAACAGTGTCCAGACTCAGGAAAATAGTCAAACCACTCTATTCTGCTTCAGTCAGACCTAATATGGAATACTATGCACCACAGTTCAAGAACTACAACAAGGGAGAATGTCTTCAGGAATGTTAAGCTTGGAGAAGAGGAGACTGAGATGTGATATAACAAACCTATTGATAGGTGATATGACAAACCTACTTGAGGGGATATCATATAAAAGATGGAGGAAAGGGGTAGAAGATGGATTGTCTTCTGCTGCTCCAGAGATTACAACCACATACTTAAATTACAAGAAGGAGATTCCACTTAAACATTAATGAGAACTTCTTGACTGCAAGAGCTATTTGACAGTGGAATTGGCTGTCTCAATTGGTTGTAGACTCTCTTATTTGGAAGTCTTTAAAAAGGGGCAAGATGGCCATCTTTTGGGAGTGCATAGATATAGAATGGGGGACACCTGGCTTAACAAAAGGGCTATTGTATCACTCTTACCCAGGGGAAGGCAACCTAAGGCCTAGGGGCCGGATGCGGCCCCCTGAGGCCTTTGGACCGGCCCCAGGCCGGTCCTGCCATCGCCGCCGCCACCGCCCGCCAGGATGATATTGATTATTGTTGTTATTACCTGTTCTTGGTGTTTTCTTCGCAAAATCTCCACAGGGGTTTTGCCATGGCTTTTTGGGGCTGAGAGAGTGTGCATGCATATTTTTAAAATTTTTTAATTTTTTAAAATTATTTATGTATTTATTTATTTATTTATTTTTGGTGCTTCAGCCCCCCAATTGTCTGAGGGGCAGCAACCCAGCCCCTGGCTCAAAAAGGTGGCCTACCCCTGCTCTTACCCATCTCTTCTCCAGGCTAAAAATAACCAGCTCCCTAAGTAGCTCCTCATAGGGTATGATTTCCAGACCCTTCACCATTTTAGTCACCCTCCTCTGGACACACTTCAGATTGTCAACATTTGTTTTGAATTGTTGTGCATAGAATATTCTATGCCCCAGTCACCTCAGTTTTCCAGTGGCCTTGAGTTCTATTGCTCTCCCTGAGGCCAGGAATGAGGTAGGGGCAGCTATCGGAGTTGTGCAGGGGAACGGGAGGTTTGGTCGCAACAAAGGGAACATATGTTACAAAAGAAGATGAGATCGCTGTTTGAAAGCTATCCCGCCTTCAGTTCCCTCTGTTTCCCAGAATGGTTTGGAGAGCAGACCAACCATTCCACAAAACCTCACTCTGCTCCTCTGCAATGCCAGGTCGGTCAAGAACAAAACACATATCATCCATGATCTCCTCATGGATGAGGATGCTGACCTGGCTTGCTTCACAGAGACCTGGCTGGGAGAGGACAGCGCTGTCACATGGGTGCAGGCCCTCCCAGCCAGGTACTCTGTCAGTGAGCAGGTGAGGGGAAGTGGGCGGGGGGGGCGGAGTGGCTCTAGTTCATAAGAACAGCCTGACCGTGACCAGGATACCTGTCCAGAACACAGTCCACTTCGAGTGTATGTACCTAAGCCTGAGGACCAGGGATAGTATGGGGGTTTTGCTAGTCTACCAGCCACCCCATTGTCTAGCAGACTTCCTGACCGAGCTGACACAAGTGGTCTCTGAGCTGCTGTTGGAGTCTCCCAGACTTTTAGTTTTGGGGGACTTCAACATCCCGCTCGAGACAGGCGCGGCTTGGGAGTTCATGGAGACCATGACAAACATGGGCCTATCCCAATTGGTCCTTGGGCCCACACATTGTGCAGGTCATACACTTGATGCGGTCTTCAGTACAGAACAGGAATATCCATGGGCGGAGGTTATAAGTACCTCTGCATTGTCATGGTCGGATCATTTCCTGGTCAAGATGGAACTTAGAACCAACATCCACCCCACCGGGGGTGGTGCACCCATTAGAATGGTCCGCCCTCGAAGGCTAATGGATCCAATAGGATTCCAGAAAGTCTTAGAGGGTTCAATGGTTGGGAATGCCAGTGACCCTGTCAATGCTCTGGTCAACACCTGGAACACCGATCTTACCAGGGCTATCAACACGATCGCTCCCAAGCGTCCTTGCCAATCTGCTTCAAATCGTAGGCCATGGTATACACCAGAGCTTAGGAGGGTGAAGCGGTTTTGTCAATGACTAGAGCACAGGTGGCGGAAGACTCGACTCTTATCTGACAGAACTCACCATAGGAACTTTCTTTGTTCCTATTGGGAGGCAATACTTGCAGCCTAGAGAGCCTTCTCCTCTGAACGTATTCCGTCTGCAGAGTCCCGTCCAGCAGAGCTGTTTAGGGTGGTGAGGGAAATGACACAGGTGTCCCCTACACCAAATCCCCTACTTAACCCGACAACAGCCTGCTGTGACACGTTTAACAACTTCTTTGCAGATAAAATCTCTCAGATAAGAGCCGACTTAGATGCCACTATTGTAGCAGAATCTATAGGCGAGGTGTCCAGCAACTCCGTCGATGAAGTTATCCTGGATCAGCTGCAATCTGTGAGTACTGAGGACGTGGACAAGCTGCTTGGTAAGGTGAGGACAAGCTGCTTGGTAAGGTGACCTGCCTTCTTGACCCTTGCCCATCATGGCTGGCTGTTCAGGGGGGGGGGGGATGCATTGAGGAGATTCCTCACGGATATCATCAATGCATCCTTCAGGGAAGGACATGTTCCATCTTGTTTAAAGGAAGCAGCTGTTAGGCTGCTTCTGAAAAAACCTTCCCTGGACCCCCTGGATATGAGTAACTACAGGCCTGTTTCTTTATTGCCATTTTTGGGCAAGGTAATCGAGAGAGCAGTTGCTCTTCAGCTCCAAGCTGTCTTGGATGAAACCGATTATCTAGACCCATTTCAAACTGGCTTCAGGACAGGCTTTGGGGTTGATACTGCCATGGTTGCCTTGACCGATGATCTGCATCTGAGCATCAACAGGGGTAGTGTGACCCTGTTGGTGCTCCTAGACTTCTCAGCGGCTTTCGACATGATAGATCACGGCATCGTCTTGGACCACCTGAAGGGGCTAGGTATTGGGGGCACTGCATTGCTGTGGTTCCGGTCCTTCCTCTCGGGTAGGTCCCAGAGGGTGCTGCTCGGGGACAGTAGCTCTAGCAAGTAGGGAGCTCACTTGTGGGGTCCCTCAAAGGGCTATCTTGTCCCCGATGTTGTTTAACATCTATATGAAGCTGCTGGGTGAGATTATACAGAGTTATGATGCTGGGTGTTATCAGTACGCTGATGACACCCAAATCTATTTCTCTGTGTCTCATTCATTGGCCTCGAATTCTAATGGCATCTCCTCTCTCAATGAATGTCTTTGGGTGGTAATGGGCTGGATAAGGAAAAACAGATTGAAATTGAATCCAGACAAGACGGAGGTGCTCACGGTAGCGGCCCTGAAACCAAGAATCGGGTTGCAACCTCCAGTCCTGGATTGGGCCACACTCTCCTCCAGTGACTGTGTTCGCAGTCTGGGGGTGCTCCTTGACTCGTCGCTCCTGATGACAAATCAGGTAAATGCGACAGTCAGGAGCGCCTGTTATCAGCTTTGGCTGATATGCCAGCTGCGTCTTTTTCTGGAAATGAGGGATCTCGAGACTGTTGTGCATGCGCTGGTAAGTTCACGCCTTGATTTCTGAAATGCGCTCTATATGGGGCTACCCTTGTGCTTCGTTCAGAAATTACAGCTGGTACAAAATATGGCAGCCAGGCTTGTCTCGGGAACATCTAGGAGGGACCATATTACTCCGGTTTTGAGGTCCCTCCACTGGCTGCCTGTCAGCTTCCGGGCCCGGTACAAGGTGTTGGTTATCACCTTTAAAGCTCTAAATGGCTTGGGTCCAAGCTATCTCAGGGACCACTTCCTCTCATATAATCCTCCCCGTGCTCTCCGCTCCTCTGGGAGGAGTTTGCTGCAGCCTCAGAAATCGAGGCTTGTGGCTAACTCCCAGAGGGCTTTCTCAGTTGTCACCCCCAAACTCTGGAATGGCCTGCCAGTTGAGATCCATCAGTTAACATCGTTAGACAGCTTTAAAAAGGCTATCAAGATGGATCTCTTCCGGCAGGCCTTTCCAGATTAATTATCCCGGCCTCGGGTACTCCCACTCCCATTGATCTTCGTGTGACCCCATCTACTGATGGATGAAGAACATTGCCTTGGGCCAATCTTGTGCTTTGTAATGTTTTATTATTTTTTTATTGTTCGAATTTGTAGTTTTAATCTTCATTTGATTTAATACTGTTTTAAGGGGTTTGTGTGTGTGTTTTGGGATATATTGTATGGTTTTATTGTTGTAAGCCACCCTGATTGGGTCCCCAAAGGGCAGGATATAAATAAAATTTATTATTATTATTAATTATTATTATTATTATTATTATTATTATTATTATTATTATCTGGGCACAATATTCCATTTGAGGCCTGCCCAAAGGAGAATAGAATGGCACTATTACTTCCCTTGATCTAGACACTATACATTGCACTGGCCTTTTTAGCTGTAGCACACACTGTTGACTCATCTTCAACTTGTGGCCTACTTTCACATGTACTGCTGTTAAGCCAATTGTCCCCCCCATCCTATTGTTAGGATATGAATGGGATATATAGTCAAAGGTGAAATGTAGAGATGTGTGTGTGTCTGTAATTTTTTTACTTGAGAACAGTTTTTGGACAAGGCACAAACAATATTTAGAAAAACAGGGTGAATTAACGCCAGGTGGTAATAGACAACAATGTATTTTTCCAGAGGTAAAACTAATGGAACCAGACTTTGTTATGGATAACAAAGATATATCAAATATTAAACATCGTTAGCTTGGGAAAGTTATTTACGTGGTGGATGATGGACAGCAAGAGGCTGGGTTAACATATATCATATAGACATTATCCAATTAACATAAAGTTAACACCTAGAAGGTGGAGTATGAGATGGGCCTAGAGAGTCCTTTGTCTAAAGAATTGTTTATTGTTCAAGATGTGATGATGTGAGGGTGTGTGGCTGGATGCTGCAACAAGTTGGATCCTAATGGTTTTGGGATTGTTAAAGATGTAATCTTGTATGGCTGAACTGGACAAGTTCATCACAATGGATTTTACTTAGTTATCTTATTTTTTACTTTTTATATGCATTAATAAAGCTATGCTTTTGGACTTTACAATGTGTCTTCTTAACTGAGGAAGACAGGATTGTCTGGAGAAGAGAAGCTGAGCCAGTTGATGGCAAATCTACACAGTGGCTGTGGATCACAGCAGCCAGCTTGTCCTGCAGACTCTGCTGGGTGCCAAAAGGCATCACTACAACACTCATCATCCACACACCAACAAGGGTTATGGGCCCAGTTATGGCTTTTCTGCCAGTTATGGCCTGTTTGCCAGTCTGTGGCTTGTTTTGCCCAGTTATGGCTGTTTTGCCCATTTAAGACTGTTTTTGCCAAAAGAGTGGCTTGTCTGCCAGAGGTGGCTGGTCTACCAGAGGACAAAGAGGCCAAATGTCCAGGAGGACAAAAGCCCAAGAGTCCAGATCACAAATTTGCAATGTAGCCAAGAGGCAAGTATTGCCTATCCACGACTTCAGCTGTGCCAGGACAAGTGAAACCATGCTTCAGCGGTTGCTGGGAAAAGCAGAGGTGGCTTCAAATCTTCAGATGTAAGTAAAAGTTTACTGCTAAGCTGTTTCTGCCGGATGGCAAAGTGCAGACCTCTTTAAAGACAGGTTGTCTGAGGACTCCACTCTTTAAACAGTAAGATACAGAAAAAAAATCAAAGGCTAAAAATGCTGAGAATACTGCGGGTTCAATGCAGTGAAATTTTTGTTTTTGTTCAAGCTGCAAAAGACTCTGTTAAAGGCCATTTTGTTTAATATGGAAGCAGCTGGGGCTTGAGTCACAGAATACATGTTGCAATATATACAGTTTAAAATACAGCATGATTGCTGGACACAGGCGGTTGTCTAAGCCAAGAGAACTCATTCTGTTAACCCTCTCTGAGTTACAGTTATGTTTTGGGAGAGGATGTTTCTTCAGCCAAAGGTTTTGGGAACTGAAGAAAAGAATGCATGATTTTCTACACAACTTTGTCAGAAATGCTGTGGTCAAAGGACTTTACAGTTCTTGGTGAAAAATACAAAAATCCCTGGTGGGGGTGAAAGTTTTACACAGTGGTCAATGCTGTGTGGGGCTATAGCAGGTTTGCTAAGATGCCTGAAGTTCAAAGGATGCAACGGTGTTGCTAAATGCCAAAAGTTTTGCTGGAGGCCTGAGGTTCCAAAAGATGGAAATCTGTTAAGCCAAGCGGTTTGCTTGAAGAGGCCAAAAAATGCCAAAAAAAGCAGTTTGCTTGAAAAAGCCAAAAATGTAGGCTTGGGAGAAAGCCTGGGACAGCATCTTGAGGTCAAGATATGCGTCCTGAAAAAAAAAGGCAGCTGATGCACGGAGTGCGAATCGATGTTTTTACTGCCGACAGAACAAGAGTTTTAAAAATGACAATACAAGGATGTTTGCTACAATCAACAATCTATCTACAACCCAGAGACATTGGGAAAAACAGAGAAGCTACAAGCTGTTCTACAGAACTGTGACTGTGATTCAAACAGGTGAAACCTGAGGACAAGAGTCTATATATTCTGGGACATATGTTGCAGTTTTGCTGAAAAATAAAGAAATCCTCCAATCTTAAAGATGTTTATTTAGCTGATGGAGGGATAAGAGATGTTAAAAAAAAAATTGAGAAATGTCTATATGCCAAGTTTTGGTGAGAAAACTTTAAAAATGTTTTATATATATCTGTTTTACAAAAAAAAAAAAAAAACTGTTAAGTTAGGCGTGTCAGGGGATATACACTGAGTTTTGAGGGAAAAAAAATATAAAATCACCCCGGCTGGGGAGATATGTACAAAAGCTATAAGAGGAAAAATATGTGTTTTATACAAAGTAAAGACAAATGCTAAATGTGCAGGTGTGAAAAATAAATCATTACATTCTGGTTATGCACATCAATAATATAAAATCCTAGGAGACATAGGATTTGAGAGTTTGGTTAAGCTGGTAAAATATAGGTTTTAAATTTTTTTTAAATGTTTTATTATACAAATGATTTGGGAGATGTTTGGTTTGCCACAGAATAAAAAGTCAAGGTTTTTCCTGTGACAACACCGGAACAAGTGAATTACAAAAATGACCTGTTGAGGTTGCTGTTAAACAAAAGAGACAAATGTGTGTTACTGAGTGACAACAATTATTTTCTTAGTGATTATGGATAGATTTTCTAGAATTTTTATATGTCAGAGTTTTAAGACAGAGATGTGATATAATTGAAAGTTTTTAACAATGAAAAAAAATTGATTACAAAGGGTCTTTGCTCACAGACTGGAGAAAAGAGAATTTTTGGCTCACAGTTTGAGAAACTGGCTGAGAGAAAAAAAAAAATCCAACATTGTTACACATGTTATGTGGGGATCCACTAAATTTAAAATATTTAACAGGTTTTAGACAATATACAAAGATATATATGCTAACATGTTTTAAAAGAAAACTTAAACCAAAGTGTCAAGATGGTGTTATAAAATATTCAAAAAATAACAGTTGGAGATTTCACCTTGATGGTGGGAAAAAGTTTTAATGTTTAAAAAAAAATAACAATTGTGAAAAACATTCAAGTTTTGATTGGGAGTTCCTGCATGGCAGGGGGTTAGACTAGATGCCCTTATGGTCTTTTCCAACTTTATGATTCTAAGTTGAAAAAAAGATACATTCAAACAAGAGGTTTTACTAAAGATAAGACAGTTAAAGATCCAAGTGTCAGAAAATGGAGGGACACACAACACACAAAAGATAGACAAACATTAATCTTTTGAAAGTGAGAGAAACACTTTAGGTCAGACAATACAGACAAGATCATTAAAAGATAAAATGACAAAAATCAAAAGACACACAAGTCCAAAAATGATACATGTTATGTCAAAAAAAATTAATAGAGAGTGAAAAACAACACACACGTTTATTATACAAAAGACAAGAGTTTATACATAAGTGGCTGGTGAGCCAGAGAGTTTCAAAGAGAGTTTTAAGGAGTTTCAGACAGTGTTAAGGAGTTTCAGGGAGTTTCAGAGGTTTTAAAAGTTATAAAAGGTTTTTTCCTGTTGAGAGAGGGAAAATGATACACTGCAGTACAGCAAAAAGTTTAAGTGTTTAAAATTGACAAAGAGATGTTTAAAATGTGGTTGATAGACCTAAAAAACAAAAATCACAAGGTGAATGGATATATAAAATAAAAGATGCCTGATGACAAATAAAAATACAAAGCTAGGTTAATAACAAAAAGATTTGTTCAACAAAGGTTTGAAAACATTGATAAAACAGTTTGAGGCTGAGAGCTTGTGACTAAAATAAGCTTTTAACAATAAGGAGGGGCTAGTAAGTTCAACATTTTGGTTTTGAGATTGCTTGTTTAAATGCTGATGTGTTAACACAAAGAGATGACAGCTTTGGTTGTTTAGATTCAGGAGATTAAAAAAAAATAAGTTGTCTAGAGAGATTTGGTATCAAAAGTTTTGATTTTTTTGAGATTTTATTTTTTGAGGTTACTAGTCTGCTAATAAAATGTGTTTAGTGAGTCAACATAAAAAGAGTTTAAAAAGTGTGATTTACAAAGTACAGAGGTGGTGACAAGTTTAAAGTCAATAGGTTTTGTTTAGAATAAAGTTATAAGAGGTTTTAAATATCCAAATACATAAAAAAAGCTTTATAAAAAGGTTTGATGTTTATAGTTGACAATAATAGATTACACTTGTGTTGTTATAGGTGTTTTTTTTTTTAAAAAAAAATTGTTTTAAGATAATAGATTAGACAACAATAAAACATTTGATAAGTTTTTTTTTAAGATAGAGGCTTGTGATTTAAAATAACCACATTAAAATAAGAGTGTTTTATAAATAGTTCATTTGCTTTAAAGTTATGTGATATGATAGTCAGTTTAAAGATTGTTGTTTAAATATAGACAAGCTTAATAGTTTGATAGATTAAAAATAAAGATATATAGTTATAAGTGTTGATAGAGTTTTAAGTGCTGATAAAACAAAATATATAACATTAAATGAGATAAAATAGATTAAACAGTTATAAGATTTAAATTGTGAGTTGTCAGTTGTGATATATAGAGATTCACAGACATACATTTTTATGACAAAAACAAAGGTGTTAAAAATGTTAAAAATATAGGTCAAGATATGTTAGAGTTTTATAACAAAATTGTTAGAGAGAGCTGGTTTAAAATAAAATTGTTTGCCTAAGGGTTTAAGGCAAAACCACAACAATATAGATATATTAACAAAGGTTTTAGAGATAAAACAACATTTAACAATTATTATAACAGGTTGAGGTGTTATTTTAGATATATAGAGTCAAACATTGTGTTTAGATGGTTTTAATAACAACAACAAAATAATTCTCACACATCTATACATTTCAGGAGGGGATTGTTAGGATATGAATGGGATATATAGTCAAAGGTGAAATGTAGAGATGTGTGTGTGTCTGTAATTTTTCCACTTGAGAACAGTTTTTGGACAAGGCACAAACAATATTTAGAAAAACAGGGTGAATCAACGCCAGGTGGTAATAGAGACATCAACAATGTATTTTCCCAGAGGTAAAACTAATGGAACCAGACTTTGTTATGGATAACAAAGATATATCAAATATTAAACATCGTTAGCTTGGGAAAGTTACTCACGTGGTGGATGATGGACAGCAAGAGGCTGGGTTAACATACATCATACAGACATTATCCAATTAACATAAAGTTAACACCTAGAAGGTGGAGTATGAGATGGGCCTAGAGAGTCCTTTGTCTAAAGAATTGTTTATTGTTCAAGATGTGATGATGTGAGGGTGTGTGGCTGGATGCTGCAACAAGTTGGATCCTAATGCTTTTGGGATTGTTAAAGATGTAATCTTGTATGGCTGAACTAGACAAGTTCATCACAATGGATTTTACTTAGTTATCTTATTTTTTACTTTTTATATACATTAATAAAGCTATGCTTTTGGACTTTACAATGTGTCTTCTTAACTGAGGAAGACAGGATTGTCTAGAGAAGAGAAGCTGAGCCAGTTGATGACAAATCTACACAGTGGCTGTGGATCACAGCAGCCAGCTTGTCCTGCAGACTCTGCTGGGTACCAAAAGACATCACTACAACACTCATCATCCACACACCAACACCTATATCTATGCATTTCTTTTTTTCACCATAAGTTCAGTACCTTTCATTTCTCCCTGTTAAAGTTCATTTTATTAGTTTTGGCCCAGCATTCTAATCTATTAAGGTCATTTTGAATTTTGATCCTCCCATCTGGGATATTAGCTACTCCTCCTAATTTGGTATCATCTGCAAATTTGATAAGCATGCCTTCTATTCTTTCATCCAAGTAATTGATAAAGTGTTGAATAGCACTGGGCCCAGGACAAAACCCTGTGGCACCCCACTGGTCACTTCTCTCCAAGATGAAGAGGAGCACACTTTGGGTCTGGCCAGTCAACCAATTACTATTCCACCTAACATTGCATTGTCTAGTCCACATTTTACTAGCTTGTTTGCTAGAATACCATTGGGGAATTTGTCAAAGGCCTTACTGAAATCAAGATATGGTATGGCTACAGCATTCCTTTCATCTATCAAGCTTGTAATTATATCAAAAGGAAAAGAAAAGAGATCAGATTAGTCTGGCATGACTTGTTTTTGAGAAACCCATGTTGACTATTTGTGATTATGGTATTCCATACTGGGACTTCTCCTGTTCTCCAAGAGTTCTCCAAGATTATTGCCAATGGCTCTGGGATTACACTTGCCAGTTCTTTTAATACCCTTCTCTTTTAGTATTCTTGACCATGGGACCACTCCAAGCATTTCTCTAGGTTTACTGAAATCAGTTCTCCTAAAGTCTAGAACAGGGGTAGGCAACCTTTCCCCTTTAAGGGCCGAGGGACTTCAGCTCCCAGAAGCCTCAGCCATGTTGGCCAATAGTCCTATGTTGGCCAATAGCTCCTGGGATTCTGGGAGCTGAAGTCCCTCGGCCCTTAAAGGGGAAAGGTTGCCTACCCCTGGTCTAGAATATGTGTCTGGTTATGCCTGGCTTCTCCTTTCCACATTATAACAAACCCCAGAACAACATGATCACTCCAATTTAAGGATTCCACCACTTGCACTCTATTTACCAGGTTATCCCTGTTGGTTAGGATCAGATCTAATGTAGCTAATCCCCTTGTTGCCTCTTCCACCTTTTGGACAATGAAATTGTCTTAGAGGCACATGAAGAATTTGCTAGACCTTAACATTTTGGCTGAATTTGACTTCTAGCAAATATCTGGAAGTCACCCATCACTACTACATCTCTCCTTTCCAAGTATGTGGTCATCTGTTCTAGAAAGGCATAATCCAGTTCCTTAGTCTGTTTTGGGAGTCTGTAGTAGACTCCCAAAATAACATCCTTGTTGTTTCCCTCCCCTTTAATTTTAATCCAGATGATCTCCACCTGGCTTCCAGAATTTAAGTCCTGGATATCGTCACAGGTGTAAACATCCCTGACATATAATGCTATTCTCCTTCCTTTCCTGTTTGGCCTATTCCTCTTGAAAAGGTTATACCTCTCTATTCCTACTTTCCAATCATGAGACTCATCCCACTAGATTTCAGTGATCCCTATTATAGCGTATTAGCTTTTTGGGGCTAAGAGTTCATGCTCATCTTGTATATTTCCCACAGCCTGTGCATTGGTATAGAGACATCTAAGACCATGTGTCCCGTCCCCCCGCCCAGTTACCTGTGTATTTTTTTTCTCTCCCACTGTTGTGTCCTTGCATTATTTGCCTTGTTCTCTCTATAACAGTTTGACTATTATCTCCAGCCCCTGATGTACTCCTGCCTTCCAAAATATTGTCTCCCTCCCCCATATAACTCAGTTTAAAGTCCTCCTGATCAAATTTTTGAGACTATTGGCAAAACCGTTTCTGCCAAGTGACATGAGATGCAACCTATTCCTTGACAGAAGTTCCCCCTCATGAAACCACAGCCCATAATCCAAGAATCCAAATCGTTCTCAGTGGCACTATTTGCAGAGCTAGTTGTTCACATCTGTTATTTTCTTCTCCCTTCCTGGACCATGCCCTTCAACTGGGAGAAGGGATGAGATGACAACCTATACATCCAGCTCTTTCAGCTTCCTACCCAAAACCTCATAATCCCTTCTGATATTCTGAAGGCTTTACCTGAAGAGTGAGTCATAAAAATTGGTTGGAAAAGGAATAGCATGTATGACCCTAAGGAGTAATTGAAACCTTACGCAAACAGATGCTCTCCTGGGGTTGTTGCCTTTAGATCTCATTACTCCCAGCCAACATGGTCTGTTTTGTTGATGGCTGCAGGGAGTGAGGGTAGTAGGTTGTAGCAGAACACTTCTGGATAGCACCAGTTTAGGGAAGGCTGTATGATAAAGCTTATGAGGCTCGATTCAGGCCTGCATCCTTCCGAGGTCGCTAAAATGAGTACCCAGCTTGTTGGGGGGCAATCAGCTCACAGTTGTAAACCGCCTAGACACCCCATAGTGTGGTATGACGTGGTATATAAATGAAGCTGCTTTGCTTTGCTTTGCTTTTGCTAAAGTGTGATGAGAAATATTATGAAAGGTAACATTTAACTTAAGTCAGAACACTCTTGGATGGTTTAATAATTAATCGTATTTTAAGAAACACTAAAGGATAATGAAGCAAGACTGATGAAAGTTCAACATTTAGTGGGCTGTGAGTTAAAAGCTGCCAGTTCTCAATATCTATTAGGTGTATTCGGTGAATATTACTTCACAGGAAGGTATACAATATGAGCCTGACAAGTTGTCAACTTTGAAAGATTGGTCAATGATAAGAAATGTGAACTTCTGAAATATTAATCTTAATGATTTAGGTATTTCTATAAATTTGTATTAAGCTCTTACCATAACTTTTAGAAGGGACAACATAAGGAAAGAAGAAAATATAATGTGGCTCAGGAAGTGTTCACAAGAATTTTTAGACTACTGCAATGTGCTCTACATGGGGCTGCCATTAAAAAAGTATTCATATCTTTCATCTGATATAAAATCCAGAGATTAAGCTGCTAAACCAGGGAAGGAACTGTTCAGGATCCTCATTTTCATGACAGATGAAAATTTGGAACATATGAACAAGCAACATCAGTGAGTGGCCAAGATGGTAAAAGCTATTAATGAAGAAGAACAGACAAGCTAGGAGAAGTTACAATGGTTTGCTTTTGACTAAGGGCCTCGGCAGACGGCTAATTGAGCTGTCTTCCGGGCCCGGAAGAGGAGGGGCAGCCGCACGAGCGGCGCCCCTTCCTCTTCCTGAGGTCGCCCTCGGAGTCGCCGTCCGTCCGCACGGCCGTCGCTCCGGGGATGACCTCACGCCGCGGCGACCAGACGCGCCACGGCGGAAGAGTCAGGGAAAGAGCACCCGCGGCTTTTAGGGTGCCCTTTCCCTGAAATCTAAAAGGAGTGCCAGTTTGGAGCTCCTTTTAGAGTTGCCGGGGGAGCGCCCAGGTGCGGAGGCTGAGCTCCGCTGGCGCTCCGGACCAGGGCGTCCCCCCTAAGCCTCATGGGAAGATGCTTCCTTTTCCTATCCTGTCCTCTGGGTTAATTGAGTGCAAATTACTTGTTCACTTTGAACTTATTTTGCAGCAATTTAAGTAAATTGAGCACAGATGGTTAAAGTGGGAGGAGAAAAAAGTGGGACATTTTAAAAGCAGCTGAAAATGTGAGATGACAGAAGATTAATCTGGACCATTTCTGTCACATTGAGATGGTTGGACTAACTCTAAATTTGGGTCTGCATAGTCCAGAATATTCCAGGAATAGCTTGGAGCATTCTGGCCCTGAAGCTGGCCCAACATCTCATCATTACCTTGTACACTCCATTGAGGCAGTTTGCATGTGTTTGCATGTGCATCCAGCTATGCCACCTGATGCACCACTATGGAATGAGTCACTCACTCTGATGTCAGAATGAGGAAGTCAGTATTGATCACATGACTGTGTGCCTCATTCTCATCTCAGAGCAAGTGGGTCACACCAGTGGCAGAATTACTGAGCAGCACAATGTGGTGTGTTGTAAACAGCCACCTATCATCACAAGGGAGGACTCCATAATTTCCTGGAAAATTCAGAGCAAAAGGTGATTCTTTTAAAACTGTTTTAAGGGGAGGTTAGACTTCTAGTTCAGTGCTAAACAGGCCAGACATTGTCCAAACAGTTCACATCACAATTGGGTGTTGAGCTCTGCTATGTTTTGACTAAGCACCATGGGAATGTGGGGGAGGACATTTTATTTGGCCCACATGGACAGGGACTAATTCCTATATTTAACTTACTCATATCTCTGACTGTCCAACATACATTTTTATTATCCCTTCAAGTATTTAGCAAATCACCTGTCACCCCAACATAACATAGCAATAGCAACATTTACATTATTATACCACTTAATAGTGAACTCAGCATTCTAAGTGGTTTACAATGTGTAAGCCAATTGCCTCCAACAAGCTGGGTACTCATTTTACCAACCTACAAAACAATGGAAGACTGAATCAACTAAGGATAGAAGGCTGGATCAGCCTTAGAGCCCTGGGATCGAACTCTGGGATCGAATGCTGCTGTATCAGCATTTAGCCACTGCACCACCATGACTCCATGCTGTCACTTCTGCCAACAGATCACTACTTTATTATATATACTATAGATCACTGTTAGGAAGGATCTAATTAGAGGAATTTATAATTAGTTCAAATATGCAAGAGTGGGGTTCTAACAAGCCCCGTGGGACCGGGTACCGATATGCATACCAGAGGACTAGGATCCCACAATGAATGACACTGAGACAGGCTTCTCCAATTAAATTATATTTATTAACAGGGGAAAACTGCACACACACAAATATGGCAATCACACACACTGCACACTTAGAGATAAAGGAGGGAAAGCGGGAATAGCTTCAGATGGGCCAGACTGAGGGAGTTACTCACTTCCAAAGGCTTCTCTGGGATCTGCTGTGGAAGTTGATGATAGTGATGATGATAATGATGATGATGATGATGCACAGCCTCCGAAACGGGGGAAGGGATGGGTGAGGGAACTATGATCAGAGCACAGACTGATGTGGAGCCAAGCTGCACTCCAAAGATAGCACGTGGAGCCTAAAAATATCAGGGCTTAAATAGGAAATTTCTACCTTCTGGTTATTAACTAAACAGCTTGGCTGAAGTCTGCACAAAGGTGTTGATAGTCTTAGCTTTGTTAAACCTAGGTGTGAGAATAGTTTAAACAATACATTTGCTTTCAAGACTCTCAAGGAAGGGAGTCTAGAGAAAAGGGTGCACTCAAATCTGATCCCATTAAGTGTGAGACTCAAGACAAATAAGCACTATTATATGTCTTTTCCAGTATAATGGTTTTTCCCTTTTGGCAACTGCCAAATCTGTCTGGTAGGGAATTTTTGTTGAAAAATGTGTTGATGATGAATATACAGCTTACAGTCTTTGAAGTCAAGTCACCAAGAAATCCAGAACTTCATGCAAGCTTTCTTTATTGTAAAATCAGCATGAGCAAAAAACAAATAATAATAATAATAATATCTTTACTTTAGCCAGAATGGCTAAACAGGAACAAAGCTTAGCTGCTACATGGTTAAAGTTAGTCTAGCTTTAGCATCAGCAAAAATATGTTTTAATTAGTCCATTCAGCTTAAAGATTAAAGAACAAGTGAGAAACATTTCAGAATCACAACTCTCAGCCCACATTTCTCCATCCCTTTGGGTGTAGCCCTTACAGACTGATTGGTTGAAGTTACATGACGTGTGTTAGCCCAACCTTTAATTTCCATATTACACCATGTGACTGCAGTTCCCAAAACATCCCTTGCTGATGAAAACCTCTTTTGTAAATAAAACTGTTTCTCATAGACTTTCAGCTTGTTAGCTAGCTTGTTTAGACTATATCACACCTGTGGCTGATAATTGCGACTCTGGCCTCAGAAAACAAATTTTCACAGCATGGAAAAATACAGACACACATCTTTACATTTCAACATTTTAACACTGACTATATATCCCATCAAAACCTAACAATTTTCCAGTTGTCCTGGGCAGATATCTCAGTACCTACATGACCCGCCATCTAGGGGATTATGGCCAACATCCCACAGAGGTCAGTCTGAGGTCATTGAGGGAGCTCCACATGTGTCCAAAATTTTATGAAATATCACATATACCAACATCACATACATAACCATAGTTTGCCTTGTTCTTTTAGTAAACACAAGAACATTTCTTTTTACAAATGTCCAGAGCATCAGAGATGAAATTTCATATGGGGAACAGTTGGAGATGGAAGGCTGAGACAACCTTGAAGCCCTGGGATTCAACTCACAACCTTGTGGCTGCAGTACTGGCATTTAACCACTTCACTGTCAGGTCTCCATGCTCTCACTTCTGCCAACAGATCATTCACTTTATTATATATACTGTAGCCAAGGAGCTCTCTAGGAGAATTTAATTAGCTCAGTTAATTAATGGGTTGGCTACAACAGCTCTTGGGGTCATTTCCCATATGTATAGCAAGGGAAAAGAGATCAAAGGAATTTCACACAGGCATAATTTTCTAAATGAAGTGTTTCTTTTATTAAGGGGGGGGGGGAAATCACACAGCAATTCACATTCACTCATACATACATACAAAGACCCAGGAAATCAGGAGTTAGCTTAGGATAGTTGGAGGCTGAACTAACGGCGATACTTACAGAATGCGAGGCTTGACTCTGGGTCCAATTGGGATGTGGATGGTGTGTCGTATGGCTGTTCTGGTGAGCGGTGGGGAAATGGATGTATCGGAACTAGGCAGAACTCACAGCGACAGAGTGTCCCCATGCATTCTATCTAGCTCACTAACAATAGATTTTGAAGATATTTTTATTAGCCAAAGATGACCAGAGGGCAAAGGAGTTTGTCCTACATCAAAGAAACTGAATCTACATTGTAAAGGATCACTTGGTCTTCCAGTGTCTGGGTGAGAATGAAGTAATAAATTAGCTTTATCTGGCTTTTTGCAGAAATATCCTGCTTGTAAATCACATATCTTCCTGACTCTGGAGGTATTTGATGTGCTTATGGGGTAGTGTGGACATGATCCATCACTTTGGGAATTATGGCTGCCCACAGTACAAAGTCCATTTGGGGCCATAGGGAGAACACACACCAAAATTCAGAAGATTTCAGTGATGGTAACAGTCTCCCCTGAAAATGTCCAGACTGAGTGTCACGTGACTGGATGATTTTGAATTAACCTTTGCCAAGGTTGTGGAGCCTAACCATAGATTTAGGAAGTATCACATCCAGTTAAACCTTTGTTTGGGAAAGAGAGGTTGAGCAATCTTCTAGGACCCATTCACTCATGATTCTATCACTAATATATATCAAAAACACAATTATAAAGAAAACAATCAATACATGCATAGGGATGCATTTATTAAAATATTTATTCTGATAAGATATAATTATATATTCAATAACGGTAATGAAGAAATATTCATTGTACATATCAATATTATTTTGTAATGTAGATACTAATAAAGATAATTTAAAAAAAATAAATGCATAGGCATGCAATAATCAAGGCATAATCCATATTAAAGCAATGACACATAATTATCAAAAGTCAAAACAAAACAGTCAATAGCTATGAATATCAATGCTACAAACATCTATACTATAAATGCAAAGGCATATTGAATACATGAATATCAAGTATAAAGTTGCATGTAAGCAGAGGCATATATGAATACATGCAAAGTAATCAAAAGTGTCTTTTACTTGTATCAAATGAGTCCATAAAGAGTCTGATTGGCATTTGTTTCAATAGACCATGACAATGAGTGGCTGTATTAAGTCCATGAGGTTTAGTTTGGTCTCATCAGACCAAGGTAATGTCCAAAGTGAAGTAGAGTTCTGTTGAAATTGGTCTCAACAGACCACAGCAACAAATGGTGGTACCAAAGAACTGATTTGAGTCTTGTTAGCATTGATCTCAATAAACCAAAACAATGGCTTTAATTAGTGTCCAATTGTCCAAAGAGTCCTTTCAACTTGTGTATTGGTCTACAGAGCCCATTTCTAACTTTCTTGTAAGTTCAAACAAAATTGGTGAAATGAACCACATGAACAACATCCATCCTAACATTCAATTCACTATGGACAAAGAAAAGGAAGGAACACTGCCATTCCTGGATGTCCTAGTCATCCGCAAATCAAACCAACTTCTGGGTCACACAGTATACAGGAAACCTACACATACAGACAGATACCTGCACAAGAACTCCAACCATCACCTAGGACAAAAAAGAAGCACAATAAAAACACTGGTAGACTGGGCAAAACGCATCTGTGAACCCCACTTCTTGGAAGAGGAATTGAAGCACCTAGACCAGGCTCTACAGGCTAATGATTACTCCAGCTTATACATCAGAAGGTCTGCCAAACCCAGAAAAAACCAGAGGAGTGAAAACAAGCAATCACCCAAAGGGAAGGTATTTTTACCATACATCAAAGGAGTCACAGACAAAATAGGGAAAGTGATGAGGAAACAAAACCTCCAAATGGTTTACAAAACGACCAAGAAAATCCAACAAATACTGCACTCAGTGAAGGACAGGAGAGACCCTCTTACAGCCGCAGGAGTTTACCGCATACCATACAGCTGCGGACAAATCTACATAGGGACCACTAAACACAGTGTCCAAACACGAATTAAGGAACATGAGAGACACTGCAGACTGAATCAGCCAGAAAAACAGCAGTAGCAGAACACATTATAAACCATCCTGGGCATAAAATGCTGTTGGAAAACACTGAAATTCTGGACCATGCCAACAACTATCAGATCAGAATGCACAGGGAAGCCATCAAAATCCACAAATCCTTGGACAACTTCAACAGGAAAGAAGAAACCCTTAGAGTAAACAAAGTTTGGCTACCAGTCCTGAAAAATAGAAAAATCAGCACTCAGCAAATGCAAATGAGAAACCACCCAGGGTCAGGGGCTTTCCCAGTGGACAATGATCACCAATTAGTGGACACTAATCTTTGTTTGCATATCCTCCCACCCTGAGGCTCTGCCATCAACAACAGAACAATATACAGTTTACATGGGAACCACTCCTCCCTACCCAGGGTCTCACAGTGTATATATACCCACTCTCTTCCATTCCAGTATTCTCTGAAGATGCCAGCCACAGATGCTGGTGAAATGTCAGAAAGAAACTCTTCTAGAACATGGCCACACATCCCAAAAATCCCACAAAAACTATGGATGCCAGCCATGAAAGCCTTTGACTTCACATTGAAATTGGTGAAAGTTTTGCAAAAAGTTCAGACTACCATCAGGCATGGACAAGACAAATATTTGTAAATGGCAATTAAGTATGCCATCAGCTGGAATGAGGGCATCATGGAAAGGCATCCTGAGCATTGGCAATGCAATTTGGGATTTTGGAGGACCAATGGGGACTTGTACAGAAACAATGTAATTTGTGCTCATATGCTATCTGGGACGTATAAACAGTGTCCATCAGTGCCTGTTCTAGGCAAGGACAGGAAGTTGTGTCCTCTGAAGATAGCTTGGCCATGAAGACAATTTTGGAGGACCTCATTGGCAAGGCACCGGGAACGTAGCTGTGCAGCAAGGCAAGTGTACAAGAATGGCATTGGCAAGTGTTGGGGGGGAATTCCCCCCCCCCCCCGAAGGTGAAGATGTTTCACAGCATCAGGATTACAGGAACCAGGAACAGGAACAGACAGACTACACATAAATGTGTTGGGGAAAGGAAGAAAAGATAGAAGAAAGGATAGAGCTCCTAACTATATATACATGCCTAGGGGTTTGAAGAGGACAATCTTTTCCCCTCCCCAGCTTCCCACAAAGACCAGACTAGCTTTGGAATAATGCAGGAAATATCCTTTAAACACACATCAGTTATAGGATCGGGGCTACCATCCAGTTTTTACAGCTCCAGACATCTTAGGGGGGTTGCAGACTGCCAGAAATAGTGCAAATTGAGTCCACTTTTAGGGTTAGGGTTAGGGTTAGGGAATCATGGGAACTGTATTTTATTGTGGCACCAGAGCTCTCTGACAGAGAAGGCTCAATGTCTCAGAAAAAAAAAAAAAACAATTCCCATGATTCCCTAGCACTAACCCTAACCCTAAAAGTGGACTCAATTTGCACTATTTCTGGCAGTCTGCAACCCCCCTTAGTCAAGATTAAATCCATTAAAGAGAGCAATTCAGGCAAAGGTAGTAATCATGTCATGAGCATGTGTGTGGGTAATGTGAGGGCCAATGTGCAGATGAGTATAAAGACTGGAGACTCTGTATGTGTGTGAACATCTTGAAAAGAGTTTTGGTTAGAGTTTGATAGAGCTGTAGAAAACTAGTATTGTATCTTTAAAAGGTGGGCAGCAACCATTTTGGGCTATAGCCAGCTTCCCAGTTAGGCCAAAGATGCTAGGAAATTATGCAAATTAAGCTAGGTTTTGGTAAAAGTCCCCCAAATTAAAGCTTTTTAAACCACAGATCCCTGATACTTTATCCATTTTAGCAATAAGGATTGCAAATCTGGGCTTGTCTTAGCTGGGCCAAAATCACTGTAGGTTGAAAAGGCATTGAAAAGAGTGGGGACGGCTTGGAAAATCACCTAAAATTTATCTAGTGGCAGTCCCAGTGGGACCCACATTTCATTGGAGGAAGCTTCAGTGATGCAGCTCTCCAGATCCTGGGCTCTCAGCACTAAAGCATAAATGGGGGTCCTTTAGGATGATTGTCTTATTCTCAAGAGGATAAGACACACATCCGAGCAGGATTTTCACTCCACATCAGAGAAAGCATCTGGACCAGGGCATCAAAAACACCTGTGACATTTGTGGTCACAGGGTCCCTAATGCTGGACCACCAATGTAGAAGCTGCCTACTGGAGTGTACCTCAATGCCCCCCCCCCAACTGGTTTAAATAATAGAATCATCTTTCTCTTCCCTGCTTTGGCTGCCAGAGAGGCTTGCAAGAGGGGACAGACTCCAGTGGGCAAGATAGTCTTCTTGTCTAATTAAACGGAGCTCTGCTATTTGCTTTCTGTTCCACATACAAGACTTAAGGAGCCCACAACAATGACAATTTGAAAAAACACAATTATGGTGATTGGGTTGGAAAGTGAATGTAATATTGCTTGGCCAGTGGCTGACCCGTCCAAATTTCCCCATTAAGAATTTTTAGTGGCCTTATGAATATCATGTGTTATTTTAACAATTTCTGAGCCTTTAAATCCACAGTCAATCAGATTTTCTCTTTTGTTACTTCTGTTTTCTGTACAGTCTCACTCAAATTAGAGAAGAGATGTAACCAATTAGTCTGAGGAAGTTCATTTTCCAAATTGAACCCCTGAATTTCATCAGCACTAATCTGATATGGAGCATCTATTGCATAATCTCAGACCATTTCATGCAAATAGAACTCCTTTCCAAAGCAATCAGTTAAATCTAACCAGCAAAAACATGGGTTCCCCAAACTCCAATGTATCTGGAGCAAATATTCCAGAGGCAAAATTGTAACAAAATTACACAGGGTTCAGAGGCAAAAACAGTCATGTGTTAATTGTACTAAAATCGTCCCTTGGACTTGAATTACCACATGTTCATTTATACTTTCAATGAGGGTGCCCTCTAAGGTATTATAACAATGCATCCATTGATTTATCTTGACACACCCAGATAGATCAAATAAATGTGAGCCATTACTCCAGTGAAATAACTGATTGGGGAAAATAGTTGTGTTTGCTGTGACTAGAGGGAGAACCAAGTGGGACACAGGCTGGATGGCTGTTAAATCTCACACCCACTCATGGTAAATTCCAATTCTCAATGTCATGTTAAACCACTGAGCTCTGGTTATTTTCATCAGATCCATAGGGTATTCCAGTGAGTATGGATATCTATCTCTAAACAAACCCAAGACCTCTGGGTGCATTGGTTTCATTAATGTGGCTTGTATAAGCTGGGAGGCAAGCACAATCAGACTGCTTTGAACTTTAGTACATTGAATAGCAATTGACAAATTATAAATACTATTTTGTAAAGAATGATCCAAATCTAGAATAATTTCTTTCTTTGTGCCCACCCACAGGGCATAAAATCTACTCCCTGCACCAAATTTATAAGCTCCGATGCGATTGAAATTGCCAGATCTTGTGTCTTTGAACCCACTAGTCCCAATTTATTAGCTACAACTTCAGTAATAATTGCATTTATAACTGCTCCCCCACTCCTAGACCCCTTAGCACAGTGTCTACAACATCTCTTTTGGGTTTAAAAAGTGGACGTTCTATTGCTTGCCATAGTTTTTCTAATTGTTCCCATTGAGCCCAGGCAGCTTTTAAATAAGGGCTACAAGCAGGGATCATTTTGGCCACATTCACTGCAGTCAGATTAAGAACCATGGTGGTTAAAATTGGCTATGCCTCTGAGTAGGCGAAAGCAGAAACATCTTGGCGGATAACTATATTTCCCACATATACAGATGGCTCTTTGTTGATTCTGGGAGGATATATAGGAATATAAGGGCACCCCAGGCAGTCACAAATTGCATCACAATTTGCAGGCATCTGGGTGATATAAGCACATGTGAATAGCTTGATCTTCCAAGTCCACGTGGGGTGGCATTGATCAACAGTGAGGGGTGGTACAAAAAGCTGGGGGCACCGTACTCAGAAGGGGATCTAAATGACTACACTTCCACACTCATGGGTTAAAAGAAGGTTTCTAGCATATGCTTCCACCCATTTATGTCCCTGGTGATCAAATATGCTCTTATCTGTATCTGTATCTGCCTTGTAATTACTCTTAAGGGAAGCCTTTTATCATATCATTCATGGGCTTCTTCCATTGCATCCAGGACTTCAAAAATACCTGGATATGGGGGCACCCGATGACAATCAGCTTTGATGTTATATTCCCAACTAGTATTAATCTGAGTGGGATAGGTAGGCAGAATGGTGTTTATCCTTTCATGGGATAAAAACCACCACACCCACATCCACAGAAACAGAAACTCTGTCATCTCTTGTCCCTGTAGGCCTGTGCCTTTTACCATCAGGGCATCAGTTGAGGCAAGGAACTTGGACAGAGGCCAAGGCCGAGGCTGAGGCTTTATTTTGCCTGCTGCTCTTCTTACCACCATCCAGCTCCAAGTCAAACTGAGGAAGCTGCCTGTGCCTGTGCCTTTACCATCAGGGCAACAGTTGAGGCAAGGAACTTGGACAGAGGGTGGGGCCGAGGCTGAGGCTTTATTTTGCCTGCTGCTCTCCTTACCACCATCCAGCTCAAAGCCAAACTGAGGAGGCTGCCTGTGCCTTTTCTTATTAAATTTGACCTATATTTTGGCTATTTAAGGAGTTTGGGTAGATCGGCCTTTGGCCATTTAAGGGCATTATAAGATATTGGTGGGATGGAGGGTTTTGAGATATATCAGGACATATGTCCATGTATCGATGGGTCTGGGAAGAGATTAGATGTTTGTATTGGAGCAGCAATTCAAGTTGTGTGGGGCAATGGAAGATAGGGCGTTAGCAGGGCGAAAGGTTGTTATAGAGGAAGACGTGATAGATGTTTGATATCCATCTCTCCTTCCATTTGCCCTGCTACCCTAAAAGATCTGGTGAGCATGCCTAACCAGCCATGGAACCTTTCTCTGCTCTCATGTAATGCCAGGTCAGTGAAGAATAAGTCACACATCATCTATGACTTATGATCATAGTGCTGACCTGGCATGTATTACGGAGACCTGGCTAGGAGCAGATAGCGCTGCCACCTGGGCTCAGGCCCTTCCAGCTGAGTACTCCATCAATCAGCAGGTAAGGGAAAGCGGGTGAGGGGGGGGGTAGCCATGGTCCACAAAAACAATCTTGCCTTAACCAGGATACCTGTCCATGCGTTAGACCATATCGAGTGCATTCACCTCAGCTTGAAGGCTAGGGAGAGATTGGGGATTCTGTTGGTTTACCGTCCACCCTGTAACTTAACAGACTCCCTAGCCGAGCTGACACAACTAGTCTCAGAGCTGGTGTTGGAGTGACCTAGGCTATTGATTTTGGGGGACCTCAACATCCCCCTTGAGGCTGGTTTGCCTAATCTTACTGGTGTGGCTCAGGAGTTCATGGTTTCCATGACAAACATGGGCCTCTCCCAGATAATCTCTGAGCCTACACATTGTGCAGGTCGTGCCCTTAATGTGGTCTTCTGCACGGATCAGGCATATCCGTGGCCGGAGTTAATTAGTATCTCTGCATTGTAATGGATGGATCATTTCCTGGTTAAGTTTGGACTGAAGGCCACAATCCCTCCCCCAGGGGTGGAGGACCAATTAGAATGGTCCACCCTCAAAGGCTGATGGAACCCATTAGGTTCCAAGAAGCCCTAGAGGGTTCTGTGGTTGGCAATGCCGGTGATTCTGTTGAAGCCCTGGTTAATATGTGGAATAACAACCTTACGAACGCTGTAGACACGATCGCTTCGAAGCATCCTTTCCAACCCGCAAAAAAACGTAATCCATGGTTTACTGAAGATCTTAAACAAATGAAGCAGGTTGGACAATGACTAGAGCGCCGTTAGCTGAAATCTCAACTCTTGTCCGATAAGACACTTCATTGGATTTTTCTTAGGTCCTATCAAGTGGCGATAGATGCAGTCAAGAAATCTTTCTATTCTGCATCTATCGCATCTGTGAAATCCTATCCAGCTGAGCTATTCAGGGTGGTGAGGAATTTAATTCAATTGCCTCCCACCCAGAATTCTCTATTAGAACCAACTATAGCTTGCTGTGATGCTTTTAATGATTATTTCGCAGATAAAATCTTTCAGATAAGAGCTGACCTGGATACCAACTTTAAGTCAGTAGTAACTAGAGGGGTATCCAGCACGTCCACCATTATTGTTAGTCTGGATCAATTTGAGTCGGTAAGTGCTGAGGATGTGGACAAGCTTCTTAGTAGTTTGAAAAAGACAACCTGCCCTCTCGACCCTTGCCCAACTTGGCTGGCAGTCCAGGCGGGTGATACCATCAAGTTGTTGTTGAAAAACATAATTAATGCATCCTTCAGGGAGGGATCCCTGCCCTCTTGTTTTAAGGAGGCAGTGGTTAGACCACTCTTAAAAAAGCCCTCCTTGGACCCCCTGGATAGAAACAACTATAGACTTGTTTCGGTTTTGCCATTTTTGAGCAAGGTGATTGAAAGGGTGGTTGCCAACCAACTACAAGTTGTCTTGGAGGAAACCAATTTTCTGGATCCATTTCAAACTGGATTCAGGACAGGATACGGAGTTGAGACTGCCATGGTCACCTTAGTCGATGATCTCTGTCTGGGAATTGACAGGGGAAGTGTGACCCTGTTGGTGCTCTTGGAGCTCTTAGCAGCCTTCGATACCCTAGACCATTGTATCCTTCTGGACCATCTGAGAGATCTGGGCATTGGTGGCACTGCTTTGCAGTGGTTCCAGTCCTACCTCTCGTGTAGGTTCCTGATGGACAGTTATTCAGCCAAGAGGGAGCTCAAATGGAGTGTCCCTCAAGGTGCGATTCTGTCCCCAATGCTATTCAACATTTACATGAAGCCACTGGGTGAGAATATCCGGAGGCATGGGGCGGGGTGTTATCAAGACGCTGATGACACCCAAATATATTTCTCTATGTCTCGGACTGATGCAGTGACTAAGGATGGCATCTCTCCTCTGAATGTCTGTTGTGGGGCGGTAATGGACCTGATGAGGGAAAACCAACTCAAGTTGAATCCAGGTAAGCCGGAGGTACTTGTCATAGGAAACCCGAACCCGGGAATGGAGTTATGTCAGCCAGTTCTGGACGGGGTCACACTTCCCCTGAAGGACTCTGTCCACAGCTTGGGGGTGCTCCTTGACTTGTCGCTCCACTTGACAGCTCAGGTGGATGCAACAGTCAGGAGATCCTGTTATCAGCTTCGGCTGATACACAGCTGCGCCCCTTCCTGGAGCAGGGAGACCTTGAAACAGTAGTACATGTGACGGTAACCTCTCGATTAGACTTCTGCAATGCGCTCTACATGGGGCTACCCTTGGGCCAAGTTCAGAAACTTCAGCTTGTACAAAATATGGCAGCCAGATTGATTATGGGTACTTCTCATAATTACCATATAACACCGGTCCTGAAGTTCCTTCACTGGCTGCCAATTAGTTTCTGGGCAAGGTACAAGGTGTTGGTTATTACCTTTTAAGCCCTACATGGCTTGGGACCAAAATATTTAAAGGAGCGCCTTCTTCGGTATTGTCCGTCCCACACACTAAGGTCCTCAGGGAAGAATCTTCTACAGCCAAAAAAATCTAAGCTTACATCAGTCACCCAGAGGGCCTTTTCCACTGGTGCTCCAAAGCTGTGGAATGACCTGCCAGAGGAGATCCGTCACATCTCCACTCTTACAGCCTTCAAAAAGGCTCTTAAGACAGATCTCTTCTGACTGGCCTTCCCAACTTAGTTCCTCTCCCTGCACCAGGTGATCTACGTCACTCTGTCTACCAGTTATCTCCCTTTTTAAACTTTTGTATTTTTGTTTTTAATTAATGTTTGTTTAATTGTAATTTCAGCATTGGGTGGGAGGGGGGTTGAGAAGGGATTAATTTTTTTAATTCTATTGTATTCTATGTATTTTTATTGTTGTAACCCGCCCAGATTCTTTGTGATTGGGTGGGCTATAAATAAATAATTTATTATTATTATTATTATTAATAGTAGTAGTAGTATTAGGAAACAGAGAGGCAATTTTGAATTTAAGGTGGCCATACCTACCCTCCCTCTGCAGACATGAAATCTCTGCATTGTCTCTGAAAGTCTCTTGGGAGCAATTCAGGCTAATTACATAAAACAGACTTGACAGGGACAGGACCTCCCTTCCATTTTTGAACTGAGAGGAATGGAAGTATTTAAGTTCCTCCCCATGTTTGTTGGGAATGCCCACTTGATAAATAGCTGGAGACATTCTTTCAGTGATCTTGACAGGTCCCACCCACTTGGCTGACAAAGCATGTGGCACTGGACTTTGGAGCCAGGCAGTGAGCATTTGGCCCGCCCCCTCCTCCCTGAAACACCTGGCCCCAAGGGAGCCATAAAAGCCACTCTGCCAGCCCGAACATCTGCTACTCCGGCAGCAGCACTGGACTTTGGAGTTGGGTGGTGAGCATTTGGCCCGCCCCTCCTCCCTGGAACACCTGGCCCCAAGGGAACCATAAAAGCCACTCCACCAGCCCAAACACTGGCTACTCTGGCAGTGGCACTAGACTTTGGAGTCAGGCGGTGAGCATTTGGCCTGCTCCCTCCTCCCTGGAACACCTGGTCCCAAGGGAGCCATTAAAAAGCTCACTTAGTGTTTGGATAGGGCTTCAACCCGCCCAACTTTAGTAATATTTGGATTGCTGCCTGGGTTGTGTAAAAAATGGCAGTGATTGAGTAGAAATATTCAGCCCGCTCCACATTAATTGTTCACCCTTTGGAGCGAGATAGACCTCCATGAGCATTACCAGCAGGCTCTCCCCCCTATATTGTTGAGAAATAAGGGGAGGGAGGTCATAAGGCTGTATAATATATTAGTTGCCAATCCTGATTGGTGGTTGATCTGGGAGCAGGAATTGAAGTTGTGTGGGGTAAAAGGAGGTATGACGGGGGCAGAGTCACACTCTCCTCCAAGGACTGTGTTCGCAGACTGGGGGTACTCCTAGATTTGTCGCTTCACATGACTAGTCAGGTGAATACGGCGGTCAGGAGTGCTTGTTATCAGCTTCGGCTGATATGCCAGCTGTGCCCTTTCCTGGAGGCTAGGGACCTGGAAACCGTGGGACATGCTCTGGTAACCTCACATTTGGATTTTTGTAACACGCTCTACATGGGGCTACCCTTGTGCCTAACCCAGAAACTCCAACTGGTTCAAAATATGGCAGCCAGGTTGCTCACTGGTGTATCAAGGAGAGAGCATATCACACCAGTATTGAAAACTCTCCACTGGCTGCCAATTAGTTTCTGGGCACAGTACAAGGTGTTGGTTTTGACCTTTAAAGCCCTACATGGCTTGGGTCCATCTTATCTTAGGGACCGCCTCTCACTGTATGAGCCTCCCCTCATACTTCGGTCCTCTGGGAGGAATCTGCTGCAGCCCATGAAGACCAGGCTCTCGCAGACCTCCCAGAGGGCCTTCTCTGTGACCGCTCCCAGACTGTGGAATGGCCTGCCAGACGAGATCCGTCTTATAACTACTATTGCTGCCTTTAAAAAGGCAGTAAAGATGAATCTTTTCCGACAGGCCTTCCCAGAGTAATTCTCCCGGCTCTTTTCCTAGATTTTCTGGTTTGTTAATCCACTCTCTTACCCCTAGCTACTATTGTTTGTTGCTTTGTTTACGATTGTATTGTCTGATGCAGTTTTTAATACCATTTTAGTTTAATCTATTTTTAAGAGGTGGGAGGGTTGGGGGGGTATTTGGTGATGTTTTTTATCCTTGTATTGTTTTAATCTGTTGTACGCCACCCCAGTTGCTTTGCAGAGGGGCGGGTTAAAAATAAAACATTATTATTATTATTATTATTATTATTATTATTATTATTATTATGTAACAAAAGAGGGCGGGATCATTGTCTAAAAACTATTTATCCTCAGCTCACTCTGTTTCTCAAACTGGGTTGGGGAGCCTACCAGCTGTTCCACAGAACCTTACCCTGCTCAAGCCTCCTGGGCTGCAGCTGGGAGGCGGGATGGAGGTGGGAATTATCACAAGCTAAATCACTGCTGAACCACCGGCCACCATCAGCCCAAGTCCAAGCTAGGCTCAGCTGGCATGTTTTAGAAACTGGGATGTTTTCTGGTTTCTAAAAAGTTCCAGCTGAGCCTGGCTGGGACCCGGGGTGATGGTGGCTGGTGATTTGGTGGAGATTTAGCTTGTGATAATCCCTGCCTCCATCCTGCCTCCCAGCTCCAGCCTGAGAGGCTTGATTCATTTAAAAATGACATGTGATAAAATCATTGGCCACCCTCTTCTGGACACATTCCAGCTTGTCAATGTTTGTATTCTGTGCCTTCAGGTTGTTTCCTGCTTATGACAACTGAAAGGTGAAACTATCATGAGGGTTTCTTGTCAAGATTTTTTCAGAAAAAGTTTACCTTTGCCTTTCCCTAAGACTAAGGGCATGCAACTTGCCCAGGGTCACCCAGTGGGTTTCATGGCCAAACTGGGAATCAAAACCTGGTCTCTAGAGCAGGGGTAGGCAACCTTTCCCCTTTAAGGGCCGAGGAACTTCAGCTCCCAGAATCCCAGGAGCTATTGGCCAACATGGGACTATTGGCCAACATGGCTGAGGCTTCTGGGAGCTGAAGTCCCTCGGCCCTTAAAGGGGAAAGGTTGCCTACCCCTGCTCTAGAGTCATGATCAAACACTCAAATCACTGTGCCATGCTGGATATCAGCTTATAAGTAGTTTTCTGGAATTGTGACAGCAGAATTGGACACAGTTTTCCAGATGAGTCCTGACCAAAGCAAAATAAAGAGGCATTATTACTTTCATTGATTTAGACTCCTGTTGATGCAGCCTAGGATTGCATTGGCTTTTTTAGTTCCTGCATCACAATGCTGACTCTGGCTCAGCTTGCAGTCCACTCCTTTTTGCATGCGCTGCTGTCAAGCGAGATGTCACCCTTTCTATAATTTGATCATAGCCTTTTAAAAAATAGTACAGTTAACTGGGAAGCATTTTTGTATTGCTCTGATAAATTTCCAGCTGCCAGTCTCTTTTCACTTGTAAAATGGTTTATATGACATCAGCTCTTTGGTCATTATTTAGTCATTTCAGTTAGGAGGAACACAGAAAGGTCTGCCTGGAGATGAAAACCTCTCAGCTTTTGGAATGCTGATATGCCTAACTGATAGAGAACATGTAAGTCAGGGGTAGGCAACCTTTCCCCTTTAAGGGCTGAGGGACTTCAGCTCCCAGAAGCCTCAGCCATGTTGGCCAATAGTCCCATGTTGGCCAATAGCTCCTGGGATTCTGGGAGCTGAAGTTCCTCAGCCCTTAAAGGGGAAAGGTTGCCAACCCCTGGTGTAAGTGATGGATAATCTCATATCAGTGTTTCTAGACAAGCATATAGTATTAGTTTCCAGGGTAAAATAAGTAGGGTCAGGTAAGGGTTAAATATCAGGGAGACAGCAATATGAACTTATCCAATGGCATTCATACACCCTTCAATTTAGACAGATCCTGAAAAAACAAACTTGCTGTTGTCTGACCATAATTTTTGCCTAGGGGACAAAAAGCCTTAGTTCAGAAGCAACCTTTTAGATGCTTGTGAACTATAAAGTCTGTCACCACATTTGAACTAAAGGTCCAGAGAGTGACAGTTACTTCTTTCCCTTCCAGATGTGCAACAGCAGCTGGACAGCAGTAGGGCACATCCCCCTGGCTAAATCATAGAGATTTGGGTTGGGACAGAACTGCATCATGTGGTCACCTGGCTGCTATTTCTTAGTTGTGGGGAAGATGTCACACAGTGTTGTATTTGTGCAACACTTAAAAATGTACTTATGTTGTTATAAGCACTATTGTTAAGTCATGAAGGGGATTCTGGTGATTTGATTCCCCAAGCTGCAATACAATAAAGGGTCATTCAGACTCTAAATATGAATGACTTGTGGCCTACTATACAATGATCTACTCTATTGTAATCTTGATAGAGGAAGCAAGTCAGGGAAAGAGAATGTACTGCACATCTTTCATATAAAAGTTTGTTTGCATTTTTGCTCTTTTGTATGGCTTTTTCACACAGAAACATACACATACACATATAAATATATAAAAACCTGATCTCTTGGTCTTTTATTTCAGTCTGAATGTACCTGCTATACTGAGCTGCTAGAACAACTAAAGAGAGAGGAGAGAAGAAAGGAAAGCTTTCTTTATTGTAATGGATTTTAGCTCTGTAAGACTCCCAAGAGCTGAATCTTTGCCATAGTAAAAGTGAAGAGGAAATATGAGGGGTTCAACTCACCAAAAGGGCTCCATAATATCAAGAGAAAGAGGTTATTTGAATGGAGCCTAGAAGGAGGACTTTGTTTGGAGGACTCTGCCTTGGTAAACCTTCCACTGGTGAGCCTCTTTTACTCCCATTTGCTTACTCTTTACCGTATTGACCCGTATACAAGTTGACCCAGCTTTTTTGAGTCAATTTTTAGAAGAAATTCTTTGACTTATACATGAGTATATATGGTAGATTTTTTTTCCCTTTCCATCTCTTTCTAGATGCATAATTAAAGAGTTATAATATATTAGGCCCTTAGCACAAGATTTGGAAGCTGATTCAGAACTGTGGAGCAATGAGACGGCTCTATCACTATTTAATGAAAGCTGACATCACCCCAGTGCAAAATGCATGGTGCTGCTGGTATTGCATTTAGTTATTTAAAATGTGATGTTTAAATATGATTTTATTCTTGCATGTGGCTTCTATAAACATGGTAAAGCAAATTCAATCACATCATTCCTGCAATGGAAAATCCCTGTCACTTGCAAGCATCTTAAATTGATGAAAGCTCAATATCTCGCATGCTCAGCTTTCCATTTTCAGGTTTTACTCATACAAGATGCATCGCCTGACTCGGATAATGCTAATAAATTACACAGTGGCATAACTCTGTGCATATATGCATCAAAAAGCCAAATGAAAAAGATGTGTCACACAGCAGCTTAGCAATTAATGTTATAGCACAAAACAAAACATCTTCACACATGCTTTGACAGTGCAGGTTTTAATAAAGGAAATAAAATGTTTATGTTATTGCTAGAGCCTTTCAGAAACAAAAAGGTAACAGCAGACTAAATATCAAGTTTATCCAGAGCAGCATAGTTTGCAGATGTCTCTTCTATAAATCTCATCTTTTCTAGGCAAATGTTAGGGATTTTATGCCTTTGATCTGAATAATTTGTTTTCCTTCAAAATTAATTCACAATGTAATATTTCCCTCTCCCCATCTCTTCTCCAAACAAATCCCATAATGCCAGAATCAAAGGACAGAAAGAAGGGAAGAAAGGGGGAAAAAAATAAACAAGGAATGCACAGCATGCAAACTGTTATGTGTGAATGTTCAAAGATCATGTTATAAATCAAGGATGGATAACTTGTATACTTTCATATTTGTTACTGAAATACAACAACCAGCAGACTTCATACTGGTTAGGTTTTAAGGGGGCTGCAGTCTGACAGGAATGTGGTGGCTCAGTAGTTAAGATGCTGACTCTGATGATTGCAAGATTGGCAGTTCAATGCCCAAACACCATGTGATAGAGTGAGCTTCCGTCACTAGTCCCAGCTACTGGCAACCTAGCAGTTTGAAAGCATATAAAAGTGCAAGTAGATAAAGAGGTACCACTTTGGTGGGAAGGTAACAGTCATGCTGGCCACAGGATCACAGCGTTGTCTTTGACAATGCTGGCTCTTCAGCTTAGTAAAGGAGATGAGCATTGCCCCTGCCTCTTCCAACTCTATGATTCTATGATTCTATAACTTTACAATCTTGTCAAGGGGGAAATCTTTACCTTTTAGCCTAGCAATACCTGGAGGGTCCCAAGACAATGCAGCCATAAGTTTGTACATTTTAGTGAATTTAAAAAGTAAGCAATTACAGGTTTCAGAACTAGTTAAGAATCTGTTCTTAGCACTTTGGCATTGACAGACACAACTGAATAGCTGAAGTCCAGGGTTTTATTTTCCATCATGTAAAATTTCAAAGTTTATGTAAAGAGAATTCACAGAAAACAGGGTGTGATAGAAAGTTGCTGCCAAGTTTAGGCTGTTCTGGCATTTGAAATTTATTTATTTATTTAATTTATAACCTGCTATTTTTTCAGTCTGGGGCTTACAACCACTTACAAAGATTAAAAGTATATACAACCTTAAAATTCCTGCCCTTCTCTGAACTCACTCCAAATTGCCTATAGCTTTCTTAAAATGAAGTACTGGAATCACTAACCCAGATGACATCTGACCAGGACAGAATATAGTTGGACTATTACTTTCTATGACAAGAATGATAAGAGATATGGAGAAAGAAAAATGAGGAAAGGTTGAAGGAGCTGGGATGTTCAGCTTGGGGGAGAGAAGACTGAGGAGTGCACCCTTTAAATATCTTAAGGGATACCAAAAGTGGATGGTGCAGGCTTGTTTTCTGTTGCCTCAGAGAGTACAGTTAGGTCCAATGGTTTTAATTTACAGGAAGGTAGATTTCTATTGAACAGCAGAAGGAGCCTCTTGATGGTGAAAGTGGTTCAGAAATGGAACCAATTGCCTAGAGAGGGGCTGATGTGTCCTCCTCTGGATTGTTTGGACCCTACACCTCTCCTGCTGAATATGTTTTTTTTTCATAATTTGAGATCTAGAGTTGGGCATTTTTTGTCACAGTGATTTTTGGAACACGAGGGAGTGTCACATGGGAATGGCCTGAAGACATGTGGCCTATATAGCACTAACTAAAGGTTAAATGGGTTTGCTGATCACTCCAACCTCTCCCAGGCTCTCTGCATATCCTCTCAATATGGGGACTGAGTGAGTACCATTACAAATCAGTTAAAGGCCATATCTTTTCTCCACCCCCAGCTGTATCCCAATTCATCCCTTCCTATCCAATCATCCAGGTGTTGCCTTAAATCCAGTTAATGTTTTATTACTCCATGGTTAAAAGAAACATTATGTCTTTGTTACATCATGTGGGAACATCAAGTACCCACTCAATGTAAATATCCACCCCAGACATAGCCACTTGGTGCAGACAGCTGCTAGAGACTGAGGGTCTGCTCTGCAGACCAGAGTTCTATTCTCTGTATAGTCTTCAGACTCCATCTCAGCCTCTCTCCATCTTCCATGGAATCCTCTCTTCAGAACTGCTAATTAATATCTCTTCTGGTTACCAATTTCTCACTATCCAACCTTTCACACCTTTCTTTCTGTTAGCCTTGTTTGGTTCTTGAAGTTGCATTGGTTTTGTACATTTGTGTGCAGCTTTGCATATTTCTAAATAAAACTCTTATTCATTGAAACCAGAATCTCTCTGCAGTTAATATTGGTATACATAGGTGTTAAGATCCTCTTAAACTACCTTCCTCTTCAGGCCTCCTTTTGAGCTATTAATTTCCACCAAATATTGAGGAGACACTGACACTGTTACCTTTTTTTGAGTAACAGCATGCCTTCCAAAAGGGCTGGACAGCTATCTACTGGGAATGTTCTATCTGGAGATCCTGCTTTGAGCAGGGCGTTGGTGCTAATGGCCCATAAGGTCTCTTCCAACTCTATGATTCTATGACAGGCACAGATTGGAGGCAACACCAGACAAGAAGGAGAAAGCTGTTGCCATAGGATAAATTGTTTGGTAGACTATGGACGACAATGTCATGCCCGAAGCAAGTGAAGGATAACCATCTGGGAGGATAGACTTGTTTCCATGTTTTCTAACATTTCACCACCAAAAACTAGGATGTGTTGCCAAGCAACATCAGAGGGTAGTCAAAAGAGTGTGACCACACCACAGAAAGGCAAAGTTATTAATTAAGAAGAAGATGCAAAATGACTATTTTAAACAGAGAAACCATGGAATTTATATACTGAATTTAGGAAAGCTGGGGAGGGGGATCCAATCAATAGACACAGCATTCTCTTTTTGTGTAGGTATGCACACCACATGATTAAAAATAAATATTTTAAATATTTATATATTAATATTTATATATTATTTTAAATATTCATTTGTTAAAAACCAGAATGCCTTTAACAGGATTGCTCAAAATTACAGCTCCCTCTCAGATCCAAAGTATGAACTCTGTATCCACATCCACCCACTCTGCCCAATGGACATTATAGGTAAAGTCAAATCCCAGCCTCTCTATAATATAGAATTCATGTGGTCAGTTTTTTAAGTGAATCATAACTTTGCTGCCTAACCTATTTCACAAGATTGTCCTTAGAATAAAAATGGGGTGGAAAAAAGTAATGTTCAATACTTTTAGCTCCATGTAATAAATGGAATGTAATTAGTTTAATAAGGTATGGTTGGAAAAAGCATGCTTATCATAAAGAAATACATGCATTCCAGTGGCCTTTTAGAATATCTCAGGCTACTGTCTTCTGCGTGTTTACATATTTAGTTCCACTGAACTTATTGGGACTTAATATGTGTGGTAGGTGGAGAGGGAACCCTCTCTCAAAGTAAGCAGACAGTAAAATATTTTCAGCATTTGACCTTAAAAAATTTCTTCTTTCCTGTGGCACTGTGAAAGCCTTTCTTCAGTATAACAGGTAAGGCTCTGTCCTTGCTAGTCTCCTTAGGTTCTGTGGGCTGTAGTTTTCCAGATAACATAGCTTAGGTTTAAACCAGGACCACCTTATTCAATGTCTTTGATTTATGATCTTGAGGGCAGAAATAGCTGAGGGGGTGGGGGTCCATCTGAAGTTGGGGAGCTATCCCAACCTGCTCTTTAGCCCTCCTGTGAGTGAAGCACCTAGGCTCGAGCACATGGCTTGCTAGCTGGTCAGTCATGTATTTCTAAGGGAGACTTTCCTGGGGGAACCTCCTGTGGAGAAACACAGGCAGAATAAAACATTTGGGGCAGCCAATAAGAATCAAGCTGGAAAAAAGGTGGGGGCTGTTCTCAGAAGCAAATATAAAAGGAGGAGGAACCAGTGATATTGAAAGAGAGTGTCAAAGCCTGCTGAGGGAGGAGGTTGTTTTAGAACTGCCAGGAGGTGCAGTTAGGATTAAGGAGTTCAATCTGGATGAGATTCAGACTCCCAGACCAGGAGAAGAACTTTAGAAAGGACAGGAGAAGTCCAGAATTAGAGTGTGTGTTAGTATCCTGCAGGATTTACAGCTAGGAAGGCTGGGAAATATTAGAAACCATGAGAACTTCCGGCAGTGATGGCAAGGGGGGCTCCTCACAGGATTGCCTTTTCAGGGTGAAGGGGATCAAAGGATCCCCTTTCATCCTTGCTCTGGGAGGAGTAAGGAGTGCAGGGGCTCAAAGGAGACCCTTGTTTGACCCCTGGGTGAAGTCCTTGATGAGGATTGAACCGGGACGAAACAGGGTCGCAGAGCAGCCGACCTTGGAAAGGCTGCCATTAAAGGCACTTTTAATTTATAGCCTTGAAGCATCGACTTCAAAGCAGAGACAACGAAACCACAGTTTCTCTGTACTGCTTTTGCTCTCTCCACTTTGTTGTGAAGATTTACAGTAGCCTGAGTTGCTGGGAAACAACAAGACCAAGCTGGGATTGACGGTTTGAAGGAAAGGAGATAGGTATTAAGACACAAAGTATGTAAGTAAAAACAACCAAGGGAAAATCAAAAGTTTGTAGAATAAAAGAAGAGAAGAAAGGGGTGATTTTAAAGTCAACAGAGTGGAACAAAGAAGAAGCTGATAAGGGGGGCAGTTCAGAGTGTGAAAGACAAAGCAAAGATGCAGCAGGAAAAAAAAAATGAAAATAAGAAGTTTGCCGGGACAGTGAGAGTGATAGTGATTAAAGGCAGTTTGGGAGAGGAGACTGAGACCGAGACTGAGAAATATCTATATCTATATCTATATCTATCTATCTAAACTTTGTGAGATTCTGGCTGTGGAAAGCCTTAGGAGGATCTAAACCAGACAGAATGACAGGAGGAAGAGATGTTGGGAGCACAAAAAGAAAGCTAAAATTGGAACTGAGACAGAAAGGCTTGACAGAGGAAAGACAAGAGGATGGGACATCTGGGCAGTAAAGAGAAGCTTATATTAGCTTAGAGCTAAGAGGCAAGAAAGGTGCAATGGAAGGTGGATGGGAGGATGGGACAATGGAAAGAAAAGAGAGAGGCAGAAGGAGAAAAGTGAGAGAGAAAGGTGCGACGGAAGGAGGACAGGAGGATGGGATGTCGAGGATAAAGGTGAAAATAGATTGACTTCCAGAAGAGGAGCCAGGAGGAGAGGAGGAAGAGAGAAGTATAGAACCTGAAGAGAAAGACCCAATGGAAGGAAGACAGGAGGAGGGGGCAATGATACAATATAAAGGCACCATAAAAGGGAAGACTTTCTTTTGAACTAAATTTATGATATTTAGTTAAAGCTTAGAATTATAGAACTACAGATAAAAGAACTGAGAAAAGGCAAGGGGCTGAATGTATCTTGAAGGATCAATTGTGAACTGTTGGTATTTAGAAATGATTTAGGCATCTGAAAGCAATCTATACATAATATTAAATAAATATTATATATATATATATATATATATATATATATATATATATACACACACACACACACATATATACACGTTTGAATTTTAGACACCATTGAGTCATTTTAATTACACTAATTTGATTGCTTAAAAACTACTTATTTGAAGTAATATAAGACTGGATTATTTGTGGATTATTGACTGCTATATAATAGTTTTGGTTATATAAAAGTATAGTATATAAAAAGTATAGATATAAAAGTAAGAACTTATATAAATTGAGTGGGAAAGTGGAAGCGTTGTACTAATTATTAATTATTTAACACCTGAGGAGAGGCAGTATTTATTAGAAGCAGAGTGAAAGAGTGAATCTGACAAAAGAGCTACCAAGAGTTTATTATAGTGGAAGGAAAGAATGTTAAAATATACAAAGATGTCCCACTAGCAGTGTTGAGACAGATACAAGACTACATGTTTTTAATGCAAGAGTTGGCACAAAGACAAATCAGATATGCCTGGGACAGTATTGAAGGTGTTCTCTTATGGTACAAACAAAGAAGATACAGGATAAACTCTAATATGAAGGCAAGAGAGTTTTTGAGGAGACTCCAATATGAGAAACATGAAGATGAACATGACAAGGATCAAAGGGCTAAAATGGGAAATGACATGGAATCAAAACCGGTGAAAGGAGGTGAAGAAAGAAAAGATCACAAGAAAACATAACTGGAGAACTATTCTCAGAAGAAGATAAGAGTGGGGAAAGAGACTTTGGTCGAGGAGAAGAGGCAGAATAGATAAATAAATAAATTAGTACCGGTAATTGGAAATAAGCTATATTTCAAAATAATATCATAGAATGTGAAAGGTCTAAATTCAAAATGTAAAAGAAGTAAAGTGTTTCATTATTTAATAAAAAAGAAATTAGACGTGGTCTGCCTACGAGAAATCAAGATTAAGAAAAATGAGACAAAATACCTGAATAATCCAAAATTAGGACAGATGTTTGTGACAGCAAATGACAAGAAGAAAGGAGGGGTGGTGTTATATGTTCACAATAAGTTCTTGGCTAAGGAAATTTTTTAGGACCAAAACGGACACTATATTGGACTTGTGATGCTAATAGAAAATGTTAAATACCTTCTGATTGGGATCTATGCTCCAGCAGAGAAACAGATTGATTTTTACAAAAGAATAAAAGAAAAGATACAACAGGAAGACTACACAAACATAATTCTAATGGATGATCTGAATGAAGTAATTGATCCCAAGAAAGATAGGGATTCCAGGAAAAAGTTGAAAAAGGATCCAGGGAAGTTGCCGACCTCTTTCTTTGACCTTCAAGAGCAATTGAATCTGATAGACGTTTGGAGAAATTTAAACCCACATAAGGATGGCTCCACTTTTTTTTCCAGAAAGTTACAAATCATCATCTAGAATTGATATGTTTATGACATCAGCAGAATTAATATCTAAAATTAAGTAAATGGAAATTATGCCTAGGACAATCTCTAACCATAACCCAATTGTATTAAGATTAGAAACAATCAAAAAAACAAATTCACTGGAAATTAAATGATTATCTCCTGATGGATAAAAAATTTCAAGAAAAATTTAGGAAGATATTGAAGCATCATTTCTTGGAAAACACCTCTGAATCCATCAAAGACAAAACAATTTGAGATGCTAGTAAAGTGGTGATGAGAGGTATGTTGATCCAAAGAGGTGCAGAAGTGAAGCAACAATGAATCAATGATAATGAAAGATTGGAAAAAGATATTTGAGCTGCAGAAATAGAACTTATTAAAGACCCTACAAGCAATAGGAAAAATAAACATCTACAAAGACTCAAAAGACAGCTAGACAAGAGAATAATGGAGAAAATGGCAAAGAAGATGAAATGTATTAAACAATATTAGAAACCACCAGAGGAGAGGATTTATATAAAGGAAGCTAAGCTGAGGAAGTTAAGCTGTGTTTATTGTTAATGTAACAAATAACCTGAAAAATTAACAGCTAGGGAAGCTGGGTATAGGTTCTGTGTAAACCAAGGCAGGAACGTTCATAGAGTCAAGTGAGAGAAAGTAGTAAATTTGTAACAACTGAAGTAATTCGTACACTGTAACATAAGCTTGAGAACCATCCATAAAAAGATACAGTAATAAATTCTAAATGTAAATAAAGATTTTTTTCGTGTTCAACAAAGTGTTTTATAGATAACATCAAACACACCACCAAGTATAATAAAAAGCTACCCAAAGTAATAAGAAAAATTTACAGTAGCTCCTCCCAAAGACCCCCCCCCCCCGTGTGAAAATGGTAGCTCGCAAATATTCAAGCCCCATTGAAACTAATGATGCGTAACCTGTGGTGCGCATGTGGGGCTGCACACAGGTGTGCACTACCATTTTATCCCTACCCACTGGTACCTCCCACAAAGAGTGAGACAGTGGACTGAAAGTTTGCAAACAGGAAGGGACAACTGTATTAATAAAGACACTTCAGTTAGTGGTGAGATAGCTTCACGTATTAGTTGGTGGCAGGTGTTTAGATAACCTCCACATATTATTGGTGCCAAGCAGTGGTATTTAAAAGATCCATTGTGTTGGCATCAGAGAGAGATGTGGTGGAATGGGGTCTCCACACCTTCATCTACTAGTCCTTAGACCCAGAGGGGAAAAAATGTCCTAAGACAACCTCCAAAGTAGTCTCCTTTCTCTCCAACCCTTAGGCCTTCCAACCCAAAGGAGTATACTTGGGGCATCCCCTTCACCCAATAGGTGCTGGAGAGTGGCCATCAGAATTAAAATTCACATTTCCCATGACTACCTGTCAACTGAGTACCTAACAAAACAAGCTCACCTGCTGCTGATATCTCACATGTCCATTTAAAACCAGTGTAGGGAAGGCATTGGAAAGAGATGATCAAAGGTTCTGCCCCAAAAAACCAGCTAAAGCCTATACTGACCTCAAGAGCAGATAGGCTGGATTTATGGCAGGAAAAGGCAAAGCAAGCTTATAAAAAAGTCTCTTGCTACCTTCTCCACCCATTATATGGTGCAATTGCCTTGGCATCAGCTCTTCTTGTTGGTATCTATTCCTATCAGGCTCAGCAGTGGAGGTGCTTTCCCACATTCATGTTTAGTGAGTGCATGGGTCATAGGTCCAATTTTTCCGTGTAATCAGAATCCTTAAGTCTCCATGTTATTCTGTATGGTCCTAAGAGAATGGATGCAAGATAAGTTCATAATAGCTGACAAATCTATAAGACAAAACAAGGGATTCATAGCATGGATTGTTTTAAACTCATTTTATTGTAAGCAGACCAGATATTTTATGACATTTGTTGTTGTATGCCTTCCAAGTAATTAATGAATTAGGGTGAACTTATAACAAACTTATTATGGGGTTTTCTTGGCATGATTCTTCAGAGGGAGTTTGCTATTGCCATCACCTGAGGCTGAAAGCATGTGCCTTGCCCAAGATCAATCAGTGGGTTTACACAACCAAATCGGAATTCAAACCCTGATCTCCAGAGTCCTAGTTCAATGCTCAAGCCACTACACCAAAGTGGTTCTACAATCTTACTGTACAGGGTAGGATATATGTATTTTAACAAACAAACAAAAAGAGTCATGAATCTGAGGACAGTGACTAAGGTAGCTGAAGAACTGGTTTGGTAAAATTTGGTTGGACATTTGCATTTTTCTGTTCTGTTTTAATCAAGGTCTGTGATTTTATGTATTTGTTATCTCTACTAGAGATGGAACAAGGCTAACCATCAATTGCCCTGAAAATGTAATATTTGTTCCTTCATTTATCCCTGGGATGGATAGCTTGTTCTGGGTTTCAGACAGGGAAGATGAATATTGAAAAGTAAAATAATTGACATTGTCTAATAGGATCCATGTTTTCATCCCTTAAAAGCTGTATTTTTGTTTTTGTATATTTACAAGAAATTTGATCTTTCTCCTTTCATATCAAATAACATCTATGACACATAGTGTGAAGTATCCATTATCTGTTTATAAAAGATGGTGTCTATGACAGCATGTTTCATTCTTTATTACATATCAGAAAGTGTACTTAATGCAATTTTTCAGTTTATATAATCTAATGTATTTCTACCACCTATGCAGGCACACGTGTGGTTCTGATGCCTTTCTTTATACTGACACTGAGAGGTGGATATGCAGAAGATCATTATGTATTCTTCACCATCGGTCAGTTGCTTAGCTACCAGTGAAATAGAGTACTACTAATAAAACTATGCAGGAATGCTGGCAACATTTGAACAGGGCATTGGCCCTAGAAACAGTAGCAGCTGAGACATAGACAAGTGTTGCTCAAAAAGATTTGACTTCATTTTAAAAAGAAAGGGGAGAAAAAAAATAGTTTTAAGTTGCTTCCACCATCACCATCAGTTAAATGGTAACAATTCGCACAATCAGTTATCAAACGATCCAGAGATAAATTCACTATTCAAGAGAAAGAACTAGCAATTGCCAGCAAGATATTACTCTCCAGATATATTTTAAAGATATATTGTTCAAATGGCTAACATGATTTTCTGTTTGTGTCACTCTGATCTATTTTTGTGTGGTTAATTGCTTTTAAGGCTCTCCAGTTAAAAGGAACAGTTGCTATACTGGTAATGAAAAGGGCCAAAATAGCCACCCAAGGTTACTGGAAGCAACATTGTCTCCAGTGAGTGCTAATTGCTCAGATTCTTTTATTGCACTCCCAACTTCTTATGCTAAAGATCACAGATGGAGAAATCATCTTTGTTTGAAATAAAGGCTGCTTGTTTGAGATATTGAAGTCCATTTTGTTCTTAGCATCCTTCCAAGTAGGGGGTCTGTTTTCCTTTGTAAGTCTGCATCCTAATTGTAATGTCTGTCTCATCTAGCAATGTCAAGTCCTTATAGTCAAGGCTGCTTCTTTCACCTGAGCAATATTACCTAACTATTCCTCTAATGCCAGATCAGGCAATGCACACAGATTATTCAGTTTACTTTCTACTTCCATTGTTAAGGACCAATTCTAATTTCCAGGCACTATTAAAGAAACACTGGATTGTTGTAGTACCATTCTGAAAGGTTCAGTATTTATATAATGAAAGCAGTTGCAACATAATCAGAATCAAAGTTAAATTCAAGGTTTTTACCAATTTTGTTGAAAGGTCTAATGTTCTTGGGACCAGATTTGTTGAAGGACCATCTTGCCATGTAAATCTACCCATCATCTGTGACAGTGTTGGGTGAAAGAGAGATTTTTAGCCCTATAATGTTCATGAATGGAGTCTATTAGTAGGTTGAACTCAGCAGTTTGTTTAACAAAACAGTGTCAAGTGGACTTGGTTTGGAAGCCCAGGGTTCCATTCCAAACATACAACCAAACCAACTTTATAGAGACTTCTTACTCAAACATGCAGAGGAAGCAACTGAGCAGCAAACAAACAAATAAGAAATAGGCACTATTTCCAATTTTCACAATTGTTCTTTGCATCTTATTCCAGCCTTCTGGCTCTGATCTTATCAGCAGAATATGTAAATATATTTTGATACATGGCACAGAATATTTTGTGCATGTTTAACTTAACTTGAAATCACTAGATGCTTACAAGATTTTTATGTCTAAGGAAATTTTTCCCCAACATGTGTTCATGTCTTCAAGATGCCTCTCCACTTATAGTGACCAGATGAATTTCCTAGAGTACTGAGGTGGTTTTGACAGTCCCTTCCTCTGAAATATAGCCTATAGCACATGAAACTTCAAGCATTCATCACCAATAACTAAACTGCTACAACCAATGGGGAGCTGCAGTTCAACATGTGTTGAAGGTCTTCATGATTCTATTAGTGCTCTAAGGGGGGGATGCAGATGGGCTAAAAGGGTTGTTTTGGGGTTGACCTGAAGTCATGGTCTTTACATGATGCACGCCGAAAAAGCGCCCCTTTCCTGATCCTTCCAGTTAAAGTGCGCTTCAAAAAGGAGCCGCTTTTTTCCACTCCTTCTGGAAACATGCACACCTTCAACGGTACGTCGGGATGCAGCGACGGAGGCGCGGTGGAAATAAGGGCACCCAAGTACAAAAGCCGCCAGTGTGAATGCACTTGTACAAGTGCTCCGCATTTAGAGCTGCCCTTGGGGAGCATGTGCTCATTGGAAAAAGCTTCCAATTAGAGCATTTTTAGGGTTCAGGTGTGGCTGAACCGCCACAGGTGCATCTGTTTCAGAACCCTAGCACTAACCCTAATTTTCACAGTGTGCATGCACCAGAGTGGGAAGGTGAAACTGTTGCTACCGGATGTTACATTGTGTTAAAGATATAAAGGGGAAAGTTTCACTTTTAAGCTGCACCCCCACACACATTCTAGTGCCATTTTCCCAGTGCAACTTTGCCAGCTGCAGACCTCCACAGCTCTCCACTTCAGGGCTACTTTCATCCACAGCGGGAATGGCAGAGCCATCCACAAGCGGAGAGCCAAAAAGAAGGAGAGGGACATCGTGGACCCATGCAGAGTCAGCTGACCTCATAGCTCTATGGTCGCAGCCACACATTTTGAAGAAATTGGGAAATTCCTTCTGGAATGCCGACACATTTAAGAAGTTGGCACAAGCCATGAGGTCGAAGGGGCACCAACGTACCTGGAAGGAGTGTCGTTGGAAGACCCAAAACCTCAGGAGAGTTCACCCACTGATCAACCAGGTCCATGCTGCACATGGTAAATTCCCTGTCATGACAAAAAATGCATTCCGTTGCATGTACGCCTCCACCCCAAAAAGCAAACCAATTTGTATGGCTTTTGTGATGTTTTTTGCGTAGGTTCACAGGTTTACAGATTTCTCTCTCTCCCTCCCCCCCCCCCGGCATGCCTGTTTCGCACCCTAGCATGTGTGGGGGGGACATGGAGGAACGTTCATCTGTATGTCCCATTCACCATGTCCCTCGCATGACCACCACCTGCATGTATCCAGTGTGCCTACACAAACCCCCTGACATGTACCTCTCCCCTCCCCCCTGATATGTGCGGGAGATGTTGTGTGTGCAAACGGTGCCCTCTGCCATATATGTCTAAAGAACGAGAAGTAGCACAACAGAGAGGAGGATGAGGATGAAACAGCTAATGCCAGAGCTGCAATGCCACCAGCAGCCTGCCTCGCTGACATCAGAGGGAAGAGGAAACGTCGCTCAGCAGCCGCAGCAAATATGAGTGCACAGCAGGAGTTCATGGAACGGAGCATTGCCAACTGCTCCCCACCTATGCCCACCTCACTGATCGCCACCCCCACCGCACACCATGTCCACCTCACTAATGTTGCTCACTGGTTTCCTGTAGGGATCCTTTGACAAACCTACACACCTTCACATAAAATGGCAGACACCATTTAAAAAGTTTATTCATAAAAACTGGCAATTGCCGAATCTGTGCACGTGTGCAGAATCCGTCATAATTTTTTTAAAACTCTGCTCCACTCGTCCATCTGCAAAGGAAAAGAAAAGAGAAATGTGTGGTTAGGAGATTGCTTTCCACCCCATCACCCAGTGCTACAGCCAGGGTTCCTGGGGGCCCCCTAACTCCCTCCGTCTGTGTCCCTGCCGTACTTACCCTGCTCACACTCCCTGGTGGTCTGGATGACCACCAGGTGGGCAACACCAAGGGGACCCTGATGTCCTCGACCTGGTGGCTGGCGACTTGGCCCAGCTGCTTCCTCCTCAGCAGGTCCACCTGTGAAAGGAAAAAATACACCGTTTAGGAAGCCAGCTTGGACAGTGGTGGGGGAGGGGAGAGACAGGAATGCCATGGAAGCCACAGTTAGGCAGAAAGTACCCCTCCCCTCAGGGACTTACCTTCAGCCATGGGAGGCTGCTGTGCCTGCAGAGGGATGTCAGGGGGTCCCTCTGCATGGGCCTCCCTGGCTGGCCCAGCTTCCCTGTCAGAGGAGGAGGAGGAGGGGAACTGGCAGCCCCCCCATCCCTGTTGCCACCTCCGCCACACGCCTGCATTGGGAGAGAAGGGAAACACCATGACCACCCATGGGATGGGGACAAGAGGAAAGGAGGGATAGGAAAAGTGAGGGGAAGGGAGGGAGGGCATGAGGCACCATGGCAGGGGCCCAACACTTATCAGGAGGACAGCGATCCTGCCATGGAGGGTGGCCGGCCCTGATCCATAGGTCCCAGAGCTGCTGGTAGAAAGGTGGGCGACAGCGAACCAAAGGGTATTCCTCATAGTCCTCCAGGGCCTCAAAGAAGACCCCCTTCAGTGCCTTGAATTTATTCTGTCACTGTTGGGGGGTCCTTCTGAAGCCCTGGTCTTGGAGGGCCTGAGAGGCCTGGGCAAAGTACCCCTGGTTCGGCCAGTTCGTACTTGCCATCACCCTCCTTGCAGCTGGCTCCGGGCTCCGGGCCTGAAGAAGAATGCCCACGTCCTCATTGCTCCAGTAAGCAATATGGATGCTATCATCATCCTGGGGATCTACGGAGGTCCGCAGGAGCATTTATGTGCAATTGTTGTGGGGGCAGATGGGCTTGCCTGGGCCCTGGCCAATGGAGACCCTTGTGAGAGAAGTTTGCATGTGAGCCCCAATGGTTGCCCTCTGGGCTACCAATTGTTACAATCGAATGGGCCATTAGGAAAGCTGACTGTTGGGAATTTTGCAACATTGTCAGAGGTTACAGTTGGTGGTTTTTGCACTGTATCTTTCTATTGCCAGGAAATCTGGCACCAGGTGACCCCTCCATGCCCTTTTGTGTGTGTCTGTGTGTGACTCCCTTAGGCTCATGTTCAAGGATAACTGCATAAAAGCAGGATTGCCATCCATAAACAGAGTGGGGATGATAGGATCTCATCATGGCACGTGCAGTGGTGTCCTACATGAATGCAAGCCATGCACAGAGTGAGGATAACAGATTGAGGTGCCTATGCTCATGGCATAGTGCAGTGGTGTCCTACATAAATGCAAGCCATACGCAGAGTGGGAATAATAGGCAATGTGGTGTTTTGGTGCTGATGCTCATGGCATAGTGCAGGGGTGACCTTGGGTTACAGATGCAGAAGAGGTGATATTTTAGATCCTCCTGGTCCCAAAGAACTCTGCCAGGGTGTCAGGGACAGCCAGGTGGAGGACTTGGAAGACTCTGAGGGGGAGGATGTGGGGCCAGATCCTAGCTTGGTTCTCCCAGCCCCCATAGACCTAGCTGAACCTGGACCTAGCTGTGTGGAGCCCATTGAGCAACAGCCTAGCCTTCCTCCAGCAGAAAGCCTTTCCCCAACAGAGGTTGCAGGCCAGGAAGAAGCAGAGGAGCAAGAGATTGAAATCCCTACCTTTGCTCAGAGGAGAAGAGATAGGGAGGGGCTGCGGCGTTCTCGAAGGTTAGCTGAGAAACCCGCAGCTAAAGAGAAACACCTGGGGGAGATTAGCTGAGGCTAGATAAGCAGCTGGGAAAAGCCAAGCTCTCCGTCAAGGCTTATCTTGGATTCCCCCGTGAAAGCTCTTGGCTCTCGGCTTGACTTTAGACTTTTTATATCCTGTGACCTTTGGAATGGCTGTGGACTATCTGCTCGCGTTAACTCTGGACCTTGGATTGCTCTCTGACCTGCCTTTCGGAACTCTGGACTTGTTGGTTGCCTGCTGCAAACAAACAGTGGTACGTCACTTGCACTGGGTTGTTGTCTTGGAAGAGGCCCTGTCTTTATCAGCCATGTGTTGGCAGCTTTCCCGGACAGAATAAGCCTTGACCATAATCAGGCTGATAAGATGGAGGAGAGCTCGTTAGTAAGAGAACTTCTTGAGCAAAATCGACAGCTCTCAGAGAGGATGGGGCAAATGATGCACAGCATGGCTTTGCTTCAGAATCAAGCCCAGCCCCAACCACGGGGAAAAAGCCTCATATCTCTGCCAGAGAAATATTCTGGTGAAAGAAAAGAACTGGAAAGTTTCCTAGCTCAGTGCAAGCTACACTTCAAAATCAGGGGAACAGAATTCACCACTGATACATAGAAGGTGCAAGCAAATGGGCCACTCCTTACCTCAATGAGGATAGCCCGGTCCTCAACAGCTTGCCGGACTTCCTGAGGGAGATGAGGGCTGTCTGGGGAGACCCAGTTAAAAGGGAGACGGCAGTGCACCAGATTAAGATGCTTCAGCAAGGCAAGGGCTCTGTGGCAGAATATGCTACTGCCTTTCGCCTTATAGCACAGGACTTGACCTGGAACGAGAGTGCTCTGCAGGACCAATTTCGTTGGGGTTTGGCTGACCCCATCCAGGATGAACTGGCCCGCTCAGAGCCTCCTGATACATTGGCTGCCCTGATCTCCCAGGTGACCCGCATTGACTGCCGTCTCACAGCCCGCAGGAAGGCTCGACGGTCCGGCCTGCCCCTTCCTCCTTTGTCTGTGTCATCGACTCCTGCAGCTTCCCTTGAGGCTGCCTCTCCTGGGCCTGCAGAGGAACCAATGCAGCTGGGAGGGGCCCAGCCACGGCTCACTGGGGCTGAGAAGGAGTGAAGGTGGAGAGAGGGCCTCTGTTTGTACTGCGGGCTTTCTGGGCACTTTGCCAGGGAGTGCAGGGAAACGGAATGTCCCAGGTATAAAACAGGTTCATCACCTGGGAGCATATCTTGAACCTGCTCCCCTCCATTCACCCTGCAGCAGAGACCCCTTGTTGGTGGCAGCCAACCTCAGGCTCCCAGCCCAAGAGCTCATTCCTCTGGGAGCTATGATAGACTCGGGAGCCTCCAGCAATTTCATGGACTTGGGGTTTGCTACTTGCCACCAGATCCCCATGGAGGCCCTAGCCAAGCGAAGACCGGTGGAGACTGTCGACAGGCGGCTCTTACGATCGGGTCCGGTGATGCACCAGACCTTGTTATTGCATTTGGAGATCCAGGGCCATGTCGAGGAGGTCCCATTCCTACTGGCTGATGTGCTGCATTTCCCCTTGGTCCTGGGAATGCCCTGGCTCTCCAAGCATGTTCCTCATATCTCGTGGGCCCGTCGGGAGGTCCTCTTTGCCTCCGAGTTTTGCTAAGAGCATTGCTGGCCAGAGAGGATCCCGGCGGCGGTAGCAGCGGAGGCCACGGAGCCCTCGGTAATGCTACCTGAGAAATACCGGGATTATGCTGATGTTTTTGATAAGAAGGAGGCGGATCGGCTCCCCCTACACAGGCCTTATGATTGCACCATTGACTTGGTACCAGGGGCTCCTATTCTGGCAGGACGCCTCTACTCCCTCTCAGAGCCTGAGCTGGCGGATCTGAGGGATTTTTTGGAAAATAATCTTCAGAGGGGGTTTATCAGGCCGTCCAAATCCCCTGCAGGCACCCCTGTGCTGTTTGTCAAGAAGAAGTGTGGGGAATTACGCCTGTATAATGATTACCGGGCCCTCAATCGGATCACCATCCGGAACCGGTACCCGCTGCCCCTGATTCCGGAGTTCCTGGAGCGACTCCGCCAAGCCAAGATTTTCACGAAGTTGGATCTCAGGAGGGGCTACAACTTGGTGAGGATCCGGGCTGGGGACGAATGGAAGACGGCCTTCCAGATGAGGTATGGGCATTATGAGTACACGGTCATGCCCTTTGGCCTGTGTAATGCCCTGGCCGTATTCCAACACTTTGTCAGCGACGTCTTCCGGGACTATTTGGACCAGTTCATGGTGATCTACTTGGACGATTTTTTGATTTACTCCCCTAGCCAGGCTCCCCATGATGCCCACGTCCATGCCATCCTTCAGCGACTTCGGGAGCACTGCCTCTACGGCAAGCTGGAGAAGTGCGCCTTTGACCTCCGGGAGGTGGACTTTTTGGGATACCGGATCTCTGCCCAGGGTGTGGCCATGGACAACTCCAAGGTGGAGGCGGTGTTGTCCTGGCAGCCCCCTCGCAGTCGGAAGGATGTCCAGAGGTTCCTGGGGTTTGCCAATTTCTATAGAAAGTTTATAGCGGACTACGCAGCCCTGGCGAGCCCTCTGTCTCACCTGCTGCAAGGGACAGCCCGCTTCCAGTGGACGGAGGAGGCCCAGAGGTTGTTTGATGCCCTCAAGGAAAGGTTCATGTCGGCCCCGATCCTGCAGCACCCTGACCCGCGGACTCCATTTGTTGTGGAGGCAGATGCCTTGGATGTGGCAATTGGGGCTGTGCTGCTTCAACCTATGGGGGCCAAAGGACACCTGCTGCCTTGTGCCTTTTATTCTCAGCAGCTCTCTTCTCCCAAACACAACTACACGATCTGGGAGAAGGAGCTGCTGGCAATTAAGGCAGCCTTTGACATGTGGCGACATCTGCTGGAGGGGGGCGGCTCATCCGGTCCTGGTCCACACCGACTATAGGAACTTGGAACATCTCCAGACGGCTTGGAAGTTGTCTCAGAAGCAAAAGTGGTGGGCCCTGTTTTTTGGCCGCTTTAACTTCAGTATGTTCCTCGGGCCCAGAATTGGCAGGCCGACACGCTCTCCCGTAAGCCGGTATACGCCACGGACCTGGAGGGGGAGTCTATGTCCACCTTGCTGCGCCCAGAGAATTTTGCTGCCACTGCACAGGATGCTTCACTGCTGGACCAGGTCCGGGACCTCCAGGGCTGGGACCTGTTTGTGGCATGGCATTCGGCGGAAGGGGACGCTTCTCCCTTTACACTTAGGGACGGCCTGCTGTACCATCGGGGCCATCTGTATGTGCCTGCAGGTCCCTGTTGGACCTTGGATTGCTCTCTGACCTGCCTTTCAGAACTCTGGACTTGTTGGTTGTCTGCTGCAAACAAACAGTGGTACATCACTTGCACTGGGTTGTTTTCTTGGAAGAGGCCCTGTCTTTATCAGCCACGTGTTGGCAGCTTTCCCGGACACAGGGCCTCCCTCACAGCCTCCCCTTCTCTCTGCCTCATGAGGTCATTGTCCTCCATGGATGCCCCCAGGGTGGGGAGCACAAAGCACCGCCTGTTGCTTCTTCCCTCCTCCAGGATCCTTCCCTTGGTCTCGCAGATATTGTGGAGGATGACACAAGAGGCGATGATGGGGACAACATTCTCCTCTGCCACAAGGAGTGGGGCAGTGAGGCACCTCCACTGAGCCTTCAGCTGCCTGAAGGCCCTTTCCACCACATTCCTGGTGCGATTTGGCCTCCTGTTCAGTCCTTTCTGCCTGGAATTGGTGGTGCCCTGGTAGGGCTTCATGAGCCACTTCCAAATGGGGTAGGCACTGTCAATGAGCAGGAGCAGGCCAATCTGCTGGCCCCTCAGGGTGATGGTAGGGTTCCCTGGCACGTAGATGCCGTCCTCCATGGCCTGAAAGATGATGGAATTCTGATAGCACGATCAGACAGTGGCACCCCTCTACGGCACCCACTACTTGGGGGAAGCCGAGGTCAGCGAATTCTTGCATTATCTGTGGGTGAAAAGAAGGGGGAGAAGTGGAGGATGAATGATAAACAGTCACAGCATTTGTCAACTGATGATGTTTTCCATGTAGCTGCGCAGGTTCAACAGCACCAGCAGTCGAATTCATACAGTATGTCGACTCGTGACATTTTAGGCAAACTTGCCTAGGAACAATGGCCCCACCAGCCGAATCCATACAATAGAAGCCACACTGTATGACAAATCATGACGTTTTAGGTGAACCTGCACAGTTTCAATGGCCTAGCAGCTGAGGATACAGTAGGAGCCAAACTGTATGCAGAGTCATGATGTTTTAGGCATCCCTGCGCAGGTTCAATGGCATACGCTATGGAGTATACAATATGAGCTATACTGTACATCGATTCATAAGGGAACCCTAACCCTAACCCTAACCCTAAACCCTAACCCTAACTCTGTGCAGGTACAATGGCCAAAGCTGCAGTCTCCATACAGTAGGAGCCACACTGTATGCCAAGGCATGACATACTAGGCATACCTGCACAGGTTCATCGGGCTTAGCTGCCGAGGATACAGTAGTAGCTGTATGTTGAGCCATGACGTTTTAGGTGTCCTGCATAGGTTCAATGGCCTAGCAGCTGACTCTGTACAGTGACAGTGTACAGGCGTTCTGCGCAGGAGGGAAAAGTGATGAGTGTGTGTGACTGTCCTTACCTGAGCGGCGTCCCCTAGGTACACTGTCTGTGGCGGGAGCAGCTTCTCCATGGTGAGGGCAAACTCCACCAATGCCTCTTGCAGCACCCGCTCTTACAAGTCTCACTTCTGGGTCCTCCAAGTCTTCACTGCTGTCTTGCATGAATGCATCTGCAGCAGGGACCAGGGGGAGGCTCCTGTGTCTGTGCATTGCAGGCTAACTACCAGCATGGACCAATCAATTGCCGTGGCATCCATGATTTCTCTACAGCACATAGTGTGCAGGTCCTTAGCAATGCCGACATTTCTGTTAAAGGGGCTGTGTTGTATCGGTGAACGTGTGCATGTGCCGCAGAGAACAAAACCAAAAACAAAAAAGCTGCTGCTGCTGGCCCATGCGGTAACTGCATTCCTATTTGGCACAACCTCGGGGCCGGCAGTGCGGTTGATGAGGCTTCAATACAGCCTTGGAAAAGCTGCATTAACTGGCCCCTAGTGCAGTTGCTCCATCCCCATTTAGGGGGGAAGCAGACGGGTGACTGTGGGCCACCCCAGGAAGCTGTGCTCTGGGGCCAAGGTATCCCCACACCTCAGCCCCACGGCACAGCTTCGCCGCCCCTGGAAGGAGTGCTAATTTAGCGCTCCTTCCACAAGTCGCCGAAGGTGTGCCGCAAAAGGCTGCCCGCGCACCTTCAACGACTCTTCTGCTGCAGCATGTATGGACGCTGTAGCGGGAGGTCATCCTCGGAGTGCTGGCCATGTGGAGGGCTGGCTGCTCCAAGGACAACTTGGGGAGGGGTTGGGCCGCCCACTGTGCGGCTGCCCCTCCCCTTCCCTGCCCCCAAAATGGCACTTTTAGCCATCTGCTTCCCCCCTTAGGGTAACCTCAGGGCACGCAGTGTGGTTGCTGCAGTTTTGGGAAAAGGCAAATTCAGGTCGCCCTTTCCTTCCCTTCTGCATAGCCCCTAAGAGTGGTTGTAGCTAAGAATTCCCTACTGCATACATATTCCTTTTTTTAAAAAAAAAATATTATTTTAATATTACATAAAAACAGACAAGCAATAACATCAACAGAAAAGAAGGAAACATAGCATATTTGTTTTGCATTCTTACTTACACATACTTTTTCTAACCTTGGTTTTCTATGGGGGGAAGCAGATGGGCGGCATGGGGCCGCCCCCGGAAGCTGCGGATCGGGGCCGAGGTAGCCGCACTCCTCCACCCCGAGGCGCAGCATCCCAGGCCCAGGAAGGAGCGCTAAAATAGTGCTCCTTCCACAAGACACCGAAGGTGCACCGCAAAAGGCCTCCGGTGCACCTTCGGTGCCTCTTCCGCTGCAACGTGTGCGGACGCTGCATCGGAAGTGTGTCGTCGTTGCGCCGGCTGTGTGGAGGGTCGGCCGCTCCGACGACATTTTCAGGAAGGGGTTGGTGCGCCCAGCGTGAGGCTGCCGCTCCCTTTCCTGACCTCGAAAACGGCGTTTTGTGCCGTCTGCTGAGGCCCTAAATTCACCTTATATAGCTTCATTCTAACTAGGTCCTTTACTACTAAATAGTTCTTTAGTACTGCTTTAAACCATTTTCTTTTTCTTAACATCCTTATGAGACGAAGATAAAAATAAATGTATCATGTCTTATTTCCCTGGTTTATACTTCTGTTTACTATATACTTTTAACATACTAAAGGCTTCTGCAGACGGGCAGCCATGGGCCGCCCCAAAAAGCCGCAGATTGGGGCCGAGGTACCCACACTCCTCGGCCCCAATGCACCTCTTTTGGGGCCCTGGAAGGAGCACTAAAATAGCATTCCTTCCTCAAGGCGCCGAAGGTGCGCCGCAAGAGGTGTTGGGCGCCTCTTCAGCGTCCTTTCCGTTGCAGCATGTCCGGATGCTGCAGCGGAAGGACGTCATCGGAGCACCCATCGTATGGAGCAACGGGCGCTCTGAAGACATGTTCAGGAAGGGGTTGGGGTGCCCAGCGTGAGTCTGCCCCTCCCCTTCCTTACCTCCAAGATGGTGCAAAGCACCATCTGCTTCCCCCTATACACACACATTCTGTTAGGCTGTCTCTTGCATGTGCTGTTGGATCTAATCTGTCATATGAAGAATAGATTCCTTCTTGTAATGGTTGGAAAATTTCTCCTTGCTTTCACTTATTCAGAACTGAGCTTGCTACCAATAGGAATGTCCAAAGTAAGAATTGACGTTGGCAGTGAAGGAAGTGCTAAATCAACCAGTCCCACTCTGTCTAATTTTGCAGAATATCCAGAGGCCTCAGGTTAGCAGCTTCTTCTCCCTGTAAACTATCAATAGCATTTACATTAGTGAGATTATTTCATTTCTACAGGTAGCTGTGATGTTCCCAGCTTCCTGAGAAATTCACTGTCTCCTCACCACCTGTAAAATTATAATATAAGCAATATTATCTAGTATAAGCAATATTATCACAATACCAGAGCATAGAAAAATTACTCTTTTTAAATATAACTCCCAGAATTACTGGCATTGTAACTTGGAAAATGTTTGGCCAAGATGACCAAATTGACTGTCATACTTTGCACTCATCATGAGAAGAGAGGATTCTTTGGAAAAAACAATAATACTGGGGAAGGTGGAGGGAAGTAGGAAGAGAAGAAGGCCACATGCTAGATGGATGGAGTCTATTAAGGAGGTCACAGATAGGGGGTTGCAGGCATTAAGCAGAGCAGTGGAGGACAGAGGTCTTGTAGATGTCTCATCCATAGGGTTGCCATGAGTCAAGATCGACTCGAGGACAGTTTACAACAACAAACCTGGAAAATGCTTGCAAATTCCACAAAATTGAATCCATTAGCAGTGGCTTGAACAGAAACAATGTGGACTAAGTGTTTGTTTTTGTTCGTATTGCACATATTAAAACATTAGTTTTAATGAAAGCTACATATGTTTGGAGGGGGGAAGGATTCTTCTTTTTGTTGTTGTTAATTGCCATCGAGTCAACTTTGACTTATGTGGACATTATGAATAACCACAACATGAGAAGGAATGATTCACTAAAAAAGCTGACAATGTTTGGAAAAACAGAAGTAGGAAGAGAGAAAGACCACACACCTGATGGATAGAGTCAATCAAGGAGGACACAGTCCTAAGTCTGCAGGAACAGAGCAGGGCTGTTGAGGATAGGGTGTCTTGGAGATGCTTCATTCATAGGGTAGTCATGAGTCGAGGTCAACATAAGGGTAGTTAACAACAACAAATGAATGAATGAATGAATGAATGAATGAGAGAACTCCAAGTCATCTTGTCACCAATAGCCCTGTTCCCCCCGTCTTGCTATTCAGGGCTGTGGCTTCCTTGACTGTTTCTATCCACCTGTAATGTGGTCTTCCTCTTTTCCTGCTCTACCTTACCTAGCATAAATGTTTCTTTTCTAGTGAGTCATGCCTGCTCGTGGCATGACCAAAGTACAACAGCTTCAATTTAGTCATTATGGTTTCTAGGGAGAATTCAGGCTTGATTTCAGTTGTTGTGTCATTTCTGACTTATGATGACCTTAAGATGAACTTATCATGGAGTTTTCTTGGAAATATTTGTTCAGAGGAGGTTTTCCATTGCCTTCCCCTGAAGCTGAGAGCATGAGACTTGCTCAGGGTCACCCAGTGGGTTTCATGCATTTACTCTAGGACCCATTTATTTGTGGTTTAGCAGTCAAGGGTATCCACAGAACTCTTCTTCAGCACTAAGTTTAAAATCAATTCATTCTCTTTCTATCAGCTTTCTTCACCATCCATCTTTTGCAGCTATATATAGAAACTGGATATAAAACAGAAGGGACAATCCTGACTTTTGTATTCAATGCTTTATCTTTATACTTGAGAATCTCATAGCTGCCCTTCCAAGTCCTAGCCTTCTGATATCTTCATTGCAGTTCTTATTTTGATTAAGGTATAGGAAATCTTTCACTGTCTCAATGTCTTCATTTTCTACTTTAAAGTAATGTAAATCATTTGTGCTAGTTGATTGTTTTTTTTTAAATGTTCAACTGTAAATCTGCCTTTGCTCTATTTTGACTTGACTTTCTTTCATTCAAAGTCTTTGCTATGTTGTGTTAATGGTATAATGCTATTTGCATATCTTAAATTGTTGGTGTTCATTCCCCAATTTTTAACATCCTCTTTCCTCAGTGTCTAATCCAGGTTTATGTATGATATGTTCAGCATACAAGTTAAATGATAGGGTGATAAAAATGAAGCCTAGCCTGATCTCCTTGCCAATTGGAAACCTTTCTCTTTTTCCATATTCTGTCCTAATGAATATCCTCATGCCTAGTAATATTTTCTTGTTCCTGCAATGTAATAGACAAAGACTTTTCTCCACTATACATGTGTTTTACCTGCTTATCTCAGCTTGAACACAAAACTTGTTTCACAACTTTGTCCTTTTAACTATTGTTTATGATCACTGCTAAAACAATACCATAGAAATAAGTTGTGTATTTCAATTGCATTTTGCATTTTCCCTTTCTGCCCCATTTCTATACATCTCCCCAGAAAGGCTTCATTTCATGCAGATGATGAAGTGGTGTTGTGTCCTCAGAGCACCACCAGAAGTGGTGCAGAGGAGGGAAAAATGTTGCTTCAGACAGTTTTTTTTCCTCCACCACTTCTGGCAGTGCACTCTGAGGTCACACTGAGGTGCTGAGAGCCTCATAAGCAGGAACAATCTTTATTTTAATAGTGTTCTGGGCAGGGCAGGTAAATTGTGACTGACAGCAATCTTTCTAGGAGTTGTAGGAAAGGCAGAAAGAGCAGGAGCTGACAGTGGACTACAGAAATATCCACAATTGCTATAGATAATACAGGCTGGGGTGGGTGGGGTTGCAAAAAAGATGAGGAATCAATTCTGACTTTTCCCTTAAGTGTGGACTTGCCCATACTGGCTCACTTAGGGGGGAAGCAGACAGGCGGCACGGGGCCGCCTCAGGAAGCTGCGGATCGGGGCCGAGGCATCCGTATTCCTCGGCCCCGCGGCGCAGCTTCGCCGCCCCAGGAAGGAGCGTTAAAATAGCGCTCCTTCCACAAATCGCTGAAGGTGCTCCGCAAAAGGCTGCCGGCGCACCTTCGGTGCCCCTTCCACTGCAGCGTGTGCGGACGCTGAAGCGGGAAGGCATCCTCAGAGCCCCAGCTGTGCGGAGGGCCGGCTGCTCTGACAACGTCTTTGGGAAGGGGTTGGGGTGCCCAGTGTGTGGCTGCCCCTCCCCTTCCTTGCCCTGAAGATGGCGCTTTGCATCGTCTGCTTAGCCCCTAACTTACTTTTTTGGACTACAATTCAACATTGTTGTGGTCTAAAAAGTTACTGTTTCTAGGTTTGCTCAGCAATTAACCCTTATGCATGCCTTGCAAGAGACATAATTCCAGCTCCAAGCCAAACTGAGGAGGCTGCCTGTGCCTTTTACCACCAGGGCAACAGTTGAGGCAAGGAACTTGGACAGAGGGCTGGGCTGAGTCTGAGGCTTCATTTTGCCTGCTGCTCCCCTTACCACCATCCAGCTCCAAGCTAAACTTGAGGAGGCTGTCTGTGCCTGTGCCTTTTACCACCAGGGCAACAGTTGAGGCAAGGAACTTGGACAGAGGGCGGGGCCGAGGCTGAGGCTTTATTTTGCCTGCTGCTCTCCTTACCACCATCCAGCTCCAAGCCAAACTAGGAGGCTGCCTGTGCCTTTTACCACCAGGGCAACAGTTGAGGCAAGGAACTTGGCCTGCCTCCTCTCCTCTGGAACCACCTGGCCCCAAGAGGTAGCTGCGGTGGTGACAGGGGCCCTTTAAAGCTGCTTCCCTCCACCATTGGCAGCAGAGCATCAGTGACAGTGGGGTGGGGGACCCGTGGAACAGCTGCCTTGCCATCTCACAGCGGATTACCTGCAACAGTGATGGGGACTCTTTAAGAGGAACACCTGTGTCTAGAAGCAGCGGCGGGAGGGGGAAGGGGAGGATGGACATTTGGCATTGGAAGACCATTTCCTCCCTTTGACCTGGGCACCTGTGGCTGCGGTGACATGGTTTTCCTTGGGCTGCTGGGACTTTACGTTTCATAGTGGCTCTAAGTCCCATCTCTCTTTTTGAGGCTGGGAATGAGGCAGGGGCAACTATTGGAGTTGTACAGGGGAATGGGAGGTATGGCCGAAACAGAAGGAACAAATGTTACAAAAGAAGACGGGATCGCTGTTTGAAAGCTATCCTGCCTTCAGTTCCCTCTGCTTCCTAGATTGATTTGGAGAGCGGACCAACCATTAAACAGAACCTCACTCTGTTTCTCTGCAATGCCAGGTCAGTGAAGAATAAGACTCATATCATCCTGATTGGGAGTCTTTCATATAATCCTGATTGGGAGTTCCTGCATGGCAGGGGGTTGGACTGGATGGCCCTTGTGGTCTCTTCCAACTCTATGATTCTATGATTCTATGATTCTATCCATGATATCCTCTTGGATGAGGATGCTGACCTGGCTTGCTTTATGGAGACCTGGCTGGGAGAGGGCAGCACTGTTAGTTGGGCACAGGCCCTTCCAGCCGGGTACTCTGTCAGTGAGCAGGTGAGGGGAAGTGGGCGGGGGGGGGGGGGCGGAGTGGCTCTAGTTCATAAAAACATCTTGGCCTTGACCAGGATACCTATCCGGAACACAGCCCACTTTGAGTGTATGTACCTAAGCCTGAAGACCAGGGATAGTTTGGGGATTCTGCTAGTCTACTGACCACCCCGTTGTCTAGCAGACTCCCTGACCGAGCTGACACAGCTGGTTTTGGAGCTGTTGTTGGAGTCCCCCAGACTTTTAGTTTTGGGGGACTTCAACATTCCGCTTCAGACCAGTTTAACAGGTGCGGCTCGGGAGTTCATGGATACCATGACAAACATGGGCCTATCCCAATTGGTTGACAGGCCCACACATTGTGCAGGTCATACACTCAATGCGGTCTGCAATACGGAACAGGAATATCAGTGGGTGGAGGTTATAAGCAACTCCGCATTGTCATGGATGGATCATTTCCTGGTCAAGACGGAACTGAGAGGCAAATTCCGCCCCGCTGGGGGTGGTGGACCCATTAGAATGGTCCACCCTTGAAGGCTAATGGAGCCAATTGGATTCCAGAAAGCCTTAGAGGGTATAATGGTTGGGAATGCCGGTGACCCTGTTGAGGCCCTGGCTAATACTTGGAACACCGATCTCACCAGAGCTATCAACACAATAGTTCCCAAGCATCCTTGCCATCCCGCTTCAAATCATAGGCCATGGTACACACCTGAGCTTAGGAGGATGAAGTAGTTTGGACAATGACTAGAGCACAGGTGGTGAAAGACTCGACTCTTATCTGACAGAACTCGCCATGGGAACTTTCTTCATTCCTATTGGGAGGAAATGAGTGCAGTGAGGAGAGTTTTCTCCTCTGCACATATTGTGTCTGCAGAGTCCCGTCCAGCAGAGCTGTTTAGGGTGGTAAGGGAGATGACGCAGGTGTTTCCTGCACCAAATACCTTACTTAACCCGACAACGGCCTGCTGCAATGTGCTTAACAACTTCTTTGCAGATAGAATCTCTCAGATAAAACCCGACTTAGACGCCACTGTTGTAACAGAGTCTATAGACGAGGTGTCCAGTGACTCTGTCAATGAAGTTATTCTGGATCAGCTGCAATCTTTGAGTACCGAGGACATGGACAAGCTGCTTGGGAAGGTGAGGAAAACAACCTGCCCTCTCGACCCTTGCACATCATGGCTGGCCGTCCAGGGGGGGGATACATTGAGGAGGTTCCTCACGGACATCATCAATGCATCCTTCAGGGAGGGATATATTCCATCTTGTTTGAAGGAGGCGGCTGTTAGGCTGCTTCTAAAGAAACCCTCCCTGGATCCCCTGGACATGAACAACTACAGGCCAGTTTCACTATGTTGTACAGGTTATCGAGAGGGCAGTTGATCTTCAACTCCGAGCGGTCTTGGATGAAACCGATTATCTAGACCCATTTCAAACTGGCGTCAGGACAGGCTTTGGGGTTGAGACTGCTATGCTTGCCTTGACCGACGATCTGTGTCTGTGCATTGACAGGGGTAGTGTGACCCTGTTGGTGCTTCTAGACCTCTCAGCGGCTTTTGATACGATAGACCACGGCATCCTCTTGGACCGCCTGAGAGGGTTAGGTATCGGGGGCACTACTCTTCAGTGGTTCCATTCCTTCCTCTCAGGTAGGTCCCAGAGGGTGCTGCTCGGGGACAGTAACTCCAGTAAGAGGGAGCTCACTTGTGGGGTCCCTCAGGGGGCTATTTTGTCCCGACACTGTTTAACATCTATATGAAGCCGCTGGGTGAGATTATACGGAGTTATGGTGCTGGGTGTTATCAATACGCGGATGACACCCAAATCTATTTCTCCGTGTCTCATTTGTCGGCCTCGAATTCCAATGGCATCTCCTCTCTCAATGAATGTCTTTGGGTGGTAATGGGCTGGATGAGGAAAACCAGATTAAAGCTGAATCCGGACAAGACGGAGGTGCTCACGGTAGTGGCCCTGAAACCAAGAATTGGGTTGCAACCTCCAGTCCTGGATGGGGTCACACTCTCCACGAAGGACTGTGTTCACAGTCTGGGGGTGCTCCTTGATCCGTTGCTTCAGATGGCTAGTCAGGTAAATGCGATGGTCAGGAGTGCCTGTTATCAGCTTCAGCTGATATGCCAGCTGCACCCTTTTCTGGAAGTAATGGATCTTGAGACTGTTGTGCATGCGCTGGTAACCTCATGCCTCAATTTCTGTAATGCGCTCTACATGGGGCTACCCTTGTGCTTGGTTCGGAAATTACAGCTGGTACAAAAGATGGCAGCCAGGCTTGTTTCGGGAACATTCAGGAGGGACCACATTACTCCGGTTTTGAGGTCCCTCCACTGGCTGCCTATCAGCTTCCAGGCCCAGTACAAGGTGTTGGTTATCACCTTTAAAGCCCTAAATGGCTTGGGTCCAAGCTATCTCAGGGATCACCTCCTCTCATACAATCCTCCCCGTGCTTTCCGGTCCTCTGGGAGGAATTTGCTGCAGCCTCAAAAATCGAGGCTTGCAACGACCTCCCAGAGGACTTTCTCAGTTGTCGCCCCCAGACTCTGGAACGACCTGCCGGATGAGATCCATCAGTTAACATCGTTAGACAGCTTTAAAAGGGCTGTCAAGGTGGATCTCTTCCAGCAGGCCTTTCCAGGTTAACTATCCTGGCTTTGGGTACCCCCACTCCAATGATCTTCACGTGGCCTCATTTAAGGATGGATGAGGAACATTGCTGTGGGCCTAATATTGTCGTTTTGGACAATTGTTTAAGTATTTTAATTGTTTTAATTGTTGAATTGTGCTTTTAATTCTATGGATTTAATACTGTTTTAAGGGGGAGAGGGATTGTTGGCTTTGGAATATTATGTAAGATTTTATGGTTGTGAGCCACCCTGATTGGTTTTCTAAAGGGCGGGATATAAATAAATGTTATTATTATTATTATTATTATTATTATTATTATTATTATTATAAACAGAGTATGACCCTTTCTTTCTCTTTTTGTGACTGAATGGCATGACTCTGGTCCTTATTTTTTTTAAGATATCCCCAGTATCTATATAAAAAGAGGAAAGACAACATCAATCTGTCTTTAAGAAGTCATTAATCACCCAAACATAAATTATTATATGTTTTAATTTCTTGGTATACTGAAAAATCTGCACAGTACCTTAAATGGAATATAAAGAATGTGGTTTTGGGTTTTTTTTTACTATTTTCAGTGGCTTCTTCTTCTTCTTCTTCTTCTTCTTCTTCTTTTTTTTTTTTAAGTTCCAAGGACACATTAGCCTGCTTAGTCACAGCACTAAGCTAGGAGCTAATACTTAAGTAGATTATCCCCATGACTCTTCAGTACTTCCTAGAGTTACTCCTTTCTATGTAATTCTTTATAGGCAGCCACTATTTCCCCATGGATTTAATACTTTAAATGCAGACATTTTTAAAAAAGCTATTTTGGTGTTTAGGGTGGGCAGATGCAGAAGAGAGGATTCTTTCTTCTTTAACTGTTATTTCAAAGAAGGAATTTTAGCTGAAATCACTGTCTTTTGTCATACAAGTGACAACTATTGGAATTCTCTTTTCTAAACAACTATGGGGGGAAGCAGATGGCGGAAAGCACTGTCTTCAGGGCAAGGAAGGGGAGGGGCAGCTGCACACTGGGCGCCCCAACCCCTTCCCGAAGACATTGTCGGAGCGCCAGACCTTCCGCATGTCCGGTGCTCCGAGGATGCTTATCCACTGCAGCGTCCACACACACTGTGGCAGAAAAGGCGCCGAAGGTGCACCTGCAGCCTTTTGCGGTTCACCTTTGGCGATTTGCAGAAGGAGCGCTATTTTAGCGCTCCTTCCTGGGGCAGCAAAGCTGCGCCGCAGGGCCGAGGAACGCGGATGCCTTGGCCCTGATCCGCAGCTTCCCAGGGTGGCCCCGTGCTGCCCGTCTGCTTAGGCCCTATTAGAAGTTTGGGAGTCTTCTCCTCTTTTCCATCTAACCACTTTGTTCAGAGGAGTGAAAGTCTCGGTTAAAGATCTTTGAACAGAAGACTTTATAATTATATTTCTTTAGGTGGTCATGGTATTGAGTCTGGATAGGCCAGGGGCATGAACTGTGATCTGGGTAGGTCAACAAACACATAGGTTCCATTGATTCAATAGTTCTACTATACTTGGGACTAATAGTTGCATTCAGTCATTTGGGTATGAAAGAAGTCCTAGTGTGATCAAAGTTTACTGAGCATCAGGTATGCCAAAATAGGTAGAGTAGACCTGAGCCCTATTTAGGTGTTTATTGCTACAAGCATATACAGCAGGGGTGGGAATCATAACATTCTCCAGATGTTGTTGGAGCCGCCCCAATTGCTCTGCAGAGTGGCGGGATATAAATAAATATTATTTATTTACTTATATTTACTATAGCTTCCAGCACTGCTTACTATTTTTAGACTGCAGTTCTCACCATTCTTCGTTATGCTGGCTAGGGCAGCTGAGAGTTGCAGTCCAACAACATCTGGGAGGCAACTGAATTCCCACTCCTGCAATAGGCTAAGGATCACAGTTTCACATACATTTTCATAATTTAGCTTCATAGGCACTCTTATATAGAAAAAAGCCTATTTAAAGGCAAAGCACACTCTGTAATAGTGACCACTATTGCACATCTCCATCAGTTTGTTTCAGGGAAGGGCATATCTGTCAATGCTGATGTTGTTGTCAGCTTCTCATTTTTCCTGTGTTAATTCTGTATTCTACCATTTCTGCATCAGCCTGTGATATTTATTTATTTATTTATTTATTTATTTTAAAGTCCACATGAAAATTCACAGGCATTAGCACTCCTACAGTGCTCTATTTTTTAAACATTTGTAACCTAATTTACACATTTTGCGAATAGTTTTCACTAAAATTCTACATTTTTCTGTTTTTGTCATGAATATCATAGGTTTTTCTGTGCATTTTCTCTAAGCATATACCAGGGGGAGGCAACCTTTTTGAGCTGGGGGCTGGGTTGCTGTCCCTCAGACAATTGGGGGGCCAAAGCACCAAAAATAAATAAATAAATAAATAAATAAATAAAAAATAATAAAAATAAAAATATGCATGCACACTCTCTCAGCCCCAGAAAAGCCATGGCAAAACCCCTGTGGAGATTTTGCCAAGAAAACCCCAAGAACAAGTAATAAAAACAATAATCAATATAATCATGGCAGGGGGCGGCGGTGGTGGCAGGACCAGCCTGGGGCCAGTCCAAAGGCCTTGGGGGGCCACATCTGGCCCCTGGGCCTTAGGTTAACTACCCCTGGCATGTACTTATTGGAAGACATTGATGGTGAATTGCATTGCCAAATTCAGAACAAAGCTTGGAGCATTACTATTCCCAAGTTGTTCTTTACATTATTCATTTTACTCATGGCAGCTTATTATGTTTCTCATTACATTTTCCCCAAATATACCTCATTTCATTGTTGTTAATTTACTCATTATATTACCACTATTGGACTATTAGCAGGGTTTTTTTTACCAGAAGTATACAAGGTTAATGCAAGGTTATTCCTTCATCTCTTTTATTTTTAAAGAAGAGTCCTGTGATCTTCACATCTGTGAAGAACACTGAGCAAAGCAACACAATATAGTATGGCAGCAAAACTCCCATGAAGACTGGCTCAGCTTGTCATTTAGTTATTTCACCAGGAAGTGTGTGTGCCACACTTGTGGACTCAGGAGCAAGTCCCACTGTGCTTGAGATAACACACCAACACTCATGGATCTCAGAAAGAGGTAAGTCACAACTTTTATTGGTTACAGCTGCACATAGGCTTGACATATAAATAGGTCCAGATTCAAGCACTGACTAATCCACCTGTTGATTGATGAGCTGAAGCAGTAGGTCCATTGCCAGAAGCCATCAGGATGAATGATGTGGAATCTATATGGGCAGACACTACTATATAGTCCCTCTGGTTCCAGAGTGTGTGGGGAAAGCATTTGACCCTCAAATAAGCATGGTCATTTCTTCCCCATCCATATTGAGTCCCTTAAGGGGACCCCCATTCCTTGCCAATCACCATATATAACCTTGAAACTAATCATCCTAGACCTGGGATCTATGCCAAAACACTCCACAAGCTTGTGACAAGGTGAATATAGAATACAGAAATGGCAACACAGGGCCTTTTCAGACTGCCAGAAATAGTGCAAATTGAGTCCACTTTAAGGGTTAGGGTTAGTGCTAGGGAATCATGGGAATTGTTGTGTTTTTTTTTTTTTCTGAGACATTGAGCCTTCTCTGTCAGAGAGTTCTGGTGCCACAATAAAATACAGTTCCCATGATTCCCTAACCCTAACCCTTAAAGTGGACTCATTTCTAGCAGTCTGCAAAGGCCCATAGACTCTGAACATAATACATATAAAAAGAGGGTGGGTGGGTGGGTGGGAGAGATGACAAAGATTCTGAACACAACTGGGTTTGTAGGCCCAGGAGCAGAATAAATATGTTCCTCATTCAACTAGAATGAAACTTATATCTGGGTCACTTCAGCTATGCACACCAGCCAATGAGTTTAAACTATAACTTTAAACCGGTGGTTATCTGTAATATTCTATCTCCAAGTTCTACAAAGAATTGCAAATGTCTAACAGTAAGCAAATTTCATATAGTGAATTGGCTTGGGCAGTAAGGATTAGACAAGTTCAGATTTCTCCCCAACCTCATTCCTTCTAAGGTGCAGTACAACAGTGGTCAGAACTATAGATCAGCACTGTGAAACACATGGCAATCTTCCACAGAAAGAAGGACAAAAATTCAGTGTACTGGAAATAATATAAATATAAGGGGAAAATACAACTACATTTGCATAAACAACAGTTCCATTATTCTTGTCTGCCACCAAAACAAATTCCTTACCCAGTTTGGGGTAATACAAGTACTTAGTGTCTTTTTTTCTGACATGCATTTCTGGAATTCAAATACAATCTTAATTAAGTCTGTTCAAATAATGGGCTATTTCTTCCTTTGGGGGGAGCATTTGCCCCCCCTTATGTTTCAACTGATGCACCTCAGATCCATTGTTAAGCTCTCAAATTCCATGCCAGATACACCTCAATCCCTTTTGACTCTCCCTCTTCTCCCTTCTTCTTTTCTTCCTCTGAATTCTGAAGTATCTTCTGCACCTGTGATAAGGTTGGTCTACAATGTTCCATGATCCTAGGCTGCCCTCCCAGGGACCATACAACTGAACCTTCAGGTTGATGATTAGCTAGTTGTGCTACTAGATGGACGATCATTTCCTTAAATTGATTTCCTTAAACTGATTGCTTCAGAATATACTTGTTATAATACACATTATGCAACCTGATTTATATGTACCATAGCTGAATTAATGTGACATTCAGTATCTGCACATCTGGGAATATAACACCTGTCTTTGCTGTAGTTTACAAAATCCTGAAATGATCTGCCTCACTTACCAATTTTGTAGGATTCAGATTTCAGTAATCTTAAGGCCTAAGCAGACTGCCAGAAATAGTGCACATTAAATTGAGGCACTGCCCTGGCTCAGTGCTAGGGGATCATGAGAATTGTATTTTTTTCTGAGACATTGAGCCTTCTCTGTCAGAGAGCTCTGGTGCCACAATAAATTACAGTTCCCATGATTCCTTAGCCCTGAGCCAGGGCAGTGCCTCAATTTAATGTGCACTATTTCTGGCAGTCTGCTTAGGCCCTTAGTGACATCTTGCTGTGGTTTATGCCTGAAAAGATTTATGTTTTAGCCATTATCAGGACAGGATGCATGGTACACAACAGGGATATTTACAAAATATTTTATTATCCCCAACAGCTCTGACTTTATTTTGTGGGGTAATACCTCATTAGCAAATCTTCCCAGTGGTAGCTTATCCCTTTTTTATTATTATTATTAATCATGCATGCACACTTAAGGTGAGGTGATTCTGGCCAATTTTAGAAACATCTGGGATGCTGTGATATGTTGAAATAAATCTAAATCATCCAAAAGATGTTATTTTGTACCATAGGAGATAAGCACATTTGTAGCATACTTGCTGTACAATTGCTTCTGTTCACACTTTATCAACAAAGAGCTGCAGAATTTGAAGATAATGATATATTCATTTAGAAAGCGTTGATGTTTGCTATTTCAAGAGAACCAGATTACTGGACTACAGCATGGAGGATCTGGATGCAGGTACTCACAGAGCCAAGAAACTCTGATTCATGGAACTGTTAAACTTGAGAGGTCTACACAGAGCCCTTGAAAATCCAAATAGGACTTGAATTTTATGGAACCTGTAGTGAGCTTCTCTGATCTATATATATTACTTGTCTTCCAACTCCAGAAATGAGACAAGACACAAGACTGGGATAAAAACAGGCCATTTATTAATTGACCTATTTATTAAATTATTTATGGAACTGTAACTAATTCAAAGAACAACCAAGTGTGGGAGAAGCTGCAGCCAGTGTCTTCCTCTGGACCACCTCTGCAGTTTATTTGGACGATAACACCTGAGCTCTCAATGATAACCCAGAAGCTGGGTTATTCATTGGACAGGCTGCATTAGGAAGTCTAACCAGAAAGTCCCTCTCCCAATCTGTCAAGAGTAAAGAGGGGGGTTATCTTTCAAGCCAGACCTAAGGGCAATTTCTTTCTGCCACCCACCAGGTTGCAAGGCCTAAAGAGGTGGTTCCAGAAATGTCCCTTCCACCCAAATGTTATCCAAGGTGCTTGTTGAAATATAATTCAATTATTTATGCCACATTCAATTACTTATGTCAAATCCAATTATTTACACCAATTCACTTATTAATGTAAGCCAAATCACAATTGAATCATTTATATCAAATTAGTTCTTATTTAGACTCCACCCAAGCCAATTTCCCATATGCTGACTAGACACAGTATGGGGTAGATGAAAAACTCATGGAAAAGGAAAAAAAAATTCCTACCCAGCCCCTAGACAATTAAGAAAACTTCACACTATACCAGGGCAGGCGGATGGGTCGATTTCAAGGCAGCTCTGAAGTCTTGGGGGCAGCTTTCCCTGTAATAACACCAGCTTTGCCCCAAGGCCTCACGCCATGGCATAACTTAAATAAGCCTGTCTCCTATCAGGGGAGGGTGGCAAACAGCCCGTCCCCACTCCCACTCCTCCATCATGGGGGGGGGGGGGGATGACCATTGCCTTTCAACCCCAGAAATAATGAGACAAGACACAAGACTGGGATAAAAACAGGGACATTTATTAATTGACCTATTTATTAAATTCTTAATGGAACTGCAACTAATTCAAAGAACAACCAAGTGTGGAAGAAGCTGCAGCTGGTGTTCTTCTCTGGACCACCTCTGCAGATTATTTGAACGATAACGCCTGAGCCTTCAATGATTACCCAAAAGCTGGGTTATTCGTTGGCTGGCTCACGAAGTCTAATGAGAAAGTCCCTCTTCCAATCTGTGAAGATTAAAGGGGGGGGGGTATCTTTCAAGGCAGACCTAAGGGCAACTCCTTTCTGCCACCCCTCAGGTTGCAAGGCCTAAAGAGGTAGTTCCAGAAACGTCCCTTCCACCCAAACACTGTCCAAGGTGCTCGTTAAAATATAATTCAATTATTTATGCCACAGATATGGGGCAAGCATCTCTTAGTCCCTATCTCCCACCTTGGCATCAAGCACCTCCTTAACACCTTGTTGCAGAACCGTTAAGAAAATGGCATTGCCAGTTTCGGAAAGTTGAACACCATCAGCCCTGTAGAACTCTGACCTCTGAAATATACTCTGGGGGTGGGGTAGATAATGGCCTAGCCCAGCCTTGAAGGTCTTACGAATTTCCCTATTAGCCTGCCTTTAGGCAGTATCAATAGCAACATGGTCACCACTGCATTTCCACTCACGTCGTGGGAGCATAGCCGACCAAATAATTTGAACAAGTGGCCATGACTATTTAATAAGGCGGAAATCATGCAGCCCCTGCAATATAAGTGCTTTTCCCTTTAACAAACCAAGATCATTGCCCCTGAAGTGAACCACCAACACTTGTGGGGGGCATAATTAACTGACTGACCATGAAGGATAAGATAAATGGAGGATAATATGGAATTCGCCTGCCGCTTTTCTAGGAACAACACCCAATGGGCACACCCTCAAATTAGGGGTGGGGGTGCTGAAAAGGAGTCCAAAACATGACCCTCAGTCACCTCTTTATCAATCTTCTGTCGAACAATATGTTCCATCCCCTTAACAGACTTTAAGCTTCTTCTTTCTAGCAAGGACTACCACAGTACCAGTGCAATTGGGAAGGTTATGTGGCTCTATTGACTCCTCCACCACTTGAGGCCAGGAATGGTTTGGGGGCGGAAATTGGAGTTGTGCAGGGGAAAGGGAGGTATGGCTGGAACAGAGTGAATAGATGTTACAAAAGAAGGCAGGATCACTATGCGAAAGCTATCCCACCTTCAGTTCACTCTGTTTCCCAGAATGGATTGGAGAGTGTACCAACCATTCCACAGAACCTTATTTTGCTCCTCTACAATGCCAGGTTGGTTAAAAATAAGACTCATATTATTTATGATCTTCTTTTGGATGAGGATGCTGACCTGGCTTGCTTTACAGAGACCTGCCTGGGAGAGGATAGTGCCATAACCTGGATGCAGGCCCTCTCAGCTGGGTACTCTGTCAGTGAGCAGGTAAGGGGAAGTGGGTGGGGGGGCGAGGCGGGGCGGAGTGGCTCTGGTTTATAGGAACAACCTGATGCTGACCAGGATACTTGTCCGGAACACAGTCCACTTCAAGTGCATGTACCTGAGCCTGAGGACCAAGGATAGTCTGGGGATTCTGCTAGTATACTGACCACCCCGTTGTCTAGCAGACTCCCTAACTGAGCTGACATAGCTAGTCTCAGAGTTGCTGTTGGAGTCGCCCAGACTTATAGTTCTGGGCGACTTCAACATCCCACTTGAGACCAGTTTGTTAAATCTAACTGCCGCAGCTGAGGAATTCATGGAATCCATGACAAACATGGGCCTATCCCAATTGGTTGTCGGGAAGGTCATATTCCATCTTGTTTGGAGGAAGCAGCTGTTAGGCTACTTCTGAAAAAAAACTTCCCTGGACCCCCTGCATATGAACAACTATAGGCCAGTCTCTTTGCTACCATTTTTTGAGCAAGGTAATTGAGAGGGCGGTTGCGCCTCAACTCCAAGCTGTCTTGGATGGAACCCATTATCTAGATTCATTTCAAACTGACTTTAGGACGGGATTTGGAGTTGAGACTGCCATGGTTGCCTTGGCCGATGACCTGCATCTGAGCATCGACAGGGATAGTATGACCCTGTTGGTGCTTTTAGACCTCTCAGTGGCTTTTGACATGATAGATCATAGCATCCTCTTGCATCGCCTGAGTCCCAGAGGTTGCTGCTCGGGGACAGTTCCCAGAGGGTGCTGCTCGGGGACAGTTCCCAGAGGGTGCTGCTAGGGGACAGTTGCTCTGCAAAAAAGGAACTCACTTGCCACGTCCCTCAAGGTGCCATTCTGTCCCCGATGTTGTTTAACATCTATATGAATCTGCTGGGTGAGATCATTCGGAGTCATGGGGCTGGGTGTTATCAGTACGCTGATGACACCCAGACCTATTTCTCCATGTCTCAATAATTGGTCTCGACTCCTGATGGTGTCGCCCCTCTCAATGAATGTCTTAAGGCAGTAATGGGCTGGATGAGGAAAAACAGATTGATAGTGTATCTATATAAAATGGAAGTGCTTACAGTAGCGGCCCTGAAACCAGGAATTGGATTGCAACCTCCAGTCCTGGATGGGATCTCACTTTCTGTGAAGGACTGTGTTCACAGTCTGAGGGTGCTTCTTGATTCATCACTGCTGATGACTAATCAGGTAAATGCGACAGTCAAGAGTGCCTGTTAACAGCTTCGGCTGATATGCCAGCTGTGCCCTTTCTTGGAAGTAAGGGACCTTGAGACTGTGGTGCATGTGCTGGTAACCTCCTGTCTGGACTTCTGTAATGTGCTCTACATGGGGCTACCCTCATGCTTGGTCCGGAAACTTCAGTTAGTACAAAATATGGCACAGCCTCCTCCCATACAATCCTCCCCGCACACTCCGGCCCTCTGGGAGGAATTTGCTCCAGCCATTAAAATCTAGGCTGTCAGCAGCCTCCCAGAGGGCATTTTCAGTAATCACCCCTAGATTATGGAATGGCCTGCCGGATGAGATCCATCAGATTATGAACTTAAGCAGCTTTAAAAAGGTTGTGAAGAAGAATCTCTTTAGGCAGGCCTTTCCTGATTAAATCCCCGGCCTCAGGAATTCCACCTTCCTACCTCTTTCAGTTTTGGCTTGCCCACTGCTCTTGTCTGCTTAAAGTTGCTCCCATTACCTTATTTTATCTTGATATTTTATGTTATGGGTTTGTTTGTTTGTTTTTTTTTGGATGTGTAGTTTAATACTTTTTTAATGGGGGAGGGTGGGGTTTAGGGTTTATTTAGTCTGTATTTTGATATAATTTTAACTGTTGTAAGCCACCCTGATTGTTTGACAGAGGGGCGGGATAATAATAATAATAATAATAATAATAATAATAATAATAAAGCAGCCCGTGAAGGAGGGGCATGAAGAGGGCACCCAAACACACCCAGAGAAGGCGCAGTGGCACCAAGAAGGCTTTGCAAGTCACTACCCTGCTGGGAAACACTTGGAAGAAGCCTCACCACCCTCCCAACATCAAGGCCAAATCAATGGGATGACTGGAAGGATGCCTGCAGCCTGGAAAGTCCTAGGAAGCAAAGGCCCCACCAGGAAGCCTTCAGGGAAGAGCCTCACCACTCTCCCCTCTGCGCAACCCCAACCAGGCTGATCCACTGCAGAAGGGCCAGGAGTCCCTGTAATAGGGCCAGGGAACAGGCCCTAGCCAGGAGGAAGAGCCCTCAGTCTGATGCAAAGGGGGATCCAGGCCCACTCAGGCTGATCACCCAGCAGAGAGTACTGCCCAGCAGGTCAGTCCCCACAAGAGGGCCAGACAGAAGCTGGGTAGAAGAGCCCTCAGCCCGACACAAAGGGTGATCAAGGCCCATCCAGGACAATCGCCTGGCAGAACAGCAGATGGGGAGGAGAGGGTTTGTGTGAAGGCAACTTTTTCCTCCCACCCAGGAAACTTATCAGAGCAGGGAAGCCATCTGCTGTTGATTTCAAGGCAGCTCTGAAGCCCTGTTGGCAGCTGCCTCTATAATAGCTCCGCCTCCGCCCCCAAGGCCTCACACCATGGCATAACTTGTGTGGCGTGACTTGAATAAACCTGTCTCTTATCAGGGGAATGGGGCAAACAGCCCATCCCCACTTCCACCCCTCCTTCATGGAGGGGGGATGGCCAATATATAAGATGCTTTCTTCTACCTCATGCAGACACCAAAAATGGTGTGTTTTTTTTCTTTCTTTCATCATCTTTATCCCAATTTGCCTGTTGTACACAGACAATATATGTTTTACAGGCATTTATTAATATGTCAGCTTTTCCTCAAGTCTGGAAGTAATATACAAACATGAGAAAACCTGCTGGTTTGAGAGCAGAAGTGAGCCCCCCCCTCCACTTTGGGTCTAGTCCTACAAAACCAGGAAGCAATAGCTAATGTTGCAACAGGTGTTCCCTAAGATCAGAATATTCTATGATAATTCTGATGGTAGCTCTTTTAAATATTTGGAATGATATCACACTAAGGATGAAGCAAGGTTTTTTTTCCTGCAGATCCAGAGACTAAGGGCCTTTGCAGACTGCCAGAAATAGTGCACATTAAATTGAGGCACTGCCCTGGCTCAGTGCTAGGGAGTCATGGGAATTGTATTTTTTTCTGAGACATTGAGCCTTCTCTGTCAGAGAGCTCTGGTGCCACAATAAATTACAGTTCCCATGATTCCCTAGCACTGAGCCAAGGCAGTGCCTCAATTTAATGTGCACTATTTCTGGCAGTCTGCAAAGGCCCATAGGGGGGTTGCAGACTGCCAGAAATAGTGCAAATTGAGTCCACTTTTAGGGTTAGGGTTAGGGAATCATGGGAACTGTATTTTATTGTGGCACCAGAGCTCTCTGACAGAGAAGGCTCAATGTCTCAGAAAAAAAACAATTCCCATGATTCCCTAGCACTAACCCTAACCCTAAAAATGGACTCAATTTGCACTATTTCTGGCAGTCTGCAACCCCCCCTTAGACATACAACAATTTGGATGCAAACTACAGGAAATGAGATTCCACCTCAACATTAGGAAGAATTTCCTGACACTAAAAGTTGTTTGACAGTGGAATATTCCCTTGGAGTGTGGTGGAGTCTCCTTTTTTGGAGGTTTTTAAAGAGAGGCTCAATGACGATTTGTTGGAAGTGCTTTGATTGTGTCTTCCTGCATGTAGGGGGTGGACTGGATGGCTCTTGAGATCTCTTCCAACTCTATGATTCAATGATTCTATATAATGTGAGACTTAAATTTTGCCTGTTTACAACTTATCCTCCATATATCTAAACTTTTCCTTGGCCAGATGAGCAGGATGCTTGTAAATATGCCGCACAGTCCTGTGCTGCATGGAGTATCTGAGCCACGTGCTAGCCATGTTTCCTCATAACTGGTTTTAAGAGTCACATTGTTCAATGCTAAAGGTTATATATAGCCATAGCCATTGGTCCAAAACACACTGCAGAAATAATCCAGTTTGAGACCATTTTAACTGCCCCGTCTGAGTGCTAGGGAATCCTGGGAACTGTAATTTATTGTAGCACCAGGGCAGTTAAAGTGATCTCAAACTGGATTATTTCTGCAGTATGTTTTGGACCTATGGGGGGATGTAGAGGGGCAGCCCTGGGCTGTCCTGGGAAATGGAGGATCAGGGCCAAGGCTGCCGGATTGGTTGGTCCCAATCCTCCCTTTTGCTGGCCTGGAAAAGAGTGGCAAAATGACGCTCCTTTCAGAGCTGGCAAAAGGGTGCCCTAACAACCCTCGCATAGCTCTTTGGTGCCCCTTCCAGTCCAGCGCATCGAAAGGCTGTGCTGGAAAGACGTCCTGATGCTGTGCACTGTGTGTAATGGCATGTGGTGTCAGGACATCTTCGGGGAGGGTTTGAGGCTGTCAGCATGCAGCACCCCCCCCCATCCCTGCCTCCAGGACAGCACAAACTGTAGAGGCCCATTGTTAGTCTTATTCCAGGAATTTGTCTAGTTCCCTTTAAAGCTGTCCAATGTGGTGGCCATCACCTTGCAGTAGAGCATTCCATTGTTAAACTGTGTATTGGATGAAGAAATACTTCAAGCTGTCTTTTCACTCCATTATTAAGTTCTTTTAAGTTACTGGGAATTTAAAGAAGCATCTGTTTTTTTAAAAAAGCACATAATGCCCACAATCTCAACCCAGAGTATTATTAGTGTGAGAACGCCATTGAAATAACTATAGACTGAAGCAGACTGCCAGAAATAATGCACATTAAATTGAGGCACTGCCCTGGCTCAGTGCTAGGGAATCATGGGAACTGTAATTTTTTTCTGGGACATTGAGCCTTCTCTGTGCGAGAGCTCTGGTGCCACAATAAATTACAGTTCCCATGATTCCCTAGCACTGAGCCAGGGCAGTGCCTCAATTTAATGTGCACTATTTCTGGCAGTCTGCTTAGGCCTTATGTCTTCATGTATACAGCACTGTAAATTGAAAAGAAGCAAGGTGAACATCTTTTAAAAAATAAACCTGCAGTATTTCAGAAATACTGATATGAGCTTGTCACCTCTTAAAGTTTACTTTCCTCCTGACTCTGTGCACTTTTACAGGCTCTCGAATCAGAGAAAATAAAACACATGCATTTTTAGAGCAATTTTTGCACATGTCAAGAAGTATACATTTCAATTGTAGGTTTTGTTCCCTTACCATATGATGATTGAGAAGCTACCCCACCCTACACACATATACACAGTGCTCTCAGATACTTAAAATTTATATGGGCCTAATGATCTGTTTTATAATATATACTATAATGGATACACTGAACCTGGACAGACACTCTTTTGGTAGAGGTATGATACACATCCAGTTAGGCAATTCGTAGCTTTAATGTAACTCAAAGCATACAGAGGCATCTAAAACTTTGATTACTCTCTTGTTTGCTACCCTATCAGATTTTAATGTATTTTCTGAGAATTAATTTATAGGAATTTGTCCTTTGATATAAAAATATCATAACAATATGCTGTTATGCCAGTGCTAAAGCCATACTGTCCAATTCTGGTCATTACCACAATGCCTGTTCAGTTTTATGCCTAATTGGTATGCAGAACAAATCACTTGTCCAGTCTTGTAAAGGATATACATTATCAGAATACAACACCTGCAGGACAAAAGACAGGTTAATTTCATTGCTATGAAGCAAAGAGATCATTATAAACCCTGCAGTAATCTAACTCTGTGAAATAGCTGCATTAGTCATTAACTTTTCAGCACTAAAATTAATATCAAACTTAATTAACTACTACATAGGTTTTAATGACTTTTTTTCCATATGAGGCTGTTGTTTACTAATATGATTTCTCACCATGGTTATCTGTTTCATTGCTTCCTTGGTTTTAATATTCAAGAGCTGATTTTCTTCAAAGAAAGTGGAACAAAGAATATCACATTTGCTGAATGTTGTCCTTGAACTGTGTTTCTGAAATTTACTTATCAACATTTTGCAAAGTCAAATACAGTGAGAATCTATAGAATTTGTCCAGTAGACAGAGGAGAAATATATAAATGAAGTATGCAACAGTATTCATATATGATTAGTGTATAACATGATTTCATTGGAGTGATTCTGCATGATTGTACATTTACATGCTGGTGATTTCATATATTGCTGGAACTACCTGCATTTTTTTAAAGTGCTATGATAGACTGCATGAAACTAGGCAATACCAGCTGGGTAGTGTGTATATTCCACAATTTGGCAATAGTAGGGTATACTGTTTATGCCTGGACAATATTTCAGACATGTATGGAATCTATTCATACATTTATAAAATGGACAATGAATGAAAAAATTGATCACTATATATACAACATTGTTGGCCATTATGATCTGTTGACTACATCAGTGCTTCTCAGACTACTTGATGTAGAGGGGCTGGCCATTGTTTATATTCCAGGGGCTGGTAACATATTTATGCCTACTGGCTATAACATTTTTTCATCCTTGGAAACTCTCTACAAACTAGCAGCCAATGGCTTTTGGGCTGGCATTAGTCCAGGGATGGCTACTTTCAGATGCATCTGGACAACTAGATTTAATGCATATTCACTCATCAGACATGTGCCCAGAGGGGTCCCCACTCTCACTTCTCCAGACTGCTTATCTTTATGAGTGGCCTCTCTTTTATGCATGTCTACAATTCATTACTGGGAAAATTCAAGCCAAATAATAAAGAAATCTCACCACATGGCTATCACTACGAAACAAATTGCATGGTTCATTAGCATAGAATTGTCATATACGTGGCAGCTGGATTAAGAGATCAGATCATCAGTAGCTTGCAGCAAACTCTTTCCATCGTTAATCTCTCCTCAGAGTGAAAGCTGTGTGTGTGGGTATTTTTTAACCAAATGACAAGAAGCAGGGGTCAGTAAAGGTAACTATACCAATTAACCCAGACTTACTTGCTAACATGCCCCCATAGGTGCTCCAATTTTTACATGTGTTTTGCTTGGCACTGTTTGGTTACTTTTCAGAGTGCATTACAGGGCAATGTGGCTTAAATTGTACAATCTCCAACTGTTCTGGGTTTATGACTGCAGAAAAACAGCAGCAGATGCACCAAGACTTCATTTATAACTGCACAGTAAAGTTAGCTTTGAAAGCACCTGGGATATTATTGCTCCATAAACGGGAAGCAGCTAGAAGTGATAGACTCAGCATCCACAATATTTGATACAGATTGCATTCAGCTTCCACAACCAATAAAAGCTAGACTTGTCAAGGAAGCTGCTACTCTACATGCAAAACTAGAGCAGAGAATACTCTGTAGAGTTATATTGTACAGAAGAGCTCCACAAATATACCCGGAACAACAAGGTCAAATTAATGTTGGAATTTTATGAGGATTTTCTGTAGTTTTTCAATGCTTCTAAAGTCACAGTAAAGTGCTCTCTATTTTCCCCCACTTTTTTGTATCATTTATACTTTAGATAGTTATCCCTGGAACATACATTTTGAAGGTCATCATGTGCAACTGGCCTGAAAATTTTCAAGTTGCCTTTTCAAGAAGTGTCAGAAGAAACACTAAAATAAAAGGCATACATTTGTATACACATGAAACCATATCTCTCTTTCCCTCTCTTAATCATATTTATTTTTCACTATTGCACTGGCTGATCTTAAAAGCACAACCTGCAGGTAGGAATGTGTATGCCTGTGAAACAACATATTCATGAATATTCTCCTCCATTTACCTTCATGTTGAGTTTGTGCTTGATTCTATGATTGAAAAAACAAAACAAAACCAGGGTGAAATCCACGTTTTTCTTTGCTTCCCTCCTCCCTAGGTGCATGTTTGGCCACATCAAAAATTGTACACATGCCTTTATTTATTAAAGGTAAAGGTATTCCCCATTGACAAGAGTGTCAAGTCGTGTCCGACCACAGGGGCGGTGCTCATCTCCATTACTAAGTTGAAGAGCCAGCATTGTCCGAGGACTACTCTGTGATCATGTGGCCAACATGATTGCACAGAACACTGTTTAAACTTTATTTAGTACAACATGTTTAAATAGTATTTGCAAGAACATAAAATGTTCACACATTTCTATGCACATTTTTCAAATGGGTGTCTTCTGGGGGGGAAGTCATGTCTTTAGTTATCTGTCAGTATGAAGTGCAATTTTGAAGCACACAAAAAGTACAAACTAAAATAAAGTCAGTTGAATCTTGAACTCAAATTTGATTTCTCACACACCCTACTAGCATGGATCATGCATGCTAAGTCAAGAATATTTTGCCTTTTTGAGAGATCACTTAATAAATTGTTGGACCAGTTATTACTTTTATCAACACATGTACAAGAAACATAGAATCATAGAGTTGGAAGAGATCTCAAGGGCCACCCAATCCAACTCTCTGTCATGCAGGAACACAGAATCAAAGCACCCCCGACAGATGACCATCCAGCCTCTGTTTAAAAACCTCCAAAGAAGGAGACTCCACCACTCTCCGAGGGAGTGTATTTCTCTGTTGAACAGCTCTTACTATCAGGAAGTTATTCCTAATGTTGAGGTTGAATCTCTTTTCCTGTAGTTTGAATCTCTTGCTCTGGGTCCTGTTCTCTGGAGCAGCAGAAAATAAGCTCACTCCATCCTCAATATAACACCTCTTCAAATACAGGACTATCATTTCACCTGTTAGCTGTATCTTCTCCAGGTTAAACATACCCACTTCCCTAAGTGTCTCCTCACAAGGCATGGTTTCCAGACCCTTCACTGTTTCGGTCTCCCTCCTCTGGACACACTCTACTTGTCAACATCCTTTTTGAATTGTGTTGCCCAGAACAGGACACAGTATTCCAGGTGTGGCCTGACCAAAGCAGAAAAAAATGGAACTATTAATTCTTTTGATCTAGACACTATACTTTTAATAATGCAGCCTAGAATTGCTTTGGCCTTTTTAGCTGCTGCATCACATTGTTGACTTATGTTCAACTTGTGGTCTACTAGAACTAATAGATCCCTTTCACACATAGTTTTATTAAGCCACGTGTCCCCCATTCTATATCTGTGCATTTCATTTTTTCCGCCTAAGTGCAGTATCTTACGTTTCTCCCTGTTGAAATTCATTTTGTTAGTTTTGGCCCAGCTTTCTAATCTTTTAAGGTCATATTGAATTTTGATCCTCTAAACTGGGATATTAGGTACTCCTCCTAATTTGGTGTCATCTGCAAATTTGATAAGCATGCCCTCTATTCTTTCATCCAAGCCGTTGATAAAGATGTTGAACAGCACTTGTCCGAGAAGAGACCCCTGTGGCACCCCACTGGTCACTTTTCCCAAGATGAAGAGGGGCCATTGCTGAGCACTCTTTGAGTTTGGCCAGTCAACTAACAACAAATCCATCCAACAGCTGCATTGTCTATCCCACATTTTTACTAGCTTGTTTGCAAGAATATCATGGGGAACCTTATCAAGGCCTAAATGAAATCAAGTTATGTTCCCCACAGCATTCCCTTCATCTATCAAGCTGGTAAATTTATCAAAAAAGAGATCAGATTAGTCTGGCATGACTTGTTTTTTGAGAAACCCATGTTGACTTTTTGTAATTATGGCATTCTTTTCTAAATGTTCACAGACACTGTTTAATGAACTGCTCTAGGGCCTCTGTAGATGGGCAGTACAGAGCCACCCCAGGAAGTGGCGGATTGGGGCCACGGCAACCGCACACCGATCCTCCATTTTGCCATCCTGAAAAGACCAGCAAAATTCCACCCCTAAAAGGCCACAGCTCTTCAGTGCCCTTTTGGTGCAATGTGTTTGAACGCTGCACTGGAAGGGCGTCCTGATGCCATGCACCATGCGTAACAGCATGTGGTATCAGGATGACATTGGTGTGGGGTTGGGGTGGCTGGCGTGTGGCTGCCCCACCCCAACTCTATCTCCAGGCTGACCCTTTGGGCTGGTCTGCAGAGGCCCCTAGAATCTTCCCTGGTATTGATGTCAAACTAATCCAAGTAACAATGTGTCTTGGTTGAATACTATCAATAAGAATGAGATCAATATAATTCTAAATGTTAAAAGTTTGATATACAGTACATTCAGAACTTGAAAGTGACATACCACAAGCAATGGTGTTAGCTGCAGCACATAGGTTTTTTTGCCTATTTATATCATCAGAGTAGTTACTTTTTTAAACACAATGGCTGATGTCATCATAATTTTTAGTGTAGTTAACTAACATTTGAAAGTAAGCATGAGTGTTGGACTAGGACTGTGGAAGACCAGGGTTTGAATCCCCATTTGGCCATGGAAATCCAGTGGATGACCTTGGGAAAGTCAATCTCTTGGCAGTTTCAAACTCCCTCCGAACAAATGTTGCCAAGAAAACCCTGTGATAGGTTCAATTTTGTGTTGATATAAGTAAAAAATGATTTGAAGGCATACCACCACCGTCAGCATAAAAAATAGCAACTGTTGTGTTGTTGTTTTCTCCCAGAAAATTGAATTTGGGAGGGTTGAGGGTAATTTTTTTGTGTTTAATGGGATTTGCAAAGCAATCAGAGTAACTAGAAGTAATTTGCTAACAATGTGCTACTATCATTACTTTTAAAGGAATAAGTAATAGAAATGTGGTACTTTGGAACAGTAATGGTAAATTACTAACCAACTCAGTCCCCCACCACCACCCAAGTAATGTTCCACACTCTGTGTAAATAATATGGAAGCATCATCAGGAGCTTTTCATAGCTTCCCCCCCCAGAAATTTGCCCTTTACCTCCCTGTAACCAAATTCCCTCAGATGTTCCCTCCTCCAGTGTGAAGCCCTTCAGAATTTCTAATGGATGGCATTGTAGCAAATTGCTATAATCTAAGCCACCACAAATATGCAATATAAGAATGATGTCCTTGATTACTTTCTCAATGAACAACTTTCTCAGTTTTCAAGCAAATGTGATTTTTCAGTACAATATATGCCAAAAAGGGAAGGATTCTTTACAGAGGTATTCAGTTATAACTACTTCACAAACCTTTTCCTTTGTGTAAATAATATGAAAGAGTTGCAATATGATTGGGTCTGAAACACCAGTGCAAGGAGAAATACCAAATGACATTTCTCATATCTTACTTTATATTTGTCAAAAAGAAAAGAAAAGGCAATTGTGTCATTGCAGTATTGTAGAATTGGAATTAAAGTGTTGGAAATTAAGTTTCATAAAGTTTGTTATAACATTAATATGAACATGTTTTGGAAATTCTTTTCATCTGCACATTAAACCATAATTTAAAATCACTAGTTCCCAATTATTTCAAGTGTGGTTTGGGAATATTCTAGGTTTTTATCCAGAAGTACCTGTGAATATATTATGGTAGAGAGAGAGAAAAAGAAGGAGAGAGGGAGAGAGATGGCAATTTCACTGTGCCAGCTTTGCTGATTGGGAGAGGTATGTTTGTTTGTCTATCACAACACACATACACACACATCTATCTATCTATCTATCTATCTATCTATCTATCGTCGGCCCTCCATATCCATGGATTCTTTATCCATGTATTCAAGCACCCATGGCTTGAAAATATTCCAATATATATATATATATATATATATATTCCCAAAAGCAAATCTTGATTTTGCCATTTTATATAAGGGGCACCTATTTACTATGCAATTGTGTTTAATGGGACTTGAACATCCACAGATTTTGGCATCCATGGCAGGATCCTGGAACCAAACAACAGTGGATACCAAGGGCCCACTGTATTTATCTAACAGCTCATCTCCAGAGGTCTCAAGGTAGTATATAGATAACAAAACTTCATTTATGGGTGGTGTGTGTGTGTGTGTTATGTGCCTTCAAGTCCTTTCTGACTTATGGCAATCCTAAGGAGAACCTATCATAGGGTTTTCTTGGCAAGATTTGTTAGAGGAGCTTTGCCAGTGCCTTCCTCTAAAGTTGAGAGCATGTGGCTTGCCCAAGGTTACCCAGTGGATTTCATGGCCACCAATAACCTAAAACACAGATGGGAAAATGCTTTCTGTACCTAGACTCAGTGGAGAGGCAAAAGTGGGTAGCCTGCAAAAAAAATTGTTACATCACACATAAGGAGTGGAGCTGTGCTGAGCTTCCTCCCCTAAACTTTTTTTTTTAAATAATTTCACTATTTCACCTTTCAACTTGAGATCAGCATCAAAGGAGCTCTTTGCCTGCCTGCCTGTAAGAACAGCTAAGGAGGTGGGCACAAGGGATTGGGCCTTCTCAATAACATAATCTCCAACTGTCCCAACAGATCATTCCCCTGTTATTCCATTTCAAGCTGCTTTTAAAATGTCCCAGTTTCTTTTCCTTCCTCCCAGTTCCTCCCTTTGTCCTCATCTTACTTCAGTTGTTGCAAACTGAGTTCAAAGAGCAAAAGTAGTTGCATTCAATCAACTCATCAGAGGAAGAGGAGGAGGTGATTGGTTTATGATTTATATGACTGATTTAATTTGTCACTGAAAAGTCAGTGATCATTATTATTATTCTGTTTAATTATATCCCGCCTTCCTCCAACACAGGGACTCATATGTTTAATCATATTTCAAAAGTGTTATGTCTTAATTCTGATGATATACATTTATTTAAATAAAGAGTTTTGTATGATGGAAAGGTAATCTACCCAGATGCTTGAGAACAATATAGAGGAGCAATGTAATAAGAACAGCATCCCCAATAAAGTCAGGTTTTCCAGACTACTTATATTACTGCATTACACTCTCATAATTCTGCTTTTCCACTTTTACTATTCTGTCTGCCTCCTGTAGCATTCTGGGATTTGCAGTTAAGGGAGGGGGCATTTAGAATTCTCAGCCAGAGAGCTCTTAGGCTCCATTGAACTGCAAACCCGAGAATGCAATAGGAGGCAGCCAGAGCAGTAAAAGCAGAATAGCAGCACTATAAGAGTGTAGTGCAATAACCTCCCAAGTGGTGGCTGTTCCTTTCATTTCAGTTGGGTGGTGAATCTTCTTTGGGCTTTAGTTGGAATATTAAATGGATTGTCCAAGGTGCTATATCCTATACATAATTAGATTCACCATTTGTGGCAATTATTTCACCAGTTGCCACCAGTTAATATGTGGAGGCTATCTCACCACCTAACTGAAGTTACTTTATTAATAGTTGTTATTACTTTTGGTAGCATTTTAATATACTTGATAGCATGTTCGCTGTTATATGTAAATTACTTCAGGCCACTCTTTGTTGAACACACACAAAAAAAGAACTTTATTGACATTCAGAACTGTTGGTAGATTTTTGCATTCTCTTTCCTCCTTCTTAGATAGGTAGGAATTCCTCTCTCCCTCTCTCTCATTCAAAAACTGACCATGTGATTTAGGCCACTCCCTCTTTGGGACTAACAGTCCCTTTCTCTCAAGATTCCCAACTGGGCTGTTTCCATCTTCCTGCTCTCTTAAAGATGGTGAGATTTTCTCTCTTTACCTGAACCATCAGTAGTTAGATTAGGATTTAGCCCTTTTATATAAATATAGATTAAAGTCATTGTTTTTTAAACTACAAACTATGTGTCTGTTGTTTTTGAGTCAGTCTTACCTCTTTTGGGAAGCATTAAGCAAAGTCACATTTCTGTTGCTCTGCTAAAGAAAGCCAGGTTTAGCTCTCATATTTGTGTATTTTTGAAGCCTTGGGATACTTAAATTACCCCACAAGAACTTATTACTGTATCTTTCTTACTGGATGGTTCATAAGCTTGTGTTACAGTATATGAATTACTTTTATTGTTATAAATTTTCTACATTCCCTCACTGATCATATTTACATTCCTTTACTGTCTTGGTTCATACAGAACCTAAACCCAGCTTCCTTAGCTGCCAACCTCACAGGTTACTTGTTACACTATCAGTATACACAGCTCAGCTCTCTCAGCTTAGCTCTGTTTTACATCCACTCCTCAGGTTGTTTCTAATATTTTCCCCAACCTTCCTGACTGTACATTACCCAGCTTTCCTGGTTGTACATCCTGCAGGATACTGACACACACTCTAATACTGGACTTCTCCTGCCCCTTCTAAAGTTCTTTTCCTGGTCTGGGAGTCTGAATCCCATCCAGACTTAAGACCCCTTAATCTTAATGGCACATCTTGGCTGTTCTGCAGGCTTTGATATACTCTCCCAAATATCACTGGCTCCTCCTCTTTTTATATTCACTCCTGAGAGAAGCCCCCACCTTTTCCAGCCTAATTCCTATTGGCTGTCCACAACATTCAATTCTGCCTATGTTTCTCCACACCATTCTTTATAGTTCGTTTAAACTTTAAAATAAAACCCAGAACAAATTCACTGCTCTTTTGACAAAACACACTGCAGAAATAATCTAGTTTGAGACTGCTTTAACTGCCCTGCCACAGTGCTAAGGTAAAGCACGTGAGTTTTCATGCAAAAAGTTTATTTTCTGCACAGAAGACAAGATATGTATTTATTTATTTGTTGCACAAAAATGCTGAAGTATTTTTCTCTGCAGAATAATTCATCTGCAACACTTTAGGATGTTTGACTTCTGTGGAGGTACTTTCCAACGGTAAGGAAATAACATGTGAGGGTAAGATAGCCAAGGTATGACATCTCCAATATGTCATGCCTCAAGATAATACAGAATGACTAGTGGATTGAGATGCAGTAGCAAACATAAACTCCTGCAATCCTGTGGCACATCTGGAAATCTGAATGTGAGAACCCATGTGCCTTTCTTCAGAGAATGATATTTCAGGACACCCAACTACTGAGAGAAAACTGGACAGTATTCTTACTGATGTACAGTATTCTTACTGGTTATTCTTCCTGTTGGGGTTTCCTGACTGTTAGATAAACTTTTTTTGTTACCTGAGAAAGAACAATTAAATATATGCTTTAACTGCCCTGCCACAGTGCTAAGGAAAAGCACATGAGTTTTCATGCAAAAAGTTTATTTTCTGCACAGAAGACAAGATATGTATTTATTTATTTATTTGTTGTTATGATAGGTGCACATCTAACAGATGGGTGCATCTGACTGAGAAAAGTCCAGTAAATATGACAGAAGCTGTAATTCTGTGTTTATGAAGGTCTTTGTAGGTATGTGCTTTTCAGTAACCTTCTCTTCTGTATTCAATCCAGGATTAATAAAAATTCAGAACATACTTTGAAACTGGTTATTTTTGAAAGCTCACACAGCTGTAATTTGAAGTGTGGCCTCAGGGGTGGAAGGCCATTAAATAACCTACTGATCCATGAAGACAATTTCAAAATTTACAGTAGGTGAAGTAACATGAGATTCTTTTTGTATTTGCATGTTTGATTTGTCTATGCTGAAAGGCTTTATTGCAGATCATCTTGATAGAAGAGTGTGCTTGGCTATAAACTAGTTGAGTTTTGGTTTTTATGGCTACCCCAGATTCACCTTGACTTACTTGAACAGTCTTATGAATAACCATATGTCACCTACATTATCTTTTAATTTATTGCACCTGAGATGTTTTACTAACTCAAACACAAGTGCTGTTGTAAATGCTACTTTTTTATATTTAAGCTGCAAAAGTGTTATTTCTTGATGGCTACAGTATAAACCCTTTTGTGAATTGTACTGGCTACCAATATGCTATTAATCTGAATTCAAGATGGTTGTGATGCCATTTAAAGCTCTTAAATGGTTTGGGACCAGAAATATTGAAGGAAACCCCTCTCTCTATATGCCTGATAAAGCAGCCTCAGAAAACCCCAATATAGGTTCACCTCAGGGTCAACATAATTTGGAAATGTCATGAAGATACACAGCAGCAGCAACAACAACAACAACAAAGACATGAGGTCCACTTGAAGGATCCACCTCTGTCTCCCACCAATGGGAGCAATGCATTGTGGGAGGACATGAGAACCTTCTCTGCTTTGGCATCCCATTTGTGGAATGCCTTCCCTTGACAGCCTGATAAGTGCTGACACTTTTATTCTGATGCCAGTTAAATCATAGCTTTTCTTTAAACCCTTTGGGACCAAATTTGTTTTTTTTACAAAATGAGTGCGAACATAGTTTTCAACTGTTTTCATCTCTTAAGCTGCTTTAATTGGTTAAATCATTTACAACTTGTATATGCCACCCTGAGATCTTTAGACAAAGGACATTTTAAATATTTTACATCTTATTGATATATAAATAATCATGTTATATATTTTAGTGTTATTTGATTATTGCTGTTGTTTAAAATGCTGAATTATTTTAAACTGTTTAAATTGATTTTACTTGTACACTCTGAAATCCCAAGATATAGTTTGAGATACAAATATTTCAATAAAAAATATTTGCAATGCAATATATGATGTCACTTAATAACTAGCAAAGCCTATTTTAGAATTAGAGAATTTATGAGATGGAACAAGATGTTGAGGTTGCAGTCCTATACTCACTTATCTGGGAATAGTCATTATTGACTTTGTAAAACTTCTGTTAAGTAGAAGTTGATAGCACTGCTTTATGAACACAGTTTTTTGGATTTATCTAAGATCAAATTGTTAAAATTCAACTTATTTTAAGAGTCTTTGGGCCTCTACAGATGGGCCCTTTGAGCCGTCCTGGGGGCAGGGATGGGGAGGAGCAGCCATATGCTGGCTGCCTCAACCCCTCCCCAAAGATGTCCTGATGCCACATGCCATTACGCACGGTGTGCGGCATCAGGATGTCCTTCTGCCACAGTCTTTTGATACGCTGAGCTGGAAGGGACACCAAAGAGCCACACAGCAGCTCTTAGAGTGGCTTTTTGCCGGCTCTGAAAGGAGTGGCATTTTGCCACTCTTTCTGGGCCAACAAAAGGGAGGATCAAAACTGTGTTGTCCATCAGCATCCCCCCTGTGTTTGTTAAGCAAAGAAGTTCTGATGTGGATTCAGAGTGCACACATAGTACAACTTTACAGTTATCTACATTACAGTCTTGTGATTGTCTACTGAGGAATAATCCCCAGAGAATTTAATGCATATTCCTCATTCATAAATGGGAGTAGGACTGTGGCCCAAGTGTACAGATAGAACTATTGAGCTAGCTGCCAAATTAGGTTAGTGGTATCTAAAACATAAGCACTATTTCCCCACAATGATGGTGATCCTACAAGAATTAGCAGTAAGTCACACTTGGCATTTGGACATATAATGAGATGACATGACTGATTGCAAAAGGCACTAATACTCAGAAAAGTGAAGAAGACCAGTAGGAAACCCCTACTACAGCTGGACAGACACAAACAAGAAAGCCACCATCTTGGATTTGCAAGGCCTGAACAGGGCTCTTAAAAGTCTCTCATTCATAGGGTCAGCAAAGCTGACTTGGTGACAATTAACAACAACAACACACTTCTTGTGTAACACAAGTAATGAAGTAGTTATACATCTCACCCACTGGGAGATGTATAAGCTATAGTTTCATTGTGTATCCCTACATACAGCTTTTTCATTCCTCTTCCCAAATTGTTATATGAAGAACTATAGCAGAATACAATAAGCACATTTCTTGCTTTTCTTGCCTATCTTTTAGCAGAAGGAGACACAGCAAAGAACATGAAGATGGGCAGCAAAGGGATGATATAGAGGTAAAACCTCTGTTCTTTTATTTAGCCCAAGTAATGCACCAAACAACGTGCCAAATCCAAACTTAGCTACACATCTATTTGTGTAGCAAATATTTGCTACACATGTTTGCTACACACCCACTTTTCCTATAACCTTGTGTGAAAAAGATCTATATGTCTAGTAAATATTGAAATCCCAGTGAACAGACTGTCAATTTGCAAAGGCAAATGGAATAAATGCATGCTCTACTGAATCACTAAATGAGGAACCTACCTTTTCTCATTTCTGTTTAGACTGCAATTTCTTCAAGGCAAAAATATCATTAGCATGTGTTAATACAGAGGTTCCCAGATCACTGCTGAGGTCTGAAGATGCTACTGGGATAGCAGAGATAGTAACGCTGCCAAGTGTTATTGAACTGAGATCTCTGTGAACAAAATGTCAACTTTTAAGGAAAACATGTTGAGCAGCTCTTTGCATGCCTTTCCTGCTTATTACTTAACTTGTATCAGAAGATTTTTAAAACAATTTTAGAAGTATATCTCCTAGTGGGAAACTTGTTTACAGGGTTGAAGGTCATAGTGCTCTTATAAAGTTTTGCTTCTGGATGGAGATGTAATCTATGGCAGAGGCATTGTTTAGCATCAATTATGCTGTTTCTGTTTTGGAGTTAAATGGCTTCAGTAATGAAAATAAAGGGAAAATGAAATTGAAGGGAGGAAACTGTAAAACTAGCAATATTTAACTATGATAAAGATAGGAAGGAGGAAAGTGTACTGTAGTCTGGACTTCAAATCTTTTACATGCATCATCAAGCAGCCACTCCTCTCCATTCTCATCTGTCACCAATTTGTCAATGTTCAGTCCATCACCTGCTTATCCAGCTGTGCCTTCGAAATTTCAAAGAATGGGTCCCAAGTTCTTTCAAACTCTGCCAACCTACTCTCTGTTGAAAAGGCCAATTTACTCAGTTCTGAATAGCTGCTCACTCTTCACACAACTGAGTCCCTGCAGAGATGCTCTGACAGAGATAGCCAGAAAGTACAAAAGAGTCATTTTGCCATTCCTGTTCTCCTTAAAATGAAGGGCATTGACAATTGGACTTTGTTTAAGGTCATGGCCATGTTTTACACATAATGCTGAATGTCTGTGTATTAGTGGGTTTTCTGTTAAAGCACACAACTACAGAGTCATATTATTTTGTCTTCATAGCTGTGATAGTTGTTTTACAGTGTTAATATAATTCATCTTTGAGGGAGATTATTAAGTCTTAATTATGAATGAACTGAGCATAGTTTTCATCATAGAAAAGCCAATGCTATGTATAGATGTTTGATTTCAAAAGAATACAACAGACGTTTCCCTATTGTGCTATCTTCATCATCATCCCCCCTCCTTCTTCTGGCCTATCTATTATGCTGCAATATATAGTCAGAGTTATTGACTCAAGGTACACCTTCTAATTAAAGAGAGTTTCTATGGAAACTCAGAATTTTGCCCTCATGCAGCTCTGGTCCCTTAGCTACCATTGGTCCATCATCTACTTTGTGACTTGCTAATTGTTGCTAATTGACCTCCGACTCATGACAACCTTGTGGATGAGACATCTCCAAAATCTCCTATCCTCCCCTCTGCTTAGATAATGCAAATTCAGTCCTGTGATCTCCCTGATTGAGTCTGTCTGGGCATTACACTACTATTGATGCAGCCTAGTATTGCATTGGCTTTTTTAGCTGCTGCATCACATTGTGGGCTCATGTTCAGCCTATGGTCTATTAAGATCCCTAGAACCTTTTTACATGTACTGTTGTCAAACCAAGTGTCACCCATCCTATGTGCAGAGACATGTAAGACCATGAATCATTCTCCTTAGCTGCTTATTTAAGAGGTTTTTTCCCCCTTGCACTATTATTCACCCAGTTCTCTCTATAACATTCTGGTCATTATCTCCTTCACTTAATGGACTCCTGCCCTTAAGAATATTGTCTCCCTCCTCCACATAAATCACTTTATACCCCTCCTGATCAGATTTATGAGATTCCTAGCAAAAACGTTCCTGCTAACTGCTGCGAGGGGCAACTCAACACCACAAACATGGAAATATTGTGACACAAATTCTATCGACTTATAATTACGAGGAATGCTAACTTCCTCTTGTCTTATGTGGCTTGGCTAATTTATGGCTCTTACAATGCATCTGAGAACAACTTTTTATTCATTGTATTCTAATTGCAGGGGATTGATCAGTAGAGGGGTCTTGGTCCTGTGTGAAGTAAACATACATATTGTAATTAAATTGGACATTTCATTGGGACTTTGTTCAGCATCATCAGGAAAGGGATTCCAAAGCTTGTGAACTTCATTGTATGACCCTGCTGTTCAAACCTACCACATTAAAGTTACTATTACACAATATATTTTCATGAATGGAGAGAGATATTTCATTTTTGAAAGAAGCAATGAATAATTTTACAATTTTCTTCCCCCTGTGAGAGAGTCTTTGGGAATTTCACATTTTTGAAGACTATTCACACTTCAGGACTTATTCTATACAATATTTACAAGTAGTATTTTTGTGTAAAAACCTAGTATTTTCTATATTGGAAATGCAATTTTTGTTTTCATATGATTTCTGTGCACTAAAATTATTTTCTGTGCATAAAATGCTGTTCCCAGTGCATAAAATTTTTGAGTTGACTTATTCATCTGGTAATTTTGCAAAAGTAAGTCCGGAATTATCTTGCCAGTCCCGGATTCTGCTTATCAGGCTTTCCTGACACTTGAGAAAAACATTTTTTCAATCATTTCCTCCCAATATTTTGAAATATCCTTTCCAAATCCATTCATGAAATACCATAGAAGCTTTGACATAGATGCCAAAGAGACCATCTTAATGTTACAAAAAGCCCAGCTTTTCTAAGAGAAAACCATTTATTTTAGAGTAGTAGTTGTACGTGACAGAGACATTTTGCACTGGCACAAAGGACATGAGACGCCTCTTTTGGGTTGAAACAGGCCACAATGCTTATTTAACTGTACAGGGTCTATTGATAAACAATAAATAATAATAACAAATTTGTCACATGTGTAAGTGAAGGTGTAACCACCCTAGTGGGTGGTCCTTCACCACACGTGACAAAGCAAATAAACAATCATCAACAAATAAACAATAAATAAACCCCTCCCCCAGAAATGACATCATATTTCATCATATGGCGTCATATCATTTTATGACGTCAAGCATTAAATGCCTACGTCATTTCCTGTCAATTTGTTTTATGCCAATTCCCCCCCCCCCCATTTTAATTAGCTGAATTAAATTATTCTGTGGGGTGGGGGTCATTACCCACCACAAGAGGGGGCCAGCCCAGCTAGGCATCCCCTCCCCCACCACAGATCGCTTTTGCAATTTGGTCAGAGAGTGCATTTACATACATCTCTGACCGCTCTGGAAAGAGGTGAATCCCATCCCCGCTGTACAGCTGCAGCCAGTCAAACTTAATGCTGTGCTCCACAAAGAAAATTCCCAGTTTAGCAAGGTGCTTAGCCACGTAGCAGTTAAGCCAATGCTGAGCATTGTTAATAGCTGAGTCCTTCTGCGCTCCAGGCCAGCAACGCCTAGGCACAAGTTTAGTCCACAGGATCACAGTGGCAGGGAAGATCTTTTGTACTTCCTCCATGTCCTTAACAATCTACTTGGCCAATTGCAAACATGGAACTCAAACAAAGTCATTCTCCTCCAGGTGTACAACCACAGCCCGGGGTTTAGGACGTGAACGTGCCAATTCCATGAGAAATGGAAGGAGAGATGGCCAAACCTTTCCCATTTGACCAAACCACTCCATAAGTCCAATATGTGCAAGGCCCAACGTGTTGTCATTGCAATGCTCCAACAGGTGGCATTCCACCCAAAAGACCAGGCTGTGTCCCACTATCCAGATGTTGCCGCGGAAAAAGCCAACTGAAACAAACAAAACAGGTCAATGTTGCTTATCAGGAGTCCTACTACCCAATTGTCTAACATAGGTCTTAAATGCACGTGAATGCCATCTGCCAATTCTGCAAATGTCGGCTTCACTCAAACCATGAGAGGCCGCAGCTGTCGCAGCTCCAATTCAAAAAGAATGTGAAGAAAAACATTCCTGAGGCAACTCAGCCTTCCTTACAGTCTCTTTTAACACAGCCCTAAATTGGAATTGGGTTAAGGGCAAACCAGACAAGTGAATAAACAAATATCCAGCTACATTAGGCCTAGTTTTCAAATAGTTACCCATCGCTACCACTGGGCAAATTTGACCCTGTTGCACCTTAGCCAAGAAAATAGACTGACCTTTTGCAAACTGGTTAGTCTTGGAATGCCTAATGTGAATTTGAATCCCCTGTCCTGTTAAACTGATATCAGAGATCAATGGTGCCCTGCCAGATTTATCATTACAAGATCCAGGCATAATTTCACTAATTCTCAAAGCAGTAAAAAATGCTATAGCAAATACTGCTTTAAATAAGGCCTCTTCCCCAGGCAAATAACATGTTTGAGCTAATTGATCCCATAACTTAAGAAGGACAGGGCCAGTTATCAGCCTTAAAGGGTCCTTTGTGACAGGGGATTCTCTAGACCAGGGGTAGGCAACCTTTCCCCTTTAAGGGCTGAGGGACTTCAGCTCCCAGAATCCCAGGAGCTATTGGCCAACATGAGACTATTGGCCAACATGGCTGAGTCTTCTGGGAGCTGAAGTCCCTTGGCCTTTAAAGGGGAAAGGTTGCCTATCCCTGCTCTAGACCTTCCCTTAACTGCTCTTTTGACCCTGAAATCATTAGTAGGGTCAAAATAGCCCTTTGCCCTAGAGTAAAAGGCCAGGGTGGCCAACCTGCCTCTAATAGTGACAGGTGAAAGTCCAGATTGCCTGAGAGTTACAATGAAGTGAAAGACCAAGTCCACATTAATGGGCCATTTTAGATCCTCCCCAATTTCCAACAAAAATTGGCTAAATGAATTTAAAGCTGTTTGGTATGACTTGCGTGTTGACGGGGCAATGGAGTTTAATATTGCCCTATGAACTTCTAATCTCCAAGGTTCCAGAGGGACGCCAGTACCTCCAACGGGTGTCTCAAAGCCTCGGGAGTCGGCTGCTGGAACCTGGAGAACTGAAAACGAGAAAGGGCATCCGCCAAAGGGTTAAGCAAACCAGGAACATGTTGAGCTTTGAACAACACATTGTATTTCAAGCATTGTAACACCATTGCCCTTATCAAACTCATAACTTTAGGAAGACTGAGAGTTAACAACATACATGACTGCCTGGTTGTCGCACCAAAACCAGACAGTCCTGTTAGCAAACTGGCTTGCCCACAAGTGCACAGCCACCACAATTGGAAACAATTCCAAGAATGTAACGTCTCTGGTTAGACCGCTTTTAACCCATGCAGCAGGCCATGCCTCTGCAGCCCACTGGCCATTCCAAAAAACTCCAAAGCCATGGGCACCAGCAACATCAGAATGGACCTGAAAATCTGCCCAAAGCACCATTTCAGTTCTCCAAATTGATATGCCATTAAAGTGCTCCAAGAAGGAGTACCAAACCTTCAAATCCTCACGAATGCCCCTTGTGATTCTAATGTGGTGATGCTGGGCCACTATCCCTGCGGAAGCCCTATACAGTCTAGCACAAAATGCTCATCCTGGAACTACAACCCTACAGGCAAAGTTTAAAAGACCTGTAAGTGATTGAAATTCATGAAGGGTAGCTTTTTGTTTCCCCAACATGATCTCAACTTGTTGCTTCATAGCCACAAGTTTCTCATTGGGCAAATGAGAAATTCCAACTATAGTATCTATCTCGATGCCCAAAAAGGTAAGTTGAGTATGTGTCTCCTCTGTCTTTTCCTCCGCTAAAGGCACACCAAGCTCCTGCATCAGTTCCTGAAATTGAACTAAAGTATCCTGGCACTGAGAGGAATTAGGATTACCAGCAATTAGAAAATCATCTAAATAATGAGCAATAGCTCTATTACCAGTTCTCTTAACTGCACACCAATGGAGAAATGTATTGAATGTCTCAAAAGCTGAACAAGAAATAGAACATCTCATTGGCATAGCTTTGTCAAAATAAAATTTTCCTTCAAACTGAAAACCCAGTAGGTCAAAATCATCTGGGTGTACAGGAAGGAGTCTAAATGCAGATTTAATATCACATTTAGCCAGCAGGGCTCCTGTGCCTAAGTTCTTAATCATCTTAACAGCTGAGTCAAACAATGTTTACCTAACTGAAGTAAGCCCAGGATCAATAGCATCTTTCACTGACTCCCCTTTAGGGTATGATAAATTATGAATTAGCCTAAATTCCTCAGGGGCTTTTTTAGGCACTACGCCCAACGGGGATAAGCGAAGCGTGGGGATGGGCAGCTGATCATGGGGTCCCGAAATTCTCCCTGCTGCTATTTCCTTAGCTAACTTATCCCTTACCACATTTGGCAAGTCCCTCACAGAACTAGCATTGGGTGCAAAATGATAAACCCTAGGGCCTGTATAAGGAATACGAAAACCTACAGAGAAACATTGAAATAAATATAAAGCAGCCTCTCTATTAGGGTAAACCTTTAACCATGCCAACATGATATCCAATTTAATTGGTGATGGGGCCCTTTGCCCCAGGCGACACTGGCTGGGGGACAGAGCCCCCTCCTGTTCTTTTTCCTCTAACACAGGAATTTCCAGGGTGGCCACTCCCACAGGTGTTACACTTGTAATCAAATGTTCAGGGTTGTCTTTTACACTTGCTGGCATTAAAGTCCCAGCATAAGCCAAACTGCCATTTTTCTCCCATGGCAGGCCTCGCATTCGGCCCTCTCGGCAAGGTACAAAGCCATTGTCACACCTGCTCGAGGGGGAGGCCCCCACCATAACATCAGCCAAAAGCTCGGACTGCACATGCCTCCCAGATAAGAAGCGATCCTGTGCCACTCTTATCCTAAACTGCTCGTCATATTGGAGCCAAGCTGCACCCCTTGAATTATGGTGGTAATTGGTATACGCTTTTATCATGATCTCCTGATATGTAAAAAAGTCAGGAGATCTGAGAGGCTCTTTTTCTTCTATAACACCTCTATAAATGGTGAAGCCCATAATCCAATTAACAAAATTGCGCTCAAACTTAGGACGTTTGAATGCCTGAAACTCTTTTGGCAAACTAATAACAATCCCATCCTTCACCATAATCCTTGGCTCAGGATCCCTAAAAGTCAAAGTAAATAAGTCAATGTATTCACCCTTCCAAATCCTTTCCTTAGTGGAGAGAGGAAGGTGAGAACCAAGGGGTGTAGACATGCCAGCGTAAGGAGTAGCTTCCACATTCCCCACCACTCCAGACAACAGAGGAGGACCAGAAATAAGCACCACAGGTGTGGTGCTAGCAACAGCCAAAGGCTGACCACCCTGCACAGGGACGTGAGAAATTGCAGGTGCCTGCACGGATGCATTGAAAACCACAGGGTTAGGCCATTCCAAAGCTACACCCTGCCCAACCTGGCTACCTGGAGCCCATACCAAGGTAGGCCAATTAGCATGTGCAATATTAGGAGACAAACCTGAACCTGAAGCTTGCTGGGAAGCTACACCAACTGACTGCAGCGGTTCCCCAAAGTGTGGCCCTACAACAGCTTGGGTGTCCAAAGCAGCAGAGGCAGCAGCAGCTTGATCACCTCCCTGTTTGCCACCGGTCTGCTCCATTGCACCACCTGGAAGAACCACCCCCTGTAAGAGGTTGTATAAATCAGCCATAGTGGGCTGCCCGGACACAGGGGGAACCACACCCTGTGTCCCCAAACCCGGGACTCTTTGTAGCGGATCCCACACATCCGCAATAGTGGGGTGCCCGAGCTCCACTGCCGAAACCACCAATGGGCCTGGTGTAGCCATGGCCAGCTGAGACTTAGGTGGCACCATCGGAAGAGACACTTTGGTGTTACTAACAGCCGAAGGGCTGCCACTCAAGGTGGAGGCTGTAACCTGTAGTACCTTCTGTGCAAGTTGGTTGCAGAGCACCACACAAGCCTGAACAGTTTTGCCCAGTTGTGCAACTTGGGTAACTATCTCTTCTTCTCTGCTGCTAGACTTCGAAGGCCTTTTTGAAGCAGAGTGACCTGCAGTAGGTGCAGCAGAAGCTGCACGTCATTTAGATTGGGCCTTGCTGTGTGGCATCCTCAACTCAGTGAAAAATGACACGGGCCCCAAACAAAATCACCCAACCGTGGATGATTACTACCAGGCCTTAGCAGGCCACCCTTTCCCAAGTCTCACAAGAGACACCATAGCCAGGAAGCGTCACTGGCAACCACCGTGGGAAAGGTGTCCACCGAGGGTCCTACATGGATCCCTCACCCAAAGACAGCTGTCTTCACACACTCACCGCTGCGGAGAAGTGCACCTAACCCTCCCATACCAGCGATGGGTCCCGACCTTACCAGATCGAGTGATCGGGCATTTCTGGGCCTAGAAACAGGCACCGAGTCCACGCACCTGGTAAAGATGCCTCCCACAGAGCCCTCCTCCGGTATGCACCCCCTAGAATTCGGGATGCGGAGATGCTACAGGCCCAGAAGGCCAGCCCGAAGGCCTCACTCGCTCCCCCTCCACAGGTTGCTCAAGGAAATACCTGAGCCCCCAGAGCAAGCAAGAGAAATTGCAAAATTAAATAGGCAAGAGCTAAAATAGCAAAAACCCAAAAGAGCGCTAGGCCAAAGCCAAGCACGCCAAAAGCAAAGAGCAGAGCAATGTTACTCTCTCCATCTCAACTCTAAAATGGCTGCCTCCACGTGGCAGAGCAGAAGTATAAATAACAAACTCTCACCCCAATTCTCGCAGAACCATAAACTGCGAGACTTGGTTCAAACACCAAACCTATTGGGCAAGGCGCGCAGGTGTGCTTATTCCCCCGTGCGCCTTGATCAACCAGGCGTCTCCTGTCCTTATTTGGCCAGCACAACAAGAAACCCCTCCCAACATGTTGGGGGTGTCTTTGTCTTTAATATTTTGGCCTTGGTATCTGTCGAAATGCATGGCCCTGTGTAGTAAATAAATACTAGTGTCTGATTTGCTTGAATCAATATTTAATTCTCACATCAATAAATTCAGTGATGCATCTCAATAGATGAATATATCTACTCATATTTATTTCAAAGCAGAATAAGTGATAGCTCAGAATCTTTGTTGTAGTTGTTAACTGCCTTAGTGTTAGACATCTTCTCTTTTAACTGCCAAACCTCTGACCATAATTCTAAGCTCCAGTAATAAGTCCAAATTCTTAGAAGAAGATGTGAAACAACACTAAGGTAATTGAGCATTTTAATTTATTTCTTTTAATGTAAGTTGAAGATAATTGATAAACTGTGTTTGCTTTTAGTAATAGTAGCAGGCCAAGAGTCTTGGTTGATGTGAGTGATGGAGAGATTAGTGTTGTCTAAACTAAAGTATATCAAAGAACTATCTAGAGTAGGTAGCTCAAGGACGGGTAATCTTGTACCCCTGGAGTCCATCAGGGGACACATGGACTGCCTAAAACAGACAATCAAATAAACAAAAAAGGAATGCCCTGAAGTTCTCTTCTGATATTGATAAATGGGTCTATTTTGATGTTAAACAGTTTAGACAGCATCTCCAACCTATTTAAAAGGTGACTTGCCCCTCCTAGCAGTTTCTAATAAAAGCAACCCCTCTTCTTTTGGCAAAGTAGACCAGGGTGTCTGAAGGGGTTAGGGGGCATAAAAACAGCCTGGTAAAACCACATTTTTCTCTCCCTTGTTTACACTGTTTAACAAAGTGACAAATAGAAATAGTAAAAGAGGTTCTCATACCTGGAATCAAATATTGATAGGAATGGGGACCACAGTCAGGATATCTGAAGAAGATTAAGAATGGAAAGAGCAGCTATGAAAAAACTAGAAAAGATCCTAAAATGCAAAGATATACAATTCAGCACAATCACTATAATCATACAAGCCATTGCATTCCCTCTTGCCATGTATGGATGTGAGAGCTGGACTATTAAGAAAGAATATAGGAAGAAAATCAATCTATTTGAGATGTGGTGCTGAAGAAAAGTGCTGAGGATTCCGTGGACAGCCCAAAAGACAAACAAATGGGTTTTAGAGCAGATCATGCCAGAAATCTCTCTGTAAGCCAGGGCGACAAAACTGAGACTGTTGTACTTCTGACACATCATGAGAAGGCACCACTCATTGGAAAAAACAATAATGCTAAGAATGGTGGAGGGGAGTAGAAAGAGAGGAAATGCACATGATAGATGGATAGACTATTAAGAAGGTCATAGGTATGACTTTGTAGGAACTAAGCAGAACAGTGAAAGACAGGGAGTCTTGCAAATGTCTCATACACAGGGTAACCATGGGTCACGATTGACTCAAGGGCCATTAACAATAAGAAAGAGAGTGACATCACTGATAAACTGAATTATTATCCATATGATTTGCAGAAATTTCCAGTGCAGTGACATTTTCTTTCATAGGCCCTTTCACACTATACAGTTACAGCATCATGATTTCACTTTAATTGCCATGACTCCATCCTGTGGAATTCCAGAGCTTGTAGTTTGCCAAGGCACTGGACCATTCTGGCTAAATTAACCTGCTACTTCCTAAACTGAAAATCCCAGGGTTACATAGGATGTTTCTATGACTGTTAAACTAGAATCCTAGTATTTGTATTTGGGTAGCATGAAAGGGCCCTATCTCTCATCTTCATAAGAACTTCTGATGGTGGCACCTGAGATAAACCAATTCACATATTAACATTTCTCTTTAGAGATCATAGTATTTGGAAAAGTCAAGGCAGCTTCTGTAGATAAATTAATTACATCAGTCTGCTCTAGGCCTTTCAGCTCAAGTGTTCATAGTTAATAGTATGTAGCATTGTTTCAACATAGGCTATATTTAAATCTTTTTTTAAAAAAGTACTTATGTTGTCTCCTAGGGTATTTGAGGATAGGCTTTGTAATGCACTTTGCAATTCACTCTTCTTTCTTTTTGTTTCTAAAAACTGATATGGAAGACTGAATACAAAATGTAAAGCATAGCTGCTGATTGGCAGCCTAGTGCCATCTCTCTTTGGCTGATCTGATCCAGATCTTTCTGACAGGTAATAATAACCAATAGTTCATGACATCCAGCAACATTCTCTTTGTTTCTCTCTGTTCTGTACGCTGCCTAGGCTTCTGAAGTACAATTGTTGCACTGCAGTGTACATTAATTTACAACTGAGCATCACTAGATATATTGTGCTTCATCTAGATAGTGCAGTGAAACATCGTTTTGAAATGTAGGAGAATGGCAACAACATGTCAAGACACAAATTTCACTATCTTTCAGAAGCAACTACTCCAACACACCATCCCAAATCCTGTTCTGTCTGTGTGTATGTCTCTGTGTTGTGTACATACAGAACAATTATCTCTGTTAAATAGCTGAACACATTTCATAATCCAACAGGAATATCTGATAGAAAAATTTATTTGTGGTCTATTCTTGTACATTATTGTTCTCCATCAACAAATGTGCTGCATTGCATGCTAATGATTGTGGTTTAGGGAAAACTTCATTGTGCTAATGTTCAAAGTCTCCATCATTTGCAAGTGCTCTTTGATGGGAGGGTTGAGGGTTGGAAGCTATTAATTGACCCCAGGAGGTTTTAAGCCTAAAAATATTATCTTTCAATGTGAACATTGATACAGTTCTGCTAGAATCTAAAATCTGTCAATAAGGCTATTAACAATATTGTCAGGTATAGTTTTTTTACTCAGTATCTTCCTCAGAGACCAGAGTTTGCTCTTGAATAAATGTAAGAGAAGAAGAACAAATATCAGCCTCTCCATCTCTTCCCTCCAGCTCATTCCAAATCCTTGTTCTTTTAATTCTCACAAGATGGCTTACATATACTTGAGGCTCATTTTAAAAGAAAACTTTCCTATTTGCTTCTCCAGTTTGAAATAACTTCACAAATCAAAGAATTGTGAATGCACATTGACAAAAATCTCATAAAATGGCATAAATTGTCTGTCAGTATGTTTTGAGTGAATATACGTCACACACTGAAAGCCTCCTAAAAGCTTCTTAATACTTAATGATCAGGAAATAACATTAGAATCTTTTCCAGTTACTCTTCCTTATTCCCTGACTATTTGAGGCATTATTTGAAAAAGCAATGGGATAATGAGTGAACTGGTGAAGCCATCTTGTTACTGAGGGCTTTTTGGCAGGGCTTTTGATCATCTGAATAATTATAGAATGCACCCAAAAAAGTACTGGTAAACTGAGAAACAAATAAATGCATGGAGAAGATAGCAAAAGGCTATCAGGGAACACCTTTTTTGCCTTAGGGGGGTTACAGACTGCCAGAAATAGTGCAAATTGAGTCCACTTTTAGGGTTAAGGTTAGGGAATCATGGGAACTGTATTTTATTGTGGCACCAGAGCTCTCTGACAGAGAAGGCTCAACGTCTCAGAAAAAAAAAAAATTCCCATGATTCCCTAGCACTAACCCTAACCCTAAAAGTGGCTTCAATTTGCACTATTTCTGGCAGTCTGCAACCCCCCCTAGTCTTCTCTGAAAAGGAGAACAGAGTTCAATCTGAGGGAAGTGGAACAGATGATGCAGTAGGAGAAATGCAGGACAGAATAGGTAAAGAGGTAGTACAGGAATACTTGGCTACTCTAAATGAATTCAAGTCTCCAGGGCCAGATGAACTACACTCAAGGGTATTTAAAAAACTGGCAGAAGTAATCTCAGAACCATTGTCAATAATCTTTGAGAATTCCTAGACAACAAGAGAGGTCCCAGCAGACTGTAGGAAGTGAAATGTTGTCCTCATTTTCAAAAAAGGGGAAAATGAGAACTCAAATATTTACCCAAACAATGCTGGAGAAAGTGGAAAGCCACAGGAAAAGAAGAAAACCACATTACTGTCAATGAAGCCATAACTCTGAGTTTGCAAGACCTGAGCTGAACAGTTGCTGCCAGGGGTATCTGGAGGTTTCTCATTCTCAGGACTGCCATGAATGAAACTTGGCAGGAAATGACAACACAAAGACTGACAGTTGGACAGAACTGAAGAAACCAGAAATGCTCACAATCTGATATGAAAAAGGTGAAAAGGGAATGTAGAGGAAATTCATAGAAACTTTAGTGAGACTTTCACATCCCTATTTTGTACTGTCCAGTGGTCAAGGTAAGAGATACTTATTAGTAAACCAGGTTTGCCAGCTAAAATGAGTAAACTGAAGCAGTGGCATCACTGAGGGTGCAGGGGATATGGGCTGCATTGGGTGACACACCAGAAGAGGGGTGATACCCAGTCAGGCCCTCCCCCTCAGTGCCATCAAGTTGTTCTCTTCATGAGGAGAATGATGGGGTGGCTCCGAGGGAGGCCAAGCGTGCTGCTCCCCCAGTGCCATTCTGTCCTTCTCCTCAAGAAGAGAATGATGGGGTAGCTGCAAGGGAGGCCAAATGAACTGCCCCAGAAGCCCCATCCCCTGGATGTCCAAGGGAGGTTGTATGTGCCCCCCCCTGTACCGTCCCATCCTTCTCTTCAGAGGAATGATGGGGTAGCCCCAAGGGAGGCCAAGTATGCTGCCCCCAGAAGCCCTGCCTCCTGGACCCCCCTCCCCACACTAGGTGATATTAGGGGCAGGGAAGCTACTGAACTGAAGTATTGTACTTTGGACATATCATGAAACAACATGAGGAATCACTAGAGGAATGAACAGAATAGTAAAAGAGAAAGACTACATTACAAATGAATTGACTCAATGAAGGAAGTCATTGCCCTGAGCTTGCAAATCTTCAGCAGGGCTATTGATAATTCAGGATCTTGAAGATCTCTCATTAATAGGGTTGCCATAAGCTGATGTCAACTTGTTAGGATAGAACAACAACTGCAACTACAACCAGGTTGATTCAAGGGCAGTTATTATTAACTGCCCTTGACTCCACCTTGACTCATGGTGAACCTATGGATGAAACCTCTCCAAGATGCCCTGTCCTCCACTGCTCTGCTCAGGTCCTGCAGTCTCAGCCTCATGGTCTCTCTGATAGAGACTAAACATTTGACATGTGGTCTCCCTCTCTTTCTACTGCCCTCTACCTTTCCTTGCATTATTGTCTTTTCTAATGAGTCATGCCTTCTCATAATGTGGCCAAAGTATGACAGCCTCAACTTAAGTATGTTCAGGCCTGATCTGTTCTAAAACCCATCTGTTTGTCTTCTTGGCTGTCCAAGACAGGGGTAGGCAACCTTTCCCCTTTAAGGGCTGAGGGACTTCAGCTCCCAGAAGCCTCAGCCATGTTGGCCAATAGTCCCATGTTGGCTAATAGGTCCTGGGATTTTGGGAGCTGAAGTCCCTCGGCCCTTAAAGGTTGCCTACCCCTGGTCCAAGATATCCTCAGGATCCTTCTCCAGCACTACAGCTCCAAAGAGTTTATTTTCTTTCTGTCAGCTTTTATTCACTGTCCAGTTCTAACATCCATACATGGTGATGGGGAATACGATGGCTTGGACACTTCTCACTTTACTGTTCAGAGTTATATCTTTGCTTCTTAGGATCTTATCCATTTCTTTCACAGCTGTCCTTCTCAATCCTAGTTTATTCTAATTTCTTCACTGCAGTGTCCATTCTGCTTAAAGTTTGCTCTAAGGCATAGGAATTCCTTGATTATTTCAATTTTCTCATTATCTAGGATAAATTCTTGTAGATTTCCCATGGACATTATTTTTGTTTTCTTAATGTTCAACATCAAGCCTTCCTTGACACTTTCCTCATTGACTCTCTTCAGTAATTGCTCCAGATCTTTGTTGGTTTTTGCTAGTAGCATTGTGTATTATGCAGAGTGAATACACCTGGTCTGGAGGAAGACACATGAAATGAGGTTGGCCCTAGTAATTTCCCACTGTACCTCATGCAACTACAGTAATGCTCAAATGTTGAACTGAGCATGCAGGAATAAAAACAGATTTGATGGTGACCCTTGTGGTTCCAAGCTGCTTACAGCTTTAAAAGTAAAAGTGCACTCTTGCACTCCAGCATTAGAACTCTCAGGAACAAAGTTCAAAGTTAACTACTAATTTCAGGAGTCCATAGAATGGAGTCATGATCCCAAAAGATCCCAGAGAAATTGTGGTCTGGAGGAGTCAAGGTCAAAGAGCCACAGGACTAAGTTCTGCAGTACCAGGAACAAATTTTGTCAACCCCTCTTTTAGAAGTCTGATCCCATGCAAGACAGGTTGTATACTCAAGATGAAGTCAGGCAGTCTACCCATCAACAGTGTGTTCATAATGTAGGCACCTTGTTGGGTGCTAACTAATTGGAAGGGATCTATTCACATTTATCCTAGTAGAAATTTACTCAGACACTTGCATATAGAGTTGTCTAGTGAATATGTTCACTGATGACTGTATGTAAAAGATTAGAGGATATGTGAAACACATTTATAACACTTATTTTGAGGATGGATCAAATGTTTATCTTTTATTAAAATAATCAAATCTAGGTTTCAGTTGAGACTATTCAGCCTGGTAGTAAATCCTTTTCCAAGATGATGGGAATGGAACATTCTTGACCCTTATGCATCAATAAAGCTTTTTCTCAGGACAGGACAGGGTATGAGATTTTTTAACATCTGTTTGGTTGTTTTGTTCCTGAAAACAAATAGAAAATTCCTGTTTCCCATTTAGGCATTTTCTACTCTATTCATTTCTGGAAAAGGTATCACATCTGTCTATCTTCATTGCATACACAGTGTGTTGCACCTTGTCTCATTTGAGATCACATCAATTTGCTCCACATCTTCTTCTGAAATAAAGTGCATAATCATACTGACATATTATACATTTTATACATATTATTGCTAGATGTACCATTATTCTCCTAAATCTCCTAAATCAAGATCATAGCTGTTGAAATACTTCTAAAAATCATTTTGGGCTCCAGTCTTGGGAGGAAAATGGGATAGAAATAAATATAACTATATGTGTGTGTGTGCATGCCCACACATCTACCCCCACCCTCACCCCCCATGGAAACAGACTCAGCTTCAAGGATGAAGGGAGGGCATCAAGGCTTCAAAAATCTGCCCCACTCCTTCTCCAGCACTGCGGGGGTGAAGGGAGGATGCCGAGGCTTTAAAAACCTGCCCCACTCCTTCTCCAGCACAGCAGGGATGAAGGGAGGACACTGAGGCTTCAAAAATCTGCCCCACTCCTTCTCCAGCGCTGCGGGGGTTGTACGCTGATGACACCCAGATCTATTTCTCCATGTCTCAGTCATCGACCTCGGCTCCCGATGGTGCCTCTCCTCTCAATGACTGTCTTAAGGCGGTAATGGACTGGATGAGGAAAAACAGATTGAGATTGAATCCAGACAAAATGGAGGTGCTCACAGTAGCGGCCCCGAAACCAAGAATAGGGATACATTCTCCAGTCCTGGATGGGGCCACACTCTCCATGAAGGACTGTGTTTGCAGTCTGGGGGTGCTCCTGGATCTGTCTCATCTGATGACCAATCGGTTAAATGTGACGGTCAGGAGTGCCTGTTATCAGCTTTGGCTGATACATCAGCTGCACCCTTTCTTGGAAGTAAGGTACCTTGAGACTGTCGTGCATGTGCTGGTAACCTCCCATCTTGATTTCTGAAATGCGCTCTACATGGGGCTACCCTTGTGCTTGGTCCAGAAACTTTAATCAGTATAGAATATGGCAGCCAGATTGGTTTCGGGAACATCAAGGAGAGACCATATAACACCTGTATTAAAGTCTTTCCACTGGCTGCCTATTAGTTTCCGAGCCCAGTATAAGGTGTTGGTTATTACCTTTAAAGCCCTAAATGGCTTGGGCCCAACCTATCTTCGGGACCGCCTCCTCCCATACAATCCACCCCATGCACTCTGGTCCTCTGGGAAGAATTTGCTGCAGCCGATGAAAACTAGGCTGTCTGCAATCTTCTCGGTAACCGCTCCCTGACTATGGAACGGCCTGCCAGATGAGATCCAACAGATCATAACCTTAAGCAGCTTTTAAAAGGCAGTTAAGATGGATATCTTCCGGCAGGCCTTTCCTGATTAGATTTCCCAGCCTCAGAAGTCTCATCTCTCTCTCTCCCACCTTTGGCTGCAATCGCTGCTTTGTCTTGTATTGTCCATTTGTATAAGGAGTTTTGTTCATTTTAATGTTTAATTAACATGTTTTAATAGTAATACTGGTTTAATACTTTGTAAGGGGTGGGAGGGTTCTGGGATTTTTTTATATTGTATGGAATTTTAATTGCTGTAAGCCACCCTGATTGTTTGACAGAGGGGCGGATACAAATAAAATTTATTATTATTATTATTAGTGCCTGAAGGTATGGTCAAAGACTATTTAAATGCCACTGACTTTAGGGGGGAGTAAACAGCATAATCGTATGCAAGTTTGAATCTTGTCTTTCCAGTTGCAAACTGGTCCAAGTATTTGGTTGTAATGAAATTGGCTCCCCATTGATAACAACTATGCACACAAAAATGAGTGAAATGATAAAAGGGCTGAAGTACATATTCATGGAATAAGAGGAGGTACAGTAAAATACACCCTTTAAAGTACTTAAAAAGTACCTCTTTGATTTTTCTTCTGTTTCATACAAATCTAAAAGAATGCTAAACTGTACATTAGGCAGGATTTATCATGAATAGTTGACCAAATGTAGACACATACAAATGGGGGAAGGAGTTATATCAAGCTAAATAATGAACAGGCACTATAATTAACACTGACTCAGTTCTAAGACAGTTCTGGTACATGCTCTACCCCCTACTGCTAGAGAAAGAGTTCAGTTACATTTTAATGGCTCTAGATACTCTTGCCTTCAAGTCATTGTAAATCAATGTCATTCTGCTCCCACTGAGCCATTTGAAAGTTCCATGCCTAGTAATGAAAGGTGCACACTTGGAATGATTCTGCAAGAACACTTTCTCTTTATCAGGAAGCTGCTTGTGTTATAGAGCATTTGTGGACAATATGGAACATAGTGAGGCTGATTCTACTGTGCTGCCTGCCCAGGGGTTGCTTTCTGAATGCCAGGGAGATGAAAGAGGCAATCAGAAAGAGCTGCAGTTTGACACTTTAGTGGAGGAACATGGGACTAGATTTTGTTCTGTGTATTTCTGAGGGCTGCTGAAACATGAATAGGTGAGTGTGAGATGTGGATTTGAGTTCACATCCTCTCTCTTGAGATAAAGCTAAGGGCAGGGGAAGGAACTAACTTATTTCCTATTAAATGACCTCCCTCCAGCAGCATCCATGGCAAGAGCTATATTAAGGACTTAACCCCCCCCCATTTTTTTTTTTTTTTTTTTAGCAAGATCAAAAGTAGGACATTGCAAATAACAAGCTAAAAATCTCATTCAGAAGAAGGTACTGGGACTTGGCAGGAACACAGGCAGCTGCTTTTTTCTTTGTTCTCTCTACAGTGTGCCGTAAACAACTTTTGTTGGTTAGATTTCTATGTGACCGTTCAGGAAATCCTCCTCATGTACAATGTATCTTGTCAGCCATTTCCTGTGTGTGCAAAATGCAATTCGTCACCCTGCATCGCCTTGGCAGCAGCCTTGTAAAGAACATACTGAATTAATGAATATTTCATAAAGATGTGATTTATTAGCATTCACCCTCCCCATCCTGCTTTTGCCTTGAAACCAAACTCACAAAAGGCTATCTACAGGTATAGAAATGAAACTGAGCCCCCTGAAGGCAAACGCTGAATTTCTCAATAACCTCTAAGCCATATACCCTTCCAAGGAGATATTTAGTCAGTCTTCTATGAATATTTCAGCTGGCAATCTGCAGAGCATTAAGCTACTGACCTGTCTGTGACTATCAGAACTATCAGATGCTCCACTGTAAGATTATTATTAGTTATTTGTCTCTGGAGCTTTTCCTATAGTAACTGTTCTCTGTATTGAGATTTCTGTTCAGCCTTGTTCTGAAGACTCAGTTTTGTCTGAATAAAAAACAACACTAAACTTCAAAGTTGTGTAATAAATGTCAATGGACTGCAGAACAATGTTTTTCTTCTTACCATGATACGAAGAAAGCTACCTCACCCTCATTCCTATTAGTGTGCATCTACTGCCCTCCTTTTCCATAGTCGTCAGGAGATTTATGGAAGTTTTTGCTTTCATCTTTGATTTGATATAATTTTTGATATCATCCAGTCTTAGGGGGGATGCAGATGGGCGGCCCTGGGCTGCCCCCAGAAGTGGAGGATCTAGGCCAAGGCTGCCGGACACTTTGGCCCCGATCCTTCCTTTTGCTGCCTGCGAAAGGAATGCTAAAATAGTGCCCCTTCTGCAAGCTTTGAAAGGGCTGCCACATGAGGTGTGCCATGCCTCTTTGGCATCTCTTTCGGCTCAGCGTGTGCAGATGCTGAGCCGGAAGGACATCATTGGAGCGCCCGTCATGTGGATGGGCCGTCGCTCCGATGATGTTCTCAGGAAGGGGATGGGTGCCCAGCATCCAGCTGCCCCTCCCCTTCCTGGGATTGAAGACGATGTTTTTCGCCATCTGCATCCTCCCATAGATAAACTATGGGCCTTTACAAACTGCAGAAATAGTGCAACTTGAATCCACTTTAACTGTCCTGGCTCAGTGCTAAGGAATCATGGGAATTGCATTTTTTTCTGGGACATTGAGCCTTCTCTGTCAGACAGCTCTGGTGCCACAATAAACTACAGTTCCCATGATTCCTTAGCCCTGAGACAGAACAGTTAAAGTGGCTTCAAGTTACACTATTTCTGGCAGTCTGTAAAGGCCCTATGTTATTCTTAACTATGGTTTTTTGAAACAAGGAAACTTAAACTGTGGTTAGGATAGTTTCTTGCTCCAATAGTTAAGCTCAACTACAATTTTGAGTAGGGGTAGACTAATGAAGTAATTCTTCACTGAGGGCCTAAAAAGCTGGGCAAGATACCACAGACCAACCTTGTGGTATTTTGCCTATGGTTTCCACCTAGCTCAGTCCCTGGGTTAGTGTGGTAATGAGTGGATGTTCACACACATACACACCTACCACTGGATTATGAATACATTGCCATCATATGCACCTTACCTGTCGCCACTGCTGTATCTGCTCTGAAGTCTCCTGCCATGGCCTATAAGGGTAGAAACAGGGTGCCTAGCTCCATCCATGTGGTCAAATGCCCTCCCCTAACATCACAGGACATGGTGGGGTCACAAAGTGGAAGCAGCAGGTAATGAGTGTATAGGGCCATGTGGTTTCCTGGCTATCACTTGGAAAATAGCTGGTCTTTCTATATTGGATTAAGCCCCCATTGAGCTGAGATCAGTCCAGGATGGCTGGATTGGTGTCTGGAGTGGCCAAACTTGGCCTGGGGCTAATGGCTTCTGTAATTTAGACAGGATGACACCAGGTTGGGAGGAACAGCCTCTACATTTTTTTCTTGAAGGTTGCAATGAGTAATTTCAGCATTTTTTTTCTTTTGTGAGAAAATCTTCAAAAACCACACTGTTGTCAAAGGTTATTGACAATTCGTCATTTACTTTGTGCAAAATATGCATGTGGTTGTTTTGTGTAGAACAGGGGTCGGCAACCTTTGTTGCCGGGGGGGCGGGGGGGAATGGTGCGGGGGCCGATGAAAGAAACTACCGATTTAACACCAATTTGCTTCTCTTCCCAGTTCAATGTGCAAGCCTTCTGTTCCCATGAAAGAAACTCCTGATTTAACATAACTTGATTCTCTCCTCAGTCCATTTTGCAAGCCTTTTTTCCCTATAGAAGAAACTCCTCATTTAATACAACTAGCTTATCTCCTCAGTCCGATTTGCAAGGCTTTTCTTTCCATGGGAAAAAAACCCTTCCCATTTAACACCACTTGCTTCCTTTCTCAAGCCAATGTTCTCCTTCAGCACCTGGGAATTGGTGTTAGGTGGTGGGAAGAGGTCCAGAGAAGGAGAAGGGGGGGACAGAAGTGGTATTTCCCCTTCTCCATCGTTCATTATAGCCCCCCCCCATTTTACCCTTAACTTTTCCATGGGTCATATCAAAATTCATGATTTTGACCCTGAAACCTTTCCTTGACTTATACATGAGGTCGACTTGGACATGATTATATAGGGTAAGTCCAGAACTGTGAAGTTTCTCATTAGTCCAAATTCTTCTTATCAGGTTTTCTGAACAATCAAAAACAGGATTTCCCCCCTAATTTTAGCAATATTTTCCAATATTCTTACCATCACCAGTGTGGACAAGGTGCAGGCCATAGACTGCATGTAGCCCCAACAGCAGCTTTTGGTGGCCTTCCCTGAGGCTTCTTGAAAAAATCTTGTTAAACTCAAATACTCACTTCCATCTGAAGGAAAAACATTCTTGCTCCCCAGCTGTTCTCAGCTGGAAAAGGCTTTTTTCATAACCAGAAGTAGGCCTCCCTGATCCTAAAATAGCTTAGGTTGGTCTATCACATGGCAAAACTGCTTCCACAGCCTGCTATAGAATACAGGATGCATTTTGAACATTGAAAAAATAAAATATCAATGAGGGTTCCAGACCTCTAAGGTCTGGAAGAGGAAATGTACGGACTCTACACCTTGGAGCTCATATTTCAAAACAAAACAAACATGTTTTCTTTTAATCACTGTCAGACATTACAAATTATTAAATTAGAGGCAAAACTTATGCACTTGTAAACAAACACAGTTCAGTTTCCAGTAGCTTGCATCAAAGAGAATATTGATTTCTAGAAAGCTGAGATAGATAAAGGAGAGCAAAGTTCAAAGGAGAAAAAGTGTTCTGGCAAGAATATAATAGCTCATTTGAAATCTATATTACAACCTAAATATTACTGTTTGCAAATGGCATTAAAGAAAGCACATGGCAAGGAAGTAATCAGGTTCTAGTAATTTTATGAAGGGAACTATTTTGAATACATTCATCTTTCATTCTAAACAGTGGTATTTGAGTGAATAGCCAAAAGAGCAGCATTGGTAAAGTCTAGCAGCCCTTTCACATTATGAAATTACATTACTATGACCCCGCCTGTATGGACCAAATAAAATGTCCTCTCCCCATTCCCATGGTGATGGGTCTGGATGATGCAAGGGCCAATCCCCAGTTTTGGTGCTGTCTGGATGATGTCCAGCCAGTTCAACACTGAACCTGCTATTTACCCTTCCTTAACACATTTTTAAAAACCTCACCATTTGTTCTTGATCTACCCAAAAGATTCTGAGCTTTCTGTTGTAACACTGGACATCCCACTGTGCTGCTTCCATACTTCCAGTATGGCGAGTCACTTGCTTTGAGGTCAGAAGGAGGCACCTAGCTATGTTATTGATCCCAGGTGCCTTGTTCTGACTTCAGAGTGAGCAACTAGCCATGCTGGTACCAATGCCAGTACTGGGCATCACAGAGGGTTGTGCATGTGAACAGCTGCCTGACATTCCAAAGGAGGGCCCCAGGTAATGGGAGGATGTTGAGACAGTTCTGGGACCAGAATATTCCACTCTGCTCCCAGAGTATTCTGGCCTGTGCACACCTAGCCCAAGATTCTACTTTAAATGCCATGGCTGTTATATCCTTACAAGAGACAAGGGAAACCATAAAAATAGCCCTGGAAGTCACATCAAGTCTATGGGATGAACTTAGTTCACACTAGGCCCAACATCAACTTCATAGTGCAGTTTGGTCAGCAGTGATAGTTCAAAAATGTGGAATTCATAATTCACACTGTCCCCAAGTTGATGTCCATTAAACATGGGTCTGAAATGTTCGTCAGCTAAGAATAAGTTAATTGGAAAGGAAATTCTTTTAACCATGTACTTACCTTCATATGATAATTTCACAGATTTTGAAGTTACTTTTTTGAATTATAAATCCAGGAAGCTTAGGGTCATTATGTTCATTTCATAAGATTTCATTTAACTGGTGCTTGTGCTCCTCTAGAGGTTTGTCTGGTTAACTGAAGACCAGTACACACTCTGTAGGATTGAGGGTATTATTGATTATATAGCATCTTCTGTGTACATGCCATTTCACAGAACAACACAAACAAAAAGGTCAGGTCCTTTCCTTGAGGAGCATACACTCTAAATTTCAAGAAAGAGAGAGAGGAGAGGAGGAAAGAAAGAAGCAAGTATGTCAGGGAAAGGATTTGTGGGTGTGAGCAAAGGATTATTGGCATTAAATGTTGCATAACCTGAACATTTTGTAAATAATATTAACAAGAAACTACATATTGCTAGTATTATATGATTTATTTATTTAACTGATTTCTTTGCTGTCTTTCAAAACAATGGTCTTCCCAAAGTCATTCAACTGTTGTTGCTGTTGTTGTTTTGTGCCTCCAGGTTGCTTCTGTCTTATGATAATCCCAAGGTGAACCTATTACGGGGTTTTATTGGCAAGATTTGTTCAGAGAGGCTTCACAATTGCCTTCCTCTGAGGCTGAGAGATGGGGACTTGCCCAGGGTCACCAAGTGGATTTCCCTGGGCAAGCAGAGATTCAAACCCTGGTTTCCAGAGTTGAAGCCCAGAGCTCAAACCACTACATCATGTTGGAATTCTATCACTCAGAATACAACAGTTTACAGATGAATTATATATTTTTAAAAAAATCAAAATACTAGCAAGTGAAAATAAAATAAGAATTCAAATAGCAAATAGCAAATAGCATGAACCATTTTCTGTGGAAAGCGAGACAAAACAAGTATATTTATAAAGTTTACTTAAAAGCAGCACCAAAAGAAACCAGCAATATATGTAATGAGAGAGAATTTTGTTAGAGCCAGAATAGTGTGAGAATAAGGATGGTGTACTGGACTAAGAATGTGAAGAGCTGCAGTTAAACAATATCTGGACGCTTGGACTTCATCCACCCTAGATCAAACAGAGAGGCAATTAGTTAAATGTATCTGGGGACACTATGGCTAGGCTATTTGATTGATTTTTTAAAATATGACCTTTTCAGAAACTATAAACTGAGATTTAAATTTTTTAAATAAGAGAGGAAAAGAATGGATTTTGTTGTTGTTAACTGTCCTCGAGTCAATCTCGACTCATGGCAGCCCTATGGATGAGACATCTTCAAGATACCCTGTCCTCCACTGCTCTGCTTAATTCCTGCAACCCCATACCCATGACCTCCTTAATAGAGTCCATCCATCTGGCTTATGGCCTTCCTCTCTTCCTACCTTTCCCAGCATTATTGCCTTTTCCAATGAGTCCTTCCTTCTCATGATGGGTCCAAAGTACAACAGCCTCATTTGGGTCATCTTGGCTTCCAGGGAGGTTTCTGGCTTGATCTTTCTTAGGACCCATTTGTTTGTCCTTTTGGCTGTCCATGGGATCCTCAGCACTCTTCTCCAGCACCACATCTCAAATGAATTGATTTTCTTCCTATCATATTTCTTAATTGTCCAGTTCTCACATCCATACATGGTAATAGGGAATCCAATGGCTTGTATGATTCTAACTTTTGGGCTGAGCTATATATATTTGCATTTTAGACCCTTTTCTAGTTCTGTCATAGCCACCCTTCCCATTTGTAATCTTCTTCTGATTTCCTCACTGCAGTCCCCATTAATATCAATGTTTGATCCCAGGTATGCGAATTTTTTTACTATTTCTATTTCTTCATTGTCTTAGGTTGAACTTTTGAAGTTTTCTTTATGTTCAACATTAAACCCGCCTTAGCACTTTCTTCTTTGATCTTCCTAGTAGGTGTTCCAGGTCTGGGAGGTTTTCAGCTAGTAATTAGGTGTCATCTACATATCTTAGATTGTTGATATTCCTTCCTTCTGTTTTCACTCCTCCTTCTTCTGTATCCAAGCCTGTTTTTCTTATAATATGTTCTGCATACAAGTGAAACAGATACGGTGAAAGTATGCAATCTTGTATTTGCCAATTGGGAATCATTCTGTTTCTCCATGTTCTGTTCTGACAGTAGTCTCTCGTCCTGAGTACAGATTCCTCATCAGGACTATCAGATGTGTTGGCACTTCCTTGCCTTTAAGGGCATCTCATAGCCTTTCATGATCAATGCAGTCAAAGGCTATGCTGTAGTTGATAAAGCACATGCTTATTTTCTTTTGGAATTCCTTGTTGCATGCCATTAGGCATTATATGTTTGCTTTGTGGTCCTTAGTGAATCTTCCTTTCATGAACCCCACTTGGACCTCTGGGATTTCTCTCTCCCTGTATGGTTGGAGTCTATGGGGGGGGGGGAATGTAGACAGTGAAAAATGCTATCTTCAGTCCCAGGAAGGGGAGGGGCAGCCGGACACTGGGAGCTCCATCCCCTTCCTGAGGACATCATTGGAGCGACAGCCCATCCACATGACAGGCACTCCGATGATGCCCTTCTGGCTCAGCGTCCACACACGCTGAGCCGGAAGAGATGCCAAAGAGGCGCACCAAGCCTCTTGCGGTGCCCTTTCACAACTTGCGGAAGGAGCGCTATTTTAATGCTCCTTTCCCAGGTGGCGAGAGGGAGGATTGGGGCCGAGGTGTCCAGCAGCCTCGGCCTCGATCTTCCGCTTCTCGGGGTGGCCCAGGGCCGCCCGTCTGCGTCCCCCCTTTGTTGCAGAATTTTGTGCATGATTTTGCTTGTGTCGGAGATCAGTGCTATGGACCTATAGTTGCTGCAGTCTCTTGTCTCTCCCTTTTTGTTGATGGGGATGTATATTGATTGCTTCCAATCTGTTGGCCATCATTTTGTTTTCTGTGTCTGTTAACATATGTTGGTTAGCACTAGAGTTGATTCTGTCAATATGGATTGCAGCAGTTCAATTGGAATATCATCTGTTCTTGGTGATTTGTTTTTCTCTATTTCTCTTATTGCAGTTTCCACCTTGCTTTTTAGAATTTGGCGTTCATATTCATATGGCTCTTTGTTCTATATGTCCTTCATTTTGTCATCTCTTTTGTATAATTCTTCTGTATATTGCATCCAACACCTTTTTATTCCTTCCTGGTCTTGAATTATGTTATTTTTATTGTCATAGAGCATCCCAGCCCTTGGTCTGAATTTTCCTTTGATTTCTCAGATCTTGAGAAATAGATCTCTTGTTCTTCCCTTTTTGTTGTTGTCTTCTATTTCTCTGCATTGATCGTTCTAGTAATTTTCTTTATCTTTCCACACAAGCCATTGTACTGTTGCATTCATAATTCTTAGTTTGTTCCTATCTCCCTTTTGGTTTTCTTCTCTTCCTTTCTTTATTGCTTGTAGTGTTTTTGATGTCATCCATATTTTTTTCTCTTTCTTTTTGTTTATTGAAAGTGTCTGTCTGCATTCTTCTTTTATTATGTCCCTGGCTTCAGTCCATAGTGTTAAAATAATGTTGTAGGAGTGTTGAAAACAGTCCTTTAAAACCAAACATCTAAACCTGGAACTTTCAGCAAAGCTTCTTTATTGTAAAAGAACAAAAGCAAAAAACAAATAATAATACTAACATTTCTATTTTAGCCAAAGTTGGCTAAGCAGGAATAAAATCTATCTGTTACATGATTCAAGATGTGTTAGTAGCATTACCAAAAGAATGGTTTTATTAGTTCATTATAGTTCAAAAGCCAAAAAGCAAGTGAGTAGCTTTCTGATTCTCAGCCCTTAGTCCCACAAGACTCCACCTTTTTGGGTGTAACCTTTACAAGCTGATTGGGTGATATTATGTGACGTGTACTAGTCCAACCCTTAATTATAATAACAAATCATGTGACTATATTTCCCATAACAAAAATGTGTTTACATAAACCATAATATAAACAAACCTTCTTTCCCATAGAATGGAGTCCTGTTAGCCTCCTGTTTTGGCTAAATCACACCTGGGACTGATAAACTGTGAATCTAGCTCTCAGAAAAACAACTTTTCACAGCATGGAAAAATACAGACACACATCTTTTACATTTCAACATTTTTAACATTGACTCTATATCCCATTTAAACCTAACAATCCCCTCCTGAAATGTAAGATGTGTGTATGTTGTACACTAAACTAACCCTGTTGTAAAACTAACTTAGCTCAATGGCTAGGCCTAAACTTAAGACATGCCAAGTAGACGTGACATCTGTTCGTGTCTATCAATGGTCAATGCCTTTGTCAAGATGTCTGCTTGATTATCAATTGACTCAATGTATTGTAGACTCACAATTCCCTTCTGTATCATTTCTCTGACATTCTGATACCTCACACCAATGTACTTTGTTCTGCACTTCATGTTCTCAGCTTCAGCCATAGCAATGCATGTCTGAGAATCCTCATTTATCATCACTGGATCAGCACATTTTTCATTCAGATCTTTCAACAACTGTCTAATCCATTTAATCTCATTAACTAACTCAGATAAGGCCCCGAATTCTGCTTCTCCTGTACTTTGTGTTACGTATCTCTGTTTTCTACTTCTCCAAACAATTGTACTTTCTCCAAATTTAATCAACAATCCTGTCACTGACTTTCTATCTTGTAGCTCAGAAGCAAACGAACTGTCAACAAAACATTCAAGACCAGCTCGACTGTTTTGCAACTTTAATTTTCTGTCTATGTTATCCTTCAAATACCTCAACAAATGTTTTACTGCTGTCCAATCTTTCACTGTAGGACAATTTGCCTTTCTTCCAAGCATGTCCACGGCAAAACAAATGTCAGGCCTCGTGTTATTAGCAATAAACATCAAACTTCCCACAAAGCTCCTATATATTTCTGAATTTTTGAACTCCTTAGTCCCTTTACTATTCACATAATCAACAGACATTGGACTTTTCACTGTTTTTGCATCCTGCAATCCACACTTTTCAATCAAACTCTGAATTTTTCTCTGTTGACTCAACAAACAACTCCCATCTTCACACCATTTAACATCTATTTCTAGATAAGACCTCAAAACTCCAAGATCTTTGACACTAAATTTTTGTGACAATTTCTTCCTAACTGCCTGAATTTTTTGTTTTGAATTTGTTGCTACACACAAGTCATCTACATAAATCACCAAGACCACATCTCCTTTTGTGTAAACACATGCATCAGCTACACTGCGTCTGTAACCTAGCTTTACCAACTCTTCATGAATGTAAAGATTCCAGCTTCTGGCACTCTGCTTCAAACCATACAATGCTTTCTTTAACTTGTACACCTTGTTATCACCATTTTGTTGAAAACCCAAAGGTTGTTCCATGAAAACAGTTTCATCAAGACTTGTATTCAAGTATGCAGTCTCAAAATCAAAATGATGCACTATCTGGCCTTTCTTTGCAGCTAAAGCCAACACCAACCTTAAACTCTCAGGCTTTGCTGTTGGAGAAAAAGTTTTGTCATAATTCTCAAACCTCTGTTGTGCAAATCCTTTAGCTACCAATCTGGCCTTGTATCTCTGACTACCATCCGGCATCAGCTTTCTTTTGTAAACCCATTTGTAACCTATCACCTTGTGATTTGTAGGCCTGTCAACAATTTCAAACACCTTTTTATCTACCAAAGACTTGAATTCCTGTTCCATTGCAGACTCCCATTTTTGCTTTTCTTCATCACAACACTCCTGTACTTTCTTGTAACTTTCAGGCTCCTCTATCATAACTATACAAGCCTTAGCTTCCTGCACTTTAAAACGATCTGGAGGTTTCTTAACTCTAGTAGTCCTCCTCAAAACTATGGTCCTTGTTCTTCCTTTATCATCCTCAGTGTCTGTATTTGAAGCTTCTCTGTCTGTGTGTCTCTTTGTTTCTGTCATTCTAGGTGCAGGTGGACGTGTGTGTGACAACTTGTCTGATGTGCTAGCCTCACCATCTGAAGAATCTGTTTCTTGCTTCACTGCCCCTCCATTTCTGGCAGGTGGTAGTGTCTGTGTTTCTAACTGACCTAGTCTGAAAAACACCTCTTTGTTTGAATGAATGTTTTCTCACCCAGAATGTTTCTCAAAGTTTGCGCTCCTGGAAAAAAGAATCTGATTTCCACCCAGGTAAAACCTGTAACTGTTTCCTGTGTAACCCACAAACATCAAACGTCTCCATTTGGGCTGACCTTTCTTTCTGAAAGCTGCAGGTATGTACACATTTGCATACTGCCCAAACACTCTAAGATATTTTAAATTGGGTGGTCTCTTGAAAAGCATGTGGTAAGGAGTATTCTGTACAGCTGAATTCCAAGTGCGGTTTGTCAGGTAATTAGCTGTGAGAATAGCCTCCCCCCAAAGATGTTCTGGAGCATTGGCATCAAGCATCATACAATCTTTTATTTGCTTTAGAATGGCTATTTTTTGTTCGGCCAGACCATCTTCAGCCACACAAGATGGGTTAGTAGTAAAATGTCTAATTCCCATTTTTCTTAGCCAATTAGTCAAATGAGTAGCCAAGAATTCTCCTCCTCTATCTGTGACCAAAGTTCCCACTTTGTAGTTAAACTGTCTCTCTATCATGTTCACCCATTCTTTGAACTTTTCCCGTTTCACCCTTTTCTTTCAAAAGAATCACATAAGAAAACCTTGTGAAGCGATCTATAATCACCATGAAGTATTTACACCCTCCCTGAGAGGGGGGGGGTCAATTGGCCCAGCAAGATCACAGTGTAGAAATTGAAATGGTCTCTGGGCTCTAAATTTTGTTCTTTTTGCCACAGGATAAGCCTTCAGCTTAATCCTGCTGCAAACTGAACACTCTAAGTGGTTTGAGCATGGTGACATTTTAAACTCAGGACAAACCTACTTCAATTTCAAAAGATTTGGAAAACCAGCATGACCCATCACTCTGTGAAAATAATGAATGCAATTTTCATGCAAAGGCTTATTTTGTGCGACTGCACAGCTTTCTCTGTCTATCATGTGGTACAGCTTGTCTTTCTTAATGGCTTTAGCACAAAATTCACCATCTTTAAAGATTAAACATTCATCCCCCTCAAAATTCACTTTGTACCCATCTGAGGTCAAAGCTGACACACTAACTAAACAATTTTGCAATGTAGGTACATACAAGACATCATCAAAATTGGTACCAAAACTTGGAATGCAAACAGTTCCCATTTCTTCAAATTTTGGCCCTTGTCCATCTGCCAAAGCAACAGAAAAAACATTAGCTGGTTTTCTACTCTGGAACAGTTCAATTTTGTTTGCCATGTGGGTGGAAGCTCCACTGTCCAAAAGCCATACTGTGTGTGGCTGAATTTGGGGCACACCATCTCGGCTTTGAATTGTGGCAACAAATCTCTGGTCAGCACTGTGTTTCTTTTGTCCACCAGGGGGACGTGGCTGCTGCTGCTGCTGCTGTGACTGCTGCTGTTGTTGGTGCTGCCCCCTTTTGGTATCTGCAATTAATTTTCTGCAGTCTTTTCTTAAATGTCCAAATTTTTTACAATAGAAGCACATTTTTCCCTTTGAAATTGCAACTTTTTCAGTTTGCATCTCTTTCAGAGTTCCCTCTGGGACATTGTGAGGCTTTGTAGTTGCAGACCCCTGCTTTCGTTGTTCTGCCTCAAACCTCCTCCTTTCAGCTTCTTGTAAAATTCTCTCACAGACCAATTCCATAGTTAATTGAGCCGCAGGCAATGCTTGCAATCCTAACAGTATATTATCATATGATTCATTGAGGGAACCCAGGAGAATGTAAATTCTGAGGGTTTCATCTAGGGCAATGTCCCTTGTTTGAACCTGGGCAAACAAATCTCTCATTTTATGAACATGAGTCTCTGCAGAATCTTTGTCTCCCATTTTACATGAAAACAATCGCTTTGCCCAAATCATCTTTGCTAGATCAGAAGAGGACTGATGAATTCTAGCCAAAATGTCCCATATTTCTTTTGTTGAAGTAAAATCTTTTACAAGATTTAATTGTCCCTCAGATAAGAGGAGTAGGAGGGTGGCTACAGCTCGAGAATTTCAGTCTTGGTCAGCTGCAGACGGAGCAGCCCCCAACCCAGCCTGCACAGATTGCCATAAACCCTCCCTTATCAAAAGAGATCTCGCATAAACATTCCAGGATACATAATTTTCCGTGTTTAGCTTTGGAAACCGGGCTTGTTCCATCATTAATTAATTTTAAAATAGTCCAGCACAAGTCTTAAAATTGACAGCCCCTCCCGGGTGCCTTCCTCCAGGACTCTGCCTCTTTAAACTGCAGCTTTTCACAGCCTCCGGCTAATTTGTTGCTTTTCTTGCTGCTTTACAGCTTTGAGACAGCTTTGAAACAGTCCATTTAAACTAATTGCCTTGAGATAAGGGAGGTTTTCTACTTACAGTCCTCTGTGGAGCTTATGCCATAAATCAGACGTGAAAAATCCAGGCTCCTGCCTCCGCGGCTCCCGGCTGTAGAGCTGCTGCCATAAATCAAGCCTGGAATTCCAGCCCGTCTGTTTGCTGCCTCCTCCTAGCCTTCCACGGGTCCCCGCTGGCCAGGACAGGAAAAAAGTTGCTTTTTAAACTCCAGGTTCTGCAGCAGAGGTGTCGTGGATCAGAACCATCCCTCTGGTACCACATGTTAAAATAATGTTGTAGGAGTGTTGAAAACAGTCCTTTAAAACCAAACATCCAAACCTGGAACTTTCAGCAAAGCTTCTTTATTGTAAAAGAACAAAAGCAAAAAACAAATAATAATAATAACATTTCTACTTTAGCCAAAGTTGGCTAAGCAGGAATAAAATCTATCTGCTACATGATTCAAGATGTGTTAGTAGCATTACCAAAAGAATGGTTTTATTAGTTCATTATAGTTCAAAAGCCAAAAAGCAAGTGAGTAGCTTTCTGATTCTCAGCCCTCAGTCCCACAAGACTCCACCTTTCTGGGTGTAACCTTTACAAGCTGATTGGGTGATATTACGTGACGTGTACTAGTCCAACCCTTAATTACAATAACAAATCATGTGACTACATTTCCCATAACAAAAATGTGTTTACATAAACCATAATATAAACAAACCTTCTTTCCCATAGAATGGAGTCCTGTTATCCTCCTGTTTTGGCTAAATCACACCTGGGACTGATAAACTGTGAATCTAGCTCTCAGAAAAACAACTTTTCACAGCATGGAAAAATACAGACACACATCTTTTACATTTCAACATTTTTAACATTGACTCTATATCCCATTTAAACCTAACACATAGTTCCTCTGACTCTTGGTCTATTATGCTTAGTAGTTCAATTCTGTTTCTTATGTTGTCAATAAATTCTGTTGAGATATTATTTAGATCATATTTTGGTATAATCACTGGTTTTGCTTACTCTTACTCTTACTCTTATTTTTGGTATGAGTAATTCATGGTCTGTGACATAGTCGGCACCTGGCATACTTCCATACATATAGACAGAGGGGTTTCAGGGCTTTTTTGTCAACCATCCTTTTTTTGCCAACACACTCCTCGGTTCTAACAATTTCCATATGTTTGTGAACTGTATTAAAAAAAAGTTATTTTTCCCAGCTTTGAAGGGGGAAAAATGGCACATATTATGCCTACTGAAATTATAGGAATTTGCTTATGGAGCACAAACTGAATCACATTAAAATTAAATTGAAGTATTCAATTTCTCCCCTAAATGTTTAATATCATTATGCTATGAAGGTGGAATGAAATAAATTATTATTACTTCAGGGAACAAATACTCACACCACTACACTGCTGCTTTATGGTCTCATTTATTGAACTCCACCAGATGTCCAAAACCAGTAGGCTCTGGTAGGTGACATTAAACAAGAAGGTTAAAGAACTTTAGTTTTTCCTGAGACATTGAGCCTTCTCTGCAAGAGAGTTCTGGTGCCACAATAAACTACAGTTCCCATGATTCCTTAGCACTGAGCCAGGGCAGTTAAAGTGGTCTCAAGCTGGATTATTTCTGGCAGTCTGTTCAGGCCCTAAGACTAGGAGGCTGAGAACCAATGGCCAAAATTCAAGTAGGGATAGCAACATGTGCACGTGTCCTTTACACATGTAGATTTTTTTTGGAGTGCTATGGGGGATTTGTATTCCTATTCTCTCCATGCAGTGTCCAAAGTCCCTTCTCCCAGCCCTGTGAGTGGTGGATTGGGGCTGCGGCAACCACACGCCATGGCCCCAATATTCTTTTTGCCACCCCCAAAAGAGCAGCAAAATGCCGCTCCTTTTAGGGGCAAAAAAAGGCCACCCTAAGTGCTGGCACCACGGCTCTTCTGTACCCTTCTGATGCAGCATGTGTACACGCTGCGCCAGAGGGTGTCCTGATGCCATGCACCATGTGGATGGGCGCACAGCATCAGGAAGGCATCGGGGTTGAGTTGGGGTGGCTGGCATGCACTGCCCCACCCCAACTCCATTCCCAGGCTGGACATAGGCATTCTGTGCTTCAGCATAAGTAGTCAGGGCCAGAAAATTTCTGGCAATCCTTCACCTTCATCAGATGTGCTGTTTATTCCTTTATTTGTTTAACTTAATTATATTATATGCTGCCTTTCTCCCAGAGGCTCAAGGTGGGACTCAAAGTGGCTCACAGAAGGAAATCAAATAAATCTATCAATATGATTTTAACAATTAAAATAATCACAATTAAAACAATCTAAAATTATTTTAAAACATACAAAAGGTAAAACACACACACAATAAGAAAAGGCTCCTTGAAAAGGCTACAATTACATATTAAAAGCCTGCTTAAACAAAAATGTTTTTGCTTTCTAGTCAAAGGTAAACAAAGAGGGGGCCAGCCTCAACTCCCATGGAAGGGAGTCTCAGAGGGTGGGAGCAGCCACTGAGAAGATTCTTGTGTCCTCATCAACTGAGCCTCAACTGAGAGAAAGCCTTCCTCTGTACATCTTATAATTCTGGAATGTCAATATCAGAAGATATGCTCTTTCAGATTGTCTGGACCTAAGCTTTATATGGTTTTATAGGTCATAACCAGTACTTTGAATTGTATCCAAGAATGAACCAGTAGCCCAACAGGGAGTTTCTATCTATCTATCTATCTATCTATCTATCTATCTATCGTATTCATACCCTGCTCTTCAGTCTCACAAAGGGGCTCAGTGTGGCTTATAGAATATTCATTTGAATGTTCCCTGCCCTCAGGCTTGCAATCTAAAAAGAGAAAGGAATGGCAGTGAGGAAGGGGACCAAGTCCAGCAGATACTGCCAGTTCTTCTCTTCCTCCAAGCCAGAATGGTGGCAATTGGAATGGAGGGAGGGCCTTTCATCTGCCTCTGGACATATGCATGGTGGAGCTGTGCCTTCCTTTTCTTCTCTCTCTCCAAGGCCAGGATGGTAGTAGTTAAAATGGGTCTTCATCTGCCTCTGGGGCTAGGCCTGGAGGAGCTGTGACTGTTTCTTCTATCCCTGTAAGTGGCCCTGGTCAACATTCTGTCTTCAGCATTTTTGACCTGCTAAAGTTTCTGAACAGTTTCTAAATGCAGTCTCAGGCAGAGTGCATTTCTATTGTCCAAATGAGATATAAGTAAGGCATGTATCACCATAACCAGATCTGGCATCCCAATTATTACAGAAGTACAGATGTCTCCAAACAATCCCCATGGATCTTAGTGCTGATGTCATCAGTGCATTTGGCTATGGGGGGGGGGGGGGAGTAGCCATATCTTCTTCAGTTCTGCCTGCTCATGTTAAAGTACCAAATGCTTGTGTGAGGTGGTTGGGAGCTTTAAAGTAAGTTGGGGAAGGTATAAGGTCCGCAGATATTTATACTACACTGAGGGGCTCTTGAATTGAAGCCATGGTGTTGTAATGGTTTGAGTGTATGTTCTAGACTTGGGACATCAAGGTTATCCCCTCTTAGCCTGACCTACTTCATAGAGTCTGTGTTTCTCCTTGGTTTCATTGGAGGAAAAGTAGAATACAAATGTAATAAATAAATTACATAAATAATTTTGAGTTATCAACTGAACAACTGTATGGATTATTTATATTGATCAGCTTCTGAAATTTGACTCCAGTATCCACAAACTTCTGGCAAGTTCCCAGAAGTTGTAATAAGAATGACAGAGGAGGATTTATGGTTTCACCTCTCTTATATGAAAGAGTAATCAGCCCATTTTTGACAATTTACCCTTATAGAAAATATTAATCTTAGGATATTTCTATAGTTCAGAGGAGCTATGTCAACTATTTGCCTTGGTTTGGTTTCCTGGGAATATTTTTTTCTTAAAGTACCAGGACTCCCACAAGCACATCAAAGGGGAATTCAAAAGTTCTCCAGGTGTAAGAATATAATCCTTCATGATGAGGTACTGTTTGTTTTAAAAGGCTACTTCAGAGGGCCTCAAATTTAGACCTAGCTGAAGCAACTCGATACCAATTGATGAGAACATTTAAGGTAAAGCTTATTGCACTGGCACAAAAGACACGAGATGCTTCTTTTTGGGTTTAAACAGGCCACAACTATTTATTTTACTGTACAGGGTCTATTTACAATATTAACAATTAGATTCTCAACACTTTTGTCACATGTGTGTGTGAAGGTGTAACCCACCCAGATGGGTGGTCCTTCACCATATGTGACAAATTAAGTAAACAAATATCAATAACAATAACAACAACAATTTAGAAAACCCCTCCCCGCGAGAAATGAAGTCATATTACTTCATATGATGTAATTAACTAATGACGTCATGTATTTAACTACATACGTCACTTCCTTTAATTTAATGTTTGCCAAATTTACCCCCCATTGAATTGAATTAGCCAGATTAATTTTCCTGTGGGGTGAGGGTCATTACCCACCACAAGAGGGGGGGCAAGCCTAGCTAGGCATCCCCTCCCCCCAACCACTTTTCTGACATGTTCGGAGAGTGCATGAACATAAATCTCCGAACCTTCAGCAGAGAGGTGCAACCCATCCCCCCTGTACAGCTGAAGCCTATACAATTTAATTCCAGCATGCTCAATTATAACAATGCCCAGTTGAAATAACTGCTTGGCCACATGACGATTAAACCATCTTCGGGCACTGTTAATAGCCGCGTCCTTGCAAGCTCCAGGCCAGCTGTGCCTCGGCAGCATCTTAGTCCACAGGAGAATAGCTCTGGGCCAAATCTTTTGGATTTCCTGCATGTCTTTTACCATCTGCTTTGCCAGATGAAGACAAGGGACTTTCACAAGGTCATTTTCCCCCAGGTGTACAACTAAAACCCGAGGTTGAGGAAAATATTTTGACATTTGAATGACCCAAGGAAGCAATGCTCCCCACATCATGCCCCTGTGGCCAAACCACTGAGTAACACCGAGCTCTGTTGTCACAATAAAATACAGTTCCCATGATTTCCTAACCCTAACACTAACCCTAAAAGTGGACTCAATTTGCACTATTTCTGGCAGTCTGCAACCCCCCTTTGTTAGAACTGTGCCTGTTATTGGCCATTGTGAGTCCTTTATGACAGGGGATTCTCTAGACCAGCCTTACACAGCTCTTTTAACCCTAAAGTCTGTGGTAGGATCAAAGCAACCCCTTGCCCTGGAGTGAAAAGCCAGGGCAGCCAGCCTGCCCCAAATAGTAACAGGTGACAGGCCTGCCTGCCTGAGATGTACTATAAACACAGGACCAGATCAACCCTAATGGGCCAGCCTTGTACCTCCCCAATATCCAGTAAAACTTGATTAAAAGCATTCATATCTAGTAGGACTTGTGTGTAGATGGGGTGATGGAATGCAGGATCACCCTGTGAATTTCTAGTCTCCAAGGCTCCATAGCAAAGCCGGTACCTCCATCGGGTGTGTCAATGCCTCAGGAGCCAACTGCCGAAACCTGGAGAACTGAAAATGAGAGAGGGCATCTGCCAAAGGGTTAAGCATACCAAGAACTTGCTGAGCATGGTATAAAACATAAACTTCAGACACTGCATTACCATTGCCCGCACCAAACTCATCACTCTGGGGGACTTAGAAGACTGAGAATTTATCACATGAACGACCACCTGGTTGTCACACCAAAACCAGATGGTCTTGTTAGCAAACTGGCTTGCCCACAGGTGCACAGCCATTACAATGGGGAAAAGCTCCAAAAATGTCAGGTCTCTAGTCAGACCATGTTCCATCCATGCAGATGGCCATGCCTCTGCAGCCCATTGGCCATTCCAATAAACACCAAAGCCATGGGTGCACACCTAAAAGTCTGCTCTCAGCAACATTTCTGATCGCCAAAATGAGATGCCATTGAATTGCTCAAAAAATGAGTCCCAAACCTTCAAGTCATCTTGAATCCCCCTTGTGATCCCGATATGATGGTGCGGTGCAAACACCCCCACCATAGCCCTATATAGTCTTGCGCAGAATGCTCGCCCCGTGACTATTACCTTACAAGTGAAGTTTAGCAATCCTGTAAGGGATTGAAATTCATGAAGTGTAGCTTTCTGTTTCCCTAGCATTGACCTAACCTGCTGTTTCATGGCTACCAATTTGTCATTTGGTAATCAAGAAATCCCAGCAACAGTGTCTATCTCGATACCCAAAAAGGTAAGCCGTGTTTCAGGACCTTGTGGATCAACCTAAATTCCCCAGGAGCTTTCTTGGGAACCACACCCAAAGGCAATAAACAAAGGGTGGGAATAGGCAACTGATCATGAGGTCCTGAAAATCTTCCAGCAGCTATCTCTTTCGCTAGCTTGTCCCTTACAATTTTGGTAATTCCCTCACGGAATGAGCATTGGTCACATAGCGATGAACCCTGACACCTGTGTAAGGGATGCGAAAGTCTAGGGAAAAGCCATAATATAAGTACAATGCAGCCTCCTTATTTGGGTAGACCCTCAGCCATGCCACCATTGCACCTAATTTAATTGGTGATGGGGCCTTTTCCTCCCAGGGATGCTGGCCAGGTGGCACCTCCCACTCCTGATCGCTTACCTCTGTTGCAGGAAGCGCCGAGGTGACCACCCCCATAGGTGTTACACTTGTGGTCAAACCTGCAGGGCTGCCTCCTGCACCTGCCTGTGTTAAAGTCTCAGCAAATCCCAAATTGCTTCCTTTCTCCCATGGCAGGCCTCACATTCTGCCCTCTCGGCTGAGTAACCATGGGAACAAACCCATTGTCACACCTGCTTGAAGGGGAGGCCCCCACCATAAAATTAGTCCATAGTTCAGACTGTACATGTCTCCAAAACAAGGAGCGATCTTGTGCAGCTATCATTCTAAACTGCTCATCATATTGCAGCCAAGCTGCACCCCTTGCATTTGGTGTAAGCTTTTATCATGATCTCCTGGTATTTAGAAAAGTCAGGAGACCTAAGGGGCTCTCTTTCTTCTATAACTCCCTTGTAAATGGTGAAACCCATAATCCAGTTAACAAAATTGTGCTTCAGCTTAGGGCATTTGAGTGCCTGAAACTCTTTTGGAAGGCTAAATACAATCCCATCCTTTACCATGATTCTTGGTTCAGGATCCCTAAAAGTAAGAGAAAATAAGTCAATGTAATCTCCCTTCCATATTCTTTCTTTAGTAGTAAGAGGAAGGTGTGAGCCAAGGGGTGTGGACATCCCAGCATATGGAATGGATTCAGCATGCGTAGTTACTCCTGATAACACAGGAGCACCCAAAGACACCACTGTGGTGTTATTAGCCAAAGCAATTGGCTGACCAACTTGTACTCTAGGGTCAGGCACCTGTGAAACCACAGGTGCCTGCACAGGTGCCAGCAAAGCTGCAGGGATGGGGCATTCCGAACCCGCACCTTGGCTAACCTGGCCACCTGGAGCCCATACTGAGGTGGGCCAATTTGCTTGTGAAGGATTAGTAGGAGTCAAACCTGAAGTTGAAGCTTGCTGGGAAGCATCACCAGCCCATTGCAGATGTCCCCCAAAGTGTGGCCCCACAACAGCTCGGGTGTTGGGCAGAGAAGAAGCAGCAGCTGCTTGATCTCTCCTCTGCATATCACGGGTTTACTCCACCGCACCAACACCTGGAAGAACCACTCCTCGCAAGAGGTTATAAAGATCAGCCACAGTGGGATGTTCAGAAACAGGGGCAGCCACACCCTGAATCTCCACACCTGGAACCCTATTTAGGAGTTCCCACACATCGGCAATAGTGGGTTGCCCTGCCTCTATAGCTGAAACCACAGAAGGACCCGGTGTAGCAGGAAAGACCTGAGAGTCAGGTACAGAGAGAGGGGGCAGCACTTCTGTGTCAGGATTACCAGAAGTGCTGGCAATAGGGCTGGCAGCTGTAGCCTGTAGCCCCTTCTGAGCGAGCTGATTGCAGACCGCAACACAGGCCTGCACTGTCTTGCCCAGTTGTGCAATCTGAGCAGTTATCTCATCATCTCTGCTGGTAGACTGGGAAGGCCTCTTTGAAGCAGAGTGACTAGAGCCGGGCACCCTCGAAGCAGCGTGCCTCTTGGATTGAGCCTTACTGCGGAGCATCGTTCCCCCCAGTGGATGAAACACGGGTCCTAAGCACTATCACCCAACCAAGGATGATACCACCAGGCCAAAAGGCCGCCCTTCCCCAAGTCTCAACAAGAGACACAAATAGCCAGGAAGCGTCGCTGGCAACCACCAAACCAGGGGGAAGGTGTCCACCAAGGGTCCTATTAGGCACCCTGCCCGAAAACAAAATTGCCTTCATACAGGTGTAAAAACCCCTCCCAAACCAGTGATGGGGTCCCAATCTTACCAGACTGGGGTAGCCGGGGTGTCGCAGGGCCTGAGATCGAGTACTGGGTCCGCGCACCCAGTGAAGAATACGCTGACCGCAGCACCCACCTCAGATAATGCCCTCTGAGTGTTGGAGATGTGGTGGCCCTTTCAGGCCCAAGGGGACCAGCCCAAAGCCCTCACCTGGCCTAAACCTCCAACTCCGAAGGGAGACTCAAAGCAAGAACTCCCTTCGTGAAAAGGATAAGTAAGTAATCAGCTATTGCAGCGATTGCAGCGATTGCAGCAAAGCCAAGAAAATTGTTAGGCCAAAGCCAAACGAATAGCCAGAGCACAAAGCAGAGTGATGTGACTCACTCAGTTCAAGCTCTAAAATGGCTGCCGCCACGTGGCAGCGCAGAGCTATAAAGAACAAACTCTCATGGGAAGTCTCACGAGAGTACAATCATTGCGAGACTTCCCAAGCACAAGCAATCATTGCAATTGGGCCAAGCGCGCAGACAACCAGGAGGTCCCTGCACGCTTGGCCAATTAGGCCTCCTGTGTCCTTATATGGCCAGTGCAACAAGCAACCCCTCCCAACTCGTTGGGGGTAACTTTCTTTTGTTTTTTTCCATGTTATAGAAAAAAATACCTTATAGACTTAGATTGCTGACAGCATTAAGAACAAAGAGACTGTTGTAATAACAGAAGGATGTATTTGGGTGGAGAGTGGGTTCGGTTGATCATAGGACATAATTAAAGGAATGAAGAATGTTTTTGTTTTCTTTTGTTAATAAAAAGAGGGTTGGAAATTGTGTTGGAAAATTTTGGCATGAAGAATTCTTGGTTGATAATGATATTTGCAGTTTGTGACTTATTCTGCATAAAATTCATACTGCCCAGCCCCAGAAAATTTCATTTTCTATACAGGAAACATCTTTTTATTTATTGTGCAGAAAGTGTTTTCTGTGCAAAACCCGAAATAACTACATGTTTTTTATGTGTTCAGAAAAAAAAAGAGAAAAAACACTTTCATGTGTAGAATATGCTGTTTCTGCATACCAAAAAAACCGTGAATTTTGAGCACAATGGTTCCTGGACTGCAAATTTTGTTTGAAAACCTTATCACAGCTAAAATTACTCATTGCTTCCTTCAGGAATGAGATTAGCAAGGAATTGCATCTTTAGTATGAACATTTTAATCACAGCAGTATTCTAGTCATCCTGACTGCGAAACAGAAAAATAGAATAAAATACAGAAAAATAGAGTAAGGGGGTCTGACCAGATCACCTAGAATCTACCAACCAGTATCTCCATTGGCTATTAAAAAATCTCGAAAAATGCAGACTTTCACATCCCACAAGATGTGTGGGATATTGAATGATACATTTGTATGAGATATAGTCAAGGGATGTACACTGTGGTTAAAAAAAAAACAAAAAAAGACATGAGAGTGCTGTGGAGAGCAGGCAGAATTATGCCAAGCTAGCAACAACCAATCAGAAGTAAGCTGGTGGCAGCCAATAGAATTTTGGCTGTAGTTGATAAAGAATTCTGTTGCTGACAGTTGGAGTCAGAGCGGGTCTGGACATGTAACAGTCCAGAAGACAGAGACTGTGAGGGGAAAGTCCAGTAGTGAGGGACTTAGGGGGGAAGCAGACAGGTGGCACAGGGCCGCCCCAGGAAGCTGTGCTGTGGGGCCGAGGTATCCGCACACCTCGGCCCCGCAATGCAGCTTCGCCGCCCCTGGAAGGAGCTCTAAAATAGGGCTCCTTCCATAAGTCGCCGAAGGTGTGCCACAAAAGGCTGCCGGCGCACCTTCAGCGACTCTTCTGCTGCAGTGTGTATGGGCGCTGCAGCGGGAGGTCATCCTCGGAGCGCCAGCCGTGCAGAGGGCCGGCTGCTCTGAGGACATTTTGGGGAAGGGGTTGGGGCGCCCACCGTGCAGCTGCCCCTCCCCTTCCTTGCCCCAAAAACAGTGCTTTGCACCATCTGCTTCCCCCCTTAGTTTGAGTACAAAACTCCAAGTGAGGGAGTTTCTGTCAGGGACGATGGGAGTTGTAGCTCTTCACCTCTGGCTCTAACTCACCACCTTGTTATGCAGCAGAGCTGACCAGCTTTGATCAGTGGTTGATGCTTCTTTCCCAAGCAGCAGAGTTTCAGAGAATAGGCTGAAGACCCTGACAAACTCTCCAAGCCTTCTCACTCTTCTTCCTGAGATGTCTCCAAACTTCTCCAGGATTCTTCTGGCTCTTGTATCTTCCCTCAAGACACCAGACAACTCAGTAGTCTTATATAAAAGATCTACTTTATTCTACTATATACATAAATACTATATGCCCTACAAATCACAATCTCTACACTTCACAATATCTCCCACACTACTCCACAATGTACATTAGCAAACATTGCAATTTATAGCCATTGTTAGACACCACCCACCAGTCAGTTTCCACCCAGTGGGTGTGTACATACATCTTGATTGGTCCACATAGATCATCCCATACCTAAGACCAACCCAAGTGTTTCATCACTTTACCTTGACCACTTAATGAGTCTCAGGTGTTTGCAATCTATCACAGGTGTTCTCAATATACCTTCTATAACTTTGTCCTTGGCTCTCAAGGCTTCTTAATTATCTTTTTTACCTGTGTATCTTCCTGATTGCTCCTGCTTAGTCACTTTGACATTCACATACATATTTTTATTTCTATTACTGTATATCCCATGTTGCTTTTTCCTTAACAGTTTCTGGGATCTAGGGCCTTTACAGACTGCCAGAAACAATGTAGCTTGAGTCCACTTCAACTGCCCTTGTTCAGTGCTAGGGAAGCATGGGAACTGTAGTTTATTATGGCACCAGAGCTCTCTGACATAGAAGGCTCAATGTCTCAGAAAAAAAAAACACTACAGTTCCCATGATTCCCTAGCACCGAGCCAGGGCAGTTAAAGTGGACTCAAGCTGCATTATTTCTGGCAGTCTATAAAGGCTCCTAGTTAGCCTGAGGGCTATTATAGAAATAAGGCTAAAAGAATAACTATAAATAAGGACAGTGTGAAGGTCCTAAATGAGAGTAACTGGTGTTCTCTAGATAAAGAGTTGTGTAATAAAGGGCCGATACAGACCAGCACAAAGGGAGGTGAGTTGGGGCAAGGCAGCTGCACGCCAGCTGCTCCACTCCACCCTGACACTGCATAGCTGTCCGCACAGCATGTGGCATCAGGATGCCCTCTTCGTACAGCGTGCACACACGCTGTGCCAAAAGGGCACAAAAAAGCCGCAACGACAGCTGAAAGGGCAGCCTTTTGACACCCCCAAAAGGAGCAGCATTTTGCCACTCTTTTGGGGGTGGCAAAAAGGAATATCGAGGCCACAGTGTGTGGTTGCCATGGCCCTGATCCGCCGCTTCCAGGAGCAGCCAAGAGCCACCCCAAACAGGCCATCTGTACCAGCCCAAAGTGTAACAAGAACAAGCAAATACAGCATCATGACAAATGAAACATTGTTAAACATCATTCAAATAAAATTTTATTATTATTTAATTGTCTGAACCTGGATTGAATTTCCACACTACTAAAGAGTAAACCCCTAGATATAAATAAAGGTGGTCTGGTACATCACATATTGGAGCAGCATTGGGATAATAAAATAAAAAATGTCAATGGATATAAACTGTGGTAAAAAAAAAAAAAAAAGGAATGCCAACATATTTGATAGTCCTGATGAGGAATCTGTACTCAGGACAAGAGGTTACTGTCAAAAGAGAACACGGAGAAACAGAATGGTTCCCAGTTAGCAAAGAGGTCAGACAAGGCTGTATCCTCTCACCCTATCTGTTCAAATTGTATGCAGAACATATTATAAGAAAAGTAGGCCTGGACACAGAAAAAGGAGGAGTGAAAATAAGAGGAAGGAATATCAACAATCTAAGATACGCAGATGACACCATAATACTAGTAGAAAACCTCACAGACCTGGAACACCTACTAAGGAAGATCAAGGATGAAAGTGCAAGGGCAGCCTATTGTTGGACATAAAGAAAACAAAAATAATGACCATGGAGAATCTACACAAATTTAACCTAGACAATGAAAAAACAGAAATAGTAAAAGAATTCTCATACCTGGGATCAAACATTGATAGGTACAGGGACTGCAGTCAGGAAATCAGAAGAAGATTAAGAATGGGGAGAGAAGCTATGAAAGAACTAGAAAAGATTATAAAATGCAAAGATAGACAACTGTGCACAGAAGTTAGAATCATACAAACCATTGTATTCCCTATTACCATATATGGATGTGACATCTGGACAGTTAAGAAAGAAGACAGGAAGAAAATGAATTCATTTGAGATGTGCTGCTAGAGAAGAGTGTGAGGATTCCGTGGATAGTCAAAGGACAAACAAATAGTTCCAGAGCAGATCAAGCCAGAGATCTCCTTGGAAGCCAAGAGGACAAAACTGAGGCTGTCGTACTTCAGCTACACCATGTGAAGGGAGGACTCACTGGAAAAAAAAACAATAATGCTAGGAAAGAGGGAGGGAAGTAGAAAGAGAGGGAGGCTGTATGCTAGATGATGGACTCTATTAAGAAGGTCACAATTATGGGTTTGCAGGATTTAAGCAGACCAGTGGAGGACAGAGGGTCTTGGAGATGTCTCATCCATAGGGGTGCCATGAGTCAAATAAAAACACAAAAAATACATAATATATTCCATGTATATCAAAATATATTCTAAAACCTTTCCAAAAATATTTTCTATAAAAATACAAAAATCAATGCAATTTTAGCATTTAATATTTCATGGCTTTCTGCCCTTAGCAGCTTTTGCTGACATGGGTGAACAATGGCAGTAACTATGTGAAAGCTCACTTGACTGATGGCTGCAGTGGTAGCAATCATTAGTTTCCAAAGGAGAATGTACAGGAGCATGCAGTCTTGTAGGAAGATGAGGGAAAGTTTATCTGAGAACATAAGCAATGAAGGTATAATCCATACAAAGGTTTCTGCATGGAAATTGAAAAGTCTACTGCTTTTATTATAAAACATCTGGTGTTAATCCATAGGATCTCCAAGAGAAGACTAATGTTTGAAACCCTGATCAGCTACTTCCAACAATGGGCTTATGGGTAACTGCTAGACATAGAACTTCCTTTCCTCCCACTGTAGCCTTCCTTGCAGCCTAAAACATGTTTCAGGGGTTTCCTAGCCTCCAGAAAAGTGCATGAGATTTTTTTCCCCAAGGAATAGGGAGAATTTTGTCCTTACCAGCAACCAAAACTGTCTGGTAACAATTGCTAGCATCACAACTAGTTCCTTTGATATCAGAGCAACCCCATTGGAACCTAAACAATCCAGACTCAGATATATAGAAGGATTTGTGTATGTGTATTCCAATGTGAACTGACCTCATCTGAATTTCCCAGTCTAATATGCAGATTAAAGTGTATTTATCATTCACAGATGTCACATTCATGAAACATTCTTCACACAGGAAAATATATCCAAATGCATTTAAATGCATATCTTGGAACAAAATGCTTTTAGAAACTTGTACATTTTGGGTGAAAATACATAGAAAATATGTATTGTAATATGTATACAAATATTTGGGCTTCTTGTTGTTGTTGACAGAAATTTCCACACAGTCATCTGGAAATGGAAAGGAATTGGTGTACAAATGAACACAGGCAAAATTTACACACTGCAGTAATAGATGGATCTGTTTTCCCTGTATAGGTAATGAAGATCTAGATGGACTAGTCATCTCACTCTAGGTTATACATTTGTAACTGCCATACAGGATTCTAGCCAATGTCGTTAAGTCTACTTTTTTCTTTAAAAAGAGTAAATGCTACAAGCCGCAGGTGTGCAGTCTAAAATTGTGCTGCTCAAAGTGGTGCTCCATTGTCTGGTATCCATAGATGTGCCATCACCTGCCAGTCCCTTGCAACTTTATAGGACAGAAAGAATTACACTTGTCCTTCCCCATTTGCAGAGTTACCATCTGCAATTTTGATCCTTTGTGTTACTTTGGAAGCCACAAGGGACAAAATGGTGTGTATATTCCAGGCACATGTGCAGCACTGCATGCAGAATTGTGTGACCATTATAATCAATGAGGACTTGAATATTTGTATTTTTTCTGATTCATGGGGTGGTGGTCCAGAATAGATCCCCCATGAATTGGGAGGGATGGTTGTATAGCCAGTGGCCTGACACATTTGTCCTGGCACACTAGAGAAATAAATGCTGGTCACATAGGTTGAGATTTACTAGTCTAAAGCATACCTGAACAGCCCAACACAGGGTCTTGCACTGGCACAAAAGAGTCCGCACGCTGTCTTATTTGGTTAAGAAAATGGCCACAACTTTATTTATCTGTACAGGGTTAGAAACAATATCTTTCCAATAATACATTATTAACTTGACTATAATTTCGTTCTTGACACATGTGTCCGTGCATGTGACTTAACACCTGATGTAATCATCCACTTTAACCAAGTCAATCTATCAGGTACAAGACATGCCCTCACAAGCATAGGTCAAGAAGGTTCTCAAAGAAATTGCTAAACATGTCAACAAATCATCCCCTCCCCATACCAAATTGGAATTCAGCACCAAATGTATGATGTAAGCAAATTATGACATCATCATTAAGGTTGTTGATGTAAGAGAATTTTTTAAGCTGGATGTAAATCCTTCATCCCCATTAACTATTCAAGTATTGTAAATTCAAATATCCAAATTATCCCGGGGGGGGGGGGGTGTCCCTGCCTGTCCCAGCCTATAATTGATTTGCACAATAGTTGATGGAAATACCCTGTCCCAAATTGTGACAAAATCAGCAATAAACTCACAAAACCACATGTGTGCATTAATAACAAACAATAACCACACCAATTATACCATAATGTAAACCTATTACATCATTCTCAGGGAGGGCGAAAAACCCAAGTTACAATAACTATGGGAAAATTTCCTCCCAGCCCCCGAAGGCGACCAGCCGAAGCCTGAGAGTAAGAAACCACCTGCTAGATTGAGGGTGGGTGGTTTGGGTCACTCAGCTGTTCAAGCTAACAATGGCTGCCGCCACGTGGCTGCTGGGGACTAAGTAGTGCCCAAATCCTGCCTGAAATCTCGCGAGACTAACCAGTCTCATAAGATTATGTGGGCTGTTGGGGATCTTGTGAGATCACAGGAGGGGGCCAGCCTAGCTTGGCATCCCCTCCTCCCTCAGAAGAACTCATTTAATATTACAAGCAATGGAATCAAGGTATACATCGCAGCCCACCAGGGAGAGATGAACCCCATCACCCTTGTACAGATGTGGCAAATGAACTTAATTTCATCATGGTCTAGAACAACAGAGCCCAATTCTCCCAACTTCTTGCAAACAGTTCTGTTGACGCAACGACGAGCTGCATTGACAGCAGAGTCCTTTCTTGCACCCAACCAATTATGATGTGGCAAATATTTGCCATAAAACAACCATTTTTGGAAATCGTCGTTGGATTTCCTGCAAGTCTCTTATAATCCTTTTGACCAGCTGCAAACTGGTAAGCTTCACCAAGTCATTCTCCCCTAAGTGTATAATAAGAATCTTAGGGGATGGAAAAGTTGCTGTCAATTCGATAATAAGCAGGAGAAGAGCTCCCCACAGCATGCCTCTACATCCAAACCAGCAGATAGGCCCGACTTTCTCCAACCCCAAGTTCAGATCTCGTCCCGACTAGATGATATGGCACTCAGCCCAAAAGACCAGGCCGTGCCCGACTATCCACACGTCCCCCTGTTCTTGTCCTGCTCAACAAAAAGATGCATTAGTTGTGAATGTATGACCCCTTCAGCTTCCAATATCAAATCCATAACAAACCCCATTATGAACAAATATAAGATTTGAACACTCTAGAGTGCCAACGCCCAATCCTTCAGATCGTAATATCGCTTAAACCATGAGCTGCTGCAGCGGTCGCCACTCCAATCCTAAAAGAATGAGAGGAGAATTGAGCCACTGGCAAACCCACCTGCTTCAAAGTCTCCCACAGCACAGCTCAAAATTGAAACTGCATCAACGGAAGGCCCACAACATGAAGAAACAAATAACCAGGACCAATCGGTCGCAATCTGAGGTAGTCAGACAATGCCGAAACAGGACAAATCTGACCTTCAGGAGCCTTAGACAAAACTATAGTTTGACCCCTAGCTAACTGATCTGTCTTTGAACATCTAAAAATCACATGTATGCCCTGCCCCAAAATTTGAACATCAGATAAGAAAAGCGCCCTGCCTGACGTGTCTGAGTGGGAGCTAGGAATAAGTTCACTAATTCTAGTGGCAGCAAAAAAGGCCAAAGAAAAGGCCGCCTGGAACAAAATAACCTCCTTGGGCGAAGAGCACACTGCTTGTAGAGATTGCCAAATCTGAATCAGAATTGTATCTGTAACTGGTAAGCGGTTATCCCACAGGAAGGTTTCTAGACCATCCCTCCAAAGCCCTCCGAACCCTAAAATCAACTGTAGAATCCTTAACCCCCACCCCCCACCCCGGTCCAGAGGTAAAAGGCCAGAGCTCCCAACTTTCCCCTAATGGTAACCGGGGACAACCCAGACTGTCTAAGGTGAGCAGCAAAGCAGAGTATAATCTCCACCTGCAGGAGCCAAATCTCGACCTCCCCCACATCTGTCAAGAACTGTCTGAAATCTCACATTGCAAGCTGGTAAGTCTTGCGTGTGGAAGGAGCGATGGACTGAAGAATCGCCCTATCGATCTCTACTCTCCAAGACTCCATAGATGTGTTGGCACTTTCAACGGTTGCACCACTGCCTCCAGAGCCAGTTGCTGAAACCTGCAAAACTGAAAATGCAAAAGGGCATCTGCCAACTGATTTTGTAAACCAGGCACGTGGTGAGCCTGAAAGAAGACATTGTATCTTAAACATTGCAAAACCATAGACCTGACCAATGCCATCACCCTTGGGGATTTGGAGCTCTGTGAATTAACCACGTGCACTACTGCTTGGTTGTCACATCAAAACCAAACAGTTTTATGTGCAAATTGTGTTGGCCATGAGTGAACTGCCACCACAATAGGGAACAATTCAAGGAAAGTAAGACCCCAGGTCCAACCCTTACTCACTCAAGTCTGAGGCCAACTCTCAGCCACCCACTGCCCTTTCCAGTATAGGCCAAAACTGTGGGCACCGGAGGCATCAGAGTGAACCTGAAAGTCTGCCTCATTAGATCCAATTTCTCACATGGAAGGTGAGATAAACACTCAACAGTATCTAGCTCAATACCCAGAAAGGTTAGATGGGTGGCAGGGCCCTCTGTCTTCTCATCAGCCAAGGGAACACCCATCTCTGCCATCAAAACCTGAAAAGCCGACAAAATATCTCAGCACCTTATCATGCCAGGAGCCCATGTAAACAAGAAATCATCTAAATAGTGTGTAATTGCATGATTGCCGGACCTCTTGACTGCACACCAGTGTAAAAAAGTACTACATTTTTCAAAAGCAGAGCAAAAAATGGAACACCCCATTGGCATTGCCTTATCAAAATAGTACGTTCCATCAAATTGAAAACCCAGCAAATCAAAATCGTCAGGGTGCAGTGGAAGGAACCTGAAGGCAGATTTTATATCACATTTAGCCAACAGTGCTCCTTTGCCCAAGGCTCTAACCATTTCCACTGCTGAATCAAACAATGCATATTTTACAGATGCTAACACTGGGTCAATAGCATCATTCACAGAACCCCTGATATTTCATCTCCCAATGATGATCAAATGGTGGGGTCTCAGATTACACAGGTGCAGGAGGCATTCTCACCTGATACGTCTTTGGGATAGGAGAGATTATGAATTAAACAGTATTTGTCTGGTGCCTTCTTAGGAACAACAGCTAGGGGTGACAACCGTAATGTCGGCATTGGCAGATGTTTATAGGGCCTCAATATCCTCCCTGCTACTAATTCTTTGGCCAGCTTGTCTCTAAGAATTCCCGGTAACGCCCTCACCAAATGTGCATTAGGTGCAAAATGGTGAACTCTCAAACCAGAATAAGGTATGTGAAAACCGTGTAAAAAAACATCCATTAAATACTGGGCAGAATCTCGGTTAGGGTAAATCCACAACCAAGCCCCTAAAACATCCAACTTAATGGGTGTTGGTGCTTTTTCCTCCCGCTGGTGTTGGCTGGGGGGGGGGGGGCGGCTCGCCCCGGTCCTCTTACCTCTGAAACAGGAAGTGCCAAAGTGATTGCCACTGCAGGTGTTACATCGCTGCTCAAACTTGCACTTACCTTCATTGAAGTCCCAACAAACTCCCGGTGCTCTTTTCTCCCCCGTACCAGGCCTCGTATACTGCCCTCTCGGCTGCGTGACCATAGGCACAAAGCCATTGTCACACCTGCTTGAAGGGGAGGCTCCTACCATGACATCCGCCCACAACTCAGCCTGTACATGCCGCCATGACAAAGAACAGTGTAAGGAAGCCCACATCCTGAACTGCTCATCGTATTGCAACCAAGCAGACCTTCTCGAATTAAAATGACAATTGGTATATGCCTTAATCATTATCTCCTGATATTTGGAAAAATCAGGAGACCTTGAAGCCTCCTTCTCCTCAATGACACCCCTGTAAATAGGGAAGCCCATCATCCAGTTCACAAAATTTCTCTCTAATTTAGGGCATTTGTGAGCTTGGAACTCCTTCGGTAAACTAAATACTACTCCGTCCTTCACCATAATTCTTGGTTCCGGATCGCGAAATGTCAGGGAAAACAAATCAACATACTATCCCTTCCAAATCCTCTCTTTCGTAGCAAGCGGGAGATGTGATCCTAAAGGGGTAGACATACCCGCATAAGGGTTGCACTCAGCTGTACTGTCCACCCCAGCTACACTTAAAGCTCCCACTGTAACGACCACTCTGGACTCACCTACCTTGCCCACCGTGGGCTGCTCCACCTGAGCCCTTGGCTTCTGAACCTGGCTTGTCCCAGCCACTATTGAGGGTGAACTCAGAGATACTGAGGTTGAGTGTTCAGCTCCACAGCTCTGACCAGATTGCCCTCCAGGCACCCATATTGAAGTAGGCCAAGAAATCAATGAATTAGTTGAAGTAGACCAACCTGAGCTAGACAACTGCTGTGAAGCATCTGCCGGTGCTTGAGAAGCCCTCACCGAGTGTAGCACAACTGGAACTTGATTGTTCTGTTGCAGGGTGGAAGAAGCACCTCTTAACCCCCTGTTCAATGGCTCTGAGGTTTCAGGAGTTGGCCCACTGCCCTGGCCTGAAACCACCGCCCTTTGTACCATTGCAAACAAATCTGCCATTGTAGGCTGTTCAGACACAGGGGCAGCTGCTCCCTGGTGTTCCAAACCTGGAACCTTTCTAAGCAGTTTCATTACATCAGCTATGGTTGGTTGCCCAACCTCCATAGCTGAGGTAGCCAGGGGACCACGTGATGTATTATCCACAGACGTATCAGGTGAGAATGCCTCCTGCATCTGTGTAATCTGAGACCCCACCATTTGATCATCATTGGGAGCTGAAATATCAGGGGTTCCAGAACTAGCATCCCAAACGCCCCTCTGAGCCAATTGCTCACACACTGCCACACATGTCTGCACAGTACGACCCAACAGGGCCAGGTGTGCAACAATTTCATCATCCCTACCCTGGGGCTTAGATGCACATTTAGGTGCCGACTGACCAGCACTAGGACCAGCAGGGGCCACGCACCGCTTAGACTGAGACTTACTGTGAGGCATAATGGCCAATTTACTCAGACAAAATTACAAGGTTCTTGGGTTATAATGTTCCTGTTAAGGGCTAAAAGCCTTCAGCCAACAATCAATATAGAAAAGAGCCACAATAATTAATGAGCCCTGGGAGATGAAATGCTCCAAGCAAGAACAAGCTGAAATAACAAGGCCCTTGGGTTATAGCATTCCCATCAAGGGCTAAAACCCTCCAGCCACCAAACAATATATGGAACTTCCCGGGCCCCGGGCAATGAAATGCCCGAATCCAGGACAATTTGTCCTGAAATGCCCCAAGCAGGGACAGCCACCAATCCCAATCACGGGTCCCCAATTAAAACCACCTGTCCCAAGCAGGGACTACCATCAGGCCCCAATGGCCTTATCCTGTCCCAAGCAGGGACTAACACCAGGCCCTAATGGCCTTATCCTACCCCAAGCAGGGACAATGAACCTAAACCTGAGGTTCCCTAGCAGGGACAGAACCTCAGTGTCAACAGCTACTGGCCCCACAACTACCAGGACCAGGCCACACCAGGCCTTCTCCTTCCTCGGGAGACCAGGACTCAAGGGGGCTATCCCACTCCTCTTTGCCCCAACCAGGCCTCTCCCTTCCATTGTAGGACCAGGCCGAGCCAAACTGCGGCCCCTTGGGGGAGGCCGAGGCAACCCTGACCTGGCATGCTTCACCGAGACTTGGCTGGGAGATGCCAGCACCGCTACGTGGGCGCAGGCTGTCCCATCTGGGTACTCGGTTAATGAGCAGATAAGGGAAAGTGGGCAGGGAGGCAGAGTGGCCTTGGTTCACAGAAACAACCTAACCTTGACCAGGAAGCCTATCCGGAAAACAACTCATATCGAGTGTATATACCTTAGCCTGAAAACCAGGGGTAGTTTAGGGATTCTGTTGGTATACCGACCACCCCGTTGCTTAACAGACTCCCTAACCGAGCTGACCTCGCTGGTCTCAGAGCTGCTGCTGGAGTCACCCAGACTTTTGGTTTTGGGCGATTTCAACATCCCTCTTGAGACCGGCTTGTCTAATTTAACAGGTGCAGCTCGGGAGTTCATGGAGACCATGACTAACATGGGCCTATCCCAATTGGTTGACGGGCCCACACATTGTGCTGGTCATACCCTCGATGGGGTTTTTAGTACGGAGCAGGAATATCTGTGGGCGGAGGTTACAGAAGCCTCCGCTTTGTAATGGACGGATCACTTCCTGGTCAAGGTGGAGCTAAAGGCCACTATCAGCCCCCTCGGGGGTGGGGGACCCACGAGAATGGTCCGCCCTCGAAGGCATATGGAACCCATTGGTTTCCAGAAGGCCTTAGAGGGTTTAATCGTCAGGAATGCCAGTGATTCTGTTGAAGCCTTGGTGAACACTTGAAACATAGATCTTGCCACGGCTATCGACACAATTGCTCCCAAGCGTCCTTTCCAGCCCGCTTCTAATCGTAAGCCCTGGTATACAGAGAAGCTTAGGAGGATAAAGTGAGCTGGACAATGACTAGAGCGCGAATGGCAGAAGACTCGGCTCTCATCCGACAGAACTCGCCATAGGACGCATCTTGACTCCTATCGGGAGGCTCTGCGTGCAGCGCGGAGATCTTTCTGCACTGCACGCATTGCGTCTGCAGAGTCCTGTCCAGCAGAGCTGTTTAGGGTGGTGGGGGAATTGACAAAGGTTTCCCCAGTGCCAAGCCCCCTGTTTAACCCAACGACAGCCTGCTGTGACGCATTTAATACCTACTTTGTAGATAAAATCTCTCAGATAAGAGCTGACTTGGACGCCATTGTTTCAACAGAATCCGTAGATGAGGTGTCCAGCAACTCCGTTGATGGCAATTTACTGGATGAGTTTCAATCTGTGAGTGCTGATGACGTGGACAAGCTCCTTGGAAAAATGTGGAAGATGACTTGCCCCCTCGATCCATGTCCATCTTGGCTGGTCGTCTGGGGGGGGACACATTGAGAGTATACCTACAGGATACAATCAATGAGTCCTTCAGGGAAGGCATTGTACCATCTTGCTTAAAGGAGGTGGCGGTTAGGCCCCTCCTGAAAAAACCTTCCGTGGACCCCCTGGATAGGAACAATTATAGATCAATCTCCCTGCTTCCTTTTTAAAGCAAGGTGATCGAGAGGGCAGTTGCTTCCCAACTCTAAGCAGTCTTGGATGATACTGATTATCTTGATCCATTTCAAACCGGCTTCAGGACAGGATATGGAGTTGAGACTGTCATGGTTGCTCTGACCGATGACCTCCGCCTGGGCATCGATAGGGGTAGTGTGACCCTGTGGGTACTCTTGGATCTCTCAGCGGCCTTTGACACAATAGATCATTCCATCCTCTTGGATCACCTCAGAGAGTTAGGAATTGGAGGCACTGCTTTACAGTGGTTCCGTTCCTTCTCTAGGGCAGATCCCAGAGGGTGAGGCTTGGGGACAGTTGCTCCTCCAAAAGCGAGCTTAATTGTGGCATCCCTCAGGGCGCCATCCTGCCCCTGATGTTATTTAACATTTATATGAAGCCGCTGGGGGAGATCATTCGGAGGCATGGAGCTCGGTGCCTTCAGTACGCTGATGACACCCAGATTTACTTCTCCATGACTAAATCATCGACTCAGACTTCAGATGGCATCTCTCCTCTTAATGACTGTCTAAGAGCGGTAATGGATTGGATGAGGGAAAACAGATTGAAATTAAATCTGGACAAAACGGAGGTACTCACAGTCACAGCCCCGAAACCAGTATTGGGAATACAGTCTCCAGTCCTGGATGGAGTCACACTCTCCTCTAAGGACTGTGTTCGCAGTTTGGGGATACTCCTAGATTCATCACTTCACATGGCTAGTCAGGTGAATGAGGTGGTCAGGAGTGCCTGTTATCAGCTTCGGCTGATACGCCAACTGCACACTTACCTGGATATGAGGGATCTGGAAACTGTGGTACATGCTCTGGTAACCTCACATCTGGATTTCTGCAATGCACTCTACATGGGGCTACCCTCGTGGTTAACCTGGAAACTGCAATTAGTACAAAACATGGCAGCCAGAATAATTACTGGAACATCTCGGAGGGAGCATATAACACCTGTGCTTAAATCCCTCCACTGGCTGCCGATTAGTTTCCGGGCACAGTACAAGGTGTTGGTGTTAACCTTTAAAGCCCTACATGGCTTGGGTCCATCTTATCTTAGGGACCACCTCTCCCCGTATGATCCCCCTCATGCACTGCGGTCCTCTGGGAGGAATCTGCTGCAACCGATAAAGACCAGGCTTTTGCAGACCTCCCAGAGGGCATTCTCCACAACCGCTCCCAGACTGTGGAATGGCCTGCCAGATGAGATCCATTTTATCACCACCCTTGCTGCCTTTAAAAAGGCAGCAAAGATGGATCTCTTCTGACAGGCCTTCCCAGAATAGCTACCCAGCTAAATTGGAGGCTACTTGATATCCCTTTTTTGCCATTCCAACAGATAGGCCAAATCCGGCAGTACTGTTGTTTTTAATTGTGTAACTTGATTTTAATCTGACAATAGTTTAATCCTGTTTTAAGGGGTGGGAGGGTCGGGGGGGATGGAATGTTTTTACTTGCTGTATTTTTAACTTGCTGTACCCCGCCCCAATTGCCGAGGGGTGGGTTATAAATGAAACTTATTATTATTATTAAGGTCCCTCCAGCACGATCGGGCCTCCCGATCAAGGGACCAGGCCAGGCAAGGCCGCAGCACCAAGAACCACCTCCCGTCAAGGTGACCAGGCCTCCACGGCCTCTTCCCAAGGCCCCTCCAATGGAGATCAGGCCTAAAAAACAGGCCGCACCAAACCTCTCAGCCTCCAGACGCTTGGCAGCCTACCAGCACACTCAGCTGTCCGAGCTAACAATGGCTGCCGCCACGTCGCAATCGGGACTAAATAGTCCCCAAATCCCACCTGAAATCTCCGAGACTAACCAGTCTGGCAAGATTATGCAGGCTGTTGGGGGATCTCACAAGATCCCCCTGATTGGCTGGGAGGCGCAGGCACAGGGACTTCCTGCCCTCCCAGCCAATCACAGCGTCGGCCTCTCAAGATGGGCGGTGCAACAGAGAACCCCTCCTGACGCATCGGGGGGGGGGGGTTCTTTCTCAGCTGTGGCACCCTGATTGTGAATACCATCCTTTTGGAGGTCCAAGTTGTGCCAACGTTGGTTTCTTTCTAGTACGAAGCCCAAACCATGACTTTTTTTAATTAAAGTATTTTGGGATAAATACATGTACATGGTTTTCAATCATTGTAGCTTTTGAAGTTTTAACTTGTTCTGTTTAGTATGATTTTATCTCAATTATTTATGGTTTTAATCTGGAAATACTTAAATTGTTAATATTGTATGCTGCCCTGAGACCCCATGATAAAGGCTGGAACAGAAATATTTAATAAATAGAATAAATAAGACAGCATTAAAAATACTACACACACACATACACAAGGTACATTTTTAAAAAGTTTATAGGATTGATAAGGGAATGGTACAACAGGATCTCCAGTCCCAGCAAGAATATTCAGGAAAAATGCATAGAAATGGTGTAAAATACAGTTGGTATGTTGTTTTAAAAATAAACTCCTGTATGCCTAATGTGTTCAGAAGAAACAATGAACAACAAGGTGACACTAAAATTGTACTGAAATACATGAATATCTATGGAGAAGTGAACTGAATTATCTACTGAGAAATAAAAAGGTCTGTATTACTCAAGAGTAAGCATGGACACTTGTAGTTGTTTATGGTGATGATGATGTCTTCTCTGGTAGGGAGCTCATTTGCCCTAGATATATCCACCAAGAAGGCACTTACTCAGATTCCTGCCAGATATCCCTCTCATAGTGATGGGGGAAAGATAATGCTTCTTTTGGGGATCTTAAAATCTTAACAAGGTCAAATGTCAGAACATAGTTTTTCAAAACCCCAGGTTGTGTAGGACTTAGGGCATCCAAGTGTCCTACTTTAGAGAAGACAGTCTTCTATCGGGAGACTTGTTCAATCCAAGTCTGATTTAAAAATAAAGAACCATGAGAAGAAGGAACTTGAACCTGTCCAGCAAGTTTTAGCATCTTTACAGACTGAGCAGGTCACTTGTTCATAGTCTTCCCAGCTATGTTGAGAATGACAGTATTTCTATTTAAATTATAGTAATTATTTCTAAGAGAACCAGCATAGTGTACTGATTTAAGTGTTGAACTATGACTTGAGATAAGCATCCAGTTATTTGTTTGGCCATTGACCTTGGGCAAATCACATACTCTCATCCCCCCAAACCCATGCTCAGGGTCAGCATAAGTCATAAATGACTTGAAGACACACAACAACAAATCATTTCTAAATTTACAAATCTATCTACACGTGCTACAGCTTTTGTGTGGACCCAAGTCCTCTTTGATCCACAAGTGTACATGCTAGTAATGTCATAACCAGCAGTTGGTTTAAATTCTGCCCACTAAATGGAAAAGGTATCAGTTAAAAGTTTCCTCTTCATGATCTAATATTCTCAACATATTTTGAACAGTATTTGTTTTTACAATATGACTGTCACTTTCAAAAGAAACTTTTCAGAGAAAGTTAAAAAAAAGATTGCTATGGAAACCTTTTCTTCATTTTGAAAAGCTTTCATCACCAGTCTCTTTTCTTATGCCTCAAAGGCTAACAGCCATCACTTTGCTTTTACCTACAGTTACCATTCTGAGGCTATTAATCCTCTGCTCCTAGAAATAGTTGTCTTCTTGGTCTAACATTTTCTTCAGTTGAATGGAACAAGGTTGGGGGGATAGGTGAGCCATATTTCTGTATTTGTGTGTGTTCATAAAATTACATTTCATATTAATTATTTTTTATAACATCAGAGGGGAAAATATAAACCAAAGTTCATCATTTCAGCTGGCAAAGATCCCCCCTTTCTTCATTTCACTTAGAACTGTAATGAAACATTTGCCAGAGATTCAAGCTGGCGATGAATATAAATAAATGACATAAATGGTCCCATCTGTCTGCCAAAGGAATGTAAACCCATGCTAAGGCCAAAAAAACAATGGCTCACTGGGCTGCTGGATGATAACTTCACATGCAGAATTAACCCACATGTGCTTGGCCTACATTTTAAGAACCAATGCCTTCTGCCCTTGGAAAAGCATCTACTCTGAGCTCCTGTGGGCAGAAAAAGGCTTGTTTTTCTCCCCTTCACCCCAACTGAGCTGAAACCAGCTGCTTCTTTATGGTATCACTTCCTCCTCCCTCCTTTCCCCACTGGGAACCACAACACTAGGGTCTTTCCCTGGGCTTGATAGCTGCCAGGTGGTGGAAAGATGTGGAACTGCTTGCATGGAGCTACATGCAATTGTAGGATCTTATCCATACTCTCACCCATTATGGAGTAAAAAAGATTTGAATTCTTCACCCTTCCATACCATAATGAAATGAAAAAGAATTATATATATAGCTCTTGTCTTACTCCATGTCTCCAACAGCCCTCATCCCACTAGCCTCAGCATCTTCATACACTGAACAGGGAGATCTGAAAGGGTACACTGCTCATGTTCACTTGCACATCAGTAGAACAAGCCATGTGTCTAGGGGACCTGATGAAGCAGGTTAACTAATCCTGTGGAGCATTTATGTCCAAGCAAACATGAGTTCATCTTCCTCTCAGATCTCCTTGCTATATGCAGTGGCGTACTTACCTTTGGTGTCACCCGGTGCAGGGGGTAGGCCCCCAAAGATGGAAGGGACAGGGCTTCCATACAGAGGATCCTCCTTGCTTCAGCCTGGCTTTCCTTGGGGAAGGCCAGGCCAAAGAAAGGAGCCAGCCAGAGTGCCCCCCCCCCCCATCATCCTTGCTTCGCCCTGGCTTTCCTCAGAGGAAGGCCAAGCCAAAGCAAGGAGTAGTTGGAAACAGCCACATGGCTGGGAAAAATGGCCGTGCAGCTGCAGAAATGGCTGCTCACTGCTCACTCAAGCTGGAGACCCCTTTCCCAAGACTCAGAGACTCCCCTAGGCCCATGAAAATAGCCGTGCAGCCATGGAAACAGCTGCCCGTTGCCTGCCCAGACTGGAGGTCCCTCCCCCAAGGCCCATGGAAAGAGGCCACATGATCTGGGAAAAGCAGCCACATGGCTGGTGAAATAACTGCCCGTCGCCCACCTGGGATGGAGACCCTGCACAAGGGCAGGGGGCCAACTGGGTATCACCCCCCTCCTCTGTGGTGTCACCCCCTTTTTGGGGTGTCATCTGGTGCAGCCCACACCCACTGCACCCCCTCATGCCAATGGCTCTATGCAGGGCACTTGTGGAGGTGGGAGAAGTAGAAGATGGGTTCTGTCCTTCTACCCACGTGAAATGACTCATCTAAGATTATCTGATAAGATTCATGGTGACATGGAGACTGAAGGGCCTTTACAGACTGCCAGAAATAATACAGATTGAGGCCACTTTAACTGCCCTGGCACAGTGCTAAGGAATCATGGGAACTGTAGTTTATTATGTCACCAGAGCTCTCTGACAGAGAAGGCTCATTGTCCCAGAAAAAAATACAATTCCCATGATTCCCTAACACTGTAAAGTAACCTCAATCTGCATTATTTCTTCTATAGAGATATCTGAAACCATTCTATAACTTAATGTTTCTCCACTCTATGAAACAACTTCAGGCACACCTCAACACTCTTCTTCCCAGGATCTTTTGAATTAGCTAATCATGGATAACCCTAAACTAGAGCTACAAACATAGCAATGAATGCCCAGCTGTCCTATTGTCAACTGCAAGCACTGCCATTTTAAAAAAATATTTTCCACCATTTTGGAAGTAATGGTATACCTAAAACTTTCTCCTCTCTTCCCCTGACAAAAAAGTAGAGTTTAAAATCAAGATTTTGTTCCACTCAGTCAGATAAATGTCCTTGTCAAAACTATTGTGGTGTAAATGCATGTACACTTTGACATGTATGTCAGCCCACCTCTGCCCTTCCATATATTTGGATTTTAGGATTAACTGATTATCTCAGTGCAGTCTGGGAAGACATCATATGGAGGTATTTTCTTTTATGGAGGTATTTCATCTCAATAGATAAGCAGCAGTCACGCTGACATCATTTACCATACATTTAACAAAGTAGTGAGCCTACAGCCCTTAAAACACAGACCAGCTAGTTTTCAAGATATTGGAAGAAAGATTTTGTCTGTGCAGCTTTAATAGTGACACATATTTTTAATGAGTGGAATTTCATGTGACTAAACTCCTGAGGGAAGAACATATGCTTCAAAATTTGAAATTGCAGGTGGGGTGGAGATGCCTTTGGAATATTGAAAGCACAATATCATCAAGTATATGATATTTGTATTCAAGCTTTGACTGTACTAGAAGATGTCAAAGCAAATAGGTCATTACATTCTTATATTAATGTATTTGTTTTATTTGATAATAATAGTTAGCAAGAACTCTAAGTTGCTTTTCTAACTGATGTGAGATCACCCCCACCCCACCCCCCACACAGGATGTAATGCATCATGGCAACATTCGTCTACAATGTGTGGTAAATTCCAAAAGAGTAATCTCCAATTTCTAAATCCCATATTTTCTTAAGAGGAAATCCTATTGATTTTCAGAACACATCAATTGTTGCTGTTGTGCCTAGATTCACAGATATATCAGCTGATCCTTGTTTAGGCCTCTTTCTTTGCTGCATGGCAAACAAGGCTTTGCATCATCATAGAAAAGTGGAAGAATGTAGAAAGCATCTAATTCTTTCTATGGAAAAGTGGTATTGAGAAGGGATTTGCATCATTGGTGATGCATATAAATCTTCTTTTTTCCTTTTTCAATTTTATTATTTTAAAACAATACAAATACAATATCAATCAATTAAAATAAAAATGACATTGTACATTGCACATACTTTCTTACAATTCCATTTTTATCCTTCAGACAAACATAAAATTCCATTCATTCTTAACATTCGTTACTTCCATAGGTGCTCCACAAGTGAGTATTTTTATTTACAATATATATATATTTGTATGTATATCTTGTTCTTATTATCTGATTTAGCTTTGTATACTCTAACTCTTATTATCAATTACCTCTTAAATAAAATAGTATTTATTTTCTTACTTTCTTGCTTTACCCCTTAAAAAATAAAGGATTACAAGGATTAATAAAGGATTAATTGGCAAAGGGTGGTTCTAATTTCTTTGTAATTTTACTATCTCTTTCTAGCCTTAATTTGATTTTTCTCTTCTATATATTTTTCCAGTATTTTTCATTCTTTAAAGATATCTTTAATTAATATCTTCTCCCACTTTTTCTTCATATAATCCACAACTCTTTCCTAGTCTTTAAGTAATTCTGTTTTCAATTTATAATATAGCTTTTTAGACAAAATATCAATTTCCATCATGTCCAATACTTCTATTAACCAACCTTCCATTAGAGGTTTTTTCCTTTTTCCAATGTTGTGCATATAGCATTCTTGCTGCTGCTATATACACACACCATATATTTTTTCAATTTCCTCTTCTATATGATTTAACAAAACAAAACAAAAAACAAAAAAAACAAAAAAAACAACTGGTTTAAACTTCAATTCAATGTTTAGAATTTCCCTAGTCCAATCATTGATATGTTTCCAGTAATGTTTTGCTTTTCCTCAAGTCCACCACATATGGAAGAATGTTCCAGTTTCATTATGACAACAGAGGATGTTCCCCATTTCATAAATTTTACACATTTTTTCAGTGTGATGCATATGCTAAGCAGGGGTCTTAATAACAAGGTCTCTTGAAGTTCTCTCATTCATAGTGTCACCATGAGTCGTAGTCAGTCTGATAGCACATAACAGCAATAACAAATAGAAAAAAAATCAATTGAATTTTTCCAGTGTTATTGATTCTCTCAGACTGTATAACTTTTCTGGTGCATATTTCCAGTCATTGAGTTACCCATATATGTGATTCCAAGACAGTATGCAATCAATTAGATCTAGTGTGAGAAACCATTTTTCCTTCAGATGTATTGGATTACTATTGCCATAATCTTTTACTATGAGAATTACGTGGACCACTAAAAAGACCAAGATGGATCCTAGAGAAGGTCAGGCCTGAACCTCCCTGGAAGCAAAGATGACTTTGGGGTTGTCATGTTTTGGGCATATCATGAAAAGAAAGGACTCACTAGAAAAGACTAGTGTTTGGCAAAGTGGAGGGCAATAGGAAAAGAGTAAGGCTGCATTCTCAATCAGAGAAGCCATGGCCATGAGTCTGCAGAAGCTGAAGCAGGGCAGTTGAGGGTAGGGTGATTTGGAGGTCTCTCAACCATGGGGTCACCATGGATTGAGGTTGACTTGCAGACATTTAACAACAACAACAACAATAACATTTTTGAGTGCTGATGTCAAAACAGGGCAAATTTTCCTCACCCTTGACTTAAGACAAATAGAGATTCACAGGAGGAAATGCTGGTCATTATAGGATATGTGATACTCAGAGCAGGCAAATATGAGATACAGAGCTAATTACAATGAAGCCTAATGTCCCCCAGGTCAAATAAGGAGTTGCCTTGTTTGTCAATGTACTGAGGGAGAATTGACATTGCCTTTGAAAGGCCAAAGGATTTCTAGAAATGAAATCAGTATGGCAAAGCATGGAGTTACAGGATGAACAGAAAGCATCAAGTTCTGGGTTTACTCCAATAATATTTCTATTCTAACAGCTATGTTCTTACCTCAAATTTTGGTTGAAATAGCTTGCCCCATCATCACCTACAGTCCCTCCATCTGATCCATTATCAGAGCTTAGAACAGTGACGTTGGGGTATTACTATCTGCATTGAAGAAATAATTCAGCTTGACAGCACTTTAATTGCCATGGCTCTGTGTTATGGAATTCTGGGAACTGTACATTGTTGTGACACCAGAACTCTCTGACAGAGAAGGCTAAATGACTTACAAAACTACTTTTCCCAGAATTCCATAGCATTAAGCATGGCAGTTAAAGAGCTATCAAACTAGATTATTTCTGCAGTGCAGATGCAGCCTATGAGAAGTATACTTCAAAAGTAACTTTTCCAAGCATGCAAGTAGATAAATAGGTACCACTTTGGTGGGAAGGTAAACAGCAATCATGCTGGCCACATGATCACAGAATAGTATCTGACAATGCTGGTTCTTCAGCTTAGTAATGGAGATGAGCACTGCCCCCTACGGTCGGACATGACTTGACAACCTTGTCAATGGGGAATACCTTTACCTTTACCTTTTTAAACTTCACTTTGCTCTGCATCTTAATAAATTATTATTATTATTGTTATTATTATTATTATCCTGCCCCTCTGCAAATGCAACCGGGGCAGCATACAGCATTAAAATACATAGAATACAGTATAATCCCAGAACCCACCCGCCTCTTAAGATAGTGTTAAACAATAACCAGATTAAAACATTTTAAAACATACATTAAAATGATCACAATGACAGGGCAAGATCTTCTCTCTTTCCCTAAATAAAAATCATTCTGATCCCTTATAGGAGTGCTGAAACTAATATGTTTGTTATACGTAAAGCATTTCATGTTTTTGCCCTAATGCATGTCTTGAATTGTTTCATTCAATAGGCCACTGTTTTAGTCACTAAACTGCTGTGGTTTACAAGAAAGATATTCTTATGAATCAATGTTGCTTTACTAAGTCATGTGGCTATAGGAGTGCAAATTTTATCTTGACATGAAAAAATACCTTATATAAGGTTTAAGCTCTCACTGCACCTTCTTCCAAAATACAACAGAACTGAAAGAGGATTTTCAGCCTCTCTGGGGACAATATGTTTTCATCTAGTGGAATATTTCTCAGTCCCCATGGAATCTGACCTGTTTCGCTCAAAGAGGAGAGTTGTTGTGGTAGAATATGTTTCTGTCATGCTTCTTTCCACTCATCACCCAAGTTACCGGTCAAAAACAGTTCCTCAGCCACAGTTGAATCTGCTATAGATTACACATGGAAATATAAAGGTCAGCTTCAAAGAACATATGAGACAAATACAGCACTTTGAAAAGTTGCTTTTTGGACTACAGCTTCCAGAATCCCATAACCAGTATGGCTCTTTTTTTCCAGTTCTTGACAAATAATCTAGTTTTGATCTGAGAAAGGTAGGAAAAATATTTCTTAGCAATTCACCAAATTCTAAGTGAAAAAGTAGAATATTTTTTTCCTCTTATGAATCATATTTGGGCATTGTTCATATGATTATAATCACAGAAGAGAGAGGTAAAAGAGAAGAGTTAGAGGCGACGTCTTTAAATATCTGAAGGGATGTCATGTAGAAGCCAGAGTAACCTTGTTTTCTGAACTAAAGGATTCCAACTCAAAGGTGCTACAAGATCTCTCTACACTCTAAAAGATTCCAGCATGAAGGTGGTGGATTCTCCTTCTTTGGAGGTCTTTCTATGGAGGTTGGATAGCCATTTCTGGGCAGTGGTTTAAAAGTGTATCCCTGCATGGAACTTGGGGGCCGTTCCAACTCTATTATTCTATATTATAAATGCACAAGCTTCCTTCCCTCTATCTTAGGGCTCATTCCCAATACAAAATAACCCAGTGTGGAAACAGGTTTTTGTGTGTGTGTGTGTGTGTGTTTTTTTGTGATCAAATCTCTCTGGGGCCATTTACTCCCCTTTTAATCCCCTTTGTCATTCATACTTGAGAGGGAGGAGAGAGGAATAACAGCTGTCACAGAGAGAGGAAGAGGAGGAGAGGAAAGAAAAGGTAAACCCCTTCTGAATAAACCTTGCTAAGTCAGAAATAACTTGATGGCACATAACAACAACAAATAGAGGAGGGATGGTGGCATGGTGGAAAGGCTTGGGCCCCGGCAGCTCCTCCTCTGCCTCTTCCAGATGGGCTGCCCTCCAGTGCATCCAAAGGTGTGTGTGTGTGTTCTGTCTCCAAAGGCTGGTAAGAAAAGGAGGAGCGTGTGTGCATGTGTGTGTGTTGTGTCTCCAAAAGCTGGCAAGGAAAGGAGGAGTATGTGTGTGTGTGTATTGTGTCTCCAAAGTCTGGTAAGAAAGGGTGGAGGGTGCGTATCTGTTGTGTCTCCAACGGCTGGCAAGGAAAAGAGGAGCGTGTCTGTGTGTGTGTTGTATCTCCAAAGGCTGACAAGAAAAGAGAAGCCGGCAAGAGCCAGTGCAGCCCCTGGATGCAAATCATCCCGTCATTCCAACTTGTTTAATACAGTTTGGATTAGGGTCTTTTCAAAAGAACCGCCCAAAAATTAGTGTCAGGAAAGAGCAGTTCTTTTGAATTTTCCTAGTTTCATCACAATTTAAACTGAGCACAGTAAGATCAGAACCGGTTTCAAGTGGGAATGACAGACATATAACCCAATCAGCAATTTGGGTTAAATCCTAGTGGGAACAAGACCTTAGAATCATAGAGTTGGAAGAAACCACAAGGGCCATCCAGTCCAACCCCCTGTCATGCAGAAGCTCACACAAAGCACCCCCGACAGATGGCCATTCAGCCTCCGTTTAAAGACCTCCAAAGAAAGAGAGTCCATCACACTCCAAAGGAGTGTGTTCCACTGTCAAACAGCTCTTACTATCAGGACATTCTTCATAATGTTTAGGTGGAATCTCTTTTCCTGTAGCTTGCATCCATTGTTCTGAGTTCTAGTCTGAAGCAGCAGAAAACTAGCTTGCTCCATCTTCAATGTGATACCCTTTCAAATACTTAAATATCTTATCCTCGTCATTAGTCCTGTCACTTTCCATTATATGAGAGTGAATTAATGCCTGCACTGATGAGGCTGCATCACTTGGGTAAGCTATCTGAATAATCCTAGAAATGCAGGGAACCTAAATAAGGAGAAGAGCCATTTTACACTGGATGTTTGATCTCCAATTTGTGGAAAATGAAACAAACAGTGACAGAGGGGAGATGTGAGTGTCCAGTTCCTGTTCTCCATCTAACAATTTTAACTAGGTATAAAATATGAATGCCTGAATAAGGATAGCAGCTACCAGTTAAAGAAGGATAAAGACATATTTCTGGTTAATATCAGCTTTGTATACTTTCACTCACAAGTCCATTCCATTTTGTTTCCACAATCATTGGTATATTATTTTTAAGAATACACCAACCTTTGTACTATTTTTAAAGGATTTTTTTTCACAAGTATGAATTTTATTACATTTTGTTCTAAAATATGCATTTTTCTGTATGCTTCAACCTATAATATGTATTTATGAACAAATTGTGCCACATTTTATGGCCCAAACCTAGAGATGTGAGAAAAATGAAGGTTTACTCTTTTCTGATTCATGCATTCATTTGAGATGTATGAATTAGGTTACATTGCTTACAATTGCAGATGAAAGAAAACCCTAAAGCTTCTTTATCTGCAATTCAACATCCTATGACTACTCACCATTAAATCTGTCCTCAGTTTTGTGTATCTCCCACCCAAATAACTCCCAACTCAAAACCCTATACTTCATTAAGAATGTGTAAAAGGAATTAAGAAGCGGCCTTGAGTCACAATCCTAAGAGAAAGGCAAGATATAAATAAAGACAATGATGATGAAGATGAAAGCTTTATCCCCATGCTTTAATAAATCTCATGATTTTAGAGACTTCTTTTTGCAAACTTCTATCTAGCTAACTAAGGGCCTTGGCAGATGGCTTATTAAGGCGTCCTGGAGGCAGGGAAGAGGAGGGGCAGCTGCACGCTCGGCACCCCTTCCTCCTCCTGAGGTCGTCCTTGGAGCTGCCGGCCCTCCGCATGGCCGGCGCTCTGGGGGCAACCTCCCGCTGCAGCGTCCACACACGCTGCGGCGGCTAAGTCAGTGAAAGTGCGCCTCATGCTTTTGGGGCGCACTTTCACTGACTTGTGAAAGGAGCGCTATTTTAGCACTCCTTTCAGGGATGGGGAAGGAGCGCCGCAGGATTGAGGCGTGGGGTTGCTTCAGTCCTGCGGCGCACCTTCCTGGGGTGGCGCAAAGCTGCCAGTCTGCTTCCCCCCAAAGCTGAATGTACCACAGAGGCCAACATCCAGCATTACAAAGGTCCAAAACATACTGTAGAAATAATCCAGTTTGAAACCTCTTTAACTGCCTTGGCTCAGTGCTAGGGAATCCTGGGAATTGTAGTTTATTCTGGCACCAGAGCTCTCTGACAGAGGCTAAATGTCTCATAAAACTATAGTTCCCAGAATTCCCTAGCATTGAGCCAGAGCAGTTAAAGTGGTCTCAAACAGGGTTATTTCTGCAGTGTGTTTTGGACCTAAATCCAGTAATCTGGAAGTTGGCCTCATTGAGTTACATGTAGATTATTGTGCTGTTAAACTACCCTTAAGATACTACTTGAATTTATTATTATATTATTGATTAAAGCCTTATCCTGCCTCTCTGACAAAACAGCACTCAAGATGGCAAATAACATTAAAATTCAAATAAAACCAAATTCAGTGAAAACATACAATGTTAAAACACAGTGGTGTTTTAACTAACCTTCAACTATAAGATAGTTTACACACCAAACATTTGCCTTATTTATTTATTTATTGTCAGATGATATATGGGCAGGGAGTAAGAGTCATAGCATCCCCCCCCCCAAATCACACAGAAAGCGCTTCCATATGTGAAAACACATTAAAATATCCCCACTCCAACAAACACCTCAGAACCTCATACTACCCCTAAATATTTCCATTTCCCTTCTCAGTTCCTCTCAAAAAGGCAACAGGAACTGATGGGATGGCATTTCCTGTTGCCATTTTGAGATTGCAGAAAAAAATAGAAGTATTTGGGCTTACTGTCTGTTTGTTGCAGCCTGGGGGTAATAGGGAGGACCTGGACCCCATACAGTTGCCCCCCACCCCCAGATTAGAAGGTGGAAAACTGCTAGTCCTGACCGAATGTAAAACATGACCAAGTTTATATTGCTTTATTATATTGCTTTATAAGGTAAGATCAGCATTTTAATGATGTCAATACTTGGCACTTGTCCCTAGGTGGTGAGACTAGGAACCCCTTGTATTTTCTTTTAAGAAAGAGTGCTGGCCACATAAATGAAAAGCTTTAGCCACAGTTATTGTCAACAAGTAATTTTTCTTGCTTGGGAGGCTCTTCATGTTCAATGCTCTTCAGTTACCTTTATCATTCTGAGACCTGCACTAAAATGAAATGTCATACTTTGATAACCTTCTAGTCACTCATACAGTTTATTTTTCCTGTCCCCTGATAGCATTCTCAAATTTAATAAATGCCCTTTATCCTTATATCTATTCTCTCCCAGCTTTCTATTCAACTCCATTCTGTGGCAGTTTGAAGGAAATTCCTCAGCTTGCATATTCTACAGCAGGAAGAAAAGAAAGATGTAAAGAGAGAAGAGGATATTAGTTACCATTTAGAAAGGGATGAGGAGCAATCAGACAATATGAATGGTCAAATAGAAAGCATGGGGGGAGGTTGAATCATTGTTAGTCTGTTGCATCACTTTGTAGTTGAGGTAGCTATTTGCTGCCTGAATTAATTGAGTACATTAAACTGAAAAGTTTATTATGAGTCTTATTATCTTCACTTCAAATTTTGTGGAAAAATATAATTTACCCTTAATCAAAAAATAATAAGGTTATTTGCAAGAAGTTGAGGATAACACCAGAACAATTTTGCAGCTGATTAAAATATATGATGATGAATTCTTGTCTCTCTGTTTTGGTGCCTGGGATAATAATTAAGAATGACTTAGAAGGTCTTTCCATGATCTCTAAATGACAATGACATTATCATCAGTGTTGGGTTGTTATTCACCAAATTTTTATAAAGCTGAGTACAATGAACTCACACATCAGCCAGAAATATATGGTGCAGAGCACTGGTTCCTAACCTTTAGTCTTCAGAATTCCTGACCATTGAGAATGATGGCTGGAAATTATAGGAAGTTGAACAGCATCTGGTAACCTAGGTTTGGCAACCATTTGGTCTATAGTACTTGCATTCTCTGTGTGTAAAAAGCTATTCTAAGAGTTCTGTAAAGCTTTCAGTGGACTGTATTTTGGATACCATACTGATGGAGACATGCAGAGAGACAACATATCTCTGATTTATTTTATTTTATTGCAGAGAGACAAAATTCCTCTCATGCATTTTTTATTCTTAGCTTCTCAAAATACAGCAAGTATTGTAACACTTCCATGATAAACCAGTATTGTTGGGCATACAGTTATCTGTTTGTGGTTAAGTGCTGAAAGACAAATGAAGCAAAGAAAAGGATCAATTCTTCCTTGCCCCATACCTTGCAAGAGATGCAAGCAAAACTAGATTGTAGGCTCTGCTTCCCTGTCACTAAAGATCCTTTGCATGTGGAATTATGTTAGCTGGCCATTCAATAGCCCCTAAGACTTATTGTTGAGTCACTCTAGCCCTCTCCCATGGCCATTCTCTGTCTAGATGATGAAGTGAGGGATCAAAGAATTATAGAGTTGGAAGAGACCACAAGGACCATCCAGTCCAACCCACTGCCATGTAGAAATACACAGTCAAAGTACTCCCAACAGATGGCCATCCAACCTCTGTTAAAAACCAAAGAAGGAGATGCCAGATCATCTGGTTATATTCCTGTAGCCAGATGCAAAATTATTATATCATTCACTGAGATTTGCTGGCATCTTATGTAAGATGATAATCCTTTGGCCTCTGGCTAAAGTGGTATAACCAGATCCTTCTCCAATTCCCCTCTCACGATCCACCAGATGCACAATAGCCATGGTGGGTTTGCAGTGGGTCAACAATAAATGGAAGAGGGCCTTTGGCTGTTGTGGAGAATGGAAGGGAATATCAACACCTAAAATGACAAAAAAAGAAAAAAAGAAAAGAAAAGAAAGGCATACACAGGCAAAAAGGCCACTGTATATACCACTAACAGGACACCAGCTCATGCTTCCAGTAGCCACTTGTTGTGAACTGGGACCTAGATCAGGATAGCCACAACAACAGATCCAAGAACTATCAAGTTCAGACAAAGCTATTGGGTAAAAGAGAATTTAATGGATGCAATAGGTGTTTACTGTGGAAGGAAGCGCATACAGTCCCTTTGCCTGCCAAAACATCTTCTTCACAACTGAGTGAAGCCTTTGAATGAGTCTCCTAAGCATGAAACTGCTCCAGAGTCCTCCATTCTATACATAGGTACTGGCCTTATCCTATGAGAAAGATAGAGGGGCCTGTCTCTGTACCAATGTTACATATCCTACTAATAGGAGCAGACAATGGAAGAACACAATGCCACTCCCCCTGGTGCTGGTTTGGGAATCATGTACCCCAAATCATGCTGAACTTCAATCCTTAAGCTGCTCTAGCCAGTGTAGCCAAAAGTGAGGAATACTGGAGGTTGCCATTTAGCAATATCTAGAGGGTTGAGCGTTTCCTATCCCTGCTCTTGTGTGGCACAGGACAAGTGTCACCCTGCCCATATTTTCCTAAGAAAGGTGGAGAAGTCATATATCTACACCTAAGGCTGCAAGTATATTTGTTGCTGTCTGCTCACATAAGTTTAAAAGTTTATAATTATAAGCCTATGCAATCAGTAGTGCACTGCAAAGGCTTAACAAGTTTCTGTACCCCCAGAAAACTGTATTATAGTGATTTGGGACCCATCTTGCAAGCATCCCCCAATCTTCCCTATAATTATGACAGGTGCGACATCTATTATACCACTACATCCAATTACTTGGTTCTTTCTTGGCTATGTACTTAACATGCTGAGTCTCTACAGAGGAAATACTTCCAAAGGTAATATAAATAGATGATATCTCAAAGGTAATCTAGTGTGCTGATTTTTTGATCTTCTTTCAACTGCCAGAAGTCTCAGATAGTTCTGAAAGCTGAAGCCTTACATATCTAGAAAATCAAAGTCTGAAAACCACTGATCTAGACCAACCTCCTGTTAATGCAAACATCGAGGGGAAGCAGACGGCGCAAAGTGCCGTTTTGGGGGCAAGGAATGGGAGGGGCAGCCACACGCTGGGTGCCCCAACCCCTTCCCCAAAACGTCCTTGGAGCAGCCGGCCCTCCACACGGCTGGCGCTCCGAGGATGACCTCCCGCTGCAGCGTCCATACACGCTGCAGTGGAAGAGTCACCGAAGGTGCACCGGCAGCCTTTTTCGGTGCACCTTCAGCGACTTGTGGAAGGAGCACTATTTTAGCGCACCTTCCAGGGGTGGCGAAGCTGCGCCGCGGGGCCAAAGTGTGCGGATACCTTGGCCCTGGGGCGCAGCTTCCTGGGGTGGCCCCGTGCCACCCATCTGCTTCCCCCCATCCAGAACTATCAAGGCCCTCATCTGCCATCTAGCATCTATTTTGAGCAGATTATGAAATAGAGGTTAGTTGTAATCCCTTCTCTTGTAATTTAAAACTGTTGGTTGGGATACAACCTTTAAAATAACAGAAAATGGTTTTACTGTATTATCTAGGTAACTGCTCTACAGAATATTTGAAGACTGTCATTTTATCACCTCTCAATAATGTCTTTCCCAGCCAAAGGTACCCAGGTAACTCTACCTTTCCTCATGGACCTTTTGTCTCCAGGACCTTCACCATATTTGTTATCATTGTCTAGATAACTTGCAAGATGTTCTGAGGCTTTCCTGGTGGAAAGTTCCAAAAATCTCTACAGTGTGGCTGTTACATTTGAATGGAAGTCCACAACTCCAAGTTTACTTAAGCCTGGAGTTGAACTTTGTCTACATGTTCCAAACTCCACCTACAGTTAAAGTTTATCTCTGTAGTGAAGACTGCTGAAATACTCCTCCCCTAACCTGAAACAAGTTTCAGTTTACATACCACCTTAAAGATTAATAAATTTTATTTGGCATAGGTTTTTGTGCATTTCCACTCATTTCAGTTGTTACATCTGGAGAAATAGGCTGTAGTCCATACAAATTTATGCTAAATAAAAACTTGTTAGTGTTCCAGGTATCACAATACTCTATTATTTTTGTTGCACGGCTTTGGAAATTGATATATTACTTATTCTAGCATACCTTGATTAATATACAATATATTTCATTAGAATATCATGATCAATTATTGTCAATTGTTTTTGAAAAACATTTACAATGCCCAGTTTATAAAATACTATTTAGTACAAGATATTACCTAGAAATGATCAGCTGGAACTTTTCACAAAATAAAACCAGCATCTCTTTTGAAATACCAGGTAACTCTCTTCATGCTGCTAGTGATCCTTCTGCATCCAAAGCAGGAAAACATCAAAGCTTAACATAGTAGATAGGAGAACCATGGGAATGGCTGCCAGTGGAATTAATTTTCTGCCATTTCCTATTCTTAGCATGTGTTCTTCAGATGCTGATATATAATGTCATTTTATGTAGTTGTACAAATCCCAAGACTGGGTACATTCCGTGTTACTTTTACCAATTATGACAAATTTCACATTTTCATGGTTATTTCTGTGATCTTATAAGGCTGTTTTGAGGGTCACTGTGTGAATTTGAAATAACTTACATTTAACCTTTCCTACTGCAAATCCAAACATTGTGAAGAAAATGGAAGGGGTTGCAGGGGCAGTGATGGTAAGTGAATTAATACAACTCACACATCTCATTGCAGAGCAAGAATACTTTTGTGAAGGCAAGGCAGTTGGCCCTGATGAAGGAGATACAGTCTGTAAAACTCTTAAGCAAATCAGGTAAGCTCTTGGATTCTGTTCTGCAGGTATAAATTGGAGCTTCTCTATATACTCTATTTCAGGGGTAGGCAACCTAAGGCCCATGGGCCAGATGTGCCCCCCCAAGGCCTTTGGACTGGCCCCAGACCGGTCCTGCCGCCACCACCACCCCCTGCTGTCCCCCGCCGCCTGCCATGATGATATTGATTATTGTTGTTATTACTTGTTCTTGGGGTTTTCTTGGCAAAATCTCCCCAGGGATTTTGCCATGGTTTTCTGGGGCTGAGAGAGTGTGCATGCATATTTTTTAATTTTTTTAAAAATTTATTTATTTATTTATTTATTTATTTATTTATTTTTGGTGCTTCGGCCCCCCAATTGTGTGAGGGACAGCAACCCGGCCCCCGGCTCAAAAAGGTTGCCTACCCCTGCTCTATTTCATCAAGGGTGCCTCATTCATTGAAGCAGAGAAGAACTGTACAGCTTACCACCAAGCTGTATCGAGCCATTTGGTTGTACACTGTGGCCTGCCAGCTGCCTAGCTCTTTTTTGCAGGCAATAAAATCTTCAAACCCTTGAGTTTTATCAAATCCTAGGCTGTGATCAAGGGTTCCAGTGACTTACCAGCCACTACTAGGCAATTTAACCAAGTCCAACAACAATCATTTGAGGTAAAACTGGAAGCACTCTTTCTTGTCCAACTCAGAGTGAACTAAAAGAAAAAAAAATAGGTCTTATGTGACATCCTAAGATTTTATGACAATAAGACCAAATTTGTGTACTCTCTGTTCTCAAATTCAAAGCAAAACAATACTGGAAATTCATTAGTACCAGTAATAACCAAGCAGTCAGATAAGTAAAGATTTACGCACATGCGCAGGCACATACACCATGACTGTTTTCACCAACAAATTATATAGAGGACTTTATAATCAAAGCAATTAGAAAAACAGAATGAAGAAAGAATTGAAAACCATTTAAGAATGTATACAGCAAGCAAAATATAAGAAAGCTTCTATCTTCCATACATATGAGACACATAAGCAATGACCACTTTGTAAAGGAAGATTTAATTACACAGCATCCACAAAGACAAAATGGAGGATCTGAAAAGAAGACAAGAGGACAAAAAGACCATTCTAAGGGCCTTTGCAAAACAAAGGCCCTAAATTTAATGGGAGATCCATGCCTTTATTTGGAGACAATTAAAACTGGCCAGGAGTCAGGTGAACCTAATAAACCAATCAGCACCCTTAGAAGCCCAGGAACTTTCTATCCAGGTGGGTGCTTTCTGAAGGATTCTGAATTCATTTTCTTACTAATGAGCAAAGCATTTGAACATCCTTGAACAACATACAAATAAGTTATGATGCAGATGTTTTGATCTAGCAGTCAAGAAGATATTAGAGAACAAAACAAAATTTAGAGACATAGGGGCTTTGCAGAGCCAAAGAAGGGGAGGGGCAGCTGGACACCAGGTGTCCCAACCCCTTCCTGAGGATGTCATCAGAGTGCCTGCCATTGCAGACGGCGAGCGCTCTGATGACATCCTTCCGTCGCAGTGTCCAGACATGCTGCAACAGAAGAGATGCAGAAGAGGTGCGTGCCGCCTCTTCTGGTGCCCTTTCTGCACCTTGAGGAAGGAGCGCTATTTTAGTGTTCCTTCCAGGGCCAGCCGAAGAGTGGATTGAGGCCAAGGAGTGGGGCAGCCTCGGCCCCAATTCTTGGCTTCTCAGGGCAGCCCAAGGCTGCCCATCTCTAGAGGCCCATAGAGAGCCAGCCTGGTGTAGTGGTTTGAGCATTGGATTACAACTCGAGATCAGAATTTGATTCCCTGCTCAGCCAGGGAAACCCATTGGGTGACCTTGGGCGATTGACACATTCTCAGCCCCAGAAAAATCCTGTGGTAGGGTCACCTTAGGATCACCATAAGTCTGAAATGACTTGAAGTCACACAACAAGAGAAATAAAACACAGATTTGTTCTACCTAGTGGATGAAGGAAAGAGTACCTCAGCTAAAACAGAGTCAAATTTTCTTTGAAGATATTTTTATGAGAAACATTTTTAGGTGTGTTTTCCTCACTCCTGTTAAGGTAAAAAAAGTCATGTGTATTTATGTATATGTATTGTGTGTGTATCTTCTAAAAAAAAGTCCTCCAATGTTTTGTTTTATTTTCCGATGGTTACTATTGGAGGGAATGGAGACAAGGCACTGAAATTATGCTGGCTATGGGAGCATTGTAGAAGATGTAAAATGTTATTCAGGCTTCCTCCAGAGATCCTGAATCGGGGGGGGGGGGGGGGAGAGCATGGGGGGCAGGAGAAGTTCTGCAAAACTAATGATGAACAAGACCTTGACAAACTGTTGGAAAATTTGTCTCCTGGCATGCTGAAATATAATGAAATGATTTTCCTTACTCTCTCTGCCTACTGTTTTGTGAGGCATTTGTGGTACAGTTGAACATGACTAATTGATGCAACAAGAAGATATATGTGAAGGCTTCCTTAGACTGACAAACATTGGCAGCTAGGAGTCTTTCTATTTCTGCTACCTACAGACTCTTTAACTGGAAATGGAACACTGGATTTTCCACATGCAAACCACATTCTCTTCTTCTTGACAGGGCCCCTCCCAAGCTGGACAAAAGTAAATGCAACTCAAGATCTAAAAGCACCTGTTTTCAAGGAACTGAGGGGGAAGCAGACGGGTGGCATGGGGCCGCCCCAGGAAGCTGCGCCGCTGGGCCGAGGTATCTGCACACCTCGGCCCCGTGGCACAGTTTCACTGCCCCTGGAAGGAGCTCTAATAGGGCTCCTTCCACAAATCGCCGAAGGTGCGCCACAAAAGGCTGCTGGCACACTTTCGGCAACTCTTCCATTGCAGTGTGTACGGACGCTGCAGCGGGAGGGCATCCTCGGAGCACCAGCTGTGCGGAGGGCCAGTTGCTCCGAGGACGTTTTGGGAAGGGGTTGGGGCACCCAGCGTGTGGCTGCCCCTCCCCTTCCTCATTCTGAAGACGACGCTTTGCGCCGTCTGCTTAGCCCCTGAGTAACTTCCAATTATGATTCTATCATTGTATAAGATTAATACTGGAATAATCTCTTTGGGTCTCAACGTCACAGTTTAAATACCCGAAACACAAGTTTCTTTTTCCTTCAGTACCAAATTCATTTTGTGTCTTCATTCCTTCACTAATTCCTTTAAACTGACAATTATATTGTGGATTTAACCAATCCGGTATTTTTCTCTCTCACTCAGATAAAAGAATATGCATTGTAAATTAAAGCTTTCTAGCCTCAGATAATCAAAATCCAGGGATGCAACAGCTGAGCAACTGAAAAATCAATTTGGAATTGCATTATTTCTTGGGGAGGGGTTTGTTAGTCTGTTTATTCATCAGTAGAGACATTCTTATCTAAGTTTAAAAAAGTTCTTTTGTGAATTGCAGTTTGGGACAGTTATTAGTTTAATTTACTACGTCTGAATATGTGGTCTGTAATACTAAAAATACGTGAAACTTGTAGGAAAACAACATAAAAGATCCAAGTTTGTTATATACATTCAGTAGCTAATTCAGCAATGGAATGATACAACATTATGGATATTTATTTAATTGTGCCTTTATTATAATGTTGAAAAGATTAGATAGAATTGTTTCGAATCACATGGGGAGACATCCTCAGGCAGCATAAAATAATAGTTTTATTGTTTTTGCTAAATTTAATGATGCTATTTCCTAAGAAATGTGGTTATTAACAGATTAATTTTTTTTAAAAAAATGTTCCAACTCTTTCAACTGGTCACATATAACAATGTGGTACAGTCTAGCTAATTCTAAACTGCATTAAATGTCCCTCCATAACATATAACATTCCATATGAAGTGGCCAAGTATCTACATGTTTCCAGAGAAAGACACAATAGATCTCTCCCTCCTCCATGGTTTTCATGGACAAAAAACTCAACAAGTCAGTTATGAAGTTACTCTTATATCTATGTCAGTTACTTCATTGGGTATGCAAATGTCTCAGCAAACACTACTGTAATAGAAGATTCTAGAGGGAATGAAATGAACTAATAAAAAAAATCCCATGGATTCTTCTTCTTGGGCCTATCAGCTTCTATTCTATCACCGACAATGGCCTGCCGTGATGCATTTAACAACTTCTTTGCAGATAAAATCTCTCAGATAAGAGACGACTTAGACACCAATATTTTAGCAGAAACCAAAGGCGAGGTGTCCAGCAACTCCATCGATGTAGTTATACTGGATCAGCTTCAATCTGTGAGGACCGATGACGTGGACAAGCTCCTTGGTAGTGTGAGGAAAACAACCTGCCCTCTCAACCCTTGCCTATCTTGGCTGGCCGTCCAGGGGGGTGACACGTTGAGGAGATTCCTTGTAGATATCATCAACGCATCATTCAGGGAAGGACATGTACCATCGTGTTTGAAGGAAGCGGCAGTTAAACCGCTTCTGAAAAAGCCTTCCCTTGACCCCCTGGATATGTCCAACTATAGGCCAGTCTCGTTACTACCATTCTTGAGCAAGGTGATCGAGAGGGCAGTTGCTCTTCAACTCCAAGCTGTCTTGGATGAACCCGATTATCTTGACCCATTTCAAACTGGCTTCAGGACAGGCTTTGGGGTTGACTGCCATGGTTGCCTTGACCGACGATCTGTGTCTGAGCATCGACGGGGGTAGTATGACCCTGTTGGTGCTCCTAGACCTCTCAGCAGCTTTTGATACGATAGATCACGGCATCCTCTTGGACCACCTGAGGGGGTTAGGTATCGGAGGCACTGCATTGCAGTGGTTCCGGTCCTTCCTCTCGGGCAGGTCTCAGAGGGTGCTGCTCGGGGACAGTAGCTCCAGTAAAAGGGAGCTCACCTGTGGGGTCCCACAGGGTGCTATTCTGTCCCCAATGTTATTTAACATTTACATGAAGCCGCTGAGTGAGATTATCTGGAGTTATGGAGCTGGTTGTTATCATTATACTGATGATACCCAAATCTATTTCTCCGTATCTCATTCGCCGGCCTCAAATTCCAATGGCACCTCTTCTCTCAATGAATGTCTTCGGGCAGTAATGGGCTGGATGAAGAAAAACAGCTTGAAACTGAATTCGGACAAGACAGAGGTGCTCACGGTAGCGGCCCCGAAACCAAGAATTGGGTTGCAACCTCCAGTCCTGGATGGGGTAACACTCTCCTCCAGTGACTGTGTTCGCAGTCTGGGGGTACTCCTTGACACATCATGCTTGATGGTAAATCAGGTGAATGCGATAGTCAGGAGTGCCTGCTATCAGCTTTGGCTCATACACCAGCTGTGCTCTTTTCTGGAAGTAAGGGATCTCGAGACTGTTGTACATGCGCTGGTAACCTCTCACCTAGATTTCTGCAATGCGCTTTACATGGGGCTACCCTTGTGCTTGGTTCGGAAACTGCAATTAGTGCAGAATATGGCGGCCAGCGTAGTGTCTGGAACATCTAGGAGGGACCATATTACCCCGGTATTAAGGTCCCTCCACTGGCTGCCTATTATTTTCTGGGCCCAGTACAAGGTGTTGGTTATCACCTTTAAAGCCCTAAATGGCTTGGGTCCAAGATATCTTAGGAACCTCCTCCTCCTATATAATCCCCCCCCCATGCACTCCGGTCCTCTGGGAGGAACTTGCTACAGCCTCATAAAGTTAGGCTGTCGGCTACCTCCGAGAGGGCCTTTTCAGTTGTCACGCCTAGACTGTGGAACGGCCTGCCGGATGAGATCCGTCAATTGACATCTTTAGACAGCTTTAAAAAGGCTGTCAAGATGGATCTCTTCTGGCAGGCCTTTCCGGGATAGAAAAATCACGGCCTCGGGAAACCCCATCCTTTGAAGGCCTCCAGTTCCCCCTTGAATTGCTGCTGGAGTCTCTAATTGCTGGTGAGACATTGCTGCTGTATTTTAATTGTTGTTGCAATTGTAATGTGTTGTTTTAATATGGAATTGATTTAATGGCTTTTTAAGGGGGGGAGTATATTGATTTTTATATTATTTTTAACATTGTAAACTGCCCTGATTGGATTACCAAAGGGTGGTATATAAATAAATAAATAAATTGTTGTTGTTATTATTATTATTATTATTATTATTAATTTCCAAGATCATCCAACTCTTGTTTCATTATACTCTAAAGTTCATGTTTTATGCTTCACAGTTTCCACCTGAGCTAGTCAGAATTTGGCAGACCTACATCCTTCAGTCAACCTTCTGTATCCACAGAGTCTGCCTCCATGGATTCAACCATCCGCAGCTTGAAAATATTAATATAATATAATATAATCCCAAAAGCAAAGCTTGATTTAGGGGCTTTGCAGATGGTGCAAAGCGCCGTCTTCAAGCCAAGGAAGGGAAGGGGGAGCCGGACGCCGGGGCCCCCAACCTCTTCCTGAGGACATCATCAGAGTGTCCGCCATTGCACATGATGAGTGCTTTGATGACATCCTTCAGTCGCAGCATCTGGACACGCTGCCATGGAAGAGACGCGGAAGAGGCGCGCACCGCCTCTTCCAGCACCCTTTCCATGCCTTAAGGAAGGAGCGCTATTTTAGCACTCCTTCTACGGCCACCCAAAGAGTAGATTGGGGCCAAGAAGTAGGGCAGCCTCAGCTTGGCTTCTCGGGGCAGCCCACAGCCACCCGTCTGTAGAGGTCTTTAGTCGAGGGACACCATTTAGTAAGGGACAGCATTTTACTATGCCATTGTATATAATGGAAATTCAGCATCCTTGGATTTTGTTATCTATGAGAAGTCCTGGAACAGAGGGGGGATGCACACGGGCTAAAAGGGTTGTTTTGGGGTTGACCTGAAGGCATGGTCTTTAGATGACACACGCTGAAAAAGCGCCCCCTACCTGCCTCTTCCTGTGAAAGTGCACTCCAAAAAGGAGCCGCTTTATTCCGCTCCTTTGGTGAAGATGCATACCTTCGCATGTGTGTATGTATGCAGCGACACCGATGCACCAGAAACAGCCATATAAATGCACCATCGCATGTGCGGTAGAAATTGACTTGGCAATCCAGAGCATGCGCCCTATGATGCAAGCTTTAATTTAAAGCACCCTATGCTTCCAGGTGTGGATGCACTGGTGTAGATATGCTTGAATATTAGAATCCTAACCCTAGGGAAGCAGAGGTCAGTGAATTCTTGCATGATATGTGGGTGTATGACAGAACCTGTGCAGGTGCACAGGGATGCCAACCTTTAGTCAGCTTTGTACACAGTGACCGACTGTATACTAGCTATGGGGGGAAGCAGACGGGCAGCACGGGGCCGCCCCAGGAAGCTGCGGATTAGGGCCGAGGCATCCCCATTCCTCGGCCCCGCAGCGCAGCTTTGCCGCCCCTGGAAGGAGCGCTAAAATAGGGCTCCTTCCACAAATCGCCAAAGGTGCGCTGCAAAAGGCTGCTGGTGCACCTTTGGCGACTCTTCTGCTGCAGCGTGTGCGGATGCTGCAGTGGGAGGGCATCCTCAGAGCACCGGCTGTGTGGAGGGCCAGCTGCTCGAAGGACGTTTTGGGGAAGGGGTTGGGGCACCCAGCGTGTGGCTGCCCCTTCCCTTCCTTGTTCTGAAGACGGCACTTTGCACCCTCTGCTTAGCCCCTATGACAGGTCCTGTGCAGGTGCACATGGATGTTTTCCAGCACAGATACACAGGTGTGGAGAGTTTATCCTGAGCACGTGTGCCTGTGTTTGAGAAGAAGAAAAAAATTAAAGCAGCTACTGCCAGTCCATGCGGTTGCTCCATCTCCCCTTGCGGCGTCCTTGATGGCTGGCGGTGTGGTTGCGGGGGCTTCAATACAGCCTCAGAAAAGCTGTATTGACTTCCCCCAGTGCGGCTGCTCCATCCTAAATGGGGAGAGAACAACTGCACTGGGTGGAGTCAATGCAGCTTTTCTGAAGCTGTATTGAAGCCCCAGCAACCACAGCACCAGCCCCAAGGATGCTGCAAAGGGAGGCGGAGCAACCACATGGGCCAGCAGTGGCTGCTTTATTTATTTATTTTTATTCTCTCAAATGCATGCACATGTGCACAGGAACATCTCTCCACACCTGTGCATCTGTGCAGGAAAACTGTAGCCACTCACTCATAAACCACAAAGTTGTGAGTTCATTACTAGCCAGGGCTCAGGCTAGACTCAGGCCTGCATCCTTCCAAGGTCACTAAAATGAGTACCCAGCTGTTGGGGGGCAATGAGCTTACAGTTTTAAACTGCTTAGACACTGCATAGTGCGGTGTGAAGCGGTATAGAAATGAAGTTGCTTTGCTCTGCTTTACGGTGGTATACAGTCTGTCACTCTCTGTGCACAAAGGTGACTGAAATTTGGCATCCCTGTGCACCTGCACAAGATCTGTCATGCACCCATATAGCATGCAAGTATGACAGTGAGTTTATATGGCTGTTTTCTGGGGCATCAGTGTCATTGCATGCATACACACATGCGAAGGTGCGCATCTTCACCAAAGGAGTGGAAAAAAGCAGCTCCTTTTTGGAGCAGCTTTTCTTGGCATACAACAGCTAGAGGGTGCTTTCCTGGAGACTTTTAGGCATGCGTCATCTAAAGGCCACACCTACAAGTCACTCTCAAAGCCCCCCCCCCTTTTGCCTATCTGCATAGCTCCTAAGTGGCATGTTGAAGGCACTGACAAATGGTTACATAGCATCCAACAATTCATAACCTGTGTAAACATTTCACAATGATGAACTGAATAAACCTGTGTACACCAGACAAAAAAACACAGCCATGTGTCTAAGAGAACTTATACATGTGACATCAACAGGTTGTAGGCTCCCTCCACCAAATTGTCTCCTTTTACTTCCTCTGTCCCCTATTTCATTTTCAGGCCTTGCCAGCCTCATCTCTCTCCCTGGTCCTTCCTTCCTTTCCATCTCCTGTACCTTGGTGCTACCTGTATCTCTAATCTGTCCTAAGGATCTCAGAGTGATGTTCCTGAACATGCTAGTCCTTGAGTACATGGTACCTAGGGTGACATTACAATCGGGTGCTGATTTTAGTGGTTCCTTGTTAGTGGAGGGGGAGCAGACTATGGGGGGAAGCAGACAGGCAGCACGCCCCCCCCCCCAGGAAGCTGCGCCGCAGGGCTGAGGTATCCGCACACCTCGGGCCTGCGGCGCAGCTTCGCCGCCCCTGGAAAGAGCACTAAAATAGCTCTCCTTCCACAAATTGCCAAAGGTGTGCTGCAAAAGGCTGCCGGCGCACCTTCGGCGACTCTTCCACTGCAGCGTGTACAGATGCTGTAGCGGGAGGTCATCCTCAGAGCGGCAGTCATGCGGAGGGCTGGCTGCTCCGAGAACGTTTTGGAGAAGGGGTTGGGGCGCTCAGCTTGCGGCTGCCCCTCCCCTTCCTTGCCCCGAAAACAGCACTTTGCGCTGTCTGCTTCCCCCCTATGCTAGTGGATCTTGGCAACTCCTTACAGTGTGTGAAGTAACTGAGCTAGAGCAGTTTATTCTTAGATTGAAAAGCTGACATTCCACCCTCATCAGAAAATTAGTCATCCTGCTTAACTTTGTCTACCATAATCAAATAATAAATTCCTCTAGCCTTTACAGTAATTCTTTTAGAAAGGGGGATGATGGTTTCTGGTGGCAGAATATACTGCTGGATAGTCTCTTAAAAAGAATTACACTTTTGCTACATAAAAGAATTTCTACAGTATAGGTCAAGACAGAACATTATAACTTCCTTTCCAGAAACCATTAAAGGATAATGCAGATATTCTTAAATAGCATAATATGCCAAGAGGAGGAATAAGATATAAATCTCTTTTGCATAAAATTATGTAAAATGCACCACAATATGTGTAGGATGAGAAAATGAGACCCTGATATCATGTCCTTACCACCAAGTTATATGACATATCTATTGAATATCACACAGTGGTGAACATAGAAATCAGTGTATTTAAACTGATAATAGCAGAGTAACCAAAACTGGCTAAACAGAAAACATAGAAATATATTTTCAGACTAAACTTCCCAAGTTTATTCCATTTATTTACAATTTGTATTCTACTTATAACCTTGTTGTCTCTAAATACTGGGACTCAAGGCAACTCATAACATGATTAGAAAACAGGTACAACCAAAAGTACTATACTTTATAATATTAAAATGCAATTAAACAGATTTTCATACCAAAACAACCAAATTAAAACAATTTTAAAGCTCACTGAAGAAGAAAAAATTGCAATCCCTCATGCTATAATCTTTTTCATTAACCAGTTAGTTGCCACAAGCCCACTTATCAAAATGCGTCTTTGCTGGTTAATGGAATAACAGCAGGGAGTGGGACAGACTGGGTTCCTTTTGAAGAAACTTCTACATTGTGAAGAAGATAGGGTGGAGAAAAATAGCTTCCTCTGAAAATCTTGAAGTCCAGACAGTTCATATGGGGAAATGAAGTCCTTTAGATAGCCTGGATTCAGGTTAAATATATATCATAACTACAACTTGGAATTGTCCATTTCCCCCCTGACAGCTGTGGATTAACCTGCTACCCCTCTCTGTATAACCTTTGCTCACCCAAGTTTCCATTTGACAGGTGTCTAGTCCAAAACAGATTATATGTTGCCTTCTCCATTCCTTGGGGCACACATTTGCTCAAAGGGCAGAATTTATGCCCTAATCAGATTTCCCCTCTGGCTCTAACTCACCACCTTGTTATGCAGCAGGGTTGGTTGGGTTGATGTTCAGATGGTTCTACCTCAATATGTGCAAAGAGGAAAAAAGCAACATGGGATATACAGTAATAGAAATAAAAATATGTATGTGAATGTCAAAGTGACTAAGCAGGAACAATCATGAAAGCTACACAGGTGAAAAAGATAATATAATTAAGAAGCCTTGAGAGCCAAGGACAAAGTTATAGAAGGTACATTGAGAACACCTGTGATAGATTGCAAACACCTGAGACTCATTAAGTGGTCAAGGTAAAGTGATGAAACACTTGGGTTGGTCTTAGGTATGGGATGATCTATGTGGACCAATCAAGATGTATGTACACACCCACTGGGTGGAAACTGACTGGTGGGTGGTGTCTAACAATGGCTATAAATTGCAATGTTTGCTAATGTACATTGTGGAGTAGTTTTGGAGATATTGTGAAGTGTAGAGGTTGTGATTTGTAGGGCATATAGTATATAGTAGAATAAAGTAGATATTTTATATAAGACTACTGAGTTGTCTGGTGTCTTCAGGGAAGATACAAGAGCCAGAAGAATCCTGGAGAAGTTTGGAGACATCTCAGGAAGAAGAGTGAGAAGGCTTGGAGAGTTTGTCAGGGTCTTCAGCCTATTCTCTGAAACTCTGCTGCTTGGGAAAAGAAGCATCAACCACTGATCAAAGCTGGTCAGCTCTGCTGCATAACAAGGTGGTGAGTTAGAGCCAGAGGGGAAGAGCTACAACTCCCATCATCCCTGACAAGAATGCATGAGGAGGTTGCAGGACTATGTGAGGCAGTCCTAGCAGTCATCCAGGCATTAAATGTGTATCAGAAAGAGAGAGATGCAACACAGTTTTCTTGTGTAAAGAAACTCTACAAGCACAGGACACTTTCTAGCATGTGCCAAATGCTGAAATGGCTCAGAGGCAATAGGGATTCACCCTACTGTGACTGTCATATATTAGTGCAGGCGTAGGCAACCTTTCCCCTTTAAGGGCCGAGGGACTTCAGCTCCCAGAAGCCTCAGCCATGTTGGCCAATAGTCCCATGTTGACCAATAGCTCCTGGAATTCTGGGAGCTGAAGTCCCTCGGCCCTTAAAGGGGAAAGGTTGCCTACCCCTGTATTAGTGCTAACAATGCATGTATGATTTTGAAGGACTCCTTAAGGCAAAGACAAGGAACATTGTTCAATTTGTAATGGGCTGGGGATGGTCATTTTAGCAGTGGATGAGGCTGACTTTATGGGGTGGGGACAAAGCAAAATAGGTAGAAGCCAATTTAATACGGTTCTTTTGCTGCCAAACATATAAAGCACAGCTCAGTTCCATGCACTGTCTACTCAGGAGTAAGCCCCTATTCAACAGCTCTTTCAACTGTGAAGTATAGCTCAAATTCACACAACTTTCTATTATACAGTCAGGTTCAGTTCTAGATGACATTTTTCCAGGCTGCAAAACAGAGTTCATTTCCATGCAGCATTTTCTCAGGCTGCAAATCATAGTCCCATACCCTACAGTAGCTACAAATGATCTGGAATTATTACAGCTATGCTTTTGCCTTTATGGTTACTCAGGGGGGAAGCAGACGGGCAGCCGTGGGCCGCCTGGGAAGCTGCGCCACAGGGCCGAGGTATCTCCACACCTCGGCCCCATGGCGCAGCTTCACTACCCCTGGAAGGAGCGCTAAATTAGCGCTCCTTCCACAAGTCACCGAAGGTGCGCCGCAAAAGGCTGCCGGCGCACCTTCGGCGACTCTTCCACTACAGCGTGTATGGACGCTCCAGCGGGAGGTCATCCTTGGAGCGCCAGCCGTGCAGAGGGCTGGCTGCTCCGAGGACGACTTGGGGAAGGGATTGGGGCGCCCACCGTGCAGCTGCCCCTCCCCTTCCCTGCCCCCAAAATGTCCCTTTTGGCCGTCTGCTTCCCCCCTCAGTTTATTTTAAAATGTCCAACATTCCCCTTCTCAGCCACATTTTTTCCTCCCCTCTACACAACCAGCTGAAGTTGCTGCAATTTTCAAAGCTGTTAATTACAGTTTACTGGATAGATGCCTAGACAGTGGTAGAATACTATTTCACTCGCAAGGAATTATCCTTTAAACCTTATAAGTCATTGTTCCTTAACCTGGTGTACAATCACTTTTATTTCACCACATTTGAATCACAATTTTCTGTTAATAACTTAGGGCCTTAAATTTGCAAAATATATTATTTTCAGCCTATAACACTCCCACTATTCACTGTTTTCTAAATGAACTTATTTCTGGTCTCAGAACTAGTTCATGAGAAAAAAGGCCATATGGACATTATATGAAGAAAAACAAAAGAGTGGGTAAGGGAAGGATATATATTTCCTTTCCATCCAGATTCTATCCTCTGGAATCTTTCCCCATGCTGCCACTTAACAGCTATGTTCTTATATGCAGGTAATGGTTATCAAGTTTTGTTGTACTCTACGTTTAACTGCAGACTTATGTATGGCTATTTAGGAAAAAACAACTGGCTTTCAGTCAACATCATCCACTTTCTAGCTTATTCTGCTTACTGATGGCTTTCAGAGATATTTTGTTTTAGTGTGCCTTCAAGCCATTTCTGACTTATGTAAACCTTAAGATGAACTTATCATGGGACTTTTTTTTTTTTTTTTACATTATTTGCTTTTATCTGAGGTTGAGAGATTGTAAGTCTTGCCAAAGGTTACCAAATGGATTTCCATGGCTGACCAGGAAAGTCACATTCACATACACAGTACCATCATCATCAAAAACATCATTACATCATTATCATCATTGTTTTATCCATATGTTACTGTTACAAATTATGCAAATAATAGTTCTAAGAATGCTACACAAACCATGGGTATATAGTACAATAAAATATAAATATATCAAATGGTATGTAATGACAACATTATAAATTCTTTCCTGCAGGAAAATTTGCATCCTTAGTTCTGACAGAAATGATGAGCTAAGTAGAGAAGAGGATAAACAGTGTGGTGCAGCTGAGTTACCATCATTTTGTAGTTTTATCTCATGTAGCATGACAAGCATGCAACTTATCTAGCTAGTAGGCTAAATGTTTAAAGCAGGGGTAGGCAACCTTTCCCCTTTAAGGGCCGAGGGACTTCAACTCCCAGAATCCCAGGAGCTATTGGCCAAGATGGGACTATTGGCCAACATGGCTGAGGCTTCTGGGAGCAGAAGTCCCTCGGCCCTTAAAGGGGAAAGGTTGCCTACCCCTGGTTTAAAGAAACCTTGCCTTTGTTGAATGTTTCTAAACGTACTGTCCTGTTCCTTGGTCACTGAGAGATATGTACAAATAACCTGAGGAGAAGCAAACAATATCTCACCATCTCATTTCCTGCCTAAAAGGTGAGATAGGCTGACCTTTGTGAGACATCTGATATTTTTATGTGCTATCTTAATCTTTAACTATGGGGGGAAGCAGATGGCGCAAAGCGCCGTTTTCGGGGCAAGGAAGGGGAGGGGCAGCTGCACGGTGGGTGCCCCAACCCCTTTCCCAAAACGTCCTCAGAGCAGCCAGCCTTCCACATGGCCGGCGCTCCAAGGATGACCTCCTGCTGCAGCGTCCGTACATGCTGCAGCAGAAGAGTCGCCGAAGGTGCACCGGCAGCCTTTTGCAGCGCACCTTCGGCGATTTGTGGAAGGAGCACTATTTTAGCGCTCCTTCCAGGGGCGGTGAAGCTGCGCCATGGGGCCAAAGTGTGCGGATACCTCGGCCCCGCGGTGCAGCTTCCTGGGGCAGCCCCATGCCGCCCGTCTGCTTCCCCCCATGTGAGGTTTTTATAACAAAGTGTTTGGCAGATGCCATCAAGTAAGCATTTGTTTATGTCCTGCTTTGTTAGCTTGGGGTTCATATCCCTGCAATATGTAAAAGTGTGTTTCAAATTAAATATATAAAAATAATTTTATTGACCTTATTTATCTTCAAAATGACCAATATTTTTATGGCATCAAAGCCTGAACATCTAAAATGTTTCAGATTCACAGTGGTTGCTGGGTAAAAGTCACTGAAACTTGATAGGACTATTATATGCATTGATATCCATAGTTTTGTGTTGTGCCATGTGGATAGTTTTAAACAAGCAGCACCTTATTTAGCTGTCAGCTGAATTAGGAACACATCTCTCTGACTGTCCCACATTATGGCCAAGTTTTCTAGTTTTGTAGTAGATAACTTGTTGTGTTTGGATGCCTTATGAAGTGTCATTTTCATGGTATATTGTTTATTTGTGGCTGTTGGCATCAATCTGCCAGACTGAAGGGGATTAAGAAGATTTTGATAGGTACTTGTAAAGTTGGATTTGTTTTATGAAAGAAGATGCAGTATGAGGTGGAAGACAGCCAGGCGACCAAAAAAAAAAAAAAAAAAAGGAGAAAAAAAAACAGTTACTAGTTTCCTTAAAAATATGCTGTTGCTCTCTCTCTCTGTGACACCTATTGCCATTCTCCTGAGGCTTATGCAGCTTTTTTCTCCCTGGTAAGATGTTAAAGCTATTTTATATTCTGTGTTCTTGCAGTCCTTTCCAAAGTCCTTAAAATGTTTCATTGCATAATGCTTAGTCCTTGGAAATATTTTACAATCAATTGTCATCTTCAGAATACAGTAAGGTGCTACTGCACTTAGAATATTGTATAAGGTTCTGCTCAGTTCATCTCAAAAAGAGCATCATATGGCTGAAAAAGTGTAGCCCAAATTATCATGGGACTAGAGCCAATAATAATAATAATAATAATCCTGCATTACTCCTGGAGTAATGTGATGTAAAACTAGGAAAAATATGTATGGTATAGAGAAAGTTAAGAAAGAGAAATTTTCCTCCCACTCATAATACTCAAATACAGCAACATCCATTACATTTCACTGATGGAATATTTTCATCTGAAGTTTAAGTTACTCCAGGTGCTGAACCTATTTGTGGGGTAGGATTCAGCCCCTTAGACAACTCCTTTAAAGTTCAGAACAGATTAACAGTCCCATTTAAACAAAGGCCACTAGCTGCCACTGCTGTAATGTCGAGACATGACAATTCAATTTACTTTACCATCAGAAACCATAACCCTACAGTATATTTAGATTTTCAGGAGATGTACTCTGAACAAAATATTAATTGACACTTGCACAAACATCCCAAATTGGTTCCATCCAAGTTCCACAGCAGTTTGTGACTTCATTTCTCTTCATACACAACTTTCTCTAATATGTACTCTCCAACTAACAAGGAAGCCATCAGCAACTATAACACTACATCTAGATTTTTAGGAGATGTACTTTGAACAAAATATTGACACTGGCACAATTTTATATTGACACATACCCATGGTCACTATGGCCCTTTGGAGAATCTTTATCTGGCATATTGCTTATATCCTTTCATTTCTATTGCCTTATCAGTTGACTATTAGCCTGACAGGCAGAGGGCACTGCATGGTTTCTGACATGACACAGGCTGATGGCTTGACACTTCTACTTATGGTGTAGTTTTAACTATGTCATATGCTGACCAGCGTGTGTGAAAGAAACTCCACAATGCTTAGCTTTGATAACAGTGTTTACATTAATATTTGATAAGCCTCTGGCAGCCCTTGGAGTTCTACAAGGCTGTGCATATACATAAAAAGAACAGCCTTCTAAGTCTAGAGCCTGCACATAATTTTGATTGATAGAAGTCAATATGTAAAATGTTTTGTGATTTAAAAAGACTCTGTATTTTTAAATGAATTCACTCATTCTTTGTAAATACAGAAATAATATTCAGATGCTTCAAAGTAAAGAATGAGTACAATATGTTCTAGTTGTTACAATTAGTGGTAAAAAGCAAAGGACAACATCCTGAACAGACTCCCAAGTATGTAAGAACTACCCCATCAATAATATTTTCTTTTGAGACAAGGTTCTTGAGCAAAACTTTGATGGATGTACAGCTTTGGGCATACTTGGTGGAATCAGATTATCTAGACCCATATCAGTTTGATTTCAAACCAAGGTTTGGTACCACAATAGACCTGATTCCATAACAGGTGAAAGATAGGTGATCTTCCTGGATCTCTCCATGGGAACTTTACAGAGGAACAAACATTTCTCCATGGCTTTTGGTGGACTGGCTATGTGGGATGAGAGCAGAAGGTACTGTGTTATACTGGTTCTGTTCCTAACTACCTAACCAGTTCCAGAGAGTGACATTTTAATGCTCTTGGTCAGCTCTAAGGGCCATTAAGCTGTAGGGTTCCATTCTATCTCCCATTTTCTTTAATTTCTGCATCAGAAAATGGATTAGATCCTTAAGAGTCTGAAGAATGGGTGCCATCAGTGTGTTGATGGCACTCAGCTCTACTTCCTCAATCACTAAAGTCAACTGGAGCTCTGCAAATGACTGATGTATACAAGATTAGGACCAATAGACAAATGTTATTTATTTATTTATTTGGAGTATTTATACCCCATTCTTCAGTCAAAAAGGCTCTCAGAGTGGTTTACAAATTGTTAGACAGTTCCCAGACCTCAGGCTTACGATCTGAAACATGACACAAAAGGAGAAGGAAATGGCAGTGGGAAAGGGGAAAAGTCTAGTGGCCCTTCTCTCCCTCTGAGGCCTGCACCATGGCAGATAGACTGGAGGGAGGGCTCTGCTTCTTAATCTAAGCTAGGCCTGATGGAGCTGGCCTGCCACTCTGTCCTCTGAGGGCAGATGATGGTGGATGGATGGAGGACCTTCTTCTTGCTCTAGCTAGATCTGATGGAGCTGGCCTGCCTGATGTCTGCCTTGAAGAAGGGTCCATGGAAACAGGAATAGCTCAAACCACAAGTTTTGAGAGCTAACAGGAATCAACAGAGCTAATCAGATGGGATTTGTAGTCTTTGGTGTTTCTGGATGCTGGGAGCCTGGACTCCATTGCCCAGCTCAACCAGCATCTGGGTCATCTACCTCAGGCAAACAGCCCCGAGACAGACAAAGGAAAAACAAAAGCTAAATACCAGCAGGATGGAGGTTCTGTGGATTGATGGTCTTGGAACTGGGTAAGTGACATGCCCTGGATAGGGTTGCACTTCCTCTGAAGAGGCAGGTACTTAGCTTGGGAAAACTCCTGGATTCATTTCTGTCACTGGATATTGAGATAGACTTCATGGCTTGGAGTGTCTGAGACTAGCTTTGACTAGCCCACCATCTATAGCCTTTCCAGGACATTGTTAAACTGGCAATAAGTATCAATTTAACAATGATCTGAAACAGTAGTTAAAAGAAAATGGTGGACCATAATAACAAAAGTGGGGATGGCATACTAACTATACCTTTATTCAATTACATTTATTCTAGAGCACCTCAGCTTTCTAGACATTCCACGTCAGATCTCCAATCAGCAGTTCATGAACAAGGAAGGAAGGAAGATGGGAAATAGATTAAGATAGGAATTTCTTGTACCCCATTAGTCTCTTAGGTACTACTATATATCCTTATGTCTTTTTAAGCTACAATAGACTAGCATGGCTAGCTCTTTAAATATTCACTACAGTAGTTCATGTGCTGGTGCATTCCCAAGTAGACTATGGGGCTATGCAGATGGGCAAAAAGGAGTGCTTTGAGGGGGACTTATAGGTGTGGCCTTTAGATGATGCACACCTAAAAGTCTCCAGGAAAGTGTCCGCATGCCGAGAAAAGCTGTTCCAAAAAGGAGCTGCTTTTTCCCGCTCCTTTGGCGAAGATGCGCATCTTCGCTTGTGTGTATGAATGCAGCAACACTGATGAATCAGAAAATGGCCGTATAAATGCACTGTCGCACATGTGGCAGAAATTGACTCAGTGATCCAGAGCATGCACCCTACGATGTAAGCTTTAATTTAAAGTGCCCTATGCTTCCAGGTGTGGATGCACTGACGCAGGTGCGCTCAAATATCATAACCCTAACCCTAACCCTAATTGTAACCCTAACACTAACCCTAATTGTAACTCTACACATGCACCCTAGCAGTTATGCTCTGTTATGACAATAAATGCATTCTGTTGGATGTACGCTTACTGTCAGCATGTACAGCAGTTTGCATGAACATGAAAGGAGCTTTTGTGACCTCTTCTGTGCAGGTGTTCAGGTGTGCATAATAATAATAATAATAATAATAATAATAATAATAATAATAATAATGTTTATTTATACCCCGCCCCTCTGTCAAACAATTGGGTGACTTACAACAGTTAAAAATTACACAAAAAATACAGATTAAGAAACAACCCAGAAACCCCACCTTCCCCCCTTAAAAATTTATTAAACTACACATCCATTAAAATCATAGCATAAAATAACAAGATAAAATAGTCATTGGAGCGACTATAAAACAAATGAGAGCAGAGGGCGAGTTGAAAACTAAAAAGACTAAAAAAGAGGCACACCACTTCCTGGCATGATTTGAAGGGGGGTGCTCCTGGAGTAATGTTTGTCCGTGTGTCCTGTTGACCATGTCCCTTGCATGACCACCAGCTGCATGTATCAAGTCTGTCCTCACAAACCTCCCTTGCATGTACCTCTTCCCTTCCCCCGATCTGTGTAGGACATGTTTTGTGGAGGATGATGGAGTGTCTTTTCAGTTGACAAACCCATTCCTTTGCCCCAAGGGTGGCACAATCAGACAGTGGCACCTGTTTACTGCACCCACTCCTTGGGGGTAAACGGAGGTCAGTGAATCCTTGCATGATATGTGGCTGTATGACAGATCCTGTGCAAGTGCACAGGGATGCTGAACTTCAGTCACCTTTGTGCACAGAGTGACAGACTGTATACCACCCTATAACAAGTCCTGTGCAGGTGTGCAGGTGTGGAGAGATGTTCCTGCGCACATGCGCATGCATTTGAAAGAGAAAAAAAATTAAAGCAGCCACTGCCGGCCCATGCAGTTGCTCCGTCTCCCTTTGCAGTGTCCTTGCAGCTGGTGATACAGTTGCTGGGCTTCAATACAGCCTCGGAAAAGCTGCATTGACTCCCCCCAGTGCAGTTGCTTCATCCCCATTTAGGGCAACCTCAGGGCAGGCAGTGCGGTTGCAGCAGCTTAGGGAAAAAGCAACTCCAGGTCACCTTTTCCTGCCCATCTGCATAGCCCCTTAGTCAGTAATGCATTCTACATGGGACTCCCTCTGAAGGTGACATGGAAGATCCAGTCAGTGCAACTTGCAGTTAGGCTGTTTACAGAAACAGATTACTGAAAATAGATGATAATATTTTTAAAGAAATTGCAGTGCCTTCCATGATATTTCTGGTCTGAATTTAAGGTGCCAGGGATGATGTTTAAAGCTCTAAATGGCCTGGAAACTTTACAGAAAAACAAATACTTCTCAAAAGCCCTCTCCCTATAGTTTGTCCCAAGTACTGACAACTGTTTCAGAGGTCCTTGTTTGTGTTCTACCACTGGAAGCATTACATTATGTGGAGACTGGAGAGGCCTTTTCTGCTGTGACATTCCCTACTCTTAGAGGACTGAATGGCACCTACTTTGACTTCATTTCAGTGGAAACTTCAGGGCTGAAGAATGTCATCTTGAATATATATATAAGAATATGTTTTAAACTGTTTTAAATTTATCTATGTTTTAAATTGCCTTTTGTCTGTACATTTCCCAGAGATCTTAGGATGCAGGACAAGAAATTAAGAGAAAATGGGCTAAAGTCTTCCACTTAATGCACACAACTTTCCTGCTTGGCTTGCTTTGTTGTTCCCAGATCACTTGCTATTTGTTAAAAGCTTATGGACACATATCTGTTTAATAGGAAGTCCTGTACCTAAAATTGCATTTGATGAGTACATGCATGGAAGAACACTCTATCTGTTGATTTACCCTTCATGCCGCTGTTCAACAGTGTAGACTCAATGGGGCCAAATTTAACCATGCAGTAAACACAAAGATTTCCATTTGACAATCTGGCTCCTTAGTAGTGGATTTCTGTTGAGACATTACACCAACAGTTAACATGACTCAGAAGCAAATACACATGGAAAGCATTTGAAACATTTGACACTAAACAATGAAAGCAATCATTGTTTAAATTTGGTACTTGAGATTCTTTGGGAGTTTGGTCATGGTAAAAGGTTGCTAACAAGAATGCTGAACACATAAAGAGGTTTTCTACTGACTCAGATGACAAGACCCATCTTTCCCAGTGCTAATTGTTAATAGCTCTCCAAGGACTCAGAGAAAGGTTATATTTTAATGGTCAAGACTAGGGAATACATTTAGGATGTACTGCATACAAAATATGAGCACCGCCTTTGACCCAAGGCTCAGAGACTTCGCTCTTGCAACCACCTAAGGACAATGTGCATCAGATACAGAAGAAAAAAAACACAACTGTAGATTGAATACCAGTTAGGGAAGCACTGTGTGGGGCTAATGATATGTGACATAGACAAAACAAATTGGCTGGGGATGGAAATAGTTCTTACCAATTTGAACATTTTTTCCACTCATTATATAAAGCCCACCTTAGTTCTATGCATATATACTTGTCAGTAAACTCCATCATACAAAATTAGCAAGGTACAAAGTACAGCTCAGTTCTATGCAACAAGTTCTCAGGCTGTAAAGCACAGCACAATTCTAAGAAGAGTTCACAGGCCTTTAAACACTGTACAATAGCTTCAATGAAACAAAAATTCTTGGAGGTTGAATAAAGAAGCTCATTGCCAGATGCTCTCCATCCCTGCATTAACCCTAAAAATTGGTGTGCTTGAGAAAGTACATTCTTGGTAAGATACTTTTATAAACCTACTGGATGACCTTGAGAAAATCATATTTTCTCAGCATCAGAGGAAGACAAAGGCAAACTTCCTCTGAATAAATCTTGTCAAGAAAACTATGAAAGGGTCACAGTAACTCAAAGTCAGCTTGAAGGCACAGAAGAACAGCAGCAGCAGCAGCAGCAGCAGCAGCAGCAGCAAATAATAATAATAATAATAATAATAATAATAATAATAATAATAATAATAATAATAAATTGCTTGACAGCTACTGTGCAGGGGTGGGAAGATGAATAATATGGAAAACCTGTATCTTTCAGAACTTTTCCACCATGGACTCCATTGACAAGTCACCTCCAGTAAAAAATAGAGCAGCTAGAATCCTGTTTCTATCTTTTTGTTTTTGTTGTGTCCCTTCAAGTTGTTCCAATGTATGGTGACTCTATCATGGAGGTTTTCCTGGAAAGATTTGTTCCAAAGGCATTTGTCATTGCCTTCTTCTGAAGCTGAGAGGGTGTAACTTGGCAAAGGTCATGGAGTAGGTTTCCATGGCTGGGCAGATTCAAATCCTGATCTCCCAAAGCCTAGTCCAACACTCAAACTGCTATACCACACTACCTTCTATACATTCCACTACAGAAGTGGTTAAATGTTTTTGTCCACTGTGGAATTCAGTTCAAAGCTGGAAAAGAAGAGTTGTGCATGGATGCACATGTACATTTGATTGCACATTTGATTCTACATTTGGGATCTTGGTTCAGTTGCGTAATGTTGCCATTTCATACAAAGGTTGTATACCACAATGAAAGCTATGTCCACACATGGGAATTTGTAATATGTAAGCCTGATGTAGAATCTCAGCCATTAACAACTAAATAGCTAACAATTTCTTTCCTTTTCGTAATACCTCAAATCTGCTGCCTGAGGCAGTCACCTCACTACAGTTTAATGGGAAGGGTTAAATGTAATCATGGGACAGAAAGGTGGAAATCATACATGCCTTTAAAAAAGACTAGAGCCTCTGCCATACAGCTTGTGTAAGCAAATCCCATTCAGTCAGTGTGACTCAAGTATTCACACAGACAAGATTTAGTTAGTGACAGTTGTCTAACTGGCTCTTGCAAATCATGTGGCGTGAAACTATATAATATCAATATAATCACATTTAAGAAAGAGAACTCCACCAGTGCCAATTAGGAAAAGAAACCAAGAGAACTTTGAAAAGACAAAAGGGAGAATGAAAAAGCATTTGAATGCTAATGAACATTTAGAAATTCCACTTGGTGCTTGAGGTGCCATTGATTAGCCTTCCTAGCAAGTGGTCCTTTACTGTTCCCAGTTTGAAGCCAATTGGATTTTTTTCTTTTCTTTCAAAGAGAAACTCTCCAGGCTAAATTCTCATCTAAGTTACACCAGGGCATATTGCAAGAAGTGAGCTTCACTGTCTTTATGAAATTAATCCCTTCTCATGCTGGAATAGCAAGGGTCAGTGATTTTGCATCTGAGCTTTGCAACAAGGCATCAAGCTTGTGATGTTTTTTTTTTTTTTTAAATAGAGAGTATGAATTAATGTTGGGCTTTAAAGGTTGACAGTTGAACAAAACAAATTTGTAATGAACTATCACTCATTTTAGGAGGTGTCTGGAAATGTTTCAAATTGGCATCAAAATGTGGCATGTCAAAATTAATGACATAACCTTTTGATTTTGATTACTGCATATTTATTATTATTTTAATCAAGTCTCAAAACATGTTATTTTCTGTTCTCTAGGGCCAAAAGTTGAAGGTCCCCCTCCCTCAATGCTGCCACAAATGCATCAAAGCTGTGAGCAATTTCTGAAAAGGCCCATGTCATTTTTTTTTCCCCTTCAGAAAAGGGGAAAATCATAATTAATATACAGTTGTCAGTCTGCTGAGGAATGAACTCTGCTTTGTAGACAGTGGGAGCCATATGAAATGAATTACTCTTTCAATTTCCACCCACCCTCCCCACTTTTTTGCAGCAAACAAAACACCCCTCCTAATTTGGGTGGGAGGAAGAGAATTACACAACAACCATGTACCTCAACATTTGCATCACAGTTAGCATTTGCAACCAACAAGCTAATTAGAGTTACACTTGAGAAGGTTTCAAGCCACAGCTCAATTGCTAGCACAAATTATGTTGCTGCAAATAAGCTTAGAAGAGGAAGTTGAATATTTACATGTACTATATACATATACCCACATAAAATCCAAGACTCTAAACACCAGGCTTTCAAAATGCATGAATAGCCCTGGGTGGAGGGAAATTAGCCAAATGCTCTTCTGTTCTTCAACATCTCTGTGTGCAGATGCAACATGCTGACCTTTTAGTACCAGTGAAGCCATGGTACAGCTAGGCCTGTACACTGCAGCTGAATTCCTGGGCTCTAGAATCCAAGGGTCCCTACAGTTCATCCATTGAGTTGCAGGCAAGGGGAGAAACAGCAGTAAACAGTCTTGTCTGATAGTGGGATGCTTCTCAAATTGATGCCTCCATCAGTAGTGGCTGGTATCTTTCCCGACAGTAGGGCACTGAATTTCCTCTGTGTTTTAATCTGAACTTCAGAGTAACTATCCAACAGCCTGAACCTTAGTCCCAAACTAAGCTCAGCAACTTGTGCAGCTTGTTCCATTGACACTGGAACCATCAGCTTCCATGTTGTTTTTCATTCCATCCAGTCCTCTCCTGCCACTTACTAGTAGCTAAGAATTAAGTTTAGCTCTCAGAAGCTTTGCCCCCCCCCCCCAAAAAAAAAGCACAAGCTCTGGTAAGTTTTGCCAAGCTTATAAGACTTCTTTTACAGCCTCAGTGATGACTGCATGTCTGTTGTCTGAGGACCAATCTAGCTTACTAAGGAGAGGCTTGTCATCAGAAGCTTGGGCACTAGGAGATGAACTACCCATAACAAATATAAACACAATTACACTGTGCAATAGTTGTGATCTGGAGCTGTAGGGGGACTAGCTATACCAATGAAAACACAGATCTATGAGATATTTTATCTTTGGGGGGGCAATGAATCATTGAATCATAAAGCTGGAAGGGACCTCATGGGCCATCCAGTCTAACCACCTTCTTAGTGCAGGATCTCCAGCTAAAGCATCCTCAGAAGGTAGCTGTCCAGCCTTGCTTTGAAGACATCCAGAGAAGTAAAGCCCACTACCTCTCTAGGTAATTTGTTCCATTCTAAAATGGCTCTTGTTATCAAGATTTCCTTCTAATATTCAATTAAAATCTATTATCCTGTAACATCAAACAATTAGACTGGATTCTAACACCTGAGGCAGCAGGGAACAGGTCTGACCCCTACTTTCTGTTACAGCCCTTGAAATATTAAAAAAAAAATGTAATCATGTACCTCTCAGTCTTCTTTTTACCAAGTTCAACATGCTTGGCTCCTTCAGCCTTTTTTTATGTTTTATTCTCCATACCTCTTAGCATCCTTGTTGTCCTTCTCTGAACTTGCTCAAGCCTTTCTATATCAGAGGTAGGCAACCTAAGGCCTGAGGACCAGATGCGACCCCCCGAGGCCTTTGGATCAGCCCCAGTCCAGTCCTGCCACCGCCACCACCGCAGCCGCCCGCTGCCCCCGCCGCCCGCCATGATGATATTGATTATTGTTGTTATTACTTGTTCTTGGGGTTTTCTTGGCAAAATCTCCACAGGGGTTTTGCGATGGCTTTTCTAGGGCTGAGAGAGTATACATGCATAGTTTTTTAAATTTTTAATTTTTTAAAAAAATATATTTTTATTTATTTGATTATTTATTTATTTATTTTTGGTGCTTCGGCCCCCCAATTGTCTGAGGGACAGCAACCCGGCCCCCGGCTCAAAAAGGTTGCATACCCCTGGTCTATATCCTTCTTAAAATGAGGCACTCAGAACTGAACACAGTACTCCAGATGATGCCTGACCAGTGCAGTCTATAGTAGGACTATTACCTCCCATGACTTAGAAACTATAATTCTATTAATGCATAACCTTCTTTGATGCAGCATCATACTGCTGGCACATTTTCAACTAATAATCAACAATAATCCTAAGGTCTTTTTTGCATGTAGTACTGCTGAGCCTGTTGGAATAATGTTCCAGGGGAAATGCACAATGTGGTGAATGGCAGCAGCCATGATGACTAAGCATTTGGCCACTGCTGAGTCATGCAGCATCAAGGCTGATGAAACAGAAGGTGACATAATGACAGGGAGTCACCTGGTGCTGCAAAGCACAGTAAATGCTGCAAAAGGGCTGCAAACATGTTGAGTCATGCTTATGATTGACAGGTGTCCAAAAGGAAGAGGCAGGACTAGAAAGCCATGTGGAGCACTGGCTATATAAGGGACAAGCCTCTGGACACACATGTGGGTTGATGTGGGTTTCATAGTGGAAGGTGGAGATTGTTGGAGAATGCGTTGGTGTATTATTGTACATAGCCTTTGTACATAGAACTTCTGAAGATTAAAAGCCTCTTAGTGAGACATCTGCTGAGTCTCTCTTTGCTCTGTCTGCAGGGGAAAGTTTTCTTGTAACTGACAACATTGCTTGCTTCATTGAAGACAGCCTGGATCCTGGTGCTTCACGTTACGTGGTTCCCACGCGCTGCGTCACCATGCTAACAGAGCCATATATCCTCCACCATCCTATACTTGTGCATTTGGTTTTTGTGGCTTAAATGGAGAACTTTGCATTTGTCTCTATCAAAATTCATGTTAATTTCAGCCCAATTTTCTAGTTTATCAAAGTCCTTTTGAATTATTTTCCTGTCTTCCATTGTGTTAGCTACCCTTCCCAGTTCTGTGACATCTAGAAATTTGATAAGGATTTTCTTCTCCTTGTCATCTATGTCATTGATAAAAATGTTGAAGAGTAATGACCTTAGGACAGAATCTGAGGCAGTTTGTGCTACACATATGTACTCTTCCTTCCATTCTTTATACATAGTTGTTTTTATTTTCACTTCCTCCTTGTGCTTGCTATGCAGCCAAATTGACTTTTTTAGATATTTCCCATTTTTCTTCTTTCATGGGATTGTTTGCGATTGTGCTTTTTGCAAATTTTCCTTCAAGAACAGGCAGCAACTGAGCATTTATTCAGCTACATTTGTTCATTATTATTATTATTATTATTATTATTTTAAAATTGTCTAAAAACAAGGAACTTTTGCTTACTCCCAAGTAAATACATTTAGCATCAAACCTAGAGAAGATTTTTTCCCCCTGTAGACATGATGATGCTGTTACTTTAAAAGTATGTTTTCAATTTCCTGCATATATTCTATTATTTCTTGTTTCAAATCAGGGACAGCAAACAATTTGGGGGGTTGCTTGTCTTTTGATCTGTTACAAGAAGGAGTAGCTGTAAAGCATGAAATTACAGTGAAGAAGGAAAGGAGTGTTAGTTGTGTGCCTTACATGGGAAGGATAAGGTCTACAATTATCTATCTGCACAACTGCATGGCTTTCCTCCATCCTCATTGAGCATGCTCCTCATCCTCCATTGTTTGATGAGCCAGAATTAGTGAACAATTGCTAAGGCAGCTCTGCAATTCAGACTTCTTTCCCATGCAGGGGACTTTGCATGGAATGTAAATACTCTCTTCAGATAATGAGGTAGTAGGTGTATGAGGTTCAGCTTCATGGACAATCAGACCAAAGGGACAGCTATCATAATGAAAGAGCCATTAATAAAGAAGGAGAGTGTACAGTTGCAATAATGTGTTACCATTCTAACTGCCAAGGGTTCATTCTAAGAATCCTGAGATTTCTGGTTTGGAGAAGTGTTTAGAATTCTGTATTACAGAGCACGAGTCCACTCCCCTGAACTACAGCATAAGTGGTATCTAGCAGAGAATTCTCAGTACCTCATCAATCTTTTGTTGTCAACTGCCCTTGGATTGACCCCAACTCATACCCACCCTGTGGATGATATATCTCCAAGACCCCTTGTCCTCCAGTGCTCTGCTCCGGTCTTGTAAATTTAGGCCTGTGACCTCCCTGATTGAGTCTAGCCATCTAGTATACAGTTTTTCTCTCTTTTCCTATCTGGTATACAATTACCTTTACTTTTTCTAGCATTATTGTCTTTTCTAATGAGTTGTGTCTTCTCATGATGTAACCAAAGTAAAATAGCCTCAATTTGATCATTTTGGCTTCTAGGGAGAATTCAGGTTTGATCTGCTCTAGGACCTATTTGTTTCTGGCCATCCACAGTCTCCTCCTCCTCTCCAGCATCACATCTCAAAGCCCTGGTGGCTCAGTGGATCAGCCCTGGTGGCGCAGTGGAATAGCCCTGGTGGCGCAGTGGTTAAATGTCTGTACTGCAGCCACTCACTCATAAACCACAAGGTTGCGAGTTCAATACCAGCCAGGGCTGAGGCTCAACTCAGGCCTGCACCCTTTTGAGGTCTCTAAAATGAGTACCCAGCTTGTTGGGGGGCAATCAGCTCACAGTGTAACCCGCTTAGACATCCCATAGTGCGATATGAAGCTGTATATAAATGAAGCTGCTCAAAGGAGTTGATTTTGTTCTTATCAGCTTTCTTCAATGTCCAACTTTCACATCCATACATGGTAATGGGGAATGCAATGGCTTTTATGATCCTAACCTGTGTGCTCAGTTATATAACTCAATATTAATGCTGCATGATAAATGCTATCAGAGAGGCGCAGATCATTTTCTATAATCTGGCATCTAGCCCCACTGTTTTGTTTCCTCTGCCCTGGAAACAGAGGGGGGTTGCAGACTGTCAGAAATAGTGTGAATTCAGTCCACTTTTAGGGTTAGGGTTAAGGTTAGGGAATCATGGGGACTGTATTTTATTGTGGCACTAGAGTTCTCTGACAAAGAAGGTTCAATGTCTCAGAAAAATAACAATTCCCATGATTCCCTAGCACTAACCCTAACCCTAAAAGTGGACTGAATTCACACTATTTTTGACAGTCTGCAACCCCCCAGAGAAATGATGTTGAAGGAAGAGCCAAGACAACTGGAGACTGGGGGGGGGGGGGGGGAAGCAGACGGGCGGCACGGGGCCGCCCCAGGAAGCTGCGGATTGGGGCCGAGGTATCTGCACACCTTGGCCCTGTGATGCAGTGTCCCAGGCCCAGGAAGGAGCGCTAAAATAGACATACTCAACTCCTTAATGAAACCAGTCTTTGGTCTTCTTATGACCAACAGGAACAGGAACAGATACAGCTAAAAAAAAGAGGAGCAGCTCAAAACTACTGGTATCCCTGCTGAACTAATGGAAAGGACCAACTTCCTGTCTCCTCCTCTTTTACAGTTGGATAAAATTGTTCCTACTACCAGATGTCCCAGATTTGGGGAGGAAGAACACATTTCCCTCAGACTTATCATTTGAAAATATCTTGACAATGCAGCTAGCAAAGGAGGAAATTTCATGCCTCACTACTTGGACATTGCAAAAAATGTACTTTTTCACTTGAATTTTAAAAATATACTTTCCATCTCATAATTTAAGAAGTGTGCTGGCCATGGTCCAGCATTCCATTGCCATGGGCTACAGATTACTACCACTGCTTTCTAGTCTTCAGCATTAGTTGGCTGGCCATTTTTGTCCATCTAGTGATGGATAAAACATAATGTTGTAGTTTGTAAGCACAAACAACCTGGATACTTGAGACACCTACTATGAGACTGCACATGGGCAAATGTCCTATGTGATCAACAGTTTGAAAGTCCTGAATACTGTGCAGCTGATTCAAATGTAAAAGTCTGGATGTGGAGGGAACCTAGAAACCATACAACATGAGTTTGAGTTTGTGGGAAGTTGACAAAGGAGAACTACAAAAGAGTATTGATAATATTGGGAAAGGCTAAAGGCTATTTTGATATTGACACTCAGTCTTCTTCTATATTATAATTCTTCTATAATTCTATATAAATAAAGGCTATTTTGATATTGGCACTCAGTCTTCTTCTATAACTGTAAGTTGCCAATCCTTATTAAGAAGACATGTTTCAAAATACAAACAAACAAACAAATAGTAATAGCTTAAAGCTTCAGAAACATTTTCTGCTCATTCTGCAGTTACAGCCACTGTCTTCAACACGAAACCCTGATGATCATGTTCATCAAATTATCAATGATGCGAAATTGCTCCAATTAAAATATAGCTACCATTACGTCCCTAGGCTGCACTTGCCCTGCTGTTCATTTTCATCTTTCTGCCTCTTGGCTTGCAAAGTACAGATTTTGCTAATCTTTGCCTGTGGCATGAATAATACCTAGACTAATCTTTCCAAGCCAGCAGTATCATATAGGCTGACACTGGCAATGATAGACCCTCAAAGAAAAAAAATGATTGCTGATGAGGCCTTAGCAGAAGTTTTGAATGTTTTTCTCCCTTAAGTGATTATCCTAGAGACAATATTACTTTGCACTATGCCAGAGCTTTTCATCAAAGGATCTAAAAATGCTTTCCACATTTTAATTAAACATTGCAAGACTCCTGTCTGGTAAGTATGTAGAATTATCTCCATTTTACAGATGAGGTAGAGGTGGAGATACAGACAGTGAGAGTGACTTTCCCAAAGGCAAGATGGCAGTCAGCAGCAGAAATTGCAGCATTAACTCTCAAAAATTCCATCACTTGTTGAGCCTTCTGTTAGCTGCTTGTTATACTTCCTCTTTGAAGGAAAATGAAAATAATGGGTGCTCACAAAGTTACATTTGCAAGTATTCCAAAGGCTGGTCCAATATGCCAAAAGCCATCATGGTGCTATGCTTATTGCAACATCGAAGGGGGTGTGAAAAAGACATGGATTAAGAACTTTTCAGTGCTTCATAGTCAAAGGAAAAGAATTTATGAAACTTTCAGATGCATGAAAATGAGCTGAACTGTTCTAGACAATAATATAAGCAAAGTCTTGAAGCTGATGGGAATCCTTTGCCTACTGTTTTCTTCAACAATTGCCTCTCTGAGTCTGTTAGTGGGTGACCTGAGATGCACAACACCTCTCAAGTCCCATAACCATAAGGCATCCCAACAGGACATTAAATAAACATACCAAGTATGTTTTGTGTTGTTTCTGACTTATGTGTTATTGTGTGCCTTCAAGTTGTTTCTGACTTATGGTGATGCTAAGGCAAACCTATAATAGGATTTTCTTGCCACATTTCTTTAGAGGAGGTTTGCCATTGCCATCCTCTGAGGCTGAGAGAATGTGACTTGCCCAAGATCTCCCAGTGGGTTTACATGGCTGAGCTAAGATTCTAACTCTGGTCTCTAGAGTTATAGTCCAGTGCTCAAACCACTATACTGCTATGGGGTCAAATGATAAATAACATGCCCCCCCCCAAAAAAATATGCAAATTAATTCTGGCCCTTCAGCTCATAACAGATTTTAAAATGTTCTGCCAAATTATCAATTCTATTATCATCTTCATGATTTTAAAATGGTTGAACCAAGTATATAGGACTTTGAAAGCAAGAAAAAACAAGTTACAAAGATCTTTGGGATTGGTTCAGACATAAATAGCTCTCATGGTTTAATAAACTGACAGTGAGTTTCAAGTCTACACATTCCATCCTCCTCTTCTTGTATGTGTCCTGTCTTCACACTGCTCTAGCAGATAGGGTGCCAGGATTTCAGAAGCCAAAGGTGCCAGAAGAATCCAACATCAGTCAGTCAAATGGTCAGGAGCCTATGCAAAGTCCACAGTAGCAGAAAACAATGTCAAGGAACAGTCGAAGGTCATAAATCATAGAATCAGATATCACTGTGAAAGCAGGCTTCAGAAAGAAATCCAGTTTGTTTTCAACAACTGGAAAGGGGGGGAGCCTTATAAAGCACATTGACTCAGCCCCATCCTCCTTGCAGCCCATATTTCAGTAGAGTGTTTGCCTGCTGCATGCACATAGCCTCTCACTTTGCCTAAAGGGAAGGGACTGGGTCTGTTCCAGATGCTGCAGCCTTCTCCTTTCTTGAGATGTTATCTCTCCAACTTCTCCTCCTGAGCTAGAGGGCCTGGCTGTAGTAAATCAGCTCCATCTTCAAAATCCACACTTCTGGGTGGGAGGGCTGTTGGGTGGATCTTCTTCAAGGAGGGGCATAACAGTATGCCACAATTGAAGACTTCTGGGATTTATTAAAATATGCATGGTATAATGAAAGTTGACAATGTGAAGTTTCTCTCCCTGTTCTCACCATAATACTAGAGTCCACAGTCACCTAGTGAAGTTGAATGGTGAAAGATTCAGGACTGATAAAAGAAGTACTTCTTCATACATTACATAGTTAAACTGTGATGGCTAGCAAAACTGATGCCTTTAAAGGGGCATAGGAAAATTCATGGTGGTTAGGATCATCTATGGTTACTAGACAGTATTCTGTACACAACCTCCAGTATCAGAGGCCATATGCACATCAGATGTTGGGGAACGTGAGACTTGTGTTCTGCTGTTGGCTTCCCATAGGCAATTGACTGGCTACAGCATGAATAGATGTTGAACGAGAAGGCCCTTTGGTCTCATCCAGTATGGGTCTTGTTATGTGCTTATAATTTTGTGCATCTGCTTGTGGTTTAATCTCAATGATTTGTTTACTGAGCCTTGGTTACTAAGCCTCTTTCCTTTTTCTACATAATAACAAACAAACAGGAAAGCTGTGATTGTAGGTGTATGAAGACATAGAGGAGGGAGAAGGAGGGAGACTCCCAAGTGCATAGGAAAATACATTTTGAAATAAATCTTCTTTTGGGGATCTTGTGAATAATAATTCTCATTCTAGTCTGTAAACAAGCTGCAATTGTTTTGTTCTTTTTCTTTTCTTTTCTTTTTTCTTTTCTTTTCTTTTCTTTTTGGTCTTCCTTAAGCAGACATTCAAACACAATTTCCCAATTCATATATCATGTTGTGTAATGGTTTAATAAAACCCAGATATCTTTCATTCTGCTGTGCTACGGGAGAAGAGTAGAGAGGTCAGGAGAACACAGGGCTTAAACATGCCATTGTATGTGAACATTGCACAGGTGATAAAGGAGCTATACAGACAGGACCAAAGGGCCAGCCTGGGGGTGCAGTTGAGGCATGGCAACCACACGCCGGCCACCCCAACTCCACCCTGATGCCACTGTCATGCCACTCACACAAACAGATGGTGGGCAGTGTCAAGGCGCTCCCTTGGTGCAGCATTCAGACATGCTGTGCCAAAGGAACACAAAAATCCACCACCATGGCGGCAAGGGCAGCTTTTTGCCACTCTAAAAAGCAAAGGGCCAGATCGGGGCCTCGGTGTGCAGTTGCTGCAGCCCCGATCCAGTGCTCCCAGGGCGGCATGGGGTTGCCCATTTCAGGAAGTCTGTAGGACCCCAAAGTCTGATACACCAAAAGAAAGAACAGCCAGAATCCAGTTGGCATGCATAATTTCTCCTGTAGAAGCAGGTAGACATTTTTGTTTGTTGTGGAATTTCAATATTCAGTTAAAGGTTGCAGAAACAGAGATGAGCATATGGTATGCACTGAGATGTACATGTGAATAAGATCTGCATAAGATCCACATGTGGATGCACACTGAGGTGTGCAGTTAATCAGATGATTTTGCTGTTCGATATAAGGGTTGTATAGCACAATCAATATGCAACTCCACAACCTTGCAACCTTGATGTAGGATCCTATCTTGTAAAATCTCACAACATTAATAGAGTATATCTATACCACAAAGTTATAGCCATTTGATACCATGCTTACCTGTCATGGCTTCAATGTAAAATCATGGGATTTACAGTTTATTGAGGTATTTGGAATTCTCTGCTGGAGAGTTCTAGTTTAGGAGAGTGCACAAGATCAGTGCTTTAAACTGTTTTCCAGGAAACTATGGGGGGTTGCAGACTGCCAGAAACAATGCAGATTGAGGACGTTACCACACTGGCCCTAAAGCAGCGTCATTTCAGCCTCGTTTCAGCCTCGTTTCAGCCTCGTTTCAGACTTTTTTTCCGTGTGTTCACACGACGTCGCAGCAAACCCCGCCCTTCCCTACCTCATTTCGGCGTCATTTCAGCCTCATTTCAGTCCTTTTGAATTCCGAGAGTTTTAAGGAATACACTCGAGTGGTCGGCACTATGCCGGAATGACGCTGATCTCGGCATAGGTATGAACACGAGATCCTTGTCATGCCGCATTTCCTCGTTTTATGGCTCATGGTTCCTCGCGGTATTCCCCAAGGATTTGAGGAAGCATCTTATGACGTGTACTTCCTGGAGTGGGCAACAAACGGAACGGGTAAACAATGTTCCTCTCTTCAGGGGTTGGGGGGGGGGAAATCATTATTAGGGATGGCTTTGTAGCCCAGAATTCGGGGGGTTGCAGTAGGGATCTTTCAACTTGTGTGTGGACAGGAGATCCGAGCCCCCGGAGCGGAACCATTCCGGCATCTCACATTCCTCACTGATTCCATTCTAGTGTGGTAATGTTTTCCGCTTGCCGGGCACATTCCGGCATGAGCCCAAAATGGTTCCCAAATGATTCCGACCAGCTTTCTCGCCGCTCTCTTGCTGCAAGTGTGGTAATGTCCTGAGTCCACTTTTAAGGTTAGGGTTAGTGCTAGGGAATCATGGGAATTGTTTTCCCCCCCCTGAGACATTGAGCCTTCTCTGTCAGAGAGCTCTAGTGCCACAATAAAATACAGTTCCCATGATTCCCTAACCCTAACCCTAACCCTAAAAGTGGACTCAATTTGCACTATTTCTGGCAGTCTGCAACCCCCCTATGTGAATACAATAACAATATAGCACAAATATGATACCACACTCTGGCACATTGCTGGTCCACCACATGAAATAGCCTGAGAAGCACTGAGCTAACTAGTTGACAAAACTATAAATCCCAGGATTTCATAGAATGAAAACATGTCAGTTAATGTGGTATCAAACTGCTATAACCATGTAGTGTAGATAAACTTTTTTCTATTTGAACAACAATTTTATTTGTTGTTGGAATCAGGTTTGGCAACATCATGTTACAACACTTTTAAGGACTGGCTACCTTTAAATGTTAGAATCTGAGCTGGAAATTCCATTAGAAGTAGAGACCTTGATTCACTGTTAAAGGGATGGAGTAACATTTGCTATTAAAATATAGGATTTCTGCTTCAGTTTTAATCTGAAGGACACTGCCACCTTTTTCATGCTGTGATAATATATTAAGAAATGGATTCCACATTTTTTTTACTTGTCAAAAATGTTGCCACATGTCTTCAGGGTGACAAAAACACTTAATTTCTTCGTACTGTTGTCATCACCCTAAGCCTTTGTATGGTGACTTTTTTCCCTTTTTGACAGAAGGATATGGATGTGTGCATCTTTATGGGAATTCTCATTCTTGACTGCTAAATCAATAAGATGTATATGTATCATGATCATCACTGAAATGCTGATGAGTCTTGTGATTTCCAAGAATTGTCATTTGCTAATGAATAACCACCTCAATTTTGTTTAAGGTTACCTTTTATCCCTGGAATGTTATTTTTCAAAAAACCACATCAGCTCTATTCTAGATCTCAACCTGAAACAAACATGCCCTCAGTGACAGTATATTTGGCATACAGAGGCATATATAATAGCCTTTGGCAGTCAAATTCATACCAGTGCTTCAGCCTGTGTATGTATCTATGCTACACATTACAGGAATTAGTATCACTTTAAGTGTCACACATAGGTTGAATCATGCAGAATCTTGGGTATTGTACTTTGGTGGAACTACATAGAGCTTCCTACTAGAGGCCTCTACTCTGCTCTTCTAAATGAGGACTACTCAGCACTAGAGCTCTCTAATGAAGAATTCTAAGAATTGCACCATATCAGAAATTGTAGGGTTCTTCAGCATGAAACCATGGCAAATAAATTCGTAAGAAACTTTTATAACTATCTAGTATAGATAATTATTGACCTGAATCCTATAAATATTCCCAACTAGAGTAGAACCATTGGTTGGATCAATGGGATTCACCTGTATGTTGACTCACCACTGAACAATTATTTCAATGGATCTTCTCTAATTGCAAGTAACCAATAGAATGTTAGTGCAGGTGGAAGACTGAGACCATATGCAAAAGACAAACAGTCAGGTAACAAACACCACTTGAAACTCTGGAAGTAGTTGTAGGCAAAAACTCCTTCACCCAAACAGAGTTTTACTCACACTGCTGAGGTTCTTCCAAAGGGGCTTTTAATCTTAGTTGCAGCAAATATTTACAAGCATGCTACAGCAATATTTACATCATCCAACATAATGCTCCATCACCACTTGATATCCACCTAACCACAATGCATTGGAACATTCTTCCTTATATACACAAACTCTGGCTGGAATTCTGATCCAACCTCCTGCCAGTGTTTCATCATTTTCCTGTCACATGTCCACAGTGACTGTGCAGTTTTGAACTGTTACCACACAACTTCCTGCTGAAGTTTCATCAGCTTCCTCTGAGTCAGCTTTTCAGCTTTGTGCACACTCATCTTTGCACATACTGAGCTCAGGGTACCTTTCACCTTTGTTCCACATTGCATGCATCAGGGACATTTTACAGTCTGAGGCAAATTCTCACTGACACAGAATTCCTGCCTAGGTTGAGCTGGCTCCTCGTGGTTACAGACCTGAGTTATGGAGCCCTTTAATGACTTGTCTCAAAAATGTCTCTTTCTGTTTGTTCCTCCACAATATTTAAGATCAGCCAATAGTATTTTCTTGATTTTGGCCTCTGTGATCCAAGCTGTAGAGGAAGGACATTTAGGAGAAGTGTTAATCTTTCACTATTTTGAGACAATTCAGCACTGTTTCTTCTGATTTTTGAGTGGAAAAAGCACTGCAGTTTTCGATCTAGTAGCTTAGTGGGTGTCCTAGTGGTTTGGGGAATTACACAAAGGTATTGGGGGACACTTTCATCCTATGGGACACATTTTTCCCTCTTTTCCCCTCTCCTAAGCAGCTACACTCAGGTGCAGCTGAGGAAGCTGTCCCATAATTACTGTTGAAAATTCAGCATCCAGTAATGGCTGGCTTTTATGTGTGGAATGGAGGGGGGCAAATTTTATTCTTATCTTGGGCAGCACAATGCCTTGGCCCAGGATTAAGTCAGTACAGTGTGCATGTTTTACCCATTGGGCCTTTTTTGTTGTTAACTGCCCTCAAGTCGATCTCAACCCATGGAGGCCCTATGAATTAGACATCCCCAAGACTCCCTGTCCTCCACTGCTCTGCTTAAATCCTGCCAACCCATGCCCATGACCTCCTTAATAGAGTCCATCCGTCTGGCATGTGACCTTCCTCTCTTCCTACTTCCCTCCACTTTTCCCAGTATTACAACAGCCTCAATTTGGTCATCTTGGCTTCTAGGGATGTTTCCAGCTTTATCTCCTCTAGGACCCATTTGTTTGTCTTTTTGGCTGTCTACGGGATCCTCAACACTCTTCTCCAGCACCACATCTCAAAAAAGTCGATTTTCTTCCTATCTTCTTTTTTAACTGTCCAGCTCTCATATCCATACAATGTAATAGGGAATACAATGGCTTGTATGATTCGAACTTTTGTGCTGAGTTGCATATATTTGCATTTGAGAATCTTTTCTAGTTCTTTCATAGCCACCCTTCCCATTCTTAATCTTCTTCTGATTTCATGACTGCAGTCCCCATTTCTATCAATGTTTGATCCCAGTTATGGGAGTTCTTTTACTATTTCTATTTTTTCATTCTCTAGGTTGAACTTTTGAAGGTCCTCGGTGGTCATTATTTTTGTTTTGTTTTTATGTTCAAAATTAGGCCTGCCTTTGCACTTTCTTCTTTGATCTTCTTTAGTAGATGTTCCAAGTCTGTGAGGTTTTCTGCTATGGTGTTATCTGCATATCTTAGATTTTTGATATTCCTTCCTCCTATTTTCACTCCTCCCTCTTCTATGTCCAAGCCTGCTTTTTTTTAATAATATGTTCTGCATACAAGTTGAACAGATAGGGTGAAAGTATGCAACCTTTTCTGACCCTTTGGCCAATTGGGAACCATTCTGTTTCTCTATGTTCTGTTCTGACAGTAGCCTTTTGTCCTGAGTACAGATTCCTCAACAGAACTATCAGATGTGTTGGCATTCCCATGCTTTTAAGGGTATTCCATAGCCTTTCATGATCTATTCAGTCAAAGGCTTTGCTATAGTCTGTAAAGCATATGCTGATTTTCTTTTGAAATTCCCTGGTGAGCGCCATTAGCCATTGTATGTTTGCAATGTGGTCCCTTGTGCTTCTTCCTTTCCCGAACCCTGCTTGGATCTCTGGGATTTCACTCTCCCAGTATGGTTGGAGTCTATGTTGCAGAATTTTGAGCATAATTTGCTTGCATGGGAGATCAGTGCTATGGTCCTATAGTTGCTGCAGTCTCTTGTGTCTCCCTTTTTGTGGATGGAGATGTATATTGACTGCTTCCAATCTGTTGGTCATCATTTTGTTTTCAATATCTGTTAACATATGTTGGTCAGCACTAAACTTGACTCTGCCTATGTGGATTGCAGCAATTCAATTGGAATATCATCTGTTCTTGGTGATTTGTTTTTCGCTATTTCTCTTATTGCAGTTTCCACCTTGTTTTTTAGAATTTGGGGTTCATCTTCATATGGTTCTTTGTTCCATGTGTCCTTCATTTTGTCATCTCTTTTGTATAATTCTTCTGTATATTGCATCCAATGCCTTTTTATTCTTTCCTGGTCTTGAATTATGTTATTTTTATTGTCATAGAGCATAATAATAATAATAATAATAATAATAATAATAATAATAATTATTATTATTTATATACTGCCCAGTGGTTGCCCAATCCGGACGGTTTACAACATAAAACAATTACAGTAAAAACATATCCCTCCTCCCCTTAAAACAGTATTAAACAGCAACATAGTTAAAATCCTAGTAACAATTAAATGAATGAAAAAAAATCATAACAATTAAAATAATAACCCCTGACACATCACCCCATTATTACTCTGCAAGGGAACCATGGTTCAAATAATATAGCTAAAGGGAGAGGGAACAGCCCGGGGCTGGGCTACCTAGTCTGGAAAGGCTTGCCGGAAGAGATCCATCTTGACAGCCTTTTTAAAACTGTCCAAAGATGTTAACTGACAGATCTCGTCCGGCAGGTCATTCCAGAGTCTGGGGGCGAAGACAGAAAAGGCCCTCTGGGAGGTTGCAGATAGCCTAGATCTTTGTGGCTCTAAAAAATTCCTCCCAGAGGAGCGGAGCGCGCGAGGAGGATTGTACGGGAGGAGGCGGTCTCTGATATAGCTTGGACCCAAGCCATTTAGGGCTTTAAAGGTAATAAATAACCAATGCCTTGTACTGGGCCCAGAAGCGAATAGGCAGCCAGTGGAGGAACCTCAAGACTGGAGTGATATGGTCCCTCCTAGATGTTCCTGAAACAAGCCTGGCTGCCATATTTTGAACTAATTGTAGCTTCCGAACCTGGCACAAGGGTAGCCCCATGTAGAGTGCATTACAGAAGTCAAGGCGTGAGGTTACCAATGCGTGCACAACAGTCTCGAGATCTCTTACTTCCAGAAAAGGGCGCAGCTGGCGTATCAGCGGAAGCTGATAATGTGCTCCTGACCGTCGCATTTACCTGATTTGTCATCAGGAGCGACGAGTCAAGGAGCACCCCCATACTGCGAACACAGTCACTGGAGGAGAGTGTGACCCCATCCAGGACTGAAGGTTGCAACCCAATTCTTGGTTTCGGGGCCGCTACTGTGAGCACCTCCATCTTGTCTGGATTCAGTTTCAATCTGTTTTTCCTCATCCAGCCCATTACTGCCTGAAGACATTCATCGAGAGAAGAGATGCCATTGGAATTCGAGGCCGACGAACAAGACATGGAGAAATAGATTTGAGTGTCATCAGCATACTGATAACACGCAGCACCATAACTCCATATAATCTCACCCAGCAGCTTCATATAGATGTTAAATAATGTTGGGGACAAAATAGCTCCCTGAGGGACTCCACAAGTGAGTTCCCTCTTGCTGGAGCTACAGTCCCCAAGCAGCACCCTCTGGGACCTTCCCGAGAGGAAGGACCGGAACCACTGCAAAGCAATGCCCCCGATACCTAACTCCCTCAGGCAGCCCAAGAGGATGCCGTGATCTATTGTATCAAAAGCCGCTGAGAGGTCTAAGAGCACCAACAGGGTCACACTACCCCTGTCAATGCTCAGACGCAGATCGTCGGTCAAGGCAACCATGGCAGTCTTGACCCCAAAGCCTGTCCTAAAGCCAGTTTGAAATGGGTCTAGATAATCTGTTTCATCCAAGACTGCTTGGAGCTGAAGAGTAACTGCCGTCTCGATTACCTTGCTCAAAAATGGCAGCAATGACACAGGCCTGTAATTTTTCATATCCAGGGGGTCTAGGGAAGGTTTTTTCAGAAGCAGCCTAACAGCCGCTTCCTTTAAGCAGGATGGAACATATCCTTCCCTGAAAGATGCATTGATGATATCTGTGAGGAATCTCATCAATGCATCCCCTCCCTGGACGGCCAGCCATGATGGGCAAGGGTCGAGAGGGCAAGTTGTCTTCCTCACCTTACCAAGCAGCTTGTCCACGTCCTTGGTACTCACAGCATCCCAGTCCTTGGTCTGAATTTTCCTTTAATTTCTCAGATCTTGTGAAATAGATCTCTTGTTCTTCCTTTTTTGTTGTTGTCTTCTATTTCTCTGCATTGGTCATTGTGGTAATTTTCTTTATCTTTCCGCACAAGCCATTGTATTGTTGCATTCATAATTCTTGATTAGTTCATATCTCCCTATTTTTTCTTCTCTTATTTCTTTATTGCTTGTAGTGTTTTTTCTATCATCCATGTTTTGTTTTGGGTTTTTTTTTTTTGTTTGTTTGTTTATTGAAAGTGTCTGTCTGCACTCTCCTTTTATTATGTTCCTGGCTTCCGACCATAGTTCCTCTGGTTCTCATTCTATTATGCTTAGTAGTGCAGATCTGTTTCTTATGTTGTCAATAAATTCTGTTGAGATATTATTTATATCACATTTTGGTATAATCACTGGTTTTGTTTTCTTTTTCAATCTTACTCTTATTTTTAATATGAGTAATTTGTGATCTGTACCACAGTTGGCGGCTGGTCTAGTCTTCACCACCAGTATAGAGTTCCGCCATCTTTTACTTCCAATTATATAATCTATTTGGTTTTTGTGTTGACCGTCTGGTGATGTCCATGTGTGTAGCCTTCTTTCTGATTGTATGAAAAATACATTGGGGCTAGATCTGGCAAATTTACACCTGCTCTGTTTGATCTTACTTTATCTCACTAAGTAGAAGAAAGTGCCCAGAGGGAGAGAGGGGCAGGCCAGCTCCACTGGGCCTTGCCTGAAAAAGAAGAAGGCCCTCCATCCATCCACCATCAATTAGAGAGAGAGAAGGGCAGGCTGGCCAGCTCCATTGGGCCTTGCCTGAAAAAGAAAAAGGCCCTCCATCTATCCACCATTATCTAGAGAGAGAGACAGGCAGGCAAGCTCCATCAGACCTTGCCTGAAAAAGAAGAAGGCCCTCCATCCATCCACCATCCATCAGAGAGAGAGAAGGGCAGGCCAGCCAGCTCCATTGGGCCTTGCCTGAAAAAGAAAAAGGCCCTCCATCTATCCACCATCATCCAGAGGGAGAGAAGGGCAAGCCAGCTCCATTGGGCCTAGCCACAGTATGAAAAAGGGCCCTCCCTCCAGTCCATCTGCCCCTTTATGAAAAAGGGCCCTCCCTCCAGTTCATCTGTCCAGGCCTCAGAGGGAGAGGAGAACCGCTGGAGCTGATCCCCTTCCCCACTGCCATTCCCTTCTCCTTTTGGGTCATGTCTTTTTAGGTTGTAAGCCTGAGGCCAGGGAAATGTCTAATTAACCATTTGTAAGCCTCTCTGAGATCCTTTTGTCTGAACAGCAGAGTATAAATACTCCAAATAAATAAATCTGTCTGTACCTTTTTCTTCAAGTTTCCTTGTATCTCTACCCTTTCTGCAGTCTTGCTGGCCAATACTTCTGTACATTATATATATATGAAAAAAGCCTCTATCATTGGGAAAAATATCCTATATCCTGACCTTTGGGGAAGTGTGGTTATTTCTCCATGAGACACTATGCAGAGTCCTTGTGGCTGACAAATCAAAGAAAACATGGATTGCCCTCCTGCAGCAAGCTGTTGGGGGCAGAAACACACTTTGCTGGCTTCCCAGAACCACAAGGCCAGGTTTTAAATCTGTACCATGGTTAGTCGTCCATTGTAGGAGGAGTCTGAGGGTGGGGCCAGAGTCTTTGTATACCCTGCTGCCCCCTGCATTTTCCTCTTTTTCTGGATGCTCAACCCATCCTCCTGCTGCTAACACAGTATGAGGTTTCTTGGCTACTTTGGGGCTGGGTAGGATTTTTTCCCCTTTCCCACAGGTTTTTACATCTATCCCATACTGTTTCAGTTGGACATGGACAATTGGCAAGGGTGGTGTTTAAACAAGCTGTCATTGGCTAATGGGGGGGGCGGAATTTTGAGTTCAGTGAGCACCTAGGTCACCACTTTGGTGAAAGGGAAGTCTCTGGAACTGCCTCTTTAGATCTTGGAACTAGAGAGGCAGAGAAAGGCTTCTTTTGAGGCTGGCCTGAAGGATAAACCCTCTCTTCAAACCTTGGGGCTTAGGGAAGGGACTTTCTGGTTGGTTTTCCTGATGTGGGCAAACTGAGGAATAACCCAGTTTTTGGGTTCTCCTTGATGCTCAGGTGTTATTGCCCTGGGGAATCTGCAGAGGAGGTCTGAGAAAGGGATCTACTGCAACTGCTCCCACACTAAGCTACTCTCCCTTTAGTTGCAGTTCTCCTAAGACAACATTAAATAGGTAACTTAATAAAATGGCCCTTTTCAAACCCATTTTCTGTTTCTGGTCTCTTTATTTCCTGGGTCGAGCAGCAAAAAAGAGGATGTGCCTTAAAACACAGAACACATTTGACAGCTCTACCAATTACATCTCCTTGTCCCATGTCAACAATTAGCTGAGATGAAAAAAATATAGGGATAGAGTTCAAAAGATGCTGTTTTTAGAAATTATGGCACAGAGGGCACACAGGCAGAATTAGCAGTGTTAAATTATTTCACTAATGTCCATTGTCTCTGATATTCTGCCACTCAGCAATTGATATACTGGAGTTCACCTCTACCAGGACCTTTCCTCCTCTTTAGTTTGCCCTCTAGACTGGGGCAGGAAATCTAATTGCTACAGGAGCAGGCTGAAGGTTTTATGAAAGATCAAAATGATAAACAGACTCTGTTGGTAAATTATGCAAACCTTTTGCACCTCTTGATGGTTCATTTAACATTCTTCATGGCTGACAGTGAACAGCTCTTGGGAGGGCCTGTGATGCAGGCATGAGAAGGGATATCCATATTTTTCTTTCTTTTAGGAAAAGAATGCTATTCCCATGGAATCATTCACAGAGGTGCTAATATAGGGTGCTCATTTGGTTGTGTGATACAGTTGGGGCCACCTCCAAGAAGAAAACTATAAGGGTATATTCTTCTCTTCTCCATCTCTGTGAAGTAACAATTTGTGAGGTGGCCTTGAACCAAAAGCCCTTTTGGGAGAAACCAACAAGGTTTTGCTTCATTTGCAATAACGGTTGTAATATTAGTTATAGATAATTATGCCACTTTTTAAAAACTGCAAAAAAAGAAAGAAAGAAAGAAAGTATGTTAGCTATGCAAAAGAAATGTTCTGCCTTTGAATATGTGTTTTCTAGCTCTGGGTATTTGAGTATTGTAGAATACCACTCAGTTGACATTCACAAACACACTTTGGACAAGGGGCATCTTTATGCCCTGAAATATATTGCTTTTCCCATGGAATCAACAAATACCCTGGAGGTCACTCAATGCAAGGTTATTTTTTAAAACCACCTGGGGTTAAATGTGTCATGAAATCAACAAAAGTCATGTTTTCATGAGAATACAGTGCAACCAAGTCTGCACAGTACAGAGTCCCCTTGCTATTTCTCTTACAGTTATTGCTTTTTCTCCATGTGTCAACATAGCTCAAGTTGATGGGAACGTTTTGATCATCCTTGACTTCTCAGCCATGACATTTCTATCTACTTATTCTTGTTGGTGCAATGGGAACATTCAATTCATCACTATTCCTGAATAGGATTAGAAAATCTTATTCTTTCCTTTCCTAGTGTGTGATTCTGCATCCACTAAAATCAGCTGCAGAAATCCAGTTGATTTGAATTGGTGAAAAATTACACTGTTACAGTTTAAGCTACCATCACATCAACTTTTCAACTGTCTTGCAAAATGTGACATTCAAGAAGGGATTATTTGATTTCTCTTCATCCTAGAAAAAAATGATCAAAACTATTGCATGTTATCCCATTCTCTATGTCTATCACTGTTTTGGTGATTTATCAATCAATATTATTAAGAGGTTTCCCTTATTCAACTGATAAATTGCTCGAATGGAAACAAAAGAAAAGATATGCTTTTACAGAGAACATGTTTAATTATTTTATAACTTAACTCATCTGGGAAACTGCTTCAATAGATTGTTCAGTTCCCTATAAGTGTATTGAGGTATCAAACCAAAATAATAAGAGGAACAGATCTCCAGAACACCATATAGTATGATACTCTCTCATGGTGCACATGCCCAAGTCATAAAATTCTTTACTATGGCTATGGATAGTAAAAAAAAAAAAAAAAAAAAAAAAAAAGTGCATTAATTAAACATTTTAATATGTGTGATCTATTTATCAACAAAATCTATTTCTCTAGTTATCAGTTCTAGTTTTCAAGTTATCAGGAGAAAACTGAAAGCAGTTTTTTCAAGTTATAAGCAAGTATATGCAAATAACCAAAAATGTGTGCACTTCAAAATGAACACAAAATGAAAATGTCTTAGCTGATGGGGAAAACGTGTGAAAATATATACATTAATTTAAAAAGCATAAAGAAAATCATGCTGTACATTAAGCACATAAATTTATGTGTGAGGGGAAAAAAATCAAAGCTTTGCAATTCAAAATGAAACAATGACAAAAAAACAAAACACAATACTCCAGGGGACTGGAGAAACAACATAATCAAGATTAAAAGTTTCACATCCTTAATTGTGACTTGTAGTGAGACCTGTTCTAGACAGCCAGGTAATGATGAGATCCAAAAAGCTATTCCCAGCATGCTAGCTCTAGGCCCATATAATTGGGTTAGACTTGGCGCTGGTGGCAGCAACTACCAATGTTCCTATCTGCAGTATGGGATCCATTACACTGTAGTTCTTTTCTATATTTCCTGGTAGTGTTAAAGTTTCACATATGAGGAACTCATTTATGAGTCCCTTTCCATATCCTTCCCAAGAATGACTGCATGCTAGCAAGGGAAATAGCTATAGCTATAAGGTACTTTCATATATAACTGTGAACACCCAGTTTCTTACCATTTCAGTCAATGATATGGCCAGAAGAAATTGTGATAATTTCTTCACAATTAAAGATAGCACTAAAGGAAGTCCTGAATGCAGGGATGTAGATGTAGGTGGCTTCATGTAGAATGAAAACCTGATGGTACATTGGGACATATTCATCAGAATCCTGTTGGTGTCTTATGTATGTATATTTTCCTACATGTAAGCATTTTTGTCCAGTGTAGAATTACTACTTTCAATTTAAGGTTATGGAAATGGAGTTGTGCATCTATACACAACAAAGTACAATAACGTGTAAAATCCATGAAACAGTGATACCTTTATTGGACCAACCGAAATGCCCAAATACATGATGCAAGCTTTCAAAGCTCCACTGGCTTCTTCATCAGGCAAAGGTTTAAAACAACATACAGGAAAAAGAAAAAAAAATGATGTCACAAGCTTACATTTTATAAGATATTGTTGTTCTCAATAAAGATGGTATAGAGGTATATTCATGTAGGCAGAGGCCACACTTCTTTTTTAGCCATATATGCTTTGGGAGGAAAAAAAATTGTAAAATCCAGGAAATAAAATTAGCAACAGAGAAGGAAACTTCCTTTGTGATTCATGCAGGTAGCCAAATTAATGAAAAATGCTGCATATTAACATTCAAACTATGTAACCCCAAAGTAGGACCGTGGTTACTTTCCCCACTTTGAAAGAAAAGCAGCTTTGGGAGAGGGGTAACTTTGATTGCTCAACCATAATATTGCTGACAACAATGATTATTACTTTTGTTGTGTGCTTTCAAGTCATTTCCAATTATGGCAACCCAAAGCTATACCTATTATGGGGTTTCTTGGCAAGATTTGTTCAGAAGAGATTTCCCTTGTCTTTGTCTGAAGCTGAGAAAGTGTGTCTTGCCATGGTCATCCAGTGGGTTTCCCTGGCCAAGAGGACATTTGGACCCTAGTTTCCAGGGTCCTTGTCTAACACTTGAACAATTACATTATGCTGGATCTACACTGATGCAATGTAAATATTCAATGTATCAATATCCCTAGATAGGATTACAGAATAGATAAGCACCCATTGTTCCCCTCCTTCTTTCCTTGGAAGCTCCCACTCAAGCTTAAGCCAACTGAAACAGTCTTTCTAAGATAATAGAAGACCTTTAGGAGAGATACTGAGTTGGTTTTGCTCTAAGTGGCCCTGGAGTATAAGATTAATGGCCTTGTTAGCCCCCAGGGAACTAGCTGCCAGCTCTCTTGAGATTTTTAGAGAATTGTGGAGTCTAATCTGGGGGCCAGATTTAAATAACCTACTAGCCTACTTTATTCTAGAAAAATAGTTACCTACTTTATTCTAGAATAACCTACTTTATTCTAGAAAAATAGTTCTGTTAGTTGAATAGAAACAACAAGAGTTGGACCTTAAAGTTTAACAAATTTTCTCTGTCCAAAGATTGCTTACAACTGAAGCCTCTAATTCTAGCACACATGATTTGTAAAAAGAAAAAAAGACATTAAGAGTTAAATTTCCTGCTTCACCTCTTTTTATAACCTAAAATTCTTAATGCTGCCATAAATTAATTTTTCATATTGTAATCTATTTATCCCCCTTTTCCCTACCCTAGTAAGTGGCAGCTTAAATTTGAACCATTCACTTGGATATTTCAATTATAATTTAAAACTAATGGCTATGAAATATGCATGCCTTGGCAGCTTTGAGAATAAATATCTCTGGGAATATTGTGTATGAAAAGAAGAAATATTAATTTAACAGTATAAACTTTGTTGCATACTCTGTGTGTGTGTGTGTGTGTGTGTGTGTAGTGTAGTGTTAAAATACCATATCAGTTTCTATAAAGGTAGACATCTAACATTCCACAGAATTGTTTGATTTGCTGTGGCAAGATCCTATCATCCAAGGGAATGTGGATTTTTCCTGGGATGGGGACTCACCCTCATTCTCAGAGGGGGAGATTTGATATCAGATGCCCCTTCCCAACTCCCAGGGAAATCTTACCAGCACTTAACTTTCAGGCTTCAGATCTCTGATGTCAGTAGAACCAAAGTGGGTAAGGTAGAAAGACAGGAAACCAAGATATAATGGATCACACCAGTGATCTGTCTTAGTACTATACAGTGTACTGAGATAGCATACAGTAGAACTTTTTTTTTTACCCATGGGAGGACTTGGGGACCACAAAAATGGCCATGAGGGCCACTTGCAGCCCATAGGCTGTACTTTGCCAATCTTGATCTACACTGGCAACCAATGGGTTTTCAGGGTTTCAGACTGGGGTCTTCTTTATAGATACCGGGGGTGAGACAGGGACTGGATCTTGTATGAAATGCTTCTTTTCTAGGCTTTAGCTTGAAAAGGTCAGATGACATGTTAATAGAATCATAGAATCATAGAGTTGGAAGACACCACAAGGGCCATCCAGTCCAACCCCTGCCATGCAGGAACTCCCAATCAAAGCATCCCTGACAGATGGCCATCCAGCCTCTGCTTAAAGACCTCCAAGGAAGGAGATTCCACCACACTCCGAGGGAGTGTGTTCCACTGTCGAACAGTCCTTACTGTCAGGAAGTTGCTCCTAATGTTGAGGTGGAATCTCTTTTCCTGGAGCTTGCACCCACTGTTCTAGTTTCTAGTTTCTGGGACGGCAGAAAACAAGCTTGTTCCCTCCTCCTTGAGCCATGGTTGCCATTAGGTTTACATGGCAACCATGGCTCAAGAATTTCTATATTTGGTTTATTTCAGAAAGCCCTGGAAAACTCAAGATACGGTTGTTATATTCTACTTTTCCTCGAAAGAGCTGAGTGTAGACACATGGTTCTCACTCCCAATTTTATCTTCTCAAGACTCCTGTGAGTTAGATTAACGGGGAGAAGGGTTAAGCCTGGGTTGCCCAGTCCCTAACCACCAGTGTAGGGAAACATGGAACCTTCTACTCTTCATGTTTTTGGACTCACAAAAACCATAGCCAACATGGCCTGTGGTAAGGGATTATGGCCACTGTTGTGCAAAACGCCGGGAAGATTTCTTAGTTTTGCACTAGTTCTTTTCCTCATACTCAGCCAGTTTTTCCAAGTTGTTTTTTGCAAATAGCAGGGAAGACACAAATACTTCATTTCCTCACTGAACAAACATCTGTGCAATTGACCTCTTTCTAGATACAAGTTATACTAATATTTTTGTTATTGTTAACTGCTTTTGTTTGAGTCTCGACCATATACCAATATGCTGGGCAGCCTTTTAAAGCATGCAGCATAGATCCAATATGCCAACATATTATACTGTTTGCTTGACACCCTAGAAATCTTTTGGAAACAAAGAGCCATCAAACTGCTCACAAAAAAGGGGCCTTCCTGCTTACCATAAGTATATAACAATTTTCTCTCAAAAAGATAGGCTGCAAAACATTAGGAATATAATCTTTGATGATGATGATGTTATGGTCAATTTAGCTGCAAAGCTTTTATATATTTCTTCACTCAGAATGATTTCAGATCTGGGAACAGTCTACATTTTCAGTTCAATTCAACTGTCATTGGTACTTATATGATTCCACAATATGAAAGTGAAGATAAGCCATCTTGTATTTAGGTTTCAAATGGCACAAGGTGCCATAAGATTTCTGATCAATTTCTTAGCTTCGTCTCCTCCTTGTTAATAGAGAATAGTGGTTTCATGGAACTGTGATTTTGTATGGAGTACTCAGAGAAGGGATATTTAATCCTTTCCAAATGGGGCCATTTTTGTGATCAAAAGCAGACTATAATTTGCTTTGTCATCCAAAGGGAAAGAAATACTGGAAGTCAACATCTAAAATCATTATGCTTAGCAGAGGGGATCAGGCAGGGTTCTTTGGATGTTGATAAGCTCCAAATCTCATCAGACCTACCAGCATGGTAAAATGGGCAGGAATTCTGAGAGTTAATAGAAAAGGGGGGGGGGAATTGTGTTTCATATATAAATACAAACTAATCTAATTCACACTTCTTGTAAATTGCTGTGAAGTCACCTTCAGTGAATGTCAAGAAACCATGTTATTAACAGCGCTGTTCAAATCCTGTAAACTCAAGGCTGTAGCTTTCTTGATCAAATCTATGCACATATAATATGGTCTTCCTCTTTTTTAACTGCCTCATACTTTACCAAGCATTATTGTCTTTTCAGACTTTCTGTTTATTGTATCACACCCACTCTCTTCTGTATCACTCTTCCTTCTGTCTCCTCTATTAGATCATGTACTGTATATACTCGACTATAAGTCGACCTCATGGGCAGGTTTTGGGACCAAAATTATGGATTTTGATATGACCCATGGATAAGTTGAGGGTAAAACTTAGGGGCATCTAACAAAGGATTTAAAGGATGAAGCAAAAGAAAAGAAAAGAATGCCAAAGAACTTACAAAATTCCAACAGGCACAACTGTGCTCATACTAAAGGCTGATGAGGAAAAAAGAGGTGGTTCAGTGCTTCCAGGGCAGATGACACTCTTGCCTTTCACCAGGGGATGGTTCCTTTTTTTAATGAGAGTTAAAGTACATTGACCCATGGATAACTCAACTTAGGTTTCTGGGTCAATTTTTTTACCTAAATTTCTAGACTTCGGGCAGCAAAACATTTTGGACAAATCCTGTCCCTTGTTAATTTGATTCAAACATGATTCATCTGTTGGTAAAACTGATACTGTAAAGGGAAGTTGGGGGGAGAGACTGTATCAGTGGCACCCCTACATAGGGATAAACTGCAGAAATGTTTGAAAAGTCCATATTAAAAACAAAATGAAAATCTGATCTGTAAACCCGCCACATCCATGGACATGGACAGAGATATGTGCATGTATACATAGAAAGAATCACAGGTCACTGTGATAAAATTAGATAAAATGTCAACTGCAGTCAAGAAATAAGAAAAAGACTAAGATTGGGAAGGAGAGCTATGAAAGAACTGGACAAGATCATAAAGTGTAAAGATATAACTCTGAATACTAAAGTGAGGATTGTCCAAGGCATTATATTCCCCATCACCATGTATGGATGTGAGAGCTGGATAGTGAAGAAAAGCTGATAGGAAGAAAATCAATTCATTTAAGATGTGGTGCTGGAGAAGTGTTAAGGATCCTATGGATGGTCTAAAAAACAAACAAATGGATTCTAGAACAGATCAAGTGAAGCATTCTCTGGAAGCCAAGATAACTACATCGAGGCTGTTGTACTTTGGCCACTTCATGAGAAGAAATGAATCATTGGATAAGACAATGATGCTAGGAAAGGTGGAAGATAGTAGAAAGAAAGACAGTTATAGCACTATTACACCCATGACTGCATCCTGGGATTTATAATTTGGTGAAACACCAGAGCTCTCTGACTTAGAATCCTAAAAAACCCACCAAAAACTATAGTGTGAAAGTGCCCTTGGTGTTATAGCAATAGCAACTACATTTCAGTGCACTTAAGCACTCCCTAAGCAGTTTATAATGTGTAAGCTAATTGCCCCCAATAAGCTGGGTACTCATTTTAGTGACCTTGAAAGGATGCCAGGCTGAGTCAACCCGAAGACCCTGGCTGGCATTGAACTAACGGCCTTATGGTTTGTGAGTGAGTGGCTGCAGTACAAGCATTTAATCACTGCACCACCAGACCTCTTCTTGGTGTTCAGACCAGTATGTCATTAAACACCAGTTTTTGGGGAAGAAGAGTTAGGGGAGACCAAGAAAGCAGAGAGAAAACAGAGGAGCATTTTAGTTTTCTCAGACACTTTCAATATATTTTGTGGATAGATCATTAAAAACAAAACAAAAAAACCTGCAGTGCAGTGTTGGAATCCATTCAAACTACCAAAAGCATTTCTTCAGAATTTTTTTAAAAAATCATGTGGTAATTTTGAATGTTTATTTCATTCAGTGACCACTATGAATTCCCTGTTTCAGCGATCACTTTTGCTTGAGCTGTAATTCAGCATAATTCAATCAGTATAAGTAGGTGGCTGGGAGATTCTAGAAGCTGTACTTTTTCTAGAAGCTCAGGCCTTTAATACAACACATAAGCAAACAAATATTTTTGAAAGATCCAGAAATCTAGAACACATTTTTAGGGAGAGGGATCCAAAATGATCTCTTATTGTCACATCTTTCCTTCCTACTTGTAAACAGGATTTTCAATAGATTCTCAATTGTACTATATCTTTTTTTTGGGGGGGGGGGGTTAATTCAAACCGGTGATGTCAGATCCAGTTATGATAATTTGCAGCATTTGTAGTTGACTATCCATAGACAATTCAGCTGACTTCTAAGTACAATGGAACAATGCTAAGATCAGAATTATATCCATTAAAAAGAAATACTGGAGAGCTAGTGTGATGTAATGGCTTGAGCATCAGACTTGGATTCTGGAGATCAGGGTTCAATTCCCTGAACTACCATGGAAAATCACTGGGTGACCTTGGGCAAGTCACACACTGAGCCCCAGAAAACCCCATGATCTGGTCACTTTAAGGTCACCATAAGTCAGAAATGACTTTAAGGCACACAAAAACAACAAAAAGAAATGTGTACATACTTCTTTTCTGCAGAATCCCTCATGATACTTTGTCTGCCTTTTATATCAATTCCCCCACAACTTGATGCCTTTTGGATGGGCTGGATTACAGCTCCCATCACCTCCAGCCAGTTGGTTATGGTGTCTGGGGATTATGAGAGCTCTACTCCAGAACATTTGGACTCTGGTGGGCATTCCATCAGGGAAAGCTAATTTAAATCTTTCATAGTCCTGTTTGAATGTTCAATCATATTCTTTTTACTGAACAATATTTTCCAAAAGAAATCCTTCGGGGGTTTTATTGATCCAATATTGATTTTAGCTGTCACTGTTCCCCAAAGATAACTTGTTCTTTAAACTGCATTTAGAAGAGATTTTTTGTTATTTTTGTTGCTGGGAGAGTAAATGTGGCTTTTCTCATATTCTCTGATCACAATGAAAGCACTGAGTCATCCTTGAGAAAGGATGGGCAAAAGATACAATACATGGCCTGCTTGTTTCTTCTGTTTTGCATATACAGTAAACTGGTCCCTGAGCTTGTCATTGAAATGTTGTTTTGTTTTTGTTTGTGTGCTATCATGTTAAACTAAATTAATGTAAGCAATTAAAGTGCTCATTATCTTAGGCTTGAAAATTAAGTGCTAGTTTGTAGAGCAGCACCTTTGGAGAGCACTATTAGAGCAGAACATCTCACAAACATAGTTATAAATGGAAAATGGAAATGCAGAGGAGATGCTGGGCAGAGGGCTGAACTAAAGCTTTCCAAGGAACCTGAGCCAGACAAAAGATCTCTATGACAACAAATTGGGAGAAGTTAAGGAGGTCTGGTATTTCTCACTTGCATAGTGCTTGCACTAGTAACATGACATCCCCTCTTGGCGGGGGGTTGTTTTCAGTTTGTTTCTGATAAAAATTTACATAGTAAATTGAATTCATATTGGGAAGAACCCGATATTTCGAAATGCAAAACATGGGAGAAGCAGAAAGCAAGAGATCCATCTATCTAAGCCTTGGAAGATTCTTCTGGCAAGAGAAGCTTTGAATGTTTAGCTCTTAGAAGTCAGGCTTTGAATTCTTATGTATTAGGGGTAGAGATGCCTCCAAAATCTGCCACATCATTTGCTGGTACCAGATTTACTAGTTTCAAAGGGCTGGCATTCTCATGATGCCAGATTGCCTCATTGCAAAGGGCCAACTGACTCAGTTTTTTTGATATATTTATATGTATACATTACTTGTATTGCATTACTTATTGTAATGAGGTATGCTTAATAAACATGAATACTAGATGGATGCATGAGACAGGAAAGCTGTCTGTTGCCAAAGTATACACAAATTGTTAAAAAATCATCATGAAAAAAGTAAGGCTGCAGTTGGGACCCTTTGTCCATCTTGAGGAAATCTAAGCCTCATTTTAAACTGCAGAATTCCTTGATCTCCATACTCTGCTGGCAATGAAATGGTTTTACTGATAGAGAGCAATTAGTGCTTAACTGTCTTGTCACCTCTGCTAAATGGAAACCTGCAGAACTGACTTGGACAGGTATACCCCCATTGTGAAGTAAATATCTATACTGATTAGTATGTAGAGAGATCTTGTAGCACCTTTGAGACTAACTGAAAGAAAGAAGTTGGCAGCATAAGCTTTTGTAGATTTCCTCAGATGCTTTTTCAAAATTCCCATTAATACCAAATGATGGCTCCATTACTCTTCATTGATGGGAGAAGAATGGGAGAAGCATGTGGATGTGTGTGTGTGATAATCTTCCCTTCGATTGCGCCAGTACCACAGGTTAAGGACAGGATAAGGATGCTTTGCTCCTCCATCTGATAATCTCTTTGGCGTTGGTTGAACATGCTGACTATATAACGAAATTCCAACCACTGGCTGCTTTGTTGAGTACAACTTCAGTCTTCCTCTTGACAGCTTAGCTTGTGGAAGGATCTTTATTAGATTATGACCCCTGGATTGTTTAACACCTTGACTACCACAACTCTCTGGAGACTGACTCTGATATATGGCTTTCTTGACCCTGGATAGTTTTGACCTCTTGCTTACTGCTTTGGAAATGCTGAACTTTGTTTGAGGTTGAGAGAAGGACAATTCCTGATAACTTCCTGTTTTAGAAAAAGCTATAGGAGGAGGACAATGCGCACATGTCAACTAGAAGGCATTTGGGCCCAAACAATTTTATTTTATTTTATTAGTCTTGGAGTGTCCTAGGGACCAAAAAGGACCCTGGGGTAACATTAATTTTATACCAGTCAAATTGAATAAGCACTGCTACTCACAACATGGAGAAACCCTTACATGAAAGAGATTGATACATGCCTATAGAAACATGTCTGTCCTCATCATACTTATTTTGACACTGCCAGAAATAATACAGACTGCCAGAAATAATCCAGCTTGAGATCGCTTTAATTATTTTTTTCTGAGACATTGAGCCTTCTCTGGTGCTACAATAAACTACAGATGTTGGCAGAAACCCCTATTAACATCCTTAGAGACAGAACAAGTATCATACCCTCCCACATTTTAGCGATGTAAACTGAGACACATGTAGCCAAGCAACATTAGAGTGTGGTCAAGATGACCAAAATTATCATTGAGGAAGAATGTACAACCTAGGAGAAGCTACAGCAGTTTGCTTTTGCCCAAGTCTTTGGGGAAGGACAAAGACAACTCCCAACGAATCGGGAGGGGTTGCTTGTTGTACCGGCCACATAAGGACATGAGAGGCCTGATTGGTCAAGCGCGCAAGGGCCTCTGGGTACCTGCGCACTTGGCCCAATCACGTTGCTTGCTTGTGTTAAGGAAGTCTCGTGGTGATTGTACTCTTGCGAGACTTCCTATGAGAGTTTGTTCTTTATAGCTCTGTGCTGCCACGTGGTGGCAGCCATTTTAGAGCTTGAACTGAGCGACCCAACCCACCCACCCTTATTTAAAGAATTATGTTAGGTTACTCTCAGGCTTAGGCTGGTCGCCTTCGGGGGCCAGGAGGGAATTTTTTCCCAGGGTTATCAGCCTGGGTTTTTCGCCCTCCCTGAGATCAATCTATAATCAGATTGTTGGGTATGGGTCATATGGTAATAATAACTTATGTGATTTATGTTGTTATTAGCTTTGTCACAACATAGGGGTTGGGGTCTATATTTGGAAATTTGTTTGTATTTATAATGGGGCAGGTAATGACTCCGACCCCATAGGAAAATCAATCTGGCTAATTAAATTTAATTGGGGTAAATTTGGCAAAGATTAAATTAAAGGAAGTGATGTATGCAATTAAATGCATGATGTCATTAACTAGTGACGTCATATGATGTCATACGACATCATTTCTGTCGGGGAGGGGTTTGTAAATTTGTTGTTGTTATTTGTTTACATACTTTGTCACATGTGGTAAAGGACCACCCATTTGGGTGGGTTACACCTTCACACACACATGTGACAAAGTGTTGGGAGCTTAATTGTAACTCTTATAATTAGACCCTGCACAGCAGAAAATAAAAGTTGTGGCCTGTTTAAACCCAAAAGAGGTGTCTTGTGTCCTTTGTGCTGGTGCAAATTTCTGTTCCCTCTTCTCCTGTCCTCCTTGCTGAATGAATTGTGTTTAGATTGCTTTTGCAGTTTGAACTCAATTGTTGAATTGAAGTAAGCTGAGGACAAAGGGGGAAATGGGAAAGGAGAGAAAAACTGGGACATTTCAAAAGCAGCTGAAAAAGTGGGACAACAGAGGATTAATTGGGACTGTCCTTGTCACATCTGAACAGATGGATGATATGTGTTATGCCTTCCTAAGCCCCTAAATATGATTTCACTGTAGAAAACACACTTAGATGTCTGATTTGGATGAAAGTACAGATGTCAGTTCCTTCTGTCAAACTATACACCTTCTGCATCCTTAATACTATTTTCAGACCAGTTCAATGGCCATTGTTGACATTTTATGAGGCACAAGGAGGGAAGATACTGCCTATTGTTTCATTTAGTGTGCACAACCACTACTGATTGGCCTACTGTGGAACAGATAGGTATCTTTGTAGATTATTTGATGTGTATTGGAAATTCAAATGTTACAGGCTCTGAGAGGAATAAGATGTGGCCTTTATGAAAATACAGACAATAAAATAGGAAATATCTGCCAAACCCCCCCCCCCCCCCCACACACACCTTCTTTTTGGTAAATGGCAACATTTTCAAGGAACTGAATGAAAAATATATACTGGACTAAGTAATAAGCTCTATCTAGAATCTAAACATACTTATTTATGTGCTTTATGTTAAATGCTACTTACCTAATAATGGATTATGGATCTGAAGAGTCATTGGAGCAGCAGGAGGAGAGAAGATAGAACATTGTTTACTTTTTCTACTATTTCCCCAAGGAAAATCATTTCTTTTCAGCAAATTTAAATTCTAAATTTCAGAGGCTCCTATTTAACATCTAAGGACATCAGCTGTTTTCAGTGTTAGATATGACAGCTTTCAGTTTATCATTTTACAGAAATATGGAAAAAAAACAGTATCAAAAATGTGCTCACTCTCACCAAAAGCATTTAATAAAAAAGCAAACAATATAGGATAGGATCCTACATCAAGCAGACAGGGAATAATCCTTAGCTGACCCAGTTGCATGTCTATCCCCTCATGTAAGTCTTTTTTGGATGGATTCAGGGAGGCATCCAAAAGCTGCCCCCCTCCCCCCCCACACACACACACATACACACACCACAGATGTTAAGCCCCAGGAGAGATTGCTGCAGCTTCATACCAATGAGAGATGGAGAAGGTGGGGAGGTATTTCAGACCTTGATGAACCAGTTCATCTTGGCTCAAAAGGGGAAGGAACAAGAATGTAATTATTCAATAATTTCATTTCCAAAGGAAGCAATTAGTGATATTAGCATTTTTTTCCCACTGAAAGAAATTCTGAAAATTTTTCAATGAAAGGTGAAAGTGAGGTTTTCAATGAATATTCAAATTTGCACAAGATTTTGGTTTTCCCCTATAGATTATTATTATATCCTGCCTTTCTCCCAATATAGGGACTGCACAGGAAACATCATTTTCCACATAGAAAATAATACACACTTGTGTTTGTCACTGACACCTAGGTAGTGAGCAGTTCATTTTTAATATTTATTGTCACATTTATCAAGCAAGGTGAACAAAGTCAGGATTTAAATCTCAATGCATAACACTAAAAAGTGTCCCAATTCAGCACAAAGGGCCGGCCTGGGTGTAGAGTCCCAGAAGGCCTTCTCCGTTACTGCTCCCAGATTATGGAATGGCCTGCCGGACGAGATCTGTCTTATTACTACTCTAGATAGCTTTAAAAAGCTGTCAAGATGGATCTCTTCTGGCAGGCCTTTTCCAGAATGATTCTCCCGGCCTAAAGTTTTAAATAATTCCCCCCTTTCTTATGCTGCCACTGAATACCCAATCTGCCGTGAAACTGTATTGGATATATTCTTTCTTTTGTTATTGTTTTACTATGTTTTTAAAATTGATTAGTTTAATACTTTTTTAAGGGGCGGGTGGGTTAGGGTGTTGACATTGATGTTTTATTGCTATGATGTTTTATGACTGTAAGCTGCCCCAATTGCGTTGCAGAGGGATGGGATAGAAATAATAATAATAATAATAATAATAATAATAATAAATTAGAGTTGGGGCAGGGCAACTGCACACCAGCCACCCCAACTCCATCCCAACACTGGCCTGACACCGCATGGCCATACATACGGTGTGCGGCATCAGGACGCTCTCCTGGTGCAGTGTTTAAACACGCTGCACCAAAAGGGCACGGAAGAGCCACGGCACCGGCTCTTGTGGCAGCCTTTTGCTGCCCCTAAAAGGAACTGCATTTTGCTGCTCTTTTAGGGGCAGCAAAAGGGAGGATTGGGGTTGCGGCGTGCAGTTGCCACAGCCCTGATCCACCACTTACTGGGGCGGCTTTCTGCTGCCCCAAATGGCCGGTCTGCATTGGCTCTTAGTCATGTATTTCTCTCTAAAATCAGCAGTCTCAATATGCATAAATGATATGATGCACATAGTTTTTTACATTTATGAAGGACCCATGCACCAAAATATGGGTGCATGTTTGTTTGTTTGTTTTGTTACTCTTGTTTTTGCCTCTTGTTTGGCTTATATAAAAAGAAAGCTTTCCAACAATCAAATAGAGGAGGCACCTGCCTGTCCTATAAGGGTAAGCTTTTTTTGGGTCCTCAAATATAAAACATCTCTTATAATAAGGGAAACTTGGAAACTCTATGCTGACCATGAAATGTACACTTTTTAACACAACCCTCCAGCACATACACAAGACACTGTGTGCATGACTCTAAATCTGTCTTTGAGAACATGTGAACAGATGATGTTAGCATTTCTAACTTGGACTCTAATTGAGCTCAGCAAATATGTTCAAGGAATACAATAACCTAGTGCTGTACGTGTTGTTTTGGGGCAATGGGACTGGATTTCATTTCACATTGCTATATCACCAGCTATCAACAGCACCCTTTCATTTCAATCTGTCACATATTTTCTTTGCCATCTTTGAAATTATATTAGTCTCATCTCCACTTCCATCTAGAACTAGACACAAAGAAGCAGTTATATAATAAACAACTCAGTTTTCCTGGTATTATATCCCATCTAGGCCATAGGAATTCAGTAAATTCTATGATACTCAGCAAAAGGTGGGGATGGGGACTGATCTATTTGCTATAACAGTCTTCCTTATGATTTATGTACTGTTCTCATTGTAGTAATAAAAAAACAGATTACCAAATATGGATAATATTTGTCAATGCAGTGAGTCTGTATCACACTTACCAGCAGTCAGGGCTCATGCCAACAATGCAACTTTCTTTGGAATAAATATCCAGAAGGTCATGCTGCACAAATCAGAGTTCGTAAAAAATAAAAATAAAAAATTGGAATATAACTCCCAGAATCCCTTAAACAAAACACTAAGTTAAATGGTTAGTTTACAGCTAAACTTATTTTCTTTTTTACTCAAATGTAAGAATGTGGGGCTTGAATGGGTCCCACCACACATGGCTAATGGGGGTCAAAACTCCCTCCCAACTTCTTGTCACTAAATTTCCACCCAAAAGGATGAAAAGAAAAGAAAATTGTGTCTTTATCCTGTCTTTTCTCCCTTTATAGATTAAAAATTCACAATGTACAAAAGTTTAAAAATAATCAAATTATCATATGTTATAACCAGTTTAAAATATAAATTATTAACAAGAAAAAAACAGGGAGGAAATAGAAGACCAGTAAATTAAACAAGGCCCCTATAGTTACTTATTATCTTCAATATAGCAACTTGCACACATGAAATGAAACAACCAGGTCAGATAAGCTTTGCATATGTAAACAAAAACATTTTCAACCTCCATGAGACTACTTGAAGGTTTCTTCCAAAATGCATCCAGGAATGACTTTTTCTTTTCCCACCCTCCACTTTTCTTCTGATTTCTATTTTGATAGCCACATTTATAGATCCTTTTCTCTCTCTCTCTCTAAAAAAAACATGTTGGGAGATCTGATAAGGCAAGGCTACCTTCTTTTCCCTTTTCTTTCTGTGAGCAAGGAACAGGGACTGCAATGCAAATGCCATTGGTTCATCATCCTGCCAGACTCTATGACCATCAAAGTCAAAAAGTCCACTGGCATTGATAGTTTTGCCTTACAGAGTGCTGAGGAATACAATTATTCAGCTTCACTAATATGTGCTGGTTGGTTGCCAGCATCCCTGTTGGGTTGTAAAACACCCATCTGGCTAAGCTCTACTGAGAGAAATTACTTATTAAACCATTCAGGTTCTGCTCCAGAGAGCCATCGGAATATGTTAAGAGGCAAGCCACATAAAGATTTGTCTTATCAAATTTCTCTTAGAAGTAAAGAACTTTTCAGATGATGGGGGAATGCAACAGTATCATTTTTACAAATATCCTCTTTTTAAAAAGGAGGATATCCAGTGCATATCACACAACTGCATTATTGAAATGCAGCAGATTAGCGGGGGGGGGGGGGGGGTATTTCTCCATATGAACTTTCACAGGATATAACAAAGCCTAGTGGAGCCAAGGAAAACTCCTTGGCTGAGATATGGCTGGTATCTACAATGGAGTGAACCTCCTCAGCTGGTGATAACATCTTTATTCTACCCTCTGAGGTAATGTCACAGGGCTCTCCTAAATGAGGCCTACAGTTCTTCTTTGCCTTTTTAAATCATGAGCTCAAATTTGGGTCATAAATTGATTCATTCATTATTTTGAAAAGATATCTAACAACTTGCTTTTTTAAAAAAAGGGGGGCATTCCAACATTTACTATATTTTCGAGTGGGAAATACTAGGAACAGATGATGATGATGATGATTTTATTCATGTATACCCTAGCTTTTCACCAATAATGGTGAGAGGAAAGCAAAGATAGAATCCTTTCCTCAGAGTCTTGGCCTTTCTAGAGAAGGAGTCCCAAAGTCAGGGAGCAGCCACCAAGAAGGCCCTCTCCCTTCTTTTCTCACCAAACAAGCCTGAGAAGTTGGTGAGACAGAAAGAAGAGTCTCCAGTATGTGCAAAATGAAGGAATGTTTTTCATGCTCCTGCTTGCTCAATACTACCAAAGCACTTTTTTATGATCCAGAGGACAGGATCAAAATTCAAAATGACTTGAACAGACTAGAAAGCTGGGCCAAAGCTAACAAAATGAAATTCAACACGGAGAAATGTAAGGTACTGCACTTAGGGCGGAAAAACGAAAAGCACAGCTATACGATGGGGGACACCTGGCTGAATGAGATTACATGTGAAAGGGATCTAGGAATCCATGTGGACCATAAGTTGAACATGAGTCAACAGTGTGATGCAGCAGCTAAAAAGGCCAATGCAATTTTAGGCTGCATCAGTAGAAGTATAGTGTCTAGATCAAGAGTAGTAATAGTGCCACTCTATTCAGCTTTGGTCAGGCCTCACCTGGAATACTGTGTCCAGTTCTGGGCACCACAGTTCAAAAAGGATGTGGAGAAACTGGAGCATGTCCAAAGGAGGGCAACTAAAATGGTGAAGGGTCTGGAAACCAAGCCCTATGAGGAATGCCTTAGGGAGCTGGGGATGTTTAGCCTGGAGAAGAGAAGGCTGAGAGGTGATATGATAGCCATGTTTAAATATTTGAAGGGATGTCATATTGAGGAGGGAACAAGCTTTTTTCTGCTGCTCCAGAGACTAGGACCTAAAACAATGGATGTAAGCTCCAGGAAAAGAGATTCCACCTCAACATTAGGAGGAACTTCCTGACAGTAAGGGCGGTTTGACAGAGTTCCTGCATGGCAGGGGGTTGGACTGGATGGCCCTTGTGGTCTCTTCCAACTCTATGATTCTATGATTCTATGATTCTATATAAAGTGGTTCATATTTCTTGTTACATTCTCACAACAGCTATGTGAGTTAGGGCCTTTACAGACTGCCAGAAATAATGCAGCTTGAGACCGCTTTAACTGTCCTGGCTGAGTGCTAGAGAATCATGTGAACTGTATTTTTTTTCTGGGACACTGAGCCTTCTCTGTCAGAGAGCTCTGATGCCACAATAAACTACAGTTCCCATGATTCCTTAGCACTGAGCCAGGACAAGTAAAGTGACCTCAAGCTGCATTATTCCTGGCAGTCTGTAAAGGCCTTTAGATTCAGCTGAAATTGCTGACCTTATTGCTTCAAAAGAAATTTTAATCTGTCTGTCCCACACCCATGAGACGGAAGAGTGGGGGCTGTACTTCCAGGACAGATTGCAGGGGTAGGCAACCTTTCCCCTTTAAGGGCCAAGGGACTTCAGCTCCCAGAATCCCAGGAGCTATTGGCCAACATGGGACTATTGGCCAACATGGCTGAGGCTTCTAGGAGCTGTAGTCCCTTGGCCCTTAAAGGGGAAAGGTTTCCTACCCCTGGATTACAGTCTTGCCTTTCATCAAGTGATGGTCCTTTTATAATAACAGCTAAAAGCACAGTACTTACATTGACCCTTGGATAAGTCAATTCAAGTTTTTTGGGTCAATTTTTTTACTAAAATTTCTAGCCTTATAGATTAGTATTTACAGTAGTTGGGCCTAAGCAGACTGGCAGCACGGGGCCGCCATGGGAAGGTGTGCCGTGGGACCGAGGCATCACCATGCCTCGATCCTGCAGCGCACCTTCGCTGTCCCTAAAAGGAGCGCTAAAATAGCGCTCTTTCACAAGTCAGCAAAAGTGTGCCGCAAAAGCTTGCAGCGCACTTTCGCTGTCTTTTCCTCTGCAGCGTGTCCGGACGCTGCAGCGGGAGATTGCCCTCGGAGCGCCGGCCATGCGGAGGGCCGGCGGCTCCGAGGGCAACCTCGGGAGGAGGAAGGAGCACCGAGCGTGTGGCTGCCCCTCCTTTTCCCTGCCTCCAGGACGGCTCTATTAGCCGTCTGCCGAGGCCCGTTGTTAGATTTTAGACCAGGGGTAGGCGACCTTTCCCCTTTAAGGGCTGAGGGACTTCAGCTCCCAGAATCCCAGGAGCTATTGGCCAACATGGGACTATTGGCCAACATGGCTGAGGCTTCTGGGAGCTGAAGTCCCTTGGCCCTTAAAGGGGAAAGGTTGCCTACCCCTGTTTTAGACAATAGCTTGTACAATGGACCGGCCACATCAGTAGGCTAGCAATCTGCAGATCAGAATAACCACAGCTCAATACAGCCCATATTATTCAATGGCAGCATGTGTATATGGACACACTGATGTGAATATGAATGAGTCAACCTCCCCATCAGGTAATACAGACCAGAACTAGCCACGTTTTCCCCATCTACAGTGTGACCTGAATGCCTTTGGATGGGAACGGTCCACTATATGTTCCCTAAATCAGGTTCTACATTTTTTTTTTTGGACTGATATTCCTATTTGAAATATAGTGTCACAGCTGCACATTATTGGATACTGGTCAAAGAGAGCATCATTTATTAGTTAAGTAATTTTCAGTCACCCTCAAATCTCCTTAGCTCTTATCCACCTATTTTAACCTCTCTGAGACCTAAACTCTTACTGTAAAGATCTTTGTAGCTATTCTCTTCCCATTTCTTTACTCTCACTTCTACTAAAGGTGGAAGTAGCTTCGTTTAGCATTAGTTTAGCACCCATAGAGAGCTTACCTGTTTTCAATTGGCTTTTTTTTTTTTTTTTTTTTGCAATAAATGCAGGCTTACCATCCACAGATTGGAGCATCTGTGGATGGCCCTGCCCCATTCTCCTCAATGGTGGTGTTTGCACACACCTGTGTCAATGTGGCCATTGCTTGATATTCCACCATTAAAAACAGGGGCTTGCAATCTCACATTTTTTTTATTTTTTTATTTTATTTTTAATTTTTGGCATCTGCAGATGGGTCTGGAGCAGAACACTGCAAATACGAAGGACCAACTGGAGTTTGTTTCTTTAGCTATTGATGTTTTTATTCCTCAGTCAGAATTGATAGCTCCTAGACTCACATGAACATACATTCCATCAATTATTATAGCATTCCAGAAAAAAATACTGATATTAAATGACACCCATAGAACCATCCTAATCCTAGGAATTCCTTGACTCATTACTTATCTCTCAGAATGCATTTTCCCCATTTTCCCCCTTTCTTTGGAAGAGTGAGGTGACTATCTTCTAAGGCATAGATGAATTTCTCTGGTGGCATCTGCTAGTGGTTGGGAAGTAGCAATGCATCAGTGGGGTCAGGGGTGAACAGTTCTATTTATGCCACAAAACAGGCTCTGCATCCCCCAAGCTAACCTGCTATCTGCAGATATGGTGGTGGATACAGATCCATAAGTATTCAAATAAGATTCAGATGCCAGTCCAACTGTGGGACAACATTTTTTTCCCCTTTAACCTCATGCAGCAAAATACCACGAGTCAATCCTATTTCCAAGCACAATAGAATAGCAAGAAGATATATTTAGATCCCTCATAGAACTTGAGTCCACTTTAAGGGTTAGGGTTAGGGAATCATGGGAAGTGTATTTTATTGTGGCACCAGAGCTCTCTGACAGAGAAGGCTCAATGTCTCAGGAAAAAAAACAACACCACAATTCCCATGATTCCCTAGCACTAACCCTAACCCTTAAAGTGGACTCAATTTGCACTATTTCTGGCAGTCTGCAAAGGCCCTTAGTCACCTGTCTGCATTTTTGTGCACCTGCAGGTTCTTTTTTTTTTTTTTAAAGAAGCAATTAAAGATGTATTTAAAGACAGATTCACTTTGGTTGGTCCTTACTTATACCATCATAAAAAACAATGTACTTACAGTATAATAGCTTCTCAGTAGGAAAACAAGCCTGCTCATGCCTTCTTACCAGTGAATGCAAAGGCACTGGGATGTCTAATAAGCAGAGCCTTTTGCACTTATAAAACTATACTTACAAAGTATATTCCACTTTAGTTTTATAACACTATAATACATATTACATTCAATGGCTTTAAAATACGCATGCTGTACAATAATTTCACCGTATGTACTGTTGAAGCTGCCAGCAGACATTTTCCATTACAGACTTAGACCTGGCTCAAACCGAGGTTGTGCATAAGAAAGATCTAACATTGGAATGATTCTGGGCCTTTACAGATTGACAGAAATAATGCAGCTTGAGACCACTTTAACTGTCCTGGCTCAATGGTATGGAATCATGGGAACTGTAGTTTTTTTTTCTGAGATATTGAGCCTTCTCTGTCAGAGAGCTCTGTTGCCACAATACATTACAGTTCCCATGATTCCCTAGCACTAAGCCAGGGCAGTTAAAGTGGCCTCAAGCTGCATTATTTCTGACAGTCTGTAAAGGCCCTCTATTTCTTTTTCTTTTTTGGGGGGGGGGTATAAAAGTCTTTAACAGTATTACAACCTACATACAATAATATTTTTTAAAAACCTTTACATAATATTCCACATATATATGGTAAATCACATTAATTATTCATTCTTTACTGCCTTGTCTAAATCTAATTCATATCAAACCATTTAATACTGATTAAACCAGTAAATTAAAAAACATTAAAATTGTTGTTAATGTCTTCATTCTTCTTACTGTCTTCTTTTCACCATATACTTTTCACAATTCCACAAAGGTATAATACTGTTAATTTATCCCTAATTCATTTTTCCCCTTTTCTTTTCTTTTCTTTTCTTTTTTTCCCCCTTCTCTCTCTCTCTCTTTCTTTTCTTTTTTTCCCCCTTCCCCAAGTGCTCCCCATCACCAGAACCTAGTATTTTCATATTACTCTCTCCTCCAAAATTGTAACTCTTTCTGTGGAGGTGAAACACCTCCCTCCTTTACTAAAACCTTTTGTAGAAATATTTTCCATACTACTTCAAAATCATTTCTCTTCATTATTCCTTTTTCTACCTTAATTCCACAAGTTAACTTATCATTAATTGCTATTTGCCATATCTCTTTATACCAATCTTGTATTTTTAGATCTCCCCAATCTTTCCACTTTTTTGCTATGATTAATCTTGTTGCTGTTAATAAGTTTGTAATAAAGTCCTTTCTAGCTTGAGTACAGTTGATCTTATCATATATTGATAATAATGCTATCTTTGGACAAAATTCTAGATCAATTTCTGTTATTTCTTTTATCTCTTTAAATACTAATTGCCAACATTTCTTTACAGATCTACAGCCCCACCACATATGAATATATGTACCGATTTTTTGGCATCCCCTCCAACATAGCCTTGAATAGTTCTTATTTATATTGTTTAACCTTAATGGCATTAAATATCATCTCCATATTAATTTATAGTATCCTTATGGATAATTTTTTTAAATGCCGTTGATTCCAAATTTTCCCCCATTCTTGAACAATAATTATTTGTGCCAAATCCTCCTCCCATATTATCCTAAGATATTCTTCTTTCTCATTATATTTTAATAGTAATTGGTATATTTCACTTGTAATACCTTTCAAAGTTTCATTTAGCTCCATACTATCTCTTTGCCTGATCATTTGTTCAAATTTTGTGTATTCTCTAAATTCTATAATTTTCCTATTCCAATTTTTGGTCCATTGTTCCAACTGAATACAATTAAGCCAGGTTAATTTTAGACTTTGTAATTTCTCCTTTATCTTTCCTTTATCCCTCATTATCTTTATCGATTCTTTTATCCTATATATTTCTTGCTTCCTTAACACTTTCCCTAATTCTTCCTTTAAATTTATTGGAAAGTTTTTTATCACTACAACTGGGGTTAATAGTGAGATATCTCTAGTGCAGGGGTAGGCAACCTTTCCCCTTTAAGGGCTGAGGGACTTCAGCTCCCAGAATCCCAGGAGCTATTGGCCAACATGGGACTATTGGCCAACATGGCTGAGACTTCTTGGAGCTGAAGTCCTCGGCCCTTAAAGGGGAAAGGTTGCCTACCCCTGCTCTAGTGTATTCCTTAAAAGGGGGTTTTGCGTCTGCACAAAAGGACACCGACTCAATATTATGGGTGAAACATTGGCCACAACTTTATTTGTACAGGGTCTGACATATTTAAATTCAATATATAACATTTATCTATCCACAATTTAAGTATTTCTTAACAATAATTTATTTGACGCATGCCCAAATGTTCTGGGCGCAGGTGCTGTAACATTTAAACCTTTTCAGGGCATGCGTCAAAACTTTAAGTTAGTAAATCACCTAACAATTACATCCCCCCCCCAACCGGATATAACGTCAAAGCATTTTATGATGCAACCATTTTATGACGTCATTAGCTTAATATTACGTCATAACAAATTTGTTTAATTTCAATGATATATACCCAATTTCTTTTTTATTCAATTCCAATTAATAATTCCAATTAACCTAGAAGTTCCCTAAAGGGGGGAGGGTCCCTTTCCGCCAGCACTCAAAACTTAATCTCATAACATTGACAGACCCAACGTCCTAGTTGCGACAATTATAACTTCTTGCATTTCAAATTCCAATACATTTAACATACCATAACGTTACCCTATCCCTATAATATTCTCCCACACATTCAATAGCCAACAACATGAATCATGATAGTTGGTAATGTCGTTTACCCCAAGGAGGGCGAAAAACCCAGTCATTTACTGGGAAAATTCCCTCCCGGCCCCCCTGATGGCGACCAGCCGCAGCCTGGGTGTCCACAATATGTTAACCAACAATTAAAGGGTGGGAAGGGTGGGTTGCTTGTCCGAATCTAAAATGGCTGCTGCCATGAGGCAGCACGAGGCTTTATAGCCCTGCAAATCTCACAGTGAAATCCCGCGAGACTTCAAATCTCACGAGACTTCAGCTGCGAGATGATTTCCATTGGCCAGGCCGACCAGAAGAGGCGGGCCTTCCAGTCCACCTGGCCAATCAAGCGTCTATGCCCTTTTATGGCAGACGCAATAGAAGGCCCCCTCCCAACTCGTCAGGGGGGTCTTTGTGTCTGCACAAAAGGACACCGACTCAATATTATGGGTGAAACATTGGCCACAACTTTATTTGTACAGGGTCTGACATATTTAAATTCAATATATAACATTTATCTATCCACAATTTAAGTATTTCTTAACAATAATTTATTTGACGCATGCCCAAATGTTCTGGGCGCAGGTGCTGTAACATTTAAACCTTTTCAGGGCATGCGTCAAAACTTTAAGTTAGTAAATCACCTAACAATTACATCCCCCCCCAACCGGATATAACGTCAAAGCATTTTATGATGCAACCATTTTATGACGTCATTAGCTTAATATTACGTCATAACAAATTTGTTTAATTTCAATGATATATACCCAATTTCTTTTTTATTCAATTCCAATTAATAATTCCAATTAACCTAGAAGTTCCCAAAAGGGGGGAGGGTCCCTTTCCGCCACAAGAGGGGGTCAGCCTAGCTTGGCATCCCCTCTCCCCCCCCCTTATAGAAGCCTTTAAATAAAACTCCAAGGTAGATAGGTACATATCATTCCCCTGAGGGGAGAGATGCACTCCGTCACCCCTGTACAAATGTGGTGACCCAAACTGAACTCCCTGGTGATCAACAATGGCCACCCCCATCCTCTTCAATGTCTTCGCCACATATCTGTTTAGCCAGCGCCGGGCTCCATCAATGGCAACGTCACTTCTGGCACCGTGCCAAACACACCTAGGAAGAAACTTTGTCCACATGAGGAGTGTATGCGGCAACATCCGCCGAATCTCCTTCATGTCTTTAATTATGCGCCTAGCCAATTGTAACGAAGTCATTCTTGGAAGGTCGTTTTCCCCCAGATGAATCAATAATATTTTTGGCTGTGCGAATGAAGCCATCAGTTCAATTATTCTAGGGAGTATGGCTCCCCACAGCATGCCTCTGCGCCTGAACCACCTCACGGTTCCCGCTAGTCCAAGTCCATCGGCCAAGTCATGCTGCTGCTGGATGAAGTGTCTCTCCGCCCAGAATACTAAACTATGACCAAGTATCCAGACGTCTCTTGGAATCAATTCTCCAAAGGATGAGCTGCTGCCTCAGGCGCCGACTGGCAGAATCTGTAAAACTGAAAACGCGAAAGTGCATCCGCCAAGAATTTAGTACACCACAAACATATTGAGCTTGGAACACAGTATTATACTTTAAACATTGAGCCACCACTTTCCTCACCAATGACATTACCCTGTCAAACTTGGCATACAAGGAATTCACTACATAGACTACCACCTGGTTATTACACCAAAAGCGTACCATTTTGTTTGCGAATTGGTCTGGCCATGAATGAACCGTCACCACAATAGGAAATAATTCCAGCAAGGTGAGGTCTCTAGTCCAACCTTTCTCAACCCATGTTATTGGCCATTCCTCAGATGCCCACTGGCCATTAAAGTAAACTCCAAAACCACAGGCCCCTGAAGTATCGGTGTACCTGAGAATCTGCATTAAGTAGCAGGTCAGATCTCCAGCAAGAAATACCATTGAATTGTTCCAAAAATGACTCCCCTATCTCCAAATCCTTTCTTATCCCAGAATTTATTCTAATGATGATGTGGGGCCTTCACTCCTTTAGTGGCTTTATAATAAACGTGAACAGTATGCCCTTCCAGGGGGTTATCACCGTACAAGCAAAGTTCAGCAAACCAGATGAAGATTGAAATTCCCTAAGTGTGGCTTTTGATTTACTTTTCATCATCCTCACCTGCAGCCTCATAGCTGTTAGCTTGTCAGGTGGGAGACGAGAATATCTAAATCAATTCCCAATAAAGTAAGACGTGTAACAGGGCCCTCGGTTTTTCCTCAGCCACATGTACTCAGATTTTATTTTCTGGGCGGAGAGCGCTGAAAAGCCAATAGCATATTTGCACCATCAACTGTCTCAGGGTCACCATCAAAAAGAAAATCATCTAAATAATGAGTAATTGCTTGACTACCCAACCCTCTAGAGGCACACCGATGTAAAGAAGTGCTGAACATTTCAAATGATGAGCAAGAGATGGAACATCCCATTGGCATGGCTTTATCAAAATCATATTTCCCTTGAAATTGAAAACCCAAAGATCAAAATCCATTGGATGAACTGGAAGTAGCCTAACGGCCGATTTAATATCACACTTTGCCATCAAGGCTACTTATGCCAAGAGTTGCGAAGGGACTCCACCTCCTGACTTTTTTTAACTTTAAGGCATGTTGAACCTGGGTGGTTTTTCTTACAGATATTACACTTATGCTCAAACCTGCAGAGCTCCTTTTACACCTACCTTTGTTTGACTTACCGTGGTATTAATATTTGTATTGCCCTGTAACCCCAATTCCAAAACCTTGTGTTGGGGCAGAGCTATCTAAAGGTGCTGTTACAGGTTCCAGGCTAGGGCGATCGCTCGACGATGTCAACCCTGTCTGCCCACCTGTCGCCTCCACTGCCAAAGGCCATGTTGCCAGCAAATTTATAGCATCCAACAAACCTGAGCTCATTGTATAAGGAGAAGCATTCAAAGATGCTTGCTGAACTCCCACCGTGAGTGTCACTGAAGCAGCTCTGGTGCTGTGCTGTCGGCCATGAGCACCTGGTACATCACCGCTGCAAGCCGCAATTGTCTCAGGTGTCTACACATCACTCTGGCCTGTAACAACCACACTCCGAAGAAAGTGACATAAATCAGACCAAGTAGGTTAACTAGAAGTAAGCACCGTGGCACCGTGGTGCCCCACACCAGGAACTTTCTTCAAAAGTTCCATTACATCAGCTACGGTTGGATGCCCAACCTCCATAGCTGAAGTACTCAGGAAACTACATGCAGTGTCAGGTGATGTAATTGTATTATCAATAACCTGTTGAGCAGTGGCTTGTCCAACATTAACATTTGTATGCATAACCAAAGAGGTAATTGCTTGCACCCTTTTTACCAGTGATGTTGAGCCAATTGCTCACGTAGTGCCGCACAAGCCTGCATAGTGCGACCTATCTGTGTCAAATGAGTGGTGATATCATCCTCTTTATTTGTAATATCAGCAGTTCACTTAGGAGCTGGCTGGCCAGCTTTTTGAACCAGTTGAGGTCGCACACCGCTTAGATTGAGTCTTACTTCGCGGCATAATTTAAAATAATTAAATTACAAAATGACTAATAAGCTGATTGATGCAGGATATAGAGTAACTAACTATACCTGTGTCACCAAATTATAATGTGAACTGCATATACTCCCGTTCGACAACTGCCCACCAAGTTAGGTTAGTCACTTGTAAGAGGAGGCCCACTTCCAAACTCACCCCCTTAATGTTAAAATAATTAAAGTACAAAATAATTAAAAAGCTGACTGATGCAGGATATAGAATAACTAACTATACCTGTGCCACCAGAATGTGAACACTGCATGTACTCCCGTTTGACAACTGCCAACCAAGTTAGGTTAGCCAACATGTAAGAAGAGGCCCTCATCCAACTCACCCCCTTTAATATTACCATATAATATATATAATTGCAGTTGAATATTATTATTATTATTATTATTATTATTATTATTATTATTATTATTATTATTATGGCCAGGCCAAGCTGTTAATTAACCCCTGCTAGGCCTGATCGAAAATGAGCCCACAGAAACTGTAGGAAGGAGTGGCGTGGGGGGGACACTTCCCACTACCTTCCCCTTAAACAGCAACTGTGAAATGGGATAAGGGGGTGGGGTGGGCTGACCTATGTATCCAGGCCGTCTGCCCAATCCAGGGGCCTGTCCCTTTCTTACCGACTTGTGCCATTTGGCACCACACACAAGGCCTGAAGGCCAATCTGGGGACACCTGGAAGCCGGGTCCAGGGCCCAGCCACAAAAGAACAGAGTCGTGGCTTTTTTTTTTTTTAACTCGCCGCGCCAGACACGTGCATCCTCCATAGTCCGGAGGACAGCCAAGGCCTTCAACCTACGGCCTGGCTCGAACCCAAGGGGCCAGCGAGGCGTTGAAAACGGCTGCAGCCACGCCCGTCCGACCGCCAGAGCAAGCGCGAGCCCACCGCGCTAGGCCAAATAGGCCTCACCTCCACAAGGCCAGCAGGGAAGGTGCCCAGACCAAATTTGCGGCTTCTTTTCATTTTTCATTTTTTTTTTAAATTACTGCACCGAACAGAAAGTCCTCCAAGTTTTGGAGGACAGCCCAGGCCTCTCATTCAACCTTCCTCAGAAGTTCCATTACATCAGCTACGGTTGGTTGCCCAACCTCCATAGCTGAAGTACCCGGGGAACTACATGCAGTGTCATATGAAGGACTTAAAATATCAACAGCCAGATGTGCAGTGGCTTGTCCAACATTAGCATTTGTGTGCACAACCAAAGAGGTATTAGCTTGCGCCCCTTTTTGCAAGTGATGTTGAGCCAACTGCTCACATAGAGGCGCACAGGCCTGCATAGTGCGGCCTATCTGGGCCAAATGTGTGGTGATATCGTCATCATTATTTGAGATATTAGCCGGTCGCTTAGGAGCAGGCTGTCCACTTTTTTGACCATTTGAGGTAGCACGCCGCTTAGATTGAATCTTACTGCGCGGCATGATTTAAAATAATTAAGTACCAATAATTAATAAGTTGATTGATGCAGGATATGGAATAACTCACTGTACCTGTGTCACCAATTATAATGCGAACTGCATGTATTCCCGTTTAACAATATGCCAAACAAGTTAGGTTAGCCAACGTGTAATGAGGAGGCCCTCCTCTACACCCACCCCCTTTCAATGTTATCTTATTTAAATATATTATCGCTAATGGATATTGATGATATTATTATTATTATTATTATTATTATTATTATTATTATTATTATTATGGCCAGGCCTAGCTGTTAATTAATTAACCCCCGCCAGGCCTGAACGAATTGGGTCCACAGAAACTGTAAGAAGGAGTGACACAGAAGGGGGCACTTCCCACTACCTTCCCATTAAGCAGTGACTGTGCAATGGAACCAAGGGGGTGGGGTGGGCTGACCTATGAGTCCAGGTCGTCTGCCTAATCCAGGGGCCTGTCCCTGCAATACCACCTTCCTGCGCCACTCGGCGCTACACACAAGGCCTGTTGGCCACACTGGGCACACCTGGAAACCAAGACCAGGGCCCAACCAAAAGCAGTTATTCGCGGCTATTATTATTATTATTATTATTATTATTATTTAAATTTCCGCAGCAAAATACTTGCGTCCTCAAAGGTCCGGAGGACAGCCAAGGCCTTCAGCCAACGGCCTGGCTCGAGCCCAGGGGCCAGCAGGGGGCAACAACAGCCAGAGCCGCGCCCGTTGTCATGTCCTCTAAAGTCCGGAGGACAGCCAAGGCCTTCCACCGACGGCCTAGCTCGAGCCCAGGGGCCAGCAGGTAGCAACGACAGCCACAGCCACGCTCGTCCCTGCATCCTCCAAAGTCCGGAGGACAGCCAAGGCCTCCAAGCGACGGCCTAACTCGATCCCAGGGGCCAGCAGTATGACGGCCACAGCCGCGCCTGTCCTGCCGCCCAAGCAAGCGCGGGCCTCACACGCTAGGCCCACTAGGCCTCACAGCCACAGGGCCAGCAGGGAAGGGTAGACCCTTAGAGGCGTCACCTTGGCCAGAGCCTTCGCTCAGAAGGCCAAACCTAAGCCCGTGGCCACGTGCGCCTCCCTTCCTCTGCTGGCTCCCCGTGGAGCCAAACAAAAAGGCTTTGCAAAGCCCCAAGGATGGACGAGCAAGGTGGTCCTTGCTTGTCCGAATCTAAAATGGCTGCTGCCATGAGGCAGCACGAGGCTTTATAGCCCTGCAAATCTCACAGTGAAATCCCGCAAGACTTCAAATCTCACGAGACTTCAGCTGCGAGATGATTTCCATTGGCCAGGCCGACCAGAAGAGGCGGGCCTTCCAGTCCACCTGGCCAATCAAGCGTCTATGCCCTTTTATGGCAGACGCAATAGAAGGCCCCCTCCCAACTCGTCGGGGGGGTCTTTCTATTTCTTTCATTTCTTTCATGGTAAGGTCCTTAAAAATATATATTTTCCACTTTTTTCTCTATTTTTGTTGTTTTCATCTCTAATCAATCTAACTCCCTTTTCTCTATAATTCCATCTATAATATATCTTAATTGATTTGCATTATAGTACTATTTTAAATTTGGGAGACTCAAGCTTCCATCTTTTTGGGGTTTATACCAATATATTTTATTAATCCTCACTTTTTTATTCCCATTACAAAAATTATTTACTAATATTTGTCAGTTTTTTTATTTCTGCATCTGATATTTTTATTGGTAACATCCTGAACAAAAAAATTATCTTAGGTAAAATTTTCATTTTTACTAATGCTATTATTCCAAACCATGATAATTTAATATTTTTATATTCTTCTATTTTCCCTTTAATTTCTATCCTTGATTTATTATAATTTTGTTCCTCTAATTTTTGTAATTTGTTTGTAATATTTATTCCTAAATATCTAATTGTATCTTTTAATTTAATATCTATCAATTTATCCTTTAGGACATGTTGTTCTTCTCTTTTTGTATAATTAAACAACATTAACTCTGATTTATTCCAGTTTACTTGTAGGCCTGAAATTTCCTCAAACTCCTTTAAGTGTCATCTTACTTTGTCCATTTTTAAAATTAGATCTATAATTGTCAATAGGGTATCATCTGCAAATAAGCTTATCTTATTTAATTTTCTAATTCCAATTCCTTCCAAATTTTCATCTTCCCTAACAGCATTTGCTAAGATTTCAATAATTATTGCAAATAAAATCAGGGAGAGGGGGCAGCCTTGCCTTGTACCTCTAGAAATTGGAATTAGATCTGTTAGTCCATCATTTACTGTTACTACTTTTGTGTTGTTTAAATATAACTGATTTATTAATCCTCTAAACTTTCCCCCAATACCTATTTTTAATGTTATTTTTAATGCTGGCCATTCTACACAATCAAAAGTTTTATATATCTATCTTGCTTTTGAAGTACCAAATGCTTTTTTATAAGTGGCAACCCAATTCATCTTAAGCTCATGAATTCCTGGTTTTGCTTGATGTGTTCCCTTAAGAAAAAAAAAATTATCTACTTTCTCCTTCTTCAACAATAATTCTATCCTTTTCCTTTTAATTACAGACCCCAATCCTTTTACATTTAATGTTGCTGTCCTTATTTTATTTATCATGTTACTTTTCTAAGTCTTCTAACTAGGCTCTTCAGTGTGCTACCCCTACACCCTCCTTCCCTCTCCCTCCCTTTCTCCCTGTCCCTCCCACCCCTCCCTTCCATCTCCCCTACCCACATATGCATTTTTACCCCCCTCCTTCCCCAAGGTACCAAGCCTTACCCATGGCTTTTACTAGCCCTCCCGGAGGGGGCAAAAGCAGAAGCCTCCCTCCTGATGTGTGATCAAATTTCTCCTCCTTATTGTTGATTAACTGTCTCTCCTGTTATGTCTTTTTAAAAAATTAACATATTTGTCCTTATTTTCTATGGTTCTTTGGCTCCTCCAGTTGCACCCTTATCTCTGTCTTCTTCTTGCTGGTTCAGATCCAGTTGCTTCAACAAACCCAATCCTTGTTCCAGAGAATAAATCTTGTGTTGCTTCCCTTTCCACTGAAATTTCAGAAAAATGAGGTAACACCAGCTATATCTTATTCCATTCTTTTGGAAAACTGCAATGCAGGGCTTAGTTCCTCTTCTCCAGCTGATAGTCTCTGGGCAAAAATCATTGTAAATTTCGATTATATTGTCTCTATATGTCAATGATCCTGAGAGTTTCCTAATTTCTTTCATTATAAGATCTTTCTTATAGAAGCTTATTACTCTTATGATTACATCTCTGGGAACCAATCCTCTCTTAAAAGTTGATGCTCCATGTAAACACTCCACTTCCTTCTCATCCCAGGTAATTTGAGGAAAAATACTTTGCAACCATTTAAAAATCTCTATCCTCAAAGTTTTCGGTGTTTCATTTGACATCTCAGGAAAGCCCCAAATACGAAGATTATTCCTTCTATTACAATCCTGCAAATCAATGATTTTTCTTTCAAGTTGATCCAATCTTGTTGAATGTTCCAAGGTTGTCTTTTGCTGAGCTTTCTGTTCAATTTGTATTGCTTGTACTTTGCTCAGTCTCTTTTCTTATAATCTGAAAAGATTTATCTATTTCACCCATAGTATTGTTAGATATAGTTTCTGATAATGTGGCATTTTTTTGTGATAGTGTCTTTTGAAATCTCAATGGTTTTTTTTTTTTAATTATTATTTTGATCTTCAGCTAGCAGCTGGACGAGCCATGTTTTCATTCCTTTATCAACTTCTGGCAATGTTCCTGGAACTGCTCCATGTTGTTCTTTAGGTCTAGCTCCCATTCTGATTTTCTGCATTGTCTCCAAAGATTTTGGGTTTTTTTTTTTTTCATTTCTATATTATGGGTTTCAGAATTCTCTTGTGAGTTTGCTTTTTGCAAATGAGAATAAGTTTTGTCTGAAGGGTGTTGTTTAGATTCCCTCCAACTTAAAACTGTTTATTTGAGACCTTTTTTTTTTTTTGGCTCTTGGACATCTGCCAACTTCTAATCAGTATTGTGTCGTTATGACACACAATTCTATATTTTCTCTCTTTATTTATTTATACTTTAATTAATATTTCTGTATTTCAATTCTTCACAATCACTGTCCCATATATTTAGGCTGCTTGAATTTGCTTTTATTTTTTAAATCTTAACATCCACTTAGCATAGCAACCATCCAACTGGCAGTGCCACTTTAAAAAATGCTGTTTATTTTTCTTTCTGCTCTTTAAAGCTTTATTTAAACAGTTCCATTCTATTCTCCTCCCCTTCCATTTTATTTATTTGTAATTACTCACAGTCTTTGTTCCATTTAGAAGAGATTTTTTTAGTTGTTTGCTTTAATTTTCAGGAGAAAATGATTTTATCTGTCCACACCATCACTTGTGTCTTTTGCTCATCTGCATGTTTTTATGGAGCTAGATATTATTGTGCAATTGTCCTGGTTAAGTCACAAAATTTTATAGGGGGTTAAAATTACTTTGACCTTTCTCATATCCCTCTTATGTTTTTCTATCACATCTGTACTGTGGAGAACTAAAACAGGTTTAAAGTGCAAGAGCAACTCACTTTCTTTCATGGCTGGATGTTTTTCCTTAGAGACCCAACTAATAATAGTGATGGTGTGGGGCGGATTATGTGGGGAGAGGCATTCCTTCAAGCAACTTGGACCCAAGCCATATAGGGCTTTAAAGGTAACAACCAACACTTTGTATTGCGCCTGGAAGCTAATTGGCAGCCAGTGAAGAGCTTTTAATACAGGTGTAATATGGTCCGCCCTAGAAGTTCCAACAACCAGCCTGGCTGCTGCATTTTGAACTAATTGAAGCTTCTGAACTTGGTACAAAGGTAGCCCCATGTAGAGTGCATTACAGAAGTCCAAGCGAGAGATTACCAGGGCAAGTACTACTGCTTCAAGGTTCCTTCAGTCGAGGTAGGGGCACAGTTGTTGAATCAACCGAAGTTGATTCCAAGCACTCCTGGCCATCGCATCCACTTGAGATGACAACTGCAGAGATGAGTCCAGGAGTACTCCCAAACTGCATACTTTTTTCCTTAGGGGAAGTGTGACCCCTTCTAGGACAGGTTGATAAATCTCCCTCCCCAGACCTGGGGTACCTATCGCAAACACCTCCTTTTTCTCTGGATTCAACCTGAGTTTGTTTTCCCTCATCCGGCCCATTACCAACCCAAGGCAGGCATCCAGAGGAATGATGCCAATCTTAATCACTGCAGCAGTCGGAGACATAGAGAAGTAGAGTTGGGTGTCATCAGCATATTGATAACCCTGCACTCCATATCTCTGGATGATCTCTCCCAGCGGCTTCATGTAAATGTTAAACAGCATGGGGGACAGAATAGCGCCCTGTGGGACACCAGATGTCAGCTCTCTCTTAGAGGAGCAACTGTCCCCCAGCCTCAGTATCTGGGATCTGCCCAAGAGGTAGGAGTGGAGCCACTGAAGAGCAGTGCCCTCAATACCTAACTCCCTCAGGTGCCCCAGAAGGATACCATGGTCTATGGTATCGAACAAAGCTGAGATGTTCAAGAGCACCAGCAGGGTCACACTTCCCCTGTCAATACTCAGACAGAGGTCATCGACTAAGGTGACCATGACAGTCTCAACCCAGTATCCCATCCTGAAGCCGGTTTGAAATGGGTCCATATAATCGGCTTCATCCAAGACTCTCTGGAGCTGGAAGGCAACTGCCCTCTCGATCACTTTCCCCAAGAATGGTAATAGGGAGACTGGTCTGTTATTATTTCTTACCAGGGGATCAAAGGAGGGCTTTTTCAGGAGCGGTTTAACTACCACTAATACTTGATGGAAATTTGCCCTCCCTGAAGGATGCGTTAATTATCTGCTGTAATAGTAATTTCACTGCACCTCCTCCCTGGGCAGTCAGCCAAGATGGGCAAGAATCAAGAGGGCACTTTGTCTTCCTTACACATCCAAGAAGCTTCATTGGTATTTACAAACTCAAATCAATCCAGTTTAATACAGTCCACAGAGTCCCTGGACATCTTTCTTTTTGGCTCTGTTATAATGCCTGCATCTAGATCGGCCCTTATCTGAGAGATTTTATCTGCAAAAAAATAATAATTAAAAGCATCACAGCAGGCTTTCGTTGGTTCCAATAACAAGTTTAGGGTAGGAGCCAATTTAGTTAATTCTTTAACTACCCTGAACAGCTCTGCTGGATGAGACTTTGCAGATGCAATATATGCAGCATAGAAAGAATTCTTTGCTGTATCTATTGCCACTCAATAGTAATCCAACATGTTCCTATGACGTGTCTTATCAGATAAACGTCGATGCTTCAGCCAGCGGCGCTCTAGTCGTTGCACAGCCCGCTTCATTTGATGAAGATTTTCTGTGTACCATGGTCTTTTATTAGAAGTGGGATGGAAAGGACGCTCGGGAGTGATAGTGTCTATAGCCCTGGTAAGATCGTTATTCCAGGTATCAACCAAGGTTTCGACAGAATCGCCATCGTTCCCAACCATAAAACCCTCTAAGGCTTCCTGGAACTTTTTGGGTTCCATCAGCCTTTGAGGGCAGACCATTTTAATAGGTCCTCCACCCCCAAGAGGGATATGGGTGTGATAAGTTAGTCTGTTACATAATGAGAGTATAGGCTGTTGTGTTCAGTGTCTGCTTTGTCATATATTAAAGAAGGGTTTGAGGCATCTAGTTTTCTGTTCATTTCTGTTCTAGAGAGAGGATAATTTCAACCTATCTTTCTCAGTGAGTTTCATTCTCTGGGCACAAAGAAGATGGGCAGTAAATATTATATTTTTTTTTCCTTACCATGCCCCACCCCCATCCTTAAGTGACTTTTTAGAAATTCTCTGTTGAAAGGACAGCAAGGATGGGTTCATTTTAGCCTTCCCAAGAACATTATTCTATAGGCTAAATGCAGCCTCTGTTGCATTGTCACTTGATGTACATGTAAAAGAGGTGGGGCTGGAAAAAGGGCCTGTCCTGAGGATCTCAGGCTAGGCAGGCTCATTTGACAAACTAGAGCCATGTTTGTGAACCTATGGCACACATGTCATCTCTGGCACACAAAATCATTTTGGAAGGCATATGGAGAGATGGAAGGGTAGGAGAAGAGGAGGAACAGGCATGTGCCTGCTCCTCCTCTTCCCCTCCCCCCTCCTGTCACTTCAGCTGCCTCTCCAGAGACAGTTAAAAGCAGAGGAGGACAGGGAAGAAGAGAAACAGGCATGCACCTGATCCTCCTCTTCCCCACCATCACTCTCCCGGGCCTTCAGCTGTCTCTGGGAAGGCAGCTGAAGGCTCAGGCAGGGAGAAGAGGAGGTCCTGCCCCCACCCTGGAAGTCCCCCCCCCGAAGTCCTGCCCCCAGCACCGGGTAACACTTGGTGCCGGAACACCTTTAAGTTTGGGCACTCAGTCTCTAGAAGGTTACCATCACTGAGCTAGAGTCTGACATATATAGGGCTTTATATGTCATAACCAGCACTTTGAATTGTGCCTAAAAATAGAAAGGCTTTGATACATTAGGAGGAGATACAGATCATAATGAGTGGCACTGGGAAAAACTTATATGAATTATTACAAATATAAGAATTATATATTTATTTTATTTATATTATTTAAATAAGCAGGCAAACAAAAATAAAATAATTTAAATCCACAATAATTTGGTCATTCCTGAATCATTAAATGTATTTTAACAAGGTGAAGAATGCACCACATCCACAGATCAACACCCACCTTCAATATGCTGGGGTAGAGTATATTTACATTTAGGTACAGTTCTCAGCATAATTATTAGAAAGTGAGTTCAATTGAACCTAATGAGACTTCCTTCTAAGGAAACAAATTACAATCATGCTATAAAACATATTCAGTTACATGTATATTCTGCAGTGAGAACTGTGCATATGGAGTTTTTCCCATTCAGCAATAATTACAGCAGTAATATATTTACTAGGGATAGAAAACTAAATCTAGCCCCTGTTTGTAAACCATTAATAGACACTACTTTCTGAAGAGGGCTCCTGGTGTGTTGCCTCAGCTGTTGGATCAGAACAGGTAGCCATGTTTGCATCTTCTGTTTTGCTCTAATTAATTATAAATTATGAACATATGACCCCAGTTAAGTGGAAAACACTGCACAAAGACAGTACTAAGAAACAGAAACTCAGTGTCCAAATCACTTGAGATCCTGAAGCATTTTCAAGAGCTATCTTTGTAAATAGCAATATACCAGCAAATACATCCAGCAAATTAAGAGGACAGCACCCCCACTGTCCTGGTAAATCAGCTTGTGATAAAAGAAGAATCCCTATTGTGCAAAGTTGTAGGGAATGTATTTTCATAACTCAGGAAGAAAGAAATGTAAATTGAAAGTAAAACACATTTTCTGAGTTGGAAAGAAAAATACAGTCATGGACAGCACAAACTAGAGACATTCATGTGACTCTGCCCTCTACATTGAAAGAATGCAGGGTAGGAGGATGCAAGGCTTTGCAGGGCTGTCTGATAATCATCACTGTCCCAGAGATCAGTAGAGATTTCCAATTTTCCACAGTGGCTCTGTGATAATGAATGTAATCTCCTTGCAAGTACCAGAAAATACCACTCTAGTCCATTGATCCAGGAAATTACCAAACAAGAAGAACAGGTTCTATTGTAATGTTTCTGGTCTTGTTACATTAAATACTTACTACAGGGACCCTCAAGAATGATTTGACTACTACAATCTTCCTTGTGCAACTACGAACTGGACCACATGTCTCTTGCAGAAACTTGTTAGGTGCAGCGCTCTATCTTTTAGTGACATGAAACCAAATCTAAGTTGGATTGCCTGTGACATTTCTGTCTAACTTATTATTTCCCTCAGAGTGTAATATCAGAGGGCTGCAGGCACTACTAAACAACTCCTGAAGCTTTTTGTTATCTCTCTGTGCTATCTGGGCTTACATTTGTCATAGTTCAGTTAACAAGAGCAGCTCCTACCATCTCTTTGCAACCAATTCTGCACTGCATTAGAAATAGCAGCTTAGACTGTTTCATTTCAGACCTTAAGCCTCCCTTATCCTGTCCCTTTTCACAACTGCTTGGTGTCTCTGTTTCTCCTTGAATCTGTCCTCCACCTTCTCTTTTTCCTGTTGTTACAGGTGACATTTCCTACTCTATAGCTCCCAGCTATCCCTCAACTACAAAGGTAGCCGGAGCAGCTTCCAAAAATACCAGCTCCCTGGAGTCAAAAATGGGTTTTGAGCCTGTGCAATAAATGAATTCATGATTCTCAATCCTCCAATGACATTAATGGCAGTACGAGGAGGAAAGAAGCAAGTTAATGTTAATTTCTGCAGGTAATGCATGAAAGGAGATAGGGAGAACTTGAAAGGTCAACATCTGCTGCTGTGCAGGAGACTTGCAAAATTTGATTGTCCAGTAAATGTCAAGACTGTAGTCAAAAATCTACATGCCATCCTTCCTATTTAATCTTATTTTGCAGTTTACTTCCCAGCCAGTGATCATGCAGCATATTACTTTCTTTTCTTTCTGTCTTTTTGTAAAAAACAACAACCCTTGAGTTCTAAAATGGGATTGTATGATTGCATTACCATGGCAATAAGGCACCCGTAAATTACAAACTTGTCATTTAATCAGCATAAATGTAGGTAGTACAACGCCAGTGATTTTTATATCAATTTTCAGGGAATGTTGAAGAGCCCTTAATGATTATATACCATAAAGAACTGGAGTCCCAGCTGTTGCCATGGTATTGTCTGCTCCTCTTTTCTTAAAGACAGTGACTAGAATGTAGAGCAGATAATGAATCTAATTGATTGTCCTCTGCCCCTTGCCGAGTTGCTTTATGTTTCCTCTCCTATTGTGCAGGCTTTTGTTTTACAACAGATTGAATGCAGAACTCTATTGTATAAAAGCAGGGAATGGCTTTAGAAGAGAGGAAGGCAAATTCATTTTCCAAAAGCAAACAAGTAAAAAGACCAGCTTGAAACCAGCCATATTGTAGTTTTCTTTCTGGACTGTGTGGTAGATAATAACTATTGGGGAAAATAGCTCTGTGTTATGTTTTGTTGCTGTGTGCCTTCAAGTCATTTCCAATTTATGGTGACTTTAGGGTGAACCTAATTTTTTTCTTGGAAAGATTTGTTCAGAGGGGGTTTGCCTTTGCCTACCTCTGAGGCTGAGAGAGTGTGACTTGTCCTTGATCACCCAGTGGGTTTACAAGGCTAAGCAAGGATTCAAACCCTGTTCTCCAGAGTGGTAGAATTCAAAAATATGGCAGTCTGTAGAATCACTATGTAGAGAGATCTTGTAGCACCTTTGAGACTAACTGAAAGAAAAACGTTGGCTGCATGAGCTTTCATAGACTTCAGTCTACTTCCTCAGATGTTATGGAAGCATCCTCAGATGGAGTGGAAGCCAGAGACAGACATATATATGCCCTTGGTGTGTGAGAATGTCAATTCAAATTCAAAATCATTTGTGTACGCAAATGAAATAGCAAGTCCAGTTTTAACTAGGGTCATTTAGTTTTAACTAGGGTCATGTAGAAAACTTTTGGTCATCTGCAGACTTTAACATTGGTTTTAGCAAGAGATTTTCTTTGAGGAGGAAAGCCATAGTCCTTTTTAATACTTAGTATGGATACTGAAGGAACTGCTGCCGTCACCTGCAATACCTGTGGTATGTTTGTCTTCCTACCTACAGAGGTCGGGAACTACACATGCTCCAAGTGCAAGTTGGTAGCTCTCTTGGAGGAGAAAGTACAGCAGCTGGAGGCGCGGGTAGCTACACTTCAGAATATTAGGGAGCAAGAGGCTTTCCTAGACAGAACGGAACGAACGGTCTTGGACAGGGACCACACAGTGGAAGTTGCTGGGGAAGAGAACGTCACACCACATACACAGGAGGTAGACAGCTGGAGGAATGTCACACGTAGAAGTAGGGAGACCAGAGATCGTTCTGGGAGCTTGCAGCTACAGAATCGTTTTCAAGCTCTTTCCCTTACCAAGGAGGACGAGGAAGAGCAGCATGAACAGACTTCAGGGAAAGAGCTGGGAGTACCACCACAGGGAACAGTCGCTGCTAAGCCTCGTAGGAGACGTGTGGTCGTGGTGGGGGATTCCTTGCTGAGAGGGACAGAAGGAGTGATTTGTGGGCCTGACAAGATGTCTCGGGAGGTGTGTTGTCTCCCTGGGGCAAAGATCCGAGATGTGACAGAGAGGCTGAGAAGACTGGTCAGGCCTACCGACCAATACCCCTTCCTTTTGGTTCACGTGGGAACGAACGACACAGCAAGACACAGCCTTCAAAACATCAAAAGGGATTACGAGGCTCTAGGAAAGAAGCTGAAAGAAATGGAGGCACAGATTGTCATCTCGTCTCTACTGCCAGTTGAAGGGCACGGTCCAGGAAGAGAGAGGAAGATAGCAGATGTCAACAATTGGCTCCGCAGATGGTGTCGTCGAGAACGATTTGGATTCTTGGATCATGGGCTGCGGTTCCATGAGGGTGGACTCCTGGCAAGGGATGGGCTGCATCTCACACCAGTTGGAAGAAACGTTTTTGCCAACAGTCTGAAGAATTTGATCAGGAGGGCTTTAAACTGAGTTATGTGGGGAAGGGAGACAGCACCCTGGAAGACAAAAGGACTGGAAAAAATAGTCAAACTGTCATAGAGGAAACAAAGCAAACAGTAGAGGGACCCAACAGTGGGAGGCAAAAAAACGTGCTAAGGCAGCAAGTAAAGGAGACATATGGTCTTAGATGTCTCTACACTAATGCACAGAGCATGGGAAATAAGCAAGATGAACTTGAACTCCTAGCGCAACAAAGCAAATATGATATAATAGGCATCACTGAAACCTGGTGGGATGAGTCTCATGATTGGAATGTAAAAATACAGGGGTATAACCTCTTCAAGAGAAACAGGCCAAACAGGAGAGGAGGAGGAATAGCATTATATGTCAGGGATATTTACACCAGTGAAGAAATCCAGGACAACAATCCTGGAAGCCAGGTGGAGAGCATTTGGATAAAAATTAAAGGGGAAAGAAACAACAGGGATGTTATTGTGGGAGTCTACTACAGACCCCCGACTCAGGCAGAAGAACTGGATGATGCCTTTCTAGAACAGATGACCACACACTCAGAAAGGAGAAATATAGTAGTGATGGGTGACTTCAACTATCCGGATATTTGCTGGAAGTCAAACTCGGCAAAATCCTTGAGGTCTAGCAAATTCCTCACTTGCCTCGAAGACAATTTCATTGTTCAAAAGGTGGAAGAGGCAACGAGGGAGTCAGCTATTTTGGATCTGATCCTAACTAACAGGGAAGACCTAGTTAATGGGGTGCAAGTGGTTGGATCCTTAGGCGGGAGTGATCATGTCCTCCTGGAGTTTATTATACAGTGGAAAGGAGAAGCCAGGCATAGTCAGACATGCATTCTAGACTTTAGGAAAGCTGATTTTACTAAACTTAGAGAAATACTGAGGGTGATCCCATGGACAGGAATACTAAAAGAGAAGGGAGTTCAAGACGGATGGGAATTTTTCAAAAGGGAGATACTGAAGGCACAATTTCAAACCGTGCCAATGAGGAGGAAGAATGGGAGGTGTCTCAAGAAACCAGGATGGATGACTAAGGAACTTGCAACTGAACTATGTTTTAAACGGAACATGTATAAGAAATGGAAAAATGGGGAAATCACCAAAGAGGAATTCAAACAAATAGCTAGCACGTGTAGGGTTAAAGTCAGAAAAGCTAAAGCGCAGAATGAAATCAGGCTTGCTGGAGCGGTTAAGAACAATAAAAAGGGGTTTGGGGGGTATGTCAGTAGCAAAAGGAAAAAGAAGGAAATGGTAGGGCCACTGTGTGGAGAAGATGGCAAAAAGTTAACAGGGGACAGAGAAAAGGCAGAATTACTCAACACCTTCTTTGCTTCAGTCTTCTCAGAAAAGGCAAAGGGTGCTCAACTTGAGGATAATGGAGCAGAGGACAGAATAGGAGAATTTCATCACAGAATAAGTAAAGAGATAGTACAGAAACATCTGGTTAATCTAGATGAATATAAGTCTCCAGGACCAGATGAATTACATCCAAGGGTATTAAAAGAACTGGCAAATGTAATATCAGAACCATTGGCAATAATCTTTGAGAATTCCTGGAAAACAGGAGAGGTCCCAGCGGACTGGAGGAGGGCAAATGTTGTCCCCATCTTCAAAAAGGGGAAAAAAGAGGATCCCAACAATTATCGTCCAGTTAGTCTGACATCAATACCCGGAAAGATTCTGGAGCAGATCATTAAACAGAGAGTCTGTGAACATCTGGAAGATAATTTCATAATCACAAAAAGTCAACATGGGTTTCAGAGAAACAGGTCATGCCAGACAAATCTGATCTCTTTTTTTGATAAAATTACCAGCTTGGTAGATGAAGGGAATGCTGTGGATATAGTATATCTTGATTTCAGTAAGGCCTTTGACAAGGTTCCCCATGACATTCTTGCAAGCAAGTTGGTAAAATGTGGGCTAGACAAAGTAACTGTTACATGGATTTGTAATTGGTTATCTGGTCGAACACAAAGGGTGCTCAACAATGGCTCCTTTTCAACCTGGCAAGAAGTGACCAGTGGGGTGCCACAGGGCTCTGTCCTGGGCCCAGTGCTATTCAATATCTTTATTAATGACTTGGATGACGGTATTGGGGGCATAGTTATCAAATTTGCAGATGACACCAAATTAGGAGGAGTAGCTAATACCCCAGAGGACAGGATCAAAATTCAAAATGACTTGAGCAGACTAGAAAGTTGGGCCAAAGCTAACAAAATGAAATTCAACACAGAGAAATGTAAGGTACTGCACTTAGGGCGGAAAAACGAAAAGTACAGATATACGATGGGGGACACTTGGCTGAATGAGACTACGTGTGAAAGGGATCTAGGAATCCAGGTGGACCACAAGTTGAACATGAGTCAACAGTGCGATGCAGCAGCTAAAAAGGCCAATGCAATTTTAGGCTGCATCAGTAGAAGTATAGTGTCTAGATCAAGAGAAGTAATAGTGCCACTATATTCTGCTTTGGTCCGGCCTCACCTGGAATACTGTGTCCAGTTCTGGGCACCACAATTCAAAAAGGATGTGGAGAAATTGGAGCGTGTCCAAAGGAGGGCAACTAAAATGGTGAAGGGTCTGGAAAGCAAGCCCTATGAGGAACGACTTAGGGAGCTGGGGATGTTTAGCCTGGAGAAGAGAAGGCTGAGAGGTGATATGATAGCCGTGTTTAAATATTTGAAGGGATGTCATATCGAGGAGGGAACAAGCTTGTTTTCTGCTGCTCCAGAGACTAGGACCCGAAACAATGGATGCAAGCTGCAAGAAAAGAGATTCCACCTCAACATTAGGAGGAACTTCCTGACAGTAAGGGCGGTTCGACAGTGGAACACACTCCCTCGGAGAGTAGTGGAGTCTCCTTCCTTGGAGGTCTTTAAGCAGAGGCTGGATGGCCATCTGTCGGGGATGCTTTGATTGGGAGTTCCTGCATGGCAGGGGGTTGGACTGGATGGCCCTTGTGGTCTCTTCCAACTCTATGATTCTATGATTCTATGATTTGTGGACAAAGACATAGCCATTGGGTGGCAAGACCAGTTTGGCTTGGAAGCCAGGCTTTAGGTGGGGAGAATAGATGAGTTTAGGATGCCCCCATGAGGATGTGGTTTGATAGTGTTGAAATTTGTGTAGTGTGTAGTGAGCCAGGAAGCCATTGTCCCTGTTCAATCCATTGCTGAGGAACTGCAGTTTATGGATGAATTCCAATTCTATTGTTTCTCTTTCCAATCTACCTTTGTAGTTCCTTTGTTCAAAGACCACTGTTCTGAGATCTGAGATGAAATGCACAGGGAGATTGAAATGTTCAGCCACCAGTTTTTGTGTATTCCCATTCCTAATGTCTGATTTATGTCAATTTATCCTCTGGCACAGGGACTGGCCTATTTTCCTGATGTAGAGTACTAATGGGCATTGATGACATAGTATGGCATAAACCACAATGGAGGATGAGCATGTGAAGGTCCCTCTAATATTGTGGGTGATGCCATTAGATCTTGTGATGACATTTCCTGGATAAATGTGGGACAGAGTTGGCATCTTGGTTTGCAGCAAGGTGGGGAGCCTTTTCACACGGGGCTTTTGGAGGACGCTAGCCGGCCTCCGTCCGGCCCCACTCCGGCAAAATGTCAAATTTTTCACACGACATCGCAGCAAGCCCCGCCCCTTCTGGTGCCATCCCCGGCGCTAGCCGGCGTCAGTCGGGGGCTTGCTGCGCTTGTTCACATGACGTCGCAGCAAGCCCCGCCCCCTTTAGCTCTAACTCCGGACGCCCACCAGCATAAGCCCCGGAGTTGTAATTCTGTTTTTAAAAAGGAATTAGGTCGCTGCCGCCGGAGCCATTCCGGAGTGAGCGGAAGGCTCCGTTCCAGAATGGCTCCAGGCGGATGGGACGTTTGTGTGTGAAAACGTCCTTAGTGTCTGTGTCTCCATCTGTGTCGTGTGTCTTCCTGTGGATGAGTACTTATTTGAGTTTGGAGGCTGTCTGTAAGTGAGTAAAGGTTTACCACCAAGAGCCCTTGAAAGAATGGCATTATTGTCCAGAATGGATTGTAGTTCACTGATGATGTGCCTGAGAGGTCTCAGTTGGGAGCTGTACGTGACCACTAATGGGGTTCTATCATTTTCTCTCTTCAAACTGTTCTGTAATAGATCAGTCCTGGGTACAAGTCTTGCCTTGTTTATTTGTTGTTGTTGTTTTGTTTTGTTTTTTACTTCATGTGGTGGGTACTGTAGTTTGAGGAATGCTTGTAGTAATTCCTTGAGTTTGGCATCCCTGTCTTGTGGATCTGAGCAGATGTGATTGTATGAGAGGGCTTGACTGTAGACTATGGATCTGGTGGTGTGTTTAGGGTGAAAAGTGGAGGCATGTAAGTATGTGTAGGGGTCCGTGGGTTTGTGATATAGTGTGGTGCTGAGATGTCCATTTTGTAGCTGGACTGTGGTGTCCAGAAAGTGAACTTGTTCTGTAGATAGTTCCAGGCTGTGGTTGATGGTGGGGTGGAAGTTGTTGAAACTCTGGTGGAATGTTTTGAGTGAGTACTCTCCATGAGTCCAAATTATGAAGATATCATCAATGTACCTGTTATCAGAGTTCATGTTCAATGCTCAACCACTAAACCACATTGGCTCTACACATTATGTTTAGGTACTGAAATTTTCCATACAGAAACAAAGAAACAAATGACAAAATGCATATTCTGTTCAAGCTCTGAATTTCTCCAATATAGAAAAATGAAAATACATATCAAACTCATAGTCCACTTTACCCAACATTAGGCCTAAGCAGACTGCCAGAAATAGTGCACATAAAATTGAGGCACTGCCCTGGCTCAGTGCTAGGGAGACAAATCTCTGAACTTGGAAAGTGGGGGAAGTTAGGCTATCCGAAGAAATAATAGGGGAATTTGGAAAGTTAAAAGAAGGAGTGGAAGGATAGGTAAGAGATGAAAACCAATACGTTCTACATTTCAGTCACTAAAGTATAAATCCCAGGATTCTGTAGGATGGAAGCATGACAGTTAAAATAGTGTCAAACTAGTATAACTATGAGCCTTTGCAGACTGCCAGAAATAGTGCACATTAAATTGAGGCACTGCCCTGGCTCAGTGCTAGGGAATCATGGGAATTGTATTTTTTTCTGGGACATTGAGCCTTCTCTGTCAGACAGCTCTGGTGCCACAATAAATTATAGTTCCCATGATTCCCTAGCACTGAGCCAGGGCAGTGCCTCAATTTAATGTGCACTATTTCTGGCAGTCTGCTTAGGCCCATTGTCTATTTAGACTGCCAGAAATTCTACAAGGTTTTCTTTTCCTATTACTGAGAGCTTTTAATGAAATACAAGGAATTTAAACTCAAGATTTGTAATTAACTTTCTATTATTTATTTAATTTATACCCTTGCTTTAAGACCCTTTACAGAAATGACAATAAATAAATCAGTAACAAAGCTTCATCTCTGTTTTTGCAGGTATGTGGGCAGTTGAATTGGGATTGATCCTTTCCAAGAATAGGGGGCAATTATTCCTCTCCCCCCCGCCCCCCCGGCGACATGGCTAGGATGTTAAGGGAAAACTTTTTGTCCAATAGATACAACAATGATTCAGGTTTTTGTATTTCATTTTTATGAAAGAGAAGATTCACCCTGGGACTTGTTACTTAAAGATAATACTTTGTTTTTGTGTGGTTTTTAAAACTAAACTAAACCCAATAAATAAATTTACTGAAGTTGTTGCTGCTGGTAGTGAAACCTTTAAGAATTTTTTCAATTTCTTCATCCCCCTCCCCTCCAATTTTCTTAGATGTTATTTATTAATGTACAGTGGGCCCTTGGTATCTGCTAAGATTTAGTTTCAAGACCCCCTGTGGATTCCAAAATGTGGATGCTCATCTCATTACATTCAGTGGCATAGAAAAATGGTATCCCTTATTTTAAATGGGTTGCTGTTTGGATTTTTTAAAACAATATTTTCAATCCATGGATGCAGAATCCATGGATACAAAAGGCCAACTGTATCTCCAGACCAAAGTCTAAGCAACACATTTGATAAAATCTCAGGACCCTTTTACAGAGTTTACAGGAGTCAGACACACATCTAACCATCTTAGATTACATACAGACATAGATGCAATGATTGATAGAAGACAGACAGACAGACAGACAGACAGATAGATGGATGATAGGCTGATCTCCTTTTTTCAATTTAATGACATGTAATATGGGAGGTGATACATGATGGTGTAGTGGTTTGATTGTTGGACTAGGACTCTGGACAATAGGGTTCATATCCCCTCTCAACCATGGAAACTCACTAGGTGACATTGGGCAAGCTATAATCTGTCATCCTCCAAGGAAGGCAATGGTAAATTCCTTTGAACAAATTTTGCCAAGAAGAGATTATGATAGGGCCATCATAAGTCAGAGTCTACGTGAAGGACAATACAACAAAATATGGGAAGCAGAGCTAGGCCGTTTGCTTGTTTGTTTCAACTTTCAAAACCTTAAGTGTGTGATCTTGAAACACAAAAACAACATTTGAGTATTATAAAGGAAGAGATGTGACCTCCAAAAATTGGAGACTTTCCTGCTGCGAATACAAATTATGCATTTGAAATCCATCCTTAAATGCCTTCAGGCAGATTTGGGACACTGAATACATTTTGGATTTATACTGCTAGCGATGACTGTATATTGATTTACATGATCTTTACAAATAAAAGACAAGAAGATAGATGACAGTGGCTACATTTGCAGACTATATTTGAAAGTCATTATCGACCATTCTCTTTCATCTGAACAGTTGCTACATTCCATTCCATGGGGAAAAATGAGACCCCAAAATATGGCACTTGTTTCTATATAACTAATAATACTGTGGTATACTTACAGGCTATTTTTTTCTTTATGAATGTCTCCATGTATAAAGAAAAAAGTATCCTACAGACACTTGAAGAAGATTTATAGATATCTGCATCATACATCATACTCATGTGACCTGAGTAGCTAGAATTCCAGTGCAGCTTCACTCCTAGAGTTGTGTGTGTCAAGGTATACATAGTGTAACTGTGTTTGTGTACATCAGAGCCACTGTGAAGAGTATTTATGGGATAAACCAAGCAGCATGTGCAAATTTGGTAGTGCAAAGCTTTTCCATTTTTTTCCTCATTAGTTTTCTTCCTATCTGCAACCAATGAAGCACAGAAGCTTAATCCTCACCTTTTAAATAAAATTAGATATGTAATTCTTACATAGGCCTGCTAATTATTGATTTTCTCCAAGCTCTCATCTCTCCCAAAGTTAGTTATACTAGAAGTGGTACATCTGCTCATACAAATATTTTGACGGCTAATGATTCCTTGCAACATCTGCTGTACTGTTACTGACAGTTGTGGTTTCTTTAAGGAGACTCAAGGGACTAGACCCACACCACCTTAATCTTGGGTACTGTTTTTGGAAATTTTAAGAAACACACCACTAGGTGTAATTTATATCTACTATGCTGTGCCCAAGTATATATTTTTCTAGCTTACCATTTCACTATTGACCCCAAATTTGGAGCTGCTCAGTTGACACCATTTGTTATTGCTTAAAGTCTTTGTTTTCATTTCACAACTTGCCATTTTGTTAAATATCAAGATGGTAAAATGCAAAATTCATATGTAAATCAAGAAAATGGTGAGCCATATCTATAGATGTAACCCTTGTATTTTAAAATACTCCAATAACCTTTGGTAGCCATTTTTACAGGTCTAAAGCCAAGATCTTGATGTACACCCAGCATTATGAAACTACCTTTCCCTTCCCCAATGTAGCATATCCAAAAACTGGATTCATGTTTCTAAGCCCAAAAGCCACCTTCAGTCTGTATTCAGTCTGTAGCCACAGATACTTTATCCACAGAGTCAACCATTGTAAGCATCTGAACATCCAGGAGCTCTCTGTAGACTTAGTAACCCAGTTGATTGGGCTTGCTGACAGAGCCTGGTGAAAAGATCAAGAGAACAGAGGCCCTTTACGTGGGTCTTTACCAGGGGACTTTTTGAGGGAGAAGCCCACAGTTCTGTTTCAGTGCTTACTTATGATTTCTCAATATGGACACTGAGGGAGTTGCTGCAGCCACCTGCAACACTTATGGGATTTTTGTCTTCTTGCCAAGAGATGTGGGAAACTTCACGTACACCAAGTGCAAGTTTGTAGCCCTCCTGGAAGAGAAAGTACAGCATCTGGAGGCCCGGGTAGGTACACTTCAGCATATTAGGGTGCAAGACGTTTTCCTGGACAAAGTGGAATGAGTGGTCTTGGACAGGAACCACAAAGAGGAATTTGTTGAGGAGGAGGTCATTTCATGCACACAGGAAGTGGACACCTGGAGGAACATCTCACACACAGAAGTAGGGAAACCAGGGATCATTCTGGGAGCTTGCAGCTACAGAATCGATTTGAAGATTTTTCCTTTATCAAGGATGAGGAGGAAGAGCAGCAGGGACAGTCCTCAGGGACAGTGCAGGGGACCCTAAGAGTACCACTGCAGGGAACAGCCACTGCTAAGCATCAGAGGAGGCATGTGGTGGTGGTGGTGGGACTTCTTGTTGAGAAGCAGCGGTTTGTGGGCCTGCCAAATGTCCCAGGAGGTGTGTTGTCTCCCTGGGGCAAAAATCTGTGATGTGACAGCGAGGCTGACAAGACTTGTCAAGCCTACTGACCATTAACCCTTCCTCTTGGTCCATGTGGGGACCAATGATACTGCAAGGCATAGTCTTCAGAATATCAGAAGGGATTATGAGGCTTTGGGTAGGAAGCTGAAAGATTTAGATGCACAGGTTGTTATCTCTTCTCTTCTCCCAGTTGAAGGGCATGGTCCAGGAAGGGAGAGGAAGATAGCAGATGTGAATAATTGGCCCCATGCCTGGAGTATCTATCATGTTATTACCAATATAGTTGGTGCTCAGTTCCTGCATATGTTACACTAACTCACAAAGCCAAGCTAAGCAACCCCCTGATTAATTAAAGGTAGATTGCAACTGTCAGTGGAGGGTCTACAAGCCCTACACATCCACAACTTGAAAATATTTAAAAATATATATGAATTCAAAAAAAGCAAATATTGATTTTGCCATGTTATATAAGGGTCAACATTTTACTACCTCATTGTATTTGATGGAACTTGAGCAGCCACAGATTTTGGTATGCATGGAGGGTCCTAGAACTAAACCTCAGCATATACCAAGGACCGATCGTATTAAGTTAGGTTACTGGTCCACTGAGGGGCTTGACAGACTGCCCCTAATAGGGGACTCCATGCCGCCTCTGGAAATGCTGGGTTGGGGATGCAGAACCTTGCCACTGCTGTGGTGGCTTTTTTGCACTCCTTTGGTGCAGTGTGTGTAGATGGTGTGCCAAGGGAGTGCCCTGATGCCTCCCACAATGCATTGGGATGTGTGGTATGAAGCTGGCATGGGGGCAAAGTCGGGGCAGCTGGCGTGCAGTCACCATGCCCCCACTCTGCCCCCAAGCCAGCTCTTTATGCCAGTCTGTACAGCCCTTTAGTGCAGTATTGTTTACTCTCACTGGCAATGGCTTCTTGCAACATCTCTGCTATCTAGTCCTTTTCACAGGAGACACAAGGGGTTCATCCTTGGAATTTCTGTGTGCAAATCAAGTGCTCTATCTTGATGCTAAATTGGATAGTCATGGAGAATGGGATCATCGTTGGTTACTAGTCAAGATCTGAGATCTGTCATTTCCAGTAACAGAAGATATGCTACGTCCAGTATTGGAGACATTGAGCTAAATATCAGCCAAATATATGGTCATCCAGATATTATTTGACTTCAGCTCCCATCAGCCCTAATCAGCATTTCCAGTAGTTAGCTATGATGGTAGTTTTAGTCTAGTAACTGTTCAGTATGCAGTAACACACTGCTAGCTTACAATGAAACATGAAAATATGTGATCAGCCATTTAACCTGCTGATCCCACTCAAACCAGAGTTTTGGATCAGGGTGAATATACCGAAGTATCCATGGATGATTTTGATGCAGTGTTTGTACTGATCCAAGTTTGCAATCTTATCAAAGGAGGACTGGCAGATTTGTCTGGCAAAAAAAAACCCAATTGAAACTATATTGCTCAGTTTAAAAAACCTTTTTGTAGTTAACACTCTCTTTAACTTTTGGTTTTAAAAATCTGATACAAAAGTTCCCAGATCCATGGTTATCCAAGTGATCCTTTTGAATACTGGCCTTACAATGACCTTCATTGTGTCTCATTTGAATTGGTGAAAGCTGCAACAAATGGAATTTATGAGCTTCTTTTCTTGGTCTGCCATAAGTTAATAAAGGCCTGGTTTAGTGGGGTGTATAATAATAATAATAATAATAATAATAATAATAATAATAATAATAATTTTTATTTAATACCCCACCCCTCTGAGAGCAATCAGGGCGGCTTACATCATAAAAAATCATCACATGACAATTTAAGAACAATTCCCCCCTCCCCCCCTTAAAAAGTTATTAAACCACTTACAATTAAAACAGATTATAAAGGAGGTAAATTCCTCCATAAAATCACATACAAACCATAACAAAGAAAAAAGTGCAGGCAAGAGTAAGTATACTGGCTCATAAAAGACCTAGTCATAGAGGTCATAGTATAGTAAATATTTAACTGCTTTGCAGAATGTTTATTCTTTATTCTGCTTAGATACAGATTGCGAGCATTGAATAATACCCTTTATATCTTCTTTTTAAGTTCTTGTATTTTCTGAAAAAATATTTTTCATGTTTTCCAAAAAGAAAAGAAAACAAAAAAGCCCACACAATCTAATAACTTAAATACTTGTGCCATTAATCTGAATTTGTTAAAGTTAATTTTTCAGACCAGAATAACTATCAAAGGACTCAATTGTCTTTTTTAGAGACAGAAATGATAATTCTGGGCACAATAAAAAATCAACACATCATCAGCATAAAAAAAATCAATAAAAAATAATTTAAAAAATACTTAGGCCAATGATGTGCATCTTCTAGGACTAATTTGTACCTCAGAGGATATTGAAGTCCTCTAAGAGCTTCTTCATTCACTCCAGTGTCAGTAATAGTTTCAAAGAATTACTGTGGGCCCTTGGTATCCACTGGGATATGGTTCCAGGACCCCCCATGGATACCAAAATCTATGAATGCTCAAGCCTAATTAAGTACAATGGCAAAGTAAACAGTATCCCTTATATAAAGCTTTTTGGAATTTATATATTTAACAGTATTTTCAAGATGTGAATGGTTGAATCAATGTATAAGGAAGCTGTGCATATGGAGGACCAACTTTATTTCTTAGTATTTGAGTTGTGTACACATTGAATGCCCATAGCTAGTGATCATAATGTCTTTTACATTATTTTCTGAACCAAATATACACAGCTAACATCATGGAAACCCCTTCACACAGGAACACAAAAACTACAAATCCAAGAAAGACACCACCACCATCCCCCGACGTGTCGGGAGGGGTCTTCTGTTGTGTCGGCCCATAAAAGGACATTGACGTGTGATTGGCTGAGTAGACCGGAAGGCTCGCCCTTGCCGGTCTGCTCGGCCAATCGAATAGAGATCTCGCTCGCTGATCTTGCGAGACTGTAAGTGTCGCGAGATGACGAGCGAGATTTCTGGGGCTATTTATCCCCAAACTGCCTTGTGTTGGCAGCCATTTTTGTTTTTAATTTTATTTTTAGAAAAGTTTATTGAATTAAAAAAAACATACAATTGAACATACATTTAAACAAAGTTCCTGGAATGGGACAACAGGGTGCAGCTGCCCCTGTGTTAAATCAACCCACTTTGGAGGATCTTTTTAACTTTGTTCAAAAAGTGGTTGTTTCAGGTCAAGGCAATGCGCTGACTTCTGAGACAGCAGAGATATGGCATGTGCTTCTGTGAGACAACACAACAGCCGAGCTGCTGCTGCGACGCTCCCAGTGGGAGCTCTGCAAGCATCGGCTGATGCTTCAAGTCAAGCAACGAGCTCAGGTTTGTCTCACACTGCTAATATGCGAGCATCATGGCCCTCATCAGTTTGGGCAAAAGGTGGGCAGACTGGGTTGAGCTCCGGAATGGAGCACCCTATGTCTGCAGCAGTAGCAGCACCTGTGACAGATCCTGGGCTCGCTCAGGCTATGGACTCAGGGGTGTGGGATAACTTGAATGTGACTAATACAGTAGGTGATACAAGGGGAATGGCTTTGGTGGGAGCATTGAGCATTTCTGGAGCAGACAGGGCAGTGGACTGCAATCCATATGCGGGAATGTCCACTTCCCTAGGATTACACCTTCCCCTGGCTACCAAGGAGAGAATATGGAAAGGTGAGTATATTGACTTATTTTCGCTCACCTTCCATGATCCTGAGCCGAGAATCATGGTTAAGGATGGGGTGGTTTTTACCCTTCCAAAAGAATTTCAGTCACACAAACGCCCTAAGCTGGAAAGGAATTTTGTAAATTGGATTATGGGCTTTACAATATACAGGGGTATTATTGAATAAAAAGAACCTGCTAGATCTCCGGAATTCTCCAAATATCAGGAGATAATGATCAAGACATATACAAATTGCCATTTTAATTCTAGGGGGTCTGCTTGGCTTCAATATGACGAACAGTTCAGGATGAGGGCGGCATTAGACCGCTCTTTGTCCCGGCATCACATGCAGTCCGAATTGTGGGCGGATGTTATGGTAGGGGCCTCCCCTTCGAGCCGATGTGACAATGGGTTCGTACCTATGGTCACGCAGCCGAGAGGGCAATATGCGAGGCCTAGCATGGGGGAGAAAAAAACAATTTGGGCTGTGCTGGGACTTCAATGCAGGTAAGTGCAGGAGGCAGCCCTGCAGGTTTGACCATAAATGTAATACCTGCAGAGGTAATCACCCAGGATCATCATGTCTTAAAGGTAAGAAAGCGGGAGGTGGGGTCCCCTCTCAGCATTCATCAATGGGGGGGTGGAAGAGCACCAACACCAATTAAGTTGGATGTGTTGGTTACTTGGTTGCGGATATACCCTAAACGGGATGCCGCACAGTATTTGTTTGAGGGTTTCTCACAAGGTTTTCGCATTCCTTATGCGGGTGACAGGGTGCACCGTTACGCACCTAATGCACGCTCAGTCAGGGATTTGCCAGGAATTGTAAAGGATAAGCTGGCTAAGGAAATAGCGGCAGGAAGGATTTCAGGCCCCATGATTACCTGCCAATGCCAACTCTCAATTGTCTCCACTGGGTGTCATCCCTAAGAAGGCACCGGGGGAATATAGATTAATCCACAACCTGTCTTACCCTAGAGGCGAATCAGTAAATAATGTTATTGACCCTCAGCGTCAGTAAAATACACCTCATTTGATTCAGCAGTAAAAATGGTTAAGACATTGGATAAAGGAGCCTTATTGGCGAAATGTGACATTAAATCCGCCTTTAGGTTACTCCATGTTCACCCAGAAGATTTTGATCTCTTGGGTTTTCAATTTGAAGGGAAGTATTACTTCAATAAATCTATGCCAATGGGATGTTCCACTTCTTGGTCAGCATTTGAGACATTCAGCACTTTCTTACATTGGTGTGCCACTAAGAGGTCTGGTAATCATGCAATTTACCCATTATCTTGACGATTTCTTATTTGCTGGGACCTCTGGGACGACTGGTTGTGCAGATACATTGTTGGCATTCCAGGGCCTAATGAAGAAATTGGGGGTACCTTTGGCTGAGGAAAAGACGGAGGGCTCTGATACCCGTCTTACTTTCCTTGGAATTGAATATACTATGGAAGGTGTATTTCGCCTCCCATCTGATAAGCTCTTATCTATGAGGCTACAGGTGAGGATGATGAAAAACAAATCTAAGGCCACGCTACATGAATTTCAATCCCTGACAGGTTTATTAAACTTTGCTTGCAAGGTTGTAGTGCCAGGGAGGGCATTTTGTACACATTTGTATAATGCCACCAGGGGTGTGAAGGCCCCCCATCACCACATTAGAATTACCTCCGGAATAAGGGAGGATTTAAGGATCTGGGAGTCATTTTTAGAACAATTTAATGGTGTTTCCTTTTGGAGATCTGAAATGCTCCTAAGGGCAGATTTTCAGGTACACTCCGATGCTTCAGGGGCTCACGGTTTTGGGGTATATTTTAATGGTCAGTGGGCAGCTGAGGGATGGCTGCAATCTTGGGTGGATAAAGGGTGGACATGGGACCTCACCTTTTTAGAACTTTTTCCTATTGTGGTTGCAGTTCATTTGTGGACAGAACAATTTACAAACAAAACAGTGTGGTTCTGGTGTGATAACCAAGCTGTAGTCCACATAGTGAACTCCCAGACTTCTAAATCCAATAGGGTAATGACACTGGTCAGGGAGATGGTGGCTCAATGTTTGAAGTTTAATGTTTTGTTTCAAGCTCAACACATTCCTGGTTTACTAAATCCGTTGGTGGACGCCGTTTCACGTTTTCAGTTTTGCAGGTTCCAGCAACTGGTGCCAGAGGCAGCAGCTCAACCATTGGAGGTACAAACACATCTTTGGAACCTTGGAGAATAGAAATTGACAAGGCAATTCTCCAGTCTGTTGCCCCGTTGACACGCAAGTCATATCAGCTCGCGTTGCGAGCATTTTGATGTTTCTTGTTAACTGTCGGGGGAGGTAGAGGTCTGGCCATTGAAGGTGGAGGTTATCCTCCATTTTGCAGTCCACCTTAGGCAATCAGGTTTATCTCCAGTCACCATCAGGGGCAGAATGGCAGCGTTGTCATTTAATTCTAGAACTGGAGGTTTTAATGATCCTACTGTTGATTCTAGAGTTCGTAGGGCTTTGGAAGGATGGGCTAGGGAGTCCATAACAGTACGGGATAGTCAGTTGCCAATAACAGGTCCTATCTTGATTAAAATTTGGCAGAACCTCCCATCTACATGTTTCACACCCGAAGAGGTGATATTGTTTAGAGCAGTATTTTCGTTGGCCTTTTTTGTGGCCTTGAGAATAAGTGAAATTGTCCCTTGTTCCCATACTGATGAATCTGGCCAGGCTCTGTTATTCTCAGATATCCATATTTCTGAACAGGGGATACAAATGACAATTAGGCGGTCAAAGACCGATCAATTGGGGAAAGTACAATCAGTAATTTTGGCTAGGGCACCAGCCGGCCATATTTGCCCAATGCTGGCATTATTGGATTACCTCAAAATAAGGCCAGGAGTAACAGGGTATTTATTTTTACATTTATCTGGCCTTCTGTTGACGAAGTTTCAATTTTGGGCTTTGCTGCGAGAGGTATTGAGACATGCTGGTTTGCCAGCGGCTCAATTTTCTTCGCACTCTTTCAAAATTGGGGCAGCGATGGCTGCAGCAGCATATGGTTTAAGTGATACTGCAATTCGCAAGATTGGCTGCTGGAGTTCTAGGGCTTTTAAGTCTTATGTTCGCACCTAAGACAAACTGAATTGCTAACTCACTGATTTGTTCCAATTATATTTAGCAGAACTGAATGGTGGAGACATATGGATACTCGGCCACAGCCTAGTCTTTTGAGTCGAGCAGCACTTCATCAAGCATCCACAGGATTCGACCATGGGATTGAGAGACATAGGAGCTATAAGGTAGTTTGGTCGTAGAGGAATGCTTTGGGGAGCTCTATTACCTAGAATTATTGAATTGCTGGCATCTTTCACAGATCCCAAGATCTTGCTAGTTCATTTAGGAGAAAATGATCTGGCAAAACTGACTTCTTTAAGGTTAGCTAAAAGAATTGTTAATGACATGCAAGGGGTTAAGAGAAGGATGCCAAATACTGTGCTCATGTGGACAAAGTTGCTGCCTCAGCAATCTTGGTACAGTGCTCGGAGTGATGCGCCCATCAACAGAGCTCGACTTTGGCTGAACAGATCTGTGGCCAAGACCTTGGGGGGAATGGGAGTTGTTATTGTGGAGCATGAAGGAATTCAGGTTACGTTGCCACACTTGTACAGTGGAGATGGCGTACATCTCTCCCCGGAGGGGAGTGACATATACTTGACTTCTTTGGAGTCATACATTAAAAGAATGATTTTGAGGGGGGGAGGGGATGCCTAGCTAGGTTGGCCCCCTCCTGTGGTGGGCAGGGACCCCCCCTCGGGGGATAATTAGGTTAATTTGAAAAAATACTAACTGGGTTAATAAAAAATTCTAAATTGGGTATATGTCATTATGTTAACCAAATACGTATGACGTCAGTTAACCTTGGTTGATGTCATATAGTTATGGCGTCATAAAAATCATTATGACATCATTTCCGGATGGGGAAGGGTTTGATAGTTATTGTTATATAAGGCATAAACTAATGGACTTGACGCATGCCATGATAGAAGTAATTAATTAATAGCGTTCGCGCTTAACTACACGAACGCATGAGTCAAGAACAAATTCTCATTTAAGAAATTGTTTATTTGAATATTTAATTGATTGGTATGAAGACACTGTACAAAATAAAAGTTGTGGCCAATGATTTACCCAAATAATCGCATTCAGTGTCCTTTGTGCCGATGCAACATCATAGCATTGAGTCATGGAAGTTAAAGTGGTGTCAAACTGCTATATTTCTGCAGTGTGGCAGCAGCTTAAGACCCAACTGTAGCATTGTGCAACCTGTCCTGTCGGCTGCCTGCACTTGTAACTGTTTTTACATGTCTGCCTGGAACATGGGCCCCTGACCCACCAGCTTTGGAAAAGACCAGTCCCTGGAAATTGCCCACTACTGCCTGACTTGCAGTAGGGATGTTATCTCATTGTCAAATGAAGCAATTAATAATTTTAGCAATTTTCTTTTCTTCTTCTAGAAAATATTCAAAATCTACAGTTTTCAAATGGTTGAAACATTTGTTTCTTGAACGTAAGGAAAACTTGATAAGGACAACTCTGGACTGATAATTATTTTTACAGTTCAGGAGTAACGCTGGGCCAAAATCACTTTTCCCTCTCACTGTTGAAATGAGCAAGTGAAACACAGAAGAGAAAGCAAAAAAACAAACAAACAAACAAACAAAAAAAAAACAGTATTATCTGTGCAGAAAATATTGACTGGCATCCTGCACACAATTTTTGATGTCATAAGCCAAACTTATAACATTATAAATGCTTTAATTTTGTGTGTTCCCCAAAACCCACCTTAGAAGTCAGATAGTGCCACCAACATAGGGATTTCTAAGGTACTGGAAAGCAGGACAGTGTGTCAAGAAGTGTAGTGAGCCATTTTGTGACAAGCAGTTGCAACACAACTTTGCAATGGTCCCTGTGGCTGTCAGAAAGTGTTTTGCCACCTGGAAAGAGCTGGAAACTTTCCTCATCATCTTGTTTTCCAGCACCTTAAAAACCATGTATTGGTTGCATAGCTAGTTTCTAAGGTAGATTTTTTTTTTTTTTTTTTTTGGAGGGGGGCAGAACACATTGGGAGACAACTACAATGATGGTGCTCCATAGACATAACTATGTTTCTAGGTATAAGATCTTGGCCATTATTTTATTCACAGAAAATATTTTCTGAACAATCCTACCCTTCTGTTGTATGCATTTTGTGCAGGGAAAGTTCTAATTGTAAAATTTTCATCAATCCAGAATTCTCTTCATTGGAGTTTCCCAACACTTGAAAAATACTTTTTCCTCCCAAGTCTTTCCCTGCACCTGGAGCCTTCTGCATTCACAGTATGTGTTCCAGCTCCTCAGCCTGAGACAAACCCAAAAACATTCCATCCCTTCAAAAGGACTAAATTAGAAGGAAGGATATGCATAGTATCTTTAGGTCAGGGTCTTTAATCTCCCTACTGTTTTTTTCTCTTTCTTGTAATCAGCACGTTGATTCCTTGATGTTAGCCTACTATGCTTTTGATGTGCAGAGACTCCCTTACTCTATAACAGGCAGAGAAGCATTGAATATTTTTGAGTACATGTCTCTATCAACTCCTTTGGATTTATAGGAAAATCTGGATTTCCGTAGGCATAAATCTAAGAGAAGAAAGTGAATGTTCAGTCTCCTAGTTTTCTTATGTTCCTAGCTGATGATTTTCTGAACAAGCAGCTTTCCATAGATGCTAATTAATTTGGACATAGGGAAAAAGCATCTGAGGAACTCATATCATACAAGAAGCTCATCTGTAGTTTGTTAACAAAATTAAATGACAGCTAATCTAGTTACAATCTCTCTACCCTGTGTGTAATGTAATTATATGACTTGGCATGAAGTTTAAGAGCTAAACGTTTTTCTTCCTCCCACCAAGTTGTTCAATAAAAGTGATATTATACTATTAGATTAATAGGGCAATTATGGGAATCTACTTGAACATGTACTTAGAGATTCTGGTAGAGAAAGTGAATGGAGAAAATGAAAGAAAACTAGGGAAAGTGTGACATACGGCCTTTGCAGACTGCCAGAAATAGTGCAAATTGAGTCCACTTTAAGGGTTAGGGTTAGTGCTAGAGAATCATGGGAATTGTTTGTTTTTTCTAAGACACTGAGCCTTCTCTGTCAGAGAGCTCTGGTGCCACAATAAAATACAGTTCCCATGATTCACTAACCCTAACCCTTAAAGTGGACTCAATTTGAACTATTTCTAGCAGTCTGCAAAGGCCCATAGTAGTGGTACGAATGGAGCTGGGGTAATAAATACTATTTCATAACAAAAACATCTGCACATTAAATAATCTCCTTGAACTCTTTATATAGAAATATTTCAATTTTTCTTTGTACCAAATTAACTAGTTTTCTTTTTTATTTATTTCCCCTTACCAATACAAAGATTCTTGGAAAGTTAGTCATGCCTTCAGGAATAATAGTATTTTACTCTATTATTTTCTTAATTTGTTAATACTATTTTAACCCACCTTTCATCCTAGAATATCAGGAAGTATTAAAAAGTGCCAGAATCTAATACAATGAAACTATATAAAAACACATAAACTATGAATAAAACTTTAAAATGTCTGAGCAAACATCTGATAGCACAGCATCATCTCAGGCTACCAATCAGCCTTCACTAGGTAGGTCTTTCAGACATGAGGTTACCACCATATACAAATAATTTTACCTAGCTGTTTTGCAGTGAACTTCTCCTGATAAAGGAAGAATCTTCACAGAAAATCTTAAAAGAGTGACTGTTTGGTCCATGGACCCTTTCATACTGTGCAGTTATAGTGCTATATTTAATTCACTTTCAAAGTCAACTAAGGGCTCATTCCTACTATGATTTAAACTGATTTGCAAATCAGTTTATATGTGTCTCATTCACACTGGAATTGATTACAGACCCGACTGCATTCCATCTGAATCATGGAGAATAGAGGTGAAGCTAGGCAAATGACAAAGAATCACTTTTTTTGAAGATGGATCTTTTGGCAGTTCTTTTGAAGAGAATGTGAATGATATTCAAATCTTAATTGCATCACACTGGAGGGGAGGGACTAGGATAGAGGGTAGGCAGAGGGGTGTTACCCATCCTGCCTCAAGTTTTGAGAAATCTGCCATTCCCCCCCCCCCCCCTGCTCACAGCACTGCCTCGGTGATGTCTTATATATTGATTACCATGGGCTCTGTGGATTTCATTTTTCAAAGCTGCCAAGTGATACCTTTTAAATCACACTGGCCCTGATCTTTGTTTTTGTGTTTCCTTCCTGTCTGAATATTTTCAAGAGGTAGAACAACTTTGGAGGTGCTTTCCTTGGGGAGGAGAATTTGCATGTTGTCGGGGGCTTTTTTGTTTTGTTTTGTTTTGTTTTAAATATATGATGGATTGTGTGATTTTCTGCATTTCTGTGGGATTGCAAGAGCTACAGTGGAGGAAGAGGAGCAGGAGGAGGAGGAGAGAAAGTGGAGGAGATGTGCGTGTGTACGGACAACTCTTGCCCCCATAGAAAGAGTCCTGCACCCTCTCAGCTTCTAGGAGGCCATTTTTTCACATGAATGGGAAGTGGGGGAGAGAAGGTGATGGAGGAGGAGGAAGAGGAGAGGGAGCCAATTTTTCCACATGGAGAACTGGTCCTGATCTAGTTGTTTTTGCATTTTTTCCTGGTTGTGCTGGAATATTTTCCAGAGTCAGGACAACTTTGGGTGGGTGTGCTTTCCTTGAGGAAGATGGTTTAGCATGCTTTTTTTTTTTTAAGTATTGACAGATTTTGCGATCACCGGCAATTCTCTCTCTCCAGACCTTGCACCACTTTCAGAAGGAGGTAGAGAGATGGCGGGACCCTTCCCTTCCAAACACTGTTTGGGGGGCTTCCAGGGATGGCCCTCCCCCTGAAAAAAGACCCCTTCCATACACATACAACTCCCTTCCACCTCCAGCCCCCTTCCTCCCTTTTTACCAATCCAGCGCAGTGATCCCCCAACAACAAAACCCCACAGCACCCCCTGGAGGCTCCCCCACAAGGAGGGACTGGAGCAGGCTCAGAGACCCCAGCTCTGGGGAGAGGTCCAGTAGGATCAAATGGCCTCCTTCTCCAGGACCTGTATTCCATTTCAACCTCCTCTAGTCCAGGAGGAATTGAAAAAAGTTCCCCCTTCCATCTTCAGCACCACTAAGAAGCATGCGTATCTACATGAGTGCTTTCAGCTATTATTTTGGTCACATCCTACACATTCCCCTGAACGTCCTCCATTCTGAGCATCAAATAGAGAAGCCCTGCACCTTAGGCAGAAGAATTTCTTTAATTAATGTTTTATATGCCCCAATTAGAGATGTGTGCTGTTATAAGTGTAAAATAATGGTAAAGCAGCCATGCAAAGGGAATGCTGGGAAGTGGGCCTCTAAGGAAGATGCTGGAAGGTTTAAGCTCAAAGAATGCTAAAGGGTTATTTAGATACAGGCTGACCCCAGACCTGGTAACCTGATGCATTAAAGTCCTTCATTAGGAGCCAGCATGGGCCAGAGAGCAGTAATAAATCATTAGCAACTACTCTTGTTTATGCAAAAGGGCCTTCTGCCTAGTACACACCAGTTTATTTACTGATAAGAGATTTTGGTATGTGGTTGGCATGGCAACATAGTAACTTAAGGATATTATAATGTATTCTGAAATCTGTATTCTCATTGCTCAGGATTCTGTATGTTTAATGTTTAGAGCATCCAACAGAATGTCAGCTTTGAACTTCTTTGTCTGTGAGCACATAAAACTACAGCCATCTTGGCTTGTCCTTTGCCCAATGATCTGAAATGCTAATTCCATGGGACTTTTCCTGCAAAATAAATCTGTCTTTTTAAACTACCTTAAAGGTCTACTGATTTGCCTCAAGCTCTGCAAAGAACCGTGGATGCTGGGAGTTAATTTGCAACAGTTGGTTTTTCCACCACATATTTTGGTGCCGTGACTCAGATTCTTTTGAGCAAGCTGAGGCAGACCAGAGGTGGGAAAATTTTCCCTCTTTGCTGGACCTGTTTTCTGCTTCAGTAGGGGGAGATCCACTGAAGCTTGTGCGCACACATTTCCAACATTTTTAGAAAGAGCAGACCTGGAATTTCTTTTTGCCTGAAGCAGGAAGCAGACTCCAGCCTAGGACCATGCGGAGGTGCCAGTAGTTTGAAAACATAAACGGGGGAAACAAGAGGCGGGCATCTTTTGGATCAGCTGAGTAGTAAAGTTAGAGACTGGGAAATAGGTAAGCAGAATTGGGAATAGGTAGTCAGGTATCAGGTAGGCAGGGCGCTGGACCTTGAGAAAGGCCCAACTTTTTTTGGGGGGTAGTGAGGGGTCCAGGCCACCCCCTCTTGTTTCTGGGCCAATAGCAATCTCCTGGCCGGGGGAGACTCTGTGAAAACCCAGAAACTAAGGTCCAATTCAGGTAGAAATTGGAAACCGGGAGCTGGGAGGTCATTGTGTATGAATGTTGGTGTTTTCCATTGGTGCATCTGTGTGAGAGGCAGACCACTTCAGATCTTACCACGGGGCAAGACCAGGCATGTGAATGGTTGTGGGTTTGTATGGCAGACAAGCCCATCTGGTGTGATTGGTGTTTGAGTGAATGGTGCTGCGGTTCCTGTTACATGCCGTCAGATATCCACCTGGGTAACTCTTGGCTACTGAACGTCCGGGTGTACAGGCCAGCAACTTTGCAACTTTATGTGATTGGTGTTTTAAAAAAATCCATTTCCCTTTTCCTTTGGGTCTGTTTTTGTGTGTTTAGAAAGGGGAGGAGTATGGGAGGTAACCAGTCTTCAAAAACTATGTTTGAGCCCTCTCCAGGATCTACTTTTGAGGAAATTAGAGAGAGAATTGTGCAGAGACCTGAGAGAAATTCACTGCTCCTGACAGAGATCTGCTGGAAACAGACTCCTTTTCCTTTCAGTGGAGAAGAGTGCCTAGTCTCCCAGGGAGGGGTGGAGCAAGAGAAAACCATGATGGATTTGTCTAAGATTATAGAAATACAGCAAAGGTCAGAAGAATCCCCAAGGGCTTTTCTGGAGATACTGTGGGGGGAAGCAGATGGGCGGCCGTGGGCTGCCCTGGGAAGCTGCGCTGCGGGGCCGAGGTATCCCCACACCTCAGCCCTGGGGCGCAGCTTCGCCGCCCCTGAAAGGAGCGCTAACTTGGTGCTCCTTTCACAAGTCGCCGAAGGTGCGCTGCAAAAGGCTGTGGCGCACTTTCGGTGACTCTTCCGCCACAGCGTGTGCTAACGCTGCGGCGGGAGGTCCTCCTCGGAGCGCCGGCCATGCGGAGGGCTGGCTGCTCCGAGGACGACCTGGGGAAGGCGTTGGGGCGCCGATCGTGCAGCTGCCCCTCCCCTTCCCTGCCCCCAAAACGGCTCAATTAGCCATCTGCTTCCCCCTTGTGTGAAGCTTTCAGGGAGTTTATGCCTTTTGATCCAGAGCAGAATAAGACCATGATACAGATGTTTTTTGTGAGCCAAAATTCCCCAGAAATTAAATGAAAACTGTTAAAACAAGAGGATTTTGCTACTTTAGACATGGCTCAGTTATTAAAGAAAGCTGGAGAAATTTATGATATGGAGATGCAGAGGCTGAAATACCTGGGATTCCATGTGTTTCAAGGTAAGAGAGTATGGGAACAGCAGCCCGAATCTCACAACATCATCACTTACTAAAGCCCAGAGAGAATTCAATGGACTGGCAGAGGGAGAGGTTCTTCAGAAACTGAGGAGTGGATTTAAAGGAGTGGAAGGGCAAGAAATTTCATTTGTGGTGGATACAGGAACAGAAAAGTCTATAGTTATGGATGAGAGTGCCCCAGAGACAACAGCTCAAAAAGTTCAACTTGTGGGTGTCACTGGAGATAAATTGCTTAAGCCAATTTTACAGCAGAAAGTTTTAATGCTCCAAATCAACAAGTAAAGCATGAGTTTTTGACCATCTCTTAAAGCCCTGTGTCCATAATGGGAAAAGATTTACTTTTAAAATTGGGAGTCCAGATTTCTTATGATGATGATGGGACATCAAGTATAAATTTTGGAGGTGTGGTAGTAGATATGCCAGAGATTTTCCCCTGCAGAAATAGCCCATTTTTCCATCCTGAACTTTAAGAGTTTTTTTCCTTTGTTTGAGGCTTGCCTTCCAATGAGAAGAGAGTAAAACCGGAAGGGAGAAATTAATATTGCTAATGTGGTTTGCCTCAGCCAAAATATACTACATTTCCCATCAGCCCTTGGGAAAAGAGGGTCTTTTTTATTTTGTTTTTTTAAATTTTTTATTTTATTTTTTTATTTTTGTTTTGCTTTTGCAACAGTACCGAAATTTGTTTTTGTTAACAAGATTTTTTTTTTTTAGTGGAAACAATTAGAGACTTATTTTTCCATTGTCATGAAGAGTTTTTGAAATAGAACTTTGGATTTCCTTTTGTTTTTTTTCCCCTTTGCATTGATGATTGAATCCCCCCAGTAAAGTTACAAAAAGAATGTAAAAAGGGGGAGGTTCTAACTAAGCAATATTAGAAAGACACTGCAAAAGCCCCAGCTTTGAGATTGCCAGACATGTTTATCCTTATTTTGTCTGCCCATGATACTTTGTACAGAGAAAAAGAAATCATAGCTTCAAGAAGCCTGATTAAATAGAACTGTTCCTGAGTGCCCAGAGTCTTAGCATGGGGAAAACAACAATAATGCAAACACATGCCAATTCCCATTGGGAAAAGGCAACTTTGAGGTTTTTTTTTTTTTTTTAGCTTTAAGATTTTTTTTTTTTTTGATAAACCTCTGCATGAAAATGGGCTGTATTTTTAATAATAATAATGGCCTTATTAAAATGCCTCACTTGTGCTAGATAGAGACTCAGGAAGCCTCCTGAAATACAATACAGAGGCATCAAGTTTGTTTTTTTTGGGGGGGGCGTGGAAACTGTTTTCATAACCCAGCTTTGTCTGGAAGAACAGAAGCAACAATAATTTTTTAAAGATCCAATTGGTTAAAACAGATGCAAGCTTCTCCATTGACTTTGCTCAGACTTAGGGCCTAAGCAGACAGCTTAATAGGCCGTCCTCGGCACAGGGAAGGGGAGAGGCAGCCACACGCTCCGTGCCCCCTCCCCCTCCCAAGGTCCTCCTCGGAGCCTCCGGCCCTCGGCATGGCCAGCGCTCTGAGGAGGACCTCCCACCACAGCGTCCAGACATGCTGCAGCAGAAGGGTCGCCAAAAGTGCGCTGCAATGTTTTGCAGTGCACTTTTGGCGACATATGAAAGGAGCGCTATTTTAGTGCTCCTTCCCAGGGGCGCCGATGGTGCGCCACTGGATCGAGGCATGGGGATGCCTCGGTCCCGCGGCGCACCTTCCCAGGGTGGCCCACGGCCGCCCGTCTGCTTAGGCCCTTAGATTCATTAAAAAATAATAATAGACTGCCCTATTTGATTTGATATATGGCTAAAAGTCTTCAGATTTTGATTAGCATGGGGGGGGATAGAGAACAATTGGGCAAGTCCATATTGATTCAAAAGTTCAAAAACTGGGGAAAGCCCTACAAACCCTGAACCAATATATTTAAAATGAAAACTATTTTTTGGTTCAGCCCCTAAAACCCATGTTTGAACTAAAACTGATTTTTTTTAATCCAAAATAGAGAGGTCTTCTAACAGTTCATAAAATTGGGTTTTAAAGAAAACTCGAAGCTTCTGCAAGACCAGATGTAAAGATTATTTGATTTTAAGTTCCAGGTGCAATGGACTGTGATAAAGGAGCAGGTGTGTTAATATAGCCAGAGGTACATCAAAACTAAAGCTTAAATCCATACCGCAGACACACTGGAGGTGAGAGAGGAAAAACCCATGCTTCTGTCACACCGGAAGCTGACAGATCTATGCATGGTCTAACAACAGAGCAGAAAATAAAGGAGAAGACAGTTAGAAATTAGAAAAGTTTGACATTAGATATTAGAAATGTATTGTAGAATGTTGTTTGTTATTTGCATAGTGATATTCCCCCTGAAAAAAACTAAATGGTGCTAAGTAGATTTCAAATGGGTTCCACCAGTTGATTAACATATGTTTTGATTAACAGTTGATTAACATATCAGAAATAGCAAACATAACTGATTGCTGGGCCTGCACACATATGCCCTAATCAAGCAAAAAGGGTTGGTCAGTAAAAGTAATTCTTTATAATGGGATTAATGGGTTGAAACAAAGTGAAATATATGCAGTGACCAGAGAGAAGAAACAAAACATAAATGACAAGTTAATACATATTGTCACACCAAGCACAAAACCCAACATCCCCAACATGTGTTAGAAATTGGCATGGTGCACAAGACCAAACCACAGATTCTATAAGACATCCCAGGATTTGTATAAATGTGGGAGGCTACAACAATTGTATACATATTGTGGTGATGAGACCAGGATGTTTGTATATTCCAGATCAAATAGAAACAATCTTGATCTCTGAACGCCTAGATCCTTTAGTGGATTGGATGGCATTAAATGAGAATACTGCTCCTCTTAGTAAAATTCAAGAGCAGAGCGGTCACAGCAAGAACTGTTTATATGTGGTCTCCCTAAGAAAAAATGTGGATAATTAAGGGAAGTTTTGCCACCGAGGTGAAATAAAAGTTATACAACTAGTGGTTTAGCTCTGGCAGGTATTTCCTATTATCCACTGAATCAGTAAATAAAAAGAGAACCTGGGAGAATTAGTTTGCCTGGCTGAAGCCATTTATAGAACATCTGGTGAAAACAACAACATATGATTCTAAACTAGGATGTAATCCAAATGATGAATTACAATGCAGAAGGTTTTGTTTGCTGTCCAGACTGAGATGAATTTCAAGTTGCACTGGACTACTTGTAAAGCAAAGAAAGAGGTTTTTGAGTTTGGTTAAACATCACCTGTTGCCATTATGATAAATGAGTCTGGTAAAGTGAAAAAGAATAGCATGGATTTGTAAAGTGTTGAGAAATGCTAGATCAAAATGTAAAACATCTGAAAAGGTTTTGGTGCCCTGATAGTCAATGGTGATCACAAGTTTGTTTTTGTTATGATTATCATAATGTTTCTGGTGCTGAAAATGTTTACATATGCCCTGTGTTCTGAGGTTTGCAAGACAAAAGGATTGAGTCTTTGAAGGAGAAAAACTTATTGTTCAAGTTTGTGCTGTATTTGGCTTACAGAGACCGAAACAAAGGATGAGACCTCAATGTTACAAATGTGCATAATAATAATAATGATTAAATTACAATGATAAAGCTATAATTGCTAAAGAATTAAGCTTTAAAGGGGGGAAATGAGGCAGAAGAATTTCTTTAATTAATGTTTTATATGCCTAAATTAGAGATGTGTGCTATAATAAGTGTAAAATAATGGTCAAGCAGCCATGCGAAGGGAATGCTGGGAAGTGGGCCTCTAAGGAAGATGCTGGAAGGTTTAAACTCAAAGAATGCTAAAGGGTTATTTAGATACAGGCTGACCCCATGCCTGGTAACCTGATGCATTAAAGACCTTCATTAGGAACCATCATGGGCCAGAAAGCCATAATAAATAATTGACAACTACTCTTGTTTGTGCAAAACAGCCTTCTGCCTAGTACACACCAGTTTATTTACTGATAAGAGATTTTGGTATGTGGTTGGCATGGCAACATGGTAACTTAGAGATATTATAATGTATTCTGAAATCTGTATTCTCATTGCTCAGGATTCTGTGTGTTAAAAGTTTAGAGCAGGGGTAGGCAACCTGAGGCCTGGGAGCCGGATGCGCCCCCCCCCCCCCGAGGCCTTTGGTCTGGCCCCAGGCCGGACCTGCCGCCACCGCTGCAGCCCACCATGATGATATTGATTATTGTTGTTATTACTTGTTCTTGGGTTTTTCTTGGCAAAATCTCCACAGGGTTTTTGCCATGGCTTTTCTGGAACTGAGAAAGTGTGCATGCATATATATATATATATATATATATATTAAAAATATTTATTTATTTTTGGTGCTTCAGCCCCCCAATTGTCTGAGGGACAGCAACCCGGCCCCCAGCTCAAAAAAGTTGCCTACCCCTGGTTTAGAGCATCCAACAGAACGTCAGCTTTGAATTTCTTTGTCTGTGAGTGCATAAAACTATGGCCATCTTGGCTTGTCCTTTGCCCAATGATCTGAAATGCTAATTCCATTGGGACTTTTCCAGCAAAAATCTGTCTTTTTAAACTACCTTAAAGGTCTCCTGCTTTGCCTCAAGCTCTGCAAAGAACCGTGGATGTTGGGAGTTCATTTGCAACAGTTGGTTTTTCCACTGTTCCAACATTCCTAGGAGTGATTTGGGTTTTTTTGATTTGGGAATAATAAAAAAAATTATTTTCCCCGGAAGGTCCTCCAATTAAGGACCACGTGTTGACTTTTCCAGGAGAGCTTTGGGCTTTGGTTTGGAAATGTCCTCCATTTTGAGCAGGACTAAAAGACATGCATTGACATTCATAGCAGTGTTTTGGCTTTGATTTGGGGACATCCTCCATATATATTTTGTTCCTGAATGGTCCTCCATGGGGGAGGGGGGGCTGGTGCTCCCAGCCCTTCCTTCCCCCTTCTCCCTCCTTCCTTGCATCACCAATGACGTGTAGATGCACATCATATGATTGACATTTTTTTAAAAAAAGATTGGGATGGATCAATCACATTCGACACCGACCATACATTTTGTAGTGGTGCAAATCTAGTGGGAATGACAATTGTGTCAAATTTTTGAAATAATGAAATAATTCACTTCCATAATGGGAACTACGCATCTGCCTGAATTGATTCAGTGACCCAGTGTCAATGCGACTCTCAAAGCAGTTTAAATGCAAATGGGAATAATCCCTAAATTGGCAGCCATTTTAAGACAATGAATCCCATAGTTTAACAATATGCTTTGTGAAGTACTGCCTCTTATCTGCCATTATTAAGGGAAGGATAAATGTCTGACTCTTATCTACTATCTCCACATCATCCCTAATATTATAGACCACTATTAGGTCTTCTCTAACTCACTCTTTTTCTCAGGTAATCAGTCCCAAACAGTGCCACCTTTCCTCAAGAAAGGACAACCAGAATGATTCTGGTTGTCCTTTCTTGAACCCTTCAATGTTCTACAATATTCTGTGTTATTATTAATTAGGAATTTGCAAATGTATACTAATCATTTCTGTCTGAGAGGGAATTTTTGTTCCACTGCACAAATGATAGACTAGAGCAGAAGATATCCAGGCTCAAAGTCCTACTCCTACTTAATGTTTACTGCTTGACCTTTGCTCAGTCACACCTCTCAGCTGAACCTACCACACAGGGTTGTTGTAGGGATAAAACCAAGTGACAGAGGAGAACCATGTATATCACCTTGACCTACTTAGGGGAAAGTTGGTTATAGAAGTGAGAGATGAATAAATAAATATCAAGACCCCCCTCCCTCCCTCCCTCCCTCCCTCCCTCCCTTTTTTCTGCTAGCTGCTTCATAATCACAGCTGTTTTCATGAGTGCCTAAGTGAATCAAATTCATCAATATTGCAAAGAAGAAAGCAAATACTTGACCCTTAAGTTTCAAGAGAAAATAAATATGTGCCAGAGACATAGTAGCTGGATGGCAATCCAAGTGAAATGAAATGAAATGAAATGTGACATATGGGCACACCCACTGAGAAGCCTCAATAAGACTCATATAACCTTAATATGGCATTCATAGAGGAATTGTGTGTTTCTTATTTAGATGTGCATAGACATTTAAACCTTTGAAATCTTCATGTGCCATAAATTAACTGCATAAAATGGTAGTTTCTCTATCTATCTATCTATCTATCTCTTTTTTTTACCCTTTCCGGACTCAACCTTTTGCTAAATTGGTTGTTTTACATTAATTTGTCAGGAACCGAGTGTGCATTCAATGTATATGGTAGAAGCAGAAAGCAGCACTCATTAAATTGATATAATTTATTTGGACATTGTAAAGACCTTTGATAAAGTTCCTCAGAAGAAAGCAGTTCAGGAAACAGCCTTATTGCGGGTGAGAGATAAAGCTCTCTTGTGGATTACAATGTGGTACAGACAGAGGAAACAAAGAAAAGAGAACAAACGTTTAATTTTCAACATGGAAGGAGGTTAATAATGGGGTGCCCTTAGGATTCTAGCTGTAGCTAGATGTGCTTAGTATATGTATTAATAATCCAGAAACAAGAATGAATAATGAGGTGGTGGAAAACCTATACACAAACTCAGAGGCCTTAGCGACAGTGAATGAATGAACTCCTCTACCTTTAGGCTCCAAGGGGAACTAAACAATGATGTCCCTTATCCCCGCTGTTATTTGCTATTGCAATAGAACCCTTAGCTACCTCAATCAGAGAAAATGAAAACATAAGGGGACCCAACATAGGAGGGTCAATCCATAAATTAAATCTCTTTGCAGATGATGTGATCATCTTCCAAAAACAACCCAAACAATCCTTCCCTACCTTATGCACCATATTAAACTCCTTTTATACTTTTGCAGGTTTCTGAATTAACTACTCAAAATCTAAATTGCTGTGTCTCAACATTGCTCATGAAGACCAACTAGACATTCAAAAAGCTACCAATCTCCAGTTAAAACCCTCAGGATTTACTTTTCTAGGAATCACCATTTTAAAAGATTTCAATCGGATAATCCCCAGAAACTACGGGGGGAAGCAGATGATGGCGTTGGGGACGCCGCGGGACGGTGCGCTGCCGGAGCGACACAGCCACACCACAGTGCACTGTCGGCACCTCTGAAAGGAGCACTAAATCAGTGGTCCTTTCAGAAGTCAGGGAAAGTGCGCCCTAAACGCGTAGGGTGCACTTTCCCTGACTTTTCTGCCGCAGCGTGTGTGGATGCTGCGGCGGGAGGTTGCCCTCGGAGCGCTGGCCGTGCGGAGGGCCGGCAGCTCTGAGGGCAACCTCGGGAGGAGGAAGGGGCGCCACTCGTGCGGCTGCCCCTCCTCTTCCCTGCCTCGGAGACGACCCTATTAGTCGTCTGCCGAGGCCCTACAACAAAATAACTAAATGGTTAATCTCTAAAACACTAGAATGGAAGAGACTGAAACTTTCTATTCTAGGCAGATTGGCCTTCCCTTAAATGTTTATTATCCCTTGCCTATCCTTCCTATTTCAAAATCTCAATGACTGTCTCAGAGCGGTAATGGATTGGATGATGAAAAACAGATTGAAGTTGAATCCAGACAAAACGGAGGTACTGACAGTCACAGACCCGAAACCAGATTTGGGAATACAGTCTCCGGTCCTGGATGGAGTCACACTCTCCTCTAAGAACTGTGTCCACAGTCTGGGGGTACTTCTAGATTTGTCGCTTCACATGACTAGTCAGGTGAACGCGGCGGTCAGGAGTGCCTGCTATCAGCTCTGGCTGATACGCCAACTGTGCCCTTATCTGAATATGAGGGATCTGGAAACTGTAGTACATACTCTGGTAACCTCACATCTGGATTACTGCATTGCACTCTACATGGGGCTACCCTTGTGCCTTACCCGGAAACTTCAATTGGTGTAAAACATGGCAGCCAGGTTAATTACTGGAACATCTGGCTGCCAATTAGTTTCCGGGTGCAGTACAAGGTGTTGGTTTTAACCTTTAAAGCCCTACATGGCTTGGGTCCATCTTATCTGTGGGACCGCCTCTCCCCATATGATTCCTCCCACACCCTTCGCTTCTCTGGGAGGAACCTGTTACAGCCAATAAAAACTAGGCTGTCTCAGACCTCCCAGAGGGTTTTCTCTGCGACCGCTCCCAGACTATGGAATGACCTGCCAGACGAGATCCGTGTTATTACCATCCTTGCTAGCTTTAAAAAAGCAGTAAAGATGGATCTCTTCCTGCAGGCCTTCCTGGAATAATCTCCAGGCTGAGTTGGAGATGGTTACTACCTGTCCTCTTTCCTACCACTGCCTGCTTGTCCTTGATGTTTTTATTGTTCTTATTGTACTATTCCTATTTTAGCTCTCTAACCAGTTTAATTCAGTTTTAATGGGGTGGCAGGGTTATAGTTGGGTTGAGGGAATGTTTTTAACTGTTTTGTTTTAAATATGTTGTAACCCACCCCGATTGCTGAGCAGAGGGGCAGGCTAGAAATAAAACTTATTATATTCTTATTAAACTATCCCACTTCAACCACTGCTGACAAAACTCAAACTTTGGCAAAAATCTCATCAATACACTTGCTTTTACCTATAAGAGCCCAGATTCAGGAAATCCACAAACACTTCTCTCCCAAAAAGGAAGGGGAGTAGCAAGGCCTGATCTTAAACTATATTTTGCAGCATTCCAACTTAGGCAAATCCCTCATTTAATTAAAAAAGATCAAAGCATACACTAAGGGCCTTTTCAGACTGCCAGAAATAGTGCACATTAAATTGAGGCACTGCCCTGGCTCAGTGCTAGGGAATCATGGGAACTGTAATTGATTGTGGCACCAGAGCTCTGACAGAGAAGGCTCAATGTCCCAGAAAACAATACAATTCCCATGACTCCCTAGAGTGAGCCAGGGCAGTGCCTCAATTTAATGTGCACTATTTCTGGCAGTCTGCAAAGGCCCTAAGGGCCTTTACAGACTGCCAGAAATACTGCAGCTTGAGGCCACTTTAACTGTCCTGGCTCAGTGCTAGGGAATCATGGGAATTGTATTTTTTTTTCTGGGACATTGATCTTTTTCTGTTAGAGACCTCTGGTGCCACAATAAACTACAGTTCCCATGATTCCTTAGCATTGAGCCAGGACTCAAGCTGCACTATTTCTGGCAGTCTGTAAAGGGCTAGGTTAACATGAAAATAAATGGCCCACCACCAATCGATTTTACTTTGTTCTTTAACAAACCCACTCCACAAGTAATTAAAGACATTAAAAACCCATGGCTACAAACATCAGTAAAGATATGGTCAAAATAGAAGCAAGTTCTAGCAGCAGATCCCTCTCCTATTTTCCCTGGTCCACAAATCTTTCTATTCCCCTAAGAAATTCAATCAATTCAAGGGATAAAATCAGAATCATAGAATCATATAGTTGGGGGAGACCAGTCCAACTCTATGTGCAGTCCTACCCGCTGCCATGCAGGAACTCAAAATCAAACATCCCTGACAGAAGACCATCAAAGAAGGAGACTCCACCACACTCCCAGGGGGTGTGTTTTACTGCCGAACAGCTCTCACTGTCAAGATGTTCCTCCTAATGTTGAGGTGGAATCACTTTTCCTGTAGCTTGCATCCATTGTTCTGGGTCCTGTTCTCTGGAGCAGCAGAAAACAAGCTAGCTCCCTCCTCAATTTGACACACCTTCAAATATTTAAACATGGCTATCATATCACCTCTTAACCATCTCCAGGCTAAAAATACCTAGTTCCCTAAGTCATTCCTCATAGGGCATGGTTTCCAGACCCTTGACCATTTTAGTTGCCCTCCTCTGGACACACTTCAGTTTTTCAACATCCTTTTTAAATTGTAGTGCCCAGAACTAGACACAGTATTCCAGGTGGGGCCAGACCAAAGCAGAATACAGTGGCACTATTACTTCCCTTAATCTAGATACTATACTTCTATTAATGCAGGCTAAAATTGGATTGGCCTTTTTAGCTGTGGCATCACACTGTTGACTCAAGTTCAACTTGTGGTCTACTAGGACTCCTAAATCCCTTTCACGTGTAGCCTCGTTAAGCCAGGTTTCCCCTATCTTATATCTATACATTTCATTTTTTTGCCCTAAGTGCAGTACCTTACATTTGAAATTCATTTTGTTAGATTTGGCCCAACTTTCTAATCTATTAAGGTCATTTTGAATTTCCATCCTGTCCTCTGGGGTCACTTGTTCTCCTTGCTAATTCTCCTAATTTGGTGTCATCTGCAAATTTGAGAAGCATGCCCCCTATTATTTCATCCAAGTCATTGATAAAGTGTTGAATAGCACTGGGCCCAGGACAGAACCCTGTGGCACCCCACTGGTCACTTCTCTCCAGGATGAAGAGGAGCTATTGCTGAGCATCCTTTGGATACAGTTAGTCAACCAATTACTAATCCACCTAACAGTTGTATTGTCTAGCCTACATTTTACTATCTTGCTTGCAAGAATATCATGGGGACCTTGTCAAAGGCTTTACTGAAATCAAGATATGTTATGTCTACCATATTCCCTTCATCTAGCAAGCTGGTAATTATATCAAAAAAGGAGATGAAATTAGTCTGGCATGACTTATTTTTGAGAAACTCATGTTGGCTTTTAGTGATTATGGCATTTCTTTCTAATTGTTCACAGACTCTCTGTTTAATGATCTGCTCTAGAATCTTTCTTCACATTGATGTCAGACTAACTGGGTGATAGTTGTTGGGATCCTCTTTTTTCCCCTTTGTGAAGATGGGGACAATGTTTGCCTCCTCCAGTCTGCTGGGACTTCTCCTGTTCTCCAGGAGTTCTCAAAGTTTATTGCCAGTGGTTCTGAGATTACATTTGCCAGTTCTTTTAATATCTTTGGATGTAGTTCATCTGGTCCCGGAGACTTAAATTGATATAGGTTAACCAGATATTCCTGTACTACATCTTTGCTTATTCTGTGCTGCATTTCCCCTATTGTGTCCTCTGCTCCATTTTCTTCACATTGAGCACCCTTTTCCTTTTGTGAGAAGACTGAGGCAAAGAAGGTGTTGAGTAGTTCTGCCTTTTCTCTGTCCCCCGTTACAATTTCTCCATCTTCTCTGTGCAGTGGCCCTACCATTTCCTTCTTCTTTCTTTTGCTATAAACATAAAAAAAAAGAAAAAAGAAAAAAGCCCGTTTTGTTGTTCTTAACCCCTCTAGCAAGCCTGAGTTCATACTGTGCTTTGACTTTCCTGACTTTACCCTTACATCTGCTGGCTATTTATTTGAATTCCTCTTTAGTAATTTTGCCCCTTTTCCATTTCTTATACATCTCTCATTTAAGACTTAGGCCGATACAGACAGCCCAAAAGAGGTGACACAGAGCTGCCCCTGGGAGCAGCAGATTGGGGCTGCGGCAATGCATGCCATGGTCCTGATCCTCCTTTTAGCCACTCCCAAAAGAGCAGCAAAATTCCACTCCTTTTGGGGGCAGCAAAAGGCCGCCCTTTCACCTGCAACGATGGCTTTTTTCTTGCCCTTTTGGTTGGCCCTTTGTACCGGTCTGCAAAGCCTCTTAGTTCAGTTGAAAGTTCTTCTGTCATCCAACTCAGGGCCTCGGCAGACGGAGGCCCCGGAGACGGCGCGGGTCGGAGCGCCGGCGGAGCTCAGCCTCCGCACCGCGGCGCTCCTGTGGCGAATCTAAAAGGAGCTCCAAATTGGCGCTCCTTTTAGATTTCAGGGAAAGTGCGCCCTAAAAGCGGCGGGCGCACTTTCCCTGACTTATCCTCCGCAGCGCGTCCGGTCGCTGCGGAGGGAGGTTGCCCTGGAGGGCCAGCAGCTTCCAGGGCGACCTCAGGAAAAGGAAGGGACACCGCGCGTGCGGCTGCCCCTCCTCTTCCGGGTCTCGGAGACGGCCCTATTAGCCGTCTGCCGAGGCCCTCAGTTTCCTGAGACATCTCCCATTTTTCCTTCTCATTGGAAAAGTTTGAGAGTGTGCCTTCAGTATCTCCCTTTTGAGAAACTCCCATCCATCCTGGACTCCTTCTCCTTCAGTATTCCTGACCATGGGATCACTCCCAGTGTTTCCCTAAGTTTTTTGAAATCAGCTCTCTTAAAGTCTAGAATGAGTGTCTGACTATACCTAGCTTCTCATTTCCACTGTATAAGAAACTCCAGGAGAACATGATCACTCCCACCTAATGATCCCACCACTTGTACCTCATTTACCAGGTCATCCCTGTTGATTAGGATCAGATCTAAAATAGCTGATTCCCTTGTAGCCTCTTCCACCTTTTGGACAAAGAAATTGTCTTTCAGACAAATGAGAAATTTGGTAGAACTTGAAGTATTGGCTGAGTTTGACTTCCAGCAAATATCAGGGTAGTTGAAGTCACCCATCACTACTACATCTCTCCTTTCTGAGTGTGTGGTCATCTGTTCTAGAAAGGCATCATCCAATTCCTCAGTCTGACTTGGGGGTCTGTAGTAGACTCCCACAATAACATCCCTGTTATTTCCTTCCCCTTTAATTTTTATCCAGATGCTCGCCACCTGATTTCCAGGATTTAAGTCCTAGATCTCTTCACAGGTGTAAACATCCCTGACATATAATGCTGTTCCTTCTCCTTTCCTGTTTGGCCTATTTCTCTTAAAAAGGTTATACCCCTCTATTCCTACATTCCAATCATGCGACTCATCCCACCAGGTTTCAGTGGTGCCTATTATATCGTGTTTGCTTTGTTGTGCTAGGAGTTCAAGTTCATCTTGAACTTGCAGCTGAGCGTGGCAGTGGCAGTGCCTGGGCTGTTTGGAGGACTCTGAGGCCCCAACCAGCCCCCTCCATCTCTGGGCTCCTGGGCTCACCTGCGGCGAGCAGGGAGTGGCGGATACAAAAACTCCGCCCGGACCACCTTCCCCAGCTGAGCGCGGCAGCGGCAGTGCCTGGGCCGTTTGGAGGACTCTGAGGCCCCAATCAGGACTCTGAGGCCCCAACCAGCCCCCTCCATCTTTGGGCTCCCGGGCTCGCCTGCGGAGGACTGTTTTAATATCTGTAGTCCTTGAAACATTATAATGATAAGAAATTTTTATATCTAAAATTTTGTATATTTTTTATTATTGTTATTGATTTTATTATTGTTATTGATTCTGTGTAATATGTTGGGGGACAGGTGGGTGGGTAAGTTCTGGGGGTGGGGGTGGGAATTGTTGTAATCTGTTTTGCCATTTGTTTTGGGGGGTGGGGGAGGGTAGGAGGGATGGGATCTGTATTGATTTTATTTGTTTGATGTTTTGAATTTTGTATACATATTATTGTTGTTCACTGCCTAGATTGGCTTGCCAGAGGGGCGGTATAGAAATAAACTGTATTATTATTATTATTATTATTATTATTATTATTATTATTATTATTATCTTGTTTATTTCCCATGCTCTGTGCATTACTGTAGAGACATCTAAGACCTGTGTGAGGTTTTTTGCCTCCCACTGATGGGCCCTTGCATCATTTGCCTTATTCCCTCTATAAAATTTTGACTATTATCTCCAGCCCATGATATACTCCTGCCTTCCAAGATACCTTCCAAGATGACATGACTAAATTTAAAGTCCTCCTAATCAAATGTTTGAGACTATTAGCAAAAAAAATTCTGCCAACTGGTGTGAGATGCAGCCCTTCTCTTGCCAGAAGTCCACCTTCATGGAACCACATCAGGATGGGAACAACAAGGTGTATATTTTGTCTGAGACCTTTTTTGTAATCGCAGACCAAAAACAATTGATGAACTAACTTTAGATTTAGAACCATTAAAGGCTAATTGGTTTCATCTCCATCAGATAAATGCTTTTACACACAAATTAAAGGAAATAGGACGACCACCTAGATCACTTACCTTATTTGAGGCATGATGGACTAACATCTTTAATCTACAACTCTTTGATTGACCATTCTTACGAAAACATCTGTGGCATAGAACTAACCTGGGAAACAGATTTGAATCTTTCAATTCCCATTGCAAAATGGACTACAGTTTGGTCTTCCACCCCTTTTAAATCCAGATCAGCACTGATGAGAGAAAACACCTTGAAAATTATACACAGGTGGTATTTGACTCCATTGAAGCTAGTGATATATGTGACTATACTGTGCAAAATAAATATATTTTGGCAATTGGTACTTGAACAAATTTCATTGATTACCAACTAAGAAGTAAAGTTATGTCCAGAAATGCTTTTGTTATCAATATATGTGGAGGCAAACTCAAAATTTGAAACATACAAATCCCATAATTTTCTTCACTACACCAGCCCATGTAGAAATTGCCTGATGCTGGAAAACAAGGGAGGTATATTTAGATATGTGGTGGAAAAAGTTATGGGACCTATGGTTACTCGAAAAATTGTCTAACAGAATGGCAAGTTATGCAGGACAACCAAAATCAGGTACTTCCATAGACAACTGGTACCCACTCGTTGACTTTGTAAACAAATAGAGAAAGAAGAGAAGACGACATCCATCTCATCTGAACCTTTGGTCGGACGTTCTGGACTAGATTTACACAAAGACAGCACTGGACATTAAAATGACCACTTACATTGAACAGAACCCAAGAAGGAGACCTGCAATATAATTCAAAGTTGTGAGATGAATTGTTTTATTTTGCTTTATTGTTGTGACATGGTTTGTACATAGTTGTTTACTTATATAAATAAAAAAAACTTTTTAAAAAGAACAGATGCAGAACATATAAATTAACTGGATCTCATTTTTTAAAAAAATGCTTACATTTGTTGGAACTAAGAGCTTGTTCTTCTTGTTCTTGTACTTAGGATACCATGGCCAGCCAAAAAGACAAACAAATGGGTTCTTGAACAGATCAGACCAGGGCTCTCCTTGGAAGCAAAGATGAACAAGTTGAGACTATCGTACTTTGGCCACATCATGAGAAGGCACGGATCACTAGAACAAACAATAATGCTAGGAAGGGTAGAGGGTAGAAGAAAGAGAGGAAGACCACAGACCAGACGGATAGACTCAGGGGCTATGCAGACGGGCAGCTCTGGGCCGCCCCTGCTAGCTGCAAATCGAGGCCACAGCAACCGCACGCCACTGCTTCAATCCTTCCTTTTGCTGCCCCTGAAATGGCGTCAGGATGTCATCGGACTGGGGTTGGGGCGTCCGACATGTGGCTGCGCCTCCCCATCTCTGCCTCCAGGCCAGCCCTATGGGCCGGTCTGTAGAGGCCCTCAATCAGGGGAATTATGGGGAAGGGCTTGGAGGATCTGGGCAAGGCAGTGGAAGATAGAAATTTCTGGAGATATCTCATCCACAGGGCCACCATGAGTCAGAACCGATTTGAGGGCAACTAACAACAAGAACAAGAGTTTGTTATGCATTTAGGAGTTATGATCATGCCATATTCAACTTATCAATTCACTTTGATTTTCTGTGGCATTACTGCAAAAGTGTCCTCTCTGATTTCCTTCCTGTCAGTATTCCTGGAAAGCTGGTGACAGACAGTGTCAACATGACTGAGACAGATGGCCCAATCATCTGACAGTTACACAGCAATTTCCCATATTTAAATACAAGGACACTGCTCTTTCAAGGTATTCACAAAGGTATAATGAATGTTCATGGAGGCCTCTGGTGATAGTTTTTGCCCCATTCATTAGAAAATGTACAGAATGTATAAACTATTCTGTGCATAAAAAGATAATTTTGTTTATACACCTGTACAAGCAGGATGCCTGTTCTCATATGTTATTATGAATGGTACTAGCTGAAGCATACCACTACAATTATCACTCCTTGTGATAATTATCATGCCTTCTATAAGTTGATAATTGTTCTTGTGGATAGTCCCTTAGCTTTCATACTTCATGCTACAGTTACTCAAGAACCTTGTCTAGAAGAACTGGGAAACTTCTAAGTGGGATGGGACATGTCATAAAAATGCACAGTGGAGCATTCCCCCAAATAGACAGAAGTACCTTCTATGATCAGGTAGGAGCATCTAATAAGAAAAGGGGATTCCTTCTTCAATAAGAAAAAAGATTGAACTCATACCAAAATATAACAGGCTGTTCAAAAGTTGAAGAATCTAAATATGAACCTAATTATGAAGCAGAGGCAGAAAAGACAGAGAGATGTTGTAATTACAGGGTGAGAGTTACAGATATGGTGAGCAACATAATGTGGACAACCTCCCCCCCCCCCAAAGTTTTAAAATGAAGTAAAGGTGATGAGAAAGAAAAAATATTACACTAGTCAATGATAGATACACTTCAGTAATTTCAGATCTCAAGTCTGTCAGAGCATGGAAGTCAAAATCATTATGCATAACAATGACAACGGTAGCAATAATTCTGTACATGTTCTTAGTTTCCAAGGAACTTGCTTGCTTCTGCTTTGCAATATGATCTGAAAACAGACACACAGTAGGAGAGGTTCATTTGTGATTCAATACAGAGACACTACAGGTTACTTACACTATAATAGAGAATAGAGGGCCTCTATTCTTTACACCATACTTAGCATAATGGTTAATTCAGACCCAGCATGATCCACAGCTATGGTCCAAAACACACTGCAGAAATAATCCAGTTTGAGAACTCTTTAACTTCCCTGGCTCGATGCTATGGAATTCTGGTAACTGTAATTTTATGAGACAATTAGCCTTATTTGTTAGAGAGCTCTAGTGTCACAATAAACCACAGTTCCCAGGATTCCTTAGCACTAAGCCAGGGCAGTTAAAGCGGTCTCAAATTGGATTATTTCTACAGTATGTTTTGGACCCTAGTTAAACCAGATTTAATCCAGTTTAAAGAAAATAAAATAAAAGATCATACAGTCTTTTTAAAGATCACAAAAGGGCTATGCAGACAGGCAGAAAAGGTGACCTGGACTTGCCTTTTCCCTAAACTGCAGCAACCTCATCACCTGTCCTAAGGATGCCCTAAGTGGGGATGGAGCAACTGCAATGGTGGGCAGTTAATGCAGCTCCATAGGTGAAGAGTGACCTTTCCTTCCTCTGCCCACTACCACAGCCTCCACCTGCATGGGTGGAGAGTGACCCCTCCTCCCTCTGCCTAGCCCAACAGCTCCCTCCTGCAGGGCCTGGGGCATCCTAAATGACCCTCGCTCTTCCATCCTCCTTGTCCTACTTCTCATTCTATGGGACATATATGGCACGGGGCACAGTTTACACACAAAACATGTCCTGCAGAGATTGGAGGTGCAGGGGAGAGGTACATGCCCAGGAAGTTTGTGTGGACACATTGGATACATGCTGGTGGTCATGTGAGGGACATGATCAACAGGACACACAGACAAACGCTCCCCCCCCAGCATGCCAGGGTGCAAAAGCGGCGTGCAGGGATTCTGAAAACCTGTGCACATACACAAAATACATCACAAAAGCCATGCAAACTGTTATGCTTTTTGAGTGCAGGTGTACATGCGACAGAATGCATTTATTGTCATAACTGGGAATGACTTTACCGTGTGCAGCCTGGACCTGATGGATCAGCTGGGTGAATTGTCCAGGACCTGCCCTCTCCTCGCCCTCACTGTCATCATCACTTACTGCTGTACTGGTCTGTGGGACATGTGAGTGGTCACGGTAGCTTCTGATTCTGGAAGATACAGTGCTCCACTCTGTACTACGAGATGGTGGCCTGCTTGTGGAAGATATAGAGCAGGGGTAGGCAAACTGTTCCCTTTAAGGGCCAAGGGACTTCAGCTCCCAGAATCCCAGACTACTGGCCAACATGGCTGAGGCTTCTGGGAGCTGAAGTCCCTCGGCCCTTAAAGGGGACAGTTTGCCTACCCGTGATGTAGAGGCACGGGACAGTGGTCTCATGACAAAGATGTCCACAGCCCTCTGACTGCAGGATGTCTCATCTGAGTCAGGGTGTTCCTCCTTTCATCTAAATGACAAGGGATGAGGTCATCTCTGCCCTCTGCCCACTCTAGTGCTTTCCCCAGCACCCCTTCCCAGGGCCCCTGGTGCATCTTACCTTGAGATGGCATCAGAAGTTCTTGGGTGCATTCTCCCTCAGAAATGTCTTCCACAGTTTCTGCTCTGGCTGACTGGGACCCTCACAAGATCACTGCTGGTACATATTCTGCTGGGCTATGCTATCATCCTTGGTGAGGAAGGCATGAAGTTCTTTGTAGAAGGGCATGGTGGAGGGACCCCATCCACTTTTGGCCTTGTGATCCCTAAACTTCTTGTAATCTCCCCTGAGGTTTTTGGTCATCCGACGACATGCCTCCCAAGTCCGTTGGTGACCCTTAGCCTTCCTGCCTTCTAACAACTCCTTAAATGTTTCGGCATTCAAAAATCAATTTCTCAATTTCTCCAGAATATGTGGTTGCGACCTCACAGCTATGAGGTCAGCCATCTCCACATGGGACCACGATGTCCCTCTCCCTCTTTTTGGCTTGCCACTTGTGGATGGTTGTGCCATTTTGCCCAATGTGCAATACAAGCACTGAAGGTGCACAGCTACGGAGGTCTGCAGCTACAAAGGTCCACTGCGAAGCTCGAATGTGCATGGGGGTTCAGCTTAAAAGTGAAATTTTCCTTTTATCACTTTCACAGTGATACATCTGGCAGCAACAGTTTCATCTTCATGCTCTGGTGCATGTGCACTGTAAAAATTAGGGTTAGGACTAGGGTTCTTATGCAGACACACCTGCAGCAGTGCATCCACACCTGGGCCATTAGGACACTTTAAATTGAACCTTTTTTTCACAGGGCACATGCTCTCAATGGGTGACTCAGAATGCGGTGCACATGTGCTGGTGCATTTACAAGGGTGTTTTAACTCTCAGGTACCCTTTTTCTACCACCCTTCCATCACTGCACACAGATGCACCTCTGAAGGTGCACACTTTTTAGGGAGGAGCGGGAAAAAGCGGCTCCTTTTTCGAGCACCCTTTCTTAGGAAGGAGCAGGTAGAGGGCGCTTTCCTCTAGATGTGCATTGTCTAAAGACTACATTTTTCAGTCACCCTCAAAGCACCCCTTTTTGCCCATCTGCATAGCCCCATTGTCCTGTATCCATTTCCTCTCAACATATAAGGAACTGCACAATATTTGCCAAAAAGATTTCTATGACTTCTGCTTTGAACAATGGTAGAGTTCCAAATGAGTGTATCATGTGCTAACTTTGGGGGACTGCAGATGGGTGCCTCTAGGCTGCCCTGGGAAGTGGAGGATTGGGGCTGCAGCTACCGCACACCGCGGCCCTGATCCTCCCTTTTGCTGCCCTGAAAAGAGTGCCCTAAGAGCCAGCGCGTGACTCTTTCCTATGCAGCATGTCAGGACACTACACCGGGAGGATGTCCTGATGCTTGCACCATGTGTAATGGCTCATGGTGTCAGGACATCATTGGTCTGAGATTGGGGTGGCCAGCATGGAGAGGCCTTTTAGTGTCAGTATTTCAATGAAATTCATTAGCTGTGTAGGCAAAGGCAAAAAGATATCTTTGAGACTAAGAGAATTGTTGAAGGTGCAGCATATTCTATCTTCAATGCCAGTATGGGAGAGCAAGCATTCTCAACCCTCAAATTTGGAGGGAAGGTGGCAGTGTGCAGTAAAAATAAGATAACTAAGTAAAATCCATTGTGATGAACTTGTCCAGTTCAGCCATACAAGATTACATCTTTAACAATCCCAAAAACATTAGGATCCAACTTGTTGCAGTTAAAACCACTGCATCCAACCACACACCCTCACGCGTTCACATCTTGAACAATAAAACAATTCTTAGACAAAGGATTTTCTAAGCCCATCCCATATTCCACCTTCTAGGTGTTAACTTTATGTTAATTGGATAATGACAGTATGATGTATGTTAACCCAGCCTCTTGTTGTCCATCATCCACCACGTGAGTAACTTTCCCAAGCCTAACGATGTTTAATATTTGATATCTCTTTGTTATCCATAACAAAGTCTGGTTCCATTAGTTTTACCTCTGGGAAAGTACATTGCGTCTGCACAAAAGGACACCAACACAATTTGTATGGATGAAAACATTGGCCACAACTTTTATTTGTACAGGATGTGACATATTTAAATTTCAATATAAACAACTAATTCTTATCATCAATTTACTTATCTCTTAAACAATCATCTATTTTGACGCATGCCCACAAGTTTCAAGGGCAGGCGCTATTGAATATTTACCTTTTTACAGGGCATGCATCAAATTCTTTAACTTAGAAAGTTCATATCCAAATATGAAAACCCCCTCCCCCCACCGGATATGACATCACATCTTTACATGACGTAACCATGATATGACATCATTAACTTTAAATATGACGTCATCAAAATTTTATTTAATCTCATAACATATACCCGGTTTGTTAATTATTCTTTGCCAATTAATAAATCCAATTAAACTACAAAATTCCCTAAAGGGGGGAGGGTCCCTGCCCGCCAACCATTCAACATTCCTGAGCAATAAATTTAACAAACCCAACAGCCCAAGTTGTGACAAACTATAGCATCTTAATTCTGAATTACCAATATTTAATCTAACCTTTAGTCATAAATCCCTCCCATAACTTTCCCCCCAACAAAGACAATCATCAACCACATGACATATAACTTAGTTGGTAATGTCGTTTCCCCAGGAAGGGCGAAAAACCCAGTCGGAACTGGGAAAATTCCCTCCCGGCCCCTTGGAAGGCGACCAGCCGTAGCCTGGGTGTCCACAACATGTTAACCAACAATTAATGGGTGGGAGGGATGGGTTGCTCGGTACAAATAAAATGGCTGCCAACACGTGGCAGCTATGGGCTTTATAGCCCTCCAAATCTCGCAACCAAATCCCGCGAGATTTAAAAATCTCGCGAGACTTGGCGCGAGATTCCCTCCCCATTGGCCAGGACGACCGGAAAGGCGGGCCTTCCGATCTTCCTGGCCAATCGCGTGCTGATGCCCTTCTTTGGGCAGACGCAACAAGGCCCCCTCCCAATTCGTCGGGGGGGTCCTTGCGTCTGCACAAAAGGACACCAACACAATTTGTATGGATGAAAACATTGGCCACAACTTTTATTTGTACAGGGTGTGACATATTTAAATTTCAATATAAACAACTAATTCTTATCATCAATTTACTTATCTCTTAAACAATCATCTATTTTGACGCATGCCCACAAGTTTCAAGGGCAGGCGCTATTGAATATTTACCTTTTTACAGGGCATGCATCAAATTCTTTAACTTAGAAAGTTCATATCCAAATATGAAAACCCCCTCCCCCCACCGGATATGACGTCACATCTTTACATGACGTAACCATGATATGACATCATTAACTTTAAATATGACGTCATCAAAATTTTATTTAATCTCATAACATATACCCGGTTTGTTAATTATTCTTTGCCAATTAATAAATCCAATTAAACTACAAAATTCCCTAAAGGGGGGAGGGTCCCTGCCCGCCACAAGAGGGGGTCAGCCTAGCTTGGCATCCCCTCTCCCCCCCCCCAATTGAAGCCTTCAAAAAAGACTCCAATGTTAACAGGTATATGTCGTTTCCCTGAGGGGAGAGGTGCACACCGTCACCCCTGTACAAATGTGGTAACCCAAACTGAATTCCCTGGTGATCAACAATAACCACCCCCATCTTCTTTAACGTCTTCGCCACAGATCTATTTAACCAACGCCGTGCTCCATCAATGGCGACGTCACTTCTGGCCCCACGCCAGACTCTTCTAGGAAGAAACTTCGTCCACATGAGGAGTGTATTCGGCAACATATGCTGAATCTCCCTCATGTCTTTAATAATTCTCCTAGCCAATTGTAACGAAGTCAATTTTGGAAGGTCATTTTCTCCAAGATGAAACAATAATATTTTAGGCTGTTCAAATGTAGCCAACAGTTTGATTAGTCTAGGCAGTATGGCTCCCCATAGCATGCCTCTTCGCCCAAACCATCTAACAGTTCCCGCCAATCCAAGTCCAACAGCTAAATCCAGCCGCCGCTCAATGCTATGTCTTTCAGCCCAGAATACCAGACTGTGTCCGAGTATCCACACGTCCCCTGAAATCGATTCTGCCAAGTAAAACCAAAACAAGAACAATATAAGTACAACAAATTTTTTAAGTGCGAACATACGATTTAAACGCTCTAGAGCGCCAACGACCAATCCTACTAATTGTAGATTCACTCAGACCCTGTGTTGCTGCAGCTGTAGCTGCTCCAATCCTAAATGAATGAGATGAAAATTGACCCGCTGGTAAACCAGCATGACTTAAAACTCCTCGTAATACCGCTCTGAATTGATACTGTGTTAATGGTAAACCCGATAAATGTAAAAACAAATATCCGGCTGTACCCGGCCGTATTTGTAAGTAATTATTCAAAGCTAGAACCGGGCAAATATGGCCTTGAGGAGCCTTGGCCAACGTTATGGCCTGTCCCTTTCCTAACTGATCTGTTTTAGAGCGTCGAATTGTCAGCTGCATGCCATGTTCAAAAAATTGAATATCCGATAGCAATAGAGCCCTACCAGAAGTGTCTGTACGTGAACAAGGAACAATTTCACTTATTCTTAAGGCACCAAAAAACACTACAGAGAACGCTGCCTTAAACAAAATCACCTCTTCGGGTGCAGAGCATGTAACTGGGAGGCATTGCCATATCTTCAACAAAATTGACCCAGTTATAGGCAAGCGACTGTCCTGAGAAATAGAAGACTCCCTAGCCCATCCTTCCAAAGTCCTACGCACTCTAAAATCAATTGTAGGGTCTTTGAAACCTCCTGCTCTAGAATAAAATGAAAGAGCCGCTAATCTACCCCTAATAGTAATTATTGATAAACCCTTTTGTCTAAGATAGACTGTAAAACGAAGAATAATATCCACGCTCAATGGCCAAGCTTCAACCTCCCCAATAGACAATAAAAAGGATCTGAATGCTCGCAAAGCGAGCTCATAGGACTTGCGTGTCGACGAGGCGACGGAGAGAAAAATCGCCTTCTCAATTTCTACTCTCCAAGGCTCCAAAGTTGGTGGGGTACCTCCAAGGGATGAGCTGCTGCCTCTGGCGCCAACTGTCGGAATCTGGAAAACTGAAAAAGCGAAAGGGCATCCGCCAAGGGATTTAATAAACCACAAACATGTTGAGCATGGAAGACAATATTATATTGTAAACATTGAACCACCATTTTTCTAACCAATGACATTACCCTGTCAGATTTGGAAGACAATGAATTCACTATAAATACCACAGCCTGATTATCGCACCAAAAGCGCACTGTTTTGTTCGCAAATTGATCTGGCCATAAATGAACCGCCACTATAATAGGAAATAATTCCAAAAAGGTGAGGTCCCTAGTCCAACCCTTTTCAACCCATGTTACTGGCCATTTCTCAGCCGCCCACTGGCCATTAAAATAAACCCCAAAACCACAAGCCCCAGAAGCGTCTGAATGAACCTGAAAATCTGCCCTAAGAAGCATTTCAGATCTCCAGAATGATACCCCATTAAATTGTTCCAAGAATGACTCCCAAATTTCCAAATCCTTTCTTAGATCAGAATTTATTCTAATATGATGATGTGGGGCCTTTACACCCTTGGTGGCCTTATATAAACGCGAACAAAATGCCCTGCCAGGAGCTATGACCTTACAAGCAAAGTTTAACAAACCTGCTAAAGATTGAAATTCCCTAAGCGTGGCTTTTGACTTACTTTTCATCATCCTTACCTGCAGCCTCATAGCTGTTAGCTTGTCAGGTGGGAGACGAGAAATACCCTCCTCAGTATCAAGTTCAATCCCCAAAAATGTTAGGCGTGTATCAGGGCCCTCCGTTTTTTCCTCAGCCAGAGGTACTCCCATTTCATTCATTAAATGCTGAAAAGCCAACAGCATATCTACACAATCATTTGTCCCCGGGCCACCCGCAAAAAGAAAGTCATCCAAATAATGAGTAATAGCTTGACTACCTAATCTTTTAGAAGCACACCAATGTAAAAATGTGCTAAATGTTTCGAATGCTGAACAAGAAATGGAACATCCCATTGGCATAGCCTTATCAAAATAATACTTCCCCTCAAATTGAAAACCCAAAAGATCAAAATCGTCTGGGTGAACAGGAAGTAGCCTAAAAGCGGATTTAATATCGCACTTTGCCAATAATGCCCCTTTGCCCAAAGCCCTAACCATTTTAACTGCCGAATCAAAGGAAGAATACTTCACAGATGTCAGTTGAGGATCAATGGCATCATTTACCGAATCACCCCTTGGATAAGAAAGATTATGTATAAGCCTATACTCTCCAGGGGCCTTCTTAGGAACTACTCCTAGTGGGGATAATCTCAAATTTGCCAAAGGCAAATCCTCATGCGGGCCTGAAATCCTGCCTGCTGCTATTTCTTTGGCCAATTTGTCCCTTACTATTCCTGGCAATTCCCTAACAGAACGTGCGTTGGGTGCATAACGATGTACCCTTAAACCAACATAGGGAATACGAAAACCAAGAGAAAAACCCTCAAACAAATACTGAGCGGCCTCCCTTTTAGGGTAGATCCGCAACCAAGAGGCCATGGCCTCTAGGTTAATTGGTGTTGGAGCCCTTTCCCGCATTCGCTGGTTGGTGATAAGAGGGCACCCCACTTCCTGACTTTTTACTTTTAAAGCATGCTGATCCTGGGTGATTACCTTTACAGAGATTACACTTGTGCTCGAACCTGCAGGGCTGCCTTTTGCACTTACCTGCATTAAAGTCCCAGCAAAACCCAAATTGTTTCTTTTCACCCGTGCCAGGCCTTGCATTTTGCCCTCTCGGCTGGGTGACCATAGGTACGAACCCATTATCACACCGGCTCGAGGGGGAGGCTCCCACCATAACGTCAGCCCATAATTCAGACTGTACGTGGCGCCAAGATAAAGAATGGTCTAGCGCCGCTCTCATACGAAATTGCTCGTCATATTGAAGCCAAGCTGAACCTCTAGCATTAACATGGCAATTAGTATAGGCTTTAATCATAATCTCCTGATATTTGGAGAAGTCAATGGATCTTGCAGGGTCTTTTTCTTCCATAATACCCCTAAAAATGGTAAAACCCATGATCCAATTAACGAAATTTCTTTCTAACTTGGGGCGTTTATACGATTGAAATTCTTTTGGGAGGGTAAATACTACCCCATCCTTCACCATTATCCTAGGCTCGGGGTCCCTAAATGTCAGCGAAAACAGATCTACGTATTCACCCTTCCAAATTCTTTCTTTTGTAGACATGGGAAGGTGTGACCCCAAAGGCATAGACATACCTGCATAAGGATTACATTCAAAAGACCGATCGGCCCCTGAAATGCCTAATGCACCCACCACAGGTGTTTCCTTTGTGTGGCTTACTGTGTTGTTCACCTGAATATTACGTTGCAGCCCCAAATCGAAACCCTGTGTCAAGGTAGAGCGCTCAAAAGGTGCAGTTACAGGTTCGAGGCTAGGGCGATCGCTTGGCGATGCGAACCCTGTCTGCCCACCCGTAGCCCAAACCGCTGCAGGCCATGTCGCCTGTGAATTAATGTGGCCAAACAAACCTGAGCCCGTTGAATGAGAAGAAGTACTAGAAGATGGTTGCTGCTCTCCCCTTGCGGGAGTCACTGAAGCAGCTCCAGTGTTGTGCTGTCCGCCATGAGTGCCTGGTACATCGCCGCTGCCATCCGCAGATGTCTCAGGTGTAGATACATTACTCTGGCCTGTAACAACCACACTTTGAAGAAATTGAAACAAGTCAGACAAAGTAGGTTGACTAGAAGTACATGCCATGGCACCATGGTGCCCCACACCAGGAACTTTCTTTAAAATTTCCATTACATCAGCTACGGTTGGTTGCCCAACCTCCATAGCTGAAAAACCCGGGTAACTACATGCAGTGTCAGATGGAGTACTTGAGTTATCCACAGCCTGATGTGCAGAGGCTTGTCCAACACTTGTATGCGCCACTGGAAAAGTAGTTGCTTGCACCCCTTTCTGCAAGTGATGTTGAGCCAACTGCTCACATACCGCAGCACAAGCCTGCATAGTGCGACCTATCTGCGCTAGATGTGTGGTAATGTCATCATCTTTGTTTGCCGCATTAGCCGTTCGCTTAGGGGCTGGCTGGCCATCTTGTTGAACAGATGAGGTCGCACGCCGCTTAGATTGAGATTTACTCCGCGGCATAATTACACAATAATCAAATAACAGATTTTAACAACTGATTAATGCAGGATATAGAACAACCACTATACCTGCATAATAAAATTATAGTGTAAACTGCATGTAATCCCGTTGTAGAATTGCCAATAGTGTAGGCTAAACCACAATATCAGAAGTAGGCCTTCGTTCAAACTGACCCCCCTTTTATTATTTAATCACTAAATTATCGATGTTAATATTATTATTATTATTATTATTATTATTATTATTAATTTATTGTGGCCAGGCCAAGCTATCAAAATTATCCTCTGCTAGGCCTGAACAAAATGGTAGCGAGGGGGGGGGGGAGGAGCCGACCTATCAGCCAAGGCCGTCAGCCCAAACCCAATGGCCTGTCCCTTCTATTTCCACCTTTTTTTTTTTTTACTTGCCACGCCACCTGTCCTCCAACTTCCGGAGGACCGTCAAGCCGTCAGCCCAAATGCCTGGCTCGATCGTTGGGGCTGGCGACAGTTAATCCGGCAGCCGCCGCGCCCGGCCGGCCACCCCACCAAGCGCGAGCCCACCGCGCTGTCGCCAAGGCCCGCAGCCCGCTGGAGTGCTGGGGCGAGCGAGGCATGGTAAGCGGCCGCTGCGCCCACTCTCCAACAAGCGCGAGTGCGCTAGACAGCCCCAAGGCCTTATCCTCTCGGCCTGTATGTCGTAAGGGGCCGGCGAGGCGTACAAAACGGCAGCCGCCGCGCCCGTCCGACCCAGCCGGGCCTTAAAAACCCCCGATGGGAAAGAGAAACGGGCCTGCCTTGCAAATAAGGCCGAAAAAGGCCCGGAGCCAATACCGCAAAAGCAAGGTGCTCCTTGCTCGGTACAAATAAAATGGCTGCCAACACGTGGCAGCTATGGGCTTTATAGCCCTCCAAATCTCGCAACCAAATCCCGCGAGATTTAAAAATCTCACGAGACTTGGCGCGAGATTCCCTCCCCATTGGCCAGGACGACCGGAAAGGCGGGCCTTCCGATCTTCCTGGCCAATCGCGTGCTGATGCCCTTCTTTGGGCAGACGCAACAAGGCCCCCTCCCAATTCGTCGGGGGGGTCCTTGTTGATGTCTCTGTTACCACCTGGCGTTGATTCACCCTGTTTCTCTAAATATTGTTTGTGCCTTGTCCAGAAACTGTTCTCAAGTAGAAAATTACAAACACACACACATCTTTACATTTCACCTTTGACTATATATCCCATTCATATCCTAACAACATCTTGCCTGATGAAGAAGGCAGTGGAGCTTCGAAGCTTTCAACAAGTATATTGTGCATTTCGGTTGGCCAGTAAAGGTATTACTATTTGGGGGATTTTTGTTTGAATTTGCTAAATGGCCAACACAGCTACCCTGTGCACATTTTCTGGATTGTGAGATACCACATTGTAGCTGCAACAGGGAAACCCTAAAGAGTAAGCCAGTGGACTGGGAGCTTCAACCAAGGTAAAACAATGTTTTTCTTCTTAAATTTGAACTGGAATAGCATGTTTTACCTCCACACCTACCAAATTACTCATAATGCAAAAAGATGGGAACTTCTTAGAAAATCCATTGCCTTCTGCCTACAAGAGGCCTTTGGCCTCACAGGAATGGAGACATATTAGATTGCAAGAGAACAGTGCTGTTGGTATGCAAATCAACTTTAAATTTCCTGGACTTTGAAAAACTCCCAATTGCTACATGGCCTGAAGGAGGAGGAATCAGCCTGCAAAATTTACCCTCCTCATACTATCTTCACTAAGGACAGAAACAACAAAATGCAGGCATCTTAGTAACATCTTCAATTTTTCTCCTGTTTGGTTTGTAACATCTTGCCTGATGAAGAAGCCAGTAGAGCTTTGAAAGCTTGCAACAAGTATATTGTGCATTTCAGTTGGCGAATAAAGGTATCACTGTTTGGTGGATTTTTGTTTGAATTACCCAGACAATACTAAAACATTTTTTCCTTTTGCCCAAAATCTACTCCTTTTAAATTTTCCCATTGACTACAGGGTAATATGTAGTAGTTTTAAGCTATCAGATAAGTTGTGCTTATCAGGTAATTTTGGTGAAAACAAAAGAAACCTGTTTTTGGACAGTTGTCTGTTTTGGGAGCACAAATCTGACAAGGCAGCAGGAATTGTTACCATTTATGCTTAATAAATACAAATATTAGACTTTGATGGATAAGACAGAAAAACCACCTGTTGCCAGAGTCTGCACAAATTGTTAAGAAAGCATACTGCACAGGCTAGGGCTGCTGTGGCCTGAACCCATCTATCTTGGGGGGAAAACCAAAGCCTTATTCTAAAAGTGCCAACTGGAAGTTGTAGTTCAAAATCCCTTTGCCCCCATCAAGTAAATGGTTGTGCTGATTAAAGCAATCAGGACTTGTTTACCTTCTCTGAGTGGAGACCGGCTGAACTGGCTCAGACCTGTGCACCTCCCATTGTGAAGTATCCTTTTGCTTTCAGAGAGGTTAACAAACCTATCTGCATTTGAATGAGAGTAAACATATTTGTTGATCGGTTTTGTCCTGTGTATGCAACCCATTGTTTGATACTGCCCAGACCACTTAAGAGTCAGTATCAGTACATGAAGCACATAGTCACCTTCACTCTTTACAAGCACATGTTTATTTGTTTGTTTTATGAACAACATTGAGGTCATGTTTTTCTCCACCCATAGGTGTTCCCTTCATTCTTAGGATAGCCTTAACCTTAAATACAGAGACACACAGAGAGAATCTTCCTCTTAGACCTGTCACCCTGTCTTCTGCTGTTATTAGTATTATTATTATTATAATTTATTTATATAGCACTGTAGATTTACACAGCACTGTACATACAGTTAATAAAATAGATTAAAATAGATTAAAAAGCCTGCCGATGGCGTACATTCTGCAAAATAATAAAATACATATTAATACAAAGAAAGCAACAAATTTAAAACATCAAATAATCATCATACAATGCCTGAGAATGCTTCCCTGAACAGTATAGTCTTTAACTCAGCTTTAAAGCTGGTTAAAGAAGTGATACCCTGTACTTGTGGGGGAAAGAGGTTCCAGGAATGAGGGGCAGCAAGTGAAAAGGGATGGATCCGGGATGGAGCAGTAAAAATCCTAGACTGAGACAGCAGACCTTGACTACCAGGGTGGAGGATATGGGTGGGACAGTAAGGGGAAAGAAGCTCTGATAAATAAGGAGGGGCCAACCCATGCAGGGATTTAAAAGTCAATAGCAGAAGGTTATACTGAATATGGAAAGGGAGGGGGAGCCAATGAAGGAATGACAATACAGGAGAAATATGGTTGAAACTGTGAGCAGATGTGATAATATGTGCAGCAGAATGCTGGACTGAAATTTAAAGATGTAGGTGAGAAAGAGGGAGCCCTGCCAGGAGAAGGTTACAATAATCTAGTCATGAGACCACTAGGGCATGGATCAAAATCTTGGCAGTAGAGGCTGAGAGAAATGGTCGGATTTTAGCAATCTACATGCCTTGACTGTGGCCTGAATCTGGGGAATACACGACAGAGAGGAATAAAAAATAAAACCAAGACTGCGGGCTCCCTAGACAGAATGAATGGAAATATCATCAACAGAAACAGAAAAAAGAGTACTGAACAGTAGGCTTTGGTGTAAAAAGAAGCAACTCTGTTTTGGACATATTGAGCTTCAAGTGCCTATGGTGCATCCACTGAGAGACAGCTGTAAGACAAGATGAAACTTGCTGTTCAAGATCTGAAGAAAGGTCAGGAGTGGAGAGATACAGCTGAATGTCATCGGCATACAGATGATAGGAAAAGCCAAAAGAACTGATGAGTTTACATAGAGACAATGTGTAAAGGGAAAACAGTAGGGGACCCAAAACAGAGCTCTAGGGAACTCCAACAGATAACGGAACAGAGGACGAAGCCTGACCACCTGTGACCATTGCTGATAGATAAGATTTAATAATAATAATAATAATAATAATAATAATAATAATAATTTATACCCCGCCTTTTGCCATGGCAATCAAGGTGGCTTCCAGCTAAAACAGATACAGACCCCTATAATAAGCGTAACTCCCCCTTAAAAATACATTAAATACAGTCTCAATTAAAATCAATGTAAACATAAACAATTTAAAATAAAAAGGACAGAATCTGAGAACCCAAGGTCAGAAAGTATATCAACTAAAAGACAGTGATCAATGGTGTCAAAGGCTGCAGACAAATAGAGAAGAACAAGAACAGAGAAAAGGCCATTAGCCTTGGCCTGTAAAAGATTATCCAAGATCTTTGTTAGAGCCATCTCTCTAGAATGCTGTGGGTGGAAACTGGACTGAAAGGGATAAAGAATGGAGTTGGCTTCAAAAAACTCAAGAAAGCGAGAATAAAGGACCCGTTCCAAAACCTTGGAAAGAAAAGGAAGAAGAGAAATTGGATGATAGCTAGACAGAGAAGAGGGGTTAAGAGAAGGTTTTTTTCCTCAGAATTGGGGAAACTAGAGCATGTTTAAAGACTGAAGGGAAAGAGCCAGTAGAGAGTGATTAAAGATATGGAGAAGCGAGGGCAGAAAAGAAGGGGCTATAAATATTAGAAAACGAGAAGGGATTGGGTCAAGAGAACAAGTTGCGGGTTTGGAAGAGTTCAGCAGCATGGAGAGCTCATCCAGAGAAACAAGAGGAAACACAGAAAAAAAATTAGCTGAGAGTAACAGAAAATCAGTAGTACATGAATGATCGGGAAGGGCTATCTCAGAGTGAATGGTGGTAATCTTTGAGATGAAATAGTTAGCAAAATCATTAGGAGAGAATAATGAAGAGGCAGGAAGAGGAGGAGGTTTTAGAAAAGAATTGAAGGTGGAGAACAAATGCTGTGTGTGCCTCTTATTGGCGCAAATCAAAGATTTATAATAATTCTGTTTTGCCATGTACAAGGCACATGAAAAGGAGGAAAGTACAAATTTATAATGAATAAAATCAGCCCACTCCCTGGACTTTTTCCAAAGATGTTCGGCTGCTTGAGAGCAGGACCAGAGAAACCTAACTGTAGGAGTAAGCCAGGGCCAAGGCCTGGTCAAAGATGAAGACGCACATACAGATACAGTGGCAAAGCTTTCAAGAGTTGAAGAAAGAGTGGAGTTAAATAAAGACATTGCTGAATCAGCAGAGTACCAAAAATTTAAAGAGGAAAGAGATGAATCCAAGGTCTGACTGAAAAGATCATGATTAACAGACTGAAGATCACGACAATAACATCAAACAGTATGACGAGGAGGTGGAATATAAGCAAGAATAAAAGAAATTAAATAATGATCAGATAATGGAAAATTATCTACCAAGTAGTCAGAAATGACACATTTAGCAGCAAAAACTAGGTCAAGACAATGACCAAGTGCATGAGTGGAAGAATTGGAATAGGGTCGAAGACCAAAAGAGGCTAAGAGGAAACTAAAGCGAGATGTCAGATTTTTGGAGTTGTCAAAGTGGATATTAAAGTCACCTAGAATCAGAGAGGGGTCTGCATCTGATAGAAAAAATGTGAGCCATGACTCAAAATCAGAGAGAAACTGGGTAGCAGAGCCAGTGGAGCAATAGATGACAGCAACCCGCAGATGTAGAGGGAAAAAAAAAGATTCTAATAGCATGAAACTCAAACGAAGAGGAACAATAGCTGGGGGGGGGGGGAGGGAAGAGATAGAACCTGAAACTGGCAGGAATTAGACAGTAAGATACCCACCCCTCCTCCTTGACCCTCAGAGCTGGTAGTGTGGGTCAAAGAGAGACCACCAAAAGAGAGGGCCATAGAGGTAGCAATATCAAGGGCTGGGAGCCAAGTTTCAGTAAGAGTGAGGAGATTAAGTGATTTAGAAAGCAAAAGGTCATGAATTGCCACCACTTTAGGGGCAGCAGAGCAACAGTTCCAGATTGAACAGAAGAATGAAAGCTGGGAAATAGGAAGAGGGTGAATGGGGATCAGGTTAGGAGACATACATGGGGCCATGAGAAGGAAAGGATTCACTGCCCAATGTTCAACAGAAGAAGATATAACAATGACAAGAACAGAAAAGTAATAGCCAAAGGTACACAATCACATTGTCTGTTACCACAAGAAACCAGGGGTCTAAGAAGAAGAGCCCTCACTCCATTCCATCTGATGTCATCTGGGGGAGAGACAACAGGCCCAGCACCATCGGGCCTAGATTAAGAAGAAGAGCCCTCCCTCCATTCCATCTGATGTCATCTGGGGGAGAGACAACAGGCCCAGCACCACTGGGCCTAGACTATGAAGAAGAGCCCTCCCTCCATTTCATCCGATGTCATCTGGGGGAGAGACAACAGGCCCAGCACCATCGGGCCTAGACTAAGAAGAAGAGCCCTCCCTTCACTCCATCTGATGTCATCTGGGGGAGAGAGAATAGGCCCAGCATCATCAGGACTAGACTAAGAATAAGAGCCCTCCCTCCCTTCCATCTGATGTCATCTGGGGGAGAGACAACAGGCCCAGCACCATCGGGCCTAGACTAAGAAGAAGAACCCTTACTTATTAAGGGGCGGGTGGGTTTTGGAATTTTTAGGTTCTGTTTATATTGTATTAACATATCTGAATGGAAATTTTAATGTTGTAAGCCGCCCCAATTGCTCTGCAGAGGGGTGGGATATAAATAAATATTAATAATAGTAATAATAATAGTAAAATGTTACTGGGCAGGGAAACTACTGCTTCTGTTGCTGCTACTGTTGCTAGGAGGGTGTGGAAAGGGCAGGAGGATGTAGGACAGATGGCTGGTTTTTGTAGCTGCCCCACTCCCAGCTCTCTCTCCTGCTCCTCTGCTACTGCTGCTGCTGCTGCTGGGAGGGTGTGGAAAGGGCAGGAGGATGTAGGACAGATGCCTGGCTTTGTAGCTGCCCCACTCTCAGCTCTCTCCTGCTCCTCTGCTACTGCTGCTGCTGTTGTTACTGGGAGGGTGTGGAAAGAATAGGAGAATGTAGGACAGGTGGCTAGTTTTTGTAGCTGCCCCACTCTCAACTCTCTCTCCTGCTCCCCTGCAATTCTAATCTTGTCATCTTCTTCATATCACAAGTGAGAAAATCCATGTGCTGACATGCACTCAAAGACAGAGTCATCCAAAGGGATATTGACATTTGGATTCAGACCAAAGGGGGACATAATGTTTAAGTGTACGCATGTTGTATTATGATGATGCTGACCCTGGAGAAAGGTATGGATCCCCATGCATTAATACATTTGTTATTTTGTGCACACTCTCCCTGCAAATCTCCTTCTTTTCAGTCTGTTTTTAATGAAGAAAGATGAAACATTTCTCCCCAAATGTCCAGACTGGCTCAGAGACACAGGTAGCTTGTTTACTCAGTGCTGTATCTCCAGAAGAACAAATGTCATATAGAGGGCCTGGTATGGCCCCAGTAAGTCATGCAGTGTAGGTAGGATGCTTAGGGATACTGTACTAGTGAGCATCAAGAGGTTCCTTTAAAGTAAAAGGTGATTCACAAGATTCCCAATGACTCAGTTCAGAGAAAGGAACTCCTTTTAGATCTGACTGGATCCATATGTTCCAACTACCCTTATTTGACAAGGACAGTCTTATTAATCTTTTCTTTTCATACCTTTTCAGCTGTTTTCATAATGATCCAATTTCTCTCTCTTCTTCCTACTTTCTCCCTTTTACCTTGGCTTACTTCAGTTGCTGCAAAGAGCAAAAGTACCTTGCACTCAGTTAACCAAGCAGGAGGCAGAGGACAGGGGTAGGCTGACACTTGTCTTTCCAAATAGACCCAGAAAAAAGCAAACTGCTGCACCCTTTACTACCTTGTGTGTTTTTCCTCACTTTGCCATGTTGACCAAAATCTTATGTTGTTTGACAGCACATGTCTTGAGTCTAACCTACACTGTAGAAATAATGCAGTTTGACATTGCTATGGAATTCCTGGATTTGTAGTTTTGTGAGATATTTAACAAAATATCTGTCAGAAGGCTCTCTCTACTATCGCAACAAACTATAAGTCCCAACAAACTTCAAAAGTCATGGCAGTTAAAGTGGTGTCAAACTATTATTTCTTTTTTTTAACTTAATCTTTTATTAGTGCTTAAAACATACATCAAATATAACACATTATAACAGATAAAAAACATGAAACAAACATTGAAACCTACAATATCACATGCTATATCAAGAGAAAGCTAACATTATAATTCTAAACTTAAAAAATAACAATAAACATATTTGACTTCTTCTTCCCATCTAAATGATTTGTTGTTTTCATATATTTTTCCTTTCTTAAATATTTACAAGTTTTCCTCTATATTTTATTTTTAATCTGTTCTCATTTCTATCAAATGCTTATATAATTTTACCTTTAGTCTATTTTCTCCCAGAATACTTAATTTCATAGAGACTCCCTCCAATACAGAATTATTTCTGTCTATTCTTCTTTTAAATTAAAAGGTTTGTCATCTTTTAACATCATTGGGCCTTTGCAGACTGCCAGAAATAGTGCAAATTGAGTCCACTTTAAGGGTTGGGGTTAGTGCTAGGGAATCATGGGAATTTTTTTTCTGAGACATTGAGCCTTCTCTGTCAGAGAACTCTGGTGCCACAATAAAATACAGTTCCCATGATTCCCGTAACCCTAACCCTTAAAGTGGACTCAATTTGCACTATTTCTAGCAGTCTGCAAAGGCCCATTGTTAGTTTATTGAAACTTAACATATCATATAGCTTATATAACCAGTCTTCAACTCTAGGGATAGTTTGGTCTCATGCATATACTATACGCTCAGCTGTTATCATGTATAATAAAAGTTTTTTTTCTTTGTTTAATTTTTCCTTATAACTTATATAACATATTCAATAGATACATTTCCAGATATAATGCAAAGTTAATCTTAAAAATTTCCAAAATTGTATTGTGGATTGCTGACCAGTATTTTTATTTATTTATTTATTTATTTATTTATTTATTTATTTATTTATTTATATTGCATGTGTACATGTCCACTACATATGATAAAAGGTGCCTAATATTGTCTGATACGCCAGCTGCGCCCTTATCTGGATATGAGGGATCTGGAAACTGTAGTACACGCTCTGGTAACCTCATGTCTGGATTACTGCAATGCACTCTACATGGGGCTACCCTTGTGCTTAACCCGGAAACTGCAATTAGTCCAAAATATGGCAGCCAGGTTAATTACTGGTACATCTAGGAGGGAGCACATAGCACCAGTGCTTAAATCCCTCCACTGGCTGCCAATTAGTTTCTGGGCACAGTACAAGGTGTTGGTTTTGACCTTTAAAGCTCTACATGGCTTGGGTCCATCTTACCTCAGGGACCGCCTCTTCCCATAGGAGCCCCCTCATACCCTGCGGTCCTCTGGGAGGAACCTGCTACAGCCCATGAAGACCAGGCTGTCGCAGACCTCCCAGAGGACTTTCTCCATGACTGCTCCCAGGTTATGGAACGGCCTGCCAGACAAGATCCGTTTCATTACTACGCTTGCTGCTTTTAAGAAAGCAGTAAAGATGGATCTCTTCCTGCAGGCCTTTCCGGAATAACCTCCCGGACATGGGGAGCCTGGCAAGCCACCTCGATTTACTGTTTCAAATTGTGTCTGCTGCCTTGTTGTTTTATATTGTTTTAAAGTTTGTATATGGTTTTTAATAGAATATTAGTTTAATTCAGTTTTAAGGGGTGGGAGGGTTAGGGGATTGGGATTGTCTGTTTTTAACTCTTTATGTTTTAATTATGCTGTAACCCACTTTGCAGAGGGGCGGGCTACAAATAAAAATTATTATTATTATTATTATTATTATTATTATTATTATTATTATTTCATTACATTTCCAACAATATGCATTTCTATTTTTATACATTTTAACTAATCTTAGTGGGGTGAGGTGCCAGCTAAATAGTATCTTGTAATAATTCTTTTTTAAATCATAAGAAAGAGTGCTTTTTAAGGTGTTTTTCCAAAATTTTTCCCACTGTTCTAGTTCTCTCTTATGTCTGATGTTTTGTGCCCATAAGATCATTCCTTCTTTTATGACCACTTGTTCCATATTCCATCCATGCAAGATCTTATAGAATTTTTTGATTTTATGTGTATCACTATTTTTTCTAATTCTGTTTCTTCTAATTCAAATCCATACAGCTTATTATCCATTAGGAATCTTTCATGTAATTGTTTATTGTTTAAGTAAGCAAATATTCTTTTTTCAGCTTTATCCACTCACATACCCAATTCATTCCACAAGCATCATGATATAGTCTTAAGCCTGGTAAACCTAGGCCACCTCTTTCCTTTGCATCCTGAAGTGTTTTCCATCTAATCCTAGTTTTTTCCCTTGCCAAATGAAACTATTATTTCTGCAGTGCAGATAAGACCTGAGGTTTCATCTGTGAAACACTGGAGGATATGTTAGATCCCCTTCTAGAGTCATAGTACCCAAGGGGCTGGGACGCAGGAAACATCAGAGATGATGTGCTCACTGCTCTTACCATAACACAAAAATTAACATGCCCCACACATCTGCTTCCAATGCTGATCTCCTCTGTATATGTACAATAACATTGTGGCTCTACTTAACCACAACTGAGTTTTCCTCTTTATTTCTTGCAGTGCAGATATGTAATGAAAAGATGGAATGACCCACCTTTTAAAACTATCCTGCTTGTGACTACAGAAGGTTGTTTAGAGGATGTTAATGTATAATTAATACATGTTAAGTGATTTTAAAGGTACTCTTGTAGTAATTAATCTAATACAATTCTTAAGGGGAAAAAAGCTGGAATAAAATATATTAAAGTATGCATACTTATTGTCTTACAAAGAAGTGTATCACACCTTGGCAAATTATATAGAACAGAAACCTCAAAAAGTGCAACTACATCCAACTAACCCAACCATGCTTAATGCTTTCAGATACTGGTGGGCCTCTTTCCACAAATAAATAGCTATTCCATATATAACGTAACACGTAAATAAGCACACAAGATTTACTTTGCTGCTTAGGATGAGCAGAAGTAGATCTGAGAGCTTTGCTCATGCTTCAGCAGCCTGTTGCAATTTTGTGATGGTCATAGGTTTCCATGCTGGGCTGATACAAGTTCTCCATCTTTCTTTCATTAACCATTCACTTGCCTCCATGAAGTTCTCAAGCAGCAGTAGCTATCTGGATTTATACAGTGGCTGCAGTTACCTTATAGTCAGTAGCATCACTGGGGGGGGGGGGGGGGGGGTGCGGCGGGTACAGACCACACTGAGTGACTCCTGGTCAGCCCCCCACCCCCTTCAAGGGTCTTCTGGCCCAGGCATGGTGGGCAGCTGTTTCCCCAGACATGTGGCTGCTTTCACAGATCTTGGGGAGGGGCCTCTGGCCAGGTGGCCATTCCTGCAGCTGCACACATGTGCTCCAGCTGGCTCCCTGCTTTGGCCTGGCTTTCCCCTGAGGAAAGGCAGGGTGAAGCAGAGAGGATTGGGAGTGTGTGTGTGCCACCTTCTCACAGAAGCCCCACTGTTCCACCTTTGCCCCCCCCCACACCAGGTGACACCAACAGTAAGTACACCACTGCTTATGGTTATGGTCAATGACAGGTTTGTATGTTAATCTCATTACAAAAAATAATGTTGTGCTTTTCCCCTCCTTTGTTCTGTGTCCATTCTTTATTACAGTGGGCCCTTGTTATCCACTTGGGTTTGGTTCCAGGCCCCCCTGTGGATACCAAAATCTGTAGATACTTAAGTCCCATTAAATACAATGGCATAGTATGCTGGTGTCCCTTATATGAAATGGCAAAATCAAGGTTTGCTATTTGGAATGCATACCTTTTTGTATATTTTCAAGCTGTGGGTGTTTGAATACATGGATAAATAATCTGTGGATATGGAGGTCCAACTGTATTTGTTAATGCTGCAGTTCTACCTCTTTTGGAAGCTTGCTCTTGCACTTTTTGCTCAAGTCGACAAGTGTAGAGAAACAATTATGGAGTGGAAATTGTGATTTTGTACACATACACATGACAGAGGGGGGGAGTAGACACCTACTAGATGGGCTGTTTATGAATAATAACCTCATGTAGTATACAGGACCTATCTTTTTAAAGGATAGGCTTAAATGGAAATAATAAGTACTTCTCCACTGTGAGTGGCACAACTAAACTGTGTTGTGCAGTGAGTCTAAACTGCTATGTTCTTCTTGACTACCTTTGTTTCAGAATTGGATGAAATGTGATTATTTACTTTCCAGAATAGGAGAGCACTGTTTTGACACAAGATTTCCTTAGCCTTGCTGACTGTTTCATTGAACTTTCTTTTTGAGAGGAAGTCTGGATGAGGTACAGAAAACCATTTGCAGTTAGAAACAAGATGAAAGAGACTACAGAGGAAAAATTACATCTAAGGATGTGAACATCTAAGGTACAAAATGCAAGTGGAATCCTATGTATCTGGTTTTACTGAAACTATAGAATGCAGATTCCATTCTTGCAAGATGGACTAACTGTTCATAAAATTACTCATCAAATCTGCTGTTTGTAGATGTCAGCATGTCCAAGCCTGCATTTCATTTCAGCTCTTCCACACCACTAATAATGGTAGTGCAGGGAGTAAGGGGTGGATAATGGAATTATGCTATACAATATAGTTAGAGCAGAAGTTAAGGCTGAAGTAGGCTCTACTGATATGTTCATTTGTGTGGGTATCTTAGAGGGATAGGTTTCTTTGGAGGGCACAGCTCCAATCACAACTTTTTTTCTAAAATTGAAGTTCCCCTGCCCCCATTGTTTGATGAATACAAGGCAGCCACCATAACTGTAATGTTTTTCTTAGATGCTTCATTGAGATGAGGTCCATTAGCCTTGGTTGCAGATCAGTGTGTGTGTGTGCGCGTGCGCCTTCAAGTCACCTGTCAACATGTGGTGCCCCTATGAATTGCATAGGGTTTTCTTGGGCATAGAATACTAAGAGGTGGTTTTGCAAGTTCCTCCCTCTGAAATACAGCCGGCAGCACTGGGTATTCATTGGTGGTCTCCAATCCAAGTACTAACCAGGACTGACCCTGCTTAGTTTTCAGGATCAGACAGGATCTAATACCTTTAGAGAACTTCAGTCTCATTGTAGATCAGTAGGTAAGAATCTTTGTCTATCATTCAAACTACTGCACCATGCTAACTCTCAAGTGTGTTAGAGAGTGTTAGTGTGTGTGTGTGTGTGTGTGTGTGTGTGTTAAACGTGTTAAGTAAGGGTCTTTACTCTCTCTCGCTGGCTTTTCTTCACAAACGAAGATTCAGGAAGGACTCATCCCACGCTATTTGCAAGCGCGCTGATGACTAAAAAGGCCAATCTGAGATAAACAAGTACGGTTGCAGAAAGCACAGCAGAAGATCTCCTTGGGTGATGTTTCTGGGTTGTGATTCTTTCTGCGTTGTCGTTTCTCTTCAAGACTTGTTTGGCGTGACTTCTCAAATAAGGCTGCAGCATTGTGGATAGTGCGTCTCCATGCCTCCCAATGTGAGGCCAGGGTGGACCATTGTTGGTGATCAATTTGGCCGAGCCTGAGATGTTGTTTCAGGGAGTCCTTGTATCGCTTTTTTGGAGCACTCCTCTTACGCTGACCCATGGCAAGTTCACCATAGAGTGCTATTTTTGGGAGGCAATGGTCTTCCATCCTAGAAATGTGCCCTGCCCAGCACAGCTGCGTTTTCAATAGCATGGCCTCAATGCTGATGATCCCTGCTTGCTCAACGACAGCAACATTCGTCACATAGTCAGTCCAGTATATATTTAGGATTGTGCATATACAGCGCTGATGAAAGCGTTCAAGGAGTCGTAAGTGTTGGCGATAGGTGACCCATGTTTCAGACCCGTAAAGGAGAATAGACAGTACAATTGCTCTATACACACTGATTTTTGTGCTTCGCCTCATGTGTTTGTTACTCCAGACTCATTTGTAAAGTCTTCCAAATGCGCTATATGCCTTTGCTAATCTGTGATCGATCTCTTTGTCAATCTTGGCGTCTGAGGAGATGATGCTTCCCAGGTAGGTGAACTGCTGAACAGACTTAAGCACAGATTTGCCTACAGCGATGTGGGGATGGTGGTGTTTGTCTTGTGGTGCAGGCTGGTAGAGAACTTCTGTTTTCTTCAGGTTGACTTCCAGCCCAAATAGCTCTGCAGCTGTTGCGAAGCAGGATGTTAGGGGCTTCAGAGCTGCTTCTGTGTGGGCAACAAGGGCAGCATCGTCAGCGAAGAGCAGCTCACGGACTAGATAGTTTAGAGTCTTAGTGCGAGCCCTCAGACGGCTTAAGTTAAACAAGCTACCATCAACACAGTAATGTATATAGATGCCGTCTTCTTCTTTGAGCTCTGATGTAGCCCTTTGGAGCATCATGCTGAAGAAGATTGTAAATAAAGTTTGAACAAGAACACAACCTTGCTTCACTCCATTAGTTATTAGAAAGGGCTCTGAAAGAGCATCGCCGTATCTGACTTGACCATGCTGGCCCTCATGTAGCAAGATAATAATTTTGAGGAATTTGGGGGGGGCATCCTAGTCTTTCCAGGATCTGCCATAGTCCTTTTCTACTCACAGTGTCGAAGGCTTTGGTGAGGTCGACAAATGTTACATACAATCCTTTGTTCCATACAATCCTTTGTTCTTTGTAAATGTTACATACAATCCTTTGTTCATAAAATCCTTTGTTCTGCTCTCTACATTTCTCTTGCAGTTGTCTAAGGGCAAATACCATATCTGTAGTACTCCTATTGGCTCTGAAGCCACACTGGCTTTCAGGAAGGAGTTCTTCTGCAATAGCAGGAACTAATCTGTTCAGGAGTATCCTTGCAAGGATTTTTCCAGTAATAGAGAGCAGTGTTATACCTCGATAGCTTGAGCAATTGGATTTTGCTCCTTTTTTCTTGTACAGGGTGATGATGACTGCATCTCAGAGATCTGATGGCAGTTCCCCTTTTTCCCAGCAACTCACAAGGAGTTTGTGGAATTTAGCATGGAGTACATGACCTCCATGTTTCCAAACTTCAGGTGGGATTCCATCAATCCCAGCTGCCTTGCCGTTTTTCATCTGCTGTATGGCCTTAAAGTGTAGTTCATTGTGGCACCAGAGCTCTCTGACAGAGAAGGCTCAATGTCTCAGAAAAAAATTACAGTTCCCATGATTCCCTAGCATTGAGCCAGGGCAGTTAAAGTGGACTCAAGCTGCATTGTTTCTGGCAGTCTGTAAAGGCCCTTAGTGTGTTAAGTTAGTACAGATCAATAGGTAAGTTAAATCACTTACAGAGTACAAGTCATATTATATACTTGAGAACTAGCATGGTGTACTGGTTTGAATGTTGTACTAGGCTACTGGGAGACTAGGGGCCTCTACAGACTGGCCCAAAGGGCTGGCCTAGAGGTAGAGATGGGGAGGGGCAGCTGCAAGCCAGCCACCCCAACCCCAGCCCAATGACATCCTGACACCGCACGCCATTACGGATGGCACATGGTGTCAGGACATCCTCCCAGGGCACTAAAGAGCCATGCGTTGGCTCTAAGGGTGCCCTTTTGCCACCCCTGAAAGGAGCGGCATTTTGCTACTCCTTTTCGGGGCAGCAAAAGGGAGGATTGGGGCTGTGGCGTGCTGTTGCAGTGGTCTCGATCTGTGGCTAACAGGGCGGCCCAGAGCCGCCTGTCTGCATAGCCCCATAGTTTCAAATCCCCCCTGAGCCATGGAAACTTACCCATTGACTGTGGCACACTCTGTTAGTCTCAAAGAAAAGCAGTGGAAAGCCTCCTCTGAATAAATATTTCCAAGAAAACTCTAGGATAGGGTTGCCATAAGTTGGACTCAACAACCACAACATTAAAAAAAAAAAAAAAAGGAGAAAAAAAAAGAAATTAAAAAGTTTAAATGTCACTTCCACCAGATGCCCTGAAACTTACAAAGCTCCCAGGTTCTGTCAATCCATAATTAAGTGTAATTAATTTCTCTCTGAATCTTTCCACTTTTCTCTCTGCATGTACATTTTCTCTTTTTTATTGAAAGTTTGTTTGGTTATTTAATTCACAGTAAATGCTTACCACTATTAGCAGAGAACAGTCCCTTGGTAGGTAGTATGTGTTGCAGAAATGCAAGCAAATAGCAAAAAGTGGCAGTGAATCAGTAGAGAATCTCTATTTGTATATTTGCCTCGTAGCCTTGTGGGTGCGGTTGGTTCTGATGATTCATTGTATTTACTGTATGGATTGTTTTCCAGTTACTCTGGAGATTGCCTTTATTTGCATTGTTGATAGAATGTCTTAGAAGTATTTGAGCACAAACTCAAGGTCACTACTCTGTAAGTACTGTCTTTCAGAAATGCTACTTGGAAGCAGACGTTCCTGCCACAGTTGGACAGCAAATGAGCTAATACCAGAAGAACTGTGCTGGATCAGAGCAAAGGCCCATTTTTACAAAGCATTCTGTTCACACAACAGCCAGCCAGATGCCTATAGGGAGCCAATATTTAGGACATTAGAGCACTATCTCCCACCTGTTCATGTTCACTAGCAACAGGCATTCAGAGGCATATTACCTCTGATACTAGAAGCAATATATTGCCATAACAATGGGTAGGTATTGCTAGCTTTATCTTCTCTGGATTTGTCTACATTCGTTTTGAAGTAATTCCAATTTGCAAGCATATTACATCTAAAACTGTGGATCTCATAGTTTTACCTATGTACTATATCGATAAGTGCTTCCTTTTGCTTCATCTTGAATTTCTTATCATTTAGTTTCAGTGGGTGACCCCACATTCTAGTATTATGAGGAGATAAAAAGCCTTTCCCATTCTCACTATCATTATACTATGCATGCTTTTATCTACTTGTCAATTTTCAAATAAAAGAACTCACAACACCAGAATCTTTCTTCATCGAGCAGTTGCTCCAGCAACTTCATTCTTTAGGTTGCCTTTCCATGCATCGTTTCCCAAATCTTCAATACCTTTTTTGAGGGGCAGTGACCAGAACTGGATATAGCATTCCAGATGTGATAACACCATAGATATATAAAATATATATCATGTTTCATTTTCAGTTCTTTTCTTAATGATACCTAAAATGGATGTTACCTACTTTGGAGTCATTGCATGCTCTATTGACATCTTTTTCAAACTATCCATTATGCTGAATATGCCAAAAATATGATACACAAAGCAAGATACTTGAAAGAAAGAGGTGTGAAAACTAGAGGAAGGAACATCAATAATTTAAGATATGCAGGTGACACAATACTATTAGCAGAAAATAGAAAAGATGGGATGATTTACTAAAGAAGGTCAAGAATGAAAGTGCTAAGGCAGGTTTAATGCTGAATATTGAGAAAACAAAAACAAAGACCACAGATGTTTTACATAACTTAAATGTAGATGATGAAGAAATTGAAATGGTTAAAGAATTTCCATACCTTGGCATAGTCATTAATCAAAATGCAGAATGATGTCAAGAATTTTTTTTTTAAAAAAAAAAAAAGACTAAAATTTGGAAGGGTGTCCATGGCCTGAAATGCACAGGCCAAATAAAGCACCATCAGACCACTTTGGGGGCATGAAGTTCAAATGATGTTTTCCCCCAAAGCACCCAGAAACAGCCCCACATATTGATTCCAATATGCTTTGGCACCGTGATTCAGTCATAGAATCATAGAATCATAGAATCATAGAGTTGGAAGAGACCACAAGGGCCATCCAGTCCAACCCCCTGCCATGCAGGAACTCCCAATCAAAGCATCCCCGACAGATGGCCATCCAGCCTCTGCTTAAACCAGTTCAAAAAAGAGCAAATTAAATTTGACTCCTGGTGGTGCCAGTTTAGGACCATGGCAGTAGCCCGCTTCAGGAATGGGCCATACAGTCGTTGTGGTCCTGGCCCAATCACAGCTGGAATGGCCTCTGGCTGCTGACCATCTGTTCCACGCCTATGAAGGAACTAGACAAAATCTTGAAGTGCAAAAGTGCAATATTTCACTGAATACTAAAGTTAAGATTGTCCATGCCATTATATTTCTTATCACTATGAATGGGTGAGGGATTTAAAAGTTGGATGGTGAAGAAAGCTGATAGGAAAACAATCAACTCATTTGAGATGTGATGTTGCAAAAGAGTTATTTGGATATCATGGACTGCTAAAAAGACAAATAAATATGTCCTAGAACAAATCAAGCCTCCCCAGAAGCCAACATAATTAAACTGAGGCTGTTGTACTTTGGCCATATCATGAGAAGGCATGACTCACTAGAAAAGGCAATAATGCTAGATAAGGTAGAAGGTAGCAGGAAAACAGGAAGACAGCATTACATGTGGATGGACTCAGGGTCTCTGCAGACTGGCCCAAAGGGCCAGCCTGGAAGCAGAGTTAGGGTGGGGCAGCTGCACGCCAGCCACCCCCACCCCACACTGACGCCATCCTGATGCCGTGTGCTGTTATGCATGGCACGCACCATCAGGACACCCTTCCGGCACAGCATTCAAACACGCTGCACCAAAAAGGGAGTTGAAGAGCTGTGAGCCAGCTCTTAGAGTGGCCTTTTGCCACCCATAAAAGGAGTGGCATTTTGCTGCTCTTTTCGGGGTGGCAAAAGGGAGGATTGGGCCAAGGCATGGGGTTGCCATGGCCCCGATCCGCCGCTTCCTGGGGCAGCCCAGAGTTGCCCGTCTGCAGTCCCCCTCAGTCAGTAAGACAAGTCTGGAAGACCTCAACAGGGCTATGGAAGATAGGTGTTATGGAGATGTCTCATTCATGAGGTTGTCATAGGTCAGGGATGACTTGAAGGCACATCTATCATGATTCCAAGATTCCTTTCTTGAAAGATTGCTTCTAGCTCAGATGCCATCAACATATATATAAAGTTGTGATTTTTTTTTTTTTTTTTTTTTGCTCCATGTCACTTGCCTATCTTGAATTGCAGTTACCATTCTGATGAGGATAGATCTTTCTGCATCCATTGAATGCCTTTGTTTTCACTACGCTAAGTAAATTTGTATTGCTATCACAGCCCCAACTCCAGATCATTTCAAAATCCTTGAGAGATGCCATTAATTGTGTCCTTTCACTGCAAGAACTGCCTGTTTATTCCTATGCTTTTTAAAAACTGTTCTTTAGCCAGTTATCTATCCACAAGAGGACCCCTCCATTTATTCCATGACTGCTACATTTGTTCAGAAGCCATTGGTGAAAGTCAGTCAGCTGATGCTAAGCCTGAAGATAAATCTACCAAGCCCAGAGGGGAAATGTTTTTGATTCAGTATGTCCCTGCAACTGTCATCATAGACGTAGAAATGAGTAACCCCTTCCTCCACTGTATTGGTTTGGAATGGGTTTGATCTTTCCAAGCTTTTTATAGAGTATGTTCAGGTACAGTTCAAGTTTTTGTGAATGTATGAAATCACTGTAAAATACTGGGTTTATTTTGGATCTCTGGCTGGAGCCTTAGCTTCTCTTACTTTTCCTGATGCAGATTTGCATTATCCCTACGTACACATCTACACAGACACCCAGAGGAGTCTTCATATTGGAGAAACTCTAACAAGCCAAATTCTGGCCAAAGTATTTCCTGCAAGGAGATTGCCTTCTTCCCCTGTTTAATGGGGGTCAAGTACCACCTATGCTGTATCTTATGAAGATTCTCCCAAAGATCATAGCATAGAGAGTGCTTAATTCTATGGGTCCAGGACTTTTCCCACCGCTCTAATGGTATGGTTTGTTTTAAATCTATGGCCCATTTAACCATATAATTTTTAATTACCTCATCTTCTAACTTAAGTTTAAGTAATAGATGGTAAAATTCTGAAATTCTAACCCTCTTTTCATCTTGTAAAATATTTTCAAAGTTATTATTGCCTTTCCCAATCCCTTTCGTGTTTCTATCTTTCATAAACCTGTCTCGTAGTTGCATGTAGAGAAACCAACCACAGCTGTAACCTTTTTTTAGTATTTCTTCCCTTGTAATGAGTTCTACCGATTCTGGTCCACTTGGATTTTGTACTAGTTCCTTATAAGTCACCCACTGGTTTTCACATAGCCTTTCTCTCCAAAAAAGCGCCTCATTCGTTGACACCCAAAGAGGTATTTTCTCACATAGTATGTCTTTATATTTGTTCCATACCTTAATCAATGCCCTATGAATAAAATGGTTTCCAAATTCTTTGTGAACCTTGTGTTTGTCATAAAAGAGATATGCATGCAGCCCATATCTCAAGTCTGCACTTTCAAATAGAATTACTTCCTTGTTTTTCAATCTAAACCAATCTACGAGCCATAATAGACAACATGCATGATAATAAATTTCTAAATTTGGTACAGCCAGACCACCTCTATTGACCTTGTCTTGTAAGATCTTCATTCTGACTCTAGGTCTTTTCCTGCTCCATAAAAGCTTGGACAGGTTGCGATGCCATTCCTTAAATGGGATTTCATTGTGAATTATTGGAAGATTTTGAAACAGAAAGAGTATCTTAGGAAGAATACTCATGTTAATAACTGAAATCCTGCCTAACCAAGACAATCTTAGAATGGTCCATTTTTTAAAGTCTTTTTTAATCTCCGACCATTTCTTTTGGTAATTGTTCTTAAATAAATCCACGTTTTTTGAGGTGATAACAATGCCCAAGTATTTAACCTCTTTTTAAATTTGAAAACCTGTTTTTTCCTTTAAGTTCTTCTTCTCAACCTCTGCTAAGTTCATAGTTAAAATTCCTGTTTTGTTTTTATTAATTTTTAGACCTGATACCTCCGCGAAGGATTCCAATTCATCTATTACCGCTTCAATCTTATTTGGGTTGGTAATGGTCAAAAGTAGATCATCCGCATAAGCTTTCAATTTTACTTGCATCCCTTTTATTTTTATCCCTTCTATTTCTTTATTCTCTCTAATATTATGGTTAAGAATCTCTAATACTATTAGAAATAAAAGGGGGGATAGCGGACATCCTTGCCTTGTCCCTCTTTGCACCAAGAAAGGTCTTGTCTTATCTGAATTTACTATGATTCTGGCTGTTTGCTTACTATGGCTTGGGTCCAAGCTATATCAAATGGCTTGGGTCCAAGCTATATCAGAGACTGCCTCCTCCCGTACAATCCTCCCCGTGCACTCCGGTCTTCTAGGAGAAATTTCTTAGAGCCTCAAAGATCCAGGCAATCCGTGACCTCCCAGAGGGCCTTTTCTATTGTTGCCCCCAGACTCTGGAACGACCTGCCGGACGAGATCCGTCAATTAACATCTTTGGACAGTTTTAAAAAGGCTGTCAAGACGGATCTCTTCCGGCAGGCCTTTCCAGACTAAATAACCCGGCCCTGGGCAATTCCCTCCTTCATCTAAACCTTGGTTCCCCCGCAGTGCCACAATGAGATTAGCTGCTATGGTGTTTATTATTTTAATTGTTGTATATTGTTTCATGTTTTTTAATTATATTACTGTTTAATAATGTTTTAAGGGGGGGAAGGCTATGTTGCTTATTGTAACTGTTTTTATCTTGTAAACCACCCGGATTGGGTAACCATTGGGCGGTATATAAATAAATTTAATTATTATTATTATTTATTACTATAAATTGCCTCAATCCATCTCAGAAACTTATGACCAACATTATTTTTTTTAAACATTCCATCATGAATTCCCATCTAACACTGTCAAAAGCCTTATGAAAGGCTATAAAAATCATCACCAATTTCCTATTTATGTCCTTTTCTTGATGTTCTATGACATCTAGTAGATATCTAACATTGTCTTTTATGCTACGGTCTGGTAAGAAGCCATTTTGATCCCTTGAAATCCAATCATTTAAGATTCTTTTTAAACGTTCTGCTAAGATTATGGCGAAGATTTTATAGTCCACATTTAGAAGAGAGATAGGGCGGTAGTTCCGCACATCTGTTCTTTCTGTACCCTCTTTTGGGATTAAACTGATATGGGCCTCTGTCCAAGTATCTGGTTCCCCAGCTAAATCAATACTTCGGAACACCTCCAATAAGGGGAGAGTTAATTCCTCTTGAAATGTTTTACAATATTCCGTGGGAAACCCATCTGGGCCCGCGGCTTTCCCTGTTTTGCATTTCTTAATAGCTTCTTGGACTTCTTGTAGGGTAATATTTTTATTCAAACTATCACTCTGTGTATCACTAAATCCTTTAACTGTAGACTTTTTGAGATAACTCTTTAATTCTTCCTTATGAATCTCCTCTTTCTTGTATAGATTATTGTAAATTTTCCAAATTATTTGTTTTAGTTCATTTTGGTCAGTAAATACTTTCCCATTATCTTTTAATTTGTATATTGTCTTTTTCTCCTTATCCTGTCTAAGTAAATGTGCTAATAACTTCCCCAGTTTATTTGCCCCTTCGAACATCCTTTGTTTAATGTATTTCATTTTCCTTGCCAAATCTTCTGATATCCATGTTGTCATTTTTTATTCTAAAGCTTTTATCTCCTCCTTTATTTTAATATTTTTTGGTGTTAGCCTCAGTTGCATTTCCTTATTTTTTAATTGATTTCAAATTTCATTGATTTCTTTCTCCTTTTCTTTTTTATATTCAGAACTTTTTTTTTATGAAAACACCCCATATTACAGCTTTCGAGGCATCCCATATTGTGTTTATAGAAAGATTTGGGTAGTTATTCTCAAGAAAATAATCCCTTAGTTGAGCCTTAACTGCTTTAACAATGGCTTGTTTCTGCAAGAGAGTATCATTAAGACACCAATGATATTCTTTAAACATTGTTTCACACACCATAAGTACCGGTTGATGGTCAGATTTAAATTTGGGGAGTATCTCAATACTACTAATCTTAGGGCTTATATTTTTAGAAGTCAGAACAAGGTCAATCCGCGACCAAGACTTATGTCTGTCCGAGTAGTATGTAAAGTCGTTAAGATGTTCATTTCTATTCCTCCAAACATCAATCAGGTCAAATTGTTCAACCATATCAAAAAACTCCTTAGGAAGTTTACCTTGATGTGTTTTTAAAGGTCGTGTGGATAGTCTATCAACCGTCAGGTTAATGACTCCATTGAAGTCTCCCATCACAATCAATGTGTCTATGTTTAATTCAGTTAGTTTAGACAATAAGCTTTTATAAAAATTACCTTTATTTATGTTAGTTGCATAAACTTCGATAATGGTTAACCTCAAATTTTGCCATAAGAGTTCTACACCGATATAATGGCCTTTTGGGTCATTTAAGATCTCTTTTGGCTCAAACTTTGTTTTAATATAAAGAACAATGCCTTTTCTTCTTTTATTGCCCGCTGAAACAAACTCTTTACCTAACTTATGATTCTTTAGAAGTCTTATATCATCTTTCTTAATTTTCATCTCTTGGAGACAGATGATGTCACAATTCAACTTATTTAAGTAGTGGAATATCTGATTTCTTTTGATAGGGCCGTTTAGGCCTTTTGTGTTCCATGTAATAAATCTATCCTTCCTAGTCATTACTTATATTTTGTCCTTCTTCTTCCACACTCTTATTTAAATTGTCAATATCATCACAATCTGATACCTCCTGGTCCTCTAAAGTAGATGCTGCCTGATCAGACCTCTCACTTTCAAAAATTGCATGTACGCCTTCCATAGGTAAACTATCTAAGTTCTTATCCAAACCTTCATCGATTTTCAAATTTCCCTGAACCACTTTTTTGCCTTTTCTGTTAGTTTTCTTTTTTGATGTCTCTCCCCCTTTTACCTCTTGACTTTCTCCACTCGGCACCTCCTCTTTTCCCTGGTTGTTAGCATCCTCTCTATTGTTTTCTGTCTTATTATCTTCCTTCTGTTTCCTTTTGCTTTCGAATCTTTTGTCTAATTTAAAGTCCCCTCTATATCTTTTCCAAAATTCTTTAGCTTCTGTCAATGTTCGTAGCTCTACTTTTGTTCTTTTAAACCAAAATCTCAGCCCTTCATGGATCAGCTACCTATAGTTTATCTGGAATCTCTGAAGTTGGTTAGTCAAAAAAGTATATTCTCTCCTCTTTCTCATGACATTTGGAGCTATGTCTTTAAATGTTTTGAGTTTAACATCACCTATGATTAGAGGAGTCTCATTTTGTACCTTAAGTAGCTGATCTCTAACCTTACATCTAACAAAGCTTATTACCACGTCCCTAGGTAGGTTTCTCTGTGTTGCTTCTTTAGAGTTTAGATGAAAGATCTTGTCTAGTTCTAATTCGAAGAGATGCTCCGGTCTGCCTAGGTAATTTGCTAAATGGGGTATCAGTGATTCTGCTAAATTTTCTCCTTGTTCTGGGAAATCCTTCAGCTTCACGGCCCTTTCTCTTTGTTTGGCGTCATTTTTAATTTTTTCATCATCTAAGCTTTTAGCAAGATCTTTCCAATCACTCAATTCACTGAGCTTCTCCTCCATTTTTTCTTGTCTATCTTCAATATTTCCTACTCTGGTCTTCATTTTACTAAACTCAACAGATATTTTATCAATGGCTCTCCTTACATCTTTCATTTCTGATTTTAATTCCGACTTAATTTCAGCCTTAAAATCAGTTAGGTCCTGACGTAGATCTTGGATTTCCCTACCCAAATCACTCCTCATAGACTTGAATTCCTCTAATAGCAGCACATATGGGTCCCCTCCTTTAGCCTGGTCTATTGAGGCTCTTCTTTGTTGTTGTGGGGCCTGGGCCCTTAGTGTTTGACTCCTCAGGCTCATGTTCATATTCTTTTCAGTGATCAAACTAAAAATAAGATCTAGAATTCCCTCCCAGGTTCAGTGCTTTCTCTTAAAGGTGAGTCCCACCAGGTTTCACTTGCTCCCTTACAATATTACAATCTCAATATCTCTTTCAGGGAAAAACAACAATATTACAATCTCAATATCAAATATCAAATGTGAATAACCAGTGAGCAGTAACTCAATAGCTCAAAATATTGTCTCCATCCAATAGGATCAGTGAATTCACAGCAACAGTAGCATTACATTAATACAATACAGCCCCTACTGTTTAGTTATTTCAATAGGTGGAGAGTTTCTTTTCTTCAAGCCAAAAGGCTGGCCGCCGAGCTCCAAACTCTAAATCTCAACACCTCAAAGCTGCCCCTGTAATTAAGAGCAGCCCAATCTGGCAATCGCCTTGGTCCACTCCAGTCACCTTTAATCTAATGATTTAGAGGATTCAAAAGTCTGTTTATAATAATCCTAGGTGGCTGGGTTCTCTAGAGTTAAACAATGGCTTACCACCACGACACAGTTATTTCCAGTCCAGTAAGAGCCAACAATAGGGATAGTATCCTTGCAGGGATCTTTTCTACCACCGGGAACACTTGAGCCAGTGCTTGGACTCCAACTCCCAGAGTCCTAAGTTGTTTCTCACACTGGAAGCCCCGCCCAATGCTGTCGACTCTCCGTGTTCTCTGGGTCCTGCAGCCACACCCAGACTCTCCACTCTTGCCTTCACCTTAAGCAATTATTTTTAGATTATTCTTGTGCTTTCCCAAGCCTCCAACTCCTTGCAGGGGTCTTTTCTACCAAAGCAAAGCAAAGCAAAGCAAAGCAAAGCAAAGCAAAGCAAAGCAAAGCAAAGCAGCTTATTTATATACCACTTCATATCACACTATGGGATGTCTAAGCGGTTTACAACTGTGAGCTGATTGCCCCCCAACAAGCTGGGTACTCATTTTAGCGACCTCGGAAGGATGCAGGCCTGAGTCGAGCCTCAGCCCTGGCTGGTATTGAACTGGCAACCTTGTGGTCTATGAGTGAGTGGCTGCAGTACAGGCATTTAACCACTGCGCCACCACTCATAGACCACTGTACCACAGGGAACACTTGAGACCACTGTACCACAGGGAACACTTGAGCCAGTGCTTGGACTCCAACTCCCAGAGTCCTAAGTTGTTTCTCAGACCAGAAGCCCCACCTAATGCTGTCGACTCTCTGTGTTCTCGGGGTCTTACTGCCACACCCAGACTCTCCACTCTTGCCTTCACATCCAGCAATTATTTTTGAATTATTTTTGTGCTTTTCCAAGCCTCCAAATTGTGTTTTAAAACACAGTCACATCAAAGGGAGCCTAGGAAGTTCAATGTAAGTTGATTTCAGTTGTATTTTTATATATTGTGTCTGAAAGGTAAATTCTGTCCAAGGCTGTACCATGGGTCCGACTACTCTTTCCTGGGTCCCATCTTAGACATGCCTCCTCCCTTAAGTCTGGATCGCCAAGCCAGTGCAAAGGGTCGAGATGGTATAATATCTTGTACTTACAGTCTCTGCCCTGCTTTCCAAACTCTATGACAACCAAAATTTTAAAAATTGGTGGCGTCCCAAAACCACAAAAGTGGTATCCTCGGCAAGATAATAGACAGCTGCCTTTGGTGTTTCTCTCATGTTCCCTCGCGTTCCACTCACGTTTTCTGTATTCCCCTCCTGCCGCCTTGTTCCCAGTCCCCGACAGCTTCTTGAATCGAGAGACCAACTGGGGGGGATATCAGCCTATTTGCTACCCCCTTACCAAGGGGTAGATATTGGTCCTAGATACAAAAAGACTGCAAAAACCTTGCTGAGTAATACGGACTGAAAACGTGGCCCGTTTGGTCGGTTCACCGTTCCCAACCGGAAGTCCCAGAATTACTTTGCTATATATAAAACATTCAGGGGTAGCAGTGTTGGCCATTTAGCAAATTCAAACAAAAATCCATCAGTGGTATCTTTATTGGCCAACCAAAATGCACAATATACTTGTTGCAAGCTTTCAAAGCTCCATTGGCTTCTTCATCAGGTAAGATGTTACAAACCAAACAGGAGAAAAACAATTGGAAATGTTATTCAGATGCCTACATGACGTTTCAGTCTTTAGTTAAGATGATATATGGTGGGGAGGATATCTTTTGTAGGCAGGATCCTCCTCCTTCTGGCCCTGTGGCTATAGGGAGATTTGCAAAGTCCAGGAAATTTAAAATCCATTTGCATCTCATCAGGGACTCCTCTTTTGCAATCCAATATGAATCTCTGCAGACCGACCCAAAGGGCCAGCCTGGAGGTAGAGTTGGAGTGGGGCAGCCACATACCGGCCGCCCCAACCCCATGCCGACGCCGTCCTGATGCCACATGCCATTATGCACAGCGCGCAGCATCAGGATGCCCTTCCGACACAGTGTTCAAACACGCTGTGCTGAAAGGGCGCTGAAGAGCCATGGCACTGACTCTTAGGTCGGCCTTTTGCTGCCCCTAAAAGGAGTGGCATTTTGCCGCTCTTTTCGGGGTGGCAAAAGGGAGGATTGGGGCCACAGCGTGGGGTTGCCATGGCCCCAATCCACCGCTTCCAGGGTGGCCCAGAGCCACCCATCTGCAGAGGCCCTATGTCTCCATTCCAGTGAGGCCACAGGCCTCTTTGTGGCAGAGAACAATGGATTACTCAAGAACTCTCCATGTGTTTGCATCAGGAATATTTTGTTAGATATAGAGGTAAAACATGCAAATTCAGTCCAAATTTAAGAAGAAGAAAATTGTTTTACTTTTTTATTATACATACCACAATCTAAAACAATATAATATACAGTCATTCATCCCTTTCACTCCCCACCTCTACACAAAAAACATTAAAAAAATCCTAATAACTACTAACAGCAACATACGTCCCATAACTTATACACTCGTTACTTTCCTGACCTTGACCTTTGAGTTGTCCTTGTTTAGTCTTCTTCTAAATAGTTTATCATTTCTAACTTTCCTTGTTTCTGTTATCTTTCATCTTTTTTTCTTATCTTTTCCTTTCATAGCTTCTTATATTTACCTGATAATCATTTTGCCAAATAAATTGTACATGACTCCTTTTCCCATAGTTATCCTTATACACATCTTTCTTTCTTTCTTTTTGACTAATCTTGAAAATCTAAGTTTTTCTTTTCACATCTATTTATTCTTTTCCACAAAATATTTCTCTTTCAACTAAATCATCTCTACCTAATTTTCTACACTTTTTTTTTTTTTACTTCCCAGTAAACCAACTTTTATGAAGTATTTATTCTCTTCCTCTTGTGGATTTATATTGTATATAATCTTTAAACTTGTTAGCCGCCTCAATTGTATTCAGAGGGGCGGGGTACAAATAAATTTTATTCTTATTCTTCTTATTATTCCTGTCTTTTCCCTTTGAGTGGTTTATTTCTCTCCCTTCTTATGTTTTCCTCTTAATTGTTTCTTGTATATTACATATTTTCCCACATGATTGTTTAATAATATATATTTATGTACAATAATTATTTCCCGCATTAATATTTAATCCAAACTTATTGTTACATTCTTTTCCCTTATTTGGGTTAAATATACTGTTATCTTTTTCCAGTCCAGTAAGTATTTTTCCGAGTCTTCTTTATTCAATTACCTTGTTAATTTATCTGATACTAGCATATCCAGTAGCTTAAAGTCCAGTCTTCTGTGTTCAGTATTTCATCTTGTTTCCACATTTTGGCTTATACCATTCTGGCTGCAGATGTCATATAAAAAATTATTCTGCCATATTTATTTTCTGTTTCTTCTATCATATTTAACAACAATATTTCAGGCTTAAATTGTAACTATGACTCTAATATTTCATTTATTGAACAATGAATCTGCCTCCAAAATGTTTTAGTTTTTGGGCATGACCGCAATAAGTGATAAAATGTGCTCTTCTCCATTTGACTCTTCCAACATTTGTTGTTACCTCCACCTTGTATTTTGGAAATTTTATCTGGTGTTAGGTACTATCTAAAATAAATCTTATAGTAATTTTCTTTTATATCTTGACATAAGGTATATTTCAACCTTTTTGTCCATGATATCTCCCATTGTTTGAATTCAATTTCATGTCCGAAGTTCTGAGCCCATTTTGTCATATTTTCTTTTATTACCTCTTCTTCCATATCTAGTTTTAGTAGACATCTGTATAATTTAGATAGTATTTTATTATTGTCTCCCTAGATAATTTCTTCTATTTCTGATTTTAATTTTGTTATTCCTACATTTTTAATATCTGATTTGTATCTCTCCATTAATTGTCTGTGCAGAAACCAACTGCACTCTTTCCCCTCTTCTTTTAGTTCTCCTTGAGTTTTAAATTTCCATTTATCCTTTTCCTCAACTATTAAATCTTTATATTTATACCATTCTTCATTTAACTATTGTTTAGTCCTGTATAATGCTTCATCAGGAGAAGCCCATAATGGTATCTTTTCACAAATTCTTCTTTTATATTTTTTCCAGATTTTTAAAAGTGTGTCTCTTATATAATGATTTTTAAAATCCCAGTTTGTCTTCTCTTTATCATAAAAAAGATATGCATGCCAACCCAAACGTGTTCCAGTTCCTTCTAATTTTAATAACTTTTTATTACGTAGTTGTATCCATTCTTTGATCTATATCAAACAACTAACTTCATAGTAAATTTTCAGATTTGGTAAAGCTAATCCCCCTCTCTCAATAGAGTCTTGCAGATATTTGACTTTAATTCTGGGCCCTTTTCCAGCCCATATAAAGGATGTTATGTCTTTTTGCCACTCTTTAAAGGGTATCTCATTTCTAATGATGAAAATGTTTTGAAATAAAAATAACATTTTAGGGAGTATACTCATTTTAATAATTGATATTCTTCCCATAAATGATATCTTTAAATTTTTCCATTTGTCAAGGTCCTGTTTAATTTCCCCCCATGTTTTTTATAATTGTTTGCAAACAAATCTGAATTTTTATTTGTTAATGTGATTCCCAGATGTTTCACAGTCTTGCTTATATTAAATTCAGATTTTATTTTTAATAAATGTATGTCCCTAGGATCCATATTTTTTGTGAGTATATTTGTTTTCTCATTGTTAATTTTTAAACCTGAATTTTTTTCAAACTCACTTAATTGAACTAATAACTTATTTATACTTGTTGTTGGTTTTCCTAGGGATATTACCAGATGGTCTGCAAAGGCTCTAGTTTGAATTCCATACCTTTTATTCTTACTCCCTTAATGTCTTGTTCTGATCTAATTTTTTTTTCAATAAATTTCAAGAATAATCAAGAATAACAAAGGTGACAGTGGGCAACCTTGCTTTGTCCCTTTGTTTATCTTTATGCTTTTTGTTTTCCCACCATTTATTATTATTCGAGCTTTTTGATTGTTGTAAATTGCTTTTATCCAATCTAGAAATTTCTTTCCAATTTGCAACTTATCTAAAACCATGAACATCATTTGCCAACTCACATTATCAAATGCTTTTTTGAAGTCTATGAAGATTAATGCTAGCTGTTTTTCAATATGTATTTCATGGTGTTCAATTAAATTAAGAACATGTCTTATGTTAGCTTTTAAATATCATTTTGGCAAAAAGCCGCATTGATCTTCTACCTCTATGAATTCAACCAGTATTTTTTTATTCAACCTTCCTGATAATATTGATGAAAATAATGTATAATCATTATTTAATAGAGAAATTGGTCTATAGTTCATTGGTTGGAGATGATCACAGTCTTCTTTCAGAATAAGGGTTATGTTCATTTCTTCCTATGTTGGAGGGAAGTCTTGGTCTTTTATGCTATTCATCACCCTTTCCAAAATGTTTACTAACTCTTCCTGGAAGTGGTTGAGAAACCATCAGGTCCTGGAGCTTTACCTGTTTTACAATTTTTAATTGCTTCTTTTATTTCTACTGATGTTATTGGTTGGTTTACTATTTCTTTCTGTGTTTCCTTTAATGGTGTTAACTGTATTTTTTCCAAATAATCTTCTAACTTTATCTTGTCTATTTTCTGTTCCCTGAACATTTTGGAATGATGAGCTTCAAAGATCTTTTTGATTTTTTGCTGTTCTGTATAGATTACTCCTTTATCTTGTACCTTTGTTATCATTCTTTTCTCTTTTCTTTCTTTATATGTTGAACCAACCATTTTCCTAGTTTATTCCTGTGTTGAAAATATTTTTGTTTTGCAAATTTTAATTTGTTTGCCAATTCTTCTGACATTTCTATAGATAGTTGTTTCTGTAGTATTTTCAATTCTTTTAGTATAATTTTATTCTTTGGCTCTTCCTGTAATTTTTGTTCTTTATTCCTAATTCCTGTCAGTATCTTCTGAATCTTTGCTTGTTGTTTAATTTTTAATTCCTTTTCTTTCTTTCTTTTTTTGAATAAAGAAGCCTCGCATAACTGCTTTGCTTGCTTCCCATACAGTAGTAATGTTTATCTCTTTGTCTAGGTTTTCTTCAAAGTATGATCTTAAAGTTTGTTTCACTTTCTTTAACACTTCCTGATTATTTAACAGATTCTCATCCAATTTCCAACTATAGTCCATTCCAACTTCTCTAAGTGACATTGAGATTTGATTATGATTGGAAATTGATCTTGACAATATCTCCATGTTTAGAATCTTATTACAAATTTCCTTAGGTACACAAAATAAATCAATCCTTGAAAAGAATTTATGTCTGTCTGAAAAAAAAGTATACTTGCATTTCCATACAAGTGTCTCCAGACTGCTACTAAACCTAGATTTTCTATTAATTTTTTTAAAAAAAAGATCTTGGAAGCTTACCTTGCTTTTCTTTGATGTTCTTTGCCAAAGATCTATCCAATTTGGGGTTAATAACTCCATTGAAGTCTCTTAGTAAGATTATGTTTTGGTAGTCAAAGTCCTGTATTATATTTAGTAGTTTTTGATAGAATTTGTCTTTTTTTCATTTGAGGAGCATAAACTCCCACAATTAGTGTTTTCTAATTTTGTATTAATGTTTCAATTCCTAAGTATTATCCTTGTTTGTCATTGAAAATTTCTTTTGAATGAAGTCTGTCTGACACATAGATCAATTCCTATGTTTCTTAGACAAAAAAGATATATATTTTTACCCAGTTTTTTTATTTCTCAGCAGTCTTTGATCTTTTGTTCTAATATGTGTCTCGAGAAGACATATAATATCTTGTTTGTATTTTCCTAGGTAATGATATATCATTCTCCTTTTCTGAGGAATGTTCATCCCTTTCACATTCCATGATGTTATATTTATTTTATTTACATTATCATTTACATTATTTTTTTCATTGTCTAATTCAAATACGTTCTCTTTCTAAGTATTTCTTTTCTTCTATTTCTTTTGTTATTGTTGTTCTTATTTAATCCGATGTTGGTTTTATTCTTTCTTTTCTTTTTTTCCTCTCTCTCTCTCTCTTTTTTTTTTTACTTAAATCTTTTCCTTCTTGTTCTTCATCCTTTGAATGATTTGGATATTCTTCCTGATCTTCAATATCTGTTTCTTATTCTAATTCAGATTCTCTTTCTGATTCCTCTGCACTTTGGTCTTATTGATCTTCCTGGTGTGTCTTTTTGTCATTATCCTTTCTTTTTGTGGTTCCACTTTTGTGGTCCAATTTTCTAGTTCTAATTTGTGTTCCTTCCAAAAATCTCTTGCTTTTTGAGTCATGTTGAGTTTATACCATTTCTGTTTGAATTTGATTGATATCCCTTCTAATTTTTCCCATCTATACGTAATTCTTCTTCTGTTTAATTGAGTAATTAGAAATTTATATCGCTCTCACTTTTTCAATATCCTTTATGGTATATCTTTATAAATTCTAATTGCCTTATCTTCTATAATTAGATCTTTCTGATAACTCTGAATAGAATCTTGTCTCTGGTTTTTTTTCTCAAAAATATATATTACCACATCTCTAGGTAATTTTTTTCAGTTGCCACTTTGGAGTTTATTTTAAATAATTTGTTTATTTCCCATGTCATCTCTTGTTTTGTTAGGTTCATGTATTCTGCTCGAGCTGGAACCAAATATTTATATAAGTCTTCATTTTTCTTCTCTTTTAATCTCTAATCTTTAAACAGTTTTCCCTCTGTTTCTGCTATTCAAGTGCTTTGTTATCTAATTCTCTTTCTTTTAATGCTTTTAATTCTGTAGTAATTTCGTCCATTTCCTTAGTTTTTTCTTCTAACTTTTCCATTCTTGTGTTTGTCCTTTTGATGTCTTCCTTCACTTCTTTTAATGACTGTTTCACCTCTTTTAGTTCTGACTTTAGTTATGATTCCATGTCATGTTTAAGGTCTGCTTTTAATACTTTAATCTCCTGTTTTAAATTTGTTCCATCTCTGTTTTCATTTTCCTTATTTCTTCCAAAAAGAAATTTTGTTCAGTTGAGGCTCTTCTTTGTGTTTGAACCATTGTTTGTGCAACTGCTGCTTTTTGAAGTCATCGACATCTTGTTTTCTTGTTTTCTTCTTTAAATTTATTTATTACTTTTATTTTTTTTCTTTGAATTGATTCTTTGTGTATTTATTTCTTTACCGTTTACAATTCCTGTACATTCCTTAAAGTTCTTCCATTTTTTTTATTTTTATGAAATTTCCAAATTGATTTTCACTTTTCTCTTTTTGTCTTTAAGTACAGAAGGTTACTGCTCTCTCTCTCTCTCTCTCTCTCTCTCTCTCTCTCTCTCACTTTTTGGCAATGCTACTTTAGCAACAAATGGTTCTTTCAGAATGTCAATTTATTGCAGCTGAGGCAAATATTTATTTCCCTTTTATGGTCCTTTTTATTATTTTAGTTGAAATTAAAGTTCACTTACTTGTCTTGTGACATTCTTCAACTTGTCTTTGTACTTTATACTTCTTCTAGTCTGTCATCATCAGAGATCTTTGAGATTTTTTCCCAATTTATTTATCACTCTTTTTAAAGTATCATGGATATTTATGCTGTGACAGAGATTCTATCATTTAAAAACTTCCTCTGTCTCATTTCAGTCAACAATACTTCAGGCTTTATAGTTTAACTTGGTTCTTTGTATTTGATGTAATTGGATTAAAACCGGCATCTGCATTTGTCGGTCAAGCTATTTGAGCAGTGCTTTGCTCTCCCCCTCAGCTTTCTCCAGCTTGCCATGGCAGGATCCTCCTCCTCCTCCCTTTTGAAACCCACCGGTTCCGAGCTGGGATTAAAGCCTCTGTGGGGGTCCCTGGTATCCCCTATGCCAAGGGGAAAGGTCACCCAAGATTTTTCCTCCTCTTCCTTCCTCCTAGAGTGGTGAGAAGCTCCCATTCAAAGAGCAGTTTTCAAGGAGCTCTATGAAGCCACTCTTCACACCTCTGCTTGCTGGCTTGAAGTCATCAAAAATTGTTTTACCTTGATTGAAGTTCTCAGTCCACAAGTTGTTCTTCCTGGTTCCCCTGTTGCAGCTACAATGTGGTATCTCACAATACAGAAAACATTCAGGGGGGTAGCTGTGTTGGACATTTAGCAAATTCAAACAAAAAATCATCAGTGATACCTGTATTAGGTGGAGAGAGAGAGAGAGAGTTCTCACAATGTGGGAAAACCTGAATGAAATATTTAACCTCCTAAGTGGTTAGGATTTTAAAGTGAATTTTAAGAAGAATCTCATCCCTAACACAGAGACCTCTTTTGGGGGAAGGAAGGAAACTGGCAGAAAGGTAGGCTGAGTACTACCAGTTATTCTTCCTCAATTTCCTATGATACAGTGGGGAGTTCCTAAGGATGTTCAGAATCATATATCACCACAGATCCCTGTGGCTATAAATCCTTCTATATTCTGTTAACTCAGGGGTAGGCAACCTTTCCCCTTTAAGGACCGAGGGACTTCAGCTCCCAGAATCCCAGGAGCTATTGGCCAACATGGGACTATTGGCCAACATGGCTGAGGCTTCTGGGAGCTGAAGTCCCTCGGCCCTTAAAGGGGAAAGGTTGCCTACCCCTGTGTTAACTAGTGAGTGTTACATCCGATAAAAAAGGGAGAGTCTCATAGCAGCTTCCACTTCATCAGATGCAGAAACATCTGGGGACTGTATGTTATAGAGTAAGATATAAATACATTCAATCATTCCACAATGCTGTGTCTGATGCTTTAGAATACACATGAAAGTATTCACTATGTCTAAACACAACACACCAACACATTTAAAATGATGCTTCCTCTGTCCCACAGTTGTTTGATACTGACTCCTTCCACAAAATACATTTGGGGAAATACAGGAAAAAGGAATCAGGAATCAGGAAAATGGGGAGTATTAGTACTAAAGTGAGTTAATTACAAGTCAGGCTGAAATTCAGAGGGTTGGAATTTATTTCATAATTGTCTATCTTTTTCAGAAATTTCCAGTGCCAAAATTCATAAGCGTCTATCTGCAGCAGCCATTCTGCACCTTCATTACACAGTGTAAATTTGTTCTGGGTTCATTCTCAGTGCTATGACTAGAAGGCTGTCATCTCTCCAAGGATGTTTAACAGTGTGCTTTAAAAACTGTTTCCTTCAGTTTATATGCTGCTGTGATTTTTTAAAAAAAATAAAAAATCTCCAGACAGATCATGGAATTTTTCCCTTCAATTAATGCTGCTTTATGTGAGCATTGCTATTCATGTATGGGATATTTTCATGACACAGTTTAAAATTATAGGATTCAGAAATATCTTGTAAGCAACCTGTGTTGGAATGAGTAATGCAAATGCAACCAGCTTCCTGTTAAACTACTAAACTATTAAACTGGTCTCAAATTATCAAATTAATTTATGGGAGTTATTCTGCACCATTAAACTGTGGTGTGAGAATTGAATCGCACCCACTTGGGACCTGCTTTACATGTTGCTCCAGAAAAAATCTGAATGCAAGGATTGCACACCTAGAGCCAACTGAATGGTTTTTCAATTGTCACCTGGCCTTTCTAGAAGGGAGGGCAGTGTTCTTAACTGAAGCAATTTCAATTTGTCCCTGTGGGTATGGTTGCTGTAGATTTTTGGCAACATAAGAAAATGCTTCGGTAAAACAGGACTCACACCAATGCTAGTAATCATAAAGTGAGTGTGTGAAAATGGGGTCATCAGTATAGTAACTGGCAGCAGTTCAACTGGGAGGTATGAGCATTCTATGGTGTAAATCAGAGCTTCAGAAAGTAAGGGTTTGGACTGTTATAGCAAATTGAGTACACAGATAAAATTTTCTGGAAGCCTGCTCCTCTCTGCTCTGCTACAAATTTTTCAGGCCGTCTGTCCTTGAAGCTGTTTCCTGCTGTGGAATGTAATCATCAAGCTCCCCAAAAACAAGCCATAGACAGCAACTAACTCCAAAGAGGCTTTTATTCTTCAGTCGCAGTATAAACAAAGAAAAACTATTTACACTCTCATGTAGATATGGTACATAGAAACAAAGAACAAAGAGAGAGAACAAAAGAGGAAGAGACACATGCTGTATGCTCAGATTATTTATAGACACTTTCTATGTGGTCTCAAAACCCAGCCTCTTCCTGTGATTCCTTCCTGTGTCCCATGTCACATGAACAGTAGTTCCAACCAAACATGATGATCTAATATGTTTACATCTTGTCTTTGTGTTCCCAGAGACACTATGACCTTGACTACCTCCTGCTTTGTTATTTTGTATTCTAGCTCCAAGCAACTTTCCCAGCTAGCTATAGAAGTGACCTGTAATTCCCATATTGTCATTTCCCCACATCTATACATTTGCACACAAGTTACATTTTCCAACATTCCCCTCCAAATGTATAGATGTGTGTCATGTTGCTTGTTTGTATTATGCATTTTTTTCATTCCCTTGATTTTGTACTTTAGTTCAACAGATAGAATTGTGCATCTAAGGTGCCATTCCCACTAGGCATGATTGCTGTTTATATTTCTCAATTGGCAACGCTTTTGTAAAAACATCAGCTATATTGTTCCTGGTGTCAATGTACTCCAGACGCACAATTTTGTTCTGGATCATCTCTCTAACTCTCACACCTATGTATTTTGTTCTATACTTCAAATTCTCAGCCTCTGACATTGCAATGCACGATTGTGAATCCTCATGAACCACAGTTGGTTCCACACATCTTTCCCCTAAGTCTTCAAGCAATTGTCCATTGTATTATCCATTGTACCTCTGTAACCATTTCTGACAATGCTGCAAACTCAGCCTCAGCTGTACTGAAAGCTACACAATTCTGCTTCCTGCTGTGCCAAACTATTGGACTTTCTCCAAACTTTATCAATAAACCAGTCACTGACTTTCTGTCATGTAACTCTGAAGCAAACAAACTATCAACAAAACAATCAAGCTGAACCATGCTGCCCTGTATCACAAGCTTTCTGTCTTTGCTAACTTTCAGATACCTTAGCACATGTTTTATTGCAGTCCAGTCCTCACCTTCCGGCTAAGCTCTCACACTGCAAAAGAAATATCTAGCCTTGTGTTGTTTGAAATAAACATCAGGCTCCCAACAACACTTCTAAACAATTCTGGATTGTCAAACTCCTTTGTTGACTCACCACTGGCATAATCAGGAGTCATAGGACTTTTTACTACTTAACACTTTGCAGTCCACATTTCTCAATCAGCCTTTCTATCTTCTTCTGTTGACTCAGCAAACATCTTCCATCCTCAGTCCACTCTACCTCAATCTCTAGGTAATTCTTCAGACATCCTAACTCTTTAAACACAAATTTCCTGGCCAATTCTCTCTGTACTGCTTGAATTTCCCATTCTGACATAGCTGTGACACACAAGTCATCAACATAAATCACCAATGTCACATCTCCCTTGGTGCAAACACACACATCAGCAATGCTGCATTTATACCCTAGTTTCACCAGCTCCTCATGAATTCAAAGATTCCAACTCCCTGCACTTTGTTTCAAACCATACAAAGCCTTACTCAACTTGTACACTCTCCTATCACTGTCCAGTTCAAATCCCAAAGGTTGTTCCATAAACACTTCTTCCTCAAGATTAGCATTCAAATAGGCAGTTTCAAAATCAAAATGTTTTACCACTTGGCCCTTCCTTGCTGCTATTGCCAAAACCAAACTCAGGCTTTCTGGCTTAGCTACAGGAGAAAACGTTTTGTCAAAGTTCTCAAACTTCTGCTGTGCAAAACCTTTTGCCACCAACCTGGCCTTATATCTATGGGTACCATCCAGCATTTCCTTCCTTTTGAAAACCCATCTACAACCTATCACCTTGTGATCCTTAGGCCTCTCAACAATCTAAAAAAAACTTCCTTATCTACCAATGACATGTACTCCTGATCCATAGCAGAAAACCACTTCTCCCTCTCCTCAGGATAACTCTGCAAAACCTTAAAACTCTCAGGCTCATCAGCCACCACTGTACAGACTCTTGCACTCTGCACTACAAAACATTCTGGAGGCTTTCTCACTTTCTGAGTCTTCCTTGGCAGGATTACCTTTGTTCTACCTCTCTCATCCTCACTCTCAGAACTCATCTGAACCTCTGTATCTCTTTTTCTCTTTGTCTCAAACTTATGGAAGCTCCCTCTGGTGTGTGCATGGACCTAGGCACAGCTTGCTGCTGCCTCTGGAGTCCTGCCTCAAACCGGCAACGCTGGCTTTCCTCCAAAACCTGTGAAGCAACCAGCTGCATTGTAATTTGTGCCTCAGGAACTCCCTGAAGTCCATACAGCACATGTTCATAGTCCCTTGAGAGACTCCCCAGCAAAATATATGCTCTTTGTTCTCTTGGGAGCTGAACACCTCTCATCTGGACTTGATTAAACAAGTCTTGGATGATTTCCAGATGCTTCTCCGGAGACTACCCATGCTCCATCTTGCACGCATATAGTCGCCTGCACCAAATCATCCTTGACAAAGCTGTGCTGGATTGATGAATGTCTTTAAGAGTATCCCACACCTCCTTTGCAGTTGTCTTGTCTCTGACATAATTGATTTGAGAGGAAGAGATTGAAAGGAGGATAGTAGCTTTTGCTTTTTTTTTATCATTGTCCTGAATTGCTGCAGCAGCCCCAGCAGGAACACCAGTTTGAACCACGCTCCATGGGTTCTCTCTCACTAACAATGACTCAGCATATGTACTCCAAGTGTTATAATTTGATTCATCCAATTTGGGAAATTTCACAGCCTCTATAGTTAGCACTCAAGAGTCCTGGCTGCTTTCCCAGCCTCCACTGTCTATCATGTTAAGAAACAAAGCATTGTCCATTAATCTTAACACTTTTGCCTTTCTGGCACAGACAGCTTAGGGAGAATCTTTAAAAAAACTGCCCAGCAACAAAATTAGTACCTCTTACTCACAGCCTGAAGAACTCCTGTCCTTTGCAGCACAGATGAAGCAGTCTGGGCACCCATAACCCTTTGTTATAGCAAATTGAGTACGCAGATAAAAACTTCTGGAAGCCTGCTCCTCTCCGCTCCAGAGAATATTTCAGGCCATCTGTCCTTGAAGCTGTTTCCTGCTGTGGAATGTAATCATCCAGCTCCCCAGAAACAAGCCATAGACAGCAACTAACACCAAAGAGGCTTTTATTCTTCAGTCCCAGTATAAACAAAGAAAAACTATTTACACTCTCATGTAGATGTAGTACATAGAAACAAAGAACAAAGAGAGAGAGCAAAAGAGGAAGAGACACATGCTGTGTGCTCTGATTATTTATAGACACTTTCCATGTGGTCTCAAAACCCAGCCTCTTCCTGTGATTCCTTCTTGTGTCCCATGTCACATGAACAGTAGTTCCAACCAAACATGATGATCTAATATGTTTATATCTTGTCTTTGTGTTCCTAGATACACTATGACCTTGACTATCTCCTACTTTGTTATTTTGTATTCTAGCTCCAGACAACTTTCCCAGCTAGCTATAGAAGTGACCTGTAGTTCCCATATTGTCATTTTCTCACATCTATACATTTTCACATAAGTTACATTTTCCAACATGGACTACAACTCCCAGAATTTGCCAGCCAGCATGACCCATGGCCATGCCCACTAGAGGATTCCAGCAGCTGTAGTTCCAAATGTGGCTTTTCAAAGCTGTGCTCTCAATCTGGATTGTTCATCTTTCAGTGGACAGTTGGGACAAATAACCCCACATATTCAGGTTCCATGATCTTTCCCCAGCTTCTTTCCTCTGCAACCCCACATATGCAGTCTTGCCATTCTCTTCTTAGGGTAGAATGTCATCCTTTACAGTATTTTTCCTACCCCACCCCACTCCAAATGTTTAATTCTGAAGACTTCAGGAATCCCAAGGTGACATCTCTCTTTTTAACAATCCCAGATGTCCTTATTAATAATAAATGAACACATTTTTATGAACTACACTCTACAGATTTAATATATTTGTACAATGCTACTTTTATACAAACATTGATAAATAATAGTGTAGGAGAGTATATTTCAACAATTTATCCATTTATTCACCAACCCCATATATTCTTATTGTTCTTGATGGTAGATATAATCATAAGTGCTAAGCTTATAAACTGACTTTTAATCATGTATGCTAAAATTACCTCATCCCCATGGCAGAAGTTTCCCCATTTGAAAGACTAATATTTAAAATTCATTTTTTAAAAAAATTCCATTCTCCCTGGATATTAAGTGACTTTTTACCAACACAGTTATGAAGCATTTGATTGGTTTATTGCTGCCGCTTTGCCCCTTTTTGATGTTTGCCTTAGATGTCTTGGGAGCAAGTTTCTCCCTCACATTATAAAAGCAATGCAGCAGTGGTTTAACTGAGGAGATTTTGGTCCAGTATTTTCTATCAAGATTAGAAAGCAAGTGAAGCAGCAAAAGACAATTAAACTAGTGATGCACTTGCAATCTGAAGTATTCAAGCAATGTGAATGCTGGCATAATTCAGTTCTTACTCGCTAGGCATGCAAATAAATCAACTTTAATGTCAATAAAGTCAGCAATGACAGATTTTATCACTAAGATATAACTAAGCACTAATGACTGGGAAGAAAGCAAGCAGCTCCCAGGAGCTGAAGTGGTATTTTATTTTGTCCTATGTGAAGCCAAGGGTAACTGAAAAGCCTGGCCTTTCCCCCCTCTATTATTAACTGCAAATCATTCTTGTCGTGTTAGAGAGCTGATTGTTTTTTCAAGTATTATTCACCATTAGACTGTGACTCACAATATGACCTCCTTCAGAGGTGGTAAAGTCCATTTCCAATTAGCCTCTGCTTATTACTGAGATTCACTTTCTCTGTGTTAGAATATTTTTATCATTCAGCCCCCAAATTATTATTTTTTCATTTCCAAAGGGCTGTTTGACTTCCATAATCATAAGTGAAGGGGAAAAGTTCCAAGACAAGTAGAAAAAGTCATCATAAGGTTGACAATATTCCACAGTAGTCAAGGCTGAACATAGTAGCCTGGATATTTTATGCATATGGTAGTCTGCATCTGACTAAAATAGTTGCTTTGAAATCAACAGAAAATACAGGCGTAATACAACTTGCCTATTAATTTTAAATGGACTCTAGCATGGCTAACAATGTGTGTGGGGAGGGACAAGAGTGTATTTCAGTGAAATGTGTGTTTGTGTGGTTATGTGTGTATTCCAGTGAAGAGAGCAAATATCCTTTTTGGGGCAATTGCTAGATCAAAGATATTATAAGTGCATAGAAAACACCTGGTATCACCAGCTTACAGTACTGTACAGAACTGCCCCATGCACAGAGCCACTAGGGCTATGGGTTGAAACATGAACCTGGCAAGAAAGGGTTTCTGGATCTTGGAACAGCTCCACTCACCCTAATTGATCACTGACTCTCCCCATGGGAAATTTAGTTTGAACTTTGAATAAGAAATGACAGTTTTCCTTGGTTTTCACTAGTTCTGACACTTCATGTATTCCCAGATGCAGTTTCTCACTCTCTCTCATGGCTGGCTATGGGTTAGTCCTGACCATTCTACGGATACTATTATGTATTTAAATATACAATGTTTTGTGTTACAGAGAGCAAAAAGTCCTGCCCTCTACCATTATTGAGATGCTATGTAAACTATAAAAAATATCCACAATCTGATACTCCTTTTACTGGCATGGCTCCACATAAGGCATCATGGGATTTCTAGTTCAGTAAAGGCCTTTGCAGACTGCCAGAAATAGTGCAAATTGAGTCCACTTTAAGGGTTAGGGTTAGGGAATCATGGGAACTGTAGTTTATTGTGGCACCAGAGCTCTCTGACAGAGAAGGCTCAATGTCTCAGAAAAAAATACAGTTCCCATGATTCCCTAGCACTGAGCCAGGGCAGTTAAAGTGGACTCAATTTGCACTATTTCTAGCAGTCTGCAAAGGCCCTGAGTTCTCTGCAACTGAGTTCTAGTTATGACATAAGAACTGAATCTTCACAAGTATAGGAAAGTCCAGGGCCTCCTCTGAGGCAGATATGGCTTGGTTTGGTTCCACCAGGTAGAGGCTGAAGCAGTTCTATATTTTGTGTTTTGTCCTCTGTTAGTAACATATTGTTTTTATCTTGTATTTTAATTCACTAATACTTTAATATATTTTTAAGGGGCGGGTGGGCTAGGGAAGGGATTCTTGGATTGTTTTAACTTGTGATGTTTTAATTTGTTGTACGCTGCCCCGATTGAGCTGCAGAGGGGTGGGATAAAAATTATTATTATTATTATTATTATTATTATTATTATTATTATTTGCAAGCATACATGAAAGGCATAACTAGTATAACTGAAAGTTATGCCTGAAAAATGAACCTTTGGTCATTGAAAAGGAAATAATAATAATAATAATAATAATAATAATAATAATAATAATAATAATTTTTATTTAATACCCCGCCCCTCTGAACACAATCGGGGCGGCTTACATCATAAAATTTCAACAACAGTTAAGAGCAATTTTATCCCCCTCCCCCCCTTAAAAAGTTATTAAACCCAATACAAGTTAAAAATAAACAATATAAGGAGAAAATTCCTCCATTAAAACAAACAATACATATATTAAAAAAACAAGAAATGCCGGCGGATGTCACATGTTGGCTCAGAAGGGACCCAATTTATTAAAAAAGGGAGCATCTCAGAGGGAAGAAAATTCCAGAACATACTAGTGGATTAATCCGGAAAGGCCCGCCGAAAGAGATCCGTCTTGACGGCTTTCTTGAAGCCGTCAAGAGATGTCAATTGACGGATCTCCTCTGGCAGGCCATTCCACAGTTTGGGGGCAACTACCGAAAATGCCCTCTGGGAGGTCGTCGCCAGTCTCGTTTTTTGAGGCTGCAACAGATTCCTCCCAGAGGACTGTAGGGTGCGGGGAGGATTATACGGGAGGAGGCGGTCCTTCAGATAGTCTGGACCCAAGCCATTTAGGGCTTTAAAGGTAATTACCAACACCTTGTACTGGGTTCGGAAACTAATAGGCAGCCAGTGGAGGGACCTTAATACTGGCGTAATATGGTCCCCCCTAGATGTTCCCGATATTAATCTGGCTGCCATATTTTGAACCAGTTGCAGTTTCCGAATCAAGCACAAGGGTAGCCCCATGTAGAGCGCGTTACAGAAGTCGAGGCGTGAGGTTACCAACGCGTGCACAACGGTCTCAAGGTCTCTTACTTCCAGAAAAGGGCGCAGCTGGCGTATCAGCCGAAGCTGATAACAGGCGCTCCTGACCGTCGCATTAATCTGATTTGTCATCAGAAGCGACGGATCAAGGAGCACCCCCAGACTGCGAACACAGTCACTGGAGGAGAGCGTGACCCCATCCAGGACTGGAGGTTGCAACCCAATTCTTGGTTTCGGAGCCTGTACCGTGAGCACCTCCGTCTTGTCTGGATTCAATTTCAATCTGTTTTTCCTCATCCAGCCCATTACCGCTTGAAGACATTCATTGAGAGAGGAGGTGCCATTGGAATTCAAGGCCGACGAACGAGACACGGAGAAATAGATTTGGGTGTCATCAGCATACTGATAGCACCCAGCACCATAACTCCATATTATCTCACCCAGCGGCTTCATGTAGATGTTAAATAACATCGGGGACAAAATAGCTCCCTGAGGGACCCCACAAGTGAGCTCCCTCTTACTGGAGCTACAGTCCCCAAGCAGCACCCTTTGGGACCGACCCGAGAGGAAGGACCGGAGCCACTGCAAAGCAGTGCCCCCGATACCAAGCCCTCTCAGGTGGCCCAAAAGGATGCCATGATCTATTGTATCAAAAGCCGCTGAGAGGTCTAGGAGCACCAGCAGGGTCACGCTACCCCTGTCGATGCTCAGACGCAGATCGTCGGTCAAGGCAACCATGGCAGTCTCAACCCCAAAGCCTGTCCTAAAGCCGGTTTGAAATGGGTCTAGATAATCGGTTTCATCCAAGACAGCTTGGAGCTGAAGAGCAACCGCCCTCTCGATCACCTTGCTCAAAAATGGCAGTAAGGAAACAGGCCTATAGTTCTTCATATCCAGGGGGTCCAGGGAAGGCTTTTTCAGAAGCGGCTTAACCGCTGCTTCCTTTAAGCAGGATGGAATATGTCCTTCCCTAAAGGACGCATTGATGATATCCCTAAGGAATCTCACCAATGCGTCCCCCCCCCTGGATGGCCAGCCATGATGGGCAAGGGTCAAGAGGGCAAGTTGTCTTCCTCACCTTCCCAAGCAGCTTGTCCATGTCCTCGGTACTCACAGATTGCCATTGATCCAGTATAACAACATCGGCGGAGTTGATGGACACCTCGCCTATAGACTCTGAACTAATGGTGGCGTCTAAGTCGGCTCTGATCTGAGAGATTTTATCTGCGAAGAAGTTGTTAAATGCGTCACAGCAGGCCGTTGTCGGGTTAAGCAAGGGATTTGGCGCAGGGGGTACCTGCGTCATCTCCCTCACCACCTTAAACAGCTCTGCCGGACGGGACTCTGCAGACGCAATACGCGCAGTGGAGAAGGCCCTCTTCGCTGCATGTATTGCCTCCCGATAGGATCTAAGAAAGTTCCTATGGCGAGTTCTGTCTGATCGGAGTCGAGTTTTTCGCCACCTGTGCTCTAGTTCACTATCTCTTTCACAAACAACCTCAGGAGCACCCCCTCTACTCCATGAGCCAGTGGAGAATGGGAGGCCTCAAAGAAGTATCTGGCTATGTCCATATAGATACAGAACAACAATGGCACCATCCAGAACCTCCTGGGTGTCTTCCAAAGACCCCAGAGATTGATGTCATTGTTAAGCATCTGGCTATGAGTATATAGCCAGATGCTTAGCCAATGCTTCCCATTCTCTATTGGCTACTAATTAATGACTATGGAGTTGGGGCACAACAAGAAGGTGAGTCTTGCAATAGAGAAGAGGGGAGTCATCTTGCTGTTCTGTCTAGTTAGAACTTTATAATATGTCATCCAGTGCATGATCTTGGTCAGAGTTTGTGTTACGCTCTGCCTGTGTGTAAGTGCTGATCTGAAGGCAGGAGTCTGCAGAGCCTGGAATTTGAATAATGACCTGCCCAAGAACTCACTCTCAAGGAATTCATTACATGGTGTTAGAAATTGGTACTGTTTTCCCTCAAATGTCTACAGCACAGAACAAGGTTTCCAACAAAGAGCAGTATGCAACAGACCATGGCCAAGCCTCACCAGAGATATCATTTGCAGGAGATTTGGAAAAAAACAGCAGAAATGGAAAGAGAAGCTGATTTGTAGGCACTAAGGTGGCAAAACAGTCAGGGAACTACAAGAATTCAGTTACTGTTCAAGAAACAATAGGTAAAGGTAAAAGTTTCCCTCTTGACAAGGTTGTCAGGCCATGTCTAACTGTAGGGGGCAGTGTTCATCTCCGTTACTAAGAGGGAGCCAGTGTAGTGAAAGACGACTCCATGGTCATGTGGCCAGCATGACTGCACAGAACACTGTTACCTTCCCATCAAAGTGGTATCTATTTATCTACTTGAACTTTTACATGATTTCAAACTGCTAGGTTGGCAAAAACTTGGACTAGTGATGGAAGCTCACTGTGCCATGTATCGCTTGGGTCTCAAATTGCTGATCTGCTGACCTTGCAATCTTCAGATTTGGCATCTTAACCGCTTTAGAAAAAAATATTCTAGAATTTACAATAAATTCAAAGCATGTTTGCAGATCCCAATTTTTTAAAAAAGCAAAAAGACCTGATGGAAATTCTAGCAGCATTTAAAGCCTCCTGTAAACCCAAGAAGAATCCTATGTTTGAGAGATCAGTTCTGGCAATTCAAATATAATTAAACTGCATGAATAGTCAACTTTGGGCCTGGGAGTGTTGGATCACAATCCTTCTTTGTTGCCTCTCCATTTGGGGGCAGCAAAAAGCCACCCTTAGAGCCTCCGCCACGGCTCTTTTGTACCCTTTTGGCACGGCGTGTATGCACGCTGCACCAAGAGGGCACCCTGATGCTGTGTGCCATGTGGATGGGCGTGCTTCATTGGGGTGGGGTCGGGGCAGCTGGCGTGTGATTGCCCTGCCCCAACTCCACCCCCACACCGGCCTAAACTGCTGGTCTGCATCAGCCCTTTCTCATTGAGTTAAATCATAGAATCATAGAATCATAGAGTTGGAAGAGACCACAAGGGCCATCCAGTCCAACCCCCTGTCATGCAGGAACTCAAAATCAAACCATCCCCGACAGATGGCCATTCAGCCTCTATTTAAAGACCCCCAAAGAAGGAGACTCCACCACTCTCTGACGGAGTGTGTTCCATTGTCGATCAGCTCAAATTGTCAGGAAGTGCCTCCTAATGTTGAGGTGGAATCTCTTTTCCTGTAGCTTGTATCCATTGTTCTGAGTCCTATTCTCTGGAGCAACAGTAAACCAGCTAGTGACCTCCTCAATATGACATCCCTTCAAATTTTTAAAGAGTGCTATCATATCACCTCTTAACCGTCTCTTCTCCAGGCTAAATATACCCAGTTCCCTAAGTCATTCCTCATAGGGCTTGGTTTCCAGACCCTTCACCATTTTAGTTGCTCTCCTCTGGACACACTCCAATTTTTCAACATCCTTTTTGAATTGTGGTGTCCAGAACTGAACATAGTATTCCAAGTGGGGAAAGCCCAACATTGTGAGTTTTTCCTCTCACATGATGCCACACTAAGGGACAAATCTGTCTTCAGCTTCAAGGTAAAATTAAAGGTTTCCATTTGACATGAATGTCTAATCATAACCAAATGTAGGGAGCGGTGCTCATCTCCGTTACTAAGCCAAAGAGCCACCGTTGTCCAAGGACTACTCCAGTGGTCATTTAGCCAGCATGACTGCTCCAAACGCTGTTACCTTCCCATCAACATGGTATCTATTTATCTACTTGCATTTGCATGCTTTTGAACTGCTAGGTTGGCAGAAGCTGGGACTAGTGATGGGAGCTCACCCCATCACACAGCACTTGGGCTTAACTGATAAATCTTTATATTAACTCATAATGAACTCAAGGAAAGACCAGCTCACAGTTTAGCACAGGGTGTTGCTATCTAAAGATCACAGGGCCACACAAATACCCAAGCTCAGTTTCAGTCTATGGAAGCATCACCATCATGCAACCAAAATAAAGCAAAGCTATATGCAAATGAAAAGCAATCCTTCAGCATAAACTATGCCTCAAGTATACATTCTAGCTAGGAAAGCATGGCACATGACAAAATGTGCAGTATACATAAGCCTAGACAATATTGAGCCTTTGAAGCAACTTGCCATAAATGCTAAAGGCCAAATCACTTCAAAGATGTGCATGTGAAAGAGAGATGCCAAAGTAAGAGAAAAAGGCATAATAACATTGCTTATAAGAATTGTATCTTCCCAGTCGTGTTCTGGAGGCAAAGATTCCTCTAATACAGTGCCTGATGCCAATCTGTAAGCCATTAGTTGCTGGTCCAATGTTAGTTTCTAGGGAGTTTATCACACAGGGGGAAATTGGGACTTTAAACAGCGATTAACACAAGAAAATCACACAACTGACATTAAAACGCAATTAAAATGAGATTAACACGAGAGCCATTATCCTGTGAATAACCAGGGAATAACCAGGGAATAAAAAACAAAAAGTAATTCATGTGAGAATACTGTGAATGATTTGTTACTGTTTTTTGCCTTGTTATTCACAGGTTAATAGCATTTTAATCATGTTTCACCTCAATGTCATACGAAAACTATTAGCGTAATTGTGTGATAATAACAGGTTAAAAGGTAAAGGTATTCCCCATTGACAAGGTTGTCAAGTTGTGTCCAACTGTAGGGAGTGCTGCTCATCTCCATTACTAAGCCAAAGAGCCAGCATTGTCAGAGACTACCCTGTTGTCATGTGGCCAACATGATTGCACAGAATGCTGTTTACCTTCCCACTGAGAAGTGGTACCTATTTATGTACTTGCATTTCCATACTTTCGAACTATTAGGTTGGCAGAAGCTGGAACTAGTGATGGCAGCTCACCCCATCATGAAGCACCCAGGCCTCGAACTGGCAACCTGCCGATCTTGCAATCAACAGAGTCAGCGTCTTAACCACTTGAGCCACACAGGATATCTCTTTGAACATGTGTGAAAACAATTAGTGCAATTGCAGGATTATCACGGGTTAATCACTTTTTATACTTCCATTTGTCCCCCGTGTGATAAACTCCTAGGAAAGAAACAAACAATTCTGGCCAATGGGCACAAATATGATACTGGTCCCTGGCACATTAGGGAAAAGTGCCAGTCCTCCACATCAGAAATCCTGAAAAGCACTGATCTAACCCATGGTATAATACTGTTGCACCAGCACAAAAGATTCCACACACCTTTTCTTGGTAATAAACTGGCCACAACTTTATTTATCTGTACAGGGTTTTAAAACAGTTTTCATTTACAAGTTATCAATTAACCATATTTTTTGTTCTTGACACATGTGACCATGCACATAACTGGAGCATCTATCGGGGTAAACCACACCCAGTACAACATGTGTCAAGAACATCCTGTTCAAATTAGTTACACAATTTCAACAAATCATCCCCCCTTAAACCAGAAATGACGTCATAATTAAACATATGACGTAAGTAAGTTATGACGGCATCAACATGGTTTATGACATCATAGAGAATTTAGTTAACCCAATGACGTATATCCTTATCCACATTAATTCAATTTGGTAAGTTCAATTAACCAAATTATCCCCTGGGAGGGTCCCTGCCCACCACAGAGGGGCCCAGCCTAGCTTGGCATCCCCTCCCCCCCCCCCCAGAAGAGCTCGTTCAATGTAACAAGCAATAGAATCCAAGTATACATCACATCCCTCAGGGGAGAGATGAACCCCATCGCCCCTGTACAGATGTGGCAACCAAACCTGAATTGCTTTGTCTGATTTGTTTTTGAGGGCTGGGTCTGGGTGGGGGTGGGAAGGAGGGATGGGATCTGAGTTGATGCTATTTGTTTTGTTGTTGTAAATGTTGTACGCCGCCCCGATTGCTTGGCAGAGGGGCGGGATATAAATAAAAAATATTATTATTATTATTATTATTATTATTATTATTCCCTCATGTTCAACAACCAAAATCCCCAATTCCCCCAACTTCTTGGCCATGGTTCTGTTCAACCAAGGGCGAGCCTCATTGATAGCCGAGTCCTTTCGTGCACCCACCCAAGTACAATGAGGCAAAAATTTGGTCCACAGAACAAACAGTGTGTGGCAGTCTTTGCTTAATGTCCTGCATGTCTCTCAAAATACGCTTGGCCAACTGCAAACAGGGAAGCTTCACCAAGTGGAAAAGTGGTTACCAACTCATTAACACATGGAAGAAGCGCTTCCCACAGCATGCCTCTGCATCCAAACCAACGTATGGAACCAATCTCCCTTAGCCCAAGTTCAGATCTCGGTGAGATTGTAAGATATGCTCTGTCCAAAAGATGAGGCTATGACCTAGGATGCATACGTCACCCTGTTGCTGACCTGCTTGATAGAAAAAACAAGTTAACTGTAAATGCGTAACTCTATCATTCTTATAACGAAATTACAAGCAACCCCACTATGAATGAATATAAGATTTGAAAGCCCTGGATCGCCAATGCTCAATCCATTCAATCACAGCATCGCTTAAGCCCTGCACCGCTGCAGCAGTTGCTGCTCCTATCCGAAAAGAATGAGAGGAGAATTGAGCCACTGGCAATCCTGCCCATCTCACAGTCTCCCAGAGCACAGCTCAAAATTGAAACTGTGTCAGTGGAAGACCAGAGACATGAAGAAACAAATAACCAGGGCCATTCGGTCGCAATCTGAGGTAGTCAGACAATGCCAAAACAGGGCAAATCTGACCCTCAGACACCCTGGACAAAACTACAGTGTGGCCCCGGGCCATTTGATCAGTCTTACTACGCCTGAAAGAGACATGAATGCCCTGCCCCAAAATTTGAACATCTGATAAGCAAAGTGCCCTGCTTGACTTATCAGAGCGTGAGATGGGCACAAATTCACTAATCCTAGTGGCTGCAAAAAAGGCCAGGGAAAATGCCGCCTGGAACAAAATAATTTCCTCAGGCGAGGAGCACACTGTTTGGAGCAATTGCCAAATCTTGATAAGAATTGCACCTGTTATCGGCAAACGATTATCACGTGCCACAGGAAGCTCCCGAGACCATCCCTCTAAAGTCCTGCAAACTCTAAAGTCAACAGTAGGGTCAGTAAACCACCACCCCAAGCTCAAGAATAAAAGGCCAGGGCTGTCAACCTTCCCCTGATGGTAACCGGGGACAAACCAGACTTCCTAAGGTGAACTGCAAAACGGAGTACAATTTCTACCCTCAGAGGCCAAACTTCAACCACCCCAACGTCAGACAAGAACTGTCTGAAAGGTTGGATTGCAAGCTGGTATGACTTGCGTGTAGAAGGAGTGATGGACTGAAGAATTGCCCTGTCAATCTCTCCAAGGCTCCATAGATGTGCCGGTACCTCCAATAGTTGCGCTGCTGCCTCTGGAGCTAGTTCACAAAACCTGGAAAACTGAAAACGCAAAAGGGCACCCGCCAGAGGATTTAGTAAACCAGGAACATGGTGAGCCTGGAACAAAACATTGTACTTTAAACACTGCGCAACTATAGACCTAACCAGTGCCATCACCCTAGGAGATTTGGAGCTCTGGGAGTTCATCACACGAACCACCGCTTGGTTGTCACACCAAAACCAAACAGTTCTATTTGCAAATTGGGTTGGCCACAAATGAACTGCTACCACAATAGGGAAGAGTTCAAGAAAAGTAAGATCACGGGTCCAACCATCATTCACTTAAGACTGAGGCCAACTCTCAACCACCCACTGACCTTTCCGATATACCCCAAAGCCGTGGGCACCAGAAGCATTGGAGTGTATCTGAAAGTCTGCCTTTAAAAGCATTTCAGACCTCCAAAATGAAACACCATTAAATTGCTCCAAAAATGACTCCCAAATCTTCAAATCCACTCTTATCCCACTTGTAATTCAAATGTGGTGATGGGGGACAGTCACCCCTTTTGTGACACTGTATAATCGAGCACAAAAGGCCTGTCCTGGGACTATAACCCTACAAGCAAAATTTAACAAACCTGTCAGGAATTGGAAGTCATGCAGCGTGGCCTTGTTTTAACCCCTCATTACCCTGACTTGTTGTCTCATTGACTCCAGAAGGCAGGATAAACATTCAACAGTATCCAATTCAATACCCAAAAAAGTAAGATGGATGCTTGGGCCTTCCGTCTTCTCATCAGCCAAGGGAACACCCATTTCTGCCATCAAAACCTGAAAAGCCAACAGAGTATCCACACAATTTATTGTGCCGGGATCCCCCGCAAACAACAAGTCATCCAAATAGTGTGCAATTGCATGATTGCCTGACCTCTTGACCATACATCAGTGCAAAAAGGTACTAAACTTTTCAAAAGCAGAGCAGGAAATGGAACACCCCATTGGCATTGCTTTATCAAAATAGTACATCCCATCAAATTGAAAACCCAGAAAATCAAAATCATCAGGATGCACTAAAAGCAGATTTTATGTCACATTTAGCCAAAAGGGCTCCCTTGCCCAATGCTCTCACTATTTGCACTGCTGAGTCAAGCGATGCATATTTTACAGATGCTAACGCTGGGTCAATAGCATCATTCACAGAATCCCCTTTGGGATAAGACAGATTGTGGATCAAACGGTATTCACCAGGTGCCTTCTTAGACACAACACCCAAAGGAGACAATCTTAATGTCAGCATTGGCAGATGTTTATGGGGTCCAGATATCCTTCCCACCGCTAGTTCTTTGGCCAGCTTATCTCTAACAATCCCTGGTAAGTCCCTCACCAAACATGCATTAGGTGCAAATCGGTGAACTCTCAAACCAGAATAAAGTATATGAAAACCGAATGAAAAACCTTCCAACAAATACTGTGCAGCATCCTGGTTAGGGTATATCCATAGCCATGCAGCCAGAACTTCCAATTGAATTGGTGTTGGTGCTTTTCCCTCCCGCTGTGGTTTACTGAGAAGGGAACCCAACCCTGGACTTCTTACCTCTGAAACAGGAAGTTCTTGGGTGATTGCCTCCGCAAGTGGAACATTTATGATCAAACCTGCAGGACTTCCTCCTGCACTTACCTGAGTTGAAATTCCAACAGAGTCCTGTTGCTTTCCTCTCCCCCATGCTAGGCTTTGTATATTACCCTCTCGGCTGCATGACCATAGACACAAAGCCATTGTCACACCTGCTCGAAGGGGAGGCCCCAACCATAACATTCACCCACAGCTCTGACTGTACATGCCGCCATGACAAAGAATGGTCTAAAGTGGCCCTCATCCTAAACTGCTCATTGTACTGGAGCCAAGTAGACCCCCTTTGGTTGAAATGGCAATTGGTGTATGCCTTAATCATTATTTCCTGATATTTAGAAAAATCAGGAGATCTTGCGGGCTCTTTCTCTTTAATAACCCCCCTGTAAATGGTAAAGCCCATCATCCAGTTCACAAAGTTACTCTCAAGCTTAGGGCGCTTCTGAGCCTGGAATTCTTTTGGTAAACTAAACACGACCCCATCCTTTACCATAATCCAAGGTTTGGGATTGTGAAATGTGAGGGAAAACAAATCAATATATTCCCCTTTCCAGATCCTTTATTTTGTGGCAAGTGGGAGGTGCAAAGGAGTGGACATCCCTGCATAAGGGTTGCACTCAGCCTCTCTGTCCACCCCGGCTACAGCTAATGCTCCCATTGTCACCACCCCACTTGAGTCACCTACCTTAGGGACCGAGGGCTGCTCAGCCTGCACCCTTAATTGAGGAACCTGAGATGTCCCAGGTGTTATTGAAGATGCACCAAGAGATACAGATGTTGAGCATTCCGCTCGATCATTCTGACCAACCTGCCCACCTGGAGCCCATACTGAGGTGGGCCAAGATACCAATGAATTAGGAGAATGGCACAAACCTGGACTTGACAATTGCTGTGAAGCATCCCATGATGCTTGCGAAGCAATGACTGTAGCTCGGGTGCTCTGTTGAAGGGTGGAAGAGGCACTTCCCACATCCCTGTTTGATTCCTCTGATGTTTAAGGGGCCATTCCACTGCCTTGCCCTGAAACGACCGCCCTCTGGACAAAATTATACAAATCTGCCAGAGTGGGCTGCGCTGACACAGGGGCAGCCACTCCCTGTTGTTCCACACCAGGTACTTTTCTCAACAATTCCATTACGTCAGCTACGGTTGGTTGCCCAACCTCCATAGCTGAGGTAGTTAGGGGACCACGTGTGGTGCCATCCAATGACATATCAGGCGAAGAAGCCAATTGCACCTGAGTAGTCTGCGATCCCACAATTTGATCCTCATCTGGAGATGTGCCAGCCTGGGATCCCGAACTAGGACCCTGCATTCCCCTCTGAGCCAATTGCTCACAGACCGCAACACAGGCCTGCATGGTCCGGCCCAACTGTTCTAAGTGAGCCACAATTTCATCCTCTCTGCCCTGGGATTCAGATGCCTGCTTAGGTGCTGACTGGCCAGTACTAGGCCCAGCAGACGCCACACGCCATTTAGACTGTGCCATGCTGCCAGGCATGATGACTTGGTCGAACACAAGTTAAACTAACAAGGCTGGATTGGGTATAGTGTTCCTTTAAGGGCTACACCCTTCAGTTAACAATGAGAATCTAAGAAACAGCCCAGTAAACCCAGAGGGAAAAATGTCCCAATCGGGGACTATACAGCACCCAAAAAGCACGGGTCCCCAACCACAAGCACCTGTCCCAAGCAGGGACACACACTAGGCCATGATGGCCTTATCAAATCCCAAGTAGAGACACATAGACCAAGCTAGGATATGCCCAGCAAGGGTATTAGCAGACGAAAAGTGGCCTTATCAGCAATCAAGGCCATCCACACCAGGCTTTTCCTTATCCAGGGAACCAGGCTGCACTAGGAGAGGCCAACCAGGCCGCTGGCTTCCCAAGACATGGGGGCCCCCTCCCAAAGGATGTGAAATGCCATGCTGCACCAGGCCTTGCCAAGGCCCCCAAACAATTGCTGCTTTGGGGGAGCTTGGCCACTCGGCCCCGTCCCTCCGCGTGTTCCGAGGCCTAATCAGCCTGGAACAAGGCCACACGCCTAAAAAATAGGCCGTGCCAGGCCCAACAACATGTGGCGCAATGGGCCGTGCAGCCCGGGCCGCTCCGCGACAGGCCTCTCCAGGCCACACCAGGCCTTGCCCAAGGCCATGAAGAGTTGCCTTGCAGAAGCTTGAACACTCAGCCATGCTCCTCTGCATGCTCCGAGGCCTAATCGGCCTGTAACAAGGCCATGTGCCTAAAAGATAGGCCGCACCAGGCCCAAACAGAAATGAGCAGTCAAAGCACCTTGCTTGACTGCTCTGACAATATGGCTGCTGCCATGTGGCAGCCGAGGGCTATATAGCCCCCAAATCTCGTGGGTAATCTCGTGAGATCCACGGTCTCTCAAGATTAACAGTGTGCTGGGGATCTCATGAGATCCCCCGTGATTGGCTGGGTGGTGCAGGAAGGGCGGGACTTCTTGCCCACCCAGCCAATCACGGCGTTGGCATCTTTCAAGTGGCTAGCGTAACAGAGAGCCCATCCCGACATGTCAGGGGGGGGGGTCCTTCTCCCAGTTTTATTTAAACTGGATAGTGTTCCAGTAGAAGTAGCCCATATTCTAAAATTTGTGTATGTTTGCCTTGAAATCATTCCTGACATATGGTGACTCTAAGGTGAGAGAATACATGCTTTATTCACAAGTTCATCATGTTAGATGGGAAAAAATATGGCTATTATTAGATGAGTCCTTGGGAGTAGTGATTTGGGTAGCCTGGTTTCCACACTGCAGAAATAAAGCAGTTTGATATCACTTTAATTGTCATGACTCTATTCTGTGAAATCCTGGGATTTGCAGTTTGGTGAAGTATTCAGCCTGGTCTGTCAGAGAGATCTGTGCCTCACCAAACTACAAATTTCATGATTCCACAGGATAGAGTCATGACAATTAACATGGTGTCAAACTGTTTTATTTCTACAGTTTGGCTACCCTAGGACTTAGGGATGACGCTGGACAAGCCATTCTTTTTCTTGTCTCTTAATGACCCACACTAGATGTGGCTTCTTTCTACACAATGTAATTGTTGATAGAATTCTTAGTGAAAAGTATCAAGTATATGGACCATGCCCCTGTCGCAACTAAATTGGTGATGATAATGTGGAATCCATCAACAAAATGCCACCATCAGCAGATGGGAAGGGTCTCTAAATATCATTAGCTATCACTCAGTACCTGGTACAGTACATTACAAATAAATCCAGTTTAACTGCACCTCTCCTCACAGCCCCTAAATCTTGTTGATGTACCCAATCAGCCAACTACTGCACAGATTACTGCAGCCAGAATAAGCCAGATGATGAAGAGTGTTGTGACACCTCAGACACTCATATAGTAGCCCTTGAAATATCATTGGAAAGAAGGCAAACCAGTTAAAAATGTCTTCTAAATTTAAAGTGGAGTCCAATAGCCCTTATCCTTCATATGACCTGCCATTGACCATGTGCAACTTGCTACTTTTTAATTTTTTTCATATGGAGAAATGTTGTATTTCAACATAGCATATATTCAGATTATTAAATGTTGTATTTCAACATAGCATGTATTTAGATTATTAATTTTTTTCTGCACTAAACATGCCATATTTTGCATAAAGCAAAACAAAAAGTAGCAAAGAAGGCTGATAATCAAATCCTATTGAAGTGGTTTCATGTTGCATTAGCCTGGATACAGGAATAGTTTGTCCTCAGTGTTAGAATTATTATTTGTCATAAAGACTCCCACCTTTTGAGACAAGGCATTCATAAATCTTTACTGCATTACCTAGATAAATAGGCTTGTTTTACTTTTTGTTTTGTTTTTAAAACAAATCCATTGAGCTCTTGATGAAATCCTTCCTTCCAATGGTCTGAATTTGGATATTGCTTCTTTTCTTGGTCTTCAATGGAAAAGGCCAGAATCTTAAACTCTGCATGTTGTGGTATTTTTTTTTTAAATCCCAGTGGGATATGTTTTACAATGTCCAATTGTCATGTTTCAGTAGTTTTGGCTGACGTTCAACAAATGTCTGAACAGCTAATAATGCACTTAGTCCTGTTAGTGCACCCATCTGTCTATCACATCTGCCCATAACCATAAAAAGCTATCATTAAGTAACAGGACATTTCTCAAACATTCACTCTGTATTCATTGTCATCTTCGTGACTTGGAGGTAAATTTTAGGCATAACCCAGAGTAAATAAACACTTTTTGACAACTAAAACAACAACAACAGAGAGACAGACCATTTTATTTTAGTGCTTTGTTAATGACATTTTAATCCATCAAATTTGCATGTTTGCCAGCAAGCACTCTATTGAAATGCTATGACAGCATAACAAGAAATAAACCTTTCTGTTATCCATGGAAACCATACAGAAAGCATAATCTTAGAAACCACTGTTTCTAGGGAAGCTAGGAAATTATTTTAATTTATATAAATGAGGATCTGTTTTCCAAATTGATTTTTATGGGCAGGTGGCATTGTACCAAACTAGGAACAGACTCTGTGAAATGGTATGGTGGCTCTTAAAATACTTTTTTAAAATTTATTTATCAGGATTTCCAGTTTCCATTGGCCCTGATACATTCTACATCACAATAAAATGGAAGATGGAAGCCATTTGAATTAGACCACATTCTGACTCTATCCTTCTTTCCACTGTACAGATGAAGTAGTGGGAAACATACATGTGCCTAACAAGTAAAACAAATAATCTCATGGTTTAAGATCCTTGTACAATTCCCTGGACATAATTTATTTTTTGCTAATTAAAGATTTGTTTTCCTTTGTGACAGTTTGTTCAATGATCTGCAAAATTGTTGTTTTTTATCACCTCCTACATAACTTTGGACAGATCTGCAATTTTGGTTGTTGTTAGCTGCCCTTGAGTTGGTCTTGACTCATGGCAACCCTGCAGATATTTCCAAGAATCCCTATCCTCCACTGCCATGCCCATATAATAATAATAATAATAATAATAATAATAATAATAATAATAATAATAATAATAATGTTTATTTATACCCCATTCCTCTGTCAAACAATTGGGGCAGCTTACAACAGTTAAAAATTACACAAAAATACAGATTAAGAAACAACCCAGAAACCCCACCCTCCCCCTTAAAAATTTATTAAACTACACATCCATTAAAATCATAGCATAAAATAACAAAATAAAATAAAGTCATTGGAGCGACTATAAAACAAATGAGAGCAGAAGGCGAGCTGAAAACTAAAAAAAGAAGCAGGGACGCACGGCTCCTGAGGCCGGGATCTAATCAGGAAAAGCCTGCCGAAAGAGATCCATCTTCACAGCTTTTTAAAAGCTGCTTAAACTTGTGATGTGATGGATCTCGTCCAGCAGGTTGTTCCATAATTTGGGGGTGATTACCAAAAATGCCCTCTGGGAGGTAGCAGTCAGCTTTGATTTTACTGGCTGAAGTAAATTCGTCCCAGAGGACCGGAGTATGCGGGGAGGATTGTATGGGAGGAGGCGGTCCCGACGATAAGTTGGACCCAAGCCATTTAGGGACTAGGGACGTGGAAACTGTGGTGCATGCTCTGGTAACCTCACGTTTAGATTTCTGTAACATGCTCTACATGAGGCTACCCTTGTGCCTAACCCGGAAACTTCAGCTAGTTCAAAATATGGCAGCCAGGCTGCTCACTGGTGTATCAAGGAGAGAACACATCACACCAGTGTTGAAATCTCTCCACTGGCTACCAATTAGTTTCCGGGCACAGTACACGGTGTTGGTTTTGACCTTTAAAGCCCTACATGGCTTGGGTCCATCTTATCTCAAGGACTGCCTCTCCCTATATGACCCCCCCCCCCCGTGCACTTCGGTCCTCTGGGAGGAACCTGCTACAGCCTATGAAGACCAGGCTTTCACAGACCTCCCAGAGGGCCTTTTCTGCAACCACTCCCAAACTATGGAATGGCCTGCCGGACGAGATCTGTCTCATTACTACTCTTACTGCCTTTAAAAAGGCAGTAAAGATGGATCTCTTCTGACAGGCCTTCCCAGAGTAATTTCCCAGCTCTTCCTTTAGATGGCTTGTCAACCCACTCTCCTTCCCCTAGCCACTATTGTTTTTTGTTTTTATTCTATGATTTTATTATTGATGCTGTTTTTAATATTATTTAATATTATTCTAGTTTAATCTATTTTTAAGGGGTGGGAGGGTTAGGAGGAGTGTTGGGTAATGTATTTTATTCTTGCATTGTTTTAATCTGTTGTATGCCGCCCCGATTGCTTCGCAGAGGGACGGGTTAGAAATAAAAATTATTTATTTATACCCCACCCCTCTGTTATTATTTATGCCCCACCCCTATTATTATTATTATTATTAGGGCTTTAAAGGTAATAACCAACACCTTATACTGGGCCCGGAAACTAATAGTCAGCCATTGGAGGGATTTTAATACCGGGGTTATGTGGTCCCTCCTAGATGTTCCCAAAACCATCTGGCTGCCATATTTTGTACTAATTGAAGTTTCCGGACTGAGCACGAGGATAGCCCCATGTAGAGTGCATTACAGAAATCTAGACAAGAGGTGATATGATAGCCTTGTTTAAATATTTAAAGGGATGTCATATTGAGGAGGGAACAAGCTTGTTTTCTACCGCCCCAGAAACTAGGACCCGGAACAATGGGTGCAAACTCCAGGAAAAGAGATTCCACCTCAACATTAGGAGGAACTTCCTGACAATAAGGGCTGTTCGACAGTGGAACACACTCCCTCGGAGTGTGGTGGAGCCTTCTTTCTTGGAGGTCTTTAAGCAGAGGCTTTCATAGCTTCTTTCATAGCTTCCCTTCCCATTCCTAGTCTTCTTCTCAATTCTTGACTGCAGTCTCCATTCTGGTCAATGTTTGATCCTAGATATGGGGATTCTTTGACTATTTCAATTTCCTCGTTGTCTAGACTGAATTTGTATTTTACTGTGTTTTACAGCATCAGGTGACTCCCTGTCATTATGTCACCTCCTGTTTCATCAGCCTTGATGCTGCATGACTCAGCAGTGGCCAAATGCTTAGTCATCATGGCTGCTGCCATTCACCACATTGTGCATTTTCACTGGAATTCAGTTGTTTAGGCTGAATTTCTTCTGCGGACATTGTTTTTGTTTTCTTTATGTTCAAGCATCACACCTGCCTTTGCACTTTCATCTTTGACCTTCCTTATTAACTGTTCCAGTTCCTGAATGTCTTCTGTTATTATTATGGTGTCATCCACATAGCTTAGGTTGTTAATATTACTTCTTCCTATCTTAACTCCTCCTTTTTCTGATTCTAATTCTGCTTTTCTTATGTTTTCAGTGTATAAGTTAATCAAGTAGGGTGATAGGAACAAGTAGGGTGATAGGATTACCTGACTCATTTACCTATTTGGAACCACTCTGTTTCCCCAGATTCTGTTCTGACATTGGCCTCTTGTACTTGATACAGATTCCTCACCAGGACTATCAGATGTAGCAGCACCCCCATAGCTTTTCTTGATCTATACAATCAAATGCTTTGTTGTAGTCTATGAAACACACGCTGATTCTTTTCTTTTCTTTTCTTTTCTTTTTTGAATTCTTTGGTGTGCTCCATTAGCCATCGTATGTTTGCAATGTAGTCCCTAGTGCCCTGTCCTTTTCTGAATCCATCCTCTATGTATAGTTGGAGTCTATGCTGCAGAATTTTAACCATCATTTTGCTTGCATGGAAGATTAGTGCTATTGTCCTATAGTTGCTGCAATCTTTTGTATCTCCTTTCTTGTGGACTGGTATGTATATTGAGCATTTCCAGTCTGTTGACCACAGAATGTTTTCTATATTTGTTGACACATTTCAGTTAGCACTAAAGTTGCATCTGTCTGTGGGCATTGTAGTAATTTGATTAGGATATCCTCTGTTCCCGGTGATTTATTTTTTCCCATTTCCTTTATTGCAGATTGTTGGAATAATGTTCCAGTGAAAATGCACAATGTGGTGAATGGCAGCAGCCATGATGACTAAGCATTTGGCCACTGCTGAGTCATGCAGCATCAAGGCTGATGAAACAGGAGGTGACATAATGACAGGGAGTCACCTGATGCTGTAAAGCACAGTAAATGCTGCAAAAGGGCTGCAAACATTTTGAGTCATACAAGTGTCCAAAAGGAAGAGGCAGGGCTAGAAAGCCATGTGGAGCACTGGCTATATAAGGGACAAGCCTCTGGACACATATGTGGGATGATGTGGGTTGATAGTGGAAGGTGGAGATTGTTGGAGAGTGTGTTGGTGTATCGTTGTACATAGCCTTTGTACATAGAACTTCTGAAGATTAAAAGCCTCTTAGTGAAACATCTGCTGAGTCTCTCTCTGCACTGTCAGGAGGGGAAAGGAGTTTTCCTGTAACTGACAATGTTGCTTGCTTCATTGAAGACAGTCTGGATCCTGGAGCTTCACGTTACGTGGTTCCCACGCGCTGCGTCACCACGCTAACACTGGTTATGGGCCCAGTCTGCACCAGAGGTTCTGACTAGATGAAAGTAAGTGACTGTTTTTGTCTGCATCCAGAAGAGCTGCTTTCAACTATCTAAAGTGGTGGTCGGCAAAGAGTTAAGAGCCTTGCTGTTTAGCTGCTCTTATCTGCTACTGATAGTGAAAGCTGGGAAGGCTGCCAACGCTGTGATGTTGTTTTGCTTAATTGCAAGAATGGAAGGCATAAAGTTTCCTAAACTGTCTGATAACAATTACTCGCAATGGGCAGTTTACATGGAAGCTACCCTCATCCGTGAGGGGCTGTGGGATCCTGTGGAAGACGGTCTAAATGCAAAGAATGCACAAACAGACAGGAGAGCCCGTGCAACTATCTGTCTTTGTTTGGAACCCAGCCAGTTGGACCATGTGCGAGATAAAGGGTCTGCTCAGGAGGTTTGGCTTGCTTTGAAGAGTGTGCATCAGTCTGATTCCTCGTTGTCAAAGATGCTTTGGACAAAGAGACCATATGCATGTAAAATCATCAAAGACCAGTCTGCAGAGCAGCATCTGGCTGAAATGAGACATCTGTTCCTGGAAGCACACGCTAGATGAATAGAGTTGTCAAGGCTGCAGAAGGCACACATTTTGCTGAGCAGTTTGTCGTCAGAATTTGACCATATCCTGTACAGCCTCCAGGGGGTGCCAGAGACCCAACTTTCTGTGGACCTAGTGACCACACGTGCCTTGGAGGAATGCCAGAGATGGCATTTTGAAGCTGGCATTCAGAGACAGCAACAGGTCAGGCCAACAACAACAACAACCACACCACCAGAAGCAGTTCAAGAGACTGAGAATGCAGCTGTTTGCAGAGCAAAGCGTTGTTTCTCTTGTGGACAGCCAGGACATTTTCAAAGGAACTGCAGGAGGTTACCAGCTGCCAGAGGGAAACAGCTACCATGCCAGTCTCCTGGGAACAGGAGAGGGGCTGTTTCGGCAGTCAAGGAGAGTGACTCTAAGTCCCATCATGCAGATGCTGACACACATCTCTGGATGATTGACAGTGGAGCCACACACCACATCGTCAATAAGAGGTCCTTGCTGAAGGACAGGAAGCCCTCCAGTGTCAGCAGAGTGGGTTTGGCTGATGGAGGTTCCAGCCAAATCAGAGACATGGGGACTGTACATTTCCCTTGGTTTGAAAGGGATTTTGAGAATGTCCTCTGTGCCCCCAAGTTACAAAACTGCCTGATCAGTGTCTCAGCCTTAGTTTCAGAGGGCTATGAAGTGCAGTTTGAGGGAGATGAGTGCCTCATCACTAGAGGGGGCAAGTTTGTGCCAAAGCACACAGGCACAACAAATTATACTTTCTAGATTCCCAGGTAGGATGTGCCACAGTTGGGAATGTGCCACTGCACTCCAACTGTGTGCACTACCTACACAGAGTCCTAGGGCATGCCGGGTTCAACAGTTTGGACAAGCTGAAGGTGGTATGTCCTGGGCTTAAGTGGGAGAATTGAAGTAACCACCTGGAATGCTCTATATGCAGCAGGATTAAACTGAAAGCCTTCCCTGTTGCAAAAAGGAGCAAGTGCGCCACCCAAAGGCCATTCCAGGTAGTGCATGTGGACATAACAGGCCCTTATAGCAAATCTATAGGTGGGAATAGGTACCTTATGGTAATCGTGGATCGCCATATGAAATACACATATGCCTTTACTCTAAAGGAGAAAAATCAGGCAGCTCCCACATTCAAGGCCTGGGTGGAGAGAGTAGAAAGGGAGTTTGATTTCAAGATGGGCTCCCTTGTTACAGACCGGGGTAGTGAGTTTCTTTCTTCCAGCCTACAGACCTGGTTGAAGCGGAGGGGCATCCGCCACAACATCACCAACCCTGCGATGCCCCAGGAGGATGGACTGGCTGAGAGGAAGATAGGCGTGCTGACCCAACTCAAAGACTGTATGCTATTGGATGCTGAAGCTCCAGAAGGTCTTTGGGGGGAGGCAGTCTTGGTGGCATGCCACATAAGCAACCGACTGTGGCATTCCGAGGTGCAGCAAACCCCATACTACATGCTGTATGGGAGGCCACCCAATCTGAAATACCTGAAGGTATTTGGGCAATTTGCCAATGTTTTGGTTCCCCAGAGGTTCTGGAAGAAGGGTGACCCCAAATGGAAAAGATTGAGATTTGTGGGGTATGAGGGGAACAGCTATAGGTTCCATCTGGGAGGTGGGCACATCATGTTGTCCAGGAGTGCGAACTTTGAAAGGCACTTGGGGTGGGAGAGAATCCACTCAAATCATGAAGTCTTCATCAGACTCGGACAACAGGGTGGTGGCAGTACTGGGAATGGAGGGGTGGAAACACCAAAAGACACCACAGAGAGTCAGCCCAGCACTTCCAGGCAGCCCACAGGCACCCACGCTCCCACTGTCACAACACCCAAGAGTGAGGTGTCAACACCCACAGCTACAGACAAGGGTGTAGAGAGCAGCACTGACAGTGAGGCTGAGAGGGGTAAGACAAGAGTGGTCATCCCCAGATGGACTCAAAGGGTGAGAAGGCCTCCAGAGCGTTTTGTAGTACAGAATGCTAGGATGTGTGCTGCAGTGGCAGAGGAACCTGAGAGTTTCCAGGAGCTTCTCACTTTTCCCAGAGAGGAATAAGAGAAGTGGTTCCAGGCCATGGAGAGTGAGTTTGACTCACTAGTAAAGAGAGAGGTTTTCGAGGAGGTAGCCAGGCCAGGAGACCGGAAGGTTGTAGGTTGCAGGTGGGTCTACAAAAGGAAGGAGATGCCTGATGGGACCCAAAAGTACAAGGCCAGGCTAGTAGCAAGAGGTTTTTCTCAACAGCAATTTGAGAGTTATGACAGGACATTCTCTCCCACAGCCAAGCCAGAAAGTCTCAGATTAGTGCTTGTAGTGGCTGCCAGGAAAGGTCAGATAGTGAGACATTTTGATTTTGAGACCACCTACCTCAATGCCAGCCTTGAGAAGGAGGTGTATATGGAACAGGCACCTGGGTTTGATGATGGCAAGGAAGCAGGGTCTACAGACTCAAGAAAACCCTCTATGGCCTAAAGCAGAGTGCGTGCTGCTGGAATAGGTGAATCCATGAGGAACTGGTAAGGCTTGGATACACATGGAGTCTGGCAGATGCATGTGTGTATAGGAGAGGAGGGGTCACTTTAATCATCTATGTAGATGACCTCTGTGTGGCTGCTCAGATGGAGCAGGAGGTGATGGCCATGCAGGATGAGCTGGCAAGGAAATTCGTCCTGAAAGATCTAGGGAACCTCAAGTCCTATCTTGGGATAGAAGTGGACAGAACAGCAGATGGCAGGTTGATGCTGAGTCAGACAAAGAAGATTCAGTGGTTGCTGGAGAAATGTGGACTAGAAAGTGCAAAGGTGGTTAGGAGTCCCATAACACCAGGATTCACAAGTAGCACAGAGTCTGACAAGAAGTTCAAGCGTCCTGATCTGTACAGGTCGGTTATTGGCAGTTTAATGTTTATCATAGAATCATAGAATCATAGAATCATAGAATCATAGAGTTGGAAGAGACCACAAGGGCCATCCAGTCCAACCACCTGCCATGCAGGAACTCCCAATCAAAGCATCCATGACAGATGGCCATCCAGCCTCTGCTTAAAGACCTCCAAGGAAGGAGACTCCACTACTCTCCGAGGGAGTGTGTTCCACTGTCGAACTGCCCTTACTGTCAGGAAGTTCCTCCTAATGTTGAGGTGGAATCTCTTTTCTTGCAGCTTGCATCCATTGTTTCGGGTCCTAGTCTCTGGAGCAGCAGAAAACAAGCGTGTTTCCTCCTCGATATGACATCCCTTCAAATATTTAAACAAGGCTATCATATCACCTCTCAGCCTTCTCTTCTCCAGGCTAAACATCCCCAGCTCCCTAAGTCGTTCCTCATAGGGCTTGGTTTCCAGACCCTTCACCATTTTAGTCGCCCTCCTTTGGACATGCTCCAGTTTCTCCACATCCTTTTTGAATTGTGGTACCCAGAACTGGACACAGTATTCCAGGTGAGGCCTGACCAAAGCAGAATAGAGTGGCACTATTACTTCTCTTGATCTAGACACTATGCATCTACTGATGCAGCCTAAAATTGCATTGGCCTTTTTAGCTGCTGCATCGCACTGTTGACTCATGTTCAACTTGTGGTCCACCTGGATTCCTAGATCCCTTTCACACATAGTCTCATTCAGCCAGGTGTTCCCCATCGTATATCTGTACTTTTCGTTTTTCTGCCCTAAGTGCAGTACCTTACATTTCTCCGTGTTGAATTTCATTTTGTTAGCTTTGGCCCAACTTTCTAGTCTGTTCAAGTCATTTTGAATTTTGATCCTGTCCTCTGGGGTATTAGCTACTCCTCCTAATTTGGTGTCATCTGCAAATTTGATAACTATGCCCCCAATACCATCATCCCCGTCATTAATAAAGATATTGAATAGCACTGGGCCCAGGACAGAGCCCTGTGGCACCCCACTGGTCACTTCTTTCCAAGTTGAAAAGGAGGCATTGTTGAGCACCCTTTGGGTTCGACCAGTCAACCAATTACAAATCCATGTAACAGTTACTTTGTCTAGCCCACATTTTACCAACTTGCTTGCAAGAACGTCATGGGGAACCTTGTCAGAGGCCTTACTGAAATCAAGATATCCTATATCCACAGCATTCCCTTCATCTACCAAGCTGGTAATTTTATCAAAAAAAAGAGATCAGATTTGTCTGGCATGACCTGTTTCTCTGAAACCCATGTTGGCCTTTTATGAGTATGAAATTATCTTCCAGATGTTCACAGACTCTCTGTTTAATGATCTGCTCCAGAATCTTTCCTGGTATTGATGTCAGACTAACTGGACGATAATTGTTGGGATCCTCTTTTTTCCCCTTTTTGAAGATGGGGACAACATTTGCCCTCCTCCAGTCTGCTGGGACCTCTCCTGTTTTCCAGGAATTCTCAAAGATTATTGCCAATGGTTCCGATATTACATTTGCCAGTTCTTTTAATATCCTTGGATGTAATTCATCTGGTCCTGGAGACTTATATTCATTTAGATTAACCAGATGTTTCTGTACTATCTCTTTACTTATTCTGTGCTGAAATTCTCCTATTCTGTCCTCTGCTCCATTATACTTAGGTTGAGCACCCTTTGCCTTTTCTGAGAAGACTGAAGCAAAGAAGGTGTTGAGTAATTCTGCCTTTTCTCTGTCCCCTGTTAACTTTTTGCCATCTTCTCCACACAGTGGCCCTACCATTTCCTTCTTTTTCCTTTTGCTGCTGACATACCCAAAAAAGCCCTTTTTATTGTTCTTGACCTCTCTAGCAAGCCTGAGTTCATTCTGCGCTTTACCTTTTCTGACTTTACCCCTACACGTGCTAGCTATTTGTTTGAATTCTTCTTTGGTGATTTCCCCATTTTTCCATTTCTTATACATGTTCCATTTAAAACATAGTTCAGTTGCAAGTTCCTTAGTCATCCATCCTGGTTTCTTGAGACACCTCCCATTTTTCCTCCTCGTTGGCACCGTTTGAAATTGTGCCTTCAGTATCTCCCTTTTGAGAAACTCCCATCTGTCTTGAACTCCCTTCTCTTTTAGTATTCCTCTCCATGGGATCATCCCCAGTATTTCTCTAAGTTTAGTAAAATCAGCTTTACTAAACTGATTTAGTAAATAGCCAAAAACACGCGGCCAGATATAGCCTTTGATGTTGGCGTGCTGAGCCGTAGAGTGAGCAATCCCAAGGTAGAGGACTGGACTGCGGTGAAAAGGGTATTGAGGTACCTGAAGGGCAGCAAGGAGAAAAAGCTTGTGCTACAGGGATCTGGAGCACAGCTGGATTGTTTTGTAGATAGCTCCTTTGCATCTGAGCTGCACGATAGAAAATCAGTGATAGGTTTGCTGATTAGGTACGCAGACAGTCCAGTGGTTTGGAGAAGCAGGAAACAGAGCTGTGTGGCACTGAGTACCTTGAAAGCTGAGTTTGCAGCTTTGTCTGAGATGGCAGGAGAGGTGCAATGGATAAGACAGCTGCTGGAAGATCTAGGTGAGGCATGCACAGGACCGATGGTCATGCATGAGGACTCACAGGCCTGCATTGCCATGTCAGAGGCAGAGAACCTGAAGAACCGAACAACGTATATAGGTGTCAGGTATATGAATGTGAGGGAGTTGGTCCAGAATGGCGTTCTGAGACTGGAGTACATTTGTTGAGAGGACAATGTAGCTGACATCTTCACAAAGGCTCTGCAGGTGGAGAGGCATGAGCAGTTGGCCTTGGAGCTAGGTTTGGCACCAGGAGCAGCAGCGGAAGCTCAGGGCTCTGGAGAGCGGTAGGTGCAGCCTAGAAGTGGCACAGTGGTAAGATCGTTTAGGCCAGGTTGGCAGGTAGATCTAGGCCAGGGTGCGGTTGCACCAGATGAAGAAATGTGCCTGGAGTGGTGGACAGTTTCCAGTAGAGTGCATAACAGGAGAGTGCTGCTGGAGGAAAGAACGAGGTTCGTGGATCTAGACTGGAGCTCGGAGATCTAGAACGGGGTTCAAAAGTCTGGGGCGCACACACATCAGGTTTGACAGTGGCACAGACAGAGGCCAGAGCACTGAAACACAGCTGGAGGACATTGGACATCTCAGGCTGGTGGGATATGTCACAAAAGGGAAACAGAAAGGGGAGCCACAGGTAAACACTCCATGATTAGAAAGAACACACTACATGAAAAGTGTAAAAGTAAGAATTGTGCACACATTGTTCATTTTGGAGGAAAATGTTGGAATAATGTTCCAGTGAAGATGCACAATGTGGTGAATGGCAGCAGCCATGATGACTAAGCATTTGGCCACTGCTGAGTCATGCAGCATCAAGGCTGATGAAACAAGAGGTGACATAATGACAGGGATTCACCTGATGCTGTAAAGCACAGTAAATGCTGCAAAAGGGCTGCAAACATTTTGAGTCATACTTATGAGTGACAGGTGTCCAAAAGGAAGAGGCAGGGCTAGAAAGCCATGTGGAGCACCGGCTATATAAGGGACAAGCCTCTGGACACATATGTGGGTTGATGTGGGTTGATAGTGGAAGGTGGAGATTGTTGGAGAGTGCGTTGGTGTATCGTTGTACATAGCCTTTGTATATAGAACTTCTGAAGATTAAAAGCCTCTTAGTGAGACATCTGCTGAGTCTCTCTCTGCTCTGTCTGGAGGGGAAAGGAGTTTTGCTGTAACTGACAACGTTGCTTGCTTCATCGAAGACATTCTGGATCCTGGAGCTTCACGTTACATGATTCCCACACACTGCGTCACCACACTAACACAGATCCCCTTCATTTCTTACAATTTGGGGTTCATCTTCATATGGCTCCTCATTCCAAATATCATTCATTTCCTCATCTCTTTTGTGTAACTGTTCTGTGTATTGCCTCCAGCGTCTTTTTATTTCTTCTTATTCCTGTATTATGTTCTTTTTTTCTCCATAGACCATCCCTGCCCTCGGTTTGAACTTAGCTTTAATTTCTCAGATTTATTGATAGAGGTCTCTTGTTTTTCCCTTTTTATTATTGCCTTCTATTTCTCTGCATTGGTCATTGTAGTATTTCTCTTTATCCCTGCATGTCAGACATTGCACAGTTGTGTTCATACTTTTGGTTTTGCTCCTATCTCCCTTTGCTTTTGCTTTTCTTCCTTCTGTCATCCATTGTTTCTTATCTTTCCTTTTGGTCACTGTTAGTGTTTTCTTGCGTTCGTCCTTAATTATGTCTTTGACTTCTGTCCTCAGTTCTTCGGTTCCCTGTTGATTATACTCAATAGTTCAAATCTGTTTCTTACATTGTCCTTGAATTCAGGTCATATTTTGGTATAATGATGATATTTGTTTTCTTCTTAAGCTTAACTCTGATTTTTGTTATGAGCAGTTCATGGTCTGTGCCACAGTCAGCTCCTGGTCTGGTTTTGGCCACAAGGATAGAGCTTCTCCATTTTCTACTTCCAATTATGTAGTCTATCTGGTTTTTGTGTTTACAAATTTTAGGGATCACCAAATTGCTCAATAGATTATGTGTACAGCAGGTGCAGTGTGGTTAAGTATAGTGTAAATAAGGACCTTTAATTATTAAAGAAAGACTTGAATTATCACTAGAGGGTTAAGAGGAGCTTCTTCAAATTTGCTCTTCAAAGCCACCAGAAAAAGAACTCCTAATGTGCCTTCTAATGTGCCTGACACACCAACACCTATTGGGAATGCATTAATGATTTCTGTTAAATTTGTAAATTAATATATATCAAAGCTTTTCTGTTTGGGACAGAATTTTGATAGTGGGCAAGACAGGGATACTATTTAATGGATGTTGCAAAGGCCAGCTAGTCTAGCAATCTATTTTATAGAGGTAAAGAACTGGATACTGAAAGCAATTACAGCAAATTCACTTTCTGAAGTAGAATTTCTAGAATTGTTTCATCCAGTTGTAGTCCTCCCCCTCCCCCCAAAAAAACCCTCAAGAGTTTCAAACTCTGGCTGAAAGACTGTTCAGGACCAGAACTTCTAAGTCAGGATTTAAGAGATTCCAATATCTGTCTTCTTTTCTAGAAAAGGAAACATGAGTTATACTTGTTTCCATGAGAAATTATTCCATTTCATTGCACAAGAGAATTCAACAGATAGTAAAAGAATATAAATCAAGTACTGTTGTCTTATTATTCTAGCAAAAATGTTTTCCAAAATAATGACTATCTTCCAGGCAGATAACAGTGGACTACCTAAGCTCTGGTTCATAATTTCTGAAGGTTTGCATTCCAAAATTATAGTGTATGAACAACATAAGGTTCTGTTCAGAACTAGAAAAGTTATTTTTGAAGTACAGTTGCCAAAATTCTACAGCCAACAGGACTAGCAACTTTTCACAGCTCTGCTTTTCCCACATAGATAAGCTATACTGTTGAATCAGGATTCAATTATTTTCTCTTGTTTTCACTCTTCTTCATAAGGGAAACTGTATTAGCCAACTATTGATTTTGAAGGTCCAGCCAACAGTGCATGTCTGATGGAAGGGAGAAACTCCTATCCTCTTCCACCAAGGCATTTCAGTGCCATATCTGATAAGGCAAATCTAAGATTTGCTTGTGTAGCACAATGAAACTTTAGCAGGCATTATTTTATTGTGCAATTGGACACATTTTGTGTAGTTGGAAAATAAAATGGTCTCAAATTATTGGTTCTCAGCTGCATTTTGAGAAATAGGAAAAATTGGGGTCTAAAAGCTTAAATTTACTTTAACTTATGATTTTAAAGAAACATTTTATAGGGGATGTATAGATGGTATTTAACACCAGAAAGATTGTCAAAGATGTATAAAAATTATCCAAATAAATGCTGGAAGTGTGCCCAAAAGATGAGAACTTTTTTCATATGTGGTGGACATGTGAAGAAAGTTCAGAATTATTGGACTTGGCTTCATTTGATAATGGAAGATATACAGAAGAAACCAGAATTATAAATGCTATATATGCCAGAAGATCAATTAGAGTAAAAACATAGCAGACTGGTGCACTATGTGATCACAGCTGTGAGAACTGTGCATGCTCAAAGGAGGAAAGATTTGGTGATCCCAGCACACAATTGTTTTATGAAATTAATTGAGTATACAGAAATGGTTAAATTGACAACAAGAAATCCTTGATTTATTTTTGAAAGATTGGAAAGTGTTTATTAACTTTGTTAAACAAATATTGGGTTACTTTTCAACTTTTGAGTTTGATCAATAATTAAAATTCATTAATATGTAGAAGGAGATTTGTGTTAGTTTTAGTAGGAAGTTAATGTATGATTTCAAGTATAGCCAAATGCTTTGAGGAAGGAAGTCATTTTCATTTTTTTGTCTTTTTTGTCTTTTTGTAGTTTTTTATTAGTTTTTTTCTTTTATGTTGTTTGTATCTTTTATATATCAATTTTTTTTGTTTTTTAATTAAAAAATAAAATAAAATAAAATGTGCAGTAGGAAATATGTTTTCAAGCGTAACAATTTGGAAAATAGCTGAGAACAAGGTTATTTCTATTAATGAGGAAAAGGTAAAAAAAAAATAGAAAATTAAAATGACTGCTGTTACCTTTCCTTCTTATTTTAATAGTATAATTGGGACCAACTACCAGATTGCTCCATCAGCATCCAAGAATGGTACATGCATGAAAGCATGTTGTGATTCTTTGGATTCAGCTCTGCTGCTGCAGGTATTTGCAGCAGTATCCAGCACTCCTTTTTCAATAGGGCTGCAGAGTTTACTAGTACCTAGAAAGACTTACTTTTTATCACCAGATTCTGTAACGACTTTCACCATTGTATAAATTTTGTCAATTTTGATTTGGTTCACAGTTACATCACCACCTCAGAGATAGCAGCAATGTTTATTCAAACAATGCCTCCGAGAGGCTATTTCTGCTACATTTCACTATGCACTATGTGATCACAAGTGGAACTGGAAGGATTGGGAGAAGTGTCTCTTGGTACTAATTCTTTGGCTGTCTGTGTAGTAGGGTGGGGAAAAAGCTTAGAATAAACCCTGGACTTTAACCAAATGGGCTGATCATGACCATCCTGAGAAGATCTTTATCCAATGCAAATAGTCCTAACACTACTGGAGATGAGAGACAATTTAGTTTATTTTGTTTATGATAACTATTTATAAAAATCCCAATTTTGTCATAAGAGTGAAAATAACTGTGTTTTTTTTTTTAAAAGAGTCTGATTGTGTGGGAAACTAAGGGCCTTTGCAGACTGCCAGAAATAGTGCAAATTGAGTCCACTTTAAGGGTTAGGGTTAGTGCTAAGGAATCATGAGAATTGTGTTGTTGTTTTCTGAGACATTGAGCCTTCTCTGTCAGAGAGCTCTGGTGCCACAATAAAATACAGTTCCCATGATTCCCTAACCCTAACCCTTAAAGTGGACTCAATTTGCACTATTTCTGGCAGTCTGCAAAGGCCCTAAAACTGACAGATTTGTCCATGACTCTAAAGGCCTAGACCTAAATCCTGATTCTGGACCATTTATACAGTATTCAACCATGTGAATGCTGAAGTGGGACTACCACTTCTCCCTTCTGCAAGGGCCTTTCTATCTGACATATTTTTAAAAAACCTAATGATTTCCATGTGAAGAATAGACAGGCCTTTCTTTTCATATCATTTTTGAAGAATTTGTCAATATTCCTAATTCTCATATTCAGAATAGAAAGAACTTGAGGTTTTATTTTATTTTTTATTTTTTAAAAAATCAGTTGTGTGAGAAAGTGAAAAGAACACATTTTTAAAAACTTCTAGCTATAGCTGCAATCACAAATGGCAAGGGCAAAACATGTCCTGCTGCTTTCTGATGCTTAGTATCTGCTTTTCTTCCAATGTGTCATAGCAGTACCAGCAGACCCCTGAGGCTTAAAAGAACAACAGCACTGGAAAATAACAATTTTTCCAGGGGGCAGTATGAAAATGGTTCCTGTTACTTTGCCAGTGCTGAGTGCAGTTGGGGCTCACTGAACAGCCAAGGCAACCAGGACAGAGCCTAATATTTTAGTCCAATGAGCTCCTGGCTCTTAGGCTAGAGACATCTGGATGAAAGCTATCAAATGAACACAAATAATATTTCATGCTGAACATAAAGAAAGCAAAAATAATGACCACCAGTGAACTACACAAATTCAACATAGACAATGAAGAAATTGTTAAAGAATTCCAATACTAGATCAAATATTGATCAGAATGGAGACTGCAGTGAAGAGATCAGAAGAAGACTAGGAATAGGAATGGGAGGAATGAAAGAACTAGACAAGATCCTAGAGAGTACAGATATACAACTGAACACTAAAATTAGAATCATCCAAGTAATTGTATTCCCCATCACCATGTATGGATATGAGAGCTGGATGTGAAGAAAGTGAATAAAAATAAAATAAAACAAAATAAATAAAATAAAATCTTTTGAGATGTGGTGTCAACTCAGTTGAACAATGCTGAGGATACCATGGACAGCCAAAAAGGCAAACAAGTTTGTTCGTGAACAGATAAAGCCAAAATTCTCCCTGGAAGCTTAGATGATCAAATTAAGACTTTCATACTTTGGCCACATCATGAGAAGGCATGACTCATGGAAAAGACAATAATGCTAAGAAAGGTGGAGAGCAGTAGAAAGAGAGGAAGACTGCACACCACATGGCTAGACTCAATTAGACAGGCATGAAAGGATGGTGGGATGGAAGAAATGATGGAATCTTAGAGTTGTAAGGGATCACAAGGCCCATCTAGTCTAACTCCTATCAAGCAGGAACACTCAACTAAAGCACTCCTGAAAGACCTCCATCCCCTAAAAAAGCCCTCTTCTGAATATACAAATGGGGAGATACAGGCTTTCAGACTGAACCTAAACCATATGGGGCACTATAGGAAATTACCATTCCACTGTTAACTGTGGGGGAAAGCAGACTTGCAGTAAGAGTCAACTTGGAGGTGGCTTGGGGGTGTGGCGACTGCATGCCACATACCCCAACACAAGCCCCAAGTTGGAGTCATGGTTCCTGCCTAACCAGATAGCAGGCACTGTCACAATGTTTCTATGACACAGCATTTATACACCCCATGCCGCAGAAATGCAGTAGAGCCACTGCTGTGGTGAAAAGAGTTTCTTTTTTTCCCACCCCAAAAAAGAGCAGCATTTTGCCGATTCTTTTGTGGCCAGAAAAATGCCAGATTGGGGCCTTGGCATGTGTTTGCTGTGGCCCCAATCCAGCTCTCTGAGGGGTGTCCAGAAGCCGCTCCTTTGGGGCAGTCTGCTTCGTCTCTGTGTCTCCCCTAGAACCCTGTCATGCTATCATATTCATTTGGCTTTCAAATATTCTAAATAGCATAAAATAACAAATTGTGCTTTAATTCCTCCTCTCCCACCACTGCAAGATGACTGTACTTATTATCAGATATAGGATTTGACAAGCTGGAACCTGGGCTGTTTTCATTATAAGCCATGGCAGCATGCTTGCTTAGGCTTGTCAGAGTATCTTCCTCAAATGATTCATTTTAAAAGCCTCTTTGCACTGTTGCAGGCTTGCCAGGCTGAACAAACCAGAGAAGCCAGCAAGGCTTTTGTACTGAACCAAGGGCATCCTGTCCTTCCCTTCTTCCTGTACAGAACAAACTGTTAAAAGAACAAGAGGCACAGTTAAAAAGATAACAAGACTAAAGCACTAGCAGCATGTGTTATGCATGATAGCAGCAGCAGTCTTGGTGCCAGTCCAAACTTCCAAGACTGTATTGGAGGCTGTGAATTTGAGACTGAGAAAACAGATGCTAGTAAAGAAAGCTAATGTTTCTCGGGTCCCCATAAAAAGGAGTGGGTGATTTTCCATCTTCTGCAAAGGGTTATAAAGAGAATGGTTAAACAGATAAATTGGCCATTTCCTCTAGGACAGCAGCAGCATCTACTGTTTTCTATTTGTTGTTATTTCTCCTGGCTCCTCAAGTCTGTCAACAAAAACAGGTTGAGCTAATTTCTTTCCTCTTCAAACATAGTGTGTGAAATCCCTTGGAAACCTTATCACTCAATAACTTATCATCACTGGTAGCTGATAGTCTCAGCAGGGGTGTTCCATCATGCCACTGTGGAATGAGGTGCCCTCCTTGCTCAGACCATGGACTGTTGGTCTTTATCACCCAGTGATTTACACATAAGAAGTTGTCTGAAAGAGTGCACTGCCTTCATTAAAAAAGTATATGCCACAATGTGGAAGGTCTCTGTTGCTAATTCTGGCCACACTTCAAGTACGATATAAAACAGGGGAGCTACTGTGGTGTAAACTCATAAAATCATAGAATTCAAGGGAACTGCAAGTGCCACCAGTCCTGCCATGCCATGCAGGGTATCAGGATACCCAACTAAAGCATTCCTGAGAGGCAGCCATCTAACCTCTGTTTAATGATATACAAGGAAGGAGAGTACATTGCTACATTCCCCTAGAGGCAGTCCATTCCACTGTTGAACAGCTCCCACTCTCCAAAAGTTCTTCCTAACGTTTAGATGGGATTTCTTCTTTTCATTTCTATTGTTGTTTTCTGGCCTCTGCAGAAAACAAGCTTTCTCCATCTTCTACATCACATCATGGCTGATACTTAAAGAAGGCTATAATATCACCTCTTAGTTTTCTTTTCTCCATGGTAAACATGCCCAGTTCCTTAAGCTGAGCTTCATAGTGCCTGGTTTCCCAGCCTTTGGGAATCTTGATCTCCTTCTTCTGGGCATATTCTACTATGTCATGATCCTTCTTGAACTGTGGTGCCCACAACTGGACACAGTATTCCAGATGAGGTCTCAACTAAACAGAATACGATGAGGTATCTAAAGTAATAATTATCATTTGGAGGTTATTATGATAGATTGACGAAATGTTGTCAGTGTCATCATTGATCCCTAAGTGCATGATGTTGAGAAAATCAGCTCATTGTGTCCTTTATTTTTGTTACAGGTTGTGTCAGAAGTGACTGAAGTCTGAGAGGGAGAAGATTGAGGCTTGCGGTGATAAAGTTCCTGCATTTGAAGGATAATAGTGACTATCAAATTTATGATGAGATTATGGTAGTTCATCGAAACAATTACTCATCTTATGACACTATTGTGAGGTGGAAAAGGAATTTCCAAACTGGTCACATGTCTCTCACAGACGAGCCAAGACTTGGAAGTCCATCATTGACAGACAAAGCAGCCACAGTGAAGAAAGTGGAGTGTTTAATCCTGGAAGACAGATGAACAACCATCAAAATGATCATGAATGAAACTGGTGTCAGTTATGGTAGTGTGTGGAAAATTATTCATGACAAACTGCACATGTCTAAGGTATCTGCACACTGGGTTCCATGTTTACTAACCCCTTTCAAGAAACAAATATGGTGTGATCTTTCAAAACAGATGTTGATGCTGTTGGAACAGGATGAAGAAGATTTTTTTTGGTTGTCTGGTAACCATGGATGAATTTTGGATCTATCAGTATGATCCAGAGATCAAAACCATGAGCATAGAATGGAAGCATGCTGATTTACCTCCCTTCAAAAAGGCAAAGGTGCAAAAGTCTGCAGGAAAGGTCATGCTCTCAGTGTTTGGGGACTGTTGTGGAGTCATTCTCACAGATTACCTAGCAAAGGGGCAAACCATCACTGACACATACTACAGCAATCTTCTAGACAAGTTGCGAGATGCTCTGAAAAAGAAACACTGCGGTATGCTCTCCAGAGGCATTCATCTCCTAGTTGACAATGCACCATCTCACTCATCTCAAGTTGCAGTTAACAAAGCAAGGGCATGTGGCTTTGAGATTTTGCAGCATTCACCTTATTCTTCCAACCTCACACCAAGTGACTTTTTCTTGTTCCCAGAAATGAAAAATCAGTTGCAGAGTTGCCGATTTGACAACACAAATGATGTCATTCATGAAGTGGAAGAGTGGTTTAAGGTGCAATCTGCAGACTTCTACAATAACCGTATTCCGAGGGTCAAGAAACTCTGGGGAAAATGTGTAAATCTGGATGGTAACTACGTAGAGAAAAGTTAACAACTACAAATCAAAACAAACTTCCTGTCAATTTTTTTAAAGGTGATAATTAAAACTTTACGATACCCCCTCATAGTGCAGTAGTTTGAGTGCTGATCTAGGCATTTAAGAGATCAGAGTTCAAATCTCCACTCCATTATGGAATCCCACTGGGTGACTTTGGACAAGTAACATCTCTCAGCCTTAGATGAAGGCAGTGACAAACTTCCTCTGACTAAATCTTACCAAGAAAGCCTTACAATAGGGTCACAATAAGTTGGAGTTTATTTGAAAGCATCTAACAACAATAATAATACAGGAAGCGTAGCAACCTTATAGGTCTGAGGCTTCACTAGACTCCCTGGAAATCCTTTGAGGACACACCACTGGTAAATGTCTTGTCTCCATGACACTACTGGATTGGTAGCAACTAAGGCAGCCCTCTCTGTAGTACAGGAGGACACTAGGTTATCCTGCACCATAGAATTCTGTAGGACTACAGAGTAGTGTTAACTCTGTTCCTGAGGCAACAGGAAGGTAAGAAACTATTGCAATTTGGGCAATATGGACAGTGGTGATCATGACAGTGACTGCCACCATCTATTCTGCACTGAGAAGAGGCAGTTCACTCTTCAGAATAGGGGTACAAGGCCACATGAATCCCACAAAAATGGCCAAGATGTTTAAACATCAGGAGACATATGTGGGTAGGGTTGCCATAATTCTCTACCACCAAACTGGGACAAAATGTAGAAAAAACATAGGACAAAATTTAGGCCAAAAGGTAGGACAAATATAGGACAAAATTTAGGTAAGAATGTAGGACATTCAAGAAAAATGGAGGGCATAACTGACTAAAAGCCAAAAACATTAATAATTTTTTTTTAAAAAAAATCTATGCTTCTTAGTCATTCTCAAAATGGAGAAGTGGTTTAAAACATGCCTTTGCACACAGCTTTGCTTCTGCAAATCATAGGGTGGGAGAGGAGTTTCAGCTTCTTCCAAGTCACAGCAAGTCAGTGGGATGAGGTAAAAGTTTAAAACCTGACTGGTACCCCACCTTTGCTGATGTAGATGGAGGAAAGGGGCTTTAGGTTCTTTCCCTTTCCAGTAATAATTTCCCTCCAAGAGATTGTTTTTTCTATACATTTGGACTATTTTTGTTGTGAGTGTAAAGGATGAGATTCCACCCCTTCCTCTCCAGAGTGCAAGGTTCTTCTATCAAGTTAATTGAGCACAAAGTACTTTCTCCTTTGAATTCAGAACTGAATAAGCTGAATCAACTGAGTAATCATAAGGGACAGGGGGAAAGTGGGACATTTTTAAAATGGTTGAGAAATTAGTAAGATGAACAGTCAAACATGGCTGCCTCACCTGAATTGGGACATTTAGACGGTATGGAGTTTGGTGGCTGGCCAGTCATCCCTTCAAGAGACAGTGGAGATGAAGGACCAATGCAGACAGCCTGTTTGGGGTGGCAGAAAGCCACCCTGGGAAGCAGTAGATTGGGGCCATGGCAACCCCATGCTGCAGCCCCGATCCTCCCTTTTGCTGCTCCTAAAAGAGCGGCAAAATGCTGCTCCTTTTAGAGGCATCAAAAGGCTGCCCTAAGAGCTGGTGCCATGGTTCTTCCACACCCTTTTGGTGCAGTCTGTCTGCATGCAGTACCGGAAGGGCGTCCTGATGCCACACGCCATGCATACGGCTGCGAAGACATCAGGACAGCATCAGGGTGGGGTTGGGGTGGCAAGCATCCGGCTGCCCCACCCCAACTCTACCCCCAGACGGGCCCTTTGAGCCAGTCTGCAATGGCATGAAGTCTTTCTTACAGTTCACTGAAGAGAAATAAATTTATTGGCTGATCACACCACTGATCAGTCTATCAGACGTGGCTTCCCCCATACATAGTTCCTTCAATTTTGACTTTTGCTGGTGGGTTGATTTCATTTGGCATGTGGATTTGGCATTAGATTATTCTCAGTTTGATGCAACTGTTGCAATTTGGTTTTGGGCATTGGGCTGAATCCATTTTAGATGGGGGGGGGGGATGGAGTCAGTGCATACCTCCCTTACTTTGGGAATCCCCTTTAGATAGGGGTGAACAAAGTGAGGTGCCCAGGACCATCCAGGGTAAAAATATTGTAGAATTTAAAAAAAAATCAAAAATCCTTTTACCACCAAATACAGCCCAATGCCCTCTAGGGAACTTGAAAGGAGGCATTTTTGTCATGTTTTGTCACTTTAGGTCTAAGAGAGGCATTAAAAAAAAGACAAAAAGTAAATAGGAAATGGTTTATGATCACTTCTTATTTTTAAAAAGGCTGTCTAAACTGGCACATGAAAGCCTAAAGGCATGATAAAAATGCCTCCCTCACCCACCAGAGGGCATTTGGGGATTAAAAAAATGTGTATGGGTGTATTGTAGTGAATGTGGCCTTCTGAGGTCTCTTGGTGGACTAATGCAGCTTTTTTGCCTTCCATAGTTGCCCAATCTTGTTTTAAGAACTGTAGATAGTGAAAGCACTGAAGGGGATTTCAGTTTGGCAACTGCTGTACCTCACTCTCACTTCACACAAGGTCACACACAGTGGCAGACATCCATGTGAATTCCATCAAATTCCATTCCATGGATCTCCTAAGCAAAAGTGAGGCAGCAAACAAACTGTGGAGGAAGATTCTATCTGGTGGCAGGTGGCTCAGGCTTCCATTCATTGCCCTATTTTTCACCAAGGCTCTAATAACCATAACCAATGTTCTGGATATTTCCACTCCAACAAAGAGTGCAAACATTGTTAATGAGAAAGCAGCGCATTGTTTGGTGCCTTGCACCCTTCCCCTTCATCAATAGCTTGGCAAGCTGAAGCCCCCTATAATGCAGCAGTGGTAGGGTGATGTTCTGGTACTCAAGACATCTGTATTACCATGCTCAGCCTTATGTTCATTCATTTTAAAAATCATGTTCAAAGCTCTGAGGAAACAAAAGGAATGTAAATTATTGGTAACATAATCCATACATACCAATAGGAAAAAATATATGAGATGAAAACAAGGACAGTTGGTCTTTCAGAGTCAGTTGTTATGTTATTTCCATAATTATTGTTGATTATGATAACTGATAATTTCAGTGACTTCTGTGACATAGTTAATTGGTTGAAATCATTTAGATGTTCTTTTATCTGAAATTTTCTTAATTAACAAAGAACATTTAAATAAATTACCATAATATTGAAGGTCAAACAAATATTAGACATGGTTTTGTGCACTGTATGGTAGGACTTCTTCATCCAATCAGGAAGTGGCTGCTAATTCTGCTATTTTTTTTTCTTCCGTGTAGGAAACAGTATTTAGTTGAAATCAAGATAGCATGATTTTTCCTGAAATCCATCCTCAGTTATTTGTTCTACATTTTTCCTAATATTGCAGCCATCTGTCATGATTAAAATTATATTTGATTATATAAAACTTTAATTTTTTCTTTTCTTTTTTTGATCATTACTATTATGTTCTGTCTTTGCTTCAATGACTCCTTTGTGACATACACGGTTCTCTTACTTCCACTTGATTCTTACAAAAATTATTTAACACAAGTGTGGGCTGAGACAGACCAAGAAGGTATAAGGTCTTTAAACCAAGCCCTATGAAGAACAATGTAGGGAACTTGAGTATATTTAGCTTGAAAAAAATAACACTTTATACCCATCTTTAACTATGTGAAGAATTGTCATGTAAAAGATGGAGCAAGCTTGTTTTCTGCTGCTCCAGAAACTAGAACATGAACTAATAGATTCAAATTGCTATAAGGGAGATTCCACATGTTGAAGAATGGATCCTGGGGAAAATGTACAGATGTGGGACAAAAGGTGACAGGGTTACCTTGAGTCATGGAGCAGGAATGATGAGCCAGCATGATGTTCTGAATCACAGGGGGCTGGTGCAGCACTAAGCAGAGGATTGAGTCAGACACCTTCAATCCTGCTGTGTCACTTCAGTCAGGTGAGTGGGCTGGACTAAATATCCTTGGAGGGGATACTGTATATAAGGGTGGAGCATCATTTTACAGTGTGGGTTTTCGTTGGTGTGTGGTCTAATGCAAGTAACTTTGTTGGTCAGAACAAGCTTGTACACAGAGGAACGAAGATTAAAGAGCCTCCTTGAGAGATATCTGCCTGTCTTATTTGCCTGCTTCTGCAGAGAGAGAGAGAGTTCTCCAGCCTGCACAGAGCTCTGTGTCGCTTCTTTGGTGGCCATCCAGGTGCACAGGTTCAACATAGTGCAACACTGTTTGCGCAATCACACTAACACATTAGGAATAATTTCTTGGGGACAGGAGTTGTTCAACACTGGAATGGACTGTCTTGGAGGGTGGTTTACTCACCTTCTATGGAGGACATTAAATAGAAGTTGAGCCAGCATGGTGCAGTGATTTAAGCATTGAACTATGACTCTGGAGACCACAGTTTTAATCCTCACTTAGCCACGGAAATCCACAATGTCTCAGTCTTAGAGCATGGAAAGGCAAACCCCCTCTGAACAAATCTTGTCAATAAAACCCGATGACAACTTTGTCTTAGGGTCACCATAAATTAGACAAAGTTGTCATGGGGTTTTATTGACAAGATTTGTTCAGAGGGGGGTTGCCTTTCCATGCTCTTAGACACACCTCTCAGGAGTGTTTTTGCTGTTGAATACTTGATGACAAGGGGCTGTATTAGATGGCCCTTGTGTTCCCTTTTAAACTCCGTGCTTCTCTGATTCTGTAAACTGGACTAAGGTTACCTGTGACTTTCATGTCTCAGGGAGAACAAAATCGAGATTAATTAGCTGTCCTGTGTCCAAGTCCCATTCAATAACTACACTGCATTCTCTCTCTTTGTATATCCATCTTTCTGTACCAATCAATTGAGAATGTTCCACATGTCTATAAGGAAATAGGATGGAGCTACTGGCCCTGTTCTCCAACATCACATGTGCAATTGGCCCTCTCTCCTAATTATCAAAACATTGGCATGCATTTCTACATTATCAAAGATTGTGTCTGAATAACATCTAACACATAGGATTCCTCTGTGCACACAAATGCAGTAGCATGGAGGAACTTAGGAGATTATTGCATGGACAAAAAGTCTCAATATAGATTCAGAAAACTGGATGCAGCCCAGATCCCAGCCACACTCCAGATTTTTAAATTTGGCTGAATAAGTGCAGCTGGAGTCCAGGCTGCATTCGGATTGCAGTCGGCCAGCTACCAGCATATGTGATAACATTTGTTTTTGAATTTACAATCCCAAATCTATATCAGGACTTTTTGTCTGTGCAATAATTTCCTTATTGTCTCTAGTGATTCCCTACTGATGTGAGAGATCAGAAATCACATGTTATATAAACTTTTCACTTACATTGAGATTGTGTAGACACAAACAGGCTGCCTGTTCTGTTAAAATGAATGGGAAGCTTGCCCTACACATGAAGTACTGGGGGAAAGGAGTTTTATCTTGCCTGCTAGTGAGCAGAGTCCTGATCTCAGCTATTAAATCTTGCCCCTCCTCTTATCTTACATTAGGACTCTCCACTTTTGGATATATTTGAAAGATGTTTATTCATGTGTACACCTATCTTCAGGCTTCCAAATCATATTTTTTTTAAATACTGTTGCAAACCTGCTGCATATGTTAGGAAAGGAAGCATTTGGGTAGAACTGAGGATGTCATAAGCACTAGGCAATAGGTACCCTCCATAGTTAATACTGGACTCAGTGAAAAATGTGATTTTGTGAGTTGGAAAAATAGTGTTGTTGCTGTTGTTGTTTTTACTGCATGTAATTAAGTGAGGATCTATTAAAAATCAAGCCTATTGCTCTCTAAAGCTGAGTAGACTAATACATAATATGTTTATCCATAAGAATGGGACAGCTAATCTGGGTTGCACTGGGATCATGGCCAACCCATCCTGATCTGGATTGGCCTGATGGTGCAAGCATTTTGTCTTGCAAAATTCAGGAGGAATGGAGTCAGGATTTTTTTTTACCACAGAACACATTCAGGAGTAACATGGCATATTCCTCCCAAATATACCCCTCCCCAAAATTGTTAGCAACCTTAATATACCTTTACTCAACAGCTGCTTTTGTGTGTATACCACTTTGTAAGAAGTTGGACATAACACATATTCATGCAATTTCTTGCTCGTTGGTCTTGAGCCCATCCTCTGTCTTCCTCTCTCTTCCTGCAGTCTGTAGTTAATCTGATTTTTTTCATTCCCTATTTTGTAGCCTAAAGTATCTCTCTCTTTTTTCTCCCTCCTCCTCCATCTGGTTTGAAGAGCACATTGAAGAAAGCCCTATGAAATATTATGAATACTTATCCTCCTGCACTGTTTACATGGCAGGAGGGAGAAAAGTTTGATGTCCTCCTATGATGTCCTCCTATGAAGATGTCCTCCTATATTAATGGTTGCTTTGGCATTTCCCACCAAGACCTGGATAGCTAAAGAGTGGAGCTGAGGTTGTATAAAGCTCTACCATCCCTCATCCTCTAGACTTTTGGAATTTTGGACCTATCCTCTTGCCTCTAGTATAGTGTAAATTTGCTGGCCGCTTCAGGGCTGGGAAGGTATTGTCTCCCCTTTCCCTGTGTTTTTTGCCTTTTCGAATTGGAGGCGAGGAGGCACCGTTGGCGGAGTGTGAGCTGCTGCCTTTAAAAACATACACAAGCATCTTTATGTCCAGAAAACTGCAACGACTTCGTGATCATGACATAAATCCCTGTTTAGCACAAACAGATGCTTCTAGAAAATGTATGGATGATAGTAACTACAATAAAGATGTATGCACCTGTTAAGGAAAATGCAACATGGGACTTACAGTAATAGAAATAAAATGTGTATGTGAAAATCACAGTGATTAAGCAGGAGCAATCATGAAGCTACACAGGTGAAAAGGATAATGTAATTTGGAAGCCTTGAGAGCCAAGGACAAAGTTATAGAGTGTATATTGAAAACACCTGTTATAGATTGCAAACACCTGAGATTCATTAAGTAGTCAAGGTACAATGATGAAATACTTGGGTTGGTCTTAAGTATGGGATGATCTATGTAAACCAATCAAAATGAATGTACACGCCCACTGGGTGGAAACTGACTAGTGGGTGGTGACTAACAATGGCTATAAGTGCAATGTTTGCCAATGCATATTGTGGTGTAGTATGGAGTAGAGTGGAGTATTTTGGTGGAGTAGAGATTGTGATTTGTAGGGCATATAGTATTTATATATAGTAGAATAAAGTAGATCTTTTATATAAGACTACTGAATTGTCTGGTGTCTTGAGGGAAGATACAAGAGCCAGAAGAATCCTGGAGAAGTTTGGAGACATCTCAGGAAGAAGAGTGAGAAGGCTTGGAGAGTTTGTCAGGGTCTTCAGCCTATTCTCTGAAACTCTGCTGCTTGGGAAAGAAGCATCAACCACTGATCAAAGCTGGTCAGCTCTGCTGCATAACAAGGTGGTGAGTTAGAGCCAGAGGTGAAGAGCTACAACTCCCATCATCCCTGACAAGGGTTATGGGCCCAGATACTAGAGCAACCAGCATCCACAGAAGCTGAAAGTTCCAGAGTGTGGAAGAAAGTTTCGTGGAGCTTTGTGAGTAAATCATTTTGTATTTTGTCTGCTGTGCATACTCAGAAGGAATGTGTCAAATTGAGTCACTGCACAAATTAAGATGGAGATCCTAAAGTTTAGTAAATTAAATAGAAATAACTACTCTACCTGGAAGATATATGCCCAATCTCTACTAATAAAGGAGTCTCTGTGGTCGACAGTTGAAACAGGGCTGGCAGCTGATGCTAATGCAGCCACTCGAGAAAGAGACGCTAAAGCAAAAGCATGTCTTTATCTCATGCTAGAGGAAGACTTGATTAACGACGTAAGAGATAAAGTGTCCGCCAAGGATGTGTGGGATACTTTGCAGAGATTACACACACCTTCAACTGCATTTGCAAAAATGCTTTGGTCTAAAAGAATTTACAGACAAAAGATGACGAAAGGACAGTGTGTGATAGAACACTTAAAAACAATGCAAGATTTATTTGTGCAAGCTGAACTGAGAGGAGTAGAAATTAGCAAAGAGCAGCAGTGTTACATTTTACTGGAATTGCTAGACTCTTCTTGGGACAACATTACAAATAGCTTGCAAAATTTGCCAGAAGCTGGGCTGAACAGAGACTTAATTGTTGCCAGAATATTGGAAGAAAACTTGAGAAGAAAGTCTGAGCAGGGTGACTCAGCAAGTTTAAGGACTGTGCCAAAACAACAAACAATGCCTGAACTACGAAAGCAGGAAGAAGCAGCTTCTACAAGGGAGCAACGGAGGTGTTTTTATTGTAAAAAGATTGGTCATCTACAGAGACAATGTAAACAATTCGCTGCTGAGAGAAGCAAGCAAAAGGAGAGCAGATGGCAGCCGCGGCAGTATCAAAAACAGTCCAAACCTCCATTTTTGAAGGACAGTGGTAACAAAAAGGGGTTTGCAACCATGATTAAGGAAAAACAAAATGCTAATTGTAAATGGTTGATTGACTCAGGAGCATCATCTTCAATGTGTAACAATATTAATTTGATAAGTAATAGAAAATCAGCTAATGTAAATGCTGTAGTTTTAGCTGATGGGAAAGAGCTCAGCACTGTAAATCAAATGGGTACAGTTTACATTCCAGGGCTAAAGGAAAACTTTAATGATGTGTTACATGTAAAGGAGTTAGAAAATAATTTGTTATCAGTGAGCAGATTAACAGACAGAGACTACACAGTCATTTTTGAAAAGAACATGTGTAAGATAAAACTGAATGGGGAATTGCGAGGCATAGGCTTGAAAAAGGATAAACTTTACTATTTGGAAGACAATATTGATAGCTACAGTGTTGAAAATGCTAATAACATAGACAATAGTTCAATACACAAAGACTGTATACATGAACTTCATAGAAAATTTGGTCATGCTAGTTTCAAATGTTTAAAGAAGTTAATCAGTATGTGTCCAGATTTAAAAGTTGCTGAGTGCAAAAATCACTTAGATTGTACTGTATGTAATCAGGTAAAGGTCCGAGCTTTTCCAGTAGCCAAGAAAACCAAAAGAATTGCTCAAAGACCATTTCAGTTTGTACATGCAGATGTTGCCCAAGCTAATTGTTTATCTTTAGAGGGAAGCAAATATTACCTAGTAATTGTTGATAGGTTTACAAGGTTTGCTTTTGTAAGAATATTGAAAAACAAATCTGACGCTGGGCAAAGTTTAAAAGCATGGGTGAGAATGGTGGAAAGACAATTTGATATTAGAGTAGGCACCATTGTTACTGACCGAGGAGGAGAATTTCTAAGTAATCAATTGTTTAATTGGTTTCAAAAGGTAGGAATAAGGCATGAAACTACTAATCCCGCTTGTCCTAACGAAGATGGTTTAGCGGAGAAAGAAATACAAGATATAAAAAGGATAACTGCTTGTTTGATGGCAGATGCAGAGGTAAAAGATAGTTTCTGGGCAGAAGCAACTTTGACAGCAGTACATATTAGTAACAGACTGTATCATTCAGAAATTGAAGACATTCCCTACAGGGTATTGTATGGGAGAGTGCCAAATTACAAGTATTTGAGAGTCTTTGGACAATTTGCTTATGTTTACATACCAGCTTGTTTCAGGAAGAAAGGAGAACCCAAAAGTAAAAGGCTTAGGTTTTTGGGTTATTCAGGAAATAGCTACAAGTTTCATTTAGGTGGAAAAGAAGTGCAGTATTCTAGGTCTGCAAATTTCGAGAGACATGCCGGTTGGGACAAACTGCATGCAAATAAAGAAGTTTTCTTGAGGTTAGGAAATTCAAATGAGCCAGAAACACAAACTGAACCAACTCCAGGAAACGGAGGGGTTTCAGTTAACCCAGAAGCATCCACTAGCAGCAGTGATAGTTCTTCTGATAATGAGACACAATCTAGACCCATTACTACTAGAATGACTGAAGACAAGAGATTTAGTCATAGAACTATAACTCCCAGTACAGAAAGTGAGGATGAAAGAGGCAGATCAGCAGAGTTTATTCCCAGACGTAGTCACAGAGTTAGAAAGCCTCCAGATAGGTTTGTTGTGACAAATGCAAGAGCTTGTTTAGCAGTGGAAGAGCCTGAAAGTTTTGAAGAGTTGGAAAGTTTGTCTAGAGAAGAACAGGAAAGATGGATTGATGCAATGGATGATGAGGTTGGTTGTCTGGTAAATAAAGATGTTTTTGAAGTCGTTGATAGACCCAAGGACAAGAAAGTAATTGGTTGTAAGTGGGTGTACAAAAAGAAAGAAATGCCAGATGGAAGTATTAAGTATAAAGCTAGGTTAGTAGCTAAGGGTTTTGCACAACAGCAGTATGAGAACTATGATAAGACATATTCTCCAACTGCAAAGCCAGAAAGTCTGAGAATGGTTCTAGCTGTAGCAGCAAAAAGAAATTTAGTTGTAGAGCATTTTGACTTTGAAACAGCCTACTTGAATGCTAGTTTAGATGAAGAGATATTTATGGAGCAGCCACAAGGTTTTGAAGAAAATAGTAGTCAGAAAGTTTATAAATTGAAAAAAGCATTGTATGGATTAAAACAAAGTGCCAGAGCATGGAATTTGTGCATTAATGAAGAGTTAGCTAAACTAGGATACAAAAGGAGCATTGCAGATGCTTGTGTCTATACAAAAGGAGACATAGTGTTAGTGATTTATGTAGATGATTTATGCATGGCAGAAAAGTCAAAACAGGAAATTGAATCAGTAAAAAGAGAATTGTCTGAAAAGTTTGTCTTAAAAGATCTAGGTTTATTGAAGTCTTATTTAGGTATTGGTGTTGAATGGACAGAAGAAGGACATTGTTTGTTAAGCCAGAGAAAGAAAATTGAAAATTTGATTGAAAAGTGTGGATTACAAAATGCTAAAATAGTAAGAACTCCAATGACAATTGGTTTCGTATCTGAAAAAACATCTAGAGATTTTGAAGACAAGACTTTATTCAGGAGCATAATAGGATCTTTACAATTCATATCTTGCCACACCAGACCAGACATTTCATATGCTGTAAATGTATTGTCCAGAAGAGTTAATGATCCAAAAATTGAAGACTGGACAGCAGTAAAACACTTATTAAGATATTTGAAAGGAACTTTAGATAAGAAATTGGTAATTAGAAACAGTAATTCAGATTTAGATTGTTATGTGGATAGTTCTTTTGCATCAGAATTAGGAGACAAGAAGTCAGTTACAGGAATGATAATTAAGTACAGTGAAAGTCCAATAGTCTGGAGAAGTAGAAAACAAACTAATGTAGCGTTAAGTACGACTGAAGCAGAATTCGCAGCTTTAAATGAGATAATGAATGAGGTACAGTGGGTTGAGCAATTGTTGAATGATTTAAACGAAAGTTACAAGATACCAGTAGAAATTCTGGAAGATTCACAGTCATGCATAGCAATGGCTGAAGCTGAAAATTTGAAGAACAGAACAAAATATGTTGGAGTAAGATATCAAAATGTGCGAGACATGGTTCAGAAGGGTGAAATAGAACTGAGATATATAGAAACACAACACAACATAGCAGATTTGTTCACAAAAGCATTGACGGCGGAAAAACATGAAAGACTGACACAGATGGTTGGAATGACATTATAAGACACATACAATATTTTATTTCGGAGGGGATTGTTAAGGAAAATGCAACATCACCATCTATTTTTTAAGATGCAGAAAATTCTGGAATGGGATCATGATGCAGAGGAGAAAAGATGGAATAAAGCAGAAGAAAGAGACCGAATTCTGGCATCAATGCAAAGAGTACTATACTAACCATTCATTGCTACTGTTTTAAGATAAACACTGATTTCATTTTAAACAAGAAGTTTGGAAAGAGTATTGAAACCACCATTATGGTAGGTAGCTATTTTGCTGCTGTCATCTTCAGCACCCTCGTGCAGCTTCAGAATTTTCGATGAATACTTCTGTAGGTTTATTCCTAACAGAACCTTGAAATCTTGACTGAAGAGTAACATGCATAGCATGTGGTGAAGAAATGTCAGTAATAAATTGACTTTTTTAAAAATTAATAATAATAATAATAATAATAATAATAATAATACCACAGAGGACAGGATCAAAATTCAAAATGACTTGAACAGACTAGAAAGCTGGGCCAAAGCTAACAAAATGTAATTCAACACGGAGAAATGTAAGGTACTGCACTTAGGGTGGAAAAATGAAAAGCACAGATATACGATGGAGGACACCTGGCTGAATGAGACTACCTGTGAAAGGGATCTAGGAATCCAGGTGGACCACAAGTTGAACATGAGTCAACAGTGCAATGCAGCAGCTAAAAAGGCCAAACAAATTTTAGGCTGCATCAGTAGAAGTATAGTGTCTAGATCAAGAGAAGTAATAGTGCCGCTCTATTCAGCTTTGGTCAGGCATCACCTGGAATACTGTGTCCAGTTCTGGGCACCACAATTCAAAAAGGATGTGGAGAAACTGGAGTGTGTCCAAAGGAGGGCAACTAAAATGGTGAAGGGTCTGGAAACCAAGCCCTGTGAGGAACGACTTAGGGAGCTGGGGATGTTTAGCCTGGAGAAGAGAAGGTTGAGAGGTGATATGATAGCTGTGTTTAAATATTTGAAGGGATGTCATATTGAGGAGGGAACAAGCTTGTTTTCTGCTACTCCAGAGACTAGGACCTGAAAGAATGGATGTAAGCTCCAGGAAAAGAGATTCCACCTCAACATTAGGGGGAACTTCCTGACAGTAAGGGTGGTTCGACAGTGAAACACACAAAGAGTAGTGGAGTCTCCTTCCTTGGAGGTCTTTAAGCAGAGGCTGGATGGCCATCTGTCGGGGATGCTTTGATTGGGAGTTCCTGCATAGAAGGGGGTTAGACTGGATGGCCCTTGTGGTCTCTTCCAACTCTATGATTCTCTGATTCTATGATTCCCTACAATGTGCTTTAGGGACTTGGAAATTGGCCTAGGGGGGTGTCTTAAATAGGGGATCACTTGGCAGATAGTGGAGGGGGTGAGAAAATTTGTTGATCACCTATGACAGCCTTTCAGTGAACGATATGCCTCTGAAACTGCCTGCGCTGGGCATGCGGCTAGGGGGTTAAGGAAGAAAGTTGTCCTGGAGGCTGGCCAGGGGATCTGGCCCTCCACAGAAGTTGTGCAGCTTGGGGGTTGGATCCTCTGGCAAGTCTTCCAGCAGTTGGCCAGTGGAAAGCAACCCAGTTTCTGGATTCTCCTCAAGGCTCAAGTGTTTTCCCCAAGGGAAGCTGTGGAGGTGGTCTTGGAGAGACCACTTGCCTCAACTGGTCCCACATTAGGTTGTTCTCCCCCTTTTGTTGCATTTTTCAAGAAACAAATTTAAATAGTTTAACTAAAGTTGTCCGTATTTTATTCCAAGTTCTGTGTGTGGTTATTTCATAGGTTGATCATCAAACCTTTAGTATTTGTAAGTAAATCTACTTCATATATTTCTACCAAGAAGACTAAGGGTGGGTATACACTGGCCAAAATACTCTGGGCTGCCCCCAGAATATTCTGGCCCCACCTGCCTTGAGCCCCACATTACTTGTTAATCCCGGAGCAGTGCTGAGTTGCTGTTTACATAGCATCCTGCTGTGATTCTCATCACTGCTGCTGGTGCAAGTCGCCCCTGCTGAGGCTGAAAAGAAAGTGCCCAGCATTGATTATGTGGCTGGATGCCTCACTAACCAAAAGTTGAAAATCCAAGAAAACATAGTGGTGAAATTAACTAATGCTTTATTTGGGAATCAACACAGAGGTCTGCAGGTGACCCAAGTAGTGACCCAGCCAGCGTACTTCCTAACATATCAAAGAGTCCTTTAATCTTGCTGTTCTGCTTCCCATCTTCATGTCAGTCCATCTTTCCCAGGAAGGAAGGCAGTGTCTTGTTTCCCATCAAAGTCTTTTCTTTAGGAATCAACAGGGCTGTAAATACCAACATCCCCAATTATTGCCCATTTGTTCTCAGTTCACCTTTTATTTGAATTTTATTTCCCCCTCTGCTGCTTGCCCCCTCCCTTAACACTCCCATTTATTTCATCCTAATGCTGTTTGACCAAAATATTACCACATCACTATATCCACATATTATTATATCTTCTCCAATTTTCCCCTATGATCGATCCATATAATTGGATCCTGACACTGTGACCTCATAGGAGTGACTCATATTGCCGGTGGTGGTGGTGACAGGCAGCACAGCAGGATCCTGTGTGGACAGCTGCCCAGTGTCACTGCAGGGTGAGTTATTTAAAAGCAGGTTAAGAGACAGATGGCTTGGATTTGCTGCAGAACTATGCTTCTGTGAAGGTTCCCTATGGTCCCACTCCACCCTCCTGAGCTGGATGTAACCCTTTGAGACCACTGTAATTCCAAAATAAACAACTTGCTGCCACTACCCAATGATTTAACCTGTCATATCCCAGCAATGCATTGGGACATTGCTGGGCCTTCTATTAATAACCTATAAATAGAACAAGTACTAGCCAAGCTAAGGCCATTAGAAGGAAGGAAGGAAGAGTCAGAGTACTGAACAAAAAGGTTTTATTTAAAAAAGAAACATTAAAGAAAAGAAACATGGAAGACAACTGGTCCTCCAGGCACAAAACTTAAAGTATCAGTTTCAAAAAACAATCATGTCAGCCAAACGTTAGCATACTGCAAACTTGCTCTTCTTAGGCCTTCTCTCAACTGTCTGATTTAAAGAAGAATTATTTAAGTAAATGGGTTGAAAGGGGCCTTTTTGCTGAATAAAATAATTAGACATCTTATCAACATGCAAGGTCAGTATATGGTCAAGTATTCCAGTTACTCCTGATCAAACACTCCCACCAATTATACTATTATTATTATTATTTTAAAAAAAGTATTAAACTTCTGTAATTGACTGGCTACGATTGAAGTTGCTATTTACTTTTGAAAATGGGGCTTTGATGGCTTGAAGGAGATTTTATCCCCACAGAGTGAGCAAGCTGAGAAATCATAACAGGGAGTTATGGGGTCAGGCAGAGAAAAGGATTCTGCTCCAAGATCCTGCTTATGGAAGATAACATTTTCAAAATGCAAGGACATTACTTGGGAGAGAAATTGAAAATCACAATAATGTTGCAGATTGGGACCTTCTCCAAACAATCTGAGGGCATTAGGCAGAGCAATGCTTCAGGGCAGCGCTGATGAATGGGTAACAATGCCTGGCAGTTCAACTTGAAAATGGTAAGCCAAAACCATTAAATCAACTTCTTATGTAAGAAAACCTCTTTCCAACCCATCTTTATTAATAAAAGATGAAAGAAGAGCAATAGAATAAGGATTTTATTGGTTATGGGGTTTTGTTTTGTTGCTGCATCAGCCTTATAACTAAAAAGGCCTCAGCTCCCCAGAGATAAAAGATTATATTTAAGTATTAATATCCTTGATATATTAATGTATACAGCATTATGGGTCTCCCTTTCTCATTTACAATATATATTTTCTTCATAATAACACTCCACAAGCCCAGCATGCCAAGTAAGATTATCTTATTAAATAGATATTTTACTAATTAGCATTTATTATTTCTTTGTTGTCTCAATAACCTTTTGGGGGTTGGGGGTAGATTTTCTTTCATTAGGGTTCTTATAGCCATTAATGCAAGGCTGGATGCTTTCTTTGATTCTTCCTGACTTTTCCTTAATGATATGCTTACAGTCATTTTAAAGACCCAGTAAAGATAATAGGAAACACTGGCATATTGCTAGAATAATTTGGCCAGTATGTATTAATTTCATTTTGCTTGCAGACTCTATTAGCAAACCTAATAGTTTTTTTTAATGTCATTCATTCCTCCCCCCCCCCCCCATTTCATTCTCTCCAACTGTCCCAGTTTGGCAGGAACAGTCCCAATTAATCTTCTATCATCCCAATTTTTCAGCTGCTTTTCAAATGTCCTAGTTTCTCACTCCTTCTTCCATTTTCCTCCTTTGACCTCAGCTTACTTCAATTGCTACAAACTGAATTAAAATTGCTGAAGTAATTTGCACACAATCAAATCAGGTGGATGGAGAGTAGAGAGAGGATGGAGTCTTGGAGGCTATGCAGATGGGCGGCTCTGGGCCGCCCCTGCTAGCTGGGGATCGGGGCTGTAGCAACCACATGCCGCGGCCCTGACCCTCCCTTTTGTCTTCCCTAAAAGAGCAGCAAAATGCCGCTCCTTTCAGGGGCAGCAAAAGGCTGCCTTGAGAGCCAGCGTGCAGCTCTTCAGCACCCTTTCCAGTGCAGCATGTTTGAATGCTGCACCAGAAGGTAGTCCTGATGGCATACACCCTGCATAACGGTGCATGGCATCAGCATGGGGTTGGGGCGGCCAGTCTTCAGAGGCCCTTACCCTTCTCAGAAGACTCAGACTAAAGCAAATTGCTGCAGCCTCTTCAAGTAAGTGTGTGTGTTTTTGTCACAAATATATTTTGCCATCTTAACCACACTCTGATGTTAATTGACTATATGTGTCCTTGCTTTAATCTGTGAAAAGTTGGAAGATATGCAATTTGATTCTTCAAGCATAATTGCCAGCAATCTAAGGCATGTATCCACCTTGCCAAATCTTTCCCTAAACCATATATTGATTGCCAGTCTCTACTAATCCTGCCAGTCCTCCCACAGTTTTGAAATAAAAGTGTTGGTCTGGTTCATTTGCAGTTGCAAAAACCATACAGTGAAGATCAGATGATTTTCACAAGTAGCAAGTGCCTACAGACTGTCTGTTTAATCATCCTCTCTAGAATTGACGTCAGGTTGATTGGGCAGTAATTGTTTGTGTCTTCTCCCCTCCCCACCCCTCCCCTCCCCTCCCCTCCCACCTTTTTTTTTAAAGATGAGGACATTCCCTTCTTGACTGAAAAATGGGAGAGAAGAGAAAAAAATAATGAAAATAAAATAATAATAATAATTGGAAAATGCTATAAATCCCTAAGTACCACAAATTATCCAAGGTTTAACAATTTTTACTGAATGTATATATATTTGTAAGAACTGAATATAATTAGTCAATGCCAACAACAATGGAACAATCACAACAAAAACACATTACAATAAACAACTGTGGGGAATTATTTCTCTGTAAAGTCCATCTGAAATAGACTGACCGCAATATACCAGAACACTTGACCTGTAACAACTAGCAGAAAGTGTCCTGTAGAAGTTATAGACTAAGTCCACTGTTGACAAATTTGCTAGGAGATTATTATTGACCAATTTGTTAGGGAGATAGACCACTGTTGATAAATTTGCTTGGAGATAACAGATAAGTTTGCTTGGAGATTACAGACGACTACCTCCGGAGAATTTCTGTTGTCATTTCGACAGTATTGTCTTCTTCAGTGGTTTAATAAGATGATTCTATTTTATGTAGTCCATATTTATGGTCCTCATTTTTCCATGTATTGGGTCTTCTTCAAACACTCAATACAATTCAAGGATAATCCTCATTATTCTAAATGTATAAAATTACATCATTACTGGCCATATATAGACTAAGCATACAGAGAAATCACCCAAACAAGTAACATTCTAAACTGTGTATGTTGCTTACCCATATTCTTAGTCTTCTTCAAACATACAATACAAATTCAAGAATTGTAAAAATTGATGATAGCTGCTTACACTCATATATCCTCACTGTTGAATGTGCTGCAGGTGCTAGATTCTTACACTGAATGTCTTAAAGGGATATACATACATAGAGAATTAAAGTATGGGGGGTTGCAGACTGTCAAAAATAGTGTGAATTCAGTTCACTTTTAGGGTTAGGGTTAGTGCTAGGGAATCATGGGAATTGTTATTTTTCTGAGACATTGAACCTTCTTTGTCAGAGAACTCTAGTGCCACAATAAAATTCAGTTCCCATGATTCCCTAACCTTAACCCTAACCCTAAAAGTGGACTGAATTCACACTATTTTTGACAGTCTGCAACCCCCCTAAGTCTCCCAACACATAAGCCCTGAACAGGCTGATTAATAAATAATATAGACATACTAAATTCATAGAAATTTATACAAGCGAACCAATGTAATAATTCATGAAATAGGACAATCACCAAGATGTGTTATCTGTTATGATACAATTAATACTGTGAAACTATAAAACAAACAATATTATGATGAAGTCAAATACTATGAATATCTATTCACAAGAGAACCGACAGGTCCAACCTTTCATTTAAACCAGGGGTAGGCAACCTTTCCCCTTTAAGGGCCGAGGGACTTCAGCTCCCAGAAGCCTCAGCCATGTTGGCCAATAGTCCCATGCTGGCCAATAGCTCCTGGGATTCTGGGAGCTGAAGTCCCTTGGCCCTTAAAGAGGAAAGGTTGCCTACCCCTGATTTAAACCCTCAGGTTTACTCGAAGCTAATTTAAAGATCCAATAAGCCTCCCTTTGTAAAAGTTTGGTGTGGATAGAACCACTAAAAAATGGCCCAACTTTGATCTGCTCTTATAGCAAAAAAATTTAAAGAATCAGGAGAGTGATCCAGTTGTAGGCAGTGTTCTACTAGTGGGGAATCTGAGTTCATATTACGAATAGTACTCTTATGCTCAGAAAATCTAATTTTCAACAGTCTTGAAGTTTGTCCTACATAAATCTTAGCACAGGGACATAGAATCACATAAACAACATTCTTAGAATTGCAGTTGGCGAAAGATTTTAGTTCATGACGGTCCTGAAGCTTAGGATGTATGAATGTTTTAATATTTAATGTTTTTCTATAGAATTTTTTGCTATAGAGCAGATCAAAGTTGGGCCATTTTTTAGTGGTTCTATCCACACCAAACTTTTACAAAGGGAGGCTTATTGGATCTTTAAATTAGCTTCAAGTAAACCTGAGGGTTTAAATCAGGGGTAGGCAACCTTTCCCCTTTAAGGGCCGAGGGACTTCAACTCCCAGAATCCCAGGAGCTATTGGCCAAGATGGGACTATTGGCCAACATGGCTGAGGCTTCTGGGAACTGAAGTCCCTCGGTCCTTAAAGGGGAAACGTTGCCTACCCCTGGTTTAAATGAAAGGTTGGACCTGTCGGTTCTCTTGTGAATAGATATTCATAGTATTTGACTTCATCATAATATTGTTTGTTTTATAGTTTCACAGTATTAATTGTATCATACCAGATAATACATCTTGGTGATTGTCCTATTTCATGAATTATTACATTGGTTCGCTTGTATACATTTCTATGAATTTAGTATGTCTATATTATTTATTAATCAGCCTGTTCAGGACTTATGTGTTGGGAGACTTACTTTAATTCTCTATGTATGTATATCCCTTTAAGACATTCAATGTAAGAATCTAGCACCTGCAACACATTCAACAGTGAGGATATATGAGTGTAGGCAGCTATCATCAATTTACAATTCTTGAATTTGTATTGTATGTTTGAAGAAGACTAACAGGGGAAACAGACGGCTAATTGGGCTTTTTGGGGGGCAGGGAAAGGGAGGGGCAGCCGCACGATCGGCGCCCCAACCCCTTCCCCAGGTCGTCCTTGGAGCAGCCGGCTCTCCGCACAGCCGGTGCTCTGAGGAGGACCTCCTGCTGCAGCATCCACACACGCTGCAGCGGAAGAGTTGCCGAAGGTGCGCCGACAGTCTTTTGCGGCGCCTTCGGTGACATATGGAAGGAGAGCTATTTTAGAGCTCCTTCCAGGGGCGGCGAAGCTGCGCTGCCGGGCCGAGGTGTGGGGATACCTCGGCCCTGCGGTGCAGCTTCCCGGGGCGGCCCATGGCCGCCCGTCTGCTTCCCCCCTAAGAATATGGGTAAGCAACATACACAGTTTAGAATGTTACTTGTTTGGGTGATTTCTCTGTATGTTTAGTCTATATATGGCCAGTAATGATGTAATTTTATACATTTAGAATAATGAAGATTATCCTTGAATTGTATTGAGTGTTTGAAGAAGACCCAATACATGGAAAAATGAGGACCATAAATATGGACTACATAAAATAGAATCATTTTATTATACCACTGAAGAAGACAATACTGTTGAAAGAACAACAGAAAGTCTCCGGAGGTAGTCATCTGTAATCTCCAAGCAAACTTATCTGTTATCTCCAAGCAAATTTATCAACAGTGGTCTATCTCCCTAACAAATTGGTCAATAATAATCTCCTAGCAAATTTGTCAACCGTGGGCTTAGTCTATAACTTCTACAGGACACTTTCTGCTACTTGTTCCAGGTCAAGTGTTCTGGTATATTGCGGTCAGTCTATTCCAGCTAGACTTTACAGAGAAATAATTCCCCACAGTTGTTTATTGTAATGTGTTTTTTGTTGTGACTGTTCCAGTGTTGTTGCATTGACTAATTATATTCAGTTCTTACAAATAGATATACATTCAGTAAAAATTGTTAAACCTTGGATAATTTGTGATACTTAGGGATTTATAGCATTTTCCAATTATTATTTTTTTATTTTATTTTCATTATTTTTTTTTATTCTCTCCCATTTTTTCAGACTTTGTTATAAGCCTCCTGCCGTTTTTAGTTTCGACATTTCCCTTCTTCCAGTCTGCTGGAACTTCACCTGGTCTCCATGAATTCTTAAAAGTTATTGCCAGTGGTTCTGAGAGTATTTCTGCCAGTTTTGTTAATATCTTTGGATGTACTTCATCTGGCTCTGGAGACTTGAATTCATTTATAGTAGCTAGATATTCCTGGATTACCTCTTTACCTATTCTGTGCTGCATTACCCCTACTGCATTATCCATTTCATTTCCCCCAGGTTGTGCACTATTTTCCTTTTGGGGAAAAAAATGAGGCAAAGGAAGTGTTGAGTAATCTTGTCTTTTCTTTGTCACCTGTTAACATTTTGCTGTCTTCTCTGCGCAGTAGTTCTACCATTTTCTGCTTCTTACTTTTGCTATGGTGTAACTTTGACTCATAGCAACCCAATGAATGAGAACACCTCCAATCCCATCTGTCCTGTTCAGGTCCTCCAGGCTGAGGGCCATGCTTTCCTTGATTGAGACTATCAATCTGGTGTGTGGTCTATCTCTTTTTCTACTGCCCTCCACCTTTTCTAGCATTATTATCTTTTCCCCTTTCTACTGTATAATGAACCTGAAGAGAACTCGGTGGCACCGGCAGCAGGCGCGGCAGGCGCAGGACTCCACCTGGGCCGTCCTCGGCCTCACCGCCCCTTGCCAGCGCGGAGGAGGAGGAGGGAGGAACCATCTGGCCTTCTTAAGGCCCTTCAGAGCCCCTCGCCTTCTCGGCGGCACCGGCAGCAGGCGCGGCAGGCACAGGACTCCACCTGGGCCGTCCTCGGCCCCACCGCCCCTTGCCAGCGCGGAGGGGGAGGAGGGAGGAACCATCTGGCCTTCTTAAGGCCCTTCAGAGCCCCTCGCCTTCTTGGCGGCACTGGCAGCAGGCTCGGCAGGTGCAGGACTCCAACTGGGCCGTCCTCGGCCCCACCGCCCCTTGCCAGCATGGAGGAGGAGGAGGGAGGAACCATCTGGCCTTCTTAAGGCCCTTCAGAGCCCCTCACCTTCTCAGCGGCACCAGCAGCAGACACGGCAGGCGCAGGACTCCACCTGGGCCGTCCTCGGCCCCACCGCCCCTTGCCAGCACGGAGGAGGAGGAGGGAGGAAACCATCTGGGCTCTCAAGGCCTTTGGGTTTTGTCTCTCCCCCTCTCCTATGGCAGGCCTTGATGGTCCATTCCTCCCCCATATCTTTCCTGCCGCGTGGGCAGCGGCTGCTTAATTTAAAGATTGGAGTCAGCTGGACACCCATCCCTCTCTCTATATGCGGGAGCTGACCATAGTCTGGGAGCGGGCATTCAGGTGGTGTGGGGGAGGGGAAGGTATAGCGGCAACAGATCCAACAAATGTTACAAAAGAAGGAGGGATCGATGCTTGATATCTATCTCTCCTTCAGTTGGCTCTGTTTCCTGGGATAACTTGGAGAACGTACCAACCATTCCACTGACCCTCAACCTGCTCCTCTGCAATGCCAGGTCAGTTAAAAACAAAACACACATCATCCACGACATCTTGGTGGATGAGGCAGCCGACCTGGCATGCTTCACTGAGACCTGGCTGGGGGACGCCAGCTCTGTGACCTGGGCGCAGGCCCTCCCAGCTGGGTACTCAGTTACTGAGCAGGTGAGGGAAATGTCAGGAATGATGGGAGTTGTAGCTCTTCACCTCTGGCTCTAACTCACCACCTTGTTATGAAGCAGAGCTGACCAGCTTTGATCAGTGGTTGATGCTTCTTTCCCAAGCAGCAGAGTTTCAGAGAATAGGCTGAAGACCCTGACAAACTCTCTAAGCCTTCTCACTCTTCTTCCTGAGATGTCTCCAAACTTCTCCAGGATTCCTCTGGCTCTTGTATCTTCCCTCAAGACACCAGACAACTCAGTAGTCTTATATAAAAGATCTACTTTATTCTACTATATACATAAATACTATATGCCCTACAAATCACAATCTCTACACTTCACAATATCTCAAAAACTACTCCACAATATGCATTGGCAAACATTGCACTTATAGCCATTGTTAGTCACCACCCACTAGTCAGTTTCCACCCAGTGGGCGTGTACATTCATTTTGATTGGTTTACATAGATCATCCCATACTTAAGACCAACCCAAGTATTTCATCATTTTACCTTGACTACTTAATGAATCTCAGGTGTTTGCAATCTATAACAGGTGTTTTCAATATACACTCTATAACTTTGTCCTTGGCTCTCAAGGCTTCCAAATTTTATTATCCTTTTCACTTGTGTAGCTTCATGATTGTTCCTGCTTAGTCACTGTGACTATCACATACACATTTTATTTCTATTACTGTAAGTCCCATGTTGCATTTTCCTTAACAGGAAAGTGGGCGGGGGGGCGGCATAGCCTTGGTCTATAAGAACATCTTAACCGTGATCAGAAAGCCTATCCGGAAAACGACGCACATCAAGTGTATGTACCTTAGCCTGAAGACCAGGGATAGTTTGGGGATTCTGTTAGTATACCGGCCACCCCATTGCTTAACAGACTCCCTGACCGAGCTGACCACCCTGGTTTCTGAGTTGATGCTGGAATCGCCCAGACTTTTGGTTCTGGGCGATTTCAACATCCCACTCGAAACCAGTTTGCAAGATTTAACTGGAGTGGCTCAGGAGTTCATGGATACCATGACTAACATGGGCCTATCCCAACTGGTCAACAGGCCCACACATTGTGCTGGTCATACCCTTGATGCGGTCTTTAGTACGGAGCAGGAATATCTGTGGGCGGAGGTTACAACTACCTCCGCACTGTCATGGATGGATCATTTTCTGATCAGGGCGGAACTAAAGGCTATTGTCCACCCCCCTGGGGGTGGTGGACCTATTAGAATGGTCTGCCCTCGAAGGCTAATGGAACCAATTGGTTTCCAGAAAGCCTTAGAGGGTTTAATGGTTGGTAACGCCGGTGATTCTGTTGAAGCCTTGCTGGACACTTGGAATATCGATCTCACCAGGGCTATTGACACAATCACTCGCAAGCATCCTTTCCAGCCCGCTTCAAATCGTAAGCCCTGGTATACCGAGGAGCTTAGGAGGATGAAGCGAGCTGGACAACGACTAGAGTGCGAATGGTGGAAGACTCATCTCTCATCCGATAGAACTCGCCTTAGGAAACATCTTGATTCCTACAGGGAGGCTTTGCGTGCAGCGCGGAAATCTTTCTGTTCTGCATGCATTGCATCTGCAGAGTCCCGCCCGGCAGAGCTGTTTAGGGTGGTGGGGGAGTTGACAAAGGTTCCTCCTGCGCCGAATCCCCTACTTAACCCGCGACAGCCTGCTGTGAGGCCTTTAATATCCACTTTGCAGATAAAATCTCTCGGATAAGAGCCGACTTAGACACCATTGTTTTGGCAGAATCCGTAGATGAGGCGTCCAAGAACTCCGTTGATGACATTTCACTGGATCAATTACAATCTCTGAGTACCGATGACATGGACAAGTTGCTTGGAATGGTGAGGAAGACGACTTGCCCCCTCGATCCATGTCCATCTTGGCTGGTCATCCAGGGGGGAGATGCGTTGAAGGTGTTCCTTCGGGACACAATCAATGCATCATTCAGGGAAGGCAAAGTACCATCTTGTTTAAAGGAGGCGGCGGTTAAGCCACTCCTGAAAAAGCCTTCCCTGGATCCCCTGGACAGAAACAACTATAGACCAGTCTCCTTACTCCCTTTTTTGAGTAAGGTGATCGAGAGGGCAGTTGCTTCCCAACTCCAAGCAGTCTTGGATGAAACCGATTATCTTGACCCATTTCAAACTGGCTTTAGGACAGGATTTGGGGTTGAGACTGCCATGGTTGCTCTGACCGATGACTTCCGCTTGAGTATTGACAGGGGTAGTGTGACCCTGCTAGTGCTCTTGGATCTCTCTGCAGCCTTTGACACTATAGATCATGCCATCCTCTTAGATCGCCTGAGAGAGTTAGGAATTGGAGGCACTGCTCTGCAGTGGTTCCGTTCCTTCCTCTCGGGCAGATCTCAGAGGGTGAGGCTCGGGGACAGTTGCTTATCCAAAATTGAGCTTAATTGTGGCATCCCTCAGGGCGCCATCCTGTCCCCGATGCTGTTTAATATTTACATGAAACCGCTGGGGGAGATCATTCAGAGGCATGGAGCGCGGTGTCTTCAGTACGCTGATGACACCCAGATATATCTCTCCATGACCAGATCATCGTCTCAGACTTCAGATGGCGTCTCACCTCTTAATGACTGTCTAAGACGGTAATGGGTTGGATGAGGAAAAACAGATTGAAGTTGAATCCAGACAAAATGGAGGTACTAGCAGTCACAGGCCCAAAACCAGGTCTGGGAATACAGTCTCCAGTCCTGGATGGGCTCACACTCTCCATAAAGGACTGTGTTCGCAGTTTGGGGGTGCTCCTCGATTCATCGCTTCACATGACTAGTCAGGTGAATGTGGTGGTCAGGAGTGCCTGTTATCAGCTTTGGCTGATACGCCAACTGCGCCCTTATCTGGATATGAGGGATCTGGAAACTGTGGTACACGCCCTGGTAATCTCACTTCTGGACTTCTGCAATGCACTCTACATGGGGCTACCCTTGTGCCTAACCCAGAAACTTCAACTGGTACAGAATATGGCAGCCAGGGTAATTACTGGTACATCACGGAGGGAGCACATAACACCGGTGCTTAAATCCCTCCACTGGCTGCCGATTAGTTTCTGGGCACAGTACAAAGTGTTGGTCTTGACCTTTAAAGCCCTACATGGCTTGGGTCCATCTTATCTTAGGGACCGCCTCTCCCCATATGATCCCCCCACGCCCTGCGGTCCTCTGGGAGGAATCTGTTACAGCCAATAAAAACTAGGCTGTCCCAGACCTCCCAGAGGGCCTTTTCTGCTACCGCTCCCAGACTATGGAATGGCCCGCCGGACGAGATCCGTCTGATAACCACTCTTGCTGCCTTTAAGACGGCAGTAAAGACGGATCTCTTCCGGCAGGCCTTCCCAGAATAATATCTGTCCGCTGGGAGGGACAACTTGCTCATTGTCCTACTGAGTCCGGATTGTGTTTTGTCAGGGATGATGGGAGTTGTAGCTCTTCACCTCTGGCTCTAACTCACCACCTTGTTATGCAGCAGAGCTGACCAGCTTTGATCAGTGGTTGATGCTTCTTTCCCAAGCAGCAGAGTTTCAGAGAATAGGCTGAAGACCCTGACAAACTCTCCAAGCCTTCTCACTCTTCTTCCTGAGATGTCTCCAAACTTCTCCAGGATTCTTCTGGCTTTTGTATCTTCCCTCAAGACACCAGACAACTCAGTAGTCTTATATAAAAGATCTACTTTATTCTACTATATACATAAATACTATATGCCCTACAAATCACAATCTCTACACTTCACAATATCTCCAACACTACTCCACAATACACCAAACTACTCCACACTACACCACAATGTACATTAGCAAACATTGCAATTTATAGCCATTGTTAGACACCACCCACCAGTCAGTTTCCACCCAGTGGGTGTGTACATACATCTTGATTGGTCCACATAGATCATCCCATACCTAAGACCAACCCAAGTGTTTCATCACTTTACCTTGACCACTTAATGAGTCTCAGGTGTTTGCAATCTATCACAGGTGTTCTCAATATACCTTCTATAACTTTGTCCTTGGCTCTCAAGGCTTCTTAATTATATTATCTTTTTCACCTGTGTATCTTCCTGATTGCTCCTGCTTAGTCACTTTGACATTCACATACATATTTTTATTTCTATTACTGTATATCCCATGTTGCTTTTTCCTTAACAATCCCCTCCGAAATAAAATATTGTATGTGTCTTACAATGTCATTCCAACCATTTGTGTCAGTCTTTCATGTTTTTCCGCCGTCAATGCTTTTGTGAACAAATCTGCTATGTTGTGTTGTGTTTCTATATATCTCAGTACTATTTTACCCTTCTGAACCATGTCTCGCACATTTTGATATCTAACACCAACATATTTTGTTCTGTTCTTCAAATTTTCAGCTTCAGCCATTGCTATGCATGACTGTGAATCTTCCAGAATTTCTACTGGTATCTTGTAACTTTCATTTAAATCATTCAACAGTTGCTCAACCCACTGTACCTCATTCACTTTCTCATTTAAAACTGCGAATTCTGCTTCCGTCGTACTTATCGCTACATTTGTTTGTTTCCTACTTCTCCAGACTATTGGACTTTCACTGTACTCGATTATTATTCCTGTAACTGACTTCTTGTCTCCTAATTCTGATGCAAAAGAACTATCCACATAACAATCTAAATCTGAATTACTGTTTCTAATTATCAATTTCTTATCTAGAGTTCCTTTCAAATATCTCAATAAGTGTTTTACTGCTGTCCAGTCTTCAATTTTTGGATCATTAACTCTTCTGGACAATACATTTACAGCATACGAAATGTCTGGTCTAGTGTGGCAAGATATGAATTGTAAAGATCCTATTATGCTCCTGAATAAAGTCTTGTCTTCAAAATCTCTAGTTGTTTTTTCAGATACAAAACCAGTTGTCATTGGAGCTCTTACTATTTTAGCATTTTGTAATCCACACTTTTCAATCAAATTTTCAATTTTCTTTCTCTGACTTAACAAACAATGTCCTTCTTCTGTCCACTCAACACCAATACCTAAATAAGACTTTAATAAACCTAGATACTTCAAAACAAACTTTTTAGACAACTCTCTTTTTACTGATTCAATCTCCTGTCTTGACTTTGCTGCCACGCACAAATCATCTACATAGATCACTAACACTATGTCTCCTTTTGTATAGACACAAGCATCTGCAATGCTCCTTTTGTATCCTAGTTTAGCTAACGCTTCATTAATGCACAAATTCCATGCTCTGGCACTTTGTTTTAATCCATACAATGCTTTTTTTAATTTATAAACTTTCTGACTACCAATTTCTTCAAAACCTTGTGGCTGCTCCATAAATATCTCTTCATCTAAACTAGCATTTAAGTAGGCTGTTTCAAAATCAAAATGTTCTACAATTAAATTTCTTTTTCTGCTACAGCTAGAACCATTCTCAGACTTTCTGGCTTTGCAGTTGGAGAATATGTCTTATCATAGTTCTCATACTGCTGTTGTGCAAAACCCTTAGCTACTAACCTAGCTTTATACTTAATACTTCCATCTGGCATTTCTTTCTTTTTGTACACCCACTTACAACCAATTACTTTCTTGTCCTTGGGTCTATCAACAACTTCAAAAACATCTTTATTTACCAGACAACCAAACTCATCATCCATTGCATCAATCCATCTTTCCTGTTCTTCTCTAGACAAACTTTCCAACTCTTCAAAACTTTCAGGCTCTTCCACTGCTAAACAAGCTCTTGCATTTGTCACAACAAACCTATCTGGAGGCTTTCTAACTCTGTGACTACGTCTGGGAATAAACTCTGCTGATCTGCCTCTTTCATCCTCACTTTCTGTGCTGGGAGTTATAGTTCTATGACTAAATCTCTTGTCTTCAGTCATTATAGTAGTAATAGGTCTAGATTGTGTCTCATTATCTGAAGAACTATTACTGCTGCTAGTGGATGCTTCTGGCTTAACTGAAACCCCTCCGTTTCCTGAAGTTGGTTCAGTTTGTGTTTCTGGCTCATTTGAACTTCCTAACCTCAAGAAAACTTCTTTATTTGCATGCAGTTTGTCCCAACCGGCATGTCTCTCAAAATTTGCAGACCTAGAATACTGCACTTCTTTTCCACCTAAATGAAACTTGTAGCTATTTCCAGAATAACCCAAAAACCTAAGCCTTCTACTTTTGGGTTCTCCTTTCTTCCTGAAACAAGCTGGTATGTAAACATAAGCAAATTGTCCAAAAACTCTCAAATACTTGTAATTTGGCACTCTCCCATACAATACCCTGTAGGGAATGTCTTCAATTTCTGAATGATACAGTCTGTTACTAATATGTACTGCTGTCAAAGTTGCTTCTGCCCAGAAACTATCTTTTACCTCTGCATCTGCCATCAAACAAGCAGTTATCCTTTTTATATCTTGTATTTTTTTCTCCGCTAAACCATCTTCGTTAGGACAAGCGGGATTAGTAGTTTCATGCCTTATTCCTACCTTTTGAAACCAATTAAACAATTGATTACTTAGAAACTCTCCTCCCCGGTCAGTAACAATGGTGCCTACTCTAATATCAAATTGTCTTTCCACCATTCTCACCCATGCTTTTAAACTTTGCCCAGCGTCAGATTTATTTTTCAATATTCTTACAAAAGCAAACCTTGTAAACCTATCAACAATTACTAGGTAATATTTGCTTCCCCCTAAAGATAAACAATTAGCTTGGGCAACATCTGCATGTACAAACTGAAATGGTCTTTGAGCAATTCTTTTGGTTTTCTTGGCTACTGGAAAAGCTCGGACCTTTACCTGATTGCATACAGTACAATCTAAGTGATTTTTGCATTCAGCAACTTTTAAATCTGGACACATACTGATTAACTTCTTTAAACATTTGAAACTAGCATGGCCAAATTTTCTATGGAGTTCATGTATACAGTCTTTGTGAATTGGACTATTGTCTATGTTATTAGCATTTTCAACACTGTAGCTATCAATATTGTCCTCCAAAAAATAAAGCTTATCTTTTTTCAAGCCTATGCCTCGCAATTCCCCATTCAATTTTATCTTACACATGTCCTTTTCAAATAAAACTGTGTAATCTCTGTCTGTTAACCTGCTCACTGATAACAAATTATTTTCTAACTCCTTTACATGTAACACATCATTAAAGTTTTCCTTTAGCCCTGGAATGAAAACTGTACCCATTTGATTTACAGTACTGAGCTCTTTCCCATCAGCTAAAACTACAGCATTTACATTAGCTGATTTTCTATTACTTATCAAATTAATATTGTTACACATTGAAGATGATGCTCCTGAGTCAATTAACCATTTACAATTAGTATTTTGTTTTTCCTTAATCATGATTGCAAACCCCTTTTTATTACCACTGTCCTTCAAAAATGGAGGTTTGGACTGTTTTTGATACTGCCGCGGCTGCCATCTGCTCTCTCCTTGCTTGCTTCTCTCAGCAGCAAATTGTTTACAATGTCTCTGCAGATGACCAATCTTCTTGCAATAAAAACACCTCCATTGCTCCCTGGTAGAAGCTGCTTCTTCCTGCTTTCGTAGTTCAGGCGTTGTTTGTTGTTTTGGCACAGTCCTCAAACTTGCTGAGTCATTCTGCTCAGACTTTCTTCTCAAATTTTCCTCCAATATTTTTGCAACAATTAAGTCTTTGTTCAGCTCAGCTTCTGGCAAATTTTGCAAGCTATTTGTAATGTTGTCCCAAGAAGAGTCTAGCGATTCCAGTAAAATGTAACACTGCTGCTCTTTGCTAATTTCCACTCCTCTCAGTTCAGCTTGCACAAATAAATCCTGCATTGTTTTTAAATGTTCTATTACACACTGTCCTTTAGTCATCTTTTGTCTGTAAATTCTTTTAGACCAAAGCATTTTTGCAAACGCAGTTGAAGGAGTGTGTAATCTCTGCAAGGTATCCCACACATCCTTGGCGGACACTTTATCTCTTACGTCGTTAATCAAGTCTTTTTCCAGCATGAGATAAAGACATGCTTTTGCTTTAGCGTCTCTTTCTCGAGTGGCTGCATTAGCATCAGCTGCCAGCCCTGTTTCAACTGTCGACCACAGCGACTCCTTTATGAGTAGAGATTGGGCATATATTTTCCAGGTAGAGTAGTTGTTTCTATTTAATTTACTAAACTTTAGGATCTCCATCTTAATTTGTGCAGTGACTCAATTTGACACAGTCCTTCTGAGTATGCACAGCAGACAAAACACAAAATGATTTACTCACAATGCTCCACGAAACTTTCTTCCACACTCTGGAATTTTCAGCTTCTGTGGATGCTGGTTGCTCTAATATCTGGGCCCATAACCCTTGTCAGGGATGATGGGAGTTGTAGCTCTTCACCTCTGGCTCTAACTCACCACCTTGTTATGCAGCAGAGCTGACCAGCTTTGATCAGTGGTTGATGCTTCTTTCCCAAGCAGCAGAGTTTCAGAGAATAGGCTGAAGACCCTGACAAACTCTCCAAGCCTTCTCACTCTTCTTCCTGAGATGTCTCCAAACTTCTCCAGGATTCTTCTGGCTTTTGTATCTTCCCTCAAGACACCAGACAACTCAGTAGTCTTATATAAAAGATCTACTTTATTCTACTATATACATAAATACTATATGCCCTACAAATCACAATCTCTACACTTCACAATATCTCCAACACTACTCCACAATACACCAAACTACTCCACACTGCACCACAATGTACATTAGCAAACATTGCAATTTATAGCCATTGTTAGACACCACCCACCAGTCAGTTTCCACCCAGTGGGTGTGTACATACATCTTGATTGGTCCACATAGATCATCCCATACCTAAGACCAACCCAAGTGTTTCATCACTTTACCTTGACCACTTAATGAGTCTCAGGTGTCTGCAATCTATCACAGGTGTTCTCAATATACCTTCTACAACTTTGTCCTTGGCTCTCAAGGCTTCTTAATTATATTATCTTTTTCACCTGTGTAGCTTCATGATTGCTCCTGCTTAATCACTGTGACTCTCACATACACATTTTATTTCTATTACTGTATATCCCATGTTGCTTTTTCCTTAACATTGCTGCCTTTAAGAAGGCAGTAAAGACGGATCTCTTCTAGCAGGCCTTCCCAGAATAATATCTGTCCGCTGGGAGGGACAACTTGCTCATTGTCCTACTGAGTCCGGATTGTGTTTTAAATTCAACCTTGTGTCGTTTTAATATTTTTTGGTTCAATCTTGTTTTAAGGGGTGGGTGGAGGGATCATGCTTGGAGGGAACACTTTTAACTGTGCTGCTTTAATATGCTGTAACCCGCCCCGATTGCCTAGCAGAGGGGCGTGCTATAAATAAAAATTATTATTATTATTATTATTATTATTATTATTAACATGATCACTCCTAAGGATCCTGCCATTTCCACTTCATTAACAAGGCCATTACTGATGGTTAGCATTAGATCTAAAAAGCTGATCCCCTTTTTGCCTGTAAAGCAAGTGGTTAATTTGTTGGACCTTATATTTTTGGCAGAGTTTGAATTTTATAACAAATATCAGGGTAGCTGAAATCTCCCATTACTACTACATCTTTCCTTTTGGAATATTTGGTCATCTGTTCCAGGAAGGCATCATCCAAGTCCACAGTCTGTCTTAACAATCTGTAGTGGCATCACTGTTGTTCCTCTACCCCTTAATTTTTACCCAGAGGCTCTTAGCTTGGTTCCCAGAACCTAAATCATGGATCTCTTCAGAGGTGTAAACATTCTTGACATATAATACCACTCCTTCTCCTTTTCAGTCTGGTCTATTTCTCTGAAATAGGTTATATCCCTGTATTACTACATTCCAATTATCCCACCAGGTTTCATTGATTCCTATTATATCATATTTGCTTTGCTGTGTTAAGAGCTCAAGTTCATTTCATTTATACTCTGTGCACTAGTGCAGAAATGTCTAAGACTCTGGATCAATCGCCTGCTTATTTTTTTATACCACTGTTGGGTTCTTGTACTATTCACCCAGTTCTATCAATAACAGTTGAGCTCTTGTCTCCTGCACCGGAAGAACTCCTGCTCTCAAGAATAGTGTTTCCCTCACCCAAGTAACTCAATTCAGAGCCCTCCTGATCATGTTTTTAACATCTTAGCAAACCTCCTGCCAACTGATCTGAGGTACAATCCATTTCTTACCAGAAGTCTGTCTTCATGAAACCACTGACCATGGTCCAAGTCTGCAGCGACAGTTGTTCACCTTCACTTTTCTTCTCTCCCTTCCTTTTTCTTTTCACTTCCTTCATACATTTGCTGTGCACCACATTGGCATTTTCAGATGTTTCCATTTTTCTTCTCCCATCTTTCTATGGAGTGCAGCATCCTTTTTGTGTTTGTGTTTTCTGCAACTCTTTGTGAACTCTCACCCTTTAGTATCTCTAGCCATGGGATTCCACCCACTATTTCCCTGAAGTTGTTAAAATCAGCTTTCCTGAAATGCAAGGTCCATTTTATGACTATACTTTATTTTTTTGTCCTGTTTCACATTTGTGAATTCTAGCATAACATGATCACTTCCCCCTAAAATACCAACTACTTGAATTCCAGTGATCAGCTCCTGTATATTGGTTAGGATCAGGATGCATTGTTTCTTCTTCTACCTTTTGAAATAGGAAATTGTCTGCAAGGCACATCAGGAATTTGTTGAATAGTCTGTGCTTAGCAGAATTAGGGCCTTTGCAGACTGCCAGAAATAGTGCAAATTGAGTCCACTTTAAATTGAGGCACTGCCCTGGCTCAGTGCTAGGGAATCATGGGAATTGTATTTTTTTCTAAGACATTGAGCCTTCTCTGTCAGAGAGCTCTGGTGCCACAATACATTACAGTTCCCATAATTCCCTAGCACTGAGCCAGGGCAGTGCCTCAATTTAAAGTAGACTCAATTTGCACTATTTCTGGCAGTCTGCAAAGGCCCTTAGTCTCCCAGCAGATATCAGTGTAATTGAAGTCTCCCATAACTATTAATTCTTGCATTTTTGAGATTTCTGATATTTGTTTCTGAAAAACATCATCCATCACCTCTTCTTGGTTTGATTCCATGTCCTGGCACCTTCAAGGTATTTGGGAAGCTCTTTCACACTATACAGTACCTCACCAAACTACAAATCCCAGGATTTTGTAGGACAGAAGTATGGTAGTCAAAGTGATAGCAAAGTGCTATTACTGTGTAGTGTAACAGAGATCCTAATCATTAGTTGTATCTGGCTCTAACACTATTCAGAACCCATGGGAACAAGTAACTAAACTAAAGCAAACTGTAGCAGTCACTCTATTAATAAAGCAGGGAGTTAAATTTTGATAGTAGAGCTTGTGCTAAGTCAATTGCCTATTTTATATTCTAGCATGTGCTTCGAGCATTCACATTTTCAATCTGGTTATATTGTAGTACTTCATGAGAGTAAAGTTACAGTCCAATTGATACATGGCAACAGGACAGCATCAAGGGAGGAGATCCCGAAGCACTACAAAGTTTTTGGATCTGTCTATAGAGTCCAGCATCACAGTTTGGATTTCAGCCTTAATAAACAAACAGAATTCATTCAGCTTCTCCAAATGGAATATACCTTAAACAAATGCTACAGTTAGCTCAAGAGCCTCAGAGGAAATGAATGATTATGGTAACTGAATAATTAGAAATGGGAATTTGTGAACATTTTTATTAACCTTCGATTAGTTTTGAAATGAGAACAGAAAATAAAGCAAAACTCTTATTCCCAGAAGTTTCTCAATGTATTGCATAAAATGTATGGTGGCTGCAGCACAAAGAGGAAATTGCTATTCCAGCAAAAACACACCATCCAGATTGTGGGTACCACTGATATATATCACAAAATCTTATCAATAGGAAATATTTTATCTTCTACCATCAGCCCATGAGATTATGATAGGGAAGAACGTCTCCTATATAGAAAAGCTTCCCAACTCTGAGAATGTGAAATAAAAATGATGCCCACACGCAAAATGAGGTGAGACATTTGGACCACTACTTAATTCATAGAGGGAAGAACGTTATTATCCTAACATATAATAGTTCATGCCACTAAATGACTGAAGTGCCATCTTGTGATCATTTACTATCCTCAAGCCATCCCACCACATCTTTCTCTAGTATGAGGGAGACTTGCTTGACTTGATCCCTCCCACAAGCTGCAAGCCTTGAAACAAGGTTTGCTTGACTCGGCCTGTCTTGTTTATCTTAGCTGGCAGAGAGCAGGAAGCAGGAGTTCAGAGTGAAAGTCCAGACTGCAGAGCCTAGTCAAATTTCAAGAAGCAAAAGGGATGTTACCATGATTCATTTAATTTTTTAAAAAAACAACCTTTTGTGAGTCCCTGCCATCACCCTAGACTGAAGAGCCCAACCACCAAGGCAAGCACATCACATAGGCACCCAAAAGGTCACGTCTGCCCCTACAACAATTTCCAGATCAAAAGGGCCAGGCCTAGGAGCTACAAAGCAGGACATTCACACCTAGGAGATTTATGAGTACTAGTCAGGATGTGTCCGGCTGAAGATGAGATAACATCAACATCCCATCTCCTCTCCTTGGAATTTGTTTACTTCAAAGAGTAATAATCCAGAATCCTTTGATATACCATAGCAAATCTTCACCTCAGGCTAGGTTTAAGGGTATAAAAGCTCCCCAAAATCTCAGGCACATTGGGTCTGGTTAGATTTCATGGTAACTCTGCACCACTGTAAACTCTGACATAGGTCCCAGCTCTTTCCATTGTCCTTTTTCTTTCATAACAGTTGAGTCTATCCATCTTCATTCATCATTGGATCAGCCTCCTTCAGGTAATTATCACCATTAGAAAGCCTTCTGTTCCCTCTCCAAGCTAACTACTTTATTCCTGAGTTCATGTGTGTATGATTGAATGATCGAGTGTATTTGTATGTTCGAATCCCCAAATAGATCACAATTCATTGGAAAGCTTTCTTTCTATCAGTCTATTCCCTAGCCATCTCCATAAACATAGGATAAAAAATCCCATTAAAGACTTGGACTTTAGTAATTTAGTAATTTCCCAGGTTCAAGTCCTAGTCCTAGGATAAGCATAAACATAGTCTAAAGTCCATTTCAAGGATCTAAAAACCAGAGTCCAATTCAAGGCATCAGAGTTCACAGTGACAATGGAACCTTCAGGACAGGCTGTCGGCCACAAGGGAGTGAAGCATCTGGCTCCTTTTAAGGAGCCTTAGTGTGCCTCAGCTGTTGTTGATTAGCTGCCCTCTTGGCCTCCAGCTGGGATGAGCATCTCAATAATTCTTTGGTGTGTTATCTCTCAGCAGGTCCTGGTACTGGCATGGTAGGATCTGCCTCTTTCTCCTCCAAGTCCTGCTTGTCCTTGGAGACTGTAGGAGAGTCCTCTAGCCCAAGGTTCTCTCCTGAACCTCCAGGTATTCCCAGGTCTGTCTCTGCCTCAGATTCAGAGCCCCTCTCACATCAGACCCAGGGCAGGTCATGACACCGCTCTTCTGAGCTCCAAGAGACAGGCTTGATTCAACCCCACTGGAAGTCCAAGAAACCACTCAAAATGGATGTTGTACCTCCCACCACTTCCCAAGCCTTGAGTCTATAGAATTCCCTACACTCTCTTGACTCCTGGAGTACTCATTGAATTGTCTACATCTCTGTTGCTTTTCAGCATAGCCCTGGGTCACATTTCTGTGACCACACTAACTCACTTTTTAAATCTGTACCCCGTGTGTGGTATTAGCCAACTCCAGGCTCTGGAGAAAAGTGGAGAGTAGGAGGAAGCACCTACCTTCCTTGTGTCAATGAACCAAAAATACCTACTCAGCCCTTATACAACTGGACACATACATTTTGATCCCATTTGAGTGGCGAGATACCAGTTGTACAGAACAGAGGGCAGAGTGGGCTTAAATAGTCAATTTGCTAGATCTAGCTCCATCCATTAATGCTATGGTTGGTCCAAGTCATTTTGTTGTCAAAGGTGGATTGACAAACCCTTCCTTTTCAACCAAAGTGTACAATGGCCAAAAGCAGCCAAATTGTTTTGGCACAGGAAATAGAAAGTCCCTCATTTTCCTGTTTTGCCCTTGGGAAGCAAACCAATCTCCCAGCATGAAAACAGTGTTTTATAGAGTTATAGGGAGAGAGACCTTGAGCTCACCAAGATGTCAGTTGAGAAAAATAGGTAGTCCAGTCTGGCCCAAGTCATTCGTGGTTCAATCCACAGTCCAGGTAGACAGTCCAAAGGGTAGTCCAAAAGAATAGTCAGATGTCCATGCAGAGTTCAAGGCAAACAGTTACAGAACATGGCACTAGTGTAGCCTAGACCAAGAAAGGTTGGTTGTTAGCCACTCTTGTCTGGGGGAGGTGCTGGGTTATTTACAGTCCAGCAGGGTCTCACAGATGCTCCCTAATTGCAGCATATCTCCTATATAAACACTGCGAGTGCCTGCAACTTTCTTTGTCCTGATGTCTCTTATAACTGCTGGGAATTCTGCTCCTGTGGTTGCTGGAGGCTCTGTTCTTGTGGCTGCAGACCCAGATGTGGCTAATCAAATTCTTAATTGATTTTCAAAATAACTTTAGATAGAAAGCCAGCATTTTGTTTCAAAGTTGCTTAGGGAGATGGCAAATATTTTTCATTGTGAATACAACAATTTCTTTGTGAAACATGTTGAAATTGCCCTCTCCACAGAAATCAGGAAGAGCTAATATTGAAATCCAAAGCAGACAAAACAAATTCTTTTTTTTTAACAGTGTGGACATGATTATTTTTGCAAAAAAAAAAAAATGATTTCAGAATGTAGGCTAAATCCAATGTTACTCCTACTTAAAACAGACTTATTTTAATCAATTGGACCCATAAGAGAATATACCAAATCAAATTTATTTCATTTCATCTACTCTAGCTAGGACTAAAATGGATTTTACACTGCCCACCTTTGGTTTTTCTTCTTTTCTATTTTTTTACAAGATTGCCCAAGAACTCTTTCTCTCTACACAGATGTAGTGATATGATTCCATATTAACTGCCATGGTTCTACTCTATTGAATTATAGGATTTGGAGTTAAGGGAGGGGTATTTTAGAATTCTCAGCCAGAGAGCTCTAGTGCCTCATCAAGATACAACCAGTGGGATTCTGTAAGATGTTGCCATGGCAGTTAAAATGGAATCATAGAGGTATAATGTATAGGCAGAAAGAACCCCAAATTGCTTCATGTCCCACCTTAAAATGCCTGAGACTGTAATGCTGTTACAGCTTAATATACATTACACAATCATAACACTATGATTCCATTTTCATCATGGCAATATCCTATGAAATCCTGGAGTTTGTGATTTAGTGAAACTAGAGCACTTTGGCTGAAAATTTTAAATTCTTCTGCCTAAATTGCAAATCCCAGGATTCTATAGGATGTTGCCATGGCAATTAAAGTTGAATATTTATGCTATAACTGTGTAGTGTGAAAGGGCCCCTACTAGCTTCAGATGTGTCCATTCAGGTATTACATGGAAGTCTGCAGAAAAGTCAAGCAAAGGAAGCAGTTCTGGTTTTATAATGAGACAAATTGTTTATTAGTGCTTAGAGGTGGGTAAAGTGTAACTGTTTGGCCTGTATTGATTCACATTACAAAAATAAATGTCCGCTTTTCAAAACCAGATGTTGCTCTCTAGTCAGAAACATTTGCATAAAAATTCCCATTTTTCAAAAACATAAGTGGATTTCCAGGTAGAAAATCAGACCAGCCAAAATTGCCCATCACAGTGTAATGGTTTATGCTCAGATAGCTCTCAATTCCCAATATCATTGAAGAAGATGAGTGAGCTGTATCAGGGCTGAATGAATTGCATTTGCTTACTCACATTCCCCCTTCTAAGGGCCTCTACAGACGGGTGGCCATGGGCCACCCTGAGAAGCCACGGTTTGGGGCTGAGGCTGCCCCACTCCTTGGCCCCAATCCACACTTTGAGCAGCCCTGGAAGGAGCTAAAATAGCACTCCTTCCTCAAGCCATGGAAAGGGTGCTGGAAGAGGCGGCATGTGCCTCTTCCACTGCAGTGTCTCTGGATGCTGCGATGGAAGGACATCATCAGAGCGCCCGCCGTGTGCAACAGCGAGCGCTCCAATGATGTCCTCAGGAAGGGGTTGGGGTGCCCAGCGTCCGGCTGCCCCTCCCCTTCCTGGGCTTGAAGATGGCGCTTTGCACTGTCTGCAAAGCCCCTAAATCTTCTAAGCCAGTTCCATGTTGCTCTGGAAGCTCTCCTAATTCTCTGGAGCTGCATTAAGACAAAACAAAAACAAATCTAATGGTTATATTTACAGACAGAAGCACATATGGGGGGGGAGGTGGGAAGGACAGGAGTGTGGACAGTACTAGATAAAGACATTCAGACTTAGCTGGAAGACAGTGAAATACTTGATTTTAATCATATGCCATTCTTTAGGAGCATGAGCAGGTGGTTTTTCATCATTGACTGCATTAGAAGTGTTTGGTGAGGTGGAACAGGGGGAGGGAAGGTATGCTATATTTCCCCTGAAACTGAAATGACTTAGGACGTTTTCACACGGGGCTCCCTAAAGCCGGCTGGACCCCGTGCCGAATGACTCCGGCGGCGGCAGGCTAATTCCTTTTGCCACCCGGAATTACCTGAAGCCGGAGTTAGCCAGGAATTAGCCTGCCGCTGCCGGAGTGAGGCCAGACTTAGGGCTCCGTGTGTTTGAACACATGGAGCGAAAAGCCGGCCGGAAGCAGGGATGACACAGGAAGGGGCGGGGTTTGCCGCCGCGCATGTGTGAACACACGGGAAATGGAGCCGGAGTGAGGCCGGCGGGAGGCCGGCTAGCGTCCTCCTTTTGCCCCGTGTGAAAACGTCCTTAGTTAAAACTATAATTCCCCCATCCTTCAAAGTTAGGGTTGCCAGATGCCCCTTTCATAGAGGAATGTTCCTTTTTTCAGAACATGACATCTCATTAAGAAGTAATGAGCATCCATTTTTCAGACACTAGAGCTGTATAGATATAGACAGAATTGGCCTTGACAGCTAATGGAATTGTTTGCCCAACAGTGGCTCAGCGTCTATACACATATGTCACTCCTCAAGTAGAGTTGCTTGCTAAAATATCAATTTCACAACTCTCTCAACATTCTGGTCATTGCCCTGAACCTCTTCCTGGAATCATCTCAGGCTACCATTTTAAACAGTGCCTTTCCTATGCTATGCATTTGACATACAATACATCTAACACAAGCTCTCAGCATCCTAGCCAAAAAGCGCCAAAGTTCTATTAGCCAATAAGAGGCCAAGGGTCTGCTGCAGCACTGACGTGTAGGGAATAGAAATGTATTTTATAACTCTTCTCAAAATGTACCTGTTTGTGATGCTCTCAGCTTATAGATGTGGCTTTCTTTATTGCATCTAAAAGTTAGGCTGAGATGAACAATGGTTGCTGGGATAGCTGTACAGACTAAGCCCTGACAGGAATATTCATGAAAGTTCTCACTGAAAAACTCTGTTTCTCATCAACAGCTGCTCAATGTCTCTTAATGTATTCTAGGCACAGCATTCCTTCTTGGCCCATCAACCTACTGCACCTGCTCCCCTCAGCTTACTTCACCTGAACAGATCGTGACATGAGTAACAAAGCAGTATGTTCAGGAGCCCTGCAGTCAGCTCAGCACAGTTCTCTCACAGTCCACACATCTGCACCTTTTATAAATCCTGGCCCCTAGTCAGAAAAGACACTATTTGTGTGACATCCCATGCATCAGTTGCCCTTCTTATTGCCTCCTCCAGCACAGAGCTAAAAAGCACCAAGCTGCTGTATTTGGAAAATAAAACCAGCATGATTTATTTAAAATTGTTTCTGTCCAGCTCTTCCACCATAAGAAGAGCAGAATGGTGTACATTAAAAACAATACATAAATACACCAATGAAAACAATACTTTATTAAAGACAATAAAACAATTTTTAAAATAAAATAAAAGATTCCAATTTCAAACCATAGCAAAAAATCAGGTTACAAAACAAATAATAGATTGGTGTCCTGATGCCTGGAAAAGGGATCTATTGCTAGAGGATATTATTCCTATGATATCTTAATATTTATATTCAAGGAGAAAGTTGTGTATGTCTGTTTTAGCAGGAAAAGACCCAAAGAAAACTAGTAGCACCACTGAATTATTGGGAAGAACAAATGTCTACATTAGCGTTTGAGCTTTGTCTTCTTTGGTGTTTTTTTAATGTTTTAATTTAGATTCATGGACCTAAAATAAAATGGGAACAACAAACCCAATATGCACCAGCATGGGGTTCTGTATCTCCTTGGAACCAAAAATTGAATCTGAATGCCCCCTAAAATTTGGCTGTCCATCAATTTCAGCTCTTTAGAAAGAGAACATTTCATAGTTCCCTATGAGCAAATTTGATAGTGGATCCTGCAACACCTTGATTGTGGACACAGTTATTTCACCATTAGAATTTGCATTGACTGGACCAGTTCATGACAATTTGCCACCAGAGATGAAGGACGAGGTAGTACCCTTCTCTCTCATACACACATATCACACCATGCTTTCACATCTAGATGTTGACTGGATTGGATTTGAATCTCATTTCAACATAGTGACAGCTGATAATTCATCCTCCTAGGGATAGCAAGGTATTCTTCCCCCAACCCTCAAAAGATTGGGCTGTTTCTCTTGACACTGCTCAGGAGAAGCAGGTTACCTTTTAAATATGTTGCAGGATCCCTTGCACTGATTACCATCAAAACAGACAGTATGGGCTACAACAATGCTTCCTAAGCTATCTCATGTGTGGGACAACAATTTCCCTCCTCCCCACCCCAAGTGTCAGAGATGTTGGGGCATGTGTGATCTAGGATCAACATGCAGAAGACTTACACCAGGAACAAGATGCCACAGAAAAGTCTCTACTGTGAGGTTCAGTGCAGGCTGCAGAGAAAAAAAATCTTCCCATGCAGAAGCTGTCAGTAAGACAAAAACTGCTGGACTGCTGAGTTCTCATGAACAGGCTTTTATTCTTGAGTACAGCTCTATACATCAGACTGTCAAAGTGCTACTATTTACAATGCAACCACACACTGAGCATTCAGCTCACTCACTTATATACAATGGGCCTAAGCAGATGGCACTTTGCGCTGTCAAGGCAAGGCAAGGAAAGGGAGGGGCAGCCTCATGCTGGGTGCCCCAACCCCTTCCTGAACACGTCATCAGAGCACCCACCACTCCTACGACGTACTTCCGCCGCAGCGTCCGCACACACTGTGGCGGAAGAGGCGCTGAAGGTGCACCCAAGACCTCTTGTGGGGCACCTTCGGTGTCTTGTGGAAGGAGTGCTATTTTAGTGCTCCTTCCAGGGCCTCAGAAGCTGTGGGTTGGGGCCGAGGAGTGCGGCTACCTTGGCCCCAATCCGCAGCTTCCCGGGGCAGCCCATGGCCGCCCGTCTGCTTAGGCCCAATATCTCCCCATGGGATTTGAGTCCAGCCCACTACTGGTATGTCACCCAGTTTCCTGTCACCTGATAGCCATGACTCTGCAGAAGTGAAGTTTGCTGATGTCATCTCCTGCCCTTCTGACATCAGCTTCCTATGACTCAGGACTCTTCAAATGATGAATCATCATGTCTCTCAACTGAACTCAGGTTATCTTTTCACCTTTGCTCCATTTTAATGCCATAGCCACATCTACAACATTTTCTACCCAGAGTGCAATTTACTCTGACAAGAGACATGTACCATGTTGTACCAAGGTATGCTCAGTAAATATGGATATTAGACTTTGATGCATAAGACAGGAAAAGGTGTCTGTTGTCAAAGTCTAAAAAAATTATAATGGCAAAGGTACCCTTGTGCCCTGGGCCCTTTGTCTATCTTGGAAAAGCCAAACTTTTTAAAACTAAAATCCCCTCATCCCCACCCCCTCAATGGCAAGGAATTCTCCTGGCCTTGGGCTTTTGATCCCTGCGCTCCCCCCGTGGCCCCACCAATTGCTGATGGATGGGGAGCGCAGTTGAGTCTAATCAGGGCATTTTTATATTTTTATATTTTTACATTTTTATACTTTCATGTTTGTTTTATTTGTGTTGGAATGTTTATATTCCTGTTTTAATTATCTTGCCATTTAATATTGTTTTAAGGGGGTGGGTTGGGGTATGAATTTTGTTGTATGGGGTTTTAACTGATGTAAGCCGCTTAGATTGTTTTCATTTTAGCGGGGTATAAATAAATTTTATTATTATTATTATTATTATTATTATTAAGAAAATTGTTGCATTGATAGAGAGCAATCCGTGTTTAACTGTCTCACCCACTTCTTCTCAATGGAGAACTTCCTGAATTGGCTCAGACTGGTATGATGTTTTATTGGCAAGTTTCTTCATAGAGGGTTTGCCATTGCCATCATCTGAGGCTAAGAGAATGTGACTTGCCCAATGTCATCCAGTGGGTTTTCATGGCCGAGACAGGGTTTAACCCCTGGTATCCAGAGTCATAGTTCAACATCTAAATCACTCTACCACGCTGCCCTCCCACCCCACCTTAAATTGGTTAAGAGAAGAACTTTAGCTTCCATACTGTCTACCATTTTTTACTTTGAGAAAGCTTGCATTGAGTATATCTTTTTCTCTCTTTTTAATAAATAAGTAATTGTTTTTGCTGCAAACTCTTCTTGTTCTTCCACCTCATTTTTACTTGGAGCCACTTTGGTTAACTATCTGTTTTTAAAGTCTTCCACCTGTAAGATCCCACAGGGAGTTAGTACCTAAATACTTCCTCTCCCCTCCCCTCCCCCCTAAAAGGGCACTGACTTTAACAGTTGGCTACAATTGTAGGTGTCCAGAGGGTATGAGGGACAGCTTAGGAAGCTAGGTATTTTTAACTGAGAGACAAGAAGGTTAAGAGGTTACATCATAGCCATGTTTAAATATTTGAAGGGATGTCATATTGAGGATGCAGCAAGCTTTTTTCTGCTGCTTCAGAGAATAGGACTTGAAACAATGGCTACAAGCTATAGGAAAGAGATTCCACAAACATTAGGAAGAACTTCCTGACAGTAAGAGCTTTTTGATAATAGAATAGGCTACCTCGGAGTGTGGTGGAGTCTCCTTCTTTGAAGGTTTTTAAACAAAGACTGGATGGCCATCTGTTGGGAGTGCTTTGGTGAGTCAATTATAGGAAAAGGCAGATAACCTCTTGGATTGTGAATTAGTTGTATTTAATTTGCTACCTGTTCACAATTAAAACAATAAGTAATGTTCTATCATTTTTGTTGTTTTTTAAAAAAATGTTGTCCCATCTTAGAAGTGTTCTAAGCATCTAGTATCATTGATTAAGAATCATATAACAGTTCAAAGCACAAGAGAAAACATCAATGAATGCAAAACGAACACATATCCATATCTAGAGGGAGGCAGAAATACAAATAATAATCCAGTTGAAAGGCCTGCCAAAACAGAAATGTCTTTAGTTGGTGGTGGAAGAAGAGAACAGCCAAGCCTTAATGGACGTCACAGGGTTGGAAATTTTACATGTTCTGTAACAGAGAAGATACTTTCCCTTATCCTTACCAACTATACTTTAGACAGCAGCCAATATGGACCAACAGAATTATCGGGGAGAAAATAGTCCTTTGGATAGGCCAACCACAGGTCAGTCATATAAGGCTTTTTACATCACAAATAAAACATATGAGAAGCTGATATAGGTATCTTTTATGTCAATATGTGGTTGACATAAAACAGGAATCCAAAACTTGACTGCAGTCAAAAGTCTTGCCAGTACCACTGAATTTCAAGCTGAATAAAGTCACATATAAAGTGCATATTATAATCTAATTTTGATGATGCCTTTAACAAATGCTTCTAGGTCTTCTACAACAGTTGGCAAAGTGTGGCATTAGGGATACATGCCACCCACCAACCTCTTTTTTCTGGCCTTGAATGCCTTCAGAGTGTCCTTTAACTTCACCTCCAAAATGAGAGTGAATTGCTTTTCCTGGAAGCCCTCAGGAGTGGCAGGTTAGCTTTTAAATATGTTGCAGGGATCTTTGCACTGTTGAACAACAAAATACTCTATGTTCAGAAAGGAGACTTCACCCCTGTTAGAGTGATCCCCAGTTTTGGGCATATTTGGCAGCATGTGCCCCCCCTCCCCCGAGTGTCTTTATGGTCAGAAAATTGGCTCCTGAGCCTCTTTCATTTGCCCACCTCTAGTATCCTGAAAAAGTTAGCAGTGCTTTAGTTGCAATGAAATGAATATCATGCCATTACCTTTGAAATTTCATTTACTTCTATGGGCCTTCAGGAAACCCTTTTCACCCACCCCATTCCACCCTAGCCTATGTATCTAGCATTAATCTTATCCATCTTACTTGGAGAACTGCTAAACTAGAAAGCAATTTGGGCATCAAATGAATGGTGTCCATGTATTAGGGCAAACATGTTTTGAATCTTGGACAAAGAACCGTATTTCAGAAATACACAATCTGTGCTGGGTAAATTATTCTTTTCAATGTGGTTCCAAAAATCCCTAATGAAAATTTGTTGTGTGACATTCATGAAATGATTACTCTGTACTTTTCAGTTTCATAAGGGTAGATGCTTGCCATTTACACAAGAAACTCATTTCTCTCCATCTCTTTATCAGCCACATCTTAATGTTGCTGTTCTTCTGGAATACTATTCCAAGGTGGGATACTCTTTTCCCCCTGAATTTATTCCTTTATGAAAAAGTGAAAGGGAATGTCTTGTCTAGTGTCTGATTTTTATTTTATTTTACTTATCGAAGGAGTTGGATCCTTGCAAGGGTCACCTTGCTTAGTTCCCCATGGAAAATGTGTTACAGAGTATGGGAAGAGAAATGAAGCAATCATTGTGTTACATGCATTATACTGTGTGGTGGTTCTGAAATTTATAAAGCTATAATCATGTTTGAAAACAAAGGAACCCAATTAGATTCAGAATCTGCCTCCTGCAGATGGAATGGCTCTTTCAGTCCACTAGATGCTTCTGATTTTCATTGTTTTCTCCCTTCCATCCTACTGTCTCCCCCAAAATTCTACTCTGATGGAGTGGGAGTGCTCTGGAACACTGGAGGAAGTGGCATCGGTACTTGCAGAGAGACAGGGGGATTTATCAAAATTAGTCCCATTTTCGAAAGAGCCCAGGGTTACATAGTGGTTAAATACAGCCACAACATTGTGAGTTCGATTCCAGGGCTTCTGGTTGACTCAGCCTTCCATCCTTTTGTAGGTCAGTAAAATGGGTACCCAGCTTGTTGGGAACAATTGGCTTACACATTGTAAACCACTTAGAGAGTGCTTAGTTCACTAGGGTCTGAAACAGCCAGGTAGGTGAAGGCAGCTTTCAGCTGCTCTGGGGCCATGGCATTTACACAATGCATGCCCCCAGAGTGCCCAGAAGCCTGAGACTGCCCAAAAACAACTTTGAAAGGAGCGGCTTTTTTTTCTGCTCCTTGCCACAGTCTATTTGGAACTGCAGCAGGAGGCACCCTCAGGGCTGCAGTGTGTGTGGCCCCAGGACAATCAGGCTGGGAGCAGCTTTTGCCCCCCCCCCTGTTTGTTTCATCCCTATGAAGTGGTACAGAAATGTAAAGTGCTATTGCTATTTCTGTTCTACCTTCAAGAAATGCTGGATCCAACCAACTTATAAAGAGTTGCTGCTGGCTTCAATGTCAGTAAAGTGGTGTGTCAGCTCTTTTAGTCTAAACTTCAAGAAGCTATCCAAGGTGCCAATACCTATCAGTTAGATTCAGATTCTTGGATAGTTCTTTTAAAGTTCACAGTAAAACCAGGAGTGGATTTACTGCCCCACAACACCTGAGCCATTCACATGCCATGATAGAGAAGATATAAGTGCCTTCTCAATTTATGGAACTTTAACCTTTCCTTATAAGGTGAGCAAGTGACTAATTTCCACTATTTCAAGCAAACACTGAAAATAATAAGTTATTAAAATTAACAATATGCTTCAGTCTGTGAGTTTGAAGAATTTTGTGCCCAGTACAATTTCACCTTGTACAACTCCCATTTCATTATTCTGTATATTTTTAAAAAGTTTTAAGAGCAAGATATTCTGCCTTGTCAATGGAAAAGCATGGAGATTAGACCGTCTGAGAGAAGAAATTCTTGTGTGGAATATTCTCTTCTCTCCTGTTGTTATTTATAAGGAGCCTATACTCGTCTACACTTTGTTTTGTGAAGATAAAAGTCAACAACCAAGTCCCTGCTTGTAGAAATACAAGGTAATAGAGGAAAAAACGGGATAGGAGAGCAAGTAACTGAGTGTCATGCAATGCAATCCTAAAGATCTTTTCTCAGAAGTAAGCTCCATTCATGCTCCCTCCCTAAAAAGAAAGCTTTAAATATCAGTTTTAATTTTTGTGAAATTATGTATTAACATATATGTTAAAAGCCTGAGGTGATTGTTGAAGGCTCCCAGGGCCAAAACAATAAAGGAAGAAACAAAATTCCTTCATCTAGGCTTTAGCTGCAGATTTTGTTGGACTGCAAATCCCTTCAACCTTAATGAACTTTGGGCCTTTGCAGACTGCCAGAAATAGTGCAAACTGAGTCCACTTTAAAGGTTAGGGTTACTGCTAGGGAATCACGGGAATTGGATTTTTTTTATGAGACATTGAGCCTTCTCTGTCAGAGAGCTCTGGTGCCACAATAAAATACAGTTCCCATGATTCCTTAACCCTAACCCTAACCCTTAAAGTGGACTCAATTTGCAATATTTCTGGCAGTCTGCAAAGGCCCATAGTCAATGATAAAGGATGTTGCACTTCAACAACATTTGCAGAACCGTACAGTGTCCGTTGCTTTGCTAGTAGTTATTACTGATTCATTGTTCCTCCAAGTGTATAAATTTGCTTTCCAGGCCTTAGAGCAGGAAATGAAAATTGTGCAGTCTATAAACCATTTCTCTTCAAACAGTGACACTACCAATAAAAACCCTTCAGTTCTCCAACCTTAGCCTGAGGCAACTACACTTCCCTTATAACTCTTCCTCCTCCTCCACCACCAACAACAACAGCATCACTACCACCAGCACCAGCACCTCAACTGCTCCTACACCCCTGAAATCAAGTTCCTAAATTTTGTAGCTTCCTCCTCCATACTGAAAGTGGAGAGATATTTCTTCACCACCACAACCACCCTAATTCATGGGGTCAAACTTACCATCCTTTCATGATGTGCCTGCTTCCTGAAATGACATGTTGACGTTTGCAAAGTGTTGACCCACACATTCCTGTGTCAAAGGATTATCACAAGGGAGGGATCAGAAAGGGGGAGGGAACAAGGAAAAAATAGGAGGGGGCAGAAGCATTTCAGCAAAACATCAGCCTTCAAGACAATGTCACGATACTAGTGTGATCACTTGTGGAAGACACTTCAAATCTCCCCCATTTTTTCCTTTCTTCATCAGGAGAGGAAGAGACTAGATTGGAGAAGGAGGAATGAAAGAGCAGGTGGACAAACAGGCAGGCAAGGAAAAAAGCAAGCAAGCAAAGGGAATGGCAGCCCCCCTCAGGACTGACATTAGTAGTTGAGAGTTTGGAAGAAAAAGTTGACACCCCTTAGTCCAAACTCCGCAGCAACAAACTGTACTTTGCAGGGGATTTGGTGCACTGAGAGCTTCTTCCACAAGCACAGTCCTTTAAATTGTTTCTAGAAATGGAGTAGTAGCCACTGACTTGTAGTCAAAAATCTGTATGTGAAAGTGAAAGATGACCTCCATCTCCATTCTGGTTTGTTTATCACAGAATATTTCTCCTTTCCCAAAACATACCAACAAAACCTTTGACTGCAAGGTAGTTCACCCTTGCAAATATGCAAGATGAAATCCCTGTTCAGGCATTCAAATATCTACCTGTTTACTACAGAATGAGAGAGAATAGGGATGAGCGTAGTAGGTCTGACCTCTTTCTTATGTCACTGTCAATTGGACAGCAACTTTTTGCTATACATAAGTTTTCTGTGTCATATAGAACCCTGAATTTCTTTGATTCTATGCCACATGAAAAAGAACCACATGAGTGGAGAGGTTCCTCTCAGTTTCTATCCAGTGAGAGACAGTGTGGTACAGTGCTTGGAATTCTGAACACCATTCTCATGGTGTAATTCATGGTGTAATTTGAAGACATTGGGCCTAAGCAGACTGCCAGAAATAGTGCACATTAAATTGAGGCACTGCCCTGGCTCTGTGCTAGGGAATCATGGGAACTGTAGTTTATTGTGGCACCAGAGCTCTCTGACAGAGAAGGCTCAATGTCCCAGAAAAAAATACAGTTCCCATGATTCCCTAGCACTGAGCCAGGGCAGTGCCTCAATTTAATGTGCACTATTTCTGGCAGTCTGCTTAGGCCTTCAGTTTCTATATGCCACAAGGTCATGAAAGTCACTGTATGTCATTGGATTCAGCCTGATGTTGTTGTTGTGGTGGTGAGTTTTTGAGTCATTTCTGACTTATGATTACAATGAGGCAAGCCTATCACAGGGTTTTCTTGCCAAGATTTGTTCAGATGGGAGTTTGCCAGTGCTTCCCTCTCAGGCTGAGAGAGTGTGAGCTGTCTAAGGTCATCCGGTGGGTTCCAATGGCCAAATGGGGAAACAAATCCTAACCTCCAGAATCATTATCCTATGCTCAGGTCACTACACCACACTGGCTTTCAGTTTGATTTACCTCACAGGATTGTTGTGAAGATAAATCGGGAGGAGGAGATGTATGTACATCATCTTGAGCTCACTGAAGGAAAAGTAGCATACAAATATAGCTAACAGATAATATTAAAATAAATATTTGCCCTCCGCTATTATAATAATGACAATAATGGAGAGGGTGGAACTAATATGTTCATTTTTATTCTCCTTCATGTAAGTCTAATTGGGTGAGGGAATTAGTGCCTCAGTCAGATTTCAGTCAATTGCATTTGAGCCTGACCTAACTGAATGCACCATTGAAGGCTGAAGTATCAGTGCAAATGGACATAGCAGGTGGAAAGTAACAATACAACAACTGTAGTAGAAAAGAGAGGATATAAGTAAACAGGACATATTGTGAACTTGATTCTGTTGAGTAAATTTTCTAAGCGAGCACGTATCTGAGTGCAACAAAGAAACTTTTTATCACTTTTTTCCCTCAAACACTTTCCTTTTGAGCTACTAAAAGGACACAGAATTCTCTACTGATTTCCAGGTTACTTGATTTTATAATTTGGGAAGATGAGGAAACAGGCTTTAGAATCAGAGGCAGCTGGTTGAAACAGGTGTTACAGAAAATTATAATCCTGCTTTGATTAATCTTGTTGGGCCTGTGTGTGTGTGTGTGTGTGTGTGTGTTAACAATTACTCTCTGGTTTTGCATGACAGGTATCCAAATAATCAAATGTATAGGCTTGATGGTGACAAACCAAATTATTATCAGGAGAAACATCAAGCATGATTGAACTATGTGAGCCAACATCATTTGCTGTTGATGGAGATAGGTTTTTCTAATGCTCTCCAAAATACAAACAGTTTGTGGGTGTGAAAATAAGTATATTTCTAGAAAGAATATAAGCAAATATGTACACATTTACCAGGAACCTTAGTTAATACTGCAATAACAAGTCACAGTTTCTGTACATGAATTTACAATTGTATTAATAGTAAGAAACTTGTCCAGATTAATAAATAAATGATCAAATACTGTTCCAAGCCAATCTGATCAAATTTTCCATTTCATGGTGTAATTAGAAGTATGAGGGGGAAAGGTCTGTTGAATTGCTTTTGAAAAGATTATTGAAGATCACTGGGGGAAAGGTGTAAATATTGACACAGTACAGTTTCTTTTTTTCTTTTTTAAAATTCTTTATTAGTATTACAACCTACCTACAATAATGTTTAAAGAAAATTTTACATAATATTCCACATATATATGGTATCTCACATTAATTATTCATTCTTTACTACTTTATCTAAATCTGATTCATATTAAACCATTTAATATTAATTAAACCCATACATTAAAAAAACACTTAAATCGTTGTTAATATCTTCATTCTTCTTACTAATTGCAACCTCCAGTCCTGGATGGGGTCATACTCTCCTCCAGTGACTGCATTCGCAGTCTGGGGGTGCTCCTTGACTCGTCGCTCCTGATGGTTAATCAGGTGAATGTGACAGTCAGGAGTGCCTGTTATCAGCTTTGGCTGATACGCCAGCTGTGCCCTTTTCTGGAAGTAAGGGATCTTGAGACTGTTGTGCACACGCTGGTAACCTCACGTCTAGACTTCTGCAATGCGCACTACATGGGGCTACCCTCGTGCTTGGTTCGGAAACTACAGTTGGTACAGAACATGGCAGCCAGATTAGTGTCTGGAACATCTAGGAGGGACCAAATCACTTCGGTTTTACGGTCCGTCCACTGGTTGCCCATAAGTTTCTGGGCCCAGTACAAGGTGTTGGTTATCACCTTTAAAGCCCTAAATGGCTTGGGTCCAAACTATCTCAGGAACCGCTTTCTCCCCTATAATCCTCCCCACGCACTCCAGTCCTTGGGAGGAACTTGCTGCAGCCACAAAAAACTAGGCTTGCAGCTACCTCCCAGAGGACTTTTTCAGTTGTTGCCCCCAGACTGTGGAATGGCCTGCCGGATGAGATCTGTCAATTGACATCTTTAGACAGCTTTAAAAAGGCTGTCACAGATCTCTTCTGGCAGGCCTTTCCAGAATAGCCCATCCCGGCCTCAGGAACCTCTTAGGAGAATCCTCCAGAGTCCTCCTAGTTTAAAGATAATACTGCTGTACTCCTATATTACTGTCACAGATACTCGTGGCCATAGCTGCATATATTATATGTTGTTGTTTTAATTTGTTTGTTTTAACTCTTATCTGATTTAATATTGTTTTAAGGGGAGGGAGGGAATGGGGTTTGGATGTATTGTATTTTAACACTGTAAGCCACCCCGATTGGTCTCAGAGGGATAGAATATAAATTATTATTATTATTATTATTATTATTATTATTATTATTATTATTATTTCCACAAAGGTATAATACTGCTAGTTAATCATTAATTCATTTCCCTCTTTTTTCTTTTCTTTTCTTTTCTTTTCTCTCTCTCTCTTTTCTTTATTTTAGCCCCTTCCCCAAGTGCTTCCCATCACCAGAGCCTAGTGTCTTCATATTACTCTCCCCTCCAAAATTGTAACTCTTCCTGTGGAGGTAAAACACCTCCCTCCTTTACAAAAGCCTTTTGTACAAATATTTTCCATATTTCTTCAAAATCATTTCTCTTCATTATTCCTTTTTTTTACCTTAATTCCACAAGTTAACTTATCATTACGGTAATTGCTATTTGTCTTATCTCTTTATACCAATCTTGTATTTGTACAAGAACAATGGCCACCCAACCTCTGTTTAAAGGCTTCCTAAGATTAAGAGTCCACCATCTTCTGAAGTAATTTATTCCACTATTGAACAGCTCTTACAGTAAAGATGTTCTTCCTAATGTTTATTTGTTGTTGTTGTTGCTGTGCAAATTCAAGTCATTTCTGACTTATGGCAACCCTAAGGCAATCTTATCATGGGATTTTCTTGGCAAAATTTGTTCAGAGAAGGTCTGCCATTGCCTTCCCCTGAGGCTGAGAACATGTCCCTTGCCCAAGGTCAGCCAGTGACTTTCATGGCCAAGCTTGAAATCAAACCCTGATCTCCAGATTTTCAATCCAACATCCGAACCACTATGCCACACTGGCAGTGTTAGTAGGCTCTAGCATGATTTGCCCAGACTTTTTTGTTCATATACTCTATACAAATAACAGTACATTGTACATGTGATTATACTTCCTCCATGCTTGCAAGGAGAAGTGGTGCTATTGGCTAGAATGGGAAAAGAAGGGGCGAGGTTAGGCTTGATACTGGTCATTTGGTTCTCACCTGATCAGTAATATTTTAGCTTTCTTTGATGTATTCATGTGTTCAGTCCAAGCGATTAGGTAAAGCAGGGGAATCGTATACATAGTACCTATGCAAACACAAGGTTTCCTATCTAGTTAGAACACACATAAAGAAGCCTTTTTCTGTATTATTATATTGCTCCTATTACAAAACATGGCTCACATTGCACCTGTAAATTGGCAGAGTTTTCCATTGCTTTTTAAAAAGAACTTAACTTCTTGCTCATAACACACAGTCTGCTGTATTGCACCCCAGTTACAGATTAATATGTCTGCATCAATGGACACCAAGATGAACGCTGTACACAAATCTGTTTCCATGCTATTAAAGATCACCTATTTTACCACCTTTCCATTTTAATTGTGTTAATTTATTTCCTTAGAACTGAAGAGCATATCTATTTGGACACAATGTACAACCATTATCCAGATGGTCATGTCTTGCAAGGTCAAACAATCAAGGAAAATAAGCAGACACTCTAAAGCTTTCCCCTTTCTAAACACTAAATCAAGTCTCACACTATCTGTGCTTTGGAAGGTTTTCATATTTGATCCAAAGAGGCTAAAGTAAAAGAAGAGCATTTTACCTCATATTTCTTCTGACAACATTCTGATAGAATTTTCCTCCAATTTGATAAACAAACTGGACAATATTATGAAGTTATAGGCACTGAAAAAACCAAACCACAGAATTTGAATACTATTGTTAGTTCAACCTGGAGCAGACATAATGAATCAATGAAATTTATCCACACACTATTCAATAGTTGATTCAATGAGTTTACTTTAGTCAAGACTAACCAATAAGAAGAAGATGATGATGATGATGATGATGATGATGATGATGATGATGATGGACTTTATTTATACCTCTCCTTTCCTCCAAAATAGGACTCGGCAGCTTCAACCCTAGGTGTGAAAACAAATCAAAATTATAGATGTGAAAGTAACCAAAGGCCAACCACCCTCTGCAAGGTGGAATCATAATATGCATCAATATCCCTGGAGAACATTTTCCACTATATATGTGCCCTAGTTCAAACTACTCAGGACTGATCATAGAATCATAGACTTCTAGAGTTAGAAGAGACCTCAAGAGCCATCCAGTCCAACCCTATCCCATACAGGAATACACAATCAAAGCACTCCCAACAGATGGCCATTCAGCCTCTGTTTAAAAACCTCCAAAGAAGGAGACTCCACCACTCCTGGATGGAGTGTGTTCCACTGTTTAACAGCTTTTACTCTCAGGAAGTTCCTCCTAATGTTTAGGAAGATAAGACTGCCTCTCCTTATGCTCATTTTATACATCAACAGTGAAAATCAACCACACACTGTTGAACAATTGCATAGGCACAGCTTTATCTTTGCAACTTCCTTTTAAAGGCTGCATGTTCAGCCAATGCCCAGTTCCCATGCCATATTTAGGGAGAGCATTCCATAGCCGTGCACCTCCTAACACCTTGATTACAGCCTCCCACTTCATCTGCAGGGAATGGTTTGGACTGGATGCCTGAGCCTCCACCTTTCTCTGGGACCAGGAGCTCCTCTTCTTGCTCTCAACCTAATCTGACCTGCTGAACAAGAGAATGACTTGGCTGGATGTCAGGCATCTGCTGAGACTCCTCAATTGTTAAGTCTCATTCATTTTCCCATGAAGATGAATTCTCAAGGGGGTATGATATATAGGTACAAAGGATAGAGCAGAGTACGACTAAGCCAAGAGATAGCTTTATTGGTGAAAAACTGGTTTTTTAAAGGATGCAATGGGCGCAACCTATTAAAATATAAGCCAAATGCTGACAGACAGCCACAAGTGCAGCTGGTTCATGGATCTGTAATGATAGATGTTACACTGTTGACTTAGAGCTAGATGGGCCTTCAGTAGGCAAAGTGCTGGTATTTCTCTTTCCCAAAACCAGGATAAAGGAAATCCCTTCCACTGCAGAGACCTGGGAAGAGACTCGGGAGCTGGGCGGTGAGCCTCCTCCCCCGCCCCCTCCTCCCTCAGAACACCTGGCCTCATGGGAGCCTTCAAAGTCTCTGTAAGCCCAGACCACCGGCTACTGCAGAGACCTGGGAAGAGACTCGGGAGCTGGGCGGTGAGCCTCCTCCCCCGCCCCCTCCTCCCTCGGAACACCTGGTCTCATGGGAGCGGAGGCAGGGACGGGATCGGAGGATGTAGCAGCAGAGCCCCAGCCTTAGCCCTTTAAGACTCTTGGGGGTGTGGCCCTGATGCTCAGCGGGAGGCTATCTCTATTTTTTTGTATATTTAGAATGCCTTTGTCTATTGTATAGATGTTCATTGTGAATTAAGCTAATTTTAATTGTCTTTTAATTTGTTTTGTTTGATTTGTTTTTGGGGGGCGGGAATAAGGGATCGGATTTGAATTGATTTTATTTGTTTTGATGTTTGAAGGTTGTACGCCGCCCTGATTGCCTGGCAGAGGGGCGGGATATAAATAAAAATTATTATTATTATTATTATTATTATTATTATTATTATTATGTAAGGGAAGGTTTGGCTTTGCCAAGTTTGGCTTTCTTGAAGCTTCAATATTATCCATATAGGCTTGGAGGGGGTGTTGTTTTCACCACCCCTGAGACTGAAGGAGAAAGAATATATAGATTCTTATTAGTGCCAGGACTGGCAAAATCACCCTGGCTGTATCTCTGTTTATCTTTTTTGTTGTTGTTCTTAACTGCCCTTGAGTCAGTCTCAACCCATGGTGGCCCTATGGATTAGACATCTCCAGACCCCCTGTCCTCCATTGCTCTGCTTAAATCCTGCAAACCCATACCCATGACCTTCTTAATACAGTTCATCTATCTGGCATGTGGCCTTCCTATCTTCCTACTTCCCTCCACCTTTCCCAGCATTATTGTCTTTTCTAATGAGTCTTCTCTTCTCATGATGTGTCCAAAGTACAACAGCCTCAGTTTGGTCATCTTGGCTTCCAGGGAGGTTTACGGCTTGATCGGCTCTAGGACCCATTTGTTTGTCTTTTTGGCTGTCCACATGATCCTCAACACTCTTCTCCAGCACCACATCTCAAAGGTGTTGATTTTCTTCCTATCATCTTTCCTAACTGTCCAGCTCTCACATCCATACATGGTAATAGGGAATACAATGGCTTGAGTAATTCTTTTTATCTTTGTTTATCTTTTTTATCTTTGCCTTCATCATATTCATAGAATCATAGAATCCTAGAGTTGGAAGAGACCCCAAGGGCCATCCAGTCCAACCCCCTGCCATGCAGGAACTCAAAATCAAAGCATCCCCAACAGATGGCCATCCAGTCTCTGTTTAAAGATCTCTAATGACATGATTCTTTTCCTGAAAGCTCTATATACAGAGAAACCATTTCTGTGACAATCTTTTTCATTGTGGGTATTCACACTGTATTTTGCTGATCTCTGATCTAGATCTTAAATTCTGTGTCCTTTATTTTGATTCAACAAAGTTTTTTTCAGATACTTTTTAACCTGTTTATCTATGTGAGGATGCTTTCATTAACCCCCCCCCCCCACACACACACACACTACTGTTTGTTAAGTGACTGCTCTTAAGATTGTCATCACTGTTTGTATCTTCTGCATTTCATTTACCGCATGTTGCCCTCTCAGTCAAGTGTGTAATAGATATTTGCAGGTTGGAACAACAGACAGCTGATGAAGCTAACAACAGTTCAGGAAAGCTTATGCCAAATTAAAGCATTTCAGGTTTTAAGGATCTGGTAGACTCTTTGTTTTTGTTTCTCCTGTGAAAGACTAATATAACTATCCCCTGGATTTTTTCTTTTCATTTTGTAGTTATCTGATGATCACAGAGAAAGCCAATGGTATCCCTGAGGGTCAGATATAAGGAAAAGGGGAGTTCTGCCTAAACAGAAAAAGCAGAGCTGGTAGGTAGAATCTAAGGGCCTTTGCAGACTGCCAGAAATAGTGCACATTAAATTGAGGCACTGCCCTGGCTCAGTGCTAGGGAGTCATGGGAACTGTAATTTATTGTGGCACCAGAGCTCTCTGACAGAGAAGGCTCAATGTCTTAGAAAAAAATACAATTCCCATGATTCCCTAGCACTGAGCCAGGGCAGTGCCTCAATTTAATGTGCACTATTTCTGGTAGTCTGCAAAGGCCCTCAGTAGGTAGAATCAAGTGCAAGTAAACACATCACATGCAGTAGGCTAGTAAGCTCACTTGTCAAAGGTATAGGACCATGGATAGCTCCAAGTTAGCTTTGCTGGCCAATGCTCTCTCCCACTGGAATCCCATGAAGATGGTGCCTCAGTAATCAGCAAAAGCCAACTTTTTACACTGACATGGAGAGTTGGTGGGCTTTTCAAAGCCCCCATCTAATTTTGTATGCTCAAGCTGTTACAAGGGTGGAAAGATGGAGTTTTATGTTGTAGGTTTATGCTGTGAATCAGTATGAAGTGATGTAGTAATGTCCTCCATTGTTGGGATGTCCTGGGGATGAGTATGGAACTGATTATTCTTTGTTAAAAGAAATAAAAAACAAACAAACAAAAAACCCTAATATGATCCTTCATTATAATTTCATCAGGTTTTTCACCAAAGTGTTCTCTTCTACTCTGCAGCCTCCCATCAAGAAACCTGATGAGGACAATCTTTGGGTCCTGGACAAGTGATCTGCCCATTTCACTTACTATAATGCTATTCTTATTACTATTCTTATTTATTCATTTTTATCCTGCCATTCACCCAATAATGGGGCTCAAGATGATTAAAATATATTTAAAACTATACAAATTAAAACAATAAAAAGATTAATAAAAGTATACTTTTATAAAAAAACAATTAAACAATTTATGAAGTTAGAAACATTAAACATTAAAATATTTAAATTTCATTTTTGAAAACTTTGTATACCAGTCTTAAAAAGGAATTGGATGACATTAGAAGTCTGACCCTAACTCATTTATAAAAGCCTGATGGAATAGAAATGTTTTCACCTGGCATTGGAAGGAGACCAAGGACAGGATCATCCTGCCCTCTCTAAGGAGTGAGTTCCAAAGTCCAGAAGCAGCCACCAAGAAGCACTTCTCCCTTTTTCTCACCAAAAAAGCCTGGGAGGCTGGTGGGGCAGAGGGAAGGGCCTATCCAGATGATCGTAGAGCTCTGCTGGACTCATAAAGGAAGAGACTGTACTTTAAATAATCAGGACATAAGCCATATAGGGCTTTATAGGTCAACAGCAGCACTTTAAAATGTGCCTGGAAATGGGCCAGCAGCCAGTGGAGCTGTTGCAACAAGGGAGTTGTGTGCTGCCTGTGTGCTTCAAGTTAACAACCAGGCTGCAGCTCTTTGGGCCAACTGACATTTCTGAGCACTTTTCAAAGGCAGCCCCATGTAGAGTGCATTACAGTAATCTAAATGGGATATAATCAAGGAATGTACCACTGTGGCCAGATCCGATTGATAGTGTATGAACTTTTTCAAGAACAGGTTTGTTCCTAGCAGTAGTGGCTGATGGCTTCCTTGTCAGCATGGTGGTAAATCTGAGTTTTAGAAGACTTTAGTCAGAACTATAAAGGATCTGTCTAATGTGCTGAACTTTAGTCTCAAAATAAGTTCAGCACCTTGGATAGCTCCTTTGACAATGAGGATAAGTCCCAGAGCAGATTCACTTCCTCATTGACATGGCAGCCAGCAGTGCCATGGATTCCAGCCCACTCATTTATCAGCTTGTGTATGGTCTATGTATTGTTTTTTGATGCACGGAAATATTGTTCAATTTTTCCTATATATTTTCTTCTAATGGTAATTTTTTAATCAAAACCATTTTCCTAATATATACCTTTTTGTATTTAATGTTCTCTTTTGTATGCATTTTTGTACACTTATATTTTTTTTTAAAAAAAAAATCCCCTAAGAGCTACATCAAAAAAATCAAATAACTGAGAAACAAAATGACAATTGTTGTCCAATTCACCTATTAGTTTAGAAATTGCAAGTGATGGTAGTTCATAGTAAAATATAAACTGAATTTTCCACCAAATCTCTAATTTTTTTGCCTTATATGTATAATTCCAGACCAGTTAAATGAGAATAATAATTAACCTTGGATGAGAGTTGTAAGAGTCAACACAATGAAAGACCACATTGCAGATTAAAGCCAACAAATTATAAATGCAAGACTGTGTTTGCATTTCTATGTGTTAGAGAGAGAAAGAATGGGATGGAGGAGGGAAGGAATGTTAGCCCTGGAACAAGAACTTGTGCTAAGTAACATAATGAACTGTTCAGCTTCTTGGACTTGCAGAATTATTACCAGAGATATCTAACTACCTAACTGAAGGGAGAAAACTTTAAATTGCCCTGGGTAATTTACTTGTTATCAATTCCCAAGTACAGAAAATAATTCTGTTCTTCATTTTGAGCAGTGTACAGTTCATGCATTTAATATATGTGCAGCAAAGCAGAGATCACGAAAAAACAGATTCATTTGTACTTGTTCCTATTTGCAAAGTTAAATTGTAAACCGCCCAGATTGGTATTCCAGAGGGCGGGGCATAAATAAATTTTCATTTTTAAATGGGAGAAAAATTCAGTCAAATTTGAATGTTATAGCTTTGCTAGAAAGCATAAATAACTGATTCTGTCTATCATCTATCTATCTATCTATCTATATCATTTCCCTCCCCATGATTCCACCAGAAGGGAATTGATTGACTAAACTGACTTATTCCAACCTAATTAGTTAAAGTAATGAATACAGTCCATGTAGCCCTTTTAACTATAACAGAAACATTATTCTGCTTAGTCTAATGGTACCAAGAACAAAGTCTTGAACATGGATGCTACAGACCCAAAATAACAATATTCAGGTAAAGTTTTACAATATCAGGGGTGGGGGAATATACCATTTAGAGAGAACCCAACCATGAGGGCTGGCTGGCCTTCTCAGGCAGTAAGTGACAGAGAGGGGAAAGAGAAAAAATGAGGTGCTGAGAACAGAATTTTGTGTGCCAGGCAGCTGGCCCTTACTGGCCTTCTGGAATTGGGTGAGTAGGAGGGTGCAGTGGAAAATGCTGCTCTGCTTCTACAGTTAAGATTCAGCTGCCACTCCTGTCACCTTTCATAAATGGAAAAAACATCAAGGTTCTATCTTTGCCTCAGCTAGCAAAAGGTCTTGACATGTTCTGCCTTAACAGACACATTAAAGAGAATCCACCTGGATCAAGCCAAAGATAGAAAGTAGAAAAATCAACTTGGGGATCAGCTTTCTTGGACCTGATCCTAACCACAGGGAAGAATTAATCAGTGAAGGGGAAGGAATAGAAATCTTGGGCAAAAGTGTCCATGTCTTCTTTAGCTGCATTTTTCCCCTGGTCCCCACAAGGCCAAGAAGGGGAGTGGCCATTGCCTGCATCTAGACCATCTTAACTGACAACAGAAGTAACATCTGAGGCCAGATGTAGGCCTGATGGTAAGAACTGTGGAACATACAACTGAGAAATTGGTATAAAGAAATTGGTACACACATTCTCCTTTGTTGAAGACTATTTGTTAGGGATACTTTAGCTGCTGATTCCTGCATTGACAGGGATGCGGATTAAAGGGCCCTCTGGGTACCTTTCATTTATATGATTTGGAGATGGTCTACATGATGAAATCCATTCACATTCTATACAAATAGAATGTAATCATGCCACACATGATTTACAGGTGTTCAAACTCTTTGCACATGGGTGGGGGAGGGGGTCCTCAAACTGCAGAAAATGGATACACAATTATTACTGGAGGGTTTGCATTAATGGCTGTGTAACTGTCCAAATCACATGCCTTCACATGGCAGTGCATTTTGGCAGAGGGAGGACAGATGGGCATTACTAACATATTTTTATTTTTATTTTTATTTTTTATTTTTTATGTGCATATAGGGTTCACCTATCCTCTTTGGCATTTTATAGCACTTTTTTATTATTATTTCCAGACTGAAACTGTCCATTTAAATAGTTAAAGGTCCCTAGCTATGGAGGAAATATGCAAATGGTCCTTTGGCTCCCTCTCATTGGCAAGGGGGGGCATCTCCTTCACTCCTCCCTTCTCCCAGTTATAAACTCTTTCTGTCCTCATTAAACCTCCTGATACACTGGTTTGCTGTGTCTCAGCAGCAACTTTCAAGAAGAAATAAAATATCTCCTTGTTACAAGGATTTTTTAAAAAATCAGACTGTGCTTTATAGACTATAGCAAAACCTTTGACTGCATAGATCATGAAAGGCTATGGAATGCCCTTAAAGACAAAGGAGTGCCAACACATTTGATAGTCTTAATGAGGAATCTGTACTCAGGACAAGAGGCTATTATTAGAACAGAACACAGAGAAACAGAATGTTTCCCAATTGGCAAAGGGGTCAGGCAAGGCTGCATCCTTTCACCCTATCTGTTCAACTTGTATGCAGAACATATTATAAGAAAAGCAGGCTTGGACACAGAAGAAGGAGGAGTGAAAATAGGAGGAAAGAATATCAACAATCTAAGATATGCAGATGACACCATAGTACTAGCAGAAAACCTCACAGACCTGGAACTCCTACTAAGGAAGATCAAAGAAGAAAGTGCTAAGGCAAGCTTAATGTTGAACATAAAGAAAACAAAAATAATGACCACCAAAGACTTTCACAAGTTCAACCTAGACAATGAAGAAATAGAAACAGAAATAGAATTCCCATACCTGGGATCAAACATTGATAGAAATGAAGACTGCAATCAGGAAATCAGAAGAAGATTAAGAATGGGGAGGGTGGTTATGAAAGAACTAGAAAAGATTCTCAAATGCAAAGATATACAACTCAGCACAAGAGTTAGAATCATACAAGCCATCATATTCCCTATTACCATGTATGCATATGAGAGCTGGACAGTTAAGAAAGATGATAGGAATAAAATTAATTCATTTGAGATGTGGTGCTGGAGAAGACTGCTGAGGATACCATGGGCAGCCAAAAGGACAAGCAAATGGGTACCAGAGCAAATGAAGCTCCCTGGAAGCCAAAATGGCCAAACTGAGGCTGTCATACTTCAGACACATCATGAGAAGGAAGGGCTCATTGGAAAAAAAGCAATAATGCTGGGGAAGGTGGAGGGAAGTAATAAGAGAGGAAGCCCACATGCTAGACGGATAGACTCTATTAAGGAGGTTACAGGTATGGGGTTGCAGGAATTAAGCAGAGCAGGGGAAGACATAGGGTCTTGGAGATGTCTCATCCATAGGGTCACCATGAGTCAAGGGGCCTTTGCAGACTGCCAGAAATAGTGCAAATTGAGTCTACTTTAACTGCCCTGGCTCAGTGCTAGGGAGTCATGGGAATTGTATTTTTTTTTTCTGAGACATTGAGCCTTCTCTGTCAGAGAAATCTGGTGCCACAATAAACTACAGTTCCCATGATTCCCTAGCACTAAGTCAGGGCAGTTAAAGTGAACTCAATTTGCACTATTTCTAGCAGACTGCAAAGGCCCAAGATCGACTTGAGGGTAGTTAACATCAAACAAGAATTCCTACAGGATCATCTCCTCCCATATAATCTGCCCCATATTCTCAGATCCTCTGGTAGACATATACTCAGTCAGCCAGGACTCCTTTGACAACTGTCAGCCAGAGTACCCCTAGACTGTGGAATGGCCTGCTGGAAGAGATTTAACAGCTGAATACACTGTGTGAGTTCAAAGGAGCATTAAGGACTATTCTCTTTCAGCAGACTTATGTAGATGATTTTAATTGTGGATTGTAAATGATGAATTTTAAATGTAGATTGTTTTAATATGTGTATATCTTGTTTATATTTAATTGATGTATGTTTTAATCAATGATGTGTGTTTTAATCAATGTCTTTTTAACTAATGTTAGTCTGTTAATTGTTGTTGTTTCCCACTTCGATCCATGGGGAGAGGCAGGAATTATTATTATTATTATTATTATTATTATTATTATTATTATTTATACACTAATTAAGGCTTTATATGTTTTATTGTTCTGAGAGAAAAGACAAACATTACTTTTTTTGATCAAAAACTTATTTAAAGCTGTGATTGTGGCTTGGAACAAGAGCCATGCGGCACTCCAAAGCTTCTTTGCTAGCCAGTGACCGTGCACCAAGACAATGACACCAGTGGGAACAGGTAACAACAGAAAGAGAAGTGTGTATGTCCACACCTTTGATTGACAGCCAAATAATAATAATTATGTGCAGCAGCTAATTATATGTGGATGCAAATAATTCATAGACATTTCCCTTAGCATTCACCATCTATTGCCTTTGAATGGGGAGGCTCCATAAACCCATCTTAAGCCTGAAACAGATGAGCCAAAAGGTCCGCCATCAGGCCACATTGGGGGTATGGCATTTAGACTATGCCAGAGGCCACTCCAAGCTGCTGGCCTGCTTGACCCTGTAGTCTCTGGAGCAACAAAAGACAAGCTTGTTCCATCTTCAATATGACATCCCTTCAAATAGTCTTAGAGAAACCAGCCAGAGGCTGCTCCAGCACCAGTTGCTCTCTGTTCAGCCAGACATTGCAGTTCTGAGGCTGGCTGCTACTGCAGTTCACAATGGACTGCTGGCAATGAGTGCTTTTTTTTTCTTTTCTTTTTTTCTTTTTTTTTTTTTTTGCACTCCTTTTGCAGCTGGGTTTGAGAAGCCTTAGGCAGCCATGGTGCAGCTTCAGCCCGATCTGGGGGTATGCTTCATCTGAACACCATGCCCCCGCATTTGTTTCAGGCCTAGGATATGGAGTAATGGATTCAAACTACAAGAAAAGAGATTCCACCTCAACATTAGGAAGAACTTCCTGATGTTAAGAGCTATTAGACAGTAGTTTTTGTGGTTTTTTTCGGGCTGTGTGGTCATGTTCTAGAAAAATTTCTTTCTGACGTTTCTGTGAGGAGTAGTGAGGAAACACAACCTCCAAATGGTTTACAAACCAACCAAGAAAATCCAACAAATGCTGTGCTCAGCGAAGGACAGGAGAGACCTTCTCACAGCCGCAGGAGTTTACGGCATACCATGCAGCTGTGGACAAGTCTACATAGGGACCACCAAATGCATTATCCAAACACGAATCAAGGAACATGAGAGACACTGCAGACTGGGCCAGCCAGAAAAATCAGCAGTAGCAGAACACATTATAAACCATCCTGGGCATAAAATGTTGTTTGAAAACACTGAAATTCTGGACCATGCCAACAACTATCAGATCAGAATGCACAGGGAAGCCATCGAAATCCACAAACACTTGGACAACTTCAAGACAACTTCAAGAAAATTGGCACTCAGCAAGTGCAAATGGAAAACCAACCAGGGTCAGGGGCTTTCCCAGCAGACAATAGCAGACAATCTCCTTGATTGCATATCCTCACCTGGAAGCAATGCCATTAACAACAGAACATACCTATTCAACACAGAACAATTGCTATCCTGAAGTTATGCCATTAACAACAGAACAATACCTATTCAACACAGAACAACACACAGTTCACCTGGGAATCACTCCTCTCTACCCAGAGTCTCACAGTATATATAGACCCATGCTCTTCCATTTCAGTTTTCTCTGAAGATGCTAGCCACAGATGCTGGCGAAATGTCAGAAAGAAACTCTTCTAGAACATGGCCACACAGCCTGAAAAAACTCACAAAAACTATGGATGCCGGCCATGAAAGCCTACGACTTCATATTAGACAGTAGTTTCTGGACAAATGCTGGTTTGACACCCACAGAATGTGGACTTCAAACCATGAAACAAGGACAAACCTATGCCCCATCATTTACTTCCTTTTCCAGATAATAATTTTCAAAGTGGTATTCAATACTGCAGCTTGAAAATAGATGCTACTACTGTGAGGTTTATGGGGAGCTACACATGAAATATAGAATGCAGTTTTGTTTTGTTGCCTTAGAGTGGTATTTGCATGCTCAGTAATAAGATGAACATAAGTTTAAAAATAAAATTTAAATTTTCTTGAACTATTAAAGTCACCATTATTTCAGCAAGTGTCTTGTGAGTCAAAACTTTTTTAATACCCTTTTAAAATTGATCAACCTCAAAAAAAAAAAAAAAAAACCTGAAAAGGCTCAGCTAAAAGAGATGCTATGGTTCACTGACCACATTAAATCCAAGCGTGAAGCTCTTAAATGGATTTTAAATGTATCATCCATATAATGTTTATTACAGTTCACACTAAATCCCTCTGATACTTCAATGCATTTTACTGAACAAGAATGGAGTGTTCTGAGACTCTCTGGTTATAATTTATATATTTGATACAAAATCCTATTACAAATGGTCTTTCAAAATATGACATTCAACAAAATGATCCTCCCATAGCATGTGAAAGAACAGACTTCCATTAAATTCTCATATTCTTGATCAAGCATTACTTCCTTTATGACGTTGCCATTATTTCAGTTCAGATTTATCAGCTTAAGCATCAGAAAGCAAAATATGTAAATTCTCAAACATAATTTTAAAATGCAACTGAACAAGAATAAAAATAAGCTTCATTTTATTCCTTTCTCTTACTATTCCAATGATTTTCTCCCTATATTTTTCTGCATCCCATTGAACTTTTACTGTTCTTGTCATAATAATATTTAACCAAGACTGTAGATTAACATGTTATCCTTTGAGATTCAAGTTTAGTAGCCTTGGTTATGGTGCAGGGAACAAATATAGGCCTAAATCTAATTGCTAGTCCCAAATAAAGTAAACTTATTCTGTCAATGAGGTTTACATAACTACTGACCAGCTCTATTTGTATTAAAGATTAGAAGCCTTTCAGAAAAAAAGAAGTGGCAACCCTAATTCAGCAAGACTATGCCATAATACCTAGGAATTAGATACCTAACTTTTAATAGTTCAATCACTGAAGCACTCACCTTTGGAAGTCAAACTTTATAGTTGAGTCACTTTAGATCAGGCACAGGGTTTAAGGGCTGAGGGACTTCAGTTCCCAGAAGCCTTAGCCATGTTGGCCAATAGTCCCATAGCTCCTGGGATTCTGGGAGCTGAAGTCCCTCGGCCCTTAAAGGGGAAAGGTTGCCTACCCCTTGATCAGGGGTAGGCAACCTTTCCCCTTTAAGGGCCAAGGGACTTCAGTTCCCAGAAGCCTCAGCTTTGTTGGCCAATAGTCCCATGTTGGCCAATAGCTCCTGGGATTCTGGGATATAAAATCTGTTTCATTTCTTTGTACAGTGAGATTCGTCCTCTTTTAATCTCAATGTTTTTCCATCCCAAATATGAAAAAATGTGAATTTTGATAAATTCAGATTAAAAAAAAATTGAAATGAGCTAAAAATAAAATGCCTTACTGTCCAAGTTAGTTTTTCATGGCAGCAAAACCAGAAGAAAAAGTTGACTGAGCCAAAGTATTGTTAATTTTATCATATATCAGGCTTTTTCAAAGTTTATCTCTGCTGAACAAAATGCATATTTGTCTTCAGGGGCAGCAAAATTGTGAAGACACACCCAACTAAAGATGGTGGCAAATATGGGTGTGTAACACCAGTACCCTGGTGAGATCAAACTCTTTTACCCAAAAAGGCTCCAATGCTGAATGTAAAGTCCAAAAAGGGGGAAATTTATTTTGAAGAACAAAAGAAAAAGGTTTCTCCTCCCCAGCTCTAACAGGCTTAAAATAAAAGGTACTTTACAGTTTAGGTTTCAGCAATCTTCAGGGTTGTCATCTCTCTGGGTTTGATCTTGGATTGATCTCCTACTGAATGAAGCTGGTGCAGGGTCTTTCAGCTTCTGGTGCTCTTGGCTTCTTTATTGTTGATGTTTAATAGAATTAACTGCTTCTGGTAACTAAATTGGCTAAATGGTAAATAAATTGGCTAAATGGTGTAAGAAATGCCCTTTCTGTCTGTCTGTGCCTGTTTGCCACCAAATAAAGCCAAGTCTGCCTAAGAAAAACTAAAAATCCCAAGCTGAAGCAGAGCTTGCTGGGAAGGGGCAAACCAAAAACTAGAAAAATGCAGGGGATTCTTACAGCTCCTCCCACAAACTAATACAATAGAACATTCCTATGCTCAAACATACTAAAACTGAACTAAAAATAAAAGAAAATGCAGGGGAGAATTTAAACAGTCCAGACTGGACATCACAAAAACACTTCAGCAGGTCTGCATCCTTTATGAACTGCTTTGGGAACTCTAAGCAAACTTTGAATTTATTGTTGACTTTTATCTTTCACACAGTTTACCAACATAAGAGTACTCTCTAATTGCACCTTTTCTCCCCCTTCCCTTGTCTCTGATATTGAATGGAAGCCTTTCTTTCTTTTCTTTCCTGCCCCCTGTTTAGCATACATAATACATGGCAATAGTCTCTAAGCAGTTTTCAGTCTATAAGCTAATGGCCCCCAACAAGCGGAGTACTCATTTTACCAATCTACAAAAGGATGGAGGGCTGAGCCAACCCAGAGCCCTGGGATTGAACTCACAAACTTTGTGAATGCAATACCAGCATTTAACTACTGCACCACCAGGGCTCCATGGATTTGAGGAAAGAAGAAAGATTAACTGATGATTTTAACTCCAGTGTAAGAGGATATGTGGACAACCTGTTGTGGGAACAGACTGATCAGCAACCCATTTGACCTTTATTATGGCACTATCTTGACCTTCCACATATCTTCAGGTCCACGTGCCTTTCCCATGGGAAGCCTCTAAGGGCCTGAACAGCCAGAAATAATCCAACCTGAGGCCACTTTAATGGCCTTGGCTCAGTGCTAAGAAAGTATGAGAACTGTAGTTTATTGTGGCACCAGAGCTCTCTGACAGAGAAGGCTCAATGCCTCAGAAAAAAACTACAGTTCCCATGATTCCCTAGCATAGAGCCAGGACAGTTAAAGTGGTGTCAAGCTGAATTATTTCTGGCAGTCTGTTCAGGCCCTTAGTGTTCCAAAGGTCATTGTATCTTCTTAAAACATGCCTTTCTCTAGATATGAAAATATGATACCTCATATATAGCCCAGGGGGTGTCAGGTATGCTAATACCTGCTATGTATCTTAAAGATGAAAACTTTATCAAAGAAAAATAGGTGGAAACAAGGGCCTAAATCCAGTTGTTAGTCCCAGATAGTTTGCCTTACATTTCATGAGCTTCTGCCTCAAACCAGAACATGGTAGGTTATGTCCATTTTTCTCCATAGCCCCATGTCTGGTTCTTTAAAGATGCATTCATAGAGACTCCTCAGGTTGGAGATCTTTTTCATACAGGCATCAGAAAGAGGCAGTTTCCTTGCTTCTGATCTCCAATTGTATTTCCTTACCTCACACAAAGAAATTAATAGAGGAAATTGGAGGAAGGCATGCACCATCAGCTAGAGTGGGACATGAATTTCTGTTGTTCTTTTACATAAGTACCATGGGAAGAGATTCTAGTGTGGTAATGTAAGATGTATCAGAATTTGGTCCAATCTCAACAGATGCCTCTTTCTTGCTAACAACAAAGGGGCCCTTAGGAAGGGAGACCTGCAGGGGTCAAGGAAGGAAGTGTCAAATCAAATTTGGTGTCAGGCAACTTTTATTGAAGCAGAGCTGGGAATAATTTCCTCCTCCTCCTCCTCCTCCTCTTCCCCTTTACTCAGAATTCCCCAGTTGTCATGGCCATTAGCCATGCTGCCTCAGTGATCCTAGCAGTTATAATCCAAAAAAAAAAGTAACTTTCACAAGCCTTGTCCTGTGGGAAGTATTCTGTACTGAACATTTCTAGTTAGTGCTCTAGTAAAAAGGCATGGACTTGAGTTTTTGCCATTCCAACTGGTAGTCTATGGATCTGATCAGATGGACAGGATACAGTGGACTAACTCCAAGGTACCCTGCCTGCAGTATTCCCTCATAAATTCCAGAACCACAAGGCTTAGAGAGATCCTATCTATTGTCAAGTATTTGGTGGGAAAGAGTCAAGTAAAAACTTTATAAAAACTAAGGGGCTGTCTACACATTCAAGCAGACTTCCCTAAGGGCATTTTCAGTCATTGCCCCTAAACTGTGGAATGGCCTGCCGGATCAGATATGCCTTATTACGTCTCTTACCACTTTTAAGAAAGCAATTAAGACGGTGCTCTTCCAGCAGGCCTTCCCAGAATAACTCTGTACAGGGATATGCACAGCTGAGCCACTTATCTGGTCTCTCCACCGAGAGTGGCATTTTGTTTTATCTTTTATTATTTATTTTAGTTATATGTCTGTTTTTAACTCTATTATGTTTAATATTGTTTTAAGGGGGGAGGGTAGTGGGTGAAGGGCAAGAATGTGGATTTTAACTGTAATATTTTAATTGATGTATGCCGCCCTGATTGCCGAGCAGAGGGGTGGGTTACAAATAAAATTGATTATTATTATTATTATTATTATTATTATTATTATTATTATTATTACACAGGCCAAAAGTCACATGTTCCTCCTGGCCTGGCATCATCCTATCCAGATAATGCAGGCCATTAGTCCCCAGATAGGATCAGCCAGTCCAGATGCGAATCCAGTGGTTCCATCCCAAAGGGATATTAATCCAGTTTTTAAAGACAATCTGTTTGGAAACTCTGTAGCAAAAGGCAGCAGAACAGATGGCCCTGTGTGCCCTTTGCCTATCACTACATCACATCCAAATACCCCCACCATTTCTTCTGATGTTGAAAGGGGGCACCTCACCATGTGGGTGTAACCAGGTGCTTTGTTTCAGCACTTAGGGCCATAGTGGGAGCCTTTGGGATTGGTGTGGTTGCAGAGGTAGATAAGGAGTATGTTGTGGTGGTAGATCCATGGTGTGCCAGTTGTCAGGCATATGAACACCTACCCTCTCTGTACCAGCCCAGGGACTGACCCGGGTGAACACTGTGCACAGGTTACCACAGAGTTGGCTTGTTGTAATCTGCCTGTCTGCTCAGGCCCATAGACTACCAAGGTGCCCCAAAGACCATGTTCTCACATGTGAATCAGTACAGATTCACCCCAATCATCAATAGAGCCTTTTTGAAGGATTTTCTGCCTCAATAGACTCTTTTTTTGAGGTGAGAATGACAGAAACACAAGTCAGTGCCTTTTTACCAGCGCATTAGCTAGAATTTTTCACTGCAGAATACTTTCCACAGGACTGGGCTTGTGAAAGTTACTTTTCTGTACTACAACTGCTAGAATCCATCAGTCAGCAGGTCAAATGGCCATAACAACTGGGAAAATCTGTATGAGGAGGGGAGGAATTATTATTATTCTAGCTCTGCCTCAGGAAAGGTTGCCTGACACCAAATTTGATGTTATTTTGAGACCAGGTGAAGATGTTTTTATTTACCTGAGTCTGTTTAGAACTTCAGATTTGATTTAACCTGACCTGGCACTAATATGCTCTGGCTGTTTCTAGTTTTATTTTACTGATTTTATTACTGTTTTATTGCTTTTAAATCTTGCTTGCTTGCGTGCTCTGAGAACCCTTTGGCTGAAGAGCTGGTTAAGAGCTGGATAAGAAATTTTCCAAATAAAGAACTAAAATAATATTCTGGGTACTTAACCTAGTGGTGCCCATTCAATCACATTTCCCATCTCACTATGGCTTTGTTCTTCATTTTTTTCTTGTTAGGTGGATAGCAGCTCTTGTGTAAGAGGGTAATCTCACTCGCTTATGCAGACATCAATAGACTTGCCCACTGGTGTTCCATTGGATTATTTTGTTGTTAGCTGCCCTAAAATTGACAGCAACTCTAGGTGACCCTGTAGATGAGAGATCTCCAAGACCCATTGTCCTTAACCTCTCTGCTCAGAGCCTGCAGGCTCAGGCCTGCATCCTCCCTGATTGAGTCTATCCACCTAGCACAGGGGTAGGCAACCTTTCCCCTTTAAAGGCTGAGGGACTTCAGCTCCCAGAATCCCAGGAGCTATTGGCCAACATGGGACTATTGGCCAACATGGCTGAGGCTTCTGGGAGCTGAAGTCCCTCGGCCCTTAAAGGGGAAAGGTTGCCTACACCTGACCTAGCATATGGTCTTCCTCTCTTTTTGCTCCCTTCCACCTTTCCTAGCATCATTGTCTTCTAATGATTCATTTTTCCTCATGATGTGGCCAAAATACAAAAGCCTAAGTTTAGTCATCTTGGCTTCCAGAAAGAGTTGAGACTTGATCTGTTCTAGAACCCATTTGTTTGTCTTCTTGACTATTCATGGTATACTCCAGGGGTAGGCAACCTTTCCCCTTTAAGGGCCGAGGGACTTCAGCTCCCAGAATCCCAGGAGCTATTGGCCAACATGGGGCTATTGGCCAACATGGCTGAGGCTTCTGGGAGCTGAAGTCCCTCGGCCCTTAAAGGGGAAAGGTTGCATACCCCTGGTATACTCAGTACTCTTCTCCAGCAGCATATCTCATTTATTTTCTTCCTATCAGCTTTTTTTAAACTGTTCAGCTCTTGCATCCATACATGGTGCTGGGGGATACAATGGCTTGGATCAGGGGTAGGAAACCTTTCCCCTTTAAGGGCAGAGGGACTTCAGCTCCCAGAAGCCATGTTGGCCAATAGTCTCATGTTGGCCAATAGCTCCTGGGATTCTGGGAGCTGAAGTCCCTTGGCCCTTAAAGGGGAAAGGTTGCCTACCCCTGGCTTGGATGATCCTCACTTTAGTGTTCAGAGTTATGTCTTTACATTTTAGGATCTTGTTCACATCTTTCATAGCAGCCCTTCCCAATCCTAATCTTATTATGATTTCTTGACTGTAGTCTCTGTTCTGATCAGTATTTGAATCAAAATATGGAAACTCTTTGACTATTTCTATTTTCTCATTGTCTCTGGTGAATTCTTGTTTATCTTCCATGGAAATATTTTTTTATGTTCAGCATTTATGTCACCTTGGCACTTTCTTCCTTGACTTTCTTCGGTAATTACTCCAGGTCTTTGTTTCTTTCTGCTAGCATTGTGTCATCTGCATCTCTTAGGTTGTTAATGTTCCTTCCTACAATCATCACTCCTCCTGCTTCTGAGTCCAAGTCCACTCTGTGTATATTTTCTACATATAGATTGAATAAATAGAGTGATAGTAGATAGTACATAGATAGCCTTGCCTGACCCCTTTGCCAATTGGAAATGATTCTGTTTCTCCATATTCTGTACTGATGGCAGCCGTTTGTCCTGGGTAAATGTTACTCATAAAGATGATCAGATGTTGTGGCACTCCCATTCTTCTAAGAGCAAGCCATAGTTTTTTTTTGTTTGTTTGTTTTTTGTTTGTTTGTTTGTTTTTGTTTTGTGATTTCTGCAGTCAAATGCTTTGCTGTAGTCAACAATGCACATGAAGATTTTCTTCTGGAATTCCTTGGTGCACTCCATTATTCAACATGTGTTCGCACCATGATTTCTACTGGCTCTTCCTTTTCTGAATCCAGTTTTCACCTCTGGGATTTCTCCAGATATATGATAGGAGTCTTTGCTGCAGAAGTATAACTTTGTTTAATGGGAAATTAGTGCAATGGTTCTGTAATTACTGCAGTCTTCTGTATCTCCTTTTATGTGGATGGGGGTGTATATGAATCACTGCCAGTTTATGGGCCTCTGCTTTTTCCCATATATGTTGACAGATTTCAGTTAAAATAATAATAATAATAATAATAATAATAATAATAATAATAATAACAACAACAACACAATTTATTTTTATCCCTCCCCTCTGTGTAACACAACCAGTATATACATATCCCACAATCCATATCCTACAATCCCACCCATCCCTTAAAATACAATTAAATAATGATGATTTAAAACACATTTAAAATAATAACACAAAAACATAGAAACAAATAACAATAGCTACAGCCAAATTGGGGATGAGCAGGATGGTTGTCTTTTGATGGCTGGGATATCTATTCGGGAAAGACTTGCTGGAAGAGATCCATCTTAACAGCCTTTTTAAAGCTGTCTAAGATGGTAATATGACAGATATCATCCAGCAATCCATTCCATAATCTGGGAGTGGTAGCCAAAAAGGTCCTCTGGGTGGTTGCAGACAATCAAATTTTTATCAGTTGCAACAAATTCCTCCAGAGGACCTAAGTGCGCAGGTTGGATTATACGGGAGGAGACAGTCCAAAAGATAGGTTGGAACCAAGGCATTTAGGGCTTTAAAGGTGATAACTAACACTTTGTACTGGGCCCAGAAACTAATGGGCAGCCAGGGAAGATCAGTGTTATATGGTCTCTTCTCGTTGTTCCTGAGACCAATCTGACTGCAATATTCTGTACTAGTTGAAGTTTCTGGACCATGTACAAGGTTAGCCCCATGTAGAGTGTATTACAGAAATCAAGATGAGAGGTTACCAAAGCATGCACCACAGTTTAAAGGTCCCTAATGTCCAGGAAAGGGTACAACTGGTGTATCAGCTGAAGCTGATAACAGGCGCTCATGACCATCACATTTACCTGATTTATCATCTGAAGCGACAGGTCCAGGAACACCCCCAGACTGTGAACACAGTCCTTAAAGGAGAGTGTGACCCCATCTAGGACTGGAGGTTGCACCCCAATACCTGGGTTCGGGGCCGCTACTGTAAGTACTTCCGTTTTGTTTGGGTTCAGTCTCAATCTGTTTTTCCTCATCCCGTCCATTACTGCCTTAAGACAGTAATTGAGAGGAGAGACGCCATCTGACGTCAAAGCTGAAGACTGAGACATGGAGAAATATATCTGGGTGTCATCAGCGTACTGATAACACCCCACCCCATGTCTCTGGATGATCTCTCCCAATGGCTTCATATATATATTAAATAGCATCGGGGACAGGATGGTACCTTGTTGGATGCCACAATTAAGCTCTTTCCTTGCAGAGCAACTGTCCCTGAGCATCATCCTCTGGAATCTGCCCAAGAGGAAGGAAGGGAACCATTGCAATGTAATTCCTCAAATTCCTAACCTTCTCACCAATCAAAGAGGATGTTGTGATCGATTGTATCAAAGGCTGCTGAGATATCCAGTAGCTCCAATAGGGTCACACTACCCCTGTCGATGCCCAGATGAAGGTCATCAGCTAAGGCTACTGTGGCAGTCTCAACGCCATATCCTGTCCTAAAGCCAGTATGAAATGGATCTAGATAATCTTGGAGTTGAAGACAGCTTGGAGTTGAAGAGCAACTGCCCTCTCAATCACTTTGCTCAGGAAAGGTAGTAAGGAGACTGGCCTATAGTTGTTCATGTCCAGAGGGTCCAGGGAAAGTCTTTTCAGGAGCGGCCTAACCACTGCTTCCTTCAAACATGATGGAACATGGCCTTCCCTAAGGGATGCATTGATGATGTCTCTAAGAAACATCCTCAAGGCATCTCCCCTGTGGATAGCCAGGCATGAAGGGCAAAGATCAAGAGGGCAGGTTGTTTTCCTCATTCTACCAAGAAGCTTGTCCATGTCATCAGTACTAAACTTGACTCTGTTTCTGGGCTTGTAGTAGGTCTATTGTTTTTATCTGTTCCCAACAATTTGTTCTTTCCAATTGCTTTCAGTGTGGCTTTCACTTTTCATTTCAAAATTTTGAATAAAAATCCCTTTAAGAAGCCAAATGATATCAGGTAGTTTGGAGGGGAAAGAACCATGGCAACATTTAAATGTGTTGGTTTAAGACTTAAATTCTGTTATCAGTCCCAAGTGAAGTAGATTCAAGACATCAGTTGGTTGGGTCTGCTCTAACTGACATTAACCAATAAAGTTTTAGAAACAGCAAATCTGAATTTTTATTTTAGGGCAAACAAATAACTACACACATTTCTTTTCAAAATTGAAAAGCACTGACTATTTTCTCTTACAGCACTGATGTGGAATTTTCTGTGAATACTTTTCATCAGATCTTTACATGTTAAGACCCAGAGGTAGGTTGTTATGAAAAGTGTAGTATAAGAAAAATCAAACCTTTGAACATCTAAAACTTCCCATTCAGAATACAATTGCTACAGCACTGAGACTAATAAAGCAGGAAATTTTAAAAGAATGACATAGGGCCATTACAGACTGCCAAAAATAATGCAGCTTGAAACCACTTCAACTGCCCTGGCTAAGTGCTAGGGAATCATGGGAACTGTAATTCATTGTGGCACCAGAGCTCTCTGATAGAGAAGGCTCAATGTCTCAGAAAAAAACTACAATTCCCATGATTCACTAGCACTAAGCCAGGACAGTTAAAGTGGTCTCAAGCCACCCTAAGAGCCAGCGCCACAGTTCTTCCACACCCTTTCGGTGCAATGTGTCTACACGCTGTGCTGGGAGGGTGTCCTGACCCTGTGCACCATGCGTACGGGCACGCAACATCAGGATGGCATCAGGCTGGAGTTGGGGCAGCCGGTGTATGGCTGCCCCATCCCAAATCTACCCCCAGGCCGACCCTTAGGCCCGTCTGCAACACCCCTAAAGCAACTATACTGAGCAAACTTCTAATCCTACTCAGAAGTACCTCTGAACTCAATAAGTAAAACTGGATGAATAACAGCCTGGTACATAGTGACTATAAAAGGGGTCATTAGCACACACCTGCGATGTGTGCGTGCGTGTGTGTGTGTGTGTGTGTGTGTTGTGTGTCTTCAACTCATTTCCAACTTAAGGTGACCCTAGGGCCAGATTTTTTGGTGAGATTTGTTCATATGAGGTTTGCATTGTCTTTCCCTCAGGCTGAGAGCATGTGGCTTGACTGAGGTCACCCTGTGGATTTCATGGCCGAGCAGGAATTGAATCCTGGTCTTCAGTGTCATAGTCCAATGCTTCCTGCAATCCAGTGCTCAGACCACTCCACCACACTGGCTTTCTAGCATCAGTTAAAAACACATAAACCAGTTAAAACACATAACATCAATATAAGTCTACAAACAAGGCCAGTACATTTTAAAAATATCAATCCATAGTTTAAAATTCAAAATTTAAAAGTCACAATTTAAAAATCATCTGGATAGGCCTGCTAGTTGAGACTGATCTTTAATGCTGTTTTAAATTCAAACAGTGTATTCAGCTATAAAATCTCTTCCAGCAAATCATTCCACAGTCTAGGAAAAAGTCTCCTGGGTGACAATTGCCAACCTAGTCCTGGCTGATGTGAATAAGGGCCTCTACAGTCAGGTGGCACAGAGCCACCCCAGGAAGCGGCGGATTGGCAACTCCACGCCATGGCCCTCATCCTCCCTTTTGCTGCCCTGAAAAGAGAGGCAAAATGCCACTCCTTTTAGGGTCGGCAAAAGGTTGCCCTAAGAACCAGTGTTGAGGATCTTCCTTGCCCTTTTGGCACAGCATGTTTAAATGCTGCACTGGGAGGGCATCCTGATGCCACATGCCATGCATAATGGTGCATGCCATCAGGACAGTGTCAGTGTGGGGTTGGGGCAGCCAGCATGCTGCTGCCCTGCCCCAACTCTACTCCCAGGCTGGCCCTTTGAGCCAGTCTGCAGAGGCCCTAAATCTCCCCCAGAGGACCTGAGTTCATGGGACAGATTGTATGGGATGAGATGATCCTGTAGGTCAGGGGTAGGCAACCTTTCCCTGGGGACTTTAGGCCAAGGGATCCTGTAGGTCAGGGGTAGGCAACCTTTAGGCCAAGGGACTTCAGCTCCCAGAATCCCAGGAGCTATTGGCCAACACGAGACTATTGGACAACATGGCTAAGGCTTCTGGGAGCTGAAGTCCCTCGGCTCTTAAAGGGGAAAGGTTGCCTACCCCTGCTGTAGGTAATCTGGAAACAAAACATAAAGGGCATTAAAAGTAACAACCAACACTTTATACCTTTCCCAAAAACTAATTGGCAGCCAGTGGAGTGATTTCAATATTGGTGTAATATGATCACTCCTAGATGTATCAGTGACCAGTCTGGCTGCCATGTTTTCAGCTAACTGGAGTTTCTGAACTTGGTACAGATTTTACTCAATGTACAGTGAATTGCAAAAATCCATCCTTGAGGCTACCAGCATGTACACATATGATATATAGGTAAATCTCCCCCTCCCAATGAAGTTTTAAAATAAACTTACAAAAAGAAAGAACTTTTGTTCTCATGAGGATTAGTATTGCCACTATTTTTTTTCTAAAAAGCTCTTCATTTTAACAGCTACATGGTAAACAAATACAGTACAACATAGATATTCCTAGTTTCAGAGAGGGTGTACTTATTAAATTTGGCTGATGCAGCTGGTTGATAATTTTGTGTTTTTCAGTATTTAAGCAGATTTGCACCTCTGTTTGTAGACAAGGTGGTTTCTTTAAAAAGAGAGTGAGAAATAAAGAAAATATGAAATAATAATACTCCTTTCATTATTGAAGATATGAAGATAACAGGTGATCAATACAGACATAAAATGTGAATGATTAGAATGCTTGGTACAGGGCAAATGATAAAACATTGAATGTTATCACATAATGGTATAAACAAAAAAGAGTAGTCCAAAATAAGAGACAATATAGAAGAGCTAAATACAACTAGGGCCTTGCAATACAGAATCATTACTACTGCTATAGGGCAACCAATACTCTTAGGTAGTAGATATCATTGTATAATCCATACCTCATTTACTAACAGAGATTCTATTCAAGGACAAGTCATTTACTATCCCACACATTAAGGCACTGTTATCCTTTGTTAATTATGTGGCATTCAAGAGATATAATAATTTCTGTTTATGGCTTTAATGACATTTTTATCCAGCTATATAAAGAAGAGAAATAATTCAGGGTCTAGAATCTTCAATTGCTGTGTGATTACTAAAATGATTTTGCTTTTGTTTGTACAAAAAGTATTAGTAGAATATATTCAATCTCATGTGTTCAACAAAGGTGTTTTTGCAGATAAATATATGAGTAATAAGAACAGTTCAGTTCTTTCTGGAAACCCAATGCTGGGCAAATTCTGTCAGAGCCAGAGCTTATGGGGTAGAAAAAGCTATTCAATTGTCTCGTTAATTTTTTTTTTTTTACCTCATTGGATTTTTCTAGCAATGTGGCTTAACATACTAGATCCTCAAATTTAGTCAGACATTAACCCATGCTTTAAGAAATCAGTTTTACAACATTGGAATGTCTGAGTGAATGATTTTCCTGCTGGAAATTCAGTATGATGGGAAGGCTTAAGAGGAAGAAGGATTAGCATTGGAGGAAATGTGTCACATGGTTCTATTGCTAAGCAGGTTAATCTGTTTGCTGAATTGCTGCTGTCTTAAATAGTATATAATAGTGGATAAGAAATTGAAGGATTGTGACTGCAAAGCAATTCAAGAGAAAGATTAAACAAAATGAGTCCTCACATGAAATGAAATGGTAGAGTGATTAGTATGCTTAGTCCTCATGAAGCTTAGAGAATTTCAGACCATTTAGGACAGAAGGGCTTGCCCCCACCCCACCATACCTCAACCTATTTATTTCTTTTCTTTTCTTTTCCTTCCTTTCTTTCTTTTTGGCTTTTACTGCCCACTCTTTCACTTTCTATCTACTCCCCAGATACAGTGGGTGACATGCTTTGAGGAATTTGATGGGGTTGGACATGAAGGATCTTTTTTTAAAAAAAAAAACTGTTTATTTTTCTTTCTGCTCTTTAAAGCTTTATTTAAACAGTTCCATTCTGTTCTCCTCCCTTCCGATTTATTTATTTGTAATTACTCACAGCCTTTGTTCCATTTAGAAGAGGTTCTTTAAGTTATTTGCTTTAACTTTCAAGGGAAAATTATCTTAGCTGTTCACACTATTGCTTGTGGCTCTTCCCTCCTCCAGGCGGAAGCTCTCTGGACACCTAGTCTGCCCCAAATACTATTACCATCTGTAGTGGGGGTGCCGGGAGAATGTGGGGAGGGCAGTTATTTTGTTGCTTCAGTATCATTACTTCCTGTAGTGGCTGGGAATGATCTGGGAGTGGGAATTGAGGTTGTGTAGGGGAAAGGAAGGTACGGTGGGAACAGAGTGAAGGGTTGTTACAAAAGAATGTGGGATCGATGTTTGAAAGCTATCCCACCTTCAGTTCACTCTGTTGCCCAGAATGGATTGGAGAGCGTACCAATCATTCCACAGAACCTTACCTTGCTCCTCTGCAATGCCAGGTCAGTTAAAAATAAAACACATATCATCTATGACCTCCTTATAGACGAGGATGCCGACCTGGCCTGCTTCACAGAAACCTGGCTGAGAGACGACAGCACTATAACTTGGTTGCAGGCCCTACCAGCCGGGTACTCTGTTAGTGAGCAGGTAAGTGAAAGTGGCCATGGGGGCGGAGTGGCTCTGGTTCATAAGAACAACCTGACCTTGACCAGGATACCTGTCCAGAACACAGCCCAATTTGAGTGTATGTACCTAAGCCTGAGGACCAAGGACAGTTTGGGGATTCTGCTAGTATACTGACCACCCCATTGTCTAGCAGACTCCCTAATTGAGCTGACACAGCTGGTCTCAGAGTTGCTGCTGGAGTCACCCAGACTTTTAGTTTTGGCCAACTTCAACATCCCACTTGAGACCAGTTTGTCAAATCTCACAGGTGCGGCTTGGGCCTATCCCAATTGGTCATCGGACCCACTCATTGTGCAGGTCATACCCTCGATGTTGTCTTTAATATGGAACAGGAACATCTGTGAGTGGAGGTTGTTAAAACCACTGTATTGTCATGGATGGACCATTTCCTGGTCAAGACTGAACTAAGAGCCACTATCCACCCCACCAGGGGTGGTGGACCTATTAGATTGGTCTGCCCTCAATGGCTGATGGAATCAATTGGATTCTAGAAAGCCTTAGAGGATTTAATGGTTGGTAATGCCGGTGATTCTGTCAAAGCTTTGTCAATACCTGGAACACCAATCTCACCAAGGCTATCAACACAATCGCTCCCAAGCATCCTTTCCAACCCACTTCAAACCATAAACCATGGTATACACAAAAGTTTAGGAAGATGAAGTGGGCTGGACAATGACTAGAGTGCATCTGGCAGAAAACTCAACTCTTATTTGACAAGACTCATCATGATTACAGCTGCACGAATATCATTTGTAAAATATTGGAAAGAGACAAAGATTGGCTAGCAAAACTTCATGACTTGATGACAATGGACAAATTGACAATTATAATAAAAGACAAATCAGACCAACAATACTGTGCCAAGTGGAAAAAAAAATAGAGATTTTTTGGAATTACAGAAATGGTATAGAAAAGGGTGTCTAAGAGATATAAATCCAGATAAAATAAGGAAAAGACGAAAGCAATACTGCAACTGAATATAGACATACAGTATTGAGGTTTATTGATGTATAATGTTAAAACATTGCTGAAATAGTACAAGAAGCAGGAGAATTTATGAGATTCTATAGCAATTTAATTTCCTCTTTTCCTTTTTATCTTCTTTCTCACTTTTTTTTCTTTCTAATTATGACAAACTGAAACTTCAAGCAAGGCTGTATAAGCTTTTATTTGAGTCTGTTATAACCACGGAAATCCCTCTTGAGGTAAAAACAAAATGTACATAGCACGATTTTAAAACAATAAAAAATAAATTTAATTTTTTCTAAAAAAAAAAAAAGATAGGAACTTTCTTTGGTCCTATCGAGAGGCATTACATGCAGCACAGAGATTTTTCTTCTTTGCACATATTGCGTCTGCAGAGTCCCATCCAGCAGAGCTGTATAGGGTGGTAGGGGAGCTGACACGGGTTCCACCTATGCAAAACCCTTTACTTAACCCAACAATGACCTGTTGTGACACATTTAACAACTTCTTTGCAGATAAAATCTCTCAGATAAGAGCCAACTTAGACACCAGTGTTGCAACAGAATCAATTGATGAAGTGTCCAGCAACTCCGTTAATGAAATTATAATGGATCAGTTTCAACCTGTGAGTACCGAGGATGTAGACAAGCTCCTTGGTAGTGTGAGGAAAATGAACTGCCCTCTCAATCCTTGCCCATCATGGCTGGCCATCTAGGGGGTGGGGGGATGCCTTGAGGATGTTCCTCAGGGACATCGTCAATGCATCCCTCAGGAAAGGTTATGTTCCTCCTTGTTTGAAAGAGGCGGTGGTTGGGCCGCCCCTGAAAAAACTTTCCCTGGACCCCCTGGATATGAACAACTATAGGCCAGTCTCCTTATTACCTTTTTTGAACAAAGTGATTGAGAAGGTGGTTGCTCTTCAACTCCAAGCTGTCTTGGAAGAAACTTATTATCTAGATCCATTTCAAATTGGCTTTAGGACAGGATTTGGAATTGAGACTGCCATGGTTGCCTTGGCTGATGACTTTTGTCTGGACATCGATAGGGTTAGTATGACCCTGCTGGTGCTCCTAGACCTCTCAGCGGCTTTCGACGCTATCGATCATAACACCCTCTTGGATTGCCTGAGTAGATTAGGAATCAGAGGCACTGCATTGCAGTGGTTCCATACCTTCCTCTTTTGCAGATTCCAGAGGGTGTTGCTTGGGGACAGTTGCTCTGCCAAAGAAGTGCTTAATTGTGGTGTCCCTCAAGACGCCATCCTGTCCCTGATGCTGTTCAACATATATATGAAGCTGCTCGGAGAGATCATTCAGAGATCTGGAACAGGGTGTTATCAGTATGCTGATGACACCCAGATATACTTCTCCATGTCTCAGCCTTCAGCTTTGACTTCAGATGGCATCTCTCCTCTCAATGACTGCCTTAAGGCAGTCATGGAATGGATTAGGAAAAACAGATTGAGACTGAAAATCCTGGACAGGGTCACACTCTCCATGAAGGACTGTGTTCACAATCTGGGGGTGCTCCTGGACCTTTCACTCCAAATGACTAATTAGGTAAATGCAACGGTCAGGAGCGCCTGTAATCAGCTTCGGCTGATATGCCCTTTCCTGGAAGTAACAGACCTCAAAACTGTGGTACATGCGCTGGTAACCTCTTGTCTTGATTTCTGGAATGCGCTCTACATAGGGCTACCCTCATTCTTGGTCTGGAAACTTCAATTAGTACAGAATATGGCAGTCAGACTGGTCTCTGGTGCATCAAGGAGAGACCATATTACACCTGCATTAAAGTCCCTTCACTGTCTGCCTATTAGTTTCTGGGTCCAGTATAAGGTGTTGATTATTACCTTTAAAGCCCTAAATGGCTTGGGTCCAACTCATTTTTGGGACCGCCTCCTCCCATACAATCCACCCCATGCACTTCGGTCCTCTGGGAAGAATTTACTGCAGCCAATGAGAATGAGGCTGTCTGCAACCTCCCAGAGGGCCTTCTCGGCAACCTCTTCCAGATTATGGAATGGCCTGCCAGATGAGATCCATCAGATTATGACCTTAAACAGCTTTTAAAAAGCTGTGAAGATGCATCTCTTCCGGCAGATCTTTCCTGACTAGATTTCCCGGCCTCAGGAGTTTACCTATCTTCTCTTCCCCACTTTCTGCTACAGTTGCTGCGAGTGTTTGTTACTGTTGTCTTGAAGAGACTATTTTAAACATGTTTTAATATATATTTCTGTTTAATACTTTTTTAACTTTATTCGTGTACTAAAAACAAATGACAATAACAAAACAAAACAAACACTTCACATATACATTTACACCTATACATATACATATACCTATATATAAATCTAAATAAACATCCAGTCTCATTCATTCATTCCCCAATTACCTCCAGACAAGTAACAAAATAACATACAAAAGAAAAGGGATTAACTTCCTGAGCTTCGACTAGAGTGCTCTATTTACATATTCTGCTTTCATCTTTGATGCTATAACTAGTTTAGCATTGCAATTCATGCCGTTTCTTTATCTCTTCTGGCACTTTCCTTAATGGGAAAGAAATCTTTGACCATTTTTCTTTTTCTTTTTAAGTTCTCTTTTCTTTTTAAGTCCCTTAATACAACTTAATAAAATAAACTGAGACCCCGCTAAAAGAGAAAAATAAATTTAGTCCATTAACATGCAACCAAGGTCTCATATTTACTATTTTTCAAAAAGTTATTTAAGGGCTCCCAGATTTTCTTCTGTCTGTTCCAATTTCCCCCTCTCAGATAAACAGTCAATTTGTCTGTGGTCACACAATCCACTAATTTATATATCAAGTCTTTTATACTAGGATAATCCATAATCCTTACATTTCCATTTGGCTGTGTACACCATTCTGGAGATCGTGGTTATATAAAATATCAACTTACCATAATCTTTTTCTAGCTCAATATTGTTTGTCATTCCTAATATGTAAAATTTAGAATCCATTCATCCTTTTAGTGGGATTATTTGAGTGACCTTCTTATGTATACTTTTCCAATCTTGAGGTGCAACTTTGCAATTCCACCATATATGTATAAAGGTGCCCTCCTCTTCATGGCATTTCCAGCACATCTTATTTGCACCCTTACACATTTTCACCAATTTCACTGGGGTCAGATACCACTGGTGTTGCATCTTATGAAAGTTCTCCCTCAAATTGTAACTTAGAGAGTATTTAATTCTATGTGTCCAGCATTTCTCCCACTGTTCTAGTGGTATCTCCTGTTTTAAGTCACTGTTTAATACTTTTTTAAGGGGGTGGATGGGTTTCGGGATTGTTGGGCTGTTCTTATATTGTGTTGTATTTATTTGTATGGTAATTTTAATGCTGTACGCCACCCTGATTGCTTTGCAGAGGGGCGGGATATATTATTATTATTATTATTATTATTATTATTATTATTATTTATAGCCAAAATATTAATTTAGCTAATCCATGCACTCCATGTCTACTCAGAAGGAAGTTTCATTGAACTCATAGTTTTTTGTGGGTTTTTCAGGCTGTGAGGCCATGTTCTAGAAGAATTTCTTTCTGATGTTTTGCCAGCATCTGTGGCTGGCATCTTTCTCTGAAAAACCCACAAAAAACTATGGATGCTGGCCATGAAAGTCTACAACTTTTCATTGAACTCCTTTGTTATTCTAATTGTTTGTTTATTTATGTTCACACAATGTTGGGCACTATGAAAATTAGTGGGAAATTTTCCTCTGTGCCCACCAAATTTGTGTCTTGGTTTTCTGTGTTTCTCCTCTTCCTCATTTCCATTCCACTTTTCACCCAAGTACACATTTTAGTACATAACACATGTTAAGGTTTCAATAACACTGGAGAAGTGACCCAAAAGACACATTTAGCTTCATTCTCATCCCTGGGGGGAGGGTGTCTTTTTAAAAAGTTGTAGGAGGAGATTTTTAAAAGTTGGGGTTCTGGATGCACCCAAAGACAATTGTTTGTGGGCTGTGGCACAACTCAGTGTGGTAAGGAGGAGTTACCATTTTATCCCAAATTATGTTGTCCTTCTTCCCAGATCTCAATGTTTTTTTCAGACTCCTGGGTAGTTAGCCAGTTGGTGCTGCTTGGTTGGTTGCTCCCCAGCATGTGGGATGGGGAGTGGCATACTGAATAGCAGGTGGGATAGCCCTTTCTTGGATCTATGCCTCATACCAAGACAATGCTAAAATAATTATTATCTATAAAACAATAAAGGTGTGGCCTCTTTCCTCCAACTCATTTCTCTTTTAATTTGACTCAGCCTCTCATCATTAGGCCTGCAAATGAATGTCTTCTTGGGTCCCTTTCTGGGAGAAAGGCAGTGTAGGAACCAAATAAATTAAGAAATTAAGGGGAAAAGTCAGAAATAGGTTTCATTGAGTTAAATATATAAAACATGTGTTCTGCTACTAATTTTTGCAGATCATGCTGTGAGATAGGGAGTCAGGAAGCAAAGACCACATAGTGATTAAATTGTGCAGGAAAATGTTCTGTATATTCTCAGTGGCACACAAAACATTTCTGACCTTTTTTTAAAAAAGAAAGTTGCAGTTCAATGCTAGCTGGAAGGCCACATTATTCCTGTCCTTGCTTTATTTCCACCACACAAAGATTGGTGGATAGAATACAGATTGCCATAAAACTTGTAAGTACAGACACAAATTTAGACATTGCTGCAATTTAAACAGAAACACAAAACAGCTCACATAGGGGGAAACACTGTGATCAGATGGCCTGCAGGGTACTAACAGTTGGTGGGTAGCTCTATGTCTCATTTCTTATGGTGCTTTATCTGTAACTAAACTGGGACTCAGTGGTCTTTCAAACAGAGGATGTCTTCAAACACTCTGTAAAATAGAACAAGTGACCAGACTAGTTCAGCCAAATGGTTAAATTATTTCAGTTTGGATTAGGCATGTAATTCTTCTTGAGAGAAGCAACAAATACATTTAACAATTTTCTTCTCACTGAAAGAAAGTCTTTGAAAACTACACAGTTTTCAAAGCTTATTTTACAATACTTGGCTTTTTTGGTGCAAAATTCACACCTATTCTATGCAAAATTCTGTTTTGCACAGAAATAGTGTGCAGAATATTACAGTCAACCCTCTATATCCACCGATTCTGCATCCACAGCTTGAAAATACACACACACCCCAAAAAATCCCACAGTAAATCTTAATTTTGCAATTTTATATAAGGGATACCATTTTACTATGCCATTATATCATGGGACTTTGAGCATGTACAGATTTCAGTATCAATGGAACAAAGGCTGGAACCAAACCCCAGCAGGTACCAATGGCCCACTATGCAAAAAATGAAGAAGAAAAGAAAGCTGTTTCCTAAGAAGAAAATGTTGCTTTCTATGCACATCAACTACTTGTGAATTTTGCACAGAATAAATCCAAAACTGTGAACATTCTGATCAATTCAAAAATCTTTTTATCTGAGTTTCTGAATACTTGAGATATGTGGCAGTGACCATTTTCTGAATATTTTTGAATATTATTTCCATCACTACTTTGGATAGAGAGAGGTAAGAATTCTTCTTTGGCATGGATTTCTTCCCCAGATCAGAGAATATTGCTGGAAATCATAATGTTGGATTCTGCATTATAAGCACTGGGGTTCATATTCTGAGCCCAGGAATTATATACCTTGGTGGCATCACTAAAATAAATATTGAGTCAAAGGAATAAATATGGAGAAAACATGTTAGAAAGCAGTGACATTTGGTGGCTCCCATGTCAGAGTGCTTTTGTCTGAATTTTCAAGGAGCAAACCAAGTTCAACAGCTTTGGTTGCTCCTTTATTCAATGCTCCATTGACATGAAAGCCATCAGCTACCATTAGTAGAAAGACAGCTGAGAAAAGTGAAAGCAATGGTTATCCATTAAGCATTCAGACTTAGATGGTTCATTAATGAGAGACAGAAAGGAGGAGAAAGTCACTTTCACAATATTTGTGTAATTAGGATCTTCAATACATGGCATTCCAAGTACCTCTGTCTTTCAACATGTGAGACATGAATAGGGTTTTCACCCTGCTGTACCAATTGGAAGGATTTTTAGAAGAGCAGAAAATTTTAATTATTAAAAGGTTACATAGGTGGTTCTGCTCTGTTTGCCCATAATGGTCTCAATATGTTGTGATTGTCTCCAAAATCTAACAGAAGCAAACTGTGTCTCTCACACACTGAACCCAAGTGTTTTCAAGCAGCCAGCTAATTGGAAAATTGTAGTAATATGTAAAGCATGTTTCTTGCCCCCTTATGAGCCACAAATATGCTAACATCTCCCTCAGTGCTTCTTGATTTCTTATATTTAACCTACTGCAGTCATTTGTGTAAACTAGTTCTGCTGAACAAGGACACTTCTGAAAATTCACCTAGGCATAGAGAAGCTGGAATATTTCATAGTAATGCACTGTTGTTGGTGGCTTTAAAAAAAATCATGTAAACTAACAGTGATCTTAGCTTTCCAATGAGGCTACCATTCTTGCCCAGGAGACAGAGATTACCAGAATTTACAAAACTTCAAGTTTGGTATATTTTAAAAAAAAGTTTAGGAAGAAAAATGCCTATGTAGAGTAGACAGTTACCATGGGTTCAAAGCTCAGGAATGGGGGGGGGGGCTAAGCCTACTCAGTGAAGCAAGATATAATTTGATGCCTAGGGATGGAAAGAATATTTGCATTTTTAAAAAATGGGCAGAAAAATATGATAAGGAGAATCCTAGATGGGTGATAATTTTTGCAGTTCAGGATTTATTATGTGAAAATGGAAAATGGAAACACACACAAAAAGTTCTCCAGCAACAAGGAGAAAATTGTAAAATTATTTGTTCTTGCCTGTATGAATGAAATTTATGAAGACTGACATCCCTATGATGGCATGAGGAGGGTGATAGAGAAATGGAAAAGGAGGGAGAAAAGAGGTGACTCTTCCAAAAAAGGGACAGTCTGGTTCACTGGAATACTCTACATTTCAGCATTACATCACAGTTCCCAGTTGCTATGATGAATATGAGAGTAATTTAAAACAAATTCAGAACAGTAAACCAATGAGATTATCACTGACTCTGTACTTTTATGGATTCTATGTTGGGAGCAAAAGACAAATGCACATGGGAAACAAACTTTGCATTTCCTGTGAAGGAAATTTTTTGTATAAAAATCTTAAATACTCTTTGTGTGGGTTTACAAAGCCTTTGTGAAATTTGTTTGCAGATGTACAACTGGGTTAATACTAGCCAAAGCATGAGAGTAACTAATTACCCATAAGTTGCTATTGTTTTGTATGCCTTTATAGGCATTTCCATCTTACGGTGACCCTAAGCCAAAACTATCACAAGGTTTTCTGGGGAAGATAGTGTGTGATTCACCCAGGGTCACCCAGTGGGTTTCGAGGGCCAAGCAGAAAATCAAACCTTGATTTTCAGTCATAGTCCAATGCTCAAACCACTACACCATTCTGCCTTTCACACCACACTGGTATACCTAGTATTGGTATACCTATATACTAGTTATACCAGACTGGTATGACTGGTATGTATAATTAATTTATTTTTCCTTAATGAAGATATAACAAAGTTATTTGTGGAGAGGGGAAATAAACAAAGAATAACCTGACTCCTTTCAGGATATAACTTAAACTTTTATAGTTATGAAAATACAGCCTCACTAATTCATAGAAATACCATGTGCAAGTACTGGCATGTGTTGCACCTCATACACTCTGTGGAGAGTGCTAAGGTAATGACAATGTGGTTGGGAGAGAAGAGATTTTTGTACCACACACCAGCCACTTACAGTTTTCAGAGGTATTTTTAAAAGTAACATAGGGGGGATGCAGATGGCGAAAAATGCCATCCTAAATCCCAGGAAGGGGAGGGGCAGCCAGATGCTGGGCGCTCCATCCACTTCCTGAGGATGTAATCGGAGCGACGGCCCATCCGCAAGACGGGCGCTCCAATGATGTCCTTCCGGCTCAGCGTCCAGACATGCTGAGCCGGAAGAGATGCCAAAGAGGCACGCCACACCTCTTGCGGAACCCCTTTTGTGGCTTGCAGGAGCACTATTTTAGCACTCCTTTTGCAGGCGGCGAAAGGGAGAATCAGGGCTGAGGTGTCCGACAGCCTTGGCCTCAATCCTCCACTTCCAGGGGCGGCCCAGGGCCGCCCATCTGCATCCCCCCTAAATATTCACACTACCGCAGTATAGTGCTTTGATACCACTTTAACTCTCAAGGGTATTCCAAATTGGTTCAAAGAAGCATGGATTCTCTTAATATTGTGTTTTCATTTTTTGCAGTGTATGGCGGGATATTATCATATATGCAGCCACGTCTTCCCTGTCAGTGGGTGTATTTCCATTATTGGAGAAGGGGAGTTGTTGCTAGACATAGCAATTTCTTGGATCCTCATTAAAAAGGCTTTTAAAAGCTATGGACATGCTAAGGTTGAGGGTCTCTTCCTCCGCTTGTGCAATGCATTTTTCATTATTTTTCTTAGAATTGTAGAGGATGAGTTGTCTTCAAGTTGACACCAATTTAGTAACATTATCCTAGGGTTTTCTTGACAAGATTTGTTCAGAGGGAATTTAACATTGCCTTCCTCTGAGGTACATATAGCATGATTTCCACAAAGTGAACTAATAGGTTTCCATGGCTGTGCAGGGATTTGAATGCTGGTTTCCCATAGTACTAGTCCAACAATGAAGCCACATCAGTAAAATAGTAAAACAACATTTCAATGCAAAGGTGCTACTGTTACAAGTTATCCTCAATAAATATGAATATTAGACTTTGATGCATAAGGCAGGAAAACTTTCTGTTGTCAGACTCTGCATGAACTGCTAAGAAAGCATATTGCACAGGTACGGCTGCCAACTTGGTCCTCGTCCATCTTGGGGAAAAAAATCAAGCCTTAAAAGTGCAAACTGGAAATTCCCTCCAACTCCCCACTCCTGCTGACAAAGAAATGGTCCCATTGATGAGAGATATGAGGGTTTAACCATCTTGTTTATCTCCACTGAATGAGGATCTGCCACACTGGCTCAGAATGGTATATACACTCTGTGAAGTATTGTGCAGCTTCCAGAGAGGTTGAGCAACCTATATGGATTTGAAAATAGTTAAATATCTATATTTAATTAGCTTTTGACATGTGTATGAAGCTGATTATTCTCTACTGCCTAGACCACTTAATAGTCATTATCAATACCTTTGGCCCACTTGACCATACTCTAATATTGCTTGATCTTATGTGCCCCAATTTTCATTTGTGAATTGTTGAAGAGTATTCTTTTGAACAAAATTTTACTGCAAAAACAATTTTATATTTAATAAAGACAGAAAAATATAGCACCAGAAACCAACAGAACAGTCTGTTAGCGTGATTGCGCTAACATCGTTGCACCACATTGAAGCTGTGCACCTGGATGGCCACCAAAGAAGCGACATGGAGCTCTGTGCAGGCTGGAGAACTCCCTCTCTCCTTCCAGAATCAGACAAATAAAACAACAGGCAGATATCTCTCAAGGAGGCTATTTAATCTTCGTTCCTCTATGTACAAGCTTGTCCTGACCGCCAATCTACTCGCATTACACAACACACCAATGATCCCACACTGTACAATGATGCTCCTCCCTTATGTACATTAGCCCCTCCAGGGATATCTAGTCCAGCCCACTCACTTGGCTGATGCAACGCTGATGCAACATTGCAGGATTGCAAGTGCCTGACTCAATGCTCTGCTTCGGATTGCATCAGCCCCCAATGACTCAGCACATCATGTTGTCACTTCCTGGCTGCTTCATGGCTCACGGTAACCCTTTTACCCACTATCCCACATCTGGACATTTTCCCAGGATCCATTCCTTGACAATCCTCTCCAAAATGACCAGATGTGTGTACCTACGCTTGGCGTTTTCATGAAGTGTGTTTTCCCTGGATCTCCCATATCATAGGCTCATTCCCAACCAGACTGACATTCCCTCATGTCTTTCCACCAGTAGTGCCTTTATAAGAATGTCCGCAACAATATCTTCCAATGCAATGTAGACCAGACTCAGAACCCCGTTCTGTACAATCTCCCACACATTCTGGTACCTGATGCCTATATACTTTGTCCTACACTTCAGGCTCTCTGTTTCCGACATCACAATACATGATTGTAATGCCTCATGTACCACCATTGGACTTTTACACTTTTCATCTAAGTCCTCCAACAGCTGACGTACCCACTGGACCTTTCCTGTCATCTCTGACAAAGCTGCAAACTCTGCTTCAGTGATACTCAGTGCCACACAGTTTTACTTCCTGCTTCTCCAGACAGTTGGACTATCTGTGTACCTGATCAGCAGACCTGACACAGATGTCCTGTCTGCCACCTCTGAAGTAAATGAACTGTCCACAAAATAGTCTAGCTGTGCCATGCTCCCATGCAACACCAACTTCTTGTCCTTCCTGCCCTTTAAGTACCTGACCACACATTTTACAGCTGTCCAGTCCTCAACATTCGGCTTGTTGACTCTCCAACAGCAAACGAAATGTCAGGTCTAGTGTTATTCGCAATGAATAACAAGCTCCCTATGACAGACCTGTACAATTCAGTATTGTCAAAATCCTTTACAACTCATTACTGGTTTACCCAGGAGTCAGGGGGCTTTTCACTTCCTTTGTGCTGTCTAGATCACATTTCTCCACCAACTTCTCGATCTTCTTTTTCTGACTCAGCAAAAACCTGCCACCCTGAGTCCTCTCTACCTTGATCCCTAGGTAGGCCTTGAGATTTCCCAAATCCTTCAGGATGAATTTTCTAGACAACTCCTCCTGCACATCTTTTACTATCTGTTCTGACCTTTAAGAAGTTCCAGTTCTTATTTTCAAATATATAACAATATTCCATTTGAGTTATGTCAGATCTTTCCCTTCAATCAATTCAGAGACCTAGTACATAATCACTCTGAATTGTCTCTCTTCTCTGATTGGGAGTGGAGAAGAGACCAGAGATCAGAGACAGAGAGAAAAATAGAGATGGAGGAGGAAATTAAAAATGGAGACGGAGGAGGAGAGCTGAGGGGGAACGGAGAGGAGAACAGAGGCAGAGGAGGAATACACCAGCAATTGGAGATAGAACTGGAAGAATATTGACAGAGATAGGTAATATAGCTGGAAAGACTGATAGGAAAGTAGAGATTGAGAAGGAGAATGACTGGAGTTGGAGAGGGAAACAGAAGAGTTTACAATACTTGTAAGCTACTGAGATAGAAGGTGGAAAGAAAATAAGATTAGAGTAAAGGAGGTAAAAGACTGTGGAAAGATTAAAGAGGGAAAGGTGTGAATTTATTTGTTTTTGTTCTTGAACTTGGCATTTTCAAGGTCATTGAACACGCAGGGGGGAGGAAGTGATGGTACAGGAAGGACAGTGATATAATTTGAAAAGAATAAGGCTGTTAAACATTCATTCATTCATTTAACCTTTATTAGGCATACAAGAATAGGATTTACAATAGAATTTACAATAAATAAATATGTTTACAATATAACTTCAGGATCATTATTATAAAATTTAAGCCATAATCTTGAAGCTTCCAGCAGGAAATTGGCCATTAGCCTGGTAATATGTGGATTACGATCTTCCAATAAAAATTCCACTGATAACCCATCCAAACAGATGTTCATTTCCAATAGCCTCCTTAACAGTTTCCCCCTAGGAATTATATACAATGGACACACCAATACAATATGATGGAGACTGTTAAACAATAACAAGAACTTAGACACTTTGAGACTGTACAAAATAGAAAAGCAACACCTAATGGCCAACTGAGAAGAAGAAGAAAGGAAGAGACTATTGAACTGGATACTTTGTAATATTGGTAATTGGGCTCAATTACAAATCAGTAAAAGATCCAATAGTACCAACAATTCCAGAATGTCAATTAATATTTAGCAGATATATACATGCTCTTAGATATCTCTACACTAATGCACAGAGCATAGGAAATAAGATGAACATGAACTCCTAGCACAACAAAGCAAATACACTATAATAGGCATCACTGAAACCTGGTGGGATGAGTCTCATAATTGGAATGTAGGAATAGAGGGCTATAACCTTTTTAAGAGAAATAGGCCAAACAGGAAAGGAGAAGGAATAGCATTATATGTCAGGGATATTTACACCTGTGAAGAGATCCAGGACTTAAATCCTGGAAATCAGGTGGAGAACATCTGGATAAAAATTAAAGGAGAAGGAAACAACAGGGATGTTATAGTGGGAGTCTACTACAGACCCCCAAGTCAGACTGAGGAATTGACTGATGTCTTTCTAGAACAGATGATCACACACTCAGAAGGGAGAGATATAGTAGTGATGGGTGACTTCAACTATCCTGATATTTGCTGGAAGTCAACTCAGCCAATACTTCAAGGTCTAGCAAATTTCTCACTTGCCTCAAAGATAATTTCTTTGTCCAAAAGGTGGAAGAGACTACAAGGGAATCAGCTATTTTAGATCTGATCCTAACCAACAGGGATGACCTGGTAAATGTGGTGCAAGTGGTGGGATTCTTAGGTGGGAGTGATGATGTTCTCCTGGAGTTTCTTATACAGTGGAAAGGAGAAGCTAGACATAGTCAAACACTCATTCTAGACTTTAGGAGAGCTGATTTCTACAAAACTTAGGGAAACACTGGGGGTGATCCCTTGATCAGGAATACTAAAGGAGAAGGGAATTCAGGATGGATGGGAATTTCTCAAAAGGGAGATACTGAAGGCACAATCTCAAACTGTTCCAATGAGAAGGAAAAATGGGAGATGTCTCAAGAAACTGGGTTGGATGACTAAAGAACTTTCAATTGAACTAAGTTTTAAATGGGAGATGTATAAGAAATGGAAAAGGGGTGAAATCACTAAAGAGGAATTCAAACAAATAGCTAGCACATGTAGGGGTGAAGTCAGGAAAACCAAAGCACAGAATGAGCTCGGGCTTGCTAGAGGAGTCAAGGACAATAAAAAGGGCTTTTCGGGGGTATGTCCGTAGCAAAAGAAAGAAGAAGGAAATGGTAGGGCCACTGCTCTGAGAAGATGGAGAAATTCTAACAGGGGACAGAGAAAAGGGAGAACTACTCAGCACCTTCTTTGCCTCAGTCTTCTCACAAAAGGAATAGGGTGTTCAACCTGAGGATAATGGAGCAGAGGACACAATAGGGGAAATGCAGCACAGAATAAGTTAAGAGGAGGTACAGGAATACCTGGTTAACCTAAATGAATTTAAGTCTCCAGGACCAGATGATCTACATCCAAGGATATTAAAAGAAATGGCAAATGTAATCTCAGAGCCACTGACAATAAGCTTTGGGAACTCCAGGAGAACAGGAGAAGTCCCAGCAGACTGGAGGAGACTGGAGGAATCTTCAAAAAGGGGGGAAAAGAGGATCCCAACAACTATCACCCAGTTAGTCTGACATCAGTATTGGGAAAGATTCTAGAACAGTTCATTAAACAGAGTCTGTGAACATTTAGAAGGGAATGACATAATCACTAAAGTCATCATGGGTTTCTCAAAGGCAAGTCATGCCAGACTAATCTGATCTCTTTTTTTGATCAAATTACCAGCTTACTAGATGAAGGGAATGTGGTAGACATGGCATATCTTGATTTCAGTAAGGCTTTTGACAAGGTCCTGCTTGATATTCTTGCAAACAAGATAGTAAAATGCGGGCTAGAGAATACAACTGTTAGGTAGATTAGTAACTGGTTGACTAACTGAACCTAAAGGTGCTCAGCAATGGCTCCTCTTCATCCTGTAGAGAAGTGACCAGTGGGGTGCCACAGGATTCTGTCCTGGGCCCAGTGCTATTTATGTTAGCAGGGATATGCAGCACTTGATGTACCACATCAATGTTTGGCACCAGGATCACCACCTTCTGGGATGCAGGCAGCAGCTTGTGAGATGGAGAAGCACCTCTTCCTTTCCAGAATAAGTGAAGAAACACTGCAGACAGGCATTTCACAGATGAGGCTTTTAATCTTAGTTCCACTGTACATAAAACTATTATATATTACCTATGCCGCCCACTGTCCATCATCACAACAACCCACCCTGTGACTTGAGACACCTCCCTTATATAATAAGGGTTCCATGTGGCCTCTTGGCTCTCCCTCTTCCTCCTGTGTCACCCACCCAGGGGGACTTTGCAGTTTTGCAGCCTTTTCCAGTACTTTACTGCAGTTGCTGACCATCATCTGATGTCACTTCTCATGACTCAGCACCAGGTGGAAAGGTGCCTTATCATCCTTACTGCCAGTGACTCTTTGTTGCCCAATCACTATTATATCCCACAATGTACATTTTCCTTGGGACTCTATCTCAACAATTCAACATCTTTATCAATGACATGTGTGAAAGAATAGGGGACATACTTATCAAATTTGCAGATGACACCAAATTAGGAGGAATAGCTAATACCCCAGAAGACAGGATGAAAATTCAAAATGACCTTAATAGATTAGAAAGCTGAGCCAAAGCTAACAAAATGAATTTCAACACAGAGAAATGTACGGTACTGCACTTGGGGGGGGGGGGGGGGAATTAAAATAAACACAATTTTAAAAAATGAAAATGGAATGCATAGATATAAGATGGGAGACACCTGGATTAACAAGACTACATGTCAAAGGGATCTAGGAGTCCTAGTAGACCACAAGTTGAACATGAGTCAACAGTGTGATGCCACAATTTTAGGCTGCATTAACAGAAGTATAGTATCTATATCAAGGGGGAAATAATAGTGCCACTGTATTCTGCATTGGTCAGGCTCCTCATGGAATACTGTGTCCAATTCTGGGCACCACAATTCAAAAAGGATGTTGAAAAACTGGAGCATGTCCAGAGGAGGGCAACTAAAATGGTGAAGGTCTGGAAACCATGCCCTATGAGGAACGACTTAGGGAACTGGGTATGTTTAGCCAGGAGAAGAGACAGTTAAGAGGGGATATGATGGCCTTCTTTAAATATTTGACAGGATGTCATATTGAGGAGGGTGCTAGCTTGGTTTCTGCTGCTCTAGAGAATAGGACTTGGAGGCAACAGATGCATGCTACAGGAAAAGAGATTCCACCTCACCATTAGGAGGCACTTCCTGAAAGTGAGAGCTGTCTGACAACGGAACACACTCCCTCAGAGTTTGGTGGAGTCTCCTTCTTTGAAGGTCTTTAAACAGAGGCTGGATGGCCATCTGTCGGGGATGGTTTGATTTTGAGATCCTGCATGGCAGAGGGTTGAACTGGATGGTCCTTGTGGTATCTTCCAACTCTATGATTCTATGATTCTAAGTTACAAGAAGTTGGCATAAACCACAGATGGGAAAACCCAGAAGGATTTTCTTTTAGATATAAACAAAAGAAGATTGACTTAAATTCAATACAAAATGCAAATTATTTTTTAGAAAATCTCTTAAAAGATATGGAACAACATCAGGAAGAAGATCAAGATCAGCCCCAGATGGGCGGACATCACATAGAGATGAAACCAAGAGAGAACCAGAAGGTGAAGAAAAAGAACTGTAACAGACAGAAGAAAAAGAATACAATGATGTATAGAACTATAAAATTCTTCTCCTGGAAAGTGAAAGGACTAAATAGGCCTTAGAAGAGAGGGAAAAACCTATCATTATTTAGGAAAATTTAAATATGATGTCCTCTGTCTTTAAAAAAAACCCATATAAAGAAAAGTGCAATGAAATATCTGTCTAACCACAAATTAGGTAAAGAATTCATCTCAGCAGGGGACAAAAGGAAAAAAAGGGCATTAATATATGTAAATGAAAAAAATAGTAGTAAAGGAATTATTTTATGACCCAAATGGACATTATCATGGATTGAAATTAGATTGGCAAAAGGAAACAAAAATATTACTAGGAGGAATATATACCCTAACAGAAAAAAAAAGATAAGTTCTTTCAAAAATCAATTCAGTATGAATATGAGAACATAATCATTTTAGGATATTGGAATGAAGTTATTGAGTCAGAAATTGACAGAAAATCAGAAAAACCTATCAAGAAGAGACAGGGGAAAGTACCAAAAACATTTTTTATATGAAAGAGCTGTTGTCATTAATGGATATCTGGAAGGGGTGGAAGGGAAATATGAAGGACTATTTATTCTGTTCGGAAAGGCACAGGTCATGGTCAAGGATCGATATGTTTCTGATATCAACTTCATTGGCCCCTAAGATTGACAAAATGGACATTCTACCAAAAATAATTTCAGATCATAAGCCAATAACAATGGAAATCTGAAATAGATCAAGAGAATTTAATTGGCATCTGAAGAAATTACTACTAAAGGATGAAGAAGTATTGAAACAAGTAGAAAGAAACTTAGAATTATTTTTTTCAAGAAAATCTAAATAAAGAAGTGAAACCTCAAATAGTGTGGGACACGTCAAAAGCAGTCATGCATGGCTTCTTTATTCAAATATCACAGAGAAGAAGGGAAAAAAAGAAGCAAAATGGAGCAACTGTTACAAGACATAAAAAGTAAAGAAACCCAATTAAAAAGAGACCCATCAACAAAAGAACTAATAGAAGAAATACAAATAATACAAAAACAAATTTCAATAATAATGGTAGAAGAGATGGAGAAAATAAATCAGATATGCAAAACAAAAACAATTTGAATTTGCCAACAAACCTGTAAAATGGCTTGCTTGGAAATTAAAAAACAGAGAAAAAACAATTTGGAGAATTAAAGGATGAAAAACATTTACAGAACAAAATCAAATAAAAAACGATTTCACTAATACTTCAAAGAACTATTTTCACAAAAAACAATTAAGAAAGAAGAAATTAAAGAATTTATAGCAAAATAAAAAGTACAGATAATAAATGAAGAACAAAGGGAAAAATTAAATTTCAAAAATTACACTTATGGAAATGATTCAGGCAATAAAAAGGGCAAAACTGGAAAGACACCGGGCCCTGATGGATTTCCAGTTTTATACTATAAAAAAATCATGAACTGTATAGCTGCCCCATTACAAGTGATTATGAATGCAATTCTAGAAGGTGAAATACCAGAAACCTGGAAAACATCATATATAACTTTAATTCCAAAAGAGGATAAGGAGGTACAAGATGTTAAAAATTTCAGACCAATCACATTACTCACTACAGATTATAAAATTTTCACATCAATATTGGCAGAAAGACTCAAGAAAATATTAACTAATTGGATAAGCAAAGATCAAACTGGTTTTCTACCTAACAGAAATATGAAAGAAAAGATAAGAAATATAATCAACATCATGGAATATCACAACAAAAGGCCAGACAAGCAAGCAGCATTAATATTCTTGGATGTGGAGAAGGCCTTCAATAATGTTAACTGGGAATTCTTAATAGAGACATTTTAAAAGAATAGAAATAGGCCCAAACTTTCTGAACTGGATAACAGCAATTTATAAAAAAAACAGGAGGCTAGAATACTAATCAAAGGTGAAAAAAACAGAAATTTGACAGATTCAAAAAGGAGCTAGACAAGATTGTCCTTTGTCCCCTCTTTTGTTTATTACCATGTTAGAGGTGCTTAATAATAAAATTAGAACAGAAGAATAAATTACTGGAATAAAGATAAAAAATTTGAATACAAAATAAACGCATATGTGGTGACATGGGAGTAACCTTATCTAACCTGCTGGAAAATATTCTACCTTTACTAGAAACAATTAACGAACATGGTAAATATGCAGGCCTGAAAATAAATGAAAAGAAGACAAATATGTTAATAATGAATATGACAAAGATTGAAAAATAAGAACTTCAACAATTATAAGGATTCGAAATGAAGAAATCGATAAAATATTTGGGGATTCATCTTACAACAAAAAATTCAGAACTATATAAAAACAACTACAGCAATGTATGGCAGGAGATAAGAAGAGACTTACAATGATGGTCCAATATGAATCTTTCTTGGTTAGGAAGAATATCAACTATCAAAATGAATGTGACAACAAATATGTTATTTCTCTTCCAATATTTACTGATTTTATCTAATGACATACCCTTTAAATAATAGGAAAAGGATTTGTCTACATTCATCTGGAACAGAAAGAAACCCAGAATATAAATGAAATTCATGCAAGACAGTAAAATAAGAAGTGGACTTAATATTCCAAATTTAATAATATACTATCATGCTTGCAGTCTGGATTGGCTCAAGAATGGGTCAAAATTAAGGACGAAAGACTCTTACAGTTAAAAGGTTACAATATCCCATTTGGAAATCATGATTGAGGGGTATGGCAGAAATATAAAACAATATTCATACAAAAGATTCCAAAATGGACATAAGCAAATTTGGCCTTTTACAGAAGAGAAAGAATGAAAGAAGGAGAATGGGTTACATATAATGAATTATTAACATTGGAAAGAAGAAACTACAGAATGAAAACAATGGCTGAACTGTTATATGAAAATCTAATATGTAATTGGTTTCTCTACAAACAAATCACAGAGAGATTCAAAATGGATGAAAATTTAAATCAGATAGAAAAGGAAGAAACTGAATTTGGAAAATTGCCTTTATGACACAACATATAATCTCAAAACTCTAAAAAAAATGCAGAATCTGGAAATGGAAGAGGAAACAGTAAAATAATATATGATCAACTAGGCACAAGATTTTGGTAAACCCATATTTTTAGAAGATTGGGAGAAGAATTGGGGATAAAGGGTTAACAAATACATTAAATTATGATATAAAGAAAATTATTATAAAATACAATATAGAATATAAAATACAATATACCTACCTCCAGAGAAAATATCAAAAATATACAAAAAAATAGCAAAAATGAATATTGGAACTGCTTGGAAGCTTAAGGTACATTAATGCATATGTGGTGGGAGTACAAAAGGGTGAAATACTATTGAAAAGAAATACATATTGAAATAGAAAAAATCCTAGGTATTAAAATGAATATGGAACCTACCACATATCTCTTAAGGATGGTCAATGAAGAAATAGAGAGAATATTTGGCAAGATTATCTTATATAATATCAACAGCAAGATCTGTTCTAGCAAGGAAGTGGAAAAGTAAAGAAGAACCAACTTTGAATGAATGGCTGATTAAACTATATGATGTAATGGAACAAGATAAACTAACATGTCTGTTGAGGGATCAACAAAAGACAGATATGAAAAACAATGGTCATTAATGACTAAATATTTCTCACAAAAGTCGGAGAAAAGAATATAATAGTGTAAGAGAATAAAAATGGAATAACATTGAAAGAATGCCCAACTATCAGATGTTGAATATAATACTGTCTTTGGGGCTATGCAGATGGGCAGGAAGTTGCCTTTTCCCTAAATTGCAGCAACCACATCACCTGCCCTGAGGATGCCCTAAGTGGGGATAGAGCAACCACAATGGGGGGCAGTTAATGCAACTTTTCTGAGGCTGCAGTGAAGCCTCATCATCTGCACTGCCAGCCTCAAGGTTTCCCTAAATGGGGATGGAGTAACCGCATGGGCTAGCAGCAACAGCTTTATTTATTTATTTTTATTTTTATTTATTTTTTTGCAGTCTCTCAGGCACATGCTCATGTGCGCAGGAACAACACGGCCCCTTTAACAGCAATGTTGGCATTTCTATGCACCTGTGCACTGTGCGAAGCAGAGAGATCATGGAAGACACAGCGATCGAGTGGTCTGCACTGGTAGTCAGCCTGCAATGCACAGCCACAGGAGCCTCAGCCATGGCCCCTGCAACAGCTGCATGCATAAGACTGGAGTGATGACTCAGAGGTCACAGAAGTGACAACTGGTAGAGTGGGTGTCGCAACAAGCATTTTGCACAGTGTACTGCTGCCGCTGTCACTCTGATGTCACCCGAGAGAGCCCCATGCCATTGGTGGATGTTCCTGAGAAGCACCAACTGGTGGGATGGATTTGTCAAATACATCAGGTCTGATGAGCAATGGAGAATGTTCTTCCAAATGCCATGTTCCCTCTTCCACAAGACAGTAGAAATACTGCATCTGGAAATGGGGAGGTCAGACACCATGATGAGGAAAGCCATCCCAGTGGAAAAGAGAGTCACCATGGCCATCTGGGTACTTGCCCATAAAGTCAGCTATAAGCAGGCGTTGGAGCAGTTTGGGTTCGGCCTTACCACTGTGGGGGAAGTGTTGGTGGAGTTTGTCCTCAGCATGGAGAAGCCGCTGCTGACATGACAGTGTACCTGGGGGACTCCGCTCAGGTAAGGACAGTCGCACACACCTACCCCTTTCACCTCCGGTGCAAAAAACCTCATGACCTGGAACACAATATGGCTTTTACTGTATAGATTAGGCTGCTAGGGTCATTGAACCTGCGCACGGACACCAAAACCCCATGAGCCGACATACAGTATGGCTTTTACTGTATACATTAGGCTGCTAGGGTCATTGAACCTGTGCACGTATGTGAAAAAAGTAATGAGTTGGTAAGTGCCCTGACTTTTTTCATTAATCATCCGCTGCTCCCCCTTCTTGTCACCCACAGATCATGCAAGGATTCGCTGACCTCAGCTTCCCCCAAGTAGTGGGTGCTATAGACGCGTGCCACTGTCTGATTGTGCCACCCTTGGAGCGAAGGAATGAGTTCGTCAACTGAAAAGACAGCTACTCTGTTGTCTTGCAGGGAACATCGGCTTATTGAGGATGTTTTGTGGACATGGAACTGGGCTGGGCTGGTGCAACTCATGATGCAAGGGGGACAAGGGATCATCTTCCAGGCCATGTAGGCTAGCATCTATGTGCCAGGGAACGCCACCGTCACCCTGAGGGGCCAGTAGATTGGCCCTCTCCTGCTCTCTGGCAGAGCCTACCCCATTCGGAAGTGGCTCATGAAGCCCTATCAGGGCACCTCCAATGCCAGGCAGAAAGGATTCAACAAGAAGCTGAATCATGCCAGGAATGTGGTAGAAAGGGCCTTTGTGTGGCTGAAGGTTAGGTAGAGGTGCCTCACTGGCCCACTCCTTGGCAGAAGAGAATGTCGTCCCTGTCATCACCTCCTGTGTCATCCTCCACAACATCTGCGCGATGAAGGGAAGGGTGCTGGATGAGGGAACATGCTACAGGCACCACTTTGTGCTGACCACCCTGGGGTCACCCATGGAAGACAATGACCTTGTGAAGCAGATAGAGGGAGAGGCTGTGAGGGAGGCCCTGGCAGAGTTCTTTGAGACCAGGAGGATCTGAAGTATCTCCTCACCTCCATCTGTGATCGTTGGGCACTACTGTATTATGCCATCATAAGCACTTCAATAAATGTATCTTACTATACACACTCTTCTGTGTCTGGCAAGCATTCATGCTCTTATGTGCCCATGCTTAACCATAAGCCCAAGGAGGACACACACAGACACAGACACACACAAAAGGTCATGAGGGGGTGACCAGGCGCCAGATTTCCTGGCAATAGAAAGATGCAGTGTGCAGGAATGACCAACTGTAATCTCTGACAATGCATCAATTGTCCAACATTCAGCCTTTCCAATGGCCCATTTGATTGTAATAATTGGTAGCCCATAGGGCAACCATTGGGGAATAGAGACAAACTTCTCTTCTGAGGGTCTCCATTGGCTAAGGGCCAGGTAAAGCCATCTGCCCCAGCAACAATTGCCCATAAATGCCCCTGCAGACCTCCACAGTTCCCCAGGATGACGATGGTGGTCAAGGGGAGAGTGCCTGTCTGCATTGCCTATTGGACCAATGAGGAGGTGGTCATTCTCCTTCTTGCCTTCACCCTGGAGGCAGCCACGAGAAGGGTGATGGCCAGTACGAACTGGCCCAACTGGGAATACTTTCACCAGGCCTCCCATGCCTTCCAGCAGCAGGGCTTCAGGAAAACTCCTCAACAGTCCTGAAAGGGGTCTTCTTTGAAGCCCTGGAGGACTTCGGTGAGTACCCCCGTTGTGAAAGCAGCCACCCTTTTATGACTGGCTCTGGGACCTATGGGTGAGGGCCGGCCACCCATGGTGGCAAAATTGTCATCCTCCGGGTAAGTGTCGGGCCCCTGCCATGGTCCCTCATGCCCATCCTTCCCTCCCCATCATCCTTTCCTATCCTGCCCCTCCCTTCCTCCTTTCCTACATCCATGGGTGGTAATGGTGACCCTCTTATTCCCAACTACAGGCGTGCAGCTGAAGAGACAGCCAGGATGAAGAAGGAACCCTTCCGGTTCCCCCTCAGAGGGTGAAGCCACCACTGCCAGGGAGGCCCAAGCAGAGGGAGACTGTGGCCTCCCTCTGCAGGCACAACAGCCTCCCATGTCAGCAGGTAGGTCCCCATGGGGAGGGGTGATGGCTGCATGACTGCAGTCTCTATGGCATTCCTGTCCCTTCCCTCCCCCACTACTTTCCATGGCTGTTTCTTAAATGGTGTTTTTCACATGCACAGGAAGCCCTGAGAAGGAGCAGCCTGGCCCAAGCTGCCGCCTGCCAGGAGGGGAAGGCTAGGGGCCCATTGATGCTACCCACCTGGCAGCATTACAAGGGAGCCAGGACCTGGACCGTCAGAGAGGTAAGAGTGGCAAGGGAACAGAGGGAGGGAATGGGCAGTACCCAGGAACCCTGGCTGTGGCATCGGGTGATGGGCTGTAGTGCAACCTCTTAACCACACTTTTCTCTCTTTTTCCCTTGTAGAACGATGGCTCGAAGACATGGTGGCTGCCATCGAGAATCAGCTTAAGCAGCTTGTTGACTCAGTTGCAGTCATCATTGACCATCTTGGTCTACCCCCATGCCCATGCCCATGCCCATGCCCATGCCCACCCCACCCCCACCCCATCTCCTCATCCCTGAAGCACCTTCACCTCCCCTTCTCCTTGTACATACTTCCCTCTTCCCCTCCCCTTTCCCCCCAATTGTAAATAGTCCCCTCCTCTTCCCCCATTTGTAAATAGTTTAAAACATTGTTGTTTTTAGTGAAAAAAAATTATTTTAAAAAAATTCATGCTGCAATCTGTGCATGTACGCAGGTCTGGCAGAAGCTGTATTTTATTAATAAACTTTCTATTTCTAAACCTTGTGCCATTTTGTGCCCAGGTGTTTATGTTCAATGCAAGATCAGTGCTGAGAACCAGTGAGGACCATGTGTGAGGTGGGCATAGTGTAGGGTAGGAATGGCTGAGGTGGGCATAGTGTGGGGTAGGAATGATGAGGTTTGCTTAGTGTGGGGTAGTTGGTGATGTCTGCCTTGCTACTTAGTGGTCATCGTCACAACATCCCTTCCCCCTCTACTTGATCTCTGCCTGGGGGGGCAGTGAGAGGGCTGTGGCACTGCCATGTCATTGCTGAAGAGGCTGGCGGACTTGTCTATGGGGCATTGCTCAATGATCTCCACCTCCATAACAACCCCCTCCTCCACAGCTAGAGAGCTGTCCCTCCTTTCTCTGCCCATGCCAACAGCCCCCCTCCTGCACGGGTGGAGAGTGACCCCTCCTTTCTCTGCCCAGGCCAACAGCCTCCACCACCATGGGTGGAGAGCGACCCCTCCTCCCTCTGCCCACAGCAGCCTCCATGTCCACGGGTGGAGAACGACCCCTCCTTCCTCTGCCCACCACCACAGCCTCCACCTGCATGGGTGGAGAGTGACCCTCCTCCCTCTGCCCACCACCACAGCCTCCACCTCCATGGGTGGAAAGTGACACCTCCTCCCTCTGCCCACCAGCATAGCCCTCACCTCCACAGGTGGAGAGTGATCCCTCCTCCCTCTACCCAGGCCAAAAGCTCCCTCCTTCAGGGCCCGGGGGATGGCCCTCGCTCTTCCTCCCTCCTCCACACTGTCCCCTCTCTACCAATGGCCCTCTGGGGGCCAGTTATGGCATCCACAAGCCAGACCAGCAGACCAGTCTGCACTTCTAAGGAGTCAGCGACACACTGGTGCTCATGGGCAACATGCTCCAGCTGCTGGAGGGATCGCTGTTGCAACTCCCTCCAGTGTTCTACCTCACTCTACCTGAGCTGATAGGAATGTTCAGCGAGATGCTAGGAATGTTCCCCAAGCTGTTCTCCCTGTTCTAGGAGTTTGTCCATTTGGTCTGTGCTGCGTTCCATGAACTGATGCTGTGGCTGCTGAGCGAAGTGCCCTCTTCCCTTTGATCTCAGCCAGGTGGGCTGCCGGTGGCATTGCAGCTCTGGGATTAGCTGTTTCATCCTCCTCTCTCTCTTGTGCTACTTCTCATTCTATGGGACATATATGGCATAGGGCACAGTTTACACACAAAATATGTCCTGCAGAGATCAGGGGTAGAGAGGAGAGGTACATGCAAGGGAGGTTTGTGTAGACACACTGGATACATGCAGCTGGTGGACATGCGAGGAACATGGTTAATAGGACACACAGACAAACATTCCTCCATGTTCCTCCCCCCCCCCAGCATGCCAGGGTGCAAAAGGGGCATGCAGGGGTTCTGAAAACCTGCACACGTATGCAAAAAACATCACAAAAGCCATACAAACTGTCATGCTTTTTTGAGTGCAGGCATACATGCGGCAGAATGCATTTATTGTCATAACAGGGAATTTATCATGTGCAGCCTGGACCTGATGGATCAGCTGAGTGAATTGTCCAGGACCTGCCCTCTCCTCGCCCTCACTGTCATTGTCACGTATCGATGTATTTGTCTGTGGGACAGGTGAGCGGTCACAGTGGCTACTGAGTCTGGAAAATACAGTGCTCCAGTCTGTACTACGAGATGGTGGCGTGTTCATGGAAGATGTAGAGGCATGGGATGGTGGTCTCATGGCAAAGATGTCCACAGCCCTCTGACTGCAGGATGTCTCATCTGAGTCAGGGTGTTCCTCCTGGTCATCTAAATGACAAGGGATGGGGTCATCTCTGCCCTCTGCCCACCCTATTGCTGTCCCCTGTAACCCTTCCCAGGGTCCCTGGCCCATCTTACCTTGACAGGGCATCAGAAGTTCCTGACTGGGACCTTCACAACGTCACTGCTGGTACATATTCTGCTGGGCCGTATGCTACCATTCCTGGCGAGGAAGGCATGGAGTTCTTCGTAGAACGGCATGATGGAGGGACCCCGTCTGCTTTTGGCCTTGTGATCCCTAAACTTCTTGTAATCTGCCCTGAGGTTTTTGGTCTTCTGACAATACTCCTCTCAAGTGCATTGGTGGCCCTTAGCCCTCATGCCTTCTGACAACTCCTTAAATGTATAGGCATTCAAAAATGATTTTTTCAATTTCTTCAGAATATGTGGCTGTGACCACACAGCTATGAGGTCAACCATCTTCGCATGGGACCACGATGTCCCTCTCCCTCTTTTTGGTTCACTGCTTGTTGATGGCTGTGCCATTCTGCCCACTGTACAAGATGAGTGCCGAAGGTGCACAGCTATGGAGGTCCACAGTTACAAAGGTCCGCTGCGAAAATGGTGCTGGGATGTGCATGGGGGTCCAGCTTAAAAGTGAAACTTTCCCTTTAATCACTTTCACAGGGATACATCCAGCTGCAACAGTATTACCTTCCCGCTCTGGTGCCTGCGCACTGCAAAAATTAGAGTTAGGGCTAGAGTTCTTATGCAGGTGCACCTGTGGCAGTACACGCACACCTTGGCCATTAGGATACTTTATTTTTTTAAATTGTTATTTTAATTATTTTAACATTGACTTTACATTTAAAAAGAAAAAAATCAATAAACACAGCTGCAGTTATACATATTCAATTATTATTGCTGTGCAGAGGGGCGGGCTATAAATAAAATTTATTATTATTATTATTATTATTATTATTATTATTATTATTATTATTATTATTATTATTATTATCTTCAAGTATCTTCAACTATCACTATTAAAGTAAACTATATTTTCCCTAGATGGAGTTGTACACAAACTACAGAGGAGAGGAGAACTTAAAAAGTAATAATTAATAAAATGAAGAGATTCTTTAGGTTTCTTATCCGTATATTCTCTATATTATCTCACACTATTTCCTTTTTACAAAATTCCAAAATCTCTTTCCACTTTCTTTCATGTTGTTGCATCATTTTACCTATCACATACATTGACAATCTATCCATACTACCTAAATCTGAAAGTTTTCTCTGCCATTCTCTTATTTTAGGAATTTCTTCAAGTTTCTAATAACGAGCATCAGTCACCCGTGCAGCAGTTAACATATACAGTATTATATTTTCTTTGTTCTTAGTTAATTTATGATTTACAACATCTAATATATTTAATAAGAAAAATTCGGGTTTAAAAGGAATGTTGATACCTGCCATTAGGATACTTTAAATTGAAGCTATTTTCACAGGGCGCATGCTCTCAATGGGCAACTCAAAATGTGACGCATGTGTGCTGGTGCATTTACAAGGGCATTTTAATTCTTGGGTGCCCTTTTTCCACTGCCCCTCCATCGCTGCACACAGATGTACCTCTGAAGGTGTGCACTTTTTAGGAAGAAGTGGGAAAAAGTGGCTCCTTTTTGGAGTGCCCTTTCACAGGAAGGGGCAAGTAGGGGGCACTTTTTAAGTGTGCGTTGTCTAAAGACCATGCCTTTCAGTCACCCTCAAATCACCCCTTTTTGCCTATCTGCATAGCCCCTGAGTTGAAGAGGTAAAGGAATGTCCAGAACTTAATATCACAGTGTGGGAATGGAAGAAATGTTATAAGGAAAGATATCTGAAATAGAACTAAATTGTAAGAATGAAACATGTATATATGTTTTAATTTGTTAGAAAATTTAATTGAAAATCAGAAAGTCAGAGAGAACGAGATATAATTGAAATATTCATAGTAAAGGGAGGGGAAGTTATTTTATGTTTGTTTTTATGTTTGTTCATTTTTATATGTTTTTAATAGAAGAGTAATAGAATAATAATGGATGTCTAGAGTAGTTATATTAACAAATTTAGATGTACTTATGTATGTGTATATGCATAGCTGTAAAATAAAATTTAAAAATTTAAAAAAATGAATTGTCTCTTCTCTCTGGCTCATTCAACTGTCAACTATTTTTTTTTAAAAAAAATCCCTCTTTCACTCACAGAGGCCCCTCCTTTCCATCACAGAGTTTGTTCCAAGCATTGCTTCACACCCATTCATTAAAGAGTCAAACAGTAACATATTCGCAAGTTGTTTCCTTCTCGTTTCTCCTGTTCCAACTTCACAGAAGTTGGAAGAGGAGAGGGAAGGTGGGATATTTTAGAAGAAGCTGAAAAGTGGGATAAGAGGGGATTAATGAGGACTTTCTCAACCAATCGTAACAGCTGAAGGGTGTCGAACAATTTGAAAATAAAAAGCACCACCCTTGAAAGATCTGTCTCAGGGCCATTGCAGACCAGCCCAAAGGACTGGCCTGGGAACAGAACTGGGGCATGGAAGCCACACACCGGCTGCCCCAACCCCACTCTGACACTGTCCTGATGCTGCACGCCATTACGCACAGCGCGTGGTATCAGGACACCCTTCTGGTGCAGAGTGCAGACACACTGCGCCAAAAGGGTGCGAAAGAGTCACAGCACCGGCTCCTAGGGTGGCTTTTTGCTGCCTCTAAAAGGAGCAATATTTTGCCACTCTTTTAGGGCCAGCAAAAGGAAGGACTGGGGCCTCAGCATGGGGTTGCCACGGCAACTCTCTGCCACCCCAAACGGACCATGTGCATCAGCCCTCAGTCCAGTGTGAAGATTTGTAATAAGAGTGCAATGAGTTTCTCAGGAAGTCTCTGTACTGCAAGTTCTGGAGATAAATCTATGCACATATCTACACTTCAAAGTTATAGCAGTTTAATTACACATAACTATCATAGATCTACCCTACAGAATCTAGGGATTCTGTATGTACAGCCTACTTATTATCCACAGATTCCTCTACACGCACAGCCTATCTGTTATTGATAGGAGCATGTTCATTGCTAAAGGACTGTATGCGTGGGCCACAATGCCTGTATTTTCCCCAGCCTGGTGACATTCTGTGCAGAGCCCAGAGCTCCATGCCAGGATTAGCCAGATTAACCCAGACTGGATGCCAATCTGGTAGTTTCAGCCCAACACCGGCCTAAAAGGCTCTTAGTACACTCTTTTCAAACTGGCTGTTTGAGGCAGAGTTTTCTAGGAAGTCCACCACAACTGGTGGCAGACTTCATAGTTGCACACCCCCTTATCTGCTGTAGCTGCAACATCCCCCATGAAGGCTCCAGCCCTGGCCTGTGACATTGGAAGGGGGTGCTTGGCCATGTGGATGAACCAGGTGTCCCATTCCTGCCCTTACAGACTGTGTTAGGGGCTTTCACAGGGCACGTCATGGTGGCAGCAGGTAAGGTGGCATGTGGTGGTGGTGGCTCCATGGCATGGTGACAGGTGGGCATGTGAACACCCACCAATTGCCACACCAGCCCAGGGGCAGGAATGGGCTGGGATCACTAGTGGAATACTGTGGGGTTGGCCCATGGTATCCTCCCCATATGCCCTAGGTTCCTAAAGAAGGGGGAAGTGAGCTAATCAGGTAAGACAGAAAAAACAGGTCAAAGTACAGGATTTAGGAAAAGTTAGAGGGGAAAAACTTCAGGGACTTTCTCCATTATTTCCTCTCCCATGGATCACCGTTAGGAAGTGCTGAGGCCTCTTTGCTTCCAATATTAAACTCCTCCCATAGTGAACCTAATCTCAACTGCTTTGGAAGACAATTCCATAATTAAGATATGATGATAACAACCAAACCTCTGCTCTGGCAACTGAGTATATGAAGATGATATCAATATATTAGTGAACTCATATTGGAGGACAATCTTTCAGATAGCCTGACTTTAAGTTTTTACAGTTGCTCAGATATTGACCAGTGCATTAAACTGTGTCCAGAAACAAATCACAGCTGGTCCACTTAGATCAAAATCAGCATAATTTGGCCTATAATTAGGATTGCTAAATTGAAAACTGAAGATGACTCCTGTAACCTTAATGATTGTGTAGAAGAGGGAATTTCAGCAGATAGTAGTTGCTATGAAACCAGGTAAAGAGCAACACCTGCTGAAATTGCCTCTTCTAAACCATGATTAAAAGTACAGGAGTCCTCTCCAATTTTTACTCTGGCAGCCCTACCTAAAATGCAAGGATCAGCAAACAAATCAATCACATATAGCACTAGCTGCAGCTTCCAAACACTGTACAAGGATGGTTCCCTTGTAGTTTCAATTAGTGATGATTTAAAGTGATTTTTATAGTTTTTATAATTCATAAATACAGGTCAGCACACTTGTTACCAAAAGTGCATTTTTTTCTGAATTTTGGTATATGTATGAATTCCACATAACCCCAGATGTATACTGCAATGGACCCCAAGTGCCACCATGGCAATGGCAGGCAGGTCATATCAAGGTCACTTGGAAGGCTAGAGAAACCTTATTCCCCAAAGCCAGGCAGATAGAGTGGGAGTTGCAAATGGACCATCATCACCTCCATAATCAGAAGAATGGGTGATAATGGCCTAGACGTGTCAACTGATGGGCCAGCTAACAACTTAATCCTCTTCCATTTACCTTGAAAATTGCCAGACCGGATTACCTCACCCATGCAATCTCACACCTTTGTCCTGTAGGTAGTTTTAGCCCTTAAAAACCACTGGATTTTTCCACCCAGTGTTGCTAGTTTAGAGCTCATGGGGACACTACATCACTGTGCTCTCTAGTCTAGTTACCGGCACCTCCATTCAAAGCCATGCTCTCAGAACAGTTGTGTCTTGCTCCACATCACCCAATTGGACCCTGGAGAAAGCCTCATCTGTAGTAAGTATCACTCGTAGTTCTGCCTCAACATCTTTTCCAAGCTAACCACTGATTTCTTAAGCCTTGGACGAGTGCTTGTATGTATATAAATTGCTATGTGATTTTCCCCTTTAATAAATAATACTTTAATTGGAGAATTTTGTCTCTGCATCAATTTTTAGATCTACCGAGCTCTTGGTATACACGTGGGAGATGGTCTCTCAGGGTCCTTATAGCTGACCCCATCTCAATTGAGCTAAATAACATTCCCCATAATAGACTTTTGGCTACACACTTTGGATGCAATATTTCTTTAACATATTAAGAAATCCTACCCTGCTTTCCAGATCTTATAACACTATGCATGAGCGGATCGGATTTTACCAATACACTATCAACTAAAATTGATTATAACTTTTACTGCTGCTCTGATTTCATTTTTTATTGTTTTAATTTCTGTTTTGATTCTTGTTTCATTGTGGTTTTATTTTGGTACTGTTCCATTAAAAATGTTTTCAACTGGAGTGAATGATGTATCTGTTCAACTTTCTTGTAAGTCACCTTGAAATTTATTTTGAAAAATATTGGGTGTACACCTTTCAAGCAGGAAAACAAACAAATAAATAACCTTTGAAATCAATTAAAATCAATGGGATTCATATATAAGTATTTAATTTGGCTGGATTGTGCCTTTTATTTTTAGTAGGAACTATAGAAGCTTTAATTATTTCCAGGTGACTAGAGATTAAATTTGTGGCTCCTAGTTACAAATGCCCTGGTATTACCAACATAAAGGCACAAATGTCAAATGAATTTGTTTCTTTGTTGCCTGACACCTGAACTGAAAGGTGTTCATTCATTTGTCTTCTTGAAAATGTTTATTTGGTGATAACTTTCACTCAAGAAACCAAGGGCATTTTCAGATTAATTGCTAGCACCCTAAAGTGCATGAGTTTTTCATTTTTAAACCATATAGTGAAATAAATTTTGTAGGGACATTTTACCAGAAAATGTATGGGTTTGTTGTGTGTCTTCATGACTTATGGCAATCCTAAGGTTAACCTATCACAGGGTTTTCTTGGAAAAATTCATTCAAAGATGGTTTGCTGTTGTCTTCCTCCAAGGCCAAGGGAGTGTGACTTGCCCAAGGTGGGATTCGATGGCCAAGCAAGGATTTGAACTTTGGTATCCAGAGTCCTAGTCCAACATTCAAACCATTACACCATGTTGGCTCTCAAATACTTAGGTATCTATAAGTAAATACAAATACCACCAAATGGTAGTTGCAAGAAATGGAGCTTTATTCCAAACAAGGATACAATGATGGTGCAAGTTGTTCACATACTACCTAAAGTCCTTACAGGATGACAGATGCTGAGCAAGCTTTGTTCAGAATAATATCTCACATGGTTGGACTGTATAACAGTTTCATTCCAAACATTCCAAGACAACTGGATTAACATTAGCATCTCCTAAGTAGTAATCTATATAGTGGGGAAGGTTTTGAACCTGGCTCAGTTCAAATGCTACCTCCAACAAAATGTTGCAAAGAATCTTCTTTAACAAGACAAGTCCTTTTTGGAGTTCCAGCCAACCAATCATGACCTCTTCCAGGAAACTATGGACATGTCTGATGGGCCAAATAAAATGGTTTCAACTTTCAAACAACATACAGGATGATTAGCACTGAATCTGGACCTTTTCATTACCTTAGGACTAATCCAGAATGGGGGAAAATGGGGAGTTATCCCAGTTTTGAATGGAAAATCCAGATTTATGTATGTGTGTGGATTACCCCCATAGTAACACTGGTGAGAGGATGGGGGGAGGAGTTCAGAAATATGTACATTTGCACACATGAGTTTGTTGTTTACCTTCAAGTTGTTTCCAACTTATGATGACCCTAAGGTGAACCTATCATGACAAGTTTCTTCAGAGTGGCTTTGCTATTGCCTTCCCCTGAGGCTGAGAGCATGTGACTTACCCAAGGCCACCCAGTGATTTTCATAGCTGAGTGGGAATCAAAACCTGGTCTCCAGATTGTAGTCCAACACTCAAACCACTACACCATGCTGGCTCTCTCTCTCTATTTGACTGCATGAGGGTGGATAAGACAAACTGAAGTGGCCATTGCCTGTGGTTTTTTGGACTGGTGTGTCTTCAAAAGGAAGAATTGTGTGGACAGTTCTGCTGAACTCACCTCAGTGTGTGCAGACAAGCCTGTGGTCACTGTGGATCAGGTTAACCTGAAGATAAGTTGGATTTTCCTGTCAGCATAGATGTGCCCTAAATGTTATTAGGGGCATTGTTTTCTCACTGTCCTTAGTTTATCTTCTTTACTAACTGGCACTTTGCAGTTCATGGCTCCTGGAGACTACTGAGACCCTAGACTTCATGCTTTTTGCATTCCCCTCCCTACTTTTATTTCCCTCCATTTACAAACTTTTGGAGTTTTGCATATCTGGAAAATCATGCAAAAATTGCTGGCTGGAATCTTTTAACAGCTGATACTTAACTAATGTCTCCTATCCTGACTGCTGCAAACATGATGGAAACATCATTCAGTCATAGGCAAAATGAACCTTCTTCTACCACATGCACCTGTTGGTCAATATAGTAGGGTGGGTGAGTTATAATTTCATGCACACCAGAGGTGGACACCTGGAAGAACATCACACACTGAAGTAGGGAAACCAGGAAACGTTCTGGGAGTTTGCACCTACAGAATCAATTTGAGGTTCTCTCCCTGATCAAGGATGAAGAGGAAAACCAGCAGGGACAATCCTCAAGGACAGTGCAGGGGACTCTAACAATACCACAGCAGAGAACAGCCACTGCTAAGCCTCGGAGGCATGTGGTGGTGGTTGGGGACTCCTTGTTGAGGAGTGCAGAAGCAGTCATTTGCGGGCCTGACAAGATGTCCAGGGAGATGTGTTGCCTCCCTGGGGCAAAAATCTGTGATGTGACAGCCAGGCTGATAACACTTGTCAAGCCCACTCGCCATTACTCCTTCCTCTTGGTCCATGTGGGAACCAATGATACTACAAGGCATAGTCCAGAATATCAGAAGGGATTATGAGGTTTTGGGTAGAAAGCTGAAAGAACTGGATGCACAGGTTTTTATCTCATCTCTTCTCCTAGTGGAATGGTATTCCAGGACAGGAGAGGAAGATAGCAGATGTGAATAACTGGCTCCATAGATGGTGCCACCAAGAAAGATTTGGATTCTTGGATCATGGGCTGCGGTTCCATGAGGGAAGAATTCTAGCAAGAAATGGGCTTCATCTCACACCAGTTGGCAGAAGCGTTTTTGCCAATAGCCTCAAACATTTGATCAGGAGGGCTTTAAACTGAGTCATGTTGCGGAGGGAGACGGTATCTTGGAAGGCAGGAGTTCATCATGGGCTGGAGATAATAGTCAAAGTGTTATAGAAGGAACAAAGCAAATGACGCAAGGGCCCAACAGTGGGAGGCAAAAAATCTCACACAGGTAGCAAGTGGAGAGGATACATGCTCTTAGATGTCTCTACACTAATGCACAGAGCATGGGAAATAAACAAGATGAACTCGAACTCCTAGCACAACAAAACAAATATGACATAATAGACATCACTAAAACCTGGTGGGATAAGTCTCATTATTGGAATGTAGGAATGGAGGGCTATAACCTTTTTAAGAGAAATAGGCCAAACAGGAAAGAAGGAGGGATAGCATTGTATGTCAGGGATGTTTACACCTGTGAAAAGATCCAGGACTTAAATCCTGGAAATCAGGTGGAGAGCATTTAGATAAAATTTAAAAGAGAAAGAAACAACAGGGATGTTATTCTGGGAATCTACTACAGATCCCTAAGTCAGACTGAGGAATTGGATGATGCCTTTATAGAACAGATGACCACACACTCAGAAAGGAGAGATATAGTAATGATGGGTGACTTCCATTATGCTGATATTTGCTGAAGCTCAAACTCAGCCAATACTTCAAGGTCTAGCAAATTCCTCACTTGCCTTGAAGACAATTTCGTTATCCAATAGGTGGAAGGGGCAACAAGGGGATCAGCTATTTTAGATCTGATCCTAACCAACAGGGATGACCTGGTAAATGAGGTGGTGGGATCCTTAGGTGGGAGTGATCATGTTCTCCTGGAGTTTCTTATACAGTGGAAAGGAGAAGCTAGACATAGTCAAACACTCATTCTAGACTTTAGGAGAGCTGATTTCAACAAACTTAGGGAAACACTGGGAGTGATCCCATGGTCAGGAATACTAAAGGATGGAAGTTCAGGATGGATGGGAGTTTCTCAAAAGGGAGATACTGAAAACACAATCTCAAACTTTTCCAATGAGAAGGAAAAATGGGAGATGTCTCAAGAAACCGGGTTAGATGACAAAAGAACTTTCAACTGAACTAAGTTGTAAATAGGAGATGTATAAGAAATGGAAAAGGGGCGAAATCACTAAAGAGGAATTCAAACAAATAGCTAGCACATGTAGGGGTAAAGTCAGGAAAGCCAAAGCACAGAATGAGCTCAGGTTTGCTAGAGGGGTTAAGGACAATAAAAAGGGCTTTTGGAGGTATGTCTGTAGCAAAAGAAAAAAGAAGGAAATGGTAGGGCCACTGTGCAGAGAAGATGGAGAAATTCTAACAGGAGACAGAGAAAAGTTAGAACTACTCAACACCTTCTTTGCCTCAGTCTTCTCAGGAAAAGAAAATGGTGTTTAATCTGAGGAAAATGAAGCACAATAGGGGAAATGCAGCACAGAATAAGTAAAGAGGAAGTACAGGAATTCCTGGTTAACTTAAATGAATTTAAGTCTCCAGGACCAGATGAACTACATCCAAGGATATTAAAAGAACTGGCAAGTGTAATCTCAAAGCCACTGGCAATAATCTTTGGGAACTCCTGGGGAACAGGAGAAGTTCCAGCAGAGTGGAGGAGGGCAAACATTGTCCCCATCTTCAAAAAGGAGGAAAAAGCTAAGGGATCTAGGAGTCCAAGTAGACCACAAGTTGAATATGAGTCAACAGTGTGATGCAGCAGCTAAAAAGGCCAATGCAATTTTAGGCTGCATTAATAGAAGTATAGTATCTAGATCAAGGGAAGTAATAGTGCCACTATATTCTGCTTTGGTCAGGCCCCACCTGGAATACTGTGTCCAGTTCTGGGCACCACAATTCAAAAAGGATGTTGAAAAACTGGAGCATGTCCAGAGGAGGGCGACTAAAATGGTGAAGGGTTTGGAAACCGTGCCCTACGAGGAACAACTTAGGGAACTGGGTATGTTTAGCCTGGAAAAGAGATGGTTAAGAGGGGATATGATAGCCCTCTTTAAATATTTGAAGGGATGTCATATTGAGGAGGGAGCTAGCTTGTTTCTGCTGATCCAGAGAACAGAACCCAGAACAATTGATGCAAGCTACAGGAAAAGAGATTCCACCTCAACATTAGGAGGCACTTCCTGACAGTGAAAGCTGTTCAACAGTGGAACACATTCCCTCAGATTGTGGTGGAGTCTCCTTCTTTGGAGGTCTTTAAACAGAAGCTGGATGTCCATCTGTCAGGAATGGTTTGATTTTGAGTTCCTGCATGGCAGGGGGGTTGTACTGGATGACCCTTGTGGTCTCTTACAACTGTATGATTCTATGGTTCTATGAATAATGGCAATAGTGTAAAAATAGTGATTCAGTCGTATTCATGAAAGGAGCAATTACAGTTAAGTAACTGCCTTATGACTACTGAGTCATAATTTTGCACTATTCCCATGATCATAAATTTCTTGTCAACTGGCATCAGTAGATACAGCCTGATATAGCCATCTGTGGGCTTGCCATTCAGGGATTTGAGCATCTGTGGATAGCCCAGCTCCACTTACCCCGATGGCGGTATGTGTATTCATAGCAGTATTGTCATGCACATGACATGCTGCCATTGGAAACAACGGGACTTGAGGCCACATTGTTTGTAATTCACAGGAGTGTTTGGAATGTACATGATTCTGACCATTGCTTCAAGGTACCTTATCAATGTTATAATGTGGATTCTTCATGTGAATGTGGAAGGGGTATGGATACAAGCCTATCTTACAACATGCTCAGCCTCTGATGTTCAGAATTATGGAGAGAAATAAACTGTGATAATCTGAAAGCCCACATGTACACGCAAAGCAGTCAGAGGTCTTCATATCAGTAATATAGTAAATGTTATCTGGATTTTATTCCAGATTTTAAAGAAGTTATCCAAGGTGCCAAACCTATTTTGGCTATAGGGTTCAGAATCTTGAGTTGTTGTTGTTGTTGTTGTTGTTGTTGTTGTGTACCTTCAAGTCAATTTGGGCTTATCGTGACATTATCATAGAGTTATGTTGGTAAAAAGTATGTAGAAAAGGTTTGTCATTACCTCCCCTTAGACTAAGAGAGTGTGATGTGTCCAAGGTCATCAAGTGGGTTTCCATGGCTGAGGAAGGAATCAAACCCTGGTATCCCAGGGTCCTGCTTCAACACTCAAATCACTACACCACACTTGTTCGCCTGGATAGGCTAGACAGCTCCTTTGTGGTCTGGAAGAAAATGGTGAGTGGTTTCACCATACCACAGATATGTCATTGGTTGTCCCTGTCTACACGACATAGGGCCTTTGCAGACTGCCAGAAATAGTGCACATTAAATTGAGGCACTGCCCTGGCTCAGTGCTAGGGAATCATGGGAACTGTAATTTATTGTGGCACCAGAGCTCTCTGACAGAGAAGGCTCAATGTCCCAGAAAAAAAAATACAATTCCCATGATTCCCTAGCACTGAGCCAGGGCAGTGCCTCAATTTAATGTGCACTATTTCTGGCAGTCTGCAAAGGCTCATAGTTATACTAGTTTGACACTATTTTAACTGTCATGCTTCCATCCTACAGAATCCTGGGATTTATACTTTAGTGACTGAAATGTAGAACGTATTGGTTTTCATCTCTTTCCTATCCTTCCACTCCTTCTTTTAACTTTCCAAATTCCCCTATTATTTCTTTGGATAGCCTAACTTCCCCCACTTTCCAAGTTCAGAGATTTGTCCTTTTAAAATATCAGGGCCAATCATCTTTGAATGAGCTATAGATTATCTCTGAGAGCAGCTTCCTCACCTTTGTTCCCATCCTTATCAAATTTAACTGACCTTGAAAGCTGAGTCATGTCAATCAGTTTAATCAAGAATTGGCAAATATTATAAATGACGTGGATCTGGAACATATTAAATCTATTCCATTGACATCTTTTTCACCTTGCTATGCAGAAGAGCACTGAAGCCTGAAAACAACCCTGAAGAAACCATACAAACAACAGAGGGTTACTTCTGCTCATTCTGCTGCATTATGTGCAGAGCTACACTATTGACTTGCTCTGAGAGGATAAAGGAAGGCCCCTTTCTACTCAGATTTCTATGGAACGTTCTCTTTAACTATTTGTGGGTTTTTTGCACAGAATGCTAAGCTACTCTGAATTTCAATAGACTCCCTAAGGGCCTCAGCAGACGACTAATAAGGTCTTCTCCGAGGCAGGGAAGAGGAGGGGCAGCCGCACGCTTGGCGCCCCTTCCTCCTCCCGAGGTTGCCCTTGGAGCTGCCGGCCCTCCGCACGGCCGGTGCTCCCAGGGCAACCTCCCGTCGCAACGTCCTCACACGCTGCAGTGGAAAAGCCAGGGAAAGTGCGCCCGATGAGTTTAGGGTGCACTTTCCCTGACTTCTGAAAGGAGCGCCGATTTAGTGCTCCTTTCAGGGACGCTGCTGGTGTGCTGCAGTGCGGCTGCCATGGTCCCGTGGTGCACCGTCCCAGGGCATCCCGGACGCCCTGGTCTGCTTCCCCCCTATGTCTGCTTCAGAAATCTTATCAAATGACACTTGTAAAATCCAGCAACAAAAGATGCAACATTAGCTGTCAACGTGGGTGGATTTGAAAGGGGATTGGACAAAATCTTGGATGAGGGCACTGTCAGTGGCTACTAGTCAGAAGGGATATATGTATATTCTCTTTAGTACAAATAGCAGTGTGTTGCAGTATATCATTTGCTAGGAAACACAAATGGTGGTGGTGGTGGTGATGTCGTTCCACCCATATCTTACTTGTGGGCTTATTGTAGCCAACTGTGGCCACTGTGTGAACAAACTGATGAACTAGATAGGATTTTGGGTTTTTGCAGTATGCTTCTACTTAAGTCTCTTGGCTGTGCCATACTACTCCTTTGTGAATTTGATCCAGTCATTGTGTTAGTGCTGTGCCCCTTAAGGAGATAGATCCTTGGCTACTACATCTTCATATGTGAAGATGACTAATTATAATAGTTTCTTTTTACCCTGACTATGAGGGGGTGGGTGGGTGGGGGGTGGGAAGAGTATTCTTCCACAGTATTTTCCCTGAAGGGTTGTGGAAGAATTATTCTACAGGGGGAAAAACACATAGTAGTTTACACAAAATGCATGATTGTCTGCACAGGAATCAGGTTTTTGGCACATGAAACCAATTTTCTGGGCAGAAAACATTCCCCCCCCCATGTGAAAAACTATCTGTTTTTCTCCAGAGAATAACTGTTCTGTAACAGGTGAAGGGGAGAACACCAGGAGAAAATTGTGCAAAGTTCTTGCAGGTCTATTGTTCTTTCTGATTGGATTTTCTGTCTATCAGAAAACCTGATTTTAACCAAGAAATTGATAATTCCAAATACTATTTCCATCCCTAGTGCTGATTTATGAAATAAGAGGGACCACTATTCTGTTAAATGGAAGAACAGTGATACCTCCTTTGTTAAGTGAAGGAATCCTTTAGAGCAGGAGTGAACAATTGTGGAAGTTGAGGGAGCTGCATTAGCCCCATAGGAGACCACGGGGCACTGCACTTACTCCCACAAAAAAAGAAAAGAAAGAAAGCTGAAAAAAGAGGTACCTCCCCCATGCTTTTTAGGGGCATGGGGACAATTTCACCATATTGGTGATTTTGAAAAAGGCTTTATCAGGGCTTAAACTTACCCAGGAAGCCTGCAACATGTGGTGGAAATGAACACCTTGCCTTTAGTAGAAATTCTCAAAGCATTTCAGGGCAAAATAAAAATGTTTTTGATTCCAGGGGACCCAGAGGGGCTCCAAATGTGGTGGAAATGGCCTTCAAATCCCCTAGAGAGCATTTGGCAACATTATGAAGCAAAAACGTTTGTTAAAGAAAAAAACAACCCCCCTTTTTTTATTCCTGGGTAGACCTGGGGCATAATAATGGCATTGGGGGAGGACATTCAGCTAACAGGCCACACTTTGCCCACTTCTGCTTTAGAGCATCTCAAAAAAAAAAAGAGTCTCTTTTTGAGCATCTGTGATGATGGAACAGGATCACACACTCACATTTGAAGTTCTGCTGAATCATGTTTACACTAATGTGCAGTGTCTTCTATATGATCTCAACCCTAATGAGCCATGTAAAAGGGAACCATGGACCACTGCAAAATACATATTGCTGTATTGGATGCTTCAGTGATATGAAACACAGGAAATATGTCTGAAACGTGCTCTCATTAAACAGTCTGTACTGGTTCTTTTAAAATGTAGCTTTCAATGAACAGTTTGACTGTTACCTTTTGGACTTCTCATTGGACCTCAGTGAGGAGATGGGGCTTATTTCAACAGCTTGTACTTTTTGGTCATGTTGAGTTCAAAAAATAATTCAGAACCTTTTGCAATGGCACAAATGTCTTCCCTTCAAGGTCCATTAACATTAAAAATATACAGTATGTCAGATTAATTGCTGGGCAGTTACTATAGGAACTGAGTTTTCTTTTGTTATAGGACCTTTGCAGACTGCCAGAAATAGTGCAAATTGAGTCCACTTTAAGGGTTAGGGTTAGTGCTAGGGAGTCATGGGAATTGGTTTTTTTCTGAGGGGCTAAGCAGATGGGTGGCACAGGGCCGCCCCGGGAAGCTGCGGATCGGGGCCAAGGCATCCGCATTCCTCGGCCCTGTGCTGCAGCTTTGCCACCCCAGGAAGGAGCGCTAAAATAGCACTCCTCCCACAAATTCCTGAAGGTGTGCCGCAAAAGGCTGCCGGAGCACCTTTGGCGCCTCTTCCGCTGCAGCGTGTGTGGACGCTGCAGCTGAAAGGCATCCTCGGAGTGCCGGCCATGTGGAGGGCCGGCTGCTCCAACAATGTTTAAAGGAAGGGGTTGGGGCGCCCAGCGTGTGGCTGCCCCTCCCCTTCCTTGCCCTAAAGATGGCACTTTGCACCATCTGCTTCCCCCCTGAGATACTGAGCCTTCTCTGTCAAAGAGCTCTGGTGCCACAAAAAAATATAGTTCCCATGATTCCCTAACCCTAACCCTAACCCTTAAAGTGGACTCAATTTGTACTATTTCTGGCAGTCTGCAAAGGCCCATAGTCATTCTTCTTGTGGCAGAGCTAAAGCCTAAGCTATTCACATATTCCCCATTGTTTAAAAATAAAGCTTATCAAAAGTAGTGTCATCTATTTAAGAAGATTATTTCTTTCAGACCATATTTTTGTTCAAGTAATAAATGCTAATGCTAGCATCATAAAGCCTGATTAATAAAACAGATTAACAGAGATCTCTTTGTTTCCATTTTTCACATACACACAACAGATACTAACTCCTATTGCCTCTGTAGCTCTGTGTCCCAAAAAGCATGGATCCAGCAATTTTAGTTATAGTAGCAGAAAACCTCACAGACATGGAACACCTACTAAGGAAGACCAAAGAGGAAAGTGCAATGGCAGGCTTAATGTTGAACATAAAAAACAAAACAAAAATAAAGACCCACCCACCCCCGACAAGTCGGGAGGGGTTTCTTGTTGTGCTGGCCATATAAGGAGAAGAGAAGCCTGATTGGTTTAAGTGTGTGGGGGGGTGTTCTGGGACACCTGCACACTTGGTATTACTGGTATTTGCATCATTGTCTTGTGGTGCCTCTAACCTCTTGTGATTTGGGACAAGAATTTGTTCTTTATAGCTCTGCGCTGCCATGTGGAGGCAGCCATTTTTGAGCTTGAACTGAGCGACCCATCCCACCCACCCTTGTTCTAGAAGTTATAATTAGTTACTCTCAGGCTTCAGATGATCACCTTCAGGGGCTGGGAGGGAATTTTTTCCCAGGGTGATCCTCTGGGTTTTTAGCCCTCCTTGAGATTAATATTTAATTCATGTTGGGGACAGCTTATGGGGTGATAATTGGATGGTTATTATGCTTTAATTTGCTTTGTAACAACTTAAGGGTTTGGGTCTATAATTAGAGAACAACTGGTTTTCGTACTTAGGGGCAGGTAATGACCCCCACAGGAAAATAAATCTGGTTATTAAATTAAATGAGGTAAAAAATTGGATAATGACAAATTAAAGGAAATGATGATTGCATTTAAATGCATGATGTCATAAAGTACATGACGTCATATGAAATAATATGACATCATATCTGGAGGGGAGGGGTTTAAATTTGTTGTTTTAATTTGTTGTTTTCTATTGCTTTTGTCACGTGCGGTGAAGGACCAACCATCCGGGGGGGGGGGGGGGTTACACCTTCACCTACACATGTGGCAAACTTGTTTGAAGTTTATACCTTGTAAATAGACCCTGTACAGCAAATAAAAGTTGTGACCTGTTTTAAACCCAAAAGAGGCTTCTCATGTCCTTTGTGCCAGTGCAATGACCACCGAGGACCCTCACAAGTTCATCTTAGATTATGAAGAAATAGAAATACCTGGTGGCATGAGTCTCATGATTGGAATGTAGAAATACAGGGGTATAACCTTTTCAAGAGAAACAGGCCAAACAAGAAAGGAGGAGGAATAACATTATATGTCAGGGATATTTACAACAGTGAAGAAATCCAGGACATCAATCCTGGAATATCTTCTTATTACATGATGCTGAAATTCTTTGTGAACTCTATCCTTATCATAACATAGATATCCATGCCATCCGAATCTATTGTTGAATCCCTCCAAATTCAATATATCCTGGTCTTCTAATGTTATCCATTCGGATAGCCAATCTAAGACGTTCGCTTTGTGGTAGAGTTCCAAATCTGGTACATTCCTCCCTCCATCTTTACTTTGTCTTGTCATTGTTAGCCAATTGATTCTCGCTTTTTTACTTTTCCAAATAAATTCCCTCAGATCTTTTTGCCACTCCTGAAATATTTGCCTGTTATGTACTATCGGGATGTTCTGAAATAAAAAAATTAATTTGGGTAAAATCACCATTTTTGTCATCTCAATTCTTCCTGATAATGATAGCTGGATTTTACTCCAATTTATCATATCTTTCTTAATTTCTCTCCATTTTGGTTTATAATTGTTTTCAAATAAGTCTACATTCCTTTTGGATATCCATATCCCCAAATATTTAGTTTTATTTACAACCTTACAATGCGTCTCTTCTGCTAATTCTGTTTCTTCTTTTTTTGTCATGTTTTTGGTAATTATTACTGTTTTGTCATAATTTATTTTAAATCCGGCCTTATTCCCAAAATCTTCTATCGTTCTGAACGTTTCCTTTACATTTTCTATTGGGTCCTCCAATATCAATACCACGTCATCGGCAAAGGCACATAGCTTATATTCTTTTCCTTTAATCTTCATTCCTCTGATGTTTGGGTTTCCCCTTATCTGATTTAGTAATGTCTCCAATACCATTATAAAAAGAAGAGGTGATAGCGGGCATCCCTGATGCGTCCCTTTGCCGATAGTAATTCTTTGTGATTTGTTTCCATTTATCACTAGGCTTGCTGATTGCTCACTATATATTTCTTTAATCCAATTACAAAATTTATCTCCCAGCTTCATTTTTTCACATATTTTTGTCATAAAAGTCCAATTTACATTATCAAAGGCTTTCTCTGCGTCCAAAAATATAAGTCCCAATTTTTTGTCATTATTTTTTTCATAATATTCAATCACGTCTACTATTGTTCTTATATTGTCCTTTAAATATCTTTGAGGTAAAAATCCCGACTGTTCTTTTTTAATTATTTGTGAAAATATTTTTTTAGTCGTTCTGCCATTATTAATGCAAATATTTTATAGTCTGTGTTTAACAAAGATATCGGTCTGTAATTCTTAGCTCACATTTCATCTCTTCCCTCTTTATGAATCAGTATTATGTTCGCATTCTTCCAGGTATCAGGAATTCCATCTTTTATTATCCAATTAAATGTATCACACAATGGTTTTTTCAATTCTTCTATAAATGTCTTGTAATAAACAGCCGTATATCCATCTGGTCCTGGAGCCTTGTCCAATTTCAGCTTTTTTATTGCTTGTTCCACCTCTTCTTCAGTAAAGTCCTTATTTAAATTTTCCCTTTGATCCTCTGTTATTTCTGGTACATCTTGTCTATTTATATACTTTTGAGTTTCTGAAGATTCTATATTATCTTTCCCATATAGCTCTGTGAAATATTTATAAAAAATATCTTGAATTTCTTGCTGAGTATGGACTACTTTGTTATCATCCTGTATCTTTGTTATTAGTCTCTTTTCCTTTTCTTTTTTTAATCTATAAGCTAACCATTTGCCAGATTTATTTGCAAATTCAAAATATTTTTGTCGTACAAATTTCATCTTTTTTGCAATTTCTTCTGATAATCTTTTATCCAATTGATTCCTTAAAAATTTCAATTGTTTATCTTTCTTATCATTTGTAGGGTCTGCTATTAATTGTTCCTCAATGCGCTTAATTTTATCTTCCATAAATTTAAATTCTTGTTCTCTTTGTCTTTTTAACTCTGCAGCTCTTGAGATTAGTATCCCTCGTATTACTGCTTTACCGGCATCCCAAATCGTTTTTGCTTTAATCAATGTTTTGTTGTTAATCTCAAAGTATTCTCTAATACTTGTACTCAATTTTGTCACAAATTTTTTATCTTTTAAAAGGTAATCATTTAACTTCCATTCCATTTTTTTCAATGATTTGTTTAGAGTTAATACAATTGCGTTATGATCCGATAAAATTTCCATCTCTTTTATTTTAGTCTTCATATTGGTGGAAGTGAGAAACATATCAATTTGTGAGTGTGATTTGTAAGATTCTGAAAAAAAAAAAGTAAATCCTTTACTTTTTGGGTATAAGTCAGTCCATACATCTGTTAAGCTTAATTGTTCCACTAAGTCAAAAAAAGATGTTGGGAGTTTCCCTTGATTCTGTTTGATTTTCTTTTTTGAGGTCCTGTCCATCTTAGGATTTATTACCCCGTTCCAGTCTCCCAGTAAGATTAAATTATGTTCGTCTTGATGTACTCTTAGAATTTCATCCTTTAAATTTGCATAAAAAGAGGTTTGCCTTTCTTTGGGACTATATATACATACTAAGAGGTATTTCCCTTCCTCTGTTTGTACTTCCACGCCCAAGTAGTGTCCTTTTTGGTCCTTAAATAATTCAATCACTTCATCGCTTTTTTGAATATATAATACAATTCCAGCTTTCCTTTTCTCATTTGTAGATGTGAACATCTGTCCTAGTTTCTTATTTTCTAAATATTTTGTCTCATTTCTTCTAATTTTAGTTTCCTGTAAACAAATAATTTGCGGCCTCTGTTTTCGTAATAAATGAAATGTTTTACTCCTTTTATGTTTTGAGTTCAGTCCTTTTATATTCCATGAAATAATTTTCACAGCCATTTCCATTTTGTGTTATAAATTTAAATAATGCTGAATCCTAAAGTTGGCCTTCTTCCTCATCATCATCTACTTGACCTCTATCCTGCATTTCCTCTTCATCACTTATATCACTATCCAGTTTCCCTTGTAGATCCTCTTCAGTATATAGCGCACATGCTCCTTGTTCCTGCAATTTTTCTGCTAATTCCTGTTGGCTTTCTAATTTTGTTCTATACCTGGTCTTCATCTTTCCTTCCTGCAATGGTTCATTCGAGTCTCCAGCTTGTTCTTGTTTCTTCGATTTCAGTTTCTTCAAAAATTCTCTAGCTTTTTCTACTGTGTTAATTCTGTAGCGCCTTTGTCTATATATCAAGGACAAACCTTCCATTCTATCCCATGCAAAACGTATTCCTCTTTTCACCAGCTCCTGTGTTAAAAATTTGTATTCTTGACGTCTTCGAAGTATTGCCATTGGTACGTCCTTGTAAATTTTAACTAATTTCCCTTCTATCCAAAATTCTTTATTATAGCTAGCTTGTAATATTAACTCTTTTGTTCTTATTCTGGTGAATATTATGATTAAGTCCCTGGGCATATTTTTTTCTTTTGCTGTTTTAGAATTCACACGAAATATCGTATCTGTTTCTCTCCTTATTTCCTCTTGAGTTATCTCAGTAAGCTCTGCCAGGGCTGCAGTTATTACTCCAAATAAATCTTTATTAATAGATTCTGGTGCTCCTCTAAGCTTAAGGCTCTTTTCTCTATGACGGACCTCTTGTAACAAGTTTATATTACTTTCTTTCTTTTGTTGTTCCATCAATTCTGCTGTTGTATTCTTTAGTTCTTTTGATGTTTCTTTTAATTCTTCCACTTCTCCTCTTATTCCCTCTATTTCATCTGTTATTTTACTTTTTGTTTGGTTCCAAATTCCGATAATTCCTTATGTAGTTCCTCTCTGGTTTCTTTTCTTGATTGTTCCAGTTCCACCTTTATTTCCGTTCTAACTTCCTCTCTCATTTTCTGGAAAGCCTCCAGCAATGATTGCATTGGATCCGGTTTCCAGTTGTGTCTGTAGATGCTCTCCTTTGAGTGTTGCTAGTTGGGGGTGGTGGTGGTTTTTTTGCTCCTGAAGCCATGTTATTAAGGACTCAGCAATATATAACAGTATTCTTAATACAGTCAGTTAATAAAATAAATTGCTTATCTAACAAAATATAAATCACTATAATTCACTATAACTTGCTTTTAGCCTATGCTTAAAATAAAAGGTTCAAGAAAAACCAGGAAAAGCACAAAATTAATATGTATATTAGAATTTACACTACTTTCTTCTATTTCTTCTAAAAAAAAGTTTTATATAAATTTTTAAGATTTAAATATGATATGTATTCTATATAATTAATATAAAAAAGATAACTGAAGCAAAGTCAGTAATATTATCTATTAAAACCTCTGATTTCAGTAATTTAATCTCCAGCACCAACCCCCAAATGGGTTCTTGTCTATGAGTTATTTGTATTCTTTCTAGTTTAAGTATTTAATTCTTCTACTTCACCAGACTGTGTTCTTCTATTTCTTGTTCCCTTTCTTATCTTCCCTTTAGCAATATCTCCTTGTAGAATGTTTCAAATCCTCTGTCGACCCCTCCACCGTCCTCCTTCTGTCGCAATCTTTCTCTTGGAATTTCTCACTACTGGGGTCTTCTCTCTGTCGTCCCCTCCCCTGTCCTCCTTCCGACAAAGTCTTTCTTTATTATTTTTATTATTCCTTAATATTATTGTCTGTTGTCCCCTCCTCCTGTCCTCTTTCCGGCGTGAGCTCTCTTATATTTCTCTCACTGCTGGGACTTCAAACTGCAGCTTTCTCAGTACTTCTCACTCCCAAAGGCTTTATCTCTATAATTAGTCCCTATTCCTTGCTTTATTTCTTCTAATTTTAACACAAGCAATAATCAAACATGATGGAATTATTACAGTCCCTAATCTTCTTTAACCTCTTTAAAGTCCTCTTGGATCGCTTCCAAAAATGACTATGTCCCGTGATTTGTTTTGTCTGTCTTTTATAATTACTCTTCTCCAGTGCCTCCTTCTGGCTCTGCTTGTGCTTCTTCTGTCTCAAAGCAGACTTAATTATTTATTATTATTATTTTTATGTTTTTCCCCACTTTTAATTGGGGTTTTCTTCCTTCCCTTCCTGTCTAAAAAAGCAAAAAAGATTTCTTCCTTACAAAGGAGGTTCTCACTTCTCTCTCCCAATATATTCAAGCATTCACCATCTTGCCTCCTTTTTTGCTCAAAGTCCTTTAATTAATTGATTGATTGATTGTCTGTGCAGGAAGGGTGTTTTATATTTCTCTTTCCCAATCCAAATTGGTATTCATAATTCAAGTTCTTTAAAGCTTGTTTTCTGCTTTGAGATCCAATCTTATTGCTTTGAAAAAAAAAGTCTCATGCCCTTTAATTAATTATATCTGCTGGCTCCGCTTTCACTTTCAGCCTCCTCTGCTGTTAATAGAGGCTGGATAACAATGTAACAAAAATCATCAGACTTTCACAGTTAAAGCTGCTCCCTTCTGATTTGAGAGGTCCTTGAACAGAAAGTAATTATGTGCACTTACTTTCTTGAATGTCCTTTGAAGTTCTATTCCTCCAGAAAAAAAAGTTTAAAAGGGCGGGTGGCAAGGCTAATGGCGAATGCTACCAGAGCGGGGCTGGCTGCTCATAAATTCCAGTTTTCTGCCTCAATCCACAGTGATCTTGGCTATCAGTCCAGATCTAGCGAGCCCCAAACACAATCCTTTCCCAAGGATCTTTTTGGGGATTCCTCAAATCCCGTCTTCCCCACCCTGGCGATCCGTGGAGAGCCCTCACAACGAACCGATCGCCTTGCCGTCCCCCGCCGGAAGTCCCACAACAGGGATGTTATTGTGGGAGTCTACTACAGACCCCCAACTCAGGCAGAGGAATTGGATGATGCCTTTCTAGAACAGATGACCACACGCTCAGAAAGGAGAAATATAGTAGTGATGGGTGACTTCAACTATCCTGATATTTGCTGGAATTCAAACTCAGCAAAACCCTCAAGGTCTAGTAAATTCCTCACTTGCCTTGAAGACAATTTCATTGTCCAAAAACTGGAAGAGGCAACAAGGGAGTCAGCTATTTTGGATGTGATCCTAACTAACAGGGAAGACCTAGTAAATGGGGTGCAAGTGGTTGGATCCTTAGGTGGGAGTAATAATGTTCTCCTGGAGTTTATTATACAGTGGAAAGGAGAAGCCAGGCAAAGTCAGACACTCATTCTAGACTTTAGGAAAGCTGATTTTAGTAAACTTAGAGAAATACTGGGGGTGATCCCGTGGTCAGGAATACTAAAAGAGAAGGGAGTTCAAGATGGATGGGAGTTTCTCAAAAGGGAGATACTGAAGGCACAATTTCAAACAGTTCCAATGAGGAAGAAAAATGGGAGGTGCCTCAAGAAACCAGAATGGATGACTAAGGAACTTTCAACTGAACTAAGTTTTAAACGGAAAATGTATAAGAAATGGAAAAATAGAGAAATCACCAAAGAGGAATTCAAACAAATAGCTAGCACATGTAGGGGTAAAGTTAAAAGCTAAAGCACAGAATAAACTCAGGCTTGCTAGAGAGGTAAAGAACAATAAAAAAGGGCTTTTTTGGGGTGTGTCCACAGTGAAAGGAAGAAGAAGGAAATGGTAGGGCCACTGTGTGGGGAAGATGGCAAAAAGTTAACAGGGGACAGAGAAAAGGCAGAATTACTCAACACCTTCTTTGCTTCAGTCTTCTCAGAAAAGGCAAAGGGTGCTCAACCTGAGGATAAAAAGCAGAGGACAGAATAGGAGAATTTCAGCACAGAATAAGTAAAGAGACAGTACAGGAATACCGGGTTAATCTAAATGAATTTAAGTCTCCAGGACCAGATGAATTACATCCAAGGGTAATAAAAGAACTGGCAAATGTAATATCAGAACCATTGGCAATAATCTATGAGAACTCCTGGAGAACAGGAGAAGTCCCACCAGACTGGAAGAGGGCAAACATTGTCCCCATCTTCAAAAGGGGAAAAAAGAGGATTCCAACAACTATCATCCAGTTAGTCTGACATCAATACCGGGAAAGATTCTGGAGCAGATCATTAAACAAAGAGTCTGTGAACACCTGGAAGGTAATTCTATAATCACAAAAAGTCAACATGGGTTTCAGAGAAACAAGTCATGCCAGACAAATCTGATCTCTTTTTTTGATAAAATTACCAGCTTGGTAGATGAAGGGAATGCTGTGGATATAGCATATCTTGATTTCAGTAAGGCTCCCCATGACATTCTTGCAAACAAGCTGGTAAAATGTAGGCTAGACAAAGTAACTGTTACATGGATTTGTAATTGGTTGACTGGCGGAACCCAAAGGGTGCTCAACAATGGCTCTTTTTCAACCTGGAAAGAAGTGACCAGTGGGGTGCCACAGGACTCTGTCCTGGGCCCAGTGCTATTCAACATCTTTATCAATGACTTGGATGACAGTATTGGGGGCATAGTTATCAAATTTGCAGACGACACCAAATTGAGAGGAGTAGCTAATACCCCAGAAGACAGGATCAAAATTCAAAATGACTTGAACAGACTAGAAAGCTGGACCAAAGCTAATAAAACGAAATTCAACACAGAGATGTGTAAGGTATTGCACTTAGGGCGGAAAAATGAAAAGCACAGATATACGATGGTGGACACCTGGCTGAATGAGACTACGTGTGAATGGGATCTAGGAATCCAGGTGGACCACAAGTTGAACATGAGTCAACAATGCGATGCAGCAGCTATAAAGGCCAATGAATTTTAGGCTGCATCAATAGAAGTATAGTATCTAAATCAAGAGAAATAATAGTGCCACTCTATTCTGCTTTAGTCAGGCCTCACCTGGAATACTGTGTCCAGTTCAGGGCACCGCAATTCAAAAAGGATGTGGAGAAACTGGAGCGTGTTCAAAGGAGGGCAACTAAAATGGTGAGGGGTCTGGAAACCTAGCCCTATGAGGAATGACTTAGGGAGCTGGGGATGTTTAGCCTGGAGAAGAGAAGGTTAAGAGGTGATATGATAGCCGTGTTTAAGTATTTAAAGGGATGTCATATTGAGGAGGGAACAAGCTTGTTTTCTGATGCTCCAGAGACTAGAACCCGGAACAATGGGTGCAAGCTCCAGGAAAAGAGATTCCACCTCAACATTAGGAAGAACTTCCTGACAATAAGGGCTGTTTGACAGTGGAACACACTCCCTCGGAGAGTAGTGGAGTCTCCTTCCTTGGAGGTCTTTAAGCAGAGGCTGGATGGCCATCTGTTGGGGATGCATTGATTGGGAGTTCCTGCATGACAGGGGGTTGGACTGGATGGCCTTTGTGGTCTCTTCCAACTCTATGATTCTATGATTCTATGAAATAGCAAAAGAATTCTCAAACCTGGGATCAAACATTGATAGAAATGGGGACTGCAGTCAGGAAATCAGAAGAAGATTAAAAATAGGGACAGTGGCTATGAAAGAATTAGAAAAGATTCTAAAATGCTAAGATACACAATTCAGCACAGAAGGTAGAATCGTACAAGCCATCGTATTCCCTATTACCATGTATGGATGCAAGAGCTGAACATTTAAGAAGGATGATAGGGGAAAAAATCAATTCCTTTGAGATGTGGTGCTGGAGAAGAGTTCTGAGGTTCCCATGGACAGCCAAAAAGACAAACAAATGGATACTAGAGCAGATCAAGCCGGAAATCTCCCTGGAAGCCAAGATGATCAAACTGAAGTTGTCATAATTTGGACACATCATGAGAAGGGAGGACTCATTGGAAAAGACAATAATGCTGGGAAAGGTGGAGGGAAGTATGAAGAGAGGAAGGCTGCATGGCTGATTGATGGACTCTATTAGGTCACAGGTATAGGTCTGCAGGAATTAAGCAGAGCAGTGGAGGACAGGAGTTCTTGGAGATGTCTTATCTATAGGGTCGTAATGGGTCATCACCCATTTGGTGCTCACTCATTGTCTGGATGTTGCCTTATAGTAGCTGCAATGCTGGAAGCATTTATTGGTGGGAGTGGTTGGTAGAGCATTTAAGGGGATTTACAGACTGGCACAAAGGGCCGACCTGGGGATGGAGTTGGGGTGGGGCAGCTGCAAGCCAGCTGCCCGAACTCCACCCTGACCTTATCTTGATGCTGCACACCCATTCACATGATGTGCAACATCAGGACACCCTCATGGTGCAGTGTGCACACACACTGTGCCAAAAGGCTGCAAAAAAGCCACCACTACAGCTGAAAGGGCATCCTGTTGCCACTCCCAAAAGGAGCGGCATTTTGCCGCTCTTTTGGGGTTGGCAAAAAGGAGGATCAGGGCCGCGGTGTGCGGTTGCTGCAGCCCTGATGTACCACTACCAGGGGCGGCTCTATGCCGCCCCTTTAGGCCAGTCTGCATTGACCCTAAGTTGTGTCCTGCATTGTATTGTTATGTATTGCATGTTGGAATCCCATTTGTATATTGTAAAATATTTTTATATGCCTGGGTACATATGTGTAGATAGTATTTCTATAATAATAGTAAGCCAGCTGGCAGTGAAAGTGGCAGCTATAATACTGGATAGTCATGGGAGCACAGAATGGTACCATCTAGTTGTCTATAAGAAAGACATCATCTTAGTGAGAGCAGGGTTATGAGGAACTAGCCAACCATTTACTTAGTTCTATTAATCCAATATGTACAAACTGGGAACCATTGTCTAGTGGTTTTTAGAGCTGTGTTAATGTGTTTTAACTGCTATAGTTTGTTATTGTATATTTAAAGTATAATGTGTGACAGAAATGATGTAGCAATTTGAATTGTCCAAGGAAGAGGGAGATATGGTAGTGGTAGGATGACATGTTGTTACAGGGGAAAGAAAGAGAGAGAGAGATTTAACGTCTGTCTTACTTTCCAGTCATTCTATCATCCTCAGGAGCCTGGAAAGTGAACATTATAAAATAAAAGCTAAATATACTAAAATAAATAAAAATTCATTTCATGTGGTTTATTTATAGCTACATTACATATACTATATTTTATTTTTCCTTTCATTTGTCCATTGTGCTGAAATTAAGGGGAAAAACCTTTCAACATTTGTGTTGTGCCCTCAAGCAGCCCATTGCCTAACACCATATTTGCTGTCCTTTTTGTCTCTGAGAAACGCCACCCTGAGCTCTGGGGGCAAATCTTGTCTGCTGCTCCTCCTAGGAAAAAAACATCTTTAGAAGGATCCATCCTATCCACCTATTTGCAGTGTGGAGAGGCTGACAAGTTGGCAAATTTCTTGAAGGGGAACAGCATCAGTGGGCTTCTTAATTCCTTAGTCATGCTCAAACTGAAAAACATTTTAGAATTCCTCCAGGACAGAAGGTAGAAATGTAGGACATGTCCTGGAAAAAAAGGACATCTGGTCACCTTTATTTTGACTAATGATAAACCCGTGAATGAGAGATCTCCACGAGCCCTGGTTATTAAATGTCCTGATCAAATTCTGTAAACTCAGGGATGTGCTTCCTTGACTGAATCAATCCACCCGTAGTGTGATCTTCCTCTTTCCCTACTACCTTCCACTTTACCAAGTATCTTTTCTAGTTCTTTCATAACCACCCTCCCCATTCTTAATCTTCTTCTGATTTCCTGACTGTAGTCCCCATTTCTATCAATGTTTGGTCCCAGGTATGGGAATTCTTTTACTATTTCTATTTCTTCATTGTCTAGGTTGAACTTGTGAAGGTCCTTGGTGACCATTATTTTTGTTTTCTTTATGTTGAGCATTAAGCCTGCCTTTGCACTTTCTTCTTTGATCTTCCTTAGCAGGTGTTCCAGATCTGTTAGGTTGTCTTCTAGTATTATGATGTCATTTGTATATCTTAGATTGTTGATATTCCTTCCTCCAATTTTCACTCCTCCTTCTTCTGTGTCCAAGCCTGCTTTTCTTTTCTTTTCTTTTCTTTTTCTTTTTTTAATTTTTATTTTACAAATTTATTATTATAAACTCACATTATAATACTCAAACTCAAACAGCAGATTTGACAAGCAAATAATACAACACATTACACATTATGCACATTATACAATAAAACCAATGCAAACTATACTAAAGATCATTTTCTCATTCACCTTCCAATCATACTAACCTATACCTTCCTTCCTTCTCTTTCTCATCTGATTTCCTAACCCTTCCCTTATCCTTCTTTCCCCTTCAACTCGCCTTCTAATTCCCTCCTATCTTCTCTTACACTTCCTCTCCTCCTCTCTTTATACATTCTCATACCTTCATCCACATTCTCTTACCTTCTTCTACATTCTGACATATTTTTACATCTTCTACTCCCTTCATTCTTCTTCAAACCTCATTCTTCTATACTCTCTTTCATTCCATTCATTCTAAATAGACCTCCTACTTACTAATACTGATTGACTACTTCATAATTCTATGACCTTCTTATCTACTATTAGCTAACGAGAAGCTTCCTTGCTTTATCTCTATCTTATCTCATATCTTATATAAATTTACTTTACACATTCCATTTGTGTTAGCCTTATCTTGTTACTATACTTTAAAAAAATATGTGGAAAGAGAAATACAATCAGGAGCATATGAGGATACTTGTAGAAAACAAAATAAAATATGTTTTTGTTTGTTTGTCTTAAAGTATAGTAACAAGCCTGCTTTTCTTATAATACAGGGGTCCCCAAACTATGGCCCCCGGCCCGAACCCGGCCCATCGAGCCTTTGAACTGGGCTGTGGCCGGTCCTGCCACTGCTGCCGCCTCTGCCACCACACAACGTGGAGCACCATTTTGTGTTCCAAAATGGCACCTGGTATCGTGCACGCATGCACATGACTCCAGGCGCCATTTTGAGTTCCAAAATGGTGCCCACAGTCATGCGCATGCGTGCTACTCAGGCACCATTTTAGAACACAAAATGGAGCCCGAGTAGTGTGCATGTATGCACGTGTACACGCGCACATGCCTCCAGCCCTCCGAAGATCTGGGACCAGTGAACCAGCCCCCGGCTCAAAAAGTGTGGGGACCCCTGTATAATATATTCTGCATACAAGTTGAAAAGATAGGGTGAAAGGATGCAGCCTTTTCTGACCCCTTTGCCAATTCGAAACCATCCTGTTTCTCCATGTTCTGTTCTGACAGTAGTCTCTTTTTCCTGAACTATCAGATGTGTTGGCACTTCCATGTCTTTAAGGGCATTCCATAGCCTTTCATGATCTATGCAGTCAAAGGCTTTGCTATAGTCTATAAAGCACATGCTTATTTTCTTTTGGAATTCTCTGTTGCACTCGATTAGCCATTGTATGTTTGCAATGTGATCCCTAGTGCCTCTTCCTTTCCTGAACCCTGCTTGGATCTCTGGGATCTCTCTTTCCATGTCTGGTTGGAGTCTATGTTGCAGAATTTTGAGCATGATTTTGCTTGTGTGGGAGATCAATGCTCTAGTCCTATAGTTGCTGCAGTCTCTTGTGTCCCCTTTTTTATGAATGGGGGTGTATATTGATCACTTCCAATCTGTTGGCCATCGTTTTGTTTTCCATATCTGTTAACATATGTTGGTTAGCACTAGAGTTGACTCTGTCAATGTGGATTGCAGCAGTTTAATTGGAATATCATCTGTTCCTGGTAATTTGTTTTTCGCTATTTCTCTTATTGCAATTTCCACCTTCCTTTTTTGGATTTGGAGTCATCTTCATATGGCTCTTCGTTCTATGTGTCCTTCATTTTGTCATCCCTTTTGTATAATTCTTCTGTGTATTTATTTTGTATAATTCTTCTGTGTATTCTGTGTAAACTGCTTAGGGAGTGCTTAAGTGCACTGATAAACTGTATAGAAATGTACTTGATATTGCTATTGTTATGCTATAAATATTTTGCAAGAACTTTTTAACTATGGTCTGAATCTCATTAATATTCCCAAATAGATTAGATCTTCTGAATCAAAGGGTTGTAAATAAGCAGTGATTCAGCATTTTACAGATGATTCAATGTGTCTTCTTTACTGGGAACTACCAACAGCAATCAATCCATTATGTGTTAGATATGACTGTATCATAGACCCAGTTAAGGTGCTATTATATAAAGTCATCGCTCAGGCATCGCTCTATGCCACATGAATGTAGTGCCTAAACTTAAGGTTAATGGTCTTGTGGCGGGGGAAGTGTTCTAAGCTCATTTAGCCAAACATGCAAACAATTACACTTCAGACCTTCCTGCTCAACAGGACACTAGATATGGAGTACAGGCCCATTCTTTCCTTCCCTGGCCTGAGCCAATAATGCTATGGGCATCTTTGGATATAACATCTAATACACTCCATCTAGTTTATCCTCTCACTCCATAAGTCAGAAACAACTTGAAGACACACAACAACAGAGGAGGAGGAGGAGGAGGAAGAGGAGACGGTGGCCATGTGGTTGTGGGAGCATCAAGTAGTACATCTGTACATGACACAGCTGACTGTTAACATCATAATCCTTGAAGGAGATAAAGTGTGGAAAGGGTACTGGAGAAGCAAGCAATAGCATGAACTATTGGAACACAAGTTGTTGCAGGAGGAGTAAATTGACACATATGATAGAAGAGCAGTTTGGAATAAATGACAAGAGCCTTTTTCAATGCTGATTGACCTCTAATGGCTTTTTATAGATTCCACCAATGCTATCAGAGTGGGAAAGTGAATGACAAAAGATAGAGTGGCTTTCCAATGAGATATGGCATAAAATATAGAAATAACTACAGAAACAATAGTATACATATAGATATAGAAACAATACCGTAATATACTAGGAGGACTGGTGCTGAATCTGGAAACTGGTTCCTTGTTGCAGAATATTATTTCTTATAATTGCCACAAAGAGCAAGGTAGTGGGAATAGTTTAGCTAAAATAGCTGAGATGTGAGTCTGGAAGACATAGGTTACATCCACACTGCAGAAATAATCTGGTATGACCCCACTTTAATAGCCATGGCTCAGTGCTATGGAATTCTGGGAACTATAGTTTGTTGACAAACTACAGTTCTCAGAATTCCATAGCACTGAGCCATGACCATTAAAGTGGGGTCATACTGGATTATTTTTGCAGTGTGGCTATATCCCTAGCCAAAGAATGTTGAAAATCTTGATTATGTTGTCATTGGATTTTCTTTCAATACTGCAAAGAAGAGAATGCATTATTTGAAGAAATATGTGTACATATTTGTGATGACATGCACAGAAAAAATGTTCCAGTCCAGCTGCAACTAGACCTCTTACCATTGTATGGTTGGCTCCACTTCCAGGCTGTGGTCCCTTACCCTTTGCAACCCCCAATAACTAGTGAAGCACCCTGCACATATGATGTTTGAGTTTTAAAAATGCTTCATCCTACTCTATCTCAAACACCTTCACAGCAAAGAAATTGTCCAAACCCCATGCATCTGATCTGCTCCCAGAGCTTCTGCTGCCTATTGGCTGTGCTTGCTTTTGGAGTCACCAGTTTGCTATATCATGGATCCTCATCTCTCAGGTTATCCTGGCTTTGATGTTTGTGCAACATATGCTCTTTCATCTGGAACCAGTTGGAATAGAAGATGGGAAGGGTGGGCAGAGTAGACACTTGTCATAAGCTGCTGCATTACTGTTCAACCAGAATAATGCCTATGCATTTTGCTCCATATCTTGGCTTCAATGAGGTTTTCAGACTTGCTTTTAAAAAATGAAATCATGGAATGTAGGCCAGCTAAAGCTAAAAACCAGCACTGTTTGGGATGCCTAGACATCAGATTAAATCCGAAGGACCAGCTAACATGGCACTTTTTGTCTGCTAACCATCACAGATAGGACAAAGACTGAGAAACAAAAATGGAAGTTTGAGCACAGAAAGGATGTTAGCTGATTTTCTGTGATCATCCTATGAATGTTAGTATGGCATGGAATGCATCTTTGTGTGATCAAAGATAAATCACAGAAGCATTTATCCATGCATTTTCATGATCAATTCTACCTTTGTATAAACATGGAAACCACTGTATCTGAATAAATTTCATTTAAATGAAGCTTATTTTTCCACTAGAGAATAGCAAACCAAAGCAGGGCTAGTATTCTTAAACATCTGGCAGTTTCTTTACTACTGTGTTTATTGTAAAATCAGACAATGAAATGCTACAAATGTCTTTAAAATGCTTGCAAAATAAACCCTCCTCTCCTCTATTAACACCATATGTTTCCTTAGCATAATTTTTGTTTTGTTTTTAGTGATGCTGAAGTCAAGAGAGGAAAAATGACTGGAGGCCTACAGTATAAATCATGCATAATATTCCATACCTGTCCATTTTACCACCAGAAGTAACAAAAGACCAGCTAGTAAAAGTTAAAGGCATTTACATGAAAACCTGTAATCAACAATAAATTCCAAAATTTTATATCAACAATAATTTCCAAAATTCTCACTAAAAACAAAGACACGACAGTGAAGGCTGTTTTCCAGACAATGCTGTCCATTAATATGTAACAAATGGTGTCAACAGGATTAAAATTATCTACTTTTACTGCTTTCTCTGAACCATTCTTGATGGTCCCTGGCAAATATCAACAATTTAAAAAAGAACTACAGAAGAGCCTGAGTGCCATAAAAGTTACATTCTATCTCTGTGTGAGAGAGAGATTAAGTCTCTCTCTCTCTCTCTCTCTCTCTCTCTGTATTTTAATGAGTCACAAATAATTAGTAAATCCCAAAATGACTGAAGCATACAAATGAAATTATTTGCAATAGTCCCCTTCTTCATAACAAAAATATTTTCTTCAAGCAATGATGTTCCCTTCCCTATAGATGTCGTGTCAAATGATCCATACCATCATGGTGTGACAATGAAACCACACAGGGAATCAAGAGCATATGTTTAGGTATTCCAATGTTAAGCATGATTTTAAACAAAGAGTACTGAAAGCAGATGATACAATCTCAATTTTCCATTTTTACATAATCATATTCTGGATTTGTAGCTTGTGCAAACATTGCTATAATTACTCTTTCTGCTTGATTGTCTATGCCTCTCTCCTCCCCACATTATTGATGTTGCTTGTTTGCTGTGGGTGCTGTGTGTGCAAACATAAATTTATGGCACATAAAAGAGAAGCCCTCAGTTCATAATTAGCTATACAGCTGTGTACACAGTAGTCTCTAGCTTCATGTGTTGCAGCACTCCTTTGCCCAATTGGGAATACATTTCCTAAGGGTAACCCACCCATAGAATCTCTTGATATATTTGGATTCAAAAGTCCCCCCCCCCAAAAAAAAAGACAATTTCATGGCAGTCTTCCCTTTCATTTACCAAGACAGTTATCCCCTAGAAGAAAGAATGTAGGAGAGGGAAGGGTATAAACTGAAAACAGTAGTTTTCATTTAACTCCTCATAAATTTGACATGACATTTCTTACTTCCGTGACACAAGATCTGGTTTACACATGACAATAGGTCCTACCTAAACAATCAACTCAGGAGCAATGTTCAGATTACAAGGAGGATCAGAAGGGAACCATCAATTTAATTTTTTTACTAGCCCCTTAAAGGTACCTTTACTTTACTAACCCTTTATCTGCTGCTTTTAGGAAATTATTGGAGAGATATGGATTAAAGAAGATCAGAAGAATCTCATGGATTTTCATTAAAGGTCATTCTCTTTCTCCACACACACAAAAACACACACAGAGAGAGAATACATTGAGCAGTCTACTACATGAGCTTGTGGATCATTGGTGGGGTCTTGCCTGAACATGATTAATATGGAAGTATGATTTACATTAACCAGGACCACCCAGAGCTAGGGATGAAATTCTTCATTAATTTCATTCTTGAAAGAACTACTGAGTAATTTTAGCAACTGTTGTCATGCTGTGGAAAAGTCTACACAAATTATGCAGTTTTTGAAGGCTATTTGCAGTTAAAGACTTAAACCTGAATAAAATTTATGTATGGGTTTTTTCCACAGAAAATAGTTTTGTTTTGTTTTTTATCAGGAAGCAGATTTTCTTCTAAGAAAATAATATTTTGTGCACATTTTTTCTGCACAGAAAATGCTATATTCTGCAGAGCAAGTGCAGAATAAATGAGGAAATTTTCCACAGAACAAGTCCCAAACTAATTTAATTTAGGGTTTCCCAACACTCAAGAAAATATGGTGGGTTTTTAAATCATTTTTTATTTTTTTAATATTGTTTTCACCCCTACCCAAAGATGCCACTGAATTCCTATTATGGTAGGAATACTCTTGAAAAATTTGCCACCATTGCAGAAATTCTACCAGGAAGGCATATGATGATACACAATGCCATACAAATTATACACAATATCACATCCTCACAAGTATGGCCAAGCCAGGAACCCCAGACTGATATGTATGCTCTTGAAGACATTGTATAAAGGATATTATATTGAAAGGGGACCATTTCTCTCATTATCTCTATACACAGGAAAACAACTTGGGAAAATCTCATTTAAAGGAAGTAGCCTTTGGTCTTCCCCATTTTTCATTTCATAGCCATTTGTACATGTGCATATCGGAATGATTCATGTCCAAAAGACTTTAATAAAATGCCATATTTTAACAATGGAGATTAGCACATTGGCTTTAAAGCACCTTATCCCCGACGGGATAAAGGCACATTTAATTTTCAAGATGAGTGTTATCGCATTCACCTGTGGCTGGGTGAATGCAGCCCAGATGCCAGCCATGGATGAATGTGATAACACCCATTTTGAAAATTAAATGCACCTTTATCTTGCCGGGTATAAAGAACTTTAAAACCAATGTGCTAATGTCCAATGACTAATTGAAGTCAAAGCTATCTGAGCCTCCAAGGAGAGGACATTCCACAAAGCAGGTGCCTCAACAGAGAATATGTTTTCCCACATTCTTCTGCAGTGTGGTGCCTCCACTGATGAAACTATTCCAGTATCTATACAAAAAGAGAGGCTTTTTTTTTTTTGAAATATTTTTAAGCTATCTGGGGCTGTGAATGTCATGATTAATATCTTGAATTCTCAGTGGAGGAGTACTGAAAGCCAGTGCAATTCATTAAAATCAGTCTTATCCATTGCAATTGCTAACCTAATGTTAATTCAGTATAAATTCAGCACACTTTGCCATAGTAGCAAATTCTGGGGGGCTGCAGATGGGCAACTCTGGGCTGCCCCAGGAGATGGCAGATTGGGGCCATGGCTACTTCATGCCACAGCCCCAATCCTCCCTTTTGCCACTCATTTCAGGGGTGACAAAAGGGCACCCTAAGAGCCAGCATGTGGCTCTTTCTCACCCCTTCTGGCACAGCACGTTAGGGTGCTGCACCGGGAGGGCTCCCTGATGCCACACACCATGTGTAATGGCACATGGTGTCAGGATGACGCCAGCATGGGGTAGGGGCAGACAGCATGCAACTGCCCTGCCCCATCTCTGCCTCCATGCCGGCCCTTTGGGCTGGTCTGCAGAGGCCCTCTGTGAGCCAGTATCCTCTGAATCTAGTGTGTGTGTGTGTGTGTGTGTGTGCCTTCAAGTCATTAGTCAGCTTATGGCAACCTCACAAATTTCATAGCATTTTCATAGGCAAGATTTACTCAGAGGTGGCTTGCCACTGCCTTCTGTTGGGACACCAAGACCTAATTTTGGGGAATTTATAATTAGCTCAAATGAGAGGGAAGTGCCCAACTTCGCTTCTAGGATCTTATCCAATTGTCTATGGGAGACGTAAGAATTCTGGATAGGAAAGACACTGAAACAGACCAAGCTCCATGATCGGAGCCAGTGAAAATTTTTTTGGAGAATAATTAATATGGTGACCAGTTGACATTAACAATATAATTAAAGCTTTTTTTCTTTGTCACCCCTCTTTTGGTGACAAATTGTTAGACGAAAGGAATAGGTCTAAGAAGTTAAATAAGATGGTAACACATAATTTTTTGTTTTTGCTGTTCTACTTCGTGTAAATAAGCTGAGAAGGAGAAAACTTAGATTGTTATATATAGGCACATGTGTGTCTATTTTATATTTTATATATATAGATGTGATAAAATGGATGGTACTTATAAATATTACCCTCATGGTATCTTAGCGTTGAAGATTGACCCATAAGATATAGTAGCAAAGCAACTGAGTCAAAGCTCAGAAAGTTTCTTTTTTTCTTTTTTTCTTTATATTTGAATAATACGTTTCTTTTAGTATAATTTTTCTCATAGTATTTATGTATAAACTTTGGTATGTATGTGTGTTTTTCTTTTTTCTTTTTTGTTATATATTGTTATGTACTGTGTTGTATGTTATGTTTGTTTTCTTTGTAAATGTCTTTTTTATGGATATTTAAATAAAATTTAATAATAATAATAATAATAAAAAGAAACAGACCAAGCTCCAGTTAAAGGCTAAAATATTTATTAACACAAAAATAGCAAATATCCAAATGCGGCACACACACACACACTAGAAGAATGTGCGGGGAAGAGCGAGAGTGGGGGAGGCGAGCGGGAAACCAGGATAGAGGGAGATATACTCACACCCGAGCGACTCCTCTGGGCTTCTGGTGGCAAATGAGAATGAGTTTTGTGGAAGGGGCACGACCGGCAAGAAAGGGGGTCATGGGAACTATCTCAGGGCACAGACTGACAGAGTTTCATCATGCACTTCCAAGGTAGCACAAGATATGCTAAAATCCAGGGGTTTTTAAGGACGATTTCTGCCTTCTAGCCATGAGTTAGACAATAGGTGGACAAAGGCTTGAGTGGTTTACTATTGTTTACTTAAGTCTGGGCATAGTCTAAACAATGCATTTGGTTTCAAAACTATCAAGGAAAGGAAGCTAGAGAAAAGGGGTGCAATCAAATCTAATCACTGTCTCATTAAGTGTGAGATTGAGACAAACAAACACCATTAGGTATCTTCTCCAACATAATGGGATATTCCCCAAGGCAACTCCCAAAACCTGCTTGTCCAGGAAATCTTTAGTGGTCTTAAGCAATTTTAGCTTGCTTACCTGACCTCACGTCTAGGGGATTACGGCTGCCATCTCCCAGGTGTCAGGCTGGGTTCATAGGGAATTCCACATGCCTAAAATATACAAGAAAAATGGAGGAGGTCCACTAACACTTCTTCTGAAATTTAACCTACAGTATCTGATATTTCTTGATGGTCTCCCATCTAAGTACTATCCAGGGCTGACTGTCTTTAGCTTCCAAAATTATATGGAATCTGGTGTCTTTAGGATATATATAAGCTACATTGCTATCCAAATGTTAACTCTTGATAGAAAACTTGTTTGCCCTTCTTATGGTTCATTATTTTTTAACCAGGCATGGACTGGAAAATGTTTCGGACAGGGGAAATAATAATATATAATTACCCTATACATAAATAACACTCAATATCTTGCCCACGCAACAACCCTCATGTTAGGAATGCTACAATTGAAAATATTGTCTTGACCACTACATGAGGTGATATCAAGTTGCCAATATTTTGATTGAGATCTTATTTCTCCTCAGTAAAAAAATGAATTGTAAAAAAGAGAATAATTCAGTATTTCAAATAAAATGATTAACAAAAAGGTTACAGCTAATTTTGTAATTTTTAATCATGGAACAAAATCTGAATGTATTATTAACTTATTAATGCTCTGAGTGTGTGTAACATCTAGCTCTAACTTCTTTACATTCTTACTGATAAATAAGCATACACAAGTGGGGAGGGGACTTTTTTCAACTAATATTTAAGCAAAGTTTAGCCAGTAAAAAAAAAAAAAAATCTATGGACAATACCTTTCCACCTTACCAGAGATGCATATATGCACGTGCACACACACACACACATACACACACTTTTTAAAATTCGTGTATAAGGTAGATTTTTAAAAATTGGTTTGGGAAGTTTAATCTTCTAAGGGCCGATGCAGATGGCCCATTTGAGGTGGCATAGAGCTGCCCCTGGGAGCGATGGATCAGGGCCATGGCAACTGCATGCCGTGGCCCCAATCCTTCCTTTTGCCACCCCTAAAAGAGCGTACATGGAATCAAGATGGCGTCGGGCTGGGGTTGGGGCAGCCAGTGTGCGGCTGCTCCCCTCCAACTCCACCCCCAGGCTGGCCCTTTGGGCCGGTCTGCAATGCCCCTAAGTTTAAGGTCCATTGCAAATTTACTTCTAAGTAAACAATGAAAAGAACTACACAGTGTCCAACCTAATCAATTCATCTGCCAGGAAAAGAGAAGGTAAAGGAAACTTTCTAGGCCAGTTCATGCTAGGAAAGAGGAAGAAAGCAGTTTCCAGGCAGCCATTTTGAGTGAGTGAATTTTTAAATTCTTTTTAAAAACACTTGGGGACAGTGTGACTGTTACTCAGTGGGTGGGGCTTTGTGGAGTCGCATTTGCAAGTCAATAGGGGGTGGGCTAGCCAGTTAGCTCTATACAACTGCTGCCAGAAGCCAGTTTCAGGTCAGTTTGGCCAGGACAGGGGAAGGAGGAGAAGGAGGTTTTCCAGGCCAGTTACTGAAAGAAAGGAGAAAGAGAAGGAGGCTTTGCAGGCAGTTTCTGCCAGGAAAAGAGAAGGTACAGGAAACTTTCTAGGCCAGTTCCTGCTAGGAAAGAGGAAGAAAGCAGTTTCCAGCAGCTATTTTGAGTGGGTAAGTTTTAAAATTCTTTTTAAAAACACTTGGGGACAGTGTGACTGTTACTCAGTGGCTGGGGCTTTGTTGAGTCGCATTTGCGAGTCAATAGGGGGTGGGCTAGCCAATTAGCTCTATACAACTGCTGCTAGAGGCCAGTTTCAGGTCAGTTTGGCCAGGATAGGTGAAGGAGGAGGAGGAGGTTTTCCAGGCCAGTTACTGAAAGAAAGGAGAAAGAGAAGGAGGCTTTGCAGGAAGTTTCTGCCAGGAAAAGAGAAGGTAAAGGAAACTTTCTAGGCCAGTTCCTGTTAGGAAAGAGGAAGAAAGCAGTTTCCAGGCAGCCATTTTGAATGGGCAAGTTTTTAAATTCTTTTTAAAAACACTTGGGGACAGTGTGACTGTTACTCAGTGGGTGGGGTTTTGTTGAGTCGCATTTGCGAGTCAATAGGGGGTGGGCTAGCCAGTTAGCTCTATACAACTGCTGCCATAGCTGCGTGCCTAATGGCGTGCAAATTTCATAACCACTACAAATTGTTGAAAAGTTCCAGTCATCAGCAGACTGTAATACTGTTGTTAGTGAGGGATTTTCTTTTAGGAGAAAAGCCGTAATCATCTTTCAGGTACTAATTAAGACTTAGTATGGACACTGAAGGAACTGCTGCCATCACCTGCAATACCTGTGGGATGTTTGTCTTCTTACCTACAGATGTGGGGAACTACACATGCTTCAAGTGCAAGTAGGTAGCCCTCTTGGAGGAGAAAGTACAGCAGCTGGAGGCACAGGTAGCTACACTTCAACATATTAGGGAGCAAGAGGCTTTCCTAGACAGAACAGAACAAACGGTCTTGGACAGGGACCACACAGAGGAAGTTGCTGGGGAAGAGAAGGTCACATCACACACACAGGAGGTAGAAAGCTGGAAGAATATCACACGCAGAATTAAGGAGACCAGGGATCATTCTGGGAGCTTGCAGATACAGAATCAATTTCAAGCTCTTTCTCTTATCAAGGAGGATGAGGAAGAGCAGCATGGACAGACTTCAGGGACAGAGTAGGGGACCCTGGGAGTTCCACCACAGGGAACAGTCACTGCTAAGCCTCAGAGGAGGCGTGTGGTCATGGTGGAGGACTCCTTGCTGAGGGGGACAGAAGCAGTGATTTGTGGGCCTGACAAGATGCCTCGGGAGGTGTGTTGTCTCCCTGGGTCAAAGACCCGAGATGTGACAGAGAGGCTGACAAGACTGGTCAAGCCTACTGACCAATACCCCTTCCTTTTGGTCCATGTGGGAACGAATGACACAGCAAGACACAGCCTTCAGAACATCAAAAGGGATTATGAGGCTCTAGGTAAGAAGCTGAAAGAAATGGAGGCACAGATTGTCATCTCGTCTCTTCTGCCAGTTGAAGGGCATGGTCCAGGAAGAGAGAGGAAAATAGCAGATGTCAACAATTGGCTCCGCAGATGGTGTCGTCGAAAACGATTTGGATTCTTAGATCATGGGCTGCAGTTCCATGAGGGCGGACTCCTGGCAAGGGATGGGCTGCATCTCACGCCAGTTGGAAGAAATGTTTTTGCCAACAGTCTCAAGAATTTGATCAGGAGGGCTTTAAACTGAGTTATGTGGGGAAGAGAGACAGCATCCTGAAAGACAAAAGGACTGGAAAAAATAGTCAAACTGTCATAGAGGAAACAAGGCAAACAGTACAGGGACCCAACAGTGGGAGGCAAAAAAAAAAAACATGCACAGGCAGCAAGTAAGGGGGAACATATGGTCTAAGATGTCTCTACACTAATGCACAGAGCATGGGAAATAAGCAAGATGAACTTGAACTCCTAGCACAACAAAGCATATATGATATAATAGGCATCACTGAAACCTAGTGGGATGAGTCTCATGATTGGAATGTAGAAATGCAGGGGTACAACCTTTTCAAGAGAAACAGGCCAAACAGGAAAGGAGGAGGAATAGCATTATAAGTCAGGGATATTTACAACAGTGAAGAAATCCAGGACATCAGTCATGGAAGCCAGGTGGAGAACATCTGGATAAAAATTAAAGGGGAGGGAAACAACAGGGATGTTATTGTGGGAGTCTACTACAGACCCCTGACGCAGGCAGAAGAATTGGATGATGCCTTTCTAGAACAGATGACCACACACTCAGAAAGGAGAAATATAGTACTGATGGGTGACTTCAACTATCCTGATATTTGCTGGAAGTCAAACTCAGCAAAATCCTCAAGGTCTAGCAAATTCCTCACTTGCCTTGAAGACAATTTCATTGTCCAAAAGGTGGAAGAGGAAACAAGGGAGTCAGCTATTTTGGATCTGATCCTAACTAACAGGGATGACCTAGTTAATGGGGTGCAAGTGGTTGGATCTTTAGGTGGGAGTGATCACGTTCTCCTGGAATTTATTATACAGTGGAAAGGAGAAGCCAGGCATAGTCCGACACGCATTCTAGACTTTAGGAGAGCTGATTTTGATAAACTTAGGGAAATACTGGGGGTGATCCCATGGTCAGGAATACTAAAAGAGAAGGGAGTTCAAGATGGATGGGAGTTTCTCAAAAGGGAGATACTGAAGGCACAATTTCAAACAGTTCCAATGAGGAAGAAAAATGGGAGATGACTCAAGAAACCAGAATGGATGACTAAGGAACTTTCAACTGAACTAAGTTTTAAACAGAGCATGTATAAGAAATGGAAAAATGGGGAAATCAATAAAGGGGAATTCAAACAAATAGCTAGCACGTGTAGGGTTAAAGTCAGAAAAGCTAAAGCGCAGAATGAACTCAGGCTTGCTAGAGAGGTTAAGAACAATAAAAAGGGCTTTTTTGGGTATATCCGCAGCAAAAGGAAGAAGAAGGAAATGGTAGGGCCACTGTGTGGAGAAGATGGCAAAAAGTTAACAAGGGACAGAGAAAAGGCAGAATTACTCAACACCTTCTTTGCTTCAGTCTTCTCAGAAAAGGCAAAGGGTGCTCAACCTGAGGATAATAGAGCAGAGGACAGAATAGGAGAATTTCAGCATAGAATAAGTAAAGAGATAGTACAGGAAAACCTGGTTAATCTAAATGAATATAAGTCTCCAGGACCAGATGAATTACATCCAAGGGTATTAAAAGAACTGGCAAATGTAATATCGGAACCATTGACAATAATCTATGAGAACTCCTGGAGAACAGGAGAAGTCCCAGCAGACTGGAGGAGGGCAAACGTTGTCCCCATCTTCTAAAAGGGAAAAAAAGAGGATCCCAACAATTATCGTCCTGTTAGTCTGACATCAATACTGGGAAAGATTCTGGAGCAGATTATTAAACAGAGAATCTGTGAAAACCTGGAAGGTAATTCCATAATCACAAAAAGTCAACATGGGTTTCAGAGGAACAAGTCATGCCAGACAAATCTGATCTCTTTTTTTGATAAAATTAGCAGCTTGGTAGAAGAAGGAAATGCTGTACATATAGTATATCTTGATTTCAGTAAGGCCTTTGACAAGGTTCCCCATGACATTCTTGCAAACAAGCTGGTAAAATATGGGCTAGACAAAGTAACTGTTACATGGATTTGTAATAGGTTGACTGGCCGAACACAAAGGGTGCTCAACAATGGCTCCTTTTCAACCTGGAAAGAAGTGACCAGTGGGGTGCCACAGGGCTCTGTCCTGGGCCCAGTGCTATTCAACATCTTTATCAATGACTTGGATGACGATATTGGGGGTATAGTTATCAAATTTGCAGATGACACCAAATTGGGTGTGGTAGCTAATACCCCAGAAGACAGGGTCAAAATTCAAAATGACTTGAACAGACTGGAAAGCTGGGCCAAAGCTAACAAAATGAAATTCAACACGGAAAAATGTAAAGTACTGCACTTAGGGCGTAAAAATGAAAAGCACAGATATACAATGGGGGACACCTGGCTGAACGAGACTACGTGTGAAAGGGATCTAGGAGTCCAGTTAGACCACAAGTTGAACGTGAGTCAACAGTGTGATGCAGCAGCTAAAAAGGCCAATGCAATTTTAGGCTGCATCAATAGAAGTATAGTTTCTAGATCAAGAGAAATAATAGTGCCACTCTATTCTGCTTTAGTCAGGCCTCACCTGGAATACTGTGTCCAGTTCTGGGCACCACAATTCAAAAAAGATGTGGAGAAACTGGAGCGTGTCCAAAGGAGGGCAACTAAAATGGTGAAGGGTCTGGAAACCAAGCCCTATGAGGAACAACTTAGGGAGCTGGAGATGTTTAGCCTGGAGAAGAGAAGGTTGAGAGGTGATATGATAGCCTTGTTTAAATATTTAAAGGGATGTCATATTGAGGAAGGAACAAGCTTGTTTTCTGCCACCCCAGAAACTAGGATCTGGAACAATGGGTACAAGCTCCAGGAAAAAAGATTCCACCTCAACATTAGGAGGAACTTCCTTACAGTAAGGGCTGTTCGACAGTGGAACACACTCCCTCGGAGTGTGGTGGAGTCTCCTTCCTTGGAGGTCTTTAAGCAGAGGCTGGATGGCCATCTGTTGGGGATGCTTTGATTGGGAGCATGGCAGGGGTTTGGACTGGATGGCCCTTGTGGTCTCTTCCAACTCTATGATTCTATGATTCTATGATTCTATGATTCTATGATTCTATGATTCTATGATTCTATGATCCTCATCTTCTTTTTACAATCAGAAGCTCATACTGGGGAAATCTCCTTTTGGAATCATTCAGAACAATCCTAATCCTACTACAGTCCCATTGAAATCATATATTCCTCCAATGGAGACCTAGGCTGGAAATCCTATGTATAATAAATACTTAATGTCCATGTTTACCTGAATGTTACTCCCACTGGTCTCGATAAAATATTTAAGAAGAAATGTGTAGAACTGTGTTTTTATGTTGTAATCCTTTTTCTCCAGGACTAGACTCCTTTGAACAGAGTGGAATTTACTTCTAAATAAATATTTAGTTAGCTAGTTAGTTATTTTTTGGCTGACTGTCTTGGTCAGCCAACAAAGAATGCCCCTCAAGGAAGTTCACAACTAAAAGAAATACAGGTAAAAGACAAAACAACTCAAAAGCAAAAATAAAAATAGCTGGCAATAACATAATGAGTTCTCCTGGTGCACCTTTCAGTTAATAAGTTGTTGATTATGGGGTTGAGAGCTATGCCTGTATCTATATGACTGTCATTGTGCAGCCAGGTATAAAACATTCCACAGGTAGGCATTGAATACTTCCTCGTACAATGTCCATAAAAATATGTAGACTGGTATAATTCCCAGTTAAGATAACATAAGTCACGTCTGGCTCTAGGTCTGGAACAAGACTGCACAAGCTGCCTACAGGTCTGGATAGAGACCGGTATATCACTGCTGATGTAACTTTTTTAAATTGATCTACTCAGTCTGCCATAAAAGTAGACCACCATTCAACATCAACTCATTCTGCATTTGATAATTTTCCCTTTGCTGCTGTGATTGGTCATTTTTGCCAAAGAAAAGTTCCCAGTCATCTCTAAAAGCACTTTTCCCAACATATTCTGAATAGCAATTCTTTCAAAGGATAGGTTTTCAAAGAAAATGACGTTAAGGTCTTGGCCCTGGTTAATAGTCTCAGTGAAAAGCTGATGTTTTTGTATTTTGAGGTGAGGAAAGAATGTAACTCAGCCAGTGCCTGAGCTAGTTAAATGTTTATATGAAATTACCTTCTCTACATCCTTAATAGACTTGAATTCACCAGAGGCTAGCATTTACAACTTTGCAGGTTTGGGAAATGTTATTACCCAGTGTAAAAGTCTAACTCCAAAGGACTCACCTAAATGGATCAATACAGTTGAATTTTAGCAGATCAATGAGAATCGTTTCATTACATTAAAACCAGTGAGAAATTGCCTCACTTTAAAAGATTCTTTTTGGTTTTTCTGACTCAAAAACTAAATGAACAAAAAAGGATAGGTGGGCAAGTAAAGATCAAAGAGGTGGGCTAAATCAAAGGCAGATTTAATGCTGAACATAAAGAAAACAAAAATAATGACCACCGAGGATGTACACAAGTTTTGTTAGAATATGGATGGGTTATACCAGGGGTAGGCAACCTTTCCCCTTTTAGGGCTGAGGGACTTCAGCTCCCAGAAGCCTCAGCCTTTTTGGCCAATAGTCCCATGTTGGCCAATAGCTCCTGGGATTCTGGGAGCTGAAGTCCCTCAGCCCTAAAAGGGGAAAGGTTGCCTACCCCTGGGTTATACAGTCAAAGGTGAAATGTAGAGATGTGTGTCTGGAATTTTCCTCATGAGAACAACATCTAGAGAACAACGTGAATCTAACACCAGATGGCCAAGAAGTCATAAACATGAACTTTCCCAAAGGTACAACTCACAGACACAGATTTTGTTATGAGAAAAGCAAGATAACATCAGCATCATTAGGTCATGGGAAAGGAGTCACATGGGGGATGATGAACAGCAAGAGGCTGGGTTAATACACATCATACAAGCATTATCCAACCAACATAAGGTTAACACCCAGAAGGTGGAGTATGGGAAGGGCCTAGAGAATCCTTTGTCTAGTTTTGTTTATAATTCAAGATGTGAGTGTGTGTGCAGTTCTGGCAGTGGTTTTTAACCATGGAGCTTTTGGCTTGTAGTTTTTGAGTATGTTTATACTGCTTTTACAATGTAACTCCTAGATCTTGAAACATGGATCTGTAATTTTTTAGTTTTTTGTGGGTTTTTCGGGCTGTGTGGCCATGTTCTAGAAGAGTTTCTTTCTGATGTTTCGCCAGCATCTGTGGCTGGCATCTTCAGAGAAAACTGGCATAGAAGAGAATGGGTCTATATATACTGTGAGGCCCTGGGTAGGGAGGAGTGGTTCCTAGGTGAACTGTGTGTTGTTCTGTGGGGTTTTTTAATGTTTATTTTATTTTATTTTTTAGATACAACATACACTTACATACTTGCACACATACATACATGTATACCTACTAGTAAAATTATGTCACTAATAGACAAAATGCAGTTAACAAAACATACCTAACTTCAAACATACAACCGTCAAATGTAATATTAACATGTCATATCATTCATTACTTCCTCATACTGGTTTCCTTATCTGTCTTCTTTCATTGTTTGAAATTATTTTTGTTCCATCAGTTTTAATAACACTAGATTTTTCTTTTCTTTTTTATCCCTTCCCTCTTATAATCATCATTTTAACATTGTTTATATCTGTTTCAATCTTCTGTTCTTATTTACATGGATAGCTTCATTCTTTTGCCCAAAATTCCATAATTATGTTTCGAACATTTTTATATGTAATAAGTTTCCCCATTTCTTTTTTAAATAATCATATGTTTTTTTCCATTCCTCCACTCTAATGTCTATCTTATCCTCAAGTTCATTTGAAAGCAGATCCATTTCCATCATGTCCATAATTTTTATCAACCAATCATCTATTTTAATGTTTTTTTTTAATTTTCCAGTATTTTGCATAAATTAATCTCACAGCAGCGAGCATATGGAAGATAATTCTCCCAAATTTTTTCTCAGTCTTTTCATCTATCATACACAGTAACATTATCTCAGGTTTTCTATCCAAGTCTATTTCTAATATTTTAGTAATCTCTTGATGAATCATTTTCCAAATTTTTTTAGCTTCAGCACATTCCCACCAGAGGTGAAAAAAGGTTCCCTTCTCATTCTCACATTTCCAACATAGATCTTTACCATTATTGTATATTTTGGCTATTCTGTCAGGTGATAAGTGTCATCTGTAAATTATTTTATAATAGTTTTCTCTGATATCTTGACTTAGTGTATATTTCATTCTAATTTTGCAACATTTTTCCCATTGACTGAGAGACAATTCATGACCGCAATTTCTCACCCATCTTATCATATTCTCTTTAACTGATTCCTCCTCTGTATAGTATTCTAGGAGTTTCTTATAGATTCTGGATAGCGGTGAGGGTTTATCATTCCAAATGCTCTCTTCTAAGTCAGTTTTATTATCTGTTATTCCTATAGTTTTCCAATCTATATTGCATCTAGCTTTTAATTGATGGTATAAAAACCACCCACAATCTTTACCCTCTGCTCTTAACTGTTCTAAGGATTTAATTTTAAAGTTTCCACTTATCTTTTCTAATATATCTCGATATCTTAACCTATTTTCTTTCCTTAATGGGTCGGATTGAAATGAAGCTTCCTGTGAAGAGACCCACAATGGAAGCTTCAGGCATATTCTTTTTTTATATTTCTTCCAAATTTTAAATACTGCTGATCTTATATAATGACTTTCAAAGGACTTATTTGCTTTAATTTTGTCGTAGAATAGGAAGGCATGAAAACCAAATTTAAGCTCCGAACCTTCTAAATTAAGAAGTTTCCTATTTTCTAGTTTCAACCAATTAAACAGGCACTGGCTTCAAAATATAAATTCAAATTTGGCACTGCTAGGCCTCCTCTTTCTGTGCTATCGTGCATATAAATCATTTTATTCTGGGTCTTTTCCCCGTCCAGATAAATTCTGACAATTGTTTTTGCCAGTCCTTAATAACTTTTTCATTTTTAATTATCGGTATAGTTTGAAATAAAAATAGAAGTTTAGGTAGTATGTTCATTTTTACAGTGGCTATCTTTCCCAGCAAATTTAATTTTAAATCTTTCCACTTTATTAGGTCTTCTTTAATTTCACTCCAAATCTTGCTATAGTTGTTTTTAAATAAATCTGAGTTCTTTTTTGTGATTACTATACCTACATATTTGGCTTTGTTGTTTATGTTAAACCCTGATATCTTCTTCAATTCTTCTTCCTCCAAAATTGTCATATTCTTTGTTATCACATTTGTTTTTCCCTTATTTATTTTTAAACCTGAAACTTATTTTAATTCCTCAAGTTGTTTTAATAACTGTTTGGCACTTTCAAGTGGGTTCTCTACTGTCACCACAATATCGTCTGCAAAAGCCCTTATGATAACTTTCCCCTTTAATCCTCACCCCTCTTATATTTATATCTTGTTTAATGTAATTTAGAAAGACTTCTAATGACAAGATAAAAAGCAGGGGAGAGAGTGGGCATCCCTGCCTAATACCTTTATTAACCTGTAAAGGTTTTGTCTTTTGACCATTTATTTTTATTCTGGCCACCTGTTCTTTGTATATAGCCATAATCCAATTCAAAAATCTTGGGCCCAATTGCATCCTTTTTAGAACTTCAGTCATAAAATTCCAATGTAGACTATCGAAGGCTTTTTCCATGTCTAATAGTATAATTGCTATTTTTTTCTCAATACACAGGTCAAAATGTTCTATTATGTTTATTATGTATCTAGTGTTATTTTTTAGATGCCTCCCAGGCAGAAAGCCACATTGCTCCTCCGAAATGTAATTTACTAATACTTTTTTTTAACCTGTCTGCTAATATGTTTGTAAACAACTATAATCAGAATTTAGTAGAGATATTGGTCTGTAATTGTTGGGGTTTTCATCTTCTTTGCCTTCTTTCAAAATCAGCATTACATTTGCTTCTTTCCAGGTCTGGGGAATTTTCCCTTTTTGAATATTATTTATTATTTCCAAAAGAGGTAGTTTTAGTTCCTCCTTAAAAGTTTTATAATATGCGGCATTTAATCCATCTGGACCTGGACTCTTATCCTTTTTTGCTTTTTTAATTGCCTCTTCTAATTCTGTTATCGTTATTTGTTTATCCAATTCCTTTATTTGGTCTTCTTTTAATTTTGGGATAAAACTTCTTTTTAAGTAGTTTTCTATATTTTCTTTGTTTTCTTTCTCCATTTTAAACAGGTCTCCAAAATAATCTTGAAAGATTTCTTTTATCTTGTTTTGTTCTGTATATATTTTATTCTCCTTTCTAATCTTTGTAATTAGATTTTTGTTTTTCTCTTTTCTCAACTTCCAGGAGAGCCATCTACCTATTTTATTAGCATTTTGAAAGTATCTGACTTTAGTATATTTCTTTAATCTTGCTAAATTCTCTATATTTTCAATAGTATATTGCTTTTGTAAAATTTGGATTTCCTTAATTACCTTATCCTTTTCATTACTCTCTCTTAATTCTATTTCTTTCTTACTTATTTTTTCAGTAATTAAATTCAATCTTTCTTTTTTCTTTCTTTGCATTTGTCTGTGTTTTTGAATAAAGAAACCTCGTATGACAGTTTTACTTGCATCCCAGACTATATTAATATCAGTGCCCTTATTTAAATTTTCTTTAAAGTAATTTTTAAGTGCTTCTTTAGCTTCTTCTACAATTCTTTTATCTTTCAATAAGTGATCTTGTAACTGCCAGTGAAAATCTGTTTCTATAAATTTCATTGTCATTTTTACTGGATTATGATCTGAATAAGTTCTTGCTAAAATTTCAATTTTTTTAACATTGGCACATAGAGTTTTGGATGTGAAGAACATATCCAGTTGCGCCATTGATTTATGTCTGTTAGAAAAGAAGGTGAATTCTCTTCTGTCACCATTCTTAAATCACGTTTCTACTAACTTTTGGTTCTGTAACATATTTTAGGTAATTTGCCTTGTTTTTCATTTTTTTTTTTTTTTTTTTTTTTTTTTTTGCTGAAAGTCTGTCAGTGTGGGGATTTATAACTGTACTGAAATCTCCTCCCATAATAATCTCACTATTGCCATATTCCATTATTTTTTCATGAATTTGTTTGTAAAACAAATTTTTTTTTCCTGCGGGGCATAAATCGCCACTAGCATCATTTTTTTCCCCTTGGACCATTAGTTCTATACCTATAAAATGTCCTTTATTATCGTTCAATACCTCTTTCACCTGTATATTTTTAGATGTGTATATTACAACTCCTTTTTTTCTGCTTTGTGGTTGAAATAAATTCCTTCCCTAATTTGGGGTTTCTTAATAGTCTTTTATCTTTGAAACGGATGTGTGTTTCCTGAAGAATCACCACATCATATCTCTCTACCTAGCAAATGAAAGATTTCATTTCTCTTAGACTTATTATTTAGTCCTTTAACATTCCAAGAAAGAAAAGTTATATCTTTAGGATTCATCCTTAACTTAGGGCTTAAGCAGATGGCTTAAAAGGCCATCTTGGGGGCAGGGAAGGGGAGGGGCAGCTGCACGCTCGGCACCTCATCCTCCTCCCGAGGTCGTCCTTGGAGCAGCTGGCCCTCCACACGGTGGGCGCTCTGAGGAGGACCTCCCACCGCAGCCTTTACATGTGCTGCGGCGGAAAAGTCAGCGAAAGTGCACCACAGCCTTTTGTGGTGCACTTTCGCTGACTTGTGAAAGGAGCGCTAATTTAGTGCTCCTTTTAGGGGCACCGAAGGTGCACCACAGGATCGAGGCATGGGGATGCCTCGGTCCCGCGGCACACCTTCCCAGGGTGGCCCACGGCCACCCGTCTGCTTAGCCCCTTAGTCTTTATTTCAAAGTAAATAAAACATCAAAGATCTTAAAATGTAATATTAAAATAAAAAGATCTAGCAGAATTCACAGTAAATCAAATACAGGCGTTTATCTTCTTGGACCGTCTTTTTAGCTTTCTTCTTCTGAGGGGATTTCAGAAGAACAACTATCAGGTCAGAATGCACAGGGAAGCCATTGAAATCCACAAACACTTGGATAACTTCAATAGGAAAGAAGAAACCCTTAAAGTAAACAAGATATGGCTACCAGTCCCACAAAATAACAAAATCAGCACTCAGGAAATGCAAATGGGAAACTAACCAGGGTCAGGGGCTTTCCCAGCAGACAATAGCAGACAATCTCCTTGATTGCATATCCTCATCTGGAAGCCATGCCATTAACAACAGAACAATACCTAGTCAACAAAGAACAATACACAGTTTACATGGGATTAGCAGACAATAACCTTGAGTGCACTTCCTCCCACCCTGGAGCCATGCCATTAACAACAGAACAATACCTATTCAACACAGAACAACACACAGTTCACCTGGGAACCACTCCTCCCTACCCAAGGCCTCACAGTATATATACACCCATTCTCTTCTATGCCAGTTTTCTCTGAAGATGCCAGCCACAGATGCTGGTGAAACGTCAGAAAGAAACTCTTCTAGAACATGGCCACACAGCCTGAAAAACCTACAAAAAACTATGGATGCCGGCCATGAAAGCCTATGACTTCACAATGGATCTGTAACTTCTTAACTTTCAACTGCAACAAGTTGGGATCCTATGCCTTTGGGATTGTTAAAGATGTAATCTCTCATGGCTGAACTGGATAAGTTCATCACAATGGATTTTACTTAGCTATTTTATTTTTCTTTTATATGCATTAATAAACTATACTTTTGGACTTTACAATGTGTCTTCTTGACTGAGGAAGACAGGATCCTGAAGAAGAAAAGCTGAGCCAGTTGGTGGTAAGAGATACAAAGTGGCTGTGGATCACAGCAGCCAGCTTGTCCTGGAGATTCTACTGGGTGTCAAAGAGCATCACTGCAACACCCATCATCCACACACTGACAAGTTTAACCTAGACAATGAAGAAATAGAAATAGTAAAGGAATTCTCATACCTGGGATCAAACATTGATAGAAATGGGGACTGCAGTCAGGAAATCAGAAGAAGATTAAGAATGGGGAGGGTGGCTATGAAAGAACTAGAAAAGATTCTCAAATGCAAAGATATACAACTCAGCACAAAAGTTAGAATCACACAAGCTATTGTATTCCCTATTACTATGTATGGATGTGAGAGTTGGACAGTTAAGAAAGATGACAGGAAGAAAATCAATTCATTTGAGATGTGGTGCTGGAAAAGAGTGCTGAGGATCCCATGGACAGCCAAAAGGACAAACAAATGGGTACTAGAGCAGATCAAGTTGGAAACTTCCCTGAAAGCCAAGATGTTCAAACTGAGGCTGTTGGACTTCGGATGCATCATGAGAAGGGAGGATTCTTTGGAAAAAACAATGATGCTTGGAAAGGTGGAGGGATGTAGGAAGAGAGGAAGGCCACATGCCAGATGGATGGACTCTGTTAAGGAGATCACAGGTATGGGTTTGCAAGAATTAAGCAGAACAGTGGAGAACAGGGGGTCTTGGATATGTCTCATCCATAGGGTTGTCATGGGTTGAGATCGACGTGAGGGCAGTTAACAACAGCAAAAGGCAGGTAGAAACAAAACATACAATTCTTGCAAAGCATATTCCTACGTTGACAGTGCTTCTATAATCAATAAGTAAAACATTCATAAGTTTCCCTCATTATAAATAGCTTAATCATGGGGTTTATGGCCTTCTTTGACATTTGTGTGGTAGATTTTACATATGTGAACAAGACATGGTTTTATTTTGTTGGTGATCTCTACAGCCAAGCTTTCTTTTTTCAGTACTACTGCACTGAGGAAGATAAATTGAAACTAAAATAAGATGTGATGTTCTAAATATTCTTTGTTGTTCTCTAATGGAGCACACATACATTCAGAGTGTGGTGGAGTCTCCTTCTTTGGAGATCTTTAAACAGAGGCTGGATGACCATCTGTTGGGGATGCTTTGATTTTGAGTTTCTGTAAGGCAGGGGATTGGACTGGATGACCCTTGTGGTCTCTTCCAGCTCTATGATTCTATGATTCTATGAATATCCCTTATCCAAAATGCTTGGGACCAAAACAATTTGGTATTTTGGATTTTGGAATATTTGCACATTCATAATGAGATGCCTTGAAGATGGGGCTCACATTTACACATGAAATTCGTTTAGGTTTCATAAATACCTCATACACATAGCCTGAAGTTAATTTTATACTTAATATTTTTAATAATTTTGTGCATGAAAAAAGTTTGTGTACATTGAACCAACAGAAAGCAAAGATGTCACTATCTCAGCCACCCATGCAGACAGTATTGGATTTTGGAGCATTTTGGATTTCAGATTTCCAATTTTCAACACACACACACACACATTTTGGCTGCAATTCTATACCCACTTACCAGCAATGAGCTTAACTGAGTGCCTTCCATGGTACTCTCTTCTCAGTAGACACAGATAAGATTGCATTGCATGGTTGTGATGCTTGTTGGGAAATTAAGCAGGGTACATAGTTTGAGAATGAACAAGTGAGACTGTAAAGATCTAAGCAAGGTGCTGAATCTATTTGGGAACTAGTGATTCAGCCTTTTTTTAAATAGCTCTTTTAAAAGCCAGACTAAACACCAGAGCAGAGTCCCTACCCCACTAACAGAGAAGCCACTTGCCATCATCAGAAATTTGCCTTTTGTCATGTGCCTCTGTTCTAACAGTAGTCTCATATGTTTCTTCCCATTTTTAGACCAAAAGTGTGGGAGGGGAATTGTTCAAGGATTTTTGGTTGTCTGAAGTGATCCATTTGTTCTTATTCATGCAACATATTATTTAAATAAGCTAAATTTGATTCAGAGTACTAAATCCCCATAATCCCCAAAAGTACTTATAAATACTTACAGACTTTCCACTTGGCATGGGTTGCTATTCTTGATGTGTGCTTTCAAGTCATTTGAGACTTATGGCAACCCTAAAATGAATCTATCACAGAGTTTTCTGAGGCTGAGAGTGTGTCCAAGATCATGCAATGGGTTTCCATGGCTGAGCAAGGACTGAAACTTTGGTTCCCACAATCATAATGTGATACTCGAAGCACTCATGGTGTCTCCTTTGGCATGTGTTAATTAAATCAAAAGAACACATTTGGGTTATATTTTGACAGAATTAAGACTGAAAAATTAAGCACTAGCAGGAGTTCCATTAGAGACATGGGATCAATTGCTGAATGGTAAATCAACACTTTTGCCAATTCCATGTTTCAAAGGAATCATCATTCAGTTGGGACTAGCAATTACATTTAGGTTCTGGGTTGCTATTTGATCTGACCTTATCATTCTTGTGGTGTCAGACTTAAATATGAAGTATGATTGGAATAATGTATTAAGTTCTGAAAGAGACATAACAGATTGTAACATTTCTGCCTTTGATGAATTGGGTACATTGCCTTTCCTTGCATTTACATATAGACATTTCCTTTCCAAACTATCATTTTTGATGGGGAGCAACATTGTACTGCTGTTGATTGGTTGTGAACTGATTTTATGCAGAACTGTTAATTACACATGATCCTATGCTCTGAATTTAATTGCATTCCATTGACTTCCTGTAAAATGAAATACCTAAACAAGCTAAATTTTTGTAAGAGTGGTGACATTTGCAGACATCAAGGCACTGTTATCTATGCAGCCTGTATTGCATATCTCATTCTAGCAAAGTCAACAAGACTTTTCATCACCCCTTCAAGGAAATGAAGAGCTTGGATCCAAAGAACTATGCTTGACATTCTGTGCATGCAGTAGGATTTTTCACTGCTTCTTTTGTAGCTGCTTGCTGCTCCTCCCATTCTTACCCACTCCTTCAGGATTATGTCTTCTCAATAGGGAATGAAGACTCAAGAAGAAGAAGAGATCTTCATGTCAACCTGCTTTATCTTACTGTGTTTATATTCTTCCCTCCCCCCCCCCCCATGGAAATTCAATGTACCATATTGTGGTTTCAGTTTGGGTTTTGCTCCATTTCTTATTTTGTAGATTGTAAATTCACTTTCAGTTGATTTTGCACCATTTTTGAAAATTCAGCCCCTGGCCCACAAAAGTCTGCATGAAAACAAGGATGCATTTTCATCAGCATTTCTCAACAATGTCTGTGAATCACCTTGGGTTCTTCCAGGGAGAAAGGCAGGATACAAATGAAATAAATAAATAATGCACCTGAAATATAAAATATATATAAATGCATAAAATATATTAAAAACAAAATTAATGTATTTTTGCATTTAGTTGTCCCAGCAAGGGGCATCACTAGGGGGTGCAGGGGGTTCAGACGAAACCAGGTGAGGACCTAAGGGCAAGATGGCTCCACTGCCTCCCAAACACCTGCCCTTTGGAAGAAACAGATTCATCTGCATCCCTTTAAAATGCTGAAGGATGTCCTGATGTGGTGTGCCATGCGTATGGGCACGTGGCATCAGGATGGCATCAGGCTGGGGTTGGGGTGGCCGGCGTGCGGCTGCCCACCCCAACTCCAGCCCCAGGCTGGCCCTTTAGACCAGTGTGCGATGCCCTTTAGTGGGGGGAGAAAGGAGAGCCCCTAGGTTTTAACAAAAATATAAAATTTTAATTTTATTTTCTTTAATTTAAAAAGTTTAATTTAGAAAAAAAATTCTTTAAAAACATCACATCTTACCAAATTTTCACTTTAATCAAATGAAACTATCTACATGTGTGCATGCTGCAGTTAGGGTTGAACTATGTACATGTAGATCACAACACTAAACAGCTTCAAGAAGGCTGTTAAGATGGATCTCTTCTGGCAGGCCTTTCCAGAATAGACTTCCCGGCCTCACGAACTCTCTTATTCTACCCTCTCCCAATTTGATTGCCACTGCCATTCCGCTATTCTGCTGTTTTTGTTTTGTTATCTCCGCTGTTTGTTATTTCTTTGTTTGGTTATTGATTTTATTTAATTTTATGTTTTAATCTAAGATGTTTTAATTAGTGCTTAGTTTAATACTCTTTTAAAGGGGGGGGGTATTGGTCCTTTCAGATTTGTATTTTATGTACTCTTAATTGTTGTTAGCCACCCCGATTGTGCTTAGAGGGGCAGGGTATAAATAAATTATTATTATTATTATTATTATTATTATTATTATTATTATTATTAAATACATATAGGCTGTGCATATGATATTGTAATTTAAAGTTCTAATTTTAATTTTTCTAGTTGTTTATGTCACAACTATTACATTCTGTGATATATGGGAATTATAATTTATGAGTAACATTAGTACAAAAAACATTACTAAGGATTCTGTATGGAGGGGGTGACACCCTGAGTTACCACACCAGATGACACCAACCCTAGTGGTGTACAATTTGTCCTAATGTGTACAATTTGTATGTATTAATAGGTGCAATCACACATCCTTTCAGCATAGTATAGATATCTGCATGGGGAGATGTGCTACACCAGCACAACACATCCGCCATGTACAATGGCAACATTGTAAAACACATGCCCATGATTCGGTGCCAGTGTGCATTATAAAATGCACAATGAAAAACTCCACCCCTAGGCTGGCCTTTTATGTCGATCTGCAACTAAGTCAATTAATCAGGTTTTGGTCTTAATTGAAAAGGAGCTATCATAATGGTCCTGATTCCTGGCCCCAGAGCAGGTTTAGCACCTTGGGTATTCCCTTTAAAGTTTGGACCAAAACTTGGAAGAGCAGATCTACTGCTTTAATGGCACAAAAGCTACCAGCCACTACTGAGATTAATTTGCAAAGTGATTCCATTGGGACTATTTTCCAATTGGCTGAAGTGTGGCTGATACATAGATGACAGTTGTTTGGTAGATGGCCTGAAGAAGGCTTAGGAGCTACGCAGATGGGCAGGAAAAGGTGACCTGAAGTTGCCTTTTCCCTAAACTGCAGCAACTGCACCACCTACCCCAAAGATGCCCTAAATGGGGATGGAGCAACCATACTGGGGGGCAGTTAATGCAGCTTTTCTGAGGCTGCATTGAAGCCCACCAACCGCACTGCCAGCCCCTAGGATTCCCTAAATGGGGTTGGAGCAACCGTACTGGCCGGAAGCAGCTGCTTTAATTCTTTTCCCCAGTCTCTCAGGTGCATGCACACATGCACAGGAACAATACAGCCCCTTTAATAGCAATTTTGGCATTGCTGTGCACCTGCACATGGTGAGAAGCAGTGAGATCATGGATGCCATGTCGACCGAGTGGTCTGCACTGGCACTCAGCCTGCAGTGCATGGCCACAGGAGCTGCCGCAATGATGACTGCAGCAGCTGCATGCATAGAGGACAGTAGTGATGATGCAGAAGACATAGAAAGGACAACTGGTAGACAGGTTGGCCCAACAGGCATTGCACAGTGTACTGCCACTGCTGCCACTCTTGATGCCTCCCAATAGAGCCCCGCACCACTCGTGGATGTTCCCCAGAAGCACCAATTAGTGGGATGGGTTCATCACAAACAACTGGTCTGATGAGCAATGGAGGATGTGTTTCCAAATGCCCCGTGCACTCTTCCACAGGCTAGTGGAAATACTGCATCTGGAAATGGAGTGGTCAGACACTATGATGAGGAAAGCCATCCTGGTGGAGAAGAGGATTGCCATAGCCATCTAGGTACTTGCCCACAAAGCCAACTACAAGCAGACATCAGAGCAGTTTGGGGTTGGCCTTACAATTGTAGGGAAAGTGTTGGTGGAGTTCACCCTCAGCATGGAGAAGCTGCTGCTGACACAGACAGTGTACCTGGGGGACACTGCACAGGTAAGGAGTGTCACACACACACTTGTCCCTTTCCCCTCCTGCACAAAAAACTTCATGACCTGGCACACAGTATGGCATTTGCTGTATAGGATAGGTTGTTAAGTTTGCTATACCTGTGCAGATACACAAAAAACACCATGAGTTGGCATACAGTATGGCATTTACTGTATAGAATAGGCTGTTGAGGTCACTGTACCTGTGCACATACGCAAAAAACACCATGAGTTGGCATACAGTATGGCATTTACTGTATAGAATAGGCTGTTGAGGTTGCTGTACCTGCATACGTACACAAAAAAATGCATGAGTTGGCATACAGTATGGCATTTACTGTATAGAATAGGCTGTTGAGGTCGCTGTACCTGCACACTTACTCAAAAAACACCATGAGTTGGCATACAGTATGGCATTTACTGTATAAAATAGTCTGTTGAAGTAGCTGTACCTGCACACGTATGCAAAAAACATCATGCCCTGACTATTTCCATTAATCCTCCACAGCTCCCCCTTCTTGCCACCCATAGATCATGCAAGGATTCACTAACCTTGGCTTCCCCCAAGTAGTGGGTGCTGTAGACGGGTGCCAATGTCTGATTGTGCCACCCTTGGGGTGGAGGAACAAGTTTGTCAACTGAAAGGACACCTACTCTGTTGTCCTCCAGGGAACTTTGGATCATAGAGGACGGTTTGTGGATGTGGAATTGGGCTAGTCTGGTGTGACTCATGACATGAGGGGGGCAAAGAACTCCATCATCATTCAGGCCATGGAGGCTGCCATCTACATGCCAGGGAACCCCACCATCACTCTGAGGGGGCAGCAGATCAGCCCCCTCCTGCTTACTAACAGTGCCTACCCCATTCGAAAGTGGCTCATGAAGCCCTACCAGGGCACCACCAATGTCAGACAGGAGGCATTCAACAGGAAGCTGAATTGTGCCAGGAATGTGGTGGAAAGGGCGGCTGAAGGCTCAGTGGCAGTGCCTCACTGGCCAACTCCTTATGACAGAGGAGAATGTCATCCCCATCATTGCCTCATGTGTCATCCTCCACAACATCTGTGAGACGAATGGAAGGGTGCTGGATGAGGGAGCGCGCTACAGGTGCCACTTTGTGCTGCCCACCCTGGGGGCATCCATGGAGGACAATGACCTTATGAAGCAGAGAGAAGGGGAGGCTGTGAGCATGCCCTCACCCCATAAGCAGCCGTGAGAAGGGTGCTGGTAAGTACCAACTGGCCCAACCAGGGGTACTTCCATCAGACCTCCCAGACCCTTCTGCAGCAGGGCTTTAGGAGGACCCCTCAACAGTGCCGAACAAAATTCAAGGCACTGAGGGGGTCTTCTTTGAAGCCCTGGAGGATTACAGGGAGTATCCTCCACTGCAAAAGCGGCCACCCTTCTATGACTGGCTGCGGGACCTGTGGGTGAGGGCAGGCCGCCCACAGTGGCAAAATCATCATCCTCCGGGTAGGTGCTGGGCCCTTGCCATGGTCCCTGATGCCCATCCCTACCTTCCCATCACCCTTGCCTATCCCTCCCCTCCCTCCTTTCCCACAGCCATGGGTCCTAATGGTGTCCCTCCTGTCCCCAAATACAGGCATGCGGTGGAGATGACGGCAAGGACAGAGGAGGGACCCTGCTGGTTCCCCTCATCCTCCTCCTTCTCAGAGGCTGAAGCCACCCCTGGCAGTGAGGCCCAGGTAGAGGGTGACTGTGGCATCCCTCTGCAGGCACAACAGCCTCCCATGCCACAAGGTAGGTCCATAAGGGGAGGTGTGATGGCTGCATGTGATGGCTGCACCCTCCATGGCATTCCTGCCCCCCCCCCCACTTCCCATAGTAGCTTCCTAAATGGTGTCTTTCCCTTTCATAGGAGGTCCTGCTGAGGAGGAGCAGCCTGGCTCGAGATGCCGCCTGCCAGGAGGGGAAGGGCAGGAGCCCCTTGATCCCTTCTACTTGGCTGCACTGCAAGGGAGCCAGGAGCAGGACCATCATCAAGGTAAGAGTGGCAAGGAAATGAGAGGAGTGAGTGGGGGGCACCCAGGAACCCTGGCTGTAGCATTGGGTGATGGGGTGCAGGGCAACTTCCTAACCACACTTTTCTCTTTTCTTTCCCCTTGCAGATCGACGACTGGAGGAAAGGGTGGCTGCCATCAAGGACCAGATGAAGCAGGTCCTCAACATAGTGGCAGCAATCCTGGACTGGCTCAGTCCCCCCCACCTCCACCTCCTTGAAGCACCTTCCCCTCCCCTTCCTTTTGTACATACTTCCCTACTCCCCTCCCTTTCTTCCCCCCAGTTGTACATACTCCCCCATTTGTAAATAGTCCCTCCCCTTCCCCCATTTGTAAATAGTTTAAACATTGTGTTTTGTTCTTGAAAAAAAATTTAAAAAAAAAAATTATGCCGCAATCTGCGCACCTGCACACGACCAGCACAGGCTGTCATTTTGTGAATAAAATTTCCATTCTTAAACCTTCTGACATTTTATGCACAGGTGTGCATGTTCAATGCAGGATCACTGCAGGGAACCAGTGAGGAGAATGAGTGAGGTGGGCATAGTGGGGGGAACGAATAAATGAGGTGGGCATAGTGGGGGATAGTTGGTGGTGGTTGCCTTGCTACTTACTGGTGATAATCACAACATCCCCTTCTTCCTCTACTTGCTCTCCACCTTCGTGGTGAGAGGGCTGTGGCACTGCCACGTCACTGCTGAAGGGGCTGGCAGACTCACCTACAGGGCATTGATCAGGGATCTCCATCTCCATAGCAACCCCCTCCTCCGAGGCTGGGAGGCTGGCCTTCTTCCTCTGACCAGCTCCACAGCCCCCTCCTCCAGGGGTGCCCCTCCTTCTTCCAACCTCCTGCACACCATCCCCCCTGCCACCAATGTCCCTGTGGGCTCCCTTTATGATTTCCACTAGCTCAGCCAGGGTGGCATTTAGCCGATCTTGCTGCTGGACAGATCTCTCTAGCAACTGCCTCTGCTGCTCTGTCTGCCTCTCCCTGAGCTAATAGGAATGTTCTGCGAGCTGATAGTAACATTCCCCCTGTTCCAGGAGTCCCTCCTTTTGATCTCCGCTGCATCCCACGGCAATAGTAGTTGTTATGGCTGCTGAGCGACACACCCTCTTCTGTCTGATCTCAGCCAAGCAAGCTGCTGGTGGCATTGCAACTCTGGGATTAGCTGTTTCTCCTTCTGTCTGTTGTCCTCCTTCTCATTCTATGGGACATATATGGCACGGAGGGGAGGGGCAAGGTACATGCAAGGGAGGTTTGTGTGGACAGACTGGATACATGCAGCTGGTAGTCATGCAAGGGACATGGTTGACAGGACACACAGACACACGTTCCTCCAGGAGTCCCCCCCCCCCCAAGCATGTCAGGATGCAAAAGCGGTGTGCAGATCTTCTGTGCACCTGCGCAGCTGCACAGAAGATGTCACAAAAGTCATACAAACTGCTATGTTTTTTGAGTGCAAGCGTACATGCGATGGAATGCATTTATTATAACTGGGAATGACTTTACCATGTGCAGCCTGGACCTGATGGATCAGCTGGTTGAATTGTCCTGGATCTGCCCTCTCCTCACCCTCACTGTCATTCTCAGTTGCAGCTGTACTGGTCCATGGGACAGGTGAACAGTCACAGTAGCTACTGATTCTGGAAAATGTAGTACTCCCCTCCATAGCATGAGATGGTGGTGCTCATGGAAGATGTAGAGACATGGGATGGTGGTCTCATGGCAGAGATGTCCACAGCCCTCTGACTACAGGGTGTCTCATCTGAGTCAGGGTGTTCATCCTGGTCATCTAAAGAACAAAGGATGGGATCATCTCTTCCCTGTGCCCACCCTATTGCTGACCCCTACAGCCCTTCCCAGGGTCCCTGGCCCATCTTACATGCAGAGGGCATCAAAACGTCCTGGGAGCATTCTGCTTCAGAGATGTCCTCCACAGTTTCTATTTTGGCTGGCCAACTGGGACCCTTAAAATATCACTGCTAGTACATATTCTGCTCGGTCGTATGCTGTCATCCTTGGCAAGGAAGGTATGGAGTTCCTTGTAGAGGAGGAGGCTGAGAAGAGGAGTGGCGGGTGTGTGTGTTTGTTTGCCTGCCCTCCTCCCCCAGTGCAACACCTGGGCTCAGAAGGAACCTTCAAAAGGGGCTCCCCTCCTCTGCCCGAACACTGGCTACACCGAGGAGGAGGCTGAGAAGAGGAGTGGCGGGTGTGTGTGTTTGTTTGCCTGCCCTCCTCCCCCAGTGCAACACCTGGCCTCAGAAGGAACCTTCAAAAGGGGCTCCCCTCCTCTGCCCGAACACCGGCTACACCGAGGAGGAGGCTGAGAAGAGGAGTGGCGTGTGTGTGTGTTTGTTTGCCTGCCCTCCTCCCCCAGTGCAACACCTGGCCTCAGAGGGAACCTTCAAAAGGCGCCCCCAGCATTCCCCAGCCCAACCACTGGCTACACTAGTGCAGCGGCGATGGTGAGGGCAGGCGTGGCAAGAAAGCCAAGCCTAGGACATCATCTCCCTCCTCATCACCACCGTGGAAGGGTGTGTGCCCTATCCAGCTTTGATTCCATCCCCTTTGTGGCGGCGGTGGAAGAGAACATCCCTGGAGGCTATTTAGCCCATCCCTCCACTCATTTACCATCTGCAGTGGCAGCGGTGGAAGAAGACCTCTTTGGAGGCTATTTAGCCCATCCCCCAGCCATTTACCATCTGTAGTGGTTGTGGTGGAAGAGAGTCCCTCCAGAAGCTATTTAGCCCACCCCTTCACCCAGAGCAGCTGCGGCAATGCAATCATGTAATCATGTTTTTTATATTGTATACTGTATATTTTATATTGTATATTTCTAATAATTGTCTTTAATTTGTTTGGTTTGATTTGTTTTTGGGGGGTGAGTGGGGGTGGGAATGAGGGATGGGATCTGATTTGATGTGACTTGTTTTGATATTTTGAATACTGTACGCCGCCCCGATTGCTTGGCAGAGGGGCGGGATATAAATAAAAATTATTATTATTATTAATTATTATTAGAAGGTCATGTTGGAGGGACCCTGTCCGCTTTTGGCCTTGTGATCCCTAAACTTCTTGTAATCTCCCTGAGGTTTTTGGTCTTCCAACAACACTCTTTCCAAGTGCATTGGTGGCCCTTAGCCCTCATGCCTTCTGCCACCTCCTTAAATGTTTCAGAATTCAAGAATGAATTTCTCAATTTCTCCAGAATTTGTGCCAGAGCTATCAGGTCAGCCGTCTCTGCATGGGACCATGACATCCTTCTCCCTTTTTTTGACTCACCGTTTGTGGATGGCTCTGACATTCTGCCTGCTGTACAATACAAGCACTGAAGGAGCACAGCTATGGAGCTTTGCAGCTGTACAGGACTACTGGGAAAATGGAACTGGAATGGCATGGGGGTCCAGCTTAAGTGTGAAACTTTCCCCTTATCACTTTCTCACAGTAAAACATCCGGCAGCAACACTTTCAGTGTCCCAATAGTTACTCAGGTGCATGCATACTGTGAAAATTAGGGTTAGGGTTAAAGCTCTTAGGCAGGCGCGTCTGTCACGGTGCATCTACACCTGGGCCATTAGGATGATTTAAATTGATCCTTTTTTCATTGGCCCATGGTTTCAATGGGTGACTCAGAATGCGCCACACATGTGTAGGTACATTTACATGGGTGTTTTAAATCTCAGTTGCCCTTTTTCCATCACCCCTCCATCCTGTGAAGGTGCGCATTTTCCAGGAAGAAGTGGAAAAAAGTGGCTCCTTTTTGGAATGGCTTTTCTTGGCATACGATGGCTAAAGGATGCTTACCTGGCGACTTCAAGTCACCCTGAAAGCACCCCTTTTTGCCTGTCTGCATAGCCTTTTAGTTAAAGGAGAGAGATGAAGAGCACTGCTTGACTCCTGGAGCATTTATAGAACTGAGGAGCTTTATTGGATTGGGTGAGCTAATGGGTGTAAAGCCAGCTTCCTTTTGCATTACATTATATAAATAGTATGTTTCGATTACATAATTTTAGTCAGAAAAAATCACATATATGAACAGTAATATTACATTCCCAAGCATATATGGCATAGGATTATTATTATTATTATTATTATTATTATTATTATTATTATTATTATTAAAATAATAAAATCGGCAAAAGTCAAAGCTGCCAACGTGGAGGGCCAACTGTATTTCTTGCCCACTTCTCCTTAAGATTTAATGTGAAAACCATTTAAACACATTAATTAAAACCATATAAATATAGGACACACTGAAATCATCCAAGCATAAAATTAAAAATATACCAATTTACAAATCATAATTTAAAAATGACTGGATTGGCCTCCTGGAAGAGATAGGTCTTTAATGCGATTCTAAATTCAGAAAGCCTGTTTAGCTATCTAATCTCTCATGGCAGGTCATTCCACAGTCTAGAGCAGGGGTAGGCAACCTTTCCCCTTTAAGGGCCGAGGGACTTCAGCTCCCAGAATCCCAGGAGCTATTGGCCAACATCGGACTATTGGCCAACATGGCTGAGGCTTCTGGGAGCTGAAGTCCCTCGGCCCTTAAAGGGGAAAAGTTGCCTGCCCCTGGTCTAGAGTTATCCAACAAAAATGGTGTCTGGGTGACAGTTGCCAGTCTAATTGAGACAGCTGAAGTAAATGTCCCCAGAAGGACCTGAGTGGATGGCATGAGTTATATGGGAGCAGGTGGTCCCATAGGTAATGTCAACCCAAACCATGTAGAGCTTTAAAAGTAATAACCAACACTTTGTACTTTGCCCAGAAATTAACAAAAAGTGATGTGGTCACATGTTGCACAAAAGTTGACCACAGTCCTTGAGTTTGCCAAAGATATCTAGAGACTTCATCATGCTAATATACCCTTCTCATAGTAACTGAACAAGCCTTTTGGAAGAACAAGAGCAAAGCATGGGGAAACAGCTATTTGAAAATGTTAGTGTTTTGTCATTTTAAATATGTTGGAAGTGTGATATCTAAATTTAAAGTAACACAATTTAGACCAGTCTAGCAGAAGAAGAGTCCTCTGAGGTCACTAAAACTTTGATTTTCCAGTTAGCTTATTTTATAGCTAGTGCTTTAGAAGACATCAAGCCCATAATGAGACAGATCAATCAGTTTGTTTTTATTAGTCTACTGTGTACAATGTAGTCGACAATGGTATTCATTGAATCTGATTGTTTGGAAATTTGCATTATATACCATGTTACTTTTAACCTTGAAACTTCAGCACAAGAACTGTTGTTTTTAAATTTATAGTTGAATTATATATCTGTACTGGAAATTGAAATTTTAAGTAGGAGTTTGAATTTTTGCCCTTGGGTGCAGTACAACTGCAGGGTTTATTTTTAAGTGTCTGCTGATGCCCATGAATATTTCTGAAATCTTCATATTTTATTAAAAGGCCTTGACAGGTTACGACACAGACTTAAATCTGTGTGTATTGAAAGAGCTGGTCTGTTCTGCCCAGCGAACAGTATGAATAGCTTTTTATTGATTAGTTATATAATTCTTCCTGGGCTTGAAATAATAGTGAATTGTTTTCTGCGTTCTAAGGTTTGCCTCACCAATGCTTCAAAAGTTAAGGTTTCCTTCAAATAAACATAGAAAGTTCTCATTACAAAAGGAGAGAACTCTTTGGGGGGAAAAAACCCAATAATGCTAGGGAAGGTGGAGGGAAGTAGGAAGAGATGAAGGCTACATTCTAGATGGATGGACTCTATTAAGGAGGTCACGGGTATCGGGTTGCAGGAATTAAGCAGAGCAGTGGAGGACAGAGGGTCTTGGAGATGTCTCATCCATAGGGTTGCTATGAGTCGAGATCAACTCAAGGGGAGTTAACAACAAAAATGCTGTATAGCCCAAGAGCGGGGATCTTTTCAGATGTTCTTAGACTGCAAATTCCACTAGCTGAGCAAGTTTGGATGGATGGGACTTGCAACCCAACAACATCTGGAAGGTCACATGAATTGCTAACCCTGTACAGCAACCCGAGTTCTGGCAGCGACATATGTTGTGTCCAACCCCTTCTTCAGTGCAGCAGAATATCCCACTAAAACATCCTGAGCAGGTAGCTGTCCAGCTTGTTTCTGAAGATGTCCAGAGAAGCAGACCCCATCACCTCTAGGCAATCAGTTCCATTGTCAAACTGCTCTTACTGACAAGAAGTTCCTTCCAAGGTTCAATCAAAATCTATCCTCCTCTAACTTCAAATTATTAGATCTGGTCTTACCCTTTGGGGCAGCCTGAACCTTCCTCTCTATAGCATCCCTTGAGGTATTTGAGAGTGCAGTAATGCCACCTCTCAGTCTTATCTTTACCAACCTAATCAAGCCCTGCTCCTTTGATGCTGAACTTTATTGTGGAATTAAATGGCATTAATTTAAAAATGAAATAATGAAAGGACAAGGGGCAGGATGAGTGGGGGGGGTTGTTGAGTGGCAGGATGAAGGAAAGGGTGAGTGGTGGGATGAGGTAAGAAAGAGATATATGGACAAGGCCCTTCAAACAGCAAAAAAATAAGCTAAGGAGAACAAAACCAGAGTGAAGAGAGCTGCTAGGAAACAACCAATCAAACAGGTGCACAAGGAGTCAGGTCTGATCAGTTGATAACAGGTCTACGTATAACATACTTATAATTACAAGAGGCCATAACAGAAATGCTCTGTTGGGGCAGAATATTTATGCCTTCAGTTTATACTCTGCCATTCACCTGGGATAGGAATCAAGGCAGCTTACAATTTTTTAAGATAAAGACTTAGGGTGGGGAAAGGCAGGCCAAAGCTGCCAGGGCCAAAGAAACTGCACAGCCCTCACAAAGTGGGCTACAGCCACAGGACTCAAGCCATGCCACCAGAAGCCAAATTATCCCAGCTCCTTTTTGCTCCAGTCCAAAGGACCAGAGCACAACATCGGAGTGACTTCTGGCCACTTTAGGGGCATGCATCATGTAAACGCTATGCCCCCAAAGTGTCCAGAAACTGCTTCATTTGGCCCATCTGTTCCCAGCTGCAAAGATTTTTTAATTAAATAACAATTTTATTAAATTGATACATGGATAAAACAGTTTAAAATAAACTTAAAACATATTTTAAAAGATACAAGAAAAAAAAATAGCCTATTAGATGTGGTATGATTCAACCTATTTTGACCAAGCTGAAAATGACAAGTGCTGATTGCACCAAGTTCATGGATACCTTTCCATACAAAAACAGGCATCTTGTTACAGTTTAGAAAGGCATAAGTCCAACTTAAAACTGTGTAAGTCATCATTTTTATCATTGCAGATGTCAGAATTCTCTACCAACCTTGTGCAATGACCACCCCCCCCCCAAAAAACCCTTTCTGCAGCTGCACCCTTCCCCCCCTGCCACTCATTGTCTGATGGAGAATGGGAAAGCAGCCAAGAAGTGTCCATCTATGTTCATATAATTAGACACACAACACTAATGTTAACCTCTGAGACCTCTGGATGGTCCCTAAGAGTTTGTGGGCAATGCCTCATCACTAAGCATCTAGCTATAGGAAAATAGCTGGAAGCTTTTCTGCTGCTCCACTGGCCACTAAATGACTGTGATGGAGAGGGAAGAAGAAATTAAAAGCTGTTTGTTTATTTTTAAGGATGATAGGAAGAAATTTTATATGTAGAACTTAATTATACATCTTCCAATCTAGGATCACAATCCAAAGGTGTCTGCTGGTTTTGTTACATCAGCCTTTACTACAGTAGTTGTCACATTTCTGATTGTATTGTTGCTTTCTATATAGATTTCCTGTACTTCTGTTATGTTGTTATGTTGTTATGTAGACTGACATAATATATTACCCTAATACAGATCAATCTGTGGAGAAATGGCAGCTCCTCTGGTGAGGAGGAAGAGGAAGAGGAAGCAGCTATAAAAAGAGCTGACTGCTCTTATAAAATGTGCTGACTCTCATCATTAAGGGCAAGGCCATATTATCAGTAGTTCAATTGGAGTAAATGTTCCCTCAATGGATAGGGGCCCCATGTTGCTGCTGGCATTGCACATGCAGACATGCAAACTAGAAAACTTCTCATACAAACTTCTCATATTGTGAAACTGATGAGAGAAAAAGTAGTCCTAGGAAGATGAATCTATGGGTGTATCTCTTCCCTCAGCCATGTCAATGTTTGGTAACATTTATTGCCCAACCAAGCCCCATTTCTCATATGGAGAGTGAGCAAAGTGTTGCATATCACTGCCTCAGAAACTCCAGCCTTTATCATGCCAGCCAGGGCATAATTTAGGGGATGCCCAGAAAGGTTATCTTCTCCCTTGGTCTCAAAAGGAATTGGGGCTCTGATCCCAGGAAGGGCTCCTCTATATCCAGCAACACTGCCAAAGCTGATCTGGTGTAGCATGAATCAACTACTCCAACAGCAGAGCTTGAAGACCTGCACGCAGAAAACGTATGCTTCTTTTATAGGAATCTGGTATTCTAAATCCAAGAATGACCTCAGATTTGCTCCATCATGTACAGTTTTTTTCACAGTTTGCTTTGTTGTTTCTGTGTTATAATGTGTGATTGAATAAAATGATCTAGCAAAGAATTATCCTGCAAAGAATAATAAAGCCACCTGACTCATTGGGCCAGCCTTGTTGCTGTTGGGGGAAGCCGCAGGCTGGGGGCATCCCAGTCCTGGTGGAGTCCTAACAGGCTTTGCAGTGGGCTAGCCACTGGGTGTATAAGCCAGGATAGACGACTGGGTGTATAAGCCAGGATTGGCCAATTTTCAGGCTTGGAGGGCAGTGCTTCCTATCCTGGCACCAGACTACATTTCCCAGTGGGTGCCAGAGGGTGGAGGTGCCACACTATTGGGTGGTGGCACAACCAATTGGAGCTTGTGATTGGTGGAGGGGGCGGAAGGGGTGGAACTTCCATCCTTCCCTGCTCCTGATTGCCTAGAGGGCCTATTTCAGGCCATGTGGTGCCTGTGGATGGTGCCATTCCAGTTTGGCTCTCCTCACCCTCCCTCCCTTGGGTGAGGAGCAGGGGCTGTGCTGTCTCAACTTTCCAGGGCATAGGTCTTGGATCTGGTGGGTATGGTTTCCAGGTCTGCGTAGCACTGTATCAGGAGTCCAACAGGGATCTGGGGGTTCAGGGAGCATTGCGGTGCTGCCGTCGTGGGGGCAACACCAATTCAATGTCCCCCAGTGACAAAGGGTAGAGATGTGAACATGCAATCAACCAGTTGAGACATGGATGGGCAATTATCCAGTTACCCCCTCTGTCATCCTGCAGCTTGGTCATGACCAAACAAATTGGTTCATCGATCAAGAAAGGATTGATCGATGACAGATCCAGACCTCATGCTTTGTGAACCAACCCTACATTACAGCTGTTGTCAAAGTTGTGGCCTTTTCCTTCCAATTGGGTGTATTGTGGTTATACAACAACAACAACAACAACAACAATCTTAGAAGTGGCTTTCTTCTTCTTCTTCCTCTGTTCTCATGCTCCTCTTCCTTCTGTTGCTTGGATTCCTTCCTTTTCTCCCCCTTTTCTCATCCTCTTCCTCCTCTTGCCTGGATTCCTTCTCTTTCTCTCCCCCCCCTCCCCGTTCTCATCCTCCTCCTCCTTCTGTTGCCTGGATTCCTTCCTTTTCTCCCCTCTTTCTCATCCTCTTCCTCCTCTTGACTGGATTCCTTCCTTTTCTCTCCCCCCTCCTTGTCTTGCCTGGATTCCTTCTCTTTCTCCCCCCCCCCACCCCGTTCCTCCTCCTTCTCTACCCGGCGTATAAGATGACTCCTGACTTTTGAGATCATTTTCCAGGGTTAAAAAGTTGTCTTATATGCTGGAAAATATAGTATTTACAATTTAGCACCCCAAAATATATAGGTAACTATTATATTGAAAAAGGTTCTTCATCACAGGCCTGTGTAATCAAAGCTTCCCTTCACACATTCTAGTGTTCACTTGGAATACACAAAGAAAACATGTATGCAAACAACAAAAGTTCCGATTCATGAACAAAAATGAATTGTGAGACGTGGTTGCGATCATGAGGTTCTATTGTCATCATTCCACTTGATGATGCAGGATCTCAAGTGACTTGTCCAAGGTCACCCAGTCATCGAGTAGGTTTCATGACTATGGTCCTTTGCAGATTGCTAGAAATAGTGCAAATTGAGTCCTAACCTGGCTCAGTGCTAGGGAATCCTGGGAATTGTATTTTTTCTGAGACATTGAGCCTTCTCTGTCAGAGATCTCTGGTGCCACAATAAACTACAGTTCCCATGATTCCCTATGCATTTTAGGAAAATAATATGGTGTCTTCAGCATCCTCAAATGTTATTTCCTCCAGGTATCAATGTCATGACCCCATGGCAACTGTGTTTTCCAATTAAAGAACCAAAAATGTGTGTTTCTACTATAGTTTTGAACATTAAGTGAGGATAAGGACATGCTAACAAATGGAAACAAAAAGTTGTGATTGTTTCAGACTTTTCACTCTTACCCACTGCCAGTTTTGCCTCAGCAAGAAGTTCAGATCACATGCCAACCAAAAAAAAGCACACGGCAAAAAGCAGTAAAAACCCTGATGCTTTTTCAGAGCTGATTTATCACCCCCAGGAACACAGAATGGGACAGAATGCTTTGGGCTGCCCAAAGCAAATAGCATGAATTTCAAAAGAGTTTAACTTACAATTGGAATTTGGACTATGTGGAATCTCTAAGGGTTTTAGCATAGCCATTGATGTCGGGAATCTGGAGAAGCACATTCATCTGTAGAGAATTGACAGCCCTTTGCAGAGGACTCTAGATATTCCCTCAGTGTAAAAGATTTTCAAAATCCCCCTTTTAATGAGCATGGGGTTCAGAGCAAGCATGCACTGTTCCCCAGGGCAGAATGAGAATAGTCAAGACACTTTTAAAATTCTGATTCACAGGACTTAAAACTCGATGTGTGTACTGTGTGTGTATTTGTTTACCTGGTGGCTGGAGTTAACTGTGATACAGATAGCTAACATAATTCTGTGTAACTTTAAATAGGAAAAGTGCCTTCAGCTTCTCCCTATCAGAAAACTGTTTTGCTCTCACTTGCCCTGTACAGGCTTCCCTGCATTTGAAAGTAACTAATTACTTTTAATTAATTTACTTTCTGAGAAACTTTGGTACAATATGTTACATTGTATCTGTAGCATAAAAGATCATTCCTTTTGTAGAGTAGCTGTAACTTTAGTTAAAGGAGTAAGACCACATCTAAGGTGCCTTGGATCCCTTTTTGGGAGAAAGGTGGAATATAAGTGCAATACATTAAATAAAGGGCTGTACAGACCAGCATAAAGAGCCAGCCTGGGGGCAGAGTGGTGGTGTGGCAACCGACTGCTAACCGCCCCAACTCTGCCCTCATGCCAGCTTCATGCTGCGTGCCCCGCCACACAACAGGAGACATCAGGATGCTCCCTTGGCACAACATCTACACATGCTATGCCAAAGGAGCTCAGAAAAGCTGCCACAGCGGCAATAAGGACATCCTTTCTGCATTGTAAAAAAGAGCTGCTTTTTGCTGCTTCTTTTTACACTGCAGAACTGCCAGGTTGGGGGCATGGCATGCAGTTGCTGCATCCCCAACCCAGCATTTCCAGGGGTGGCGTGGAGCCATCAATTAGGGCCTGTCTGTCAAGCCCCTAAGTGATTCAAGTGTTGGTGGCTGCTCCAACTACTGTGGCCTTACACAATTTTGTAAATGTTGAGACAACAGGCTGGACAAGAGGAAACTATGCTTTCTACCACAAGGCTTTTAATATGTAACATTCAGATTTTAAGGAACTAAAAGTAACTATTAAATATTTTTGAAAAATGGGAAAGTAAGGAGTTACTTCAAAATGTAACTATATCAGCAATTAATTAGTTTGAGCTGATCTGTAGAGGCCCAAATGTCCCCCAACATCACCATTATCCCTCAGTTAACCTGTGAATAAAGTGGCAAAATCCCATCACTTTTTATTCACGGGAAAATCCCAAAAATAAAAAGCAGCTAGATTTTGCAGCTTTATTAACAGGTTAATTGTGGGATAATGGTGATTTGTCTGAAAATCATCCTGCACTTACAGGATATTTTCCAGATTAAATGTGCTTTATTCACGGGATTGCCTCCCATGTGATAAAGTCAATTGTGAGTTTGATCCCAGAATCCTCCAGGTTTACTCAGCCTTCTATACTTCTGTAGGTTGGTAAAATGAGTGTCCAGCTAGTTGGGGGCACTTGGTTTACAGACTGTAAACTGCTCAGAGACTGCGAAGATCACTATGAAGTGGCATAAAAAAGTAAATGCTATTGGTAAATGCTAAAAGTAGCTTTTCTGGTTCTGAGCCTTTCAGAATAATAAAGCCTCTTAGACAAGTGTGAAGAACTAGAACTGCCCTCCATTATTGGCATTTCAGTTGGTTTTAATGTAAGATAAAAAGCAGGGTTCCAAGTACAAGTAGCATTTCTCCCTCAAATGATGGCGTGAGACCCACCACCACCTCACTTGGACAATGAACTGATAGTGGTTAAAAATGAGTTTTTTTCATTGCATTTGTAAATGTATACAGGTTGAGTATCCCTTCTTTGAAAATCTGAAATCCAAAATGCTCCAAAATCTAAAACGGGTGGCTGAGATAGTGACATCTTTGCTTTCTGGTGGTTCAAGGTACTCAAAATTTGTTTCATGCACAAAATTATTTTTAAAATATTGTATTATGGAGAATGTTGTACATTACCTTTTACATTGTTCTTTTTATATATCTCCTAGACAAAGGTTTCTTGAATGTATCTTACATTCTCTGGCTGACAGATCTTGTTTGCAACAGATTTGTCTCCTTCTGGCTGGCAATGATGTATTTATTACTTTTATTGTAGCAAAATTTGGTTTAGCTTAGAATCAATTTTTTCAAGGGGAATGACGACTAAAACCTTTTTTAGTTTTATGTTTCATTATTATTAATAATTTATTATGATGGTTTTTTGTATCTTGTTGATAGGCCTCCCTTATTAACTTTACTATATTGATTCATTATAGTATTTATTCATTAAGTGCTTTGGCAACATATCAAAAACAGTATCCTCCAGTCTGCGGAAGAATCCCTCGGGTTCTCCCACAAAAAAAAAAAAAAAAAAAAAAAAAAATCAAGACTGGTTTGATGAAAACAACCAAGAGATCCAGGAGCTGTTGGCAAAGAAGAGAACTTCTCACCAGGCATACCTCACCCAACCAACTTGCCATGTAAGAAAAGCAGCTTTCCATCTCATGTGTAGTCAACTTCAACAAAAACTCCGAAACATTCAGAACAAGCGGTGGATCAATATAGCAGAAAAGACACAGCACTGTGCAGATCTGGGTGATCTTAGAGGATTTTACGAAGCTCTTAAAACAGTGTTTGGACCCACTTATCAGGTCCAAAGCTCCTTATACAGTACAGATGGTCAAACACTAATTACTGATAAAGCCTCCATCCTGAATCGATGGGCTGAACATTTTCAAAGTCTCTTCAGTGCTAACCGAGTAGTCCAAGGCTCAGCTATTGAACATATGGTACAAAAACCGATGAAAAACAAACTGGACATAGCTCCCACTTTGGAAGAGACCCTTAAGGCCATACAGCAGATAAAAAACAGCAAGGCAGCTGGGATTGATGGAATCCCACCTGAAGTTTGGAAACATGGAGGTCATGTACTCCATGCTAAATTCCGCAAACTCCTTGTGAGTTGCTGGGGAAAAGGGGAACTGCCATCAGATCTCCGAGATGCAGTCATCATCACCCTGTACAAGAAAAAAGGAGAAAAATCCGATTGCTCAAACTATCGAGGTATAACACTGCTCTCTATTGCTGGAAAAATCCTTGCAAGGATACTCCTGAACAGATTAGTTCCTGCTATTGCAGAAGAACTCCTTCCTGAAAGCTAGTGTGGCTTCAGAGCCAATAGGAGTACTACAGATATGGTATTTGCCCTTAGACAACTGCAAGAGAAATGCAGAGAGCAGAACAAGGGACTCTATGTAACATTTGTTGACCTCACCAAAGCCTTCAACACTGTGAGTAGAAAAGGTCTATGGCAGATCCTGGAAAGACTAGGATGCCCCCCCCCCAAATTCCTCAAAATGATTATCTTGCTACATGAGGGCCAGCATGGTCAAGTTAAATACGGCGATGCTCTTTCAGAGCCCTTTCTAATAACTAATGGAGTGAAGCAAGGTTGTGTTCTTGCTCCAACTTTATTTACAATCTTCTTCAGCATGATGCTCCAAAGGGCTGCAGCAGAGCTCAAAGAAGAAGACGGCATCTATATACATTACCGTGTATAGATGTTGATGGTATATACGTGTTGATGGTAGCTTGTTTAACTTAAGCCGTCTGAGGGCTCACACTAAGACTCTAAACTATCTAGCTCATGAGCTGCTCTTCACTGACAATGCTGCCCTTGTTGCCCACACAGAAGCAGCTCTGCAGCGCCTAACCTCCTGCTTCGCAACAGCTGCAGAAATGTTTGGGCTGGAAGTTAACCTGAAGAAAACGGAAGTTCTCTACCAGCCTGAACCACAGGACAAACACCACGATCCCCACATCACTGTAGGCAAATCTGTGCTTAAGTCCGTTCAGCAGTTCACCTACCTGGGAAGCATCATCTCCTCAGATGCCAAGATTGACAAAGAGATCAATCACAAATTAGCAAAGGCATATAGCTCATTTGGAAGACTTTACAAAAGAGTCTGGAGTAACAAACACCTGAGGCGGAGCACAAAAATCAGTGTGTATAGAGCCATTGTACTGTCTATTCTGCTTTATGGGTCTGAAACATGGGTCACCTATCACCAACACTTACGACTCCTTGAACGCTTTCATCAGTGCTGTATACGCACAATCCTAAATATACACTGGACTGACTATGTGACGAATGTTGCTGTCCTTGAGCAAGCAGGGATCACCAGCATTGAGGACATGCTATTGAAAACGCAGCTGCGCTGGGCAGGGCACATTTCTAGGATGGAGGACCATCGCCTCCCAAAAATAGTACTCTACAGTGAACTTGCCACGGGTCAGCGTAAGAGGGGCGCTCCAAAAAAGCGATACAAGGACTCCCTGAAACAACATCTCAGGCTCGGCCAAATTGATCACCAACAATGGTCCACCCTGGCCTCACATGGGGAGGCATGGAGACGCACTATCCACAATGCTGCAGCCTTATTTGAGAAATCACGCCAAACAAGTCTCGAAGAGAAACGACAACGCAGAAAGAATCACAACCCGGAAACATCACCCAAGGAGATCTTCTGCTGTGCTTTCTGCAACCGGACTTGTTTATCTCGGATTGGCCTTTTTAGTCATCAGCGCGCTTGCAAAAAGCATGGGATGAGTCCTTCCTGAATCTTCGTTTGCGAAGAAAAGCCAGGGAGAGATATTGGTTCATTGGTGGTTTTTGTGCATTGGGTTTTTTTTAATACTGTTTTGTTCTTAATGTTTTGTTTTCAATGGTTGGACCTGTTTTATATTGTGACATCTTTTAGCTTTTAACAATAAACTTTCATTCATTCAATATTGTATACAATTATCTTCTGGCTCTGTGTATAAGGTGTATGTGAAGCAAGAATGTGTAGACTAGGATCCTATTAAGTCTATGAAAATATTCAACAACAACAACAACAAAAATAATAATAATCCAGAATCCAAAACAATTCTGGTCCTTAGCATTTGGAATAAGAGATACTCAATGTGTGCTGACAAATTCATATTTAGAGGTCACACTGGTGTAATTTCCATGTAGAGGAATTTTAGCCTGGGACTGTGGATGGTAATCAGTTCAAAAAAAGTCATGAAGGGGCCATAAAGATGGCTCCTAAGGGGCGGCTCCATGCCACCCCTGGGAGTGCCAGATCGGGGCTATGGTAATCACACACCATGGCCCTGATCTGGCTTTTTGCCATCCTTACTGCCACTGCCGCGTCTCTTCTGTGCTCCTTTGGCGCAGTGTGTCTACACGCTGCCCCAAAGGAGTGTCCTGATGCCGCACGCCATGTGCTGGGCTGCGCAGCATGACAGTGGCATTAGGACAGAGTCAGGGCGACTGGTGTGTGGTCACCCTGTCCCAACTCCACTCCCAGGCCAGCCCTTGTGGCTGGTTTGTATAGGCCCAAAGTCAGCCAAGGAGACACATTTTTGTTGAATTCAAGAAGACAACAGTGTGTTTTATTTCAGGAAACAGAAACCTAATTGGCAGTGGGGGAAGATTGGTAGACTAGATTTGGATTGAAAAAAGATATCAGTTGCAGAGTCAGGACAACCAGTAGAGACAAGAAGATTCCTAAGGAAAGAAGGAATCAAAGCAGTGGAGAATTGGTTGAGAGGACTAGACTATCATCTCAGTGAGATATTGCTTGGATAGAGAATGTGGATAAAACAGGGAAACAATCTAGTTAGACAAGCTGGATGCATTTGTAACTAACTATATTATTATTCTATCACACATACACATTTTCTCTCTCTTTCTATTAATATCTGAAATGTTTTTGCCTCTTGTTTATTTTTGAGGGCTCCACCTATGGTTTAATATTAATTTTCCATATTGCATAAAGTATATTCCTGAAACATAGAGATGGTAGAACTTGGTTTAGTAAAGACACTCAGAGAAATACAGATGTTGGAAGAAAAAGAAAAAAAACATAGGAATGGAAGAACCAAAAAATGTGGATATATAATTGTTCCTGTTTGTCACTGACTCATGCCAGCATGGAAGAACAAAATTGATGGCAACAAAATGCATGTGTACAACAGCTACCATATCTGAATTTCTCCATAACATGAAGAAACAAGCTTTACTCTCACCCACTACAACAGCATCTCCAATTTTCTCTTCAGTGGGAATGATGGCTATTATTACATAGAAATAATCACAATGGACCCTTGATATCCATTGGGGTTTGATCCAGGCCCCATCATGGATAGCAAAATCCATGGAAGCTCAAGTCCCATTAAATAAAATGGCAAAAATCAAGGTTTGCTTTTAGGAATTTATATTTTTAAAAATATTTTCAAGCCAAGGATAGCTGAATCCATGGATATGGAGGGCTGACTATACACACTTTCATTTTGTAATATGATGCTGAAAAAATTAAAGCTGCATGGCAGGGGGTTGGACTAGATGGCCCTTGTGGTCTCTTCCAACTCTATGATTCTATGATTCTATGTGCCTTCTTGTTACTGTTTTTACTCCTCTCTCCCTCCAGAGCAAGTTAAGGTTACAAGAGTCATGTAGAACTGAAGCAGTCCTGTGTATATCTGTTGCCCTGGATATTGTTCCTTGTTCATTTTGAGTATGATTATGTCAACATTCAGACAGATTGTGCTTCTATATTTGTTGCACTGACTGCAGTCTGTCCAGTACACATTTTTCAATGGGAGTATTCAGTAGTTCCTCCAATCAATTCATCCTACAGACCAGATAGCTGCATATGTATACATCCTTCCCTTGAGGAATCCACCAGCCAATTTTTGTTAATAATGCCAAGAAATAGCAAAGGAAGCAAGAGAAATGAATTCCAAATTCCACAGAAGCCCTTCAGTTGCATAGATTCATTGTGTGAAGCTTCTGTTTTGTCCAGAGTCTTATGCTATTTTACAATAAGCATGGGAGGTGTTGTGGGCTTGACTGGAGGATTATACTGACACCTACTATTAAGTCCCCATGTCTTGGCATGATCATTTACAATCAGGAAATTTTCAGCTGCCATGGAGGAATAAAGCAGAATCACAACCCATGTGGCAGTGTCTAGATGACATCACATTTAGCAGGCATAATAGAGAAACATTTTTAGAAGTGTTGTGTCTGGCACAGCTCTCCTTGACAAGCATGAGCATGTAGCATGTAAAATCTAAAACCTGCTGGAGTAGAAGCTAAAAGCTGTTATCCAAGCTGTCTTATCTGTATTACAGTATGTAAAGATATTCCCTGACAAGAAAATTGCAAAAACTTCTTGGCTAGTAAAACAAACCTTCCCTCTTTCCCAGTGTCTAATGAACAAATGCAGTTTTCATCACAGATGGTAGATTTATAGCCTATTCTTCCTGCTCACCTGTGCCACAATGATTTCTGTATCTATATTAAAAATGAAGAACAACAATAAAATTAAAATCTTGCCTTTAATTCATATTTTAAATATTCAAGATAACTGGGACTATTAATACTGCTGTTTTACATTGTTTTATAATAGTAAATCTTTAGTGATGATATGCATGGAAGAGATACAGGATGAATATATCTTATGGTACCTAATGGCTTGCTGTTTCAAAGTATAGTTAACACAAATGTCTTTTGAAATACTCTCAGCACAACCTATTGTTAAATCTGCCCAAATCTCAAGTGTGGCTCATTTCTTCTTTCATATTAAGAATGATTTAAGAAGATCAGATAAAGAGGCTTAAGTTAGAGCTGGGTTTGAGCTCTGACTGAAAAAAAAATCTCTAACATTTGCAGCTTAAAAAAAAAATGAAGTGTGAAAGCAATCATCTAACCTCCCATGGTCAAACCCAGATGTTGCTGTCATCAAATAAGCACTGGAGTATGTAAATGATCACAGATACTGTAGCTCTCTTGATGTGCAGATTCTCTAGAGTTAAACTCTTTCTTTCCTTCCTTCCTTCCTTCCTTCCTTCCTTCCTTCCTTCCTTCTTTTCTTGAAACAGGAAAGCTATTTTAGTACATACAGAACTGGATAATAAATTAACTCATTTGTCTCAATGAGTTCTACAGAACTTATTCCCATGTAAGTATATTAAACTGAGTGGGACTTCCTTCTCAGAAAACATGCATAGAATCATGCTATCAGTTCAACATATCCATGTCCCCAATTATATTCATTAATTTCCTGTATTATAAAAACTCTGTACCAATGCATAAACTTTGATCTATCACTACCAGAGCACCACTTCCTAGAATCATAGAATCATAGAGTTGGAAGAGACCACAAGGGCCATCCAGTCCAACACCCTGCCATGCAGGAACTCTCAATCAAAGCATACCTGACAGATGGCCATCCAGCCTCTGTTTAAAAACCTCCAAAGAAAGAGACTTCACCACTCTCTGAGGGAGAGTGTTCCACTGTCAAACAGCCCTTACTGTCAAGAAGTGCCTCTTAATGTTGAGATGGATTCTCATTTCCTGTAGCTTGCATTCATTGCTCTGGGTCCTGTTCTCTGGAGCAGAAGAAAGCAAGCCTGCTCCCTCCTCAATATGACACCATTTCAAATACTTAAACAGGGCTATCATATCACCTCTTAACCACCTCTTCTCCAGGCTAAACATACCCAGTTCCCTAAGCCATTACTCATAGGGCATGGTTTCCAGACCCTTCACCATTTCATTTGCCCTCCTTTGGAAATGCTCCAGTTTTTCAACATCCTTTTTAAACTGTAGTGCCCAGAAATGGACACAATATTTCAGGTGGGGCCTGACCAGAGCAGAATACAGTGGCACTATTACTTCCAATGATCTAGACACTATACTTTTATTGATGCAGCCTAAAATCACAGTGCCTTTTTAGCTTTTGCATTACACTGTTGACTCATTTCAACTTGTGGTCTACTAGGACTTCTAGATCCCTTTCACACATAGTCTCATTAAACCAGGTGTCTCTCATCCTATATCTATGCATTTCCTTTTCTGCCCTAAGTGAAGTACCTTAGATTTCTCCATGTTGAAATTCATTTTGTTAGCTTTGGCCCAGCTTTCTAATCTATTAAGGTCATTTTGAATTTTCATCCTGTCCTCTGGGGTATTAGCTATTCCTCATAATTTGGTGTCATCTGCAAATCTGATTAAGTATGCCCATTATTCATTCATACAAGTCATTGATAAAGATGTTGAATTGTGCTGGGTCCAGGACAGAACCCCACTGGTCACTTCTTTCCAGGATGAAAAGGAGCCATTGTTGAGCACCCTTTGGGTTTGACCAGTCAAGCAATTACAAATCCATGTAACAGTTACCTTGTCTAGTCCACATTTTACTAGCTTGTTTGCCAGAATGTCATGGGGAACCTTGTCAAAGGCCTTACTGAAATCAATGTATGCTATATCCACAGCATTCCCTTCATCTACCTAGCTGGTAATTCTATCAAAGAGAGAGAGAGAGAGAGAGAGAGATCAGATTTGTCTGGCATGACTTCTTTCTCTGGAACCCATGTTAACTTTTTGTGATTATGGCATTACCTTCTAAATGTTCATAGACTCTCTATTTAATGATCTGCTCTAGATTCCTTCCTGGTATTGATGTCGGACTAACTGGACAATAGTTGTTGAGATCATCTTTTTCCCCTTTTTGAAGATGGGGAGAACATTTGTCCTCCTCCAGTCTGCTGGGACTTCTTTTCTCCAAGAGTTCTCAACAATTATTGCCAATGGTTCTGATATTATATCTGCCAATTCTTTTAATACCGTTAGATGCAGTTCATCTGGTCCTAGAGACTTTTATTCATTTAGATTAACCAGATATTCCTGTACTATCTTTTATTTATTCTGAGCTGCAATTCCTCTATTGTGCCCTCTGCTCTATTTTCCTCATGTTGAGCAGCCTTTTATTTTTCTGAGAAGACTAAGGCAATGAAAGTGTTGAGTAGTCTAGAATGCATGTTTGACTATGCCTGGCTTCTCTTTTCCACTGTATGAGAAGCTCCAGAAGAATATGATCACTCCCACCTAAGGATCCCACCACTTGCACCCCATTGACCAGGTCATCCCTGTTGGTTAGGATCAGATCTAAAATAGTGGATCCTCTTGTTGCCTCTTCCACCTTTTGGACAATAAAAATGTCTTTGAAACAAGTGAGGGATTTGCTAGACAAAGTTTTGGCTGAGTTTGAGTTCCAGCAAATATCAGGATAGTTGAAGTCACCCATCACTATTACATCTTTTCTTTCTGAGTGTGTGGTCATCTGTTCTATAAAGGCATCATCCAAATCCTCAATTTGACTTGGGGCTCTGTAGTAGACTCCCACAATAACATCTCTGTTGTTTCCCACCTCTTTAATTTTGATCCAATTTTTTTGCCTCCCACTCTTGGGTCCTTGCATTGTTTGTCTTGTTCCCTCTATGACAGTCTGACTATTTTCTCCAGCCCTTTTATCTTCCAGAATACTGTCTCCCTCACCCACATAATTCAGTTTAAAGCCTTCCAGATCAAATTTTTGAGACTATTGGCAAAAATGTTTCTGCCAACTGATGTGAGATACAGTCCACCCTCCTGGATCCGCAGCCCATGATCCAAGAATCCAAATTGTTCTTGACAGCACCATATGTGGAGCCAGTTATTCACATCTGCTATTCCATATGCGGAGCCAGTTATTCACCATATGCGGAGCCAGTTATTCACACACCTCCCAAGACATCTTGTCAGGCCCACAAACCATAGCTTCTGTACCTCTCAGCAAGGAGTCCCCCCCCCCACCACACACCTCTTCTGATGTTTAACAGTGGCTGTTCCCTTTGGTGGTACTCTCAGGCTCCCCTGCACTGTCACTGAAGTCTGTCCCTGCTGCTCTTCTTCATCACCCCTGATTAGAGAGAGAGCTTAAAATTGATTCTGTAGCTGCAAGCTCCCAGAATGATCCCTGATTTCTCTACTTTTTTGTGTGATATTCCTCCAACCATCTACCTCCTGTGTATGTGCAGTGACCTCCTTCCCAGCAACTTCCTCTGTGTGTTTCCCATCCAAGAACATCCGGTCCATTCTGCCCAGGAAAACCTCTTGCTCCCTAAGATGCTGAAGTGTAGATACCTGGGTCTCCAGCTGCTGGAACTTCTCTTCCAACAGGGCTACCAACTTGCACCTGGTGCAGGTGAAGTTCCCCACATCCATAGGCAAGAAGACAAGCATCCCACAAGTGTTGCATGTGACTTCAGCAGGTCCCTCAGTGTCCATACTGAGAAATCTTAAGGAGACACTGAAACAAGACTGTGGGCTTCCCCCACAAAAAGTCTCTTTTAAACACCCACATAAAGGACCCCTGTTGGCTTGGCCTTTGTCCCCAAGCTCAGTCATTGAGCTTAATCGACTGGTGTTATAACTCTATAGAGAACTCCTGGCTGCTAGCTTGTTCTGGTGGCAAGTCTCTGACTCACTTCCTCTGAGCAAAAGTTGCCATGAGCCCCTTAAGGAAAAAAGTGTATAAGAGAAAGTGAAAAGTTAATGGAGAAACCCTCAAACACTACTCCCAGGTCACCTTCTCCTCTGTACTCTAAATCCATTTTAACCATAAGAATTTGTTAGGCACACACCTCTCCCAACAGCTATATAGAATTAGGCTTCTAGCTCTGCCCTCCAATGACCCACAGAAGTGACTCGCAGTTTTAAAAAGTTTAAGGACTCACCCAGCCAAAATGGCCACAGAGAAGCAGCCTTTCCTCTTGCAAGGAATGGTCCAGAAATCCTCTCCCAGCAGTTATATAGAATTAGGCTTCGAGCTCCACCCCCCAGTGACCCACGGAAGTGATTCACAGTTTTAAAAAGTTTAAGGACTCACCCAGCGAAAACGGCCACTGAAAAGCAGCTTTTCCTCTAGCAAGGAGTGATCCGGAAATCCTCTCCCAGCAGTTATATAGAATGTATATAGGGATGATGCAAACTGGCACAAAGGGCTGGCCTGGGGGTGGATTTGGGGTGGGGCAGCCACACGCCGCTCCCCCCAACTCCACCTCAATGCTGTCCTGACACTGTGCACTCATCCGCACAGCACGTGGCATCAGGACGTTCTCCTGGCACAGCGTGCACACACAATGTGCCAAAAGAGCCGCCACTGCAGCTCTAAGGGCAGCCTATTGCTGCCCGCAAAAGGAGCGGTATTTTGCCATGCTTTTGGGGGTGGCAAAAAAGAGGATCAGGGCCATGGCATGTGGTTGCTGTGGCCCTGATCCGCCACTCCCAGGGGTGGCTCTCTGCTGCCCCTTTCAGGCTGTCTGCATCAGCCCATATTTATATATAACTCCCAGCAGTTATATAGAAGTTATATAGAATATAGAGCAGGGGTAGGCAACCTTTCCTCTTTAAGGGCCGAGGGACTTCAGCTCCCAGAATCCCAGGAGCTATTGGCCAACATCGGACTATTGGCCAACATGGCTGAGGCTTCTGGGAGCTGAAGTCCCTCAGCCCTTAAAGGGGAAAGGTTGCCTACCCCTGATATAGAGTATTCTCGCTTATGTTGACTTCATGGTTTTTGTTAAGACAGCATATATAGTGAGATGTTACTACATTCATCTGTAAACTACAACTGCTCTTTTTGTTATTGGGATATTAACTGAAAATAATCTTCTTTTGGGGGTTAAATCCTTTTTAGCCCATATCACATTCATTTCCCTGACTTGTTTATTTATAGGAAAATATCTATGCAACTGTGTAGCCTTCAGATTACAAAGGAAAAGAAGGGAATAGTTCTACTTTCTATTTGCTAACTTAGGGGCTGAACAGACGGGCAAAAAGAGGTACTTTCAAGCTGACTTTGAGGCATGGCATTTAGACGACGCATGTGTAAAAGCCAGCAGGAAAGCACCCTCTAGGCGCCGCATGCCGAGAAAAACCACTACAAAAAGGAGCTGCTTTTTCCTGCTTCTTCCAGAAAGATGTGCACCTTCACATGTGCGTATGTATGAAGCATCAGAAAAAGAGTACTGGAGATTTAAAACGGCCGTATAAATGCACCACCACATATGCGGCGGAAATAGAGACAATGATCCAGAGCCTGTGCCCTAAAATGAAGGCTTTAATTTAAAGTGTTCTATGCCTCCAGCTGTGGATGCACCACTGAAGGTGCACTTTAATATTAGAACCCTAACCCTAACCCTAATTGTAACCCTAACCTTAAACCTAATTGTAACCCTATGTATGCACCCTAGCAACTGTTCTTTATTATGACAAGAAATGCATTCTGTTGCATGTACACTTACTATCAGCATGCACAGTAGTTTGAATGAAAGAGGCTTTTGTGACCTCTTCTGCACAGGGGTGCAGGTGTGCATAAGACCAAAGTGCCCCTAAAGTGGCCAGAAGCCATGCTAATGCTGCACTAGGAGGCTAAATGCTCACCCAAAATAATCTAGCAGTTACCACATGGCAGAGGCTGGCTTGGGACTGTGGCGGTGGCCCACTTTTGAAGCAGGTTGTGTAGTTGCCACAGTTCCAGCCATTTTTATTGGTCATCTGCTTCATGCCATTGTCATCCAACCTCAAATTAAAGACTTCCAAAGAAGAAGAGCCTGCCATTCTCCAAAGCAGTCTATTTAAATGTTGAACTCCTAATAATAATAATAATAATAATAATAATAATAATAATTTATATCCTGCCCCCCTATCAAACAATCAGGGAAGCTTACAACAATTAAAATTCCATACAAAAATACAGGGTAAACACCTCACCCCCCCCAAAAAAAAAGGTATTAAACTACACATTCGCTAAAAGATATTAACCTAAAAACAACGCAAGATAAAAATAAGGTAAGAACCATAAACAAAGTGGAGCAGAGACGAGAGCCAGAAAATGGAAGAGGTAGAGCTGGGCAAATTCCTGAGGCCGGGAATCGAGTCAGGAAAGGCCTGCCAGAAGAGATCCGTCTTCACAGCCTTTTTAAAGCTGCTTGTAATCTGGCGGATCACGTCCGGCAGGCCGTTCCATAGTCTGGGGACAATTACCAAGAATGCCCTCTTGGAGGTTGCAGACAGCCTTGTTTTCATTGTCTGCAGCAAATTCCTCCCAGAGGATCGGAGTGTGCAGGGAGGATTGTATGGGAGGAGACGGTCCCAAAGATAGGTTGGACCCAAGCCATTTAGGGCTTTAAAGGTAATAACCAAAACCTTATACTGGATCCGGAAACTAATTGGCAGCCAGTGAAGGGACTTTAATACCAGTGTTATGTGGTCTCTCCTTGATGTTCCCGAGACCACTCTAGTTGCCATGTTTTGCACTAGCTGGAGTTTCCGGAACAAGCATGAGGATAGCCCAATGTAGAGCGCATTACAGAAATCCAGACGAGAGGTTACCAGAACTTGCACCACAGTCTCAAGGTCCCTTACCTTCAAGAAAGGGCACAGCTGGCATATCAGCCGAAGCTGATAACAGGCACCCCTGACTGTTGCATTCACCTGATTGGTCATCAGGAGTGACAAGTCCAGGAGCACCCCCAGACTGTGAACATAGTCCTTCATGAAGTGTGTGACACCATCCAGGACTGGAGGTTGCAACCCAATTCCTGGTTTCGGGGCCGCTACTGTGAGCACCTCCATTTTGTCTGGATTCAGTCTTAATCTGTTTTTCCTCATCCAGCCCATTACTGCCTTAAGACAGTCATTGAAAAGAGAGACGTCGATGATCGAGACATGGAGAAATAGATCTGGGTATCATCAGTGTACTGATCACACCCAGCCCCATGGCTCTGGATGATCTCACCCAGCGGCTTCATATAGATGTTAAACAGCATCGAGGACAGAATGACACCTTGAGGGATGCCACACATAAAGTCTTTTTTTGCAGAACAGCTCTCTCTGAGCAGCACCCTCTGGGACCTGCCTGAGAGGAAGGAATGGAACCACTGCAATGCAGTGCCTCCAGTTCCTAACCCACTCAGGCGATCCAGGAGGATGCTATGGTCTATCGCAGGAGTAGGCAACCTTTTTGAGCTGGGGGCCGGTTTGCTGTCCATCAGACATTTGGGGGGGGGGGGGCGAAGCACCAAAAATAAATAAATAAATAAGTAAATAAATAAATAAATAAAAATTAAAAAAAAATAAAAATATGCATGCACACTCTCTCAGCCCCAGAAAAGCCATGGCAAAACCCCTGTGGAGATTTTGCCAAGAAAACCCCAAGAACAAGTAATAACAACAATAATCAATATCATCATGGCGGGCGGTGGTGGCGGCGGCAGGACCGGCCTGGGGCTGGTCCAAAGGCCTTGGGGGGGGGCGCATCCGGCCCCCAGGCCTTAGGTTGCCTACCTCTGGTCTATCGTATCAAAAGCAGCTGAAAGGTCTAAAAGCAACAACAGGGTCACACTACCCCTGTCAATGCTCAGATGCAAGTTGTCGGCCAAGGCAACCATGGCAGTCTCAACTCCAAATCCCGTCCTGAAGCCAGTTTGAAATGGGTCTAGATAATCGGTTTCATCCAAGACAGCTTAGAGTTGAAGAGCAATCGCCCTCTCGATCACTTTGCTCAGAAAGGGTGCCATTGACACCGGCCTATAGCTGTTCATATCCAGGGGGTCCAGGGAAGGTATTTTTAGAAGCGGCCTAACCACCGCTTCCTTTAAGCAAGATGGAGCAAGACATTCCCTGAGAGATGCATTGATTATGTCCTTAAGGAACATCTTCAAGGCATCCCTGCCCCCCAGACAGCCAGCCAAGGGCAAGGATCAAGAGGGAAAGTTGTCTTCCTCACTCTACCAAGGAGCTTGTTCACATCCTCGGTACTCACAGATTGAAATTGATCCAGTAAATTTACATCAATGGAGATGCTGGACACCTCATCTATTGATTCTGTTACCATACTGGCATCCAAGTCGGCTCTTATCTGAGAGATTTTATCTGCAAAGAAGTTGTTAAACGCATCACAGCAGGCCGTTGTAAGGTGAAGTAATGGGTTCTGCACAGGTGAAACCTGCATCAGTTCACTTACCACCCTAAATAGCTCTGCTGCACGGGACTCTGCAGATGCAATACATGCAGAGGAGAAAGATTTCTGTGCTGCACGTATTGCCTCTCGATAAGAACAAAGAAAATTCCTATGACGACTCTTGTCATATAAGAGCCGAGTTTTCCACCAGGTGTGCTCTAGTCTTTGTCCAACCTGCTTCATTCTCCTAAGCTCTTCTGTATATCATGGCTTATGGGTTAAAGCTTGGGAGCGATCGTGTCGATAGCCTTGGCGAGATTGGTGTTTCAGGTATTAACCAAAGCTTCAACAGAATCATGGTGTTGCCAACCATTAAACCCTCTAAGGCTTTCTGGAATCCAATTGGTTCCATTAACCTTCGAGGGCAGATCATTCTAATGGGTCCACCACCCCCGGTGGGGCGGACAGTGGTTCTTAGTTCAGTCTTGACCAGGAAATGATCCGTCCATGACAATGCGGAGGTTTTCTCCTGGCTTTTCCGCTGCTGCTGCTGCTGCTGCTGCGTTGCCAGGGTTGAATCTCCACTTCCATTGTTACTGCTACCACTGTAGTGATTACAAGAGAATTACTTGAGTGGGAAATACTTCTAGTTGCCACCACCACTTAGCTCCCAGATCCTACTGCTTGCACTGCTACTGTTGCTGTTGCTGTGTTGTTGCTTCAGTCACTGCTCCACTCCCCCTCTACCACCGCTGCTTCTGCTGCTTGGGGGGGGGAAGGAGGCTCTTCCACCCCAGCTGTTGCTGCTGCTGCTGCTGCTGCTGCTGTGCTGCTCCTGGAGGACAGCTTTTAAGGTCTGCCTCTGCTCTGGCTCCTCCTCTGCTGCCTTGGAGTACGGATAGTTTGGAGGACAGTTTTTAAGGGCTGCCTCTGCTCTGGCTCCTCCTCTGCTGCCTTGGAGTGCTAGTGGTTTGGAGGACAACTTTTAAGGGCTGCCTCTGCTCTGGCTCCTCCTCTGCTGCCTTGGAGTGTGGATGGTTTGGAGGACAGCTTTTAAAGGATGCTTCTGCTCTGGCTCCTCCTCTGCTACCTTGGAGTGCTGGTGGTTTGGAGGACAGCTTTTAAGGGATGCCTCTGCTCTGGCCCCTCCTCTGCTGAAATAATAAAATAATTCTCATACCTGGGATCAAACATTGATAGGAACAGGGACTTCAGCCAGGAAATCAGAAGAAGATGAAGAATGGGGAGGGCAGTTATGAAAGAAGTAGAGAAGATCCTACAACACAAAGATATACAATTGAGCACAAAAGTTAGAATCATACATTGTTTTCCCTATTACCATGTATAGATGTGAGAGCAGGACAGATAAGAAAGAAGACAGGAAGAAAATCAATTTAACTGAGACGTGGTGTTGGAAAAGAGTGCTCAGGGTTCCATGGACAGCCAAAACAAACAAACAAACAAAAAAACAACTCGGTCCCAGAGCAGGGCAAGTCAGAAATCCCCATGGATGCCAAGATGACAAAACTGAGTCTGTTGTACTTTGGATGCATTGTGAAAAGGCACGACTCATTGGAAAAGAACAATAATGCTAAGGAAGGTGGAGGGAAGTAGAAAGAGAGGAAGGCCACATGCTAGATGGATGGACTCTATTAAGGAGATCATGAGTATGAGTTTACATGAATTAACTGTTAGAATTATGGTTTTGGTTGTTTGTGGTTAAATCAGTTTAGTAGCAACAGCAGCAACAACAGCAACAACAGCAACAGGCATGTACTCCACAGGTATTTGGAAAAAAACAATTAGATCTGAGTTTCTGGTAAATAAACAGGATACATAGGTAAGTTAAAAGAAAACTTCCTTTATTGTTAAATCTAAAAGTTCTACAAAAATTAACTACTCATCAATGCTTGTCTTCATGTGACAAAATTCATTTTATATCTTGGGAACTGAAACTGATCTCTATGTAGAGGCTTGGTAAAAACATCCACAGGCATTTCCTTTGATGTAGAACATTGATGTGGTACTTACATCCTTGCAATGTAGGAAAAGCGTAAAGGTGGTACTCCTCTATTGGTTCGAGATGAGCATTTGAGCTGTGGTTCTAGAATCCTTTCTGCTTCCTTAGCAACGTCCAGTTCCAAACCTGGTTTGGCATGCTCAATCTCCCCTTCTGTTTGTGTATTCCCCTCTTCCTCTTCAAATCTAGGCCAGTATTCTAGTAGTTGGTCTATATCTTGTGTCTGTGTCTGTGTGCAATCTGTTGTTGCATATGCCATGCCTGGTTTCTCACTTTCATCTAAGTACATAATACTTCTCACTGTGATTTTTTACTGTTTTGGGGTTCAGAATTCTGTATCCTCTACTTCCAGCCTCATACCCCACATGCGCACTTCATGTGAAAGATACTCTCCACCATTGTCTGATTGTATAGCCTTAGGTCATTTTCCAAATTACTTCAGTAGCCCACAGACCTGACTCTTTTCTTTTAATAAGTATGTCACACAGTATCTGGAATAATCATCGATAAAGTTCAGCAAATAATGATTTCCAGCTCTGGATACAGTTTGGATTGGTCCACATAAGTCTGAATGAACTATCTGTAGAATGCTTGAAGTTTTATGCTCACAGATTTTTGGGATGAAATTTCTAGTACCTGTCCCCTTTATGCAATATACACATCTTGAGATATCAAATTTACATTCTTGCAATTTGTGACCTTTAGTCAAATCATCTCTTTTCAAACTTCTTATCCCATCCATGCTAAAATGATATAAATAATAATAATAATAATAATAATAATAATAATAATAATAATAATAAAATTTATTTATATCCTGCCCATTGGTAATCCAATCTGGGCGGCTTACAATTAAAACATACAATACAGAATAAACATACTATAAAACAAACAACAAGGAAAAATAGCTCAGCGGGTTAGGTGGTTCAGTGGAATCACCCAGAGCTGGTAGCTGAATCTTAAGGCCAGGGAAGCTAGTCAGGGAAGGCCTGCCGAAAGAGATCCATCTTGACAGCTTTTTTAAAGCTGTCTAGAGTGGTAATAAGATGGATCTCATCTGGCAGGCTATTCCATAATATGGGACCAATGGCAGAGAAGGCCCTCTGGTTTTTATAGTCTACAGCAGATTCCTCCCAGAGGACCTAGGTGTGCAGGGGGATCATACGGAAGGAGGCGGTCCCAGAGATAAGTTGGGCCCAAGCCATGTAGGGCTTTAAAGGTCAAAAACAACACCTTGTACTGTGCCCGGAAACTAATGGGCAGCCAGTGGAGGGTTTTTAACACAGGTGTTATGCGTTCCCTTCTGGAAATACCAGAAACCAGCCTGGCTGCCATGTTTTGAACTAACTGCAGTTTCCGAGTTAAGCACAAGGGTAGCCCCATGTAGAGTGTGTTACAGAAGTCCAAGTGAGAGGTTACCACAGCATGTGCCACAGTTTCAAGATCCCTACTTTCCAGGAAAGGGTGCAATTGGTGTATCAGCCGAAGCTAGTAACAGGCACTCCTGACCGCCACATTCACCTGATTAGTCATATGAAGTGACAAATCTAGGATTACCCCCAAACTGTGAACACAGTCCTTGGAGGAGAGTGTGACTCCATCCAGGACTAGAAGTTGCATTCCCAGACTTGGTTTTGGGCCTGTAAGTGTTACTACCTCCGTTTTGTCTGGATTCAGTCTCAATCTGTTTTTCCTCATCCAGTCCATTACTGCTTTAAGACAATCATTGAGAGGAAAGACGCCATCTGAAGTCAAAGCCGACGATCGGGTCATGGAGAAGTATATCTGAGTGTCATCAACATACTGATGACACCACGCTCCATGCCTCCAAGTGGTCTTTCCCAGTGGCTTCATATAGATGTTGAATAGCATCAGGGACAGGATGGGGGACACCACAATTAAGTTCTATTCTAGTAGAGCAACTGTCCCCGAGCCTCACCCTCTGGGATCTGACTGAGAGGCATGAATGGAACCACTGCAAAGCAGTGCCTCCAATTCCTAACTCTCGCAGGCATGTAATCTCAGAGCCACTGGCAATAATCTTTGAGAACTCCTGGAAAACAGGAGAATGGAGGAGGGCAAACGTTGTCTCCATCTTCAAAAGGGGGAAAAAAGAGGATCCCAACAACTATCGCCCAGTTAGTCTGACATCAATACTGGGAAAGATTTTGGAACAGTTCATTAAACAGAGAGTCTGTGAACATTTAGAAGGGAATGCCATTATCACTAAAAGTCAACATGGGTTTCTCAAAAACAAGTCATGCTGGACTAATCTGATATATATATATATATATATATATATATATATATATAATTACCAGCTTGGTAGATGAAGGGAATGCGGTAGACATAGCATATCTTGATTTCATTAAGGCTTTTGACAAGGTGCCCCATGATATTCTTGCAAACAAGATAGTAAAATGTGGACTAGACAATACAACTGTTAGGTGGATTAGTAACTAGTTGACTGACCAAATCTAAAGGGTGCTTAACAATGGCTCCTCTTAATCCTGGAGAGAAGTGACCAGTGGGGTGCCACAGGGTTCTGTCTTGGGCCCAGTGCTATTCAACATCTTTATCAATGACTTGGATGAAAGAATAGGGGGTATGCTTCTCAAATTTGCAGATGTCACCAAATTAGGAGGAATAGCTAATACCCCAGAAGACAGGACGAAAATTCAAAATGACCTTAATAGATTAGAAATCTGGGCCAAAGCTAACAAAATGAATTTCAACAGAGAGAAATGTAAGGTACTGCACTTACGGCAAAAAAATAAAATGCATAGATATAAGATGGGGAACACCTGGCTTAATGAGACTATATGTGAAAGGGATCTAGGAGTCCTAGTAAACCACAAGTTGAACATGAGTCAACAGTGTGATGCCGCAGCTAAAAAGGCCAATGTGATTTTAGGCTGCATCAATAGAAGTATAGTAACTAGATCAACTCTGGTGAAGGGTCTGGAAACCATGCCCTATGAGGAACGACTTAAGGAACTGGGTATATTTAGCCTGGAGAAGAGAAGGCTAAGAAGGGATATGATAGCTCTGTTTAAATATTTGAAGGGATGCCATATTGAGGAGGGTGCTAGCTTGTTTTCTGCTGCTCCAGAGAATAGGACTCAGAACAACGGTTGCAAGCTACAGGAAAAGAGATTCCACCTCAACATTAGGAGGAACTTCCTGACAGTGAGAGCTGTTTGACAGTGGAACACACTCCCTTGGAGTGTGGTGGAGTCTCCTTCTTTGGAGGTCTTTAAACAGAAGCTGGATGGCCATCTGTTGGGGATGCATTGATTTTGAGTTCCTGCATGGCAGGGGGTTGGACTGGATGGTCTCTTCCAACACTATGATTCTATGATTCTATGAATATTCTCAGCTTCTGACTTAAACCTAATAATAATAATAATAATAATAATAATAATATTGTTTATTTATATATCCCGCCTCTCCCAGTGGATCGAGGTGGGAGTAAAAGATAAAAGAAAATACTACTAACTAAAACATAACAATAAAACCACAACAAAATAAAGTGATGAAACAAAAATATCAACATAATTAATACAATTAAATTTTGAAATTACAATAAAATTACAAAGTTATTAAAATCACAATAAAATTAGAAAGTTATTAAAATTACAGTAAAATTACCGATGTCAAACTGGGTGATGGTGATCTACACAATATATCATCAAACATCAGATTTACTTGCATTGATTGCTGTAAAGTTCCCATCCCAGAAATAAAGGGACCAAGTTCTTGTGGCAAAGATCCCAACAGCACTGCTATTTTCTGTTATCTGGATTACCACCAGCCAGATAAAGTTTATCTAGGAGTGTTTTCATGGTTTGAATATGCTTAAAATAATTCTCACCACTGGAAAACTTCAGTGCAAACAGATCTTTGTAGTAATCTGTTTGATGTTTAATGCCTGTTTGCCATAGTATTTCTTTTAAGATTTTAATCATATTCTTAGCTTCAATTTCTTCTTTTACATGAATATATTGATCATCTCCAAGACTTGGTGCAATAAAACATTTCACCTTCACATGATTCTTTTCCCACATCTTCATTCTCTTTCTCCTTCTGGACAGTTTGTTTCCAGGATATATAGGATTTCTTCGTCATCAATCTGAAGTTTCATTAATTGAAGCCAAATATTAAAATCATCCTCAGTTAGTTTAAGTATCAGAGACTGGCCATAAGCCACAGTTGTCATCTCTGCCCACAACAACAACAACAACAACACCCTCCTGTTTATGAAGCTCAGAAAAATAAAATGCACTGTCAATCTCACTTGTGCCAACATTCAAAATCTCTGGTTTCCAAAGTCACAACCCCCAAAAATTACCTTGTAGAGACTATCTGGTATCCATAACCTGTTAGAATTATGATTTTGGTTGTTTGTGGTTAAATCAGTTTAGCAGCAGCAGTAGCAACAGCAACAAGCATGTACTCCACAGGAATTTGGTAAAAAACAACTAGATCTGAGCTTCTGGTAAATAAACAGAATACATAGTTAAAAAGAACTTTATTGTTACATCTAGGTTCTACAAAAATTAACTACTCAGTAGAGAAAACTATACTTTGGTACAGAGGTCCCTAGATAGCTGTCCTCCATGTGTGCAAGTAAGAAGAAAAACATATTTAGGAGCAAAGCCTGGTTTCTGTGTCCATGCTTCCAGGAAGAAACCCCCAGAAAGATGAGGGGTATGGGAAGTGACCTCTCCATAAGCAACACTGACCAAATGAACATAGAGATATACATCAGTGTTCCTGTGTAGCACACTCCCTTCTCAAGGAAAATATACAACTACACACAAGCATTGATGTTAATACTCCAACAATAAGCAGAACAGTGGAGGATAGGGAGTCTTGGAGCTGTCTCATCCACAGAGTTGCCATGGGTCAAGATCGACTCAAGGGTAGTTAACAACAACAACAACAAAACATACCAGGCTCCCTAAGCTTTTATTCATAAAACTTCATTTTCACACCCTTTACCATCTTGGTCACTTTCCTTTAGACACATTCCAGCATTTCAATATCCTTCTTGAATTGTGGTGCCCAGAACTGTACACAGTGTTCCTAGATATTGAGGTTTGACCAAAGTTGGATAGAGCAATACCTTGACTTCCCTCAGTTTGGATATTCTTGTTGATGCAGCCTAGAACTGCATTGGCTTTTTGGGTTGCCAAATCATACTACTGACTCATGTTTTACTTTTCATGTTAGCACTTCACAAAAGAAGAGGTTCTTAATAGGAAAATGCTAGGGGGAGATGAAACACAGAATTTGTTAATGTTTTTTTTCTTAATTGCTATATTTTTAATAAATAGTTTATTGATTAAAAAGGAAAAAAATGAAACATACAATCTTGAATTAATACAATGCGTGTAAAGTCACTATCATATAGTCAAAACATTATTAAGCATCATGAATAACATTACAATATGATAGTAACACTTTGAGAGAAAATTTAAAAAAGACTTCCAATAGCCTATCAAATAGCCTGATATATTGACTTCTTAAATGTTCCAAATTGTTATGTCGTTCAGTATTGTATCAACCCTTATTAACTTGTAACATTTTGCTACATCTTGTCTATAATTATCAATAAATCTTATTATTTTCTAAGTCCTATGAAGAAGAAACACACTTGATTATTTCATTACAGACCAACAACTTCTATAGTGAGATTTATACTAGTCTAACCCATTCCATTTTATATAAACCTCAAAGCCATAACAAAGATTATTTACTCATTTTCTGAATCCTTTTTGATTGAGGAAATTAGTCACCACATTCCATTCACACTTGATTTTTTCATAACTGAACCCTCTAATTAAACAGGTGAGCTTGTCCATTTCCATAAAGTCTGTCATTTTGGCAAATACCAGTGGTAGAACATTTTGAAAAAGTTCTCCTTTATATTAGAATTTAAAGTGTATTTTATTCTTTTCTTCCAACACTTCTCCCATTGGTCCAAATCTATGGTGTGTCCGAAATTTTAGCCCATTTTAACATGTTAGATTTTATTAGTTCAGATTCAAATTCCATAGTTTGCAATAATCTATAAGATTTGGATATTTTGTGTTTATCAATTGACCATATTATTTCTTCGAATTGTGCATTTAGTACCCCAGTTGTTCTTGTTTTTTATCTAATAGGAAACGTTCTCTTATTTGTTTATACGAGAACCAATTACAATTATATCCTTTGGAGTTTAAATCCATCTGAGATTTTATTTCCAAATTTCTTCCTTCTTTAATAATCAAATCACTGTATGTGAGCCAATTCTCCTTACCAAATTTATTTCCCCTCAAGGCTACCTCTCCGACTGCTGTCCATCTGGGGAGAATATCCTGCCATTTTTGTTTAATTTTGTGCCAGACTCTCAACAACGATCTACGTAGGTAATGGTCATTAAAAATTTTATGGTACTTAATTTTATCATAAAATAAGTACCCATGCCAACTGTAAACATTGTCGAATCCTTCCAGATTAAGATTCCTTTCATCATTTAATTTAAACCAGTCAATTAGCCAAAATAAGGAACATGCATAGTAATAATTTTTTTAAATTTGGTAGACCCAAACCTCCTCTCTCTACAGAATCCTGTAATAGTTTAAATTTTATTCTTGGTTTTTTTTCCTTGCCATATAAATTTAGATATATCTTGATTCCATTTATTAAAGGGTTTATCATTTAAAATAATTGGAATATTCTGAAATAAAAACATAAGTTTAGGAAGGATGCTCATTTTAACAGTCAATATCCTACCCAACCATGAAATATTAATTTTGGACCACCTTTTTAAATCTTCCTTTATTTTGGCCCAATTTTTGTCATAGTTATTTTTAAACAAGTCCCCATTTTTAGTCTTGAAATTTATTCCTAGATATTTCACCATACTGGATTCCTGAAATTTAGATAATTCTGTTATTTTCTTTCTTTCCTCAGGAGACAAATTCATTAACAACATTGTTGTTTTTGTATTATTTATTTTAAGTCCTGATGCCTTTCCAAAGTTACTCAATACTTTAAAAAGGATTTCTATATCTTTGCATGGATTGGAGAGAGAAACCTTCAAATAGTCAGCGAAGGCTTTCACTTTGAATTCTTGCGGTTTTTTTATTTTAATTCCATGAATGTCATTGCATGTTCAAATATTATTCATTAATATTTCAAAATTCAAAATAAACAATAAAGGGGATAAGGGGCAGCCTTGTCTAACCACCTTTTTGAATCTTGAAAGATGAGGTTGTTTCTCCATTTATAATTATTTTAGCCTCCTGTTCTTGCTAAATTGAACAAATCCAACTATTCATATTTGTTCCCAGGTCTAAAGTCGCTAATAATTTCTGCATGAAAGTCCAACTGAGGTTATCAAAGGCTTTCTCTATATTGAAAAATATCAAAGCCAATTTGTCATTGATGTTCTTAATATGGTATTCTATAAGATTAATTAAATGTTGGGTATTATCTTTCATCATCTGACCTGGGAGAATTCCTGCCTGATCATTATGTATCCAGGAGGGTAACCATTTCTTTAACCTATTTGACAAAATAGAAGCAAAGATTTTATAATCACAATTTAGCAAGGAAATTGGCCTATAATTTTTGGGGTAAGATTTATCTTTCTTTTCCTTTGGGATAAGTACAATATTAGCTTGTCTCCAGGATTCGGTAATAAAACCGTCTAAAATACCATTCATCATTTGTGATAAGGGAACAGCCAATTGGTCCCTACATTTTTATAATAGTAAAACCATCAGGCCCTGGGGACTTGCCTGATTTCATATTCTTAATAGCGTCATATAATTCTTGTAATTCTATTTTTTTGTTTAAATCTTTTTTGTACTCGTCCGGAACTTTGGTTAGGGGATAATTTTCCAAATATTTTTTAGCAAATTCAAGATTATCATGTTTTTCTCCATATAGATTTTTAAAGAAATTAAATAAAATTCTTTTCAGGTGCGATTGCGCTGTGAATTAATGTTCCCCTTCTTTCAATTCGACAATAATCATTTTCTCTTGCTCTTTCCTTAATGTTGTTGCCAGAATTTTCCCAGATTTATTTGAAAATGCAAAATATCTTTGTCTGGTAAATTTTAATTTTGCATAAATTTCTTCTGTAGTTAATGAAGAAATTTGGCTATGCAATTTTTGAATATTGTTTTTAAATTTTTGAATTTCTTTTTGCCTCAAATTAAGTTTGAGGTAAATTTTAACTCTCTTTCTAATTCTTTCATCCTCTTCTCTTTAGATCTCCTAATTTCAACACTTTTTTCATAAAAAAACCCCTTATAAATGCCTTTGAGGCATCCCAAACCACATTTGAGTGAGTCCCTTGGTTTAAATTTCGTTGAAAATAAACATCTAACTGCTCTTGGGCTTCCTTAAGTATTTTTTGATTTTTTTTAATAAGTTTTCATTTAGTTTCCATCTATATTCTTTAGGACCAATCTTCATTTTCATAATCAAGGGATTATGGTCAGACCAGACCACAGGCATAGTATCAATTCTGGTAACCTGGTTACATAAAAGAGGAGAAACTAAGAACATATCGATGCGAGATCAGGAGGAATGCACATGAGAAAAAAAAGTATAATCTTTAGAAGTCTTGTAAAGTAACCTCCATACATCTTTCAATGCCAAAGTCTTTTGAAAGTCAAAAAAGCTTTTTGGTAGTTTTCCCTGGGGGGGTGGGGGGTGGGGGGGCATATTAGATGAGGATCTGTCCATATAGGGATCAATTACCCTGTTCCAATCCCTTAAAGCTATAATTAAATCATTATTTATTGATTGAAGATCAATCAAGAGCTGATTAAAAAAATTCTTTTTGTTAGATGGGAGGCATAAATTCTTATTATCGCAATCTTTTCACCTTTCACATTTACCTCCAGTATTACAAACTGGCCATTTAGGTCTGACTTTATTAACCGGGACTCATATTTGTTTGTTACATAAAGCGCAACTCCTTTCTTTTTACTTGAAGTCACTGGCACATATTCTGTACCCAATCTTTTATTCTCTAAGTATTTCCTATCTCTATTATGGATATGAGTCTCCTGAAGGCAGAAAATATCTGCTTTAATTTTATAAAGAAAATGGTATATATTTTTTTCTTTTTTGAGGAGTCTTTAGCCCCCTTACATTCCACCTCAAAACACTGAAGTTTTCCATCAGGAATAAGGGACTATTACTTACTTGTTAAAACTAAAGTTCTACCAAATCTCCTTCATCAGTTAAATCTCCATCTTTACTGCGGTCCTTGTCCTCCAGATCTGTTGAGAGTTCTTTCTCTATCTCTCTTTTTCCTTTTTCTTGCCGCAAATTGGTGGCACCTCTCTCCTTCTGTATATCACTGCTTTTTCCAACTCCCTCTAACCCACTGTTTTTTGATCATCCTAGACTAATTAAAAGGTTATCATGATTCTCTGGTGTCCTATCTTTAGGGTTATTCTTCCTTTCCTCATGGTCCCAAAATCTTTGAGCCTCTTCTAGATTCCTCAAAACTATCCTTATCTTTTTCCACCAAAAAATTATTTCAGCGGGGGAGCCCCATCTATAAGAAATTCCTTGTTGTCTTAAATAGACAGTCAGGAAAGCATATTCATTTCTCCTAAGAATTCTAGCTGGGATGTCCTTCAAAATCTGAATTTCATAGCCGTCTAGTGACAAAGGGGAGTCATTATGTTGCTTCAAGATTAGGTCTCTAGTCTGTCTCCTTACCAAATATACCACTATATCCCTGGGGAGATTTCTCTTTTTAGCTGTTAGTGAATTTAAACGATAAATTCTGTCGACTTCAAATTGGAAGGAATCTTTATCTTTATTTAAAAAGAGAGCCAGTTTCGGGACCAGATATTCCATCAAATTTTCCTGCTTACTCTCTGGTAAGCCGTGAATTTTGATACATTTCTTGTGAAGTTTTTGGTCCCAAATTGCTCTTTCATCAAGGTCTTTTCCCCTCAGTTGCCTTACTTCTTCCAATTCTTCAGTCAGCCTTTCTCCTTTATACTCTAGCTTCCCCACTCTATGATTTACAGTTGAAAATTCATTTGTAATTTTATCTATTGACTGATTAATCTTCTGAAGCTCAGTTCTAATTTTTTGACGAATTTCCGCCTTGAAATCAAACATTTCCTGGTGGATATATTTTCAAATTTCATCCAGCAAATCAATGTCAGAATTTTTTGATTGGTCAATTGAAGTACATCTAGCAGTTTGGTTTTGAGTTTGATTTTGCGCTTTAACAAGTTGGTTTCTGGGCATCATATTTTGATTTCAATGTGTAGTTCAAACTGAAAGGAGGAATAAAAGTAAAATATTTGAGGTTAATTTAAGGTCAAGAGAGATAGCTAATTAAGGTTTGGACTTATAGACCAAATCTTATTCAAGAAACACTGGTTTCCCCTTTTAGATGTAAATGATTTTTCCCTATGTGCCCAATAATCTACTTTATTTTTAAATTAAGAAGAGCATCTAAGTTGTAGCCGTTTAACATTCACTGGGACTGGATTAACTAATTACCATTCACAAACCACAATTGCCCCTCCAATTTGTTTATCTACTATTGTTGCTAAACATTGAAAACTAAATATCTAAGTACATAAAAGTTAGTAAGAGTGCCTAAAAGAAAATAGGTCAAGATATATTCCCTCCCCCCTTCAGAACAAGTTCCGAGAGATACCAAAAGGTTACAATACCAAAAGATTGGAAAAAACCATACAGAAGAAAGGTGGTTCCCCACAGAAGCAGCTCTCCACGAAGTGTCCCTCTCTCAATGAAGCTGTTTCTATCCCAAGAACAAGGTCTGTCCACGAATCAAAGTCTATCTATGAAAGAAGTCTTTTGTCTTTTCTCTATGGTGCACGAAGAAGGACCTCTCTTTCTTCACTGACTCTGTAGTTATGTTGACTAACTTCCTCCTTCCAGAATGTCGATCTGTCTCCCAGACTCGTTGGTCTCCCTAGAAAAACCTCCTACAGGGTTCTTGATGGCATTGTCGTCTTTAGCCGAATCCAGCCGCTGGGAGGGGGGCTGAAAATCTCTCCAAACTGACCTTCATCTCCAAACTCCAATATCTTGCCAAGCCTCTCCCCACTTCCAACAACTCCTTCAGGTCTCCTACAAGCCAAGCACAACCAAGCACCCCCGAGGAAGGAGGAGCCGTAACTCTTCTCTGACAGACGAGCCACTCCGTACTTCAACACCTCACCTCCTCCCCCGCAACCAACAACGACTCCTTCAACTCTCCCAGAAAACCAAGTGTGTATATTAACCCTTTAAAGACCTTTATAAAGTTTGTAAAGGATTTCCACAGTGAGTTTATAAAGTCTTGCTTGCATACGATTTATATACAAGCTCTCCAAAGAATTGAGCCTTCTTTATGTTGTTTCTTAAGAATTGAGTTTACTGCGTCTTTTTTTTTCGGGGATAAAACACCAAGGAGTCAGTCTCCAATCTATTATTTTCCACAACCATATACTTATAAAACAAAATCAAATAATAAATGGGGTCAGAAATAAAACAAGCCTTCGATTCAACTTCTTTGTAACTTGGATAATCCTTTGTAGTTTTTAATAATTCTCAGTATAGATTCCTTCAGGACAGCCTCAATCTCTTTTAACTTTTCCAAACTGTCTCTGGACGACTCTAATTCAAGAAGTTACATAACAGGACAAATCCAAACTTCCATATATCATATACTCACGATCCATTAATAATCCTAGAAATTTAAAAAAAATTGAAGGCGTCCCTTATCTTCCCTGGGAAGATTACAGGAATGTGGCCGTGGTCTCTCAGGGCTAAAACATGCTCTCAGTCCCCCTGTCACTGTGAATCGAAATCCATCCAAGGCAAGGAGACCTCTGAGCAGTTTGTAGAGTCCCCCGTTAGAGTTGTCTGGATTCCCTCTTCCAAGGGAATGCTTTTGATCTGTGATTTAGGTGGCAAATCCAGATCGATAGCCACAATCCTGGAGAGGCTAGCCAGAGGCGATTAGGAAAGCCTCTCAATGGGATGCCATGCCAACCTGGAAGCCCTTTTTCTTAATTGCTATTGAGGCTTATTTCCTGCCATCTTTTCCAATTATAGGAGATGGGAAATCTGCAAGAAAATATCTACCATCCCTCCCCCCCCCCCCATAGTCATCATTAATTGAAAACATTTGTCACAATTATCTCAATAGAATTTTTTCTAATATTCACATATTGGACTCAGTGGGAAATCTGAGTAAACATACATAGAATTAACCTGTCAATTCTGTCAATCCATTGTTTCAGCCCTATATGTCACTAAATATATTCATTTCCTGCATTATGTCAACTCATACTCTAGCTATGGAATTGCATCAACTTTGGTTGACAGACCTCTAATGTTTGGTTGATAGATCTCTAAAGGTTGTAAACCATTATGCAGTCAGTGTGTGCTGGGGAGAAAGCAAGGTGCACTGTGACTAACAACTCTTAATAGTGAAATGCTTTTCTTTCTGTTAGTTCTGGCAATAATAATCCATATAAAACCGTAGTAATTTTGCACCAAGACAGATTAAATTCAATCTTCCAATTCATATTTATGTTGACTTCCTGGTTATTGTTAGACTAAGATAAAGTAACAGTGAGATGTTACTATGCCTTTCTATAAACTACAATAAGCAGACGACTAAAACAGTCGTCTTGGAGGCCCGGAAGAGGAGGAGCCACCGCACGCGCGGCGGCCCTTCCTCTTCCTGAGGTCGCCCTGAGCGCTTCCGGGCCACCGCACGCCGGACGCGTTCAGGGCGACCTCCCTCCACAGCGTCCGGACGCGCTGTGGAGGATAAGTCGCAAAAAGGGCGCCCGCCGCTTTTAGGGCGCTCTTTTTGCGACTTATGAAAGGAGTGCCTTTTTGGCGCTCCTTTCAGGGTCGCCGGGGAGGCGCCGCGGTGAGGCTGCCATAGCCCCGCGGCGCTCCGGACCAGGGCGCTCCAAACGCCCTGGTCTGCATCCCCCCTGTTTGTCCCATAGCACATTCAGTAGGTTCATTCCCATGCCTAGTTTAATTACAGCAAAATATTTTAATGTCAAAATATTGACAAAGGGCTGCTCCAGAAGATTTACGAGATTACTCCAGAAGTCTGATAGCTTCTTGATGGCTAAGGATCACTTCATTTATGACAGACACATGTTAAACCCCAAATAAGTGAGTTTGACTACAAAACATATAAGCTGATGAAAGATTATAAAAAAGGAAGCTGATATAAAGAGGTTGAAACTTTTCTAATTGAAACACCTCCTATACTTCTACTCATTCATTGCTTACAGTAGTTAAACATGTAGGTTGAAAACAGGGTTAGGCGACCTTTTTGAGCTGGGGACAAGGTTGCTGTCCCTCAGACAATTGGGGGGCACCAATAAATAAATAAATAAATAAATAAATAAAACAAAAATTAAAAATAAAAAAATTAAAAATATGCATGCACACTCTCTCAGCCCCAGAAAAGCCATGGCAAACCCCATGGCAAACCCCCTGTTTGCCAAGAAAATCCCAAAAACAAGTAATAATAACAATAATCAATATCACCATGGCAGGCAGCGGTGGTGGCGGTGGGGGGGCGGCAGCGGCGGTAGTGGTGGCGGCGGCTACCGCCTAAGGCCTTGGGGGGCCGTATCTGGCCCCCGGGCCTTAGGTTGCCTACCTCTGGTTCAAGATATGCTTGGGGATGGGGGAAATAACAAAAGCTGTAGTCACAATGCTTCTATCAGGGTATAATTGATGGACATATAATGGAATTTCTGATCCAACCCAGTTGTTATCTTTATGCATCATAAAATCACAAATGCTATAATAATATTTTGTTTAGTTTTATAAGCAGCCCTATTCATAAAAGTCCAGAATGGTTAGCAATCTTTATAAACAGAGAAATATTGCAATATAAAAATATTGGACAACATCCAAACAAAGAAAAGCACTTTTAAGCCACATGTTCCCAGATTCCTAGCTTAAGTTCTCATTTCAACAATGGAGTTAATCACATGCTTAATCAATCTTTCTGAAGGGTTGGGGGAGGGGGTTGTGCCTATTCAATATAAATTGTGCAGCCCTTCAGATGCTGTTCAACTGCACCCCCCAGCAGCCTTAGCTATCATAGTCAATGATGAAAAATGCTGGGATTATAATCCAACATTTTAAAAGCCACACAATTGTTATACATGAACAGATTCCAAATATATGCTAGAACCATAAACATATTTTAAGTTCATCATATGTTATGAGTCTTAACTATTTGTCAAAGCAGAAGAGCCAAGCAGAAAAAATTAACAAGGAGAAAATAAGATGGAAAATCAAAATATTTTCCTGAAAACACTCCTTTACATGCTCTTCGTGTTTGAATTTACCAGGATACCCTCAGTTGATAATAGAGCACAAATGAGAGAAAAGGCAATGATGTAGATCAGGGGTAGGCAACCTTTCCCCTTTAAGGGCCAAGGGACTTCAGCTCCCAGAAGCCTCAGCCATGTTGGCCAATAGTCCCATGTTGGCCAATAGCTCCTGGGATTCTGGGAGCTGAAGTCCCTCGGCCCTTAAAGGGGAAAGGTTGCCTACCCTTGATGTAAATCATAATGCAGTCAATGTGTGTTAGGTAACAAGATACACTGTGGTTGACAATTGTAATAATGAAATGCTTTTCATTCTGCCAATCCAAGGCAATAATATTCCTTATTAAAAAAATTTTTTTTGTTGGAAGAATTATGCATTGCATTCTCCTGTCCTCATTATATAGATAGTGACTCCCTATCCCTCTCTAATTCTAACTATCATGTGACTTTGGTCACTGAATCTTAGAGGCAGTTTAACAGCTCTCTCTGAAGATTCTAAACTACTAACAACAGCAGTCAGTAGTTGCAGTTTCTTCCTGCTATCTATAAGATGATGAGATTTATTCTCTATCCCCAAATTATGGGGGGCTGCAGATGGGTGGCTCTAGGCCAGGGGTAGGCAACCTTTCCCCTTTAAGGGCTGAGGGACTTCAGCTCCCAGAAGCCTCAGCCATGTTGGCCAATAGTCCCATGTTGGCCAATAGCTCCTGAGATTCTGGGAGCTGAAGTCCCTCGGCCCTTAAAGGGGAAAGGTTGCCTACCCCTGCTCTAGGCTGCCCTGGGAAGCAGAGGATCAGGGATGCATCTACTGCATGCCATGGCCCCGATCCTCGCTCCTTTCAGGGGTGGCAAAAGGGTGCCCTAAGAGCCAGCGCATGGCTCTTTCTTATCCCTTACAGTGCAGCGCATCAGAACACTGCACTGGGAGGATGTCCTGACACCGCGCACCATGCATAATTGTGCATGGCATCAGGATGTCATTGGGCTGGAGCTGGGGCAGCCGCATGCCGGCTGCCCCTCCCAATCTCTACCTCCAGGCCAGCCCTTTGAGCCAGTCTGTAGAGGCCTTAACTCTAGTTAGATTAGGTTCTAGTTCTTTTATATATATACTTATTAAAGCCATTATGGTTTGTTTTTAAACTACAAACTGCATGTTTGTCATTTTTGGAGTAAGTCTTTATTCTTTAGGAAGACAGATTTAGGGCCATTGCAGAGCTGGCCTGGGAGTGGAGTTGGGATGGAGCAGCCGCATGCCAGCCAGCCCAACCCCACCCTGGCACTATCCTGATGCTGTGTGGCAATACGCATGGTGCATGGCATCAGGACACCCTCCTGGTGCAGCATGCAAACATGATGTGCCAAAAGGGCACAGAAGAACTGCAGTGGTGGCTCTTGGGGTGGGAAAAGGGAGGATCCAGGCCATGACATGGTGTTGCCATGGCCCTGATCCACCACATCCCAGGGAGGCTCTCTGCTGCCCCAAAAGGGCCATCTGCATCAGCTCTTAAAATAAATAGTCTGCCCCACACTTTTGCATTCATCAATGAACAGTGTGACCAAATGTAATCACAAAGACAGTTCAACTTTATGGCATCACAGATTTGCTCACAGAAGTGTTGAGAATATTAAGAGACAGGCAAATCAAGAGCTTGCAAGAGAATTTAAATTCAAAGCATGCTCCAACAATGAAAAATGCTCCAACAATGAAAAAAAGCAAAGGCCAAAAGAGCTTCACATCATCCTATTACTGAGAGACAACCGAAGAAGGCATTGGATCTTTTACATGCTGATCTTTCTGGACTAATGAATCAAACATCAGCAGGAGGTAACTCTTATTTTATGACTATTATTGATGATTTCAGCAGATACACATATGTTTATCAGAGAGAAGAATCAAGCTTTTCAAAAATTCAAAGAGAACTTTAATCAAGTCTCTAACAAATTTGGTTACAAACTGAAGAGCCTGCACACAGACAATGGCACTGAATTTGTCAATACTTAATTTGATATTTTTTATTATTATTATTTAAAAATTTTTTTAAAGGAACATGGCATTGAATATCAGTTCACACAGTCTTATTCTCCAGAACAAAATGGCATGGCAGAGAGAATGAACAGAACTCTCTCAAGTAGATGGTAGTCACCATGCTTTTGGAAGCTAATATGCCTAAACGCTATTGATCTGAAGCTATCATGACTGCAACATACCTGTGTAACAGATTGCCAACAAAATCCAAAGATGTAACCCCATTCCATTTATGGCATGGAGTTAAGCCAAAATTAAATTGTCTGAAAGTTTTTGGAAGCAAAGCATTTACCTATATTCCCAAGCATAAAAGAGGTAAACTTGACTTCTGAAGTGAAAAGGGATTTATAGGTTTTTGCGGGTTTTTTGGGCTGTGTGGCCATGTTCTAGAAGAGTTTCTTTCTGACGTTTCACCAGCATCTGTGGCTGGCATCTTCAGATAAATGGTTACAGAATTTTAAATCCAGGGATTTAAAGGGATATTTTTGTTGGTTATGCTAGAAATGGTTACAGAATTTTAAATCCAGATGGACACACAATAAAATGTGATGTTTGTATTGATGAAAGACCACAGCCCAAATCTAATCCAAACCAAGATGTCTATCCAGATTTATTTGCAGAAGAAGAAGACTCCCACCAGCAATGAGAGCACATGAACTTCTTTAGTCCTCCAGAAGTCTTGCATCCAGAAGGGGCTACACCTGCAGTGGACCAGCCTAATGATGGGGAACCAGACAGCATGCAAGAAGTGGAGCCAGGTATCCAAATCCAGGTGAGAAGGTCTGAACACTCCAATAAAGGTATGCCACTTGACAGATTCTCTTTTCAAGCCACAGAAGAAGAAAAATGCAAAACCCTCTGAGTGGAAAATTATGAAGGGACTGCCAAAGACAGATTCTGAGACATGGGTGCAAGCTGCTAGTGAAGAGATGCAATCATTATATAAATACATGACATGGACTTTGTCAGAATTGCCAGAAGGAAAAGGGGCAATTGACTGTAGATGGGTCTTTACCACAAAATTAGATGCAGAAGGGGAGATTCAAAGATACAAAATAAGACTTGTGGCTAAAGGCTATACTCAAAAGTATGGTGAGGATGACAACAAAACTTTTCCTGTGGTAGTTACACAACCATTTAAACTCTCCTAGCTGTTGCAGCATACAAGAAAATGAATGTTCAACACCTGGACATTCACACAGGTTTTCTTTATGGTAATCTGTCTGAATAACTTTATATGGAACAACCTCCAAGATTCCAAGCATCTGGTAAGGAACATCCTGCATGCAAGTTATAAAAGAGCATTTATGGTTTAAAGCAAGCTGCCAGAGCATAGAGTGAGAAACCAAACCCACTTCTTATCAAAGAGGAGTTCACTCCAGGCACTGTTGACAAATGCATATACAAGAGATTAAAAAATAATTAATGGACTTACATCACTAGTTATGTGGATAATTTGATCATGTGCAGTGAGGACAAGGCAGATAGTGAAGAGATAATCCAGAATCTCAAGAAAGAGACTGATGTAAAGAATTTGGGAGATATCACCTTTAAAGCCCCAAGTGGCTTGGGTCCTACCTATCTTTGGGACCAGCTCCTCCTGTATAATCTATCCCATGCACTCAGGTCCTCTGGGAGGAATTTGCTGCAGCCTATAAAAACTAGGCTGTCTGCAACCACCCAGAGGACCTTTTTGGCAACTGCTCCTAGATTATGGAATGGCTACCAGATGAGATCCATCATATTACCACCTTAAACAGCTTTAAAAAGGCTGTTAAGACAGATCTCTTCTGGCAGACCTTCCCTGAATAAATATCCCGGCCACTAAAAGATAGCCCAACCTACTTATCCCTGATTCTGCTACAGTTATTGTTTATTTGTGTTACTATTTTAAGTGTGTTTTAAACTGCCAATTGTTTAATACAGGTAGTATTTTAAGGGGGGTTGGGATTGCGGGATATAGAATTTATATTTTTATGCTGTAAGTCACCCCAGTTGTGTTGTGCAGAGGGGCGGGACAAAAAATAAATTTTATTATTATTATATTATTATTATCTCACACTATCTTGGAGTTCAAATGCAAAAAGGCAGTGATGGAAGTTTCTTCCTGAATCAAAAACAGAAGATACTGGATCTTCTGGACTGTCTTGGTCTGAAAGATGCAAATGCTATGCCAACTCCAATGGAAGTAGGATTCTTAAAGGACATTAAGAAATCTGAATCTTTACAAAATTGAGACAAGTATAGGACTGCAGTTGGAAAACTCCTATACATGTCCAAGTTCACCAGACCTGCCATAGCAAATGTTGTTGGCATCTTATGCAGAATGGTCAACTCTCCTACTGAAAGAGATTTCATTGCAGTGAAGAGAGTTGCCAAATACTTAAAAAGAACAGCAGATCACAAACTAATGCTGCCAGCCTGTCACCAACCACAGCTGATCATTTATGTGGATGCAGACTGGGCTGCAGAACTGGCAGACAGAAAGTCAACCACTGGAAACCTGATCTATGGTGGAGGAGCTGTAAGTTGGACAAGTAAGAAGCAATCCACAATTACTTCTTTTACTGGGGTAGAGTGTGTTTTGCCAAAATCAGCATGTAATGAAATCAGTTGGCTGCACAACTTATTCATGGACATTGGGATTACAGAACTCAAACCAACCATTTTGATGCAAAATAATCAGAGCTGTATCAAGATTTCACAGAGTGAAAAACCACTCCAGAAGAACATTGAAATTGTATTTCACAAAATAAAATAAATGTGTAAGAATGGACTTGTCCAACTGGAATGCTGCAACACTGAGGTGATGATTGCAGGTATCCTCACTAAACCTTTGCCAAAAGATCAATTCCAGAGGCTATACAAGGGACCGAATATTTTTGATGTAAGTCCAGGAGAATGAAAAGGGGATAGTTGGAAGAATTATGCATTGCATTCTCCTGTCCCTCATTATATAGAGAGTGACTCACTCCCTCTCTCTCATTCTAACTGTCATGTGACTTTGGCATCTATTTCCTAATGCAAAATGACAAAATTGGCCCATCATTAGCAATTAGAGCATAACAGACATGATTCTATAGCATATCATTTTAACTAAGATGTTTTAATAGTTTTTGGTTTAATACTTTTTTAAGGGGTGGGTGGGTTTTGGGCTTTGGGGATTTATATTGTATGTAATTTTAATTGTTGTTAGCCACCTCAATTGTTCTCAGAGGGGTGGGGTACAAGTAATAATAATAATAACTTGCTCTAGAAGCCATGATGACTAAACTGAGGCTGTTGTACTTTGGCCATATCATGAAAAAGACAAGACAACACAAGACTATAATGCTTGGTAAAGTGGAGAGTAGCAGGAAAAGTGGAAGACCACATTCCAAATGGATAGACTCAATCAAGGATGCCACGGGTCTGAGTCTGCAAGACCTGAGCAGAGTAGTTGATGATAGGGTGACTTGGAGGTCTCTCATTCATAGGGCTGCCATGAATAAAAGTCGACTTGATGGCAGTTAACAAGAACAACAACAAATTTTTGAAAAACAATTCAGGCAAGTATGAGAGTCAACCGAATAGCAAGAACCTTCCAGATTTTTTTCATGAAACACTACGTGGAAAAATTATCTAATAATGGGGCTCCACACCCCAGGTCTCAAATGTTTCCTCTCTCATCAAACATCTTTCTTCACACTTTGAAGCTTCTCTCTTATCTATTTAACCATGGAGCCTGGTACACTACAATCTTTGCAGCCATTTCTCATGCCAGGTTTCTTTTTATAGCTCTTAAACCTTGCAGAGCTCCATATGTCTCATTAGCCTAATTGTAGTCTTCAAAAAATATTGCTGCTTCCAAGTCTACTCATCTTGGTACAGATCCCCACTGTTTTCAGATTACATTAGTTGACCTCAAGAGCCTTTCCCCTGGTTCCCCCAGTTCCCTATAGTACAGTGCTATAGCTACTGTCATCAATCACCAAACAGCATAAAAATCCAGCATTCACTGGAGAGGGAATACAGGATGTTTTCAGCCCAGTAAAAGCAAACTTTAGAATTGATTTCATGATAACTGAGTTTTAAAAGCATGGTGTAATTTAAATTGATTTTTAATATATATTTTAAAAAAACTGCCTTTACTGGAATACTTTATTTGTCAGGTCTAGCATTAGAGAGTTGACTAATAGACACTGATGATGATAAATCAGTGTAGCACAGTTACTTTTCACAGAGTTGCACTGGAGTAGGCTTTCCAGCTCCAAGCCAATGTGGTTGAAAAGAACTAAATCCTTCTGCACCTCATATAATTAAGAAAAGAATTTCAGAGTAGCTTTAGTTGGTTTTCAAATGGTCCTCGCCTCACCTCCACACACACACACACACACACAGAGAGAGAGAGAGAAGCTTGCAAGATAACTATTCACTCTTAACTTAGGAAACTGGAAGCCAGCTATGATACAAGCCTGAGTTTACCTAGAATGTTTCTACTGCTGTCAGAATGGCTGAGATATTTCTCCACATTTAGCACCAGAACTCTAGAAATTTGCTTAGTGGTATTACTGGTATATGAATTAATCAAAATACAAGATCACCAGAGGAGGGGAAGGCACACACAGAGACTAGGAATGGAGAAAGAAAGAGCATATATGTGGACACAGCAAGAGAGGACCAACAGAGAGGGGACAAATGGAAGCAGGGCAAGAAAGAGAAAGAGGCAGCATTTCTATAACTGTGGCAAGAGAGTGCCAATGGGTAATGGAAGGTGAGAGAAGAGAAAACAGGAGTGTTTGTGTGGCATCTGGCAAGCTGCAGTTAGCAGTACTGGCACAATTGGGCACTGGGGGCTCTGTGCTTTGTGGAGAGGGAAAGAGTCTAGAGCAGGGGTAGGCAACCTTTCCCCTTTAAGGGCCGAGGGATTCAGCTCCCAGAAGCCTCAGCCATGTTGGCCAATAGTCCCATGTTGGCCAATAGCTCCTGGGATTCTGGGAGCTGAAGTCCCTCGGCCCTTAAAGGGGAAAGGTTGCCTACCCCTGGTCTAGAGACTAGGGGAAGAGTCTAGAGACTATGGGGGGTTGCAGACTGTCAAAAATAGTGTGAATTCAGTTCACTTTTAGGGTTAGGGTTAGTGCTAGGGAGTCATGGGAATTGTTATTTTTCTGAGACATTGAACCTTCTTTGTCAGAGAACTCTAGTGCCACAATAAAATTCAGTTCCCATGATTCCCTAACCTTAACTCTAACCCTAAAAGTGGACTGAATTCACACTATTTTTGACAGTCTGCAACCCCCCTATGTCATTGGATCTGGTGAGCCACATGCAACTTACAGGCTACACTTTATCACTTCAATATACATGTTGCTAAAGTAATAGGCAAGTGGACTCAAAGCCTTTGCAGACTACCAGAAATAGTACACATTAAATTGAGGCACTGCCCTGGCTCAGTGCTAGGGAGTCATGGGAATTGTATTTTTTTTCTGGGACATTGAGCCTTCTCTGTCAGAGAGTTCTGGTGCCACAATAAATTACAGTTCCCATGATTCCCTAGCACTGAGCCAGGGCAGTGCCTCAATTATAGTAGGACTGGGGTTTGGTTCCAGGACCCATCATAGATACTGAAACCCATGGATGCTGAAGATTTGCTTTTGGGAATTTATATTTTTTAAAAAATATATTTCCAAGCCATGGATAGTTGAATCCATGGATTAAAAAAACTGTGGATATGGAGGGCTGACTGTAAATACATTTCTCTCTGAATCACATGTGAGAGGTGAGCTTCATTCTGTGGCTAGTAACAGTATGTAGTATGGCAGGTTGCCTTTGGTGCTAGACCATATTCTTATCCAAGAACCTACAAAACTTCTCACAGTGATGCATTATCAATACCTCTTATACAACAGGACTAAAGGGGGGAAAGACCATATGCATTCAGTCTCATGGATGTAAGTGACTTACAAAACCAGCAATATGATTTTGAGGATGGCCTTTCCTTTTTTTGACACTGTTTCCCTCAGCCCATCAAAAAAAATTAAAATAGTTGGTATAATTTCCATTAAACTTGTTTAATCCCTATGCTTGCAAAAGCATCCCCTTGCTTTTGACATGTAGGTGGCATAGTTGATTGCTTTTCTTCCCCCATTTTTATACTGCCTCCAGTCATAATTTAATTACCTTTATTTCTCTGCTTCTTTTTTTTGGTTCCTAATCTGAAACAGCAGCTTTGGCAATCAGTGATCAGTGTATTAAAATAAGACATCATCTTCCATTAGGGGAAATTCTTACAAGTCCACCAGGGTTAACTTTCTCTCCAGCTCTAATTTGCAAGAGAAAAATCTCAACAGATACCAGAAATGAATATGCCTTTAGCATCCCATTAAGTAACATGAAGCCCCAAACATCATACTTCACCTAGTTGTCTGGGTTTAACTCAAATAAGCTGAAGCACTTGGCTGATACATCACCAGGCCATCACATCTGTGCACATACAGAATAATTCTACTAACAGACAAATATTAATAATAAACACACATCATGTTATTGATGTCATGTCATCTGTCCAGATCAGTTTCAGAATTCAACAACCTTTTGCCAGGTTACATTTATATATCAGGCGAATTTAAATTCATACACATCAGACAAGCGTTCTTGACATAGTTTACAAATGATCATTCCCTTAAAATATGCTGTGGAGGCTGTTGAGTTTTTGACAGGTAAAATCAGCTTTGTTTAAAGCTCAGAGAATGGAGAAAGAATGGGTATGGCTCAGTTAATGAAGCAGATGTTTGTTCCTATGCTTTATTCCTTTAATAGGAATGTGGGTACCAGAGGCAGAAATAACATGGAACAAATAGAAATAGGTTGTGTGTCTATGTGTATGTTCTTTCAAGTAGTCTGTCAACTTATGGCAACCTCATAAATTTCATATGGCTTCATAGAAAATTTCATATGAGACCAGAAACATAGGTTCAAAACAAACTGCAAAAATAATTCAGTTTGAGACCACTTTAACTGCAATGTCTCAGTGCTATGGAATCCTGAGAATTATAGTTTATTGTGGCACCAGAGCTCTCCAAAAGAGAAGGTTAAATGTTTCACAAAACTATAGTCCCCAGAATTCTCTAGCATTGAGCCAGGGCAGTTAAAGCAGTCTCAAACTGGATTATTTCTGCAGTGTGCTTTGGACCATAGTCACTAGGGGGGGATGCAGACCAGGGCGTTTGGAGCGCCCTGGTCCGGAGCGCCGCGGGGCTATGGCAGCCTCACCGCGGCGCCTCCCCGGCGACCCTGAAAGGAGCGCCAAAAAGGCACTCCTTTCATAAGTCGCAAAAAGAGCGCCCTAAAAGCGGCGGGCGCCCTTTTTGCGACTTATCCTCCACAGCGCGTCCGGACGCTGTGGAGGGAGGTCGCCCTGAACGCGTCCGGCGTGCGGTGGCCCGGAAGCGCTCAGGGCGACCTCAGGAAGAGGAAGGGCCGCCGCGCGTGCGGTGGCTCCTCCTCTTCCGGGCCTCCAAGACGACTGTTTTAGTCGTCTGCTTAGGCCCTAGATCACCATTATATGTTCTGCTTGCATAGGGCCTACATATTTCTAACTCTACATATTAATACCAAGCAGTGTATGCAATGTGTGTTTGTGTGCCTTCAAATTGCCTGTAGAATTATGGTGACCCCATGAATTTCATAGGGTTTTCTTAGGGCCTTTGCAGACCGCTAGAAATAGTGCAAATTGAGTCCACTTTAAGGGTTAGAGTTAGGGAATCATGGGAACTGTATTTTATTGTGGCACCAGAGCTCTCTGACAGAGAAGGCTCAATGTCTCGGGGGGGGGGGGGGGGGGGTAACAATTCTCATGATTCCCTAGCACTAACCCTAACCCTTAAAGTGGACTCAATTTGCACTATTTCTGGCTGGCTGTACATTTGGCCTGACAACGAATGCTTGGAGGTGGTTTTGCCAGTTCCTCCTTCTGAAATGTAGCCTACAGCATGTAGTATTCATTGGTGGTCTTCCATTCATGCTTAGTTGACCCTGCTCAGTTTCCAAGATCAGACATGATCTGGTGCCTTTAGGGTATTTAGGTGCAGCAATATGTTCCTATGCCACACACAAAAGAGAGCAACATGGTTCAGTAAGGGTTTTTTATCATTATTATTCAAAACTAACAATGGGGCAAAACAAACAGACAAAATAAGCAGGCTTCAGTCTAGCTTCAAGGCAGGTGTTTAGCTGACACACACTTTGGGGCCAGCCAGAAATTGCCCTCTAGCTATCTTATGGGGAGAAAAGCTGCTTCTTTTTCCACTTCTTCCCAGAAAGTGTGCACCTTCGCATGTATGTATAAATGCACCAACACCAGTGTGGCTCTAAAAGGGCATTCTTTTCAAACCCTAGCCCTAATTGTGCATGTAAATGCCCCATCACAGGAGCACATTTAAAAGGAACAGAACTACCGTACACAAGTGGTGGAGGTGGCAATGCCCAAAAGAAAAATCATGGAACCTCTCATGGAGATGAGTACAATATACACACAACAGATAGTCAAAGAGGGGGCATAGGGTAAAGGGAGAGATGAAGGGAGGCATGATTGTACCTTGCTGGCATCTGAATGGGCACACCTGTGCTCTGATGCCCTGTCCCAATGAAGAGCTGCACAATCACATGCAGCTGTGTGCAGGTTCACAGGGATGGTCATGCAATGGGATGGCAGTCACTAGCAGTTCACGCCTGCGAAGGTGTACAAGAATGGTGGTGGGGACAGTAAAAAAAAAAAAAAAGTACCCAGCAGTATGGCTTGAAGCTGTGCCATGTGGTCGTGACATGCACACTTCAGCTGCCTTGGGATTTCAATGTGGTTTTGGAAAAGGGAGTTTCAAGCCACATTTCCCTGCCTGTTTGTTTTGAAATAAGTAAACAAAAATATTTTTAACCTTCTAGAGACCACTTGAATGCTTCTTCAAAAATGCAACCAAGGATAACTTCTTCTTTCACAAGTATCTTTTTTTAATTTCACTTTGGTCACCAAACTTACCGATATATATATATTTTTTTTTCATATGCCATGTATAGCTAGAGAGGCAGGCTTATTTGATGTCCCCTTTTTCTCTGTTTTGCTGCCCAGTCATGTTCAATAAAGTACTCCAGAGGCAGCTGCTGTTTATCTTGCCTGCTGTAGGCAGAAACACAAGGCTACTGTACAATTGGCTAAAATACAATCCTGCTCTTTTTCAGCTTAAGCTATGTTTTCTTGCACTGTATACTGCAGACATGCTGCTGCAATCTGACACTGAAAGTCTGGGCCCAAGCAGATGGGAGGCCGTGGGCCGCCCCAGGAAGCTGCGGATTGGGGCCAAGGTAGCCGCACTCCTCGGGCCCAATCCGCAGTTTCTTGGGCCCTGGCAAGATGCCGAAGGTGCGCCACAAGAGGCGTTGGGCGCACCTTCGGCGTCTCTTCTGCCCAGCATGTGCGGACGCTGTGGTGGAAGTACGTCGTCAGAGCGCTGGTTGTGCAGAGTGACGGGTGCTCTGATGACATGTTTGGGAAGGGGTTGGGGTGCCCAGCGTGAACCCCACGGCACAGCCCCGATCCTCCCTTTTGCCGCCCCTGAAAGAGCAGCAAAATGCCACAACAAAAAGGCACCCTAAGAGCTAGCGCACAGCTCTTTAGTGCCCCTTCCAGCACAATGCATCAGGACACTGCGCTGGGAGGATGTCCTGATGCCTCACACCATGCGTAACAGTATGCGGCATCAAGATGTTGTCAGGCTAGGGTTGGGGCAGCCAGCATGCAGCTGCCTCTCGCCATTTCTGCCTCCAGGCCAGCCCTCTTCTCTCACAAAGAGGTTCTTTATTCTTCTGTTAGAGACTATGTACAGACTAACAAAGTGCTCCACCAGTATCTCTATATACAATCACCCACAAATGAGTATCCAACTCACCCACTTATATACAATATCCCCTTCTGGGAGATTAGTCCAGCCCACTCCTGGGATGTCACCCAAGTTCAAGTCACTTGACTGATTTGATTCTGTAGAATTGAAGTTTTATGACTCAACCTTGTGCTTAGTGTTGCATCAGCCCCCTGTGACTCAGGATTGTTCAAATGTTGAGTCATCACGGCTCCCAACTGTACTAAGGGCCTCTGCAGACCAGCCCAAAGGGCCAGCCTGGAGGTAGAGTTAGGGTGGGACAGCTGCACGCTAGCTGTCCCATCCCCACACCGATGCCATCCTGACTCCATGTGCCATTATGTATGGCGCGTGGTGTCAGGACGCCCTCCCGGTGCAGCATTCTGATACACTGTGCCAAAAAGGGTGAGGAAGAGCTGCACACTGGCTCTTAGGGCAGCTTTTTGCCACCCCTAAAAGAAGAGGCAAAAGGGAGGATCGGGGCCACGGTGTGGGGTTGCCATGGCCCCAATCCACTGCTTTCCAGGGTGGCCCAGAGCCACCCATCTGCAGCGGCCCTAAGATAATCCTCTCACCTTTGTCCCAGTTTCTTTGCACCAGTCACATCTATGGCATTTTCTCTTCAGAGTGCATTTTACTCTGACAAGTTCCACTGTCAGAGGCTTTATGAACTGAAACATGCCTTATTTTGATTTCATTCTTTTCTGGCCACAGTTTTTTGGGCAGGGAATTTTAAATTTTATATCAGATTGAACAGGTTGAGTAAATTTCTTGCAACTGAAGACAAATAATGGTGAAAGGCAGCCCTGTCCCAAAATATAAGTACTTCCAGAATCCAGATTCATGCTTTCATTCACAATTAAAAGTCCTTTCACACTTAACAAGAATAGCACCATGATTCCACTTTAACTGCCATGGCTACATCTTATGGGACCATGGGATTTATAGTTTGGTGAGGCTCTCTAGCAAAGTATTCTAAATATACTTCTCTAAACTAGGCTAGGTTGGGGGCTGATATTTATAGCTGAGATCCTAGGCTAGGGAGGTGTTAAGTGCTATCATGCAATGTAAAAAAAGACCTGATGTTTCCTCGTGTTCTAAAGATCATCATGACCGCTTAAGAACATGTTTGGCTTCAAATATGAAAAGATCAAATCCCTATATACAGCATGTGATATGCTGGGTAAGCTAACAATAGGATCACCATAAGTCAGAAATGACTTGAAAACACACCAGCACAACAACAAACTCCAAATTCTTGGATTCCATAGAAGACAACCATGGGACTATGCAGATAGGCGGCTCTAGGTCACCCCTGCTAGTTGCAGATCGGGGCCGCAGCAACCACACTCTGTGGCCCTGATCCTCCCTTTTGCCACCCCTAAAAGAGCAGCAAAATGCCGCTCCTTTTAAGGGCAGCAAAATGGCGCCCTAAGAGCCAGCACCGCAGCTCTTCTGCATCCTTTCTGTGCAGCGTGTCTACACGGTGCACTGGGAGGGCGTCCTGATGCCGCACAGCATGTGTACAGGCGCACGGCATCAGGACAGCATCAGGCTGGGGTTGGGGTGGCCAGCGTGTGGCTGCCCTGCCCCAACTCCACCCCCAGGCCGACCCTTTAGGCCAGTCTGCAATGCCCCCATGTCAGTTAAAATGGAATCATAGTGCAATAGGAGTGTAGTGTGAAAGAGTCCCAGGAATACAGAATGATGTGCACCAAAGGGAGGAGCCACAAGGTTACTTTTCTGCTTATACACTGCTCTCACCATGGTTTTATATCCTTTCCATTTGTTGTTTATTTGTTTATTATTAAACTATTTAGATATTGCCTCCCAGCCCATGGAAATAGTAAGATACACATAGAATCATTTTCCCTTCTGTTTCAGACATACTGAACAAGTGCTCTGTCTCACATTTTAAAAGAAATTTTGGAATTTGTATAAGATTGTCAGATGTTCCATATGCCTCACTTCTGGTAATAAAATTGATAGAAATAACCTGGATGATTTCAGTGGCTTCATTGTCAGAGAAAAATAATGTAATGAAGTCTGCTCAGCCATGCTGGTGAAAGTAAAGCTGGGGAGAAAAGTCTGAAATCTAAGTGATCAAAACACTGCAGAAGTAATCCAATTTGAGTCCACTTTAACTGCCCTGGCTCAATGTTAGGGAATTCTGAGAACTGTAGTTTTGTGAGACATCTAGCCTTCTCTGTCAGAGAGCTTTGATGCCACAATAAACTATAATTCCCAGGATTCCCTAGCACTGAGCCAAGGCAGTTAAAGTGGTTTCAAGCTGGATTATTTCTGCAATGTGTTTTGGACCATAGTCTGCATACAGCTCAGTATTGATTTGTAAAACGGGAGCCCTGCAAATAGGATCCAAAGCATGTAGAGATCTCATTGATGTTTCCATTCTATTACAGAAATGCCCTTCTTGCTACATATAACTTTAACTTTAGTTGTGTGGCCTTGTATTCCAGAGTGACATTAAAATATCCACTGACAGCAATCAGGGTTCCTGTATGAAATTTGTTGCTGTTGTTGTTATTAAATGCCTTCATGTCGATCTCAACCCTTGGTGACACTATGGATGAGACATCTCAAGGGGGCCCCATCCTCTACTGCTCTGCCCAGCTCCTGCAAACTCATATTCATAGGGGGGAAGCAGACGAGGGCGTTCGGGACGCCGCGGGACGGTGCGCCACCGGAGCGAGTCATCCGCACCGCGGTGCACCGTCGGCGCCCCTGAAAGGAGCGCTAAATCAGCGTTCCTTTCAGATGTCAGTGAAAGTGCACCCTAAAAGCGTAGGGCACACTTTCACTGACTTTTCTGCCACAGCATGTGTGGATGCTGCGGCGGGAGTTGCCCTGGGAGCGTCAGCCGTGCGGAGGGCCGGCAGCTCCGAGGGCAACCTCGGGAAGAGGAACGGGCACCGAGCGTGCGGCTGCCCCTCCTCTTCCCTGCCTCCCTTAGTCTCTTTAATAAAGTCCATCCATCTAGCACAGGGGTAGGCAACCTTTCCCCTTTAAGGGCCAAAGGACTTCAGCTCCCAGAAGCCTCAGCCATGTTGGCCAATAGTCCCATGTTGGCCAATAGCTCTTGGGATTCTGGGAGCTGAAGTCCCTTGGCTCTTAAAGGGGAAAGGTTGCCTACCCCTGATCTAGCATGTGGCCTTCCTCTCTTTCTACTTCCTTCCATCTTTTCCTAACATTATTGTCTTTTCCAACAATTCATGCCTTCTCATGATGTGTGCAAAGTATGACAGTCAAAGGGCCTGAACAAACTGCTAGAAATAATCCAGCTTGAGACCACTTTAACTGTCCTGGCTCAATGCTAGGGAATCATGGGAATTGTATTTTTTTCTGAGACATTGTGCCTTCTCTGACAGAGAGCTCTGGTGCCACAATAAATTACAGTTCCCATGATTCCCTAGCACTGAGCCAGAACAATTAACGTGGTCTCAAGCTGGATTATTTCTGGCAGTCTGTTCAGGCCTTAAGTCTTATCATCTTGGTTTCTAGGGATATTTCTGGTTTTATCTGCTCTAGGACCCATTGGTTTGTCTTTTTGGCTGTCCATGGAATCCTTAGCACTCTTCTGCAGTGCCACATCTCAAATGAGTTGATTTTCCTCCTATCTTCTTTATTAACTGTCCAGCTCTCACATCCATACATGGTAATAGGGAATACAATGGCTTATATGATTATGACTTTTGTGCTGAGTTGTATGTCTTTACATTTTAGGATCTTTTCTAGTTCTTTCATAGCCACCCTCCCCATTCTTAATTTTCTTCTTTTTCTGTATAAAATAGCAGATCCAAAATCTAACTTTTGCAGACTATCTAAAGGGCTGTAGCTATGGGAGCTATCATGAGCCAAAACAAAGATGAACCAGAAGGAGCAAAGCTCTTTCTCCCAATCTCCATCATACAGTTCTAAACACAGTTAGAATTATTCTGCAGTTATTTCTTTGCAGCAGCATTCTGATGTTTTGGAGATTTAACAATGTAATTGCCACTTTTGGTATGTTTTATGTGTCAACCCAAGCATACACTTAACTTTCTAAATAGCTCACTGAAGTAATCAACAAGAACATTTATACTATGTGCAAAGTAGGAGAAATGAGTTCTCCTGCTTCCTGAATCTATTTCACAGGAGGTCACCTTAGTGAGTGCTGATTATTGAGTTCTATAGTTCTTTTTCAAATCACTAAATATTAAGCAGCAACTCAGATGAGAGAGATATACAGCTACTGACAGCTGGATTTTCATTTTTGCTCGATCTTTATTAATTTCTTGTTTTCTGGAGGCACTTTTTTATTTCAAATGATCTAAAGGACAAAACTCTTCAATAAGTATTAGTTAACAAAACTCATCATGATGTCAGTAAGATAATGAAGTCACTCAGGGTTTTAAATGACCTTTCCATGGTTTTAGACTTTTGAGGGTAGGAAGGGTTCAGAATTTTTGATACTTCCTTTGAGGTTTAAACTAAAACCCAGATCAGATCTACAGCCCCACTGACATGAAAGCTACCAGCCACAACTGAATACAAAACAAGACCATTGCAACTATTGTCAATAGATTATTGAGTAAAATGATACTTAGTCCCAAGTAAGTAGATTTAGGATTTTAACATTACATTTATAATCTGAGCAAGCTCTCTTGGATCTACACTATTTGATCAGCCAAGTAGAGAATGATGTCAAGCTTTGGTATGCAAAAATATCTTGTAGCACCTTTGAGACTAACTGAAAGAAGAATCTGGTAACATGAGCATTCGTAGACTTCAGTCTACTTCCTCAGATGCTTGAGATGGAGTAGAGGTTCTAGGAACAGACCTATATAATCAGGCTGTGTGTGAAAATGGAAGTAGAAATGCAAAACTTCATGGAGATGAGGTGATAAGTTCAGTCACTGGGGGACAAGAACAGGAGGAAGGATCTTGCCTTAAACCACATTGAGATAGTCATATAAATGAGTACTGGAAAATAGTGTGAGAATCACATAGAAGATGTGATGAACTGGCCAAGGGAGCCCTGGTGGGTGGTTGGGGTTAGCTTGTGTTATGATGTGTGTAGTGTGCCAGGAAACCAGTGTCTCTGTTCAGCCCACTGCTAATGGACTGGAGTTTGTGGATGCATTCTAATTCTGCTATTTCTCTTTCCAATCTTCCTTTGTAGGTTTTTTAAAATTATTATTCATGGAGTGCTGTCCTGAGGTCCAAGATAGAAAGCCCAGGAAGACTGAAGTGCTCTGCAACAAGTTTTTGTGTATTCTCATTCCTTATGCCAGATTTAAGTCCATTTATCTCTAACAAAGAGACTGGCCTCTTTGCCCAGTGTAGAGTGCTGAATGGTATTGTGTATATCAGATGGTATATATCACATTAGAGGATGATCAAGTGAAAGTCCCTCTAATGTTGTATGGATTTCATTAGGTTCTATGATGACATTTCCTAAATAGATGTGTGGGCAAAATTAGTATCTGGATTTGTGGCAAGGTCTTGTACCCATGTCTACATCTATGTTGTATGTCCTCCTGTAGGTAAGAAACTTTTTGAGGTTGGGAGGCTGTCTATAGGCAAGTAAAGGCCTGCCACCAAGATCTTTTGAGAGGACAGCATTATTGTCCAAAATAGGCTGTAGTCCATTGATTATATGCCCGAGTGGTCTCACTTTGGACCTGTATGTGACCACTAGTGGAGTTCTGTCATTTTCCATCTTCAGTCTGTTCTGAAATAGATTAATACTGGGTACATGTCTTGCCTTGTTTGTTTGTTTGCTTTACTTCATATGATCAAGTACTGTATTGTTGTTGTTGTTGTTAACTGCCTACGCATCAGTCTTGACCCATCAGACATCTCCAGGCCCCCATCTTCTCTACTAGTCTGCCCAGCTCCTGCAAACTCTTATTCGTGGTCTCTTTAATAAACTCCATCCATCTAGCATGTGGCCTTCCTCTCTTCCTACTTCCCTCCACCTTTTCTAACATTATTGTCTTTTCCAACAATTCATGCCTTCTCATGATGTGTGCAAAGTATGACAGTCAAAGGGCCTGAACAAACTGCTAGAAATAATCCAGCTTGAGACCACTTTAACTGTCCTGGCTCAATGCTAGGGAATCATGGGAATTGTATTTTTTTCTGAGACATTGTGCCTTCTCTGACAGAGAGCTCTGGTGCCACAATAAATTACAGTTCCCATGATTCCCTAGCACTGAGCCAGAACAATTAACGTGGTCTCAAGCTGGATTATTTCTGGCAGTCTGTTCAGGCCTTAAGTCTTATCATCTTGGTTTCTAGGGATATTTCTGGTTTTATCTGCTCTAGGACCCATTGGTTTGTCTTTTTGGCTGTCCATGGAATCCTTAGCACTCTTCTCCAGCACCACATCTCAAATGCATTGATTTTCCTCCTATCTTCTTTCTTAACTGTCTAGCTCTCACATCCATACATGGTAATAGGGAATACAACGGCTTGTATGATTCTAACTTTTCTGCTGAGTTGTATATCTTTGCATTTGAGAATCTTTTCTAGTTCTTTCATAGCCAAACTCCCCATTATTAAACTTCTTCTGATTTCCTGAGTGCAGTCTCCATTTCTATCAATGTTTGATCCCATGTATGGGAATTCTTGTACTATTTCTACTTCTTCATTGTCTAGGTTGAACTTGTGAAGGTCCTTGGTAGTCATTATTTTTATTTCCTTTATGTTCAACAGTAAGCCTGCCTTTGCACTTTTTTCTTTGATCTTCCTTAGTAGGTGTTCCAAGTCTGTGAGATTTTCTGCAAGCATTATGGTGTCATCTGCATATCTTAGTTTGTTGATATTCCTTCAACCTATTTTCAGTCCACCCTCTTCCATGTCCAAGCCTGCTCTCCTTACAATATGTTCTGATATAAGTTGAATAGGTAAGATGATAGGATGCAGCCTTGTCTGACTCCTTTGCCAATTGGGAACCATTCTGTTTTTCCATGTTCTGTTCAGACAGTAGCCTTTTGTCCTGAGTAAAGATTCCTCATTAGGACTATCACATGTGTTGGCACTCCCATGTCTTTAAGGGCATTCCATAGCCTTTCATGATCTATGCAGTGAAAGGTACTGTAGTTTGAGGAATACTTGTTGTAAGTGCCTGGTCTACAGAACCTTGGTCTACAGGATCATAGTCCAATGCTCAAACAACTACACCACACTGGTTCTTGATGCAGAAACAAATAATAAAATAACTGCTCATCCTGAAAGTTGTTAGTCAAGCCAGTAACAGTCAGTTTGACTGCCTGCAGGTTCTTACACATTTTAGCATAATTTTCATTAAAAAATAACTAGTTAAGTATACTAATCATATCTGTTCATCATGTGCAAAATGTAATGAGCCAATGACAGAACTCTTGGAAAATGTTTTCAGTTAGTAATCTTAATGTTCATATCATTGTTGTTAAGGATCTATATTTCTCTACATTTTTGATCTGGCTGGGTTTTTCTCAATCCCATCATATTTTCTTCCCATCCTTATTTCAAATTGGAATATGTTTTCTTATGGTACTGAAATGTGCACACATTATCATTCATTTTTTTATTCTAATATGTGAATTTATTTTGGCAATCTACCTAATTTACATATCTTTAACTCATTAACCAAAGAAATTTTATTTGTATCTTTCCCAATAATTCACATTTTAATTATTCATGTTTTGAAATATGAACACTGTTGAGTGCACATTTTATCTCTCAGGTGTGTTCTATAAGCCTTTTTCTCATGAGGTGCATATTTCCCCACAGGTCTTGAGAGATGTGGAAATGCCAGCTTTGTTGAGATTATCAAGCAAAATACAATTTCACTCCCTCCCTAATTTAAATGGGCCCTGAAATAAGAGACTCTAACAAATAAATTCTATTCATTTGGCCATCTTCTTCTTGCAGTATTAAGAAGTAAATTAATATGGTTGACAGGAAGAAAGTCAACCAACAGTAGCTGTATAGTTATCTCTTCTATACTCCCATCCAGCAAGTTAAATGGTATGTCTTTGAGGAAATGTGGGGGATGAAGCAGAATTTTTCTGTTAAAAAAAAGTTATAATAGACAGTTGATTAAGAAAAGATATTGTGGGGGGGGGGGGAAAGGGAACTTGAAAATAAAACAAGCGTATCATGAAAACAATAATTCCAGGAGACATTACACTGCAAACCTTTAATAATACAGACCTAAGCATCAATAAATCTTTTCATTCAATACTTAGTAATTAAAATGGATTCATTCCAATTCTATATATGGGGATATGAATCACTTTTAGGTTGTAACCCAAAGAGATCAATCTGAAGGCTCTCCATAGTTTTAACATTTCTGAAATGTATTGTCCTTTGTCTTGGCAATGGTGACTGCCAATATTTCTGTCCCCTTTTCTGACTTTGTCAAGTAGTTGCAACTATATATATCACAGCACAGGCCTATAGTTCAGTAGCAAGAGCACTTGCCATTCATGCAAAAGGCTGCAGGTTTAATACCTGGGATTTATAGGGAAGGGCAGGGAAAGCCCCTGTCTGAAACCTGTTGGTTTCTGCTGCTATCTTTTTCTATCTATCTATCTATCTATCTATCTATTTATCTATTTCGTTGTTGACTGCCCTCACGTCAATCTCAACCGATGGCTACTCTATGGAGGTCTCCAAGACCCTCTGTCCCCCATTGCTCTGCTTAATTCCTGCAAACCCATACCCATGACCTCCTTAATAGAATCCATCCATCTAGCATGTGGCTTTCCTCTCTTCCTACTTCCCTCCATCTTTCCCAGAATTATTGTCTTTCCAATGTGTCCTTCCTTCTCATGATGTGCCTGAAGTACGACAGCCTCAGTTTGGTCATCTTAGCTTCCAGGGAGGTTTCCAGCTTGATCTGCTCTAGAACCCATTTGTTTATCCTTTTGGCTATCTATGGGATCCTCAGCACTTTTTTCCATCACCACATCTCAAATGAATTGATTTTCTTCCTATCATCTTTCTTAACTGTCCAGCTCTCACATCCATACATGGTAATAAGGAATACAATGGCTTGTATGATTTCAACTTTTGTGCTGAGTTGTATATCTTTGCATTTGAAAATCTTTTCTAGTCCTTTCAGAGCCACCCCCCCCCTCAATTCTTAATCTGCTTCTGATTTCCTGACTGCAGTCTCCATTTCTATCAATGTTTGATCCCAGGTATGGGAATTCTTTTACTATTTCTATTTCTTCATTGTCTAGGTTGAACTTGTGAAGGTCCTTGGTGGTCATGATTTTTATTTTCTTTATGTTCAACATTAAGCCTGCCTTTGCACTTTCTTCTTTGATCTTCCTCGGTAGGTGTTCCAGGTCTGTAAGATTTTCTGCAAGTATTATGGTGTCATCTGCATATCTTAGATTGCTGATATTCCTTCCTCCTGTTTTCACTCCTCCTTCTTCTATGTCAAAGCCTGCTTTTCTTACAACATGTTCTGTCTACAAGTTGAACAGATAGGATGAAAGGATGCAGCCTTGTTTGACTCCTTTGCCAATTGGGAACTGTTTCTTTGTGTTCTGTTCTGACAGTAGCTTCTTGTCCTGAGTGCAGATTCCTCATCAGGACTATCAGATGTGTTGGCACTCCTATGTCTTTAAGGGCATTCCATAGCCTTTCATGATTTATACAGTCAAAGGCTTTGCTATAGTCTATAAAGCACATGCTAATTTTTATTTTTATTTGGAATTCCCTGGTATGCTCCATTAGCCATTGTATGTTTGCAATGTGGTCCTAGTGCCTCTTTCTTTCCTGAACCCCACTTCAACCTCTGGGATCTCTCTCCATGTATGGTTGGAGTCTATGTTGCAGAATTTTGATGATAATTTTGCTTGCATGAGAGATCAGTGGTATGGTCCTATAGTTGCTGCAGTCTCTTGTATCTCCATTTTTGTGGATGGGGATGTATATTGATTGCTTCCAATCTGTTGGCCATTGTTTTGTTTTCCATATCTGTTGACATATGTTCATTAGCACTGGTGTTGACTCTGTCAATATGGATTGTAGCAGTTCAGTTTGAATATCATCTGTTTTTGGTGATTGGTTTTTCGCTATTTCTATTATTGCAGTTTCCACCTCACTTTTTAGAATTTGGGGTTCATCTTCATATGGCTCTTCATTCCATATGTCCTCCATTTTGTCATCTCTTTTGTATAATTCTTCTGTGTATTGCACCCCGCATCTTTTTATTCCTTTCTGGTCTTAAATTATGTTATTTTTATTGTCATAGATCATCCCAGTCCAACAGAATTTGAATTGTCCTTTCATTTCCCAGATCTTGTGAAATAGATCTCTTGTTCTTCCCTTGTTGTTGTTGTCTTCTATTTCTCTGCATTGGTTGTTGTAGTAATTTTCTTTACCTATCCACACAAGCCATTGTACTGTTACATTCATAATTCTTAGTTTGTTTCTATCTCTGTTTTGTTTTTCTTCTTTTCTTTTCTTTATTGCTTGTAGTGTTTTTTTCTGTCATCCAAGGTTTTTTCTCTTTCCTTTTGTTTACTGAAAGTGTTTGTCTGCATTCTTCTTTGCTGCAACATCAGCTTGTCCTTCTACCTCATTTTTACTTGGAATTACTTTGATCAATTGTCTGTTTAAAAACCTTTATACTGCAAGGTCCTGCAGAGAGTTAGTGCCTGGAAGTGCCTTTCCCCTCAATCCACTAAAAACTGTACATTGGTTTTAACACTTGAAGATGGGGCTATAATAACACCTGACTTCAGGTATGGGCTCAGTACAACAGTCCCATTGCTTCTTTCACATGTGGATTAAAACTATGACTGTATAAAGGGACTATTTTTGTTGTTGAGACACCACTGATCCCATAAAAAAATAGTGAATTGCCATTTACCTAGTCAGAACACTGATCCATTTAGCTCAGCTTCACTATTGTTTTACTATTGTTTATAATGAGAACACTCAATACAAACTGTTTCAAAAGTTTTAAAAAAAAGACAGTATAGAAACTAAAAACCTTTACCTAGCCAATATAACGGGGCTTGAGCTCATTTTCGGTACTACAGGATAAAACAGGAGTCACTTTGGTTAATTGTCCATTTTAAAACCTTCAGCCTGTAAAATCCTGCAGAATATTAGTGCCTGGAATTGCTTTCCCCAAACGAAACAAAAGAAAGCAAAAACTGCACTGCTCTTAATAATAATAATAATTATTATTATTATTATTATTTGTATACCGCCCTGTGGTGAACCAATCCAGGCGGTTGACAACAGTAAAATATAACAAGAGTAAAATATAACATTAAAACATTATAATCCCTCCCCCCCCTTAAGAAAGTATTATACAATATGACAAATTAAAAACACAATATCAAACATAAAACCATAGTTAAAACGAAAAACCCTGGTGTCCCTCTGGAGATCCTCACCCATCACTAAAGATGGGACCACAGGAGGAATGAGGGGATCAGGGAGCCTGGGCCGGGATGGTTAATCTGGAAAGGCCTGCCAGAAGAGGTCCGTCTTGACAGCTTTTTTAAAGCTGTCTAATGATGTCAACTGACGGATCTCATCCGGCAGGTTGTTCCAGAGTTTGGGGGCGACAGCAGAGAATGCCCTCTGGGAGGTCGCTGCAAGCCTAGATTTTAGAGGCTGCAGTAAGTTCCTCCCAGAGGACCAGAGAGCGCGGGGAGGATTATACGGGAGGAGGGGGTCTCTGAGATAGCTTGGACAAGGTCCATACCACACAACCTTCTTAGGAGGTGAGACCAGTAAAGAAGTACCACTATGCTTTCAAGATGTGGACATAAATGTGAGGGGAATTAATATATTTGAGTCCATGTGATATTAGCTAGGATACAAGGCTGCCAGAAGTTTCACACATTCCAGGATTAATGTTCAGCTGTCAATGGCTGTATAAAATAAAGACATAATGCAGCAGAAACTATTCAGACTTGTTCTGAAAGCAAGAAAGAAGCTGCCATTTGGTTTGCATACTCTCCAACATTTCACAGATGAAAAACATGAGATGTGCAGCCAAGCAAGTTCAGAGTGTGGTCAAGATGACAAAAGTAATTAATGAGGAAGAACACAGAAACATGGAAAAGCTGCAGCAGTTTGCTTTTACCTGAGATTACTGGGAGGTACAAGACTTCACCCCTTCATCTCCTCTCTCTCTGAAGAGTCAGCTGAGTGTGAACTACCTTTGCTTACTGAACATTGAAGTAAGCTGAGAACAAACTATGAAAGAAATAGGAGGACAAAGAAACTGGAACATTTTAAAAGAAACTGGAAAGAGGGATGATAAAGAATTAATCAGGACTGTCACTGCTAAAAAAGGTTAAATTTGATTTTCTCTCTCTCTCACACACACATACACACACGCACACTATTTTACTCTCTTTATCTCTCAGGGTATTATGCTTTTCACTTTCACATAATGTGTCATATGAACCTGCAAGTGCAGAAATGAAATCCAGGACCTTTTGCTTACAGATGATGTGCTCTTATTCTTTGACTATGGTCACTCCAATAGATGCTGATGCTCCTAAGGGCATTATATCCTTCCCCCCATTTTTGAACAAAAATATTTAATTCAAGAATAGTGTCATGAAGCTGAAGAGAGAACCTATGGGTTTTTCTGCATAGATATATTTCAGATTGGTTAGAAACTGCAAGTTGTTTCCCACATTTGGTTGTAAAATCATAGAATCATTGGAGGAGACCACAAGGGTCATCCACTTCAGGAATACACAATTAAAGCACCCCTGAGAAATGGTCATCCAGCCTCTGTTTAAAAACCTCCAAAGAAGGAGATCCCACCACACACCCAGAGAGCCCATTACATTGTTGAACAGCTCTTACCACCAGGAAGTTCTTTCTAATGTTCTTTCTAAGTGGAATCTCTTTTCCTATAATTTTAATCCACTATTCTGTGTTCTAGCCTCTGGAGCATCAGAAAACAAGCTTGACATCCTTTCAAATATTTAAACATGGCTATCAGGTCACCTCATAATCTTCTCTTCTCTAGGCTAAACATCCCTAGCTCCCTAAACTGCTCCCCTGGACATATTCCAGCTTGTCAATGTATTCTTGGATTGTGATGCTGTGGAGTAGTGGTTTGAGTGTTGGACTACAACTCCAGAGATCAGGGTTCAATACCCCACTCAGAAAACCACTGGATGACCTTTGGTGAATCATAGCCCCAGAAAACCCTGTGATAGGTTCACCTCCAGGTTGCCAAAAGTCAGAAATGATTTGAAGGCACACAACAAGTTATGAAGAAGCCTCTCCTTTCAGTAAGGCTGATAATGCTAAGGAAACAAATTGAATGAACATGTGACGTCAAAGCAGGAACCTTAATCTCCTTGCTACTGTTTCCATTTTTAACAAAGAGAATGAAATATTCTTTCTCTGACTCTTTGTTATGTTCATTAGGATTAGCCATTTTAAACAGGGAATGTTTCTGTCTATCATTTTGTATCCTCCTTCACACAATGGAACTATTATTTCAAAGTTCTGGTAAAAGGCCTCTACACATCACCTTTTGCACAAATATTAGCAATGGGGATTGCTGCATCATGTATGCCTCCAGGATCACATGTAACTGGGGAAAGAGGGAAAACTGTTCTCTGGGCCTGGTGACATTTTACTCTTCTTTTTTCTGTAAGAAAAAGAAAAGAAAACCAAAAGCTCATAATGATCCAGTTTTTTCTTCAAACTCAAACACTTGTTAAGGTCATTCACTCCCCTTCACTCTGCCCATGTTTTTGAGCCAGATAGGGAAAAGGTGCAATGTGTATGCTTTATGCTGTAAATTGGCATGCCTTCTGAATGAGTGTGAATATGCCATTCAGTTGTCTACATGTTCTTAAATTAAACTGGTCTTGCAGCTATGCCATTTCCCTGATATTTCCATTTTTGCCCTTTCAGAAGAGAGACTGCTAGCCAAATCAACCATCTGGTCTCCTCATTCATGCTTATTTTAAAGAACTATAAGTGTACTTCAGACTCCCAGATTATTAGTTTTGCTTTTGATGTAAGAGTTGGACAGCAGTTCTCTCTCATATATATATAGTGGTATTCATCATGAAAATGCTCTTAACTTTATCTCATATCTGTCTCCCTACATTCAGCTAACCCCACAGACTGACTACTTGGTGTTAATAGTGAGGGAGGAGTGTTCAATCAGGTTAGAATAAAATAAAGCTTTTTTATATTTCAAAAAATCATAAGCAGAAATTTTCAAACTGCACAGGAGATTTAGCCACATGCCTTCCATTAAAATGAATAGGCCTATTGTGAGGGAGGGAGAAAAGAGATATAGAGACAGACAGAATGATCCCTTCAAATTTTTCTTTTGCACTCTGCCTGCTATAAAAGATAATGACTGCAGAATATGTTTGACAGAATGGTGAACATCTCCGTGAGCACAGACAAATCTAGCTTGAAGGGACTTACTTTGCCTCATGACTAGAGAATACATTTACATTATGTCATGTGAAATTACTGAGCTGCTGTTGGTGGGGGAAGGAATTAAATGAGCACCATCTTGCAACGGGGCATGCTGGAGATGAGTCATGGGGCAAAGTGGAATAGCATTTTGCAAAGGTGATAAGCAATGCAATAAAGGCAAATGGAAAACACATTGACCTCACACTTACTATGATTTAATTATTTTTTTTCAAATGATGACCATATCACCTTTTTTCATAAAATTAAAAACAGTGTATCACAAGAACAAATCCAATATGAAATTAAAATGCTAATGACAACCCTTGCTCTCACCATCTTCTCGCCACAAACCACAAATCAGGCAAATTTTTAAAATATTGCGTTGAGTAACGTTGGCCTCTTTCATATTGTGCAGTTATAGCACTTAGATAATACTTCAGCTGCCATGGCTGCATCATAGGATGCCTGCACTCAACTCAGCAAGAGGGAAGTGAGAGCAGAATGTTGCCCTTCACTGTAGGCTCAGGCATAAGCAAATTGCTGCAGGGACTCAAAGCTTGCATTTCTTTCTCATTAATAAACTTTGCCATCTTGACCACATGTTGATTGCTGATCTGTGTCCCAGTTTTCAACTCTGAAATCTTAGAGGCTATGCTTAATCTCGTGAGAGTGTCAATGTTTTGTTGGGGGTATACAAAAATGCTCCATGCCTACAGGAGTAATTGCAATTGCAAAATCAAGGGGAATCGGAAATACTCAAAAAGCCAGATATAGAAAGTTTTGAGTAGCTGTTAGTTCTCCATTTTTGCAAAAAAAAAAAAAGAGTAACCAACCACAATCTTAAATATAAAGAATTCTTGCTGTGTACAGAAAAGATGTGAGCAATTTCTCTATCTTAAGTTAGTAATGTCTCTTCCTAAATTTTAGATATAGAATTGACTGGGTGTGTGTGTGTGTGTCAAACAACAGTTTCTAGCCTATAGACCTTGAGATATTTGTTTGATAAAAAGTGCTATGGTATTTTGCAAGTGCAGCCATTCTTTGTGATTAACTGAAAATTAAGATTTGCTTAACTGTTAATGAAAGTGGAATAGGAGAGTATGTAAGAAAAAGAAACACATTCATTACTTTTATTCATTTTATTTCAGAACTCATAGGTTTTATAATTCATTCACAAAAAATCCTCCACTTTTGTCACATCATCCATTTATATAAGGTGAGTTTGCTTAAATATTTATTTTCTCCTACCATCCTTTCTTCTCATTCTGGGCTTAAATCCAGTGATGGTAGGAGAGTTTAAATTATGGCTATTTGTGGTATTTGCCATTTTATTTGACCAGAAAATCCTAGGTGTTCCTAAATAATTAAGGAGGCTGCTATGTTGTTCCAGAACAACAAAATCTCCAGATATTCTAGGAAAACAAAATAACAGCTATGAGTGGCTGTCACTGACATAAAATTACCAGTTCCACCACTAAAGAAGGTAACTGACAAATATGCCACAATGAATGACAAATGGAAATGAATAGGGCAATGAAAACCAACCGCATCTCGTCTGTTTGTCTGTCAGTGCATTCAATTTAGAATCATTTTAAGGTGTACTCTATGGTTTATTTGAAAATCATTATGAATGCATATCACCAACACAAAGTAAAGGGGCATAAGTTGTTTCTAGAAAATACATTTTACTGCAAAAAGATCAAAGTTCAGTCCTGAATATCATCAGGTAGAAGAGCTATGGAAAACCCATGCTTAGAGATGGAAAGGCCTAGAGGGGGAAAAAAATTGGGGGGGGGGGAGACAGTTTTTTTCCATTTTCTTTTTTTTTTCCTGAAGGCTTTTTTGTTTTTGTTTTTCTGAAAAACTGGACAAATTGAAAAAGGAAGAAAACCAATTATTGAATGTTTTATTTTAGCATGATGAATAAAATGTTTAAGACAAGGTGTTATATATTCTCCAGATCATTTCTAAAAACTATGTACAGTATCAGATTATTCTAATTTCTGTGCACTGAATGAGGACAAGCAAGTCCTAGATTACTGAACTCTCTGATGCAAGAGCAAGATGCATTTCTTCCTTTAGGGGGCACTGAAAGAATTAAATCAAGAAATAAACTGACATGTGAAAATGTAGAGAAGCTTGTTTCAGTCTGAGTAAACCTTTGGTTTTTAGAAGTTAATGATAAATGTGATGATGACAAACATAACGAGGCAGATGCATAGACAGAAACTGACACTGATAACCAGGGCTGCATCTGCACTGCAGAAATAATGCAGTTTGACGCTACTTTAACTGTCCAATAACTGTAGTTTTATGAGACATCCTTCTCTGTCAGAGAGCTCTGGTGCCACAATAAACTACACTTCCCAGGATTCCCTAGCACTAAGCCAGGGCAGTTAAAGTGGTCTCAAATTGGAATATTTCTGCAATGCAGATAAAGCCTAGAGCTTGGAAGATCAGCCTGATTAAATTTCATGCCTGTTAATTGAATCTTAGTCCCTCCTCCCTTCCACACACTAACTTCACCCCAATTCTTTTTGTGGAAATGGATGCTTTATGTCTATTTAATACTGTGGAGAAAAAATATAAATAATTTTCTTTGTTACTAATGTTGATGGTTTCTTCTGTTGTTTTTTTAAATGTTTATTTATTTATTTATTTGCCTACTTCACCTAAACTAGCAAAACCAAAGAGGTTCCATGCTGTTCAGGAGATTATTACTCCATTTGTTACAAAATAAAAAACATAAAAAATAAAATTACATTCCATTTGTAATGAATGTTTGAATACACTGTATTTTAATATGCTAATTGTGATAATTTTATGCCAAATCAAATTGTATATAGTCATATTTTATGTTCCCAAAGTAATAGCATGACTTTCAATCTGTAAAAAGTGCTAATGTTGCATTTTTTCAATTTTTCTGAAAATTTCCATTTTTTCCCCATGGCTTCAAAATTTCTGGAAATGTTACATCCCTACCAATGCTTGAGAACTGCTGCCAGTCAGAGTAGACATCACTGGGCTAGATGCAACAGTATACTTTGTCAGTGTATGACAGCTTCATAGAGATATGCAATCTTCACAGATTCACACAAATAGCATGTGCATTCAATCAGTCATAGCACTGATTGCATTGTAGATGTATTTTCACCCTTTATTGTAACAACAGATAGCCAGCAGGTCCTTTATCTTGATTTTAAAAATGGATCTATAAATGAGAGAGAATCCCTTAGTATAATCATCTGTGCTTTTTTTGTTGGTAATGCTTTCCTCTTGCATGCTTGTATCTGATCTGGAATGTTTCCAGTTTGGTTGAAATTTGAGTTGGAAGGAGAAAGAGCTCTTAACTGTATGAACAGCATGAAAATCAACTGTGTCATAGTTATCAGGTGTCTTTATATTGTAAACAGATGTAGTGTTGAGTAGGTATGCAACATGAATTATCTTTAGTTGTAGAGGGGTTTTTAAGGAGTGTCATACAGGTGACCAGATCTCCTACCATCAGTAACAGTCAATATCAACCATGACTTTCTAGTGTGTTAACTAAAACTGAGTAAGAGTAAGGAAATTATTTCATATTTTCAGTATCTATCAGGACATATAGAAATGGACAGCATCTCTGTCTCATAGGAAGATTCCATTGCAAGTGCCATCACATATTAAGATTAAAGAGGAATTGACAACATAGTCTGGTGGACATTCCAAAGTGACTACAATAAAAGTTTTCCCATTAGGAACATTTGTAAAGTCAGGAGAGTTCGGCCCAAAACACATAGGCCAAATGACACCAATTCTGAACACATTTGGGGCATAGCGTCCAGATGAAATGTCCCAAATGTGGCTGGAAGCCATTCAAGAAGCACCAGGGCAAGAACTGGCAGCCTGGTTCAGGACCACAGCAGTGGCCCAGATCGGGGCCAGGTGCATGTGATTGCCACAGCTCTGGAACGATTGGTGCCGAAGTGGCCATGCACTGCTCTTTTCAGCCTATCTGTTTCAGACCTTCATGCCCTATGACTGGTTACATGATCCAGCTATAGAACTTTGTGTCTCAAACGCAGAAACAGTACAAGTTGAAGATAAAATCCATGCCAGAAAGTGTGAAATACTTTCCTTTGTCTTTGTTTTCTTTTACCTTTATCTTTGAGTTCTTCTGCAGAAAAGGAAGCAAGACCTGAAGCATCCTTCACATCAGCAGTATGATCAGATTATACTCTTAGCAAAGGAATAGGAGTACAAGGCCTACTCACCTATCACCCAATTGTTTTTTGTGGGTTTTTTAGGCTGTGTGGCCATGTTCTAGAAGAGATTCTTTCTGACGTTTCGCCAGCATCTGTGGCTGGCATCTTCAGAGGACACCCAATTGCTTATACAGTTGGTTCTCCATATCCATGAATTCTGCATCCATGGATTCAACCATCCATAGCTTGGGGGGGATTTAAATTCAAAAAGCAAACCTTGATTTTGCATTTTATTGTAATATTTTATATAATGTGACTTGAGCATCCACAGATATTGGTATCCACAGGAGGCCTGGAACCAAACCCCAATGGATCCAAGGGCCCACTATACTTTAACTATGGGCCTTTACAGACTGCCAGAAATAATGCAGCTTCAGGCCACTTTAACTGTCCTGGCTCGATGCTAGGGAATCACAGGAATTGTATTTTTTTTTCTGGGACATTGAGCCTTCTCTGTCAGATAGCTCTGGTGCCACAATAAACTACAGTTCCCATGATTCCTTAGCACTGAGCCAGGACAGTTAAAGTGGCCTCAAGCTGCATTATTTCTGGTAGTCTTTTAAGGCCCTATGACTCATTGGCTGAAAAGCTCACCTATTCCTCCAGCAATCCTTATTGTGGACTTTCTCTTCATCCTACTGAAGATGTCTTGCCAAAAGGCAGTGAATTCAGGGTTGATAGGAATGGGAGAACAATGTTTTGCCTCTCCTTTTCCTTTCATTATTCATTTTATGTCATTGATTTGTTCAGACAGGGTATCAATATTGTTCTCTGCACCAAAGTTTGAGAGTTGCAGAACACCATGAGGATCAACAAGACACCAATTCTCAGTCAAGTTTCATTCTCAGACCGCTTATAGTCTGAGGGTGAATATCAATTTCAGATAAGTTCTGGGGAGCCACATTCCAGTGGTGAGTAGGATAGGACCAAAACTGTCAAAATGTTTTACATAAAAGCTTTTCTTGCCAGAGGGATTTCAACCTTTTAGAAAGAAATAAAAATACAAAAGCTGGGAAACCACCAGACAGTGGTGACATAGGGAAGAGGTGATATGGGGAAATGGTAAAAGGGACACCCTCCAAGCATACCACCCTGACCTCCTTATAGGAAGAGTGAGATGATAAAAATGAGGATCCAGAAAAGGGCCAAAATAGCCTCTAGATGTTCTGCACCACTTAAAACATACATTATATTTTATTCTATATTTAAATTACATCCATTTAAAATGTATATTTATAGGAGTGATATATTTGCATGTATGTGTGTGTGTATAATAGTTCTAATCAGTCTAACAGAGAGATAGATAAGAACTATTTATATTATTAGTTACTCAAAAATAAAAATGTGGTGTAGGTGTCAGGGATGATGGGAGTTGTAGCTCTTCACCTCTGGCTCTAACTCACCACCTTGTTATGCAGCAGAGCTGACCAGCTTTGCTCAGTGGTTGATGCTTCTTTCCCAAGCTGCAGAGTTTCAGAGAATAGGCTGAAGACCCTGACAAACTCTCCAAGCCTTCTCACTCTTCTTCCTGAGATGTCTCTAAACCTCTCCAGGATTCTTCTGGCTCTTGTATCTTCCCTCAAGACACCAGACAACTCAGTAGTCTTATATAAAAGATCTACTTTATTCTACTATATACATAAATACTATATGCCCTACAAATCACAATATCTCCACAACTACTCCAAACTACTCCACAATGTACATTGCAATTTATAGCCATTGTTAGACACCACCCACCAGTCAGTTTCCACCCAGTGGGTGTGTACATACATCTTGATTGGTCCACATAGATCATCCCATACCTAAGACCAACCCAAGTGTTTCATCACTTTACCTTGACCACTTAATGAATCTCAGGTGTTTGCAATCTATCACAGGTGTTCTCAGTATACCTTCTATAACTTTGTCCTTGGCTCTCAAGGCTTCTTAATTATATTATCTTTTTCACCTGTGTATCTTCCTGATTGCTCCTGCTTAGTCACTTTGACATTCACATACATATTTTTATTTCTATTACTGTATATCCCATGTTGCTTTTTCCTTAACAATCCCCTCCGAAATAAAATATTGTATGTGTCTTACAATGTCATTCCAACCATTTGTGTCAGTCTTTCATGTTTTTCCGCCGTCAATGCTTTTGTGAACAAATCTGCTATGTTGTGTTGTGTTTCTATATATCTCAGTTCTATTTTACCCTTCTGAACCATGTCTCGCACATTTTGATATCTAACACCAACATATTTTGTTCTGTTCTTCAAATTTTCAGCTTCAGCCATTGCTATGCATGACTGTGAATCTTCCAGAATTTCTACTGGTATCTTGTAACTTTCATTTAAATCATTCAACAGTTGCTCAACCCACTGTACCTCATTCACTATCTCATTTAAAACTGCGAATTCTGCTTCCGTCGTACTTATCACTACATTTGTTTGTTTCCTACTTCTCCAGACTATTGGACTTTCACTGTACTTGATTATTATTCCTGTAACTGACTTCTTGTCTCCTAATTCTGATGCAAAAGAACTATCCACATAACAATCTAAATCTGAATTACTGTTTCTAATTACCAATTTCTTATCTAGAGTTCCTTTCAAATATCTCAATAAGTGTTTTACTGCTGTCCAGTCTTCAATTTTTGGATCATTAACTCTTCTGGACAATACATTTACAGCATATGAAATGTCTGGTCTGGTGTGGCAAGATATGAATTGTAAAGATCCTATTATGCTCCTGAATAAAGTCTTGTCTTCAAAATCTCTAGTTGTTTTTTCAGATACAAAACCAGTTGTCATTGGAGCTCTTACTATTTTAGCATTTTGTAATCCACACTTTTCAATCAAATTTTCAATTTTCTTTCTCTGGCTTAACAAACAATGTCCTTCTTCTGTCCATTCAACACCAATACCTAAATAAGACTTTAATAAACCTAGATCCTTCAAAACAAACTTTTTAGACAACTCTTTTTTTACTGATTCAATCTCCTGTCTTGACTTTGCTGCCACGCACAAATCATCTACATAAATCACTAACACTATGTCTCCTTTTGTATAGACACAAGCATCTGCAATGCTCCTTTTGTATCCTAGTTAACTAACTCTTCATTAATGCACAAATTCCATGCTCTGGCACTTTGTTTTAATCCATACAATGCTTTTTTCAATTTATAAACTTTCTGACTACTATTTTCTTCAAAACCTTGTGGCTGCTCCATAAAGATCTCTTCATCTAAACTAGCATTCAAGTAGGCTGTTTCAAAATCAAAATGTTCTACAACTAAATTTCTTTTTGCTGCTACAGCTAGAACCATTCTCAGACTTTCTGGCTTTGCAGTTGGAGAATATGTCTTATCATAGTTCTCATACTGCTGTTGTGCAAAACCCTTAGCTACTAACCTAGCCTTATACTTAATACTTCCATCTGGCATTTCTTTCTTTTTGTATACCCACTTACAACCAATTACTTTCTTGTCCTTGGGTCTGTCAACAACTTCAAAAACATCTTTATTTACCAGACAACCAAATTCATCATCCATTGCATCAATCCATCTTTCCTGTTATTCTCTAGACAAACTTTCCAACTCTTCAAAACTTTCAGGCTCTTCCACTGCTAAACAAGCTCTTGCATTTGTCACAACAAACCTATCTGGAGGCTTCCTAACTCTGTGACTACGTCTGGGAATAAACTCTGCTGATCTGCCTCTTTCATCCTCACTTTCTGTACTGGAAGTTGTAGTTCTATGACTAAATCTCTTGTCTTCAGTCATTCTAGTAGTAATGGGTCTAGATTGTGTCTCATTATCTGAAGAACTATCACTGCTGCTAGTGGATGCTTCTGGCTTAACTGAAACCCCTCCGTTTCCTGAAGTTGGTTCAATTTGTGTTTCTGGCTCATTTGAACTTCCTAACCTCAAGAAAACTTCCTTATTGGCATGCAGTTTGTCCCAACCGGCATGTCTCTCAAAATTTGCAGACCTAGAATACTGCACTTCTCTTCCACCTAAATGAAACTTGTAGCTATTTCCAGAATAACCCAAAAACCTAAGCCTTCTACTTTTGGGTTCTCCTTTCTTCCTGAAACAAGCTGGTATGAAAACATGAGCAAATTGTCCAAAGACTCTCAAATACTTGTAATTTGGCACTCTCCCATACAATACCCTGTAGGGAATGTCTTCAATTTCTGAATGATACAGTCTGTTACTAATATGTACTGCTGTCAAAGTTGCTTCTGCCCAGAAACTATCTTTTACCTCTGCATCTGCCATCAAACAAGCAGTTATCCTTTTTATATCTTGTATTTTTTTCTCCGCTAAACCATCTTCGTTAGGACAAGCGGGATTAGTAGTTTCATGCCTTATTCCCACCTTTTGAAACCAATTAAACAATTGATTACTTAGAAATTCTCCTCCCCGGTCAGTAACAATGGTGCCTACTCTAATATCAAATTGTCTTTCCACCATTCTCACCCATGCTTTTAAAAACTTTGCCCAGCGTCAGATTTGTTTTTCAATACTCTTACAAAAGCAAACCTTGTATACCTATCAACAATTACTAGGAAATATTTGCTTCCCCCTAAAGATAAACAATTAGCTTGGGCAACATCTGCATGTACAAACTGAAATGGTCTTTGAGCAATTCTTTTGGTTTTCTTGGCTACTGGAAAAGCTCGGACCTTTACCTGATTGCATACAGTACAATCTAAGTGATTTTTGCATTCAGCAACTTTTAAATCTGGACACATACTGATTAACTTCTTTAAACATTTGAAACTAGCATGACCAAATTTTCTATGGAGTTCATGTATACAGTCTTTGTGTATTGGACTATTGTCTATGTTATTAGCATTTTCAACACTGTAGCTATCAATATTGTCTTCCAAATAGTAAAGTTTATCCTTTTTCAAGCCTACGCCTCACAATTCCCCATTCAGTTTTATCTTACACATGTTCTTTTCAAAAATTACTGTGTAGTCTCTGTCTGTTAATCTGCTCACTGATAACAAATTATTTTCTAACTCCTTTACATGTAACACATCATTAAAGTTTACCTTTAGCCCAGGAATGAAAACTGTACCCATTTGATTTACAGTACTGAGCTCTTTCCCATCAGCTAAAACTACAGCATTTACATTAGCTGATTTTCTATTACTTATCAAATTAATATTGTTACACATTGAAGATGATGCTCCTGAGTCAATCAACCATTTACAATTAGTATTTTGTTTTTCCTTAATCATGGTTGCAAACCCCTTTTTATTACCACTGTCCTTCAAAAATGGAGATCTGGACTGCTTGTGATACTGCCGTGGCTGCCATCTGCTCTCCTTTTGCTTGCTTCTCTCAGCAGCGAATTGTTTACAATGTCTCTGCAGATGACCAGTCTTTTTGCAATAAAAACACCTCCGTTGCTCCCTTGTAGAAGCTGCTTCTTCCTGCTTTCGTAGTTCAGGCGTTGTTTGTTGTTTTGGCACAGTCCTCAAACTTGCTGAGTCATTCTGCTCAGACTTTCTTCTCAAATTTTCTTCCAATATTCTGGCAACAATTAAGTCTCTGTTCAGCTCAGCTTCTGGCAAATTTTGCAAGCTATTTGTAATGTTGTCCCAAGAAGAGTCCAGCGATTCTATTAAAATATAACACTGCTGCTCCTTGCTAATTTCCACTCCTCTCAGTTCAGCTTGCACAAATAAATCCTGCATTGTTTTTAAATGTTCTATTACACACTGTCCTTTAGTCATCTTCTGCCTGTAAATTCTTTTAGACCAAAGCATTTTTGCAAACGCAGTTGAAGGAGTGTGTATTCTCTGCAAGGTCTCCCACACATCCTTGGCGGACACTTTATCTCTTACGTCATTAATCAAGTCTTCTTCTAGCATGAGATAAAGACATGCTTTTGCTTTAGCATCTCTTTCTCGAGTGGCTGCATCAGCATCAGCTGCCAGCCCTGTTTCAACTGTAGACCACAGAGACTCCTTTATTAGTAGAGATTGGGCATATATCGTCCAGGTAGAGTAGTTGTTTCTATTTAATTTACTAAACTTTAGTATCTCCATCTTAATTTGTGCAGTGACTCAATTTGACACAGTCCCTCTGAGCATGCACAGCAGACAAAATACAAAATGATTTACTCACAAAGCTCCACAAAACTTTCTTCCACACTCTGGAATTTTCAGCTTCTGTGGATGCTGGTTGCTCTAATATCTGGGCCCATAACCCTTGTCAGGGATGATGGGAGTTGTAGCTCTTCACCTCTGGCTCTAACTCACCACCTTGTTATGCAGCAGAGCTGACCAGCTTTGCTCAGTGGTTGATGCTTCTTTCCCAAGCTGCAGAGTTTCAGAGAATAGGCTGAAGACCCTGACAAACTCTCCAAGCCTTCTCACTCTTCTTCCTGAGATGTCTCTAAACCTCTCCAGGATTCTTCTGGCTCTTGTATCTTCCCTCAAGACACCAGACAACTCAGTAGTCTTATATAAAAGATCTACTTTATTCTACTATATACATAAATACTATATGCCCTACAAATCACAATATCTCCACAACTACTCCAAACTACTCCACAATGTACATTGCAATTTATAGCCATTGTTAGACACCACCCACCAGTCAGTTTCCACCCAGTGGGTGTGTACATACATCTTGATTGGTCCACATAGATCATCCCATACCTAAGACCAACCCAAGTGTTTCATCACTTTACCTTGACCACTTAATGAGTCTCAGGTGTTTGCAATCTATCACAGGTGTTCTCAATATACCTTCTATAACTTTGTCCTTGGCTCTCAAGGCTTCTTAATTATATTATCTTTTTCACCTGTGTATCTTCCTGATTGCTCCTGCTTAGTCACTTTGACATTCACATACATATTTTTATTTCTATTACTGTATATCCCATGTTGTTTTTTCCTTAACAGTAGGCAACGTGGCAGTTAAAATGGAGTGTTAATCCAAAGTGGATTATAAAACATTAAGAATGATGCTGACAGTATGGAGTGTTAAGTTCTTGTCTATGGGTCCAGACATTTCTTATTTTTCCTCCCTAAAGAAATGACATGTCAGTTCCAAACAAAGACAAATAGAAGCTGTAGTGTTCTAAGTTAAATATCTAGCTATTGGTTGCTCCTGGTCATGATCACAGACTTGTGATTCCTGAAACAGGTACAAGTTGAGTATCAACCTGTACATAGGCCTGTGGTTGTTTTCACATGAAGAAGACTGCAGGAATGGCAGGGAATGTTTTGTTTAATCTCATATGTCCTGCTTGTTAAAAGTTAAATGGTAAAGGGTTTAACTGGATAAGATTGTCTAGTCATGTCCAAATGTGGGGGTGGTGCTCATCTCCATTACTAAGCTGAGGGAGGCAGCATTGTCAAAGACAATCTCATGGTCATGTGACCAGCATGACTGCACAGAATGGTGCTACCTTCCCACTGAAGTGGTACCTATTTATCTACTTGCACTTTTACATGCTTTCGAACTGCTAGGTTGGCAGAAGCTGGGACTAGTGATGGGAGCTCACTCCATCATGTGGCGCTTGGGTCTCAAACTGCTAACCTGCCAATCTTGCAATTATCAGAGTCAGTATCTTAACAGTTGAGTCACCACATCCAGTTACTGTCCTTTTAAAAGTGACTGTCTTCTTGAGATGCATACAGGTGATGCAATATTTGGAATCACAGAGGTGTGATGCAGGATTGCTGACAGGTGTATATTCCATTGCCAATATTCTTGTCATCTTGGGCACAGCTTCCTTTTATTTGGAACAACTGAAAAAGACAGTAGCCGAAACACATTTCACTAATATATTTCTGCTTAATAATCACTTATAAATAAAGACAATATATTACCCCCACAAAAGTGATATGTTTGCAGTAATAATAATAATAACAATCATAATAGCAGCAACCCACATGTTTGACATGCTTATACAGTTAGTAAAGGTGCATATGAAAAAGTTTTTAGGGAGACCAAGTAGGTTTCCAGCAGGAGAAATGTTCACTTTGATAGAAATATGGGTTGGCCAAATAAACATTTCATCATCTGATATATCTGCCATATGGCAAATCTTCGACAACTTGTAAGCAGGCAAGGTGCCATTCCAACAGACGGGTATACATATAGCAAGCCAAATATATTTTCTTTACATGGGCACCAGATGTGTGTATTTATTGACGGCATCATTTCCAACCTGTAAAAGCTGAAACAGCTTTCTGCCTTGACCCTCTCTAGTAGAGAGAATGCCGTGCTACTAGCACTATAGAAATTAGATTGACTCAGTCCCGTTTTGTTTTTTAAAGAATTTAAAGAATTTAACCACGTCTCAGATTCATACATTGTATTATGATGCATTATTTTGCTCAGGTTCAACTGGTATCCTCCAGAGCACCACAGTAGTAATATATATTTTGTTTGGCATAGTTTTCAAGACAAAGGGATAGATCTTACTATTGGTACCTATAGCTGAGATGAAATTTCTGAGAAGTCATTTTCCAACAATATTTTCTGAGACTTTTTTTCTTTTTTGTCCTCATCACTAGAAGACCACTTTGCAAAATCTTCTACAAACATTTTCCTCTTTATTGTGTGTGTGTGTGTGTGTGTGTGTGTGTGTGCAGACAGATCTGGTTCCTGATGGAAAATGGAAAACTGTGATCAGGCTTCCAACATATTTCCTGCTTCCATCACTTCCAGTGGCAGCAAAATGAAAGTAGATGCATCTAGTGATGACTACCCATCCTACCATTATGTAGAGTGAGGCAGCCTGCTATAGATGCTGGGAGGTAGCAGTGGCAGTTTCAACACTGTTCCTCCTGAGCTTTCTGCCCTTGCTGTCAAGAAGCTGGAGAGTAGATGTTTTATGGTGACTGGTCAAAAAACACATCCTTGGGGTTTGTGTCTCTCAAATTTGACAACAGATATTAAGACTCACAAGAAATTACTAATGTATATGTTATATAGCTACCTGAAGCTAGGTTATCTGTAACTAATTTCACACGGGCACTAGGTTTCCCCATAGGACAGTAACTGTAAGTAATAGCCCTCCCATTTCTATGGACAGCTTGCTGAATTTTTTGGATGTCCTTGGGTCAATTTTGCTAAAATGACATTGTGTGGTTATTTGTCTTGCAGTAATGACAGGAAAGAAAATACAATATAAATAAGAAACAAGAGTGAAGAAGCATTTAGGATATCATCATAGGAAATGCTGTGTGTGTGTGTAAGTATCAGGCTGGCATTATCCAAGATGGGGGGGCAGGGAAACAGAGCAAATATAAATATATGGAAATCTGCATCTGAGACAGATCTGATTTATAGTCTTATCTCAGGAAATATAGAATCACCTTTCTGTGGTGCATTTCCAAGTGGACTTTAGGAGACACTGAAAAGCATTCTCACTGAATTTTGATGTCGGCCATTTGGCTGTCTCCCTATTGTTTAAGTTTAGCTTCATCAAGCTCTTAAATCTTCACATTCACAACGTGTGACTCTTCATCACACCAGAGTGCCTCCTAGCTATTCACACTAATTAGCCAAGGTCATTTAAATACATTTTGCATGAAGCACCTTAAGCTCAGTGTGCCATTTGGTATATTTATCAAATGACTAATCAATATGCTATACCACAGTTTCCACAGGGCCTTGAGCAATGCACAGAATGCAACATGAATTCCAATCCATGAAAGCCACATCCTGCATAAAATGGAATTAAAGTGCACTCAGTAATCATTTTTCTAGATACAAAGGCAGTGATAAGGGGGCCTTAATGTCGTCTGTACAACAATCTCTATTTTAAGTAAATCTTTAACTGTGCATTCTCCCTCCAACCCACCCCAATCCTGCCTTTAACAAACAGGTATTTAGCTTGCTTCGATTTCACTTTCTTTCTTCCCACATATTACCTCCACTCTATTGCTAAAGTAATTTATTCCATCCTCTGTGGAGATCCTGGATCTCATTTGCCAGCATATTTATCTTTCCTGCCACTGCACTGTCATTCATCTGCAATCTCCACAGAATACTAGACCTGTGCAGAATTTCAATTAGGATTGATTCAACTAAATCCAGGCCAAAGAATTGACACTGACAGGGTGACCCCAAGCGAATTTAATATGCTGAAGGTTTGGGTTTTGTTTTTGTTTGGTTTTTTTAGAAAAAAATGAAACAACAACAACAAAATAATAACAATATAACACCCTCATTCATTCTATCTTCTATATACTTGTTTTAATCTTCATCACAATAGGCCATTGTAGACTCTGTGTTATGTCCATAAACAAATTTTGAGCTGCATTGATAACCTCCTGAAGAAGCATTACCATACCAAATTAAAAAAAAAGGGGGGGGGAACCTTTCCTCTCTTCCTTTGAGGTCTAATCAACTTAAACTCAGACAGTTTGTAATGAACAGAAGAATGATTTCCACTGAGTTTGAGCTGCCTTAAGCTTTCCTTTCTGTATCTGTATACATTTTAAAATCAATACAGTGTAGGGTAATAGAGAGAAAATTGTTCTAGTCCTGGCCTCTTGATTTGACAGACCTTCAGCAATTTTTGTCATAATCATTGACAGACTTCATCTACTCATCAGTTAAATGACCTAATAGAATTTCCCAGGTAAGCCATGGTTTGTTAGGATGTCTTAATGTTTTAAAGGGCACAGGCATCAAACACAGACAATAACACAGACATTGCTCTCTCTTTATTTTTTACTCATTTGCTAGTTAATTTCAGCATTGTAGGATGAATCTCAAACTTGCCTAGAATCAGTATTTAAACTAAGAGGTTTCCCTTCTCATCTCAGGTGTCTAGCAGTAGATTGGGAAGAGAAAAATACAAAGTCATCCCTCAGAGAATTCAGAGCTCAGAGAATTTTTTTTTCCTGTTTGGATTACAGTTCCCCAAATCCCTCAGCCCTGTTACAATTCTCAGAATCTCCCAGTCAACACAGGCAGTAACCATGCTGGCTAATGGATTCTGGGAGTTTTGATCCATTTTTTAAAAACTTATCTCAAAAGTTACTACACTCCATGCAAATAATTGTACGCTGTGCAGTCTGGGAGTTGTAGTTCCAAAAAGTAACTATTCCAAGCTCTGAATAACCACATTCCATGAAGATTATTGTACTCCTCTTAAATTAACCATGTTTATCCTAACCATCCTACCAAATAAAAAGGAGACGTTCACTATATATCAAGTACATAATTCTATTAAAATACTATCTAGGATCACCCACTACATAATTCTGAGGGACATGGAAAGGGGCAGACAGAAAGAGGACCTTTTTTCTAGCATCATGCCACTAATGCAATGACCTCTCAGAGTGGTCCACCTGTAGTAGTATCTTTCTAACACTGACCATTTTTTTATTCTTCTGGGCTTTTTAACTCAATTAAGACCACCTCAAAGGATGGAGGAGTAGCACTCATTCATCTGGCATGTTTGCTTGATTGTGTTATATTTTGTGCTATGTATGATCTCACTTGTTTGTACAGATAAACTGTGGGGGCTTTCATTTTTTATCTATCCCAAAAAATAGTCATCAAAAGCAACCTTCCATCAAGTCTACCATTTTGTCATGGAAAATTCACCTGAGCAGAATGCCCTCATTTCTCATCCCCAAGCCATAGCTACACTTCTGGATGTTTTCCATACAAAATATATGCTCGGTCACCAAACTATTGCATACCTAAGTTATAACATATAAAATATTTTTAAATATATTTTTCAGGATTCTATTAATGCTTTATATACTCCTGGCAAGACACTGATAACAGATCATGGTGCTGAATTCTCATGGGGCCTGACTCGTGTCTTTTAACTATCTAATGCTGCATGATATTAGAAACTTGCAATTGGCAAAATTATGATAGAATTATATATAATGAAAACAAAGCTGGATATATTTAAGAAACAGAATGGGAAAGAATATTAAGAATTCTATACCCAATTAGATTTCATCCAACCACTCCCTTACAAAATTCAAGGGATCTTTTAATGCATTTTTCAATAGAGGTACAGCATCCTGATTAGCAAGGGGAAGATATAGTTATACAGAATGATATTTTTCCCCCCAGCATAAATGGGAAAAAGAACAACAAAAATTCATCCAATAGAAAACCAAAATGCAGAAAAGCAGGCAAAGATGTATTTGATGCACTGCTGTCAGCCTGAACATTATCAATATTTCAAACAGTTTGAAAATGAAAAAAAATGGACGAAAATATTTTTCTTCATTGGCATTCAGTCTGGCATGATGAAGTAATATTTTAAACTACTAAGTGGTCATTTAATACTACAGGGCAGGCATATATTAGAGACAAGTGCAATTGCCAACTGCTGAAAAGACATGTTGCTGTTCAGTTGAATAGGCTAGCCTCCCACAACAAAAGGAAAAAGCAAAATACTTGTTCTGTGTATGGATATCTCCTATGGGTATATGTCTTTTACTTAGCTTATACCTGCTTGCTGGTTTTCAGTAGTTCTTTGCTAGAGATTATCAACTTCTACTATTTGGTACTAATTCATGAAAAGGGGGGGGAGGATACATGCACCATAGATCATTAGACAGGGGGGTATGAGTATAGGAATTTAAATAATATTTTAAAAGGCATGAGAATAGGAATTTAAATAATATTTTAAAATATTCAAAAATGGCAAAAAATAATAATTTAGTATCAATAAACCCTGATGAGAAGAATCCTGGAATTACAAGAATATTCACAGGTCAAGATTTATTCTACGTAATATTCACACATCATTGTTTTGTATGGAAGCCATAATTTTCTGCACATGAAATAGCATTTTCTGTGTGGACAATAATATTTCAAGGTAGAACTATTAATTTCTGTGTGAAAAATGTTTTCTGAGCAGGAAAAAAAAGCTATAATTGTCACTTGGCTCTGCATAAAATTAGCATTGGTTGATCTGCATGAAAAGCAGCATGTTTTGCTTAAGAATTAATAGTTCTATGTTGAAATACTATTTTTCACACAGAAAATTCTGTTTTCGGGATAAAACAAGCACATGGGAATTTTGTGTAGAATATGTCCTGAATTGCAAATAGCCATCAAAAACTGTGTGGTTTTCAAAGACCTTATTACAGTGAGGAGAAAATTTTTGAAATTACCTTCAAGACGAATTTCAGGGAAGAATTACATCCCTGCATATAAATGGTTTAGCACAGGGCAGAAACACAAACTGAATGAGTAACATTGCCTGCAGCAGATTGCGGAAATCTGCAGCACTGCTAGCCACTCTAGAAGCCATATGCTTCTACTATGCTAATTTAAAAAATCTTGAAATTTTTCATAAGGCATTTTTCTGAGAAAATATCTGACTTCATTCTTTGTTCTCACACCATCCCCAGATAAAGGAGGCCACTCAGCAGTTTTATTGCAATATTCTCCACCATCTTTATTTTGTGGTATCTGCCATTAGTTTCTCCACAATGCCTTGGATTAATGCTATATTTTGAAGATTATGGAATATTCAAAATGGTTGCCAGGCTATGAACAGAGCTGATGCTGCTATCATGTGAATCACTAGAAGCAAAAATAACAAACAGCTCTGAGCAAACAGGTGAAATGGAAACATTACAGGAAGAAAGGGATGGAGGAACAGTGCTACTGCCTTTGCCAATGGTGGCCCTATTGCTCAGAAACCATTTTAAAAATTATCCTCCACTTGAAAAAAAATACACCAATCAAATGTTCTGTGCCCACAAATATAATGAGGAATCTCAAGAGGCTATTTGCCCCTGATCATAGCTCTAATAGCCCTCTTTCCATCTTTGCCACATTACAGTGCCATAAGATGGTAATATGTTCTTCCAACATTCAATGGAACTCAGCTGTCACTGTTATGAATTAGTGCTTTGGTCAATACAGCATTAACATGTGCAGGAGAAGCCACTTGCTTCCCATGTGCAGTGTGGGATGAAGAGCACTAGATGTCTCACTGTAGTTAAGGGTCTCTAGGATTCAATTGTGTTTCTAGTTCTTTCAGGAGGCAGTGTCTATTCTTGTTGGAAGTCAAAAAACATATAGATATCTATATTAGAAAATTAGCATTTCGTCTGTGACTACAAAGTGTGAAGAACTTTATGATACATAGAATTGGTATAGTCCTAGCTGAATTATTTTCTACAGTAAAGCACACACAGAGACAGTTAAAGTAAAAACAGGACTGGGGGATATGTAAGTGACTGAAAATAGGTAGTGGAATATCGGGTGATAATAGAGAGAGTAGGAAGGTGACACCAAGGTGGAAGAAAAGAGATTTTGGGAGAAAAATGGGTTGTTATGAGATATTTTTAGATTACCTAAATATATTGTTATTTTAAAGCTAGATTGCTTGAAAATATCCTATCAGCAGGAAACTCATATTATGTGGGTCTTTGTGCAATTGGAAATTCCCACTTTGTAATATGATTGTCAGAAAGAAGGTGAGCTGTAACCTGCAATTAGAGGATTATTACACAGCACTCGCATTTAGCATCTATAGCAAGGTAAGTTACTTTCTGGCCCTAACTCAGAGGAGCTGTCAACATTGTTGCTATGGAAGTATAGAGAAAGCCTATTATAGATTTAACAGACCAGTGTTTTAGCAAGTGCACAGTTACTCAACTTGAGTTTTTAGAAAGAAGAGTTTCTTATATACTTATTATTCTGCTGTTTATGCAGTTGCACAGATTGCTTTTAATCCACTGGCTAGTCTGCACTAAATAGACCTGTTGGATCAAGTTACTGGATGCTAACTCAACAGCGATGTAAATTTGATTGAGTGGCCTACATACTTTTAGTGAATTTACTCTGGCAGTTACAAAAATTCTGGTGGCTCTAAGGAGCCAATTTCTTCCATACCTACTTCCTATGTGGCTGTGGCTTCCTTGCTCCTGCTGCCATTGAATGTAGCAGTGTAGTTGCACTGGTATAGTGATCCATAGGATTCTGTTCATTGTTTCTACTCTTTTTGGGACCAGCAACAGGATCTGGGGTTCTGTGGCTTGCACTATCCCAAATTGGGGGGGGGGGGGGGGCATTGGGAGAGAAGTGGGAAACGTCACAAGGACAAACACAAGCATCACAACCATCATAGGCAAGGATGAGTTTAGTGAGATTGGTTGCCCAAGATCATTTCACACTAAACCCATTATTGCTTTATGATTATTAATACTATTTGAGCCATGGAATCCTGAGGATAGCCATCTGATGAGGCCCTAGAAGAGCTCCGTGACTGTAATTCTAAATATTCCTCCCTAAGCTTCAAGTCTGGGGATTCCATAGTATGCAGCCATAACAGTTTAAGCAGAATCATAACACTATGTGTGCATCTATTTTACAGTCAGCCCTCCTTATCCACAGATTCTTTATCCATGGATTCGAGCATCTACAGCTTGAAAATATTTTTAAAAGCATAAATTCCACATAGCAAACCTTGATTTTGCCATTTTATATAAGGAAAACCATTTTATTATGCCATTTTATTTAATGGGGCTCAAGCATCCATGGATGTTGTTATGCACAGAGGGCCTTGGAACCAAAGCCCAGAGAATAACAAGGGCCCACTGTATAGAAATGATGCAGTTTGACACCACTTACTGTTGCTCTATCCTATGGAATCCTTGGATTTCTAGTTTTACAAGGTATTTGGCCTTCTCTGCCAAAGAGTGCTGGGGCCTCACAAAACTACAAATTCCAAGGTTCTGTAAGATGATGCCATGACAGTTAAAATGGTGTCAAACTGCATTTTTTCTACAGTGTAGATGCACCCTATGATTGGTAGTGTGAAAAGACCACTGTTCATTCACTGCTCCATATTATATTGAAAGATATTTGCCACCCACTCTTAATGGGACACACACTTTTCTGGGTTTCTGCTTTTGTCAGTGGGACAACAACAACAACAACAGCACTATATCCAATACAATAACAGCACAAATTCATAAATGTGCTACTATTGCATTTGTATGATTGTATGATTATTAAGTGCATATATATCATTTCATATGCTTAATTTGCTAAATGATTTTAATAGACACTTGTTAAATGCCAACAGGACTGACATGTTGTATAACAATTAATGTTTTCTGTCATATTAATTCATTATTGAAGAGATAACATGGGGTTATGGGATCTGATAATTTTACTTATTTAATACTAAAATTAAATATTAAAATACTAAAACTTAGTAATTATAATTCTTTTTGTTTAAGAAATCTTTGTAATAAATATTAGTAGTATTAGTATTGTAGTTCTGTGCTTTCAAGTTATTTCCAACATGTTGACTTCAAGGCAAATCTGTCACAGGGTTTTCCTGACAACATTCCTTCAGAAGAGGCTTGCCTTTCTCTGAGGATGAGGGAGTATGACTTGCCCAAGGCCACCCAGTGGGTTTCCATAGCTGAATGGAGACTTGAACCCTGGTGTCCAAAAGTCCTAATCCAAGACTCAAACCACTATAGCATAATGGCTCTTATCAGTATTGACAATATGTTATTAATGATTAATGAGAGGGCTAAATAACCTGAAGATACTAGACACCATCTGATCTTGGAAGCTTAACAAGGTCAGGTCTGGTTAGCACTTGGATGGGTGACCTTCAGGGAATGAAAGTTGCTGTGGGCTATATTTCAAAGAAAGGCAATGGCAAGCCACCTCTGAGTATTCCTTGCTTTAAAAAACTCATGGGGTTACCATGTGTGAACAGATGATTTGAAAGTGGGTGGACATACATGTGCACACATGCACACACTTAATGTATCCAATTAATTTGATATCTTAACTAAACTGATTAAGGTTAATTACTTAATTTCTGAATTACTACAATGAATTAACAGTAACAGACATATCCAAACTCTGAAACCAATGTACATAGTACTTTATAAGCTATTAGAGCACAATCTTGTGCCCTAAGGAAGCATATAATCTATCACTGAAGAAGCTGCTGAGGAGAGGAAAACATTTTTGAGACAGGTTTAAACAATGCATCAAATGTAGTTAACACATAGGCTTAATTATAGTAAGGCAGGCATTGGACAGTTTTTGGTCCTCCCAATTTTGCTGGATTACCCTCTCATAATGTCTAAAGATTGCTCATGATATATGGGCTGATGGGAGATAAAAGCTAACAATAGATAGAGGTTCAGACTTTGGTTCTCCAGATATTTAGGGCTTCAGCTCCCAGAATTTCTGAAGAGTGGACATAATGCTTTGGACCTCTGGGAACTAAAGACCAGAAGAGAATCAAATGTTTTCATCCAAAGGAACACACATCCAAAGGAATACACATTCGCAAGCCCAGTAGCAAGGTATGGAGACCAAAGGAATACTTTTATAATTTAAAATAAATGTTTTTCAAGTCTGATTGTGTGAAACATGCTAACTTTAGGATATTTAGTGAAATCCAACACCAAGCTTGGTATCTGGGCTGGAGTTATGTATTTCCCCCTCCATCTTTTTTCTTTTTTCTTTCTTTTTAATATATAGAACATTCAATGTGATCCATTCCTTTTTCTGGCAAGGGTTAATGTGCCTTGTGGAAATTTTAGTAGGGAACTCATTAGAATTTAATAAAAACAAAAATATTCTTTCTGTATGATGACCTGATTAAAGTAAGAAATGAAAAGATACAGCCTAAGGCAACTATTGCAGTCTTATCATCAGTAACTAACTAAAATCATCTTGCTCTAGATTCTGTATCCAAAGTGCTGGGAACAACTAGCACAACTAAGAGCCAAAATCGTACTTGGTGTAAGAAGGCAAAAAATCTTGTAACTTCAGTGCACTGCAGTTCACTCCCATGAAGTTTCAATTTTTGCCAAAACACTGTATGCTTTTTAAACAGCTATCTTACTGGAGATTTGGAAAAGAAAATATTTTAATGAATAAGTCCTGAGGAGTCAAAGATGACAAAAACATATTGTGTAGGCCTTAAAGTTTGACAGAAAATGTGTTTTCTTCCTTTGATTGATTGGATAGTTTCCACATGGATGAAATACATGCTGAATTATTTAAAGATAATTACACCGCTGTGCTGTTGCTAAAATATTAAGACACAGTTGTCCCATAGGAAGAATTGTGACAGGCATTGGCACATCAAGTAATGAATAGCTGAAGGGTAATGGAGAAAAAAGCTACTGTAAGACCCTAGATTTAAGAAACAGAGTGTTCATAAGAAAATCACATTCACATTCATGGGAGATAAAATAGTCATTTTATTTTCATAGCCATCTAGCCCCTGCCCCTTGAAATGAATTCAAACTTCTTCTGGTCTGGATTTAAAAAGAGACCTATTGGGCCTGTATATTATAAACAAGGTTATAAAATCATAGAATTTTAAAGTTGAAAGGGAGCCATAAGGATCATCTAATCCAAACCCCTGCCATGTAGGAATATACTGCTAAAACAGTCCAGAAAAATACCCATTCAAAATCTGTTTAAATCTCTCCAAAGAAGAAGTGTCCATCACCATCTGAGGCAGTCTATTCCACTGTCACATAGTTCTTACAGTCAAGACATTTTTTTCTAATGTTTAGATGGACTCTTTTTTCTTGTAATTTGAATCACTAGTTGTCTTCTAGTCTTTGAAGCAGCAGAAAACAAGCTTATTCCATCTTCTACATGACATCTCTCCAGATATTTAAAGATGGCTATCATGCCATTGTGGTGTAAAAGACTGAGTGTTGAACCAAGACTGTGAAAGACCAAGGTTCAAATACTTGCTTACCTATGGAAACCCACTGGGTGACCTTGGGCAAGTCACATTCTTTTGGCCTCAGAGGAAGGCAATGGCAAACCAAGATTCAAACCCTTGTCTCCAGAGTCATAGTCAAATTGTCAAACCACTACACCATGCTGATTCCTCAATATAACATCCCTTCAAATATTTAAACAGGGCTACATGTCACCTCTTATCCTTCTCTTCTCTCAGCTGAAAAACCCAGCTCCCTAAGCTGCTCCCCAGAAAGCATGGTTTCCAGACCTTTCACCATTTTGATCACCCTTCTCTGGACTGGTTCCAGCTATTCAACATCCTTCTGGAATTGTGATGCCCAGAACTGGGCACAGTATTCTTGGTGACAGTGGCATCACTAAGGTAGGTGTCACCCCAGCATGATAATGCATGCTGTCACCCTAGGCTCCCTGGCGCACACCCCAGCCACCCCCTTCCACCAGCCAGGTTGCTCTATCATGGAGGGCATGAGGTGCTGCTGCTGCCTGGCAGCTCCTTCAGGGTCTGTTGGGACTGCTGGTGGAGGGGGAAAGGGAGGAGACTCACTTTCTCACCATGTCTGCAGCCCCTTCCCACTAGTGGCTGCTGGTGGTGATGGTCATGTGCTGCTACTGCCTGGTAGCCCTTTTTGGGTCTGGCAGGTCTGCTGGCTGAGCAGGAAAAGGAACCAACATGGGGACAGGCCTTTGTTGCTTGTACAGTATGTCAGACATCAACATAGGGGTATTTTAGCCATTTATTGAAAATGCATGTTTTTATCTTGGTTTTCCCTCAACCATGAGCTATTTAGAATTCTTTCATATAGTGAATTCTTGTGCTTTTAGCTTTTATCAGATTCCTGTGTTGTTTTATAGTGTTGTGATCTACTTTGGGATTTGTGCAAATAGAATAAAAATAACATCTACAAATTATTACAACTACGCAGATATTCTTGAGTATGCTGCTTCCATCATCTTTTTATTTTGTCCTGATAATATGTGCCCCCCCCCCCTTGATCATTCCAAACTCAAGCTGAATCCAGAGAAAACAGAGGTACTTGCGATAGGGACCCCTGGTCCGGAAAGGGAGTTTTGCCATCCAGTCCTAGACGGGGTCACACTTCCCCCTAAAGGACAAAGGATGCAGTTTGGGAGTACTCCTGGACTCATTGCTACAGTTGACATCTCAAGTAGATGCGATGGCCAGGAATCAGCTTCAGCTGATTCGCCAACTGCGCCCCTACCTGGAGCAGGAGGACCTTGAAGCAATAGTACTTACCCTGGTAATCTCTCGCTTGGATTATTGTAACGTGCTTTACATGGGGCTACCTTTGTACCGAGTTCGGAAGCTTCAATTGGTTCAAAATGTGGCAGCCAGGTTGGTCGCCAGAACATCTAGGGCAGACCATATTACACCGGTACTGAAAGCCCTCCACTGGCTACCAATCAGCTTCCGGGCACAATACAAAGTGTTGGTCATTACCTATAAAGCCCTATATGGCTTGGGTCTGAGTTACTTGAAGGTATGTCTCTCCCCACACAATCCGCCCCGCATGCTCAGAACATCAGGGAAGAATTTATTGAATTATCATAATACTAAACTGATATCTACTCCCATAAATCATTCACGGCTGTGGCCCCTAAATTATGGAACAGCCTGCCGGAAGAGATTTGTATTATCCCCATGTTAGAGGCTTTCAAGAAGGCACTCAAAATGGAACTCTTCTGGAGGGCTTATCCATCTGATCTCCCTAATTTAACACATGATCAAGGACCTCCCGGGTGAAGAAAGAACTATTACCACCCACAGCATAGATTTGTATTTGTAATCTTATTGCAATTTTAAATTTTAATAGTTAATAATAATTTTTCAATTCTATTTTAATTTTAATAATTTAATTGTATTAGTTATTGTTGCTGTGTTTTTGTTTTTATTACTTTTATTTTGGGTTTTATTGTTATGTTTTAGCTTTGTTGTAATTTTTATCTTTGTACTCCCACCTCGATCCACAGGGAGAGGTGGGATATATAAATAAAACATATTTTTTATTATTATTATTATTATTATTCCGCCTGCTTATTCTTGTTTTCGGTTTCTCCATTGATCACCAGATCTTGTAGAACACATCTCTTGGTCTTTATTTTGCTGACTTTTCTATTACTTTGCACTAATTATTATAGTATAGATGACATACTTCTAGAGCTATTTCAAGCTTAGAGACAAAATCCATCCAAATTCTAACAATTATACTTCCAACAAGTACAAAAAACAAAACAATGGTCCACAGACTGGAAATGCTAAATATGCATTCCAAACCTGAAGAAATGGGACACAAGGTTTTCTAGTAACTGCATAAATCCTCCATTCCAAAAAAAAAAATTACAACACATGGAGCAAAAAATAGCAATGTCTCAGATGGGTTCCCAAAAGGAAGAGGCACTAGGGCTCTTACAGCAAACATACACTGCCTAGCATTGCAAATCAAAGGATGACTGAATCAATAAAGCCTTTGATTGCATAGACAATAAAAACTATGGATTGCCTCAAAGGAAATGGCAATGCTACAACATTGGCTGGATGTGTAATTTCTACTCTGGAAAGGGGGCCACTGTCAGGGGGAGTGGATATCAAGAAACAGATTAGCTTTCCATTGTCAATAGTGTCAAACAAGGCTACATTTTATTACCCAATCTGTTTAATTTATATGTAGAATATATATTGAAACTGGGATTTGAGTTGTAGGAAGTAAAAGTACAGATATACGATGGGGGACACCTGGCTGAATGAGACTATGTGTGAAAGGGATCTAGGAATCCAGGTGGACCACAAGTTGAACATGAGTCAACAGTGTGATGCCGCAGCTAAAAAGGCCAATGTAATTTTAGGCTGCATCAGTCGAAGTATAGTGTCTAGATCAAGAGAAGTAATAGTGCCACTCTATTCTGCTTTGGTCAGGCCTCACCTGGAATACTTTGTCCAGTTCTGGGCACCACAATTCAAAAAGGATGTGGAGAAACTGGAGCGTGTCCAAAGGAGGGCAACTAAAATGGTGAAGGGTCTGGAAACCATGCCCTATGAGGAACAACTTAGGGAGCTGGGGATGACTTAGGGAGCTGGGGATGGGGATGAGCATAGTCCCACCTGCTCCCCCTGGAAGTCCCACCTCCAGCATAGTCCCACCTATACTGGAGGTGGGACTTCCAGGGGGAGCAGGACTTCTGGGGTGGGACTTCTGCCCTATGGGGTGAGACTTCTGGGCTTGGACTTCCACCCCACACTTTTCCAGGCCTTCAGCTCCCTCTCCAGAGTCAGCTGAAGGCCTGGCAGGAGGAGGAACAGGTGTGTGCCTTTTTCTCCTCTTCCCTGCTCTGCGTATCAGGGAAAATAGCTTCGTATGCCATCTCTGGCATGTGTGCCGCAGGTTTGCCAACAAAGGGCTAGAGCAAATCAGAGATCCAGCACAATGGAGTGCTCTGAGTGTTGAACTACAACTCTAGGGAGTTCAAATCCCAGCTTGGCCACAGAAACTCACTGGGTGACCTTAGGCAAGTCACACCCCCTCTGAACAAATCTTGTCAAGAAAACCCTGGGCCTTTGCAGACTGCTAGAAATAGTGCAAATTGAGTGCACTTTAACTGCCCTGGCTCAATGCTAGGGAATCATGGGAACTGTAATTTATTGTGGCACCAGAGCTCTCTGACAGAGAAGGCTCAATGTCTCAGAAAAAAATACAATTCCCATGATTCCCTAGCATTGAGCCATGGCAGTTAAAGTGGACTCAATTTGCACTATTTCTGGGGGTGTGATAGGTTCTCCTTAGCATCGCCATAAATTGGAAATGACTTTAAAGACACCCCCCCGACTTGTCGGGAGGGGCTTCTAGTTGCACCGGCCATATTAGGGCAATAGTTGTCTAATTGGCTAAGCATGTGGGAAGTCCCGCCTCTCCTGCATGCTTGGCCAATCAGGTTTGTTCTCGGTGGGTCCAATGCACACTGGGAAATCCCATGAGACTTTAGGTCTCGCGAGATTTCCAGCAAGACTACAAGACTGTATAGCCCTGCGCTGCCACATGGTGGCAGCCATTTTAGAGGAGCAGCTGAGAGAGTCATTTCACTCTGGCTGCGTTCTGTGGTGATTTGCGTGGCTTTTGGGCCTAGCAATTTTGGTGGCATAGTCGCTTGCTAACTCATTGCTGCTTATTATTATTGGGAGCGTGGCCTGGCTGAGATTGGCCTGCGGCTCCTTTTCTTCAGATCAGAGGGCCCGGGCGAGGTCTGTTTGGCCGGTCGCCACAAGGCCTGGAGGGCTGCCTTGCAGTGCCTTGGATACTTGGCTGGTGCAAGTGCCAGACCGAGGCCAGTGCTGCCAAGGGCGGTTCTCCACTGGGTTCACAGACCACTCGGCTTGGTTCGCCAGGCCTGGTGGCACCCCAGTAGCTCCTGACTTGGTGGTAAGTCGGGACCATGCTACTTTTCTGTGGGGGTGGGAACACACCTGGCTTTGTTTACAGGCCAGGCGCTTTCCCCCCGCAGTCGGTGGTTTAGGGACGATGACTTGTTGTTCCCTTGTGGGGTCCCTGTGTTAGGACCCAGCTGAACACCTCCCCACCCCCATTGGCGTTGTGCCAATGTGGCTGCCTGGCATTTGGTATCCCTTGGTGGACTTGGGGGAGGGTGGCCCTTTGGGCCTGGTGGTATCATCTCCCGTGCAGGGTGACGCTGGGGGAGGACCCATGCCAGGAGGAATTTAATTGTTTGTGTCTTCACATCCCGTCTTGCCTAATTGATAATTTAACAAAAAACAAAAAAAGGGGGGGCATTTGGTAAATTTTACATTGAAAATCACACATTAATAGGTGCGCAGCTCCTGCTGCATCAGGCTCTGGCCATTCTGGACTTAAGAGGCCTTCTCATTCGGCTAGTGGAGATGATGAGATAGTTGCGCATTTGCAGGCATGTGTGGCAGTATGCGAGCAGCTTGCCCAGAGGGGGCTTCAGGCTACAGCCGCTAACCCCCTTGCCAGCACTTCTGCTTTTCCTCAGGACACAGGAGTGCTGCCCACTCAGGTGCAACTGGCTACTGCACCTGAAATGCAAGTGGTGGATTCTGCACGTGGTTCCTCAGCTACATCTGCTATGGAGGTTGGGCAGCCAACCATAGCTGATGTATGGGAGCTTTTGAAAAAAGTTCCTGGTGTGGGACAACAAGGTGCGGCTGCCCATGTGTCTGATCAGCCTACTTTGGCGGACCTTTATAACCTTCTCCGAGGAGCAGTTATTACAGATGAAGGCAGTGCGATGGAGCAAACCTCTGAGGCTTCCAGAAGAGACCAGGCATGTGCTTCCTCATCTCATCTCGACACCCGAGCTGTTGCTGTGCCACACTTCAGGGGAACTCTGCAGGCTGCTGGTGATGCTTCCCAGGCCACGCTTCATGAGTTTCAATCCCTCACAGGCTTGTTAAATTTTGTCTGTAAGGTAATAGTCCCTGGACGGGCATTTTGTGCATGCCTTTACAGTGCCACAAGGGGGGTGACGGCCCCACATCATCACCTAAGGATCACTAATGGGATTCGGGAGGACTTGAAGGTCTGGGAGTCTTTCTTGGACCAATTTAATGGTATTTCATTCTGGAGGTCTGAAATTCTGCTGAGGGCAGATTTTCAGGTACACTCCAATGCTGATGGTGCCCACGGGTTTGGTGTTTATTGGAACGGCCAGTGGGCTGCTGAGGCTTGGCCTCAATCCTTGGTAGAGAAAGGCTGGACTTGGGACTTAACGTTTTTAGAACTTTTTCCCATAGTGGTGGCTGTGCACTTATGGGTGAATCAATTTGCAAACAAAACATTATGGTTTTGGTGTGACAACCAGGCAGTTGTCCACGTGGTAAACTCCCAGTCATCCAAATCCACCAGGGTGATGTGTCTGGTTAGGGCCATGGTAACACATTGTTTGGAGTTCAATGTTTTGTTTCAAGCTCACCATGTGCCCGGTTTACTTAATCCTTTAGCGGACGCCCTCTCCCGTTTTCAGTTTTCCAGGTTCCGCCAGCTGGCTCCCAAGGCTTTGGCACACCCATTGGAGGTACCAGCACATCTTTGGAGCCTTGGAGGCTAGAAATTGACAGAGCGATCCTTCAGTCTGTCGCCCCTTCAACACGCAAGTCTTACCAGCTAGCTCTGTGTGCTTTTAGACACTTCTTGTGTGATGTTGGGGAGGCTGAAATCTGGCCCATTTGGGTGGACATTGTTCTTCATTTTATAGTTCACCTTAGGCAAACGGGCCTATCCCCTGTTACCATTAGGGGCAGATTGGCTGCCCTGGCTTTCTATTCTAAGGCTGGTGGCCTTCCGGATCCTACAGTTGATTTCAGAGTTCAGAGAGCTCTAGATGGATGGGCCAGGGAGTCCCCTGTGGCCAGGGATACTCACTTGCTGATAACAGGTCCAGTTTGGGTGAAATTATGGCAACATTTAGCTAATACATGCCTTACACCCGAGGAGGTGACTTTGCTTAGGGCCGTAGTTATGGTAGCCTTCTTCGCTGCTTTGAGAATTAGTGAGATCATCCCTGGCTCTCACCATGATGAATCGGCAGGGTGCTCCTTGTTTCGGATGTTGTTTTATCAGAACAAGGGATTAAAATATCAATCAGATGGTCTAAGATGGATCAGTTAGCCAGGGGCCAATCTATCGCCTTGTCTAGGGCACCTGAGGGTCAGATCTGCCCAGTGTTAGCATTGTTGGACTACATGAAGGTCTGGCCAAATGTGCCAGGCTATTTGTTTTTGCATGTATCGGGTTTTCCATTGACACAGTTTCAGTTTAGGGCTGTTCTTAGGGAGACTTTGAGGCATGCCAGTTTTCCCGCAGCCCAATTTTCATCTCATTCTTTTCGAATTGGGGCGGCAACAGCCGTGGCTGTTCATGAACTAAGTGACACTGATATTCGACGAATTGGCTGTTGGTGATCCAAGGCCTTTAGAGCGTATGTACGCACCTGAGTAGTCTTGCTGTTTATTGTCTTGTTGATACTTATTTGACAGTTGTCTATTATTTTCAAGCAGGTTTTGTTCAAGGGAAGATTTGGATTATGGGCCACAGCCTCGTTTTTTGGACGTAACACCACATACTGGAACAATGATGTGACCTGAACTTGGGTTTGTCGAACGCTGGTAATCTCCAGTGGTTCGGTCAGTGCGGGGCCTTGCTTCCCTGGGTTATTGAACTTTTGGTTGCTCATCTGCATCCATGGATATTGGTGACGCACCTTGGTGAGAACGACCTCGTCAAGGTTCCTTGCCTGCAGCTTGCAAAAAGGATTGTAAGAGACATGCAGGAGATTAGGAGATGGCTTCCTGGTTCAATCTTGATGTGGACTAAATTGTTGCCGAGGCACAGCTGGCCTGGGGTGCGTAAGGACGCTGCCATCAACGGAGCCTGATGGTGGCTTAACAGAACTGGGTGTTTTTGTTATTGAGCATAGTGGTATTCAGGTTTCATTGCCACAGCTGTACCGGGGGACGGAGTACACCTGTCTGCGGAAGGATTGGATGTATACCTAACATCCCTTACCAACCACATTAAGGGAGCGATTTGTGGGGGGGAGGGGATGCCAAGCTAGGCTGGCCCCCTTCTGTGTCGGGCAAGGACCCCCTCACACACACACACACACACACAGGGGCATAATTTGGCTAATTAAAATTAATTGGGGCTAATTAGGCTTAAATTGAGTAAAATTTTGGGTAATGACGTCAGTTCACATCACTATGACGTCGTTAGTAAAATCTACGTCATAAGCTTAAATATGATGTCATTACCGGTCGGGGAGGGATAAAGTTGTTTTTGTTTGTAATTAATTTGCATGCTTTGTCACATGATGTGAAGGACCACCCATATGGATACACCTTCACATACACATGTGGCAAAGCAATAAGAGTTTGTTATAATTGTTTGATCTTAAGAGACCCTGTACAGCAAATAAAGTTGTGGCCAGTTTATACCCAAGAAAGAGGCATCTGTTATCCTTTGTGCCAGTGCAAAGCACGAGCAAATAAAGCCAGAATCCTCCTTAGAGGCTAAAATGGCTAAACTGAGTTATTTAGTTTTGAACATATCATGAGGCATCTATGTTGCTTGGTAAAGTGGCAAGCAGTAGAAAAGAAGAAGATTAAAGATAGATAGATTCAATGAAGGATCCAACAACCTAGAGTTTACAAAATCTGAGCAGGCATGTTAACAGCCGGGTTTCTTGGTGATCTCTCATTCATAGGGTTGCTGAACACTGAATCTGACTAACTGCTACATACCAACATAAATGCAAGTCTTAAATTATCACATTTTAAAATGTCATTGTTTGCTGTTTTATTGTTTTAATGTTTCATAATCTTATTACACTGTAAAACTTCACAGCCTACTTTACAAGATGCCTGTTAGAAGTAAACTTCCTGGAAACTATGATGAAATCTTCATTGTTATCATTATTGCAAGGAATTTTGGACTTGGTGTTTCATCTTAGATCAAACAGGAGGGTATCATTTTCTGGTATCAATGTCCATCTCTTTTTAGGAGAATTTCTATAATATAATAAAATTCCAATATGGGGGGTAGGGATGATATATGGACATGTTATTAGAGCCAAATGATCAAGTTAGTTGAAGTAGCTTTTATTTCTTTGTAATTTCAAACATTGCATCACTATATTCTTTTTCAGCAAAGAAGAAGAAGAAGAAGAAGAAGAAGAAGAAGAAGAGGGCAGTTTTGTCAGTTTTGAACTTAATTATTTGATATTTGCTCTTGTCTCCTGGTACAGTATGACATGGCATGATGAAATGTGACATTCTTGTCGGTTTTTGTTAGAAGTGAATAGAAATGGACAAATAACCATGGTAAGTCTGAACGTATTATTCATCTCTGATGTCTGGCATTATTAAAAGTAATAAATACTATAAGACTAGGAGAGATACCAACATGACCAACATGAGGAGTAGGGTCAATCCTTCTTGGGGAGCTGTTGTGAAAAAATTGTAAATCCTTTCATTTGTTTCTTTCTCCTTTTTTTTTTAAAGGTTATTCTGAAGTGCTAATGGGCTCAACTTTCCCAGCTCCTTCTCAAGCCATAAAAATAGACAGAATTTCGCCTCAGTTCTCAGTTATATTTGCTCTGTTTGCGTACCCTTGGTAATTTAGTTGGTATCATTCTTTACCTGGAGGAAACCTCATTAAATATAGAAGAAGGGGAGTGCCAGGAGGATGAGCCCCTGCTAGAGCAAGAGGAAGCTGGCACTGCCTTTACAACAAAAGCAGAGCCTGCTCCATCCCTGTCTCTGCACCCTATCCTACATCAACAGCTCAAACAAAAATAAGAGAAATGCCAGAAACACTCTCCTCAGCCTTAACTCTGTTGAGTTATTGAGGCCAGCTGGGCTAATTGTTGGGATTTGTAACCTGAGTTTAAATGTCCACATGTGGGAAAGTGACAAAGGGTACTACAGGTCACTTTACAGCTTGCTAGCTGGGAAAGTTGTTTGCAGTTGGGACTCAAAACATCTTAGCAGTGTCCAAGTGTAGACCAAGTGTAAACACATTATATCATCATGTTTGAGGGACAACAATTCAAGTGACACAGGAAGAGTCTGGACTTAGAGGCCGCATGGCAAGTGTCTATAAAAAAAAATGAGACCGCAGGTTGTTGGTTAGGTATGGGTTGTCGTTGGTCAGTGGTGAGTGTATATAATTTTGTACATATTGCAACTAAAGAATAAAAGTGCCTCTTTGGAGTTAAAACCTGGCTTCAGTCTGTTTCATCAGAAGCAGGGAGGAATGCATTCCAAAGTAGCCAGACAGCTCCAAGGTCGCTGGGTGTTTTTCTCTGTGAAGTGAAGAAAGCTTCCGAAGATTTTGTCTGCACCCTCAATTGCTTGATGCTAATTTACTGCTGGCTGTAAATTAGCTCAGCCAAAGTCATTCTGGGGATGTGGACAATAGATCCAATGCTCCCTGGTAACTGTATTTCTGAAATTTGGTTTGCATCTGGACTAATCTCAATGGCAACTTCCTTCTTGACTTTGAACTTGGTTCAAGACTTGCTTCATTGAACTTCAGTCTGTTTGAAGTATGCTTATGCTTCTATGAACAAATGTATCATCTGAGAGCTGACCCTCTGGTCAGCCTCTGTGACCTGGAGATGTATGCTGTTGGTTGCTTCTCCACTTTAAAACAGAACAGCTTGCCCCTTTTCTCTGGATGCCTAAACCATATATCTAAATGTTCAACTAAAATTGTAACTTGCTGCATTTCTAGAAATGTAGGAACTGGAGGAATGTATGGGGACAAAATTCTTATTTGGGGTAATATTCTCATTTCCCAGTTCCTATACCTCAGTTCAGAACTGTATAAAGAGCTTTCACACATAAACAAAGGCCCTTGGTTTCTGATTTGCTAGTTTTCATGTGAGCAAACTGAAGACAGAAAGGAAGAGGCCAAGAGGCTTTAGACTTGTGTTTTCCTTTTCCCAGTCATTTTTCTTCGTGTTTTTTTAAAACTATGGTTTGAGAACAATACAAGATCCCAAACCATGATACTCACTAACCATAGTGTCACAAGTTCTGATATAATGTTGTAAGTTTTGAAGTGGGAAACAATATGGCAAAAGTGTTTACCTAAAAGGGGGAACATCTGGGGAAGAAATTGTTGTCTTCTGCTAAATAATTCTACCAGTAAGAAGTAGTTGAATCTACTGCCCATTGCATGCAGCACACTAGCATGTTAAGTTGAATACACCTGATTTGGATCCATTTCACTTTGATTTCAAGCCCAGTGATTGCTTGGGTTTGCTTTTTTGAAATATTATCTAGAACTGGACAGTGAGAGGAGGGTTGTCCCCCTGTTCATTCTGCTGGACCTATTGTGGCTTTAGATACCAGGCCACAATATGTGGCTGAGGTGTTTGTACAGGTTGAACACATTCCTATCCTACCTGAATGGACAATTATGGAAGACACGGGGAGGGGGGGCACCTTTCAATATCACAGCAAATTATTGTGTCCTATTGTCTATGTTGGTATTTAACATATTTATCATGCCTTTCAACATTCCATAGATGAAAACTCAGACACATGTGGCCAAGCAGCATCAGAGTGTTGTCAAGATGACAAAAGTTATTAATGAGGTAGAACACACAAGCTAGGAATGATTGCAGAAATTTGTTTTTGCCAGATTCTATAGGGAAGGGCAAGATTTTTCCCCTTCCTCTTCTCTTCTTCTGCTGAAGTAAGTGAATGACAACTACTTTTGCACTTTGAACTCATTTTGCAGCAATGGAAGTAAACTGAGGATAAAGAGATAAAGTGAGAAGACAATAAAGAAACTGGAACATTGTAAAAGCAGCTGAAAAAGTGGGATGACAAAGGGTTAACCAGGATTATCTCTGCCAAATTGGGACAGCTAGAGTCCATGATACATGTAAACACATAGAGGTTGCCAAGAATTTGCAGATTCAGTACTACTTTAATGCTGGTGACACTCAACTCTTGTTTCTAGTTTCCATCTAAATTCAGAGTTTGCTCTACTGCTAATTCAGTGTCATATCAATAGTGGAATGGAAGATAGGGGGAAACCCTTATGTTTAATCCAGATTACACATAAATGCTCCTGTGTAATCAAAAAGCAAATCTGGGAAGAAATATTCTAGATGGAGTAACACCCCTTGAAGATTCTGATTGGATTAAGTGATCTTTGAGTTCTGACCCAAGTCTTTAGTTGGACACAGACCTTTTGGATCCATTTATATTTAGAATAAACCCATTTAAATAAATTAGAGTCATGACTGCCTTTTTTTTTAACTGATTTCAGTGGGTCTGCTCCAAGTCTGGATCCAATCCTATGCTTTTCATGTTTGTTTTGTTTTGTTTTGTTTTTTGTTTCTCCATATACTATGTATTGTTGATCTTCCCTGAAATCAATACTTCTCCAGGAGTATATCTTTAATAATGAAATATGCTAGGCTCTTTTGATGAAAATTGAACTTAAATTTCTCTCTCATGAATATAGAGATAAGTCAAATTATGCCTGCTGAAATTGTTTACTTAGCATCACAATTCTTCATATTCACAGCATATTCTTCAGAAGAAGCTAATAAAGATCTCTCTCTGGGGGGATGCAGACCAGGGCGTCGGGGACGCCCTGGTCCGGAGCGCCGCGGGACCTCGGCAGCCGGACCGCGGCGCTCCTGCGGCATCCCTGGAAGGAGCGCAAAATCAGCGCTCCTTCCACAAGACAGGGAAAGTGTGCCCTAAAAGCGTAGGGCGCACTTTCCCTGCCTTTTCCACCGCAGCGCATCCGGTCGCTGCGGCGGGAGGTTGCCCTGGAAGCGCCGCCGTGCAGAGGGCCGGCAGCTCCCAGGGCGACCTCAGGAAGAGGAAGGAGCGCCGCTCGTGCGGTGGCTCCTGCTCTTCCGGGCCTCCAAGACGGCTCAATAAGCCATCTGCGGGGCCCTCTGTTTCTTTTCTTCTTTTTTGTCAAAATGTTGTTTTCTTCTAAATTGCAAAAAAGAGGAACACATTCACCTCTGTCAATTTCACTTCAAGAAATGTAGAGAATTTGTCAAGTACTCTAGATACTTAACAAGTATCTAGTCAACAAAGCGTTGCTAAAATATGCAAGGCAGGGGCATGATCAAAATTATTTTAAGTGGATACTAGAATTCTAGGCTGAGATTTTCTTGCTAGTGTCAGAAATAAAAAGGATTAATTAATTAACCCTGTGCTAGAAAGATAAAGGACAGTTGAATTTTTGATAATTTTCTTTGAATATGAAGCAACAGAAGCATAGCAAAACCAGGATTTTTCTATGTTACCATGCCCCTATTTGAAAATATATAGAAATAAAAGAAGTGTGAAATAGGAAACAAAATGAGCTTCTCTGAGGTCTTTTTCTCTATTTTAATATATATATATTAGTCAGAATAGTGAAATAGTGATAACTGAACAATAAAAGTTCTAGCCACCAAAATTCTTGTCCTAAGTTATCAAATGGAATCTACAAGTTAGTGCATCAAGGATCTCTCTCTCTCACACACACACACACACACACACACAACCTATTGCAATAAACATCATGTACAACTTGGATAAACTGTCAGTCATACTCCATGCACAAAATACAGTGTTTATTCATATCACGTAGAAATGTATGTGCACAGTCTGTGATTCACATTAGGTCACAGCTCTAAATAGTAAAAATGGAAAAATTCTTACCTCCTTGTGTCAGCTGAGTTCTGAAAACAGCTAAGTTATTTCTCTTCTGGGAGAATTCACCTCCCATAGCAAAATCAAAAATAGCTATTATTACTTTGCCTGTTGTAGGCAGGCACAGACAACTAGAGTAGCACTGGCTGAGAGGTATCCCATTCTTTCCCATCTCAAGCTTTATTGCATTATTTGCACAGATACTTTACTGCACTGTTTACTGCACTCATAGTACTTCTCTTCCCTGAAGAATTGTGGGAAACATATTTACTGTTCTCCCCACAAGTGAAGTGTGAGATAATTTAAATGTTTCATCTCACACATAGAGCAAACCTCAATCTTTCAAATTAGAGGCAAGAATTTCCATTTGAAATTTGATGTTTTAGATAGTTTTGTTGTTTTATTGCTTCAATGCTATGTTGAACAGTTAAACAGCAGTATGTAAAGAGATGTATCTGAGGAAGTAGACTGAAGTCTACAAAAGCTGATGCTGCCAATTTCTTTCTTTCGGTTAGTCTCAGAGGTGCTACAAGCTCTCTCTACATACTGATTCTACAGACAAACACGGCTATATCTTTGAGTTAAACAGCAGGAATGTAAACCTATCACAGGGTTTTCTTGGCAAGATTTGTTCAGAGGGGTGTTGCCATTGCCTTCTCCTGAGCACCAGTCAAGCTAGACCACATAAATCTACTGAATGATCTTAGGCAAGTCATGCTCTCACAGCCTCAGAAGAAGGCAATGTCTTAGGGTCACCATAATTCAGAAATGACTGGAAGGCACACACCAACAACAAAACTAGACTCATTTGAGAGACAGGCTCAATTGCACCCCTACTGTTGTTGGTGTGTGGATGATGAGTGTTGTAGTGATGCCCTTTGGCACCCAGCAGAGTCTGCAGGACAAGCTGGCTGCTGTGATCCACAGCCACTGTGTAGATTTGCCATCAACTGGCTCAGCTTCCCTTCTCCAGCATCCTGTCTTCCTCAGTCAAGAAGACACATTGTAAAGTCCAAAAGCATAGCTTTATTAATGCATATAAAAAGTAAAAATAAGATAACTAAGTAAAATCCATTGTGATGAACTTGTCCAGTTCAGCCATACAAGATTACATCTTTAACAATCTCAAAAGCATTAGGATCCAACTTGTTGCAGTTAAAAACCACTGCTGTCAGCCACACACGCTCACATCTTGAAACAATAAACAATTCTTAGACAAAGGATTTTTTAAGCCCATCCCATACTCCACCTTCTAGGTGTTAACTTTATGTTAATTGGATAATATCTGTATGATGCATGCTAACCCAGCCTCTTGCTGTCCATCATCCACCATGTGAGTAACTTTCCCAAGCTAACAATTATTTACGTATTTGATATCTCTTTGTTATCCATAACAAAGTCCGGTTCCATTAGTTTTACCTCTGGGAAAGTACATTGTTGATGTCTCTGTTACCACCTGGCGTTGATTCACCCTGTTTTTCTAAATATTGTTTGTGCCTTGTCCAAAAACTGTTTTCAAGTGGAAAATTACAGACACACACACATCTTTACATTTCACCTTTGACTGTATATCCCATCCATATCCTAACAGCTGTTTAACTGTTCAACTTAATATTGAAACAATAAAACAATAAAACCATACAGAACAGCAAATTTCAAATGGACATTCCTATTCCATTAGTTCATTTGCAAATGAACCATCTGAAGATTCTCACATCTGGCCCAAGTAGGTGGCAAATTTCTTGGTTTGTACATAGAAATTTAAAGAGGCCAAAAAAAACAAACATCTGAATATTTAGCAAAATGGAATGAATGATCATCTCATCCCTAACTGCACACATACTGCTGCAACCTCATATCAGAATGTCTTTGTATCTCCAATCCTTTACCTCACTCCCCATGTTAATACAGATTTTTTTTTTTAAAAAAAAATAAAAACAAAAACTTCCAACTAGCAGAGGATAAGGAGAAAAGAGGAGGGCTGGGTGGGCTAAAAAAAAAAAAAGACATTGTTAAAAGTTGCTTTTTGTCACAGGCTTTGTTAACTGTAATCTTAGCTATGATTAATTGCACTTTTTGGTTCATAAAAGAAAGCTTTGTAGCAACAAGGACTTTAATCCATGACTTGTGTGTTCCACAGCACTCCCACAGAAATATTGCTGTGTCCTCTGCTTGCTTTTATAGTGTGTAGTTTTCCTTAGCCAAGAGGTTTCCTTCCAAATGGCTTGTTTTCATCACCGGGACAATACAAACAAGTTACATGCCATGTTACCAGCATGACAGTGTGTCAAACATTGGTGCCACAGGGGAACCACACACCATGAAACTACAATGCCAACATTGTAGGGATAGTGTGGGCAACACTTGGAACCTATCTTTTAAATGTGTAGGACTTGATCAGGTTGAAGCTGCATAACTGCTATGATGGGAATGGCACTTACTTTTCCACTGTGCTCTCTCTCTCTTTTTTTTTCTTGTAGAGGTCCCACCTGCTAGGAACAGAGGAAGTTGGTCTATACCAAGGTAGTTCACTGGTCTATATAGCTTAGTAGTGTCTACACTGACTGGCCAAAGTTTGGGGGTATTTTAGATAGACATCTTTTTCAAGCAATAACTACAGTTACCAAGCACTGGCCCTGAAAACTTCTATATGTAAAACATGTGCTCTGTTATTATGCTACAGACCTTCTTCCAATGATACTGATGTTGGATTAGGTTTGGAAACCAGGTTATTCAAAACTGTTACTTGATAAGAATCTTAGGTTTTGTAAGTAAATACTGCACACCATGGCCATTGTATGATAGTACTAGATGTGCTGAGAGGGAACACAGGGGGATATTCCTGATATCACTGTTTTATTTATTACTGGATTTTTATGATTTGTGCCTCATCCCACAAACAATTTCCTCAGGATGGTCAGCATACATAAACAGAACAGAAACAAGACTGTGGTAATTAAATATAAAGAGGGGTTGTAGGGACATTAAGAAAGGAGGGCAGAGTCTGGATTTTGAAATAGCATCATGGCATTGCCACTAATAAGATATATATTTTTTAAAAGCACATAGTTAATATGATGGTATTGCTGACTATGATTGATGGGTCACAAGTAAGTTGCTGAAATGCTGTGTGAGCAGCTGTTCATGTAGCACTGCCTCTTTTTTCTTATTACAATAATTTTAATCTTTGGCAGTGGTATTGAAGAAGCATGGGATCCTAAACTGTTGTGCAGATATCAGATTTGGCATTCTGGCAGCCATCTTATGCTGGCCATAGTATTTCCTTGTTTGGCTTGAATCTTATGCACACTTGCTTAGACATTAATCCTACTGAACAGAGTAGGATTTGGTCCTGCCTAATGTGCTACATGCACAGTGTGTAGTACTAGGCAGAATTGCTTTAAAGCATGGTCTCTGTGGATTAATTGTACTAACCCATTTATTACACTGCAACCCTAGTTTTAAAATAATCCATTATTTTGCAAGTGAGCTCCCTAATGATCTTTCTCTTATTACAGCCCAAATCATTCCCAAATTAATTCTGAATTAAGATTTTATTCCTGATTTTTAAAAAGGATAAATAAATCATACCTGTCTAACTTCTAAAACACTTCATTGAAAAATACTGATTAATTGGAATAGAAGATCAAGCTAATATGGAAGAGTGAGCTCCTGTTATCATTTTTTAAATAAACTTATTTAGGCTGCATAAAATGAAAGCAGTTTGAATTTTTCATTCAAATAAAATACTAATTCCTCAAACAGCTATAATCAATAGGGGACATACTTACTTCAAGTAGTTGATGGTAGAGCTTGACAAATCATATTAGTCTTAACTAGATAGAGTTTCGTGCATTTCTCCATCCTGACTATTCTGCCACAGTTAATGCTCTTGATAAATTTATATACTTATCTGCAATGTTCGGTTCCAGAGTCTGTTTTAATGAATGCCTGCTGACACCAATAAATCTATTTCACCTAATTGTACCATGGATTTCATTTATAAGCTAATTGTATTTATTCATCTTGCTTCTTCCCAGACAAAAACCTTGACTTTTTTGTTTCCTGTATGTATCTGCTGACCTCTTCCTTTTCATCATGAGAAAGCTCTAAGGAGCTTTGTGAAGTCACCTCTCATTATAAAGAGTGTAGTTAGAAAACTGAAACATATTTAGTGAGTCCTTCTGTCCATTAATAACTCAGTGCTCCATGAGTTTTGTCTTTAACTAGTGTGCTGAGATGCTAACAAGTTTAATCCAGCACCTAGTGATGGATAATAAAGGAATGGAACATGTATCTTGGAAGATATAATAAAATATTTCACGGTGCATGTATATGCATTATTTTTTAAAAAAATGCTGGCTAGTATTCTGGAAGGAGAAGACCAGCTGGATTAGAGTCTGTAAAAGTTATATTTTGGGGCTACAGTTCTCTGAACCGTCTAGCCAGCATGGCCAGTGGTCATGCTGACTAGGACTGCTGGGAGCGCTGCATCTTGATACCTATGCAGAAAATGGTTATGGACATCCTGTTAAAAGGAAGATCTGGCAGGCCAGAACACATTGGAACAGCTGTGTCAGCAGATCTCTTAGATAAACCAGCAAAAGGACATTTCTATTTGCTAAATTATTATTATTATTATTATTATTATTATTATTATTATCCCACCCCTCTGCAGCGCAATCGGGGCGGCTTACAACATTAAAAAACATCCATAATACAACAGTTCCCTAACCCACCGTCCCCTTAAAAAGTATTAAACTAGTTAATTTTTAAAACACAAGATACAAAAAAAAAAAAGCAAGTCATACAAAGAGAAATAACACAGCGGGTTAGGTGGTTCGATGGCAGCTCTGGGGACTGGGGGCCGAATCCTAGGGCTGGGAAAGCTAGTCAGGGAAGGCCTGCCAGAAGAGATCCATCTTGACAGCCTTTTTGACACTGTCTAGAGTGGTAATAAGATGGATCTCATCTGGAAGGCCATTCCATAATCTGGGAGCGACAGCAGAGAAGGCCCTCTGGGAGGCACCGACAGCCTAGTTTTCATAGGCTGTAGCAGATTCCTCCCAGAGGAATGAAGTGCACGGGGAGGATCATATGGAAGGAGACGGTCCCAGAGATAAGTTGGACCCAAGCCATGTAGGGCTTCAAAGGTCATAACCAACACCTTGTACTTTGCCCGTAAACTAATAGGCAGCCAGTGGAGAGATTTAAGCACAGGTGTTAAGTGCTCTCTCCTAGAGATACCGGTAACCAACCTGTCTGCCATGTTCTGAACTAGTTGAAGTTTCCGGGTTGAGCACAAGGGTAGCCCCATGGAGACTGTGTTACAGAAATCAAGATGGGAGGTTATCAGAGCATGTACCAGAGTTTCAAGATCCCTAATTTCCAGAAAAGGGCACAGCTGGAGTATCAGCCAAAGCTGATAACAGGACTCCTGACCGTTGCATTCACCTGATTTGTCATGTGAAGCAACAAATCTAGTACCCCCAGACTGCGAACACAGTCCTTGGAGGAGAGTGTGACTCCATCCAGGACTGGAAGTTGTATTCCCAGACCTGGTTTCGGCCCCGTAACTGTTAGTACCTCCTTTTTGTCTGGATTCAGTCTCAGTCTGTTTTTCCTTATCCAGTCCATTACTGCTTTAAGACAATCATTGAGAGGAGAGATGTCATCTGAGGTCAAAGCTGATGACCGGGTCATGGAGAAGTATATCTGGGTGTTATCAGCATACTGATGACATCGCACTCCATGCCTCTGAATGATCTCTCCCAGCAGCTTCATATAAATGTTGCATAGCATCGGGGACAGGATGGCACCCTGAGGGATGCCACAATTAAGCTCTATTCTAGTAGAGCAGCTGTCCCTGAGCCTCACCCTTTGGGATCTGCCTGAGAGGAAGGAGTGGAACCACTGTAGAGCAGTGCCTCCAATTCCTTACTCTCTCAGCTGATCCAAGAAGATGGAATCGTCTATTGTGTCAAAGGCCGCTGAGAGGTCCAAGAGCACCAGCAGGGTCACACTACCCCTGTCGATACCCAAGCGGAGGTCATCGGCCAGCACAACCATGGCTGTCTCAACTCCATATCCTGTCCTAAAGCCAGTTTGAAATGGATCTAGATAATCAGTTGCTGAAGAAGATTGTGCTAATCCTAATCCCATATAACCACCACATTTTTTTATTTAGGATTATATCGCTAGCTTGTTTTTAAGATCATACCACTAGTTTGCTAGTTTTACTTCTGAAATAACATTCTTTAACAAGAAAATATACACCCCTTCCAGAAGAGTTGTCAGGAAGGGAGAAAGTAAGTAACAAATGACTAAGGGTGCATCTACATTAGAAATAAGGCAATTTGGCACTATATTAACTGCTGTAGCTCCATCCTATGAAATCCTTGGATTTGCAGTTTTACACTGTCAAAGAGTGCTGATGCCTCACAAAACTACAAATCCCAGGATTCTGTAGATGTAGCCACAGCAGTTAAAGTGGTGTCACACTGCATTATTTTGATAGTGTAGATGCACCCCAAGAAAGCCAAAGGTCATTTGAGCTGATACTAGACTGTTACAAACTGTGTGCAAATTTCTCTCCGTTCTGGAAGGGTAAGACCTCAACTGGCTCAAGGAGAAGAAAAGTCATTGCAGTGGTGATCAGCATTAATAGCTATCAGTCACTAGGCAGCAGAAACTCCAGCTCCAAACTCCACCTAGAAGCAAAGCCACCCAGTGACAGAGAGGGCTTGAGAGAGAGACAACACTGCATGTGGCAATGACACCCAGTCAGTCCAGTGATGCAACCTTCCAATACTGCTGATTTGGGATACATCTTAATGCCTGTCCCATGTCTTTGGGATCATTATTGCCCATAATGCTAATCTTCTCCCTGCCTATCCAGTGCATCCAAAACACAGAAACTGGCAAACATTTCTTCCTCAGAGGTTGTTAAATGACCATCCATTAGTTTGTCATTAGATGTGGATTTCTTGCGTTGGCAGAAATTTGAACTAGAAAACACCAGTCTCTTTCAACTCTACAGTTCTTTGATAATTGACATTACTTATTGGTAGTGTGTTTTGAACATGTTACTTTTTTTTTTTACTGACAAATAACATACCCTCCATTTTACAAATGAAAACTGGGACATGTGTTGCCAAAAGATGGCAAGTTATTAATGAGGAAAAATATGCAATCATGGAATCTTCATTCAGTGCAGGAACTTCAGCTAAAGTGTTCCCAGCAAGTAGCTATCCAGCCTTTGTCCACTGTTCAGCAGCTTGCTTTTGCCTGGGCCTACCAGGATGGGCAAGATTCCACCTCCTTCTCTTCTCTTCCTCCTGCTGAGTTAACTGAGTGCAAACTGATTTTGTATTTTGAACTCAGTTTGCGGCAATTGAAGTAAACTGAAGGCCAAAGGGAAAAGTGGGCAAGAGAAAGTAGAATGTTTTAAACTCAGTTTCATATCTCTAACTGTCCCAGTCAAATTGACACAGTTGGAGGGTGTGAAATAAGTATCACTTTCACATACAAACATTGCCCTGAAATTTTGAATTAAAAATTAATTTTCCTCTTTAGATACACAAAAAAATAAAATAGTAGTAGCAATTTCTGGGCTAAATCCAGTTATTAGTATCAACTAAAGTAAATCTATTAAATCAGTGAGCTTTTTATAAATGTTCCCTTGCAAATTTCTCTTGATTCAGTTTGCTTACTCCAGTTGGAGCTAACAATTTAGTCTAATTGAAAATAAAGTTGTTGGTCCCTTGTTACTCAAAAACAGTCTATTAAATAATTGCTTGCAGTTCACTACTTTTCAGTTCTGGAACACCTCTGTCTTCTACTTCCATTAATTCACATCTACCAGGCCCCCAAAATTATACAGTTTTGTAATTTCCCTAATCCTATTCTGAATTTCTACAGGAAATTTTCTCAGGAGCACCTGTATAGTAATATACTGTGTCCAAGATCCAAGTGGCTAATATATCTGTGCCATATGAAAAGGAAGCAATGGTGGAAGAAGAGGTACAACAGAAGAAAAAACAGGGCCAAAGGTGTTGCAACAACAACAACAGAGATGGAAGAGAAAGCCATCAGGAGATATAACTACCCTGCCAGCTTCTGACTACACAGGAGCTGACAGGGCAACTTTATCTCCTAGTGGAAACAGCTTCCACTTCTGTACCCTTTGCTACTGTTACATCTCAGATGAAAAATGAATTACACTGATGTGAGACTTCCAACAACATAAAGCACCAAAAGAATTGCATCCTCTATGTTCTGGTTATGCAAACTGCTCCAAAAATGACATACAAGGTAGAGCTCCCTTTAAAATACATGCACAAATAGCAACCTCAATATGAATATGTGAAGTCGAAGGCTTTCACAGCCAGCATCCATAGGTTTTTGTGGGTTTTTCTTTTTCTGAAGATGCCAGCCACAGATGCAGGTGAAACGTCAGGAATATATTCTTCTAGAACATGGCCTCACAGCCCAAAAAACCCACAAAAACCTATCAATGAATAGAATTGCCTAGCGCAGAAATCTCTGCACCTATTTGTCTATTTGTGTTTTGCTGTTGTTCGTTTGTTTGTTTTGTCATGTACATGTGTAAATGTGTCCCACTAGCATCCCTTGAGGTGGTGATGTTTGCTGCCTCTTTGTCAGGATCCCAGAAGCTGGTGGTGATATTGTTGCCCCAGCTCTGTATCTAGCCTGTGCCTCCTTTACCACCTTAGCAGCATCCGCCATGGGCAGTGGGGCACTCAGCATATCCACATCCCTGGCTGTCTCCTGCTGCTCCAGAGGATCCAATACTTCCCTCTGACTTCCTCTGCCTTCTCATATGCTCCAGTCTCTTCTTACTCCTTCCCTTCACTACTCCTGGCTCCCATTTGAACTTCACTATGTCTTTTAATGATTTTAACAAAGTGGTTCAGGTGAACTGGTACAAACTGGCTGAATGATACCATTTCCTATTTATCTGAAAATTGACCTGCTCAATTCCCTCCAAAATCTTGCTATTATTTGTTTATTCTATATCCCCCACTTTTCTCCTGACAAGGAGCACAAAGAAGCTTACAACAATGTTAAAAACCAGATACTATTTAAAACCTAACAAGGCAAACATTTTTTAAAGAATTAAGTTACCTATCAATTTAAAACGGCCATAATTTGCAACAGTATGCATTTGTTTAAAAGACTGTACTATACAGAAATAGAAACAAACAAAAATAGAAACAAACAGGCTTGTAAAAATATAGTTTGGCATCTCAAATGTATGGATGCATTCAAAAATTACAGATGTAAAATTGCTACTGGGGTTCTGTGAAGAGTGTTTTCTTAACCTGCATTTATATAATGTTCTTGTTCATTCTGTTTACTCTCCTTAGATGTGAAACTAAAAGAACTTCTCAAACTCAGGCATTTAACTTTTCTCATTAAGTTTGTTCTTAAGATCCATGAAGTTTACAGTGAAGTGCAAAATGGCTGTCCGAAGAATGTTGATCAATAGGTTCCAAACAGATAGTAACTTAAGTCTGACATCCATATAAATTATTAGATTGAACCTTGCAGCAGAAATCTATATATCCAACAGGTTCATTGAGGGTAAATGATGGAATTATTATAGGTGTATACAAAAGGAAGGGAGGGAAGGGAAACGGGGGCTATCTGCAAGGATGACATACATTATAGTAGATAGATAAGGTAGAAAACCATGAAGGAATAATTGATTTGTCTGGTGGCATGAAATAACTTTCCTATTCTTCTTTATTGTAGTACCAGATAAATAATGAGTTTTTGTGGTCCAGAATATGGGGCCTTTCCAGCCACTTCTCAATTTTTAATTTCAGGACAGATCCTAAACTAGAGTAAATCAGCACAGCCACAGTAAAGTGATTGAGTTATGTTGATTTACCCCTCCAGGGAAGATCTGGCTCTTAGACTACAGCAAGTGAAGCAATTAGTGTAAGTTGAATAATCAATATGAGAACAAAGCAATGCTGGCATTTGATTCTCCTTAATGTTGTATCAGCACTTTTCAATGTAAAACTTAACTCTCTTTCTTGCAAAGCTTACAACTTGTCTCTAAAATCTTCTGTCAGATTTTCAATCCTGACTCTTTTATTATACCTTTGTGAATAATGAGGTCTGAAAGGATCAAAACAACCCCTCTGTTTTCTCTATGGTTACACAGAAAGTATGAGGACAACTGGTAGAAAAGAGGACAATACAGCAGGTGATGCACAGCCTTCCCTTGATGCAGTCAGGTAATCTTGCTACTTGAAAGATGGACAGTATGTTTAATTCTGGAATGGAAAAATTATTATCTAAAAGGAATTGATTATAGTTATAGCTCCAGGGGGCTCCAAAGTAGTTAGTTACTGTTACAGTTGTTTAGTAACCTTTTACATTCTCATTTCACTTTTAAAAAGACACCTGGATACTACAAGCTTCTTGCCTGTGCTATAAAGAAACACTCTCCTCTGAACACCTTAGACTAGCGTAAGCTTCAACACACACACACACACACACACAAGACTAGCATTTAAACCATGTGATGTTCTATACCTCCTTAACAATAAAGGTAACTTAAAACTTGCAGGAAGTCTGCAAAAAAAAAATGAAGTTATCCCTTGTTAAGTTACAATCATAATGTTATTTAGTTATAATGGCGGACATTCTGTATTGCATTTACAGATTCATAACCTAGAATTACACATCCATATCTGCTCGGCAGTTATTACAGAGCAATTATGTAATAAGACTAGTTTTACTGTAGGACTAAATAGAGTGGCACCACCAGGCTTAGTGACACCTGGTGCGAGGCGTGGGCTGCTGAGGGGAGGCAAAGGCCTGTCATCAGCCCTCTCCTTAGTTACACAAACATAGTCAAGTAGCTGATGTAGAATATTGGTAGTTGTCATTATTTAAAAAAAGGAATTTAATGACTAGTTGTTGATAACTAGTTACTTCCAACCTCTGGTTTAATCCTTTCCCTACTATTATCTCAAGTGGGCACCACTTAACCTGTACCAGTGCAGGCAAGATCAGGCTGCCCGTTTTTTGTGAGTGCTGGTGGTTAGAAATTTGTAATACAAAATATCTTTTTTTATATCTCTGAACAAGTGGAAATTGTGTTTGCCCCACAAGATGAAGAATGGCCCTATCTTTTTCTAACACCTTTTAAGATCAGGGAAATCACCACCAGTTCCTCAAAGTTTTTCCCCATGTTCTTGTTGTGTGCCTTCAAGTCATTTCTGATTTATGGCGACTCTAAAGTGAACCTGTCATGGGGTTTTCTTGGCAAGATTTGTTCAGAGCAGGTCTGAGCCTGAGATAGTACAACTTGTCCAAGGTTACCCAATGAGTTTCCATAGACAAAGGGTGATTCAAATCCTTGTCATCTGAGCCCTAGTCCAGCATGCAAAGCACTATGCCATGCTAGCTTTCTTTCCTTACATAAGGGCATGTTGATGTGCATTTCCAGTTTATGGTAACCCTATCATGGGGTTTTCTTGACAAGATTTGTCTGGAGAGTTGTTTTGTTTTGTTGCCTTCCTCTAAGGTTGAAAGTGTATGACTTACTCAAGTTCACCCAGTAGATTTTCAGAGCCAAGCATGGATTTGAACCTTGGTCTCCAGAGTCATAGTGCAACACTCAAAACACGACACCATGCTGACTCACACATAAGATCATATTTACCAGTAAAAATGTTTTCATGGACCCCAGGATTGATTTTGGAGGAGCAATGTAATGGATGCATGACTGATTTATCTTGGCTGGAATACGTCAAACAAACTTGCTGATTTTTTCCCCCAATGTGCATGGATTTCATCAAAGGAGAATGATAGCAGTTGGGGTTTCATTCCAGTATCTACTGTAGATTAACATACAACATTACAGACTGCTTAGGACTAAATTTCGTGGCATTTATACAGGCAGTAGAAAGCTGGCAAAAAACAAACAAAAAAAAGCTAGTTGGCAACTCTTTTATTTGTGGCAGCTGTACACACACAGTGAAAGCAAAAGGATGTCGGAGCCAAGTTAGAATCAAGGCCTATGCATTCATGTCCCCATTAGGTTGTTATCTCCACTCCAACCTTATGTGGTGTTTACCTCTTATATGTCAAGTGGTCTGATTTCTCTCCGTATATGACATCAAGTCTTTCCATATAGCTTTGTTACACAAAGGCTATGTGCTCTTTTTGTCTTTTCATTGTAAATGATGTAGTGGTGACAGTGGTGGTGTCAAAGTTTTTAATGCTTCTTCCTTTTCCCTTCATCTGCTAGGTTATCAGAAAATGGGGGGGAGGCATTTTGTTGATCACTAACTGCTTAAATCTGCAGTTAGAGAGAAAATAATCAACACTACTTTTTCAGTACTGATTGCAAATACTAAGGAGATTATCTCACATCTTTTTCTCTGGAGATGGGCATGGTCTTAAACTGCTTAAAAATGGACATTATTGCCACCTCCATTTTCAGCTCAGAGGCATTGTGTACCCAATCAGGACTTCTCCTGGACTTCACAAAAAATGGGAGTTTCCTGTTCTTTGCAAAGACTGGGAGAAGTTTGGATGGGGTACGTAATGCCTCCGAGCTGGGCATGAATGTGTGTGATAACACCCATTTTTAAGTGGTTTAAGCCCATGCTCAGCCCATGCCCAGCTTGGGAGAAAAGGGCATGTGATAATCTCCTAAACTTTAACACAAGCATCACTATATATATTTTTTGAACATTATTTCCAAATGATTTCACTGATAATATTTTCTATTTCCTCTATACCAGGGTAGGTATCTATGGTGGATCTAGGAGCCAATGTTCTTCCCCTGGGGCCCTCTGGGAAACACAGAGATGACCAAAATGTATTGTGGGATGAGAACAAATGTGTCGTTGCTCAAAGTTCACTTCTGGTTTTGAAAAACAGAAATATTTCATAGCATCATAGAAATACAGAGCTGGAAGAGACCACAAGGGCCATCCAGTCCAAACCCCTGCCAGATAATCAAAGCACTGTTACCTGGGGCCCTCCATTTGTGATGTTGGGGGCTCTTTGAACAGTCATCGTTTTGCCACACAGTGCTGCCATTGCTACTGCCACTGCAAGTCACATACTGAAGTCAGAATGAGGTGCCCAATGTCAGTCACATGGCTGGGTGCCTCATTCTGACCTCAGAGCAAGTAAGTCATGTTGGGGAGGGAGACAGTATCTTGGAAGGTATCTTGGAAGGCAGGAGTACATCATGGGCTGGAGATAATAGTCAAAGTGTTATAGAGGGAACAAGGCAAATGATGCAAGGGCCCAACAATGGGAGGTGAAAAACCTCACACAGGCAGCAAGTGGGGAGGACCCATGCTCTTAGATATCTCTACACTAATGCACAGAGCATGGGAAATAAACAAGATGAACTTGAACTCCTAGCACAACAAAACAAATATGATATAATAGGCATCACTGAAACCTGGTGGGATGAGTCTCATAACTGGAATGTAGGAATAGAGGGGTATAACCTTTTTAAGAGAAATAGGCCAAACAGGAAAGGAGAACGAATAGAATTATATGTCAGGGATGTTTACACCTGTGAAGAGATCCAGGACTTAAATCCTGGAAATCAGGTGGAGAACATTTAGATTAAAATTAAAGGGGAAGGAAACAACAGGGATGTTATAGTGGGAGTCTATTACAGACTTCCAAGTCAGACTGATGAATTGGACATCAGTAGTGGAGTCTCCTTCCTTGGAGGTCTTTATGGATGGCCAGCTGTCGGGGGTGCTTTGATTGGGAGTTCCTCCATGGCAGGGGGTTGGACTGGATGGCCCTTGTGGCCTCTTCCAACTCTATGATTCTATGATTCTATGACAATGCCTTTCTAGAACAGAAGACCACACACTCAGAAAGGAGAAATGTAGTAATGATGGGTGACTTCAACTATCCTGATATTTGCTGGAATTCAAACTCAGCAAATATTCCAAGGTCTAGCAAATTCCTCACTTGCCTCAAAGACAATTTCATTGTCCAAAAGGTGGAAGAGGCAAGAAGGGGATTGTCTATTTTGGATCTGATCCTAACCAACAGAGATGACCTGGTAAATGAGGTGCAAGTGGTGGAATCCTTAGGTGGGAGTGATCATGTTCTCCTGGAGTTTCTTATACAGTGGAAAGGAGAAGCTAGGCATAGTCAAACACTCATTCTAGACTTTAGGAGAGCTGATTTCAAAAAAACTTAGTGAAACAATAAGGGTGATCCCGTGATCAGGAATACTAAAGGAGAAGGGAGTTCAGGATGGATGGGAGTTTCTCAAAAGGAAGATACTGAAGGCACAATCTCAAATTGTTCCAATGGGAGATGTCTCAAGAAACCGGGTTGGATGACAAAAGAACTTTCAACTGAACTACGTTTTAAATGGGAGATGTATAAGAAATGGAAAAGAGGCAAAATCACTAAACAGGAATTCAAACAAATAGCTAGCACCTGTAGGGGTAAAGTCAGGAAAGCCAAAGCACAGAATGAGCTCAAGCTTGCTAGAAGGGTTAAGAACAATAAAAAGGGCTTTTTTGGGTATGCCCATAGCAAAAGAAAGAAGAAGGAAATAATAGGGCCACTGTGCAGAGAAGATGGAGAAATTCTAACAGGGGACAGAGAAAAGGCAGAACTACTCAGCACCTTCTTTGCCTCAGTCTTCTCACAAAAGGAAAAGGGTGTCAGGAAAATGGAGCAGAGGACACAATAGGGGAAATGCAGCACAGAATCAGTAAAGAAGAAGTACAGGAATACCTGGTTAACCTAAATGAATTTAAGTCTCCAGGACCAGATGAACTACATCCAAGGATATTAAAAGAACTGGCAAATGTAATCTCATAGCCATTGGCAATAATCTTTGGGAACTCCTGGAGAACAGGAGAAGTCCCAGCAGACGGGAGGAGGGCAAACATTGCTCCCATCATCAAAAAGGGGAAAAAAGAGGATCCTAACAGCTATCACCCAGTTAGTCTGACATCAATATTGGGAGGGATTCTAGAACATTTCATTAAACAGAGAGCCTGTGAACATTTAGAAGAGAACATCATAATCACTAAAAGTCAACATGGGTTTCTCAAAAACAAGTCATGCCAGACTAATCTGATCTCTTTTTTTGATACGATTGCCAGCTTGGTAGATGAAAGGAATGTGGTAGACATAGCATATCTTGATTTCAGTAAGGCTATTGACAAGGATTCTCATTATATTCTTGCAAACAAGATAGTAAAATGTGTGTTGACAATACAACTGTTAGGTGGATTAGTAACTGGTTGACTGACCGGACCCAAAGGGTGCTCAGTAATGGCTCCTCTTCATCCTGGAGATAAGTGACCAGTGGGGTGCCACAGGGTTCTGTCCTGGGCCCAGTGCTATTCAACATCTTTATCAATGACTTGGATGAAAGGATAGGGGGCATGCTTCTCAAATTTCCAGATGACACCAAATTAGGAGGAATAGCTAATACCCCAGAGGACAGAATAAAAATTCAAAATGACCTTAATAGATTAGAAAGCTGGGCCAAAGCTAACAAAATGAATTTCAACACAGAGAAATGTAAGGTACTGCACTTTGGACAAAAAATGAAATGCATAGATATAAGATGGGGGATACCTGGCTTAACAAGACTACGTGTGAAAAGGATCTAGGACTCCTAGTAGACCACAAGTTGAACATGAGTCAAGAATGTGATGCTGCAGATGAAAAGGCCAATGCAATTTTAGGCTGCATTAATAGAAGTATAGTATCTAGATCAATGGAAGTAATAGTGCCACTGTATTCTCCTCTGGTCAGGCCCCACCTGGAATACTGTGTCCCATTCTGGACACCACACTTCAAAAAAGATGCTGAAAAACTGGTGTCCAGAAGAGGGTCACTAAAATGGTGAAGGCTCTGGAAACCATGCCCTATGAGGAACGACTTAGGGAACTGGGTATGTTTAGCCTGGAGAAGAGACAGTTAAGAGGTGATATGATAGCCCTGTTTAAATATCTGAAAGGATGTCATATTGAGGAGGTTGCTAGCTTGTTTTCTGCTGCTCCAGAGAACAGGACTTGGAACAACAGATGCAAGCTACAGGAAAAGAGATTCCACCTCAACATTAGGAGGAACTTCCTGACAGTGAAAGCTGTTCGACAGTAAAACACACCCCCTGGGAGTGTGGTGGAGTCTCCTTCTTTGGGGGTCTTTAAGCAGAGGCTGGATGGCCATCTGTCAGGGATGTTTTGATTTTGAGTTCCTGCATGGCAGCGGGGTGGACTCGATGGCCCTTTTAGTCTCTTCCAACTCTATGTATGATTTGATGATTCTAAGATTCTACATCACTGTGGCAGTGGCTGTGCTGGGTATGAATGGAAGACTCTGGATCTTCCAGGAAGATACAGAGTAAATAGTGAGTTTTTAAATCCATGTTAAGGGTGTTATACCCAAGATATAGATCATGAAAGTCTATGGAACACCCTTAAAGCATGGGAGTGCCAAAATATCTGATATCCTGATAAGGAATCTGTACTCAGGACAACAGGCTACTGTTAAAAGAGAACACAGAGAAACAGAATAGTTCCCAATCTTGAAAGGTGTCAGACAAGGTTGCATACTTTCACCCTATCTGTTCAATGTGTATACAGAACATATTATAAGAAAAGCAGGCTTGGACATGGAAGAAGAAGGACTGAAAATAGGAGGAAGGAATATCAACAATCTAAGATATGCAGATGACACCATAATACTAGCAGAAAACCTCACAGACCTGGAACAACTACTAAGGAAGATCAAGGAAGAAAGTGCAAAGGCAAGCTTATGGTTGAACATAACGAAAACAAAAATAATGACCACAGAGAATCTACATAAATTCAACCTATCCAATAAAGAAATAGAAATAGTAAAAAAGTTCTCATACCTGGGATGAAACAGAAATGGGGACTGCAGCCAGGAAATCTGATTAAGAATGGGAAGGATGGCTATGAAAGAACTAGGAAAGATCCTAAAATGCAAAGATATACAACTGAGCACAGAAATTAGAATCACAAGCCATTGTATTCCCTGTTGCCATGTATGAATGTGATAGCTGGGCAGAAAAGAAAGAAGATAGGAAGAAAATCAATTCATTCAAGAAGTGGTTCTGCAGAATAGTGCTGAGGATCCTCTGGACAGCCAAAAAGACAAATGAATGGGTCCTAGAGCAGATCAAGCCAGCAATCTCCCTGGAAGCTCAGATGACAAAACTGAGGATGTCACTTCCATGCCACCAACCTCTGAAGATGCCAGCGACAGATGCAAGTGAAATGTCAGGAACACATTCTTCCAGAACATGGCCACATGGCTTGGAAAACCCACAAAAAACTATGGATGCCAGCTGTGAAAACCTTTGACTTCACATGAGGCTGTTATACTTTAGACACATCATGAGAATGAAGAACTCATTGGAAAAAACAATAATGCTAGAAAAGGTGGAGGGAAGCAAAAAGAGAGGAAAGCCACATGCTAGATGGATCAACTATTGGAGAGGTCACAGGTATGATTTTGCAGGAACTAAGCAGAGCAGTGGAAGATAGGGAGTCCCAGAGTCGTCATATCCATAGGTTCACCACAAGGCTTAATTGGAAAACAAAATAGACAGCAAGCACCAGAATTTAGACGATGCCTGGTGTAGCTTGGATCATTTCCAATTAAGCCTTGTATTTTGCTCCTCTCACCTATTCTCTGCATTTATTTCTCTGTATCTCTTGTCAGACTGACAATAACAAGGGTTTTTTGTGGGTTTTTTCGGGCTGTGTGGCCATGTTCTGAAAGAGTTTCTTTCTGACATTTCACCAGCATCTGTGGCTAGCATCTTCAGAGAAAATAACAAGGTTGCTAGATATATCTTGAAGAACAAAGGGCAGGGAGACACACATACATTTTCTATTTTGTTCTCTTGGCACAACATTTCCAGACTGGTTCCTCTTAGTGGTTTTTCATTTTCTCCCACTATATCATATCATTCTTCTGGGTGAAACACCTGAGCACTGAGAGCAATCCAATAGTTGGGTTGCTCCCTGTCTGGCCATTTGCTGGAAGGCAAACTCAAGGAATCCCACCCCAAAATGAAAATCTTCCATTACTAAGAGTTGTCTTAAACTGAAATGTCAACAATACAGTCTCCTTTTGATTTTTGAAAAATTATTAAATAGCAATAGCAAGTACATTTCTATACCACTTATCAGTGAACTATCACTCCCTAAGTAGTTTACAATGTGTAAGCCAATTGCCCCCAACAAGCTGGGTATTCATTTTACTGATCTACAAAAGGATGGAAGAGTGAACGTTGGAGCCCACTTCTAAGATCAAATTTACAACATTGTGACTGCAGTACTGGCACTTAATCACTGCAGCACCAGGGCTCTTTATTTAAGCTGATTGAATTTCCAAGCCTTTTTTGGCAAAATTCATTGTAGTCTCCCCCTCCCAGTCTGAGGCGGTTTACTCACTTTTTAATGTTGCAGAGGTATTTATCCTCACGTACAGTCAGGCTTCTCAGTTATCACTATATCAATGGTAGTACATTCAGAAAATTGTATGTGTAACTTTTAGTCCTCAAAGAGGGTGGCTGGTCAAAGAGGTGAGTAGTGGTCTCTCACTCCCCTCTATTCTATCTGTGACAAGTTAACAATTTTTGTGTCACCTGTAATTAGGAATAGGAATCAGACTTGGATAGGGTGCTCCTTTGAGTTTCCCATACCCAGAAAGAAATTTTGCCAGATTTAAGTCACAAAGTGGCTTTTTACCCAATGGAAGTGTTGCCAGGATACCTGGAAATATGGCATCATCACCAATTAGATAAGACTTTAATTAGTCTATTGTCTTCAGCCAATTAGACAAGATTTGTAATAGTTCATTTGTTCAAAGCCACCTATCATCCAATTCTAAAGGAGAATTTATTAATCTTTTGTACAAGGTTACTACTCACCCGAGTACATAAGAATTTAGCAGGCCTTTGATGAGATAAGAATCGGTTACACTTCTTCAACTGGTCAATGTTATTCTAGCTACCTGCCATCAAGTGACTGTATCATGTATGATTCAACGTGGTTACATACACTCCAAGCTGCTTTTGAACTTTGAGCTCAATTTGCAGTAACTGAGGAAAAAGAGGGAAAATGGAAGGAGGAAAGAAAAACTGGGGCATTTTAAAAGTTGAAAAATGAAATGGCAAAAGATTATTCAGGACTATCTGTATCAAATGAGACAGTTGGAGATTTTGTTATTAATGACTGTTGTACCAATTAAGTACACCTTTTCATATTTTTATTTTTATGCCACTCTTACTTACATTATCTTATAGTTGATAAATGGCTGAATGCTCAGAACAAAGATCTATTCACACTGTGCAATTACAGCACTATATTTCACTTTTACTGCCATGGCAACATTCTCTGGAATCCTGGTTTTTATAGTTTGATGAGGCCCTAGAGCTCTCTGGTTGAGAGTTCTCAATGCATCTCCTTGACTCAAGATCTCAGGATTCCATAGGATGGAACACAGCAATTAACATAGGAATATAATACTATAATTTTATAGTTTCATAGTGTGAATGATCCCTGACTTCATTATGCATGATTCATTCTATGAAAGTAAATTTATTATGTTTTTTCCAAATATACAGGCTTCATGGCCTTATATTTTGAAAAATATGTACAAAATATAGTATCTAGCATATAAGTGGGAGGGTAAAATCCATTCAAAAGGCAAACTGTTCCTCCTGGAGACTTAAATAATAGGCAATGTTTTGTCAAAAGAACAGTCATCTGGAGAATATGGAAGGATCAAGAGTCACATTTGGTTCTAGAACCACTCTTAGCCAACTCTGCTGTATACCATGTGTACAATTAATAACTGTCATTTCAGGAAGTATCCATGTGATGAACTTCATACATAAAAAGTGTATACTGAAACAAATTTGTTAGTTTTTAAGGCATTACAAGACCATTTGCTGTTTTCATTGCAATCAACATAGTGATCCCTCTGGAAGTAGATATTTCTGAGACATCTTAGCTGAACCAAAAATCATTGTACTGGGAACTTGGAAGAATCTAATAATTGCTTTAATGAAGTGCATGCAAGGCCTGGTTCCTCTAATATCTTCCATAATGCACTTGAACAATTGCCAATAAGTTGGGTTGAACTGAAATGATCTGTAAAACTTCTCAAGGGACAATATGTAAGGAGACAAATCATCTGCATGAAGTTATTAGTTGTTTTATTGTCTTTTTAATTAAGAAGCCCACTTACTGAAAGAAGAGGAACAATATACCAACACTGTTTATCTTTTCTTTCATATTCCTTAACAAGAGGGAAGAAAAGACTGCTTCCATTATTCTTCTTTAGACAGTGTTGGTTTATTACTCTGAAATGAAGAACCTCATAATGTTCAGTCCCAAATGATAAAGACAACTTTGTAAATAAACATGACCTCTCTGTTTTCAGCCTTCTCGTGATCTAAGGATCATGTCAAGATTCTAATTAAAGAATTCTGAAGCTGCTCATATAATCCAAATAAAAAGATGCTGTTAAGAAAATGAATCTGTTGGGGAACAGAATAGTGTTGGATTATGCATTGCAACCTTTTTTTCTTAATGCTTTCGTAATCCTATATTATAGTTATCAATAATATGGGCAGCTACTTTTTTCTACTTGCCATTACCAAAATGTCACTAAGTGTGAAACAAACATCAAGGAGTGTAATGCTGTAATCAATGTGAGAAAATGTTCTCAAAATGCATAGTTAGTACAGCAATATTTTCAGAGCTGTTGATAAGTAACAGACATGTTTGATTTTGCTCTGTTTAAAAGAAGAATCTCAATCTTCACATTCCTTTCATGTAGACGAACAGCAGTGGGGGGGTGGGGGGAGAGGCTTAGAGAATGGAAAAATGCAAGTCTTTCAGGATACCAAGAACTATTTGCTTCCTGTTATATAGCAATAGCAATAACATTTACAGGGACTCAGTGGCTTAGTGGTTAAGATGCCAATTCTGGCATGGTTACTGCCAGTCCCAACTGTTCTGGAGAGAAGATGGTTTCTTTTAGGATGTCTCTCTGGCTTTCATGCTGTGACATTCTGGATAAAGCATCAGTGAGAGATTTTTGATCCTCAGTGAAAGCCTTTAATTTGAACCTGAAATGATAGGATTCCTTGATTCATCGACTCTGTTTAGGATTTAACTTTCTCAGGGTTTGTAAGGCTTCTAGATTCTTATGTTTAGTCCAAACCTCAAAGGAGTGGGGTGCACCCTCCAGTAACTGATGCTGGGTTTGCGCACCCACTTGATTGCAAAGGATTCTTCTTCCGAGGTGGGCCACCCCAGTTCTGCCCCCGTAACTTTTTGGACAAGTAAGCACAAGATCTTAATTTCCCCTCTGAGGGCCTCGGCAGACAGCTTATTGAGCCGTCTTGGAGGCCCAGAAGAGGAGGAGCCACCACACGAGCGGCGCTCCTTCCTCTTCCTGAGGTCGCCCTGGGAGCTGCTGGCTCTCCGCACGGCCGGCGCTTCCGGGGCAACCTCCCGCCACAGCGACCGGACGTGCTGCGGCGGAAAAGGCAGGGAAAGTGCGCCCTACGCTTTTAGGGCGCACTTTCCCTGTCTTGTGGAAGGAGCGCTGATTTAGCGCTCCTTCCAGGGACGCCGCAGGAGCGCCGCGGTCCGGCTGCCGAGGTCCCGCAGCACTCCGGACCAGGGCGTCCCCAACGCCCTGGTCTGCATCCCCCCTGAGTCTCTTTGCACTAATATTGATCCCATGGCAACATCACAAGCATTCAGTCTGTATAACAAAGAGTTGTTCTGGGTCCAGATGTTTTAAGATAGGTTCCATGCTAAATAGTCCTTTAATTTTTCAAAAGCCCCCTGATATTCCTGAGTCCATCTGATCTTAATGGATGGCTTGGGCTTTTGATTGGGTTCCCCCAGGCACATTTTGATCTTTAGTAGGTCCGTGATGGTAGCACTATCTGAGCAAAGTCAGAAATGAACTGTCTATAAAAATTAGCAAACCCCAGGAAACTTTGTACTTGTTTCCAGGTCTTTGGTGGGGCCCATTCCAGTACTGTGTTCACCTTAACCTCAGTGGATACTCTATTCCCTGAGTGGATACTCGGTATCCCAGGAAAATCTAGTTTGTCAGTATGAAATTCGCATTTGGGCGGCTTAACATATAACTGATTGTCCAGGAGGCACTTCAGCACTTCCCTCACCAGCTTCACATGAGATTCCAAGTCTTGGGAATAAATCAACACATCAGCCAGGTAGACGAGGACCCCCTCAAATGATAAATAATGTAGAACTTCATTCACAAGCCGCTCCCTCCCCAATAAACCAAAAGGGAGGACCAAGTATTCAAAAGCCCTCAAAGGGCAGTTGAATGCCATATTGTATTCATCCCCCTCCCTTATTCACACTCAGAAGTAGCCATCCCTTAAGTCCAGTTTAGTAAAAATCCTACCTGTAGCCAGCCTCCCTAGCATATCCTTCATGAGAGGAATGGGATATTTGTTGGTACTACATATTCAGATTCTTGTAGTAACCATTATTATTATTATTATTATTATTATTATTATTATTATTATTATAGTTTATTTCTAAAGTGCTGTCAATATACACAGTGCTGTACAAAAAGAAAATCAAGTATAAAATAGAATAAAAACCTGCCAAAAGCATACAATCTAAAATACACACAATAATAAAATAATAAAAGTTAATTAAAACAAAAAATAATGCAACAATTAGTTAACAACATCCACTGTCTACCCAAATGACAAAAAAGTAAATGTAGATCAGACAGTACCTGGGAATGCCTCCCTGAACAAGGTGGTCTTTAACTCAGATTTAAAAGTAGACAAAGAAGTAATAACCCATGTTTGAGGGGGAAGAAGGTTCCAGGAGTGAGGGGCAGCAAGCAAGAAGGGGCAAATCCGGGATGGAGCAGTGAAGATCCTAGGTTGGGAGAGCAGGCCTTGAGAACTAGAATGGAGGGTACAGATGGGAATGTAAGGAGAAAGAAGTTCAGATATGTAAGGGGGGGGGGCTAGTCCATGCAGGGCTTTGAAAGTTAACAACCGAAGCTTATATTGGATATGGAAGGGAAAGGGGAGCCAGTGAAGAGAAGATAACAAGGGAGAAACATGGGGCCTAAGCAGACTGCCAGAAATAGTGCACATTAAATTGAGGCACTGCCCTGGCTCAGGGCTAAGGAATCATGGGAGCTGTAATTTATTGTGGCACCAGAGCTCTCTGATAGAGAAGGCTCAATGTCTCAGAAAAAATACAATTCCCATGATTCCCTAGCACTGAGCCAGGGCAGTGCCTCAATTTAATGTGCACTATTTCTGGCAGTCTGCTTAGGCCCATGGTCAAAGCGGCGAGTGGAAGTAATGATGTGAGCAGCTGAATGTTGGACAGAAATTAAAGGTTGAAGATGAGAAAGGGGAAGCCCAGCTAGAAGGAGATTACAATAGTCTAATCGGGAGACCAGCAAAGCATGGAACAAAGTCTTGGCAGTGGAGGCCAAAAGAAAAGGATGGATTTTGGCAATGTTATAAAGGAAAAATCTGCAGGTTTTGGCTGTGGCCTGGATATGGGGAATAAAAGACAGAGAGGAGTCAAAAATGAAACTGAGGCTACGGGCTTCCTGGACCGTATGAATAGAAGTGTTGTCAACAAAAACAGAGAAAAAGGTTTGAAGGGAGGACTTAGGGGAAAAGACAAGAAGCTCTGTCTTGGACATGTTGAGATTCAAATGCCGATGACACACCCAGAGAGAGACAGCTGAGAGACATGATGAAACTTGCTGTTCAAGCCCTTGAGAAAGATCAGGGTGGAAAGATACAGTTGGGTGTCATCGGCGTACAGATGATAGGAAAAACCGAAAGAACTAATAAGTTTTCCTAAAGACAAGGTGTAAAGAGAGAACAATAGGGGACCCAAAACAGAGTCCTGTGGGGTTGGAGTTGGAGAAGGGCGACTATATGCCAGCTGCCCCAGCTCTGCCTCAATGCCACCATCATGCTGCACACCTGACCACATGGTGTGTAGCATCATGGTACCCTGTTGGTGCAGCATGCACACACACTGTACCAAAGAGGCACAAAAGAGCTGCAATGATGCCAAAAAGGAGTGGCAAAAAAGAGGATCAGGACCCCTGCATCGGCCCTAAGTCACTTATTAAATGAGTGGACTGGGAAAGGAATTGGGGCCAGAAAAGGACCAAGGGTTAAAGAGATAGTTCTGAGGAAAGAAAAGCCTTAGATTATATTTTAAGGAAAGAAGAACTCTGTGGGTCTAGTAGTCACACTTCCCTTTTCCTTGAACAGAGAAGAGCTCTTATAACTGATCAGCTGCTGACTATTCCCTGCTCAGTACTGAGAAAGGGAGCTGTCGAATACCACTCATACAAAGGAGATTATTGCACTACACCTTTAAAGCATTGCTATTCCACTTTAACTGCTCTGGCTGACTCCTTCTACTCCATTCTAGGATTTGCAGTTTAGGAAGGGGCATTTAGAATATTCAGCCAGAGAGCTCTTAGGCCTCAATGAACTTCAAACCCCAAAATGCAACAGGGGGCAGTCAGTGCAGTTAAAATGGAACGGCAACACTTTAAGAGTGTAGTGCAATAATCTCCTTTAAAGACAAAAACATATGTGCTTGTGTATGTACGACTGTGTGTGAGAAAAAATATGATATCCTCTCACATGGCATCAGGAGTTTTCTTCACTTTGGGCCTTTGCAGACTGCCAGAAATAGTGCAAATTGAGTCCACTTTAAGGGTTAGGTTTAGTGCTAGGGAATCATGAGAATTGTGGGTTTTTTTTTCTGAGACATTGAGCCTTCTCTGTCAGAGAGCTCTGGTGCCACAATAAAATACAGTTCCCATGATTCCCTAACCCTAACCCTTAAAGTGGACTCAATTTGCACTATTTCTAGCAGTCTGCAAAGGCCCTTTGAGTGGTATCCCCACCTACTGATGGCATATTCCAAGAACTTGGTCCTTCAGATGAAAAAAATCCCCTTCTACTGCTTTTGTTTCAATCCATGTGCTCACATGGTTCTACATAGACTGTTCTACCTCCACATTTGATTTGTGCTCATTTGTGGTGGTTTTTTTTTTTTTTTTTTTTTTTTTTTTTTTTTTTGTGGGATGAGGAGGTGTTAACGGGACACTATCTAACCAGAATGTAAATAATTCCCTAATTATTTACATAATCTGATTATGGAATCTGATATACTGAGATGGCTTCACACTTCCTCTTGGATCCCAGATGTATTGAAACGTATTACAGTCCTTTGGAGAAAGGGAACAAAGATGAAGTTGACTTTCCCTTTGTTACAAGACTGCTGAGATCTCTTTTGGAAATTATAACATTTTGAGTCAGACAACTGGTGAAAGCAGTGCAGAAAATTCAGAATGAATTTATATCATGACAGCACAGCCATCAATCCTAATTGTAAAAACTTCTAACAACCTCTTTTAACTATCCCTGAGTCTAGTTTCAAGGAACAGAGAATCAAATGCCAACCTAAAATGCTTCAGTTAGAAGAACTGAGGCTTTAAGAGCTGTTTCTCATTCCCTACCACCTCTCACTCTGAACACTGCACTCATTTAATTATGGCCATTCCTGAGCATCCTTTACTTTCTTGAAAGGATATATTGACCTCTTTTCTGACTGATGCTGGAAAAGGCTCATGTCTTTATTGTTGCAGATAACTCTCTTAGATCTAACATCCTAAGAAACCTGGATTAGAATTCACCAAAGGAAGAGTGAAAGAATAAAACATGAAATGCAGAAAGAACTCCTCCGGGTGCTTCAGCAATGATGTGTCTGCCAGAGGGTATTGTGGGAGATCTAGGTGTAGGTGAGGGAGACTGCTAACATTACAGTTTGGCAAGAGCAGGGAGTATAATAGAGGTGATGCCCTCAATCTCAGATGGAAAGGGTTTTCAACAGCATTCTTCACAAGCACCCTCTGTGGAACAAGTATCAAGTGGGAATTTCAAAAGCATCCAAGTGATAGTTCAGTGGCAAGAATGGATTGAACAATCAGAGCCTGGTATGTTGGAGGGCACAAAAATGGTATTTAATCAGCAAGGGTAGCAGCTCAGAAGTGAAGCAGTGGCTTGAAAGCTTTTTGTTTGGTGTTGAGAGCACTCCAGGTGTGGAGAAACTGTTTTAAAGAAGTATGTGTATCTGCATAGAGATGGGATGTAACTAGTTAGAATCATAGAATCCTAGAGTAAGAAGAGACCCCCAAGGGCCATCTGATACAATCTCCTGCCATGCAGGAATACAAAATCAAAGCACTCCCATCAGATGACCATCCAGCCAGTTTTAAAACTTCCAAAGAAGGAGACTCCACCACAGTCTGAGGCAGCATATCCCACTGTTGAATACTTACTGTCAGGAAGGTCTTCCTAATATTAAAGAATCTCTTTTCCTATAGATAGAATCCATTGCTCCATGTCCTAGTCTCTGGAGGAGCAGAAAACAAGCTTGCTCTTTCTTCAATATGACATCACTTCAAATATTTAAACATGGTTATCATGCCACCTCTTAAAACTCTTTTTCCAGGCTAAATATACTTAACTCCCTAAGTCGCTTCTCATAGGTCATGGTTTTCTGACCTTTCACCATTTTTTTGGTCGCACTCCTCTGGACACACTCCAGCTTGTCAACATCCTTCTTAAATTGTGGTTCCCAAAACTGGAACCCAATATTCTAGGTGAGGCCTGACCAAAGCAGAATAGAGTGGCACAATTACTTCCCTCAGTCTAGACATTATATTCCTTTTGATACAAGCTAGAATCACATTAGCTTTTATAGCTGCTACTTTACATTGTTGACTCATGTTCCGCTTTTGGTCTACTAAGGGCCAATGCAGATGGCCCATTTGGGGTGGCTCTGGACTGTCCCTGGGAGTGGGAGAGCGGGACCGCAGCAACCACATGTTGCGGCCCCAATCCTCCTTTTTGCCACCCCCAAAAGAGTGGTAAAATGCCACTCCTTTTGGAGGCAGCAAAAGGCTGCCCTTAGAGCCACCACCGTGGCTCTTTTGCATCCTTTTGGTGCAGTGTGTATGCACACTGCACAAAGAGGGTGTTCTGATGCCATGCACTGTGTGGATGGGCATGAAGCGCCGGGGCAGAGCTGAGGCAGAACCGGGGTAGCTGGCATGCGGTTGCCCCACCCCAACTCCACCCCCAGGCCAGCCGGTCTGCATTGGCCCTAAGACTCCAGGTAAGAGTCCTGGTGGCGCAGTGGTTAAATGCCTGTACTGCAGCCACTCACTCATAAGACCACAAAGTTGCGAGTTCAGTACTAACCAGGGCTCAGGCTAGACTCAGGCCTGCATCCTTCCGAAGTCACTAAAATGAGTATCCAACTGTTGGGGGGGCAATGGGCTTACAGTTGTAAACCGCATAGACACTCCATAGCATGGTATGAAGCGGTATATAAATAAAGCTGCTTTGCTTTGTTTTGCTTTGCTTTGCTTTGCTTTGCTTTAGATCCCTTTCACATGTACTGTTGTCAAGCCAGGTGTCACCCATCCTATATCTGTGCATTTCATTTTACTGCCTAAGTGTAGTATCTTATGCTTCTCCCTATTGAAATTCATTTTGGGGGGAAGCACACGAGTGCTTCCAGGACGCCGTGGGACGGTGCGCCGCAGGACCGCGGCATCCGCACCGCAGCGCACCGTCGGCACCTCTGAAAGGAGTGCTAAATCAGTGCTCCTTTCAGAAGTCAGTGAAAGTGCGCCCTAAAAGCGTAGGGTGCACTTTCACTGACTTTTCCGCCGCAGCGTGTGCGGACGCTGAGGCGGGAGGTTGCCCTCAGCGCGCCGGCCGTGCGGAGGGCCGGCAGCTCCGAGGGCAACCTCGGGAGGAGGAAGGGGCACTGATCGTGCGGCTGCCCCTCCTCTTCCCTGCCTCGGAGACGACTCTATTAGTTGTCTGCTGAGGCCCTTTGTTAGCTTTGGCCCAACTTTCTAATCTATTAAGGCCATTTTGAATTTTATCCTGTCCTCTGGTGTCATCCACAAATTTGATAATCGTGCCCTCTAGTCCAGGATCCAAGTCATTGATGAAGATGTTGAATAGCACTGGGCCCAGGACAGAACCCTGTGTCATCCCATTGGTCACTTCTCTCAGCCAATTCCAAATTCATGTCACAATAGCATTGTCTAGCCCACATTTTGCTACCTTATTTTCAAGGATATCGGGGGGGGGGGGGTTGTTGAATGCTTTATTGAAATCAAGATATGCTACAAGAAGACCTTCCTGACACTAAGAGCTGTTTGACAGTGGAACATGCTTCCTCAGAGTGTGGTGGAATCCCCTTCTTTGTAGGTTTTTAAACAGAGGCTGGATGGTCATCTGTTGGGAGTACTTTGTTTGTGTATTCCTGCATGGCAGGGGGTGGACCGGATGGCCTTGTGGTCTCTTCCAACTCTATGAATTCATTCTGCTCTTCATCTTTTCTTTCTCCCTACACATGCTAGCTATTCAATTCATTTCCTCTTTGGTGATTTCCCCCTTTTTCCATCTCCTGTACATGTCCTTTTTAATTCTTAGTTCAGTTGAAAGTTCTTTAGACATCCATCTTAGTTGAACCAATTGCATGTAACTGTTCCATTTTCTGATAAAGTATGATTACATATTATTAAAACTGTAACAAAGGAATTATGTTTGCTTTGTTTTCTAGTTAGTGTTTAAGAGGAATGCTTACACTGAGTAGTGGAGGAGGAATACCATACCTTTCAAGTGCTGGTTTGTGCTGTTCCTCAGGTTGCTACCTTGTGCCCATTTGTGAGTGTTGACACAATGACAAAGTAGAGAGGAAGAGAGCATATTTGTACCACAGGGCAGTGCCTTCTAGCATTCAAATTTCCCTCCTCCCACCCACACCCATCCCCGGAACTAATTATTTCATTACTTTTGAGAAACTGATAAATGGTTACTTTGTAATTATTTGTTAAAAAAAATTGTATTCTGGTTAAAACTATTTATGGGACCTTGGGACTATAACTTGACCTAAATACTTTTCCAGGTGGTTTCCCAAGCACTTATCTGACATAAATATTCCACCCATCCCTGCTATTCTCATACATTGAGCTTTGGAGTCATGCTGTCAGCTGGAATCTTGTTGATTTATTTCACATGTGTACCTTCCCCTAGGGAAGGGATTGGGCATTTTTGCCCAATGCACAATGTCCACATAATGTTCAAGATTGTGGAAGCTCAATTGTGCATGTGGTGCCATTGAACATGGGTATGCATTTCCTTGGCTAATGCATATCCATCTGCATCTACTGAAATTGGCAGCAGTGTTGCGATTAAACACAAGGCTTATATATCAGTCAATGGATAGCTTCGCATGTGGGAATTTATGCCATAGAAATCCTATGTTCCCCTTTGTAGAATGTTGCCAGGGATGTTAACTAATTTACTTTTTATTTTAATGTCATTTATTATATAGTCATTTATTCCTTTAATTGCCACCACTCAACACGTCACACATGTCTACAAAGGGTCCTTCATTTTTCAACTGCTCCAGGCACTCAAAAAGCTTAATTTGGCCCTACCAAAAATCATACTGATCAGCCTTGTTGACACACACTAAATGTAGTGTAGTGGTAAAGATTGACCACTTCAGAGTTAACAAGGAAACAACTGTTGGGGGAGGTAGAGATCAGAGTCATATGCTGCAATAATAATCAGAGTCAAATCTCTCATAGCATACAATAATAATATTTCATATCCCAAGAATTGCTGGGAGAGTAGATTTGATTCCATCTGCATTTTTAGCAGGTAATCTGATTTTCACTTTCCACATCTAATACATGGATCCAAAAAGAGTCATCCTTTCACACTTCTGTCAGTGTTGTGATACAGTTCCCATCTCAATTCAAAATGGATACAGAAATGCCCATTTCAGGATAAAACACACATTTGCAGGTGCATTTTAAAGTAAAATGTGCCCAAAATGAAAAAGCATTTCAAAAAGGTTTCTCTCTGTGTGTGTATGAAATGGCTGACTGATATGGAAACATAACAGAACTGACTTAAAAACATCAGAAAATAAGAAGAGTGCTGATCAGTCTAAGGACTTATGTAGCCCCTTGTTCCATTTTCTAGTGGCCAGACACCTATTAGAAGTGCACATGCAAGATATGAGGACAATACTACCTCTCTTCAATACTCCTGTCCCACTGATATACAGAAACATATTGTTTCTAATAATAGAAGGATAATATATAATCATTATGTCTATTTGCCACTGATAGTCTTGGTCTTTCATGTCCAAATAGATATAGAAATGAAACAGACCAGAAACAGAGTAATATGTTCACCCCAATTTGAAATGTGCAGTCTCCACTGTGATATGTTATTCCTTTTTCCTAGAAGTAGTACATTTCCATTCTGTCTTCAGTTTGTGTGCTGCCTTTAATTCAAAACCTATCCTAGCTAATGAATGAAAGTGTTTGCTCAAAAACATTTTTATAATCAGTGCAGCCACTAAAATATGATCATTGTCCACCCTGTCCTTTGGTGAAATGTGCAATTATCGTGTAGGAAGCAGGTGAAAACATCAAAACATACCTCCTAAAGGAGATAACAAGCCTTAATTCAGAATGTTTACAACCAAGAGGAATCATATTAACTCCAGGTGTTAATTTAGCATAACAAGACAAGTATGACACTACTTGTTCTTTTTTAAAGGGAAGTGTTTTAAATAATTATTTTAACTGCAGGTGTTGGTATTGTCTCAGCAGGAACAAAAGTATAATTTGTAACAATCCCATCTTCATCAGCTGTGTTTACAAAAAGCGGTCCCCCCTCCCCATTCTGCCGATGCTTTGTTCTTGCTGTTCTCTCAGAGCTGTGTATTTATTTACAGTGAAAATGAAAACCTTGGATGAAAAATATGCATTAGACCTGGAAGTCTTCTTCCTTAATTAGTGAAACAAAAGAGTGCAACCCTCCATGGTCCACACATTTAGAAGCACAGCTAGAAAAGATTATTTTCCATATATAGCAGATTTTATCTAGTCATTATCTCCAGAAACAAAGGGTATTGTGATGATAGATTGGAGCTATGGCTGTCATATCCTTCCTCTACAAATGAGCATGGGCAGAAGACACATGGTAGTGCTTAAACACTCACTGTTCCACTGGCAAAAAGGTTATGTGCAATCCCCAGACATGTGGTTAACAGCCCAGTAGTGCTAGCATCTTTCTGCAGCCATTAAATAATCTGATCACTCAAAGCTCACCTACAGATTAAGGCTGCAGGATAAGTTCAAGATCCTATTGAATATCAACATCATAGAGAGCCCTGCTGGCACAGTAGGACAGGATCACCTCTGCTTCCTATTGTTCGTGAAGCAATCCCCATTTCAAAGATGCAGTTCAAATGCCTTATTATGCATGTCATGAAAATGTCAAACCACTCACACTATAAACCATTGTACAAATGGATTGACTTAATAGGATTTGGCCTCATGTGTAAGTGCATATGACCATCTTAATCTCAACCCTAACAAGAAGTGATAATTGCAATGTCTGAGGTGGCATACAAGAAACATCTGCTAGACAGTAATTTTTAGACACTTGTCAGTGTTTTTTCTCAGTCCACATATGCCAGCTTAAGTCTTATGCTTTCCACAAACCGAGATGCCAACTCTGCCCAGATATCTATTCAGGAAATGTCATCATAGGGATTAATGACATCACCCACAATATTAAAGGGACTTTCATTTGCTCATCCTCTAAAGTGATATATGCCATCCTGTGTCAACAATACCCTTCAGCACTCTACATTTGACAAAGAGACCAGTCTCTGCATCAGAGAATAACTGGAGATAAATCAGACATTAGTAATAGGAATAGACCAAAAAAAAAGAATCATAGAATTGGAAGAGACCACAAGGGCCAGTCATAGCACCCCTGACAGATAGTTATCTGGCCTCTGTTTAACAACCTCCAAACCTCTTACTGTCAGGAAGTTCCTCCTAATGTTGAAGTGGAATCTCTTTTCCTGTAGCTTGCATCCATTGTTCCTTGTCCTATTCGCTGGAGCAGAAGATGACATCCTCCATCTTCAATATTACATCGCTTCAAATATTTAAACAAGGCTATCATATTACCTTATTATGCATGTCATGAAAATGTCAAACCACTCATCTCTTCTCCAGGGTAAACATATCCAGCTCCTTAAATTGCTCCTCATAAGGCATGATTTCCAGACCCTTCACCATTTTGGTCACCCTCCTCTAGACACACTCCAGCTTGTCAACATCTTTTTTGAATTGTGGTTCCCAGAACTGGACACAGTATTCCAGGTGAGCCCTAACCAAAGCTGAATAGAATGGCACTATTACTTCCCTTGATCTGGATACTATACTTCTATTGATGCAGCCTAGAATTGCATTGGGTTTTTTAGCTACTGCATCACAATGTTGACTCATGTTCAACTTGTGGTCTACTAGGACTTCTAGATCTCTTTCACATGTAGTCTTGTTCAGCCAGGTGTCCCCCATTCTATATTTATACATTTCATTTTATCTGCCTAAGTGCAGTACCTATATTTCTCCCTGTTGAAATTCATTTTGTTAATTTTGGCCCAGCTTTCTAATCTATTAAGATTAAGGTCATTTTGAATTTTGCTCCTCTCCTCTGGGATATTAGCTACTCCTCCTAATTTGATGTCATCTGCAAATTAGATAGGCATGTCCTCTATTCTTTTATCCAAGTCATTGATAAAGATGTTGAATAGCACTGGGCCCAGGACAGAATACTGTGGCACCCCACTGGTCACTTCTCTCCAAGATGAAAAGGAGCCATTCCTGAGCTCCCTTTGGGTATGGCCAGTCAGCAAATTACCATTTCACCTAACAGTTGCACTGTCTAGCCCACATTTTACCAGCTTATTTGCAAAAATATCATGGAGAACCTTGTCAAAGGCCTTATTGAAACCAAGACATGCTATATCCACAGCATTCCCTTCCCTTACCAAGCTGGTAATTTTATAAAAAGAAAAGAAAAGAAAAAAGAAAAAGAAGCAAGTTAGGAGAAGCTGTAGCAGTTTGCTTTTGCCTGAGCCTACTGGGAAGGGCAAGCTTACTGGTGGAGAAAATCTCAAAAGTAAGAGAGTATATATTGCTGGACTGACCCTATGACTTAATTGATCCAAACCAAACAGTATAAATACATTCTGTGTAACATTGGAAATGGGCATTAAATTTGGATTAAGGCTAAATGTGAAATATGAATAAGCCCCTACTCTAGAATTCTTGTTTTCCATTTCCTTCCAGACACAATTAGAATAATTTGATCCTTTCAGTATTAAAGCAGAAAGTCACTTAGCTTATCTCATTACAAATTAAAAGTACTTTAAAAAAGAAATGGTCTGGAATTACATGAGTTTTCAAAACTTACATTATAATTGGGGGAAACAATTCTGAGACATTGCCATATTCCAAAAATTATCTAGTACACAATACTTTTGTAGTTAGCAGTGTTGAGATTAATTATGAGATGAAAGCTGACTTTGATTCTTGCAAATATTTTCTAATTAGGAATATGTTTCTTTATAGTTTAATATTGTCATGCCAATCACAGTAGTAATCTATAACTACTTAACCATCACATTAGAATTAATGATGAACTTTATTGTTAAGCTATATTTAACAGTAAGTAAAACTAAAAACTGTCCATAGCAATTGCATTTTTGCTTATCTTTCTAAGGAAATGGATTACTGCTTAGAATAGGCTTCTTAATTCAGAAATAGTGCAATAATTAAATAAAGCATGAGATTAAAAGCTATTTTTTTTTCTCTTTATCAGTTCACTGTTGGCCTTCACAGACTTTAGGAGAATGAGCTGGCAACTATTGATATGGGAATACCCTACCTGACAAGGTGTGCCATATCTTTTGGCTTAATAAGAATGTTTGTTAAATGCAGATGGAACTGAGAGAATTATGTGAACCATTTGACAATGAACCTTTTACATTTTATGCAAAAGAACATGAAATTCCTGGTCTTTCCCATAAAAAAATCCATCAGTGATACCTTTATTGACCAACCAAAATGCATAATATACTTGTTGCCAGCTTTTGAAGTTCCATGGGCTTTTTCATCAGGCAAGATGTTACAAACCAAACAGGAGAAAAACTATTGGAGATGTTAGATGCTACCATGTTGTTTCAGTCTTTAGTTAAGATGGTATATGGTGAGCAGGATATCTTTTGCAGGCAGGCTCCTCTTCCTTCTGGCCATGTGGCTATAGGGAGATTTTCAAAGTCCTGGAAATTTAATTTATACCACTGATGGATTTTTGTTAGAATTTGCTAAATGGCCAACACAGTTACCCCTGAATGTTTTCTGGTTTTTCCTATGTTCATGAAATAGGATTAAAACAGCTGATTTTAGAACTCCATTACTATTGACACATGCAAGAGACAGTACTGGATCTCTCAAGCAGAGTAATCAGATTGGCAAGGCTGAAGTTAGTCCTGTCCCCCTCCCCCCTACACACACACAGGGTCAAGCAGAGAAAGAAACAAGCTTAGTTGTCTTTATAAAGCATGCTGGGCACATGAAACTAGTCATGCAGTTCTCTGGATTGAGGCCAAGCAGATCTGAAGGCTAGAAGGCTCCTGGATACCAGACCTATATAACCATTCCTACATATGGAACATACGCTGGAGACCCAGGCATCTGCATTATACTTTGAAATTGGTATTCAAGCAATAATGGGAATTGTGTAGTCCTCAGCAGCTGCTGAACCAGTAGCATCACTAGATTTGATGTTTCCCTGTGTGAAAACTCATGATGTCGCCCCCCCATGGATTTCCGCCCTTACTAGTAGCATCATTGGGCTGTAGGGGTGTGTAGGCTGCACCGGGTGACACCCCAAAAGGGGAGTGACACCAGAGAAGGGGGTGACACTCAGGAGAGGAGGGTGACACCCAGTTCACCCCCACCCCTGCAGGAGTCTCCATCCCGGGTGGGCAACGGGCAGCTGTTGCACCAGCTGCACAGCTGCTTTTCCCAGTTCATGCTGCCTCTTTTCATGGGCCTCAGGGGAGGGGCCTCTGGACTGGGCAGGCAGCAGGCAGCAGGCAGCTGTTTCCATGGCTGTGTGGCCATTTTCATGGGCCTGGGGGAGTCTCCAGGCTTCAGGTGAGGGACCTCTGGCCTGGGCGAGGAGAGGACAGCTTTTTCCTCTGCCATTTTTCCCAGCCATACGGCTGTTTCCAGACCCTCTTTGCTTCGGCCTGCCCTTCTTCTGAGGAAAGCCAAGCCAAAGCAAGGAGGATCAGGGGATGTGCATGCTCTAGCTGGCTCCTTGCTTCAGCATGCCCCTCCTCTGAGCCCCACCCCTTCCACCTTTGGGGGCCCGCCTCCGCACCAGGTGACATCAAAGGTAAGTACGCCACTATCCCTTACCATACCATACAGAATTTTAGTAATGTTTCTTGTACTAATGTTACTCATAAATTGTAATTCCCATATATCACTGACTGTAATGGTAATAGTTGTGACATGAAAACCTAGCAAAATTAAAATTATACCTCTAACTTACCATATTATATACACAGCTTAAATGTATATGAAAGATGGTTAAAGTGAAAATTTGGTAACGTGATATTTTTAAAGAAAATTTTAAATGAATATTTTTTTTAATTTTAAGAAAACCTAGAGCAGGGGTAGGCAACCTTTCCCCTTTAAGGGCCGAGGGACTTCAGCTCCCAGAAGCCTCAACCATGTTGGCCAATAGTCCCATGTTGGCCAATAGCTCCTGGGATTCTGGGAGCTGAAGTCCCTTGGCCCTTAAAGGGGACAGGTTGCCTACCCCTGACCTGGAGCCTCTCCTTTCTTCTCCCACTGAGTCTCACCCCATTCAAACCATCTCTTCAGCCTTTTAAAGGGACACAGGTGAATGCCATAACTTGTTTCTGCCAAAAGGAAGATGTTTAAAGAGCAGAAGTATCACCCCACCCTTAGGGTGTCACCTGATGTGGTCTGCACCTCCCTAGTGATGCCACTGTGCTGGACAACAATTTCCAGCATGCATACCCAGCATAGCCAATGGCAAGAAATGCTAGGACTTACAGTCCAGTGGCTGCAGAGCCACATAGTTCCCAACCTTCTCAGAGGGTACATCTACACTGTGTAAAAAAAAAATCACCTTGCATTTTTCTAGTCCACAGGGACCCCACAGTGGCCCCATTAAGTACACACACACAGCACCTTTAATCCAGTGGTGTTACTAAGGTTGGCCTCATCTGGTGTGGTAACTCACAAGATCACCCCTCCATTGACTTCCTCCCATACCATACCATACCATACCAGAATCCTTAGTAATGTTTTTATACTAATGTTACTCATAAATCATAATTCCCATATATCACTGAATGTAATGGCAACAGTTGTGACAAAAACAAGTAGAAAAAATAAAATTATATCTTTAAATTACAATGTTATATTGCACAGTTTAAATGTGTTTACATTTACATTATTTCATGTGGTTAAAGTGAAGATTTGGTAAGATGTAATGCTTTTAAAGAAAATTTTAAAAGAATTTTCAGAATTTAAATTTAAATTTAATTTTTAAAAAAGATAAAAACCTGAGCTTCTTCTTTTTTCCCCCACTAAGCCTCACCTCACTCACATCATCTCTTCAGCATTTTAAACACACTCCCCACACACCCCTAGTGATGCCCCCATTTGAAGTGACACCAGTGCATTTCCCCCTGGTGAACTCATTTCTTTTCCCCTTCCCAGCATGCGTCAGCAGGCTTTCCCTGAATAACATCCCGGCCTAAAGAAAAGTATAAGGAGATGACAATGATTCCAGCTCTTTTGTTGCTAAGCTGCTATTTATTTGTACTGTATTGTTTTCTTTTATTTTGTATTTTAATCTTGTAGTCTAATATATTTTTAAGGGGTGGGTGGATTAGGGAAGGGGTTGTTTGACTGTTTTAACTTGTAATGTTGTTTTAATCTGTTGTAGGCTGCCTCGATAGTGCTGCAGAGAGGCGGCATAAAAATAAAAATTAGTAGTAGTAGTGGTAGTAGTAGTGTGCCTTGTGCTATATTTTCCTATTGCCCAGTGATGTTCTAATCTTGCTTCCTTTGTGTACATTTTTTAAAATTAAGATTTTCTTTTATTTATAATGACACTGATGTCAGAGCATATAATTATACACTTTACATCAATGACTTACATTTATGAAAAATCTCTTTACCAATGCAATCATTACTTTATGGTTGTGCAGCAGTTAAGATAAGAAGATATTGACCATTCTCTAGTTTTATCTATATCACTGGATTAAAGAAAACAGTGTATGAAGAAGATGAAACTGATAGGACCCACAAGCATTACAACCTCAGATGTCCCTTTTTAATTAATAAAACATAACTTTCTAATTAAAGAATACTAATACTCTGAAGGATCTTCTCACATCTGGCAGAGCAGGGTTTGAACTGTGTGGCTTGCAGGTTGCATACAGCCCAGGGAGAGGTGGTCCAATCTGGCCCTTGGAACCCTCAACAATCCCTAGAGGCCTCCAAAGGCTCTGGAACTCCTAAAAATCCACCCAGAAAGTTTTTCTCTCACACACCAAGTCACATTTTTAAGGCAAAAACTCCTTTGTGTGGCTACTGCATTCTATTCTGGAGTTTTCTCACTTCATTGCAGGGGAGGGGATGGCCAGAGAGGTGACCAGAAGAGACACATTGTCACATTCATTCCCCAAAATAGCACCCCTAATGATGCATCTGTGATCCTCTGGAGTTCCAGATGACACCAGAAATCATGAAGGGTGTCTTAAGAGCAGGAATATTCCTATGTCAGAGCCAATATGGCTTCCAGTTTAGCAAGTAACTGCGAACAATGAAAGAGAGGGGTGAATTTAATTGAACAAGGACTAGCGTCTAGTTGGACACTTGCTCTGTGGGAGTGACAACAAGTAAAGAAAGGTTTATTCTCTGCCACCATTGTGTTTCTTCTCTGCCACCATCACAGAATGGTGATACTTTTTCATAGTGACTAAGGTCTTCATCAGAATGCTGAGACAGAGAACCAGAACAAATGGAGGCCCATTGTACAAAATTTACTTCGTTCTTTGTGGTTAAAATCACCCAGATCTGTCTTAATCTGGATTTCAATAAATACTGGAGCAAGACAGGTGGATATAACCTTGTCAATGGCCAATAGCATGTTTGGCCCATCTCTTTAATTTGGCTTTTGAAATTGCTTTTATAATTTTTGGTTTTATTGTTTTATTATGTTTTGTGTGATATGTTTTATTTTTATTTCATTTTATTTCACTGTCATGGTAGAATTCAGAAAGGCCATATAAATATCTTCAATCAATGGATCATTCAATAACATATGCAGTGGTGCTTTGTGAAATTTCATATTTAGGTCATTCCAGATAAGACATGGGAGTTTATCACACCTCTAAATAACCCTTCTTACTTCTCCCAAATTCAATCTTAATTCGGGCAGCATCCATATACTATCACAGGGATTTTAATAATAATAATAATAATAATAATAATAATAATAATAATAATATTTATTTGTATACCGCCCTGTGGCGAACCAATCTGGGCGGTTGACAACAGTAAAATATAACAAGAGTAAAATATAACATTAAAACATTATAATCCCTCCCCCCCCATAAGAAGTATTAAACCAGGGGTAGGCAACCTTTCCCCTTTAAGGGCCGAGGGACTTCAGCTCCCAGAAGCCTCAGCCATGTTGGCCAATAGTCCCATGTTAGCCAATAGCTCCTGGGATTCTGGGAGCTGAAGTCCCTCGGCCCTTAAAGGGGAAAGGTTGCCTACCCCTGTATTAAACAATATGACAAATTAAAAACACAGTATCAAAACATAAAACCATAATTAAAACAAACTAAAAACCCTAGTGTCCCTCTGGAGATCCTCAACCATCACTAAAGATGGGGCCACGGGAGGAATGAGGGGATCAGGGAGCTGGGATGGTTAATCTGGAAAGGCCTGCTGGAAGAGATCTGTCTTGATAGCTTTTTTAAAGTTGTCTAATGATGTCAACTGACGGATCTCATCCGGCAGGTCGTTCCAGAGTTTGGGGGCGACAGCAGAGAATGCCCTCTGGGAGGTTGCTGCAAGCCTAGATTTTAGAGGCTGCAGCAAGTTCCTTCCAGAGGACCGGAGAGCGCAGGGAGGATTGTACGGGAGGAGGCAGTCCCTGAGATAGCTTGGACCCAAGCCATTTAGTGCTTTAAAGGTAATAACCAACACCTTGTACCGGGCCCGGAAGCTAATAGGCAGCCAGTGGAGGGACCTCAGAACCGGAGTAATGTGGTCCCTCCTAGATGTACCAGAAACAAGCCTGGCTGCCATATTTTGTACCAGCTGAAGCTTCCGAACCAAGCACAAGGGTAGCCCCAAGTAGAGCGCATTACAGAAGTCCAGGTGTGAGGTTACCAGTGCGTGCACCACAGTTTCGAGATCCCTTACTTCCAGAAAAGGGTGCAGCTGGCGTATCAGCCGAAGCTGATAGCAGGCGCTCCTGACTGTCGCATTTACCTGATTTGTCATCAGGAGCGACGAGTCAAGGAGCACCCCCAGACTGCGAACACAGTCACTGGAGGAGAGTGTGACCCCATCCAGGACTGGAGGTTGCAACCCAGTTCTTGGTTTCGGGGATGCTACCGTGAGCACCTTCGTCTTGTCTGGATTCAGTTTCAATCTGTTTTTCCTCATCCAGCCCATTACCGCTTGAAGACATTCATTGAGAGAAGAGATGCCATTAGAATTCGAGGCCAATGAACGAGACACGGAGAAATAGATTTGGGTGTCGTCAGTGTACTGATAACACCCAGCACCATAACTCCGTATAATCTCACCCAGCAGCTTCATATAGATGTTGAATAACACCGGGGACAGAATAGCCCCCTGAGGAACCCCACAAGTGAGGTTCCTCTTACTGGAGCTACAGTCCCCGAGCAGCACCCTCTGGGACCTACCCGAGAGGAAGGACCGGAACCACTGCAAAGCAGTGCCCCCAATACCTAACCCCCTCAGGCGGTCCAAGAGGATGCCATGATCTATAGTATCAAAAGCCACTGAGAGGTCTAGGAGCACCAACAGGGTCACACTACCCCTGTCGATGCTCAGACGCAGATCGTCGGTCAAGGCAACCATGGCAGTCTCAACCCCAAAGCCTGTCCTAAAGCTGGTTTGAAATGGGTCTAGATAATCAGCTTCATCCAAGACAGCTTGGAGCTGAAGAGCAACCGCCCTCTCAACCACCTTGCTCAAGAATGGCAGCAGTGACACAGGTTTATAATTTCTCATATCCAGGGGGTCTAGGGAAGGTTTTTTCAGAAGCAGCCTAACAGCCACTTCCTTTAGACAAGGTGGAACATGTCCTTTCCTGAAGGATGCATTGATGATATCCATGAGGAATCTCATCAATGCATCCCCCCCCTGGACGGCCAGCCATGATGGGCAAGGATCGAGAGGGCAAATTGTCTTCCTCACTTTACCAAGCAGCTTGTCCACATCCTCGGTACTCACAGATTGCCACTGATCCAGTATAACTACATTGGCGGAGTCACTGGATGCCTTGCCTATCGACTCTGTTTCAATGGTGGCATCTAAGTTGGCTTTTATCTGAGAGATTTTGTCTACAAAGAAGTTGTTAAATGCGTCACAGCAGGCCGTCGTCAGGTTAAGCAAGGGATTTGATGCAGGGGGCACCTGCGTCATCTCCCTCACCACCTTAAACAGCTCTGTTGGATGGGACTCTGCAGACGCAATACGCGCAGAGGAGAAAACTCTCTTTGCTGCACATATTGCCTCCCGATAGGAACAAAGGAAGTTCCTATGGCGAGTTCTGTCAGATAAGAGACGAGTCTTCAGCCACCTGCACTCTAGCCGTTGTCCAAACTGCTTCATCCTCCTCAGCTCTGGCATATACCAAGGCCTCCGATTAGAAGTGGGATGGCAAGGGCGCTTGGGAGTGATCGTGTCGATAGTCCTGGTGAGATCGGTGTTCCAGGTATTGACCAGAGCATCGACAGGATCCCCGGCATTCCCAACCATTAAACCCTCTAAGGCTTTCTGGAATCCAATTGGCTCCATCAGCCTTCGAGAGTGGACCATTCGAATGGGTCCACCACCCCCAGGGGAGCAGAAATTGGCTCTGAGTTCTATCTTGACCAGGAAATGATCTGTCCGTGACAATGCGGAGGTGCTTACCACCTCCGCCCACGGATATGCCTGTTCGGTACAGAACATCGCATCGAGTGTATGACCCGCACAATGTGTAGGCCCGTTGACCAATTGGGATAGGCCCATGTTTGTCATGGTATCCATGAACTCCCGAGCCGCGCCTGTTAAGCTGGTCTCGAGCGGGATGTTGAAATCCCCCAAAACTAAAAGTCTGGGGGTCTCCAACACCAGCTCAGAGACCAGCTGCGTCAGCTCGGTCAGGGAGTCTGCTAAACAACGGGGTGGCCAGTAGACTAGCAAAATCCCCAATCTATCCCTAGTCTTCAGGCTAAGGTACATACACTCGAAGTGGACTGTTTTCCGGACAGGTATCCTGGTCAAGGTCAAGGTGTTCTTATGAACCAGAGCCACTCCACCCCCCACCCCCCGCCCACTTCCCCTCATCTGCTCACTGACAGAGTACCCAGCTGGGAGGGCCTGCGCCCAAGTAACAGTGCTATCCTCCCCCAGCCAGGTCTCTGTGAAGCAAGCCAGGTCGGCATCCTCATCCAGGAGGAGGTCCTGGATGATATGGGTCTTATTTTTCACCGACCTGGCATTGCAAAGAAGCAAGGTGAGGTTCTGTGGAATGGTTGGTCTGCTCTCCAAGCCATTCTGGGAAACAGGGGGAACTGAAGGCGGGATAGCTTTCAAACAGCGATCCCGTCTTCTTTTGTAACATCTGTTCCCTCTGTTACAACCATAAATCCCATTCCCCAACACAACTCCAATAGCCGCCCCCATCCCATTCCCGACCTCAGGTGCGGTGATAGGATTTAAAGTCACTGATAAGATGGAGTAATTGGGACGTAGGACAAACCGAGTCCTTTAACCCCATCTCAGATGACAAGGACTTTATGGCTGATGGTATAATCCTATTTATCCAACCCAGAACCTCCTAGGTCTTACAATAATACAATCAGACCTCCAATTATCCCTTAAAATTACACTCTGAGGGAAATACAGGGGGAAGAACAGGAAGCACACCCTAATCCAGAGCCAAGAATGCTGTTATGTTGGGGAAATAGTCTTGGGCCAGCTAAGCACCGCCCACTTCCCCACTGAAGAGATGGTGCCTGGGCAGGGTTTATATCCCCAGCCCAAGTCCTCTGCAGCCTTGGTCTCAGGTGTCGCTGGTAAGCACCAGTGGGAGGGGGGAGGGATGTCAGCAGGCAAGGCCCCACGTCCTCCAAACGTCCTCCGCTGCCTTTCTGCTGAGGAGATGGTGCCTGGGCAGGGTTTTTATCCCCAGCCCGAGTCCTCTGCAGCCTTGGGTTCAGGTGCCGCTGGTAAGCACCAGTGGGAGGGGGGAGTGATGTCAGCAGGCAAGGCCCCACATCCTCCAAACATCCTCCACTGCCTTTCTGCCACCAAATCCACTACCCGTGTCCAGCCCAGATCCCAGAGGTGCTCTGGCAGCCATTTTTTTAAGTCAGAAAATCCCCAGTTTTGAAAAGAGGCACACTGAGTGCCCCTGGGACCTGGGCTTGACCCAGGCTGGATGCAGGTGGTGGATTCCGCAGCAAAATCCATATGATAGTATCCGGATGCTACCCAAATTAAGATTGAAGTCAGGAGAGGTAACAAGGTTTATTTTAGTGGTGCGATAAGCTCCATGGTATGTTAAATTTAGCCTCCAGTTTTAAAAGACGTTTGAACCTAACAAACATGGGTTCAATTCCCACTTGGCCATGGAAACCCACTGGGTGACCTTGGGTGAGTCACACATTGGCAGCCACAGAAAACTGTGTGATAGAGTTGCCTCACATGTCCCTTTGTATGATTTTTCTGGAGACCTGCCAATATGTACAACTAAACTTCATAAATATCTGGCAACCCATTTTTGCTCTGCTTATCACACCATGTCCTAACCAGGCTCATTTGAATGTGCTGCTCACCGTGTGAAACAATCAATCTTTTCATTGAGATTAGGAAGGCTTACAGTGTTAGGTGCTTCCAGGGGTTCTGTGGTTCTCCTCTCTTTTGACAGCAACAAAAGGAAGGGGTCTGGGCTGTGCTCACTCCCCTTCTTCTCTACCCCTTGCATTTCCTTTCTGTCCTTCCCTACTCCTCTGAGCCACAGACAGAACACCTGACACTATGGGTTCCTTTTCTTGCCATTGCTTCTGCCTTTTTCCTCTTGTCACAAAACACACCACACAGACTTGTCCATCATCCAAAATTTAAGCTATTTAGCCAAATGACAAGGGACAGAGATCCAAACCAAATGTCAGCCAAGGTCTAGAAGCCTGGTATTCTAATTCTCTGAATAACCACAATTAGTGCTTAATATATTATGTTTAATGGAATCACCAGCACCTGTCCCCTTTGACATTAACAGATGTTGTCCCTAGATCTCAAGTCTTAGCCCAGAAATATCAGGACTTGGGATCATCCTGACCTGGTAACCCTATTTCTTACACACCAGATACACAGATATTACATTAGGTGCAGAGCCACTTACATGATTTAAATCAGGGGTAGGCAACCTTTCCCCTTTAAGGGCTGAGGGACTTCAGCTCCCAGAAGCCTCAGCCATGTTGGCCAATAGTCCCATGTTGGTCAATAGCTCCTGGGATTCTGGGAGCTGAAGTCCCTCGGCCCTTAAAGGGGAAAAGTTGCCTGCCCCTGATTTAAATAGTGTGGGTAGCTGTGTATGAATAAGGAGATGTGCTCACAAAATTGTTCCTTCCAATAGAATATATAGGGAAGCCTGCCTATTCAGGAATTCAGCTATGCAGCAGTTTCCCAAATAAACCTTGAAAATAAGTCTATTAGCAATCTGTTAAAACTGAAGGTGGGAGGAGAAAGGAATGATCATTGATGAATAAAGCTAGAATCCTTTCTTCAGACTTCATAGTAATAGCATTTAGATTTCTATACTGCTTATCAGTGAACTCTGCACTCCCTACGCAGTTTACTGTCTGTAAGCCAATTGCCCCCAACAAGCTGGGTACTCATTTTACCAACCTACGAAAGGATGGAAGGCTGAGTCAACATGGAACCTTGTTGGATAAAACTCACAATGTTGTGGCTGCAATACTGGCATTTAACCAATGTGCCACCAGGGCTCTGAGGTTTCATATGCTCAGTGTGTGTGCATGCGCACACTACATGCACACTCTTTCAAGTAACTGGTCAATTTATTGCTATCCCCATGAATTTCATAGGGTTTTCTTAGGGAAGAAATAGGTCTTGCCAGTTCATTCCTCTAAAATAAAACCTACAGAATCTAGTATTTGTTGGTGTTCTCCTATCCAAATACTAACCAGGGCTACCTCTGCTTAGCTTCCAAGACCAGACAAGATCATTTAGGCATTCCTAAACTCAGTACTTACATTCAAAAAGAGTCACATGCAGTGGTAAAGCCAGTTTATATACAGTGGAAAAGCAACATTAAATCTGAGCAGCTACTGAAGTGGTTAATGTGAAACTTACTGCACCAAAACGAAGAGAAATGCCTTGTGGAAAGTCTGAGAATAATAAAATGTAACAAGCACCTGCTCACTTTTTTAAAAAAATAGGACACAAGCTTTAAATGCATATTAATTGTTATTTCTGTTTGTATGTATATATAAGTATATGCCCCCTTAAATATGTTAGGAAGCACTTCAAATGCAATTATTTGAAGTGATGTAAATAACATAACTGCCCCCCCTCAAAAAAAGACATTTTACCAGCCACTAAAAGCATTTTTAAAAGATTGATTAAAATTGTAGGTGAATCAAACCATTACACATTTGACTTCACAACCAATTCTAGGAAGATAACATGCTCATTCCTACTCATTCCCAGTACTTTCTTGTAGTCAATTCATTCTTTTTAAGGGGAGCATAACTTATTTGCTCCCTTAAAAGCAAAGGGGAAAAAAAATAAAAGGGTCTTTAAACTTTAGAAAGCAATCTGATGGTATGTTGGAAATCAGTTATGGGGTTGTAGAAAATTACTTGCTGAAAGCACCCTCTCAACAAGAGAAAGGAAATGGTAGATGTTTATAAGCTAAGAAGAGGATATTTAGACTGTGAATGAATAAACATTTATGCTATTCACTGGCAAATTGACTTTGTCTTTTGGTGACCCTATGAATAAGAGACCTCCAAGAGCCCCTCTCATCAACACCTATTCTTCAGCAACTTCATGAAAGAAAGAAAGAAAGAAAGAAAGAAAGAAAGAAAGAGGTCTGAGTTAAACTGATAGGCTGAAAGTCTGACAATCAAAAACAAGATTTTTCCAATATGTCTTGTATTAGAAAAATTGTTCAGATTCTGCCATATTAGTTTGTTGCCCCCAAAACAAGAATTATATTAAAGACTAAAAAGTGCTATTTGGCAGAACCATTCATGGGATATATTCCAAATAAAACTTGTTAGTCTTTAAGGTGCTGCAAGACTCAGGCATATGCACATGCATGATTACAGTAGTCTGATACCATTTTAAATGCCATGGCCCCATCCTGTAAAATCCTGGATTTTGTACTTTGGTGAGGTACCTAGGATTCTCTAGTTCAGCAAATCTCAAACTTTGAGACTCTCAAACTCTCAAATACTCCTTCAGGTATTGACGTAACTCCCAGGAACTCCACCTGGGTTGATCAATGGTCAGGGACCTCCATTAACCAGTCTAGAAGAATTACTCACATTTTAGGTTGCAAGAGTGGGTGCCTATATAGTTTATTTCTCACATAAGCCTGTTATTTGTTTATCATGTTTTTCCATACTTCATCTCTGTTTGCCCCACCCAAAACAGGCAAGGGTGAATCTCTAGCTGCAGTAAGGATTTGGGGTTGAAAGCTGTTTTTGAAAGCGGTCATAAGAAAAATGAATATGGGAAATGTGTTTGAAAGTTGGATGCGAGCAATTTACAAAGAACAGAAGGCTCAAATTATAATAAACAAAGAAAAGACAGAACCAATCAAGATAGAAAAAGAAACCAGGCAAGGCTGTCCAATATCGCCGTTATTATTTATAATGATATTAGAGATGCTGAACATGAAGGTAAGAGAAGACAAGGAAATCCAAGGTATGAGAATGAAAGGGCATACACAGAAGATCAAAGCATATGCAGATGATGTGGTTTGTTTTCTGGAGGAGCCATTAAAAAGTATAGGAAAACTATTACATACCCTACAAGAGTTCAGCAAAGTCACAGGGTTTAAAGAAAATCAAGAAAAGACAGCAATCATAACAATGAATATAACAATGAATATGTCCAAAAAAAGAGGAAGAAGTCTTAAAAGAAAAAACAAAATTTAGGATAGAAAAAAAGGTGAAATATATAACAAAAAGAAATGCAGATTTGTATGAAAATAATTACAATACAGTATGGAAAAGCATTCAAAAGGATATGATAAGGTGGTTGAAGTTACAGACCTCGCTATTATGGAAAATCATGTTGATAAAGATAAACATACTAAACTACCTTCCAATCTAAATGGAAAAAGACATTGACTACAAAATTACAAAATATGGGTCTTCCTCCAGATACTCTTAGATCCATGGGGCACTCAAAAGCTAAAACAACTATTCTCCAATGTATAAAAGATCTAGTTCTCCAAGATCATCGTAGTCGTCCGCGAGATATTTTAACTATTGGGATTGTGCTGGCTCATTTGTTATGGCAAATTATTTGATGAACCTAACAATACCCAAACACAGGAGAGCATTCTTGTTAGCTAGATTAAATGTATTACCTTCAGCACAGCTTGAGGGTAAATGCAATAAGACTCCTGTGCTTGAGACAATATGCCCTTGCAATACAGGAAACACTGAAACGATCAATCATGTATTATTCCATTGTCCTTTTTACAGTGACGCCCGCAAAGATATGACCACTCCAATCCTTCAAAACAAACCAGGGAGTTCAGAAACTTTCTACTTAAAATACTTTCTGTCAGACTGTAACCCACAGATAACGTATAAAGTGGCACAATTTTGTGCCTCTGCAATTACTTGCAGGAAAAGAAAAATTAAATCCAAGATAGCAGAACATAGTGCATCTGAATTACTTTAATTTAGCTGACAGAAGTTGTTTTTTATTTTTAATTAAATTTACTTTCTTCCTAGATTGATCTATTTTACCTTCTTAGCAGATAGATTTATCCTCCTGAGATTTAAAAACAAAGCACCTAGTGTACAAACTATCCTATGTATGCACTATTTTACTGTATTGTTTGTTAATGTAATACTAATGCATTACTATTTATGCATTATTTTATTTTATTATATTATTTTAACCTTACTGTTTTAATGTTCTTGTTTCTTTTATGCTGGTCTTTGACCATAATAAAGTATCATTATCATTATCATTAAACATACTATCAAAATTAATGCATTTATTTCAAAATATTCCAATAATATATAATGACAAATGCTTTGACATATGGAGAAAGGAAATATCTAAATTCCTGTGGCAGGGCAAGAAACCCAGAATGAAATGGTCCAGCCTAGTAGAATCTAGAGAGAAAGGAGGATGTACTCTTCCAGACCTTAAACTATATTATTATGCATGTGCGATGAACTGGGTAGAAGATTGGATAAACTTGAATAATGAAAAACTGCTAAGCCTAGAAAGTGATAATATAAGATTTGGTTGGCATGCCTACATGTGGTATGAGAAAGTAAAAATTAACAAAGATTTTGAACATCATTATGTAAGAAGGGCACTGCTCAAAATATGGTTGAAGGTAAGAAAGATCTTCTATAGAAGGATTCCTCTTTGGGTATCTCCTCAAGAGGCCTTTTTATATAGAACTAAGAGAGAAAAACAACTCTGGATCAGATATCATTATATCCTGGAACAAATGAAAGATTAAAAAAATGAAGATTATAAGTTAAAAACCAAGGAGCAATTAGAACAAGAGGGAAAGACCAATAACTGGCTATTGTACATACAATTAAATGAAAGATTTAATATAGATAAAAAAGGCAGAAGGATTTGAAGAAAATAAAAGAGATCTAGACAAAATTATTGAGGATAAAGGACATCATATAGCAAAATATGATAAGGCACTCAATGAAAGAAATTTGGAGAGCGAAACAGTGAAAATGCAATGATCATCTGGGCTCAGGATATAGGAAGAATCATTGAATTGGACAAGTGGGAAAATGCCTGGCATAATACAAATAAATTTACATTATGTCAAGACGTTAAAGAAAATTTTATAAAAATGATGTATAGATGGTACATGACACCACAGAAACTAAACGCAATGTATAATACTGGGAAAATAAAATGTTGGAAATGTCAAAAGCATCAAGGCTCTTTCTATCACGTGTGGTGGAAATGTGAGGTAGTGAGGAGATATTGGAAAAAGATTCATAAAGTTATAATAGAAACATTACAAGTAAACATACTATTAGTACCAGAAATGTGTCTGTCAAATATGATTCCAGAGGTTGAAAAGGAATTAAAGAAAAGATATAATTGCATACTGTTATATATGGTCACTACAGCCAGAATGATACAGTGGTACCTCTACTTACGAAATTCATTCATTCCGACAGCCATTTCGTAAGTAGAAAATTTCGTAAGTAGAAGCAAATTTAACATTGAAATGCCCTAATCCGTTCCAGGCCCCCAGATTCAAGCTACAACTCAATACAAATGTATAATACAGGGTTATTTCATTAAGTACCTCTAATACAAACATGTTACATTACCCTTAAGGAACAAAAAACAAAAAAATGAGTTGCAGGACTAATGTAAAGTATAAAAAAGAGTTTCATTTACCTTTCGGGTCAGCCGGCTGTGTGATGGCAACAGTGAGTGAGAGAGGAGACGACAGAGGAGGAGGAGGAGGAGGAGGAGGAGGCATCCGAACACACCCAATTTAAAAGAAATTAACAAATTTTAACGTTTAACTTTTTTTTAATTTTTGTTTTGGTTTTTTGTTTGTTTGTTTGTTTGGTGTTTTTTTTAACTGCTATCGTCAACACCTTTCGCCTTCTTCAATTTAGGTTCACTCTGTTTCGTAAAGAACCAATCTAAGGATGACTGCTTTTGTCGGCTTTTAACAATTTGTCTAAAATGCAAAAGGCAAACATCATCAAAGTGAGTGATAGCCCGACTGGTGAACACTTTTTCTGGGTGCTTCTTTTCGACAAATTCCACAACTCTATGGAATTGTCGTAAAACATCTTTGATTTCGGATGTTGAAATGGCTGCCTCCTCCTCCTCCTCCTGGTCCTTACGGAACTCCTCCTGCACTGCCGTGTGTTGCATCTCCTCCAACTCCTTCAGCTCCTCTGTAGAAAGCTCCTCGTTGTGCTCCTCAATCAACTCATCAATGTCCTCGTCATCCACCTCAAGCCCCATGGACTTTCCCAGTGAGACAATTTCACTAACTTCAGACTCAACATCACCCACGGCCTCAAACCCTCATGTGGAAACAGCATCAGGCCACAGCTTTCTCCAAGCAGAATTCAGGTTACATCTGCTCACCTCCTGCCAAGCCAAGTCGATAATCTTGAGGCACACAACAATATCGAAATGCTGTTTCCAAAACTCACGAAGGGTCAGCTGGGTATTTTCTGTGATGTCGAAACACCTCTTGAACAAGTGTTTCGTGTAGAGTTTCTTGAAGTTTGAAATCACTTGTTGTTCCATGGGCTGGAGGATGGAGGTGGTGTTTGGTGGCATTAACAGCACTTTGATGAAGGAGAACTGCTCCAGGAGATCATCTTCAAGGCCAGGTGGGTGGGCAGGAGCATTGTCAAGAATGAGGAGGCACTTGAGGGGGAGATCGTTCTCCTCGAGGTAATGCTTCACAGAAAGGCCAAAAACCACATTGACCCACTCAACAAAAAATTGGTGTGTGATCCAGGCTTTGGCATTGGCCCTCCATAGCACCTGAAGGTTTTCTTTGGTTATTTTATGAGCCTTGAATGCTCTTGGATTCTCTGAGTGGTAAACCAGCAGGGGCTTAACTTTACAATCCCCACTGGCATTGGCACAAAGGGCCAGCGTAAAGTGGTCCTTCATGGGCTTGTGGCCTGGCAATTTCTTCTCTTCAATGGTGATGTAGGTACGGCGAGGCATTTTTTTCCAGAAGAGGCCTGTCTCATCACAATTTAAAACTTGCTGTGGGACGTAACCTTCCTCATCCACCAATTCTTTGAATTTTTGAACAAATTCGTCGGCCCCTTTCTGGTCAGCACTAGATGCCTCACCATGCTGAACAACAGAGTGAAATAAAGTTCTCCTCTTAAATTTGTCGACCCACCCATGCGATGCCTTAAACTCCGGGTTTGGTTGTGAATCTGAAGTTCCTTCACCTCCATCCTTCTTCATGAGATCATTGAAGATGGTCATTGCCTTTTCACAAATTGCCGTTTCAGTCACTGTGTCTCCAGCTATCTCTTTCCCCTTTATCCATAGAAGTAGCAACCTCTCCATTTCATCATTCACTGCTGACCTCCTCTTTAAAAGAACAGAGATGCCTTTAGAAGAAGTCACAGCTTTTAGGGCTTCCTTGTGCTTCAGTTCAGAATTGTGCCAATTGTGGATGGGTTACGGCCATATTCTTTTGCGATATCAACCAAGCGCATCCCTCTTTCATACTTTTCTATGATCTCTTGCTTGGTTTCTATGGACAAGAGGACTCTCTTCCTCTTCTCATCACTTTTATGCATCGCTTTCTTGGGGGCCATAGTGTTGATGGATATCAGAAGCCAAAAATACAATCCTGGAGATCAAAAGCCAAAAATATCACAAGCCAAAAATACAGTCCTGAATATCAGAAGCCACAGAAGCCAAAAATACAGTCCTGGAGATCAAAAGCCAAAAATACCAGAAGCCAAAAATACAGTCCTGGAGATCAGAAGCCACAAATATCACAAGCCAAAAATACAGTCCTGGAGATCAGAAGCCACAAATATCAGAAGCCAAAAAGCCATAAGCCACAAGCCACAAGTCCTACCTTCCTGGATCTCAGAAGCCACCAATTTCGCTAGCCGCACTTCCTCTCCTCTTTCGCAAGCCCAAATAATGCTGCCTAGCTGAATTTCGCTAGGCAAACACTTCCTCTTTCGCTAGGCAATACAGTGCTGCTTTGCTAGTTTTCGCTAACCAATGGCATGCCACGAAATTCAGAGAGCAGCTCATTTGCGCCAATTTCATAAGTTGGAACGCTTTCTTAAGTCGAAGCAAATTTTTTCGGGAGGCACGTTTCGTAAGTCGAATTTTTCGGTAGAAGAAGCATTCGTAAGTAGAGGTACCACTGTATATGCAAAATACTGGAAGAAAACTGAAACACCACATATAGAAGAGTGGTTAATAAAACTAAGATAAATTAAAAATATGGACATATTAACAGCTTTGATACAGAATAAATCAATGGAAAAGATAGAAGAAGAGTGGCTGGAGAAAAAGACCTTATGGAGCCAATAAAGAGGAGTGGCAGCAGAAACTAATAGAATTTATGACAAGAAAAGATAAAATAGACAAAAAGCATAAGGATGGACTCCATAATAAGGCAGCTATGACTTACAAAAAAAAGTTAAAGATAGTAGAGTGGTTAAACGAAATAGTTTTAAAAAATTAGAAAAAACAAACATAAATGGGAAGAAGATATGGTAGTTTTCAGAAAAATTTAAATAGATATGGAGTCAAATGATAAGAAAGGTAACAAAGGTAAAGTTCCAATTGGGAAGGAAAGAAATTTAATTTAAATTTCATAGAAAAGATGATATTTGTGATTGTTATTTTTAAGGGTGTGGTGATATTTTGGAATGAATGTCTGATTTATGTTCAGGGGGTGGTATATGCAGGATGGTGGGTAAGGGATAATGATGTTTGAATGTTTTTGTAATGTTTATGATGTTTACTGTTTGTTGTTTGTTGTTTATGAATGTACGTTTTTTTTATATTGCAATATTAATAAAAAAAATTAAAAAGAAAGCTGAACTTCAAAACGTCTGGAGGACCAAAGGCAGAGAACCACTACTGTAGTACACTCTCCTGAACTAGAGCACTAGACCTTTATGGAATAGAATTCTAAGTACTACAAATTTGAGGCTCCCATAAAATGGCACCATAACAGATAAAGTGACATCAAAGTGTTATAATTTGTGTTATGAATATACCCATTTTATTGTTCTCACTTGATTTACAGTTAATTCATAAGCCACAAAGCATCCTGTAGCACCTTAGTGACAAATAATGATTAATATAGTATAGGTGTTTGTTATTATGTTCCATAATAAATGTTTTGATTTTTCAGGTACCACAACACATTGTTTTTGTTCTGGTGGCTTGTTTTTGCATTTGTTTGTTTGCTAGAAATTAGGTCCCTTTGGAAGCTAGTCCATACAAGAAGAAAGGGTGACAGATAAATGGTGCCTTGAAGGAAGGAGAGGGGAGTGTTTACTTATTACATGGCATCCAAATAGCCAGAAAAAGCACCTACTTTCTTTCTTTGGAATCAGCAAACCCCTGTTCAGTATACCAGGCAGCAAAAACCAAGAAATCACTATTGCTGTCTTTCCTAGTTGTGAGCCATGATCTAATGAATCTTTGTAGGAATTCAATAAAGCAGGCCCCTGCTTACTTTAGCAATGGCAGTTCCTTGGAATTAACATTCATTTCTTCATCTCTGCCTGAATCCTTTTGGTAGTCCCAGCTAGAGTAAACCTGTTGAATTAATTGTTAAATCATGAACAAACATACTTAAATCCCAGTGATTCAACAGGTCTGTTCTATCTGGGACTAAGAACAAGATGCTGCATGAGTCAACAGTGTGATGCAGTAGCTAAAAAATGCGATTCTAGGCTGCATCAATGGAAGTTTAGTGTCTAGAATGATGGAAGTAATAGTGCCACTCTGTTCTGCTTTGGCCAGACCTCACCTGGAATACTGTTTAGTTCTGGGCACCACAATTCAAAAAGGATGTTGACAAGAGGATGGTAAAAATGGTGAAGGGTCTGGAAACCATGCCTTATGAGGAGAGACTAGGAAGCTGAGTATGTTTAGCCTGGGGAAGAGAAGGCTAAGAGGTGATATGATAGGCCTGTTTAAATATTTGAAGGGATGTCATATTGAAGATGGAACAAGCTTGTTTTCTGCTGCTCCAGAGAATAGGACCCAGAACAATGGATGCAAACTACAGAAAAAGAGATTCCACCTTAACATGAGGAAGAACTATTAGACAGTAAGAGCTGCTTGACATTGGAACCCACTCTCTTGGAGTGTGGTGGAGTCTTCTTCTTTGGAGGTTTTTAAACAGAGGCTGGCTGACAATCTGCCAGGGTTGCTTTCACTATTCATTCCTGCATAGCAGCAGGCTGGACTGGATGACCCTTGAGGTCTCTTTTGACTCTATGATTCTATTATTTTAGAATTATATATATATATATATATATATATATATATATATATATATATATATATGTTGATAACAAATAAACATATATTTGGTCCAGTACAAATTCACAGGTGCTTATGGATTTATCTTCCTTTCCTGCCCTGAATGGGAAGTTTGTGTTAGATCCCATTTGTCATAATTCACTCTCTGGAAACTGAGCAATCTGATGCAGAGGAGTTCGATGGAAAGGAGTTTTTGATCCAGGTGATGGCTCCTCCCTCCCCTCCCCACCTGTTGCAGCACTTTGTAGCTAAAACAGCTGAGGGGAAAGGACTTGATAGATACTGAAAACACATCCCCATACTTTGAAATCCAGACAAGAGAGAAGGAGAACCTTAAGAGCAATCAACAGCTGTTAAATAGGAAACACTGACTCAAGTACCTGGTGTCCAAAGGCTGCTTATAAAAACACTTTCTATATTATATAAATATACAGAATCTGCTAGGAATTCTCATTGCTCACAACCATTCAAACTCCTAATGTGCTCATGAGTTTCTTGAAATTCTTGACCTCTGGACTGTCTTGCCTCTTTTTGGTTATGGTTATCTGGACTACTGGAACTGTATAACAACTCCTGGACGAGCTGAGATTTGTCCCTATGTCTCCTTTCACTTTCAGTTATTACTTGTACTTGATTTATACTGGATTGGTATCCCTGTAGCTACTTCTCTTAAATGATGTCCCATTGGATACCTATTGCCTGTTGGCATAGGGCTCCACTGTTGTTCACTGCCAAAAAAGGGGGGAACCCTCTGTATGTTTGCTCAAATGGCTGCTTAGGTGTTAAATCTTGATGGACAACCTTAAGCCTCTCTGTTTCTCCTTTGTTATGATTTTCTGTCTTTAACCTGAGCTGGAACTGGATAGCCCTTCAAATAGAGGATGTCTTCCAACAGAGGAGTGAAAAGTACTATACCTGATCACCTAACTTAAGACCAACTGGAGCAACCTTCCACAATCTGCCAGATTCCAGAAGTGCTGGGCTATAAGCCCCATGTCCATTCAGTATGATCACTAGCCTGAATTCCAATATGGCCATTGCTGTACTGGCTAGGTGATGGGGACAGCAAAGTTAGGTTCTAAGTGAGATTAGGCAACTTTGGTGGGTCAACCTGCACACACACAAACACACACACAGGATTTGCCATGGGCTGCATGCCCCCTCACCAAACCCAGAAATGACTACAGCTTTGTTCTTTTTAAAGCTATTACTGCCATGTCCTACCTGGAATAGGATACCTCATATGTGGAAGAGATGAAGCCAGTTAACAGGCTCCAGTCAGAGCCATAGGAGGTTGGAAGTCCTGCCTAGAAGTTGATCCTGGACAATCACATGTATAACTTCAAGAGAGGAAGTTAGGGGCTGAGGCACTTAATCTTTTGGACTAAAATAGTAAGAGCCTTTGCAGACTGCTAGAAAATAGTGCACATTGAGTCCACTTTAAGTTAGGGTTAGGGAATCATGGGAACTGTATTTCATTGTGGCACCAGAGCTCTCTGACAGAGAAGGCTCAATGTCTCAGAAAAAAACAAAACAATTCCCATGATTCCCTAGCACTAACCCTAACCCTTAAAGTGGACTCAATTTGCACTATTTCTGGCAGTCTGCAAAGGCCCTAACTCCACTATCTCTATGTGGCATTGTTTGACATGCCTTCCTCTCTAGTTTCCTGAACTTTGGCTTGCTCCTTGGACTTTTTTCTTCAGTTGTTGTTGTTATTATTATTATTATTATTATTTTCTTATATCCCACCTTTCTCCTAATATATGGACTCAAGGCAATGAACAGCAGATTTAAAACAATACAATTAACAAAAAAGACAATATTAAAATGTATAAATACAAAATTAAAAAAAAACATTTTAAAAGTTAAAACAGTTGAGTTAAAACAGAATATGTTAAAAATACAAACCTTAAAATTTCCTTAGGACAACATTCCCAGCCCTTATCAGTTTGGAATGCCATCACAAGAATGTCTTTATCTGCTGCTGAAGGACAGCAGGGATGGAGCCATCCTGGCCTCCCTAGGAAGGGGTAACCCCCTGGCTAGCATCTGACCATGGTCAGATTGCTTTTTTTATGCTTAAATTCTGGACTTCAATCACACTTCTGCTCTGTTTATGGTCCTGGACTGGATTGGTTTCTCCATTACATGTTCTCTTGAGCTAATTATTATTATTATTATTATTATTATTATTATTATTATTATTATTATTATTATTAACCCGCCCCTTTGCTAGGCAACCGGGCAGATTCTCCTAACCCACCCACCCCTTAAAAATAAATTAAACTAAGCAGTATTAAAATAGCAGAATAAACCAACAACATATAGAATCATAGAATCATAGAATCATAGAGTTGGAAGAGACCACAAGGGCCATCCAGTCCAACCCCTTGCCATGCAGGAACTCCCAATCAAAGCATCCCTGACAGATGGCCATCCAGCCAATATAATTAAACATAAACCAAGCATAAAAGCAGGCAGTGGTGGCTAAGGGAGCGGGTAAGCAAGTCCAAACCATCTTTGGGGCTGGGAGATTATTCTGGGAAGGCCTGCCGGAAAAGATCCATCTTTACTGCTTTTTTAAAGCAGGCAAAAGTGGTAATAAGATGGATCTCATCCAGCAGGCCATTCCATAATCTTGGAGCGGTGACAGAGAAGGCCCTCTGGGAGGTCTGCGACAGCCAAGTTTTCATAGGCTGTAGCAGGTTCCTCCCAGAGGACCAAAGTGCACAGGGGGATCATACGGGAAGAGGCGGGCCCGGAGATAAGTTGGATCCAAGCCATGTAGGGCTTTAAAGGTCAAAACCAACAACTTGTACTGTGCCTGGAAACTAATTGGCAGCGAGTGGAGAGATTTCAGCACAGGTGTAATGTGCTCTCTCCTAGATGTACCAGTGAGTAACCTGGCTGCCATATATTGAACCAATTGAAGTTTCCGGGTTAAGCACAAGGGTAGCCCCATGTAGTGTGTATTACAGAAATCTAAACATGAGGTTACCAGGGCATGTACCATAGTTTCAAGGTCCCTAATCTCCAGGAAAGGGCGCAGCTGGCGTATCAACCAAAGTGTGACTCCATCCAGGACTGGGAGTTGTATTCCCAAGCCTGGTTTTGGGCCCATGACTGTTAGTACCTCCGTTTTGTCTGGATTCAGTCTCAGTCTGTTTTTCCTCATCCAATCCATTACCACCTTAAGACAATCATTGAGAGGAGAGATGCCATCTGAAGGCTGAGCAAACGACCAGGTCATGGAGAGGTGTATCTGGGTGTCGTCAGCATACTGAAGACACCGTGCTCCATGGCTCCGAATGATCTCTCCCAGCGGCTTCATATAAATGTTAAATAGCATTGGGGAGGTATCTGCGTCAGTTCCCCCACCACCCTAAACAGCTCTGCTGGACGGGACTCTGCAGACGCAATGAGTGAAGAAGAGAAAAGTCTCTGCACTGCACGCAATGCGTCCCGATAGGAATCAAGATGTTTCTTATGGCAAGTTCTGTCGAATAAGAGCCAAGTTGTCCGCCATTCGTGCTCTAGTCATTGTCTAGTTAGAAATACTCACATGGGCACTTGTCATTTTTTTGGTGTGAGCACAGCAGAAGGAGACATTAGCCACCTGTTAGCCTTACCTACTATAGAACAGGGACAGAAATTGTTTGGGCCATGTGACATATGCAGACATTTATTGGGGTTCAGCATGCTCCTGTGGATCCCCACCAAAGTCCCTATCATCTCCCCCAAGTATTGTTGCATTCCAAGTAGTCCTCTCCACTCTTTAAAGCAGCTTAATTTATATACCAGTTCATATCGCGCTATGGGATGTCTAAGCGGTTTACAACTGTAAGCTCATTGCCCCCCAACAGTTGGGTACTCATTTTAGCGACCTCGGAAGGATGCAGGCCTGTGTCTAGCCTGAGCCCTGGCTAGTATTGAACTGGCAGCTTTGTGGTCTATGAGTGGCTGCAGTACAGGCATTTAACCACTGAGCCACCAGGGCTCTTAAACAGTAAGAAAACCTTGTGACAAATGCCCACAATATAACTTCACTTCCAGTTGCCCGAAATGATGGTCACAAGGGCACTCTGCAGCCCTCAAGAGCTCCAGAGAGGCAGAAGTGGGATAGTGTGGGATCTAGAGCTTCCTCACCCCTATTCTATGGGCTCATCTCCACTTCAACTACAGCAGATCCTAGCCTCCAACTTCCTAGATCTACACCAAAGGACAAAGTAGATGCATTTGTTGCAAGATCACATTAAACATATCACAATTTGTTGTTGAAAAGCAGGTGTAGGTTGGACCATTCCAGAGCAGGATGGGGAAATAGCAACTGTTTCCCCTTGTGCCACAAACTGACAAAAAATATCCATTCCCACCCCTGACCAAAATGCAATTTTATCTGTTTTATCAACCTATTATCACTCTGAGCTTGCCTAGTTCCAATTTTTCTGACTCCATGAAACTATCAACTGATTTAATATGTTATGATTAATACATTGTTGCCATGTTTCCTGTTGTTTCAGTCTGCAGGAGGATTTACTTATAGTGATGGTTAAACCCAACTGCAAATTTTTAACAACAGACATTATCATAGCAGTAGAAAGAAACATGGGATAGGGTATACAATTATGCCTAGTACAATATACATCTGAAAGATATGAAATCTCTGTATGCTCTATTATTATTAAGCTAAATCTCAACTAAATATGTAAAATTACTTAATAAAATGCTAAAATGGAAAGTAGGCAGCTCATGTTTGTTTGCTCTGTGCCTTCAAGTAATTTCCAACTTATGGCGACCCTAAGGTGACCCTATCATTAGCCTTTGTTGGCAAAATTTGTGGAGGGTTTACCTTTGCCTTCCTTTGAGGCTAAGAGATTGTGTCTTGCCCAGGGCTACCCAGTGGTTTTCCATGGCTGAGTAGGAATTAAAACCCAAGTGATGGTCTAACACTCAAATCACTACACCACACTGGCACCTCATTTTCTTTGTATAATTGGTATCACTGTGTCTGTGATCTATCTATCACCTTCAGATATATTAACACATGCATACAAATCTAGAACAATGGATGTACAAGGACTCAGATCTCAGATTTTCAGAAACATGGTTTATTTTTATGCTATGCAAATCATGAGATAGAAGATCTCCATCTATGAAAAATACTTTTGACAGGCATGTGGAGTGTGGGGGCAAAATGAGGGAATTGCCAATGGTACCAAGTGAATGTGAACACAGCAAATAGGTGCAGACAATTGTCAGTGTTAGCCTCTGTAATGCTAAAAGCTTCTTGTTTGGGGGACAATGCCACCAAATCAAAACTGATTCTCAGCCACTAATAACAGATATAATCAAATTGTTATGATAATCTAATTCAGGGCCTCTGCAAACCAGCCCAAAGAGCTGGCCTGGAGGCACAGTTGGGGCAGGGCGGCCACACACCGGCTGCCCCAACCCCATGCTGATGCCATCCTGATGTTGCACGTCATTACGCACAGCATGTGGTATCAGGACGCCCTTCCAATGCAGCGTTCTGATGCGCTGTACCAGAAAGGGTGAGGAACAGCCGCACACTGGCTCTTAGAGCGGCCTTTTGCCATCCCTGAAAGGAGTGGCATTTTTCTGCTCTTTTCGAGATGGCAAAAGGGAGGATTGGGGCCATGGCATGGGGTAGCCATGGCCCCAATCCACCGCTTCCTGAGGTGGCCCAGAGCTGCCCATTTGCACACACCCCAGTCTGTTTTAAATTTCTTCAGAAATGTATTCATAAGAAATAACAGCTATTCCTAAACTGCAGAATTAATGCAGTTTGACATCACTTTAACTGTCATGGCTCCATCCTACGGAATCCTGGGATTGTAGTTTGTTGTGGTACCAGAGCTCTCTGACAGGGAAGGCTCAATATCTCACAAAACTACAAATCCCAGAATTCCATAGTATTTAGACATGGCTGTTAAAATGGTGTCAAACTGCATTAATTCTGCAGTGTACATGCAGCCCACATCATGGATAGCCTGTGTCTGAGAAAGGGGGAGGTACTTTACCCCAAAATGGCCAAGGAAAACAGAGGGCCAAGACCTTCTTCTCCAGTCCTCAAGGTAAGGGGGGGGGGGGGATCACAGGATGAGAGCCTTATGTTGAAAGAATGTGTGTATTTATGTATGAGTATATTTGTGTTTCTCATTTGTTGGGCATGGTGTGTGTGAGGATTAGTGGGATTCTCTTTGGTTCTTAAAATATCAAGTCTAATGACTTCATTGGGGCTGCTCTTGTAACATCCCAATAATGGTTTGCTCTCTGTGAAATTACATGAGGTTGTCCCTCAGTCTCAAGTTCTGGTTCTGCAATCTCAGTGCTTGGGATAGTCCTGACCTGGCAGACCTATGTATCATATTTAATGATTTCATCATGGACTGTCCTCTGTGACATCTCCAGACACAATCTTTAGGACTTGGGTTTGGGCCATGAATTCTCAGGATCTGGGAAGTCTTTGACCTGGCAACCCTAGGGAGGCTTAGGCCCAGCTTGGACTGTGAGAGAGGTATGTACAACTGAAAACAACACATGGTGCTACTTGGTGGCATTTAGCATTGCTGCTATTATTCCCCAGATCATGACAAATTATTGAGATGTTTCTGTTTGCTCAAAATTGTTGCCTCATGCAAGATGCTGTTACAGCCCAGTCATGGCCAGCTTGAAATGCTCCATATATTTTTGAGTATATTGGCCACAATGCTTTACCATTATTCGTACTAGGTAAACATAAAGGTATTCCCAATTGACAAGGTTGTCAAGTCATGTCTGACCATAGGGGGTGGTGCTCATCTCTGTTACTAAGTTGAAGAGCCAGCGTTGTCAGAGTCTACTCTGTGATCATGTGGCCGGCATGATTGCACAGAACACTGTTTACTATCTCACTAAGAAGTGGTACCTATTTATCTACTTGCCTTTGCATGCTTTTGAACTGCTAGGTTGGCAGAAGCTGGGACAAGTGATGGGAGCTCACCCCATCAGGCAGCACCCGGGCCTCAAACTGCCAACATACCAATCTTGCAATCAACAGAGTCAGCATCTTAACCACTTGAACCACCACATCCCATTGTTCGTACTATCTGAAGATTATGTGAACTGTAATCTAAAAATGTCTGGAAAATGCTGGATTCTTTCAAACTGATATGGCTAATATAGAGGGCCAATGCATTCAAAACCTTTGGGTTTCCATGTAATATAACAGGAGAAATATCATCTTCCTTACTACTGCCGCCGCCACCGCCACCACCACCATCATATGATACTATATCTGAAGAATCCTTTATAGATGAATGTGTGTGTGTGTTATGTGCCTTCAAGTCACACTACCCCTGTCGATGCTCAGACACAGATTGTCGGTCAAGGCAACCATGGCAGTCTGACCCCCAAAGCCTGTCCTGAAGCCAGTTTGAAATGGGTCTAGATAATCGGTTTCATCCAAGACAGCTTGGAGTTGAAGAGCAACCACCCTCTTGATAACCTTGCTCAAGAATGGCAATAATGAAACTGGTCTATAGTTTTTCATATCCAGGGGGTCCAGGGAAGGTTTTTTTCAGAAGCGGTTTAACAGCCGCCTCCTTCAAACATGATGGCACCTTTCCTTCACTGAAGGATGCATTGATGATATCCCTAAGGAATCTCCTCAACACATCCCCCCCGGACGGCCAGCCATGATGGGTTGGGGTCGAGAGGGCATGGTCTTCAAGGAGTACCTGAGACACAAATTACCATGGAGTTGGTAGCCTCCAGAGTGCTTAAAGAAAGCCAATGCTGCAAATTCGAGACAGGACTTCACAGACAGCTGCTAGCAGCATCAAAGTCCACAAATGCTTCAGAGGGAGTGTCCAGAAAGATACTGTGTCCAAGGAAAAGATATGTTTCTATTGCAAAAAAAGCAGGTCATCTGAAATGGGACTACAGGAAATTGACAACAGACAAAAAGAAGAAAAACCAACAAGATCAACCAAGGGACTTTGGGACTAAGAAAAACACTGCAGCTGTTACAAAGGGCTGTGACAATGTGACTCAACAGGTGGTGAGCCAAGTCTGGATTTTGGATTCTGGTGCCACTGCGCATATGATAAACACTCCTGATCTACTCAAAAGTAAGAAATCCTATAACTTTAGTTGCTCTGGCTGATAGAGCAGCAAGAGAGATCAAACAGATGGGGACTGTTTTCATCCCTGGGTTTGGCAAATCATTTGATAATGTTTTGTGTGTGCCTAAATTACAAAACTGTTTAGTTAGTGTGTCTGCTTTGACCACTGAGGGGTATGCACTGCAGTTTTTTTGGGGAGGAGTGTGTGATCACCAAGGATGGTGAGGTTTGTGCAAAAGCTGTAAAGAGAGACAGACTGTATTACATGCTAGATAAGACAGAATATGTGATTGTTAACAATGTGCCTTTGCATTCCAGATGTGCTCATTATTTTCACAGAATAATGGGTCATATTGGTTTCAATAGTCTTGGAAAACTGGGAAAAGTGTGTCCAGATTTCAAAATGTCTCCCTGTTCAAATCACTTGGAGTGCTCAGTTTACAGCAGGATAAAGTTGAAGGCTTTTCCTGTGGCAAAACAAAGCAAGCACATAGCAAAAAGACCTTTTGAAGTGATTCAGGCAAACCTTGCAGGCCCGACACAAAAGTTGCTAGGAGACAACAAATATTTCATTGTAATTGTGGATCATTTTACCAGGTTTTCTTATGTGATGCTTCTGGGGGAAAAAAAGAGTGAAACAACAGAGAAGTTCAAAGATTGGGTTAACATGACTGAAAGACAGTTTGATTACAAAATGGGGTCTTTGATCACAGACCCGGGAAGAAAATTCTTATCTCACAGTTTGAGAAACTGGATGAGAAAGAAAGAAATTTGGCACAACACTACCAATCCTGGAGTTCCTCAAGAGGATGGATTGGCAAAAAAAATAGAATAGGTGTCCTAAAACAGACAAAAGATTGCATGATGCTAGATGCAGAAACACCTGAAAATTTGTGGGGTGAGACAATTCTTACAGCAAATTTTTTAGCAAATCGAACTTGGAATTCAGCTGTATAAAACACCCCTTTTCAAATCCTTTATGAGAGAACAATTAATCTGAAATGCCTTAGAGTGTTTGGGCAGTATGCAAATGTGTATGTGCCAACAGCTTTTGGGGGGGGGGGGGAATCAGCCCAAGTGGTGGAGATTGTTGTTTGTGGGATATTCTGGGAATAGTTACAGGTTTCATCTTGATGGTGGAAAAATCTTGCTATCCAGAAGTGCCAACTTTGAAAAGCATTCAGGTTGGGACAGATTACATTCCAACAAAAAAGTTTTTCTTAAGTTGGGGCAGTTGGAAACAAGTACCAGAAATGGAGGGGTGGTGAAACAGGAATCAACATCCTCAGACAATGAGGCTAACACATCAGATCAGTCAACACAAACACGACTGACTACATCTAGGATGTCTAAGACAAAGAGAGACAGAGATAGGGAACCTCACACAAGTTCTGACACTGAAGATGAGGGAGATAGGACAAAAACATTTATCCCTAGACGAACCCAAAGAGTGCGAAAACTTCCAGATTGTTTTGTTGTACAGGAAGTTAAAGTTTATACAGTTGTGGTTGATGAGCCTGAGAGTTACAAGGATTTGCAAAGTTTTCCTGATGAGGAAAAGAAGAAATGGTTGTCTGCTATGGAACAGGAATACATGTCTTTGCTAGACAAGGAGGTGTTTGAAATTGTAAAAAGACCTAGGAATCACAAGGTGATAGGTTACAAATGGGTTTACAAGAAAAAGGAGATGTCAGATGGTAGCCAGAGGTACAAGGCTAGATTGATGGCAAAAGATTTTGCTCAACAGAGGTTTGAAAATTTTGGCAAGACATTTTCTCCAACAGCTAAGCCTGAGAGCCTGAGATTGGTTTTGGCTTTAACAACAAGGAGGGGTCAATTGGTGCAACATTTTGATTTTGAGATTACATACTTAAATGCTTGTCTTAAGGAAGTTGTGTTCATGGAACAGCCTTTAGGTTTTGCACAGGACAGTGACAAAAAGGTGTACAAGTCGAAAAAGGCTTTGTATGGATTAAAATAGTGTGCTAGAAGTTAGAATCTTTATCTTGTAAAGCTTGGTTACAAATGCAACTTTCCTGATGTGTGTGTGTGTACACAAAGGGTGATGTTATTTTGGTTATTTATGTTGATGACTTGTGTGTTGCAGCAAAGTCAAAACAGGAAATTCAGACAGTGAAAAAGGAATTGTCAAGGAATTTTGTTATCAAGGATTTAAGGCCTCTCAGATCCTACCTTGGGATTGAGGTACAATGAACTGAGGATGAGAGGTGTTTATTAAGTCAACAAAAGAAGATTGAAAGGCTGATTGAGAAATGTGGATTGCAAAGTGCGAAAATAATAAAAAGTCCTATATCGGTTGGATTTGTCAATGGTGAGACAACAAGTGAGTTTGAAAATCCAGAATTGTTCAGGAACATTGTTGGAAGCTTGATGTTTATAGCAAACAACACTAGGCCAGATATTGCGTTTGCAATTGGCATGCTTAGCAAAAAAGTAAATTGTCTGAAGGTTGAGGATTGGACAACAGTCAAACATTTGTTGAGATACCTAAAAGATAACAGAAAACTGGTGATACAGAACAGCCAGGTTGGGCTAGAATGCTTTGTAGATAGTTCATTTGCTTCGGAATTACATGACAAAAAATCAATTACAGGATTGTTGATCAAGTTTGGAGAAAGTACAATAATTTGGGGTAATAGATAACAGAGCTATGTAACACAAAGTACAAGTGAAACAGAGTTTGCAGCATTGTCAGAAATAGTCAATGAGATACAGCAGATTAAACAGGTACTTCAGGATTTGAATCAGAGTTGTTCTGAGCCTGTGCTGATTCATGAAGATTCACAATCATGCATTATCATGTCAGAGACAAAAAATGTAAAGCATAGGACAAAGTACATTGGAGTAAGATAGCAGAATGTCAGAGAATTGGTACAAAAAAGAGTTGTGCGTCTACAGTATATAAAAACAAAATACAATTTGACAGACATTTTGACAAAGCCATTGGGAATAAAAAGATATGAACAGATGTCATGTCTACTTGGGATGTCACCTTGAGAGCACAGTTTTAGCCATTGAGCTAAGAAAGTTTTAAAACTGTAAATAACATGCCTCACACATCTATACATTTCAGAGGGGATTATTGGAATATGGATGGGATATACAGTCAAAGTAGAAATGTAGAGATGTATGTGTGAAAATTTCTTATGGGAACAGTGTCTAACAAAAAACAAAGAGGACTTGGCTAGCAGGTGGTTTGAATCCAAAACAAGTTCACACAATACAGAATAACAAAAACACTTTGGGCCTGAGAACAGGATATTAACAGATAAACATATGAGCTCATTTAGTTCTCATGAGAATCAGGTCACATGGAGAATGACACACAGCTAGAGGCTGGGCTAGAGGCTGGGTTACAACAGATCATCCAATCTTCATAAAGGTTAACACCCAGAAGGTGAAATATGGGATGAGCCAAGAGTTTCTATGGGCCTCGGCAGACGACTAATAAAGTCGTCTCCGAGGCAAGGAAGAGGAGGGGCAGCCGCATAAGCGGCGCCCGTTCCTCCTCCCGAGGTTGCCCTCAGAGCTGCCAGCCCTCCACACAGCCGGCGCTCCGGGGGCAACCTCCCGCCGCAGCGTCCTCACATGCTGCGGCGGAAAATCCAGGGAAAGTGTGCCCGACGCGTTTAGGGCGCACTTTCCCTGACTTCTGAAAGGAGCGTCAATTTAGCGCTCCTTTCAGGGACACTGCCGGTGTGCCACGGTGCGGCTGCCATGGTCCCGCGGTGCAGCGTCCCAGGGCTTCCCGGATGCCCTGGTCTGCTTCCCCCTTTTGTTCTCTTTGTTTATATACTTGCTAGATGTAATCCTATGGTTTTGCCATCAGCAAGATGTACTGTAAATATTTCTTTTCTATTTTCTTTATGGAACAATAAAGCTTTCATTTGGATTTATAAATGTGTCTTCATGGAGACAGCATTTCCAGGATGGCTGGTGAAGGAAGCTGGTTCCTGAACTCTGCTACATTTCCAATCACATCACACCAAATTCCACATTCCTATAACTTTAATATTTACCAAAAAGGGGCAGGATCAGGTAGGATCATGGCAGACTGGACACAGATCCAGTAGATCTGGCCCAATCCCAGGTTAAATACGTGACTTTTACGTGAGTCAATTGGCCTCTGGTTTGCTGTGAAGTTTTTTGGACACCCCTCCCCACCAGCTGTTTAAATGGGCCCTGTATGCAGCTTACCTTTCTGCATCATCACTCCTACTGGGAAAGCCCCCGTTGCTGTATCTAATGCAGAAACAGGGCACCTTATGCTGTATCTAATGCAGAAACAGGGCACCTTACCATGTGGGTGCAGCCAGGTGCTCTGTTTCCACATCAGATGTGGCAAAGGAGGGCTTCCCAATAGGAGTGACAGTGCAGAAAGATACAGCATGTAAGCTGGTAGGGAGACTCCAGGCCAGTGGGGAACACTGTAAACACTCACCCACCCACCCCCACCCCCCGTTGGCCTGGGGATTAGACTGGGTGAGCCCCCTTGGAAAGAATAGCATGCCCAGGGCCCTTGATGCTTTTTAAAAATAAAAAAATAAAAAGAAATCAAGCACTATGAGGACTGGCTTAAGAGGTTGAGTATATATTTAACTTGGAGAAAAATGGGTGGTGATGTGAAAGCTATCTTTAAATATCTGAAGAAATGTCATGTAGAAAACTGAGCAAATTTGTCCTCTGCTGCTCCAGAGAATAGGACATGAACCAATGGAACCAGATTACAAGCAAAAAGATTCCACCTAAACATTAGGAGAAATTTGTTGACTGTAAGAGCTGTTCAAGAGTAGAACAGATGGCTTCAGAAGATGATATATTCTCCTTCTTTGGAGATCTTTAAACATAGGTTGGGTGGCCATCTTTTGTAATGCTTTATTAGTATATTCCTGCATGGCAATGGACTGAACTAATTAGCTGTTTTGGTCCCTTCTAACTTTAGCAAAGCTGAGTCTTGAAAGGGCTCTGGCTTGAAGTCTAGTGCTGCTTTGTCTGTCCAAGACTTCAAGCTCCATGGATTAGCTATTAGGATTCTCACACACAACCCCAATGTACTGAGTCAATGCAACATTAAACAAAGTTTGGTTTAAACAAAGTCAGGGAAGGCAACAACAACAATGCCTGGTTTCACTCTATTTGATTCTTTTCTTTCTGTTGTTCTACCAGCACCAAAGGGGAAAAAAAACCTGGCAGGCATTTTGTAGTAGTGGTAAAAGGAGTGGTTTGACAGTAAAACCTTGGGTCTCTTACAAACATCAGATTCTGTAAACTCTATTAAGTTTCTTGATAATATTTTCTACTATAAACTGGATTATTTTGGACATTTCAGTCTAAAACAAGAGACCATGTATTGTTTACTGGATACAAAGGCCAGAGTCCCTTTTTCTAGTATTAAAAAATAAATAATTCATTGCCTCTGTGATACTCTCTAATTGTTTTATTGCATTTTTCCCTACAGCCAGCAAGTTGTTCATTTTAGTATTTATTAATTTAAAAATTAATTATGCATTAGCTCCAATAATTCAGTTACTGATGGCATTCATTTAAACACCACAGCATGCAGACATTCTTACCAGCTTTACTGCAAAAGGCAGTTTGGAAACTAAAGAAATTAAATAAAATGGTTCCAGTTTAACTGGGAATGATGATAGGTAAAGAAAACATTTAACCATAAAATAGTTTCAAAAATGAATTAAAACAGATATGAGAAAAGCACAGCTGATCAGCAGATTATTCAAATGAATAAATGTACCAAGCTAATTCATTAAAAGTGTATAACCCACCAGCAAATTTGAGTCACCTATTTTCAATTTAATGTGTTTAGATATAAATCAGCTACAAACTGTGCTATAGCTCTGAACAGGAACATAACTCTCTCTGTACTAGAGATGAGCAAGTGATTACCACATGCTTACTCCCCTTTTCAATGACATGGAGCCAAGAACTGTTCATCTCTTGGCTCAAGCTGTACACTGGGTCAAACATGCTATTATGATAGCTCAGAATTTTTTAAAGCACATATACCTTAAATTGATTAATCCCAAAGTATGTATCTGAGGCCAGGCTAAATGAGATGTGATGAGACAGGGTAGCTGTTTGTCCTACTTTACAGAGGACAACCCTCTATTTCAGAGGTGGGCCAAGTGTGTCATTCCAGATGTTGTTGGGCTTCAACTCCCATTGGCCCTATCCAGAATGGCCAATGCTGAAAGTTGTGACTGAGCAATATTAGGAAGGAGCACAGTCTGCCTTGTTATATTGGAAGGGCTACCAGAAAACTGTCTTCTGTAGGAGTGCTTCCCCAGTACAGACCCAGTTTGAAAATAAAGGTCTATAATAAGGGAATGAAGGTTGTTTGAAGTTTATTTGTCTCTGAATAATCCCAGCTCAGCCATGTTAACTCACTGGGTGACATTGGGCAAGTCACACTCTCTCAGCCTCAGAGGGAGGCAATGGCAAATCCTCCCTAAAAAAAACTTGCCAAGAAAACACCATGATAAGGTCACCATAAGTCAGAAACGACTTGAAGGCACACAACAATTGCATGGGGATGCCAATTTCTCAGAAAACCAGTAGGGAAGGTATATTTAAACAATTCTTCCCATGACATTTTTCTAATCCAAGCAGATTCTCTACCCTGTCAAATAAGACTTTAAAAATACATCAAGTATGAAGATCTGGAAGACCTTGATTTGCTCTTTCTGTCAAACAAGAATAGAATGGCAACAGCAAATACCTGATTCTTCCAAGAATATACAACTAAGCCAAATGCTGCCTAGTGACTAAACCATAAAATGATACCATCCATAACATACACCTCCGAGATGCTATCAGCCCCATCCTCTGCTTTTATGCCTCCTGTAAAACACCTCACAAGCCATCACTCTTACTTCCCCAATTATGTTTTTTCTACTACTACTACAATATTCATGATAATCCCAACTGTAGGAGAAGAAAATGAAGCCATCTATGATGAAAACTAATTGCAGAAAATAAGTCTCTTAGCACATCATTACCCCTTGTTTGAAGTTCTATTTTCAGTTCTTGTAAATTGTAAACTTTAAAGCTTTGCAAGAGCTGGAGGCAAAAATTCAAAAATCTTAATGGTCAACACAGCATCTGCTGTAATGATAGAAGGAATCAAACTGTTCCATTCATGGTACCAAAAAGAGAAACAGTTCTGAGGAATACCAATAGAGAATTGAAGCCAAAAGCAGCAGCCATTTTAAAATCTGTTGTTATAGTAGATGTTATGCAGTGTTGAATAAACTTTGTCTGTTCCATGCTTCAGTCTTGTTTGGCATCTGTGTATAAAGTTTTCAGCCAAAAAATATTACATGGTGTCAGAACATACACTGAAAGTAAAACAGTGAACCAAGAAAAAGAGAAAGAGAGAAAGGGGTGAGCTAAAGTCATCAGGAACATTAATATCTGAAGAAATATTATTGAATCTATTATTAAATAAAGTTAGAAATAATTACATTAATGAAGACAGTGATGACAATATCTGAAGAAAATGTTTCAGACAACTGGAAATGTGGAAACAAATTTTTTCACTTGTGTGACATCTCATGAAGCAGTTAACAGTGTTCGGTTCTAAGCACCACAGTTTAAGAAGGATATTGACAAGCTGAAATATGTCCAGAATAGAGGCTTTTGGTGGAAAAGAGTAATAGACTTGGGTGTGATCCATGTACTGATGGTGCCAAACCTCACAGCTCCAGAAAACATTTTCCAGCAGTTTCGTGTATATATTAAATAGCATGGAGGAGTGAACTGAGACCTGAAAGACCCAACAGGCCACTGTCTTCTGGGTTCATCACAGTGGAACAACTGTGAAATAGTGCTACCAAGCCTCATCCCAGCAAGACAAGCCAGAAGGATACCATGGTCAATAATACTGACCTCTGTCAGGGGTGCTTTGATTGTGAGTTCCTGCATGATGGGGGTTGGACTGGATGGCCCTTGTGGTCTCTTCAAGAGATCCAGCAGAATCAGCAGGAATACACTCCCCCTGTCCATTTCCTGGTGTGGGTCATCCATCAACACAACCAAAGGTTTCTCTGTCCTATAACCAGGCCTGAAACCAGACTGAAATGGATCTAGATAACCAATCTCATCCAGAAACCCCAGAAGCCAGGAAGAATTCCCTTCTTTGGAAATTTTTAACAGAGGCTGGATGGCCCTCTGTCAGGGGTGCTTTGATTGTGAGTTCCTGCATGATGGGGGTTGGACTGGATGGCCCTTGTGGTCTCTTCCAACTCTGTGATTCTGTGATTCTATGACAAGAAGAGCTATTCAACAGTAGAATGGCCTCCCTCAGAAAGTGGTGGACTTTTCTTCAACACATAGGTTGGTGGTCCTCTCTTATGAGTTACTTTAGCAATGGATTCCTGCAAGGGAAGGGGTTGAAGTAGATAGCTATTGGCTACCTTTCCAATTTTACACCTATGACTGAAATTATTGCATTGAATATTCCTCTCTCTCTCTCTCTCTCTCTCTCTCACACACACACACACACACACACACACACACAAGCAAGGAGGCAAAGAAGGAAGACAGAGAAAAATTACTATAGATGAAAAATCTGGTACCCTAAAGAGAAGTGGTATATTTGAAAAGCACAAATCCTTCTGCAGGCTTCAGAATGAAGGAGAATGAAGGACCTATAGGTGACTGATTTAAAGCTTCTAGTACAAACGTGTGACTTGAGAGCTTTGTGAATCACTTACCCAAGACAGCACAGAGCTTGCCATAAATGCAGGCCAACTTTGAGCAGATTACTGAAAAAGACTTTGAGTTAAACCTGATGTATGCCAAGGATATATGCAGGACAGAGGAAGTGGCTACAAAGAAATTGAGAGGGCTGAGGGCAGGGGAAAAACAAATCGATGTCCTACCATTTAAAAGTACTTTTTAGAAAACCAAAGAGACAGTCAGCCTTGGAGCGAAGAGTGGAGTACATGAACAAAAGAACAAATGGAAAGAAGCACCACAGAGGTATGCAAAGGTGTCAAAGGCCACTAAAAGTATGGCATCAGTCACAGAATGATTTCTCTCCACAGACGATATGGTGAATTTAATATTTTTTGCTAAAAGGTATAAAGCTAGAGAAAAAGAAAATCTCAAGGCAAGAATGTGATCATAAAACCTTAATGTAATTTGAATTGCAAACATAAAGACAAGGCAGTTCTGTCATCCAGAGAAGCAGATATCCAAGGATATTACTATGCATTTAGTGCATTTATATATTTCTGATCTTTGGCTTCCACATTCATTATTATATAATGAATTAATAAGAACAACATAACAGGCATAACACATAACTTGCAATCTACAGTATGGTTCAACATACACTGAAGCCACATGCAACTATATATGTACCATTAGATGTTATCAACAGAACCAGAATGTTCTTGCCAGTGTGGACATCAAAGTATCTGAGGAGGATAAAAGAGGCACTGGAGATGGGCTGGAACTTTGAGAAGACTACTCAGGTGGCCCCAATCCTGCCAAAGAGTGCTCCCAGATCTTCTCCTTTTTATGTATATTTTTCTCTTGGGACAACTTCCCTGACTTGCTTTCTATGTAACTGTATCTGTGTCACAGGTAGGGATTTGGTTTGCTACACTTCCATCATCCTGAGGAAAACCTCTCCCTCTCCCTCTTTCTCTTGCTTTACCTCTTCTCCCTTTCCCTTTTCTGCTCCCTCTCTTTCTTCTTTTTCCTCTCCCTCTCCTTTTTCCTCTCCATCTCCATCTCCATTTCTATCTCTTTCTCTCTCTCCCTTTTGCTTTTCCTCTCCATCTCCATCTCCATCTCCGTTTCCATCTCTTTCTCCCTCTCCCTCTCCCCTTCCCTTTCCCTTTTCTTTTCCCATTCCCTTTCCCTCTCCCTCTACATCTCTGTTCAGGATTTCTTTTTTTCCTCACATCTTTTCTCCCTACTTCAAACACAATACTTTGTTTCCTGCCCTTTGGTTCTTGCCATACTGTCAGCATCACTGAAAGCCCTCATAGGTTTGCCCTTTTCTGGCCAAAAGGGTAGGACCAAATCCAATGAGTTTAAGTTACCGGGGGGGGGGGGGGAGGGGGGAGAGATTTTGATTGAATTAACTTCTTGAAGGAAGATCTTGACAGTGAGAGTGGTTTAGCAATGGAGCCAATTGCCTCTAGAGTTTTGGGGGTCTTTTTTTTAATGTCTTCAGAAAGAGTCTGGACAGCTACCAATTGAGGATAGTCTACCTGGAGAACCTGGATTGAGCACAGGGTTGGGTTCAATGGACCCTTCCAACTTTGATTCTATCTACCTCTCCTGGCTCTTGTTTGATTCCATTGGACTAGTTTGCTTATTGCATATCTGTTTTATAATCTGTTTCATTGTGAGAATAAAATGTATTTACTTCACTTTATTGACTGGATGTCCACATGTCACTGCATCACAGACTACAGTCTCCTCAGTCTAGTATAAGGAGAGAAGGGCCATCCTTGGCAAAATGTACTCCTGAGTCTGGACATTTATCCTTCCCACTGCTTCCCCCTCAGCAACCTTCAATAACAATTCAACTGAGATGCCAAGCTTGAAATGCTTTGGTCTAGAGTTGTCAGATTGCATCTGGAATGTGGTTTCTATAATTTAAATTCTTAACAGACCTTGGAGCAGGACAAGGTAACATAAAGCTCTGTCAAGCAGGATGCCATATGTCAAGAGTCGAAGCCACATAACAACAGCAGTAACAACAAAGCTGACATGTAAAACTTGGTGAGCTAAAATGAGTAATATTAGTAGCACAGATTGTTTTGATGCAAACAGAATAAACTTTAGTGCCAGTAGAGATGACATACATTTTACTTGGATTTCAAATATTATCTACTGCTTGCTGGTATGAGTTTGTGCTTCATGAGCTTAGGAAATATTTGGTTTGAAAGCAAAACTGATGTGCAATCTCTGTCGCAACCAATCCCCAAACTGGATAAATCAATCTCCTTCCCTTTCTAAACCTCATCCTTTAGTTACATGTATCCCTCCCAAATAGCTATTGCCCCACCAGTGGAAAGCAGAGGGATATGAAGAAGTGACCAATTCTGTTCTTCTCACTGGACACAGAAGACAATAATCAAATAACTATGCTGGAAGGGGACAGTTCCAGCTAAAATCCTCTAGCCAGGATGGCCTCTGTAATAAAACAATAAGTGGGTCACTCTACACTTTTATATTTCTAAGCTATTATGTGGTTTAGCTCTAGTTTCACTCACTGGCTAAAGACATTGAAAAGTAGCAGAAGATTTGTTTTTGAAGAACAAGTTGGAGCAGGGTTTGTCCCATATCTCAACTTCTTCAAATTATCATACAGTGGGCCTTTGGGGTCTGCTGGGGTTTGTTTCTAGGATCTCCCATGGATACCAAAATCCATGGATGGTCAAGACCCCTTATATACAATGACATAATAAATTGGAGTCCCTTATATAAAATAGCAAAATTGAGGTTTGCTTATTGAAATTTATATATTTTTGGAATATTTTAAGGTATGGATGGTTGAATCCATGCATAAAGAATCCTTGGATATTGAGGACCAAATGTATAAAGAACTAGCCCTACACATTTATAACTTTCAATCCATTTTAGTTATTAATAATAATAATAATAAGTTTTATTTATAGCCTGCCTCTCTGCATTGCAATCGAGGCGGGTTACAGCATTTAAAATATAACAAGTTAAAACATACCCAGCGCCCACAATCTCCCTCCCACCCCTTAAAACAGAATTAAATCGAAAAAGGTTAAAACAAGGCAATGCATTAAATTAAAATACTATAATATAATAAAACCAAAGGATCAATTGTGCCAGCTCAGAGAAAAAGAATTAACTCATCTCGTTGCTGCAGATGTTACTCTGGGAAGGCCTGTCGGAAGAGATCCGTCTTTACTGCTTTCTTAAAAGCAGCAAGTGTGGTAGTCAGACGGATCTCATCCGGCAGGCCATTCCATAGTTTTGGGACAGTGGCAGAAAAGGCTCTCAATAATTATCTTCCATTCAATGTACAAAAGCTGACTGGATGGAAAGTTGTTGTTTTTTTTCCCAAGAATGGTGATAAGAAAGCATCCTCTATGAGATCTGGAGGCAGCAGATTAATTTAGGAAGTGTTAGGTAAACTGCAGAAGCATAAATCTCTCGTCCAACAATGTGGGAGCAGCAGATACCAAGGCATCCCAGCATCTGCTCCCTGAGATGAACACCACATTCTTCCCCATTGTAGGAAAGTACAATAACACCCAAAATCCATAACATAGTTATGCCTTTATTTGGACAACCAAAATGTATAAAATACATGATGCAAGCTTTTGAAGGTCCACTGGCTTCTTCATCAGGCAAAGGTGTTAAAAATCATATAGGAGGGGGGAAAGTTTTTAAAATGACAATGTTAATCATAGGCCTGTATTTTGCAAAATGTTGTGTTGTTCTGTGTTGAGATGGTGTGGAAGTATATCTATGCAGGCAGACCCCGCCTTTTTCTGGCCATGGGAACAAAGCATTCCAGAGACCTGGGGGTAACATTTGATTTCCATTAGCAATAGAAAAAGGTACTTCATATTGGATCTCAGAAGAAACATCTTTTTGCATTGCAGTGGAATGGGAGGGGATAGGAGGAATTTTAGCAATGTTTGGAAAGACAATACTTCAGCAATTTGAATGGAGACCACAAACTAGTGGAAGATTTTTTTGAAAGAAAACTTTGTATAGTAAACCTCCAAGAAGCCAAAGATGGCTGCAGATACAAAAGAGAAACAAGACTGGAGTTCCTGATGCTCCATGAAATAAAATAAAATAGTATCTTCTGAAGTGTAATAAAAATATCCAATCTGTGAGCTATCAGCCCACACCAGCTTCAGTTACTGGCAGAGCAGAAGCAAGAGAGGGGACCAAAGTCAGTTTGTAAACACAGGTTTATTATGTCAACAGTCCCAAAAGGAATTAGCATTCCAAAGTTTTGGGTCCCAAACAGAAGGAAAATGGTTTCATTTATACACCTCCAAACAAAGAAATCCAATTCTTACATCTTATTGGATACTTCAAACCCTAAACATATAGAATCTCAAGCAATAAGAGTAAAGATTTCAGAATACATTATAATCTACTTAAAGCACATTGGCCACATTCCAATACTCTTTATCTCAGAAGATGGCACCATGGGCCCCTTTGCACAGAGTGCCTTGGTCTTCCTATCAGTGATTTATTATGGCTGCTATATACCACTCTGGCTCTTAAGGCAGCATTCCTTCAAAAGGTCAATCTGTCTGTAAGCATTTCTGGTGTTAAAACTTTTCAGCATTTTATTCCTTTCAGAGGCCTCAACTCCCAGAATCCTCTCTATGTGGCCACTTGGCATCTATTTTTCTATGGGCCTTTACAGACTGCCAGAAATAATGCAACTTGAGACCACTTTAATTGCCCTGGCTCAGTGCAAGGGAATCATGGGAACTGTAGTTTATTATGGCACCAGAGCTCTCTGACAGAGAAAGCTCAATGTCTCAGAACAAACTACAGTTCCCATGATTCCCTAGCACTGAGCCAAGGCAGTTAAAGTGGACTCAAGTTGCATTATTTCTGGCAGTCTGTAAAGGCTCTACATTTCTAGCATGGATAGCTAAAGTATATTGATTATTGAAACTTTTCTATCTCAGAAGGAAATGATTCTGCTAGACAATCATGGTGACAGCCTAAAAATAATAATATTTCATGAAGGTACTGCAAATGACAGAAATTTGCACAGGCTTTAAACATTTTTCCCCTCTGATTTTTCTAAAACAAAATCTATGCTTATTAGAGCTACAAAGAGGAATTAAATATACATAAAAATTTAATTCAATTCTTAAAACGATAGAATGGTAATACCACAAAACCTATGGAAACTGCAATGGAACAGAAGTAAGCAAAATGCAACCTTTGAGCTTCATACAGCTGCCAGGGGCATTTTTTAAAAAATACAAGGGTCCCTACATTTTTATTTTATTTTTTACTAAAAATACCACACATATCCCATGACATAGTGCAGGGAAATGTCCCAATGGCTGGTATCCTGTTGGGAACATGCACATTCATTTCCCTTACATTGGGAAGGGGCTGGTATTCCCTTCCTCCTTCTGCAGAACTCAAAGCCCAAACCCCAGCTTATTGAACAGCATCTGAAGCCTGCTGAATAGCCACTCACTGCTTCATGGAGAGCAGGCAGCATCACAGAAGCATCTCTCTGTCACCAGATGCAAAATCATGATATCAGCACTGAGATCCGCCAGGATCCTCCAGAGATCTCAGCATTGCTGTAATCATTTCACATCTGGCTATGAGGACATAGTCAGATGCTTCTGCAATCATACCAACTCCCCACAATACATGATGGGATTTCAGGAGTTGTTCATTAAGTCAGGCAGTGGTGGTATATCACTCTTACATCAGAGTGACCAGATGTCCTAACCACAAGGACAAGGCACCACAAAATCTAGGACATTCAAAAAAATGTAGGACATTCCAAAATAACAGCAAAAAACCCACTCATATAAGTATAAATTCATGCTTCTTAATCATGCTCCAAATGGAAGACATTTTGGAATTCCTCTTGGACATAATGGTGAAATGTAGGACATTTCCTTGGAAAAGGGGAAGTCTGGTCACCCTGGCCTTGCATGAACCCACTGTGCTGCACTGAGCCATACAAAATTGGAACCCATGCCTTGTGCCTCCAATTGGGAGATTGACCCTGCATCTCCTAGGGCATGGAATAATTTTTAGTTAAAAATAATGTTAAATAATTCAGAGTGGGGTACTCTCATGGGTTCACTGCAGCCTGCCAACCCCTGGCATTCAATCATTCCTGATCAAGGAACTGGGTTACTCAGGCTGCATCTGCACTGCAGAAATAATGCAGTTGACTTTGCTTTAACTGCCACTGCTCAGTGCTAAGGAATTCTGGGATTTTTAATTTTGTGACATATTTAGCCTTCTCTAAAGAGTGAGTGCTGATGCCTCACAAAACCACAAATCCCAGAATTCTATAGCATTGAGACATGGAAGTTAAAGCAGTATCAAACTGCATTATTTCTATAATGCAGAAATGCAGCTGTTTCTTATCTAGTTATGTGTCTCCATGCAGACTTTCTACAAGTTGTGCCAAAAAGTGTGGGGGCAACCTTATACTGCCTCATGAAACTGCTGTTTGTCATCTTTGTTTTATAAATCTATAATAATATATTTTCCTAAGATTTTATACCCATACTTAGCTTAAATAAAGGTGCCTGGAAGCTACCTCAAATCTACTTACATAAATAAATATTGTCTCTGTGCTGATACCATACATCCTGAATCCCTTAATTTTTTATACCCAGATTGGTAGGCATTAGCTGTTGTTTGTGGTGAAGGAAAGACAGTTTGGCTGCACTCAGAAACATTTTGCCATTCTGCTTATTTTGACCATCCATGTTCCAGTACACAGAAGTGGTCTTGGCAACTGATTCTGCAGCTGAGAGCCCTGACTAAAATCCATCCCTCTTTCAAACATAACAGCAAAATGAAACTGTTCCTGAAAATATTTCCAGCAGATGAGACTTAAATTTCCCCCCTCTCTTTTCCATGCCATTGGAAAAGGAGAAAGCACAGTTTCTGTATCATTTTTTTTTCAAACAAACAAAAAAAAATCTGCAGAGATTAGCAGCATAAATCTGTTATTTGGCAATAAAAGATTTTCTATGGGGGAAAATGGGGTCTGGATGAAATTCTAGCACTATGCATTTAGAATCATGAATAGAAAACCACATTTCTACATTGCTCCTTGGAATGACCTTATTTTAATCTGGTAAATTTGACAGTTTAATATGAAAACAATGTTTTGCAACTCCCCCACCACCATCACACATACACATAGTTTATCTGCATTTGATTCAACTACAGCTCAAGGTGTATTTCCACTACTTCTCTTCAGAAACTGCAAAAAAAAGAGACCAGTAGAGGAGGAAGGGGTAAAGAAACCAGACATTTTCTTTCTTCTGAGAAGTTCATTAAAAGATTCATTGTACACTAGAGAAAAGAACAATAATGCGGTGAAACGACTTTGTATGTGTCCTGTACTTAAACACCCAAAGGACTGAAACAAGTTCTTATTCTTGAGTTAGCTTTCCTCCCTTCCTCTCACTCTCTCTCTCTCTCTCTCTCTCTCTATATATATATATATTCCCCTCGAAGATATTGCTAACTACTATTTGAATAAACAAGAGCGACCATCTTTGCTCCTCATATCCTGTGCTTCTAAACCTAACAAAGGTTTCCCATGAATTCTGAGCATTTCTTGTTTTTTAACCTTTCTATGAATTATAATAAGCAAAGGGAAAGGGGAGGAGGCAACAGCTCCATCAATAAAACAATGCTCCTCAGCAGCAGGAGGAGATTGCCATCTACTGGGCTGCAGCCTTAATATACCAAAGAGAGAGGCAAACAATATTTAGAAGGGGCTCAGCTGCAGAACCTTTTGTTCCATCTCCTATCGCAAAATTTTGTCCTGCTCTTTATATTCATGAAAGGTGTGTTATAAAATATCCGTGAAACAGTGATTCAGCAAGGATTAGCCAGCCCCAGAAGATAAATTCCTTCATTTATCTTCCTTCTGCTGTTTGTCTGTCACTGGCTTACAAGTGAAAGAGACAATAAGTCATAGGATGTTATCACATGGGGGAAATCTGTTGGTTAATCCACACAAATCCCAAACAAAAACTGAATTTGCACCTCACGATTTCACAGGACATTGCACAGAAACTGGTCAGAAACTGGACAGAAACTGGACAGAAACTGGTATTATTCAAGATCTGTTTAATTTTGGGAGTTTAGAGGAAATGCATTTGTGAAATTACAGTAATTTCACATTTACTGTAATGTGAAAAGCAAATGCGCACGGACAATTCTCTTTTAAAACCTGGAGGAGGGCCAAGAGGAGGAGGAGGAGGGGCCTCCAGGGAGGGAGAGTCCCAGGCTCCTGCCATGCAGGGAAGGCAAGGAGAGGGAAGTTTGGGATGGAGGAGAAGTTTAGCATTTGGAATGGAGGGAAAAGGAGGGGAAAGAAGTCTTCCTTTGCAGCAGCTGTGGGTGGATGTGGGTGCAAGTGTGGGGTATGCTTGTGGAATAACTTGGAGCTCCATCTCACCATGAAGTTCTGCGCTGCAGGTCCTACAAAGGGGAAAGGCTTATGGGGGGGGCATGGGAGCTACCTCCAGTTTCCCCCTCTCAATCCCTCTCTTGCGTCGGCTTGCCTTGTCTTGCCTTTCCAGCCTCCTCCTCCTCCTCCTCTGCTCTCTTGAGAGGTCTTAACCCCAACGGAAGGGGGTTAGGACATGTGCAGGAGGACATGACCCCAAATGTAGGACAGTCTGACATTTCCTCCTGGGAAATGCAGGACCAGCCCTAGAAAAAGGAGGAGTCTGGTCATGAAACACACCCATTTCCAGTACATGTACGGGTTCTTTTCACTTGTGTATGAAAGTTAAAAACGTCATTTTTTCGCTTTTAACTTAATTCTGTTATTACTGTAATTACGTGTGAAAAGCTTTTGCGTAATTAAGCTCTATTTTTGCTTTCTTTTCGGGATGCTTCATTTCCACTTTATTATCTCTTTAACAATGAAACTGGCCCACATGTGATAACATCCAAAAAGCAAATCAATGAGGGATGTATTTCCCCACTACCACCTCTGTGCTGTTTTTCAACCCAATCCACTCGACTTTCATAAGAGAACAAAATGTTTGTGTTTGGCTTACAGTTGTGGGCATTTGCAAGCACTCATCCCCCTTATCTCCTTTATGCAATTTGGCAGCATTGTGAATATTGGTGCAGCCACTAGTCCCAGCTTCTGCCAACCTAGCAGTTCAAAAGCATGCAAATACAAGTACATAAATAGGTACCACTTCAGTGGGAAGGTAAACAGTGTTCTGTGCAATAATGCCGGCCACATGATCATAGAGCAGTCTCTGACAACATTAGCTCTTCAGCTTAGTAAGGAAGATGAACATCTCCCCCATGGTCAGACACAACTTGACAACCTTGTCAAAGGGGAATACCGTTACTTTTACCTTTTACATGACTGAATACTGAAAAACCAGGCATAAGCACTTGTTACTGCATTAGCAAAATGAAAAGGAGAGCTAACACAACTATTTCAGCAGTTTGTTCTGTATCTTTCATTAAAGAATCATAGAATCCTATGATTGGTAGGTATCCTTAAAGGTCATCTAGTCCTACTCCTTGTCTGTTCAGCAATGCATGGATGTCCATCCAACCTCTGCTCAAAAACCTTCAATGAAGGACTCCACCAACTTCCAAGACAGTTTCTTCTACTATCAGAACAGCTCTTATATTCAGGAAGTTCTTCCAAAATTTAGATGAAATCTCCTTCACTGTAGTTTGCATCCATTAGTTTAAGTCCTAACCTGTAGACCAAAAGCAAGTTTTCTCTATCCTCTTCATGGCAGCCCTTCAAATATGTAAAGATGGCTATGATACCACCTCTCCATCTACTTTTCAAAAGCTAAACCTATGTAAACCTTCATAACTTCAATGTGAAGTTAAAGGCTTTCATGGCCGACATCCATAGTTCACAACTATGGAAGTTCACAACTTCCTCAACTTTTCTTCCTAGGTTTTGCTGTCCAGATTCATTATGATCTTTGTCTCATATCTCAGCATGTTCCAGCTTGTCCATAATGTTCATTAACTGTCGTACCCAGAACTGAAGACAGTATTCTAGATAAGGTCTGACAGAAGCAAAATAGAATGGTATTATGACATCTCTAGATCTGATGCAGCATGGAATGTCTTTGGTTTTGGGGGGATGTTTTGCTGTTTCTGTGGCTGCATGAACCCCAGACTATCTATATGTTTTAATGAGATACGTGTCTGGAGCATTTCCTCAACTTTTAGATGTCACAGTGTTTGATTACTAGCAGTTTTCATGGAATCTAAATAAGGATTCCATGGAAATGGAATCTGAATAAAGTCCCTATAGGAATAATCTTGCCACACAAGAAAATGTGTGAACATTAGATACATTGATTTTTTTAAAAAACTATTGAACAACAGTATTTGAACATAGACGTGCAGCCGTGAGAAAACTGTATTGTGCTCCTGTAAGAGATACACATGAGGGGAAGACAGACTTCCTTGCAGTCATGTGTATAAAAAGGTTTAGGCTACATACATTTTTCTATGTGGAGGTAATATTTAATAATAAAATAATAATAAAACTTTATTTATACCCCGCCTTTAGCCAGGGCTCTCAAGGTGGCTTAAAAATTAAAAAGAATATACTCATACAAATCAGCAACAAATGCCCTCCCTTAAAAATATATTAAATCGTTAAACAGATTAAAATCTCATTTAAAACCAAATTAATAAAACATATAACATAAATAGACAGCGGCATTGCAGATGTCTAGGAAAGAGCTATCTAATGGCAGGAGGGAGATTGTGTTATTCTGGGAATGCCTGCCAGAAGAGATCCATCTTTATGGCTTTTTTAAAGCCATCTAAGTTGGTTATCTGACAGATCTCCTCTGGCAGGGCATTCCACAATCTGGGGGCCATAGCAGAAAAGGTCCTTTGAGAGGTCGTCGCCAGCCTAGCTCTTATTGGTTCAAGCAACTTCCTCCCAGAGGACCTGAGGGCATGGGGCGGATTATATGGAGATAGGCGATTCCCTAGGTAAGATGGGCCCAGGCCATGTAGGGCTTTAAAGGTCAATACCAACACCTTATACCAGGGGTAGGCAACCTAAGGCCCGGGGGCCGGATGTGCCCCCCTGAGGCCTTTGGACCAGCCCCAGGCCGGTCCTGCCGCCGCCGCCGCCCCCGCTGCCCCCCGCCGCTGCCGCTGGCTGCTATGAAGATATTGATTATTGTTGTTATTACTTGTTCTTTGGGTTTTCTTGGCAAAATCTCCACAGGGGGTTTGCCATGGCTTTTCTGAGGCTGAGAGAGTGCACATGAATATTTTTTTAATATTTTTTTTATTATTTAATTATTTATTTATTTATTTTTGGTGCTTCGGTCCCCCAATTGTCTGAGGGACAGCAACCTGGCCCCTGGCTCAAAAAGGTTGCCTACCCCTGTGTTATACTGTGCCTGGAAACTAACTGGCAGCCAGTGTAATGATTTCAAAATAGGAGTGATATGGTCACCTTTTGTTGTTCCAGTGATCAATCTGGCTGCCATGTTTTGCATTAATTGCAGTTTCCAAGTTAGGTATAAGGGTAGCCCCATGTAGAGTGCATTACAGAAGTCAAGTCGTGAGGTTACCAGTGCATGTACTACAGTTTCTAGGTCCCTTACTTCCAGGAAAGGGTGCAGCTGGCATATCAGGCGAAGCTGATAACAGGCACTCCTGACTGTCACATTCACCTGATCTGTCATGTGAAGTGACAAGTCCAGGAGCACCCCCAGAGTGTGGACACAGTCCTTGGTGGAGAGCGTGACCCCATCCAAGACTAGCAGTTGCAACCCAGTCTCTGGTTTGGGGGGCCCTACCGTAAGTACCTCCATTTTGTCTTGATTCAGCTTGAGTCATTTTTTCCTCATCCAGTCCATTACCGCTCCATTTGTTGAGGAAATTTGTTAAGTATGGAGTAGCCTTGATATATGAAGGACCATCAGCACTGGGAATTCTGTATTTTTGAGTGATTGCTAACAGCAAGGCCAATGCTGTACCTGCTTGACCATATTGACTCAAATGCTTGATAAATGCTTGTTGAGTAAGGTATGATGTCATCCTTATACATTATTGTAATAAGCAGAAGCCATTCTTTGTGACTTTTGCCATGGTGTTGTAAAAAAAAAGTCAGTGTGTAAACAAACCATAGGGGTAGGAGGAAATATGTAGCTTTTCTGTACTAATTGCCATTGTCTGCCACTTGTATGGGAAGGAAGAACACTGTTCATCCTGTCCATGTTGGTTCTTCTTTATCAATGCATTATTAGTTTGTGGCAAGAAGTTCATGGAAAGTTGTTAATGCCATTTTAGGTTGTACAGGTTAAAACTATCACTTTAATTTTTTCCCAGAAGCTATTATGTGTTATATTGTTGAGGTTTCTTAACAATCACCAAGGGCAGCTTCAGCTGGAGTACATTATAGTAGTGCAATTTATAGGTTGTAAGAGATGTATTAATATTTCCAGAGCCTTCACTCTTAGTTGTTTTTTAAAAAAACAAAGACTGAAGCATTCTATTTCACTTCTAGTCAAGATATCCTGTCATAACCAGAGCATTGTTAGTTAATGAATGCATGACTCACCACATGGTTCATATTTGGGATCTTGATCTTGTTGGAATGTTTATCCTATTACTGATTCTGCAGACCCCCCCCCAAAAAAAAAGGCTGAATCTACAGGTGAAATAATATGTACTTAATGTCAGTCCTTTGGGGACACACAACATTCCTCTCATTCTGATGTGAAAATACTTCTTTTTATTATTATTATTCTTGAAAGGTTTAAGGTGATTGTAAAAAACAAAAAGCCCTCCACTTTACTCCACTGTTCTGGGGAAGAACCATAAAAAAAAAAAAAAAGACTGGTATGATCCTCAAATCAGGATTGGGGTAGAATGGCGGGGCTGGAGAAAGGGAGCACAGGTTGGTAGGTGGTAACTGGCTGGTGGGTGGGCAGCACAGAATCACCAGAGATGTGCCGCCTGGGTTCTTGCTTTCCTACAAAGGGCTGAAAGGATCAGCACCATTTTTTTCTCTTTTTCCCCTGTTTGCACTCCAGACATATGTGAAGGTTTGAAGCTTTGTTTTTTGAATATTTGCTTCCTTTTAGATGTCCTTTTCAGTAGGGTGATGGGGGTTTCATGAAGCAAACAATATAAAACACTTTCCTGGGAGTAAGCACTATTGAATTTAGAAGGACTCATGTTTGGGTAGACCTATATAAGGGCCTTATCACATGGGGTCTGAAGCAAAAGGTATCCAAAGGCAATCCAAAGCTAATACGTTTTTCCTTTCCTTGTGTCCACACATTATCCAAAGGCAATCCAAAGCTAATACGTTTTTCCTTACCTTGTGTCCACACATATCCAAAGGCAATCCAAAGCTAATATGTTTTTCCTTTCCTTGTGTCCACACATTATCCAAAGGCAATCCAAAGCCAAAACGTTTTCTTTCCCCATGAACCGAAGTCAAAGGGGATCTTTTGACATTCGGTTTTTTGGGGAAGTACAAGGGCTGGGAGGGCGAGATGCGGAAGGGAGCCTCCACCGCCGCCTCCTCCGCGGCCAGAGCCGCCTCTCCGCCAGTGCCTTGCACTGGCTGGAGGGCTGGCAAGTGCCGCAGGAGGGCGAGCCGCGGGAGGGAGCCTCTGCCGCCGCCTCCTCCGCGGCCAGAGCTGCCTCTCCGCCAGTGCCTTGCGCTGGCTGGAGGGCTGGCAAGTGCCGGAGGAGGGCGAACCGCGGGAGGGAGCCTCCGCCGCCGCCGCCTCTGCCTCCTCCAGAAAGGCCCCAGAAAGGCCACGGAAAGGCCACGGAAAGGCCACGGAAAGACCGCGCAGGTTAGTCACTTCTGTTTATCTTCACTTTCTTTTCGCTTCCTGGCCAGCGTTTGATAAGGCCCTAAGATTACACCATATGCCAACAATCCTGCACCCACTTTCCTGGGAATCACATTTTAAATATGAGGCAGGAAATTAGAAAGTGCAGAGACAACAAACATGAGGGCTGAAGTAACTGCCCAGGTATGCACTCAATCCTATGGGAGTACAAATGGGCAGTCAGAACAACAGAAAATATGCAAATATGCACATGAATTGTGGAAATAAAAAATAAAACCATAGCTGCTGCAATTCTGTGACTGGACATAAACCAATATTAGGAACATGTGCACATAGTAGAAACACCCCCTTGTACTGATGTAACTAAATTATGGGGATCTCATGTGGTTTTCCAGACTGATTTCAGTAAAGTGGTCAGAGTGGGGCAGGATACTACACAGTGGAGCTGAGATACAGCCCCCATGTAGATTCAGCCCAAGTTAAGATAGCAAGGTAGCTCCCAAGTATGCACATGAGGTGTGCACTCATATGAACAAGTGTCACAAGGAGATTATGGATTTGGGGCCTTTACAGACAGTCCACTTTAACTGCCCTGGCTTAGTGCTAGGGAATCATGGGAATTTTAGTTTTTTTCTGAGACATTGAGCCTTCTTTGTCAGAGAACTCTGGTGCTACAACAAACTACAGTTCCTATGATTTCCTAGCACTGAGCCAGGGCAGTTAAAGTGGACTCAAGTTGCATTATTTCTGGCAGTCTGTAAAGGTCCTTGATCAACAAGAGTGCAGTCTGCACTTCTTGTGATTAAGAGAATCACTGTCTCCATCCCATCCATGTAATACAGACTGATTGTGACTGTTTGCATCGAATAAAAAGAATATATTTTGCAGATCATACTATATAGAAATATGCATTGATCATAAAGAGCTGAAAAGTAATATCTGTTATGTTCCTATGTGACCTTTTCCCATGATCTAGCAAGAAATAAAAGAGAGTTAACTAGATGAGACAGGTATATTTTTCATACCTTATACATGTGCTTTATGAAGTCATAGCTGGTATTTATTTATACGAAAAGGATATACTATATTCTTCTGCAGTGATTCTGTAACTGTACCTTGGAATACTATTCTTTGGCTGTTATTATTCCAAGTGTGCTCTCTCTTTCTTGTATAAATTACTTCCTCATTTGCCCATCTTCTCTATGTTGCATTTTTTTCCCTCCTGCACTGATTGTCTAGTATTGTTCACAGTGCCAAGGCAGTTGTGTAGGATGCAAAGAGATCTGCATGCATTAAGTGGCTGTTGTATCATAAATACGAGATGCAAGAAGTAAGTTCCGTGGGAATCCATGGGATATACCCCATGTTACCTGTTCCTTTCAAAGAGTGAGATGAAACACATGTTGCTAATACATTGAAAGAAAGATGAGAGATGAAAGAAAAGTGGAAAAAAGCAAAATGCCTTCAGAAGAGAGAGAGAGGATCCAATCAGCAAAAAAAGTTTCCTTTATATTTTTTTCATAACATTTCAGATGTGTTCTCTAAATTCCTATGGATGAGTATATAGTTGGATTTTCATTAAAATACCCTTTTTATTTGTAAGATTTCTGAATATGAACCTTTTAGTAATAAATTCCCCCCTAATTTTATAGCAGGTGGGTATGAATGTATTAATTTTGTGTCTGTGCATTTACACCCTACAAATAAAGACAGTCAAAATACCAAAGCATATCCCTATGAAAATGATTTATGGTTCCTAGCCTTCATAAGCAAGAACAGGGAAGGACTGATATAAAAATGTACATTCAACAAATGCATATGCATATAGGGCCAAATGCCTTCATGAATAGACAAGGACAGAAATAATGATTTAAAAGTTATACAATCTTCTTACATAGCAGGGGATGTGCAAGATTCCAAATTTCAGCAGACCCTTGAAGCCATATTTATTCTAGAGGAAAACAATTTATAGTGTGGTTCTCTATTATCTGATTAGACAGATTCTATTAACCTGCTTAATACACTGTTTCTGTATCCAATTTTCATTTGCAACAATTCATGTCCTGTTTCTAGTGTCCTTTTTGACTGTTACAATGAGGATGCCTTCTGATACTCAGAATTTATAGAATATTTGAAACAAAGAAATTATCACTCTGCTGGTCTCCATAGAATGGTAAATCATGTTGCAGACTATCTTTGCATTCAGCCACTTCTTAAAAAGTGATCTTACTTCCGATTGGCAACTTGTATCTACAAAATTACCTAGCTCAACCAATATGAACCTTGTTCCATTTGCCAAAAGATCACTGAAAATAGATGTATGGATACTTGTTACACTTCTTACTGACATATATTAAATAAGCCTTGTATTTTTTTAAGCTTTGCTACAGGACAAGTCACACACTCTCAGCCCCAGATGAAGGCAAAAGCAAAAGCAAAAATCCTTCTGAACAAATCTTGCCAAGAAAACACTATGATAGGGTCACCTTACGATCACAGTAAGTCGGAAATTACTTGAAGGCAGTGTCATGTTGGACGATAGGGGAAAAGCAGATGGGCTCATTAGGATTATTCTGTAAAAATCTTTGTAAAATATATTGAAAATTATATTAAAGGAACCAGATAAAAGTAGAGAAATTAAAAAAGGGAGGGGATGTCTCATTTAAAGAAGAAACAGAAGAAATATTTGTTATAAGTAATGTGATATGACATTTTTTGTTTGTTAACACATGTAATATTTTATCTTATCCACAATAAAATTACACACACACACACACACACACACATATATATATATATAGGAAATTACTTGAAGGCACATAGCACCAACAGTTCAGGAATGGACCAACTTCTGTATTGTTCCTGGCCACTTTGTTCTGTAGGATGTGGTCCTGAATCCAAAATGTATTTTCTTCCGGAGGAACAAGCTGTATAATAAAGTTAGTCTTTCCTTTCAGTAAGGGCTACATAGTTCTCATGCATAAATTCTTTGGCATCATGTTGTCTGTCAGGAGCTGGGCAGGGATGGGATGAAAAATGAATGTGCTATCCAAAAGACCTCTTGAACAGGAACAACCTGAGGCATTTTTCTGCCTAAAAGGACAAGCTGATGTTGTGATGTATCAGAAGACAACTAGATTAGCAGTAGCATATTACCATCACTGAGCATGAGATAACCAGGCAGCAGACTAGTTAAGGATGTTCAGAACAAGCCATTTGACAGATTTCAATAGAAGGAAATGCCTGGAGAGCTCAGGATAAAAGACTAGAGGGTTGCCATCACTGCTTCATCTCAGCATCTGCTAATGATAAGTCTGGCCTACATTTTGAATCCCTGTGATCCTTTGCCTTTCTAGAATATATATATGAGAGTACAGTAAGGTAACATTAATTTACAACAGACACAGTTTTGTCGTCCTACTTAAGATTCAGCCATCACATCCAATATGTCTTAAATTTCATGTCCCTATATTTCCAAACCCATTTTTAGCATCAATTTTCTTCCAGGAAAACGACATAATTATGGTGATCTTGATCCTGACCTGATCATCATTGTGATCATAATTCCTGTCATCATCATAATAGTAATCTTTATACTATACTTCTAATAAAAAGGATCATGGCCCATATTAAGGTATCTGAGCCTTTAGTTGCTCCTCCCTTGCATAGGTGACTCTGCCCACTTGCATCCTATGTAATGACTGAGCCATAAAAAGGCAAGAAGTACCATGTCAGATCACATCAGAGGTCTATTGACTTCAGCTTTCTGTGCCCATAGTCCAGCATTCCTCTTAATAAGTTATTCCAATTTTTTTTTAAGAATACAAAATCTCTATTCCAATATTCCGTTCTCACAGTGACCAACCAGATACCTGTGGGAAACTTACAAACAAGACATGAGTACAACAGCACCCTCTAGTTTCCTTTCCTTTCCCAGGAGAAAAGTGAGATATAAATCCAATAAATAAATAAATAAATAAAATTTTCCCCAGCAACTGGTTTTCAAAAGCAACTTATTTCAGCACTGGAGGCAATGGATAGCTATCATGACTAATAGCATTATCCTCTATGAATTAGTCTAATCCTTTTTAAAGCCAATGAAATGGGTCACCCTACAAAGTGCATTTTGGTTTTAGTTCCAAGGATTTGACGTACACATAGATCCAAATATGTCTGCTCTCTCTCTCACACACACATACAGAGAGAGAGAGAGAGAGAGAGATCTATATTTATTTATGATGGCTGGTCTACTTCTTATTAAAAGGCTGCTAAAAAAACATCCCTAAACTATCTCCTAATTGAAATCCTGCTATGTCACTTGAGGAATCCAAAATATGGAACATTGTAGAACTATTAAGCCAGGCTCTTTATAAAATATATAATAACCTATAATAAAATGATAACAATAGGGTCATCATTTAGAGAGCCAGTATGGTATAGTGGTTTGAATGTTGGACTATGACTCTGGAGACTAGGGTTCAGTTTCCCACTCAGCATGAAACCCACTGGGGTTGATCTTGGGCTGACTGACCTAATGACTTGCCCTTGGGCAAGTGACACACTCTCAGGTTCAGGGGAAGGAAATGGCAAACCCCTGCCGAACAAGTTTTGCTAAGAAAACTCCATGATAGGTTCACTTTAGGGTTTCCATAAGTAAGAAATGACTTGAAGGCACACAACACACACACACATAAGGTAATTATTTACTTTATGATATTGCCAGGAGCTCTACTATTCCAAATGTTCTAATTATGTAAATGCAGAAGTGTTAATTATCTACATCCCATCCCTTATCAGAAGGCTTGGACCACCCATCTGTTAGTCTTCCACACATCAATCAGCATGATCCAGATTGTGTGCCAGTGAAACAAACAACTAGTTTAATTGCACCGGCACAAAGGACACAAGACGCCTCTTTTTGGGTTTAAACAGGCCATAACTTTTATTTTCTGCTCTACAGGGTCTAATTACAAGATTTACAATTAAACTCCCAACACTTGGTCACATGTGTGTGTGAAAGTGTAGCCCACCCAAATGGGTGGTCCTTCACCACGTGACAAAGTATGTAAACAAATAACAACAACAAATTTACAAACCCCTCCCCACCGGAAATGACGTCACATTACATAATATGACGTCACTAGTTAATGACGTCATGCATTTAATTGAATACGTCATTTCCTTTAATTTAACCTTTGCCAAATTTACCCCAATTAAATTTAATTAGCCAGATTATTTTTCTGTGGGGTGGGGGTCATTACCCACCCTATTATAAAACACAAACAAATTTCCAAACTATAGTCCCTAACCCCTAAGTTGTGACAAAGCTAATGATAACATAAGATAACATAAGTTATTATTATCATATGACCCATACCCAACAATCTGATTATACATTGATCTCAGGGAGGGCGAAAAACCCAGGGTGATAACCCTGGGGAAAATTCCCTCCTGGCCCCCGAAGCCGACCAGCCTAAGCCTGAGAGTAACTGAACATAATTCTTTAATTAAGGGTGGGAGGGTTGGGTCGCTCAGTTCAAGCTCTAAAATGGCTGCCGCCACGTGGCAGCTCAGAGCTATAAAGAACAAACTCTCGTAGGAAGTTTTGTGAGAATACAATCACTGCGAGACTTCCTTAACTCAAGCAAGCAACGTGATTGGGCCAAGCGCGCAGGTACCCAGAGGCCCCTGCACGCTTGTCCAATCAGGCCTCTCATGTCCTTATTTGGCCGGTGCAACAAGCAACCCCTCCCGACTCGTTGGGGGGTGTCTACATGCTAGTTAACTTGCTGGTTGACTAGCTCTAACTAAGCAGCCCTGGTGAGTGACATAGTTCTAAACTGCACAGCAGAAATAATGCAGCTTGATATTGCTTTAACTGGCCTAGTTCACTGCTGTGGAATTCTGGGATTTGTAGTTCTGTGAGATATTTAGCCTTATCTATCAGAGAGCTCTGGTGCCCCAACCAACTACAAATCCCAGAATTCCACAACATTGAGACATGGGGCCTCGGCAGACGGCTAATTGCGCCATCTCCGAGGCCCGGAAGAGGAGGAGCCGCCGCACGTTCAGCGGCTCTTCCTCTTCCTGAGGGCGCACCCGGAAGCGCCGGCCGTCCGCACGGCCGGCGACTGCGGGTGGCCCTCACGCCGTGGCAGCCGAACGCGCCGCGGCGTTTGAGCCGCCGAAAGTGCGCCCGCCGCTGTTAGGGCGCACTTTCGGGAGAATCTAAAAGGATCGCCATTTTGGCGGTCCTTTTAGATTCGCCGCAGGGGCGCTGCCGTGCGGAGCCTCCGCTCCGCCGGCGCCCCGACACGCGGCGGCTCGGAAGCAGTCGTCTGCTTCCCCCCATGGCCATTAAAGTGGTGCCAATGTGCATTATTTCTCCAGTACAGATTAGACCATCATAAAGTATAACAGCAGCAATATCCCTCATTTTGACTTGCAACTCTCTCATCCTTACTTGCACCCTAGTCCTCCATTATATTTGTGTCCATTTTGTCACATCTGATGCATCCTTTCTGATGCTGGGTTCTTGGACACATGCTTACCATCTCAGCTTTGAGGTTTGTTGTGGTTGATTAAATATCAGCTCTCAAATACCACAGTAGTTTCCCCTGGCTGGTGGAAGAGCAGGGAGCCAAGATGGCCCAACAAGACATAATGTATTCCTTGCTTCTCTGCCTGTAAACTTGGGGAGCTTTTCTAGCTCTGTGTGAGGTTAATATTACAGCAAATAACATATCTCAGCAGTGAGGCTAAAAGAATATCTGTTTTCTGTCTGTGCAGTGAGTGGGCAGGGAGTTTTTATTTCATACTTCATTTGCACCTTGCTGGGTGATGTTACTTAAAAGGCAGAAGATTCATCTCCTCCTACCTATGCAGCAGCACATTATGTTCTGCAGTAGCACCCACAACACTCATCCTAACCGAAGCCCGATGTGAATCAGAGGACTCCTTCCCTCTATGTTGTTATTTTCTTTCTTTCTTTCTTTCTATCTTTCTCTCTGTCTCTTTTTTTCTGCAACGTTTCTGAGATGATAAAATCACATTTTATTGTCTTATTAAAGACAGCTCCAAAACAGAGAACTGACAAATTGTAAAACAACCACCAAACTCTTAACACATAATCGAAAAAGAAAAACATTGAGATGGTCATCAAAAGCTCTTTACGAGGGAGAGGAATGAAGAGATAATTAACAAAATATATTAGACTGAGAAAATGCTGAGTGAGATAGAGCTTTGCTCCTAAAGGCAATGCATTCTTGCTCGAAATTCCTAAACAAACAGCAAGAGGTAAAATCATGTGTCATCAGTATAAAAGCAATAGCTTTGGGGGGGGGGGATGATAGGATGTCAGAATTGAAAAGCTTCAGGGGATGTTGCAGAAATGAGAGGAAGAGAGTGTGTAAATGAGGTTGGAGATATGTGGAGAACAATGGAAAATGCCCACTTAAATCCAATGCACCAGCCACTCTTTTGGCCGTAGCAGGGCCCAAGAGTTCTCCAAAAGGCTTACAGCTATCTCCTGGTCAAAAAAGTGTCAGAGGCAGTTCATAAATCATAGAAGAGTAATGAAAGGACACCACTCTCAGCCTGAACCATTAAGCCTCAAATCTTCACAAAGCTACTGCTGACAGCTCTGGGGATTAGCAAGAAGGATTTTTGCTCTTTGCCTGGGAGCAAGCTTATTCAAACTAGTCCAAGCTGGTTGTAAGTAAGTACATGTTAGAAGTGAAACTGTTTTAACTCACACATATGAAGAGAAAACCCACCAAACATCAAATTTCAAGGATCTTTTTTGTAAGATATCAATGCACACACAAAAAAAGAATCTTAAAATTTTGGCTTCCTTCTAAAATGAAGGCATTTATGCAGAAAGGAATGGTCATCTGTTGTTGGGGAGGATGCAGCTGCATGATACATTTTACTGAGCAGTGAGTTGGACTAAATAATCTTGGGTGGGGGCTTCCTATTTGTAGGAGTTTATCACACGGGGGGGGGGGGGAATTGGAAGTATAAATGGAGATTAACTTGTGATTAACCCACGAATGCATGAATAGTGTTCACATGAGATCACTGCACAAAGTGTTGTTATCCCATGCAGAATCTGTGATTAACCTGCACTTGCATGCAATTGCACAAATGGTTTTCACACGACATTGAGATGAAACGTGATTAAAGTGCCATTATCCCATGAAAAACAGGCAAGAAACAACAGTAACTCATTCATGGAATTTTCCCACTAATGACTTTTTTCTGTTTCTTGCCTGGTTATTCCCTGGTTCTTCACAGGATAAGAGCACTTGCATTAATGTCACTTTAAGCACATTCTAATGTCAATTGTGCAATTTTCATGGGTTAATCATTGTTTAAACTCCCAATTTCCCTCGTGTGATAAACTCCATCATATCAAATCCCCCATTAGTAGTCAGTATTTTTTCTGCCACAGGGGGCAATCTATTAGGGTAGGGGAGTTTGCCCCTCTCCAAACCCAGTGGTGCTATACCCTGTCCCTGCCAAAGGTAGAACAAACAGTCTCCCTCCCTATCTCTTTGATTTACTTACAAAACAATGCATGTGAAGAGCCTTTGCCCTGTTTTTGAGCTGATTTTCACTTTCAAAAGACTTCTGAAAGCATGAACCAGCTTTAAAACAACTGTATGACCCTTATGTACTTTCTTTTAAAGGGAAATTATTGGGCAGGAGGATACTGCCACCATGCCACAGCAACCAAATTTTGTGGTTCCAGCAGTGACAGAGAGGATAATGGGACCCACAAAAATGGGAGCCCCAGTTCTCAGGGGCTCAAGACAGGAAACATTCCTAACTTCCTCAGTGCTGTTGCACAGGACAGAGACAACCTGGATCTCACAGGCGGGGTAGTGTATATGTGTGTGTGATGTTAATGTTGTTAAAATTTTATTTCCTGGACTTTATGATTCTTTGGGCCAATGCAGATGGCCCCTGAGGGGTGGCTCTGTGCCACCCCTGAGTGCGCCAGATCAGGGCCACGGCAACCACACACCATGGCCCTGATCCTTCTTTTTGCTGCTCCAAAAAGAGCTGGCAAATGCCACTCCTTTTGGGGGTGGCAAAAAGCCTCCCTTAGAGCTATTGCCATGGTTCTTTTGCACCCCTTTGGCACAGCATGTTTGCACACTGCACCAACAGGCCGCCCTGAGACCATACACTGCAGTCGTGCACGTGATGTGACGGCTGAGTCAGGCGGAGTCGGGGCATTTGGCATGTGGTTGCCCCACCCTAACTCTACCCTCAGGCCAGCCCTTTAAGCCAGTGTGCATCGGCCTTTTGTCTCCAAGAGCTCACATGACCAAAAAGGAAGAATGGCCTCTATCTACATGGATATCCCTCTGTATAATCTTAACTGAGAATAACTATAACAACATCTTGACAAAATGTATGCTTGTAATGCCAACATCTTTCATGTTTGTTTCTCATGTTTGATTTTTTAATACCTTTGCCTGATGAAAAAGCCAATGGAACTTTGAAAGCTGACATCTTTTTGTGCATTCTGGTTGATCCAATAAAGTTATCATTATATTATAGATTTTGGATGTCATTGTACTTTGCAGTATGGCCAAAATGGCTACTCCTTGATATGTTTCCTCAAACTGGAGTTGCCAGATACTGAACCTGAGACCTTTTCTAAATGGTGGAACAGTGGGTTAAATGCCTGTACTTCAGCCACTCACTCACAAACCATAAGGTTGTGAGCTGAATACCAGCCAGAGACTCAGGCTTCACTCAGGCTTGCATCCCTCCAAGGTCGCTAAAATGAGTACCCAGCTTGTTGGGGGCAATTATCTTACACATTGTAAACTGCTTAGTGAACGCTTAAGTGCACTGTTAAGCAGTATAGAAATGTACTTGCTATTGCTATTGTTATTAACCTTCCACTGAAAATTTTCTCCTGTTTTTTTTATTTTAAAAAAGGTTATTCACAATTGGTTATGCTTAGTCCTTTTATGTTTGCTGATTATTCCCAGACAAATTTATGTAATATACTTTGTGAATATAGCATGGAAAATTACTCTTGAACTATTTACTTTGAATGTGAAGCTCAAGGTCACTGGTTGAACTGCAAGCTGATTTAATTTGACACATGTGCATCACATTGTGGCTCCATTCCTAAGCTTATTACGTGGAAAGAGGCTATTATTTGTTGTACAATCAGACTCCTATATTCATGGATTCTGCATCCACAGATTCAACTGTCCACAGCTTGAAAAATGTTTTGTTTTTTTTAAATCCAAAAAGCAAACCTTGATATTGCCATTTTATACAAGGGATACCATTTTACTATGCCACAATGGGACTTGAGCATCCATGGGTTTTGGTATCCATGGTGGGGGGAGGGGGCAGATTTCCTGGAACCAAATCCCAAAAGATACCAAGGTCTCACTATGGGTCGATGCAAACTGGCCTAAAGGGGCAGCACAGAGACGCCCTGGGAGCGGCGGATTAGGGCCATGGCAACTGCATGCTGCAGCCCCGATCCTCCTTTTTGCCACCTCCCAAAAGAGCAGCAAAATGCCACACCTTTTGGGGGTGGCAAAAGATCACCCTTTGAGCAGTGTTGGTGGCAGTGGGGTTTTTTGCACTTTTTTGGCTCAGCGTGTGCGCACGCTGCACCAAGAGGGCATCCTGAAGCACAATATGCAGTGTCAGGATAGGGTCGGGGCATCAGGACAAGGTGCCCCAACTCCACCCCCAGGCCAGCCCTTTAGGCCAGTCTGCAATGGCCCTATAATAATTTACCCCAACAGAAAGAGAGAGAGAGGACTTCTGCACTAACTGTTCAGTTTCTTGTTCTCAATATTTCAGATAATGTCAGTGTCAAACCATCAGATGAATCCTGCTTCAGAGTTATCCATCTGTCTTCTGCTAGACCTAGTTTGTGTTGGTTCTTCTGTTTTCAATTGCAAATGAGCAGCATTGTGGACTGAGGAAATATTGTTGGTTTGCCAGATGGAGGAGTGGTCTGTGAACCCTATTTTTCTGCTGTCCTTCTCACCCTGCTAAATTAAATGTCCCTTATCCATTTTAAAAAACAAAAACATGAGCAATGAAGACAGGAGGAAGTGAGTAGATAGGTGAGAAAGAGGGGAAAAGGTATATGCTTGGGAGGATCAGGGCCTTCCTGCCCAATCCATTTTGCTGTCTAAGGCAGAGCAGCAAATGGAGCACCCCTCTTCCCCATCAAGGTTTTTATTGCCCTTTGCCAGCCACTTAGAGTACACAATGAGCTCTTGTTATCCTATTTCTTTATAGAAAACCCTTGCTATGAATATATAAACAGAGTTTAGAATGTTACCTTTGGGGGACATTTTCCAGAACTTTTTAATAACTTTTATTTTTTTATTATAATTTTACAAAAGATGTATCATATTTGATGCCATAGCAGGTAGAATTGAATTTCAGACCATCTCAAATTTCCCTATTGAGTCTATGCAATAACTTGTATATTCAGCTGTGATCCACCCTATCTTACACAATCAAGTATAAAGTAATTAGGTACAGAGAAAACTAGTGTGGTATAGTAATTAGTTATATTTGGATCACTATGTGGTAGAGATTGGGAGACATTACTTACAAATAACTAGTGGTGTCTTCTTTATCTTGTGCAACTGCGTCATGCTCTGCCATGGAAGCTGAGGCTAGAGATGGTGGAGGAATAAAAAGAACCCTGTTAAGCATTGGATGTTTTAACAAAAAGTTATGTAAGGCTGGAGAGAAAAGTGTCCATGGATTCCATTGGCAGTAGAATGGAATTGCCACTTGTCAAACTTCTCCAAAAAGTTACATAAATGGGACTACAACACTCTAGGGTGTTTTTTGTAGAATCATAAAATCATAGAGTTGGAAGAGACCATGAAGTCCAACCCTCTGCCATGCAGGAATACACAATCAAAGCCCCCTCAGGAGATAGCCATACAGCCTTTATTTAAAAACCTCCAAGGAAGTAGACTCCACCACTCTCCAAGGGAGTGTGTTCCACTGTTGAACAGCTTTTACTGTCAGGAAGTTCCTCCTAATGTTGAGGTGGAATCTCTTTTCCTGAAGTTTGAATCCATTGCTCCATGTCCTATCCTCTGGAGCAGCAGAAAACAAGCTTGCTCCATCCGCAATATGACATCACTTCAAATATTTAAGCAGGGCTCATATCACCTCTTAACCTTCTCTTCTCCAAGCTAAATATACCCAGCTCCCTCTCTCCTCATAGGGCATGGTTTCCAGACCAGAAATTTTCCATACCTTGGGGGAAAGTAGGGATTTCTGAGATAATTGAGTCTCCTGTCCATCTCATTGCCTTGTCAGTGATTTTTAAAAAATTAAACATAAACACAACCACATACACTTTTTAAACATACATCTTAAAACAACATATATAACAACAAAACAACAAAGCCAACTAAACAACAAAACAAAAACAATGACTTCCCACCTCTTTTGTATAATATTATATTTATGCTTCTACTGCATATAATCTCTGTTTAATTTATGAAGGCTATAACCTCAGTAGGAATAGCAAAAAGGCAATAAACATTTCCCAATCTGTCTTAGAATTGTTCAAAGATTTATTCTTAATCAACATCATCAATTTATCAATTTCAACAAGGTCAGTTATCTTCATCAGCCAGTCTTCTTTTGTTGGAGTAACATCAACTTTCCATCTTTTATCATATATAGTTCTAGCTATGGTAACCATATATTGCAAAATCCTTCCACCTTGTTACTGAATTAACTTCCTCTGTTACTTTTACCCCTCTTTCCTTCCCACTGAGATCTTTCCTGACCATATCTGAGGCTGTGCACTCTTTCTAGTCTTTGGCACTTTCAGCTTCCCATTCATTCCTGAAGGTTGCTGAGGAAGCTGTGGCCACTTACTGCCTCTAATCCCATTCCCCATTTTAAAAATTGCTATGAGAATAAAATTGAATGGAGAACATTATGTTTGCCAAAAAAAAATGTTCTTTAGTAGAGAGGTAGAATAAAAATGCAACATTATCATTATTATAGTGTGGGGGGGTGTTTCTTGGAGGGGAAGAGCAAACACATTAGGTAAGGGGCTTGAGGCAGGGATCTACAGGAAGTCCAGGCTTTCTGTAAAGCGAAAGTAAAGTACTGTTTCCATCATGTGACCAGTAGTGGGGAAAGCAGTGAAACAGAAGCCTTGTTCAAAGGAGGAAAATTGTTTTCTGTTTCATAATATTTTTGGATGAAGTTAGGCAAGCAAGTTAGGGGCCGTACAAATGGCCCTTAAGGGGTGGATCCATGCTGCCCCACGAGTGCCAGATCGGGGCCTCAGCAACCATACACCATGGCCCCAATCCAGTTCTTTACCACTCCTTTTTGGAGCAGCAAAAAGCCGCCCTTACCACTGCCACCGCAGCTCTTCTTCCCCCCTTTGGCACAGCATGTCTACACACTGTGCCAAGGGAACGCCCTAACACCATGCACCATACAGTGGGACGTGTGGCAGGACAGCAGCATTGGGGCAGAGTTGGGGCGGGCGACGAGCAGTTGCCCTGCCCCAACTCCACCCCCAGGCTGGCCCTTGTGGCCAGTTTGTACAGGCCTTTAGTCACTAAAAATATACAAGTTGCAAATCAGTTCAAATCAAGACAATATGTTATTTATTGCTGAGTCAAAGTCAAGTCATTGAAGTGACTTGAGTGTGACTTGAGTCCAAGTCAATCAGTTGGGGTGTATATCACTGCTTATTTGCATATCATAAGGATCATTTGTATCACTGATTCAATTCTTCTGTGAACCAGCCCACCAGTGCTTAATAATGAAAGTTTTAAAGCAGTTATTGGAGAGTTTATTATTAAATCAGCCAGCACATATGAAAAAAATGCCAGCCATTTATCACAAGTAAGGCACACTGTACCACAAAGTCCCACAATTCATCAAGATGTCTCAGAATGCAAGATTTAACCTTTGGATCTTTGATTTAGCTGACAGCTCTGTAAAAATGCATGCAGTGAGATGGTTCCCTTTCTACATAGCTGTTCAAAATTTATGCCAGAATTCACTCAGCTGAAGACAAGCAGCAGTTACTGTGTGCTAAATTGCCCTCCAGATCTCAGCTCTTCCTGTGGTCATTTGGTGACCTGGGATTTATTCTTTTAAGGGCTATTTTAAACTTAGCTTTCTTTCTGATCCACAAATGTGTAGGATAGCCAGATTTAATGCCTTTGCAGACTGCCAGAAATAGTGCACATTAAATTGAGGCACTGCCATGGCTCAGTGCTAGGGAGTCATGGGAATTGTATTTTTTTCTGGGACATTGAGCCTTCTCTGTCGGAGAGCTCTGGTGCCACAATAAATTACAGTTCCCATGATTCCCTAGCACTGAACCAGGGCAGTGCCTCAATTTAATGTGCACTATTTCTGGCAGTCTGCAAAGGCCTTTAGACAGCTATCATTCAGAGATTCAGCTGAAAAGTTCTGTTTAACAAAGCATAATTTGTCTGAAGCTAAGGACAGGCTTTGGTGTAATATATATACGTTGTTGAGATAATGACCTAGCCCCAGAAATAAGTTTGTGTGTGTGTTTGTGTGTATTCAGAACAGACAACTGCTCTAAAGTATTAAAGAGGTATTAAAGATGTTAGTGCAAGTGTAATAAAAAGATAGCAAAGCTTATCACAGTGAATTTTGTCATTCAAAACACTGGTGGAAGACATTCCCCCTTTCTTCTTCAAAACCATTACTTTTCAAAAATGCAATCTAGAAGGTAAAATGTTTGCTGAAACTCATATGTAAAAATAATTGGCATCAGATAATCCTCTTATTTTAGGTTGAACTGCTAAATAAATTGGTGTAAAGATACTTTGAAAGATTCCTCTACCTGCAAATATTGTTGACTGTTTACAGTGCAAAATGGCATCCTAAATTTTGAGAAGTAATTAAAAATGAGATAGAATGCCACTTCTGATGTTACATATTAAAGGCAGGGGTATGCTCTCTGAGGACACAGCTGCCTGTGAAAAAGATGTGTCAGTGTCATGCAAGAGTGGCTTCAATTTACCATTTCAGATGCAAACTTTGTTTTGGCTAGATTAATTTCAGCTCTAGCTGAAAAGGTCTCCTTTCAGATCTAGTTTAAATACAGTTTCAGATGCCATCTTTTTGAAGGAGTAGATTAATTTCAGCAATACTTAAACTAATTCAGTTCATCTTGCATTCCATGAATGCTTATTAAGGAGAACTATCACTCTGACTGCCGCCAATCCAAAGCTAGTCCAAATTCTCAAAGCTTGCAGTGACTGAAACTTTGATACTAAACCCATTTTCCTTGGTCAGTATATATTCTGAATGTGGTGCTTCTTTCCACCTATAATTTTTAAAGTCGTAGAGCTCCCCACTTCCACCCCAAGAGTTTCTGAAGACACTTAAATATATAGGAAGTGGAGAAATGTGCTACCACATTGGTAGTAATTTTGTACATCTGGGAGGTAATAGAGATAGACCCAGATACAGATCTCTGATGTGTTCCCTATTCACATTGCTTGCTTGCTTTATTGTCTCCTCACCATGACTTCACCTCTTCTCACACCTTTCTTCCTTTCTCCCTCTCCCCTAGTCAAGTAGTCAATGTAGCAGAATCCTATCTTTTATCTATACCAAATATGCTCACTCTGATCAAATTTATCCTCACTCAATATGGCCTTCTGTTGAGGAGTCTAAACATTACCTTTCATGCATATGAATAAAATGGAAGACAAAGAATTTGAACACAGGGCCTTGTCATAGTTGCCCCTCTTTCACCACCTGACAGCTCATACTGCTCCCTTCCCTTTTGGTTATTTTTCACTGGTAGTAACCTCCTCCTACCCTTCCAACACATTGTACTGCCACATTTGATGCCACTGGAAGTTAATGAAATGATTCTCTGGAGATTCTTTGGAGAATCAGCTATATATTACACCAGGAAACAAAGCAAATATTTTCTCTTTTGCAATATGTAGGAATAGACCACCTAATCTCTCTTTATCTGTGAGGGATGATGGGAGTTGTAGCTCTTCACCTCTGGCTCTAACTCACCACCTTGTTATGCAGCAGAGCTGACCAGCTTTGATCAGTGGTTGATGCTTCTTTCCCAAGCAGCAGAGTTTCAGAGAATAGGCTGAAGACCCTGACAAACTCTCTAAGCCTTCTCACTCTTCTTCCTGAGATGTCTCCAAACCTCTCCAGGATTCTTCCGGTTCTTGTATCTTCCCTCAAGACACCAGACAACTCAGTAGTCTTATATAAAAGATCTACTTTATTCTACTATATACATAAATACTATATGCCCTACAAATCACAATCTCTACACTTCACAATATCTCCAAAACTACTCCACAATATGCATTGGCAAACATTGCACTTATAGCCATTGTTAGTCACCACCCACTAGTCAGTTTCCACCCAGTGGGTGTGTACATTCATTTTGATTGGTTTACATAGATCATCCCATACTTAAGACCAACCCAAGTATTTCATCATTTTACCTTGACTACTTAATGAATCTCAGGTGTTTGCAATCTATAACAGGTGTTTTCAATATACACTCTATAACTTTGTCCTTGCCTCTCAAGGCTTCCAAATTACATTATCCTTTTTACCTGTGTAGCTTCATGATTGTTCCTGCTTAGTCACTGTGACTATCACATACATATTTTATTTCTATTACTGTATGTCCCATGTTGCATTTTCCTTAACATTATCAACAATAGAAATTTTATGCATGAGTCTTCAAGACAAAGCAACAGCCACCAAAACTTGGTAATTTAAAAAGAGGAAGAGAAATATTCATGGCAGATAAGGCTTACAGGCTAATGGCTATTAGTCATGAAGGCAATAGATTACCTCCAGTATTTGTGTAAGAGAGCCAGCATGGTATATGGGTTGATAGACAGTGGCAGAGAGGAGGGGAAAACATGGTATAGCACTTGAGTGTTTGACTAGGTCTCTAGAAAACCATGATTCAAATCCCCACTTGGCCATGGAAACCCACTAAGGATTGATACAGATGGCCCAAAAGGCACAGCACAGAGCCACCCCTGGGAGCAGCAGATTTGTGTCAGTCTGCAAAACCCCTAAGTGAACTTGGGCATGTCACACTCCCTCAGTCTCAGAGGAAGTTAATGGCAAACCATCTCTCAACAAATCCTGCCAAGGTCACTATAAGTCAGAAATGATTTGAAGGCATGCAACAACACATTAGTATAAGACAGCTTCCTGTATTGCCCTTGGAATTTTTTTTTCACATGATATTGTAAGGGCCATCAAAGTGGGTGGCTTTGGAAATCAATGGAGAATAAGGCTATCAGTTGCTATTAGTTGTGATGGCTGTAACATCAGAAGCAATATATGAAGTCAAAGGCTTTCATGGCCAGCATCCATAGGTTTTTTGTGGGTTTTTTGGGCTATGTGGCCATGTTCCAGAAAAATATATTCCTGGTGTTTCACTTGCATCTGTGGCTGGCATCTTCAGAGAATAGAGGTCTGTGGGGTATATATACTGTGTGACCCTTGGTTGAGAGGAAGTGATTTACATGTTAATCTGTGTGTTGGTCTGTTGGTGAATGGCAAGGCCTCAGGATGGGAGGATATGTGAGGAGGATTTGTGTCTATTTAATTAGCGATCCATTGTCTGCTGAGGAACCCCCTGACCCTGGTTGATGTTTATTTGCATGTGCTGAGTCTTGATTTTGGTGTTTTTCAGGACTGATAGCCAAAATTTGTTTACTTTCAGGGTTTCTTCTTTCGTGTTGAAGTTGTCCAGGTGTTTGTGGATTTCAGCGGCTTCCATGTGCATTCTGATCTGATAGTTGTTGGCATGGTCCAGAATTTCAGTGTTTCAATGTTTTCAGTTTCAGTGTTTTCAAATAGCATTTTATGCCCAGATTGGTTTATAACATGTTCCGATACTGCTGAGTTTTCTAGCTGGCCCAGTCTGCTGTGTTTCTCATGTTCCTTGATTCACATTTGAAGGCTACATTTGCTGATCTCTATGTAGACTTGTCCACAGCTGCACAGTATGTGGTAAACTCCTGTGGCCATGAGAGGGCCGCAAATTGAAAGCTATATGCCTTTTATATCCATTGCTAGCTAGCACAAGTAGGAAGGTGCAGTTTGTGCCTTCTGATCTGAGGTAGATGAGTCATCATAAATATTATTGTTGTGTAATATGAAAGAGTCTCCATTCAGTTCCAACTGGTGAGAATTCTTCCCCTAAATTCTGTGATATTCCTAGCTTTTTAGAACCTCTGCATCTCAATCCTGACCCTCCTCCCCTTGTCCTTCCTTGCTTTTGGCCTACAAGTCTCCTGTCTCAGAATGAAATCTCAGCTTCAATCTCAGCATAGTTAAGTTGAGAAGAAGGTTTCCCTTTTCTGTTGTTGTGTGCCTACCAGTCATGTCTGACCTGTGGCAATCCTAAAGTGAACCTATCTTGGCAAGATTTTTTCAGGGAGGAATGCCATTGTCTTCCTCTGAGGTTGAAAAAATGTGATTTGCCTAGTGTCACCCAGAATTTTCCATGATTGAGCAGGGATTTCCTAGTCCAACACTCAAACTGTTACACCATGCTGCCTCCTTCCCCATCCACCAGCCATTAAACAGATGGGCATGCTTCATCAGCTGAAAAGGTGAGCCCTGTGATAAACATTATGCTACATCTCTCAGTCCAGGACCTTACCCATGGATATGTAGCTATGTAGACACATACATAAATGTTTCCAAGCTCCAGCCAAAAGTACGTGCTGAATTAAAAATGTATACGAGTACGATATAACAGGAGAAAATGAGAGCTTTCAGACATAGTTGGTGATATCCATGTCAGTAGTAAATTCATTCTGAGTTTTATCCTTGCTATTAAAAGAGCTATCTAGGGTAGTCATCACTATTGTCCATATGGATTCAGCACCTTGGATAGCTCTAGAACAACATCCAGAACATATTCACTACACCAGTGGCATGAGAACATCTGGCTGCCCTAGCAACAAAAGTGAGCAATGCTGCAGGATCAAGACCAAGAGTTAAGGACAGGGGTGAATAGGGGATAATTTTGTGCCACCTTGGGGCAAAACTCTCCCACTTGCCTCCCTCTCCCACTCATGGCATCCCTCTTGCCTCTTCCTTTGTTCATTCATTTACATTCCTTTCAGCTGTGTTTATGAAAGCAGACTCACTATCTCTTCTGTGTACCTGTAGAGAAGGACTGAGGATTAAAATGTGTGTTAAGGTGACAGCTTTACAATAGAAAGAATGAGCATCTCCACACATACAGCCCTCTCCTCCACCCTTTTAAATCATTGTGGGAAACATCTGCATTTTTATTAGAGATGGAGAATGTCAAAGGCATGAAGGGGGTTTTGGCTTAAGGCTTTTAAGAAAGGAAGAAAGGGTGGGAGAGAATAAACTAACTGATAAAATTAGTATATTACAATCGGATTGTTTTATTGACTTGGTGGTTTATTTCTACTCTGGTCACGCTTACGATCTCAGTTGTGAAAAAATTGTGCCCACAGAATTAATAAAGAAACATATCGCCATCTTGTGGTTTTTCAGAAAGTTGCAGCGAGATTCAAGGAGCAATGAAATCCTTTTGTTTGTCTTTCTGCAATGAAAATGCTAAACAAAAATCTATAATTGACTTTCTTTAATTTCTTTTTGTTTGTTTCTTTTTACTGCAAATGTTTTTTTAAAAAAAAAACAGATTTATAAGCATTTGGAGAAGCAGTTGTCAAGTAGGAATGTCAATATTGCTTTTCCTTCATTTTAAAATGTATTTTCAAATAATTTTTCATTTAGGTTTTGGACTTAAGTTATACAACATGTTTGTATTAAAGACGCACAGGTTCCACTTAAAGGTGGAACAAGTTTATTTTGGTACTCCCAAAACAGATTTCAAAAATGAAAATTTGAATACTTGCTTGGAGGATCTGAGAATGGAGCAAATTTGCTTGCTCCCTTGAAATTTAGAGCATGAATGGTTGGCACATATGTAGCCTAAGGGTCCTAGAAACAGTTTTCCCATGGTTTGCCTTACACTACTCCTACAACATTTGAAGGGAAGGATCAAATGGGATTGGCCAGAAGTGGGATATGAATGCAAAGACATAAAATAAATGATAAAGTAAAACAAAAGATTATCCAATCTAGCATTCTCTTCCTATTGTGGTCCCCCAGATGCCTCTGGGAAGTTCATAGGTGGAACACAGTCACGATATCACTGTTCCACTCAGTTTCACCTTGCTTTAGAAATCAGAGGTATTCATAGCCATCATATTTCACTGTATAATAACATCCAAAATCCACAGAACAATGATACCTTTGCTGAAACAATCAAAAGGTACAAAACACATTTTGCAAGCTTTTGATGCTCCACTGGATTCTTTATAAGGCAAAGGTGTTAAAATCATGCAAGAGAAGAAAAATATGACGATGTTAGTCAAGGCCTACATTTTGTCAATATGATGTTGTTGTGGTGATGGTTCTCAGTTAAGATGGTATGGAGGGATGTTCAGGCAGGCAGGCCATTTCTTCTTTTGGCAGGGGGGTTCTGGGCATATTTCATATTTCTTTGCCACTGAGGACCATGGAGAATAAACCTGATCCCCTTTTAAAGCCATCCATATTGGTGGTGGGCATCATTGCCTTTTGTAGTCTTTGCTGTGTTCCTTTTGTCTCTCCCAAGTCTTCCAAGTCTTAAGCTCAGCTTAAATTGAAGACCCCAGGTTATAGCAGCTTGTGACAGTGAGAAGAACCTCCCCCTAGCCACTTTGTCCACACCACAAATCATTTTATAATTTTCCTTGATGTCTTTATTCATATTTATTCCAAAACTAAATACTCTAGAATGTAGTAACCTTTCTTCATGGGGAAAATGTTGGCCTATCCCCTTGAAATGGGGTTGCCTTCTTCTGCCACCACTACTACACATGTGTCAGCTACTGAGCTGGAGAGTGATACCACAGCTGCCAGGAAGTGGATCTTACTCCAATTCAGTGAGTATATGAATTCACCTATTATTGATAAAATAATATAGGAAAATACAGTAGACCCGTGGCATCCGCTGTGGGTTGGTTCCAAGACACACACACAAACATATACTGTGGAAACCAAAATCCATGTCCCATTATATACACAAGTCCCATTATATACAATGGCATGGTAGTTTGCTTTTTGGATTTCTTTGGGTGGTGGGATATTTTCAAATCATAGATGCTTAAATCCATGGATGTGGAGGCCCAACAGTTTGCAAAAATTTATTCACATTCCTGACCAATTCACATGTTAGCTGTCCAATCATCTGCAGGGAACACTAAATTGACTGGAACCATGGAGTAAATCATTGGTGTAAAGTTTCTCTTCACACAGTGATAGTTTTGGCAATCATATCACTGCACACATTGCTAATGCTCCTTACAGATTGGATTCAGACAATGTTAATTACATCCAATTTCTCTTGAGGTCAGTGATATATAAGCTGTAACTAACTAGTTCCTAAAGCTAGAAAACATTGCTTTTTAAAACAAAAACTACAGATGGGATCCTGCATAATTTTATTATGATGAGGCTGCGTTGCTGGCATGATATGCAAACATATTGGAGAATTGTGACAATATGAAATGAGGCACCACCAAGACTTCCACTGCATAACAGGACACTTCAAAAAGTGGTGACATTTTTCTGGTATGGTGCAGGGCACTCATGACTTTCTGTTCTAGATTACCAACCCTCATGACTATTGAGAGTAATTGTTCTGCTCTTCTCTTGCTTTCATTGTACAAAGGTATCCAGTCCTCAAAAGTACATTGCATATCATAAAGGTTGTGAAACCACCACACTTGGTTCTGTTTTTACATTGGTCACAATGTACAATGGCTGGGATAATTCTCATTTTAGTATTCAGTTGTATATCTTTACGCTTTAGCATCTAATCTAGTTCTTCCATAGCTATCCTTCCCATTTATAATCTTCTTCTGGTTTCTTGACTGCAATCTCCATTCTGATCAATGTCTGATCCAAGGTATGGGAAATCTTTAATTAGTGTTTTTTTCTTTATCTAGGTTGAATTTCTGTAAATACTTCGTGGTCATTATTTTTATTTTCTTTATGTTTAGCAATAGGTCTCCTCTTCCACTTTCATCTTTGACTTTAATTATTGTTCCAAGTCTTTCTGCTAGTAGTATAGTGTTTTTTGCATATCTTAATTGTTGACGTTTCTTCCTCCTGTCTTCATTCCTCCTTCTACCAGTTCTCAGCCTAGTCTTCATATGAAATTTTCTGCATACAAATTGAACACATAGGGTGATAAAAAGCAGTCTGACTCCCTTGCCAATTGGGAACCATTCTGTTTCTCTGTATTTTGTTCTTACAATAGCCTCTTGTCCAGAGTACAGATTCCTCATGAAGACTATTAAATGTAGTGGCACTCCCATTTCTTTGACAGCACTCATAGCATTTTATGGTCTATGCAGTCAAAGGATTTCCTTTAGCAAAGCAGCAGACAATCTCCTTGATTGCATATCCTCACCTGGAAGCCATGCCATTAACACAGAACAACACCTTTCTCCTCCGCACGTATTGTGTCTGCAGAGTCACATCCAACAGAACTGTTTAGGGTGGTAAGGGAACTGACACAGATTCTACCTGTGCAGAACCCTTTACTTAACCTGCTGTGATGCTTTTAACTACATTGCAGATAAAATCGCTCTGATAAGAGCCGACTTGGACACCGAGATTACACAGAATCGACTGATGAGGTGTCCAGTAAGCCTGTTTTAGAGATTAAACAGGATTGATTCAAGCCGGTGAGTACCGATGACGTGGACAAGATCCTTGGAAAAGTGAAGAAGACGACGTGCCCCCTTGATCCCTGCCCATCATGGCTAGCTGTCCAGGGGGGTGATGCCTTGATGTTATTTCTCAAAGATGTCATCAATGCATCCCTTAGAGAAGACCTTGTTCCAGCATGTTTAAAGGAAGTGGTCATTAGACAGCTCCTGAAGAAGCCTTCCTGGACCCCCTGGATCTGAAAAACTATAAGCCGGTATCACACCTGCCATTCTTGAGCAAGGTGATCAAGCGGGCCATCGCCTTTCAATTCCAAGTGATCTTGGATGAAACCAATTATCTAGATTCATTTAAAACTGGCTTCAGGATGAGATATGGGGTGGAGACTGCCATGGTTGCTCTGGCTGATGACCTTCTTCTAGGCATTGACAGGGGAGGCATGACCCAGTTAGTGCTTCTGAACCTCTCAGTGGCTTTTGATACAATAGATCATAACATCCTCTTGGAACGCCTGGGAGAACTAGAAATCAGAGGCACTGCATTGCAGTGGTTCGGTTCCTTCCTCTCAGGCAGATTCCAGAGGGTGATGCTCAGGGACAATTGCTTTTCAAAAACAGAGCTTCATTGTGGCATCCCTCAGGATGCCATCCTGTCCCCGATGCTATTTAATATTTACATGAAGCCTCTGGGGGAAATTATCCATAGACATGGGCGGGTTGTTATCAGTATGCTGATGACACCCAAATATATTTTTCCATGTCTCAGTCAGCAGCCATGATGGCAGATGGCAATTCTCCCCTCAGTCATTGTCTTGAGGCAGTAATGGACTGGATGAGGAAAGACTGACTCAAGCTGAATCCAGACAAAATGGAGGTACTCACAGTAGGGGCCCCTAAATCAGGTATTGGTTGCAATCTCCAGTCCTGGATGGGGTCACGCTCTCTTCTAAGGACTGTGTTCACAGTCTGGGAGTGCTCTTAGACCCATTGCTTCACATGATAGATCAGGTGAATGTGACAGTCAGGAGTACCTGTTATCAGCTTCAGCTGATACACCAGCTGCGCCCTTTCCTGGAAATAAGGGACCTAGAAACTGTGGTGCATGCACTGGTAACCTCATGACTCGATTTCTGCAATGCTCTCTACATGGGGCTACCCTTATACCTAGTTCAGAAACTACAACTAGTACAAAATATGGCACCAGGTTGATCACTGGTAAATCTAGGAGTGATCATATTACACCTATTTTGAAATCTCTTCACTGGCTGCCTATTGGGTTCCAAGCACAGCATAAGGTGTTGGTGATAGCCTTTAAAGCCCTACATGGCCTAGGTCCAACCTAGCTAAGAGATCGCCTCCTTCCATACAATCTGCCCTGCACCCTCAGGTCCTTTGGGAGGAATTTACTGCAACCTATAAAAACTAGATTAACGGTAACCTCCCAGAGGACATTTTCTGCTGCTGCTCCCAGATTATGGAACACCTTGCCGGAAGAGATCCATCAAATAACCAGCTTAGACAGCTTTAAAAAAGCTGTCAAGATGGATCTCTTCCGGCAGGCCTTCCCTGAATAGATCAATCCAACTGACTCTGTGCTCTTCCCACTTTATACATCCACTATTGTCCCACAATAATCACTATTTTAATACTATGTTCTTATTTTAGTATTGTATTTAATTCTTTTAAAGGGGGGGTAATTATTATTATTATGATTATCGTTGTTTTATGGTAGGGTATGTTTTATTTAAATTTATTTTACTCTATGTAAGCCACCTTGATTGTCATGGCAGAAAGGCTGGATACAAGAATAAAGTTTATATATATAAGCAGTTCAGTTGAGATATCATCTGTTCCTGGTGATTTATTATTTCCAGTTTCTTTGAGTGCTACTTCTACCTTACTTTCTAAAATTTGCAGTTCATCTTCATATGGTTCTTTGTTTCATGTATCATTCAACAGGATGCCTATCTAACTATATTTGCACAAGCCTCAACCAGCATGACCAGATCTGGGTGCCGCAGTTCAAAAAAGTAACTTTTCAAAGTTCTGCTCATTCCACTGTGCCCCAACTTCCAATGCACTAGTGTGGGCAATAAGAAACAAAGGAACAGGAATGTGTTCAGATAGTAGGCTTCTAGTGGTACTCACCAAAGACACTATGAAGCTATTCCATCTTCTCTGTAATGGATTCTTCTTTGTGGAATAGAAAATAAAAGAGAGAGAGGCGGTATAGGGAAATATAATAGGGTTACTACTAGAAGAGTATGCCACCTTGACCAAATGAGTCAAATGTGCCAAATGACTCAAGATGATTTCATGATGAAACCTTGTCTGTAAGTGCTTTTTGTGATTTTTTTTTTATGCTGCTTCATTAGTTTTACTATAGCTGGATAGTCTGTAAATGTAAAACACACAAACAAACAAAAGCATCCTATAAAAAGAGATCACAGCAGTAAGTCAGAAATGGCTGAGCATTACAAAAGTGAAAAATACAGAGATCAGATAATGTTTTTTAAGCTGCCACAGGCAGCAAAAAAGTAAAACATGTGCAAGAAGGAACTGACCCAATTGGCAGGTAGATTTACATGCCTATAAATAGCTCAACATAACAGCATTTTAAAATGGTCCCCAAGCAGCAATCGTTGCACATCCACCCTTCCATGCACTGAGGTTAACATAATGACATTGATCTGTTATTGTTTTCATGCAGACTTTGAAGGGAAGTTTTGTCTAAGGATGCCGATGTGGATATGAGTGCATCACTACAGATTCAACTACTGCTATAAATAAGTAATAACTAACAAGTGACACAAAAAATTTGGTGGGTGACAATGGATATGTCTACACTACACAGTGATAGCACTTCTATCCCAACTTTAACTATCATGGCTTCACCCTTTAGAATCCTGGGATTTGTAGTTTGGTGAGGTGCTTGGCATCCTCTTGACACAGGTACTAGAGCTCTCTAGAAAATAAACTAAGTATCTCACCAAACTACAAATTCCAGGATTCCATAAGATTGGAGCTATCATGGCCAATGAAGTGATATGAGACTGATATACCTCTGTAGTATAGATGTACCCAATAAACACTGAAACTATAACAAACAAAGCTTGCTTGTTTGCTTGCTGGCTTGCTTGCTTGCTTATTCATGAGTTCTGTTTCCAATATCTCCTACCAGTTTTGGTGGTTGTGTGTTCAGTCCCTCTTCAGATTGTTCCCTTCACTGGCTTTGATTTATTTTGTTTCTGAACGACCAATCCAAAAAGATGTTTCAACAGGAGTGATTTGTTTTCCTCATTCAACCATTTTTGTTTCAAAATTTCATTCAGTATAATCCCAGGGGTACACAATGTGTGAAGCTTGTCAGACATAGGAGATCAGCTCCTAAAAAGGTAAATGGGGAACGGGGGGGAGGGGGGGGATACAGCTGCCTGCAAGTGATGATGTTTACACAAGTCATAAGCACTCTCCATACTGGTTCCTTCTTCCTATCTACCTGTCTTTCTATCTGCATACATATGGTCATACCCACTTATACAAACACAGTTGCTTTAAATGATGCAGACCCTTAGAAGAAAGGAACAATTAATGTAACTGATATTCTCTTTCATTATTCAGGCTGGCCAAAGGAGCATCCCCAGAGCTCCATGCCACAGCCTCTTAGCTATCTATAGAAGTACGTAGGTACATACGTATATGTGATGCATTGGTTGCAATAGCTGTTGTATGTCTGCAAGGAGGTGAATCCACTCTGGGTTTTTTAGTCTGATATTTAAATGAGCTATCTAAGGAGCTGGACTAGTTTTGGAGTAGGAGTCAGCCCCTTGAAAGTTTGGATTAAAACCCAGAGTGCATTCAATCTCCTCATTATCATGGAAGCCAATAGCTGCTACTGGTTCATTGATGGAACATTTTTATCCCATTCTTCAAATGAAAAGGCTCCTGGGATGGCTTACATAAGATCAATGAAAACATTCCTTTTGCACTCTTATGGTTTCTGGAAAAGTATACATCAGGGGTAGGCAACCTTTCCCCTTTAAGGACCGAAGGACTTCAGCTCCCAGAAGCCTCAGCCATGTTGGTCAATAGTCCCATGTTGGCCAATAGCTCCTGGGATTCTGGGAACTGAAGTCCCTTGGCCCTTAAAGGGGAAAGGTTGCCTACCCCTGGTATACATGGAGGCACCAAACAGAATAGATCATCCCCTCCAATAGTAGAAAAAAAAAAATATCTGCCCATTCATTAGGGAATCCAACTTGAGTTGTCCTTGCCTGTCCAATGCCAGTAGTGGGGGGGAAAGTGTGTTGTATACACATGGTTTATGGATCTGGAGAGAATTTGTAATAGCAGAATCCCAGATTTTACAATTCTGACATTGGATGTACAACTTCCAATGCCCTGACTGCTGCTAAAGCTGGCATACTTCATTTGTTACAGTGGGAGAGAAATCATTTTTTAAAAGGCAGAAAGAAGATGAAAAGCAGGAAAGTGCTACTCTTCCATTAGTTCTGCTTCACCAGCATAAGCCTGAGAGAGCTTTCAATGAATTAGTTCATCCAACTTTGGCTCTCCCATGGTAGGTTGCACAGTTACTCTGTCCAATCTTTAAAGAAGTTGGTGATGACAATTCACTTTTTCTCCTTTTTCTGCTCACAGGACCTTTGGATGCTAATTCCCTATCCTTTTGCTTAGAAGGCCCAGCTAGTATTTGATCAGGAATCAAGACTTACAGCTTAAATACTCTAAAGGCACCTGATTTTGTTTGATCTTGGAAGCTAAGCAGGGTCAGCTCTGGTTAGTACTTGGGTGGAAGTGTGTGTGTTGTTTGCCTTCAAATCATTCCTAACTTATGGTAACCCTAAGGTGAACCTATCACAGGGTTTTCTTGGCATTCCTTCATAGAGGATTAGCCATTGCCATCCTCTGAGACTGAAAGAGTGTGACTTGTCCAAGGTCACCTAGTGCATTTTCATGGCCAAGCGGTGATTCAAATCCTGCTCTCCAGAGTCATATCCAACTCCCAATGAATATCAGGTACTGTAGGCTATATTTTAGAGGAAGGAACTACCAAAACCACCAGAATATTCCGCACCTAGAAAACCCTAGAGAGCAAGCATGCTGTAGTGGTTTGAGCATTGGACTAGGACACTGGGAGACCATGGTTCAAAACCTGGCTCAGCCATGGAAACCCACCAGGTGACCTTGTGCAAGTCAGACACTCTCAGCCACAAAGAATGGCAATGCCAAACACCCTCTGAAGAAACCTGCTAAGAAAAACCCCTGATAGGTTTGCCTTAGGGTCTCCATAAGGCAGAAATGACTTTAATATAGAAGAAGAAGAAGAAGAAGAAGAAGAAGAAGAAGAAGAAGAAGAAGAAGAAGAAGAAGAAGAAGAAGAAGACCCTATGAAGTTCATGGGATCACCATACGACAACAGGCAACCTGAAGGAACATATGAAGACTCAAGACTGCAGTGATTCCTGTTTTGCCCCAAAGCAATAACCAAAACTCACCAACTAGCCAATATCCCTCCATTCAAATCAGGCTGCTGTTCCTGAAGTGTTCTAATGAGGCCATCTCGACTTATACAATGACCAGAGGAAAGATCATAACATAGTAGTAGAGAGCATGCAATGTACATTTAAACCTCCAGATCCTGGGAACAATCCCTGGGATCTAGTTCAAAGAATCTCATGTGTCAGTGCTACAAAAACTTTATTTGAGCTTCTGGTGAGCACAGCCACTCAGGACAGGCTAGATCACTGGTTCTCAAACTTTTATCCCCAGATGTTTTTATATTTCAGCTTCTGGAACCCCCAACCAATATGGCCTATGGTCAGGTATTGTGAGCACTGAAATCCAACAAGTTCTGTGGAACCAAGTTTGGGAACCATTTGGCTATCATGAATCCAGATAACCAGTGGACCTATTCTGAGACAGCTGACAAGGTTGTCTCTAGGAAGGCATGCCCTCCAACATTTCACAGAAGAAAATAAGGATACATGTGGCCAAGCAACATCAGAATATGGTCAAGATGGCAAAAGTTATTAATGATGAAGAACAGACAAGTGAGGAGATGCTGCCACAGTTTGATTTTGCTAGAGCCTACTGGTGAGGGCAAGATTCCATCCCTCCTATCCTTTCCATGGTCCTGAGTTAATTGAATGCAAACTACTTTTTGCATCTTGAACTCAGTTAGCAGCAATTGAAAGATGTGTCAGACAAAAGGGGGAAATGAGAGGAGAGAGAAACTGGGATATTTTAAAAGCAGCTGAGAAAGTGGTGAGATTATCCCTGCCTAATCAGAATAGCTGGAGGGTAGGGAAATTATTTCCTCCCATTTCTATTTTGTTCTTGCTGTCCTGGTTAATCTTTTTTCAGGCATTACTGGAAAATGGTGCATAGGATGGTGGGACAGTGGGAGCTCACCTGTCAGTAGAGTGGTGAATCAACTCTGGATTTTAGTGAAAACTTTAAAAGAGCTATCCAAAGTTCTGAATTCATGGGGTGGACATAGAAGCCTGGACATGGAAGACAGCATGCATCATTTTACTGGATGTTTGTTTGCTAGTGCTCCATCACATCCAGATGATCTATTTCCATTTGAGCCAGTTATGCTGTTGAACCACCAAAATCATTCTCTCCCACTGCCAACCAGTGGCATACTTTCACATGGCATTAATATGAAAAATATAAATTTGACTTTCCTCAAAGTGGCAATCTCATGGGCAATCAAGGATGACACAAGAGTAAGGAGTCCTTGTAAGCATCTTAGCCAAATGTGAACAAGTGTCCAGTGCCAAAGAAAAGGTGAATTTGTATTGCTAAATAGTTTTGCTTCAGTTTGGTAGTCCAAGAGTCCGATCAAACTCTGAAAATGGAGTAGGCAGTAAACCTTCCTTGTAGATTCCTGCAATCAGTTCTCATAGCTGTTGGCATGCCTGTTCAGTTTACCTTTGATTTCTTATAATGTATATAACCCTTCCATGGGCTTTACCAATGGAAGCTTTGCACCCCATCTCAGGGACCCTATTTAGTCATCCAAAGAGAATGAAAACATAAGCCATGGAAAAGCCTGCATGTATTTACATTATATATCCAGGTTATTTTTAAATTATGGTTTTTAAGGTATTTATTAATGGACTTAATATGTATTGGTTTTATATGGTCTTTTAACTGTTAACTTTTAACTGATGATATCTGTTGTGGGAGGTTTTGTTGTTCCCTGGGTAAGAAATAATGTTGTTGTTGTTGTTGTTGTTGTTGTTGTTTGCTTAGGGTAGACCACTTCTGCCCTTTGGAGCAAGAGCATGCTTGGCACCATCAGCTAAAAGATTGAAATGCTTCTTTGCTACAGCCCACCAACTGTATCATTTACACACACACACGCCAAAAAAAATCTGACCTTATAACAGTGATGTGTGTCAGTTTTCAGTACCAAATAGGGTGGCTTGGAACTACATCCAGTTGTTGCTCAAAACAAGTATCTCCCCCACCATTTCAGAATAAGTTATTCTCCCTGCTTGATCCATGAACTGCCCCTACACAAGGGTTGTTTTTCTCCCTGAGCCAGAACAGCAATTGGCATCTCCCTTACAAGGCACACATAATGCTGAAACCCAGGCAAGTTGTTTTCTCACATAGAGCAGAAAAATCCACAAGCACCTTTTCCCACTCCTAGTAGTAAAAATAATAATAGCTGATTGGTATAAAGCAATGTATAGCAATTTGCTGTCTTGTGTGACATCCAGCATTTGCTAACAGAGGTGGATACCTCACTCTGCCTAATGGTATGCCCAGCCTATGAATAGACATCTAGTGCCCAAGCTGTTCTCATAGTTGTCTGGATGGACTTTGAGTTTCATCCTGAACAGAGCACTGAAAATCAAGTTAAAGTCTTTGGCACTTTAAAGACTAACAAGTTTTATTTAATTTTAACATTTCAGGATGTCACCCCATTTAATGCCAAAAACAAGTTGTTAGTCTTTGTCACAAGATTCTAGGTTGTTTTTGCTACTACAGCTTTATACAGCTACTCCTATCCTATTGCAAGTTTGGAAAAGTCATTTGGGGGGATAAAAATTCCCATAATCACTAGCCAGCATGGCCACTGGCTGTGGGATTCTGAGTGTTATAGTCTAGAAAGTACTTTTTTCAAGCTCTGATACCAAAGCTATCACCTCTGTCCTGCAGCTCAGAGTCAGGGGTTCAGTTTGAGTTGCTTGGTAGTACCTGGCCATGATTGCATTATATCTGTACTGTATTAAGCCATCCAAACTGTACCTGATCATCCAGAGTGCCCACTTTGCTCTCCAGTTTAGTACAAAATGAGGAACACAGAAAGGTAGCCATGTTCTTCTTAGCTCAACCTGTCTGCAAACCAAGGCAGATTGGCTTTAGTTCAACTCCTTGGAGAAGTTAGTGGCGCATTTAATGAGCAACCTCCCTCAGGCATAGTTGCCCAAGCTGGCACAAAAACTGCAACATGCCAGCAGGGATGAATCAAGCCCATAATGTATTTTCAACCATCTTGTAATCTTACTTTGTGTTGCTATGAAGTGGAACAGGCTTGTTTTCTACAGGAAATGATGTGAAACAGTCTGAGAACAAGGAGTAAGATCATGATGCTCACTTATCTGAAGCAACAAAGCACAACCAAATAGATTCCAGCTCCCTCACAAGGTAGCCGGCCTATTAATGACCTGCACAAAAAACCACACAGTGCACTGCTACTGCTGTTCTCTTGCCATCTGATAGAATTGCTTATTCAAGGGCAGTCAATGGGAAAAATGTGGCCTGTCTTTGTGAAAATGGTAAGAGATAAGAAGGTGGATAGTTTGTCAGAGCATTCAAGGTTGTAGTTTAACATTAAATAAACATGTGTTTGAAGGCTTTCACACATATTTTCCCAACACATAGCTGGTGGAAAGTGTTTACAATGCATCTGCCTGAATTTTTTAAAAAGCTACACGTCACTAGCACTTGTAGACTGAAGTTTATGAAAGCTCATATTGCCAACTTCTTTCTTTCAGTTCTCAAAGGTGCTACAACAGGGGTAGGCAACCTTTCCCCTTGAAGGGCCAAGGGATTTCAGCTCCCAGAATCCCAGGAGCTACTGGCCAACATGGGACTATTGGCCAACATGGCTGAGGCTTCTGGGAGCTGAAGTCCCTCGGCCCTTAAAGGGGAAAGGTTGCCTACCCCTGTGCTACAAGATCTCTCTACATATTGATTCCTACAGAATAACATGGCTATATCTTTGAATTCTACTGAATTTCAGTTGCTTTTGAAACAAATCCATATGAACTGCGTTTTGTTTGTTTGTTTGTTTGTTTGTTTGTTTTAAAGTAAGTAGGATTTAGAAGCACTATGGTATGGTGGTTTGAATGCTGGATTAGGAATCCAGAATTTGAATGCCCACTCAGCCATGAAAATCCACTAAGTGACCTCATGCAAATCACACTCTCTCAGCCTCATAGGAAGACAATGGCAAACCTCTTCTGAATAAATCTGGTACAAAACACCTATTATATGGTCACAATTAATCAGAGCTGACATGAAGGCACACAACAAAAACAACAAAGCAGAATTTAAAACAAAAGTAAAAGCCTGAATTCTATTGGTAGCTCCAACTAGAGGAGACTCATTAAGTCAATAGAATTTATATTGATGTATCGTTCAACAATTTAATCCATGGCCTATTGTTGCCCAGACTCCCAACAGGATTCAGCAAATGAATCTGCTAGCATTAAAGCTAGTATTTGGAGAACTTCATTATTATTGTGTCCACTTCTTCCTTTTGCTCCTGCTTTAAACATTACTGAAAATAATGGCTGGTATCCTGTTTAGTATTTAAAATTTTGTAAGGTAGACTTACAACTCCATAAATTTTGCAATTCACATATGCAGTCATGACAGCATTGCCATGACTGCAAGTACCTGCACTCCATCCACCTTAAAAGCCAGGCAGTCATACCAGCCAAAGAGTTCTGAGGCACTGGTGAATGGGCAATGAAAGATGACATGTCCAGCCTGTTCCACCAGCAAGCCATAGTGCACTGAAGAGTTCCAATAGGATTCCACAAGGCTCCCTGCTACTGCTTGTTGCACCATAGCTCACTGACAGGAACAGGATGGAGACATCATTTTTACTGCCTGCTTACCAGCATCTTAGAACTCCTTGACTGGTGAAGCTACCTAGTTTCTAAGGTGAGTTCTGAGTGAATGAATTGGGAGACAGATAATAGCTTCATCATTGTAGGTACATCCCTCACACTGGATTTCAGCCAATATGCTGTCCAACAATGATACTACCTTAGGCTGCCATGATTAATTCTATGGACAATTTGAATCTGCTACTTTTTGAGACATAAGGGCAATCCCTAGATCAAGTTGATCCAAGATCAAGACCATAGAAACCCACTGAGTGACCTCGGGCAAATCACACACTCTCAACCTCCAGATGATTTCACTTTAGGTTTTCCATAAGTTGGAAATGACTTGAAGTGCAGGGATTCATCATTTTATAGTCCTGGTCAAAAGGCAGTCCAAAAGTAAATAGACAGCTCTATTAGTCAAACCAGTTTTTTCACTTCCACTAGGAGTGGGTCTTTTGTAAAGCCCAGTTGCCCAACCAAAACCAAGCCCCCATCCCATACGTAGCATTGTAATGGGGATTTTGAATGAGAGCTGTACTGATTCAATAGTGGCTGTACTGGCATTATTTGTGTGATTATTATAATGCAAGATCCAAACAAGATTCAGCTTTTCACATAAGATGTAGTCATCTGCAATGGTGTGGTGATAAATTTGAATCTAACACTCTAACATTCATTTCTATTTTGAAGGTTTTCCTTTATATAAATTGCCATTACAATGGGGTATGGCATAATAGCTCATAACAGCATACATCTGATTAAGAAAAAAGTAAGACAAAGAAAACTAGGAGATAGTTTTCTGGTGCTGGAACACCCGGGGGGGGGGGGGGATGGACTGCTCAAAATTTCAACAAATAAAAACAATGAATAACAATAGCTAGATGTCCTGTTCTAATTTGAAGAAACTCGGGTTTCTTAAGGTTAAACAGTAGAAGGGGTCAATCTTGTTGGCTCCTATGTGCTTTTACTGAGCTAAATGACTTATACACAAAGACTGGAAAAAGGAAAATTCACCACCTGCCATTCAATGACCAGAAGATCTTACTGTTTAAGCTACACATGAATGTGCATCACTTTCAAGAAAATGTAATTTTGGAAATACAGCCAGCTTGTATCAATGCATATGCCTTGCGCTTATCCTTCCCCCTCCCCTTTTCTTCTTGTACATTCTTTATCTCTTTCTTTGCTATTTCTTTGATTTTTAATCATATTTTTAAAACCATTTTTAAAAAAAGAGTGCAGGTAGCCCTGAAATGTATTTAAAAGACGAATTGCCTCTTTGATTGTATAGATCACAAAAAAATATGGAATGCACTCAAAGACATGAGGATGCCACTACATCTGATAGTCCTGATGAGGAATTTGTATCAAGGACCAGCGGCCACCATCAAAACAGAATTCGGGGAAGCAGAGTGGTTCCCGATAGGCAAAGGATCAGGCAAGGCTGCATCCTACCACCCTACTTCTTTAACTTACATGCTGAAAACATCATAAGAAAAGCAGAAGTAGAAACAGAAAAAGGAGGAGTTAAAATAGGAGGAAGCAACATTAACAACTTAAGATATGCAGACGACACCATAATATTAGCAGAAGACATTCAGGAATTGGAATAGTTAATAAAAAAAAGTCAAAGATGAAAGTGCAAAGGCAGATCTGATGCTGAACATAAACAAAACAAAAATAATGACCACATGAAAAAATACACAAATTCAATCTAGACAACAAGGAAATTGAAATAAAGAATTCCCATATTTAGGATCAAACATTGACCAGAATGGAGACTGCAGTCAAGAAATAAGAAGAAGACTAAGGGCCTCAGCAGACGACTAATAGAGTCGTCTTCCGGGCAGGGAAGAGGAGGGGCAGCCGCACGAGCGGCGCCCCTTCCTCTTCCTGAGGTCGCCCTCGGAGTCGCCGGCCCTCCGCACGGCCGGCGCTCCGAGGATGACCTCACGCCACGGCGACCGCACGCGCCGCGGCGTTTGAGTCAGGGAAAGTGCGCCCGCCACTTTTAGGGCACACTTTCCCTGAAATCTAAAAGGAGTGCCAATTTGGTGCTCCTTTTAGAGTCGCCGACGGTGCGCTGCGGTGCGGCTGCCGCGGTCCAGCGGCGCTCCATCCCGCAGCGCACGGGAAGCTCCCGTCTGCTTCCCCCCTAAGAATGCGAAGGGCAGCTATGAAAGAACTGGAAAAGATACTGAAGAGCAAAGACATACAACTGAGCACTAAAGTCAGAATCATTCAGGCCATTGTATTCCCAATTACCATGCATGGATGTAAGAGCTGAAAAGTGAAGGAAGCAGACAGAAAGAAAATCAACTCATTTGAAATGAGGTGCTGGAGAAGAGTACTTAGGATACCATGGACAGCCAAGAAAACAAACAAAGAGGTTCTTGAAACAGATCAGACCAGGACTCTCCTTGGAAGCAAAGAGGATCAAGTTGAGACTATTGTACTTTGGCCACATAATGAGAAGGCACGGATCACTAGAAAAAATAATAATGCTAGGAAAGGTAGAGGGTAGAAGAAAGAGAGGAAGACCACAGACCAGATGGATAGACTCGATCATGGGGGTTATGGGGAAGGCTTGCAGGTTCTGGACAAGGCAGTGGAAGATAGGGATTCTTAGAGATGTCTCACTCACAGGGTCACCATGAGTCAGAACTGACTCGAGGGCAGCTAACAAAGGGCTTCCAGGAGAAGCAATTCACTTTCTTCACTAAGAAAAGGAGAGTCTGTGGGAACCAGGTGTTGGGAACATAAAACAGCCTGGGGAACTCCATGCAGCCTCAGGGTTGCACTTTTCCCACTCTTGGACTAGGAGATTCTGGGTCAAATGACAAGGAACCTATGTCATACCTATGTTTGAAATTGGTAGGATACAAACATGTATATCTTAAGCAAGATTACTCATGAGTTAGGGCAACTGAAGTCAGAACTATTCTTAAGTAATCACACATGGGACTCCATGTGTGCAGTCTTGTACCTATTGAATAGCCTAAATTCCTATGTACATGCCATTAGCCAGCGAAAACCATGGGCTTCTAATTGGATTAAGCATTTAGCAAGAAACCACCAAGAACCATTAAGAAAATCCTGGTGATGATTGGATACCCACAAATCCATTATGTGGCTGAAACATATTATTGTTTCTTGGATTTTGGCTTATTTGAATTTCAAATGTAATGCAGGATAATTTAATGAAGCCTGTTACTGTTTAAAGGCAATATAAAGCACATGAAGGAAAGATGACAAGCTATCTTCTGTTGCACTGCTGTTACTCATTCGTGCCAATTAGTTTTTGCTGGATCCATTTGATAGAGCATTGCAAAGTGCATGGCAGGGATTGTGTGAAGCCTTTCTTGCTCTCTCTCAAATCACAGTTCAGAAAGTCATTATTTTGCTTAATAACATTTCAGATAATGCCACAAACATCATTATTAGCACAATGAGGCTGGCTGATAGACCATAGACATGCTTTATAATTTGAATCCTCTTATCTTGTAGATATGACTAAAATCTGTTCTTGTTATTTTCATAAATGGATGGTGTTTGGAGAAAAAGGATTAACACTTCTGTTGTGATGATTGCAAGACAATGGCATTCTCATGAACATTACCCATTGTGTGAAATGACTCACACATCTGTCAGGTGTGCCGCATTAGCCCACAAATACCTTCAGCATATGCTGGGCGCTAGGAAGAAGTACTTTATCTTCATGATGTCACTCAATTTGATGGATGGCCTTGAGGTGTTAATGAGCATGCTTCACAAATATTTGTGTTCTGCCAAAATCTCTGCCTCACATCAGTAGGTGCAGAGACTTAAGGTTGGCCTTTGGCAAGAACATAGTGCTCTGAAAGGACAACTCTCCTTCTGAGTCACACAGACTCCTGTTTTTGAAGTTTCTTGGTTCTCTTAAAGCCATTGAGAATTCATTTTTTCAGTGACTGACATGGAAAGGGCGACTGATTCACTGTTTTTGTTTTGGTTGTGTGGTTCTGTTTTTATTTACTCATTCACACATTTTACCATGCTCAGTCATTATACTTAATAGGATAAATGTTTGGGTGTATAGTTTTGTCCCATGAGCTCATCTGATCCTCACAAGCACCCTATGAGACAGAGAGAAAGTGCTGGGGTAATTCAATAAGTTTCATGGTTGAGTGGGAATGAACTAAAATTTCCCTAGTCTAAAATTAACAATTAACTTCTACACTGGGTATTATGTCATTCTAGCTCTTATTTCCTGTGTTGTTCTGAATGTTTATGCTGGAGCAAGTAAACCTGGCACTTGCCTCAAAGTAAGTCCCACTGAATTCAGAAAGACTTATTTTCATCAAGTCATCAGTTCATGAAATTGACTCACAAGGGTATATCAAAACATGGACCTAGGACATGACAAGACATGGACTTGATTTTTTTTCTACCACAGTGCTTCCTTATTATTTGGATGGTCATTTTAGCAACCCCCCATCTTTCTTGATTTCAGCTGCTAATCAATGCTGCTTAAGAAAGAAATGATGGGTTGTGTGATCCCTAGCTCCTTTATTTTTGTATCCCACAACAAGCATTTGTTTGCTGTTCATCCAAATCTTGTGTATCACACTTGTATGTTCTGTTGGAATAATTTTTGACTGGCATAACTCTTAAAGTTCCTTTTTATTTACATCACTTATGGCTTATCACTTGTTGATAAATCTCTGGCCTCGCAGGAAAGCACTAATTCTAGTCTTGGACCTATTTGCATGTCCAATGGCAAAAATAAAAATAAAAATAAAAAATGACATGACATTCAGGTTTTTTAAAAGATGCATTTGGCTTTCTGCTATATTCAGGGAAGTCTGATGGATGAAAATAGATTTACTTTTGTGGCTTGAGCATTGAGCAGATAATAATGATGTGCAGAATTAAAGAACAATAAGTTATTTAAAAAATAACCAATTCTAAGTTTTGGGATACAGACATTCTAGATTGCTAAGTGGTGACTCTAAGACCAATTCTTCATCTACTGTTAATTAGAACCAGTTTCTGGTCATCACAGTGAGGATTTTCTGTAATGGTAATAGATGGCTCTTGGCAATGATGGAAAAATTGCCCTCATTGACTGAAGGCAAGTAGCTCTAGTTAAAAAGAATCAAAGCTGCCCCCCATACTCTAAAGTAGAAAGCACAGATACGAAGCAGCCAGTAAGTTAATTTCTTCAAAGTGGTGGATCTATTATGAGTTTTATGTAAGCTACTCCATGTTTTATGGGAGCTACCCAGAATGCTGAACCTTAGCCCCAAAATAAATTCAGCACCTTTATGGGATAGTTCCCTTAAAAACCAAAGTAGCTCTCAACAAATATTATAGGAACATGGAATGTGAGAAGCATGAATCAGGAAGTTAGACATAGAAAAACAAGAAAAGGAACATATAAGCACTGCAGTACTTGGGGTAAGCAAGCTATAGTGTACAGGAATGGGACATTTTGAGTCAATTACAGTGTTTTATTCTAAGAAGAAATGAGGTGTCATTAATAGGGAGGAAGGAAGGAAGGAAGACAATGTAACTGAACAATAAGTCTTATTTTAAAGAATGGGGAGTACATTTCCGTGGTGCATGTATGTATGCCTATATGTATGTAAATATTTATACCCTACCCTGTATCAAAGGATCTCAAGACAGCTTACAATAGTGTTAAAATGGGTGTTAAAACTATAAATAAGTGTGTGGGTTAATGAGGCCCAAAGGTGAGCAACCAAGTTTTAACTTGGAGCCTAAGCGATAAGATCATTGGTGCCAGTTAGGTCTGCCATGGAAGAGCATTCCAATGTTGGAGTTCCATGACTCAGAAGGCCCTCTCCTATGTGCCCACACAGTGTACTGACCTGTATGTATTAACCAGGGGGCCTACCAGAAGATCTTAATCCTCAGGGAGGCACATATGGGGAGAGGTGCTCCCTAAAGTGCCAAGATCCCAAATCTTTTAGGGCTTTGAATGCCATCACAATCACCTTGAATTCAGACCAGAAATGTATTGACAGTCAGTGCAATTCTTTTATGACTGGCATTATATGCTGTCTATATGATATTCCAGTCAGCACTGCAGTCAAGCTGCTGCATTTTGCACTAGCTGTAGCTTCTGTGTCTTCTTCAAGGGCAGCCCCATATACAGCTCATTTTGTTGTTAACTGCCTTTGAGTGGATCTTGACTCATGGCAAACCTATGGATGAGACATCTCCAAAGACACTCTGTCCTCCACTGCTCTGCTTAATTCCTGCAAACCCATACCCATGAACTCCTTAATAGAGTCCATCTGTCTGGCATGTGGCCTTCCTCTCTTCCTACTTCCCTCCACCTTTCCCACCATTAATGTCTTTTCCAATGAGTCCTCCCTTCTCATGATGTGTCTGAAGTACCACAGCCTCAGTTTGGTCATTTTGGCTTCCAGGGAGATTTCTAGCTTGATCTGCTCTAGAATCCATTTGTTTGTCCTTTTGGCAGTCCATGGGATTCTCAGTACTCTTCTCCAACAACACATCTCAAAGGAATTGATTTTCTTCCTATCATCTTTCTTAACTGTCTAGCTTTCACATCCATACATGGTAATAGGGAAGATAATGGCTTGTATGATTCTAACTTTTGTGCTGAGTTGTATATCTTTGCATTTGAGAATCTTTTCTAGTTCTTTCATAGCCAACCTCTCCATTCTTCATCTTCTTCTGATTTCCTGACTGCAGTCCCCATTTCTATCATACCTGTTTGATCCCAGATATGAGAATTCTTTTACTATTTCTATTTCTTCATTGTGTAGGTTGAACTTGTGAAGGTCCTCGGTGGTCATTATTTTTATTTTCTTTATGTTCAACATTAAGCCTGTCTTTGCACTTTCTTCTTCAATCTTCCTTAGAAAGTGCTCAAGGTCTTCAAGGTTTTCTGCTAGTACTATGGTGTCATCTGCAATACTTAGATTGTTGATATTCTTTCTTCCTATTTCCACTTCTCCTTCTTCTGTGTCCAAGCCTGCTTTTCTTATAATATGTTCTGCATACAAGTTGAACAGATATGGTGATAAGATGCAGCCTTGTCTGACCCCTTTGCCAAATGGGAACAATGCTGTTTGTCTGTGTGTGTTCTGACAGTAGCCTCTTGTCCTGAGTATAGATTCCCCATCAGGACTATCAGATGTGTTGGCACACCCATGTCTTTAAGGGCATTCTATAGCCTTTCATGATCTATGCAGTCAAAGCCTTTGCTATAGTCTATAAAGCACATGCGGATTTTCTTTTGGAATTCCCTGGTGTGCTCCATTAACCTTCATATGTTTGCAATGTGATCCCTCATGCCTCTTCCTTTCCTGAACCCTGCTTGAACCTCTGGTTTCTCTCTCTATGTATGGTTGGAGTCTATGTTACAGAATTTTGAGCATAATTTTGCTTGCATGAGAGATCAGTGCTATGACCCTATAGTTGCTGCAGTCTCTTGTGTCTCCTTTTTTGTAGATAGAGATGTATATTGATTGCTTCCAATCTGTTGGCCACCACTTTGTTTTCCATCTCTGTTGACATATGTTGGTTAGCACTAGAGTTGACTCTGTCAATGTGGATTGCAGTAGTTCAATTGGAATATCATCTGTTCCTGGTTATTTTTTCCGCTATTTCTCTTATTGCAATTTCCACCTCACTTTTTAGAATTTGGGGTTCATTTTCATATGGCTCTTTACTCCATGTGTTCTTAATATTTTCATCTCTTTTCTATAATTCTTCTGTGTATTACATCCAATGTCTTTTTATTCCTTCCTGGTCTTGAATTATGTTATTTTTATTGTCATAGAGCATCCCAGTCCTTCGTTTGAATTTTCCTTTGATTTCCAGAATCTTGTGAAATAGATCTCTTGTTCTTCCCTTTTTGTTGTTATCTTCTATTTCTCTGCATTGGTTGTTGTAGTAATTTTCTTTATCTTTCCACTCAAGCCATTGTACTGTTGCATTCGTAATTCTTAGTTTGTTCCTATCTCCCCTTTGTTTTTGTTTTTTAGACCTCATCAGAATAGAGCTCATTAGAATAGTCTAATGGGGAGGTTACCAGTGTATGGACTATTGTGATTAGGTTAACTCTGTCCATGAAAGGCTGTAGCTGGCGCTGGAGGAGAAAGGTTCACCTCCCTTGTTTATTTATTCAATACAGACTGTCAGAAACACTATGTAACCATTCCCACAAAGTACTTACATGCATGAATGTGCTTGCTTGCTTGATTACATAGTTGCTGGAATAATGTTCTTTCAACAATGGAAGCCTATACCTGCCTATATTCCTATTCAATACCCAAGCATAGCTGGACAAGATTGCAATACCCATTTACAAATCATGACCTAAATCCTATTGTTAGTCCTGATTGGATTAGACTGATTAAAGCAATGTGATTTACCTATGTGTTGACTCACCATTCAACAATTGATTTAATAGGTCTATTCTAGATGAGACTAACAAATGGGATGTCAGCTTTCTTTCTCTTTCTCTATACTGATGTATTATTCAACTGAGGAATGAGCTTAAACATTGTCCACTGGTAGGTACCTCCTTATTGCTAGAAAAACCCTGTGACTTCAGAAGTCATGCAAGCTTCACATTAATATTTTCTTCTTGAAAAAATAAAAAAGCATTTTAGAACATGCTCCTGGAAATTATTTTGCTTATTTCTAAGCTTAGAATTCTTAAGTGACTCAGGGCTTTCCAAACATTTATAGCAGGGCAGGGAGAGATCAAATTACTGGCAGATTAAGAGAATTCCCTCAGCAAGAAGTATAGGTTGGTTCATTTACTGTCAGCCTAGCTCTTCTTTCTGAGATTAGATTTTGAAGCACAGCATTGTGTCCCCCTATTTAGAAAAGTGAATTGGGTAATATTCAGAATCAGTCGGCCATGTAATCTGATTAAGGAAGTTTATCAGATCAGTCTGCTGTGTGAAGCAATCAGAAGAAGCAAAAGGAAAGGAGCTTCAAAATAAGCTTCCAACAATTTATGATCCTCAGATGAGCATATTCACTTCTACTCAGAAAATTAAAAAAAAAAAAGACATGGTGGGAATTATTTAGCAGAGAATGTCTCTGAATACAAATATAAAACAGTCAGATTTAAGAGTTTGAAGGAATTTGTTCTTATCATGGAAAAACATATTGGTGGTTTATAATGAGCCTTTTGCAGATACAATAGCCAATCCAGCAGCTCCTGTGCATGCACAGGGACTCTGTTACTCCAGTTTTTATTCCAGTACTAAATATGGGGTCAAACTAAATATTAAGGAAACTGTGCATTCACTACTGTTAAGCCATTTTTCCTCTCACAAAGGGATTTGTTCAGAGAGATTCTGTTTCAGTAAGGCAACATACAAATTAGGCTTGTGTTTACTTTCTAATGATGTCCACAAAATGAAGCATGCTAAACACTAGATACACTGGTGAGGATATTCAGGTGCTATGACAGACTTCTTTCACCAGTTGTGGTAACACCTCTGAAAAAAGATAAATGTTGTCTCCCTGATCCAAAATTCTATGTGTACAATGTGTTTCCCTGGGTGTATCAACACTGCAGAATTAAAGCAGTTTGACACCACTTTAAGTACCATGACTGTATCCTACAGACTCCTAGGATTTGCAGTTCTCTGACAGACCATACTGAATATCTTACCAAACTACAAATCCCTACAGTGTGAATATACCCTGAGATTCCTTAATTATGAAGTGAATGGAGAAGAGTTTGAAGCATGCAACGAGGAACTAAATGTGTGAAATACAAATTCTCCCTTTGTGAAAGACCTGTAGGCTCTCTTCTCACAGTTCAACCACAGAAACTTAAGATCATAGTTGAAGGGATCCCAAGGGTCCTCTGCTCCAACCCCTTGCCAGTGCAAAAAATATGAACACTCAAGCAACCTTGAGAAGTGGCCGTCCTCTGTTGAAAATCCTCCAATGAAGAAGAAATGAACTAAATAGATTGGAGGTTTGGCTCAAACCTAACAAAATAAATTTGAAGAGATAAAGGGAAGGTACTACATTTTGCAGGAAAAATGAAATGCACAAATATAGGATAGGTGGCACTTGGATTGACAATAGTACATGTGAAAGGAATATAGACCACTAGCTAAATATGAGTCAATAGTGTGATGCATTGCCCAAAAAACCAACACAATTCTGGCTGAATTAACAGGAATATAGTGTCAAGACAGAGGGTAGTACTAGTACCACTCCATTCAGCTGTGGTCAGACCTCACCTAGAATACTGTATCTGGGCAACATGGTTCAAGAAGGATATTGATAACCTGGAATATGTCCAGAAGAGGGTAATGAAGTTGGTAAAATGTCTAGAAACCTGTGGGTGTTACTTTAGGAAGATGAATATTTGTAGGAATGTCATGTAAAAGATGGAGCAAGTTTGTTTTTGGCAGTTCAGAATCTAGGACATGAACCAGTGGATTCAAAATATAATGGAAAAATGCAGTGATCCTGCTACATCAGTGGGCTAGCTATCTGTGAATTGTAGCAGCCACGGCTCACCATGTCCCATATTATTCAATGGTGGTGTAATTCACAGATAGACATGTGCATGTCACCACCCATTGAATAAGATGGGACTTCAGCATTCACAGTTTTTTCCCATCCACAGGATGGGAGCAGAACCAAACCCTCATACAATAAGAGTCCACTGTACAAAAGATTCACATTGCTGGTAGGAAGAACCTATTGGTAGTAAGAGAAGTTCAACAGTGAAATAGGCTGCTTTGATGGTGGCGGACTCTCCTTCTGTGGACATCAATAAACAGAGATTAGGTGGCCATCTTTCAAGAGTGCTTTCAAGAGTAATTTAGTTTGGTCAGAATCTTGCTTCTTGTAATTTGAATCCATTAGTTAGGGTCCTAGTTTCTGGAACAACAGTACTGAATCAAACTGTTGGTCCATCTAGCCTGATGTTATTGATGCTGACTGGCAGCTGATCATTTGGATTTCACATAGTAGTTATTCAGCTCTGCCTGGGACTGAACCTAGGACATGTAATCTATCATGTTCTCTCCAAACTAATTCCCTTCCACCGTATATTTCAGCTCTGTATACCATGGAAAAGCTCACTGTCAGGGTGAGGGTGCTTCAGAGCTTTTTGATATCATCACCACCACCACCACCAATTTTTGTCATTTTCAGTCATAGTGGTGGTTTATATATTGATCATGTACATTATGCTCAACTTCTAAATGTTCCAAGGATGACTTATACATTTAACCCCACCTTTTCTCCAAAAAGCTCAATTTGTATACATGGCTGTGTTCTTCCCAACAGTCCTGTGAACTGGTGGGAAGGCTGAGAAAGAGTGACTGACCCAAGATCACACAGGGATTTTTATAACTCAGAAGGAAATTTACCCTGGATCTTCCAAGTCTCACTGTAACATTCCTTTGCACTGTCTCTCATTATAATATAATCATAAAAGCATAAGTACAATTAATAAAAAAGGTCTAAAAGCAACTACAAAGAAGATATAAAGTAGCCATTATTTGAAGCAGTACAAGATTAAAAGATGTTATAAACTAAAGCTAACTGCAACAAAACTCAGCTTTACACATTTTTTAAAAAAAAAATCCCATCAAAATTAGAATTTCTTCTGTTTCTGGTTATAAAGAGGAGCCACAAAAATGCCTAGTGGCATTTTGATAGGAAGATGCTTCCAGAGTCATGGTGTCATCATGGATAAGGCCTCGTCTTTCATGTTCATTATATGAATATACTGAGATACCCTTCTCTTTATTGTGGAGTGTATACATTGACACATAAAGCAGGAACTATGCATCTCCTTTCAATGGGAGCATGCATCTCATCCTTTACCTCATGCAGCAAAGTGTCTTGGACTGACCCTGAAGGAGAGTTACAGCAACCAAAAATCTAAAGCTGTCTCTCTTGATTAAAACAAATTCATATGAAGAAAATAGATTAACTTTCAGGATGTACTGTGAGGAGAAGCATTGGTTCCTTGCTTCATTTCATATTCTGTCATCCTGTGGTTTCCCTTTCACATCATATTTCTGCAGTTTCAGAATATATTAAACTACCCTATATCAAATATAGCTATTCAATTAGAAATAAAATTACCAGCAGAGGGAATGGTTCTCTAGCCTCATTATCATAAAGTTATTATCAAGTCTACAAGAAAGGTCATTTTCTACAGTGGATATGGAAGAATTCCATTCCTTTCAAGCACAGTAATAAATTGTATTTCAACAAGTGCCTCAAAGACCTTTTCCTCCCCTTGGACAAGAGAAGCTCTTTTAAGACTGTTGTTGCATCTGAAACTTCCATTGAAGGATCATCAAAGGGACTTTGGAGGTGGGCAAAGCCTTCTCCAACAATCAGACAATGACATTTATAGGCAATTATTGGAGAATGACCTCTACAAGCAACTGAAGATATAAGAAAAAAGGCTGTACTGAACAGTAACCACAGTTCTCATGCTGCCATGCTGCCACGCCATACTATTTTGAAGCCTTCCTCATCACTAAGAAGGCTTTTGGTTCATCTGAGTTGTTATACTCACACTGCAGTGTGAGTATAATACCTGGAGCTCATTTCTGAGTCTCTCTGCAACTGATATCTATATTCTAAGTGAACTTGGAACATTTCATAAAACCAGATTTTTTTCATAAAACTAGATATTACAATTGTTCTGTGCCCAACACTAATGGGGTTGTTTGCATTTATGCCCACATAAGATGAGATAAGACATTCAGAGTAGGACTTCTTGTAGCCAGTCCAACACCTTAGAACAGGGGCAGACAACACTGGCCTAAATTCTATTGTCATTCCTGGCTAGATCAGTACTGCTTAATCAGTTGTATTTAACCATGTGTTGATTCACTAACCATTCAGCAATTGTTTCCATGAATCCACTCTAGTTGGGACTAACAAACAGGATTCAAGCCTTAGTCATCCTCTGGTTCAAAACTTGCAGGTATTGGTTGGAATCTCAATTCTGACTTACTGGTCAGCACCTGCAGCAATCAATGGGGTCTGTTCCCTGTCAATCAAGAATCAACTGACTTATGGTCCCATCCACACCCTTACAGAATCATAGAAATAGAGCTGGAAGATACCACAAGGGCTGTCCAGTTCAGCCCCCTCCTATGCAAGAATACACAATCAAAGCACTCCCAACAGATAGCCAGCAAGCCTCTGTTTAAAAACCTCTGAAGAAGGAGACACCACCATTCTCCAAGGCAGCATGTTCCACTGTCAAACAATTCTTACCATCAAAATGTTCTCCCTTATACTGAGGTGGAATCTCTTTCCCTGTAGCATGAATCCATTGCTCTGTGTCCTATTCTCTGGACCAGCAGAAAACAAGCTTGCTCCATCATCAATATGACATCACTTTAAATATTTAAACATGGCTATCATGTCACCCCTTAACCTTCTCTTTTCCGGGATAAACATACCCAGCTCCCTAAGGTGCTCCTCATAGGGCATGATTTCCAGACCTTCACCATTTTGTTCATCCTCCCTTGGACATGCTCTGGCTTGTCTGCATCCTGCTTAAATTGTGGTGCTCAGAACTGGACACAGTATTCCAAGTGAAATCTGAGTAAAGCATAATAGAGTGACATTATTATTTCTTTTGATCTAGACACTATACTCCTATGATGCACCCTAGAATTGCATTGGCTTTCTTAGCTGCCGCATCACATTACTGACTCATGTTCAGCCTGTGGTCCACTAAGATTCCTAGATTCATTTTGCAAGTACTGCCTTCAAGCCAAGTGTTGCCCATCCTATATCTGTACATTTCATTTTTACTGTCCAAGTATAGTTTCCTACATTTCTCCCTGTTGAAATTCATTTTGCTAATTTTGGCCCAACTTTCTAATCTGTTAAGGTCACTTTGAATTCTGATCCTGTGCTCAGGGATATTAGCAACCCCTAGTTTATTGTCATCTGCAAATTTGATAAGCATGCCCTCTATTGTTTCATCCAAGTCATTGTTAAAGATGTTAAATAGCAATGGGCCCAGGACAGAACCCTGTGGCATCCTGCCCATCACTTCTCTCCAGGATGAGGAGGAGCCATTGTTGAGTACCCTTTGGGTTTGGTCAGTCAACCAATTTCAAATCCACCAGATAATTGTATTGTCTGCCTCACATTTTACTAGGTTTTTTTTGCAAGGATATCATGGGGGACCTTGTCAAAGGCCTTACTGAAATAAAGACACACTACTTCCACAGCATTCCCTTCATCTACCAAGCTTGTGACTATATTTAAAAAGAGAGATAAATTAGTCTGGCATTACTTGTTTTTGAAAAAGCCATGCTGACTTTTATCAATCATAACATTCCTTTCTAAGGGCCTTTGCAGACTACCAGAAATAGTGCAAATTGAGTCCACTTTAATTGCCCTGACTCAGTGCTAGGGAGTCATGGGAACTGCAGTTTATTGTGACACCAGAGCTCTCTGACAGAGAAGTCTCAATGTCTCAGAAAAAAATACAATTCCCATGATTCCCTAGCACTGAGCCAGGGCAGTTAAAGTGGACTCAATTTGCACTATTTCTGGCAGTCTGCAATTTACCGACTGTTTGTTTAATGATCTGCTCTAGAATCTTTCCTGGTATTGATGTCAGTCTGACTGGGTGATAATTTTTGGTTCATCTTTCTCAAAGGTTATTGACAGTGGTTCAGAGTACTTCTGCCAGTTCTTTTAATGTCCTTGGATGTAGTTCATCTGGCCCTGGAGGCTTTTATACCACATTAACTGACATAGTTCTCTTTTGTGGGATCCTGAGATTTGTACATTTTAAAAGGACTTGGACATCTTTGTAGATAGGCACAGAAAAGATATATCTTTATTGAGAGAAAAAGAGAGAGAGAGAGAGTGCTTTCAATGAAGATCTCAGGTAATACACAATAAAAAATAATCAATTTAAAATAGTGTAGTAAAAATATTTTAGAAGGTTAAAAACATATTAAATATTTTAAGAAGTTAAAAGAGGGCAGACTAGCACTAGTTAAAATATGTCAAGTTAAAACTGTTCACATGAGTGAATCTGTGGTTGACTCCAAAGACTTTTGTAAACATCCATATCTTTGCTTGCTGCAAAATGACAGCACTTTAGGTGCCAATCACACCTCTCAATGGGAGGGCCTTACATAACTCAGGTACAGCAGCAGAAAAGGCCATCTCCCATTTCTTCTGGGAGTGTATTGCCTTGACTGATGGGACACAAAACATATTTCAAACTTCAGGTCAGCATATTTAGGAAAAATTGGCCCTTCAGGTATCAAGGTCACAAGCCACCTAGAGGTTTAAATGTCATTACTAGCACTTTGAATTGAGATCAAAAGTGTATTAGCAGCTAATACATTTTTTAAAAAAATCAGTTTTATATGGTACTACACTGTTATTTGACACACTGCAGTAATCTAATCCAGAAGTGAGCAGTACATGAACACTGCGGTTAAGTAATCTCTGTCCAGGAAAGGCCGTAGCTGGCACATTAGTGAAAGTGGATTTTGTAGAATCCAAACAACAAAGTGCCCAAGATAGAAGATATGACTTTGACTAAAGCTGACTGAATGCATCATGGCAGTACAAATACATTTTCCATTCTCTCTTCCATTCTGGATACAGAAGCTGACCGGGTTGGTACTTGAATCTTATAACTCTGGCAGATGGGTGCTATCCCCCACCCCCAAGTCCAACCCTGGGTTGAAAATAATTTGTACATTGTGAAGAGAGAAAGGGAAATAGCCAGAGCACTTAGGGGAAATGGCTGGGGACCTGCCATTACTGCCCTGCCCCTGTTTTTGCTACCTGAGACAGTTGTCATACTATGTGTTTGGTATTTGCTGCTTGGTGATGACCATCTGGTTTTCAGGGACACAGACCTGCAAATGGAACAACTGGTATACAAGCATATCTCTGAACTGGAGTGTTGGTCTTGTTTGCCAATTATGTCACATTTTAATCGATATGTGCATCAACATTCTATAGGAGAAGGTTTTGATTCTTGCCTGTATATTAATATAATTTGGTTGGTAGAAAATTGTAATGCACCATTGCTAATCATACTTGCTTCTGCATAACATGTCAAAACTGTACTTTTGTGACTGAATAGAGAAGAAAAGCCCTTCAGATTATTCACATTCAGTTGTAAAGAATACACGTCTGCCATTATTTACAAGTGGCTTATTTCTTTCTTTTTTGAATAGGTGTAAAGACATTTGTTAATTATACACTGCATGAGTTTTTTTAAAAAGTCCAGCATCTCTGTGCATATTTTGAATGCCCTTGTTTCTATATAATTACAACAAAGGTAGGATGAACAGACCTGTACCTTTACAATAGTAACAAATATGTATGTATCTTAGGCTGATCTTGAAGTGGGCTATAAATGGATTTTTCCACCTTGTTAATCTGAAACTCACTTTTCTTGTCGAAAGAGTTTCAATATTTCAGAGGTCTTTTTCATTTGATTATATATGCAAATCACTAGAGACGCCTGAAACACTGATCATGAAATTATTCATTCCTGCAGTAGAGACTTAACAACCATATCTACACAGTGAACAAGGCTTTTAAAATAATTCCCAGTTCCCCTTGGAGTATTGGTAATAGCTGTTAGAAACACAAGGTTCAATCCAACAGGGCCTTATAGACTGCAGTACATAGTAAAGAGAGAACAAGTGAGGGGAAAAAGATGCAAATACTAGAGCTTGAGAAGTTTACTTTTTTGGATTTCAGGTCCAAGAATCCTCAATCCAGCATGGCCACTGTGGGGTCCTGGGATTTATAGCCCAAAAGAGTACCTTTTCTGAGTTCTGGCAAATACATAGGAGTGGATCTTGCTTATAGTTCACTTTTTCTGAGCATCTTAGGAAGAAGCAGAATATAGTTCATTAGTTCCAGACTGTGTTGTCAAGTGAACATTTCTGCATACAAATGAGTGAGTCTGTGAAATGTTAATAGCACAATAAGGACTTGCTGCCATTGTAAGAAGTAAAACTCATCCATGATGTCAGACTGACATAAGCAAACTTCTAGTACATGGGCACTGCCATTCTGGGCATCACGTTCTCCCCCTAGTCCTGCCCATCCCTTACCAGCACCCATTCCCAATCAGAAATTGGTGAGCAAAGATAAATGGGTTTCAACAAGAAAAATATTTTATGTCTGAGATGTTGTTCTGATGAGAGAAGGGAAGAATCTCATGACAGGCAGTAGGTCCAATGGAATACGCTGGTATGGTCTCTTCTGAGCATGCTCAGTGTCAGGAGTAGAAACCTTTTTTAGTCTGAGAACCATATTATCTCTGGGCAAAAATGTGGAGGACTGTGTGCCAACAGTGGGAGGAGGCATATCTCAAAGTGGGTGAAGCAATCTTCTTGTGGGCAGGTGACACCCAACATGATTGGCATCTACTGTACATCAAGGCAATAAAGTAGTTTGGGGGAGAATATAGTCATGAAGCACACACAGTTCTGTCTTCTAGTGGAAGGGAATCAATAAAGGACTCTGGAGAAATGGCCAGTGGTCTGTTGCTGACTCCAGACAGTGCCACCTGAGGTATCTGCCTGTCTTTGCTTTGTGGGAGAGTAACAATAACAACAATGTGTAATCTAGATCTTAGGGAGCATTTGAGAACTGACTTTGGAATGATTATCCACATACCCCCACCCCAAGGACTCATTTTATGTGTAAAACCTTTTTTACATGAGAAGTTCTGGATACCAACAAATATTTTCAGTTTCCTTCAAATGGATGGAGGCAGATCTGCTCTAAAAAAAACAACAGAATATATTTGGAGAATATTCTGTAAAGGGTCTTCATTTTGATGGAGGATAGGAGAGAAATTTTTCACTTGTACATGTGTAATTCATATAATCTTTGGAAAACTGAGACTCTTTGTATGTGCATAAATCTTACTCAGAAACTTACAATTGGTTAGACAGAACCTGCAGGTGCCTGAATTCCATTCGTTGCTGCTATTCTTACCACTTCAAGTGAAGATATTATTACCCTGATGTCTGCCCTCCCTCTACCCCATATACTGTCTATACTCTGTAAATTGGTAGTGACAGTGAAAATTGTATACTGCTGTTTGTTTAAATTGATTTATTTCTTTCCTAGTTCTTAAAAACATTATGGAATCATAGAGACAGAAGGGTTGGCTATTGAGTCCAACCCCCACTCAATGCAAGAGGTCCATTTAGAGTACCCCCAGTAAGTAGCCATGTTACTCTAAAAGGTAGAGGAATGTGACAGTCCCTGCCAGCAGTGTACCATGGTCTGGATCCTGACACCACCACCCTCAGAGATTTGAATTTTCAAAACTTTATACTACTTATCGGTTTTACCATCATATAAAACCTTACATCTTCTTAGAATTTTGGGGAAACTGTAGCTCAAAAAAGAGGCCTGTGAGTGGAGAGTAACTTTTGGGATCTTTTCACCAGGATAGATCAGCACTATCTATAGAGAGACTCTAGTTTCAGTAAATAGAAGGGTTTTATTTACAAATATGGAAAGTCGCACACAAACACAAAAAGCCAATGCAATTTTAGAAACCATACAAGGCTAACAGAAAGAAAGGTGTGGCATGTTGGATAGTGAGCAATCAGGATTTAAAGAGGGTGATAGTTACCACTCCTGAAGATAGGTCCACAGAAAACAGTGCCTGAGGACAACATGGATATAGTGCAAGAGACCCTCTGACTTGCATGTTATAAATCTTTGGAAAAGGAATAAAAAATAAATCAACTGCCAATGCTGTAATACTTTTATACAGGTTTTGGTGCATGTACATTTCTATATGCAATTCTGGCCACTTCATCACAAAATAAGATATTACAAAGCTGGAATGCACAAAAGTACACAAAACTGTGACCAAAATTATCAATGATCTCCTGAAAAGCAGCAGTTACAGTGAATGAAGCTTTTTAGCCTAGAGAAAAGTCAAGTAAGAGGAGACATGACAGAAGCATATAAAAGTATGTGTGCTGTGGGGAAAGCAGTACTTCTTCATATTCTTCATGGTGAAATTATGGAACTCACTTCCAGAAGATGTGGTAACAGCTTCCAATTGGGTTGACTACAAAAGGAACTCTGCAGATTCATGGAGAATAAAGCTATCAATGTTACAGTGTCCTTGTATTATGACCAATATTAGAAACTTCTTGGCACTATTTGTTAGGGAACAAAAGTTTGAGGGTGCAGTTGGCCTCAGGTCCTTTTTCTGAGTTTCCCATCTGGTTAGCCATTGTAAGAACATTGTAAGAAAGCTAAACTAGGTACACATTTGAACTATTCCAGAAGTGTTCTTCTTACATTCTTTATACCATTCGCTTTTCAAATTAAATGTTAGCATTCATTTATAATAACATAGAGTCCAGTGGTAGGAAATGTACATTAGAAATTTTTGTATTTGAAAATTGTATCTTTATTCATAGGTATTGTCTCATTCCACTAATATATTTTAATCCAAATCACTTGAAAAATCCATCTACGCTACAGTTAATGGATTTAATTACAACAAATACAGTTCTGACCTTTCACCAATCTAGATTTAGGCATTGTGCACCATAGTAAATGCCTTTTTAAAACTCACTAATGATATGTCATTATTAATAGACAAAAGAACATTGATGATATCCAAAGACCTATCTAAAGCTTTTGATTTAATCATCATGTTCCTTGATTAAAGAAATTACTGTTCTTTGGACAATTTATTCCAGTTATTATTTGAGCCCATTTTTATTTTATTTTTTTGAACAGTCATAAAAATGTTATCGGAGAGAAGTTTTAATGAAAATGGCTACAGTTGCAAGTTATTTGAAAATGTTGATTGACCCTTGTTTGTGATGGAGAAACAAATCTTCTCATATAAATAATCAAGCTTGGTTTAGAACTAATCTGAATCCCAGGGTTTTTCCCCCCACTAATCTTGTATTCCATACACACTTCAAGATTCAAATGAATGCCCAGAGGCTACAGATAAGGGGGGGGGAACATGGAGAAATCTATAAACTATGCTATAAACTATACTGATAAAGAACTACTATAGTACTTTTATCCCACATCCCACCCTGACTCCATCTGATGGAATTCTAGCATCTGTAGTTTAGTGAAGTGCTTAGAATTCTCTGCTAGAAATGTATGATTCTTCACCACCACCCTTTGCCTCTCCTCCCCTGAACTCCATAGATTGGAACCATGATTACTAAAGTGGTGTCAAACTGCTATGACTGTGTCATGTGGATATAGTCTGCAAATACTTACAAATCAAAGATCAGTACTAAATTACTTGTTATTGTGTGCCTTCAAGTCATTTTCAACATATGGCAAACCTATCACAGGATTTTCTTGGCAAGATTTGCCTTTGCTTTCCTTTGAAACGGAGACAGTGTAACTTGGCCAAGGTCACCCAGTAGGTTTCCATGGCCAAGCAGGGATTCAAACCCTGGTCTCCAGAGCCACATTAAAACACTCAGACCACTACATCATGCTGGTTCAGGACTGACCTAATCTTAGGGAAAGAAACACCTCAAGCAGAAGATTTTGGGAACATGAAAAGGTAATACCATGGTGTAGTGTAGTGGTTTCAGTGTTGGGCTGTAAATCTGGAGACTACAGTTTGATTCCTTGCTCAGCCATGAAACCCACTGGGTGACCTTGGGCAAGTCACATTCTCTCAGCCTCAGGGGAAAGCAATGGCAAACTTCCCCTGAACAAATCTTTCCAAGAAAAGCCCATGATAGGTTTGCCTTAGTGTCACCATAAGCTGGAAATGACTTGAAGACACACAACAATAACAACAACAGGTTAAAAATGTTACTTTGGCTGGCATCCTATTCCTGATGCTGCATGTTGGACTTATACCATTTTAGTTATTGGAATTCACATTTATAGTTGTTGTGCCATTAAAATAACTGAAATTGCCCCCAAAACCTATTTTGAAGTCTGCAGCCCATTCCAAGGTGCTGGAGAGCTGTGTGCTGAACAATGATGCATCTAGCCCTCTCCTAGCAGCAAGGTGTGAAGTGACAAGCAGCTGAGACAGGATTCTGATTCAAAAGCAGGTTTTGAGAAGAGCATCAGAAGATGTAACTATGATGACAGATCTCCATCACTATAGCTGTGTCTCCCAAAGCAGAACGTTGATCTTCATTGTCATTGTATTTTTATTGGCACTCGAGTGGGATTGTACATCTCACATGCCAAATTAACTTGGCTGGCTATAGACCTTGACTTGGGGACCGACATTTGCTGCTTGACTTCAGACTGAAAAATGCCTTGGTTTAGTCTGTCATTTTATGCCTTCCAGGCATAAATCCTACAAATAAATAGCTTTACATGCAAAACAGGTCTGTGTATTCCATCCTCCCTTGCACATGTTAGAGCAGGGGTAGGCAACCTTTTTATGGTCTGGGCCGGTCCCCCGAAGTCCTTCTTTCCACTGGGCCAGGGGGGATGGTGACGTGCACGTGCGCGTGCACCCCCCCACCGCACGCGCACCTCCACGCTTGCTGCCACCGCCGCCACCACCACGGCGCACACGGCCACAGCCACTGCCGCGCATGTCACGGCTGCCATTTTGATTTTCAAAATGGCAGCCATGACGCGTTTGCACATGCGCAGGAGTACTGCATATGCACAAACGAGTCGCGGCCACCATTTTGGAAAACAAAATGGTGGCCGCCACTCGCAGCTGCCATTTTGATTTTCAAAATGGCGACCTCAACTCGTTTACGCATGCGCAGTACTCCTGTGCATGCGCAAACGCGTCATGGCTGCCATTTTGAAAATCAAAATGACAACCGCAGCACACACAGCTGGACGGAGGCAAAAATGCGCCACGGCCGAAGGGGTCTCCCTGGGCCGGTAAGTCCAGTGACCTGGCCGTAGGTTGCCGATCCCTGTGTTAGAGAGTACAATTCACATAATCTCTAACCAACTGAGTCATTCAAGTTTAGGCTTATTGAAGTTGTAGTCCAGAAATATCAGAATGGTACAATGTTGGGAAAGGTCACATGGACCAATTTTTGAAAAGTCCCAGTATAAAGCTTCACAGTTAAGAATTTATTTAGGTCTCTGAACCTTCCATTGTTTACTGTAGGATATAATAAGCAAGCTATGATCTGAGACAAAATTTGCTTCTTATTTCATATGAAAATATTACCAAGAATAGTAAATTACCATTATCCAAGTGGTAATGAGGCCAAAAATGTTGTTGTTGTTGTTGTTGTTGTTGTTGTTATGCCAAACTTATTGTGGAGTGATCTTGACAATTTTTTCCAGAGGACTTGTCTTTGCCTCCCTCTGAGGCTGAGAGAGTATGACTTGTCTATGGACACCCAGGGGTTTCCATGGCTGAGCAGTGATTTAAACCGTCATCTCCACAGTTCTATTCCAGCACTCAGACTGCTACACCATACTTGCTCTCCCAGAATTTTATTCTTTAATCCTTCATGGGTAAAAGGTTGTCATTCATTCCTGCAGAGGATAAAATGAGGTGTGGTAACTGAACTGTGCTTAGAAAGGTATTTTAAAGAAGAATGAATATAATGACAATACATACAATAGGGCTACTTTGTTGATCAGAGATTGAGAGGATGGCTTTTTTTGGATATGTTTGTACTCTGTCTGAAGGATCAGGTTCACAGCTTGCACATGGCTTCAGCATTGATCCTGCATGGCCAGGTGACTGCTTTACCTGGGAATGTCTTTGCCCACCTTTAACTTGGGCTCCTGCTTCATTCGCTTCCCAGTGCTTCCCAGAGCTTGAAAGTAACTAGTAATGTATATTAAATTCCTTTCAATTAATTCCTTCTTTCCAGAAATGAAAGAATAACTACATTACATCACAACTGTAACTTAGCAAGGAATAACATCATCATTATTATTATTTGTTTTGCAGTATAGCTGCATTTTTTATTTACTTTCATAGTTACAGGGTGTTTTCACTAAATGACAGAAGAAGAACATGACATGGTTCAAGTGCTTGGTGATGTTGCAGCCAGCAACTTGTAGCATTCAGGTGTTTTGTAAACAGTTTTGAATTACTTTTCAGAAATGGGAACAATACAAGGAAAAAGAAGTTACCTTTAAAAAAAAAAAGATCATTTATGTTTGATCCATCATGGTGTAGTGGTTTAAGTGTTCAACTCCAACTCTAGAGACCAGGGTTCAATTCCCAGCTTGCCCATGAAATCCACTGGGTGACCTTGGGCAAGTAACGCTCTCTCAACCTCAGGGGAAGGCAATGGAAAACTTTGGCGACTTAGAATGAATCTTGCCAGGAAACCCACATGATAGTTTTGTCTTAGGGTTGCCATAAGTCAGAAATAACTTGAAAGCACACAACAACAACAACAACAACAACAACAAATCATATAAAGAAGAAGTCCAATAACATATGGGGAGAAACAGATCTGGGAACTTTTGTTCTCCTCTGTTGTAGGTTAGGGATCCTTCCTAAACTACAGACCCCAAGATTCCCTAAGATGTATTAATGGCAATTAAAGTGGTCTCATAATGCTATGAATGTGCCATATGAAAGAGCTGTAAATTTACCTTCACTGGTCCCTGGGATGTGAGCTTAACAGAGAAGGATTGCAAGTACAAGCAAATTCTCATTTAGGGTTGTAATCTGTGAACATCTTTCAGGAGAGAAATCAGGTGATGATGGATGATTTCTTAAGATTATGGACCTTGTCACTAAAGGGAGGTGTAATCTGCACTATAGAAATAATGTAGTCTGACATCTGCTTTAGCTACCATGGCTCCATGCTATGGAATTATGGGATTTCTAGTTTTGTGAGATATTTATCCTTCTCTGTCAGAGAGCTCCAGTGGCACAACAAACTACAAGAATCTCGAGAATCTCGTAGCATGGAGCCATGGCAGGTGACAAACTGCATTATTTCTACAGTGCAGTTTAGGCTTCCATACTTTGGACATTTCATGAGACCAGGTGAAGCTTCCATGCTTTGCATACTTCATGAGACCAGATGACTCACTGGTAAAGGCAATAACCCTGGAAAAATGGAAGCCAGAAGGAAAAGAGGAAGGCCCCACTATAGGTGGATGGATTCCAACAAGGAAGGCAGGGCCCTAAATTTGCAAGACCTGAGCAGAGCAGTTGAGGGTCACAGAGTCACTATACCTGGATGTCACTTGAGGGCAAATAACAACAGCAACATAGACTTTCTTGGGGTGTAGCCTGAGATGATCTGCTGGACCAAGATGAGGAAAAGGACAGAGGAAGCCAAGTTTGCGTGGTGAAGACTTCAGACAAACCCAGATCCACTGAAACAGGACGAAGCCTCGTGGATCTTAATGGGGTTCACCACAATCTTATATTTTTCTCCTTAGCAATGAGTCCTATTTAGTTCAATGGGATTGTTGTTATTGTTGTGTGCCTTCAAGTCATTTCTGACTTATGGTGGGGGAGGGTTTGGCAAGTTTCTTCAGTGGGGGTTCGCCATTGCCATCCTCTGAGGCTGAGAGAGTGTGACTTGCCCAGGGTCACCCAGTGAGTTTCATGGCCGAGCGGGTATTTGAAACCAGTTCTCCAGGACAGACAGTAGTCCAACACTCAGGTCACTACATCACACTGGACTTACTCCTGGATCAAGCCTTTATAGGATGGCAGCCCCAGATAATTCAGTGGGACTTACTCCTGAAGGATTCTGCTGGCACTTGCGAGATGGAGAGAAAGAAGCTGGTAGCAGAGGTTTTCCTAGACTTATGTCTGCTTCATCAAATGCATCCCAAAGGTGCTGCAAGAGCCTTCTCTGACCGAGAGCTCTGGTGACACAACAAGCACTACTTGCATGCTGATCCAGAAGACAGCGATGTCTTTGAACTCGACCTTCCCTGGCACCGTTACTGCTTCCTCAGCTGGCTAACTGGACAAAGACCTGATGGGAGATCCAGGAGCATTTTTCATTTCCTTTCACTTTCCTCTTGTTTCCCTGTACCCCAAAAGAGCTTGATCCCAAATGGCCCGCCTTTGGGACTTGGCTCGGTTCGAAGACATCGTTGTGGAGCGACAACTCTTAGTAGCTCAAGCGTCTGCATCGTGTTCAAGGGAGCCAGCCTGGTCTGCATCGTGTTCCACTCAAGCCAGCCTGGTCTGAGCGTTGGACTGGGACTCTGGGAAGCCAGGTTTGAATCCCGCCTTGGCCATGTAAACCTACTGGGTGAGCTTGGGTAAGTCACACACTCTCAGCCTCAGATGATGGCCATGGCAAACCTCCTCTGAACCAATCTGGCTAAGAAAACTCCTTAATAGGGTCACCATAAGTCGGAAACGACACTTGAAGGCACTCAACAACAAAGGCGACTTAGACGGCTTGTAGAAATCCTCTTACTCCTCTGGGCTGCTAGTCGGCCCTAACGGTGGGAAGCAACTGGCTGCTCCAGAACATTAAAGTGTATTATGTGTGTACACACACGTACTCTCTCTTGCTCTCGCTCTCTTATGCCTGTATATTGTTGCATATATATTGTTGTTGTTCTGTGCCTTCACATTGTTTCCAATCCTAAGGCAATCCTAAGGCAGGTTTCTTCAGACTTGGTTTGCCATGGCCTTCCTCTGAGGATGAGAGAGTGGTCACCCAGTGGCTTCCCATGGCCGGGCCAGGATTCAAACCCTGGTCTCCAGAGTCACAGTCTAATGCTCAAACCAATAGACCACACTGGCTCTCATGCCCATATATACATGTGATGAATCACATCCACTCTTTCCTTGCAGTTGTGTCAGCTAAAGAACAGACACTCACAATGCATGTGTATGTCTATGTGCCTTCAAGTCTTCTGTTGATTTATGGAGACCTGATGAATTTCATAGGATTTTCTTAGGCAAGGAATAGTCTGAAGAGGCTAGCCATTGACTTCCTCTCAGATTTATCCAACAGCACCTAATATTCCTTGGTGGTCTCCCTTCCAAGTACTAATGCCCGCTAAACCTTCTCAGCTTCCAGGATCAGATGGGATCGGGTGCCTTCAGATATATATATATATATATAGAGAGAGAGAGAGAGAGAGAGAGAGAGAGAGAGAGAGAGAGAAATATCATTTGGATGTTTCAATGATCTTTGGTTTTGTCACAATGCAGGGCTACTCAGAAGTTAGTCCTCTTGGTATGTGTGTATAGATAACTTGCAGTTTTAGCACTTCATGGGTCCAAAACACAGTGCAGAAATAATCCAGTTTGGGACTGCTTTAACTGCCCTGGCTCAATGCTAGGGAATCCTGGGAACTATAGTTTTGTGAGACATTTAGCCTTTTCTGTCAGAAAGCTCTGGTGCCAGTTCTGGGGGGATTTTTCCCCTCTTCCACGTGTACATGGCAATACATGTCTGAGTGCGCAGCATGGATGGACCTCAGACCTTAGCAATTGTTTTGAAGACCTGGAGCTAGCTTTTGAATGTTGCATTCAAGGAGCACCTAAGAGAATATCACTAGAACGGCCCAATGAGAGAGAGAAATACCCAGTGAAAGGTTGACACTACCAATGCCTTTACTTAGCATTGAGTCCCATGAAACTTATTTCTAATTCAACACGCAGAGGCAGAACTACACACATACAGTTCCCGCTCCCTGTCCTACTTGACAGATTGGAGCAATGAAGAGTTCACTCTGGCTGCATCCGCACGGCAAAAATCATCCGGTTTCATACCACTCTGACTACCATGGCTCAGTGCAATGGAATTCTGGAAGGTGGTGTTTGTTGTGGCACCAGAGCTCTCTGACAGAGAAGGATAAATGCCTCCCAAAACAACAGTTTCCAGAATCCCCCAGCATTGTGCCATGGCAATTAAAGTAGATTCAAACCAGATTATTACTGCCATGAGGATGCAGCCCTTGTTTTAATTGCTTTTTAGTTTTCTCAGTAGCCAAAACAAAAACAAAGAAAACCACTGTCTAAATCTATGAGCCAATTGATTTTCTGTCCACGCAGCTCAGTCCTACGATCCACCTGAGGACTCGTGAAATTGGTCCAACGAAGGGAAAGCTTCTATTTTTGCAAGAAAGAAAGAGAAAGAAACCTATGGCCTAATCCTCACGAAACAAGCTGTGAGTTCCACATAGCTCTTATTGTCATGGGTTAGGAACTGGAAGAGCCGATACACTCAGTCCCACACTTTTTCGGTCCAATGAACATCCAATGTTGTGAGACAAAGGCCGGGATTTGGGCAGAATCCAAAGACATTTGGAGTGTTACCAACTTAATTCACTACCTTCCACTTTCATGCCAGAAAGAAAGAGAAGGGAGGAGAGGAGGAGGAGATGATCAAGGATAGAACTGGGACCCTCCTGAAACCTCTTGGAAAAGAATTTTCTCCCAATTCCTAAATATTCTCCTGATTGTTACCTGCATTACATCTGCAGCCTCAGAGGGAGAGAGGTAGGCCAGCTCCATCTGGGCCTAGCCTAGATTAAGAATCATAGAATCATAGAATCATAGAATCATAGAATCATAGAGTTGGAAGAGACCACAAGGGCCATCCAGTCCAACCCCCTGCCATGCAGGAACTCCCAATCAAAGCATCCCCGACAGATGGCCATCCAGCCTCTGCTTAAAGACCTCCAAGGAAGGAGACTCCACTACTCTCCGAGGGAGTGTGTTCCACTGTCGAACCGCCCTTACTGTCAGGAAGTTCCTCCTAATGTTGAGGTGGAATCTCTTTTCTTGCAGCTTGCATCCATTGTTTCGGGTCCTAGTCTCTGGAGCAGTAGAAAACAAGCTTGTTCCCTCCTCGATATGACATCCCTTCAAATATTTAAACACGGCTATCATATCACCTCTCAGCCTTCTCTTCTCCAGGCTAAACATCCCCAGCTCCCTAAGTCGTTCCTCATAGGGCTTGCTTTCCAGACCCTTCACCATTTTAGTTGCCCTCCTTTGGACACGCTCCAGTTTCTCCACATCCTTTTTGAATTGTGGTGCCCAGAACTGGACACAGTATTCTAGGTGAGGCCGGACCAAAGCAGAATAGAGTGGCACTATTACTTCTCTTGATCTAGACACTATACTTCTATTGATGCAGCCTAAAACTTCATTGGCCTTTTTCGCTGCTGCATCGCATTGTTGACTCATGTTCAACTTGTGGTCCACCTGGATTCCTAGATCCCTTTCACAGGTAGTCTCATTCAGCCAGGTGTCCCCCATCGTATATCTGTACTTTTCGTTTTTCCGCCCTAAGTGCAGTACCTTACATTTCTCTGTGTTGAATTTCATTTTGTTAGCTTTGGCCCAACTTTCTAGTCTGTTCAAGTCATTTTGAATTTTGATCCTGTCCTCTGGGGTATTAGCTACTCCTCCTAATTTGGTGTCGTCTGCAAATTTGATAACTATGCCCCCAATACCGTCATCCAAGTCATTAATAAAGATATTGAATAGCACTGGGCCCAGGACAGAGCCCTGTGGCACCCCACTGGTCACTTCTTTCCAAGCTGAAAAGGAGCCATTGTTGAGCACCCTTTGCGTTCGACCAGTTAACCAATTACAAATCCATGTAACAGTTACTTTGTCTAGCCCACATTTTACCAACTTGCTTGCAAGAATGTCATGGGGAACCTTGTCAAAGGCCTTACTGAAATCAAGATATACTATATCCACAGCATTCCCTTCATCTACCAAGCTGGTAATTTTATCAAAAAAAGAGATCAGATTTGTCTGGCATGACCTGTTTCTCTGAAACCCATGTTGACTTTTTGTGATTATGAAATTATCTTCCAGATGTTCACAGACTCTCTGTTTAATGATCTGCTCCAGAATCTTTCCGGGTATTGATGTCAGACTAACTGGACGATAATTGTTGGGATCCTCTTTTTTCCCCTTTTTGAAGATGGGGACAACATTTGCCCTCCTCCAGTCCGCTGGGACCTCTCCTGTTTTCCAGGAATTCTCAAAGATTATTGCCAATGGTTCTGATATTACATTTGCCAGTTCTTTTAATACCCTTGGATGTAATTCATCTGGTCCTGGAGACTTATATTCATCTAGATTAACCAGATGTTTCTGTACTATCTCTTTACTTATTCTGTGCTGAAATTCTCCTATTCTGTCCTCTGCTCCATTATCCTCAAGTTGAGCACCCTTTGCCTTTTCTGAGAAGACTGAAGCAAAGAAGGTGTTGAGTAATTCTGCCTTTTCTCTGTCCCCTGTTAACTTTTTGCCATCTTCTCCACACAGTGGCCCTACCATTTCCTTCTTTTTCCTTTTGCTACTGACATACCCCCAAAAGCCCTTTTTATTGTTCTTAACCTCTCCAGCAAGCCTGATTTCATTCTGCGCTTTAGCTTTTCTGACTTTACCCCTACACGTGCTAGCTATTTGTTTGAATTCCTCTTTGGTGATTTCCCCATTTTTCCATTTCTTGTACCTGTTCCGTTTAAAACATAGTTCAGTTGCAAGTTCCTTAGTCATCCATCCTGGTTTCTTGAGACACCTCCCATTCTTCCTCCTCGTTGGCACGGTTTGAAATTGTGCCTTCAGTATCTCCCTTTTGAGAAACCCCCATCCGTCTTGAACTCCCTTCTCTTTTAGTATTCCTGTCCATGGGATCACCCTCAGTATTTCTCTAAGTTTAGTAAAATCAGCTTTCCTAAAGTCTAGAATGCGTGTCTGACTATGCCTGGCTTCTCCTTTCCACTGTATAATAAACTCCAGGAGGACATGATCACTCCCGCCTAAGGATCCAACCACTTGCACCCCATTAACTAGGTCTTCCCTGTTAATTAGGATCAGATCCAAAATAGCTGACTCCCTCGTTGCCTCTTCCACCTTTTGAACAATGAAATTGTCTTCGAGGCAAGTGAGGAATTTGCTAGACCTTGAGGATTTTGCCGAGTTTGACTTCCAGCAAATATCCGGATAGTTGAAGTCACCCATCACTACTATATTTCTCCTTTCTGAGTGTGTGGTCATCTGTTCTAGAAAGGCTTCATCCAATTCTTCTGCTTGAGTTGGGGGTCTGTAGCAGACTTCCACACTAACATCCCTGTTGTTTCCTTCCCCTTTAATTTTTATCCAGATGCTCTCCACTTGGCTTCCAGGATTGATGTCCTGGATTTCTTCACTGGTGTAAATATCCCTGACATATAATGCTATTCCTCCTCCTTTCCTGTTTGTCCTGTTTCTCTTGAAAAGGTTATACCCCTTTATTTCTACATTCCAGTCATGAGACTCATCCCACCAGGTTTCAGTGATGCCTATTATATCATATTTGCTTTGTTGTGCTAGGAGCTCAAGTTCATCTTGCTTATTTCCCATGCTCTGTGCATTAGTGTAGAGACATCTAAGACCATGTGTCCCCTTTACTTGCTGTCTGTGCACATTTTTTTGCCTCCCACTGTTGGGTCCCTGTACTGTTTGCCTTGTTTCCTCTATGACAGTTTGACTATTTTCTCCAGTCCTTTTGTCTTCCAGGACGTTGTCTCCCTTCCCCACACAGTTCAGTTTAAAGCCCTCCTGATCAAATTCTTCAGACCGTTGGCAAAAACATTTCTTCCAACTGGTGTGAGATGCAGCCCATCCCTTGCCAGAAGTCCGCCCTTATGGAACCGCAGCCCATGATCCAAGAATCCAAATCGTTCTCGACGACACCATCTGCGGAGCCAATTGTTGACATCTGCTATCTTCCTCTCTCTTCCTGGACCATGCCCTTGAACTGGCAGAAGAGACGAGATGACAATCTGTGCCTCCATTTCTTTCAGCTTCTTTCCTAGAGCCTCGTAATCCCTTTTGATGTTCTGAAGGCTGTGTCTTGCTGTGTCGTTCGTTCCCACGTGGACCAAAAGGAAGGGGTATTGGTCGGTAGGCCTGACCAGTCTTGTCAGCCTCTCTGTCACATCTCTGATCTTTGCCCCAGGAAGACAACACACCTCTCGGGACATCTTGTCAGGCCCACAAATCACTGCTTCTGTCCCCCTCAGCAAGGAGTCCCCCACCATGACCACACGCCTCCTCCGAGGCTTAGCAGCGACTGTTCCCTGTGGTGGAACTGCCAGGGTCCCCTGCTCTGTCTCTGAAATCTGTCCATGCTGCTCTTCTGTGTCCTCCTTGCTAAGAGTAAGAGCTTGAAATCGATTCTGTAGCCGCAAGCTCCCAGTACGATCCCTGGTCTCCTTACTTCTGCGTGTGACCTTCCTCCAGCTTTCTACCTCCTGTGTGTGTGATGTGACCTTCTCTTCCCCAGCGACTTCCTCTGTGTGTTTCCCATCCAAGACCGTTTGTTCTGTTCTGTCAAGGAAAGCCCCTTGTTCCCTAATATGTTGAAGTGTAGCTACCCACACCTCCAGCTGCTGTACTTTGTCCTCCAACAGGGCTACCAACTTGCACTTTGAGCATGTGTAGTTCCCCACATCTGTAGGTAAGAATACAAACATCCCACAGGTATTGCAGGTGACGGCAGCAGTTCCTTCAGTGTCCATACTAAGTCTTAATTAGTACCTGAAAGTGGACTACGACTTTCCTCCTCAAAGAAAATCCCTTGCTAACAGTATTTAAGTCTGCTGGTTATAAAAAGAAGGAACTGGCCTTCTTCTCTGTCTCCTTTCCTGGCAGAACTACCTAGAAAGTCTCTTTCTCTTTCTCCTTTCTGTTAGAAACTGGCCTGGAGAGCCTCCTCCTCCTCCTTCCCCTGTCCTGGCCGAAAGAAGGAGAGTCCTCCCTCCAATCCACCTGCCATGGTCCAGGCCTCAGAGGGAGAGAAGAACTGCTGGATCTGATCCCCTTCCCACTACCATTCCCGTCTCCTTTTGTGTCATTTCTTTTAAAATTGTAAGCCTGAGGGCAGGGAACCCATCTAATCTACCATTTGTAAGTTGCTCTGAGAGCCTTTGTAGCTGAAGAGTGGGGTATAAATACTCCAAATAAATAAATAAATATCTGCAGGTTGAATACTGAGAGTGTTCTGAGCTGCCTTGACATTCCAGATGGTCACCAGGGGCAAAGTTATGGTAGGGGAGTAAAATATGGCCATTACCTCTCAACTCTGGCTCCCTCCTCATGAAATTGTCCCTTTATTTCAAGACTTCTAGCATCACAGAGTGAAACACTAAAATCATCCACACCTAGAACTCTTACATTCCCTGTCTTTGCTTTCTCTTGGTCATAGAATCATAGAATTGGAAGAAACCACAAGGGCCATCCAGTCCAACCCCTTGCAATGCAGGAACTCACAATAAAAGCACCCCCAACAAATGGCCATCCAGCCTCTGTTTAAGGACCTCCAAAGAAGGAGACTCCACCACTCTCCCAAGGAGTGTGTTCTACTGTCAAACAGCTGTTATTATTAGGAAGGTCATTTTGCTGGCCCTTTTTATTTGGATGCTTGGACAAAATCTAAATGTTCAACTGAAGTTCTAAGTTATTGCAATGTTAGAGATTTGGAGACTAAAGGAAAATGTCAGGGTGGGGGAAAATTCTTATTTGGCAGGTTGATAACCTTATCCCACCCACCCCCTGGTTACAGCCATGCTGGTCAACCATCCCAATGTTTGGCAGGGATGGCTTGGTGAGCAAATATGGTCTTCCAGGTGCATATACATACTATATCCTTGTATGTACAGAAGGAAGAGAGGGAAGACAGAGAGCTGGATGTCTGAGCACTCTGTGCCCACCATTGTGGTCCCTTGGATGGATCCAAGTTCAGCTCTTAGCTCAGGAGGAAGTCGATGAAAATTTACACCACCCTCACAGGTTCTGAAAGAGTGGTCCTAAACACACTGCAGAAATAATCCAGTTAGAGACTCACTGCTAGGGAATCCTGGGAATTGGAGTTTATTGTGGTACCAGAGCTCTTTGGCAGAGAAGGCCAAATGTATCACAAAACTACAGTTCCCAGAATTCCCTATCATTGAGTCAGAACAGTTAAAGTGGTCTCATACTGGATTATTCCTGCAGTGGGTTGTGGACCAGTAGGGCCCAAAACCCACTGCCTCTTTCCTTTCCATCTGATAGCTGAGTAGTGTGGGGTAGGGAGATAGTGGGGCAGGGTGGGGGAACATTAGAAGAGCATTGCTAGATGAGAGTAAAAGTTTCTCTAGTTCAACACCTTGTTCCCTCATGTTTAGCTACTTACCTATGGGAAGCTCATGAACAACTTCTTCTCAATATGTTCCATAGAGGAACATATTGCCCCTCACACTGGAAGTTATTTGTAGCTATCCTGACCAGGAGCCATGGAGGGACCTGACTTCCACCAGTCTGTCTATCCTTCTTTTAACTCCACCTCAGTTGGTATCCACCACTACATCTAGTGGCTGTGAATTCCACCCACAATTCACGCCTACGCTATGAAGTATGTCCTCTTAACTGTCTTGAATCTTGAAGTACTGAATTTCAGTGGATGAGGCTGAAGGTCCCAGCACTATAAGGCCCTTATCACATGGGGTCTGAAGCAGAGCTAATCCAAAGGGCATCCACAGCTAATACATATTATTCCCCCATGTTTACACACGACGCTGCCCCAGAACACGGAGCTAATCCGTATTGTTCCCCCGTGTTTACACACGACGCTGCCCCAGAACTCGGCAGAATACGGAGCTAATCCGTAAGGAGTAGGGAGATTTTGACATTCGGTTTGTAGAGGAAGTACCTAGGGAGCCTTCGCATTCATTGCGAATTGGTGGGCAGGGCGAAAATCCCAGCGAGGGGAAGGGATTGCCTTGGCAAAAGGCAAACCAGATTGGAAAGAAGAGGAGGAGAGGAAGAGGGAAGAGGGAAGAGGGAGGCGATCTCTCTCTCTCCATGGGCTGCCTTCCCTTCTCCAGTCCTCCAGCCCTCCTCCTCCTCCCCGGTTCCCATGGCTGCCTTTCCTCCCGGCTTTTTGTGACGGGAGAGAAGGGAGCCTTGGTATTAATTGCGAAATGGCCAAAAGGGCGATATTCCCTTCATTTCGCTATGGAACCGCATTTATTCCTACTTCAGTTAGTCTTCGCTTTTTCTTTGCTTTGTGGCCAGCGTTTGATAAGGTCCTATGAGAGGGAGAATCAGAATCAGAGCCAAAACTAGGGGAGAGACAGTATGCAAAGAGATCTTGTAGACTAACTCAAAGAAAGAAGTTGGTATGAGTTGGTAATATGAGCTTTCCTGGACTTGAGCCCATTTCCTCAGATGCATGTTTTAGGAATTAATTGAGGAAGCAGCCTCAAGTCTGCTACTACCAGCTTCTTTCTTTAGTTTCAAAGGTGCTAGAAGATCCATTTACATACTGATTTTCCAGACTAACACATGGGGAAATCTGTTGGTTAATCCACACAAATCCCAAACAAAAACTGAATTTGTGCCTTGCGATTTCACACGACATCACACAGAAACTGGTCAGAAACTGGACAGAAACTGGTATTATCCGAAATCTTTTTAATTTTGGGAGTTTCGAGGAAATGCATTTGTGAAATTACAGTAAATTTGCATTTACTGTAATGTGAAAAGCAAATATGCACGGACAATTCTCTTTTAAAACCTGGAGGAGGGCCAAGGGGAGGAGGAGGAGGGGCCTCCGGGGAGGGAGAGTCCTGGGCTCCTTCTCAGTGCCAGGGAAGGGAAAGGAAGGGAAGGCAGCCCTGGAGAAAAAAGTTTGGGATGGAGGAGAAGTTTGACATTTGGGATAGAGGGAAAAGGAGGGAAAAGGAGCTTCCCTCGCAGCAGCTGTGGGTGGATGTGGGTGCAAGTGTGGGGTGTGCTTGTGGAGCAACTTGGAGCTCCATCTCACCATGAAGTTCTGCCCTGCAGGTCCTACAAAGGGGAAAGGCTTATGGGGGGGGGCATGGGAGCTACCTCCAGTTTCCCCCTCTCAATCCCTCCCTTGCCTCAGCTTGCCTTGCCTTGCTTTGCCTTTCCAGCCTCCTCCTCCTCCTCCTCCTCCTCCTCTGCTCTCTTGAGAGATCCTAACCCCAACGGAAGGGGGTTAGGACATGTGCAGGAGGACATGACCCCAAATGTAAGACAGTCTGACATTTCCTCCTGGGAAATGCAGGACTCGCCCTGGAAAAGGAGGAGTCTTGTCACAAAACACACCCATTTCCAGTACATGTACAGGTTCTTTTCACTTGTGTAATAAAGTTAAAAATGTCTTTTTCACTTTTAACTTAATTCCGTTATTACTGTAATTACGTGTGAAAAGCTTTTGCGTAATTAAGCTCTATTTTCACTTTCTTTTCGGGATGATTCATTTCCACTTTATTATCTCTTTAACAACGAAACTGGCCCACGTGTGATAATGTCCTATGTCTTGAATTCTACCAGGGGGGAGTCAGAGAGAGAGAAACTGCTAGTCTTTGAAGTTGCCCTTCAACTCCCAGAATTCCTGACTGTTGTCTAAACTTCATGGGGCTTCTGGGAGTTGAAGTCCAAACCCCTGGAGGACCAAAACTTGGGAACCACAGGGGCTTCCTCTCCCATGATAGCGACAGCCCCCGCTGTTGGTATTTGGCTGCTTCCCCTTCAATAGGAACATGCATCTGAGGAAGTCGGCTAAATTCTACAAAAGCTCATACTACTAGATTCCTTCTTTCATTTGATTTCAAAGGTGCTACTAGACTCTTTTGCAGACTTTCAATGGGAAGTGAAAGGAGCTCTCCAAGGTTCTGGGCTTCCTTTGGCGAGAAGGTTTCCCACATTTTGGACAGTGCCTGTCAAGTCTGGAATGAAACCTGGAGAGGAGTCCTTGCCTCGCTAACCGAAAAGCCTTCTGCCCCCAGTCTGGTCCCTTACACATGTTAAAGAGTAGAGCTCACATAATCTCCAGCCAACATTCATTCAAGCTGAAGCTGATGGGAATGTAGTTTAGAAATATCAGAATGTTAAATCTGTGCGGGAAGGCACAGAACTGCAGAACCTCCCTAAACCATCCTCCTCCCCCCCCCCCCCAAGCTCTACTTCCATTCCCACCCCACTATCCATCTTCCCTCTGCTCTGGGGCCTCAGCAAACTACAATTCTCAGAATTCCATAGCATGGAATCATGGCAGTTAAAAAGCCATATCAAACCCAATTATTTCTGCAATGTGGATGCAGCCTCAGATTTTAGAAGTCGGGCCAGTTAACTTTAAAACAAAAACACATACCACTCCAATTCTTTCTCTTTTATGTCCACTCAAGAATTGGGTTTGTACTCTCTGCCTCTCTTTTTCAGTCTTTCATGGTGGGAGTCATGTGGTTCATTTAGAAATTGTTGGATTGCATCTCCAAACAGTCCTCATCATTCATTGTGCTGGCTAGAGCTGCTGGGAGTTGCAGCTCAACACGCTTTGGAGAGTACCAAGATTCTCACCCATGGGAGGGAGAGAGATCCCTCAACTTTCTCACACAGTTTATAGGCAGAAAATAGGTGATGTGATGGATAGAGAGACAGATAGATCTCTCCTCCGCTTTCTCACCCATCTAGTTCATAGGCAGAGAAGATGCATGGATGGATGGACAACAATAACATCTTGACAAAATGCAGGCCTGTGACTAATATTGTCATTTTAAAAACATCTCCTGTATGAGCTTCAACACCTTTGCCTGATGAAGAAGCCAGTGGAGCTTCAAAAGAATGCATCATGTATTTTGTGCATTTTTGTTGTCAAAATAAAGGTATCACTGTTTTGTGGATTTTGGAAGTAACTGTGTTGAGGCTAAAGAAGAACTGGATTGGAGTCAATCAGATTTTGCCAGGTGGATCGGCAGCAGTGTCAGAAACATCTACTGGAGTTCCATAAATTGTTGGGAAAGAGTGGCTACAGAAAAGACCAGGCCTTCTCTGTGATGACTTGACCATCCATTCAATCAGATCCTCCTCTTCAAGGCAAAAGGACCTCATAAGCCACTATATAACCAACAGAGCAGAAAAATATCTACTGAAATCAATGGCATCCAATCAAATCTGCATTTCCATAAATGATATTTAATACAAACAGCAATTCATAAGATTACATCATACACACAATCAGATTAAAACAAAGATTAAAGGCAACAGCAATAAGAACACTATCAAAGCCACCAGACATAGTTTATTTTTAGGTCTTTTAGTTGGTTTCCATTTGCAGAAGTTTGGCACCACTTTAAATTCCATGACTCACTGCTATGGAATTCTGGAATTTGTAATTTGATGGGGGCACCAGGGGTCTCTGTCAGGGAAGACTAGTATCTCACAAAATGACAAATCCCAGAATTCCAGAACACTGCGTCAAGGAGGGCCATAGTTGTGCTTGCTTGCTTTACAACTGCAGCTATTACCCTGCACCTTAAACTAAGAACCTTTACAGCTGCCAGAAATAATGCAGCTTGAGACCACTTTAACTATCCTAGCTCAACACTAGGGAATTATGGGAATTGTAGGTTTTTTCTGAGACATGGAACCTTCTCTGTCAGAGAGCTCTGGTGCCACAATAAACTACAGCTTCCATGATTCCCTAGCAATGAGTCAGGGCAGTTAAAGTGGTCTCGAGCTGCATTATTTCTGGCAGTCTGTAAAGGCCCTAAGTCTCCCTGGATAGATGTAGTGGTTTGAGCATCAGACTAGGACTTTGGAGAAAAAGGTTTGAATCCTGGCTCAGCCATGTAAACCCACTGAATAACCTTGGACAAGTCACACTCAGCCTCAGAGGATGGCAATGGCAAATCCCCTCTGAAGAAATATGCCAAGAAAACCAGATGGTAGGTTCACCTTATGGTCACCATAAGTCGGAAATTACTTGAAGACACACAACATTAATAAAGTACTGATGCAGTGGGTGTGGTCTTAAAAGACTCTATCTTATTATGTAGGGTATCACAGAAAAATATCATCTGAACTGGTTGCATTTTTGAAATGTAACTTATTTCTTTATTGTTGATGAGCAAAATCTGTTGACTGATCTAATCAGTAAGATCTTGCAAAACCACTTGTTAGCTATGCTCTTCACCAATTGTGCATGTGCATGTCAATGGGACAGTGAATCTCTACTTTGAGTTTGAATGTGAATTTGAAAGAGCTATCCATGCAGGCTCAGCATCTTGGATGCTGAACCTTGGTGCTGGACCTACTTGAATAGCTCTTTTAGACTAAAACCTAGAACGGATTATCCACCCCACTGATATACAAACCACAGCTGCCAAACTAGGTATGTATTAAGTATCTATATAAGGCAAGTAAGGTGAGGTCTGTGGTCTTGCCCAATATTCCTCCCACTGCCACTGATCTGCTCTTTCCTCTTCTTTGCCCACTTTGACCCTCCATTCAGTAGCTGGAAAAACCTTGTTTAATGCCCAAGGCTTTGTTGTTGTTGTTGTTGTTGTTGTTGTGTGGCTTCAAGTAATTTTTGACTTACACTAATCCTAAGCCAATTTATCATGGACTTTTCTTACCAAGATTTGTTTAGATTTGTTTGTCATTACCTTCCTCTTACACTGAGGCAGTGTGACTTGCTCAAGGTCACTCAGTGGGCTTCCATGGCTGAACATGGTTTTGAACCCTGGTCTCCTGGAATCCTAGCCCAACACTGAAACCAATACACCATGCTGGCTCTTATGTTGTGGTGACATTAAGCATGGCCCATAATTTTGAGAGCTGTAGTCTGACATATCTGAAGGGCACCAAGGAAGGGCAAGTTAATTTAGAAAGTTGATGTTGGGGCCTGCAGCTGTTTTGTTATGTGGTGGTGGTAGTGATGGTGTTGGTGTTGGTTCTAGCTTGTATTCTTCTCCAGAAGTATGTCTAGATAGTCATAGGAGTTGTATACCACTTGTTTATACCAATATTTGGAGGACAGAGTTCAGCACCTGTGGTAGCCCTTTTAAAGTTCAGACTAAAATTGGAGCAGACTCAGCATTCCACTGATATGGAAGCCATCAGCCTCCATTGAATGCACTCTTACTTAAAAGTAAAGAAACACTGAACTCAAAAGAATTCATTTTAGATTAGACATCCCTAAGGGTGTGTCCACACTGAAGAAATAAACACTGAATGGTTTTAACTGCCTTGACTTAGTGTTCGGGAATTCTGGGATTTGCCATTTTGTGAAATACTAGTCTTCCCTGACAGAGACCTCTGGTGCCCCCACCAAATTACAAATTCCAGAATTCCATAGCAGTGAGTCATGGAATTTAAAATGGTGTCAAACTTCTTTATTTCTGCAAATGGAAACCAACTAAAAGACCTAAAAATAAACTATGTCCCCATAAAACTCAAATACAGGGGTCCCCAAACTATGGTCTGCAGGCTGGACCTCATCCATCGAGGCCTTTTTACTGGCCCACGGCCGGTCCTGCTGCCACCGCCGCTGCTCGTGCGCGCCACTGGACACCATTTTGTATTCCAAAATGGCATCCAGAGTCATGAGCATGCGCCCAGCTTTGCGTGCTCATGTGCATGACTCCGGGCACCATTTTGGAATACAAAATGGTGCCGGAGTAGTGCACATGCGCATGCAATGCTGGGTGCCATTTTGTATTCCAAAATGGTGTCCAGAGTCGTGCGCATGCACCTGGCGTCATACGTGCATGCGCACTATTCAGGTGCTATTTTGTGTTCCAAAATGGCACCCAGATTTGTGCGCATGCGCACGCGATGCCAGACGTCATTTTGGAACACAAAATGGCGCCCAAGTAGTGTGCATGCCCCCCTTGAAGATCTGGGGGGCCAGCAAACCGGCCCCCAGATCAAAAAGCATGGGGACCCCTGCTCAAATGGTCTAGACTTCATTGAATCTCTTGACTGAATGAACTTCTGCTTGACTATGTGAGGGTAGCCTATGTTGTTGGAACACTTTTAGTGGCCTCCACAATAGAGGCAAGGAAAAAAGCTTCTGTTAGCTTGCTTCACTAGAGAACAGGCACCTCAACCATGACAGAAAAGTCCTTGCTTCAGTTATGGAGGGAAAGCTGTGCACCAAGCACTGAGCATTTCTAATCAACAAGAGAAAGTTCCCTTCCCCATTTCATCTGCTCATCCTCCTCCCAGCATCTAACCATGTGGAAGTAAGTCCCACTAACTCCAGTGGGTTTTGCCTAACACTGAGAGGGGCAAAACATGTTCTATTTGTCTTTTGATTGCTCTTCATTTGCAGGCAGGTTCACACAAATACACCACACACCTGTCCATCAGTGGATGGCAGCAACATCAAGAGAGGAAGAGCTATGCCATCTCATACATGGAGTTCCTCCTTGGTTCTCTCACTGTCATGTCACGGGGGTGGGGCTGATGAATCCATTCCTGGTTTTAGTCCAAAGGAACCACCCAAGGTGCTAAGTCTTAATTTCACAATAGGTTCAGTAACTTTGATAGCCCTAACATTTGGACTAAAAGCCAGAGTATATTCACTACCTTGTTGACAGCCTGGCCACATCTTCAGCTGTCAGTAGTCAAGGTCCAAAGGGGAAGATGCACAAGTGGAGAATGAGCTGTGTTTTGGGTTTCTTTTAAAAAGAAAAAAAAAACACACTGGTGACAGGAAAGTTCAATGGGTAATATTTAACCTGTGACCACTCATTCATATGTGCAAAGTATTTCCATGATATGAATTGTTGTTGTTGTGTGCCTTCATGTCATTTTCGACTTATGGTGACCCTAAGGTGAACCTGGAATCAGCATGGTATAGTGGTTTGAGCATTGGATTATGACTGTGGAAGTGAGAGAACTCAGCCATGTAAACCCACTGAGTGACATTGGGCAAGTCACACTGTCTTGCCCTCAGAAGATGGCAATGGCAATCCTGTTCTGAAGAAACTTGCCAAGAAAACCCTATGGGGTTAGGGTCACCATAAGTCAGAAATGACTTGAAGGCACACAACAACAACAACAACAACAACAACAACGTGAACCTATCATGGGGTTTTCTTGGCAAGTTTCTTCAGAGGGAGGTTGTCATTCAGACTTGTCAAAAATTATCCAATGAGTTTCTAGGGCTGAACTGGGATTTGATCTCCCAGAACCCTAATCTAACACTCCCTCTTACTTTCTCTAAATACTTGTTCTATGCCCTCTTTTCCAACCAATTCTCTACCTTTTTGGTAGATTTTTAATTGTTGGTGGCCAAAGGCGTTGGATATTATCTTTTTTACAGGCTGTGTTGGGGGATGAGTGTTCTCCTCTGAAAAGAAACTGGTATATCTTTGTGCTATTCCCACCCTCCTCCCAATGTCTAACATCCACTCTGTTCAGAAGAAACGTATCCCAAAAAAAGGATGCAGATAGAATTCAGAATAGCTTCATTTTCTCTCTCCCTTGTTAAAATTCTAGGCCAACTCTATGGTATTCTCTTATGCGATGGGGGGGGGGGGGGGAGACTTCCTCAACCTCCATCCTATGCATTTGCAGTGAAAGTTATTCCCATGGAAGTATACTTTGATTATATACCATTTAACATGGGGATTTTTAAATGTTCTTTTTTAAAAATATATATTATAAATATTTTTTAATTTGTTATTTCTGGAAGCTGCCTTGGGTCTCACTCTGGGAGAGAGGTGGCATATAAATGAAGTAAATAAATAAAATAAGATGGTGGGCTGACAAAGCAACCATATGACTTTACTGTGATGATGGTCTTGTTTAGTTCAAGTGGGGCAGAATTCATAGGCATAGCTGTGTTGGTCTAGAACAGGGGTAGGCAACCTCTTTGAGCCGGGGGGGCGGGTTGCTGTCCCTCAGACAATTGGTGGGCCAAAGCAAAAAAAAAATAAAATAAAAAAAAATAAAATTTTAAAATATGCATGCACACTCTCTCAGCCTCAGAAAAGCCATGATGGCAAACCCCCTGTGGAGATTTTGCCAAGAAAACCCCAAGAACAAGTAATAACAACAGTAATCAATGTCATCATGGCGGTGGACGGTGGTGGTGGCAGGACCGGCCTGGGGCCGGTCCAAAGGCCTCGGGGGGGGGCGCATCCGGCCCCCCGGGCCGCAGGTTGCCTACCCCTGGTCTAGAATATCAGTATACAAGGAATCTGCATCTTTGAGACTAAGGCTGCTCAACATCACTTAAATGTTTTTGTAAGAGCCAGCATGCTATAGTGGTTTGAGCACTGGACTCTGAATTCTGGAGACCAGAGTTCAAATCCCCACTTAGCTATGGAAACCCACTGAATGCTCTTAGGCAAGTCACACTCTCTCAGCCTCAGATGAAGACAAAGGCAAACCTCCTCTGAACAAATTTTGCAACAACAGCAAAAATATGGGTTTGCCTTATGGTTGCCATAAATTGGAAACAACTTGAACACACACAACAACAATAAATTATTTCTGTATAAAATCCATATCTCCAAAGATATCCAAAGCATCTAATAGTAATAAAATGAGATAAAAGTCAACACAATGCAAACCTATTAAAAGCTGATTAAAACACATCAATAAAGAAAAAACAATGGCTTAAATCTTATTGCTGCTGCCAGCTAGAGAAGACTTGTTGAAGCAATGGAACTTCCACATGTGAAGAGAAGTGGTTTGACACCACTTTAGCTGCCATGGTTCAATGCTATGGAATTCTGGGGATTATTGTTGTTGTTGTTTTGCGAAACATTTAGCGCTTTCTATCAGAGAGCTCTGGTGCCACAACACACTACAGCTCCCAGAGTTCCATAACACTGAGCCATGACAATCAAAGTAGTGTCAAACTGAATTATTTCTGCAGTGCAGATGCAGCCTAAGTGAGCGAAAGAAAGAATTGGTAGCATAAGATTTGGTACAATTAAGCTGCATCCGCACTGCAGAAGTAATGCTGTTTGACAGTGCCATAGCTCCATCCTATGGAATTCTGTGGTATGTAGTTTTGTGAGATATTTAGCCTTCTTTGTCAGAGAGCTCTGGTGCCACAACAAACTACAAATCCCAGGATTCCATAGGATGGAGCCATGGAAGTTAAAGAGATGTCAAACTGCATTATTTCTGCAGTGAGGATACATCCTGAAGTCTCCTTCCTCAGATTCAATGTAAGTTCAATGGCGTTTCTTACACAAGTAAGCGAGCCCCTGGTTGGGATTTTCAGCCTTCAAACGACATGAGAAAGTTCAAGCCACGAAGCTGACAGGGCCACTTTCTGCCACTAGATGTCACTGGTGCTGTTCAAATGAGTCCTGCTCTACCTCCCAGCCACATTGTGGGAAAAGGCTCTTTTTTGGCTGGTTCTCCCTGTTCTCTGCTCCAAAGCATTTGTTTTGAAACAGATCATGGAGCAAGGAGAGGAAACACTGGGTGAAAGAGAAGATGGGTTGAATTGTTCTAGTTGGCTCTTTCCATCCAGGTAACTGCTGAATAATAATAATAATAATAATAATAATAATAATAATAATAATAGATGAGGATATAAGCGGCATCTAGTTCCACTTTGTTATTTTAAAATCTAAAAAAAAAAAGACAGGAGGGAAGAAGAAGAAGAAGAAGAAGAAGAAGAAGAAGAAGAAGAAGAAGAAGAAGAAGAAGAAGAAGCGTCTAGTTCCACTTTTATTCTCTTCCATTAAAAAAAGCCTACCCATATTTACTCCAAAGAAAGCCCCAGCGTGGCGTAGTGCTTTGAGTGTTGGACCACGACTCTGGAGTCCAGGGTTCAAATCCCAGCTAGGCCATGCAACCCACTAGGTGGCCTTGGTCAAGTCACACTCTCTCAGTCTCAGAGGAAGGCCATGGCAAACTTCCTCTGAACCAGTCTTACCAAGAAAACCCCAGCAGAGGGTGGCCGCAAGTCAGAAAGGACTTGAAGACAACCAAGGGACACACACAGAGAGACACACAAATCCCATTGACTCCTGCGAGCCTTACTCCGGAGTCAGCCTGTACCGGAGATCCATCCCCAAAACCAAGGAAACGGGGCCCGTCAATGAAGAGAAGAGAAAGGCTCCGAAGGCCCCAAACGGGGTACCAAGCAAACCCAGGTCCTGCCCTTCTTCTCCTTGCAAAGGCAAGAAGTTGGAAGGGAAGGGAGACTGGGAGGCATGGCAGGGCCAAGGAGACCAAGGAGGGGTTGGGGGTTTGGGTTTGTTTCCCATCTCCCTGTTCCTCCCCTCCTTACCTCCCCAGGTGGCTTCGGGCTCTTTGGCCCTTGGCCCTGGGAAAGCCTCCAAGGACCAGGGGACCGTTTTTGTTGTCGTTGCCGAGGCGTTAAATGGCCGGGCATTAGCAGCCCGAACACGTAGGGCCAGGACTCACAGCTGCCTGCGGGGGCCTGCGATGCTGGCGGGGAACGAAAGGCATCCTGCTCGTTAAGAAAAAGGGGGGAAAGGAGACTCGGGGGGGAGGCTTTGTGGGTCAGACCCCCCCCTACACCCCCCACCCTCCCTCCCTCCCTCCCTTCCTTCCCCAAACGACTGGGATCCCAAGAAGAAAAGGCAGAGGAGGAGGAGGAGAAGGAATGTTCTGACTCTCTCTGGACATGTTCCGGGGGGGGGGGTCTTGTCCAGGGTGACCAGATTTGGTCCTCCTTTTCCAGGACGTGCCCTCCATTTCAACCTTCCGTCCAGGAGGCCATCCCAAATGTCCCCCCAATTTTGAGCATAGCTAAGAAGCACGGCTTTATTTTATTTAGACTGGTAGAATTCAAAGGCACCGGTCCCAAACACACTGCAGAAATAATCCCGCTTGAGACCGCTTTTAACTGCCCCTGGCTCAATGCAAGGCGATTCTGGGAACTGTATATTTTTATGAGACATTTCGTTGTTGGTGTTTTTGTTTGTTTGTTTTTTGTTTTGTTTTTTCTGTCAGAGAGCTCTGGTGCCACAATAAACTACACTTCCCAGGATTCCCTAGCAATGAGCCAAGGCAGTTAAAGCCATCTCGAAGTAGGTTATTTCTGCAGTGTATTTTGCACCATAGTCGTGTTAGTCTGTAGAATTCGTATGTAAGGAGACCTTGTAGCACCTTTGAGACGAACTAAAAGAAAGAAGCTGGCAGCATGAGCTTTCCTAGATTTAAGTCTACTTCCATATGCATCTGAAGAAGTAGACTTTAGGAAAGCTCATGCTGCCAACTTCTTTCTTTCAGTTCGTCTCAAAGGTGCTACAAGGTCTCGCTTTATATTTTTGTATGTTTAGCTTTTAGCTTTTTGGGGGGAAAAGAAGGTCAAGTCCTGCATTTTTCTTGCAATGTCCTCCATTTTTCCGGTACCTGGTCCTCCTTTCCGGTGAGGACATCTGGTCACCCGGGTTTTGTCTGAGCTCCATACTTGGGGTGAAGACCAAAACGGAATTAGAGAGGGTTCCTTTTGTTGCATAAAGAGGACTTGGATAAAATGTCCTAGTCTTTTGGAAATTCCCCTGCCTTTAAGATACATGGGGTTTGCTTGGCTCCCTCCTTTTCCTGCCTGGTCATTTCGGTTTCACACAGTTTCCCGAAAATTCGTAAAATTACCAGCCGCCGCCACCGCCCCCCCTCCCCCCCCCCACGCTGAATTCGAATCCTGGAGAGGTTTTCGACTTGGATTGGGGCAGAAATGGAACATTGGAGTCGCAATTAATGCGCAGCATCGCAGGATCAACAGGGATTTGTCCTATTTTCAAATCTCAGAAAAGTCGGGGGGGGGAGGCGGACAAAAACGACGTGGGAAAAAAATGGGTTTTTTTTAAAGGCACGAAAAGTGTGTTTTCGTGGCTGGAACCAAATTCCGTTAGAAGTATCCATAAAAAAGTCTTACTAGCCCGAAGTTCTTCTCCATTGCTGTTACTATCTGGAATTCAGGAACACTTAGAAGATCCCCATTTTCTTTTCCGAAGAATTCGGACCAACTAATCCCGGTTTGTTTGTTTTTTTCAAGATTAGTGAAGGCACAATTTTTTTCCCAGACTAGAAACAGAACGGGAAGGTTTCCTTTATATGTCAGCCCTACCATCCAAAGTAATGTTATCTATTAAAAAATACTTATAGCTCGCCCTATATCCAAGGATCTCTATATATTCAAAACACAGACTATTATGTGAACATATTCAGGCAGGAGATGTCATGGCAGTGAAAAGAAATCTCGATTCCTTAGGCTGCGTCCACAATTGAGGAATAATCCGGTTTGACACATCTTTAACCGCCAGTCTCCTTGCTATAGGATTCCGGGAATTGTAGTTTGTTGTGTTCCTGCAGTGTGTTTTGGGCCTTAAACTTCTATACGCTCCCCCACCAAAGTGGAAGCCCCAGAGCATTTCGAGGGAAACCCTCGCAAAGTGCTTTGGTTCCTGTATGAATTAGCAAGCGAATAAAAGAGAGTGGAAAGGGGTGGCAAAGGTGTTGGGAAAGGGCATAGCTCCCCTATTTACCGAATGAAATCTGCCTGCTTGTGGAGAGAGAGAGAGAGAGAGAGAGATTTGAGAGAGAAAAAGAGACTATATAATTTAGGTTGTTGATGTCAAGTCGGGAACGATTTGAAGGTGTCCCTAAGCCTAAGGTGACACTATCATGGGGTTTCTTGGTAAGGTTTGTTCAGAGGAAGTTTGCCATTGCCATCCTCTGAGGCTGAGAGAGTGTGACTTGCCCAGGGTCACCCAGTCGGTTTTTAATGTTCTAGCCGGAATAGAATCCTAGGCTCCGGAGTTGTAGTCCAACGTTCAAACCAAGACGCTACACTAATACCTATCCCTATCCCTATGGATAGATGATAGACACATATATGATAGTTATGTCACTAGATACATTATATATATATATATATATATATATATATATATATATATATGCCAAATCCTATAGTATGATACTACATATTGGTACACTAATTATATGTGATATATACTGTATATCAGGAGTAGGCAACCTTTCCCCTTTAAGGGCCGAGGGACTTCAGCTCCCAGAAGCCCAGGAGCTATTGGCCAACATGGGACTATTGGCCAACATGGCTGAGGCTTCTGGGAGCTGAAGTCCCTCGGCCCTTAAAGGGGAAAGGTTGCCTACCCCTGCTGTATATATTTGTTGTTGTGTGCCTTCAAGTCGTTTCTGACTTACGGCGACCCTAAGGCGACCCGATCATGGGGTTCTCTTGGCAAGATTGGTTCAGAGGAGGTTTGCCACTGCCTTCCTCGGAGGCTGAGAGAGTGTGACTTGCCCAAGGTCACCCAAGGGATTTTCATGGCCGAGCTGGGATTCAAACCCTATTCCCCAGATCCAACGCTCAAACCACTCCCGCCGCTGGCTCCCATATAGGATACCATATATGAATATATGAGATATTTGATATACATCTGACGGTAGGGGCTCTGTTTCTAAACTCGCCCCTGGGGTCATCTGGCTTCTCTCTCACCCCACACTCCTCTACAAGGCGTCCATATTCTTTCTTTCTGTCTTTCTTTCTCTCTCTCTTTCCCCTCCTCCCCCTCCTCTCCTCCCGGTTGTTGCGGTCGCCGTCGCTGCTGCAGTTAGGCAACTTCGCCGCTCCCTGGCACCGACCCGAGAGGGGACTCCTCTCCCGAGCCGATCCCTAGATCACGTCGAGTGTTAACAAACTCCGGCAACTCCAAAGCAAATATTGTGATCGTCGTTGTTTAGGCGCGCCGCCGCTTCCAGCGGAAGATTAAGGCAGAGCAGAAGAAGACGAAGAAAAAGAAAAAGAAAAAGCCTTCTCTGGGATTGGTTGCCCGGAAGGGTCGCGGGTGGGAGTGGGAGGAGGAGGAGGAGGAAGAAGAAGAAGAGGAGGAGGAGGAGGAGGAGGAGGAAGAAGAAGAACAAGAAGAAGAGGAGGACGACGAGGAAGAACAAGAAGAAGAGGAGGAGGAGGAGGAGGAGGAGGAAGAAGAAGAAGAGGAGGAGGAGGAAGAAGAAGAACAAGAACAAGAAGAAGAAGAGGAGGAGGAGGAAGAACAAGAAGAAGAAGAGGAGGAAGAACAAGAAGAGGAGGAGGAGGAGGAGGAGGAGGAAAAGGAGAAGAAGAGGAGGAGGAGGAAGAAGAAGAAGAAGAAGAAGAAGAAGAAGAAGAAGAGGAGGAGGAGAAGGAGGAGGAGGAAGAGGAAGAGGAAGAGGAAGAGGAAGAGGAAGAGGAGGAGGAGGAGGAGGAGGAAAAGGAGGAGGAAGGAGAAGGTGAAGAGGAAGAGAAAAAAGAGGAGGAGGAGGAGGAGGGAGCGCTGGCCCTGCAGGGGGCGCTCTTGAGCTGGTGTTTCTCCAGACTCTGGGGCGGATGTGAGGGGGGGCGGCGTGAATCCAGCCTCTCCTTCCCCGCCAGGCAGGCAGACCCACGCGTGTCCCTGAGAGTTGCTCCGTAGGCAGAGGGGGCGGAAGGGATGGGTGGAGGGAAAGCATCCATCGCTCCCAACAATATGAACAACAAGAAAAAATGTGTGTGTGTGTGTGTGTGTGTGTGTCCCCACAAACACACACACTTGGCTCTAGTTGCAAATAAAAACTGTTGGAATAAATAAGTTTCTTTCCTTTCTCCAACCCCCCCCCTCCCTTCCACACAAACACACACGCGCACCCCATTTCCACGCGCGGGCGCGCCCCCGACGCCTCCTCCCTCCCTCCCTCCCTCCCTTCTTCCCGAACATTTTGTTGTCAAAGTGTTAAACGTGCCCGTCATTTTTTATTCAAACACTAACATGATTACGGCCAATTATACATTCACCAGTGTTCTTTTTTCGTTTAGAGTAATTGTACTTGTCACTAATAAAACAGACATAATGGATCGTTCCTGCTCTGGATTTTTCGAGCAATTTTATGTAATTTGATTGAATTATACTTTGTCGCGCTTATTTTATTTTATTTATTTATATATATATATATATATATATATATTTAAAAATCTATATTTTCGAATCCTATTCGCTGGGAAATTGCCGCTCCGTTCCTATTTTGTTGGGTGGGAAGTAATGCACACTTCCCCAACATTTATAAATAGAATTCAGTCCTTTTGGCAGTGCTACGGGTGGAAAAGAAAGGGAGGGGGGTCTTTTTTAGAAAAAAATAAATCAATCCCACCTCTTTAAAGGCTCAGATGACGAAATCGGAATGGGAAAGGAAAAACGGGAGCCATATATGTATGTGTTTGGAGTTATACAGTATATATATATATATATATATCGCCAAAAACATACATATATGGCGCCTGTTTTATTTATCGGCTAATATTTGCCTTTGGGGAAAGTGATGCCAGCTTAGAGATAGAAACATAAATTCAGACTTTCTTGCCACCATCTTTGTGTATATCTATAGATTTATAGATATAGAGATATAGAGAAATACAGAGGGAGAGAGAGAGCACACACAAAGATGGTAGCAAGAAAGTTCTTAATTTATGTTTCTGCCTCTAAACTGGCATCACTTTCCCTATGGGCAAATAGTCTATATATAATTTCCAAGGGTGAGAGGCTCAAAGAGAAAATATTACACGCCTAATCAGATGAGGAGACTATTGTAATGGGTTTGTTGTTCCTCTCTCATTCTTCAAAACAGAAGAACATGTCGAGACAGGCAGTTGAGAGCTTCTTTTTTAAAACAAATATATATTTATCAAGGGAGGAGAGGTATACCCACACAGACGGCTACAGGAAAATATAACGACAATTACATTCCTCCAAGCAATTAAACTAATTATCTACATACTGTTCCTCTCTCCTTTTCGGAGTGGCTGGTGCAAGGACGATTATAGCAGGGACTCAACTGTCTCCGAGCAGAGAAAGGAACCAAAGAGCCCAGCCTTTCCTTTGGAAAATGGCAAAGGACCCATTTCTAGGTCCACTGTGACCTATTCCTGGCCTGACAGGGGAGGGAGGGAAGCATAAGCCATCCAAGATAAACAAGGTCAAGTTCCTTTCCATCCCAAACCGATTTACAAGGGCAGAACCGTGGCTACTTGGAGCTACACTGGTCGCTCAGGTCGAAAACACACTGCAGAAATAATCCAGTTTGAGACCGCTTTAACTGCCCTGGCTCAGTGCCGGCGAACTATAGTTTATTGCGGCACCAGACCTCTCTGATAGAGAAGGCTAAATATCTCACAAAACTACAGTTCCCAGAATTCCCTATCATTGAGCCAGGGCAGTTAAAGCGTTCTCAAACTGGATTATTTCTGCAATGTGTTTTGAACCGAAATCTCCCTCACGGAGTTTGTTTACCCCATGGATCTATTTAAACGATTTCTTCTTCCCCTCCCCCACTACCAGGTTTATTGACTATTATTTGCCCGTAGGGAAAGTGATGCCAGTTTAGAAACAGAAACGTAAATGATGAACTTTCTTTCCACCAACATTGTACATTTAAAAAAAAAATCCATCTGTTTTCGAGGAACCTGAGAGAGGAACTTAAACTACACTTTCTGATGGATCACATCAAGGTCCATCTCTGTGGGCTTTCTGGGTTCCAACACGGATGCTGAAGAAGTTATTTTGGGAACTATACTATTCCCAGAAATCCTCAGCCAAGGTATCAAGAATTGACCTAGGATTCTGGGAATTGTAGTCCAAAAAGGAACTCTTCCCCCTCCCCCCCCCCCCAAAAAAAAAGATCTAGTGTAACAGCAGCCAGCTTCTAAAGGACTTTGCAAATATCCTGGGTAAGTAGGATCTGACAGCGAGGGCTTTTTTAAAAATATTTTGTAGCCAGGACCGATTTTAAAAGGTAGATATGGCTGGATCCGCACTGGAGAAATAACCAGTTTGATTCCATGCTATGGAATTGTAGTTTGTTTGCCACAACAAACTACATCTCCATAGCATGGAGCCATGATAGTTAAAGTGGTGTCAAACCGGGTTATTCCTCCAGTGCGGATCTAGCCTGTACCTATCCTTTGAGCTTCCCTTGTTATTGAAATCTACAGCAAAACCCTGATTCCTTTATTTCTCCGTTCTTTCCTAAAGGGCCAACATCTTTTTGACTGTAAGGTGGAGAAGAAACCCAAATGAAAATTTTATCCTAATAGTTTCGACAGTTCTTGGAAGGTCGGGAATGGAAGTCCAGCTAGGGATTTATTTATTTTTTTAAAACTCAGCCTTACTCTCAGCGGTTGTCAAAGGATTATTTGGCCTTTCCCACTTTGAGAAGGATTGCAGGATCCACCTCAAGCCTGCCTCTATCCCTGATCTTTGCTTCTTGGACCAGGATTAAGATCCCACCCTTCCTTTTCCTCACTTTGCAAACATCCCGAGCAAGTTTTGAGACTTGAGGAGTGTCAACCAATTCCTGCAAGGAGGGTGGTTGGGGTTTTTTTGGGGGGATGGGGGACTTGATCACAATACCGGGTGTTTCTTTTGTTGCCTCATCTAAGAAATGGACAGTTTCCCACGCCAAAAATGCAGGGAAGAAGTTGAGGGGAAGCTTAACTGAGTGCATGGCCTCCCAAATAACATTTCTCTTCCCCCATGGAATTTTCCTTCAGTTTTCTAATTTCTAGCATTGCGGAAAAGGAGACTATGAAAATGGTTCACACCTATAACTTTTCTATTTATTCTGTTTCCATTTTTTTCCGGCCCCTTTGCCCTCCCCTTTGCTTAGGATACCTAAACTGCATTTCTAAATTCTCAACGCAAGTTTTACCTTTTTGCAATACTAAAAAATTGGGACTTGGGGGGAAATTTCGTTTGGGACACAGAATTCTTATGGGAGTAAGAATGCCCTCATTTTGTCTCCCATAACTGCACTGGTAGAGCCAGCGAGTCGTAGCGGTTTGAGTGTTGGACTAGGACTCTGGAGTCCAGGATTCGAATCCCCGCTCGGCTATGAAATCCACTGGTTGACACGGGGCAAGTCACACACTCTCAGCCTCAGAGGATGGCAATGGCAAACCCCCTCTAAAGAAATTTGCCAAGAAAACCCTGTGATAGGTTCTCCTGAGGGTCGGCGTAAGTCAGAAACGACTTCAAGGCACACAGCAACAATCAACAACTGCACTCTTGCCAGAAGGTGCCATTTCAGCACCAAGTTAAATTCCGGACAATGATTTAAAGTCGGAGTTGGAAGAACTTGAGGCACCCAAAGGGTTTTGCAAAGAAAGTTTACCTTTTTCCTAAAACTTCCTTCCTCCTGAAGCCTAGTTTTTACTACAAAAACTTTAGATTTCGAGGCGCCCTTGCTTTAGAAATCAAGCAGCTTCAGACGGCAGAAATACACCTCCAAATTTGATCGAGATTTACTCGGTGGTAAATGTGTTCAGGAGGACCGGGGCTCTATTGGACGTAGAGAGGGAAAAGCAAAACTTCCAGATCCTACTATTCTTGCAATGGCCAAAGCTCAGGGGTGTAAATTTACAACGCTTTATAAATAAAGTTTAACAAGAACAACAACAACAACGTGGGAGGCAAAATAAGAGCACTGCCCTTCCGAATAGGAATTCTGCCCCCTTAATGAAAATTTCTTTCGGTCCTCAAATTTCGAGTGTTTCAGAGAGGGGAAAACACGGGAAATGGTTCACATCTAGAACACTTGTGTTTGCTGTGTTCCCCTTCCCTTGGTCACTTTGCCTGCCTCTTTTCTTTGAATGCCTAAACTACATTTCTAAATGCATCTTAGGAAGTAGACTTAAGTCTAGAAAAGCTCATGCTGCCAACTTTCTTTCAGTTATCCTCAAAGGTGCTACAAGATCTCTTTCCATACTGATTCTACAGACTTACATGGTTATATCTTTGAAATGTATTTCTAAATACTCAACTGAAGTTTTAAGTTATTGCAAGACTAGAAATGTGAAGGAAAATTTCGTTGAGGAGGGGGAAGATTTCTTATTTGAGAAGCCAGTCACCTCATTTTGCCCCCCTCCCATAGTTGCAGACTAAATGCTTCGACTTGTAACCAAGTTCCACCGAGTTACTCCTAAACAAATTAACAGAGGGAATAAACCATATTTTACCGTCTCTTTATCTGTGGCTACTTATTACCGTGGGAGGATTAAACTATCTTCTGCATACTTACCCTAGAATAAGTTTCTCTCCACTCAATACTAATTATTTCTAAGTATACATGCCTCAGATTGCTCTGGCACATTTCTGCCATGAAAATCCATGAGAACTGGGATATCGCTTTTACTTTAGGGTGCGAACTCACTAGAGACTTAAATACTAGTGGAGACCATGGGGTTTAAGAAAGGATTTAAGACCAGAAGGGACAGAGTGTGGAACTATTCCATAGGTCTGGAGACGTTACACACACAAACACACACACATATGCAGAGAAGACACAGACTAGATCTATAAACGCTCCCAGAGTGTCAGTTCATTTCCATGGATTTCCTAACTTACAAAATGGTTTCATCGATCAGGTGCTATTTGTACCGTCACTTGGAAAAGAAGACCCAACATCTTGGGTTTTCCCCTCCTTCCTCCTCTTCTTGTTTAACGTGCATCAGAGAAACTGTTCTTATCATCGATACACAAATTTCCGATGAACCTTCGGATCTTCCTTTGAGCCTCACTACCTTTATCGCTGAAGCCTTAAGATCACTCTGAACAGCATCTGAGGAAATAGATTTATATCCACTGAAAGCTCATGCTAAAATAAAACCAGTTAGTTGTACAGAAGCTGCCACATTCCTTTTATTCCCCATTCCTCTCCCTTCCTCTCATTTTTTGCTGCGAGAGACTAACACGGCCACTTCTTTGATAACTACTTAGAAGAGAAACAGACTTGGTCCTTTGTTGATCAAAAGATGTGTAGCAAGCAGGAGGAAAGCTGGAGGGAGGGGGAACTACAAATTTTAGTAAGAGAGAGAGAGAGATGACTTTTGGGCAACCTCGATTTCCTTTCCTTTAAAAAAAAATCCCATTTTTTACTTGCACTCTCATTTGTTTTGAGATCAGCCCGTGTTTGGAGACACACTCGGCAAGATCAAGCTGTGAACCTGAGGTGGAAGTTCTCCAAGAAGTGTCCCGAGAGAAAAGAAGGAACCTAGACATACATTTATAGGAAGCATTTGTACGTTGTTTTTTCCTCCTCTGGGCGTTTATCCCTCCCTGGACCCAACTGGATCCCAGTCAGAGAAGGGGGACAGAACAAAGCCAAGGCCACCTTAGACAGGCCCCCAAAGCAGTGCCCACTTGAGCTCCTGGCCTCTCTCTTCCTCCTTCCCTAGACCCTCAAAGATCTCTTATTCACTAGCTATGGAAACCCCAGAGTTAGTAACCGTCGGGGTTAACGGCCAGGGAGAGACCTTGAAAGTTGGGTTTGTTTGTAATTGTTTGCGTTGAGTCGTTGGTTGGAAAGTTTGTAAAGCTCCTCCGTGAGAGCTTCACAACCAGACCCAGGAAAATTGGCATTTCCTATCCCCTCTTTGGAAACATGCAAACCAGGATTCCTATCTGGGACCCTTGAAACCTTCCTGGTAGGGATAAGGAGACTTAACTCTCTAGATGTGAGATCTTCGGACAAACTATCCAGGCATCAGTTCTTGAACTTTTCTCGGCCACTGGGGTAGACAAAGGATGCCTCATCCTGCAGATCTGCAAAACTAAGCACAATAATTCTAGCCCTTTTAACCAGTGGCATGGACTCCCAGGAGGAAGAAAGAATCCCTCGCATGGACTGAATGAAACCTACCCTGGTTCCGGATGGAGAGGAAAAGAAATACTACTCAGGCAGTAGTCACCTGTACAAATAACAAACAAATAACTTATTTGTTCTTTCACAAGGAAGTGGGTTTTTTTCCTTTGATTTTATTGTATTATTTGAAAAATAATAAACTAAAACCTGCCTTTCTCATTCTCTAAAGTCGACTGCTTTAAGGGCTCTGTCAAAGAATGCTTCATTCAGACTGAATGGAAGGTGCATCTATTATTATTATTATTATTATTATTATTATTAAAAGAAGGATATGGAGGAGGGAAGAGGAGAAGGAACAGTTTAATATTTCTCTAATATTTCTTAAGAGAAAACCCTCGACGGGCTGTTTCTGAATTTACCATACAGTATAAGCCAGTGCATATTTCCTTGGAAGTAAGTCCCACAGTGTTCAACACAGCTTACTCTCACGTAACTGTATTGATAAGATTGCAGGGTCCCCCTTTTTTCTTTTCTTTTTTCCTGGCCAGGAAATTCATCCTTTACTTTAAAGGCATGGCCTTGGGAGATGTGCTTTTCACTTAGGAGCTGGAAGGTATTTCCATTCCCCCCCCCCCCCTTCTTTTTCTGCTTTACTTCTCTTGACTTCATTTCCCTCTCCTTTGAGCAGAGGAGAGGGCGAGACTTGGTCTCCCTTTAGACCGAAGCTCTTGCGTGAAAGAGTCGAAGTAAAAGAAGAGGGGTTGTTCCTAGACTTTGTACCGTCATTTGGCAAAGAGCTTCTTGCACAAGACCTGTCTTGGGGGAAAAGCTTGGGGGGAGACACAACCTCTTCGAAATATTCCTCTTCGAAATATGTTTGACACCATTGGGCAACCTGAATCTTCTCATCTTCGAAATGCCTGATTCCCTATCGGTTGAAATAAGATCAAACGCAAACAGAGGAACACAGAAAGAGAGAGAGAGAGGCATCAATAATGTAAATAATACTAAATACTTAATACACGTGTAAATAAGACTACACTTTTCTCCGGGGGAGGGTTATCTCGACTGTAGAAGATCGTTTTCCAACCAAGTACTAGGCAGATGGCTGCAATTTGTTACTTAAACGTTGCCACGTCCCTTCGGCGTTAAACGGCAGCGAAATAACAAATTCCTCAACGCTGAGAGATTAGAGGGAAACCCTAATGTAACGTGCAAATGAAAACAGGGCCACACTGCGGCGCAGCTCCGAGGGAAGGGGTCGTTATTCACACTCTCAGCCTCTCTGGCCCCGCTCCCGTTACTTTTAACGCGCTTCAACGCCTTCCCTCTGGGGCTGGTTCGGAGTTCGAGGAATTTAGGGGAGTAACCCTGACCGTGGGAAAGGTAGGAGAGTTTGATTCTGGGATTTCACCCTTTCCTCTCTCTCCTACTTTATGGCCTCCTCCTCCCCCCCGCCCCGTTGCTTAGAAGAAACGTGTTTCTCCAGCTGCATCCGCACTGGAGAAATAATCCGGTTTGATACTACTTTAACTGCCACGGCTTCATGCTATGGAATGTTGGGAATGGCCGTTGATTGTGGCACCAGAGTGAATCCACAACCAACGACCATTCCCAGAATTCCGCCTCTGCACTGCTTGGATCCCGTTCTCTTTTTCCTTCACGGGCTTTTAACTCAATCTGTTGGGCTGCCTTCCTTCAGGTATTTATTTATTTATTTTTGATGCCATCATCCTTGTCTTCCTAGTTCTCTGCCGAAGAGAACTCTTCTGTGTCACTGCGGCTTTTTCAACACGCCTGAGAGTGACCCAACCAACTTCTCTCCCCCTTCCTTGGAAGTAAAGCCCAAAAGGAGACTTCCAAGCCCCCTGCCTAGCTGGGAGAAGTCTCCGAGGTACATGGGCCCTTCTCAGGGTTCCTCTCCTCCACACACACACCTCCCAAGATTGCTTCTGCAGTGATGGGATGTGGGCCAAGCAGAGGAATATTCCCGGGAAGAGAAAACCTCTTGAAGCGGGTGACCTTTCAGGAGTGGAAGAAGGAGCAAAGGGAGGCAGCTCAGGTCGAGCAAAGGAGAAGAGCCTCGGATGGGCTCTTGCAAAACTTTGTAGGGGAAAGAGTATGGATGGCAAGGTCTGGGATACACTGATTTCCATGGGAGATTGAAAGGGCGGGGAGGGGGCTCTCCCATCGAAAGCAATGAGACACAGGCTTGCCACCTCTTCCATAGAAGAAGACTTCCACTAAACTCAATTGTGCCTCCTCCTACATCCCCCCCCCATCTACCCCCCTTGAAACATTAGTCATCCGATGGGAACTTCGTGTTCCAGACAGCTGGCACATGACGAGGACTTCCCCCGGAGCCTGAGGGAGAGAAATCCAGTTGGGTGGGTTGGGTTATTTCTCTCCCTGCCTTCCCCCTTCAAAGGATCAGTTGGGATGTCTTGTCCACAGACAGACAGACAGATCGACAGGCGTATACGCACACGCACACACACACACACACACACACGGGTTACCATTGCCCACGTACCTGCTCACTGGTGGCCAAGAGATCCATACCCACGTTTCCAAGAAGTCCCTGGAGACCTCTGGGACCTTGCCAAGCTCGCCTCTCCCGAAGGCAATCCGGAGCAAGCCCATCTCAAGCTCAAAGCTCTCATTCTCTCTCTCTCTCTCTCTCTCTCATTCTTTCTCCCTATGCCTCTCTCCTCCACCGATTCTTTTTTTTTTTTTTCCAAGGGTTTTCAAGCAAATTTTCCCTGTGCCACAATGTTATGATGGAAGGATGCTGAAATGACAGGCCCCGTAGACGCTTGTCTCTTAATCATGTGCCTTCTTAATTTAGTTTCAGCGCCGGGGCTCGTGTGCGTGTGTGCGTGTGTGTGTGTGTGAAGGCGCGCACCCGTGTGTGCGCGCCAAGAGGCTGACAACCTGCGGCTTCCTAATGAGTGACGAGGCAGGGCTGCGGCGGCAAAGTCACACTTCCCTGGTGTGAAGACCTCTCACTGGGAAGTTTAGTTCACTACTGTTCTCGCAAACCTAATCGTAGAACCTGTAACCAAAACCCACCGAAGAAGGCTTCCGAGAGGCTAAATGGGGAAACTTCGCATCAGCACTCAGTGCTCTCGCCCTTGCCAGCCGCTCAGGACCACGCCAGCCTTGGCTAGACAGACAGACAGAAGACCTTCTGGACAGCAAAGAGGAGATCTCTCGGAGTGGCAGAGGGATCAGGAAGGGGAGCTTTCTCCCCTTCCCTTCTAGCCATCGTCCTGTCCACTTTGTTCTGTTTCCCTCCTTAAATCTATTTTTCTGACCGGTTTCCTGCCTTTCTGCCTGCCTTGTTTCCATCCATCTGCCCACTCCTTCCTTCTTTCCTTCCCTTCCTCCTTCCTCATATCCCTGTATCTGTTTAGTTGCCTTTCTGCCTGTCTTTCTTGTATTCATTTATATTTTCCTGTCTGTCTATCTGTCTGTCTTTTGGCTTCCTTTGCTTCCATCAGTATATTTGTCTAATTTTCTATTCTCTCTCTTCTTCTCCTTCTCCTTCTCCTCCTTTCTCTTTCCTTCCTTCCCTCCCTCCTTCCTTCCTTCCTTCTTTCACTTTGTGTATGCTTAGCATCCTGCCTGTCTCCCTTCCCCCCCTCCCTTCACCAATCCATCCATCTGTCCAGCTTTCTTCTCTCCCCCTTCCTTCCTTCCTTCCTTCCTTCCTTCCTTCCTTCCTTCCTTCCTTCCTTTTTTCTTTCATGGTATCTATCTGTTTAGCATCCTCCCTTCCTTCTATGAATCCATCCATCTGTTCATTCATTCTCTCTCTCTCTCTTTCCTTCCTTCTTTCTCTTTTACCCCCGCCCCCATTTATCTATGAACCATCTAGCTAATAGCCCCCAGCTCTGTTGGTACATACTTCGAGACTTGAGTAGGTACAGTGCCTACCTTGTCCCTTCCTTTCGTCGCCTGCCATCTCGCTGGCATTTGTCCCCTCTTCTTCACCTCCTGCCCCTGCCACCTTCTTGCCCACATCCTGCCTTCTTCCATCTTCTCCCTGAAGCCCACAGCTAGATGGGACCCCTTGCGCACCTGGGGGGGGGGGGCAAGACTAGGACGACTGCTTTATTCTTAGGTCTACTTACCTGCCATTCTTCCGGAAGTTGTTTCTGGGAGGAGCAGGAGATAGTCTGTTTGTGGCCCCTTACTCTAGACCAGGGGTAGGCAACCTTTCCCCTTTAAGGGCCGAGGGACTTCAGCTCCTAGAAGCCTCAGCCATGTTGGCCAATAGTCCCATGTTGGCCAATAGCTCCTGGGATTCTGGGAGCTGAAGTCCCTCGGCCCTTAAAGGGGAAAGGTTGCCTACCCCTGCTCTAGACTGTGCCTTTAACTATGGCCGAAGAAACCCTCTTTCACTTAGCAAGCTAAAGGCACCGCTGGAAATCCATCTACCCTTGTTCTGGTGGACCACTGAGCGTGTCCACTATTCTTTTTTAGATCAACAAACAAAACAAAATTAAAAAAAACCCAAATCCCCCAACTCTGTCTCTTTCGCGCAAGATCTTGTCCATTCACTTGGTGGACAGGTGGAGTTTTCTAAAGACTGGGCCTTCCCTTTTTAAAAATCCCCTTTTGCTTAAGAGGAAGCAAGAAGAATCCTGAAGTGTCCGAGAAGTCACGGGGGCTGAGAGATGGTTTGGACTGGAAACCCCGAGGTCATGTTTTCTCACTCACGATCCTCAAAGAGGAGTAAGCCATTCTGCCATATAGTCCATCTATTCCCTAGAGCCAAGGAGAACAGTTGGAGGGACTACTCTATGTCTGGTTCCTTCTCCTTTAGGCCCAAGCTTCCCGTCCAGGAAGGCTTGCTCAAGTTGGAGAGAAACTTGATTTGAATTGATTTCTTTAATTCGGACAACCGAATCAGCGCTCCTTTGCACTGGCCCTAGGGCTTCACGACCATTACTTTCGAAATGAATGGGATGGCACTACGAAACTCTCCTATGTCCAGCCTTTGCCCTTTTCCAGCCCTCCTCACACTTGCAATGTGGGAGCACACCCAAATTGTAGCTGCGACACCATACACAGAAGCCATCACAGATGCCTGTGTTTGCACAATTTTTATTATTATTATTATTTTTACATCTCTTTGCGGTTTCTTAAGGGGGAAGTTGCAATGGACACCATGAATTACCTCCAGGTCGCACCGATTTCCATTAAGGACAGAGGGACTCTCCCATGGAAAGCAATGAGACGCAGGCCTGTCGCCTCTTACTTGGACTTCCACTAAACTCACTTGGGCTTCTCAATAGGACAAGCTTCTGACAGTCCTGTTAAGGGGGCTTACCTTGCATTGAGACCCCTTCCTCACTCGCAGAAATCAATGCGAACTAATTACTCTTGGTACCTTAGATCTACCTAAAGTTACTTTGCGTGGCTAAAAAAGAAAACAAAGGAGGTACTATTTCAATTCCAGTATTGAAGGCGGGGAGCTTCTGGTAATATTTCTCCACAATATCCCCGTTAGTCGGGATGTATTGCACCTGGGAATCGAGCGTTTCCCGTTAGTTTGCACACGAATTGTTTGTTTGTGTTTTCCAGGGAACTTGGGCACCACAGATTTTTGTCTAGGGCTGTCTGGAGGATTCGTGAAATAAATAATAATGATAATAAAAAATCAACAGCCACAAAATCGCAACCACAGTCATTGGCGGAGGTGGGGCCAAGGGAGGGATTTATTTATTTAGGAATTGCACCTCATACAGTCTTCTTCCCCTCCCCACCTTTGGGAAGGGAAACGTCGAAAAAGATGTCTGACTAGGCTAATACTCTTGATGCCTCTATAGACACACCTCGCGTTTATTTGGACCCAACCACAGGGCAAGTTCAGCAATAAAGTCGGGAGGACAGCAACAACCGGTTTCAACATTTTGGTTTCAATTAGATTGAGGTTGAATCGATCTGTTTCCTACCTGACAACTTTGGAGTCTGAAGTTGAGGGCAGGGGGAGTTAATAGATATTTAATGTCTATAATTTTAGAGAAAGGGCTTTGATCAAGAAAAGAGTAAGTCTGGGCGCTGGGGAAGGAAGGTCTGGTGATTGATTTTTTTTAAAAAAATTAATTCTTCTTTATTTTTATTTTGTTTCTGTTGGCTTCTCCTCTCCTTTTCCCCTCCATTTTCACGCCGGATCCCAGGACAGTGTAAACGCAACTCTGACCTAAAGAACCTTTGACGGGATTAAAATTTCAGCAGGCCATTTTAGAGCCACAGACCTCAGATGTTCTCCTCCTGTTCTGTTGCACAGAAAGAGGTGTGCGTCTGGGTGTGTGTGTGTAGGTCTTTGGGGTGTAAATGTATGTGTTGGGGGGGGGGTAGGGAAACATCCCAAGTTAACAAACAATGCCCACGTTGGGAATTGGGTGTATTAAATGGATCAAAGAACTTGGAGAAGCCACAATGGCCCCGATTGTCAAGACCTGATTGAGTTAATATCATATCAGCAAATCGACAGCCAAAGAAATCGGTTGCTCTTCTTTGTGTTTCACAACCAGAGCAGATTACAAATTTTAATGAACCGAAAATGTTTGGTATACAAAATCATGCTTATTTCAGTATTAGCAAAAACACAAGAATTTTTGCAACACAAACACCCAGCTGTGTCTATTTTAAAAGCAGTTCAATGACAGCTTGCACTTATGAGCATGCAATCAGCTAATTTCGCTTTTTTCCCCCTTCTGTGTTAATCAACACTTTCCTTCCTGCAACTCAGAGAGGATCGTTGCTCCACATCAGTAAATGTTTACCTAAGCGATCCTTTCCCAGAATCCGAGTTTGGGAAGGGAAAGACCAGTCAAGAGACACCGAACGGGAAAACCGAAAGGGTCAAGGACCATAAAGGAAATAAGTAGTAGTAGTAGTAGTAGTAGTAATACCTACCACCCATCTACTCTCCGCACTTTACGCAAAAGAGGTAGACTGGATAATGGCAGAATTTTACGACCAATGTCATATCAGTATGTAACCGATCAAAAAACTTATTTAAAATATTTGGGGGCGGGGGCGGGAATGGCTATTTGAAGCGCAAGGGGAGATTGTTGTTGTTTCTGATCGATCCCCTTTATGCCTTTCATCCCTCCCTCCCCTCAGCCTTTTGCGAGACTGTCTGTGTGTCACTGCACACACACACACCATTCAGACAAGGTCATCCCAGGTTACCCTATCCACTGAGGAGTTCAAGGCATCACCAATTGCGCGTGGTCTACTATCCCTCCACCACACACAAAGTGCATGTTGATTTTTTTTATTATTATTATTGTTTTGCTTTCCTCAGGAGAGCCGCTGGCAGGGACTTAAAGCCACCTGTATTTTTGATTCCCACAATATTTCTCCTCCTCCTCTTCCCCCTTCTCCTCCTCCTTTCTCCATCGTCCGTCATTCCACGGCCCAACTTTACCCTGGTGCCCGGCGAAGCATAAGCATAGCTGCCGTGCTGGGTATAAAGTGATGACAGCTTTACTTTAACTTTGATCCGGATCTTATTCTCTCCACCGCCATCACACTACACGCCCACCCTTGGTGACATCTTGAGCTCTGAATTTTTTTTTTTTTTTGAAGGGGGCTTCTTTCTTTCTTTCTTTCTTTCTGCCTGTCTCGTGCAGGTGGGAAGGCAAGGATTTGATCCGGATGATTAACGCTGAACTCCCTGCCCAAGGAAATCCTCCCCTTAAGCTCTCCTCTTTCCACTCCTAGGAGCTTTAAACCACAGTATGTGCCACAAAAGCAGATCGTTGATCCACCTGAGCCTTGCTTCTCTTCCCACCCCCACCCCCACCCGCAACAACTCCCTCATCAAGAAGGTCTAAAAAGCAAAGTACAAACAAAAACATGTTTGGGGCATTAAAACATATTTCATTATATATATATATATATATATATATATACTTGACTTCGGAAGGACAGGCGGAGGTCGATTATGGATGTTGATTATAGGTGGATGAATAGACCGATTTTCCTAGCTGGAAGTTCATGCTCTGGGCCCGAAAAAGAGGCACTCCCATTCCTATCTCATATATATTAGAGAGAGAGAGAGAATACACAGTAACAGGAGTGCCTCTCATAGATATAGAAATAGCTTAGATATAGATATAGATCGGGGTGCCTGTTCTCTTTCTATAGACAGAGAGAGAGAGAAAAAACGAACAGGCACCTCTGTTCAATATCTATATCTGTATCTATGAGAGGCACTTCTGTTCCTTATCTATATATATCTTCTCTCTCTCTCTCTCTCTCTCTATATATATATGGAGACAGAGAGAGGGAGAGAGAGAAAAGATATATATAGATAGGAACAGGAGTGCCTCTCATAGATATAGATATAGAACAGGGGTGCCTGTTCTCTCTCTCTCTCTCTCTCTCTCTCTCTCTATATATATATATATATATATATAATATATGAGAAAGAGAGGGGATATATATATATATAGACAGGAACAGGGGTGCCTCTCATAGAGATATAGAAATAGATATAGATATAGAACAGAGGTGCCTCTTTCATATATAGACAGATAGAGACAGGTAGGTAGAGAAAGGGATAGACAGAGATAGATAGAGATATGGAGATATATAAAACATAAAGAAATAAGCATATTAAGCCTGCAAAATTCCTTTCAAGGAAGCCGCACTGTTCCAAGGAGGCCTTCCTCCCGAGAAAGCCATGCTCAGGACCCGCTCTTCAATACGAACGATTTCTCGCGTTGACAAGAGCCTACTGGCTTCATGGCTTGGTCCAATGGCTTAGGCCAGCCCAGGGGTGCGAGTGGCCACTGGCCAGCCGCCTGAGGAGAGGAGAGGAGAGGAGAGGAGAGGAGGGGGAAGAAGATAAAACCTCCCCAGGCTTCTCAGAACCAGGGGCGGGGGGGGACTCCTTTCAGAGTCGAAGAAGCCAAAGGGAAGGTTGTCCGGCGGGAAAACCCGAGTTGGAGCCGATGGGGGAGGGAAAGGGAAGAGAGTTTGGCCACAGAAATCGCCACCAGGCAAAAAGGGACAAAAGTCACGAGTTGAAGAAGGTAGAAAGAACAACGAAGGGGGGGTGTGAGCGAATGAAGCTCTATTACCTTATGTTTATTCGGGGTTTTTTTATTTTAATTTTAATTTAAAGTCGTTTAACTCCCCCTCCCAGTAGAAAAAAATGGATTTTCCATCCCCCCCCGCCCAAACTGGAACTCTCCGTTTCTCCGCCAAATGTTCCTCAACGAAACCTTTGGCGGCGGCGGCGGTGGCAGCTTCTCTGCTGCTCCGGTTGCCCAGCCACCTTCAGCTTCCCCGGCAGGGAGAGACCGGGAGGAAAGGGCCAGGGCGAGGTCCAGTCTCCCTTCCCTTCCCTTCCCTTCCCTTCCCTTCCCTTCCCTCGGTCTCCCACCCTCGGCCCCGCCAAGACACCCTCCTCCCTCATCCGCTGCTCCAGGTGCAAACCAACCCCCTTTGGAGAAGACCTCGCGGCGGCATCTTTTCCTCCTCCTCCTCCTCCTCCTCCTCTCCCTCCTTCCTCACACCTCCATCCCTCTCTTCTCTTCTCCTTTCCAAAAGAAGGTACCGAGCCATCCAAGGAGGGGAAAAGGCCTGCAACAGGCAGCCTCCTCGCTTCCGCAAAATAGTGCCTCCTTTTCTCCTCAGCCACCATTTCCTTCCCTTCTTCCCTCCCTCCTTCTTCTTCCTCCTCCTCCTCCTCCTCTTCTCTCAGTCCCCCACAGGAAAGACAAATCAACCAATAAGCCAGGAAAGTTTAGACCCCTCTCTCTGGAAAGCTCTTCCCCATAGTATGGGGAAGAGATGGGGGACGGTGTGGGTGGGTGGGTGTATTTTTTTGGGGGGGTGCCAAGGCAGTGTTGTTGGGGGGAATTCAAATGGGGGTGGGGTAGAGGGGTGTTGGAGGGAAGGCCAGGCAGGTAACCTGCCGCGGTGATGCGCCTCCCCGCTCGGGTATCCCTGCGCCCTCCTGGCCGGGGAGGGAGGGGGGAGGAAGGCGAGCAGGGAAAGCGCGAGGGGAAGAGGAGGAGAAAAGGCGCCCCTGATTGGGCGGCCGGAAGGGAGACGTCCCTTTGCGCCGCGCGCTCTGATTGGATAACCGGTGGGAAAGGTTAAACCAAAAAAAAAAAAAATCTTTTTTTCCTTTTTTTTTTTTTTTTTTTTTTACAGCCCTAGTATGTGTCTGGAGCTCCGAAATTAATTGTCGCGAAAGCTGTCTCGGCTGCTCTGATCCGCAGCCCCGGCTGAGGCTGCTGAGGCTGGGGCTGGTGAAGGTGGTGCTTTTGGGGCCCCCACCCCTCCACCCCCCACCCCTCCCTCCCTCCCTCCCTCCCTCCCTCCCTGCTTTGGCTGGACTAGGGGGGTCCCAGGCACCATGAAGTAGTTGGGAGAGACAGAGAGACAGAGGCACAGAGAGAGAGAGAAAGAGACTCAGAGTTCCTTTCTTTTTTAAAAAAATTATTTTTCCTCCAGGGGGGCAGCCACGTTTTTCCTTTCCTTTGGAAACCTCCCCCTTCCATCTTTATTATTATTATTTTGAGGGGGGGACATTTTTGTGTGTGTGTGTGTCCCCCCTTCTCTTTCCTTCCTTCCTTCCTTCCTTCCTTCCCTCCCTCCCCCTCCTGTTTCCTTTGCCTTGCCTTGCTTGGCCGGCTCCCTCTTGTCTTTTCGTCCCTCCTTCGTCAGCTCCGGTCTTTTGCTACATGCCTCGCAAGGCTCCGGAGCCGGTGGTCCAAGCGCCCTTCTCCTCTTGCTGCTGCTGCTGCTCCTCTTCCTCCTGCCTTGCTGTCGTTGCTGCTCCTTCCAGGACGGATCCAGCCCCGTCCCCGACCGCGATCACCACCTCCGCCACCTCTTTCTCCTCTTCCTCCCGGCCGGGTCCCTTTCCCCCCGCTGCCTAGGAGGGTGTGATGTTGGACATGGGCGATAGGAAGGAAGTCAAAATGCTGCCCAAGTCCTCCTTCAGCATCAACAGCCTGGTGCCCGAGGCCGTCCAAAGCGACAACAACAACAGCAACAGCCACAGCCACCACCACCATCACAACAACCACCACCCGCACCACCATCACCATCACCACCACCATCACCACCACCACCAACAGCAACAGCAACCACCACCACAGCCGCCGCCGCCGCAGTCCCAGCGAGCCCCCCCGGCGGAGGAGGAGGAGGACGAGGAAGAGAAGAACCAGCTCCTGCTCCAGGGCCCCGGGGTCGGGGTCGGCGTCGGGGTCGGGGTCGGCGTGGCCACCGCTGCCGGCTCTGGGGCGACCTCCACAGCCGGCCCCATGGAAGCGGTGGTGGCCAAAGGGGAGCTCTTGGCTGGCAAAGGGGAGCCCGAGCTGGAGGAGAAAGAGAAAGGGCCGCCGGAGGAGAAGAAGGGGGCGTCGGATGGGGCCAAGGAAGGCGACGGTGGAGGAGGAGGAGGAGGAGGAGGAGGAGGCAAGGAAGGCGAGAAGAAGAACGGCAAGTACGAGAAGCCCCCCTTCTCCTACAACGCCCTGATCATGATGGCCATCCGGCAGAGCCCGGAGAAGCGCCTGACCCTCAACGGCATCTACGAGTTCATCATGAAGAACTTCCCTTACTACCGGGAGAACAAGCAAGGCTGGCAGAACTCCATCCGCCACAACCTCTCGCTCAACAAGTGCTTCGTCAAGGTGCCCCGGCATTACGACGACCCGGGCAAAGGCAACTACTGGATGTTGGACCCTTCCAGCGACGACGTCTTCATCGGAGGCACCACCGGGAAGCTCCGGCGCCGCTCCACCACCTCCCGGGCCAAGCTGGCCTTCAAGCGGGGCGCCCGCCTCACCTCCACGGGCCTGACCTTCATGGACCGGGCGGGCTCCCTGTACTGGCCCATGTCGCCCTTCCTCTCGCTCCACCACCCGCGGGCCAGCGGGGCCCTGAGCTACAACGGCACGGCCTCGGCCTACCCGAGCCACCCGATGCCCTACAGCTCGGTCCTGACGCAGAACTCGCTGGGCAACAACCACTCCTTCTCCGCCTCCAACGGCCTGAGCGTGGACAGACTGGTCAACGGGGAGCTGCCCTATGCCACCCACCACCTGACGGCCGCCGCCGCCTTGGCCGCCTCGGTGCCCTGCGGCCTCTCGGTGCCCTGCTCCGGCACCTATTCCCTCAACCCCTGCTCGGTCAACCTCCTGGCCGCCGGGCAGACCAGTTACTTTTTCCCCCACGTCCCGCACCCGTCCATGACCTCCCAGAGCAGCACCTCGATGGCCGGCCGGGCCTCCTCGTCGTCCACCTCGCCCCAGGCGCCTTCCTCCTCCGCTCTGCCCTGCGAGTCCCTCAGACCCTCCTTGCCCAGCTTCGCCACGGGACTCTCGGGGGGACTCTCTGATTATTTCACCCACCAGAATCAGGGCTCGTCCTCCAACCCGTTAATACACTAACCTCCCTGGGAAGAGTTCCCGAGACTGTAAGTTTTACACACCCCTTTTCTTTCTCTCCCCCTACCACACCCCTCCACCTTCTCTTTGTAAATGCGGATTTTTGAGAGAGAGAGAGCGAGAGAGAGAGAGAGCGAGAGAGAGCGACAATAGACCTATATATCTATCTATCCATATATATATATAAATAAATATATATACAGACCAACAACAGCAACAGCAACAACAAAAAAAGAGAACAAAACTGAAAGACAAAATAAATAATAATGATAAACTCACCCAGGAGAGAGAAAAAAAAAATTGGGAAAAAAGAAGTCCAGGTATTTTTTATTAAGTTTTCCTCTTTCCACTCCCTGCTCCCCCTCCCCTTTTTCTCCTCCTTTTTTCTGTACGTTTGTTCAGTCTCTTTAAGGTTGTTTATTATTCCAAGAAGCGAGGCGAGTCACCGGTGTGGAGAGATGGGGAAAATGCATTGGTAGAGGATGCAGTTGGGGGAAAAGGGGGTTAAGGAAAAAAAGAAAAATCTAGTCGAATGTGTATCTAAAATAGTGACTGCTCTTTTTTTTTTTCTTTCTTTCTATCTTTCTTCTTCTTTTTTTCCCCCCTTGCCATTTTGTCTCCGCTGTGATGACTCGCCAAAATCGCCAGGTTTACCATGTTTGCAGTATTATTAAGTTATCATGGATCTGTTGGTGGGTGCAAGCGATGAAAAAAATATATATAAAAATACAAATAAAAAATACGAATTGATGAATGACACGATGCAAATTGTCATTTGTATGGAAGCCAAACAATTAGACAGAGAAGCCCAAAAGCAAGATTTTGGCCGTGGATTCATTCTTTTGTCCTCCACTTTTGGAAAAAGCCGGTTTTCTTTTCTTTGTTTTTTTCCCCCTCTGCTTCACTTTCTTTATTTTTTCCTTTTTCGTTTACTTTTAGACCAAAGATTGGGTTTTAGAAAATGCATTCCTTGTACTAAATGGTCCCCCACCCTTTAAAAATGCAGTCAGAAAGAAAGCCCCAATTCTATCATTTCAGTTTTGCAACACTGCCCATTCAAATGAATCCAAGGGGACTAAAAATAATAATAATAATTAATAATAATAATAATAATAATAATAATCATGAATTGCCTTCAGTTTGTGTTGTGTATATTTTGATGTATGTGGTCACTAACAGGTCACTTTTATTTTTTATTTTTTAAGTGTAGTGAAATGTTAATACCTATTGTACTTATAGGTAAACCTTGCAAATATGTAACCTGTGTTGCGCAAATGCCGCATAAATTTGAGTGATTGTTAATGTCGTCTTTAAAAAAAAAAAACCTTGATTGTGATACTGTGGTCATATGCCCGTGTTTGTCACTTACAAAAAAATGTTTACTATGAACACACAGAAATAAAAAATAGGCTAAATTCATATATACTCGATAATTCTTTTGTCTCTTTTGTCAGGACATTTTAACATCCAAAATATTTTTAAATCCCTAGAAAAGCGAAGCCAGTGTATAATCTTAGGCCCTGGTTTTATTTCAGTTGCTAGTTGTTTTACTATAATGCCTGTTTTTGCTTTATTTATTTTTCAAGGGGAAAAATATACAGTGGATTTAAGCTTTTAGAGGAATTATAGATCGCTTTCCGCCCTCAGAATCGGACCTGATTAAGGTGGTTTAAAAGATTTTAATTAAATATTTGCACAGGTTGCTTTGAAAAGAATGTATTTACCCGACCACTGTGAGAGCGGATTTGGCCCAGTGTAGACAAGGTGGCTTTATAGCGTCCAACGTGCCAGCGTTATTTTTGGAAAGGTTTTGCTCACGTTGACTGCGGTGGGATTGGTTTTGCTTTTAAATCGTTAGGAGGGGAGAGGCTTGTGTTGACTCCCTCGCCCTCCTCGCTCTCTTTCCAAAGCATCACAACTCCCCCCTCCACCCCCCCCCCAAAAAAAACCCATGCTTGTTTGGAAGTAAACACACACAGACACACACACCTCCAAAAAACAACAACCAAACAACCCAGGGACGTCTAGTCTAGGAAATGTTGTAATTCTCTCCTTGCCTAGAAGTTAGTCCAGTTGAAGTCTGTGGGGCCTAACTTGTTGGGAGCCAGCCTTATTTTAGTCTTTGGATGACAGGCAGCCCGGTTTCAACCCGCGTCAATCTGTGTGTTCGGATGTGATTGTGGTGCGTGTGTACAAAAATGCAGTTCGGTTTCCTTTCCCTCCCTCTTGAAAAAGGGTAGAGTAGGCAGATTCTAATATTATTAATGTTTTTAAAGTAGAAGTATTATCTCCCTCTCTCCCTCCCTCCCTTCCTTTTTTTCCTTCCTTCCTATTTCTATTTTCTTTTTTATAAAAAAAAAAAAATCTAACTGGACGGGGGATGGGTGTGTGTGTGAAAGGATAATATTGTGTGATGTCACGGGCTCTGTGCGCATTTTCACCTTTCATGACCTCCTTTCCCCTGAAATGAATCTCTTTGTAGGTGCAGATAGAGATGCAAAAGGGAAATAGGCCTCCTATCCTTCCGAGCTCTTGATCTGAAGCCCAGCAGCCTCTTCGGAAAGGGATATAAGACGCGAGTCCTTCCCTTTGCATTTCAGGAGATCGCCTTGGAATTATAATGGGCCTGGGGTGTGTGTGTAGGGGGGGAGAGAAGCATCCGGTTTTTAGAAAGAATTTCGGGGGAGAAAAAGAAGGAAGGAAAGAAAGAAAGAAAGAAAGAAAGAAAGAAAGAAAGGCAGCAATTCTTGCAAATCACTGGGGGGAAAACACAGTAACTAACTAACTAACTAACTAACCTCGGACAGAAAGGTTTTTTCCTAGCTAATTGGATCCCGCAGAGAGTCTGCGGAGGACAAGTTGTTCATTTGTTACAGTTGTGTAGTCTGTGAAGTGTGGAATAAGGCTGGCTCTCTTTTCAAAATGAGGGGGAATGAAAAAAATAAGCTCTTGCTTAAAGATGCTATCACCCCAACGCTTCAATGACGAAAGTCTCCTTAAGAGAGAGAGAGAGAGAGAATGAGGAGAAGAAGGGAAATCTGAATTAATTCGGGGAAAAGAAACGGGGAGGGGACAGGTGAGATGCTGGGTAGGTGCAAAAAGCAACACTCTTCATCTTTTGGGTTCAGGCGAAGGGAGGCGGTTGTGTCGCCAAGTGTATCTTCTTAAAATAAACCAGAAGGGAAAACAGGGGTCAGAGACATTGTGGAGGTGGGGGAGATTTGAAGGGCGGCAGAGGTAAGTTGCGAGAGGGAGAGAGAGAGAGAGAGAGAGAGAGAGAGAGAACTCCAACCCTCTCAGGTTTTTCTAAGTCTTTAAAGCCCTGTAGAAATCGGAAAGGCCTCCTGCATCCAGCTCGCCTTCCTTAGCCAAAATGGCAAAACTGGACTACTGGAGTGCCTTATTTATTTATTTATTTATTTTCTGAAAGGAACGAAAGGGGCAAAGGTCCTGCCAAAATAATAATAATAATAATAATAATAATAAATCAAAAACTCCAAATTAGGGAAACAGGTCACTCGGAAAGATTTCCGGCAATGGAAGATAATATATATATTAAAATAAACCAGAAGATATAATATATATATATTAAAATAAACCAGAAGAAAAAAAAAGGAGGGGGTCGGAGACATTAGGGAGGTGGGAAAGATTTGAAGGGCGGCAGAGATCTAACCCCAAATTGACCATTCCCAGATTTTATATATATATATATATATATATATGCCCGCTTCCAACATGGTGTCCCAAGTCGGCTTCCTTTGCCAAAGCCGCACAAAAAACGAGGCGAGGCGTCTGGTGGTGCAGCTGACAAAGAGGCTGATGTATTATTTAACACTTGCCAGGGGTTGCAGATTGGGGGGGAATCCAACCGCCTGGATTAAACCTGTTATTTCAGCGCGGCCCTGGCAAAACAAAACAAAGGGAGGGAGTGGGGGTAAGGATCCAAATTCTCTCTCTCTCTCTCTCTCTCTTGGTGTGTATAGAAGAAGTGAGGCTGGAAAGGTGGTGATGGGGGGAGGCGTATCGAAGCCAGATTGGTTCAATAATTGCAAGCCTAATCAAAGACATAGGAGGGGTTTTTCCCCCCGTTGGCTAATAAGCATTAATTATGTAAACTTGGTGGGTAATCGTTCTGGTAGGAAAAGGTGGAGCGATTGCGTCTTTCTCTGCGCGTTTTTCACCCTGGAAGGTGCAAAAAGAGGGCTTGGGCTCTGCAGTTCCGAGTTTCTTCCGAGTCATGCTGCATCCGCACTGAAGGGATAATTCGGTTTGACCCCGCTCCGCTCTGGGGCCACAACAAATGGTCATCCCCAGAATTCCATAGCCTTGAGCCAGGGCAGTTAACGCGGGGCCAAACCGAATTATTTCTCCTGTGTGAATGCAGCCTCCGATGTTCCCTGGTCTGTTTCTCTCTCTCATTCTTTTTCCTTGAAGAGCTAGGAAAGGAAAAGAGAAAGCAGCTCCAAGAGCAGGAGTTCTGTCTGATCTTTCAGCAACTGGGATTGCTTTTGTTTCGAGGATTGTGGTGGTACACCTTCGAATCCCAGGTTTTTAAAAAGTGAGAGAAAAGAAAGACAGAGCAAGAGTACAGGTCTTCCCCAGCCTCAACATTATTTTTAACTTGTCAGGGAGCATTGGTTTGGGTTTTCACCCCAATTGCTCATGGGACCCCAATTGCTCCAACAGGAAACACCTGAACCCTCAACTTTCTCTTTAATTTCCTCTTGAATCTTATCCCACCGTTTCGGCCATCTCTGTGGCTTAGATAGGGGCCTTCTCCCTCTCACGCTAAACCACGACAGAGAGGGTGATAAGCACCACCAATACTTGATTTTCAAAATAAGGTTTAAGATTAAGATCATGCTGATGAGATTCTGAAAGATGCATCGCTCACAATGTCCACCGCAGCTGACAACAATAACACCTGTGTTCTAGATATCTTCTGTCTTCTTAAGTTGTTTTTAATTTTTTACGGCAGGATAGAGGGATTGAGGGATAAAATACCTACTTGGCTTTGCTTAAAAGTGGAACTCTCTGCTCTCTGAAAGTTGGTAGGAACAAGCCAAGAAAACCAAAGCCCCCAGCCTATAAAAAGAAGCGTTGAATTGCAAAGTTGTTCAGTCATAATACTAGGAGGATCCAGAGGCATATTGGGTGCCCTTCCTACCTGATTCTGAGTGTGTTTACTCAGTCAAAGTGTGTTTACTCAGAAGTCACTCCTCTGGTCTTAAATAGCGTTGGATAGGGTGCAACCTAACCTGTGAAAAAGTTGATGCTTTTTCACAATGAGACTCTTTTTTGTTTTATACGTAATAAAAAAATTGAGAGCAAAAAAGAAGAGTTTAGGATCAGACGACTAGAAAAAGGTCTGATTTGGCTTAAAGAATGCTGCCCTTTCTAGACTAACCTTTGAGCAGAGTATTAGTTAAACGTGTTAGTTAAATATGAAATTTAATTTTTAAAAAATAAAAATAACTCTTAACACACCCGAAGAGCCCATCCATTCTGTTCAAAACGATGACGCAATGCTTCTGTTTTTCTTTTTATGGCTTTGCTCTGGGCGAACTTGACCCTCTCTTTTTCTCTCCTCCCCTCCTTTTTTTTTTTTTTTTTAAACCTCCGGTAGTTTTAATCCACTTCTTTCCCAAACTGAACCAACCTGAATAGCTCTACCTTGAAGAAAACTGAGTAAGGAGAAAGTTGATTTTTTAAAAATTATTATTATTAAAAATCTATTCCACATTGGGTGACACCAGTCCTGTTCTGTGCACGGGGACAGGAATAATCCAGGATACCTCCCACTTTCTTTTTCTTTTTCTTTTTAGTGATAAGCTTCTCATCTTAGTGGATCTATTTGCATATGAATGAAGGCGTCCCGGCGACCTGGTCTCTCCACCGTACCTCGTTGCAAGCCATGAAGAAGGTGGCTTATGGTGGGTGGGAGGGAGGGAGGCAGGGCCCAATCCGGAGGGAAATTCTCCTGCCAAAGGGCCCATTGGAGTTGAGTGGGGCTGGGCTGGGGGGGGGGGGGAGAGAGAGATTTAGGGGTTTTGCGCACCTAGGCAAGGAAATGAGCAAAGTGGCGGAGATCTCTGCCTTTAGCGAAAGGTGAAGGTGAAGATCTTTACAAGGTTGGGTTTGTACAATTCCTTGAGAGGGGGGAAATGAAAAGTCTAGGGGGTGGTGGGTCTTTTGGCTGGCTTAGGAGGACCGTGCCCAGAGGGCGGAGTTCTTGGCATTTCCTACCGCCTCACCGGAGGCTCCTCCGTTTCTACGGGTTCAGACGAAAGAGCAAGAAAGAGCCGTCGGAAGATCCACCCAAGCGATCCAGGACGCCGGGTAAGTGAACTTCCAGGCAGGTAACACACACCGCCCACTACTCGCCCCAACAGCACCCCCCCCCACGGAAGAAAACAAGGGGGACTCCTTCCGTCTGGGGTGTCCCATCATCCCCAGTTCCCCTCACCCGCACACACGTCCAGGTAAATAATAATGCACACTCCCAGATTGCTGAAAGCGCAAGGTGCGGACTTTCCTATATTATTATTATTATTATTATTATTATTATTATTATTATTAATTTATTCCCCCCTATGTCTTTTTCTTTTAGATTTAAAAGTAGCCGCGGTGGATTAAATTTCTTCATTTTTCTCCCTTCTCAAATGGCAAGAAGGACGAAGCCCTGGCGCAGTTTCCCAAGGAGAAGGCGAGGAAGGGAGCCGAGGTGACGGAAAGCCAAGATAAGCTTAACGCCTCTGAAATCCTTTGTCTTTGGAAGCCGGTGGGGGGAGAAGTACCTGCGAGGGACCGAAAGGAGGACCTCAGGAACCCGATCTGCTAGGTCGCCTGACTCTTCAAGCTTTTCCCCCCCAGAGCTGGTGAGTGTAAGATTTTTTATTTTCTCTCCGCCCCCACTTACTTTTTCTTTTCCTCTGATAACCTTCTATGACATTCCTTTCGGATTTTTGGTTTCCTTTCTTTCTGTCTTCTGAAAATAGAGTTCAGTCAGATGCATGATTAAAAGGAAGGTTTTATGCAGCCTCTCTTTTACTCTAACATTAAACACTGTATTACATCCAGGAGCCTCGATAAATGCGGGATTCCCCCCCCCCCCCCCAAAAAAAAATACGGATCCGGCCGAAGTTAAGAATTGGTAGGCCCACCGGGCTCACTAGCAGATTTCGTTGTTGCTGTTGTTGTGTGTCTTCAAGTCGTTTCCGATTTATGGTGACCTTAAGGCGAACCTATCACATTGTTTTCTTGGCTATGCCTTAAGCTAATATGATTTATTTCTTTTTTTAAAAAAAATATCCTTTATTTAAGGAGCCCTACCTTTTGTAATTAAAGGAAAAGAGAGGGTGAAATGTAGGTTTATTTTGTTCTGTAACCCGGCCATATGCCTTTCGTTTTATTATTGATGTTCCACTGAAGCTTGTGCAAACATGTTCCATTGAGCAAATTGTTTTCTAATGTCTCCCCCTTTAACTTTCAAACTGTGGGGTAATATCGAAGAAGAACAAAAGAAAGACAATCTTGATTTTAAATATTTAATCCATCAATGGGAGGGTAACAGTCCAGAAAAACACTTTTCAGTTTTTAAAATTTACAATTTCAGATTTTAGGTTGCAGATGTTAAACGAGTTCCCTGCACTTGCAGAGGTTAAACGATAAAACGGTTTCCTCTGCATTAAGTATCACTGAGGCCCAGTTCCTTTTCTTTTAGGTAATATAAGCACGAAGTTCTTAATTCTTTACCAGATAAATGACTGGGATTTGTGCTGAGAGCATGTACAGCCTCAAGATGAGTGAATCCCAATAGGATTTACTCCTGAGGAGACATATCTAGGATTGGTTTCTTGCAGTTCATTTGGGATGGATTGTGAGGCACATTTTCTTTGGGGAAAACCTCCTGGTATCCTGCCTCAGCCTGCAATGGAACTCCAAAGTATGTTTATTTACAGGAAAGCCCAGTGACAAATATGAGACATGGGCTCATTCAATAAGGACTAGGCCTTATTGAGAACAGTGAGGCTTACTCTGAAGGGACGTGTACAAGGATGCACTGCTGCTTCTTAGTAGACATTCACTGGAAAGCACATACCTGCACTTAAGGCTGAGCTTTCCTAAGAATTATTTGTAAACAGGCTCCATTGGGTCCAATGGTTGGGCCCAAGTCTACAATTTATTCCTGGGAGCCAGCCCCACTGAGCAGGGCAGAACCTCTGAATTCTTCAGACCTATAGGAACGCAATGCAGGAGAAGGATCTCAGACTGTGGCCAAGTAATGAGTTTATTTGTATTATGGATCACACATAATACTGGAACTTGGAGTTTGTCTTTTGGGAAACCATGATGGTGGTGGTGGTGGTGGTGGTGGTGATGCTCCTCTTCCTCTTCTTCTTGGCTTTTGACAAACTCTTCTTAAAATACGAAGACCCTGTTAGTTTGGATCAGTATGCAAAGGGATGTTGTAGCATATTTGATACTAAGGGAGAGAAAGAAGTTTGTAATATAAATTTTCCTAGGCTGAGTCTGTATTAACAGATGTATGGGGGGATTTATTTATTTATTTATTTCAAGGATTTATATCCTGCCTTTCTTCCACAATGGGATGGCATTGGTAGACACAGCCTACCAAACCTTATGCTACAAATTTCTTTTTCAAAACACACTGCAGAAGCGATCTAGATTCAGATCAATTTAAGTGCCCTGGCTCAATGCTAGGGAATTCTGGGAACTGTAGTTTTGTGAGACATTTAGCCTTCTCTGTCAGGGAGCTCTAGTGCCACAACAAACTGCAGTTCCCAGGATTGCCTAGCACTGAGTCAGGGCAATTAAAGCAGTCTCAAATTGGATTATTTTTGCAGTGTGTTTGGGACATCAGTTAATCTCAAAGGTACTACAATAGCTCTTCTTACAATAGTTAAAAGTTGAGCCTTTATGGACAGGTAAGGGGGAGGCAAACAATATCTTGTTCACCCACTCTGTAAATTATTTTCCCCTGATTCCCCTGTTCCTGTAATTTGGAATCTCAAGAAAATAATTAATTGTTAATACACCAATTTGAGTTAGCCAAATGCAGAGAAGATAAAACACCTGCTGAACGCAATCAGAGCCAGCGGTAATGAAGTACTGCGAGGTTTATATCCCTTTGCAGGAAGTGGAAAGAGGATGACATCCTCTCTTTCTTTCTCTCTCAGCAATGTATATACAATGAAGTTAGCAGCATAGAGACAGTGGACCTATTGGAGACATCTTTCCAAGAAATCAGCCTGTAAGATAAAGGGGTTCGTTTAGTTTTAGAAGAGGCAGATCTTAAAGAGGCATCCAAGAAAGAACAAAAGATTGATTCTAGTTTTGGTCACTTCGTCTCTCTCCTCATGGATGCTACACATTGATCACCTCTCCTGTACCTTCTGCAGTGCTGGTTGATCTAAATTGTTTGTAAATTTAGGGAGATGGAACTGGAGGCCGAAATGACTTGTGGAGTGAATGCACGTGGAGTGCATCCTACCTGAAACTGTAGGGGTTTTTCCCCCCAGTGTGTTTTTACTGAATGTATGCTCCTGCTATTTTTTATAATGCAAGAAGAGGGCGCTGTTGTCATGCTCAAGACACCAAAAGTGGCTCGTTTCCCCCCACCCACCCACCCCAGCCGCCCACCCCCGCCATATACATCCATACATGGCCGATTTTCAGACGCTAGGAAATTGGACTCACACACAGAAATCTTCCCCCATGGCATGTTTACCTATATCCATATCTATATATCGGTATCTATATATTATTAGTATTTCCGTACTGTATGGTTTGGATTGGTTAGAGCTTCACTGTTGGGTGGGTTTTTTTGGGGGGGTGGGTGGTGGGTGGGGTGGAGGTAGAATGCAGTTAGAGAGATTTCCAAAGGCTTTCCTCCCCCTGTTATCTCAGGGAGGGAAATCTAATTCAGCCAAGCTATTCTGGAACTCCATAGGACATTAGTCAGGGCTAGAAGACTGGTTGGAATTAATGGCACATTTTAGTCCAATTTAAACCCCCGCAGATTTCAGCGGGTCTACTCTGAGCATGATTAAATCTGGACTCAGAGAGGCTAGATTCGTTCTGGAACTCCATAGGAAATTAGTCATGGCTAGAAGAAGACTGGTTGGAATTAATGGCACATCTTAGTCCAGTTGAGTGGGTCTGCTCTGAACATGGTTAAATCTGGATTCAGATCTAGGCTAGATTCCTGTGCCAAATTACAATATTCTCCAGTCAAGGCGAGAGGGTATTTCAGTGGTGTTGTATAACCCGCAACTCATTTCATTTACCTTTAAACCTTGTTGCTCTCATTTCAAGAGGAGTCCCGAAGTCTGAGAAGGGAGTGCTGCTAGGTGCGTAAATCTGTTGTTGTTGTTGTTGTTAGTGGCAAACAGTGATTGCTACCCCTTGGGCTTCAGTGTAGATCAACCTCGAGGAGAGTTGGAGCCTCTCTGCCCTCCCACCACAAAGGCAACCCAAAGCGTGGTGGGAGGTTTTGCGTTGTGTTTCCATGACAACAACGTGAGAACTGGTTACACAAACCCAGGCAGCCCCACACTCCAGGTTCCTCGCAGGCCTGAACTGGCAACAATCACATAAGGTAAACACGAAGGAGGAAGCAGGGACCGTCCCCTGGGAAGAGGAAAAGAGAGAGAGAGAGAGAGAGAGAATAAATATAAATAAACATCTATATATATGGAAAGTTTCTTTATTTTAGGGCAGGATTGAAAAGATGACTGGAAAGAAGTCAGTTGTGAATCTGGACAATTTTCAGATGAAGCCGTCAGGTGTATGAAAATATATACGTACATGTACTGAATATGCCTATAAGAGAATTACTAGATTTATTAAAAAAAATTAAAATAAAGCACTCCTCGATCTCAATCCTTAAATGCATTTGAAGCACAATCTGGGATCTTTGTTGATTTTAGTGGCAACACTCGCCCATCCCTCCAGACCTTAGCAAACAACTTTTTAAAGTCCCACTGAAATTGCTTTGGGTTAGTACCCTGAAATGAGCACCATCTGGCCAACGCGAGAAATTATATATATATATATATATATATATATATATATATATATATATATATGGAGGGAAAACCTTTTCTTTATTTCAGTTCCACAAAGAACGTGAATATCTTTTACGGAAAACCGTGAGATTCCCAAACTGCCATCTAGCTTGCACACTTCCCTGGAAATGAGTCCAGTTGAATGCAGTAGAATTTACTTCTGAGTAGACATAGACCCAAAACACACTGCAGAAATAATCCAGTTTGAGACGCTTGAACTGCCCTGGCTCAATGCTAGGGAATTCTGGGAACTGTAGTTTCTGTGAGACATTTAGTCTTCTCTGTCAGAGAGTTCTGGTGCTACAATAAACTACAATTCCCAGGATTCCCTAACACTGAGCCAGCAGCCAGACCAGTTAAAGCGGTCTCAAACTGGATTATGTCTGCAGTATGTTTTGGACCATAAATAGGCTTGTGTAGTAAAGACGCTTCGTTTGGGTTCCTACCAGGTCCTTGGGCATGAATCTAGCACAAATTCTTTGTTTGAAATTTATGTTTCCAAAGATCATATCATTGAAAGTTTTCCCCTGTTTTCTCCTCCTGAGTCTTGGTCTTTGTTTAATCTGCTCTATACAGGAGAAGAATATTATATGGACCAAATAAAATAAAATAAAATGCTGCATTACATTATATTATATACCAGTACATCCGTGGATCTCAGATGAAACTGAGTCCTTAAAAATAATAATAATAATAATAATAATAATAATAATAATAATAATAAATAATAGGCATGGGGTTGGCTGGCCCAAATAAAGAGGGAAACTGAGTCTTGTAGCAAAATTCTTTTGCTTCAGCACATCTTAACATTTTGCGCCTTTCCTCCTGGGAACAGGAGAACAGCTTCATTTAAGTCTCTGCTGTTGAGAAATAGTTGAGTTTGTTTGGTAGAGTTTTTGTGTGTTTGTTTGTTTGGTCGGTTTGTGGGGGGTTCCCCCCCCCCACAATCTCACTCCAGACTTTGGGGTTTTTTATAGACTCAGAGGAGAAGAAAAGCCAGGGCACAGTTTTGCCTTTTCTCTTTAAAGTTCCCTTCCCATTGCGGGGAAAGTCGAAAGCGTTTCACCTGATCGATCATGTGAAATCGGAGATAGCAGCAAAAAGATGGGAAACAACTCTCTCCAGGTCAGGCCTATTAAAAATTTGGGATTTTTTACTTCTAGAAATTTTAAAAAATAGATTATAGTTAGGATCCATTTCTAGAGTTTTTATTCGACCAGGAGTTATTCACCCAATTCCTTTTTGCACAAAATAAATGCACACAGGGCTCCCAAATGTTCTGTTAGGAAGAAAACAAAGATTCCTGAATTCTTATAATTGAGATTTTGTTTCTGATCTTCTGTTAAGACAGGAAGTCTAAAGATCACTTCAAGAAACCCACAGGGAAAAAAGCCTAAATGCACAGCGCTGTTAGATTTCCAAGCCTGTTATTTTAGGTAGGTAGGAAGAAAAGGAAGGAATGTGTGAAATAAATACATAAAGGGCAAAGTATCTCTCAATTTCTAGAAGACAATTCTTCCCGAAAGGGTTTATTATCAGAGAGAAAGAAATAAGGAAGGGAGGGAGGGAGGGAAGAACTATTTTATATTTTCCACCGTAATGGTCAATTAATCCATTTCTCCCGCAATTTATTCCAATATACTAAAGTTTTGTGTGGAAAGTCTAGCTTCCCCTTCCTAGTTGGTGTGTTGTTTATGTTGTGTGTCTTTGTTTTTTTCCTCTCAGTTTGCAACCAGGTGCAGAAAACCAGCATTTTAGTGTTGCATTTCATTTTACTTTTTGTTTGATTAAAACAAACCCTGACTTTCCATGCCTAGTCCTGACCTAGAGGCACGTTTTCAGAAGTAATATATATATATATATATATATATATATATATATATATAAATGAGAGAGAGAGGGAGAGAGACAAATAGATAGATGATATAGATATAGATATATATCGATCGCGTCTCCATCAATAGAACAAGCGCTGGGTACTTTCTTATCGATTAGTGTTGTTTCCTTGCGTCCACTTTGAAGCCTTTACCGTACAGATTTCGGTCTCTTTTGTCTGGAGATTATCCTGGCGGCTTGGTGTTGGGGAAGGAAAGGCCATTGCAAAGAAACAACTGAAGGAAAGCCACTTTTCTTAGCACTGCACCTGACGGTGGCTAATTCTTGGAAGTTTTCACCAGCGACTCACCAGCTTGCTTGCTTTTCCAGAAACTGAGAAACCCCTTCGAACGAATGGCCTTGTGTTTCTTTTTTCCCCCGCTTTCCTTTCCTCCTCATTTTTTTTCAAATAAAGGAATATATTTCTGTTGAGCAAAACTCAAAAGATCCTGGCCCTCTCTCAATTTCTACCCGTCCTAGTTCCAACTCCTAGTCTCAAGGAGATGAAACCAAAGGAAACAATTGCTGAGAGACAGGTTATCCTATTGCTTGAATGGATTTACTCCTATTGCTTCAATGGATTTACTCTACTTGGGACTGGCAGTTAGATTTGGGCCTCAACATATATAATCTGTGAGTGTAATGTGCATATATATACACATATAATTCAAACGCTAACTCCTCTATTTCCGAGGCGGTATTACCTAGGAGTGAGTTGAGAATTCATTTTAGATTTTCTAATTGATCTAGGTCCAATCCATCTTCTTCAAAAGTGGGAAAGATTTCCATTCCAGCCAACTACTTACTTCCTTATGAGCAGTCAGATCACTTGGTTCCTGTATAATCCATCTGGCTTCAAGTTAACGTCTTACCTCCCACAAACAGAGAATTTTTTGGAAGAAACACCTTACGAATCACCCTTTTTTTTTCAAATACCTGTAAAATTCACCAGGGCACTGAGTTCCTTTTCAGCTGGGCTGACTTCCGTGTAAAGTGTCTTAGGATCGCGATAGGCCCCGAAGACACAACAACAACAGCAACAACAACACACTAACGCTCCCAGGCGTTCATCAAGGAGTCTGTATTTGAAATTCTTTGCGGGAAAGAAAGGAAGAAGAAAACTTCCTACTATAGCGTTGTCTATAGCCTGATTGAATTGAATTAAGTGGGATTTACTCCTCAGTAAAAACACACACAAGGGATCGGGCTACATCCGCACTGCAGAAATAACCCGGTTTGACACCGCTTTAACCGTCACGGCTCAATGTTATGGAAGTCTGAGCTCTGGTGCCACAACAAACCACCATTCCTTGAATTCCATAGCACTGAACCGTGTCAGCTAAAGCGGTGTCAAACCGGGTTATTTCTGCAGTGCGGATGTAGCCCGATCCCTTGTGTGTTTTTCCTGAGGAGTAAATCCCACTCAATTCAATGAGGCTCCCCCACTGTGTGCAAAGTCCACATCGGACCCCAGGCGTTGGAACATGGATAGCATCCCTAGGAACTGTGGATAGTCTCCTATTCCTTTATCAGTGTTTGGGAGTAAGTTTGACATTCTTCTATCAGGATCCTCTTCTTTCCTACATGTGTGCAAATGTAGAGCCGCTATATTTTGGAGGGTGAAGCTTTCCTGTGCACTAGTCGTGCGGGGAAGGGGGGGGGGGGGACAGACTGACTGATCGGTTTAGCCTAGGGATCATTTCCCCCAGCCCCTCATTCTTCTGCTTCAACTCCAACCCAAGCTTTATAGTTCGCTGGAAAAGTTGGGAAATGGAGTCACTCCAGGGCGTTTGTTTAGTGTCCCGCGGAGCTGTCAAAAACTATATCCAAAAGAGAGAAGGGGGACTCTAGGTCAGGTCTATTGGAGTCGCTGGGACAATCATCCAAGAAATCTTAAACATAGGTAATTTGGAAGTTACATCCCGTTGAAATCTATGGGGCCTGATTTCTGGACAAATCTGCTCAGGATTGGCTTGCAAACCGACCTTGGGCTGGGTGTGGTGTTTTGTTTTTTTTTGTCCCCGATCTTAATGCATTAAACTTGAAAACTTATTGATTTAAATGAGAGAGTTTAGAATCACTTTGCCTAAACTCAAGTGAAGTTTGCCCTCTCCAGACCACATTTCTTAGAAGTAAATTGACCTAGGATCAGTAACTCTTATCTCTAAATATGAGGATTTCTGTGTGAGGGAAATTATTATTATTATTATTGCTAATAGTAGTAGTAGTAGTAGTAGTAATGCTTTTGCAACTTGTAGAAGGGAGATAGCAGAGACTGAGACGTCGTTCAGAGGACGGTCTGCGCTTGGATCTTATAGTACTACCAAGTCTTTCCTGTGAATAAACTAGAAAACACTCGACAGGTCGTGAATAATCGTTTTAATGAGTGTGTAAAGCGTGCGACGGGGTGCACGGAGCTGTCGGGTTAAACAAACAACTTGTACCCTGACGAAATCCGATTGTTAAAGTGCAAAGTGGTGTCAATCCAATTTCCATCCTAGCCCTAAAAACCACAGATCTAACTCGCAGGAGTCCAATTTTCCCCATTTAAAAAAAATAACAATATTGTCCGAGAGTAAGTGTGATCTTCCTGAATGTTAGCGAACACAGACAAAAAAAAGGACCAACTCCAAGCCAAACGGGAATCTTAAGAATTACAGTCATCTTTTTTATCCCGCCGAAGGGGAGCACGGTTTAAACCAATATCCTGACCCTAAACATATATTTTTGTTGTTAGAAAGCCCTGTTAATTTAAAGAGTATTCATTACCAAATAAGGCCCAACTCCCATGCAAGCTTACTAAGGAGTAATCTTCAATTGAATACACTCCTTTTGAGTAAGCATGCATTAAATCCCACCGTCAGACCCACAGAAATTATTTCCAAGTAAATGTGTTTGGAACTAGAGATATATGGAACAACTGAAACGCCATCCTAAAGAGAGTTACTCGAACTGAATTTATTGGGAAACATGTTTCGATGAAATGATTGGGATTCGGTCCGGTTTTCTTTCTTTGGTTTCTCTCTCTCTCCCGTTTCAGATTATAATCCTAAATAATTTCGATAACAGCCTAAATGTTGGGTTTTCCTTACTCACAACACAGCAAAAGTCACTTCTGAATAACGGACAACGATTTGAACTGTTGCTTTGGAAGTGGATTCACTTCCACGCTGGGCGTTTAGGAGAATAGACTTTCACCCCATGACCTCGTTCTGCTTAAAAAGTGGTCACGAATTTCTACCCTTCTCAGCACTCTCTTTGTTGTGTTTGTACTTAAATCAAAAGTTAGAGGAGTTCAGCATTTTTCGGGCGGCGGGGACAAGGAGACCCACTCCCCACTAGCGTTTCCTTCCAGAAGAAGTTGGCTTCAGAAAGGGCAGTTCCCATGTTTTTAAGGGTGCCTCCAAAACGTTGCTCAAAAAAGAGGAGGGTAAAATAGAGAAGTGGGGGGGGGGCGTGCTGTGGGGGAAAGAGAAGTTGGTGTTGAAAGCACACAGGCTTCCTCGATTTTTTGTTTCTGGGTCCAACCTTGGCATCTGTTGGCTCCCGGGCTAGCAAGAAAAACCCATTGGATCAGATGGGGGAGATTGGTTAGGAAAGTCCCCTCCCTGCCCAGTTCAACACAGCTTGATCAGTTCAAGGAAAAGCTACAAGCCTCCAGCTTCAAGGAGGCTTCGGCGCAATGCTTGGAAAGGGAAGAATGGGGTTTTAAGAGGTGTATCTCTGTAAGTAGGCGCCCGGGACACCCAGGGAAGGAGGCTGCCTCTGCTTCCAATACTCTTCTTCTCCCTTTGGCCCCCACCACCGGTAGAAGGAGCTTCTTTTGGTGTTGTTGTGGGCCTTCAAGTCGTTTCTGACTTGTGGCGACCCTAAAGCGACCCTATCGTGGGGTTTTCTTGGCACGATTTGTTCCGAGGAGGTTTGCCATGGCCTTCCCCTGAGGCTGTGAGAGTGTGACTTGCCAAGGTCGCCCAGTGGGTTTCGTGGCCGAGCTGGGAATCGAACCCTGGGTTGCAGTCCGACGCTCAAACCACTAGGCCGTGGTAGCAGGTGGAAATGAAAGAAAGTAGGTTCAGCCTTGTTTATTGTTTTGGATATCTGGAGACAGTGGTATTTAGAACAGACTTGCTTGGGTAGGTGCACAGGCAGTTGTTTAGCTGAGTATCTAACATGTAACACAGGGCTTATCAGAAATCATGGTCTCCAGAGTTCAACCACTCAAACCACTAAGTCAGGCTGGTTTGAGAATAAGCTGCTAGTCCTCAGCAAAGCTGGAGCAGTAAAGACTCAGGAGTCCAAGGGTGAGAGGTGGAGAAAGGATGGGGGGGGGGTCCCTGAGGAGCAGCCAGGGCCCAGCTTCCCTTCGGGTCGGTGTCACATTGGTCTCCTTCGCACAAGGCGACCTTGCTCCCTGCAGGAGTCCAAGGGTTTGGGGGATGTTGGGTGACAGACAACCTTCTTGGGCTTCCCCAGATTCAGAAGGAGAGTGAACAGATCCAATAGGATCCCCTCTGGCTCTTTCCCGTCCCTCGCCCTTCCAAGAAAGTCCCTCATGTGTCCAAAGAGGAGAGGGGTCCTCCTTTTCCAGGACATGTTCAACCTTCCGCCCAGGGGAATTCCAAAATGTCCTCCCTTTCGAGCATTGCTTCATACTTGATATGAGGGTTGAGTAGCTATTATGTGGGTCATGCCCTCCTTTTTTCTCGACTGTCCTCCATTTTGCGGGGCCTGGTCCTCCTTTGCGGTGAGGACTTCTGTTCACCCTGGAAGAGGAAGAGCGTCCGAGGAAGGCTCCCTCTTTCCAATGAAAAGGGAAGGGCGACACCTCGAAACTGGAACGTGTGAATCTTCGGGAACAAGACCATAACCACGGGATGCAGACACGTGAACGCACGCACACACACGCGCGTAAACACAATAATTTACTCACCATATATACGTGTATGTGTGTGTGTTTGTGTATGTGCACACAGGCCAAGTTATCCTTGGGGATACACACACGCACGCACACACACACACACACACACACACACACTCACATATCATATCATATATGCGTGTGGGGTTGTGTGTGTATAGATCAAAAGCTAGGAATACAGTATTCACTGGGGAAGAATGAACGCCTGCACACACACACACACACAAAACATATACATTACTCACACCCACATGCTCTTGCACGCACACACACGTGTGTGTGTATATATATATATATATATATATATATATATATATACACTCAAGGTATCCTTAAGATTTATATATCTCTCCTATATGTGTGTGTGTGTGTGTGTGTGTGTGTAGAACAAAAACCTGGAAAGCACTATTCACTGAGAGAAGAATGAAAGGAGACGCAGTCCCATGTGCTGTGCAATGGTCCAAAATTTTTGGGCCATCGCACAGCCTGTGTGTGTATATAGAAATATGCATGCATATATACACATAAGAGTATATGCATACTTATGCCTGAAAATACACACACATGTACATACATAGTCCCCACTCGAGTATAAAAACCCACTGGGTGACCTTGGGCAAGTCACACTCTCTCAGCCTTAGAGGATGGGAATGGCAAACCCCCTCTGAAGAAACTTCCCAAGAAAACCCTATGTATGATAGGTTGACCACCTTAGGGTCGTCGTAAGTCAAAAATGATTTGGAGGCACAGAACAACAAATGCCCACTTCTGCCTGAAAAGACACGCATCTCCACACACATATGCACATGTACAGACACACATATATTTAGCAGCTAGATTCTATGCGTGCTTTAATGTTTCCTCCTCAAGAGCCAACAGAAAAATGCCAAAAAGCATTAGCACCTTGGGAGGAAGACATTTCCAGAAGAGGCTTTGGAGGAACTTCATCAGACATCTCTGAAAGCTTCTGTGAAGAATGTCTTCTTCCCAGTTGGTCTCAAAGTTAGTCCTGGCTTCCTTTGGATGCTAAAACAGACTCTTTGAAAATATTCAAGGGTCCTGGAATTTTTTGAGGCTCTTCAAGCGGGCGGTCATTTTGTTTAACGGCGAACCTGTTTTCTTGCAGGGTGACCAGATGGCCTAACCGCAAAGGAGGACAAGGCACCGCAAAATGGAGGACATTGCAAGCAAAATGGAAGACCTCACCAAAGAAAAGCTTAAAACACACAAACAAATGCCACCTCGTGCTTCTTAGTCATGCTCCAAATGGAGGACATTGTGGAATTCCTCGCGGACAAGAGCTTGAAATGTAGGATATCCCCTGGAAAAGGAGGACGGCTGATGAGCCTGGTTTTCTTGGCGGACACGCTAAGGACCAGCAAGGCTCAAACAAAAGCAGGCACCATACTGCAATCCCTGGGGTTTTTTTCACCAGGTTTCTATTGGGGTCTGTTTTCCTCCCCCTCCCCTCCCCCCTTGCAGTACATTATTACTGTAAAGTTTGAAAAATGTTTCTTTTTTATTATTATTTTTGTGAGCCGCCTTGGGTCCCTTTTTCAGGAGAAAAGCGGCATAAAAATGAAATAAATAAATAAATACCCACACTTGCCCTCATGGGCTGCCCATTTGTGAGATGCAAATTGAGTTTCCCAGGGTGTTAACCCTCTTAAAGAGAAACAAAAACACACAAGTATGCAAGTTAAACTTGTTAGACTCCAGCTTTTATTAGCAGAGCAATAGAAGTGTGGGTCAGACTATTATTTTAAATCTGTCTTCCTAAAGAAACTCAGACGAACTCAGAAAAAACAAACAAAACAACCAACATGCAGTTTGTGGTTTAAAAACAAATAATAATAGCTTTAATAACTCACTTTAATGGCTTTAATAAATATTTACATAAAATAACTACAACCTAATCTAGCTGATGGTTTGGGTAAGGAGAAATAAATCTCATCTTTTAGATAGCAGGAAGATGGGACAACTGACTGCTACTGTTACAAGAAATTTAGAATCTTGGGAGAGAGATGTTAAACTGCCTCCAAGAGTGACAGGAGCCACATGTTTTGATAGAATGAGAGAGAGGGAGGGTGTCCCTTTCTAACTAAGAAGGGTCAGGAGAATGCAAACATAAATTTATAATAAATAAATAAGAATCCACAGAATGCCTTTCTGCTGAGCACCTATGGATTTCAAGAGAACTTGCCCTCATGGGCTGCCCATTGGGGTAAACAGAACAGGAGGATAAATAACTCAATTGCAATTGGATCTCTCTCCTCCACCCCCAAAATGTCTGTTTAAGGAATTGGAGGCTGGCTCCTTTGTGATCAAAATCGTCCTTGCTCCTTGCCACATGCTTCAGGGAGGTCCAGACTTAGGACAATGCTCGCACATTCTCTTCATCTTAAAAAGTTACTTTCTCCATCTCTCTCTCCCCCCCTCCAACCCCCTTCCCTTTGATTTCAAAAAATAGCTAGGCAAATCAACCTTTTGCGTCTTTATGCTGAAGGGAGCTTGACTGAGCTCAGGAAGACCCCAAAAATGGTTTATTGTTTATTTTTTATTATTTCTTGTTAAAATGAAGGTCTTTCACTCCCAATAAAATCCCCCCACCCGACTGTAACTTTTCTCCAGCTTCCAAATTTCTAGCATTGCAATAATTTAGAATTTCAGCTCAGCCTTTAGATATGGCACTTTTAGGCACCCAAACCTAAGACAGAACAAGTTACCCAAGGAATGAGAACACAGCAGATACCAGCGTTCAAAGTATGAGTGATTTCAGCGTCTCCCTCTCTCTGCAATGCTAGGTGTTGGGAGTCTGAAGGGGGAAAAAATCATGGGGTGTGTGTGATGCAAAATGGCTATTACGAAATTGAAATAAGGCCATGATTTCCCTCGAGTATTTAGAATGCAGTCTATCCACGTGGGATGAAAATATGTAAAATGTGGTGGAAAAGAATGATGTTCAATAGGCAAACAAGTCCGCAACATCCGCCGGATGTGATCCCTCCCCTTCTTTCTCTGCCGAGCCAAGGCGCCCATGCGATTGCACCTTCTTTGTTTTCTCTTTCTAGGCCAAAATACTTTTTCAAAGCTGCTGCTGCTGACTATCATCATCATCATCATCATCATCTTTTAGATAGCAGGAAGATGAGACAACTGACTGCTACTCTTACAAGCAGTTTAGAATCTTGGGAGAGAGCTGTTAAACTGCCTCCAAGAGTGACAGGAGCCGCATGTTTTGATAGAATGAGAGAGAGAGAGAGAGAGAGGGCATCCCTGTCTAACTAAGAAGGGTCAGGAGAATACAAACATCAATGTATAATAAATAAATAAGAATCCACAGAATTCATCTATCTTGTCACCCGTTGTCATTATTATCACTCCAAAGGGAAGGACATAGGTCCTCTCCCTGATTTCTTCCGAGCTTTAAAGGCTATTCCAGGTGGTTCTCTACTAAACCCAGGAGGGCCTCTTTTTGAAAAGCTGAAAGAGTAGGTGTGACTCCGAAGCAAAGAGGCCTCCAGACCTCGCTGAGGGCCGGCGATGCTTAAAGGATTGCTTAAAGAAGAGCGTAAAATCTCGGAGGTTAACCACATACGCTTTTAGCCCCTTGGAGGAGAAAGCATCCCTCCTCCCATCCTCTTCCTAGAAACTCCCCCCCCCCCACACACAAAAAGGCTGGATCCTTCTTAGATCTTAGATCTTGTTGGATCTTCAGCATCTCACCTCTCGAAGTCAGGAGGCAGGACTGGACAACGCCGTTGCAAGAGGCGTTGAGAGTTGCTGGTGAAGACTGATGAGGACAATTCGGTCCCTCCAGCCTAAAATGTTCCGGGGATCACTTTCAGATGTTACAGAAGGAGGTGGATCTGGGTTATGCTGTATGCAAGGGGATCTCCTAGCCCCTTGGAGACTGAAAACAAGACGTTGGTAGCTTGATCTTTGGTAGACTTGAGCCTACTTCCTTAGGTACATGAAGTACCAAAGCCCATGCTGTTGTTATTGTTGTTGTTGTTGTTGTTGTTCTGTGCCTTCAAGTCGTGTCTGACTTCTGGCGACCCTAAAGTGAGGCTATCGTGGGGTTTTCTTGGCAAGATTGATTCAGAGGAGGTTTGCCCTTGCCTTGCCCTGAGGCTGAGAGAGTGTGACTTGCCCAAGGTGGGGGTTGTGGCCGAGCCGGCAATCGAACCCTGCTCTCCAGAGTCTAGTCCAGGGGTAGGCAACCTTTCCCCTTTAAGGGACTTCAGCTCCCAGAAGCCTCAGCCATGTTGGCCAATAGTCCCATGTTGGCCAATAGCTCCTGGGATTCTGGGAGCTGAAGTCCCTCGGCCCTTAAAGGGGAAAGGTTGCCTACCCCTGGTCTAGTCCAACATTCAAACTAGGCTGGCTCTCGAGGCTCATGCCACCAGCTTCTTTCTTTCAGTTCGTCTCAGAGGGGCTACAAGATCCCTTTGCACACTGACTTCCCAGATTAACAGGGCTCTAGCTGTATTGTGTCTTTGTGTGTGCGTGTGCGTGCGTGATAGAGAGACTTTGGTGCCTTGAATTGTAAGCAAGTTGACGCTCCCTAGTAAGCAAAACAATACATCGATTGACTGAACCAAAGATGAAAGAGCCTTCTCCAGCCCAAGATGGTTAGTCCTTTCTACCAGGGACCATCAGGGTCCCATCGTAAGCATCCTGACCAGGGAAGTAGCCCTGCTAAACTCGCCGAATCTTTCTTCCATCTCAGTTGAGGCGCGCAGACTGGCTGCAGATCCGCTGGAGGTCGTTTCCGACGTTTGGAAGAGAAGGAACGACATCCAGTGTTGGAAATGGTCCCCCACAACCACCCCTAAGCGATGCTCTGAAAACTCTGACACAGGCAATAGTGTGATTCAGGAGGCAGAATGGAAGAGGAATTGGATGTGCACACTTGCCAAATTACCTTCCTCTGCAGTTTCATGGAAGGAAGGAAGGAAGGAAGGAAGGAAGGAAGGAAGGAAGGAAGGAAGGAAGGAAGAAAGAAAAATAAGGGGAAAAAAAGAAAAAGAAAGAGGAAGAGGAACAAAGGAAGGAAGGAGGAAGAAAAGAGAAATAATCCAGGTTGACACCTCTTTAACTGGAAAGGCTCAGTGCTATAGAATTCTGGACACTGTAGTTTTGTGAGACATTTAACCTTCCCTGTCACAGAGCTCTGGTGCCATAACAAACTACAGCTCCCAAAATTCCATAAGATTGAGCCATGGCAGTCGAAGTGGCGTCAAGCCTAGGGGCAGGGAACCGTCTAATTAACCATTGTAATTCGTAAGCCGCTCTGAGAGCCTTTGTGGCTGAAGAGTGGGGTATAAATACTCTAAATAAATAATAAATAACCTGGGTTATTTCTGCAGTGCAGATAGGGCCTTCAACTGGCCTGGCTCAGTGCTATGGAATTCTGGGAGTTGTAGTTGTAGTTTTCTGAGAGATTTAGCCTTCTGAGTCTGTCTGAGAACTCTGGCGCCACAACAAACTACAATTCCCAGAATTCCATAGCCTTGAGCCATAGCAGTTAAAGTGGTGTCAACCTGGATGCAGCCTTCGTTACGGGGAAATGACTGCCATTGAGAACTTGCCAAATTCCAAGCCTGAGCGCTTTGGGGGAGAGGTTTTATGACCTTTATGTCTTTGGGCTGGTAGTCGAGGGTCAAGATTAAGCCTTCTCCAAATCTTATATGCACTTATTACTTAGGGCTGGGCTGTTAGGAGAAGCTGAGGATGTGAAATGTGTGATGTCTTCAGGGCTCAGAAAGGGGGAAGGGATTGTTGATCCGGAGTCTCCTTGCAAGGTATTTTAAAAAACAACAAACTGGAGCTGCATTTCCAGCCTAAATGTAAACCTGGAGGTGGCAACAAGGCTCTTCGATTTGGAACCTGTCCTTTTCTCAATCAGGGTCTATTTCGCATTAATGCACTGAAACTATTGCCAGGTGTGCAAATAAATAAATAAATAAATAAATAAAAAGCCATCTGCAACAAACAAATATTTGCCACTGCCGCATGTCATGCCTATATTTCACCCCACCCCCCCAACATTGTTTGGGGGTTCCCGCTTCCTGTGCGTGGAGAATTCGGTTTGGACCATTGCAATATGACTGAGGCTCCATCCATCCATACTGCAGAAATAATCCAGTTCGACACCACTTTAACTGCCCTGGCCCAGTGCTATGGAATTCTAGGGTTTGTAGTGTTGTGGGACATTTAGCCTTCTCTGTCAGAGAGCTCTGGTGCCAGAACAAACTACAGTTCCCAGGATCCCATAGCATGCAGCCAGGGCAGTTAAAGTGGTGTCAACCTGGGTTATTTCTGCAGTGCAGATGCAGCCTGGAAGTCGTTTGCCTTTCCAGGGCAAATCTCTATGCACGTTCGCTGAGAAGTAAATTCCACTGACTTCAATTAGACTTCCTTCTTAGATTGGCGCCTCACTTTCTGCATTAGTGATGCAAGGGATGTTATCTTAGCCGAGGCTTAAATCGATTTTAGCTTAAATCGAACTCTAATGCAAACTTAAGCCCCTCGCCCTGGTCAGAATGAATTTTGGACTGGTTCTGCTCTTTCCTTGATGTTGCTGTTGCTGTTGCTGTTGTTGCTGTTGTTGTTGTTGTTGTGTGCCTTCAAGTCGTTTCCGACTTATGGAGATCCTATTATGGGGTCTTCCTGGCAAGATTTGTTCAGAGGTTTCTCATTTCCTTCCTCTGAGGCTTAGAGAGTGTGACTTGCCAAGGGTTATCCAGTGGGTTTCCATGCCTGAACGGGTCTCCAATGTCGCAGTCCAAACCTCAAACCACTACACTGTCCCTCATTAATACGTTAATATTTCTTACAGAGATGAAATACAGGTGTGTATGTGTGTGTGTGTGTGTGTGTTTTCCAAAGGAACTTTTGCGTCAGGAAACCTAACCAAGACGTTTGCAAATGAGCAATCAGAAGGCAGTTTGAGTGACCTTGGGCAAGTCACAGTCTCTCAGCCTCAGAGGATGGCAATGGCAAACCCTCTCCGAAGAAATTTGCCAAGAAAAAAACCATGATACGTTTGCTTTAGGGTCACCATAAATCCGAAATTACACAACAACAACAACAACGAAAAGGCTGTAATTGCCTTCCGCCTTTCTAGCGGAGATCCTGTTTTCTCTTTCCACTGCCTGGAGGTGTTGGGCAATCACACCTGGCTGAAATATGTCTGGAGATCCACTTTTTGAAATGCCCTTCGAGGGCTGGCAAAAGCTAGATTGCCTGTAGACATTCCCCAACCAAAACTGGATCTTAGTATTCTAGAATTGTTTGCTTCCCAGCCCATAATAAAAGAGAAAGACATAATTCGAGCTATGTGTTACTATGACAAATTTACTGGTGGATCAATAGGCTCTTATTTCCTTTGGCTGCATCCACACTGCAGAAATAATCCAGTTTGACACCACTTTAACTGCCATGGCTCAATGCTATGGGAAATGTAGTTTCCTGATGCATTTAGCCTTCTCTGTCAGAGACCTCTGGTGCCACACCAAACTAATAATAATAATAATAATAATAATAATAATAATAATAATAATAATAATAATAATAATACTTTTTATTTGATATCCTGCCCCTCTGAGATCAATCGGGGTGGCAGTTCCCAGTATTCCACAGCATTGAGCCATGTAAGTTAACATGGTGTCAAACTGGATTATTTCTGCAGTGTGGATGCAACCTTTGTAATTTATTATTCTTTCCTCCATCATCTTCATTATCTTGGTCACCACCCAGCTATTAGTAAAATGAGAAAGCAAAGCAAAGTGTATCACTGCCCCTCCCAGGGCCTTCTAGGCTACACAGTTGTAGCACTATGATTCCACTTTATTCTGTGGGATCCTGAGGTTAATAGCTTGCTGAGGCATTAGAATAGCTCTCTGGCCGGAAATTTTAAATATCCTTCCCTAAACAGTAAATCCCAAGTTTCCATTGGATGGAGTCCATTGAATGGCTGTTTAGGGGCCCATTCACACTACACAGTTATAGTACTTTGAGCCCATGGTAACTGCCATGGTAACATGCCTTGGAATTCTGGGATTTGCAGTATAGTGAGGGGCATTTAGAAATCTCAGGCAGAATCTTCTAGTGGCTCCACAGACTACAAACCCCAGGGCTCCACAGGATGCAGCCATGGCAGTTAAAGTGGTATTATTGTGTAGTGTGACTGGGCCCCAGTTAGAACCATAGCGCTATAATTGTGTGATGGGAAAGAGCCCAGGATGTTACAGAATGTTGTGAGTTCACTAGGATTTCTTTTCCTTTCAGGTAACTCCGAGGAAGGGCGAAGAGGAAGGGCGATTGATTATAAACCAAGACCAGTAACAAAAGGAGAGGAATTGTGTGAGAAGGAGATGGGAAGAAAGAAACATCCTTGAGAGAAAGAAAGAGAGGAAGAAATAGGGAGAAAAACACCTTACAGATGAAGAACACATCTAATGCAACAAACAGAACAAACATAACTGGACATTGCCTCATAGGCCTTCACAGAGAAAGATGCGGAAAATAAAGAGAATCAAATATGTTAATCTCTCCTGTGGCTTTCCCTCTATTTCCCTGCTTTTCTTTGTTAATTTTGTTAAACATTCAAAATGAAAGTTGTAATGGGGTCATTGGATTGATTCTTAATTTTGTAGAGGGCAAGGAAGAGAATGAGGGACTCTTACATATTTATTATCTTCCTTTCTTACTCCCAGATTGCCCTTCTGTCCAGAATACATTTTGTTGTTGTTGTTGTTAGAAATATTGTTTGGCTATTTGTGGTTAAATTAGTTTAGCAGCAGCAGCAGCAGCAGCAGCAAGCTGTACTCCACAGGCATTTGGTAAAAACAACTAGATCTGAGCTTCTGGTAAATAAACAGGATACTTAAAGTAGGTAAAACAAAACTGACTTTATTGTTACACCTAGGTTCTACAAAAATAACTCAGCAGAGAAAACTATACTTTGCTGCAGAGTCCCTAGATAGCTGACTTTCATGTGTGCAAGTAAGAAGGAAAACATCTTTAGGAGGACATCATGGTTTCTGCACCCATGTTTGCAAGCAGGCAGGCAGGTTCACTCTGGGGAGAACAAAGAATCATAAAACTTTATTGCACCCAGGAAGAGGAGAGGTATGGGAAGTGATCTCTTCACAACAACACTGACCAAATGACCATAGAGATAAATCAGTGTTTCTGTGTAGAAGACACTGCCCCTTCTCGAAGAAAACAACAACCATAGAGCTACACACAAGCATTGATGCTAATACTCCAATAGCTGTGTGCCTTTATTTTCTGATTTCTGCCCATCCCAAGATTAACCTATCACTTGGCAAAATTTGTTCAGAGAAGGTTTGACATTGCCTTCTTCTGAGGCTGAGGGTATGTGATTTGTCCATAGTGAGCCAGTGGATTTTCATGACTGAGCAGAATTTGAATTCTGGTTTCCCCAGAGCCCTAGTTCAACTCTCAAACCACTGCACCACATTAGGACATATATTTTGCTATTTCGACAAACCAGAGGGTGGTTATAATTTCAGCTGTTAAATTTCAGCATAACCACATCCTCTATAAGCAACAAAAATTATTAATATGAGTCAGACCTTTTTCATAGACTCATTAGCTATTCCATTTGGACCACTACTTTTCATTTATTTTCAGTCTTTCTCAACCCATGTTGAACATGTCATTTGCAAACTTTTTAAAAATAGAAACATTTGGCTTTTTGGAAACTTTAGGGTGGGTGTTCAAAGATGCAGCTTCTTATTATTTCCTGCCACATTACTGGATTGGGTTGGCACACTTGGCGTGCTCTGAATGTACATAGTACTGGACAGGTGTCAGTGCTATCTGATAAAAAAGCTTTTCCTGGTTCTAGGAATGTATGATTTGGTGGCCATAAAGCATGATTTTTGGCTTAGGTGCCTGTTACGGTGAGAAGAAAAATTAAAAAGGAAAGTCTAGTACTTATAAACACTTATTTAACAGTAATGCAAACATTTATTAAGCTCATAAATTGCATAAGTTTATACTCCAATTATGCAATTAAAACCATCCAGTGGAATAATAAGAGCATATAAGCCATCTAGGAAATATTCATACAGCAAAAATATTTAAAATTTTTAAAAAACTGAATTGAATGAATCCTACAAACCAGCAGGGCTGGTTTGCTACATTTTGATGGAAGTGATACAATATTGTTGTTGTGTGCCTTGAAGTCATTTCCATCTCAGGGCACTCCAAGGCAAGCCTGTCATAGGAGTTTCTTGGCAAGATTTGTTCAGAGGGGTTTGTCTTTGCCTTCCTCTGAGGCTGAGAGAATGTGACTTGCCCAAGATCACCCAGTGGGTTTTGATGGCTGAGCAAACCCTTCTCTCCAGAGTTGTAATCCAGTGCTCTAACCACATAACAATAACCTTGATTCCAAAAACCACCCAGCTTCTATGCACATCCAGGACTGTGTGTGATTCAGGATTTTTGACTTATGTACTAGAGCCCTTTCATAGTTCAGGTATTCTTGAGGAACCAGTACAGATATCATCTCTCTGGTGCACTCCGAATGGCTTTTGGAGGACTACTTGTGAACAACATTATCATAAACCTGGCCATACCCATAGAATGGAGCAGAAAAGAAGGAAGTGAAATCTTGGATTCCTTTCACAATGCTCAGTTATAGCTTCCTCTTTACCTGCTATGGCTCATCCCAAGGAATCCTGTGATTTGTAGTTTGGCTCAGAATTCTAAATACACCTCCCTACATTTCAGATCTCAGGATTCCACAGGATGAAACCTTGGCAGTTAAAGTGATTTTACAGCACTGTAACTGTGTAATGTGAAAGGACCAGAGACTGTTCAATGACCTCCAGGGGTAGATGTGTTGGCCATATAGTAAATCAAAAATCCACCAAGCAAAGATACCTTTATTGGACCAACCAAAATGCACAATTACATGTTGCAAGCTTTTGAAGCTCCACTGGCTTCTTTATCAGGCAAGATGTTAAAAACCATACAGGGGGGGAAATGAAGATGTTAATCATAGGCCTCCATTTTGCTGGTTTTTTTGTTTTTTTTTTGTTATTCATACCAAGGGTAGGAGATCCCATTTTGATGCACCCCCTTGTCCTGTTTTGTGCAAAAACGGGACAAGAAATCTTTCTAAAATATTTGTCCCTCTGTTGATGATTTTTTGGGGGGAAATTGCCCAAAGTTTTGACATTTACATAAAAGAGCAAAAAAGGAGGGGAGAGAAAGTTATTATCTGTCTGGAGTGGCATAGCCTGTTTTGATGCATTAAATAGGAAGTCTTCATCCAGGCCTATGTGCTGGAAGGCTGCTAAGCCATGGAGCTTATACTATCGGGAAGGAAAGATTGCCACAGAAGGAGCTGGTAGTAGAATCATAAGAGTTGGGAGGGACCACAAGAGCCATCTAATGCAACCCCCCTGCTATGCAGGAATACACACACACAAGAAAACCTCCTGAAAGAAGCCCATCCAACCTCTATTTAAAGACCTCAAAAGATGGAGAGTCCACCACCCTCCCAGGCAGCTCATGGGCTCTTACAAGAAAGAGGTTCTCCCTAATGTTTAGGTAGGAATCTCTCTCTTTTTTTAATTTGAATCCATTGGTTGGTGTTCTCGTCTCTGTAAAAATAGAAAACAAGAGGGTGGCCGGGACAGAAATTGCGGGAAAGATGGGATTCCTTTGCCAGCGCTGCTGGAGATGGTGCCTTGATACTTCATGAGTCTTGAAGACACTCCCAGGTCCCTCTTCCGACAATCTCCATCAATCCTACCCTCCCAAGGATGAGCGAAGAAAGCGTGCTGTACAGCCTTAGAAAGGCAGCGTGGTGTAGTGATTTGGGAGTTGGATCAGGGATCAGGGTTCGAATCCCCGCTCGGCCATCGAAATCTACTGGGTGAGCTTGGGCAAGTCACACTCTCTCATCCTCAGAAGAAGGCCTTGGCAAACTCCCCGAACAAGTTTGGCTAGGAAAACCCCGTGATCGGTTCGCCTTCAGGTCGCGGTAGGTTGGAAACGCCTTGAAGGCACACAACAACCACAACCACGACAACATACAGCCGTGCAGAGACCGTGCTCCTGGCTCCTCAGTTTTGCTTTAAGTGGTGGAGTCATCTCGGTGCAGATGAGATTTCTGGAGCTACCTCAGTTGCTTTTCCTATTGCGAGAACAGACCCTTCTCCTACAGATCGCTCTCATAACGAACTAGGAACACTGAGAGCCAGTCCGACCTTTGGTAGTGTCGAGTCTGACTAGCAGCAGGACTTCTTTAGGGCGTCAAGTAAGATGATGATGATGATGATACTACTACTAATATTTATTTCTTTACTGCCCCTCCTCAAGGGTCGAGGCGAGAAGATGCTTTCTTAGGAAAATTTTCTAAGGAAGATGCTTTCTTAACCCCAGCTGGAGATCCCTGGGATTTCCTGATGGTCTCTTATCCAGTTATTAACCAGGTCTGACTCTACTTAGCCTCCAAAGTCAGAGACCAAGAGTGTTCGGGATGGCGGAATAGCTTTGTCTGGGTCTGAGCCCAGCACCGATCCAGACAAGCTATTTCAGGCTTGGGGGTGGGGGATAAAGCCTGAAACTGTGGGAGCATCCGCACTGCAGAAATAACCCGGTTTGACTCTACTTTCACTGCCATGGCGCCATGCTATGGAATTCTGAGGATGATAGAGCTCCGTTCTGGTGCCAAAACAAACTCCCATCCCCAGAATTCCATATCATGGAGCTATGGCAGTGAAAGTAGTGTCAAACTGGATTATTTCTGCAGTGCGGATGCAGCCAGAGGCTTTGCCTCTGGGATCCCAGGACTCAGGGCCCTGGGGACAGATAGAAACCGGATGGAATGGAAACCACCAACAGCTACACCTCTGGCTGCAACTGTTCTACCCTCTCCCTTATCTCCTCGACTTATTTCCAGAGAGGCCTGAGTCTGAGATATTCTGGGAAAACCTTATTCCCCCCCCCCCCCCACACACCTTTCCTTTTCGGCCTCCTTAGTCACCCTCTTCACCCTTGAACTGTGATGTAAGCGTGTTTTAGGCCATCGATTTCCACTCCCAAAGCAATGGGTTGCAAGACGCTCTCCAGGGGGCGACCCAAAATGGGATTTATTTCTTCAGCAAGCATGATTACTGGCCACAGCAGTTGATAAATTCTGGAAACTATAATCCAGCCAAGTAATTTATCACAGGTATAAAGGCACCAGATCCCATCTGATCTTGGAAGCTAAGCAGGGTATGCCCTGGTTAGTGCCTGGATGAGAGACCACCAGTGAATACTGGTAGTTGCTGTAGGCTATATTTCAGAGGAAGGAACTGGCAAAACCACCTCTAAGTATTCCTTGCCTGAGAAAACCCAATGAAATTCATGAGGCCACATAAATCGGCAGGAGACTAGAAGTCACACAGAGGCAGTGTCTAAAAGATACATGACACTAATATAACACTATGATTCCTCTTTAATTCACAGGGTTCTATACTGTGGAAAGCTGGGATTTGGAGTTAAGAGAGAGAGATTTAGAAAAACCTTCAGCCAGAGAGCTCCACCACTTAACCAAACTACAAATGCCAGGATTCCATAGGATGCAGACCTGACAGTTAAAGTAGCATCATAGTGCTATAATTGTGTAGGGCGAGAAGACCCCTGGATAATCATGCTGTCTGGGAAATTAAGTGTATTTCCTGCTGATATCGAAGGACTAGTTTAACGTGTAGATAAACTGAGCGCCTCCTGTTCTTTTCCGACTCAGGTAGATGGGAGACTTATTTCTATTTTGGATCCACTATGGGGTGAGTGTGTGCGCCTGGAAGTCCCATTGCAGTGGATTTGCCTGGAAGCAAAGGGTTACAATTTAGCATTAGAACTAGGAGCAACTGCCAAGGAAGATCAAAGAAGAAAGTACAAAGACGGGCTTACTGTTGAACATAAAGAAAAAAAAAATAATGACCACGGGGAATCCACACAAATTCAACTTAGACAATAAAGAAATAGAAACAGTAAAAAAAAAAAAAGTTCTCATATCTGGGATCAAACATTGATAGGAATGGAGACTGCAGCCAGGAAATCTGAAGAAGATTAAGAATGGGGATGGCAGCTATGAAAGAACTAGAAAAGATCCTAAAATGCAGAAATATACAACCCAGTACAAAGGTTAGAATCATACAAGCCACTGTATTCCCTCTTACCATGTATGGATGTGAGAAGTGGATAGTTAAGAAACAAGATAGGAAGAAAATCAATTCATTTGAAATGTGGTGCTGGAAAAGAGTGCTGAGGATACCATGGACAGCCAAGAAGTCAAACTCACGAGTGCTAAAACAGATCAAACCAGAAATCTCTCTGGAAGCCAAGATGACTAGACTAGACTAATGCTGTGGTACTTTAGCCACATCATGAGAAGGCACGATTCATTGGAGAAAACTATAATGCTAGGACAGGTGGAGGGAAGCAAACAGAGAGGAAGGCCGCATGCTAGATGGATGGACTCTATTAAGGAAGTCACGGGTATGAATTTGAAGGAACTGAGCAGAGCAACAGGAGCCTTGGAGCTGTCTCATCCACAGAGTTGCCTTGGGTCGAGATCGACTTAAGGGCGGTTAACAACAACAAACGTCTTGTTTGCAACCTAAAGTGATAGTAGCATTTTCCCTGGTGGCCACTATAGTTTTGGAACTGGGAAAATTGCAGGCTGAGTGACTCTGGTTGCTTAGGACCTTCTAAATCTTTATTAGCTCTCTGCCTTGGTTGGCATCCATTGGGTTGTCTTTATCTGCGTCCTAACTATGGTTCTATCTCCAAGCCAAATAAATAAATTGTTGGGGATTCAAGTTTCCTAAGGCTTCAGTCTTTGCTAAGGAAACAAAAATATCAAAATATCAAAAGTATCAAAGCCAAGCCTGTTAGGGTCTAGCTTTTAAATCAGCAGAGCAGCAGAAACGTGTCCTTGCCTAACTGCTCCTCTAGGAACTGAGGCTGACTGAAAGACAACGCAAATAGCTTGTAGTTTAAAAACAAAACTTTACTAATGGCTTCAATCTACATATGCATAACCTAGCTAATGAATAGTTCAGGCAAAAGAAGAAATCTTTATCTCACCATCTTTCCGAAGAAAGTTGGTATTGCAGGGAGATGGGAGACCGGAGAGAGACAGGAATCTCTTTGTTTAGGAGAAACTTCCTAAAAGGAAGGGAGCTGAATAACATGAATTGTTTACCAATTTACAAAGGTATGTATTGCCCCTGTGATTCAGCAAGAACCAAATGGTATGTTTAGAAGAGGGGACTACAGAGTTTGCATGCAGGGAAGATCCTGTCTATCTGAGAGGGGAAGGGGGGGGGAGAATGCAAAGATTTTCCAACTTAAATATATATAAATAGCCTTCCAAAGTGTCACAAACCTATGCCTACTCAGAAGCCCTTTTCAATTCAATGGGATAGGCAGGAGCAAGGAAATGAGACCATTGTCCACCCTGCATAAGACTTCGCCATCAAATCTTCCTTCAGCCCCCAAATTTCTAGCATTGCAGAGAGTGAAACACAGAAAATGGTTCACATCTAGAACTCTTCTGTTTCCCCTGTTTGCATTTCCTTGGTCGCTCTGCCTGTCCCTTTTCTTTGGATGCTTAAACTGTATTTCTAAATGGTCAGATGATATCTGAAGTTACTTCAATGCTCTCTGTGTATTGCTGAAGGAAAAATTCATGGGGGAGGGGGAAAGAATTCTTATGGGCCCCCCCTCAATGCCTTCTTTTTCTCCCTGTAACCTTTGAGGACAGGTTAGCGTCTGCAAAATTGTCAAGTCGACGTTGTCCTCTTGCCATTTGCACAAGGAGTAGGAGACGAAACAGGCCCTAAAGGCATCTGGTCTGAGGGCTCTTTACACAAATGACTATGCCAATACCAGCAACAACTTTCTATAGGGGATGCAGTGGCTCAAGTGGTTAAGACGCTGACTCCGTTGGTTGCAAGAAATGCAAGGCTGGCAGTTGAAAAGCATGCAAATGCAAGTGGATAAATAGGTGCCGCTTAGTAAAGGAGATAAGCACCGGGACACGACTTGACAACGTTGTCAACGGGGAAAACCTTTACCTTACTTTATAGTAAAGGTATTCCCCATTGACAAAGTTATCAAATTGCTCATCACCGTTACTAAGCCAAAGAGCCAGTGTTGTGAGAGACTGCTCTGCGATCATGTGGACAGCATGATCGCACAGAATGCTACTTACTTTCCCACCGAAGTGGTACTTATTTATCTACTTGTATTTGCATGCTTTTAAACTGCCAGCCTTGCTAGGGTGGCAAAAGCTGGGACGGACTAGTGACAGGATCTCGAACTGCCAACCTGCCGATCTTGCAATCAACAGAGTCAGCTCTTAACCACTTGAGCCACTGCATCCCATATATATATATATATATATACAGAGAGAGAGAGAGAGAGAGAGAGAGAGAGAGTATACTATTATACAAAAGATATGGGCCAGGAACCTGTTGGTATCTTGTGTGTCTGTTGTGTGCCCGGGGAGACCTAATGATGTCCTAACCCTGAAAGGAGGACAAGGGACCCCCAAATGGAGGACATTCAAGAAAAATGGAGGACAATGCCAAGTAAAAGCTAAAAACACAAATATTCATGCTTCTTAGTCCTGCTAAAAATGGAGGACATTTTGGAATTTCTTCTGGACATGTCCTGGAAAAGGAGGACATCTGGTCACCCCATGTGTGCCTGCAAGTCGTTTCCGACTTATGGCTACCCTAAGGCGAACTTATCATGGGGGGGGGGGTGGTCTTGGCAGGTTTCGTTCAAAGGAGGTTTGCCATTGCCTTCCCCTGAGGCTGAGAGCATGTGACCTTCCCAAGGTCAAAGATCCCCTCCGGAAGTGGTTGGGAGGTCAACTTTGGCACGCAGATTGTTTCTAATTTTGCCTAGTTGCAAGGACAGGGCAAATTACTTTCCCCATCCCTAAAACATCCTTAAAGATGAAGGCTCTTACAAGAATCATGTTTACTTAGAAGTACCCTGCCTTTCTTCTTTTCATAGGATAGATTGCAGGCAGTTTGTGTTACTCCCCACGGGGCTCAATAACAGCCGTTTTAATCATTTTTGGTGCTTGTTGTTGCGCCTTCAAGTTCTTTCCGACTTTTGGCGAACCTGTCTGGGTGGCTTTCAAGGCAAGATTTATTCAGAGGAGGTTTGCCATTGCCTTCCCCTGAGGCTATGTGGCTTGCCTAAGGTCAGGGTTTTTCCTCTCTCAGCGATCAAGAGGTGATTCGACCCCTGGTGCCCCTAGTCATTATATACGCAAAGTCCTAGTCCAATATACGCAAATCACTATATCAGGCAGGTTCACAATCACTTAGGAGTCTTGATGGCCTAGGGCCTTTGCAGACTGCCAGAAATAGTGCACATTAAATTGAGGCACTGCCCTGGCTCAGTGCTAGGGAATCATGGGAACTGTAATTTATTGTGGCACCAGAGCTCTCTCACAGAGAAGGCTCAGTGTCCCAGAAAAAAATACAATTCCCATGATTCCCTAGCACTGAGCCAGGGCAGTGCCTCAATTTAATGTGCACTATTTCTGGCAGTCTGCAAAGGCCCCTAGTTTTGCCAGATCAGTGGAGTTTGGTTTGGATTCAGCCTTCTCTTCTAGTAGGAGCCCTGCCTACCCCCCCTCCCGCCCCCATGTCCGATTGGAAGGAAGACCCCTTGCCTTCAAAGGGATTTACTTTCCAGTCAATAATGTAGGGTTGGCGATCTAGGGCAAATCACAATTTCTCAGCCTCAGAAGAAGGCAAACTTCCTCTGAATAAATCTTGCTAAGAAAAATCTCATGATAGATGCCTTAGGATCGCCATAAGTCGGAAACTACTTGAAGGCACACAACAGCAGCAGCAGCAACAACAACAAAGGTGTAGGGTGGCGGCCTGGTGGGATGATATGGGAATATGATATTGAGGCCAACGCAAGTAACGCAAGTAAGCACGCAAGCGACCAACTTTGGCGTTGCTGAAAGCCTCACAGGCTCCTGCCACATTACACGGTTAATGCCGTTTGACACCCCTTTAACTGTCACGGCCCCATCCTATGCAATTCTGGGGACTGCAGTTCGTTGTGGCACCAGAGCTCTCCGACACAGAAGGCTAAATAAAGGTCTCACGAAAGGACAGATCCCAGAATTTCCTAGCATTGCATTATGGCAGTCAAAGAGGGGCCAAGCTGCATTCATTTTGCAGTGTGGCACCAACGTTAAGACGAGCCCTTCCCTCAGTAGCCCATTTCCAAAATTCCTTGGTTGGAAAGATGGAAGCAGAAAGGGCCTCTCGGGCTGCATCCGCACTGCAGCAATAACCCAGGTTGACACCAGTATGTAGAGAGATCTTGTAACACCTGAGACTAAGGGCCTGAACAGACTGACAGAAATAATGCAGCTTGAGACCACTTTAACTGCCCTGGCTCAGTGCTAGGGAATCATGGGAACTGTAGTTTATTGTGGCACCAGAGTTCTCTGACAGACAAGGCTCAATATCTCAGAAAAAACTACATTTCCCATGATTCCCTAGCATTGAGTCAGGCCAGTTAAAGTGGTCTCAAGCTGGGTTATTTCTGGCAGTTTGTTCAGGCTCTAACTCAAGGGTAGGCAACCTTTCCCCTTTAAGGGCCGAGGGACTTCAGCTCCCAGAATCCCAGGAGCTATTGGCCAACATGGGACTATTGGCCAACATGGCTGAGGCTTCTGGGAGCTGAAATCCCTCAGCCCTTAAAGGGGAAAGGTTGCCTACCCCTGCACTGAATGAAAGAAATTGGCAGCATGAGCTTTCATAGACTTCAGTCTACTTCTTCAGATGCGTTTGAACAGCCATGGAATCCTGGGATTTGTAGTTTTATGAGACGTCTAGCCTTCTCTCTCAGGGAGTTCTGGGGCCACTCAGAAACTACAGTTCCTAGGATCCCATAGCACGGAGCCAGGGCAGTTAAAGTGGGGTTATTTTCGCAGTGCGGAGGCAGCCTCAGTCTCCTTTGGACTCGATGAGTCTTTCCTCGGCGGTGGAGGAAGCGAAGAGGTGGCCGTCCCGATGCTTTTTGCCGACGGGAGGCTCAATAAACAAACCCCCGGCTCTTCAGAGAGGAGAAAGGGAGACGTGATCCCAGGAGAGGCTGCTCTGTTTACCAGCAAGGCCGAAGGATCCCAGGCGGGCAGTGTAAACGGGAGCCAAATGAAGCTCCCCACCAGACGCGCACACCTTCCTCTCGGCCGTCGATAAGTCCCCTGCCAGGACCACGCCAAGGACCAACAGCAACACCAAAGAGCTCGCCTGCCTTTTTCGATTCATTCCTCTTGCTCCCGTACCATCCCAGCCTCCTTTTTCCCAACGTGCGGAAACAATCCGGTTTGACGCCACTTGAACTGGATGTTTGCTATGGCCCCCACCAGAGGCCTCTGCCACAGAAGGCTACATACATGTCTCACCAAACCGCAATTCCTACACAGGGCTCCTCTTTCCCACACAACAGTTCTCAAAGTATTGCCGGACTTTGACGCCCGGAAACCCTAGGCTGCATCCGCGCTGCAGAAATAGCCCGCTTTGACGCCACTTTAACTGCCCTGGCTCCATGGTATGGAATCCTGGGAATTGTAGTTTCTCTTGGCGCCAGAGCTCCCACCAAGCTACAGTTCCCAGAGTTCCATAGCACTGAGCCCTGGCAGTTAAAGTGGTGTCAAACTGGATTATTTCTTCACTGTGGAGGCTGCCTAGGAATTCTAGGAGTCAAAAGTCCGGCAATACTTTGAGAACTATTGGGTGGAAAATAGCGACTCTGTTCACACTACACAATTATAGCACTTTAATTCTGCTATAACTGCCAGGGCTGTATTCTATAGAATCCTGGGATGTGTACTTTAATGAGGTGCCAGAAAACTCTCTCACCAAACTACAAATCACAGGACTTCCTAGGATGGATTCATGGCTAAACCTGTATCAGACTGCTATAACTGCAGTTTATGGACACCACCATTGCTGGATTGTGTCCCCAGCTTTCTAGCTCAATCAGAAGTCCTCCCTTGAGATTTTGGGCCTAAGCAGACTGCCAGAAACAGTGCACATTAAATTGAGGCACTGCCCTGGCTCAGTGCTAGGGAATCATGGGAACTGTAATTTATTGTGGCACCAGAGCTCTCTGACAGAGAAGGCTCAATGTCCCAGAAAAAAAAATACAGTTCCCATGATTCCCTAGCACTGAGCCAGGGCAGTGCCTCAATTTAATGTGCACTATTTCTGGCAGTCTGCTTAGGCCTTTTGTTTAAAACATTGGCTGCCTTGTACTTCTTGAGCATCTTTGAATAAGAGTCTTGCAAGCCTGAACAGACAGCACAACCTCAAAAACATATTTACTTGGAAATCGAGTGCTATAAGGTTGGTGGTCCACTCTGTTTCTCTCTCTCCTAAATGTATTTAGGGTCTGAGAGAATTCTTTGTTGAGATTTATTGTTGTTGTTGTTAAGTGCCTTCACATAAATTCTGACTTATATCAATCCTCTGATAGGGTTTTCTTGGCAAGATTTATTATTCAGACAGGGTTTGCCATTTCCTTTTTAGCTGTGAGTGGGTGACTTGCCTAAGGTCCACCAGTAAGTTTCTATGACAGAGGGGGGATTCAAACCCTGTTCTCCCCCAAAGTCCTAGTCCAACACTCAAACTACTATGCAATGCCAATATATATTGGCATTTATTATGACAACCTTGTTTAGACCAGTCAGAAGGCATATACACACACAAAATATTATCAGGGTTTTGAAGCTCACTGGAATCTTCATCAGGTGAAGATGGTACAGAATTGAGGTAGGGGGAAATGAAATCATTGTTGCAAATCTGCATGCTATATTTTCTGTGTCACAGAGAGAATGTGAGGCAGACAAATAGTTTACACTGTCTATGTCCCCCTCCCCCCAAGAGAGACAGAGGCTTGATGGGAACAAAGGCCGTAACTTTTCATTTCTCCATTGTTGTCATAAAGTCTTTTCTTTTGAGATCAGGCCTGTCTCTGCTTATATGAAGCCAAAAGCTCCTACGCTGGCAGAGTTCAGTGATTTTGGGGACTACAACACCCAACTTATCCTACCAAATTCTGCTCCTGTTTATTCTAGTGGAAGGATTTTGGGAGTTGCCCATAAAAGAGAGTAGTTTGTCAGATGTGTTGGACTGCAAACTCCATCATTCCTCAGCATTGACCATGTCAGCTAGGGCTGATAGTAATTGTAGACCAAAATGATCTAGAGGGCTACAACCTCACAATTACCTGAGAACAATCTGGTCTCCTTTGTTTCTTGTGTGTGTGTTTCAAGGCCAGGCTATATCCTTGACTGTGATGATCATCTGATGATTTCCTATAGGGTAGCACAATTCCAGATAGTATTTCTTTATTTGCAACTGGTGGAAAATCCCTTTCACTATTCCCTTTGAGAGTGTGGGGCTGTCCTATTTACAAATCAGTGAAAGCTAAAGGACCTGATGTGATATTCATTAGGACCAAGGGTGTCTAAAACAAATATTCTAACTGCATTGCACAGGACAAAGCCTGGAGACATTCGTAGAACACGGACACCGAATGTTAGCTCGGACACCGAATGCTAATCACACTCCATTTTAAACTCCTTGTACTTGGTAGATTGTAGTTTGGTACTTGATAAATATCCTAAAGGCATCAGATCCTGTCTGATCCTGAATGGTAAGCAGGGTCAGCCCTGGTTAATATTTTGATGGAGATTGGGAGATTGCCAATGAACTCCAGGTGCTGCAGGCTATATTTCAGTGGAAGGAATTGGCAAAATAATCACTGAGTATTCCTTGCCTGAGAGAATCCCATGAAATTCATGGGTTGTTATAAGCTGACAGGTAACTTGAAGGCACACACACACACACTTTGTAGACAGCCCCATGGAAGTCCAGATCATTTGAATAGTTGAATCATATAACTAGAAGGGATCTCAAGTGTCATCAGCTCCTTCCCAGGTCAGGATTCCGCAGCTAAAGCTGAAGCACCCCTAACAGGTTACCATATAAGCTCTTTCTGATTATATGTGGCTCTGGTGCCACAAACAAACTACAATCCCACATCATAGAGCCATGGCAGTTAAAGTTGAATTATTTCTGCAGTGCGGATGCAGCCTGGGATGCAGTCAAAAGTCCCTCTACTGCTTCCCCAGGGGTAGATTTCTTTATTTGATTTCCCCCCTCAGCTCTATTTTCCCAAAGATTTTCCCATTGCTTCACCTTCCATTTATGTACCTCTCCATCAGTTCCAAGCTGAAAGTGCCATGGGAGATGAGCCAAAACACCTCCCTCTGTCAGCTCGAAAAAAGGGTGAACTTTGTTTTCTTTAAAGATTGGTTTCCTAAAAGAAAACTGTGACTTGAAGTTTGCAAGCTCCTTCCAAATACTTTGGAAGGGTGTCTTTCAAAGGAGGAGGGGTGCCCTTGAAGAAGGAGAGGAAGATTTATTTCTGTTGTCTGTTCTGAGCCAAAACTTTTATTCTCCCATGAAATATTACTTGTAAGGGAAGTGGAAAGAAGGCCAAGATTTCCCAGAAAGTTATTACCTATTGTCTTCAGACATGTCCAGCTTGCATATGTACATATTTACCTTTATCCTCTTGTATCAGATCTCTCAGTCAGTTTTCATGGTTATGGGCCCTATCCCAGCCTCAGCAGCTAGAAAATAAAATAAAATAACCTAGCACCATCACCACTATGACAACTGCTACATCCACCAAATGATCCCTTTGTTACTGTTCCACCAGGGATGAACTGTTTTGGGTTCCTTTCCTCCTAGGTTTTTGTTTTGTTTTGTTTTAGCTGGCTACCTCCTCTGAACAAATTCTGCCAAGAAATCCCCATGATAGGTTTGATTTAGAGTCACCATAAGTCAGAAATGACCTGAAGGCACATCATAGTAACAACCAATCTCAGAAGAGGTGAGAAAATGCAGACCTCTCCACTGGCTGAGGAGAGATCAACTACAAGTAAACAGCAAAGTTACTATTCTGCAAAAGGTCTCAGGTTCCTTCTCTGATTGAATAAGGCTTCTGTAAAAATGTTGGAGGCTTATTTCTGGTGAGTGTGAATAATATTGGGCTATATCAGTGGGCCCTAAACTTTGTTCCTAAATATTTTTGGACTTCAACTCCCAGAATCCCCAGCCAGCTTGGCCAACAGCCAGGACTTCTGGAGCTGAAGTTCAAAGCACCTCGAGGGCCTAATTTTGGGAATCACTGGGCTAGATGAAATAGTATCTTTCTGTCTTATCCTAGCTGATGGGATTTGGTGGTGAAACAAGCCAATGTAGTTCTGGGCTGCATAGTGTCCAGATGAAGGGAAGCAATAGTGGTATTTTGCTTTGGTTACAGCTCAGGGATACTGTGTCCCATTCTTGGTACTTGGTAAATATCCTACAGTTCAAAGAGGATATTGATAAGGTGGAATGTGTCCAGAGAAGGGTGACCAAAATGATCAAAGGTCTGTAATCTGAGCTTTATGAGGAATGACTTAGGAAGCTGGATATGTTTAGCTTGGAGAACAGAAGATTGAGAGGGAATGTGACAGCTGTCATTCAATGTCTGAAGGAATGTCATTTAGAAGATGAACAAGTTTGATTTCTGATGGCCTGGAGAACCAATGGATTCAAGTTACAATAAAGGAAATTCTACTAAAAACATTAGGAGGAATGTCTTGGCTGTAAGAGCTTTTCAACAGTAGTAAAAATTGCCTTGGAGGATGGTGGACTATCCTTCTTTGAAGGTCTTTCTACAGAGATTGGGTAGCCACCTTTCAGAAATATTTCACTTCTGTATTACTGCATGATAGTATTACTAGATGGTCCTTGCAGATCTTTCTAACTCTAAGATTCCATGATTCCATGAATATATGTTTCATCTTCCTTGTCTCAGAATTGTCTCAGAATGTAGCCATGGTATCTGAATTTTCCTTAGTTTTCCTTATTTGCTCTTTTCATTCTCTACAATGTCTGTTAAAAAGTAGAAGGTAGTAGAAAGAGAGGAAGACCACATGACAGATGGTTAGAATCAGTCATGGAGGTCACAGGCCTGAGCATACAGGACCAGAGCAGTGGAGGACAGGGTTTCTTGAAGATGTCTCATCCAAGGATTGCCATGAGTCAAGGTAGGAGAGAAGGCAGTTAACACAACAACAATGGAAATCCTGTTCCTTCTATACAAGGAATGCACAGATATCTGTGATATGTCTCTATTACAATAGTTCCTTAGTTTCCACAGGGGTTCTGTTCTGAACCCCATCTACCACAGGTGCCAGAAACCACGGGACCTCAAGTCCCATGGTTTTTAATGGCCGTGTGTGAACGCGCCACCATTAAAACTAATGGGGCTTGCCATCCACGGGGTGGGAGGGCTGTATTGTCTTCTTATTCTGTATTATCTTTTAAATTTGTTTTCTTTTCTAATGTGTTTTAATCTATCTGTATTCTATTAATCTGTTTTAATTTTTTAAAATCTGTTTTTTTTTCCTTTTTAAATTGTGTTTTAACTGTGCATTGTTTTAAGCTTGGGTTTTAAAAACTAAACTGACTTTTATTTAATTGGCATGTTTTACCTCAACACCTACTAAAAAGTTCTTGATGTAAAAACATGAAGACTCCTTGAGGAATCCATTGTCCTCTGCCTACAAAGAGGCCTGTGACCTCATAGGAGGCCTATTGGATTGCAAGAGAGGGGTCCTTCTTGAGATGCAAATAGACTTTAAATTTCCTGGTCTTTGCAAATTTCTAATAGCCACATGGGCAGAAGGAGGAAGGGCCAGCCTGCAAAAGATAACTTCCACTTATTATCTTAACTAAGGACAGAAACATCAAAATGCAGGCATCTGACTAACATCTCCATTTTTTTTCTCCTGTTTGGTTTGTAACATCTTGCCCGATGAAGAAGAAGCCCATGGAGCTTTGAAAGCTTGCAACAAGTATATTGTGCATTTTAGTTGGCCAATAAAGGTAGCACTGTTTGGTGGAGTTTTGTTTGAATTTGCTAAATAGCCAACACAGCTACCCCTGCATGTTTTTTGACTTTTAATTGTTTTTTTAAAAAATAAAAAAGCTTTGTATTAATAATGTCAAAAACTGTATTACATGTGTTTTAAATCATTGGAAGTTGTCTTGGATCCTGTATAAGGAAAAAGATGGAATTCAAATCAAATAAATTCTACTCATGTTACTGTTATATAAAACCAAACAAAGGCATACCACTTACCAACAGCCTCTTAATTGCTTCCATAGTGTGTGTTTTATTGTACAAGGAACACCACTATATCATAAGTATGAGTGAGACCAGCTTCTGACCAGATCACTCATAGCTCTAAGTTCTTTAACTCAGGGCCTTTGCAGACTGCCAGAAATAGTGCACATTAAATTGAGGCACTGCCCTGGCTCAGTGCTAGGGAATCATGGGAACTGTAATTTATTGTGGCACCAGAGCTCTCTGACAGAGAAGGCTCAATGTCCCAGAAAAAAATACAATTCCCATGACTCCCTAGCACTGAGCCAGGGCAGTGCCTCAATTTAATGTGCACTATTTCTGGCAGTCTGCAAAGGCCTTCAGTTTTATTGTACCCTTTCCTCATCTAGATTGGGTGTACCTATGTGAACAAAATGTGCTGAATCCCAGATGCTTCCAAATCTTTGATTATTCTATTGATTTTTATGAGGAGCTTTCAGTTTCATTTCTTCATAAGGTTTAAAAATAGTGTCCCCCTTATTATTAGCTAAGAAAAGATGCACCCAGACAATGTCATGGTCCTTTCTACACTTGATATATCACGTGTCTTTGCCTACTTTTCCAGCTGTTCCATTCCATTCTTCTTGTTCACTTGTTCTTCCTGCCTCTAGTCTTTCAATATTTTATGCCACAGAGCTCTAATGAGTTTTGGGAGATTTCCTCCCCTTTAGCCTGTTTTTTCTCTCTAAGGTTTCTTTTATTTTCCTGCTCCCAATTTTTAAATCTTGGGTTTCTCCCACATATCCCATGTCTTTGCCTGGGGTGTTGGTGATGCAGTTTTGGATGCATAAGCAAGAGCCACAGGAAGATTTGAATTGGTATTGAAAGAAATGATATAAACATTCTGATTGTAAGCATTTATGGACTCACCATTATTGTATGGATAGCATGAAATGACAGAGAGGACATCTCTAGACAGAAAGTTCTTCATGCCAAGAATGAAAAGGTATTTCAAAGGTATACTGCCTTATTTCTTCAGTGGATTTTCCACAATAGGGGAAAAATGGAAAAAGTGGTGGAAAAAGAAGGGAAGGTTGGGAGTGGGTGAGATAATTGTCTGAAGTGCCCAAGTGTCTCCAAAGTGAGTAGATAATAGATGGATCAGCAGAATTCTCTTTTCAAACATATTGGGAAACCCACAGGCTGACAAGTAGTTAAAATGACTCACTACTTCTGAATTAGAGATGTTGGAAGTTTAGTTTCTTGTGGATGTTGGTTTTTTTAAAGCTGTCCTGACATTTATCTGCCTTAAAACATGTCTTCTGCAGGAAACAGAACCAGGGATTTAACATCTTTTCCATTAAATGCCTAAGGTAGTACACAAGTCAAAACAACCATAAAACAATGTAAAAACATACAGTGTAAAACATATTTCAGTAGAGTGGGAAGGAATAAATCCAATGTGATGAAGATTTGAGAAGCATGCACACAAAATGGATGACTTGAATCAAGGAGACCCCATTGTATTTCCCCTTCTTTTATGTTTACAAATGGGAACAGACAAACTAGGGGGAGGAGAAAGCCCTATATTGCTGAAAAACAGAGGAAGAAGATTACTGCTTCCTTCTCTCATAGTATGGTACAAGTTCTCAGAAGATTTTTCTACTAGTTTATTCCTTTCCTTCAACATGAACAGCTGCAGGAAATTGTGTGATATAGTCCTTAAGGACTACCTTTTCTTATAACTTTCTGCCCAGTATGTCACATTATTTCCAGAGTCTCTGTTCCAGGTATCCTCACAGTAATCAGCAATTACTGCTGACAAAAAGTGGTAATAACTTCTTCTCTCTGTCTCTTCCTCTGAATGTCCTCCTCAGAGAGGTCCAAGTGAAATCTTGTATTCTCTCAGTCATAAATAAATGTAAATACCACAAAGGCTTTATTGATGATGTTTTAAAGGCATTTGGTTAGTTCCAGACCAAGAAAATATTTACATCACTCAGGGGTGGAACAGAAAGACAGAAAAAAAGTGGCTCAAATCTGCTTTTTTTGAAAGCAGTTTGAAGCCCTGCTGTCTGTACCAGCTGCTCCAAAGGCGGCCTGAATACACAGCCCGACCACATGGCACAGCATTAAACCATGCTGCTGGGTAATTTTTTTTGTCACCTCCCCATCATCCATGTGCACCATCACACAAACACACCATTGGTGGCCACCTGCTGCCTAGATGCCATCCCATTGGATGGCCTCCCCTCTGGTTGACCACACAATCGCACCTACGATCCTCCACAGGGCATTGGAGCATCAGTGTGTCCAGTAAAGCACTGGCAAAGTGCAATCATGGAGGCCCCTCACATGCCCCTTTCATCCCCATTCACCCCATGCTCCCTTTTGGACTGTCCAGTTGTGTTTGTTGTAATTACATCCATTGGAAGTGTCACACTTTCACTTTTTTTGCATTACCACTCCCATTCTATAAATCTTTTAGGCCCGTAATTCTATATCGGCTATCTTGTAGATCTCATTTAACTCAGTTTGACTTACTTCTGAGCAGACATGGATTTGATTGTTGTGTTAGAGTGTGCTTGTGCAGATAAACCACTTCAATTGCACTTACTTCCATTAAGTGTGTATGACTGTAGCTGTAACTGGTCTTACTGTTACCTAAATTACAGGGTGTTCTGACAGGGCACCCACAAATTGTACTCAATGGGGAAATTAATTTAGCTCAATAGGAAGTAGTGACAGGGCTTCAGTAATATAAAGCCAGAATCTCAGCTTTTGTATAACAGTTCCAAACCCAGAGACGTTTTCCAAATTAATTTAGTTTATTTAAAAAGAGGACTCCACACTCACAAGCACACTCTCTCACTCATACACACAAGAACTAATCATGTTGCAGATGGCTACTGAGCCATTGCCATTCCAATAACCCAGCAATTGGAGCTATGCTTCAGACTGGTACACTATTACCTCTTAGCCACCCTGCAACTTACTATTACCTACTACCTTTAGCAGTACTAGCTAGTACTAGGTAGTAGGTAATAGCAAGGTGGATCCTGGGTTACATTATGAAACCACTTTTAACAATTATGAGGAAATATATGGGAGAATAATTTTTAATAACTAAAATAAGAAAAAAATTGGTAGAGTTCGGGGGGTTGCAGACTGCCAGAAATAGTGTGAATTCAGTCCACTTTTAGGGTTAGGGTTAGAGTTAGGGAACCATGGGAACTGTATTTTATTGTGGCATCAGAGTTGTCTGACAGAGAAGGCTCAATGTCTCAGAAAAATAACAGTTCCCATGATTCCCTAGCACTAACCCTAACCCTAAAAGTGGACTGAATTCACACTATTTCTGGCAGTCTGCAACCCCCCTTCATTTACACTTCTAAGACTATTACCAATGTAAGGTTAACTCAGTGTGAATAATCACAGCTAACTAGAGGTCAAAATGTGTGTCTGAAGGATCAACTAGTGTCCAAAACACACTGCAGAAATAATCTAGTTTGAGACCACTTTAACTACATGGGAATGCTGGGAACTGTAGTTTTGTGAGATATTTAGGGGGGAAGCAGATGGCTTAAAGAGCCATTTTGGGGGCAGGGAAGGGGAGGGGAAGCTGCATGGTGGGCGCCCCAACCCCTCCCTCAGGTTGTCCTTGGAGCAGCCGGCCCTCCGCACAGCCGGCGCTCCAAGGAGGACCTCCCGCTGCAGCATCCATACACGCTGCAGCGGAAAAGTCGCCGAAGGTGCGCTGGCAGCCTTTTGCGGCACACCTTCGGCAACTTGTGGAAGGAACGCCAATTTAGCGCTCCTTCCAGGGGCGGCGAAGCCGCGCCGCGGGGCCGAGGTGTGGGGATACCTCAGCCCCGCGGTGCAGCTTCCCGGGGTGGCCCATGGCCGCCTGTCTGCTTCCCCCCTTAGTCTTCTCTGTCTGAGAGCTCTGGTGTCAAAATAAACTACAATTCCCAGGATACCCTAGCCCTGAGCCAGGGCAGTTAAAGTGATCTCTCACTGGATTATTTCTGCAGTGTGTTTTGGACCTGAATTACTCTCTTGCAGAAAAACCAAGAAATAATTTTAGACTGACACACAGGAAATTTTAACACACAAAGCCAAGCACAGACAAATATGCCAGCTACATGAACCAGATTTGGAATGAAGGTCTTGTTATTCTTGATACTTCAAATGAACTCTAATATCCAGAAGTTAGAATTTATGTTGCAACTTGGAACTTTGGAATTTGAAAAGATGAAATGAAAAACTATTGTTTTAAACAAATGTTACTTTAAAAGGTTTGTGTGTTTCATTCTCATGAACCACATGGAATTCAGATTTATTTTTAAAAGTTCATGTCAAGTCAAATATAAATCCTTTGAAATACCAGTGTGAGATTTTCTTAGCTCCATTGTTTGAAGCTAGTCCCCTCCCCCCATATGTTGGTTGGCTAGTCTGCATTTTGAAATTTTGAAATCCAAAAAGCAATTCCTGTCTGTTTAATAGAGAACTGCTTTAAAAGTTGCCAAGCAACTTAAAGAAGGTTTGCTTTAAAGAAGCTCAGTTGTTTGTTTAAATCCAAGATACGTCACATATTATTAGCTGCATTACATAAATCAACAAAGAAATCTACATTGGCAATGGAACAGGACATTTCTACACTTGGCCTTTTTGTGTTTTGCAATTAAAATCACTTGAATTGGATGTTGAAGTTTCAACAAATATTCAACAAACATTATTTATCTAGAAAAAAATTCTGCACATTATTAGTTATAAAAAAGCACCAGAGGGGAGAAATAATTAAGCAGGTTTGTCATATGGTACGTGTTTATTTTAACCTTTCTTTCTTTGAAAAAAAATCTTATCTACTAAGTAGTCTTACAAGACACTAATTATATTCTTTCTCAAAAGAATTTTCTAACACCCTTCAGTGCTTACACCCTTTAATCATATCTCATTACATCTACCTAATCCATCTTTTTTCACATTGCCAGTGCTCATTAACAGTTTTAAAAGCCAGCTTTGGACGCCATCATCCTTGGTTCCAGAATTACAAATAGTACTAATATTTTATGCATTAAAAAGAAAAGCTAAGATGATTCTTCATTGGAGATCATTTACTTCCTCTTTCTCTCCTGCTCTTTGCTTTGTGTTTTTTTTGTATCTATTAAAAAGATGGTGTCAGTGATAGTACAAGAAAACCGTGTAGCTTTTTTTCCCTATGAAGAAGTTAATTTCTTAAGCTGCTTCAATGGTGGATCAACAAGCTCTTTGGAGGTAAATGATCCTTGACTAACATTTAGCAGATATTGTGCTTCACAGATGTTTGATTGGCAATACATGTGACATCTAGTAAACAGAATGGGTAATCCATTGGAGCTCTGCATGTGTGCAAGTGGGGGAAAATACAGAGAACTGGCTAGCAAATGGCTCTCTTTCATTCCTATGCTAAGTGCCTTACAGGACTGAGAAGCTCACAGGAAATATCTCCAATATAATATTAACCAGAGTTGAATGAATAATTCACAACCAATAACTGATGTATTTCCTCTTCTTTCTTTCCTAAAGATGATAGGAGCAGCTTGCAAAATTTCCTGGTGTGCGCATTATAAAAATGGTATACTTGGTTTTGTACTAGTAATATTGACAATACTGCTTGTGTGTGCATGTGTGTATAGATAAATAGATGCATGACATGCATGTGTGTATAGATGAATAGAGACACAACATCCATACAAACCTATCTCAGAATTTTTCTCACAAAGTTCATCAACAATATTTGCATATAGATACCATGCTGACTAATTACATACATCACACATCAATGTTTCTGTTCAGTTTTTGCACAATTATCTCACACAGTCATGGTTTGTGAATAGTCAACATGCCATTTAAATACAGCCCAGGACTTCTGAAGGTGTTTGGCACTGAAATCTTCTTTGAAAGGAACCCCCAAAGAGTTCATTGTAACCTGATTCAAAACACAAATAAGGCATCTCCCTGCATGGAATCAGCATTGGCTTCACTTATGAACAGATCTGGAACTTTGAGAGATGTCAGAGTTGAGTGCAGTTTCAGTGTTGGGTGCAGGGATTTTTGGTATTTTGTGTGTGTTGGGGAGGGGGGGGGAAATCCATGTTAAGTGCAGTTTCTTCTGATATATTTTTAGTAATAGAGAAGCCAACAACATTCCCATACTGCATATAAAATTGAACTGTCCTGTTGTGCTGCTATCTCAACATTATAAAGTATCAAATTGATGTAGTTCAGAAGTGGGCAGGACACAACCTATTGGTCATTTGTGTCTCCAAAAGCACCATCATAAATAATTTAAATAATTGAAAAGTATATAAATGAGAACCACATTCCACAAATATGATTCTTCTATACAAATGTGCACTGGCCCAAATGCTTTGTTTGGGCTAAAAAGTGTTGGAGTATCAGCATCAATACTTGTGTGTAGTTCTATGGTTTACTTTGAGAAGGGCAGTGTCTTCTACACAGAAACACTGATGTATATCTCTATTAATTTGGTCAGTGTGTCTGTGAAGAGGTTACTTCCCATACTACTCCTCTTTCTGAGGGTTTCTTCCTGAGCTAATAAAGTTTTATGATTCTTAGTTTGGTAGCACGCTTTCCTCTCTGGCCTTACCAAGCATGGATGCAGAAACCAGGGTTTGCTCCTAAAGATGTTTTTCTTCTTACTTGTACACATGGAGGTCAGCTATCTAGAGACCTCTGTACCAAAGTATATTTTTCTGTATTGAGTACTTATTTTTTGTGGAACCTAGATGTAACAATAAAGTAAGTTTCTTTTTACCTAGGACGTTATCACACAGGAAGTCATGGGGAGAAAGTGGAAATAAACGGGCATGAGCGGAAGTCTTTAATTTACGGGATTTGTCCCGTTCCGCCTCGTCTGATAACTAAATTCGAATTTAAAAGGGGGTTAATTCAAACAAAAACCTGATCTTTTCATTTTCGAGATTTTTGAGGATTTGAAAAGATCAGGTTTTTGTTCGAATTAACCCCCCTTTGAATTCAAATTTAGTTATCAGACGAGGCGGAACGGGACAAATCCCGTAAATTAAAGTCTTCCGCTTGTCCCATTTATTTCCACTTTCTCCCCGCAACTCCCTGTGTGATAATGTTCCTACTTATGTATCCTGTTTATTTACCAGAAGCTCAGATCTAGTTTTTACCAAATACCTGTGGAGGACATGCTTATTCTCTGCTGCTGCTGCTGCTGCTGCTAAACTGATTTAACCACAAATTAACCAAAACCATAATTCTAACAAAAGGACCCTAAGGTAACTTAGGTCCAAAACACAATGCAGAAATAATCCAGTTTGAGATTGCTTTAACTGCCTTGGCTCAGTGCTAGGGAATTTGGTAACTGTAATTTTGTGAGACATTTAGCACACTCTGTCAGAAAGAGCTATGGTACCAGAACAAACTATAATTCCCATGATTCCCTAGCATTGAGCTAGAGCAATTAAATGTCAGGGATGATGGGAGTTGTAGCTCTTCACCTCTGGCTCTAACTCACCACCTTGTTATGCAGCAGAGCTGACCAGCTTTGATCAGTGGTTGATGCTTCTTTCCCAAGCAGCAGAGTTTCAGAGAATAGGCTGAAGACCCTGACAACCTCTCCAAGCCTTCTCACTCTTCTTCCTGAGATGTCTCCAAACTTCTCCAGGATTCTTCTGGCTCTTGTATCTTCCCTCAAGACACCAGACAACTCAGTAGTCTTATATAAAAGATCTACTTTATTCTACTATATACACAAATACTATATGCCCTACAAATCACAATATCTCCAACACTACTCCACAATGTACATTAGCAAACATTGCAATTTATAGCCATTGTTAGACACCACCCACCAGTCAGTTTCCACCCAGTGGGTGTGTACATACATCTTGATTGGTCCACATAGATCATCCCATACCTAAGACCAACCCAAGTGTTTCATCACTTTACCTTGACCACTTAATGAGTCTCAGGTGTTTGCAATCTATCACAGGTGTTCTCAATATACCTTCTATAACTTTGTCCTTGGCTCTCAAGGCTTCTTAATTATATTATCTTTTTCACCTGTGTATCTTCCTGATTGCTCCTGCTTAGTCACTTTGACATTCACATAAATATTTTTTATTTCTATTACTGTATATCCCATGTTGCTTTTTCCTTAACAATCCCCTCCGAAATAAAATATTGTATGTGTCTTACAATGTCATTCCAACCATTTGTGTCAGTCTTTCATGTTTTTCCGCCGTCAATGCTTTTGTGAACAAATCTGCTATGTTGTGTTGTGTTTCTATATATCTAAATTCTATTTTACCCTTCTGAACCATGTCTCGCACATTTTGATATCTTACTCCAACATATTTTGTTCTGTTCTTCAAACTTTCAGTTTCAGCCATTGCTATGCATGACTGTGAATCTTCCAGAATTTCTACTGGTATCTTGTAACTTTCATTTAAATCATTCAACAATTGCTCAACCCACTGTACCTCATTCACTATCTCATTTAAAGCTGCGAATTCTGCTTCAGTCGTACTTAACGCTACATTAGTTTGTTTTCTACTTCTCCAGACTATTGGACTTTCACTGTACTTAATTATCATTCCTGTAACTGACTTCTTGTCTCCTAATTCTGAGGCAAAATAACTTTCCACATAACAATCTAAATCTGAACTACTGTTTCTAATTATCAATCTCTTATCTAAAGTTCCTTTCAAATATCTTAATAAGTGTTTTACTGCTGTCCAGTCTTCAATTTTTGGATCATTAACCCTTCTGGACAATACATTTACAGCATATGAAATGTCTGGTCTGGTGTGGCAAGATATGAATTGTAAAGATCCTATTATACTCCTGAATAAAGTCTTGTCTTCAAAATCTCTAGTTGTTTTTTCAGATACAAAACCAGTTGTCATTGGAGCTCTTACTATTTTAGCATTTTGTAATCCACACTTTTCAATCAAACTTTCAATTTTCTTTCTCTGGCTTAACAAACAATGTCCTTCTTCTGTCCATTCAACACCAATACCTAAATAAGACTTCAATAAACCTAGATCTTTTAAAACAAACTTTTCAGACAATTCTCTTTTTACTGATTCAATTTCCTGTTTTGACTTTGCTGCCACACATAAATCGTCTACATAAATCACTAACACTATGCCTCCTTTTGTACAGACAAAAGCATCTGCAATGCTCCTTTTGTATCCTAGTTTAGCTAACTCTTCATTAATGCACAAATTCCATGCTCTGGCACTTTGTTTTAATCCATACAATGCTTTTTTCAATTTATAAACTTTCTGACTACTATTTTCTTCAAAACCTTGTGGCTGCTCCATAAAGATCTCTTCATCTAAACTAGCATTCAAGTAGGCTGTTTCAAAGTCAAAATGCTCTACAACTAAACTTCTTTTTGCTGCTACAGCCAGAACCATTCTCAGACTTTCTGGCTTTGCAGTTGGAGACTATGGGCCTCAGCAGACGGAGGCCCCGGAGCCGCCGCCGAACGGAGCGCCGCGGGGCTGCAGCCTCCGCATCCAGGCGCACTGCCGGCGACTCTAAAAGGAGCACCAAATTGGCGCTCCTTTTAGATGTCAGAGAAAGTGCGCCGCAAAAGCGGCGGGCGCACTTTCTCTGACTCAAACAGCGCAGCGCATGTGGGCGCTGCGCCGTGAGGTCATCCCCAATGCGCCGGTCGTGCGGACGGCCGGCGCATCTGGGGGCGACCTCGGGGAGAGGAAGGGGCGCCGCTCGTGCGGCTGCCCCTCCTCTTCCCTGCCCGGAAGACGACTTTATTAGTCGTCTGCTTAGGGCCAATGTCTTATCATAGTTCTCATACTGCTGTTGTGCAAAACCCTTAGCTACTAACCTTGCTTTATACTTAATACTTCCATCTGGCATTTCTTTCTTTTTGTATACCCACTTACAACCAATTACTTTCTTGTCCTTGGGTCTGTCAACAACTTCAAAAACATCTTTATTTACCAGACAACCAAACTCATCATCCATTGCATCAATCCATCTTTCCTGTTCTTCTCTAGACAAACTTTCCAACTCTTCAAAACTTTCAGGCTCTTCCACTGCTAAACAAGCTCTTGCATTTGTCACAACAAACCTATCTGGAGGCTTTCTAACTCTGTGACTACGTCTGGGAATAAACTCTGTTGATCTGCCTCTTTCATCCTCACTTTCTGTACTGGAAGTTGTAGTTCTATGACTAAATCTCTTGTCTTCAGTCATTCTAGTAGTAATAGGTCTAGATTGTGTCTCATTATCAGAAGAACTATCACTGCTGCTAGTGGATGCTTCTGGCTTAACTGAAACCCCTCCGTTTCCTGAAGTTGGTTCAATTTGTGTTTCTGGCTCATTTGAACTTCCTAACATCAAGAAAACTTCTTTATTAGCATGCAGTTTGTTCCAACCAGCATGTCTCTCAAAATTTGCAGACCTAAAATACTGCACTTCTTTCCCACCCAAATGAAACTTGTAGCTATTTCCTGAATAACCCAAAAACCTAAGCCTTTTACTTTTGGGTTCTCCTTTCTTCCTGAAACAAGCTGGTATGTAAACATAAGCAAAATGTCCAAATACTCTCAAATACTTGTAATTTGGCACTCTCCCATACAATACCCTGTAGGGAATGTCTTCAATTTCTGAATGATACAGTCTGTTACTAATATGTACTGCTGTCAAAGTTGCTTCCGCCCAGAAACTATCTTTTACCTCTTCATCTGCCATCAAACAAGCAGTTATCCTTTTTATATCTTGTATTTTTTTCTCCGCTAAACCATCTTCGTTAGGACAAGCGGGATTAGTAGTTTCATGCCTTATTCCCACCTTTTGAAACCAATTAAACAATTGATTACTTAGAAATTCTCCTCCTCGGTCAGTAACAATGGTGCCTACTCTAATATCAAATTGTCTTTCCACCATTCTCACCCATGCTTTTAAACTTTGCCCAGCGTCAGATTTGTTTTTCAATATTCTTACAAATGCAAACCTTGTAAACCTATCAACAATTACTAGGAAATATTTGCTTCCCCCTAAAGATAAACAATTAGCTTGGGCAACATCTGCATGTACAAACTGAAATGGTCTTTGAGCAATTCTTTTGGTTTTCTTGGCTACTGGAAAAGCTCGGACCTTTACCTGATTACATACAGTACAATCTAAGTGATTTTTGCATTCAGCAACTTTTAAATCTGGACACATACTGATTAACTTCTTTAAACATTTGAAACTAGCATGACCAAATTTTCTATGGAGTTCATGTATACAGTCTTTGTGAATTGGACTATTGTCTATGTTATTAGCATTTTCAACCCTGTAGCTATCAATATTGTCCTCCAAAAAATAAAGTTTATCCTTTTTCAAGCCTATGCCTCACAATTCCCCATTCAGTTTTATCTTACACATGTTCTTTTCAAAAATGACTGTGTAGTCTCTGTCTGTTAATCTGCTTACTGATAACAAATTATTTTCTAACTCCTTTACATGTAACACATCATTAGTTTTCCTTTAGCCCTGGAATGAAAACTGTACCCATTTGATTTACAGTGCTGAGCTCTTTCCCATCAGCTAAAACTACAGCATTTACATTAGCTGATTTTCTGTTACTTATCAAATTAATATTGTTACACATTGAAGATGATGCTCCTGAGTCAATCAACCATTTACAATCAGTATTTTGTTTTTCCTTAATCATGGTTGCAAACCCTTTTTTATTACCACTGTCCTTCAAAAATGGAGGTTTGGACTGTTTTTGATACTGCCGCGGCTGCCATCTGCTCTCCTTTTGCTTGCTTCTCTCAGCAGCGAATTGTTTACATTGTCTCTGTAGATGACCAATCTTTTTACAATAAAAACACCTCCGTTGCTCCCTGGTAGAAGCTGCTTCTTCCTGCTTTCGTAGATCAGGCTTTGTTTGTTGTTTTGGCACAGTCCTTAAACTTGCTGAGTCACCCTGCTCAGACTTTCTTCTCAAGTTTTCTTCCAATATCCTGGCAACAATTAAGTCTCTGTTCAGCTCAGCTTCTGGCAAATTTTGCAAGCTATTTGTAATGTTGTCCCAAGAAGGATCTAGCGATTCCAGCAAAATATAACACTGCTGCTCTTCGCTAATTTCCACTCCTCTCAGTTCAGCTTGCACAAATAAATCTTGCATTGTTTTTAAGTGTTCTATCACACACTGTCCTTTAGTCATCTTTTGTCTGTAAATTCTTTTAGACCAAAGCATTTTTGCAAACGCAGTTGAAGTTGTGTGTAATCTCTGCAAAGTGTCCCACACATCCTTGGCGGACACTTTATCTCTTACATCGTTAATCAAGTCTTCTTTTAGCATGAGATAAAGACATGCTTTTGCTTTAGCGTCTCTTTCTCGAGTGGCTGCATTAGCATCAGCTGCCAGCCCTGTTTCAACTGTCGACCACAGAGACTCCTCTATGAGTAGAGATTGGGCATATATCTTCCAGGTAGAGTAGTTGTTTCTATTTAATTTACTAAACTTTAGTATCTCCATCTTAATTTGTGCAGTGACTCAATTTGACACAGTCCCTCTGAGTATGCACAGCAGACAAAACACAAAATGATTTACTCACAAGGCTCCACAAAACTTTCTTCCACTCTCTGGAACTTTCAGCTTCTGTGGATGCTGGTTGCTCTAGTAACTGGGCCCATAACCCATGTCAGGGATGATGGGAGTTGTAGCTCTTCACCTCTGGCTCTAACTCACCATCTTGTTATGCAGCAGAGCTGACCAGCTTTGATTAGTGGTTGATGCTTCTTTCCCAAGCAGCAGAGTTTCAGAGAATAGGCTGAAGACCCTGACAACCTCTCCAAGCCTTCTCACTCTTCTTCCTGAGATGTCTCCAAACTTCTCCAGGATTCTTCTGGTTCTTGTATCTTCCCTCAAGACACCAGACAACTCAGTAGTCTTATATAAAAGATCTACTTTATTCTACTATATACATAAATACTATATGCCCTACAAATCACAATCTCTACACTTCACAATATCTCCAAAACTACTCCACAATATGCATTGGCAAACATTGCACTTATAGCCATTGTTAGTCACCACCCACTAGTCGGTTCCCACCCAGTGGGTGTGTACATTCATTTTGATTGGTTTACATGGATCATCCCATACTTAAGACCAACCCAAGTATTTCATCATTTTACCTTGACTACTTAATGAATCTCAGGTGTTTGCAATCTACAACAGGTGTTTTCAATATACACTCTATAACTTTGTCCTTGTCTCTCAAGGCTTCCAAATTATATTATCCTTTTCACCTGTGTAGCTTCATGATTGCTCTTGCTTAATCACTGGGACTTTCACATACACATTTTATTTCTATTACTGTAAGTCCCATGTTGCATTTTCCTTAACATTAAAGTGGTCTCAAACTGGATTATTTCTGCAGTGTGTTTTGGACTTTCATTTTGAATTCAGTTGTTGGGTATATTTTGATACTGAGGGAATTGCAGCCTGGACTGAGCCATGAGGAAGAATTTATTCTCAGATCTAATTAAGTTGCCAGCTGTGATGTATCTGATGTAGTTGCCAATTCAAATGTACTCACAACCTACTGCACAAAAATACATGATCATTATTATTGATGTATATCATCAGATCTACTGACGAGTACTGATGATAAATATCATCAGACCTAGTAAGATTACTATCCTTCACCATTTCCATATCCATTCACAATGTCTTGAGTCCTTCACTTACTGAATGTGTGGATTGTCCCTTGGTGCCAACAGTACACATGGGGACATCATCCTAGTTCAGTAATGTCACATTTGACCCTTCAAAGAATTATTTGTCATATTAGCAATTCAGCTTAATTGGAATGTGAATTGGATTGTAGTTTATCAAATAGAAACATATTGTCAGAGTAGAAAAAAAAAGATTAAAACAAAAGGAGATTTGCCCATCAGAAATTTGTCATCACTCTTCAACTTCTTTAACAGGCATCTGTGACATTATATAACATGTACAAACAGTTTGTGTTTCTGTATTGCACTACATTATGTTAGAAGGTGAAGATGATTCTGGGACTCTATGAAGATGAGTGATAGGAGTAGAACATTGGGTGAATTTGCACGTGAAGAATGGCTGGTGGAGAGAATGAGTGCTGTTGGAAGAATGATGTGATGATAAGGAGGAAGGGGAGGGTCAGATAGGATTTGGGTTGGCTAAAATCAGAGAGGATGAGTGTCTCAGTGTTGAACAGTGAGACTGATCGAAGGTGGACTGTGTGTTAAGACTAGACTATACAAAAAAAAAAAAAAGATCTACAAAGGCAATACACTGTATTTAATAATCCAATGATTTGTTCATCATAACCATGTCTACAATCTGGTCACTATCACAGTGTTCTAGCAGGATTAGAGCCTAAAAGCTAAAAAGAAGAGCCATCATAGAATAGAGAGTCTTGGATAGAATTTAGAGAAGGTGGATCCAGTGCAGATCCTGATGGCTCCATACCTTCAGAAAGATGTGTGTTTCAGGTGAGAATACCCCATCTGATGGTTAAAAATGTGAACACTATAGTGGGTCATCACTGCACTATGCTCCACAAAACCAGAAAACAACACAGATAAAGGATCATATTTATACCTATATATATCTATAGTGTAGTGGTTTGAATGTTGGGCTATGACTCTGGAGACCAGGATTTGATTCCCAGCTCAAGCCATGAAACTCACTGGGTGATCTTGGGCAAGTCACATACACTCAGCTTTAGAGGAAGGCAATGGCAAGCTTCTTCTGAACAAATCTTGTCAAGAAAACCCCATGTTTAAGGGGTCGCCATAAATTGGAAATGACTTCAAGGCACACAACAACAACAAAATGTGTGTGTGTGTGTGTATTCAAATATTCAAATCTGAAATCATGAAACATCTTTTTTTTTTTAAAAAAAAATACAATTTGTATTTCAGTTCTTTTCAACCATTATGTCTATCTGACTGTTAATCCTAAATCCAATTGTTAGTCTTAAATTGAGTAAATCATCATTCAGCAATTGATTCAATCAATATGCTCTAATTTGGACTAGAAATTGGATTTACAGCATAATTTTTAATTTCGATTTTTCTCTCAATATTATAAAAAAAAGTTTCTTTTTGATCTCCTTCATAGAACTGTTGTTTCTTTCTCTGTGAGTGCAATTGTTTACTTACTTCCTTGAGTGTCTACTACAGGGATAGGCAACCTTTTTGAGCCGAGGGCCGGGTTGCTGTCCCTCAGACAATTGGGGGGCCGAAGCACCAAAAATAAATAAATAAATAAATAATAAAAATTAAAATAAAAAATAAAAAAATAAAAAATATGTATGCATACTCTCTCAGCCCCAGAAAAGCCACGGCAAAATCCCTGTGGAGATTTTGCCAAGAAAACCCCAAGAACAAATAATAACAACAATAATCAATATTATCATGGCGGGAGGGGGTGGGGGCGGCAGGACCAGCCTGGGGCCGGTCCAAAGACCTCGTTGGGCCGCATCCGTCCCCCGGGCCTTAGGTTGCCTACCCCTGGTCTACTATATTGCTTGGGACTTATTTCTTAGTAACACATATAGGCCTGATAAAGTATGTTAATTTTAAAGCACTTTAGAGTTGAATTTCTCTTCCTACTGCCATATGCATAGTACATCCATTATTTTCCAGTATGAGCTACTACAGTGGTAGAGATGAATGGATGGAAAAGATTTAAAGATGAGTATATTAGATGAAGCCTAAGAATAAATGGCTGAGAATGTAGGAAAACATTATAATAATGATTTAAAAAAAAAAGTTCAAAAAACTCCAGTGCTGTTTAAATCCATATACAATCATCACGGTATATAAGGTAAATCCTTGCAATGTGGTCATTTAGGTGAAATGTATATGCATGCAGTATTTTTCAGAAATATCCAAAAGTTCAGTCCTATTTGGCATTCATATAGAACAAAATAACTGGTTACCAACTTCCCAGTGTTCCCTTGAAAATTGTATAAAATTATTCCAGTGGTGATGTAGAGCTGATGATGAGTTTATTGACAGCTGCCAAAATCTCTGTTAGTTCTTAGAGGTGTGGACACTCTTTCCTCCTGCTCTTATCACAATATTATGAAAAAGAGGAAGAGGAGGAGGAGGAAACGATCTAACAGTAATGATGACATAGTCGGGCAAAAATAAAACGTATGAGGGAAACTTTGTAAAAAGATGGTTGTAATTTATTATTTTTTGGAAAGAGAATGCTGTACATGATGTTCATTATGATCTGATTTATGTAGTTAAATTAATGTATAGAATGTATAATGTGCTGGATCTTTATGTGTGCATATACTTTTAACTGTGATAATTTATACCTGTTGCTTTTAGTTATTATAATATATACCTGTATATTTGCAATTGCAATGACTGTGTGTATATGTGTGTGTGTGTGTGCTTATGAAGAAATAATAATAATAAAAAAACAATTCAAGTTTGTCACTTCATATACAACAGACACAGACATTCTCAGCTCACAGGCTCAATAAAATCAAAGGCAGATAATTCTAACCAAGGTTTTCAAGTGTCATGAACATTTCAGAAAGCCAGATGATTACAGGTTACCTTGATCTCCAAAATGCCCTTATTTTAAGTACAGTTAGATGTATTCTATTGTTTAATTCCTTGGTACAGTGGGGCATACTTAACTGTTATTTGAGTAGTTAGTTCCTTGGTATTATTTGATATGTTGTATATTTTATTGGCTTTTGAAAAGAAGACTAGAGACATTTAGGAGTACAGTACATCTGAGAGTACTTCTGTTCACTTCTTTTTGTTGAAATCAGCAAGGGATCAAGCCCCTGTGGAAAGCAAATGGAATACAACAGCTCAATCCCATTCCATTTAAGATGAAGTATTTGGATTTAAGCCATTGGACTAAATTGGTTTAAATCCAAGGACTTCAGGTGAGCTTGACAGCTTGTGAAGAGTCAAAGGATTCAGCTGTGCCTGCTCATAGGTGAATGGCTAGCTAAGAGCGCTTGCTTCCTCCTGAAGAGACATAGGGGAGGTGATGTCAGACAGTGAAAGAGAGAGAGAGAAAGAGAAAGAGAAAGAAAGAATGATGAGTGTGTGTGTGAAAGGGTGAGCGAGTGAGAAACAGAATGAGGAATGAATGAAAGAGTGATGTCAGAAGTGTAGAAGTGATCAACAAGTTTAGAAATGTGACATTGTAAGTTCAGCCTTCATGAAGCAAGCAAATGCTTTATATACACGAGCACAGAGCAATTGAGAATTAGCTTAAACCCAAAGATTTCATTGATTATTAATTCCATTATTAGTCAACATACTGCTTCACCACCATTTGTCAACACAAAGAGAGATTTCACAACTGTGAAGATATGCAGTTTCATCTAAGCATTTAGAAGCAATGCATTTTCAGTCAGGGAGTATAATACTAATTTGTCTGGAAGAATTCAAGTCTTTGTAATACATCCTTCAAGCACAGATATGCTCCAGGTTTCCATTGGATTTTTTCTATTTCCAACCTGGGTACTAGAAACATGGACATCTTATAGGATATACAATTTGTTTTCTTTTCAAATATCTCTAGCTGGCATTGGGATTTCACACAAACATAGGTAAAAGTGTATCTCACACTTTCTTAGCACATGCATAGTTTCTTCACGTTTTCTGCTTGAGTACAGCTATGCAGTTTGCTGCCATGAGATGTTGGGATGGCCACTGACTATGGGGGTCTTAAAAGGAACTAGACAAATCCACACATGCATTACAGTATCAGATAAACAATTAAAAAGCTATTCCAATCTATACAAGAGAAATAAAAAACCCTTCCATGTGAAATTCATATTCTCAATGTTCTATGTTTGCTCTATGAAGTTATTTATTAAAAATAGTGTTAATACACCAGATATTTTCATAAATGTACATGAGGAATAGATGTAATGAATTCATCTGTAGTACTATCAGCTTAAGAAACAAATCGATACCAATTTGTGGGGGAAATTGTGTCCACCATCATTTTTTAATCAATGTACATAAGAAGTGCAAAGGACCATAATTTTGTCAAACTGACAAACCATTTTGGCCAGTTTTGTGCAATGATTGATCTTGCTGCTGAACAACACAACTGATCAGGTTTTTATGTAAAAGGGATTTGTTAGCATCTGGAAATAGGGACCCAAAGCAGATGACAATTCTATATTTTAGTTGGTGATTATCTCTATTTCAGTAAACATTTCTATGCCCAAACTGGAACACTCAGTGGGAATGCCACCTCTTAAGAAGGGAAGATGTTTCTCTTCTTGTGTTCTTATTATACTCTTTGAAATGAGGCACTACCATCTTTATGTCTCACATATTCCTAATCCCTACAAATGTTTCTTAAACATTGTAAGTTTTCTGTAAAAATATATGTTGTCCAATATTTGAGATTAAAGGAAGAATATTCAATAATAAATATTTGTGGCAAATAATATACAGTGTTAAAAACATTCTGAGACAATTTGGAAAAATTGTTGAGCATAACAAATATTTGAAGAACAGGTATTTAAAGAGGAATCCAACTGGGTGTAGTGGTTAGTGTGTTGGGCAAGACATAGGGAAAAACTGAGTTCACACTCCAAATATTAATGAAATTCGCTGGGCAACCTAACGAAGGGGCTATGCAGACAGGCAGGAAAAGGTGACCTGGAGTTGCCTTTTCCTTAAGCTGCAGCAAATGCACTGCCTGCCCTGAGGTTGCCCTAAATGGGGAAGGAGTCAATGCAGCTTTTCCGAGGCTGTATTGAAGCCCAGCAACCTTACCACCAGCTGCAAGGATGCTGCAAAGGGAGATGGAGCAACCACATGGGCCAGCAGTGGCTGCTTTATTTTTTTGTTCTTTTTCAAAACTGCGCATCTGTGCAGGAAAACATCCCTGTGCACCTGCACAGGACCTTTCATAGGCTAGTATACAGTCTGTCACTGTGTACAAAAGTGACTAAAGTTCGGCATCCCTGTGCACCTGCACAGGACCTGTTATAGGGTAGTATACAGTTTGTCATTTTGTCTGTACAAAGATGACTGAAGTTCGGCATCCCTGTGCACTGCACAGGACCTGTCATACACCCACAGATCAGGCAAGGATTCACTGACCTCCGCTTCTCCCCAAGGAGTGGGTGCAGTAGACAGGTGCCACTGTCTGATTGTGCTACCCTTGGGGTGAAGGAAAGAGTTTGTCAACTGAAAAGATAATTACTCCATCGTCCTCCACAAAACATGTCCCACACAGATCAGGGGGAAGGGGAGAGGTACCTGCAAGGGAGGTTTTTTTGTGGACAGACTTGATACATGCAGCTGGTGGTCATGCAAGGGACATGGTCAACAGGACAGATGGACAAATGTTACTCCCAGAGTCCCCCTCCCCCATCATGCCAGGAAGTGCACACCTGCACACCTGCGCAGAAGAGGTCACAAAAGCCTCTTTCATGCAAATTGCTGTGCATGCTGACAGCAAGCATACATGCAACAGAATGCATTTATTGTTATAACAGGACAGTTGCTAGGGCACATGCCTAGGGTTACAATTAGGATTAGGGTTAAGGTTCTAATATTCAAGTACACCTGCGCCAGTGCATCCACACCTGGAAGCATAGGGCACTTTAAATTAAAGCTTGCATTGTAGGGCGCATGCTCTGGATTGCCGAGTCAATTTCCGTCGCACTTGCAACAGTGCATTTATACGGTAGTCTTCTGGTGCATCAGTGTCGCTGCATACATACACCCATGCAAAGGTGTGCATCTTCACCGAAGGAGCAGAAAAAAGTGGCTCCTTTTTGGAGCGGCTTTTCTCGGCATACAATGGCTAAAGGGCACCTTCCTGGAGACTTTTAGGTGTGCGTTGTCTAAAGGCCACACCTACAAGTCACCCCCAAAGTACCCCTTTTTGCCCGTCTGCATAGCCCCTTACTTTACAGGGTCATGAGTACCATTCTAAAATTTGCTATGAATATATATTTCCTCTCATGCTTCTCAGTTCTGGTCTATGACTCAAATAAACTGATTCAGAGAAAGAATCAAATATAAAGACATGAAGCATTAAGATTTATCTATATGGCAATGGAGTATAAGCTGAGAAACATGACTGGGCAAATTTGTCAAGACCTCTGTTGTTGTTGTTGACTGCCCTTGGGTTGATCTCAACTCATAGCGACCCTATGGATAAGACATTTGTGAGACTCTCTGTCCTCCACTGCTCTGCTTAAATCCTGCAACCCCATAACCTGTGACCTCCTTAATAGAGTCCATCCATCTAGCATGTGGCCTTCCTCTCTTTCTACTTCCCTCCATTTTCCTCAGCATTATTGTTTTTTTTTCCACAGAGTCCTCTCTTCTCATGATGTGTCCAAAGTACAACAGTCTCAGTTTGGTCATCTGGCTTCCAGGGAGGTTTCTGGCTTGGTCTGCTCTAGGACCCACTTGTTTGTCCATGGGATCCTCAGCACTCTTCTCCAGCAACACATCTCAAAAGAATTGATTTTCTTCCTATCATCTTTCTTAACTGTCCAGCTCTCACATCCATACATGGTAATAGGGAATACAATGGCTTGTATGATTCTAACTTTTATGCTGAGTTGTATATCTTTGCATTTTAGAATCTTTTCTTTTACTTTCATAGCCACCCTCCCCATTCTTAGGGGCATTGCAGACCAGCCCAAAGGGCTGGCCTGGGGTGGAGTTGGGGCAGAGCAGCCGCACACTGGCCACCCCAACCTTACCCAATGCCGTCCTGATGCCATGCACCAGAATGCCCTCCTGGCACAGCGTGCAGACATGCTGCACCAAAAGGGCATAGAAGAGCTGCAGTGCTGGCTCTTAGGGTGGCTTTTTGCCACCCTAAAATGAGCGGCATTTTGCCACTCATTTAGGGGCGCCAAAAGGAGGGATTAGGGCTGTGGTGTGCGGTTGCTGTGGCCCTGATCCACTGCTCCCCAGGGTGGTTCTCTGGTGCCCCAAATGGGCTGTCTGCATCGGCCCTTAGGGCCTAAGCAGACTGCCAGAAATAGTGCACATTAAATTGAGGCACTGCCCTGGCTCAGTGCTAGGGAATCATGGGAACTGTAATTTATTGTGGCACCAGAGCTCTCTGACAGAGAAGGCTCAATGTCACAGAAAAAAATACAGTTCCCATTATTCCCTAGCACTGAGCCAGGGCAGTGCCTCAATTTAATGTACACTATTTCTGGCAGTCTGCTTAGGTCTTCAGTCTTCCTCTGATTTCCTTACTGCAGTCCCCATTTCTATCAATGTTTGATCCCAGGTATGGGAATTCTTTTACTATTTCTATTTCTTCATTGTCTAGGTTGAACTAGTGAAGATCCTCGGTCGTCATTATTTTTGTTTTCTTTATGTTCAGCATTAAGCCTGCCTTTGCACTTTCTTCTTTGATCTTCCTTAGTAGGTGTTCCAGGTCTGTGAGGTTTTCTGCTAGTATTATGGTGTCTTATGCATATCGGATTGTTGATATTCCTTCCTCCTATTTTCACTCCTACAAAATTTGTAGTCAAACTCCTACAAAATTTGTAATCAAGACCTACAAAAGGAGAAATCATTATAAACTGACATATAGACAAGATAGCATGAAATAACACTGGCAACATGGGGTTTGAGAAGAGCTGGCAGGTGCTGCATGCTGAAATGTTATAGTGCAATTTGGATCATGGATCAATATGAGTACCAGGAAACTGGTAGTATCTCTTCTTGTCTACCAGTTCCTTGGAAAGGCTCTTATCCATGTATAGACATCAAAATGCAAATCCTGGTGGTACCATTATCTTTGAGCTGGAATAGATGGGCAGGAAAAAGTGGTTTGATCCTGGGTTTTCTGAAAGGGGCCAATACCCTGCTATCTGCAAGGGCCAAACACTCACGGGCTGTCTTCACCACGTGGCATCAAGCCACACTGCACAGGGTGTTTTTTTTATCAACTTCCCACCATGCATGTGTATCATTGCACAAACACCTTCTGTGACCTAATTGCTTCCCTCTTCCTGCCCGTATGCCATTCCATTGAACTTCTGCTTGTATGACCGATGATACAGTCGCACATGCAATGTACCACCTGTACAGTGTGTCAGTGCATCAGTGTGCCCAGTGAGACATTGGCAAAGCACAATCATGGAGCCCCCCCCCCCATACATGCCCCCTTCATCCCATGCCCCCCTGTTGGGCTGTCTGATTTGTGTATGTTACAATTACATCAATAGCACTACTGGCAATCATGTTTTTGGTTTGCTGAAGTCCTGTACTGGCACTGAGCTGTTTATATGCCAGTGCAATGATGAGCATTTTCCACCTTGAGTCGGAGCATCCCAGCTTCTTTTTGCTCTGGTTTTAGCCCCAGAGTGTGGCATCATTTGTCTTCCCACCCACTTTCACCTCCTGCATCATCAAAACAGCCAGGATTCAAAGTGATTAGAAATCATTTTATCTGGCCAGTGCAGATTACCCCTCCATAGTTCTACTTTTACATAAATGGTGGTCTCAGAGAAATCAGTGGCATCCACTTTCTCTAGAACTTGAATATAAATACCATATAAGGCATAACAGAGGAATGAATATATCCAGAAATTGCTTTGTTTCTATTTTTCACTTTGTTACTAAATCAGGGTATTTCTTTTTATTTGAATCTGACATTATCATTCTTGAAAGTTAAACATCTTTCACTAACAAATCATTTAAGATTACAATGATTTTGACTTAAAGACTCTTTCCTTCTAAAATGTTTGTTGCAATGTTTCTCCATGTTTCTGCATGGTGGATTTAGTGCTTAGTGTCTGACACATTTTTCTACTGGTTTATAATGAAAACACAAATGTACTCAGGGGAATGTGATAACAACAGCAGCAACAACAACAATCCTCTATATTTGCAAAGTAAATGACAGTTCTAAAATTGTCACATCTGGATCAAAAATATTTCATCTGCTCACCTAGATAAACAAAAGTAAACAAAGATGATTAATTAGAACCAACAGAGAGAGAGAGAGAGAGAGAAGGAGGGGAATATTTTACTAGATAACGTCTGGTTTAATGAGTTCTGATTCTCAAATATGAGCCATTACCCCATTTGATATGAAGTCTCACAAATTCCATAGACTGTGTCTATGGCTGCTATGGAGCACTTGCTGCTGGTAGAGGAATTTTATATGAGCCATAGATATTCTGTGCAAGTGCTTACAACAGTCAATAATTAGAGGGAAAGATTAGAACACACACAAGCCACTGTGTGTTATGTATATAGATTTAACAAGGTGCAAAATGTCATTCTTGGTTACATTTAGGACAGAATAACATAGAAATACAACTTTTAAAAAGAAATCATTGCAGATCTGATACTGTAGCTCAGTAAATGGAAGGTAAATGGAAATAAAAGAAGACATTTTATTACAGGTTAAAAAAAATCATGACAGTCTCTGTGTGTGTGTGTGTGTGTATCACACACCCACATATAGAGCCAGGATTCAGTGTTACATTGGGAAGTTGTGATCTTTCCTTTCTAACACAGCCCCTAATAATCCCCCACAGCCCTGGTCTAAAAGGCGGGAAAATGGTGTTACTTTTTGTGGAATACTGAGAGCTGTGGAAGTGATGGTAAAGGTGTGTGGGAGAAGAAGAACCTTTCATAATTGTATGGCAGTAGCACCACAACATTGATTTTAGATCCACACACACACACACACACACACAAAATGGGGTGAGAGTAGATGGGTCATTGTGTGTTTGCTTCAGTAAAATGTCTGATATCAGCTTTGGTACTCCTTGTCTTACAATCATTACAGTTGTCCTCAAAACCTTACATACTCTACAAGTGTCATATATAAATACATTTTAGAATTGCAATAAACATTTAAATCTGCATTTCACAAAGCAATATGGACAATAGTGGTGTTTAGACAAAATGATTCTTCCCAGTAAAAATAAAAATCAACAGCCTGATGATAACTGATCTACTGCTACTGCTACCACTAGATTTGTATTTATTTCTGAAGGGAAAGAAATTCAGATTAGGCCAACTCTCTGGAAACTGTTTCCCAGAGAGTATAATTATTAGACAGAGCTTTGGAAAGTCCATTTTTGGGGACTATAATTTTGATAGCCACTGACTGGAGAAATTCTGGGAACTGTAACCCAGAAAAATAACTGTCCCAAATGGGCAGCTATATCTCTCAGTTCACACAGTTGGATATGCCTACATGAAGCATGAAGCCAGCCAAATGTTTGTGTGCATATTTCAAATATGGCCTACATGTGGATTTTCTGCTCTTATAGGATCACCAAACATTAGGGGTTGATGTGCCTAGGACTGGGATGTTGAGGGGGGGGGCAAGAAAAGCTTTTTGAAGAGCTTTATGGAATGCTGTTTTGATCTTGTTATGCTATCTTGTTTATAGTGGCTGAGATCCTGCATCAGAGTATGTGGAGACTAATGTTCTGCATGAGCAACGCCATGTTTCTCTTGCATCTTAAAGACAGCTTTCAAGCCTTGTTTACTAGTTGGGGGAGGGAGGAGCCAGCTGCAGTTCTGTAGCTGAGAGATAAGAAATGGGTTCACTCAGACTTACTGGAGTTCTGGGACACTGAACTCATTTGTAATCCCCTTGCTGCAGAACAGTAGCCTGGATGGACATTGCTTCACCTGTTTGCTTCTCCCTTTCTTTTACCCCAGCTAGGTAATGGACGGCAGTGCCCCTGGGCTGATTTGGTTGGACATTGCACAAGGAGCTAGTAAATATCTCCTTACACAATGTCAACCTTAACTTACACATGCATTGGTCACCAAAAGGATTCCAGCTTATTCCTGTCAATCTGGTTTTATCTCAGCCATTGACTGAGGGACTGATGGTTCTACATTTTACTTAGACACCAGCAATGAAGTGGTGTCTTTCATCACATTGGGTGGGGGTGGGAAGATGGCAAGCTTAGGGGGTGTAGGACAGCTTGTGTGACATACACTGATCTTTTTTTCTGAGCACAGAGAGACAGACAGCTTATGAGGAAGAGGAAGGAAGCTGCAACTGCTTTCTCCATCTGGAAGAGTCACAGCACTCAAATGAATGGCAGAGACAGCCCTGGTGCTAAAGCAAGCATGGGCAAAAGTATGGCCAAAGGCTACTTGTGGCCTGCTGGGCTTCAAAGTGCAGCCTCTGAAACCCTTTGAAAGCTCCAGACCCAGGACAATTTTGTGCCCCCAAATTTCTCCCAAATGATTCAAGACCATCACAGGATGCAGTGCGGGGGGAAAAACCCAGTGGAAAATCAGCTGAAAACAAAATGTCACTTCTAATTGTGTCAGTTGTGCTGGTGAGGCCTGTTGGGGTGGACTGTAGGGTTGAAAACTGGTTCCCCTCTGTCTCCATAGTTGCTCAATGGTGTGCTAAAGTCAGAAGAACCAATAAATAAACAAATGAGCAGACATACATAGTTATGGAAAACATAACATGTATTGCAATGAAAATTAAAGACTTTGAGGTCTTATTGATTCCAAAGGGAAATATGGAAGCATAGGTATAACTTTACTACAGCCCCCTTCCCCTTGAGATTTCTAGTGGTGAACTAGAAGATCATACCTACTGAAACTGCCTCAGTTTACTATTAGATAGGTTCTTGCTGTCACACCAAGCCCTAGTTTTAATTGATAACTAATTAAAGATTAGATGTGATAATTACAAGAGGATGCTATATTTTGTAAATTTGAATAGTTCCCTACACCCTGGATTATATGAACACCCCTCTACATACTGATCACCAAGATATGGAATAGATTTGCAATATTGGGTTGAAATTCTGGTCACATGTCTTGTTTCAGAATTAAGCTAATCATACCTTGTGAAGCTGAATGTGTTTTCTTTCAGATATGGTCACAGGTCCTGGTGCTAAATTAATATAATCATACCCTTTTGTTCTGCTGTGAATAAAATAGTTGTTTAATTAAACATGCCAGTTGTTTATAATATAATGTTTCAGAAAAACTTGTTTGAAAGGAAAGATAAAGATTTATATCCAACATTTCAGTTTGACAAGTAAATTATATTTTCTCTGCTATAAAGAGTGGTAAAACAGAAAATAATGATTACGACATCTGTAACGTGTGCAGTTCCTCTTCAGAACAATGTGCTTGTTCTCATTATTGAGAGATGTGATATGCATTAGCTGACAAGGGTGACCTTTACACTCTGGAGATTAAAGCAGCATGTTTTTCCACCTTTAAAATAGAACTTCATGGTTGATCTTGAAATTGTTCACATAAACTATAACCATCAGTTTCTGAGGAAACATTTCAGGCAGAAAATGAAACTAGCAAAGAGATCGTTAAATGCCTGCATTAGTGATGCTCATGGACTGTAAGTTTTATGTTGATTTGCATTTAAAAAAACTTGCCAGTTTAGAAAGCCACTGTTATGTAATATTTACAAGGGAATGGATAGGATCATCTCTCAGATGTGAACAACATTTACAGGCAAACAATATTCTTATTCCCATCATGGTACTACCTTTCTGTGAAGGTGAAATTGTCTAGTAAAGTGGAAGGTATAGGAAAAGAGAAAGACCACATGACAAATTAATAGATTGGATCAAGGGAGCCACAGCCTTGAGTTTATAAGATCTTAATGGAACTGTTGAAGACAGGGTGTTTTTGAGGTCTCTCACTTTATATGGTCACCTTAAATCACAACAGACCTGATGATAATTAATAGTAACAAATTTTGTTTTTTGGATCAACTATAATTTTGCAGTGCTGTGCAAGCTTTCCAGTTTTCCACAACACTTCAGCAGGGTATATGGTTAAGAACAGGTAGTGGTTGTGGAGAGAGACATGGAAACCCTCCAAATGGCTAGATGTTTTAAGACAGGAGGTATGTTGTTAAACTAGGTTCCAAGCTGCAAGGCTGCTTCAGACACAGAATCAGGTCTCTTGATTGAGTTTGGATGCCATTTGTGAATTCTCTAAACTGAATATGTTAAATGTGCAAGAAAAGAACAGATGTCAATGATATGATAGCTACATGTTTTGCCATTTTAAGTTCTTTGGAAGAGGGGTAGAATTCAGAAGTAACAATTAGTGGTGGTTCTCCAGAGCTGGATGATCAATAGACATTTAGAGAAACTTATCCCATTCCCCACCCCTCTGTCTGTCTTGCTTAGATGGGAATAAAACAATTCTTTAGTTCATCATACCTGATGTTCAGTACATTTGAAACATTTGTTTGGAAGAATAATGTCATGAACATTAAGATTTATAAAACCAACTGGATCAATGGCTTCATCTTATAGACCACTGAGTTTAGAGAGTTGTATAATAATTTCTATGTCTGTCTAACAGTACGTACACATTAGAGAGTGTTCATAAGTCCAAAAAAAATTATTTAATGTAGTATGGCAAGAACAGTCACCATTACCAGATACTTTACAACAGTATTGCTTAGATTGAAAAGATGTGGATAGAGATGATGCATAGAGGAAGAACAGGTTTCGAATGACTCACTTGTTCTATTGGCAAGCTAACGTTCAACATGCAGATGTTAAAATGGAATTGTATCTAACCTGCACTACACCAAATTGGATGTGCCAGTATGAGCACAACAGCATATGCCCTGTACACTATTGCAACTTCACATATATTTCATGTCAGGATGCTAAATGGTACCATGCTTCCTTGACTAACTTATGGTCTAGCTCTTAGCTTGACTTAATGGGTTAAGCTAATCCTTCTACAGATACTATTTTTATTAAATGTTTATGGAACCAAGGCCTATAGCAGTCATGGCGAACCTATGGCACATGTACTAGAGGTGGCACTCAGAGCCATCTCTGTGGGTATGCGCACAGTCACCCCAGCACAGAGTTCACCAGAGTTCATTACTAGAAAGCCAGAGGGACATGGCACTTTGTGAAAAATAAGTGGGTTTTGGGTTGCAGTTTGGGATTTCAGTCTCTAAAAGGTTTGCCATCACTGGCCTATAGCAATGTAAGGAATGCCATTTGCTATTATAGGCCAACCCCCACCCCCTGCCATGCAGGAATACACAGTCAAAGCACTCCAAACAAATGGCCATCCAGCCTCTGTTTAAAAATCTCCAAAGAAGGAGACTCCACCATTCTTCAAGGCAGTACATTCCACTGTTGAACAGCTCTTACCATCTGGAAGTTCTTCCTAATATTTAAGTGGAATATCTTTTCCTGTAGTTTGAATCCACTACTCTGTGTCCTAGGTTACATCTGCCTTGCAGAAATAACACAGTTTGACCTTGCTCAATGCTATGGAATTATGGGAACTGTATTTTTTTGAGGCACCAGAGTGGATTCCACTTAGAATTATAGCCATATACAAAAGCAGAAGTCTTTATGGAAGAGGTTGTCAAAGAAGATACTATTAAAAAAAGGAGAAAGAAATAACTTTATCTTTCTTGGTCTAGGAAACTTTTAAGTAAGTGTATGTGTGCAATGAAATCCAGTAATGCAGATGAATTTTCCTGCTGAATGGGGTCATATTATTTTGGTGCAATCTTATCTAAACATGCATATTCATCAAAACAACACATTCAAGAGAGTTGTGTGTGCATGCACAGGACAACACGTGGCACAGAAATAATTTTCACTCCAGACAATGCATGTCTTTCACTAAAGCGTTCTGTTCCAAAATAGATAGCTCATGAGAAATAATGAGAAAAGAAAGCCTAGCTCAATTTGAACATGTATTTATCTTCATAAAATCAAAATGACTCTCTGAGGATGCCATTTTGCATGTATACCTTGGAATGGTTTAATATCAGCAGATGTACTTTGTATTCCAGTGCACTCCAAGAATGAAGATAGGTATGATTTTCCCCCCATTTCTTTTACAGAGGTGAAATAGGTTGCCTGTCAGTTGGATTTAGGCGACAGTCTGTCTGCAGGCCGTAAGATGATCTGCGTAGTGCCAGAGGAAAGCAGGCAAAATTCCGGGCTTGCAAGTACAGATATTGATCTACCTTAGCCACCTAAACAATGCCTCACCTGTTTGCCTTGTCCATACCTTATTTTACGCAGTCTAATGCTTGTTTTGTTTGACTTTTCTTTTATTTCTGTGGATCTGAGCTTTGATACACTTTGGGGACTACATAAACACAGCGTTGTACTTGAACATCACCATCTTTCAGAGTACTTTGGTGGCTTAAGAAGACTACCCCCTCTCCCTCAGCAAGACAGGGTCATTATTGAAAATTATGAGCCAGCAACCAAATAAGTAGGCCACATACAGAAGTGTTTGATCTATCAGAGCAGTCTCCAATGACATTGAATGTGAGATGCTACTAATTACTGCCCTGTGTACCTTCAGTTAAAATTTCTTTCACTGGAACTAGTAAAAGCCTTTCTATTTTTATTAATTCATCCAGTGTCTGATAGCTGGGAGATAAATTACTATAGCATTTAGAATTCTATCCACTCACTTTTCAGACATAAGCATATCACTGTGTATAGCCCATTTTCACATTGGAATGAAAATGAAAACCCCATTCACTTTCCCAGAAAAACTATAACATAAATATTTTACCACTGTGTATTATTGGTTTGCTGACAGCTATTCCATCTTTGCCAGCAGGAATGGGGGGAGTAGGAGAGGGTTGTGTGTCTCCCAGCTATATTGTCGTGGGAGAAATGGAGGCAAATATTCTTGCAAAACAAATGAAGAAAATGGAGGCAAAAAACTCAATGGAAGCTAAATGAGCATTTCTTTAAAGTGCTGACACTTGGTATTATATAATTTGCATACAGCACATTTCACTTGGGCTAAAGAACAATTAAGTTAACAAATAACCAAATCATCTGTACTCTTAGGGGTAATTTAACATGACTTGATTTTAAACTCGGCTCTGTTTCCCTCCTCCTAGGACATCATGTTGCGCCTGGCTCTTCCACAGTGTATTTATTGGATATATCCTATGGGGTCATTGTGACAAAATTATTTAATTTTATGTAATTGCTATTATGATTTTAATCATGCAACTGTTTAATACTGTTTTAAGGGGGGTAGGATATGCTTTGTACTGTGTTTATTTTATGTTGTAAACCGCCCGGATTGGACAACCATTGGGCAGTATAATAATAATAATAATAATAATTAAACTGTTTTACTTTGGCACTATGTAGGAACAGTCTCTATTTTATGCCAAAGCTCACCAGTTTAAATCAATAGAAAACTTGGAGGTTGCAATGAATTATGTGATGAATGAAATAGGATTGAGAGCAAATATGCCACTGACTGAAAGGGATTGGGCTGAATTGGATTGTTATTATTGGAATATAGTTGAATGCAAGAGTCTGGTCCTTTACTTATGTTGTCATATGAAGAAGCGGTATTTGAGTTTGTAACATCACAGAGGTAGCATTCATTGAATGAAAACGATGTTTTCAGAATTTGGACATAAAAGCATATGTATTTGTATGAATCACTCTGTGAGCTGTCATTTAATCTAGTTATTTTGATATATGGTACAAATGAATTTCTATAAAAGACTTGGATGATATATAAAACAGCAGTATAACTATAGATAAGTGTTTGACTATATGGGGATATTTTTTCTTCCTACAGTTTCCATAGTTATGGCATAATCTTGTGGCCCCAAGAAGTGGTTTTAGAAGCCAACAAATATTTCTTCAATGTGGGATGAACAGTAGATATGCTATTGAAAGCTTCCTGCTTGCATGGTCAAAAGCGACATTATCATTGTTTCTCCACCATTTTGAGTTCTGACTGCTGTTGTTCTTGAGTGCCTTCACATTGTTTTCAACTTATGGCAACCCTAAGATGAACCAGTCATGGAGTTTTCTTGGCAAGATTTGTTCAGAAGGGGTTTGTTTTTGCCTTCCTCTATGGCTGAGACTGTGTAACTTACCCAAGTTCTTTCAGTGCGTTTTTGTGGTTGAGTGGGGATTTGAACCCTAGTCACCTGAGTCATAGACCAGCACTCAAACCACTATAGCATGCTGCCTCTCTGATAGTGGTAGGAGCTGGGGGAAAAAAAGAATGATGGGGTAGGTCAGGGAGCTGTTGATCTCCTGGATTCAAAGCCCAGAAATTATTTTATTAACTGTTTCTTTGCAGAACATACAAGTCCATTTACCAGCTGACCACAGGAACCATGACAGAGGGAAGCAAGATATTAGTTTCAGAATCAATATTGGACCTGCAGAAGATATTAATTTCTATTGCTCTTGTCATTTATTTGAGCATCAGCCTTCCATAATGGATAATGGAACAGATTATGTGACAGCCCCTTGAAGAACGGTTCTGATTTCTATTGTCTTGTTTTTTTTGGCTTACATTAATTATTCTTCAATTTTTAAATTGGATCCAAGTTGTTTTTTGATCCAAGGTAGCTGTTCTTGAATCTAAGTCATTTAAGTATAGATAGCCTCTTTCCCAATCAACCAGCTGACTAGCATCAGCCAGCCAGCCAACCAGTTCTTAAAAAAAAATTAATAATAATCATACAATGGATTGATTTGATCAAACATAACTAAGGCTACAGAGATGCAGAATACTGTTGCATTTCAAATGTACAGCACTGTCCAATGGAATGTACAAGATGGAATCCAATTGTACCTTGAAGGCTCTTGAAGCTCATGAAAACAGATTCACATGGGGGGGGGGGGGGAGGGGAAAAAAAGCCAGTGTTTGTAGTTCTGTTGCCCTAATGTAGTTCTGCATAACCAACATTATAATAACTCAGTGTGGTACTGTGAATAGAGTAATGGGCCTGAAACAGATGGCCTGACCGTGATTGGGCTGGGATTGTGGTGACTGCATGGCCCATACCCAAAGTGGGCTCCTGCTGGGGTCCCAAAGCAGCACCATCAGGAGTCGGATTTAATTAGCTCCCTTTTGGTCCAAAGGACTGCAATGTAGCACTGGAGCAACTTCTGGCTGCTTTGGGGATGTGTGTCATTTGACCACCATGCCACCAAAGTGGCTGGAAGCTGTCTTATTTGGCCCATGCATTTCGGGCCCTGGACTTAAACCAGATATATCTGGTTTTCATTCCTATTGCTGTTATTGTTGCATGCCTTCAAGTCATATCTGACTTATTAAGATGAACCTATTATGGGATTTTCTTGGCAAGTTTCTTCAGAGGGGGTTTGCCATTATCAAGGTCACTCAGGGGGTTTACATAGCTGAGCTGGGATTAAAACCTGGTCTCCAGATTCATAGTCCTATGCTCAAACCACTACAACATGCTGACTCATTCCTAATATACATCACAGTGCAAAAATGACTATTCATGGTAAGTACTGGTGTTTTATTCTCTGGATGCTGCAGAGGAGCAAACACATGGGACAAACTAATAATAATAATAATAATAATAATAATAATTATTTATATCCCACCCCTCTGCAAAGCAATCAGGGCAGCTTACAACATTAAATTTACATAAAGATATGTTAATACAATGTAAACATAACCTAAAAATCCAGAGACCCACCCGCCCCTTAAAAGGTAAGTTTTAAAAGATAGTCTAGGCCCGATGGTGCTGGGCCTGTTGCCTCTCCTCCAGATGACATCGGATGGAATGGAGGGAGGGCTCTTTGTCTGAAATTTTGTCTGAAAAAAGATATTGTCTGAAATACCTTCGCAAAATCTTGGCAAAATCTGTCCTTGACTTATGAACACTGTGGTAACATAGAGGGGCACATAGACCACCCTGAGCTTCCTGCAGGAAAAGCAAGATACAAATGTATTTAATCAGGGGTAGGCAACCTTTCCCCTTTAAGGGCCGAGGGACTTCAACTCCCAGAATCCCAGGAGCTATTGGCCAACATGGGACTATTGGCCAACATGGCTGAGGCTTCTGGGAGCTGAAGTCCCTCGGCCCTTAAAGGGGAAAGGTTGCCTACCCCTGTATTTAATGAAAATGAAGAAAGAGGATACTGCCTTTTATTCAACAGTAATTGATGAGCCCTATTGAAAGTTTTTAACCACTAACTGATCCAGGACTTCTAGCAAAGTTAACATAATCCCATCCTCAGCTGTAAGACACATCCATGCAACATGACTGTAATGATATATAAATAAATAGAGATATAGTTTGATTTCTGTTAGAACTAATGTCTTGAAAAATTCCATTAGTATTGTACTTTTCAAAAACAGTTATCATATGTTCTTATTCTGTGTGTGCATATGTGAACACACATGCACAAATCATTTTCTAGCAATAGAAAAAGATACCTGCTAGAATATAATGAGGCAATATCAAGGTTTTCCATTATAAAGGTAATGTTTTTTTGTCTAAAACAACATACTTTATCATTTTTAACTTTTCTCATCATATTTTTGACAGCAGGTTTTCCAATTTTGACAGCTTTTTAAAAGTAATTTTAACAGATGAGTGATTTCTCTTCGAGCAAAGTCAGATTATGTGAAATGTCATCGTAAAAACCATATACTGTGACACATAATCATTTTTATCAGAATTTACTTATTAATTTTACTTGCTGTAGCTAATAAACCCTAAGTGCTTGGCTAATTGTATTGCTTATTTAAATATTTTAAAGGGATGTATTTTAAAATTGCATTTCTTTTTGTGACTACAAAATTTCTCTGAGGCAGCCATAATCTGTCATATATTAATACAAGTCTAAGGAATCAGAATCACAATGGAGAATCTCAGTTCAAAGAAATGAATCAATGCAGATCCAAAATACACATTCCCCCCCCTCCCCCAAATACTGAACTATATATTCAGAGTAGTGACAGGGAACCTTTCTAGTATATCATACGCAATCAGTTTATACACTCCATAGAAACAATGTGTATATATTTTACCATATTTTTCTACAATATTCTTAGTCCCTTCAGCAGCATCCTCAAAGTCAATATCAGTCAACATATACATATACATACACACATACACACAAACGTACAACACTACAACAAAATAGTCTGCGGAAGAGAAGGTTAAGAGGTCAAAATTATATCCATATTTGAATATTTGAAAGATGTCAAATTGAAGATGGAGCGAGTTTGTTTTCTGCTGCTCCAGACTAGGATGTGGAACAATTGATTCAAACTACATGAAAAGTAATTTCACTTTAACATGAAGAAGAGCTTCCTGATGAAAAGAGTTGTTTGACAGTGGAACACACTGTCTTGGTGAAGTCTCCTTCTTTGGAGGTTTTTAAACAGAGTGCTCTGTTGGGAATGCTTTGATTCTGTATTCGCCCCTTCTTGCTTGCTGCCCCTCACTCCTGGAACCTTCTTCCCGCTCAAACACGGGTCATTACTTCTCTGTCTACTTTTAAATCTGAGTTAAAGACCACCTTGTTCAGGGAGGCATTCCCAGACACTGTTTGATTTGCATTTACATGTACTTTTCTATCATTTGGATAGACAGTGGATGTTATTAATTAATTGTTGTATTGTTTTTTGTTTTAATTGACTTTTATTATTTTACCTATTGTTTGTATTAGATTGTACGCCTCTAGCAGGTTTTTATTCTATTTTATGTTGATTTTCTCTTTGTACAGTGCTGTGTATATTGACAGCGTTTTAGAAATAAACTATAATAATAATAATAATAATAATAATAATAATAATAATAATAATTCCTTCATGGCAGGGGGGTTGGACTGGATGGCTTTTGGGGTCTTGTCAAACTCCAGTGGCATCAGGGTGTGTGGACCACACCAGGTGACACTCTAAGGGGGGGGGGTGACACCATTGCTCTTCAAATACCTACCTTTTGGCAGAAATGGGCTTTGACATTCATTTGCTTTCCTTTAAAATGCTTTAAGAGATGGTAGGAGTTGGGTGAAGCTCAGATATTTCTTTAAAAATATCACATTTTAACTAAATATTCACTATGTATATGTAAATACATTTAGGTTGTGCTTATGGTATTGTAATTTGAAGATATAATTTTAATTTTGCTAGTTGTTTATGTCACAATTATTAGCATGACATTCAGTAGTATATGAGAATTATGATTTATGAGAAACATTAGTGCAAAAAAGCATGGCTAAGGATTCTGTATGGTGTGAAATGGGAGGAGGTCAATGAGGGGTGGGTGACACCATGAGTTACTGCACCAGGTGACACCAACCCTAGGGATGCCACTGTCAAACTTTATGACTTTAATCCAATGAGGTGCCAGTGCAGGACTTGATTGCAGGAGTCTGCCTGCTCTCATTTGAATTGTAACATTTGGAGGCAATCTTAAAGTCTTTATTCAAGGTGAGAAAAGCCAAGTCTTTAACACTGGCAACTGAAGCTCCTCCCCAGTTTTAGTAAACCCTCCCTTTCTGAACTCAGAGATCAAGTATAGTCCCTTCCTCAGGGTTTTCTCACCCACTGTGTCAAACTTATAACTCATAGGAGTTACATATATGTGAATACATACACATAGATATTTCTTAGTCTTTATCAGATGACAAGTGGAAGATCTGATGGTTTAATGCCTCTCCTACCCTCTACCCTAAAAAAATAAAGAAAAGAAAAGAAAAAGGACATCCTGCCTGAACATAAATAACTGGTATTGCAAGAAGAATAGCTTAGTATAGTCTTCTCCTTGACATGCTTATTTTCTTCCTCCTTCATTTTAGTCCATTCAACCATGCAACCCTCACCTACAATCTGAAGTAGTGCCATCCATGAAAAGATTTACTACTTGATTCTGCTGATCTTTAAAATCCTATTGAATTCCAGATGTAGAAACATGAATTCCAGATGTAGAAACAAAGAGGCTAGAATAATAATACTTAAAATGAGAGTGCCCAATACAATACAAGAGCCAATATCAGAATGTAGGAACACTGAATCATCTGACATTCAAAAGAACTCAAAATATTGGTACTCATCATGGTACTTTTCTGTAATTGTGGGGCAGAAATCCTTCATGCAGGCACTGGTCCCTTCCTTATGCTTCATAGACAGGTCTTCACCCTGTCAATCAAAGTTACCACCTTAAGAGAGAGGGCCGGCCCTACCTTCCCAGTGTTGGTATGACAAAGCTCCAGACAACAAAAGACATACCACCAATGGCCCAAAACAAATAAGGCCTCCACCAACAAGGTTGGGAAGGATTCGCTCCCTGCAAGATCAGAAAAGGAAGTTTCACAGTGAATACCAATGTTTCATTTTCCTGCAGTGTGGGGAGGCAATCCTTCATATTGGGACCTACAGAAGCAGTCATCTAACCATCTGAGCAGGCAACTTCCAAAACACAATGACACAGTCTCTTGTAGAACATGCCTGCCAGAGGACATGCCCCATGGAACAAAACATTTCTATCTCACAGTATTTGACAAATGATGATGGGGAAGCCCAAGGGGCTGCCCTACAAATCTCTAGCAAAGAAATTGTCATACTCAAGGCCACAGGAGTAGCAGCACTATGAGTGGAGTGTTCCTAAATCCATCTCGGAACCAGTAAAGAATAAGACTATAAGCCAATTCAATGCATAGCTTCATCCTTTCCTAACCTCAGAGTGACTCATGCCAATAGCAATAGCACTGGGCAGCTCACAGAGCCCATGTGCAAAGGCAGCCACCTAGGGAGAGAGCAGAAAACCTCTCCTGCACCTGTCTCACAGTGGAGAGATAAAAAAACTGGACTAAAATGTAAAATTTTAAAATTCAATTTAAGGAGACAAAATGCGAAATTGGGTGTGGACATTTTGAATACAGTCTGCACTTGATTTGGTGTTTTGGCTTTTGCATCATCTAAACAGGATGCAGTGAACCTGGTTGGGGGGTGGGGGGTTCAAAGGAAGAAATCCATGTAGGCAAGACCTGAGAGACCAGGGTTTGAATCCTTGCCCAGTCACTTGGGCAATTCACTTGGGCAATTCACACCCTCTCAGCCTTGGAGGGAGGCAAGGGCAAACCCTCTCCAAACAAATTCTGCCAAGAAAACCATGATGGATGACAGATGAAATGCTTCAAGTAATAAAGGAAAGAAGAGAGGCAAAACAAAAGGGAGACAGGAACAAACTAAGAACCATGAATGCAACAGTATAATGGCTAGTCAGAAAAGATAAAGAAAACTACTACAAGACCAATGCAGAGAAATAAAAGTCAACAACTAAAAGGGAAGAACTAGAGACCTATTCCACAAGATTTGGAAAATCAAAGAAAATTTCAAACCAAGGATGCTCTATGACAATAAAAATAACATAATTCAAGATCAGGTAGGATTAGACATTGGATGCAACAAACAGAAGAGTTATATAAAAGAGATGACAAAATGAAGGACACATGGAATGAAGAGCCATATGAAGATGATCCCCAAATTCTAAAAAGTGAGATGGAAGCTACAATAAGAGAACTGGCAAAAAACAAGTCTCCAGGAACAGATGATATTCCAATTGAACTGCTGAAATCCACATTGACAATGTCAACTCTAATGCTTACCAACATATGTCAACAGATTTGGAAAACAAAACGATGGCCAACAAATTGGAAATGATCAATATACATGCCCATCTACAAAAAGGAGACACAAAAGACTGCAGCAACTATAGGACCATAGCACTGATCTCCCATGCAAGCAAAATTCTGCTCAAAATTCTGCAACATAGACTCTGATCATATATGGAGAGAGAAATCCCAGAGGACCAAGTGGGGCTCAGGAAAGTAAGAGGCACTAGGGTTCACACTGCAAGCATAAGATATCTAATGGAGTGCACCATGGAATTCCAAAAGAAAATCAGTATGTGATTTATAGACTACAGTATAGCAAACTGTAATGTATAGATCATGAAAGCTATGGAATGCCCTTAAAGACATGGGAGTACTAACAAGGAATCTGTACTCAGGACAAGAGGTTACAGTCAAAATAGGAGGAAGGAATATCAACAATCTAAGATATGCAAAGCAAAGCAAAAGCAAAGCAGCTTATTTATATACCGCTTCATATCACGCTATGGGATGTCTAAGCGGTTTACAACTGTGAGCTGATTGCCCCTCAACAAGCTGGGTACTCATTTTAGCGACCTCGGAAGGATGCAGGCCTGAGTCAAACCTCAGCCCTGGCTGGTATTGAACTCGCAACCTTGTGGTCTATGAGTGAGTGGCTGCAGTACAGGCATTTAACCACTGCGCCACCAGGGCTGACACCATAATACTAGCAGAAAACTTCCCAGACCTGGAACAACTACTAAGGAAGATCAAGGAAGAAAGTGTAAAGGCAGGCTTACTGTTGAACATAGAGAAAACAATAATAATGACCATGGAGAATCTACACAAATTCAACCCAGACTCTGGAGTTTATCACACGGGGGAAATCCCTTGTGGAAACGGGGCTTTAAATTGGAAAAAAACCTGCAAAAGCAGTTAGATTTTCAGACGACATTGCTGTTAAAATGGAGTTAAAATAAGTGTGGAAAAGATAAGCGCTTATCTTTTCCATGATAAAGTTAAAGTGAACAAGGAGTTTGAAAACCATTTTATTAGAAAGGCATTATTGCGGGTTTGGCTTAAATATAAAGAAATGTTTTGTAAGAAAGTTCCCTTCTGGGCCTCTACCAATGAGGGTTTCTATAGAACAGAGAGATTAGATCCTGAAAGGTGGATAACATATGGTGAATTGGTCAAAATAGATGCAGTCATGGGTAATATTGAATTCAAGTCTAGGGAAGAGCTTTTGAAAGAAGGCTTTGATTGTGGCTGGTTCTTATATAGACAGCTTAGAGAAAAATTCTTTACAGACAAAAATAACAGAGGTGTGGGTCCTTCTTCAAAAGAATTTGAAAAGATATTGAAGGGGGAGAGGCCCCTGAAGGTCTCTGACTATTATGATTTGTTGTTAAAGTTATATATGGAAGATGAAACCATCAAAGAAAATATGATTAAATGGGCCATTGACTTAAAACAAGCCGTCTCTTTGGAGCAATGGGAGAAATCTTGGACATGTTGCATTAAATATTCCTTAAGCTTTGATTTAAGGGAAAATTTTCTAAATTAGCTAAAATGCAGAGAAATGTTAGTAAGAAATGCTGGAAATGTCATAAGAAGGACGGCACCTTCATACATATGTGGTGGCATTGCAGATTAGCTAAGAAATATTGGAATAAAATTCATAAGGTGGTTACACAAATTTTACCTTTTAAAGAACATGCTGATCCAAAACTCTATTTGTAAGGCATGATTGAGGATGAAGAATTAGAAAAGAGACATGGTAAACTGCTTTATTATATAACAACGACTGCAAGAATGGTGTATGCAGCTAAATGGAAAAGTGGTAACTGTCCTGCAACAGAAGATTGGTTGTACAAACTAATGGACTGTGTAGCAATTGATAAACTTACTTCACTCCTAAGAGAGAAATCTCGGGACATAATAAAAACTGACTGGGAGCCCTTGTTAAATTTTTTGAAAAACAGTAGATATAGTGAACTAGCTGTTAGGCTTCTAAATTAATTGAGTTCTTTTAGACTAGGTTATTACATTTAGGAAAATTAATACAAATTAGACTGTCATTTTGCTTCATGTTTGTTTTTCTTGGGCCTCTCTTTCATGGAGCGAGGTGGTAGAAGTATATAAAATGATATGAGAAGGTGATATAAAACAGTTGAATGAGGTGTTGGGGTTGAGATTGAATCTTCTTAAACATGTTGTTGCTGAAGCTTAGGAAGTACTTTTTTTTTAATTGTGCGTAATTAACGAGTGTTTAGTGTTAGTTATTGTTTGAGTATGTGTAAATTATATGTATATGTATATGTGTGGTTTTTTTCCTGTTTTGTTGTTTTTTTTCTCCTCTGTGTATGAATGTTATATTTGCATGATATTTTTTACAAATAAAATTTCAAAAAAAAAAAAAAAAAAAGGAGTTAAAATGAAATTAATCCAAATGGAAACTCATCAAAAACTGCTTCTTTTTACTTTCAAAAAATCCCCAAAGTAAAAAGAAGCCGTTTTTGATGAGTTTCCATTTGGATTAACCTCATTTTAACTCCATTTTAACAGTGATGTCATCTGAAAATCTAACCATTTTTGCAGTTTTTTTTTCTAATTTAAAGCCCCGTTTCTGCACAGGATTTCCCCCATGTGATAAACTCCAATGAAGAAATAGAAATAGTAAAAGAGTTCTTATACCCAGGATAAAACATTGATAGGAATGGGGACTGTAGCCAGGAAATCAAAAGAAGATTAAGAATGGAGACAGTGGCTATGAAAGAACTAGAAAAGAGTCTAAAATGCAAAGATTTGCAACTGAACACAAAATGCAACTGAACACGAAAGTTAGAATCTTATAAGCCATTGTATTCCCTATTACCATGTATGGATGTGAGAGCTGGACAATTAAGAAAGAAGATAGGAAGAAAATCAATTCTTTCAAGATGTGGTGCTGGAGAAGAGTGCTGAGGATCCTGTGGACAGCCCAAAAGACAAATAAATGGGCTTAGAGCACATCAAGCCAGAAGTCTCCATGGAAGCCAAGATGACAAAACTTAGGCTGTTATAATTTGGACACACCATGAGAAGGCATGACTCATTGGAAAAACAATAATGCTAGGAAAGGTGGAGGGAAGTAAAAAGAGAGGAAGGCCACATGCTAGATGGATGGACTCTATTAAGGAGGTCACTTAAGGGTATGAGTTTGCAGGAACTGAGCAGAACAGTGGAGGACAGGAAATCTTGGAGATGTCTCATCCACAGGTTCACCATGGCTTGAGATCGACTCGAGGGCAGTTAACAACAATAACAACAACAAAGGTTCACTTTAAGGTTGTCATAAGTCAGAAATGATTTATTGTTGGGATTTGTAGTCAAAGTGGAAATGTACAGATGTGGGAAAATTTCTAACTGTGAAAGCTTTAGCCTGCAGGTGGCTTTTACAAAACAAAGTAGCCAAGGTCAGTCTGTGTCTGGGAACATGGAAGAAACAGTGTAAACAGATTAGGTTATCGGGTTTGATGAGAACCAGGGTCACATGACACATGACACACAAAAGAAGGCTGGGTTTAGAGCTGTTTAACAAATGTCTATAAAGGTAACACCCTAGGGGTGGAGTTTTTTCCTTGAGTGGCTTGCTGAGCTTGGCTTGGCACGGAGTTTTTCTTTGTTCTAATGGCTTTTTGTACAATGTAAATAGTTACCATGTTAATTCTGCATATGAAGAATAAAGACCCTTCTTTTGAAGATAATTTGATCTCTGGTCTGGTTCCTGGAATGCTGGAATGCTGCAAGTGGCAGAGAACTAGAAATCCAGACATGGATGGCTGATGAACAGCAGTCTCGCACCCACTCTGCTACACTCACACCATAAATCAACATTTATAACAACAACAAATCTGGCACTCTTGTTACATGTTACATGATGCAGAATTTGAAACAAGATGTCAAAGGTGAAAAAGTAAGAAACCCAGCATGATGGAGAACTTATAGGCTCCACTCATACTTCTGAAGTTGCTTTTTATGTATTGCTTTATGCGTTACATTTTAATGGTTCTAAAATTTGTTTCTTCTATGTGTTCATTGGGCAGGAAATGTAATAGCATAACTCAAACAAGCAAACAACATATTCACCAGGCTGCTGCTCAATGGCTTTGAGGAAGAGGCAATCTCAAACTGGTAAAAAACTGTGGAGCTTATTCATTTAAAATAGCATCTAGAACAAACAGCATAACTTGAATAAAATCTTTCCCAGTTGCAGCAAAAAATAGTTAGAGCTTAGAGAGTTCCTTGTAAATAGGCAACTAGTTCTAGTTCAAAGACCTCCAAGTAGATGTTTATTAAATAGTTGCAATTACACTTATTTCATATTCAAAGAATATAACCTTATCTAACCTTTAATTTTAAAATGTCATGTTTTTAGATGTTTACAAGTGCAATTTCATCTTTTAAAAAAATGGTTCTTATATTGTAGTCCTTACTAGGACGTACATTCTGTTGAACTCAGTGAGGCTTAACTTCTGACTAAATTTGTACAGGACTGTATTGTGACTTAGCTTAATTTTTATATAAATTTCTATCTGCACTTGAAGCCTATACTCTTTGTAACTGATCTAAAGTTGTCCTGTGTGAATAGAATGAAGTGTCAGATACATTGCATTCTTTATATTATATTTATGATTTCAATTTTTCCATTCCCATGCCAAGTCTGAAGATCTGCAAAACGACCAAGGATGTCATTATTATGTTCTCTCTCTCTCTCCAAAAAAATCCTATATTAAATGTGGTGTTTGCTCTATATTTTTAAGTAAAAAAATAACTTTAAAGCATGGTCTTTTAAAACATTTCTTTGGGAAGTTCAAAATTAATTGTATTAATTAATCAGGGAAGATTTATCCACAATAGTTCCTTTGCTATATGAATGCAAACACAGTTTTCCATAACTCCAGACCAATCATGACAACATAATTTACTGAAACATTAACAGAAAGTGACAAGCACATAGAACAACACTCTTTTTTAGTCAGATCTTATTTCAGATTCTGTTTTGTCTCGTTTCCATTTAATTATGATTTTGTATTGTACATCTGTAATTCCAAATGTAGTTATCACAATGGAATATATGTTTTTTTTTAAATAGCACTAATTGAAATCCTTGCAAGTAGTCTCAACAAAGGGACCAATAAGTGAATAAGTAGGGACTGAATTACTATATTCCACTGAGAAATGTTTCTTCAGGTTAGGACTGAAACATACTAATAATACTGTTTACACTTCTTGGTCTATGCAGTACTTGGTTTTTTGGAAGGCTTGGTAGTACAGAGATAATATTGTAAAGGCAATCAGCACACACTACAAGATGATCAGTTCTTCTGCCCATGGGCACACGTTCACTACTGCAAAGATAAACCCACACATTGGATGATAATCTGTTGGTTAATCTTAACTAAAGTGGGTTCATTCAATCAATTGTTGAACTGTGTGTCAACTGTAGGTAAATATCATTGATTCAATAGGTCTACAATAGTCAAAACTAACAAGAAGATTTAGTTATCTGCATATCTTCCTAGAGTAATAGACACCTAATTACAAGATCTCAGAATATATAAATAGTAACCGAATTGTATTCAACAAAAATCCATCAGTGATACCTTTATTGGCCAACCAAAATGCACAACATACTTGTTGCAAGCTTTTGAAGATCCATGGGCTTCTTCATCAGGGAAGGTGTTACAAACCAAACAGGAGAAAATCAATTGGAAATGTTAAATCAGATGCCTACATGTTGTTCCAGTCTTTAGTTAAGAAGGTATATGGTGGGGAGGATATCTTTTGCAGACAGGCTCCTCCTCCTTCTGGCTATAGGGAGATTTGCAAAGTCCAGGAAATTTAAAATCCATTTGCATCTCAACAGGGACCCCTGATGTAATTGTAACATTTGCTAGGTGAGAACTCAGTGATGTAATATGGTTTGTATCAAACTGAATGTAAGAATCTGATAGCTGGTGGCATCCATGTCAATGGAGTAATGAATCCTTTGGAGGCTTTTAAACAGATGGTAATCTACCAGAAGTGCTTTTATTATTCCTACATAGGAGGGGTTGGACAGGATGGTCCTTGTGGTCTCTTCCAACTCTATGATTCTATGATTCTGACTTCCTGATGGGAAGAGTTCTTCTACAGTGGAATGGACTGCTTTGGAGGCTTGTGGAATCTTCTTAATTTAAGGTCTTGAAACAGAGTTTGGATGGCCATCTCCAGAGATGCTTTAACTGTGCATTCCAGCATGGCAGGTGACTCACACCCAATTATATTATTCTTTCTGCCACTGTTATTGTTGCATAACTGGGGATGAGCAAGCCTTGTTTATTTACTGCAGATTGTTGAAATACCTCCCAGTAAATCCTGATCTATGTTCTGCCTATTCTTGTTCTATTATCCATCCAATTATCCATCCATCCAGAACATGGATCTCAATAATTACCCATACCTTATGTATTGATTATAGAGGCTATGATAAAAATTTAGAGACTATACCAAACTATGGTGGATCTTCGATATTAATTCAGTTCTACCATACTCAAACAGAAGTGTAGCATTGTCACCAAACAAAATAAACCCCTGAAAGTATGATACCAATTGTAATTTTGTTCACAAATATAAGCTTTACACAACACTGTTCTAATTCCTCTTCTCTAACCTCTGTTATCAGATTTTTAAATTAAATTAAATTAAATTTATTTATTTATTTGTTATTGTTTTTGGTGGCGGTATCCAGGAATTACTATCTACTGCTAAATACTTAATGGATAACACACAGGCAAGAGAAGGAAACAATAGCCTTTTCAATATCACTTTTAAAAGAGAATAAAGTACTAAAGATACTTTTGCCATTCAGAAAATTCACATGTTGAGCATATTTCAAGAACATATCTTCCTTTTTAAAGGGTTTTGAGAAATGAAACAAGAAATTATAATTCCGTCTATCAAAAAATCTGAACAGGAGGGGATATTTTTGCTGTGTGTGAACTGAATCAAGTTAATGAGGCATCTAACATTGCAAAAAGAGTGTTGCCTATAAATAAATCCCATCTGATTGGGATATATTAGTCTGCTGATGGTGTTATGTAGCCTACAGCTGCTTTGAATAGAATGAGTATGTGTATAGAACATAGCACTCACTTTCCAAGTGCTTGCCCATTTTGAAGTTCTGTACAAAGAAATAACAGTCCTGTTTTTCATGGATTTTTAGGAACAAAATAATCATGCCCATACCTGAGATATCAGGAATTACCCAGTGGCATGGCAGAGGTGGTGGGAGTGGATTCAGCATTTAAAATTCAGAGGTTTTCATTTCACTGGGGGTTACGGGTTTCCTAAGACTGAATTTTCAAATAATTTTTTTAACAGGCATATAGAAATATAAATGGCTGAAATAAAAATGTATTTGTATCTATTCAGTTATGGAACTAAAATAAAGTGTAAATCAGAGGACAGGACTGAAAATATGTTGACTGGACTAATTCAGGATATCTTATATCAAGTAGCAAGCAATAGCAAATACATTTCTATACGGCTTATCAGTTAACTAGACTCCCTAAATGGTTTACAATGTGTAAACCTATTGCCCCCAACAAGCTGGGTACTGATTTTATTGACCTATGAAAGGATGGAAGGCTGAGTGGACCTTGGAGCCCTCCTCTAGGATTCAACTTGCAGTGCTGTGGCTGCAGTACCAGCATTTAACCACTATGTCACCAGGGCTCCTTAGCTTCATTGTTCAAATTAGTCTGAGATACTTGCACAAATATTGTCCTCATGTGCTCTGTTTTTACTCCAGAGAGTAGGAAACTGTAGCCCTGTACATTTTTAAAATTCAGTCCTAGATACCCAGGTCAATGATGAGGGATATTGGGGGCTGTAGTTCATCAATAGATAGAGGAACTGCCAGAGACTACTCCTGTTTTATTGGAGGGTTGGAATGAAACAGAATGACTGTTGTAAATAGGAATTCACAGATCAATTGCAACAAATGGACATTTAACATAATACACTTTTTTGGGCTAATATTGAGTTGGCCTGTTGGACTGCACATTCAAATACTAGTATAGCCCTGGACATGACTTCACTGGGATATGAGTAACAGCATGACCTCATACATATGGACTCACTGGCAATTCTCACTATGATGTATGGGGCCTAATTCCTGGTAGGATTGCCGCCTATGTTTACTTCAACAAAAGTGTTCATTCCCCTCAGATTTCTTAAAACATCATCTGCTACAGCAGAACTTGGAAATATTACTTTTTGTATTACAGTGGGCCCTTGGCATATGTGGGGGATCCATTCCGCACCCCCCCATCCGCGTATGGAAAACCCCCACATTTCCCATAGAAATGAATGATGCTGTGCTCCTGCATGCGGTGCCATGCACGTGCCTGTTGTACACATACCATTTACTCCTCCCCAGCTTGCTGTACACGTACGTTCAAAACCATGTGCAGCAAGCCCATGGTTCATTGGAAATGGCTCGGGGGCACTGTATAACTGTATAACTCCCAGGATCCCCATCTATCATGACCTTACTGGCTGGGATATTCTGTGAAATATAATCTCAGAGAGTAATTTTTCCAAGCTACAGTCCTTGATGTAAAACTGCAATGCCCCCTTTTGTGTTTGTGACAAATACAATATTGAGGATATTATCAGATTTTTCACTCTGCAACTGAGAATGAGTAGGACCCATTTCTCCCTTACCAACGAAAGGGCTATGTGTGTTGGTCAATTATGCAAAAATAGATTTCTTTTTGCTGTCAAATAATAAGTGTTTTCACAAGGAGAATTACAATATTTTGTCAAAGCACAAGTAACTGATTGTTACTTGGGTCAATGATTTCTCTGCATGATATTATTGATATATCATTTCTACTGAGTAGTGTTCTGATTATTCCTTATTGTTTTCTTCATTCTGTAAAAAAACCCACAATCAAAACATAAGGTACAAAACATTGTTAAGGCTTACAGCTGCTAACAACAACCACCTCCACCACTACCACATCATGATGATGTTGTTATCATTTGACAGGCAGCTCAAGTATCAGGAGCTGTCACAACTGGCTACCTGTAAAGGGCCACGATGCAGTATAGAACTCACTCTCCAGTGCATTGCTGCATCCCTTCCTTGCTTCCATGGCCTGCTTATCAGCCCTTAGGGAAGGTGCACTCTGAGGCTATCAGGTCTAAATCATACCTTCCAACTGTCCCAGTTTGGCAGAGACAATCCCAGTTAATCCTCTGTCCTCCCATTGTTCAGCTGCTTTTGAAATGTCTCTGTTTCTCTCTCTTCCTCCCCCTTTCCTTACTTTATTGTGTCATGAACCGAGCTTCTCTGTTGTTCTTTTGATCCAGAAAGAAGGCTATTGCTGCAAACTGATTTCAAAGTGCAAAAGAAGTTTGCACTCAATTTATCCATAAGAAGGGAAAGGAGAGGCAGGGGCAGAATTTTGCTATTCCTTGTAGACTAGGCAAAAGAAAACTGCTGCAGTCCCTTCTAGCTTGTGCGTTCATTCTCATTAATAAGTTTTGCCATCTTGTCCACACTCTGATGTTGTTTGGCCACATGTGTCCCAGTTTTTATCTGTAAAATGTTGGAGGGTATGTTAAACGAACTAGCAATAATATGAGGAAGGAGAGGGAATTAGCCTCTGCTCACTTGTCTCTTTAGATAGCTCTGTGAATCAGGTCCAGAGGAAGTGGGCAAGTGAAGGAATGGGAATGAATGTGGAAGAGAAGAAGAGGCCTTCTGAGGGCAAATTGCACAAAGTGGCATCCCTAGGGTTGGTGTCACCCAGTACGGTAACTCATGGTGCCATCCCCCCATTGGCCTCCTACTCCCATTTCACACCATTCCTTAGTAATGCATTTTTTGCACTAATGTTACTTGTAAATCATAATTCCCATATACCACTGAATGTAATGCGAATAATTGTGACAGACAACTAGCAAAATTAAAATTAGACTTTCAAAGTACAATATTATACACACAACCTAAAAATGTGATTTTTTTAAAAAATAAAAATTTAAAAGAATAAATTTAGATTTTTTCCAAAAAATTGGGTACATTTTTAAATTTTGAAATGTTAATTTTAAAAATTGGGGGGCATCTCATTTCTCCTCCCACTGAGCTTCCCCCTCATCTCATTACTCATCTCTTAAATCATTTTAAAGGGAAGCAGATGAATATCACAGCCCGTTTCTGCCAAAAGGGAGGTGTTTGAGGAGCAGTGGTGTCACCTCCCCTTAGGGTATCACCTGGTGTAGTCCGCACCCCCTAGTGACACCATTGCCTCACATTTGGAAAGTGTATTGTTGACACTTAATCTTTTGCAGTATCTGGCAGTTGGCTTTTATTGTCACTTAATAACCAAGAATACAGTTAGTGATATATGTCCACATTGACTTGTTTACCAAGGAAACACTGCACAGAAACTGTCTATCATGAAACCTCCTATGGAGATTATCACATGTGGTTTTTAAATCATGATTTCATTGGAAAGGAAGTGGCATTGGTGATGTTGATTGCACAATGGCACTTCATTCCCTTAGCTGCCCCATTCCTGACCTGTCCCTTTGCATTCATGGAACAAACCTACAAATGAATTGCCAATCATGCAATGCTTAGGTGCAAAAGCCATCCACGGGGCATTTGCAGAATTGGCAGTCATGTGGTCTTGCAATCCCCTCCACCTCTCTTTCCCCCTCTTCCTCACTATTTTATTCCCCCCCGCCCCATTTTCCATGCAATTCTGAAGCTGTGAAGCTTCAAAGTTTCAAAAAGTCATTTCAAAAAGCTTAAATAGGGGCTGCAGAACTCCAGAATTTGCACAAAAAAACAGAAAAATATATATGAACCCCTTAAGGCATGCTGGATAAGGCATAAGGGAGTGATGTGTGCCAGCACATGAAGCTCTTCTGTGTTTCTTTCCCTTCCTGCCCTCTCTGTAAATGGTGTTTCCAAGCTAGAGTCAGCATGGCTCAGGCAATAGATTTTTTTGGGCATGGAAAAGTAGATGCATCTAAGATAGACACATTCTTCTTGAAAAAAACAACTCTTCCATAACATTGTATCAATACTAAATGATATATTTTACCCTTTCTTTGAATATTCACATCCAGAAAAACATACCACTGGTGGCATGAAATATTTTAGGCATTTGTGTTTTCCATGGAATAATCAAAGAACTGGAATGAAGTTTATTGACAAATTTATTGACAATGGTTGACCATTTTTCTGGCTTTTCATGGTCGATATGAAAGATGATGGACCATTGTCTAGCTTTGCTATTTTGTTCATGAAAGATCTATTTTAGACTATCACTTCTTATTGTTGACATATGTAGAAATTGCATAAGACTTGCTTATTGTGCACTGAAAAAGAGAACAAGACAAAACTAAAACAGAGCATGGGTTAGTCAGACAGATGCATGACTAATAAAGACATATAACAGAGACTCATGCCAAGAAGGTTATGCAGAAATCTAATTTATCTAAATTGTAGTCCATAGGAGCTCCCCAAAGGATTGTCTGATTCATACTGATAATAGACCTCTCCAGAATTTCTGTTCAACATTCCAAAGTCCGCTATTTATGTTCAGATATTCAATGAAGTAAAGCCATTTCTATACAGTTTTCTTTCTGCTCTCATCTTATGTATTTGCACTTCACAGTTAATTTTTCAGTCACTGCAGTGTTAAAACTCCTTGAAATCAACTATGCATTTGCAATTACATATGTAAAGTCAGTCCTCACTATCCACAAATTCCTGATCCATGGATTCAACCAGCTACAGCTTGCAAATTGTCATATAAATATATAAATTCCAAACAGCAAACCTTGATTTTGCCACTTGACATAAGGGACACCATTTTATTAGACCATTGTATTCAATGGGACTTGAGCATCCATGGATTTTGATATCACAGGAGATCCTGGAACCAAACCCCAGAATATAGCAAGGGTCAACCATATTTACTGTTTCATGTGATTTGCATGCATGCCCCCAATAGAAGTTGTGAAATCAAGTATTTGTTTTGTAAAGTAGCATTGTTGTCTCATCATGGCATTACCTTTCCATGACAGTGGGATAGGATGCTCCTGTGAGGAAAGAGGCTATGCTGCTGGTAGCACTGCTGCTGATAGGGTATCCCACATTAGACAAGCATTTGCTGAAAAGGCAGAGTAAATATACCAAACAGCTATTGGGGAGCAGCACCTCTCCTCAATGCATTTTAGCATATTATTTCCAAAATCTGTTAACCCATATATTTAAGCCACATATGAACCAGAGTACCACATTTTCTGCATTTCCTCCAGCTGGTACATTTTACATTAACACAAAATGAAGACAAAGTTGGTATCTGTATATAATAACGTAAACCACTGCTCTAATATTTGCAGAAATGGATTTGAAAGGTGTACTTGACAAGAACTTTCCCCACAATTTACAATGTGAAAGTTGTACACCTATATGAGCTTGACTGAGAATTTTTTCCTGTGTTTTTGGTATTTCTGCTTTATTTTTCACATACATTCTAGGTATTAGGCCATTTGTTACTGAGGCTACTGCCAGATTGCAGCATTAATGCAGTTTAACATCACTTTAACTGCCATGGCTCAATGGTATGGAATCCTGGGATTTATAGTTTGTGAAAAGGTGAAAAAGTCTGTGATCCTAATAGGCTTACATAGTCCTCATCCATAGCTTTTACTACCAATCATTCTCTGGAGTCTTCCTCTAGAAAGATAAGTCTGACAGATGAGGGATTTTTTTTTAAATGGACCATATCCTCCAGCAAATAATCTGCTTTTTTCTGAATGGATTTTCTACTTATTTGGAGATCTTCTGTAAGGAAAGCTCCTCTGTCAGCATTAGGAATTAATTACAGTATTGTGTACATTATCCACAGCTGTCCAGCATACTGAACCATGATTTCTTAATAGTTTTAGGACTTGCTTAATTTGGCACACTAGAAAATATTTATCCTGGCTATGTTCATCTTAATCAACACTGCCAGGTCTCCCTTGTTAACAGGTGTATATCTAATGTTGCCAGAAAAAAAAATCATCATTTTACTGTGTGAGATTTAATGTTAAAGTTTTTTGGACAGCATTTTAGTTTATTTCCCATGGTGTATAGCAGGATTGCTTGAAAGAAGAAAAGCAATATGGGTTAGATGTATAGTTGCACATTTCCTATGGATTCCAACAGGGATAGGTGTCAACCACTCTTTCATTTTAACCTTCATCCAATTTTTTTAACCGGTTTATAATGTTGAAAGAGAATTTGGCCTAGAGTTTTAGCACTTTGGACCCTCAGGTAGCAAAAGCTAGAGTAACACAGAATCACATTTAACATTTTTGGAATGCTGGTTGTACTGAGGGTTTACTTATGGGACATTGTGTATTTAATTTAAAAACTCTGTAACAAGATATTCTAAAATCTATTTCAGCCCCTCAATAGATTCCTCTGAGTTTTGTAGGAATAAGAGTGTATCTTACACATGTAGGCTTAAAGTGTGCTCTCTGGGCTGTATCTTAATTCTTTCTATTGTTGGAGATGATCTACTACAAATGGCTCCAGTGTAACAGAGAAATATAAAGATCACAGGGGACACACCTGCTGTGTACACATTCTAACTGTATAGCGTTGGAGTCTAATTGATTATGATGCACATAGATCTTGATCTGTTGTAAATATTCCTTAACATATTAAAAACAAAGTGCCATATCCAAACTGTTCTAAAAGTCCAAAGAGGTACAGCCATTCCGCTCTGTTAAATACCTTTAAGGTGTCCAATGAGGGGATAGTGACTATTGGGCCTTTACAGACTGCCAGAAATAATGCAGATTGAGGCCACTTTAACTGTCCTGGCTCAGTGCAAAGGAATCATGGGAACTGTAGTTTATTGTGGCACCAGAACTCTCTGACAGAGAAGGGTCAATGTCTCAGAAAAAAAAATACAATTCCCATGATTCTTTAGCACTGAGCCAGGACAGTTAATGTGGCCTCAAGCTGCATTATTTCTGGCAGTCTGTAAAGGCCCTGTTCTCACCATTTTCCCCCATGTTGAGGACCTTGCAGACTGCATCTGGGAGTTGTATATTTGATATAAAGATTACTTGATCTATGTGTACCTATTTATTCATAAAATCACTGATACAGTTTGTTAAAAAGTCCATTAGACTCTTTAGATCTTGATTTAATACCTGTACAGATTTATAAAGTGATAAAACAGAATTATTGGGGATGATCATAATTCAAACCTCTTTCCAGCTAATATATATTTTACCTACTTGCAGAACTTCATTAAACAATTTATTTAGTATGGGGATTAATATTGTTGGTCTTACAGAACTCCCCTGACGAGCCACTGGTTTTGGATGACTTGTGGACCTTAAGGTGTTTTATGGTGTTTTTGATTTTATTATCAGTTATAAACTGCTTTAATCAACTTCATGGGTTTAATTCAAGGGCTTAAATTTCAAACTAATAAAGAATTCATTTAAATTCAGTTCTGGATGCTGTTCTTCTTTGGATAATTCCCCATACAATTCCTTAAATTCCTGACAAATTTTCTTTAATAATAATAATAATAATAATTTATAACCCGCCCCTCTGCGTGGCAATCGGGGTGGGGTACAACAGTTTAAAAACAAACAGAGTTAAAAAAACATTCCCTCACCCCATAATCCCACCCTCCCATCCCCTTAAAATAGAATTAAACCACCATCAAATTAAAAAGTGCCACATTAATTAAATTAAAATTTGTTAAAAACATATACTAACAATAAAACAGGAGTCAGAGGCTACGAGATTAAAACCTCATCTCTCTATTGCGAGTTATTCCGGGAAGGCCTGCCGAAAGAGAGCCGTCTTTACTGCTTTCTTAAAAGCGGCAAGAGTGGTGATAAGACGGATCTCATCTGGCAGGCCATTCCAAAGTCTGGGAGTGGTAGCGGAGAAGGCCCTCTGGGAGGTCTGAGACAGCCTAGTTTTTATTGGCTGTAACAGATTCCTCCCAGAGGACCGCAAGACACGGGGGGGATCATACGGGGAGAGGCGGTCCCTAAGATAAGATGGACCCAAGCCATGTAGGGCTTTAAAGGTTAAAACCAACACCTTGTACTGCGCCCGGAAACTAATCGGCAGCCAGTGGAGGGATTTCAGCACAGGTGTTATGTGCTCCCTCCGTGATGTTCCTGTAATTAGTCTGGCTGCCATATTCTGAACCAGTTGTAGTTTCCGAGTTAGGTACAAGGGTAGCCCCATGTAGAGTGTGTTGCAGTAATCCAGACGTGAGGTTACCAGGGCATGTACCACAGTTTCCAAGTCCCTCATGTCCAGATAAGGGCGCAGCTGGCGTATCAGCCGAAGCTGATAACAGGCGCTCCTGACCACCGCATTCACCTGACTAGTCATGTGAAGCGATGAATCAAGGAGCACCCCCAGACTGAGAACACAGTCCCTGGAGGAGAGTGTGACTCCATCCAGGACTGGAGACTGTATTCCCAGATCTGGTTTTGGGCCTGTCACTGCAAGTACCTCCGTTTTGTCAGGATTCAACTTCAATCTGTTTTTCCTCATCCAACCCATTACCTCTCTGAGACAGTCATTAAGAGGAGAGGCGCCATCTGAAGTCTGAGTTGATGATCTGGTCATGGAGAGGTAAATCTGGGTGTCATCAGCGTACTGAAGGCACCGTGCTCCATGCCTCCGAATGATCTCCCCCAGCGGCTTCATATATATATTGAACAACATCGGGGACAGGATAGCACCCTGTGGGACACCACAATTAAGCTCGATTCTAGATGAGCAACTGTCCCCGAGCCTCACCCTCTGAGATCTGCCCGAGAGGAAGGAACAGAACCACTGAAGAGCAGTGCCTCCAATTCCTAACTCTCTCAGGCGATCTAAGAGGATGGCATGATCTATAGTGTCAAAAGCCGCTGAGAGATCCAAGAGCACCAACAAGGTCACACTACCCTTGTCGATACTCAAGCAGAGGTCATCGGTCAGAGCAACCATGGCAGTCTCCACTCCATATCCTGTCCTGAAGCCGGTTTGAAATGGGTCGAGATAATCGGTTTCATCCAAGACTGTCTGAAGTTGGGAAAAAGTTAGATATTTTCCTGATTGAGGAGTGAAGGAGACAGGCAGGGAAGAATGGCTAGAAGCTGCTCCCAGCCTGATTGCCACAGGGCCATGGCAAATACACACCACAGCCCTGAGGGTGCCTCCTCCCATGGCCTCAAATAGGTGTGGAAAATGTCCCTTCCTTTGGGGGCTGGACTTGGGCCAATTTAGGCATCCCCAGCACAGCCCCAGGGCAGCTTCCAGGTGCTCGAATGTTGTGCATTGTGTAAACCATCTGCCCATCTGTTTTGGGCCTGAGTCTTAATTAAGGAGGTCCCATTATTATTAGAGCATTAGAGCACTTGAGGGAAGACATGCATACCAGTTCAAAATATTTTTCTTGGTAAAGACTAAAGCTGTTTGGGTATCTTCCATATCCAGTTTAGCAGTTTTGTCTTTTTTTATTTCTTTAGGGTTTCCTTACTGTGTCTACTTATTTTGGCCTCATATGTAAGAATTCCTATTTCAAAATTCAATATTTGTTTCTTTCAATTCTTTATCTTTTTCAATTTAGAGATTTTTTAAAAAGCAAATTTAAAATTATTGGTTTTTATGTTTTTTTTGGGCTGTGAGGCCAAGTTTTAGAAGAATTTATTCCTGACATTTTGCCTGCATCTGTGGCTAGCATCCTCAGAGAATGGTGGCATGGAGGTGTGTGGGGTATATATACTGTTTGACCCTTGGTTGAGAGGATTAGCATGTAAATTAGTATGCAAATCTGTGTATTGTTCTGTTGAGGCAAGGCCTCAGGGTGGGAGGATATGTGAGGAGGATTAGTGTCTATTTAATTAATGGTCCATTGTCCCTGACCCTGGATGAAGTTCATTTGCATTTGCTGAGTCTTGATTTTGGTGTTTTTGAGAACTGGTAGCTAAACTTTGTTTACTTTCAGGGTTTCTTCATTCCTGTTGAAATTGTCCAGGTGTTTGTGGCTTCCCTATGCATTCTAATCTGATAGTTGTTGGCGTGATCCAGAATTTCAGTGTTTTCAAATAGCATTTTATGCCCAAACTGGTTTGTAACATGTTCTGCTACTGCTGATTTTTCTGGCTGGCCCAGTCTGCAGTGTCTCTCATATTCCTTGATTCACATTTGAGCACTGCATTTTGTGGTCTCTATGTATACTTGTCCACAGCTGCACAGTATGCAGTAAACTCCCATGACTGTGAGAGGGTCTCTCCTATCCTTCGCTGAGTGCAGCATTTCCTGGATGTTCTTGGTTGGTCTGTAAATCATTTGAAGGTTGTGTTTCCTCATCAGTTTCCCTATTCTGTCTGTGACTTCTCTGATGTATAGTAAAAATAATTTCCCTTTGGATGGTTGTTCTTCATTCCTGTGGTTTTTTTCTGGGTCTGGCCACTCTTCTGATGTCTGAGTTGGAGTAACCATTAGCCTGTAGAGCCCAGTTTAGGTGATTCAGTTCATCTTCCAGGTGGTGGGGTTCACAGATCCTTTTTGCACAGTCTACCAGTGTGGGGCTTTCCCAGCAGACACTGGAGTATTAATTAAATAGACACTAATCCTCCTCACATATCCACTCACCCTGAGGTCTTGCCTCAACAGAACAATACACAGATTTACATGCTAATTTACCTGCTAATCATCTCAACCAAGAGTCACATAGTATATATGCCCCACACACTTTCATTCCCCATTCTCTGAAGATGCCAGCCACAGATGCAGGCAAAACGTCAGGAATAAATTCTTCTAGAACATGGCCTCACAGCCTAAAAAACCCAAAAAAAATCTATGGATGTCTGCAGTGAAAGCCTTCTACCTCACACATTTAAAATGTATTGAAATGATAGACAAGATGGTAAAAAGCAATACATCACTATAAAACAGCAAGTGATATAAAATATGAGGTAGTAATGATAACAACTTAACATGGCTAGCAACAGTCAATACCTAAGACACAATTATTAGGGATAGCATCAAACATAATAATTAATGCAGTTAAAGTGTAATTAGCACAAAAAGATAGTTTTTTTTAAAATAAACAAATAAATAAATATTACTTGTATGATTTCCTTTAGGGGCTAATGATATAACCAGTGTTTCATTCTCTTTGAAAAAGGAGCCTTTTGCAACTCTTGCAACTCTCTAGTATGGTTTTTTTTTTAAGTGAGAAGCACCAGCTCTACACACCAAATCATTGTTTTCTTTTTGAATCTGCTAATTGCTACATGAGTTGGATAGGTGGATGAACCAAGCTGGTGGGCAGCTGTTTATTTGTGTTTTCTATAATAATAATAATAATAATAATAATAATAAATTTTATTTATATACCACCCTATGGCGAGCCAATCCGAACAGTGTACAACAGTAAAATACATACAGCTTAAAACAGTATAATTCCCTCCTCCCCCCTCCCTTAAAAAGTTATTAAATCACATCTCAATTAAAACAATTTACAATTAAAGCAATAACAAATAAAGAATAAAAAAAATACAAAGCAACAATCCCTGCAACTTCAAGTTCAGAAAGGGGACTATAAAACATTCCTAAGAAGGGGGAGGTCCCAAGGTCCCGAGGCCGGGTAATTTAGTCTGGAAAGGCCTGCTGGAAGAGATCCGTCTTGACAGCCTTTTTAAAGCTGTCCAAAGATGTTAATTGAGGGATCTCATCCGGCAGGCCATTCCAGAGCCTGGGGGCGACAACAGAGAAGGCCCTCTGGGAGGTCGTCGCAAGTCTAGACTTTTGTGGCTGCAGCAAATTCCTCCCAGAGGACCGGAGGGTGCGGGGAGGATTGTATGGGAAGAAGCGGTCTCTGAGATAGCTTGGACCCAAGCCATTTAGGGCTTTAAAGGTGATAACCAACACCTTGTACTGGGCCCAGAAACCAATAGGCAGCCAGTGGAGGGACCTCAAAACCGGGGTGATGTGGTCCCTCCTAGATGTCCCCAACAAAAGCCTGGCTGCCATGTTTTGAACCAACTGTAGTTTCTGAACCAAGCACAAGGGTAGCCCCATGTAGAGCACAATACAGAAATCCAGGCATGAGGTTACCAGAGCATGCACAACAGTCTCGAGATCCCTTACTTCCAGAAAATGGCACAGCTGGCTTATCAGCGAAAGCTGATAACAAGCGCTCCTGGCTGTCGCATTTACCTGATTTGTCATCAGGAGCGACGAGTCAAGGAGCACCCCCAAACTGTGAACACAGTCACTGGAGGAGAGTGTGACCCCATCCAGGACTGGAGGTTGCAACCCAATTCTTGGTTTCGGGGCCGCTACCGTGAGCACCTCTGTCTTGTCTGGATTCAGTTTCAATCTGTTTTTCCTCATCCAGCCCATTACTGCCTGAAGACATCCATTGAGAGAAGAGATGCCACTGGAATTCGAGGCCGACAAACGAGATATGGAGAAATAGATTTGGGTGTCATCAGCATACTGATAACACCCAGCACCATAACTCCGTATGATCTCACCCAGTGGCTTCATATAGATGTTAAGCAACATCGGGGACAAAATAGCCACCTGAGAGACCCCACAAGTGAGGTCTCTCTTCCTGGAGCTACTGTCCCCGAGCAGCACCCCCTGGGACCTACCCGAGAGGAAGGACCGGAACCACTGCAATGCACTGCCCCCAATAACTAGCCCCCTCAGGCGGTCCAAGAGGATGCCATGATCTATTGTGCCAAAAGCCGCTGAGAGGTCTAAGAGCACCAACAGGGTCACACTACCCCTGTCGATGCTCAGACGCAGATCATCGGTCAAGGCAACCATGGCAGTCTTGACCCCAAAGCCTGTCCTAAAGCAGGTTTGAAATGGGTCTAGATAATCAGTTTCATCCAAGGCAGCTTGGAGCTGAAGAGCAACCGCCCTCTTGATTACCTTGCTCAAAAATGGTAATAAAGAAACAGGCCTGTAGTTCCTCATATCCAGGGGGTCCAGGGAAGTTTTTTTCAGAAGTGGCCTAACAGCCGCTTCCTTCAAACAAGATGGAGCATGTCCTTCCCTGAAGGATGCATTGATGATATCCATGAGGAGTCTCAACAATGCATCCCCCCCCTGGACAGCCAACCATGATGGCCAAGGGTCGAGAGGGCAAGTTGTTTTCCTCACTTTACCAAGCAGCTTGTCCACGTCCTCGGTACTCACAGATTGCAGCTGATCCAGAATAACTACATCGACGGAGTTGCTGGACACCTCGCCTATAGATTCTGCTACAACAGTGGCATCTAAGTCGGCTCTTATCTGAGAGATTTTATCTGCAGAGAAGTTGTTACATGCGTCACAGCAGGCCATCGTTGGGTTAAGTAAGGGATTTGGCACAGGGGCCACCTGTGTCAGCTCCATCACCACCTTAAACAGCTCTGCTGGGTGAGACTCTGCAGATGCAATATGTGCAGAGGAGAAAGCTCTCTTCACTGCACGTATTGCCTCCCAATAGGAACAAAGAAAATTCCTATGGTGAGTTCTGTCAGATAAGAGTTGAGTCTTCTGCCACTTGCGCTCTAGTCATTGTCCAAACTGCTTCATTCTCCTAAGCTCAGATGTAAACCATGGCCTTCAGTTCGAAGCGGGTTGGCAAGGACGCTTGGGAGCGATCGTGTCGATAGCCCTGGTAAGATCGATGTTCCAGATATCAACCACAGCGTCGACAGGATCACCGGCATTCCCAACCAATGAACCCTCCAAGGCTTTCCGGAATCCAATAGGGTCCATTAGCCTTCGAGGGCAGACCATTCTAATAGGTCCACCACCCCCGGTGGGGCAGATATTGGCTCTCAGTTCCATCTTGACCAGGAAATGATCCGTCCATGACAATGCAGAGGTACTTACCACCTCCGCCCATGGATATTCCTGTTCCGTACTGAAGACCGCATCAAGTGTATGACCTGCACAATGTGTGGGCCCAACGACCAATTGGGATAGGCCCATGTTTGTCATGGTCTCCATGAACTCCCGAGCCGCACCTGTTAAACTGGTCTCGAGTGGAATGTTGAAGTCCCCCAGAACTAAAAGTCTGGGGGTCTCCAGCAACAGCTCGGAGACCAGCTGTGTTAGCTCAGTCAGGGAGTCTGCCAGACAACGGGGTGGCCAGTAGACTAGCAGAATCCCCAAACTATCCCTGGTCTTCAGGCTAAGGCACATACACTCGAAGTGGACTGTGTTCCGGACAGGTATCCTGGTCAAGGTTAAGGTGTTCTTATGAACTAGAGCCACACCGCCCCCCCGCCCACTTCCCCTCACCTGCTCATTAACAGAGTACCCAGCTGGGAGGATCTGTGCCCAGATAGCAGTGCTATCCTCCCCCAGCCAGGTCTCTGTAAAGCAAGCCAGGTCAGCATCCTCATCCAGGAGAAGATCCTGGATGATATAGGTTTTATTTTTGACTGACCTGGCATTGCAGAGGAGCAGAGTGAGGTTCTATGGTATGGTTGGTCTGCTCTCCGAGCCATTCTGAGAAACAGAGGGAACTGAAGACGGGATAGCTTTCAAACAGTGATCCCATCTTCTTTTGTAACATTGGTTCCCGCTGTTCCAGCCATACCTCCCGTTCCCCAGCACGACTCCAATAGCCGCTCTTGTCTTGTTCCTGGCCTCAGGTAAGGTGATACAATTTACAACCATTGGCAAGGCACAATAATTGGGGCATGAAAGCAACCCAGCCCTTTGGTCCCATAGAATGATAATTAAATAATACGGGGTTATTGGCCAATGATATAATCCTATTTCCAACGTGGATACTCCTGCCAACCCAGGATAACATAACTAGTCCTACAATTTCCCTTTAAGTTATAACAGGGGAAACCACGGAGAAGAGAACTAAGCCGCCCTCTGGTCAGTACTATAATGTTACTACGCCCAGGGAAACAGACTTGAGTACACTGAGAACCGCCCGCTTCCCGGCCTCGACCTCTTTGGCAACTATATCTTTGATTATATCAGTAGAACTCCAAATATGGTCTATCCAGTTGTAGACATCATGTGACTCTGAGAAATATATATTTTCCATCCAGGACATATATGTTTCCAGATAACATTCTTAGTTTTATCCTCCAGGTCCTCCAGCATTTTTAAAGAAAAAAACTTGATGATATATATCTTATATCATTAGAATTGCCCATTTGTAATGCTGTCTTTGTTGAATCCTCCGGTTTGGAAGCTTTAATGGTTAGAGTAGAAAATGTCTGGTAGAGAGGTTCAAGAGAAGCCTCCCAGTCTTCTAGGCCCCTGCAAATTGCATAAAGTTACATAATGTACACAATGATCCAAAACACACTGCATAAATAATCCAGTTTGAGACCACTTTAACTGCTCTGGCTCAATGCTAGAGAATTCTGGGAACTGTAGTATTGTGAGACATTTAGCCTTCTCTGTTAGAGAGCTCTGTGCCATAATAAACTACAATTCCCAGGATTATCTAGCATCGAGCCAGGGCAGTTAAAATGGTCTCAAACTGGATTATTTATGCATTGTGTTTTGGACCCATGACAGAGAATTAAAGCCATTATTACATAATCTGTAGAATCTGGTGGTTCTCAAACCAGTTGGGTGGTAGAGCTCCTCTGGATTGTTGTCTGAACTTTAAAGGAGCTGTCTAAAGTATCAAACCTATTTTGAGTATCAGGTTCATCACCATGGATAGACAATTTAAAGTCTGGATTAAAAACCAGATAGGTTTCATTGCCTTAATGAAACTGAAGCCACCAGATGCTGCTCTTATAATACCTATAAAGCACTAAAAATTGCCGAATGAGTGTAGATGTATTCCAACATGAGATGTATTCCTGTCCAACAGTTTACACTCTGGGTGCTCAACCTGATGAAAATGCAGCATAGAATAATTAAAGAGGTTAATCTAAATGAATTTAAGTTTCCAGGACCAGATGAACTACATCCAAGAGTATTAAAAGAACTGGCAAATCTAATCTCAAAGCCATTGGCAATAATTTTTGAGAACTCCAGACTGGAGGAGGGTAACATTGTCCCACTCTTCAAAAATGGAAAAAAGAGGATCCCAATAATTATGTCAGTTAGTCTGACATCAATACCAGGAAAGATTCTAGAGCAGATCATTAAACAGAGAGTCTGTGAAGATTTAGAAACCAATGCCATTATCACAAAAAGTCAATATGGATTTCTGAGAAACAAGTCATTCCAGACTAATCTGATCTCCTTTTTTTTGATAAAATTACCAGCTTGGTAGACAAAGGGAATGCTGTAGATATAGCATATCTCGATTTCAGTAAGGCCTTTGACAAGGTTCCCCATGACATTCTTGCAAACAACCTTGTAAAATGTGGGCAAGGCAACTATTACATGGATATGTAATTTGTTGATGAGCCAAACCCAAAGGGTGCTCAGCAATGGCTCCTCTTCATCCCGGAAAGAAGTGACCAGTGGAGTGACACAGGTTCTGTCCTGGGCCCAGTGCTATTCAACATCTTTATCAATGAATTAGATGAAGGAATAGAAATCATGCTTATCAAATTTACAGATGACACCAAATTAGGAGTAGCTAATACCTCAGAGGACAGGATCAACATTCAAGAAGACCCGAATAGATTAGAAAGCTGGGCCAAAGCTAATAAAATCAATTTCAACATGGAGAAATGTAAGGTACTGTACTTAGGGCAGAAAAATGAAATGCATAGATATAGGATGAGGGACACCTGGTTTAACGAGACTACGTGTGAAAGAGATTTAGGAGTCCTAGTACACCACAAGTTGAACATGAGTCAACAGTGTGATGAGGCAGCTAAAAAGGCCAATGTGATTTTAGGCTGCATCAATAGAAGTATAGTGTCTAAATCAAGGAAAATAATAGTGCCACACTATTCTGCTTTGGAAGCAGAAGAAAGAAGAGGCCCGAGGGACCACATTGCAAACATAGGATGGCTAATGGAGTGCACCAGGGAATTCCAAAAGAAAATCAGCATGTGCTTTATAGACTATAGCAAAGCCTTTGACTGCATAGACCATGAAAGTCTATGGAATGCCCTTAAAGACATGGGAGTGCCAACACATCTGATAGTCCTGATGGACAAGAGGCTACTGTCAGAACAGAACATAGAGAAATAGAATTGTTCCCAACTGGCAAAGGGGTCAGACAAGGCTGAATCCTTTCACCCTATCTGTTCAACTTGTATGCAGAACATATTACTGTATAAGAAAAAAGGCTTGGGCACAGAAGAAGGAGTGGTGAAAATAGGAAGAAGGAATATCAACAATCTAAGATATGCACATAACACCATAATACTAGCAGACAACCTCACCGACCTGGAACACCTACTAAGGAAGATCAAAGAAGAAAGTGCAAAGGTAGGCTTAATGTTGAACATAAAGAAAACAAAAATAATGACCACCAAGGACCTTCGCAAGTTCAACCTAGACAATGAAGAAATAGAAATGGTAAATGAATTCCCATACCTGGGATCAAACATTGATAGAAATGGGGACTGCAGTCAGGAAATCAGAAGAATATTAAGAATGGGGAGGGTGGCTATGAAAGAACTAGAAAAGATTCTAAAATTCAAAGATATACAACTCAGTACAAAAGGTAGAATCATACAAGCAACTATTTTCCCTATTACCATGTATGAATGTGAAAGTTGGACAGTTAAGAAAGATGATAAGAAGAAAATCAATTCCTTTGAGATGTGGTACTGGAGAAGAGTTCTGAGGATCCCATGGACATCCAGAAGGACAAACAAGTGGGTCCTAGAGCAAATTAAGCCAGAAACCACCCTGGAAGCCAAAATGACCAAACTGAGACTGTTGTACTCTGAACAGCATGAGAAGGGAGGACTCATTGGAAAAAACAATAATTCTGGGGAAGGTGGAGTGAAGTAGGAAAAGAGGAAGGCCACACGTCAGATGGATGAACTCTATTAAGGAGGTCATGGGTATGGGTTTGCAGGAATTAAGCATAGTAGGGTCTTGGAGATGTCCCATCCATAGGTCACCATGAGTCGAGATTGACTCCAGGGCAGTTAACAACAACAACAACAACAACAAATAGTGCCACTCTATTCTGCTTTGGTCAGGCCACACCTGGATTACTCTGTCTAGTTCTGGGCACCACAATTTAAAAAGAATATTGACAAATTGGAACATGTCCAGAGGAGGGTATCTAAAATGGTAAAGGGTCTGGAAACCTTGCCTTATGAGGAAAGACTTAGGGAGCTGGGTATATTTAGCCTGGAGAAGGGACAGCTAAGGGATGATATGATAATCCTGTTTAAGTATTTGAAGGGGTGTTACATTGAGGATGGAGCAAGCTTGTTTTCTGCTGTTCCAGAGACTAGAACACGGAACAATGGATGCAAGCTACAGGAAAAGAGATTCCACCCCAACATTAGGAGTAACTTCCTGACAGTAAGAGCTGTTTGACAGTGGAACACACTCCCTTGGAGTGTGGTGGAGTCTCCTTCCTTGGAAGTCTTTAAACAGAGGCTGGATGGACATCTGTCGGGGATGCTTTGATTGTAATTTCCTGTATGGCAGGGAGTTGGACTGGATGGCCCTTATGGTCTTTTCCAACAATATGATTCTATGATTCTATAAGCTAATACAGTCGTTCCTCTATTTTTGCAGGGGAACTGTTCTGGACCCCACCCCCTGAGATAATGGAAGATCACAAATATTCAAGTCCCATTGCGAAAATGGAGGGGTGACTGTAGATGCGACCTGACACATGCACTGATCAAATGTATGTGTTATTGAATCCATTCCTAAATTGTTACTGTTGCTACTGTTGCTTTTATTGATGCTGATGCTGAAGAAATTCCTACAAGGAAAATTGTATCATAAAGATTCCAAATCAATCAAGCTAACATGATACAAAAGGGGGGGGGGGGAACAAACAGAGGAAAAAGTAAGCAAGCAATGGAGCAGCATCTCATTCTATAATCAATCAACTGGGTTCTAGCTGTATCAGGCACAATCCATCACACCCATTAACACCCTGCCACAACATAAGCAGAAGTGCTTTTTGCCATATCCATTCATACTCTATAAAGAGATTGTGATAATAAAACTTTCAAAATAAAAAAAATGGTGAAGAGAGAGAAAGCAAATGTGTACAGTATATTTTGAATATTAAATATTGTAATGCTGCACTGCAATGAACACATCATTAAAGCTCCCATCTGAAGAATATATGTCTCTCTAGCTCTCTCTGTTGATGCTGGTTGTTCATAAGTGGCTGTGATTAAAATATATGTATTGTAAGGCACATGATGCCTCTTTGATAAAATTCTAAACTTTTGAAGTTTCCAACATTTCTTTTGTCTCCTACAGATATGCTGTGATTAATAGCAATAACAAGTACATTTCTATACCACTTATCAGTGCACTTAAGCATTCCCTAAGCAGTTTACAATGTGTAAGCTAATTGCCCCCAACAAGCTAGGCACTCATTTTAGTGACCTCAGAAGGATGCAAGCCTGAGCTGAGCCTGAGCCCTTATGGTTTGCAAATGAGTGGCTGCAGTACAGGCATTTAACCACTGTGCCACCAGGACTTAACAACAAAAGATCTTTCCAATAATATTTCTGCCATTTTTGGCAACTTGGTTCCCCCCTTAACCCTTTGTATTCAAAAGTGAAATCTGTTGTTAGAGTAAGGGGGAGCGTGGAGATAGAATGCAACCGTGTGAATAAAGGAACAAGTATGTTTCGACTGGCAGCTCTGTCTGGCTGTCTTTTGGGGCTGGAAAGCGGGGTGTTGGGAGGTAAGGGGCAAGAAAGTGGCAATATATTTCCAGCTGCAAAAATGTTCTGTTAAGCTATGCACTATAGCTCAGTCTTGTACTACTCATTCAGCATCAAGCATGGACTGCAATGGAAATATATCCTGCCAGGATACCACTGCAAATGTGTGCATTTTAGTTGCCTTTAATTAACATAATTTGCATATCATTTCCATGAATGTGGCAGATGTGCAACTACGGGGGGTTGCAGACTGCCAGAAATAGTGCAAATTGAGTCCACTTTTAGGGTTAGGGTTAGGGTTAGGGAATCATGGGAACTGTATTTTATTGTGGCACCAGAGCTTTCTGACAGAGAAGACTCAATGTCTCAGGAAAAAACCAGTTCCCATGATTCCCTAGCACTAACCCTAACCCTAAAAGTGGACTCAATTTGCACTATTTCTGGCAGTCTGCAACCCCCCTTTATGTCAGGCCTAATGCAAATATTCTGTAAGAGTTTGGAGCTGCTCTCCTTGAAAACCAAAAGAGATCAACACAATGGGAATTCTTATCTTCTCTTTTCAAATAAAATATCTTCTCTCCCCCTCCAAAATTATAGGTGTGTCTGTGCTGGGCAATAAACTATAGTGTCTTCCATTTAGAAAAAAATAAAGTTAGGATAGTTATACATCTTGTGTAATAGTTCCATCTTTCAGTGGTGTACCTAATATTTTGACACTTGGTGCAGATCATTTTTTAAAAGACAAAATTATTTTCAGTAATAATCATGAATTGAAACAAACAGCAATGGCCAGAAAGGAAATGTAGACAATGAGAATTCTTTTTTATTGAGCCTACAGTAAAGGCCCACAGTCTTTTTAAGACCCACAGTAAGCATCTGGCTTTACTTAAAGAGTTTTATCGGCCTATCTGTCCCAGCAATTATCTCCTTTCTATCTGGGAGCATCCAGTTTTGCTCTCAAGAAGCTTGGGGGAGATTCTTCTGGAAACCCTGTAATGACTGACATGTCTTTGCACTGTGCCATGGCATGCTTATAAGTCTGTTAAAACAACAACAAAACAACAGGAACACTACTCTTCTCCTTCCAGGGACTATATGGGCTTTTACAGACCCCTCTAAAGGGGTGGCACAGAGCCGCCTCTGGGAGTAGCAGATCGGGGGCATGGGATCCACATGCCAGAGCCGCAACCCTCCCTTTTGCCACCCCCAAAAGAGCGGCAAAATGCCGCTCCTTTTAGGGGTGGCAAAAGGGCACCCTAAGAGCTGGCGCCGCAGCTTTTCCACACCCTTTTGGCGCAGCATGTGTACACGCTGTGCCAAGAGGGCGTCCTGACACTGCGCACTGTGTGGATGGGTGCAAAGCATCAGGCTGGCATGGGGTTGAGTTGGGGTGGCTGGCATGCAGCTGCCCTGCCCCAATTCCACCCCCAAGGCTGACTCTTTAGGCTGTTCTGCATAGGCCCTATGTTTCTTCACCCTAACAATGTCCAAATGACAACTTTTGGCAGCTTTTACCAGGGATGCTGGGATAGCAAAAGCAAGCTCTTTCCTCAGAAGACTAGAATATCCTTTTCTTCTGCCTATCTCCACTTCCAAAGGGACTAGAGACATGCTCTTAAAAAGAAAAAGAAAAAATGAAAAGTTAGAATTTGGGTCAGCTAAACTTCCTAATAGGTAGAATGCCTAGAATTGGGATTTAATTTAGCCAATCTGGTCATATGGGAACCATACAATATGAGCCTTCAATACTCTGCCCTTTCAACTCTGAAAAATTTCCACTGGACTCCCCACTCTGCAGAAAAGAAAAGGCACAGAACAAGAAAAACTATAATTCACATTAGAGAATGAAAAGTCAATTAAAGCAAAAAACAATTGCAACAATTAATTAGCAACATCCACTGTCTACCCAAATGACAGAAAAAGTAAATGTATACCAGACAGTGCCTGGGAATGCCTCCCAGAACAAGGTGGTCTTTAACTCAGATTTAAAAATGGATAAAGAAGTAATGACCAGTGTTTGAGGGGGAAGAAGGTTTCAGGAGTGAGGGGCAGCAAGTGAGAAGGGGCGAATCCGGGATGGAGCAGTGGAGATCCTAGGTTGGGACAGCAGGCCTTGAGTACTAGAACAGAGGGTACAGATGGGAATGTAAGGAGAAAGAAGTTCAGATAGGTAAAGAGGGGCTAGCCCATGCAGGGCTTTGAAAGTTAGCAAGCAAAGCTTATATTGGATACAGACGGGGAAGTGAAGCCAGTGAAGAGAAGACAGCAAAGGGGAAACATGGTCAAAACAGTGAGCGGAAATAATGATGCAAGTGGCTGAATGTTGGACAGAAATTAAAGGGCGAATATGAGAGAGGAGAAGCCCAGCTAGAAGGAGATTACAATAGTCTAATCGGGAAACCACCAAAGCGTGGACCAGAGTCTTGGCAGTGGAGGCCAAAAGAAAAGAACGGATTTTGGCAATGTTATAAAGGAAAAATCTGCAGGCTTTGGCTGTGGCCTGGATATGGGGAATAAAAGACAGAGAGGAGTCAAAAATGAAATCGAGGCTGCGGGCTTCCTGGACCGGACGAATAGATGTGTTGTCGACAAAAACAGAGAAAGAGGATTGAAGGGAGGACTTAGGTGGAAAGACAAGAAGCTCTGTCTTGGACATGTTGAGCTTCAAACGCCGATGATGCATCCACAGAGAGACAGCTGTGAGACATGAAGAAACTTGCTGTTCAAGCCCTCGAGAGAGCTCAGGGTTGGAAAGATACAGTTGAGTGTCATCAGCGTACAGATTTTCCTAAAGACAAGGTGTAAAGAGAGAACAATAGGGGACCCAAAACAGAGCCCTGGCGAACTCCAACAGATAAGGAAACGGGGGACGAAGTCTGACCACCCATGACCACTGCAAAAGATCTATCTGACAGATAAGATTTGAACCAGTTAAGAAGTGAGTTTGAGAACCCAATGTCAGAAAGTATATCAACTAGAAGACAGCGATCCGCAGTGTCAAATGCCACAGATAAATCGAGGAGGATGAGCACAGAATAGAGACCATTTGCCTTGGCCTGTAAAAGATCTTTGGAGATCTTTGTGAGGGCCGTCTCAGTGGCATGCCATGGGGAGAAACCGGACTGAAAGGGATCGAGGATGGAGTTGGCTTCGAGAAACTCAAGGCAGCGAGAGTAAACAATCCATTCCAAAACCTTAGAAAGAAAAGGGAGAAGAGAGATTGGACGATAGCTGGACAAAGAAGAGGGGTCAAGAGAAGATTTTTTTCAAGATAGGGGAAACAAGAGCATGTTTAAAGTCAGAGGGAAAAGAGCCTGTAGAAAGACATATGTTTTGTTTGTTTTCCCCAACCCAGGGGAAAGGAACTCAGCCTTTTTGTTAGTACTTTTCACAGTTCTGGTTGTGCATTCCAGCAACCAGTTATAATGATTCGTAGCTGCTATTTAGGTTAGCAGTGGGAAGGATTCATGCAGATGTTTGTATATTACAGGTGTGGATCCATAGAAGGCTTTCCCTGGTCCTATTTTAAATATACACACATTGCCATATGTGTGGATGTCATTTTTATCTGAACATAAACACTTATTCCATTGTCCCATTCCATATCAAAAACAGAATGCAATATACTTTCATGAAGCATACGCTTGGGAAGTCACTAAAATCTGGTCCAAAAATGCCATACATTATAATTAAAAATACATTTTTGAAGACAATTCATTTCAAGTTGCTTCGGCATTTTCCTAAATAGTCTGCTCTCCTGAATTGAGGCCAAGAAAGCAATTACTTTGTCAGCCTTTATATTCATGGATATGACTTTTTAGGCAATCTGTAGATGCAGGTTTACTGACAGAATTATGAAAAGCCTTGGAAGGGATTCCACAAACATTTCAAAATAGCTTTTCAAGAGCCACAACAAGAAGAAAGTAACAGCAAGACATATTCAAAGTACTCTGTTGCATATTCATTTTATACTTTAATATGTGTCTAGCTCTTTTATAGACAGGATCCTACATCTCTGACCAAGCCAACTTGTCTTGGATTTTTCAAAGGAAACAACTTTCCTGGGCAGTAATTCTAGGATATGCTCTTTCAACTATGGAGGCTGGCAAATTTCTCTATGGAATCAATTGATATCAGATTTTCCCTGTTCTGGAGGGATGGGATCTTTGCAATCACAGATCACTTTGTCTCAACATAATCTGTGGCTGGGCAAGGATTTCTTGGTCTCACTATTTATGGACATGTTTACACGTGCTCTTGAGGAAAATATTGATTTGCTTTAGAAAGTGATGGATAATGATGAAAGAGGTGCAAATAAAAGAAACAGGAAGGAGGGACATTTTGTGCATGCAAATGTGTATAAGTGGTTTCATATTAGTATGTTTGTAGAAAAACAAAGCATAGCATCTTGTGTATTATTGTCCACTCCAAATAAACAAGCATAGAAAACAATCCAAAGAGTACTATGCAGAGAACAGAATAGATGAAGGCATGCAGCCTGCTCAACTATGTGGTAGAGTATGTTAGATTTGTACATTGCTGCTCTGTTATCCAAAAAGGTGATGGTGGTGGAGGACTGAGGGTCACTCCCAACTATGTCAGTGTCCCCTTAAATGTTGGGGGAATTGTTTAGCTCAAGGAGGCCTGCAAGAGTTTGGGTAACCTAAGGATAATTTTCATTTTTGTATACCAGTACTAACTGTAGGAGAACTCCAAGTTTGGTTAAAAAAAATGAGGGGGGGGAGGTTATTCAGAAATATACAAGAGTGCAACCAAATACACAATAGCAATTCAGGCAGAAACAAGAGCTAAGTGAAACAGATATATGAAAATTTGATAGTGGAAGCTTAGAATTGTAGTGGGGGTATATTTACCTGTACTGAACAGGAAATCATGGAAAGTGGGATGTGGCTCAGATGGTGTCTAAGAATGACACAATGAGTGGAAGAGGTTCTCTGTGCACACACGAGCCTAGAGCTGGGGCTGATATTTATAACTGATATCCTAACCTCAAGGAATGCTAGGTGCTATCCTGCATTGTAACAAAGGCCTGATGGTCATCCCAGGAAATTGAAAATGGGATTCTCGAATTACTGACAGTTTTAACTTCAAAGTGAGAAAGACATTGATTGCATTTAGGACAACTTCAAGATAGATGGACAGGGAAGTTGGATGGGAACCCAGCAGGGGGTTGGTAGGAAATATGGTCTTACTTGTGTTTGCCTTTGTCTCCTGTGTGAGGGGATGTGAGGAAGGCCTGGGGTGGGAGGATGGAGTGATCAGCAATCCCATTTAACCTTTATCTTCGTATTACCTGGGTTTTTCACATGCCTTTGGGACAATTTGACCTTCCCATGGGAAAGCTTCCTGATGTTCCAAAGATCATCATGACCTCTTAAGAAAATACCTAGCTCCAGGTATAAAAAATATGAAGCCCTACATACATAGCAGAGGGTGTTGGGTATGCTAACAATTCTCAGTTCATCCTGAAATCCTATCTAGCTTGTCAATTTCCCAAACAATAATCCCAGGAACCACTCAGTATTATGTACTCCTAATTTCTTGTGCAGTAGAAGCAACAGGTCTATTAACAACAAAAATAGCATTGATACTTCATGATTTTCACTGCTAATTGTTTGTTAATGTTTGTTATCTAGGATACTCCCTCAATCCTTCTCCAAATGCTGTTGTTGATGTCCTTCCTGCTTCTATCCATCTCTCCTTCATGCATATAATCTCTCATATACCTATGAAGAATGTGATAGAAACAATCATTTGGGGCTTTCCCTTTATTTGTTGTAGTTCCCCAAGATGATGAGGCAAGCTGTTGTTCCATTTCATATGCTGTTGATTAATTTAGTCTGATGACTGCAATGGCAAAAGTTATAGGGGTTTCTGAGAGAAATGTGTACATTATTTCCTCATTCTCACATGAACAGGTCCTTTGGAGCATAGCTTCTAGGACTGTATCTCTTCTCCTGCACCACATAACCAGATTTGGAAATGTTATAGGAAAGGCACAGTTAAACAAAGGGACACAAACCCCAGAGGAATCATGCAGTAGCCATGTGTAACACAACAGTTTCTTGCATAAGTTTCTGTGCTTTCCAAATCTTTATTGGTTTACAGCTGTAACCTGAGGGTATAATAAGATACTGAATCTTCTACAGGCAATGAAACAGATGATCAAACTCACAAGGGAGGCACTCTCAGGCATTTTCCAGCACCAACAAAACATATTAATCCTTGTCACTGTTTTCAGAGATGCTGTGACAGAAATAAACCTGTACTGTAACTTGGCCCTTTTAATGAGCTTCTGGAGTGGAGGCCTTTCCATTCAGCACCTGAAAAACACAAGAAAACACCTTTTACGTTAAAGATGTGAGGTTTGCTGCTGGCTAAATATGTACACAGAAATTTATAATTCACCAGCGCACAGCCAGATGGGAAGCCAGAGAGCAAATTCAGATTCTGACATGAACTTCACAGACCAATTATCTACTTGGAATCATGGGAGTTTAACAAACAAATACTGGCTCCCGCTGAGCCCTTTCAGTCAGCAACTTATGGGTGATTCAGTTGCATCTGAGGCTTTTAGCCTGATCAATTCTTAATCACAAAGCACCAAAAATTATTCTCAGACACTTGTCAGTTTCTTTGGACACCTTTGTTACGAATGTGCTTCAAAATCCTCCTCCTCTGCCTCTCACCTCCCTCCAAGAACTACAGACACTGTTTTTATTGACTCCCTACTTGTAAAATGTTTATAGCCTGTTAATTTATATTTACCCCCTTGCTTATGCCTGCAAATCAACATCACATTAGCACAGTTTGGTTACACTTTGTCCAAACGAAATTACAGCAGCTTGCTATAGGGCTAAAATGAAGGAAAGCTGAGGAAAATCGATATACTGATGATTAAATAGATCGTCGCAAATTCACGTCTGTAAGTTGCAGCATGGAGACATCAGTGTGACACCTAACTTGCAGCTAATATGCTTTCAGGCAGTTGAGGAACATTTGAGAAGGCAAAATACAATAGCAAAAGAAAAAGCCATTCTAAAACAGTTTCCAGACACAAACAGCACACATAATATGTAACTTTCATTTTGCTCTTTGACATCATGTTTGCCATTTATAACTATTGAAAGAAAGTGTGTTGTTTAAAAAGAAAAGTAACCAATAAAGGAATTATTGTTATTTGATGCTTTTTTAAATGAGCTGTTGAATTACTATTCACTTTGACATGTATTTCTACCATTCCCAGTACTGATTCCTATTTACAAATATTTGAACACATACTGTTTTCTCTCATGGTAAATCTCAGGTGTATGGTAGTTTACTGTGTACCACCATCATTAATTATAACATAAACAGCTGCTGACACATGTTTCTTAGACATTATAGCCCAGAAAAGAAAACATTTAGTGAAAATCTCACAATGTTTAAACAGGTGATAATAAACTGTCTTTATTAAAAAAAATTTCAAGTATGAGAAGACCTTTAAATTTTCATTTAAGCAAAAAAATACATACACACACAGAGAGAGAGAGAGAGAGAGAGAGAGAGAGTGCTGTCTTTTAAGCCATTCAGGTATCATAAAAGTTCACTATCAGCGAAGATAAAGTAAATAAATGCTTTTGTAAATGTTAAGTTGTAGATGTTACAATCCACCATCAGTTCAGCAGAAGTACTTGGCTTGAACAGGATTTGGGCTCTGATCCACCATTCAATGGCAAGCCAACAGGACTAAAACTAGGGGATTGTTTTCTCCATTTGAATTCAGTGGGAGAAAGCCACTAAGATCTGATTCTGTGCAACATCTATTCATATGAAAGGGACCTGTGTGGGACCCTTCCCCCACCTTTCAATCTCTCCAGTCAAATGACAAAGAAAAGAATTGGGCAGAAGCAGACTATGCTGGCTTTGATCCATATATTTAGGTTCAACAGGGATATGAATAAAATGAAAAACACGTTGGGCCACTTGGAGACACCAAATGTAGTGAAGCTTCTGTGTGAAGTACCAGGGCACAATGACATGGAATCATAAACATAGGGTTGCTGCCAAAAATGGAAGCCCTGGGTTGAATTCTCCCTGTTCTTCCCTAATGTGTAGAAAAACTGAGTCATGTCCTGATATCACAAAATTACACATTTCTCTGCCTCTGCCAGGACTGATCAGTGACATCTAATGGCAGTCGGGAACCATATAAAATCATAATGTCAAGAGAACATGAGGTTTTAGAATTTTAGTGGCAGTTCTGTGGTGTTCTCTCTGTGTGTATGTGTTTGAACAATGCAGTTTTGCACTCAGAGTTCATGTAAGTGCTAGAAAATGTAGGCTGCAACTAAGCATAAATGCTGGATGTAGGACTGGTGTGTCAAAATAGCTGGATCTAAGTACTGCACTGGATTGAACTGGCGATTCAGAGACTCCTGTTTTTACCAATTAGTCAATAAAGATATATGGAAGTTTACATGTGAATAGACCTGATCAGAAATCATCTTTTTTTTTTTTAAATTAAATTATGTCAGATATATATATATATATATATATATATATATATATATATCTGACATAATTTAATTTTTTTTTTTTAAAAAAAAAAGATGATTTCTGATCAGGTCTAACAATTATTAGTAAAAAATGATCATTTGAAATTTGAAATATATATATTTCAAATGATCATTTTTTACTAATAATTGTTGACTTTGCACTTACCCAGTAGAAGAAATAAGATGCAATTAGATGGGGAATTAGATGAGTTAAAGGTGATGGGGAGTGTGTTATACTATGCAGCAACCTTATCAGTTGGCTGCAGTTGCAAATGGGAATTGTGTATTCTACAAATATCTAATTATACAGTCCAAATGTAGAAATCACATCATGTATAAGTGTATGTATATCAATAGCCATGTATAAATAATCATTAAAAATACTACACACACACTTAGAACACAATCTTTTGCAGGTCTACTCTAAAGTAGCTTCCACTGTGGGTAATGAGATTTAATCCCAGAAAAGTATGTAAAGAATAGCAGCCTTGATAAATTAAATGTACTTGCCTTTAAAACTTAAGATAGTGATATTTTATACACTGAATAAATAAAAACTGGACACACAGTTTTAAGGGCGGAAATAGCTTTTTCCAGACTGAGAGTATATATGACAAGTTTCAGCTTCAGGTTAATATTTATCACTGCTGTAAGTTATAAACTCCTGGAGAACGGGGGTGGGGGAAGTATAATGGAAATGTTAACAGACCCTTAATTATAGAGGCTTGAAACATGGAACATAACAAAAACCCTTTTAAAGTAAATATACACTGTTAACCTCTAGAAGAATGAACTTTTTGTATTCTACATGGCAAATCAGACAAATGAACTCAACTAAAAACAAAAGTTGATCTGGAGCATTTTCCTTGTATTGAAGGCATCAAAAATTGAGACAAAATAATATTTGAAACATTCTCTTTCTTATAAGTGGAACACAGCTCTCACACAATATAAAGTAAGCCTAGTTGCTCCTCTTGTATTTCCTTCCTAATTATGATATGTATTGAGGTTCTAAATGGATTTGGTAAAACAAACATTAGCAAGTAGAGTATTATTATTTTTTTAAAAAAAAATAAAAGCCTACATGTGACAAACATAAAGGAAAAAAAAGATGTTGCAAAAAATTTCCCCTGTTAAGTGCATCTCTCTGTGTGTGTTGCTGTAAGGGAGGGGGGGAGGAATCCAAGTCTATGACTCTCTTGGGTTTGCCAGGTTAATTGTGCTCCAAAGTATGTAGTTTTAAAGATTTTGTGTGAATTGTGGCATTGAAGGAAAAGTAAAATGAAGTGACAGAACAAATTAGAAGGCAATAATGAAAGGGAAAGTCTGAATAAACTGAGTGTACATATTTGATAAGAAGCTCCCGCTAGCCTGCTTTACCCCATGAGCTTACTTCTTGTTCAGATTTTTGGTTTCTCTTTGACTAAACCAACAAGAGACTGAAGGAGGATTGTAAATATTATCCCAGGACCATGCAGAAGATTATGAAAGGCCATAAACTGAGGCTGAGGTCATTAATTTGAAATAGAAGGATTGGCTATTGTTGGCAGTGCACAGTCATCTCTAAAGATCCGAAGGGTGCAATAGGATTTTTTTTTGTGTGAACAATATTTTGCAACCCATTTTGTTTCCCACACACACTTGTCAAATGTTAGGACTGAATTATCACTAGGCAAACTGGTAATTGGTATTGCCTGGTAATTGGTTTCATTATATTATGCAATGGAAGGAAAAAAAGATGGTATATTCTGCCTATGTGTTTTAGATAATATGGCATTCGCAATGCTAAGCAGTCCTTTGTTGTGTTTAAGAGGAATGGCTAACTAGGCTGGACTTGCTTGAAAGGCTTTTGAAAAGATTTCTGTCCTATTTAGTAAACCTGATTATCTCACTAATGTGGAGATCGGTAGATTTTTCAATAGCACGCCATATTTACATGGTCTAAATACAAAATTTCCCTTATGAATTAATTGCTCAGTCCTCATTCGTTAAAATATAATAATAATAAAAAAGTCACACCAAGTGAAAAGCAATCTCAGTAGATGTGGATTTTACACTGCACTAGATCAATCCCAATACCAGTAAATTGATATTATTAAACAGCATGGGGTAGTGCAAACTGGGAAAGAAAACTTGTAGTGTACTGCTTTTGAGCAGACCTGGCTTGCATGCTGTGACAGGGCAATTGTCGACATGCTTTTTCATGCCAATCTGCAGCTTTTTCAACTCTAGATGCTATGGCAACCAGGGTTTAACAGACTAAGCAGCTAACAAGCTTCCCTGATGGAATTGTCTGCTTGTATGATTGCCTTGTCTTACTGAAAATATAAAATAGAACGAAGACGCTTGTGGACATTTGTCAAACTGATTATAATTTGAACACTTGAATCATAATTGCCTGTTGTACATTGTTCAGCACTGACCAGCGCTATTTTCCACACTGTCTGTAGAGGACACAAGTGTGTTTTCAGTCTGTTTCCTGTGGAAATGAGAGGTGTGGGCGATTCTGAGTTGGTACATCATGGTGAGAACAGTGAAAAAAGAAAAGAAAAGAAAAAGACATAAGAGTCAACCAATATGATTTTATAGGAGTGGTTTTGTTTTCTTTCTTTTATTTAAATGGACTGCAAGATGATTTATGAAGTGGTAGACTTCTTTGTAAGCCTTGACTTCAAAGATGCAAAAATTGTGCAGAAAATTATGACATTACTATGCTCAACTATCCATACCAATTACTTCAGTGAAGAATTTTTAGACATGCCAGGTTGTGTGTGAGTGTAAATTTCATCTTCCCCCTTGTCTTGTGGTTTTAAAATTATTTAAAAAACAATACCAAACAACAGTCAGAATGGATGCTACTAATAAATTGTGGAGAAAGGATGGAATTAGCCTTTATTTGTTTCAGTGTGACAATGTCAGGGGCGGGAAAATGAATTATTGAAACAAATTGACTTCTTTTATTAGAACATGGTCATTGGGTTAAGAGTGACTGGAAAGGCTATTACCTCTAGTTGCAGAGAAGGGAGAGCCCCAAAATAGACCATACATTTCTGTATTAGGTCTATGAATACTGCCCTCTGGTGACACTGTGATATGTGTCAAAGGAAAGCCTATCAGGGCTTTGGATAGTGTATGAAATATATACATGCGACTAGCAATCTCCATTTGTAATTAAACTACTACATGTGGAGCAAGGTGTTTCTCATAATTTTCTTTTTTGTTATTCTCTGTCCATTTAGATACCAAGTGTGTTTACAACTATGATTAAAATAGGACAATTCACAGCTTATTTTGTATCAGATGTTTATCAAAATTAAAATAAGAGTTCAGATTTTGGGGTTATGCTTTTCCTTCATGAGGCAAAATTTGAGATTTCATATCAATCATTTGAGTGGCAAAATTGGAAACCTCAGAACATTTCCAATATTTTAAAATAGTTGTGTTAGCTTATTAATGAGAAATGGAAAAGCTCTATATCTGGGCACCACCTGACATATCATTATTTGTTGGGAGCACCATGAGAAGAGCCCCTTAAGACCTATTTTTTTTAATGATAAAAATCAAGGAACAAATGTTGTCAAAGAAAAAAAATATTTGAAAAACAACAAGTCTTTTATGTTTTTGCTGTCTTTTGAGAACTGGAGACAGAGTCACTTCTGATATCAATGAAATGACATGGAGGGACCCATTGTTGTGTTGTTTTTATTATATTATATTATATTATTATTATTCAAGTTGTTTCAGACTTATGGTGGACCCAAAGGTCAACCTATCATGAGATTTTCTTGACAGGATTTGTTCAATAGAAGTTAGCCTTTGCCTTTCTCTGCAGCTGAGAGAGTGTGACATGCCCAAGATCATCCAGTGGGTTCCCATGATCCACAGAGACAACAAATTCAACTGTCATGCTTCAGGAAAATGCACAGAGGGGGAAACTGGACACATTCATCTAGTTTAGAATGATCAATTATTTTAAGCATGGGACCATCATGTACAGGTACCCTATTGCTACGAACTATGGGCTGAGATTGAATAAGTACATTGGTGGAACACTTTTCTCTACCAGCATTCTTATGCCTCTTTTGGGGAGTTGAGTCTCACTCTTGAAAAAAACAGGATATAAATAAAGTGACTGATTGAGACTGCTACTTCTTCCCCAATTCCTCCAACAGCTGGGGTGTGGATTTGTGGTTTGCAGCTCATTGGTCCCCTCAGCCACCAGTCAGCTGTAAGGACATGCCTGGGCATATTCAATCTCAACGTGTGCAAAAACTAAGGCCATTTCTTCTTCCCTGGATGTATGAAAGCAGCCAGAAAATGTTGGGTGTACTCCTCCAGCTGATGGGTGGCTGGGGAACTGTCCTTCCACAAGTTCCTCCAACTGTTATGCATCCAGACTGGGGATATATTCTTGTGCAACATCCCTCACAAATATCTATGCAGGTACAACAGACGTTTACATCTGCAAGTATCACCAAGGAGATTCAAGCTTTATATCCACCAACTAGCAGTGTTCCCAGCTCTGTTGATTAAAGGGAAGTCTCTATTTTAGAACACCAAAGTAATGACAGGAGGAGCAAAAGTCTTTCCTAAGTAAGGCTTGGAGGAAAAATGTTCAAGGAAACATTAATGGAAAACTGGTATTGAAAGCAGCAGCCATTTCATTTAGAACCACAGAGGATTGAGTAAAGTTTATTTATTTAAGAAGGATTAGAGATGAGTTATCTTTCAAATGGAGAAAACAAGACAAGAGAACAGTTTTCATTTAGAACTATTTGTTCATGAATCTGGAGAAAAAGTAAGATATGCTTATTTTTCATAATAATGGAAATGAGTGAAAAATACCTTATTTTGATTAACAAATTTTAAAGCCAATTGTGTACAAGAAGAAAATGCCACCTAGGAAAAAACAGATTTTTTCAGTAGAATTCAAGGACTGCCTTACTATCAGCTCAGATGAATGTTTTAGGAAAAATAGGAATTGACCATAAGAGAAATTCCAAGTACATCCAAATGAACACTTTCATTAAGCCAACAGAAAAGGCACAAAAATCTCTGCAAGCTTTTGAGAAATGTATGGATATAGATGCTTGAACAGTGGTATGTGTATGTGTGTGTCTTTCTGTTGGCCTTACAACAACAACAATAACAATGACATAGAATCATATTGTTGGAAGAGACCACAAGGGCCATGCAGAAATATACAGTCAAAGCACTCCCAACAGAACGCCATCCAGCTTCTTTTTAAAACCTCCAAGGTAAAGGTAAAGGTATTCCCCATTGACAAGGTTGTCAAGTTGTGTCTGACCATAGGGGGCGGTGCTCATCTCTATTAATAAGTCGAAGAGCCAGCATTGTCAGAGACTACTCTGTGATCATGTGGCCAGCATGATTGCACAGAATGCTGTTTACTTTCCCACTGAGAAGTGGTACCTATTTATATACTTGCATTTGCATGCTTTCGAACTGCTATGTTGGCAGAAGCTGGAACTAGTGATGGCAGCTCACCCCATCATGCAGCACCCGGGCCTCAAACTGCCAACCTACCAATCTAGCAATCAACAGAGTCAGAGTCTTAACCACCTGAGCCACTGCATTATTAGGCAAGGATTTTCTGAAGCTCAAATTAATGTTGGTCCCGAGGTCACATATGAAACTGATTTGTTTCGTGTTCACTTACCAAAGAAAGGCTAAATACCAGTAATGATTTGTTTATCTGGTGGGAATAGTTGATTCACCAAAGCGGGTGCTAAAGCTCACAGAGTTCCTAGGGGGTTGGGCAATAGGGTAACTACTTCCACTTAACCATCCTTTATTTAAATAAATAATTTTCAAAATGTGTATAAAATTGATAGAAATGATAAACTTTTCTTACATATGAAGCAGCCAATGCTGATTTTATTCCAATGTATTTTAGCAGAGACATATAAGAAAATTCTCTATTTTGTTTTGACATAGGGCAGTAACAAGGCCCAGATTATATTCATCTCCTAGTTTTGCTCTATTAGTATCTAACAAATAAATGGCATTAATAAGTTTTCATAAAGTTGATCTCAGTGGCTAAAAATGTATAACTAAATGCACAGCTGATTCATTGTGATTAAAATGATTTTAAACAAAAAGTTTTAAAATTAATTGCAAACATTTTCCCCCACTTGCCATTTTGAATTACCCAAGCCATATCTGTGACACCCACTATATTTGCTCTTGCTTTGGGTAGCATTAGTTCTCAAAAAGTGCTTGGAATTCCCCTCCCCAAGAGATTATTATGAGCTACAGTGGTGGGCCTTTTTCACCACTGCCCCCAGACTATGGAACGGCCTGCCAGCTGAGATCCATTTGATTACTACACTTGCTGCTTTTAAGAAAGCGGTAAAGACAGATCTCTTCTGTCAGGCCTTCCCAGAATAACAGCTGCTTTAAGGAGATGAGCTTTAATCTTCCTAGTTGGCACAGCTGATCCTTTGTTTTATTATATTGTTTTAATTTGCTTTCTTTAATATTGTTTTGTTTTAATTCCTTTCTGATTTAATCTTGTTTTAAGGGGTGGGAGGGTAGATTATGAGAGGAGGGAATGTTTTAACTTGTCATGTTTTAAATGCTGTAACCCGCCTCAATTGCCATGCAGAGGGGCGGGCTATAAATAAAACTTATTATTATTATTATTATTATTACTGACAAAATGTGATTCATTAACATTGCTCATTACTTGTTATTAAAAGAGTGATGTGTTGCATTGCTTGCTAGTAACAGGGTATTTTTTTTTTTTTTTTACATACAAAGGAATATTGTGACACCTCTGAGAATAACTAAAGGCCTAAGCAGACTGCCAGAAATAGTGCACATTAAATTGAGGCACTGCCCTGGCTCAGTGCTAGGGAATCATGGGAACTGTATTTTTTTCTGGGACATTGAGCCTTCTCTGTCAGAGAGCTCTGGTGCCACAATAAATTACAGTTCCCATGATTCCCTAGCACTGAGCCAGGGCAGTGCCTCAATTTAATGTGCACTATTTCTGGCAGTCTGCTTAGGCCCTAAGAGAAAGAAGTTGTAGCATAAACCTCCATAGACAAAGGGGGGTTGCAGACTGCTGGAAATAGTGCAAATTGAGTCCACTTTTAGGGTTAGGGTTAGGGTATCATGGGAACTGTATTTTATTGTGGTACCAGAGCTCTCTGACAGAGAAGGCTCAATAAACCCAATTCCCATGATTCCCTAGCACTAATCCTAACCCTAAAAGTGGACTCAATTTGCACTATTTTTGGCAGTCTGCAACCCCCCAAAGTCTGTTTCACCAGCTGCATCATATCATTCAGTGATACTGTTTTTACTAATTTAAAAATACACATACAAATTAGCAAATGGCCAAAAGTACTGCAGAATGACCTCAGAAATATGTTAGGAGTAAAGAATCACAGTGTTGAATGGGAGTCTAAAGGCTATCTAGTTCAGCCCCTTTGCCAGTACACATGAGTCTCCCTTATGCAAAATTCTGAAATCTGAAATATTGTAAAAACCAAAACTTCTTTTTCATGGGTGGCTGAGATAGTGACACCTTTGTTTTCTGATGATTCAATATACACGAACTTTGTTTCATGCACAAAATTATTTAAAATATTGTATAAAATTACCTTCAGGCTATGTGTCTAAGGTGCACATGAAACATAAATGAATGTTGTATTTAGACTTGGATCCCCCCTCCAAGATATCTCATTGTGTACATATATGCAAATACAAGTATTCCAAAATCCAAAACATGTCTGGTCCCAAACATTTTTGATAAGAAAGAATCAATCTGAGAGAATTCTTTCATGCTGCTGCCTAGCTGTTTGCCATCTCCCTCCCCTGCCATTAGCATGCCATTGCGAGCCCACTCCCCAACTACACTGGCAGAACCTTGCCCTAGTGTCAGGATCTTGTCCTGTCCTGTGCCCATGACAGGGAAGCTTTTATCCATGGGCTTCACTTTGTGGATAGGCAGAGATTCACTGTACCCTTTAGTATATGGAATACCTTCCCATGCATCATATGATTTAAGATTTGAGTCTTAAAATTTGCAATACAAAAAAATTTCAGTAAACACATATAAAAGCCATTTATAAAAAATAAGTTCATGATGATGTAAAAACACTGTGAAAAGAGAAGCAATAATAATTAACCTCCCCTTCCTTGTATATACACACAGGCAAATCTCATTGGCTGAATTCCATCCATAAGATTCCATTATTATCAACAGAGATCTACCATATATAAAGTATGAATATGTAATCCATGTAGTTTTAGCAAATGGAATATTCTCTCAGATCTGCTTTATTAACTTCTGGATTAATTTATTCCTACAGTAATAATGTCTGACTCATGCATTTTCAGATGCCATTTAATGCTCAGTGACTCACAGGTAGCCACATAATTTGCAAATTTCCATCTCTGAATATTTAACCTTTAATCTTGTCTAATCTGCTACAACATTTATTCTTGCCAAGAAACATTGCTAGTTAATTGGGCCACACTTAGTGTCTTGAATAAAAACAGTGACATTTTAAAAGAGTGTACACAGCAGCAAAAAGGTGTTATTTAAAAAGCATGCTAAAAATAAAAACAAAATGGTGTGCACCTTCCTGCCGACCACTCCAGCATGCTGAACAAACATCCCTGTGCAGATTTGGAAATTCTTCAGTTTTTAACTTGGAATTTGGTCTCACAGGGTCAGTTAGTCAGGTCTTTTTCATCTATCTATCTGTCTATCTATCTATCTCTATTTCATAAGTGCGGTGACTATGCACTAGCAAGATCAATAAAAGTAACATAGGCCAGGATGAATTTATGCAAATGAAAGGGCAGCAGGGCTCAGGACAGCTTAAAATTTATGTTTTAGTAAGGTACTTAGAATTCTCTGCTAGAACTTTAGTGCTATAGTTCAGAAAAGTTGCACTAGAGATCTCTAGCACAGCATGTAAATGCCTTAATCAAAGTGCAAATCCCAGGATTTCATCGGGTGGAGACATGACAGGTAAATGATATTAAACTGTTGTAACTAAGCGTAGTAGAAACACAATGCATATTTTCTCCATTGGTACCTGAAAGGACAACCTTTTTTCTTCTCTGCACACTAATCTGGACACACTGTTGCACTAAAAGAAAATGGTAGCATCTAGGGTAGGTGCCTGAAGGAAACCTATATGCATGTTCCTTAGGCCTTCTCCAGGAGACCATATTAAAAAAAAAAAAAAAAAAAAAAGATAAAAGGACAACATATCAACTTGACATTCATTTACATCAGTGGTCCCAAAACCCTTCTGAGCTATTGTCCCCTTTTTTCTTGGATGGCAACCCTAGTACCCTCCAATGCCTATTTCTTGATATTAGGTTTACTGTTCTACTACAAATTCAAAACAACCAATTTTGGTTGCTTTCCCCTTTGCATCCGGTTATCCTGGGAGCAGCAACCAAACAGAGACCAAGAAACCTTACTTGGAAGATCAAACAGGAAAGTACTAAGGCTGGATTAATTCTGAAGATCAAAAAAACAAAAATAATGACCACAGCTGTTCTACAAGAATTCATCTTAAGACAACAGGAAAATTGAAATATCCAAAGAGTTCCCATACCTTGAATAAAATATTGAACAGAACAGAGACTTCAGTCAAGAAATCAGAAGAAGACTAGGTTTAGACTAGGAAGAGCAACTAAGGGGGGAAGCAGACTAGCGGCACGGGGCCGCCCTGGCAAGGTGCGCCACGGGACCGAGGCATCCCCATGCCTCGATCCTGCGGCGCCCCTTCGCCGCCCCTGAAAGGAGTGCTAAAATAGCGCTCCTTTCACAAGTCAGCGAAAGTGCGCCTCAAAAGCTTGCAGTGCACTTTCGCTGACTTTTCTGCCGCAGCGTGTCCGGACGCTGTAGCAGGAGGTTGCCCTCGGAGTGCCGGCCGTGTGGAGGGCCGGCGGCTCCGAGGACGACCTCAGGAGGAGGAAGGGGCGCCGAGCGTGCAGCTGCCCCTCTTCTTCCCTGCCTCCAGGATGGCTTTTTAAGCCGTCTGCCGAGGCCCTATGAAAGAACTGGATGGGACCCTAAAATGCAAAGATATACAACTGAGCTCTAAAGTTTGAATTGTCCAAGCTATTGTATTCCCTATCACCATGCATGGATGTGAAAGATGGACAGTGAAGAAGATGGATAGGAGGAAAACTAATTTGAAAACTCAACTCATTTGAGATGTGGTGCTAGAGAAGAGTGCTGAGGACATCATAGATGGTCAAGAAGAAAAGCAGATGGGTTCTAGAACAGATCAAGCCAAAACTCTCTCTGGAAGTCACGATGACTAAATTGTGGCTGTCCTATTTTTGCCACATCACGAGGAGGCATGAATCATTAGAAAAGACAATAATGCTAGGAAAGGTAGAAGACAGTAGAAAGAAAGGAAGACCAAATGCCAGATGGTTGGACTCAATCAGAGAGGCAATGGCCCTGGGCCTGCAGGATCTGAGCAGAGTGATTAAGGAGAGGGGGTCTTGGAGATGTCTCATCCATAGGGTCACCATGAGACAAGGTCTTGAGGACAGTTAACAACACGTTATATCTCAGTTATTGGGAGAAGGATTTATTACAAGTAATTAGTTCTTTAAAATGAATTACTTCCCAGCTCTGAGCAGGTGAAGGGGAAGACATCTGCCTAAAATCTTGAGAATGGCTGCTAGTCAGTAGGTCATGTTGAGAAAGATGGATCTCAAAGATATAGGGCCTAAGCAGACTGCCAGAAATAGTGCACATTAAATTGAGGCACTGCCCTGGCTCAGTGCTAGGGAATCATGGGAACTGTAATTTATTGTGGCACCAGAGCTCTCTCATAGAGAAGGCTCAATGTCCCAGAAAAAAATACAATTCCCATGATTCCCTAGCACTGAGCCAGGGCAGTGCCTCAATTTAATGTGCACTATTTCTGGCCTGCTTAGGCCTATAGCCATTTTAGTTTGTAGAATCAGTATGTAGAGAGATCTTGTAGCACCTTTGAGAGACTACAGGCTATGCAGACAGGCAGGAAAAGGTGAGCTGAAGCTGTCTTTTCTGTAAGCTGCAGCAACTGCACTGCCTGCCCCAAATATGCCCTAAATGGGGACAGAGCAACCGCACTGGGGGGAGTCAATGCAGCTTCTCCAAGGCTGTACTGAAGAAACTGCACCGCCAGCCCCAAGGATGCTGCAAAGGGCGATGGAGCAACTGCATGGGCAGGCAGTGGCTGCTTTAATTTTTTTTCTATTCTCTCAGATGCATGTGCACCTGTGCAGGAAAACATCCCTGCACACCTGTGCACCTGTGCAGGACTTGTCATAGACTAGTATACAGTCTGTCACTCTCTGTGTACAAAGTGTGTTCAGGTGACTAAAATTTGGCATTCCTGCAAACCTGTGCAGGACCTTTTATAGGGTGGTATACAGTCTGTCATTTTGTCTGTACCAAGGTGACTGATGTTGAGCATCCCTGCGCACCGGTGCAGGACCTGTCATATACCTACAGATCATATAAGGATTTACTGACCTCGGCTTCCTCCAAGTAGTGGGAGCCGTAGACAGGTGACACTGTCTGATTGTGCAACCCTTGGGGTGAAGGAACAAGTTTGTCAACTGAAAAGACACCTACTCGATCGTCCTCCAAAAAATATGTCCCACACAGATCAGGGTGGAGGGGAGAGGTGCATGCAAAGGAGGTTTGTGTGGACAGGTTGGATACATGTAGCTAGTGGTCATGCAAGGGACATGGTCAACAGGACACACAGACAAATGTTACTCCAGGAGCCCCCCCCCCCCCCCATCATGCCAGGAAGTGGTGTGCAGGTCTTATGCACACCTGCACACCTGCACAGAAGAGGTCACAAAAGCCTTTTTCGTGCAAACTGCTGTGCATGCTGACAGCAAGTGTACATGCAACAGAATGCATTTATTGTCATAATAGCGAACAGTTGCTATGGCGCATGCATACGGTTACAATTAGGGTTAGGGTTAAAATTAGGGTTAGGGTTCTAATATTAAAGGGCACCTGCACCAGTGCATCCACACCTGAAAGCATAGGGCACTTTAAATTAAAGCCTGCATTGTAGGGTGCATGCTCTGGATCACCGACTCAATTTCCACCGCATGTGTGACGGTGCATTTATATGGCCATTTTCTGGTGCAACGGTGTTGCTGCATACATACACACATGTGAAGGTGCGCATCTTCACCGAAGGAGCGGAAAAAAGTGGCTCCTTTTTGGAGCGGCTTTTCTCGGCATATGGCAGCTAGATGCCACACCTACAAGTCACCCTCAAAGCACCTCTTTTTGCCCATCTGCATAGCCTCTAACTGAAATAACGAAGTTGGCAGCATGAGCTTTCATAGACTAAAGTCTATTTCCTCAGATGCATATGGTGGAGTGGAAGCCAGGGGCAGACATATATATGCCATTGGTATGTGAGAATGTTAATTTAAATTCAAAATCCATTGTGTACGAAAATGAAATGGTAAACCCAGTTTTAAAATAGATGAACAGTTTGATTCATAGTACAATTTTATAGTTATATTTATTATTAAGAAACTAGTGGGAAGCATTTGGCTGCCCAAAAACTTTGGACTTTGGGGCTCCCAGAAGCCCGACTCACCATAGCCAATAGTAAGTGGTTGTGGAAGTTGTAGTCAAAAACAGTTGATGTGCAAAAGTCCCCCCCCCCCATTCTATGTAACTGTTTAAGATATTGCACCGTATGGTGTAGTGGTTTGAGCACTGGACTATGATTAGGAGATCAGGGTTTGATTTCCTGCTCAAGCATAAAAGCCCATCTTGGGCCAGTCACAGTCTCTCAGCTTCAGAGGTAGCAATGGAAAAACCCCTCTGAAGAAACTTGCCAAGAAAACCTTATTACAGTTATAGTGAAAAGACATTGGTGGCAACAGGTTGGAGGAATGCTGCTGTAAAATTACATGGTAATCTGAAACAATATCTCCTCATTTGTTCTCTAGTTTCTGAGAAATGAGAATGAATGGGGTTGCCAAATAATCTCTCTCTGTGTATGTTAATTGCCTTCAAGTTGGCCACAACTTATGGTGACCTTATTAATGAGACATCTCCAGGATGCCCTATTTTCAACAGTTGTGCTCAGGGCTCCCACTTCCCCTTCTACTGAGCCTTGCCCCATTCACTCCATCTCTTCAGCATTTTAAAGGGATGCAAGCAAATGCCACAACCCAGTTCTGTCAAAAGGCAAATGTTTGGGGAGCAGTGGTATCACCTGGTGTGACTTGCACCCCTTGCACCCTCCTAGTGATGCTCCTGCCTTCACATGATATTGCCAAAGTATGACAATCTTAATTTAAGACTATCACACAAGGTTTTAAAATCACCATGAACGTTAGATTATAGCACCTTTGGTTATACTTATTGCATGATGCCATCGCAGTCTCATTGCTGCCTTGCCCTCAAAGCACTGTTAAAATGCATCTTGTCATCATTGGGAAAACCCATCAATAAGCTTACTGTAGCATTAGATCTCAGGTGCAATAGGAAATGTTGGTATTGGACAGTCATGTGATGTCAGTGTTTCCTCCTCTCCACCTGACTATTCCAGAACAGGCTGTCTATTTTATTTTCTACCCTCACTTCCCCTGCATCTAAAGAAGAAATGACAATCTCCCCCTTGAGAAGAGAGATTTTCACTTCTTTTCTGGGGGGTGCAGAAGGCATGCAGGGGTCAGAAAGTGGCATTATGGCAGCAGGTACAGTCTCTATAGACTGAAGCAGTTTTTTATATATAAAAAATAATTTTATTAATCTAAAAACTTAAAATATACATTCAAACAATACATCGTTGTTACATATTGAAATTTCTTAACCTTATTGAAATATTTCTTACTGTATCAAACTAGAATATCATAAATTCACAATATAATCCACGTTAGTCTAGAGCAGGGGTAGGCAACCTGTCCCCTTTAAGGGCCGAGGGACTTCAGCTCCCAGAAGCCTCAGCCATGTTGGCCAGTAGTCTGGGATTCTGGGAGCTGAAGTCCCTCGGCCCTTAAAGGGGACAGTTTGCCTACCCCTGGTCTAGAGTCTAGACCTTTACAATAAACAGAATTTGTCTTAGGTTAAATCATTATTTCTCTTCATAATCACATTATTCTATTTTCTTCTGTACAAGTATATCAACTTCTACTCCCATCCATTCACTTTCTCTTCCCTCATTTGTCTTACCCTATATATCTCACTTCTTCTATAATCCTCACCATCTCTTAACTACCTTTCTGTTTTCCTTCTTAGGGGTGTTGCAGACCAGCCTAAAGGGCTGGCCTGGGGGTGGAATTGGGGCAGAGCAGCCACACGCCAGCTGCTCCAAACCCTAGCCCGATGCTGTCCTGATGCCATGCACCCTTATGCATGGCGCATAATAATAATAATATAATAATACATTTTTATTTATAGCCCGCCCCTCTGCTGAGCAATCGGGGCGGGGAACAACAAAATTTAAAACAAACATAATTAAAACATTCCCTTCCCCACAAGCCCTTCCCCCCCACCCCATCCCCTTAAAATAGAATTAAACCATGAATAGATTAAAAGTACAGAGTTAAAAACAAAATATGGCATAAGGAGTCAGATTGTGGGGTCCAACCATGGGCCGACTGTTATTCCGAGAAGGCCTGCCAAAAGAGATCCGTCTTTACTGCCTACTTGAAGGCAGCAAGAGTAGTGATAAGACAGATCTCGTCCGGCAGGCCATTCCAGAGTCTGGGAGCAGTTGCGGAGAAGGCCCTCTGGGAGGTCTGAGACAGCCTAGTTTTTATCGGCTGTAACAGATTCCTCCCAGAGGACCACAGGGTGCGGGGGGGGATCATATGGGGAGAGGCGGTCCCGTAGATAAGATGGACCCAAGCCATGTAGGGCTTTAAAGGTCAAAACCAACACCTTGTACTGCACCCGGAAATTAATTGGCAGCCAGTGGAGGGATTTAAGCACAGGTGTTATGTGCTCCCTCCTAGATGTCCCGGTAATTAGCCTGGCTGCCATATTCTGTACCAGTTGAAGTTTCCGGGTTAGGCACAAGGGTAGCCCCATGTAGAGTGCATTGCAGTAATCCAGACGTGAGGTTACCAGGGCATGTACCACAGCTTCCAGATCCCTTCTTTCCAGATAAGGGCGCAGTTGGCGTATCAGCCGAAGCTGATAACAGGCACTCCTGACCACCGCATTCACCTGACTAGTCATGTGAAGCGATGAGTCAAGGAGGACCCCACAGTCCTTAGAGGAGAGTGTGACTCCATCCAGGACTGGAGACTGTATTCCCAGATCTGGTTTTGGGCCTGTCACTGCAAGTACCTCCGTTTTGTCTGGATTCAACTTCAATCTGTTTTTCCTCATCCAACCCATTACCGCTCTGAGACAGTCATTAAGAGGAGAGGCACCATCTGAAGTCTGAGACGATGATCTGGTCATGGAGAGGTATATCTGGGTGTCATCAGCGTACTGAAGACACCGAGCCCCATGCCTCCGAATGATCTCACCAAGCGGCTTCATGTAAATATTAAATAGCATCGGGGACAGGATGGCGCCCTGAGGGACGCCACAATTAAGCTCAGTTTTGGATGAGCAACTGTCCCCGAGCCTCACCCTCTGAGATCTGCCTGAGAGGAAGGAGCGGAACCACTGCAAAGCAGTGCCTCCAATTCCTAACTCTCTCAGGCGATCTAAGAGGATGGCATGATCTATGGTGTCAAAGGCCGCTGAGAGATCCAAGAGCACCAACAAGGTCACACTACCCCTGTCGATACTCAGGCGGAGGTCATCGGTCAGAGCAACCATGGCAGTCTCCACTCCATATCCTGTCCTGAAGCCGGTTTGAAATGGGTCGAGATAATCGGTTTCATCCAAGACTGCCTGAAGTTGGGAAGCAACTGCCCTCTCGATCACCTTCTCAAAAAGGGAAGCAAGGAGACCGGTCTGTAGTTATTTCTATCCAGGGGATCCAGGGATGGCTTTTTCAGGAGTGGCTTAACTGCCGCCTCCTTCAAACAAGATGGTAAATTGCCCTCCCTGAATGATGCGTTGATTGTGTCCCGAAGGAACACCTTCAACGCGCCCCCCCCGGACGACCAGCCAAGATGGACAAGGATCGAGGGGGCAAGTCGTCTTTCTCACACTTCCAAGCAGCTTGTCCACATCATCGGTACTCACAGATTGTAATTGATCCAGTAAAGTGCCATCAATGGAGTTCCTGGATTCCTCGTCTACGGATTCTGCCAAAACAATGGCGTTCAAGTCGGCTCTTATCCGAGAGATTTTATCTGCAAAGTGAGTGTTAAAGGCCTCACAGCAGGCTGTCATTGGGTTAAGTAGGGGGCTTGGTGCAGGAGGAACCTTCGTCAATTCCCCTACCACCCTAAACAGCTTTGCCGGGCGAGACTCTGCAGACGCAATGCGTGCAGAACAGAAAGATTTCCGTGCTGCATGCAAAGCCTCCCTATAGGAATCAAGATATTTCCTAAGGCGAGTTCTGTCGGATGGGAGACGAGTCTTCCGCCATTCGCACTCTAGTCGTTGTCCAGCTCGCTTCATCCTCCTAAGCTCCTCTGTATTCCAGGGCTTACGATTCGAAGTGGGCTGGAAAGGACGCTTGGGAGCGATTGTGTCAATAGCCCTGGTGAGATCGGTGTTCCAAGTGTCCACCAGGGCTTCGACAGAATCACCGCCGTTACCAACCATTAAACCCTCTAAGGCTTTCTGGAAACCAATTGGTTCCATTAGCCTTCGAGGGCGGACCATTCTAATGGGTCCGCCACCCCCGGGGGGGGGGGTGAATAATAGCCTTTAGTTCTGCCCTGATCAGAAAATGGTCCGTCCATGACAGGGCGGAGATATTTTTAATCTCTGCCCACGGATGATCCTGCTCCGTACTAAAGACCGCATCGAGTGTATGACCAGCACAATGTGTGGGCCCGTCAACCAATTGGGATAGGCCCATGTTAGTCATGGTGACCATGAACTCCCGAGCCACGCCAGTTAGATCTTGCAAACTGGTTTCAAGAGAGATGTTGAAATCGGCCAGAACCAAAAATCTGGGCGATTCCAACAGCAACTCAGAAACCAGGGCGGTCAGCTCAGTCAGGGAGTCTGTTAAGCAACGGGGTGGCCGGTATATCAACAGAATCCCCAAACTATCCCTGGTCTTCAGGCTAAGGTACATACACTCGATGTGCGTCATTTTCCGGATAGGCTTTCTGATCACAGTTAAGGTGTTCCTATAGACCAAGGCTATACCACCCCCCCGCCCACTTTCCCTCACCTGCTCACTAACTGAGTACCCAGCTGGGAGAGCCTGTGCCCAAGTCGCGGAGCTGGCATCCCCCAGCCAGGTCTCAGTGAAGCATGCCAGGTCGGCTGCCTCATCTACCAAGAGGTCGTGGATGATGTGTGTTTTGTTTTTGACCGACCTGGCATTGCAAAGGAGCAGATTGAGGGTCAGTGGAATGGCTGGCACGTTCCCCAAGGTATCCTGGGAAGCAGAGCCAACTGAAAGGGGGATAGATATCAAGCATCGATCCCTCCTTCTTTTGTAACATCTGTTGGCTCTGCAGCCGCCATACCTCCCCCTCCCCCACACCACCTGAATATCCGCTCCCAGACTATGGTCAGCTCCAGTATGTAGAAGGGAAGGCGGACACCCAGCTGACTCCAGTCTGTGATTTCCACCGCAGCTGCATGGAAGCCCACGCAGCTATCAGTGAAAGGCAGTTTCTCAAGGCCATCTAATGGCTAAAGCAAGGTCAGCAACAATTGGGATCAAGGACAGGCCCAGGTGGAAGTCCCACTGCCGCTGGGGAGGGAAAGAAGGCTCGAAGGGGCCTTTTTGTAGGCCCTGATGGTCCCGCCCTCCTCCTCCTCCTCGCGCCGCTCGCCAGAACGCAAGGCAAGGTCCGGGAGAGTTGGGGCCGAAACAGGCCCAGGTGGAAGTCCCGCTGCCGCTGGGGAGGGAAAGAAGGCTCGAAGGGGCCTTTTTGTAGGCCCTGATGGTCCCGCCCTCCTCCTCCTCCTTGTGCTGCTCGCCAGAAGGCCAGGCAAGGTCCGGGAGAGTTGGGGCCGAAACGGGCCCAGGTGGAAGTCCCGCTGCCGCTGTGGAGGGAAAGAAGGCTCGAAGGGGCCTTTTTGTAGGCCCTGATGGTCCCACCCTCCTCCTCCTCCTCGTGCCGCTCGCCAGAAGGCCAGGCAAGGTCTGGGAGAGTTGGGGCCGAAACGGGCCCAGGTGGAAGTCCCGCTGCTGCTGGGGAGCAGGATCATGGCATGGCATCAGGATGCCCTCCTGGTGCAGCATGCAAACACGATGCATTGAAAGGGTGTGAAAGAGCCATGGTGCCGGCTTTTAGGGCACCCTTACGCATGGCGCGTGGCATCAGGATGCCCTCACGGCACAGCATGCAGGGGTGGCAAAAAAGGAAGGATTGGGGCCATGGCATGGGGTTTCTGCGGCCTTATCTGCCGCTAGCAGGGGTGGCCCAGAGCTGCCCGTCTGCATAGCCCCTTACTTAACTACTCCTCCTTCACCTCTCTTTCCATCCCTTCGCCCTCTCCTCCCATACTACATTTCTCACCCTCTTCTACTTTCCCCACCTAACTCCATCTACACCATGACTCTCTTTCTCTTCCTGCCATTCATCCTTAAACTTCCTTCTAATCCTAACTGGATTATCTGATATTGTATATTGACCTTCTTATTCTAATATTTTGTAATCCACTTTATTTAGTTGTTTCCTTTCTGTATTCTGATCCATTTGTGTTTTTGTTCCAACTTCCTACTCATAGTTCTAAATAGTCTAAACCAGGGGTAGGCAACCTAAGGCCCGGGGGCTGGATGCGGCCCCACGAGGCCTTTGGACCGGCCCCAGGCCAGTCCTGCCGCCGCCGCCGCCCACCATGATGATATTGATTATTATTGTTATTACTTGTTCTTGGGGTTTTCTTGGCAAAATATCCACAGGGGGGTTGCCATGGCTTTTCTGGGGCTGAGAGAGTGTGCATGCATATTTTTTAATTTTTTATTTTTTTAAAAAAATATTTTTATTTTAATTAATTAATTTATTTATTTTTGGTGCTTCGGCCCCCCCAATTGTCTGAGGGACAGCAACCCAGCCCCCGGCTCAAAAAGGTTGCCTACCCCTGGTCTAAACTGTCTACTATTTTGCTTATAACATGTTTCTACCATGTACTTAGTATTTTTATTACTATCTATATTAATACAACTCTAACTACTATTTTCTTTTGTTATTCTAACTCTGTATAGAATTTAGATTCTTTGTCTCTTTAGTGTTAATTTTCCTTTGCTTTGTGTCCTTCTCTTAAATACCCATACTTCTTCACTTCCTGCCCCTACTTTTCCTCTATTACTCTAAAATCCTCTATATTGTTTCGCTCTATTCTTTTTCTTACTTCCCTTTGTCTATGGATCTTTCTTATTTTCTTCTTATCCTTTTTTTTTTCATTCTTAGTAGCTAATTACGGCTAAGTTTCCCCACTGTTCTTCGAAATATTTCAATATCAGTCTCCAATTGTCATTTCCATTTCCATTAGTGTCATTCTTAGAAACTGTGTAAGTATATCTATCTCAATTGTATCATAAAGTTTAGTTATCTTTTACACTTGGGATACTTTTAGATTTCCATTTTTTTTTAATTTTTTAATAAACATTTTATTCAGATAAAACCAACTTCACAACAATACATAACAGTACATACATATATACACACAATACATACAATCATTCAAACATAAAAAAAGTTAATCATAACTTCTTATCTAAGCATTATCTATATTCCCTAAGGATTAAAAAAGGTAGGATGAGAATGAAAATTATATATAAAGGCAAAGACAAAAGCAGTCTATCTACTATATTTATAGTTCTTTCAACTTAAGTATCTTCTATTTCTTTAATTTCCTCGCCCCTGTCCTTTAACTCTACATTCGATCCCTCAACATTTCTTCTCCACCTTATCTTATACTTCCATCATCCTCTTTCCACTGATATTTCCTTCCTTACTCTTTCTCTTCCCATTTTCTCCTTTATTCCTTTCCTATCCCTTAATTTAGTTCTTCAAACCCTTACCCATCCTTACCTATTCCTCCTACCTCCCTATCTCAGTCACTTTCCGTTTCAACCTTCTTTATTCTACCTCTCCCATAACTCAACCTCTAACCCTCTCAACTTACTCAGACCTTCTTCGACTTTCATAACCTTCCTACATTTCCTCTCTTCTTTTTAACTACTCACTCTTTCTTCCCATTATCAACCATTCTTACTTAAACTTCCTACTTGTTTTCCTTGGTTATAAACTTAAATGAAATTGTCCTTCTTTCCATCAAATTAATCTTGCTTTACTACACAATAAATTATCATAATCCTTTAGTTGTGCCATTTGTGATGCCTTATATAACTGTATTTTAAATAACTTTCATTCTAGCTTCCTACAAAGATTACCATATCTATTCTTATATAGATTACATATATATATATATTTATACACACACACACACACACACACACACACACATATATATATATATTTACAAACCCCCACATCCTTATGTTGTATCCCTTTGCCATATACAACTTTAAGTTTGTATTTTTAACCTAGAAGAAATTATCCTTCTTTTACTAAGTTTTTTTTCCTTTTGCTCCTGAGCTAATATTATCCCCTCCTCTTTTCTTTTCTTCTTTTGACCTCTTACTTCTTCTCTGATCTTAACTTATTGTTAATTAGTGTTTCTAAATTTTCTATAGCTAACTGTTCCCAGCTGCCCCCATTGGTCTTCTATATATTTTAAAATTGGGTTCCATTCTTCATTTTCCTCTTCTATCTGATTGTTGTTAAGAAATCTAGTAAGGGTATCCATTTCTATTATGTCGTAAAAGCTTATTATCCATTCCTTAATGCTAGGTACACTTTTCAATTTCCATTTTTTAGCTAAGCTTATCCTAGCTGTCGTAATTAAATATAGTAAGCTTTTCCCACAATCTTTATCTAAACTTTTATCCCACATATTTAAGAGAAATATCTCTGGACGCATCTGTAATTTCTTATTTAACATTTGATTAATAATTTCCTTTACTTTTTTCCAAAAAGTTTTGGTTACCTCACAAGTCCATAAACAATGGAAAAGGGAACCTATTTCTTTCCCACATTTCCAACAAAGGCTATTTCTATTTTTATAAATTTTTGATATTTTTTGCGGAGTCATATACCACCTATAGAAGATTTTATAAAAATTTTCTTTAATACTTTGGGAAGCTGTATATTTAAGCCTTTTTCCCCAAGCCAATTCCCACAATTTCAAGATTTAAAGAATATCCACAGTCTTTGGCCCATTTGATCATATTAACTTTTACCACCTCCTCTTCTAATTCCCATTTTAGTAGTAATTTGTAAAAATTTCCAATCTCCTTTTTGTTCTCTCCTATCCATATTTTGTCAGCTTCATTTAAGTTTAGATTTATACCCCTTGATTTATAATCAGTTTTGTAACATTCTAATAGTTGTCTATATCTAAACCAGTCAATTTGGTATCCTTCCTCATTTAATTCCTCTCGGGTTTTTAAATCAAATCCACTCTTCCTATTATTTTTTAATAATGTTTTATATGTAATCCAATTTCTCTCCTTTACCATCTCTTTCCTTTGCATAGCTTCCTGGGGTGAGAACCAACTCGGAAATTGGGGCATGATTCTGTCTCTGTATTTATTCCATATTCTAAAGAGGGCTTTCCTTATACAGTGATTATTAAATGTTTTGTTTGCCTTAATTTTCCCATACCCTAAATAAGCATGCCAACCAAAACATAAGCCATCTGACTCCAAATCCAATAATTCATCATTTTCTAAACAGATCCATTCTTTAATCCAAGTCAAACAACTTGCTTCAAAATAAAGTTTTAGATTAGGTAGCCCTAGTCCTCCTCTTTCTCTAGAATCCTGTAAAATTTTTAATCTTACCCGTGGTCTCTTATCCTGCCAAATAAATTTAGTCAAATCCTTATCCCATTTTTTAAAAAAGTCATCTTTAACAATAATCGGGAGCATTTGAAATAAAAAGACCATTTTAGGTAGAATTTTCATTTTAATTGACGCAATCCGACCTGAAAAAGTAAATTGTTTTTTCTTCCATTGGTTCAATTGTTTTTTAATTTCATTCCAAGTTGTATTATAATTTTGATCAAATAATTCTGAAGTTTTCTTAGTAATTGTTATTCCCAAATATTTGGTTTTCCTTTTTACACAAATCTCTGTCTTTCTATATAATTCTTCTTCCTCCTCTTTATTCATGTTTTTTGTAATAATTGCTGATTTTCCTTTATTTAGTTTACATCCTGTTATGTTTCCGAACCTTTCAATTGCTTCAAGTAAGCCATTAATCTGATCTTGGGGATTTTCTAAAAATATAACCACGTCGTCGGCAAAAGCTCTAATTTTGTAATTATTTTTTCTAATTCTTGGTCCTTTAATTGTATCATCATTTTTAATCTCCTTAATTAGTCTTTCAATCACTACCAGGAACAGTAGAGGGGACAAAGGACATCCCTGACGTGTACCTCTTCTAATTTCAATATAATTTGTGGTTTCTCCATTTATATTGATCGTTGCTTTTTGTTTTTTATAGATTTCTTTTATCCACTGAATAAATTTAGGGCCTAATTTCATTTTCTCCAATATTTCAAAAAGGGTATTCCAATTCACTGTATCGAAAGCTTTCTCCAAATCTATAAATAACATTCCTAAACTTTTTTCATTGTGCCTATCATAATATTCTAATACATCAATTACCATTCTTAAATTTTCTCTCATTTGTCTTTGAGGGAGAAAGCCTCGTTGATTTACATCTATCCAGTTTTTTAGATAATTTTTGAATCTGTTGGCCAAGATATCTGCAAATATTTTGTAATCCGTGTTTAATAAAGATATGGGTCGATAATTTTTCACATCAGTGTTTTGTTTCCCTTCTTTTGGTATCAAAATAATTTCCGCTTCTTGCCAAGTAGGTGGGATTCCTTCTTCTAAAATTGCATTCATTACTTTTCGCATCGGTGTAATTAATTCTTTTGCAAATGTTTTATAAAATACACTGGTATACCCATCTGGTCCAGGAGCTTTCCCTTCTTTGCTTCTATTTATAGCCTCAAGTACTTCTAAATCTGATATAGGTTTATTTAAACTTTCCAATTGAGTTAGAGTTGGACTTTTAAATTCTTGATTGTTTAAATATTTATACATCTCAATGAGATTTATCTCTTTTTCTTGGTACAGTTCTGTAAAAAATCTATAAAAGATATCTTTTATTTCACTTTGGGAAGTTATTCTCCCCCCCCCCTTCATTTAATTCTGTTATCATTTTTTTTGTCCTCTTTTTCCTTAGTTTTTCGGCCAACCATTTTCCAATTTTATTTGCTGATTCAAAATTCTTTTGTTTTAATGTTTTTAGCTTCTTACCAATTTCTAACGTGTTTTTCCTGATTTCTTGTTTTTGTAAAATACTAATTTCTTCTAATATTTTCTTATCTCCCGGGTTTTTGGCTAAGTCTTTTTCTTTCTGTAATAACAAATTTTGAATTTTACAATCTTTTTCCTTTTCGCTTTTCCTCAAATATGAATCCTGGCTTATCCATAAGCCTCTAAATACAGCCTTACCTGCATCCCAAATTGTTGTCATTTTCGTATCAGTTGATTTGTTTTCTTCAAAATAGGCCTTTATACTCTCTCTTATCATCTCTACTATTTTTTTGTTTTGAATTAACTCATCTTTTAGTTTCCATTTAAGTTTTTTTGTTTGTTCTTTAAGTGTTAAAATCAAAGTGTTATGATCAGACATATTTCTTGGTAGAATTGTTATAGACTGGATCTTGTGACTTATTATTTTGGAGGCCCATATCATATCTATCCTGGATAGTGTACTATGTCTATTGGAGTAATAGGTAAATCCTTCCTCATCTTTATATAAGTATCTCCAAACATCTTGGATCACCAAAGATTCTGTTAATTCAAAGAAATTTGTGGGAAGTTTCCCTTGGTGGGTTTTAGCTTGTCCTATTGACTTTCTATCCAATTTAGAATCGATAACCCCATTAAAATCCCCTAATATTATTATTTTGTCGAACTCACAATCTTCAATTTCTTTATGTAGTTTTTGAAAAAATGTTCCTTTATTAACTTGCGGGCCATAGATACCCAATATCAAAATTGTTTCACCTTCCCAAGTAATTGTTACTCCTATATAGTGTCCCGAGGGGTCATTTATTACCTCCTTTGCTTGTATTGATTTTCTTATATACAAAGCTACTCCCTTCTTTTTTTTCTTATTAGCTGAAATAAATGAATTTCCTAGTTTCCCGTTTCTAATTAGTCTTTTCTCTGTCTTTTTAATATGGGTTTCCTGTATACATGAGATGGAACAATTTAGTTTTTCTAAAAAGTGAAATATTTTTCTCCTTTTTAAAGGTGAGTTTAATCCATTCACATTTAAAGTTAGAATTTTCATTTTATCACGTTAATTTTCCTTAATATCAGTTTCTTAAATTTTAATTACTTTCTAAAATCTAATTGTTGGATACTTTACCTTCACCAAACATATATTATTTGATATTATTTCACTACTTTCCTTTTATAAACATACTTTCCTAATATCATTTAAAATTCGTATTGTTCTAATTTTTATTCTTCAACAACCTTATTTTCCCTCTCCCTTGTTTTTATTAAGTCTTCACTACTTGTTCCCTCTTTTTCTGATGTCTCACTTTCTTCGTCTGATACAATACTTCTCCTCTCTAAGATTCCTCTGCTTTTCCCTTCCTCTTCCTCATCAGCTCCTTCTCCGTCAGTTCCTTCTCCATTTAAGTCTTCATCTTTCCTCCTTCCTGCATCTTTCCTTCCAGAGTTTTGGTTTTTTTCTATGTCTCTTTTATTTTTTTTCCAAAATTCCGCCGCTTTTTCCAGTGAGTTTAGTCTAATTCTTTTTTGATTCCAGAACACCAATATTCCTTCGATTTCTTCCCATCTGAATGGGATCCTATAACGTTTTAGCTGCTCTGTGAGGAATTGATATTCTCTTCTTCATTTTAGAATTTGACTTGGAATGTCCTTAAAAACCTGAATCTCTGTACCTTGAATCACAAATCTTGTTTTATAATTCTTCTGTAAAAAATCATCTTTAGTCTGCTTTCTTGTCCAATAAATCACTACATCTCTTGGTAGCTTTTTATTTCGCGCTACTCTAGAATTAATACGATACATTCTATCGATTTCATTTTGTATCTGATGAGCTGGTTTGTCTAGGTATTTTGCAAAATATGGAATCAAAAATTCATATAAATCTTCATTCTGTTGCTCTGGCAATCCTCTAAGCTTTAAACATTTTTCTCTTTGCTTAATTTCAAGTTTCAAGATAGCTTCTTTGTCTTCTTGTTGTCGTCTGCTTATTACCTCTGTTGCAATTTCCACTTGCTTCGTTTTTTGCTCCAATTTCTCTACCTTTCCTGTTATTTTCTCTATGTCTTTATTAATTTTATCCAGATTTTGTCTTATCAAGCTTGATTCGTGTTTTAATTCCCTTTTTGTTTCTTCTCTCGATTCTCTAATTTCTTTTTTTGTTTCCTCTCTAGATTCTCTTATCTCATTTCTCAATTCAAGGTGCATTCGCTTCAATTCTTCAATCATACTTAAATTTGGGTCATTTCCCTTCATTATTGTTTCGAGTGATGCTCTTCTCTGGTTGGATGCTGCTGCCTGCTGTTGTTTATCCCTTTCTCTTCTAGACATCATACTATATAGAATTCTTTTTTTTTTTGTCCTTTATGTTCTTTATATATGTATATATAAAAATATATTGTTTAATTATTTGTTTAAACTTCTACTATTGTATCAATCTTTCCCAAATCAGCTTCTTATTAGTTGAACAAAATTTAAATTTCCTAATCAAATCAAAATCACTTCTATTTCTTTAATTAAGTCTTCTTCTTTTATATCTATATATGTATATATACCTAAGATTTTTTCCCTTTTGCCCTTCTCTCTTTCCTCTTCCCTTTTTCCTTTCCTTTTTCCCTCTTATAAAAATTTGTAAACTCAAATTAATACCTCTGTCAATTCTCTTTTAGCCTAGATATTCTTAAATAAGGAAACCTTTTTCCTTTCTCTTTTTTTTATCTTTTCCCCCTTTTCTCCTCCTTCCCTTCTCTTTCTTTCTATTAAATAAACAGTTTAATTACTTCTTATTACTTCCTATTACTTCCTATTAAAAAAGAGAAATATGTCAGCAAACTTAAAAATTCAACTCAGCAAAACATATCTATATACCTTCTAATACTATCTAATACTAATACTAGTACTATCTCTATCGACGTTTAAATAATAGTTCTTAAAAGAAGTAAAAACCAGGGGGGACAAGAGGAGAGGAGGAATAAGTAAGATAGAAGTGTAAGACAACAATAAGTGAAAAAGAAAAGAAAAAAAAGTACACAAAAAGTATTAATAGTAATTATGAATACTACTAAGCAGGCAGATAACTATGTATCCTTCACAGCTTATCACAGTATAATTACAACTCTAATTTACTAGCTAACAAACTTGTAATACTGTTCTATAATAACCTAACTTAAATTCTTATAAATTGCTAAACCTTTCTTATGAAATAAATGTTGAATTTAATTTTCTCCTATTTTCAAAGTGTAGTCCACAATATGATATGATGTTGTTAGCAATATTCAAGTAGAACAGAATAGAACAGAACAGCACAGAATATGAATGTGAGAGAAAAGATTTTAAATGTTTAAAGTCCAATATTCAAGATATATATAGCTTTCTAAATTGTACAAACATTACGCATCCTTCTTTTAAATATACTTTATCTATATCTATATATCTATATCTATATATCTATATATCATCAGCTTGAAATTTCTAGTTCTTGAAATTCAGAAAACAATATTATTTGACCTTACCTCTTTTCCCCCCTCCCCCCTAACTTTCAATAGATCTTTCTTCTTCAAAACACAGCTCAGCACCAAAGGAGAGCAATAAAGACCACACTTCTGTCAACAAACAAAAACAAAAATGAGGATTCCCAAGTTTGATTTCTTCTTTTCTTCTTTAACCCTTAACTCAAAATATAATTTTAAATAGATTAGTCCCCACTACAATCCCTTTTGTATGTGTGTGTGTGTTTTTTTCCCCCCCTTTCTCTCTCCAGGAAAACAGCTTAGATCCAAATTTGTCTCTCAGTCTCTCAGTCTCTCAGTCTCTCCGTTCCGCTTTTGCAAGAGGTCGTTTTATTTTTAATTTTAATGTCCAAGATAGATCTCAGTCCTTAACAGTTCAATTCAATTCACTCAACCACTTTTAATACCATGGACAAACAGTTATTAATACACGTGTCTTCCTTCCTTGCTTTGTGCAGCTGAGTGTGTGTTAGTCCGCTTTCCCAATTCTTCCCGAGACACTTTCAATCCAAGTCAATCCACCGATCTAATTTTGTTTACAATGTCTCTTATAACTTGTCTGTTACTTTCAAGTAACAGTATTATCTTACTCCTGGCCTTATTTCCTTATGTACAATGTCAATCTTCTTAAGCCAGATATTGTCTATGATTCTCAAATTATACTCTAATGTCCTCCATGTTTGTTTCCTTGGGAAGCATAGCCTTTAAAGTCTGCCGCGTCCTTTCTTTCTCTCAAATTGCTTCCCAAACGTGTTAAACAAAGTCCTCTATAGTTTATATTGCAATTTATATCAATCCAAACGTCTTACAACGTCTTAAAAGTCAATATTAGGAATTGATTCTTTGTTTTTAAAGTTTTCCTTTCGCTGGCGTATCTTGTAATCACTCTCACTTTCCTTTCGATCCGATCCGTTCAAACAAGCGAGCTCAGGGTTACGATCTTGAATTCCACTATTTAAATCCGCTATTAATGGCAAAGGGCTTTGTTTTGACACAAATGGCTAATTTTGCAGAAGGTAATCACCAATTCCAACAAGACAGAAATAAATTTTGTCTGCGTATTTTGTTTGCTTAAAAGTGCTGGCGACTTTCCGCTGCTATTCAGCAGCGACCTGACCGCGGACGTGGTCAGCCCGAACCTCCACGTTGATCCTCTCTTACCCACTCTCTCTTACTATCCTCCGTTCTTCTTTCCTGGGGTAGATCTTACCAACTGGAGGTCTCCGCCGGGCCCCTCTGCTTCTCCTCTAACCGAGGAGAGTCTTCGTCCTCCGGCATACGCGCCTTGAGGACCTTGTCCTTGCGGCTGGTGAGCCTCCCCTACGAGACGATCACAGAGGAGACTCGCTCGTCGCCATGCCACCGGAAGTTCCTAGATTTCCATTTTTGTAATAATATCAATCTTGCCATGGTGATTAAATAAAGAAGAATTTTTCCAAATTCATTGCCTATTTCTTTGTCCCACATATTCAACAAATAAATCTCTGGGCAGACCTGTATTTTTATCTGCAGTATATAATTAATAATCTCGTTTATCTTTCCCCAATAGCATTTAACCAGTTTACATGTCCAAAGACAATGATATAGCATCCCTTCTTCTTTACCACATTTCCAACATGGATTGCTCTTAGATTTATATATTTTTGAAATCATCTCAGGAGGTAAGTAACATTTTCTCTTAAGTTTTGTGATACCGTATATTTTAATCTTTTAATCCACACGTGTTGCCATTTTTCTAATTCTATTGGGTAGCCAAAAAATTTTGCCCATTTGATCATGCTTTCCTTTATTACTTCTTCTTCTAAATCCCATTTTAATAATATTTTGTAAAAGCATCCAATTCATTTTTTATTTTCACCCATCCATTTCTTATCAAAATCATTTGGTTTCATATCTGCCCCCTTCATTTTAAGATCCTTTTTACAACATTCAGAAATTTGTCTAAATCTAAACCAATCCAGAGCAAATCCTTCATTATTTAACTCCTCTTGTGTTTTTAATTTATATTCCCCCTTTTGATCTTTCCTTAATAATTTATTATAAGTTATCCAGCTTGTTTCTTGCCTCGATTCCTTTTGTTGAATTGCCTCCTCAGGAGAAAACCATGGAGCAAATTTTGGCATGATTTTTAATCTGTATTTGTTCTAGATCCACAATAGAGAAAGTCTTTACAATGGTTAATGAAATTCTGATTCGCTTTTAATTTACCATATCCCAGATAGGCATGTTATCGAAAGCAAATTCCATCTCCTTCTAATTCCAGCAATTCATTATTGTCTAAATTTATCCATTCTTTCATTCATGTTAAGTAACACGCTTCGAAGTAGAGCCTTAAATTTGGTACCCCCAATCCTCCTCTTTCTGTCAAATCCTGCAATAGTTTATGTCTAATTCTTGGCCTTCTGTTTTGCCAAATAAAACTATTCCTATCTTTATGCCAGATTTTAAAGAAGCTATCCGTCACTATTGTTGGTAGCATTTGAAATAAAAAGAGCATCTTTAGCAAAACTATAATTTTAAGGGTTGATATTCTCCCAATGAACGATAATTGTTTTTTATTCCACACTGTTAGATTTCTCTTAATCTCATTCAATGTTTTTTTTTGTAATTATCATTGAATAGTTCCAATGTTTTCATTGTAATTGTGATCCTTAAATATTTTACTTTCTTTTGTATTTTCATACAAGTTTTCTCACTTAATCCCGACTTCCTTTCTTTAGTCATATTTTTGTAATAATTATTGATTTATCTTTGTTTAATTTACATCCTGTTATTTCATCAAATTTTTCTATAGTTTCCATCAATCGATGTACACAGTTACAAGGGTTATCCAAGAATATGACTATATTGTCTACAAAGGCTCTTATTTTGTAATTATATTTCTTAATTTTAATTCCAAAAATTGAGTCTTGATTTTTAATTTCCTTTATTAGTATTTCAATTACTATCAAAAACAATAGTGGGGAAAGAGGACAACTTTGCCTTGTTCCTCTTTTAATCTCAATATATTCCTTTCTCTCACCATTAATAATAATGTTTGCCTTTTGTTCTTTATATGTTTCATTTATCCATTTTGTAAATTTAGAGCCTAATTCCATTTTGTTTATAATTACAAACAGAGTTTGCCAATTGACCGTGTTGAATGCTTTCTCCAAATATATAAATATCATTCCTAAGTTTTTGTCATTGTGTCTCTCATAATATTCTATTACATCCAATACAACTCTAATGTTTTCTCTCATTTGCCTCTGTGGCAAAAAGCCTCTTTGATTTTCATCAATCCAATCTTTGAAATAGTTTTTTAATCTATTAGCCAATATATTAGAGAATATTTTATATTCAACATTTAGGAGAGAAATCAGTTTATAGTTTCTTACATCTGTTTTTTGTTTCACCTCTTTGGTATTACTATGATCTCTGCTTCCTGCCATGTAGGTGGTAGGCCTTCATCTAATATGGAATTCATCACTCTTTGGAGAGGTATACATAATTCATTCGCAAATGTTTTGTAAAATGCTATAGTGAATCCATCCAGACCAGGTGATTTTCCATCCTTATCTCTTTTAATTGCTTTCATAACTTCATTGTTGGAGATAGGTCTACTTAGTTTGTCCAGTTGTTTCTTTGTTGGGGTTTTAAATTCCTGTTTTTCTAAATATTCTCATTTTTTTTCTAATTCTACTACTTGTATTTGATAGCGGTTAGAAAAAAATTGTGAAATACCTCTTGTATTTCTTTTTGTTGTGTAACAAATTTCTGCTCAACTTTTATCTCTATTATGGTCTTTTTCTCCTTCTCTTTTCTTAATTTTTCAGTCATCCATTTCTGTTTTATTTGAAAATTAAAAAAAAATTCTGTTTGAGTATTTATAGTTTTTTCCCTATTTCGAGTGTGTTTTTCCTTGATTCTTGTTTCTGTAGTATTTTTATTTCTTCTAATATTTTTTATCCCATGGTTTATTTTTCAGTTCTTTTTCTTTTTGCAAAAGTAGATCCTGTATTTCTTTGTCTTTTTTTCCTTTTGACCTTCTACATGTAGGCATCTTGGTTAATATAAAGGCCTCTAATTACCGCTTTTCCCGCATCCCAAACTGAAGTCATTTTTGTCTCTGTTATCATGTTTTCTTTGAAAAATAATTTTATATGTTCTCTTATTTTTTCAGTCACTTCTCGATTTTGTATTAATTCATCCTTTATTCTCCAATTAAATTGTTTCAGTTGTTCAGAAAGTGTTAATATTAACACTTTATGATCTGATATATATCTCGGTAATATTTTTTTATTGATTTGACAAATTTGTTCATTATTTTTGGGATCCAAAACATATCTGTTCTGGAAAGGGAACAGGGCCTATTAGAATAGAAGTTAAAAGCCTCCATATTTTTATTCTGATATCTCCATACATCTGCTAATGCAAAACTATTGGTCAAATAAAAAAAAGTTTAGGGAGTTTTCCCTGAGTGGTTTTCTTATTAGTTTCTGACTTCCTATCAAAACTTGGGTTAAGCATTCTATTAAAATCTCCACATAGTATCATCTTCTCATAGTCTGTGATTTCTCTTTGTAGTTTCTGATAAAATGCTCCCTTATTTTCTTGTGATCCATAAATTCCCACTAGTAGTAGTGTTTCTCCATTCCAATTTATCTTTTCTCCTACATATTGTCCCTTTGGGTCATTCAATACTTCTGTTGCTTGAATTTGATTACTAATATAAATTACTATCCCTTTTCTTATTTTTATTTGCTGAAATAAATGCATTTCCTAACTTTTTATTTCTAATTAATTTTTTCCTGAAGTTTTAACGTGTGTTTCTTGAAGACATACTATGTTACACTTTTCTTTTTCTAAGAAATGAAAATTTCTTTTTCTTTTTTCCCATGAGTTTAGTCCCTTTATGTTAAGAGCTATTAATTTCATCTTTTAAGTTTTACTTTGCTACAATAATATACAATTTGGGAAGGACATTAAGAAGTACATCCATTTCTTCACCAATTTTTACTAACACTTTCATTATTCCATGCTTTCTTCTTTCTCTTTTATACTTTTGTTTCCCCTTGCTTTTATTGAATCCTTACTCTCTTCTTCTCTTGTGGAGATTTCTTCTTCCTCTGTTGTATTTGTTCTCGATCCATTCTTCATGACTCCACATTCCTTATTTGCTACCACTCCCTTGTTTATGTTGCCTGACTCATCATTGCCATCTTTATCTTTTCCTTTTGTTCTTTTGCTATTTCTTTTTTCCAAGTTTACCTGTCTTTCAATTTCTTTCGTGTGTTCTCTCCAGAGCTCACTTGCTTTGTCTATTGAATTTAATCTATATTGTTTCTGGTTCCAAGTTAAGGACAAGCCTTTGATTTCTTACTATCTAAATGGGATTCTATAATGTTTCAATTGTTCCATTAAAAATTGGTAGTCCTTCCGCCTCTTTAATATTTGCACTGATACATCTTTAAAAATTTGGATTTCATTTCTTCATATTACAAACCTGGTATTGTAGTTTTCTTGTAAAAATTCAGCCTTAGTTTGTTTCCTGGTCCAATACACTACAATGTCTCTTGGTAATTTTTTATTCCTGACTATTCTTGAGTGATTCTGTATAGTCTGTCAATTTTGTTCTGTGTTTGCTGTAAAGATTTGTCCAGGTATCTTGCTAAGTAAGGCACCAGAAAATCATATAGATTTTTTGTTAGCTTGCTCCAGTAATCCTCTAAGTCAGGGTTAGGCAACCTTTCCCCTTTAAGGGCCGAGGGACTTCAGCTCCCAGAATCCCAGGAGCTATTGGCCAACATGGGACTATTGGCCAACATGCCTGCAGCTTCTGGGAGCTGAAGTCCCTCGGCCCTTAAAGGGGAAAGGTTGCCTACCCCTGCTCTAAGTTTTACACATTTCTCTCTCTGTTTGATTTTGAGCTTTAGGATCACATCTTGGTCTTCACGCTGCCATCTGCTTAGTTCTTCCATCTTATTTTCCATCTGTCTCATTTTTTGTTCTAATTTCTCCACTTTCCCTGTTATTTTTTCCATATCTTTGTTAATTTTATCTAAGTCTTGTCTTATTAATTTAGATTCATGTTTCAATTCTTTCATTGTTTCTTCTCTAGAATCTCTAATTTCTCACCTTGTCTCAGCTCTTGAATCTCTAATTTCCTTTCTTAGTTCCAAATGCAGTTTCTTCTATGATATAATTATTTTGTTCATTTCCCTTCATTGCCATCTCTAGGGAGGGTCTCCTCTGGTTTTGCGCCATTGCCCCTAGGGCTTGTTTTTCTTTTTCTTTCCTTGACATCATTTCTATTAGATTTTTTAACAATTTATTAAATTCGGGCTTTATGTTAATTTGTTACATTTGATTTTAGAGGTTTAAAACTAATTTAATCTTGTCTTATTTTATTTTTCTTGTCTCTTCAATTTGTTTTATTTATTCTTTTTATTTTTATTTTAAATTAATTTCCTTATTTTATTTTATTTTAATCAAATCCTATGTCTATAGGAGTTTATAAATTCAGATTTTCCAATTTCAATTCTTGATAATTAGATCTGCCCAGATATTTTAAATGTTATATTATCAAATTACACAGTTTACCAAATATAACCATACAAATATATTATAGATTCTATTATGAAGTATTAAGAAGTATCCCAAATGGTTTCTTAAATCAATCATCACCAAATAATCAATGATCAATCAACAATAGTCAACAACTATACACTATGATTTTCAAATAGCCTTGATATCAATATTTCCCAATAGTTATTTTCCCTGAGTAAATATAGGACAAAATGGAGCAAAGCAGAGGTCAAATGGAATGAGAGACTCTCAATATGTAGGTACCACTATTACCAACTTACTTATATCTATGTCCTATCTGATACTTAAGTCAATACATACTCCTATTATCACAATTTTTACTTAACTGTTCCCACACTTACTCCAATAACCATATAAAAATTAATTTTCTCTGTAAATGAACTTATCAATTTCTCTATTCAGCTTCAGATCTGTTGTTATCCCTTCTCAATTGTTTCCCATTGCCCAATCCTGCTTAATCCTATCCCAAGATCTAATCAATACTTGACAGACACAATTTTAGCTCTTATTACATGCACTGTAACACAATATTAATTCACTTTTTTATACAATTTACTTTCTAGTTTCTTTTTGTTATTTTCTTCTCTTCTCTTCACTTTCCTTCTCCTTATCACATTGTTGATGTGTTGACACTCTTTCTAATAGTATCTATTTGTAGTGATTATCTTCTCTCCCAGTGCTGTTGGTTATAGTCCAGTTTCCATTTTTTTGGTTTTTTACCATTTACTGTAATTTATTTTTATTTTTATTTTTTCTTCTCCTTTCCAAACCTCAAACAAACAAACAAATGTAAAGGGATCTGTTTGTTCATTCACTCTAACAAATGTGGTTACATCCAAGCATCCTTTCTACTGCTTAGAGGGATCAGCTACATCCACAATTATCCACAGTAATCTGCCCAAATTCATAGTCAATTCCTTTTTCAGGCAAGATACAAAGCCAAACAGTTCTAATTCAATCATTTTCTTTCATATATTATCCTGTCTTGCCAAGCTTTATTCCTCGTATATCTTTCCTAAATGTCTCCTGGTTGGTCACGGTCCGTCATACTTTGCCCAAGTATATTCCTTAGCAATAGCAGGTTAAATTTCAAAAGGGAAAGGAAAAAAATCCCAATAGATAGCCAATTTTGAGAAGGTGATTATAACAGATTTCCAGTTTAAATTAAATCTATATCCAGACCGCCCTCATAGCTTTCTTTCTTTCTTTCTTTCTTTCTTTCTTTCTGCTTTGTGTTTTTTGATGGGGGCTTTTGCCTCCCCTTTTTCCCTTTTAGTTGAGTTAATGGTATCCAGATTATAGTTGCCACAAATGGACTTTAAAGCAGAAGGTAGATTCCAGCTAGGATAAGACTTTGCTTCTATTGTTAGCTTATTCAGTCTGCTTTAGCAAAGTGGCAGCAGCACTTTCTCCACAATAGTGGCTACCCAGCTGCAGACATGGCCAGCTCAGACCTCCATGTCTCCTTGAGTTCTTACCAGTTCACCCCTTTCTCTTCTCTGTTCTTTCTTTTGGCGAGCTTCCAAAACACTTTCTGCTCCCCGTGGAGCCCCTCTGCTTCCCCCCTATCTGGGAGGATTTCTCTTATCCTCCAGTATTCACGCCTGGAGGATCTTGCCCTCGTGGTCGGTAGTTCCCTCTTCAAGATAGACCTTTAGGAGGATTCATGCGTCGCCATGCCACCGGAAGTCCTCTATAGATTGAAGCTGTTCTATTGGTATGCCACCTGTTCCTGGTGATTAATTTGTCTCTAGTGTTTGGGATATTTTTGATGGACAGATTGTTGGCCTTGTAAAATTCCATCAGTTGCTCTCCTGTTTCCTGGACTGCAGCATAGAATCTTTCAATTTCTTCTTCTTTTGCTCTGTAGTTGGAGCATAAACTTGGATTATGGTTATATTGGTGGCGTTTCCCTGAAGTCTTATTGATATGATTTGGTCAGACTGTGCTATATCCTTTGACTGGTTTTACTACATCTCTCTTCATTGTTAATGCCATCCCATTATTTCTTATCTTTTCATTACAGGAGTAAAATTTCTATCCATTTTAGCTTGATCAACTCAAGTATTGCCATATTTAAATGTTTCATCTCTTGTATTACTATGTCTAACTTCCTTTGATTCATGCTTCTCATAGTCAATATTCCTATAATATGTGTTGTACAGCTTCAGAGTTACCTTTAGCTTCTGAGGATATCTACAGCTTGACATAGGGAGGATGCAGACAGGTGGCCCTGGGCTGCCCCGGAAAATGGAGGATCATGGCTGAGGCCAGATGTGTCGGCCCCGATCCTCCCTTTCGCCGCCTGGGAAAGGAGCGCCAAAACACCACTGCTTTCACAGGTGGCGAAAAGGGTGCCCAAAGAGCTGCCATGTGGCTCTTTTGAGCCTCTTCTGGCACTGTGTGTAAAAATGCTGTGCTGGGAGGATGTCCTGACAGCACACATCATGCGTAGCGGTGTGTGCTGTGATGACATCCTCGGGATGGGGTTGGAGCACCCGGTGTGTGGCTGCCCCTTCCCTGCCTCCAAGATGGTGCTTTGCACCGTCTGTAGAAGCCCATAGTTTCACTGGGTCCAGTTGTGCCATGAGCCACAGCTCTACTTGTAATTACACTCTGCTCTGCCCCATTAGCACTTTGTGTGCAACCAGTCCCTAACTCTTTTTTCATTTTAGATTGTTTCATCACAGGGTTTCAAGAGGGGGTTCACCATTGCATAGTACTAACAAGTATTAGCTGTGGTGTCACTGATTTTGTCTCTGAAAGATCCTCTGCCAGTGTCACCAGCTACTACTGCTATGCCTAGTAGATGTTTGGTACCTTTCTAATACTTCCATTAAATGTTGCACTGGACTAAAAAGAAATAGGCATTTCCCTTTCTAATTTTGACAAGTGAGATCATTCCATCTTCCCTCAAGTTCCCCAACTTATTAGCAAATTGTCCTGGAGTTCTCAACATGCAGAATCTGGGCCTCTTTTAGTAGATTTTAGGCCTCCTTCAGTAGCTGTTTCTTCCTCCTCTTGCCTCATCCAACATCCCCTTGCTTCTTCCAGTAGCTGCCACTTCTAGCTTGCCACTTGCATCAGCCCTCTTGTGGTCATGAGGGTGGTGGTGAGGTGCATGCCAACTTCCCTCCTCTACTCATGCACTCTGGCACTCCTCCTCCTCCCTGCCCGACCTTCTGAGGTGATGGTGGCAGGACAAATGCCAGCCTCCCTCTTCCATTCACTCACTCAATCCACCACTCCTCCTCTGTTTCCTTTCTCCTTTCTCCTTATCTGACAGTAGACTTAATTACACCAGAGGGTTTAATGAAAATAAGATTATTGTTATTTTTCATTAGAACAGCATTTTGATTGCCTTATTTTTTGATGTCTATCTGTTTAGAGAAATAAACTGACAGAATGTCTGAAATTACAGCCTGGTAATCATGGACTCCTTTCTTCAGTGTGGGGACCTTCTAGTGCTTGTAGTTAATGATGTATATAGCACAATAGATTAATGTTACTTTAATGTGTTCAGTGGTACAGAAGAATGCAGTAATTAGGCATGGAGGGATTCTTTTTGGAACAGTTTGATGAGGTGGTCAATTACCTGTGCTATATGACAGCAACTGGTACGGCTGGTTTAACTTAATAAATACATTCAGGAAAGAGGCCACTGCCGTGTACATTAGTTGCACTGGAAAGGTTCCCTTTCTTTATTACAAAAGTAAAGCCTAAAATATCAATTAATTTAATTCATTTGGAATTCTTTATGCTTTACACATCACCAGATTATTTTCCCCTAGTATTACACACTGTAAACTGAGTATGCATTGTACATTCACATTGTAGGAACAGTGTAAATGTTATACAAAAAAAATTAAGTAGGAACAGATCACTTATAGATATTAGACCAAGATGAGATAAGATACCAATTGGCTTAACCAGCAATTGCCATAGGCTTAAGTTTTGAAATAAAGATAGGTAGAAACAGTTCCTGCAGAAATAATACATGCTGAATTATACAAAAATGTTGCTCAGTATATTTTTCTTTTTTCTATTAGATTTAATAAATAGATAGACTTCTTTTGTTTAGTGGTACCCAACCATTAAATGATGCCATCATTTTTCCTACCTAAATAAATTCATATTCCTGTCACCTACTAACTGTAGTGGAAGATTTGAAACATTATTCATAATTGAGATTTTTTTTACTGAATATCTTTTAAAGATAAATTTGTTTTATTCTTTCATCCCACTATTTAAAAGGATTTTCACACTTTTATCTTCTAAGGAATTGTCAATGAGAAACTGCATAGACTATACATTAAAATCACTTTAGTTTTTAAGCTGTCACGAACTGTTTCAAAAAAAGCTAAGTTGCTATTGTTTAATGTCTGTCATTTTATAATGCTTTAGAAGTTATCTATCCTGTAAAATTATTAACTGATGCTAAAATTGCCTTGTAAGTATTAGGACAATAGCAATTTTGTAGCAGCTGGGACACTGCCAATGTAAGATAAGTACATTTTGCTCTGTAGATTCATAAAGTGCTTTGAAATGGTTTGTAACTGATGGATGGATGCATTTTCTAAGTGTAGAAAGCAATATTTTGTAGAAGGAAATGGCTTGAAAGCTGACACACATGCATGCAAATGCCATTCTCCTCAGTAAGTAATTTGCTTTTTCTTTCAAAAGCATAAATGGCATAGTTAGACACATTATTTTGTATATTGCACATAACAATGCAAGATTCACAAAAACAGCAAGTACAAAACATTTCATATTGATAGAGGAACCCATGGCTGTAGTATATGATTAGCATAAATGTATACACACTGAAGTAATGCCTTCAGGATTAAAAAGTGAAGCTGTACAAGAAAAGTTCTTCTAACTTCCAGAAATGATTCTCTGTGTATGCATGCATGTTTGTTGTTGTGATTTCATGCTTATCCATTTTAAAGAAGTAATTAGTCTCAAGCTCACTAAAATTGACATACTGGCTCTAATCCAGATTAAAGAAGCTTTGTTTCAGAAATTAGATCAGGTGGTAAAATCAATTAAGTCCTCATGAGTAATTATGCATCCTTTCTCTTTTATCACCTTCCAGCTTGATTTCCTTTTGAGGTATTATACTGGAAAAAGAGGTAAACCTGTGGAAATTTATTAGGTGCTGAGAACTGATCCAGTCCCTCAGAAAAGCTTATACTGTAGTTGTTGCAGGACTTTATCATCTTTAGAATGAGTATGGAAGAAAGAAGATTTCTATGAAAGCTAGAATGTCAGGAAGAAGGAATTAGAATTCAGAGACAGATATGTTAGTCTGCAATATCAGTATGTAAAGGGATCTTGTAGCAAGTACTTTTGAGACTGTGTGAAAGGAGTTTGCCGACTCAGTCTACTTCCTCAGATGCATGGAGTAAAATGTTGCCTAGAAAGGACCTTTATAATCAAACTATGGTATATGATTAGCCATAGAAATGCAAAACTTGTGGGTATGATGATAAGGTGACAAGTTCAGTTTTAACTATGGTCATTGAAGGAAAAAGGCAGGAGGAAAAACGTTGCCTAAGACCAGGGTGGGTGATGGTGGTGGTGGTGGATGATCATATGATTGGTGTAAGAAGGGATGTAATGTTGTTCACTTCAAGATGTGACTTGTTCCTATAAGGAAAATTGTGATGCTGCATTAAAATGTATGAAATAAAATCCATCAATTACTAATAGGACACCTCAGTTCCCATGGCTTTAACATCCCTTAGTGAGGGTTATCATGTGGGGAACATGATAAAAAGTAATATTAGGGAGGAAGAGGGGCCATATAGAATATACAGAATGGTTTTGTTCCATCACTGTAAAATCACTGCAACCTTCATTGCCACTGAAATATTAAAAAAAAAGGACAGTATTTGTACATGTCTACTGCCTTCTCTATCCCTTGGTGAAGAACTGGGATATATTTTCTAAATTAGGAGTGAATTTTAGACAGGTTTGTGTCACAGTGAATTTATGGTAGAAACAGAGCTACAATACCTACAAGTCCCAGGGTTTCTCAGTCTTTGTTGACCAGTCAGGCAATTGGTTACAAGAGAGGGGAAAAATACAGGCCATCAGACAAAATGATTTCAGTAAGAATGAAAGGGAGCTATATCTACTGCAATAATAATAATAATAATAACAACAACAACAACAACAACAACAACATGGTGACAGATGTCTTAATGCAAAGGAGGACAAGGCACCACAAAATGTAGGACATTCAAGAAAAATATAGATGACAAAATGAAAGCTGAAAGCATTCATATAAATATAAATTCATGTTTCTTAGCCATTCTGTCCTCCTGGACAGAAGACTGAAATGTAGGGCATGCCTTGGAAAAGGAGGACATCTTGGTCACCTTGCCCTACAAATTCATAGGTCCCAGAAGAAAACTAAATAACTGAGCTCTTTTTAATTCATGTGTTTTTGAAGCTATGGGAGATTTATGTGAGCAGTATTTCAGATAAAAAATTATTTCAGAAATCTGAATATTTTTTAGAGTAGTGTTAAAATTCCTGAAAAAAACAACCATCATATCATATTAAAATACACATCTTGCAATATTATAGCTTGTGACCATTTTATTGTTCTTGTTGTGTGCTTTCAAGTCATTTCTGACTTAGGGAGAGCCTATCATGGGGTTTTCTCACAAAATTTGTTCAAAGGACATTTGCCATTGCCTTCCTCTGTGGCAGGGAGCGTATGACATGTCCAAGGTTATCCAGTGGGATTTGATGGCTGAGTGTGGAATCGAATCCTGATCTCTAGAGTCATAGTCAAATCACTCACTCAAATCACTACACCCACCATGCTAGCTCTCAATCAATTTATACTGCTTTTCTTTTAAAAATATGCTTTTAAAACATATATATATATATATATATATATGTCAGTTTTTTAAAAGTATGTTGAAAATACCCCGATCCAAAGAAAAATGATCCTTAAAATTTGCTAATGCTATCTTCCGCCTCAGACAGCCTAGTTTTCAAAGGCTGTTCCCCACCCTCTACTTTATGGTGCCACAACATTTTATATTTGCTTAGATTTATAATGCTTTGTAAAATGTGATTAAATTAAATTAAAATTTTGAAAAATCCTCTTTGGGTTTAGGATGATGTGTTTAGCTTCAGTCACATCGATTCCATATATATAATCAAGTGTACCAAAGAATATGGGACTTATGACCATCAGGCTGCCATTGACATCTCCTAGGGCAGTGATTCCCAAAGTGGGTGGTACACCCCCTGGGGATGGTGGAAGGATCCCTGGGGTCATTGAGGTAGAAAGGGGTAGTAGGGGGGTGGTAAGGGAAAAAGAGGGTAGCAGGGGCCCCTTTAGTCAAAGTATTGTTGTGGGGGAAAGACAAGGGGAACCAGCAGTCTTTAGCACCATGGTGGGGATGAAGATTACATTAAACTTCTTTTCAGGGTTCTCCAGAAAACCTGCACACAGCTTTGCTGATCATTTTGTATGGTGGTGTCTCGCACTCTTTGCCTGCTCATGTGAATTTACTACCTTATCAGCATCTTTTGCTAGTAGTGGCAATTGGGAAACTTGTGTGAGGCTTGGACACAGGGCATTGCTTCTGTGGCTCAGAGTGGCACCTTTTTGGGACAGACTGGAACAAAGAGTTAGAGGACACAGTGGCAGGAGAGATTTGGCAGCAAAAAGGAACTTTGTGAGCTTTGCTGAAACTTGGCTAGCAGGTTGGAGTTGCATTGCTGTTCCTGCTTTCTTTCATCAGACAGGCTGAGAGAAGAGGTAGCAGAAGAAACATTTTTCTTTTTGGGAGAGTGGACACTTGAAGCTGTGTGGAGAAGACATGTCTCTGGGGAAGGAGTACATGTGCTCGATTCTTGGAAAGAGTCCTTTGTCTTGGAGTGACTCCTGTAGTTAAAATCTCTCCCTTTCCAGCCCACTGCAGTCTACATTCCAGAACATGTTGCCTCTGTAAACCCTGTACACACACACTGGCTGTGTCTTTCTCTGCTCTGATGAAGGATTGAGAGTCCCTCCTCTCTAGGGAGAAGCTTCTCCCTCACACCTGGTCACCTTGGGAGCAGCAACTGAGCAGTTGTCTGAGCAGCAACCAAGAGGCCTCTTGTCCACGCTAGCCTTTGCTGCAACGCTGGCATGGATGGGAGGCTTCTTGATCACTGCTCAGACATCTGCTCTGTTGCTGCTCTCAGGATGACAGGGCACAAAGGGAGTAGTGATTGAACAGCCTAGAAGCTTCTCGTCTGCAGCGGCCTTAGCAGCAAGGTTTTTATACTTGTTGTTCCCCGCTCCGATTGCCACGCAGAGGGGCGGGTTATAAATAAAAATTATTATTATTATTATTATTATTATTATTATTATTATTATTAAGAAGCTTCTTGTTCACTGCTCAGCCAGTGGCCTGGCTGCTGCTCCTAAGGTGACTGGGTGCAAAGGGAACAGTAACCAAGATTAGTTGTTTTGAATTTGCAATAGAAAAGGTAAAGGTAAAGGTAATAGTTTTCCCTTGACAAAATCGTCTAGTTGTGTCTGACTGTAGGGGGTGGTTCTCATCTCTGTTACGAAGCTGAGAGATTGTCAGAGATGATTCTGTAGTCATGTGGCCAGCATGACTACATGGAGAACAATAGACATAATATCAAAAAAAATGTGCGGGGGGTGGATGCTAGGGTTATTGCCTAAAAGGAAAGGGGGTGGTAGCCCAAAAAAGTTTGGGGACCACTGTCCTAGGGTAAGGTTGAAACTGGAAGTAGCTATAAGGTTGGATGCTATAGTTGTCCCTGCCTCAGAAAATCCCCTTCAATCTCACTCCTCCTAATATGAAGGTCACCACCTCCTTGTTATTAGTTGTCTAACTTCCCATGTTATTTGGCTTTTATTATTATGTTTTAACTATGATTTTTAATGTATTATTGATTTAATATCTTTTTAAGGGGTGGGTGGGTATTGGGGCATGTGATGTATCTTGTATTTTAACTTTGTTAGCTGTCCCGATTGTTCTCAGAGGGGCGGGATATAAATAAATTTTATTATTATTATTATTATTATTATTATTATTATTTTGTTTGTTAACAGTCCTCGAATTGATCTTGAATCATGGTGACCCTATGGATGAGACATCTCCAAGACCCTTTGTCCTCCACTGCTCTGCTTAATTCTTGCAACCACATATCTGTGACCTCCTTAATACAGTCCATCCATCTAGCATGTGGTCTTCCTCTCTTCCTACTTCCCTCCACCTTCCCCAGCATTACTGTTTTTTTTCCCCAAAGAGTCCTCTCTTCTTACGATGTGTCTGAAGTACAACAGTCTCAGTTTGGTCATCTTGGCTTCCAGGGAGACTTCTGGCTTGATGTGCTCTAGGCCCATTTATTTGTCTTTTGGGCTGTCCACAGGATCCTCAGCACTTTTCTCCAGCACCACATCTTGAAAGAATTGATTTTCTTCCTATCATCTTTCTTAACTGTCCAGGTGTCAGATCCATACATGGTAATAGGGAATACAATGGCTTATATGATTCTAACTTTTGTTCTGAGTTGTATATCTTTGCATTTTAGAATCTCTTCTAGTTCTTTCATAGCCACCCTCCCTATTCTTAGTCTTCTTCTGATTTCCTGACTGCAGTCCCCATTTCTATCAATGTTTGATCCCAGGTATGGGAATTCTTTTAGTATTTCTATTTCTTCATTCTCTAGGTTGGACTTGTGAAGGTTCTCGGTGGTCATTATTTTTGTTTTCTTTATGTTCAACCTTAAGCCTGCCTTAGAACTTTCTTCTTTGATCTTCCTTAGTAGCTGTTCCAGGTCTGTGAGGTTTTCTGCTAGTACTATGGTATCATCTGCATATTTTAGATTATTGATATTCCTTCCTCCTATTTTCACTCCTCCTTCCTCTGTGTCCATGCCTGCTTTTCTTATAATATGCTCTACATACAAGTTGAACAGATAGGGTGAAAGGATACAGCTTTGTCTGACCCTTTTGCCAATTGGGAACAATTCTGGTTCTCTATGGTCTGTTCTGACAGTAACCTCTTGTCCTGAGTACAGATTCCTCATCAGGACTCTGAGATGTGTTGGCACTCCCATGTCTTTAAGGGCATTCCATAGCCTTTCATGGTCTGTGCAGTCAAAGGCTTTGCTATAGTCTATAAAGCATATGCTGGTTTTCTTTTGGAATTCCCTGGTATGCTCCATTAGTCATCATATGTTTGCAATGTGGTCCTTCGTGCCTCTTCCTTTCCTGAACCCTGCTTGGACCTCTGCGATTTCATTCTCCATATATAGTTGGAGTCTATGTTGTAGAATTTTGAGCATGATTTTGCTTGTGTGGAAGATCAATGCTATGGTCCTATTACTGTGTCTCCCTTTTTGTGGATGGGGATGTATATTGATCACTTCCAGTCTGTTGGCCATAGTTCTGTTTTCCATATCTGTTGACATATGTTGGTTAACACTAGAGTTCACTCCCTCTGTCAGTGTAGACTGCAGCAGTTAAATTGGAATATCATATGTTCCTGGTGATTTGTTTTTCGCTATTTGTCTTATTGCAGTTTCCACCTAACTTTTTTGAATTTTCACGCCATGTTTCCTTCATTTTGTCATCTCTTTTGTATAATTTTTCTGTGTATTACATCTAGCATCTTTTTATTCCTTCCTGGTCTTGAATTATCTTATTTTTATTGTCATAGATCGTCCCAGTCCTTGGTTTGAATTTTCCCTTGATTTCCTGGATCTTGTGAAATAGATCTCTTGTTCTTCCCTTTTAGTTGTTGTCTTCTATTTCTTTGCATTGATCATTGTAGTAATTTTCTTTATCTTTCCACACAAGCCATTGTATTGGTGCATTCATAATTCTTAGTTTGTTCCTATCTCCCTTTTGTTTTTCTTCTCTTCTTTTCTTTATTGCTTGTAGTGGTTTCCCCCCTGTCATTCATGGTTTTTATCTTTCTTTTTGTTGATACATATACCAGATACATATTGCCTAACTAACGTATATGTTAAAGATGTATTCCTTAGCAGCTGCAATTGTGTGGTATTTTGAAACTCCTGTGAACATGGAAAACACTTAATCTGTTACACGGAAAGCTTCTTTGTTAATTTGATTGCTTTAGTCTTGGATGCTACCTTGAGAGGGCTTTATCCTTAAAGACAGCTTTAAAATATTGGGTGGGATCCAAACATATTGAGAGAAGATCTGTTGAAATCTGTGGAACATAGTTCCATCATGGTTTTTTGACCCAAAGATTTTAATAGTACACCAATAAACTTCATTTAAGTGATTCCATTGGCATAGGATTTTGAAACTGCAACTTAACATCCCTTGTTTTGTATCCCAGCCTTATTATGCAACACCCTTTCTAGATGGAGGTTCATTAAACCTGCTGTATTTTACTTTTTTTGAAGTCATATAGGAAGAATATATTATTTTGGAACTGAGGATGCCAAAATATATGAAATTTTCTCCATATATGATATTTTATAGGACTCTGCTGCTTTTATGTTGTAACTAGTGTATTCATTTTCTTAAAAATATATATTTTTACACTGGGGTAGATTCAGAGTAATTAGTGGCATTTCTCCCCTCTAATATCAGTGAAGACCATGACTAACTCCTCTGACTTCCCTGGGATCTAAATTCTGTTGACTGTAGATTCATCCCATGGTATTGATTGTCTGATATACTTTTTAAATTGTTGTTGGAGACCGTGAGGCTTTTTCAATTTGTAGGGCAGTGATTGGAAACAAACAAAATGATGGTTCCGCCTTGTCATTTCTCTTTGTAAACAATTATATCACCTTAGTTCTTTAGTCTCTTTTTTATGTTGAGACAAGCAAGGTCTAATTCACATATGCATTTCACAGACAGAAAAGTGATGACTTGCACAAGTCATAATAAATGCAACATGCAAACACCTCCTATCACCTGAAATGTGATATATGTCAATGGAGTCCAATCACAGTTCACACATTTAGCTAACACTCAGCAATTGCTGATTGACCAGCTATAGAATAATCAGGCGGTAGTAGGTGAGCCAGACCCATGCAGCGTCCATATCTTTCCAGATTACTATAAGAACATAAAGACTGTCCTTCTAGTCCACATTAGTGACCCACCTGTTTTCAAGAATGGGTAGACAGGCGACTTTAAAAAGGCCAAAAAGCAAAGTACAGTTCTGAGCTATGAAATGTGTTTTTAAAACCCTTGATGCAGAACATGCTGAATTCTAGATAATGGTTTCCAGATTCTCACAACATGTTACCAGATTATTCTTGGTTTGAACTGATGGCTTCAGTTTACTCAGGACCAAAGGCCAGTGCCTGGAAATGTTCTTTTTGGAAACAACTCCCAGGATCTCTTGTGCTGGCTGTAATATTTCGGGAGCTGAAGTAACAAAGTAACTTCCACAAGACCTGCTATAATCCATGTGGACATATGAAACTGATTATTACTCAGTCAGTCCATTGCTCTATCTTGCCCTATCCCATCTACTCCAGGTGGTCAGCACTTCCTAAAGTTTCAAGTAGAAATCTTTCTTAGCTCTGCTATGAAATATTTTCTACTAGAGACATAACTGGAGACTTGTGCATGTAAGACATGTACTCTCTCAAAGGACCTCTTTACCTCTTTCTGGGTTTTATGAGGCCAGCTATAATTGCATATTGCAAACACAATCACAATTCAAATCCACACACATATATACAGTGCATAAGTGTCAAATTTAACACAATTTGTTGTATTGTATATATAGGGAGGGAGAGAGGGAGGGAGGAGAGCACCAGTGTGGTGTAGTGGTTTGCAGGTTGGACCAGGTTGCTTGAGACCAGGGTTTGAATCCATGTTTTTCCATGGAAACCCAGTGGGTAACCCTGAACAAGTCAAACTTTTTCAGCTTCAGAGGAAAGGAAAAGTAAATCTGCTTTAAATTAATCTTGCCAACAAAATCCTATGATAGTTTTGCTTTATAGCAGGGGTAGGCAACCTTTCCCCTTTAAGGGCCGAGGGACTTCAGCTCCCAGAAGCCTCAGCCATGTTGGCCAATAGTCCCATGTTGGCCAATAGCTCCTGGGATTCTGGGAGCTGAAGTCCCTCGGCCCTTAAAGGGGAAAGGTTGCCTACCCCGGCTTTATAGGGTCACCATAAATTGGAAATGATTTGAAGCCACACAACAACAACAACAACAACAACAGCCCACACAAACACTAGAACAAATTGCAGATTAAATTTGACTCCTATGTGCTGCATCTTGGATGCAAATTTCACGTATCCAATGAGGCACCAGTGCAGGCCTTCATTGCAGGATTCTTCTGCCTGTGCTGCACCATTTTGATACAATCTTAAATTCATTTGATGTTGTGTGCCTTCAAGTCGTTTTTGACTTATGGTGACCCTAAGGCTAACCTATCATGAGGTTTTCTTGGTAAGATTTGTTTGGAAGGTTTGCCATTGCCTTCCCCTGAGGCTGAGAGTGTGTGACTTGCCCAAGGTCACTCAGTGGGTTTCATGGCCCAGCTAAGAATCGAACCCTGGTCTCCATTGTCATAGTCCAACATTCAAACCACTGTATGGATGTTATCACACGTGGGCCACAAAGCAATAACAAACTGGAAATGACAAATTCTGAAAATAAACCGAAAATAAACCTTGATTCCGCAAATGTTTTTCACATGTAATTACCTTAATTGTGCAATTAAGGGAAGCTCCCGCTGAAACTGCATTTAACGTTCACACACAAGTGAAAAAATCCCATACATGTACTAGAAATGATCTTCTAGCACATGCGCACTATGCTTGCTGCGGCTGTCACTTGCCGCGGCTGTCACCCCTTCCCCAGGTCATCCTCAGAGCGCCGGCCGTATGGAGGGTCGGCGGTCCAAAGAGGTCCTCCTTGGAGCACTGGCCGTGCGGACGGTCGGCGCTCTGAGGACGACCTGGGGAAGGGGTTGGGGCACTGATTGTGCAGCTGCCCCTCCCCTTCCCTGCCCCCAAGATGGCTCAATTAGCCATCTGCTGAGGGGGAGGAGACACTTACACTGCCTCTAGGACCCCGCGGAACCATGGGAAAATGCGGGGAAATGCTTGCAAATGCGTATTTGCTTTTCACATTATGGCGAATTTACCTTAATTGTGAATTTACCTTAATTGCACATTTGCATTTCCTCCAAACAACCGAATTTCAAAAGATCTAGGTTAACACCAGTTTCTGTCCACTTTCTGTGCGACGTCGTGTGAAAACATGGGGCACTAGTCCAGTTTCTATTTGGGTTTTGTGTGGATTAACCAGCAGATTTGCCCCCGTGTGATAACATCCTATAGCCACACTGGCTCTCATTTAAAGTTATTTTTATTTTTTTAAATTGATTTAACTGTTAGTATTGATTTTACTGGTCCACTGCCCTGAGATCTTTTTATATAGGTGGGATAGTGATATTTTAATTAATTAAATAAATAAGTCCTCTTTGAACACATGACTTCTGTTTCTAAATAAACATAGATAGATTCAGATTTCATAAACCTTCCACTGGTTGTAATGCTAGATAACACTGGGCTGACATATTATAATCCACCTCTAGCATTTAATCTTTTCTGTTCCCTCACCTATTCTGGTCTATTTAATGTTTTTCTGTCCTCCTCCTATTATCTTCCTTCTTTAGCTGTTCTTCCTCACTGTCCTTTCCTTGCCGTCTTATTCTTTCTCTTTAATTTCCCCTTGAATGTTCATTTTCCATTTGGTTGCTTTTCTCCTAAATTTCTAAAAGAAACATATAATTGTCAGTCCAAGAAAGCTAACTACAATAAGTAGGCTCTCAAAGAATCAATATTTACTGCATGAATAACACCATAACGTTTTAATTTAAGACTTCAGTGGTTCCTGTGAAATATACAGGTATTATTCCGTTAAGTATCGTGGAAGCAAAAAAGGAGCTGAACAACTATTTTGGGTGAATAATGCATCTCAGGCTAGGCCACATGAGTTAGTGTAGTAAATCCTAGCAAGGTACAAAGTAGCAGACAGAGTGCAGCAGCAGGTGAAAGACTATTATAAAGCAATTTTCAGGAGGTTTATTATAGGCCTCCAAACTAGAAAAAGGGCAAAGGATGGAAAAGGGCATTACAACAGGTTGTATATTGTAGGTTATTGTGTTTTCAGCTGCAATGAACCTGATAATGAAATCAGCCGAACAAGAGCATAAAGGTCCCACACTGACAAGAAAAAAGACATCCCTGAGGCAAGCCAACATAGATGTTATAACAATAATGACAAGTACAGTAATGTAGCCTAGATTGTTACTACTGACACTGGAGAAAACAGGGGAAGCAAAAAGGAAGTTTACACTACCCAAATATAGGTTCCCAGTGTCAATGAAAGAAAAAAATAAGTAGGGCATTTAAGTTTAGGATTCGAGGAGAAATCACTAGGATTTATGAGAAAGTACATGCTTTACCAAATTACAGCATGCTGGCACAAACTACAACATAGAAATAAAAAAAGTATTTTATCCACCACAAAATTGCACAGGCATTAGTGACCAAGGTGGAATGGCTGGGGGAGAGCCCAATGAGTAGTGTAGGCATAGCAAACACAGATGAGGTCAGTCTTTTCTGCCTGAAATCTGATGAATAATATTATATTAGTGGACTCTATGCAATCATTGATTAACATGGATTAAAATGAAAAGATAGGACCTGGGTGATTGATACTCAGTCTTTCTTCCCTCAGGCACATTATCTCAGACCCCAAATATTTTTTTCTTCAGAAGAAGAACTCTTTTCATGAGTGCAAATCTCATGCATTGAATAGAGCAGGGGTAGGCAATCTTTTTGAGCCGGGGGCCGGGTTGCTGTCCCTCAGACAATGGGGGGGGGGGGGTGAAGCACCAAAAATAAATTAAATAAATAAAAATAAAAAATATATTTTTAATATATATATATATATATATATATATATATGCATGCACACTCTCTCAGCCCCAGAAAAGCCATGGCAAAACCCCTGTGGAGATTTTGCCAAGAAAACCCCAAGAACAAGTAATAACAACAATAATTAATATCATCATGACGGGCGGCGGTGGTGGTGGCGGCAGGACCGGCCTAGGGCCGGTCCAAAGGCCCCAGGGGGCTGCATCTGGCCCCCATGCCTTAGGTTGCTTACCCCTGGAATAGAGTGTGTGGAAACGCCAAAATATTTGGAATGAGACTGGGACAATTACTGGTCTTGTAACTGGGGGATTTGGGGAGTTGTATTCTGAAATAGCTTTCCCAAGCTTTGCATGTATATTCAGATGTTATGCAAAAACAAAAGCTAAGGCAACTTCATGTAAAATGGTGGCATGAGGCTCCCTATGAATGGCATTTTTCTATAGTGAGAAAGAAATTGGCAGCATGAGCTTTCATAGGCTTCAGTCTACTTCCTCAGATGCATTTGAGGAATGCAATTTGAGAAATGCATCTGAGGAAGTAGATTGAAGCCTATGAAAGCTCATGCTGCCAATTTATTTCAGTTAGTTTCAAAGGTGCTAGAAGATCTCTCTGCATACTGATTCTACAGAGTAACACAGCTATATCTTTGTATTCTACTTTTCTATAGTGTTAGAATGCTGTACTTTCCCCACTCAGACATGTGAGTAGAATAGGGGTTGGAGAAAGTTCAGCCTGTGGGACATATGTGGTCCTCAGCCACCATTTTGTGGCCCCAAATCTCTTATGAGACTATCAAAGTCTCACTACTCTTCCCAGTTAAAAACAAGAATAGAATCATAGAGTTGGGAGAGATCACAAGGGCCATCCAATGCAATTCCCTGCCATGCAGGAATATAGGGTCAAATCGCTCCTGACAGATGGCCATCCAGCCTGTTTAAAAACCTTGAAAGAGGAAGACTCCACCACACTCCAAGTCAGGATATTCCATTGTCGAAAAGCTCTTAGTATCAGAAAGTTCCTCCTAATGTTTATGGATTTTGAATCTATTGCTCTGTTGACCTAGTCTCTGGAGCAGCAGAAAACAAGCTTGCTCTGTCCTCAATATGACATCCTTTCAAAACTTTAAACATGGCTATCATGTCACCTTAACCATCTCTTCTCCTGGATAAACATATATAGCTCCCTAAGCTGCTTCTCATAGGAATGGTTTCCAATCCTTCCACCATTTTGGTTGCCCTGCTGAAGACATGCTCTAGCTTGTTGACATCCTTCTTAAATTGTGGTGCCCAGAACTGGACACAATATTCCAGGTGAGGTCTGACCAAAGCAGAATTAAGTAGTATGATTCCGTCCCTTGATCTAAACATACACACTGTACTCATATTGTACTCTTATACAAGGTCCCTATGCAGCCTAGTATCATATTAGCTTTTTAAGCTGCTGCATCATGCTGTTGACTCATGTTCAGCTTGTGGTCTACTAAGACTCCTAGATCCCTTTTGCATGTACTGTTGCCCAGCCAAATGTCCCCCATTGTATATCTGTCCATTTGATGCATCTGAAACTCTACTAAAATACTCAAACCACCACAAAATTCCAGCAGGTTGAGTAGACTGGATTCAGTCCCCCATATTTGTATAAACCCTGCCCCAACTATCTATTTTCAGTCAGACCTCGAACATAATCAGCTGGAATTTGTCTCTGTGTCATATGGACAGCACAGGGGCAAATAAATGATAGCGGTTACTAATCCCTGCTGTAAAGCTTGATCTTTCCCCAGTTTTAACATAACTGGTATTTTTTATCCACCACAAGTTTAAAAATTCAACCAAATGAAAAAGAAACAAAATAACAAACAGAAAGAACATAATTAAAATTATATCACTGATTTGATAATGGTCATAAAATTGTGTTGAGTATCCCATTACAGATTGTGTAGCAATCACATTAGCAGTTGTAATGAAGGGTGGCCCGAAAGCAGATACAGATTGCTTAATGACTGTCAGTAGATGGGTAAGGATTTTAGACTCTTACTAATTTTACATGAACAGCAGCAGAAAGCAGCAAAAAGACTCCTTCCTGGCCTAAAATACAGGTTGGTTCCCTTATCCAGAATTCCAAAATCTGAAATACTCCAAAATCCAAAACATTTTCTATGGTTGACTGAGATAGTGTTACCTTTGCTTTCTGATGCTTCAATATAGGCAACCTTTGTTTCATGCACAAAAATATTAATAATATTGCATCAAATTACCTTCAGATTATGTGTATAAGGTGTAGATGAAACATAAATGAATTTTGTGTTAAAACTTGGATACCATCTCCAAGACATCTCCCTATGTAAGTATATGCAAATATAAGTATTCCAAAATAAAAATAAAAAATCAAAATCCCCAAAACCTCTAGCCCCAAACATTTCAGACAAGGGAGGTGCAATGGGTATTTGTAATTTTATAAATTGTTAATAATAATGTTGACAATACATATATATATATATTGTTTAATCCATATGTGCTTTTCACCTACTTTAATATCTGTAAGCTTCCTTCAGTTCCAATTGTATAGAAAAGGTGGGAGAAGAAGAGGAAAAGAAGGAGATGAAAAGAAGAAAGCTTCAGGTAACTTGAACTGGATTTTTTTTCCAGACGAGGAACAGGCAATTGTGACTCTCCAGATGTCCTTGGACTGCAACACCCATCATCTGTCACCACTGCCTAGGAAAGTTTAGGCTTGTAGGAGTTGCAGTTTCACAACATCTGGAAGGCTGCATGTTGTTCTTCCCTGGTCTACAAGTACTGTGAGCTCCATTGACTTTTGGCAGTCAAAACAAGGTTCAGGATTAAGCATTCTTTAATTCAAACCCTCCATGTGTTTGCTAGCAGCACATGTGGAATTGATCCAGCTTCAGGCATTCTTGAATTTCTGGTGGTCTTGCTGATCTGTTGACATCAAACAGGAAGGGGCTTGTAAGTGCATTAGCTGAATGTGCTTACAGAGCTTTCATGATCTGAAACCTTGATAAAGCAGAATTGCAGTGCAAAATTTAAATTACAAATATTGAATGATTACTGCATTTCACTTTGTATATTGGTTTGAGAATAAATTTGGTTTATTTCACATTAAATTCCTCATTCATATTCTCATTCCCAGTTCTCATGAAAGGCTTTCCAGTCTTCATAACACCTGATTAGAATCCTGTTGGTGACATTTACTGACAGGAGCACCTTTACGTTGGTGGTTGAATTTTCTAGTAAGTTGTGCCTGAGTCACAGGCCTAATCACAGAGTTTATCGTGTGTGGATTTAAATCAAATCAAGTCTCCCCATGCTAAATCGCTGCTGAATCACCGGCTGCCATCAGCCCAGGTCCCAGCCAGGCTCAGCTGGTGCTTTTTAGAAATCGGCACACTTTCCGGTTTCTAAAAAGCACTGGCTGAGCCCGACTGGGACCTGGGTTGATGGCGGCCGATGATTCAGCAGCGATTTAGCATGCAATAATCCCTGCCTCCATCCCACCTCCCGGGCTGCAGCCCGGGAGGTTTGATTCAATTAAAAACCCCAAGCGATTAGCTGCTATGGTTGCACAAGAGGAGTTCCACCAGTGTAACATTGTACAACTGCTTACATTTTTTGCCATGTTGAATAAGTGCATCCGCTAATGTGATGTGGTGAACTGTGAAGCTACAGTTCAGCAAGTACACTGCCATAGAATGCATGACTGGTTGTGAAGTGGAAGCAGTCCAATCCACATTGCACTGAACCCATGAAATTTTATGTAGTCACACATTTACTTTATAGAGCACCTCTACTGGATCTTGATCTCTTCTGTTCAGAGGACTTGAACTGTCCACCTATACCATCCACTTATGTTGTTAGGCAAAATGAGATCAACATGGTTGGTTATTACAGAATTGCAATGCTTAAAACTACAGTGATGTATCACAAAAGCAGCTGCCATCTGTCTGATTTTTCTTGTTACCATTTCATGGGAAGAGATCCCTGCCTCATTTAAGGGGGAAAACATTTTTATTTTGTTAATATTAGAAGTTTTATAGATATTTTTGAGTTATAAAAGCCTCCCATGGGGTTTACTTCAGTACTGGGGAAATGCTGCAAACTACTTTATAATTGGATCCCTCTGAGTGGGTGGCTTGAACAGTTTTTTGTTTTTTTTTTACTTTCAAAGGATTTACTTTTAAAAGAAAAATGAAAATCTTATACACTAAATCCATATAACATTTCTCTTCTTATAATTCCTCCCCGTGCCATTTCATTGGATTTGAAAAACAACCACCCAACAAACACTTCGAAAACCACAGCCTCACATACTGAAATACACTACACAAGGCAGAGGAGGTATACAACAGAATGTGCCACTGATTCACCACTTCCCAGCAAGAATACCCCCTGCCTGCCTCATACCAGGAACAGAATTGCCTGCTTCTGTTCAGGCAAAGGATAAGGACATGAAAGAAGGCATAGACTGCATCCTCACTACAGAAATAATCCATGTTGGCACCACTTTAACTGCCATGAATCAATGCTATAGAATTCTGAGAACTGTAGATTATTCTGGCACCAGAGCTCTCTGATAGAGAAGGTTAAATGCCTCACAAAACTATATTTCCCAGAATTCCATAGCATCGAGATATGGCAATTAAAGTGGTGTCAACCTGGAATATTTCTACAGTGTGGTTGCAGCCTGTGCCCCAAAGTGACTGTGCCTAGTGTGGGGAATGTGAGCCAGAAGTACAACTATTTAAACTGACCACATTCTTCTCTTTCTATCAGCACACCTATTACCACACATCCTCCCTGGATATACCCTCCAACTGTCCTGATTTGGCAAGTACAGTCCAAATTAATCCTCTCTAGTCCCAGTTTTAAAACTACTCTTAAAATGTCCCAGTTCCTCTCTCCTTCTCTCTCTTCCCTGCTTTGTCTCAGATTACTTCAGTTGTTGCAAATAGAGAGTGTATCTGCATTGCAGAATGAAAGCAGTTTGGCACTAATTTAACTGTCATGACTCTATCCCACAGAATCTGTGGGTTCGTAGTTTGGTGAAGTATTCAGACTGGTCTGTCAGAGAATATGGGTGTCTCACCAAACTACAAATCCTAGAATTTTTCAGAATAGTCATGGCAGCTAAAATGTTGTCAAACGTCTTTAAATGTGGATACTGCCTGAGTTCAAAGTGCAAAAGTAGTTTGTCCTTGATGGTGGAGAAGAGAGGAGGGGGTGAAATCTTGCCTTTCCCAGTAGGCTCAAGCAAAAGCAAACTACTAGAGCCTCTCTTACCTTGTCTATTTTTCCTCTTTAATATCTTTTGCCATCTTTATGTTATTTGGACACCCTGATGGAGGGTATACTTGGGCATTAGAAGGTATTGCACTTCAGTGGAAGTAGGATTTTGAGGGGGGTGCACTCTGTTTAGCTGTTGAATATTTCCCATATTCAAGAGTGTTGGAAACTAAAGGAGGAGGCAGAGTGTTATTGGGTTTTGGAATACAGTAGACACTGGTATTGGATTTGGCAAATTGGTTATTTTATTGTTTTATTGTTCATGACTGGGCCCATTGTGCTCCAACACTGGGAATGTCTGAAGGATGGTATATTCCTATAGTAGTCCACAAGGGCTCTGAGATATTTGATGGAAGATTTCTCTTGGTCCCATCGCCTTCATAGGCACAGTTGGATGGAACACAGGAGAGAGCCTTCTTGGTAGCTGCTCCCAGGCTTTGGAAATCCCACCCAAAGGAATACTTTTGTCAATAGATGAAAAGTTTTATATTCTGGCTTTCAGTATGGTGCTGTTCTGTTGATATTTGTTAGAGTATTGATGGGATATATAGTCAATGGTGAAATGTAAAGATGTGTGTGTCTGTATTTTTCCATGAGAACATGCTTCTAGGCCGAACACAACAACTCAGTCCAGGTGTCCAAAGAGACAAAACAAAATGGAAACTACAAGATGGAATAGATGGGAAAGTGTTCTTGTTTATACAGTGAAAACAATAATAAAAGTTGTTATGAGAAAGTAGATCACATGGTAAAGGATGAACAACAAGAGGTTGGGTTAACATACATCATGTACACAACAACCAATTAACCTGAGGTTAACACCCAAGAGGTGGAGAAAGGTTGGGCTGAGAAAATTGTGTATTAGGCATAGAAGTCAGTCTGTTTTTGAACTTTCATTGGAATGGATTAAGTTTTCTTTATTTTTGCTGGAGCTATAGCATGACTAACTTTTTCACAATGTAGCATTAAGGATTTGTAGTTTGTTCCTGATAGCCACATCTGCCTGATGTGATATTCTATTGGACTTTATAGTTTTTTTTACTCTGCATATGTTTTCTATAATAAAGCCTACTACTAGAAACTTGGAGATTGCTCTGCGTGGTGTTTCTCTGTTGCAAGTTAAACTCTGCTGGATTTACAAATAAACCTGCTCCTCCACCACCGAACAATATTTGTATCCTTTATTTTGCCTTTTTAATAGATTTGCTTTAAATGGTTTTATTTATATAGACAGCTTGATTGTGTTCCAACAATAATGTTTTCACTTATGTCTTTGTGTTTTCATCTGTATTTATTTTAATTTTTGCATGCTGCTTTGAGACCCAGTTTTGGGTAAATGGGATATAAATGAATAAAATGTCTCAATCATCACCACCACCATCATCAACAACAATACTGTTGGTGAATCTACCCTGATGAGCACCTGCAGAACACAAATGGTGAATGAAATAACCCAGTATAATTGTCAGTGCTTCAGCTTATAGGGAAAGACAGGATTCAGCATAATAAAAACTGAGCAGTACTGAAGGTGTGCAGAGGACATGAGAAGCTCAGTTTGGCAACTTGTTAACCAGGGGCAGATATTTGCATTAAGGCAACAATCATTCAAAACTACAACAAGGAATGAATATAACTGCAAATGGCTTATTGAGAATGTGAGGCAACTACCTGAGAATATGGACACCTAATAATAGAGTTGCCAGATGAAGTGAGGGACAGGTCTCCTGTACATTTGTTGTCTAGAAGGGGAATTTCAACAGGTACTGCTTATCATAAGAGAGTCAGTGGGGTATAGTGGTTTCAGTGTTGAACTACAACTCTGGAGACCATGGTTCAATTCCCATCTTGGTCATGAAACCCGCTGGGTGACCTTAGGCAAGTCATACTCTCTTATCCTTAGGGGAAGGCAATGGCAAACCTCCTCTGAACAAATCTTGCCAAGAAAAACCCATGACAGGTTTGCCTGAGGACGTTATCACACAGGGTCTAAAGCAGTCCCATCCCTGCGCCATCCCTGCACCATCGCCGATCCTTGTCCCGTGTTTTCACATGACGTCGCAGAGAAACCCCGCCCATCCCTGCGCCATCCCTGCACCATCGCCGATCCTTGTCCCATGTTTTCACACGACGTCGCAGAGAAACCCCGCCCATCCCTGCGCCATCCCTGCACCATTCCGGCATCACCCGGCATCATCCCCGTTCTTTTGAATGCCGGGTTCTTTTGGGAATTACTTTGCTGATGCCGGAATGATGCAGCTTTCTATACCGCAAGGGAAAAGGAACTGCAGTGGCGCAGGGATGGCGCAGGGATGGGACTGCTTTAGACCCCCGTGTGATGAGTCGCCATAAGTTGGAAATGACTTGATGGTACACAACAACAACAACAACAACTCTTTGTCATGCAGACAGCACCTGCTGAAATTCCCTCTTTACACAACCATTAAAGGTAGCAGAGGCTGTTGCTCATTTTACCTAGCAGCCAAACACACTTACAGGGTCTTAAAAATGCCATGCTCTTGGCTCAAACGTCCAGCACAAGTTGACAAATGTGGTGTTTCACTGCCACATTACTACTCTAGCATTTTTTACAAGCTTGCTCACACTCAAGTATATATCTGAGAAAGAAACAAAAATTAAAAATCAGAAATTCGGAAAAAAAGAACACACACATATCTGTTCTATGATTGCAAAAAAAAAAAAAAATTAGTTAGGATTATTTTTTATTTTTGTTCTGCAGTAATTTAACAGCAGGTTTCAGAACAACTGTGTACTACATGAAAACTTAAAGTACTGAATCTTTGAACGCCTGAACTTTAAGATTCCATATCAATTGTTCTAAGGCTTTGATAGGAGTGAAGAGAAAATATTTGTTATTTCAATTGCATATTTTGTTGTGAAAGAGCAATGCTTTACCTTTCTGCAAAAGAGTTTTTCTCTTACATTTTCCCACTCAAACATCTTTTTCTCAAGAACAAAGGCATTGCAATTTTAGATGGATTCTCTCTCTCTCTGAATATCTCTTTCTCATAAACAAAATGCATCCCAATTTTCTCAGGATATGTATGAGTTTCATTTGTGCCTGGTTTCAATCCTAGAGCAATGCAAAGTAACGTGCCTCTGGATTCTGTAATAGAGGAGAAGATATGCTATGGCCTACAGGTCTCATGCAGCTCCCCACTTATTTTTGTGGGTCCCAGGCCCCTCTTAGATCACCCTCACTGACATTGATGGGAGCAAAAAAGAAGAGAATTGCCACTTCTGGAAGCCTCCAAGTTTAGCATTTCTTTCTCAGAATTTATTCCCCCATGCCTTGCTTTGCCCAACCATGCCAAAAGTGATTTTATAAAACTAAGTTTCTGGCTTTTTTTTTTCAGGGTGGTGGGGGTGGTGATGTGACCTGTGCTGGATCCCAAGGGAGGCCTGTGAACTCCCAGAATTTGCACATCCCTGTTTTAAATATAACTGAGGATGGGCCAGCCTCCAGCCCTATGTTCCTGAGTACGTAGACCTGTACATGAAATCAAATCAAGTAGCAGGTTTTCCAAGGCAGATGGCATTATAATCTCTCACTCCTGCCACTTTCCTTAAGAATTAAGTCATGCCCTCTGAACATATGTAAAATTCCCTTTTTATATCATGGTGTTAAAAAAAGAGAGAGAGAGAGAGAGAGAGAGAGAGAAACAATTTTGTTCATTGTTCCAGAAACATTGTGGCTTGGGAAAACTCTAAGAATTACAGTGCAATGTGCTTCTATGTTCTACTGTTTCACCAAAATTTCACACTGCTAGGCAGTGTCTCAGTAGCCTCTCATATGAAATTGTGTTCTTGGTTAACTGATTAAATTGGACGTATCCATCTGTCTAGTTTTTAAGTCAATTGTTTGGGTGACCAAAAGTTAGGACTGGATGTTGCCAGTTCTTAGAACCTGGTTCTGCATTTCATGACCTTGACCCTCTTCACCAGGGGAGGAATCTCAGGGTGAGAACATGGTCTTGAAATGTCTGTGTGTATTCCTATTTTTTTAAAAAAAAATTTGAATAGCATACTCTGTGCAACTGTGATTGATACTTAATGCAGAATGCTTAATGATGTCACCAGGGGTTGTTATGCCATGTAATGTACATATACTGCCATATAATGTCACCCTTGTAACAACAGAAGAACCTGTGCTGCAGCCACTCACTCATAAAACCACAAGGATGCAAGTTCAATACTAGCCAGGGCTCAGGCTTGACTCAGGCCTGCATCCTTCCAAGATCACTAAAATGAGTACCTAGCTTGTAGGGGGGCAATGAGCTTACAGTTGTAAACCACCTAGACACTGCATAGCGTGATATGAAGCTTTGCTTTGCTTTTGACTCCTGATTTTGGCCTTGAACCCTCAGGGCCTAGGAGAGTTCTGGGCGTGTAAACCAATTGGGTGTCCATTGGATAGTACAGCCTCCCTGAATCCTTTACAATCTGGTTAAGTGAAGCAATAGTTAAGCTATGTCCTCTGCTATGAATAACATGGATGGTTAGAAACAAAATCCTTCTCTCCCCAGTCCAAAGTAAGATGGTTATGGTGACTGTGAAATATCTTGTTACAGTCAAAATCCAATAATAGCAAACAAACAGCAAGCAATCAGTACATTTTATGATAGCCAGATTATTAATACATGGAGCTTTCTTGATAATCAAACTGTATTTCACAAAAGGCAGTTTAGTGCAGAGGTGTGAGTGAAAGATAAAATTGATAGGCATGGCATTGATGCCAAGTTATATAAAAGGCTCCTTTTATAGCTGCTGCTGGCTGAAAATCTTTAAAGCCAGTATATATATGTTAAACATGTAAAAACAATAAAAATCACAGCATATGTATTAGGTCCCAAAGGCCTTAATAAAAAGTCATGTTTTGACTTGGCACTGGAGTGACACCAGTGATGGAGCTGACCAGGCCTCTGAGGGGAAAGGTATTTTATAACTACAGTGCACAATAGAGAAGGTGTTCTTCCATCTCCTCCCATATTATATTACCCCACTCATGGCACACAGACAGGAATATATAGACATATATGATGAGACACTGAAAGCAACCTTTCAGTAGAAAATGTGATGAATACCATCAAAATATTTCAATTAGAGTTGGCAGTCTCCTAGTATTTGTGGAAAGTGATGCTCATACTACTAGATATTGGCGGTATGAGGGTGACCCCCAAAATAATAATAAACAAGCTTCCTCTCCACCTTCCTGGAAATATTAACCATCTCCTTGTATATTTTGTCAGAGACCCAGCGTGGTATAGTGATTTGAGTGTTGGATTAGGACACTGGGAGATCAGGGTTAGTATCCTTGCTCAGCCATGGAAACCTACTGGGTGACCTTGGGCAAGTCATACTGTCTCAGCCTTAGATGCAACCCCCCCTCCCAAAGCACATTCTGCAATTGAAACTCCACTATAGGTTTGCTTTATGGTTGCCATAAGTCAGAAATGACTTGAAGGCATAAATAATAAACACCTTGTCAAAAAGGGAAATCCTAGCTTTTTTTTTTTTTTTTTTTTTGGCTGCCACTTTGTTCAGTTGTGGTTGTGCACCAATCTGGGGCGAGGAACCACATTTTAAATAAATAATTAAAGGTTTAGTAAGCATGTTCATTTCTCAGTATTTCCCAATCTCAAGGCAGCTTAATAAGAACAGTTAAACTACTGACAAATAATATACAATATAAATGGAACAAGAAGAAGCTGATTAAAAAAACAAAAAACAGAAAAGGCTGAATAACCTCACCTATCAATTGATGTTGTTGTGTGTCTTCAAGCCATTTCCGACTTGTGACCCTATCATGGGGTTTTCATGGCAAGATTTGTTCAGAGGAGGTTTGTCATTGCCTTTCATGGCTGAATGGAGGGAATCGAACACTGGTGTCCAGCATTGCAGTCCAACACTCAAATCACTATGCCATGCTAGCTTATCAATCTAAATAAATAAAAAGATCCTTTTTCAAAAAGCATTTTCCCCCCAAATCTGGACACACAATAGTTGACTTCATTAGAGTTGACCAAAATGTGAAATCTTCTTTTGAGTCAAAATGAATAGTTATTGATCTTCCTTTTCTGGGGCTCAGCATACAAAGCTCTGGCTTTATAATGCACTCTGGCAGGGGCAAACAAAAAAAATGAAATAAAGCAAAAGTCACATGACTCTTCAAAGTGGAAATACTTCCCTGACCCACGTTATTACTCTAATTCTCAAAAGTATGGGTCCAAGCCACTTGCAATTAGGCACAACTGAAGCTGAATTGAAATAAAGGGGGAATGTATTAGATAGTCAGAGAAAATGTTTGGAATCCTGCAACGTGATGTCTGATCTTGGATAGGCACAAAGGGCTATTTGCCAGCATCTGTCCAGAATCTTCTCAATTGTCTCAAGACAAATGCCAAATCCCAAGGGTCTCACTTCTACAGCTTTGAAATGGCCATGGAGCATGGAGGTGACCAAACAGTGAGAACTGCCACTCATCCCTGTTGCATTTTTCTACACAGACAAGAGAGAAATGAGGTTGTTGTTCCTTTTTCTTATTTGAACTATAACAGGAACAGGAGGTGATCCCTTCTGCTTGGTCACCTCCTCCCTTTCACCCCTCCATGGCCATTTAATGACCATAGAAGTGCCCCTCCTGTGCTTGGCAGCTGCCTTGAGTTGGTAAACAGGAACAGTTGCCTGTTCTTGGCAGCTGCCTTGAGTTGGTAAACAGGATGCGCACATGGTGGGGTTATGTTTTATGTGTATGATGCAAGATCTTGGGAATATGTTCCAGGGTTTCAGTCAGACAGTGCTGTTCATCTGGCATGTGGAATGTGTATGATAATGATTAATACAAACTTTTCATCCAGCCTGTCAAAAATTTCCCACTGGTGGCATGCTACCCCAAGAAGTCTCCTAGGTGGCATTCCAGCTCTCCAACCAAAGGGGTCCCCCATTCTTGTTATTCATGCAGGTCCTCCAAATGGGTCAAACTGACTCCCAGGTTAATATAGGATTGCAATTTTAGAATGCAATGCTATCTCTCCCATGTGTTAGTTGGAGGGGTCTGGTGCAGGATTTTTTCTACTGACCTCTGCCAACAACATGAGACCAACCCATATGGTCTCTACCATTGAAGTGGTCCCCATTGTGTCTTCAAAAGGTTCTATGGTGAGAAATATACTACTGGCTGTTCCTCTTCAAGCAAAATTGAATATAATATGCTGAAATGGGATGTTCCAGAAGTGTCTTGGAGCTCCAGTTTGTCTACATCCTTCCCGAATTGATCTGGACACAATATTCCAGGTGAGGTCTGACCAAAGCAGAATAGAGCAGAATATTACTTCCCTCAAATTTAAATATGTAATCAAGGTTGAATGTGTTCCTAATGGTTCTAAATGAATGTTTTAATTGGATTGGCCAGGTAGTGTTTTCTACTACAGATTGTTTTGGTTTAACTTATATTGTTAGCCTCTTTAGTCCCATATTGGGGGGAAAGATATGACATAATTAAAATAAAATAAGCCATTCCATTTCACTTGGACCATGTCCACAATGTCCAAGTAAAATGTCCTCCTCCTTATGGCGATCAGTTCAGACAATACAGGGCTCAATCCCCAATTCTGGTGCAAATTGTCCTGATGACATACAGCCAGTTCAGCATTGGATCCACATTATCTCACCCTTAAAATGGATTTGTAAAACTCACCTTTTACTTCAGATCTTCCCAGGAAAATCTGGAGTTACACCAGGCAGCTGTTCACATGCATATCCTACTGTGTCCTCTGCCGTTGCTGCTGCAAACCACTCCTTCTGCAGTCTAAACAAGGTGCCTAGCTATGTGATTGATGCTGAATGCCTCATTTTTGGCCTCAGAGGGAGCAACTTGCACCATTGCCTGGTGTTGCTCTGAAGTGCCCAAGTAACAGAGGAACATCTGAGCAGCTTCAGGGCTAGAATAATCCATACTGCTTCTGGAATATTCTGGCCCAAGTGGACACAGTCCAAGAAGATCCTAATCTGTATCATTCAACCAATGCCACTTTGTTGGTACCACCAGAATGGTCTTCCCACTGTAATCAACAAGAGACGGGGAAATGTTTAAATCATTTCACTCTGTGGAATGAGAGCATCAAAAGCATGACACCAGAAAGGCTGTGGAGGAGGTGGTTGGTTGTTCTGATAGATCCTTGCCCTCCAACCTTACTTATATTGATCTGAAAGACATTATACCATTTTTCCTTTTCCCTCTTTCAGAGAAATAACAGCACTCTATAATATGCAAAAGATTACAACTGAAAATGTTGAGGGGGGGGGAAGGGTTCACTTTCTAAATAAGAAATGCCAATTTTCTTTAAAATATACTTCATGCACATTATGCATTTTTAGGTAGATTATGGAATTTAAGAGCATTTGTATACAACCACTAAACTGCCCTGTGGGACCATTTGTCATCATACTATGTATGCAAATTGTTGATCAATTCTTAGCTTAATGGTAACTGTTGCTCACATCCAACAAAAGTTAGACATGGCTAGGCACCTGTGAAACACTTCAGGGAACATTAGTTGCTATTAACCTGTTGCACTGGATTGTGTCATGTCTCCATATTGCTTGATTGGCTCTTGAGTATTTATTAACAAAAGAGACTGTCTTTGTAATCCTGAAGAACAGTGATGTCAGTGGTAAATCCACTCTGGGTTATAATTTGAATTTTAAAGGAGCTATCCAAGATGCAAATGTATAGCATTTGACAATTTAGATCAGGGGTTGGCAACTTTTTTGTTGCCGGGGGCCGGGGGGGGGGGGGAGGGGAAATGGTGCTGGGGCCTGGCGCGCGCGCGCTTCCCTTGGTGCGCGCCCATGCACACGACGGCCACCGTTGTGCGCATGCGTGTGCGCATGGGGGCACCATTTGGGAACGCCATTTGGGAACGTAAATTCACACAGCGCGGGCGCCGTTGGGCCTTCCAAAATGGTACCTGCCGTGGTGCGCATACGCGAGCGAGTGCGGACACAATTTTGGCATCCAAAATGGCACCCGTGCTTGTGCACACCCAATGTCGCAGGCACCATGTGAATTCACATGGTGCTGGTGCTGTTGGTCCTTCCCAAATGGTGCTTCATGTCATGTGTGCATGCGCGCACTATGTGGGGTGCCATTTTGGCATCCAAAATGGCGCCTGCGCTTGTGCACACATGCGCATGATGGCAGCTACCATTTTGGAATGCCCAACGGCACCGACGCCAGCAGCGTTGGGCATTCCAAAATGGCACCCACCATTGTGCACATGCGCGCGCAAGCACTGCCACCATTTTGGATGCCAAAATGGTGCGCATGCTTGTGCACGATGCGGTGGCGCACGTGCGGCGGCGGCAGCAGCTCGTGCACAGTGGCAGCGGCAACAGGACCAGCCATGGGCTGGTCCCAAGGCCTCCGCGGGCTGCACTCAGCCCGTGGTCCGTAGGTTGCCGACCCCTGATTTAGATTGTTTCTTCAAACTTCAGACTAAAACTCCGAGATGATTCACCATTCTTTTGATGTTGCATCCACCAACTGAAACTGGATTATGGACTGTGAGGGGAAGAGCAACTCATCCTGTGTAGTTGGATGTGGGATATGGTTCCTGATATGGGGGAGATAATAGCAGGGTCCCCCTTCCTACATTTTATCTTTCCAGTTTGGTAGAGAAGATGGACAGGGGTGGAGCTACGGTGGGAGAGTATCCCTTAAACTCTTCAGCTGTCCACTAGATGTTCCCCCTTCCCTTGGTTAAAGTGATTCTACAGGAATCTTGCTTGTAAATCTTACAATTACAGCTTTATGGTTCCACTTTAACTGCCATGGTTGCATCCTATGGAATACTGTGATTTGCAGTTTAGAGAGGGAAGAAGGCATGACTCATTGGATGAGTCATGGATAATGATAGGAAAGGTGGAGTCATGGATAATGATAGGAAAGGTGGAGAGATGTAGAAAGAGAGGAAGGTCACTGGTATGAATTTCAGGATCTAATTCTGAGCAAAGCAGTGGAGGATAGGGAATCATGAAAATGTCTCATACAAAAGGTAGCCATGAGTCAGGATCAACTCAAATGTGGTTAACAACAACAAATTTAGCATTCTCAGCCAGAGAGCTCTCGTGCCTGACCAAACAACAGACCCCAGGATTCCAATAGGGTATTCCCATGGCATTTAAAGTGGGATAACAGTGCTACAATTATGTAGTGTGAAGGGGTCCCTTTTGATAGTAATTTGTGTTCTTATTTATTAAATAATAATCATTTAGGCAAGTGTTTGTTTTATGAGCCTTAGTGAATGTTTTATCGGCAGTACCCATTATATAAGTTTGCTGTTTTCACTATACTGTTCACATTTACATTGCACAGTTGTCCCTTCAGATTCGTGGGGGATCTGTATGAGTGAGTGGCTGCAGTACAGGCATTTAATCACAGCCCTGGTGGCACAGTGGTTAAATGCCTGTACTGTAGCCACTCACTCATAAAACCACAAGGTTGCGAGTTCAATACCAGCCAGGGCTGAGGCTCGACTCAGGCCTGCATCCTTCCGAGGTCGCTAAAATGAGTACCCAGCTTGTTGGGGGGCAATCAGCTCACAGTTGTAAACCGCTTAGACATCCCATAGCGTGATATGAAGCGGTATATAAATAAGCTGCTTTGCTTTGCTTTGTATCACTCTCCCCCCCAACGAATTGGAAATATCGCAGATATTGGAGCCTCATTGGTTAGAATGGCCGCATACTCCTATCTACGGTGCTGCACATGCACCTCATGCACGCACACCCTTTTGTCCCATGCTGCTCGCCATCTGTGAAAGACCAAGATCGTGGAAGGTAAGTCCATGAATGGTGAGGGACAAGTGTATATTATTACTGATTTTAATTGTTGCTGGCAAGGATTTTATGTAAATTGATAAAATATAATAATTTTCCATGCAGGTAGGGAAAGCCTTGCCGTTTGATGCAGAGTTAAGTTGAAATGAACTTGACTGCAAAAATTAGACCTTGATAAGATCAAGCTTGACAGATTTCAACATCTCTAGTTAAGCATGTAACTTGTCACCTTGTTTGACTATTGCAGATGTAGCTCCCACATACCCTCCTCACACATAAGAAGTCACTGTCATGATCCATCTAATCTACATTTCTCAATGCAAAAATATATGCCGTACATACTTCCCTGTTAGCTGACAATAATGAAGGGCACACCAATTCAGTGATCTCCCCCTGGTCCATTATGGCTTTAGAAGTATTCATATATATATGATTATTCAGAAAAAAATCATCTTGCCATCTATATTGATGTAATTTTTCCTCAATGACATCAACATTCAATCAAATGTGGTTGGTTATATACTTTCAAAATATAATCCAGTTGACTACATGACTGGCTAGGTTCAACTGTGTCACTAATGCAGAAAGAAAGGAAATTATGGGAGAAATGGCAACTAAATAGAAGCAGATGAGGCAACAATAGGAGCAGAGACTTAAATGTGAAAATTCTTAAATTTAAAGTTTTTCTTTGTGTGTGTAATACAGCACATCTTTCTCAGCTTCAAAAGTGTTGCCATTAGCGGTCAAATTGGCTTTAATTTATGGCAATCCTAAGGATGAGAGACCTCCAAGAACACTGATAATCAACACCCCTGCTCAGGTCTTGCAAGTGCATAACTCCTTTCATTGAGTCCCTCCATCAATACTGTGGTATTGCTCTTTTCTTGCTGTCTTCAATGTTATTGAGCATTATCATTTTTCTGACCCCCTCATATTGTCTCATGATATGTCCAAAGTACAATAGCCTCAGTTTAATCATTTTGGCTTCTAATGAAATAATAATTTGAATCCAAAGATAAAATTAGGAAAATATTCAGTACAATGCAAAGTATTCTAAGCCTTATGTTGATAATTACAGGAAATCTTACATAAATAATAAAATGTACCAATATATTAATAAGTAGGACTCCTTGAAAATGTTCTGGGTGACAAATCAGTGAAGGCATTTTGCCATGTTTTTCACATAGGCACATACAGAGGCAGAAACACAGACCAGCCTTTTCCTAGCTGGTGCCTTAAAAGCCATGTGTGATAATGTTTGGACTACAACCTCCAGCTAACCAATTTGCCATGCAGTTTGAGTGTGAGGGGAATTGTAGTCCAATACATCTGGAGGTGAGAAGGTTCATTCATCTTGAAAATTGCCTGTTTTGCTATGGATATATAAGAACAGGACAGACTCCAGCTGTTGGTTATGATCAGTCTAACAGTTTATACTGAACAACATTTAACCACTAGTTTTGATATAGATGAGATTGAAATATGTTGAATTTCACTGGCATATGCCTAATACATTTGCACCAAATAAAGCAACTTCTTATCCTATCCCCTTTGGAAAATGGTTCATTTGAGGGGTGAGGAGTGAGTCAGTGAGCGAGAGAGCTACCATACTATAATTATTAGCATCTTGAACCAGGAGTGGCAGATCTGAGTTCAAACCTGTGATCAGCTATAAAACGTTGATCCTAGAACAATCACTGATCTCATCTAGATGGGGCAAATGTGTTGGGAGGCTGTGGTACTTGTTGCTATAGTTCTCATTTTGTTTTTGTTCCTCCCCCCCCCCCCCCCCAAAATAAAATAATATCTTGATATGTTTCTATTGTTTCAGACTATGACTCTGGAGACCAGGGTTCGAATCTATGCTCTGTCACAGAAACCAACTGGGTGACATTGGGCAAGACACACATGCTTGGCCTCAGAAAGCCCTTTAATAAGTTTGCCTTAGGGTTGCCATGATCCAGAAACTACTTGAAGGTACATAAGAACCACACATTTTCTGGTAATAGCTGGCACCAGCTGCAACATGTTATTCCCATCTTTAAGTCAGTTTCTTTTTAATTCTGAGACATATTAGGGGGGGAAAGGTATCCTTCATTCCTTTGTCATTTTTAAAAATTAGCATTATGGTTCATTAGTGAAATGCAAATTTGCACCATGACATGCAAGTCTCATTTAAAAAATCAGAGAAGAAAAAAATTGCTCTTCAAATAGAACTACCACAGTGAACAAAACTCTTTGGTGAAGACCAAAGAAATCACTACAAGCATTCCCAAAAAAGAATGTAATGACAAGATGTGGAGGTGATAACAACCAGCAAACCCAAAATAGTTATATTGCAATAAATTACTCTTTATTAGGCTAATCTGTAAGCATTCACCATCAGACTAACAGATTGTTTTGAGGATAACATGGTTGGGCGGGAAAAGCTATGTATACTACTACCCTCCATTCCTTGTAAATAATAAAAGCTACCTAAATGCATGGACTTTTAAAAAAGATGCATCAGAATCACATGAATGAATAGCTAACAGCCCTCTGCAAATAGATCTCACAGTAAAAATGAGTATGTGTGTTTAGAGTAGGGTTCTGTTTTGAAACAGTAGTAAGTTATGTAGAAGTAAGGGATAATAAAGTTCAATTTCTAATTCAACATAATTTTAAAAAATTACAAAATGAATTAGCACTTTCACACATATATCAATTAACAACCTAAGAAGAGTGAACCCATCTCTTTGAATATCCCTTTGAATATCTACAATTGTAAATTGCTAATACAGGTAGCAGGGTATAATTGGAAGCCTTCTTAGTGTGAAATGGTGATGTCTTCTTTTTTAGTCCCTTGTACCTGTAAATCATAGCAGATAACACATCTTAAAACTGAAGTGACAGGATTGACGAATGAATTCACACAGCCTTAGTGTAACTCTTCACACTATGCTCCATCGAGTGTTGCAATATATGTCAATTAATATTTGCTTCTTTATCTTAAAATGGTTTGAACACATTCTGTGTCTTCAAAATCATTTTGAAGATGCTGTCATAGAGAATAAAGAATAAGAAAAATGAGAGAGATATCAATTCTTTTACATTTTTAACAGTGGCTAACAACATTTTCAAGTGTTGCTTCCTAACTCAGTCAAAGTGGATTTCTTATAATACTCCTGCTGAAAAGGATAGTTTTGGCTCCTATTATTAGTTTTGAGAAACCTCATCCTCAAACACATTAAAATGTTTTTTCTTATCCAATGTTTCTTACCCAATGTTTGAAGACTATAATCCTCCAAATGGTTTTCCTTCTCTTCTTGAAACTGTGAGTAACCAAGTGAGTGAGTTCAACTTTTCATTCATTGTGCTAGCATACCCTACACCCCCTATGCTGAATATGGGCTTCCATATTTTCATAATTTGATATTTAGAGCCAGGCATGGTTTTAAAAGGTCATGATGACCTTTGGCACACTAGGAAGTTTCCCATGGCAAAGGCATGCTGGTCCAAAGACATGTGGAAGATCTAGGGGCAAAACAGATGGCCCTGATAGGGTGGCTTGCCCCTGCCCCTTTGATCATCGGATCAGGGCCACGGCAACCACATGCTGCAGCCCTGATCTGGTACTTTGCCAATGCCGCTCCTTTTTAAAACAGTAAAAGGGCACCCTTGATGCCATTGCAACACTTTTCTCTGCTCCTTTTGGTGTTCAGTGTATGGTTACTGTACCAAAGGAGTGCCGTAACATCACCTGCCATGTGGTCGGTTGGGTGGCGTGATGCTGGCATTGGGGTGGAGTCGGGGCATGCAGCATGCGGTCACCATGAATCCATTCCACCACAATAACGGTGTTTTTCACTGGTCTGTTTAGCCCCCTAGTAAGCACTAAATAAAAGTTAAATGGATTTGCGATGACTCCATTCTCCCCTAGGCTTTCCACATATTCTCTTGCAGTAGTGACTGAGTGAGTCTTATCGCAAAGCAGTTCAAGTCCATTTTTCTTTTTTACTCTGGGCTGTGTTCCTATTCACTTTTCCTATCTGTCCATCCATCCAGGGATTGTCTCAAATCCAATCAATGTTTTGTTATTCCACAGTTAAAACTGTAAGTCATTCCTTGGAAATAATATAAGTGATTCCTTAGAAACACCATCAGCAATTTGTTACACTGTAGGATAGCACCAAGTATCCGTTGAGGTGCAAAACAGGATCTAAACATTGGCCCCACATATGGCCAATTTGCTGCTAAAGAGCAAGGATCTGTCACACAGACCAGAGGTCCACCCTCTGTATAGCTCTGTGACTGAGCCACTCTCCATCTTCCATGGATCCTCTTATTCAGAACTGGTAATTATCACCACTCTAACTCCGGCTTCATCCTATGCAAGCTTTCATACCTTTCTTTCTGTTAGCTCTAAGTTGCATTGGTTTTTGTGATTGCATGAACCTTTGCACATTTCTAAATCAAACTCTTTTTATTCACCAACACCAGAGTTTCTCTCCAGTTAATACTGGTATACATAGGTGTAAAAGATCTGTGAAGTTACACATCCTCTCACAGGCTTCCTGTCGAGCTAATAAAGTTTTCCCCAAATACCAAGGAGACACTATCACTGTTAGTTTAAAAGATCCCTTAAGTGACTCAACTTCTTAAAGGGCTCCTGTTGAGTTAATAAAATTTCTGCAAAATACCAAGAAGATGCTATCACTGTTGGTGGGGCCCCAAGTATCCTTTTGGATAGCAATTATTAATTCAGCCTCCATGCTACTATGAGTCCAGGAAAGAAAGGGAGAGGGTTACCAGTTTAGAGGCATCCTAAAATGTGAGACTTATGTACAGCCCTTTATGATGTCACTGAGAATGGGCCCTGCTAATGTCACATGGGGCAGGGCTTGGTGATGGTATTAAGCATGATAATGTAAGCATTAAGCACAGTTGTGCATATGTCATTCAAATGAGGATATTATCACATGAGCCTTGTTCTTGCCGCAATCACATTAGTAAAAGGGAATAGATAACACTAGTTTGAGAGATTTATCACATGTCTCTTCAAAAATAAATAAATAAATACATTCAATATAATGACTGGGCTGTTTCTGCTATCAAAGGTCCCTCATGTTCTCTTCCATGCTCCTCCTTAACCGTATCTTTCTGCCCTATGCACTATGAAGTATGCATTTTGGGTTTTTATTTTTATTTGTAACACAATTTAGTGATTATAGTAATGCCATTTAGTAAAACAAAGATGAAAGAGGGAAAAAAGAATGAGGGGAAAAAAAAGAAAACCAGCCTGCTTAGAAATAGCAAGGGGGAGGGAGGAATGGGGGAGATGAGGAGGAGATTGGCATCAAATGACTGCCCAATGCTGGAACTGCTGTGGGAGGAACATATCACACCTGAGGACTAATTGCACAGCAACTCGATTGGGAACTTATTTTCAGTTTCCTGCATCAATGAAAAGGTGTGCTCTAACCATGCTTCAGAGGCACAGTAGCAATGAGTCAGCAGTGATAGGTGAAAGGGGCAAAAGTGCTATTTTCTAACATTAATTGTGGTTTAAAAGCCATGTGTGATAATCTCCTAAGTCTAATAAATAAAGAAACACATACACACTTTTCAAGAGAGTGCTCTTGCCCTAAGATTCTTCACCCTCACCCTGAGATCTGGGAACAATGAGGGTGGGAGTATCTTTACTGGCTTCTTGGAATTAGAGCAGTTAAGACACTGTGAAACTGATGGGTACGTGTTGACTTTTTTGTGTGTGGGGGGGCATAAGGGCCCATGCCACCTTTAGGTTTTAATTTTATTCCACTCACCTACCCTTTAGATCAAGTGGAAGCTGCAGCTGGTCACTGTATTGGGTCTGGAGGGAAATTTTGCCTTGCCTTTATGGGAAATGAATCCCCCGCTTCCTACCCTTCATTGAATCCAGGAGTGGGCATGAAATTATTGCTTTAAGTTGGTGATGTTCGAAATAGTTGATCACATGACAAGCAGTACAGGACAAAGACAAGGAAGAAGTTGAAACTAATGGTAAGGCAGCATTAGGCACCTATTAGGTGAAAGGGTGTTTTCAATCTTGGTCCTCAGATTATAGTGCCTACAGGTATGGAAGGAAGTTATGTCCTCCTTTTGAGTCATGGGATTTCTGGGGAAACAAGGTCCTTTGGGAAGATCTCCTTTAATTAATTTCCAGTTAGCCAACTACATTCTATTTGCTGACTTGTCACTAGGGCTTGGGTGATTCATTCGTGGTTTACTGAGAAGATGATCAAAATGAACCTCACCTCAGCTGGAGCCCACTATACAACATGTAAATAGCTTAATATTGTAGTTGAACCCATTTCTCGAGTCTGGTCTCACTGTCATGTGTGATAGAAAAGCAATATGCATATTCCACAGTTAGCACATGGATTAGTGGCAAAAATGGTAGAGAGGACTTCTGTTTCCATGCTTTCCCCTAAAGATATATTGGATGAGATATCTCAGGAATCTGAGTTGGATACAGATACTGAAAGTACAGCATGGTGAGAGAGCCAGCATAGTGTAGTGGTATGAGTTTTGGACTAGGCTTCCAGAAGACAAGGGTTGAAGGCATGTAACAAAAACAGCAATGGACAGTTGGCCAACTTGTAAGGTCTGAAAGCAGTTCAGTAGCACATAACAGCAGAATAACTATTCTGCTGTGGACCAACATTTTTGTTCTACAGCTCCATATTATCCACTAATTCTAAAGGGAGAAAAATCCCCATTGATGTTAATGATAGTGGGAGAAGTATTTTTCTGAAATGCCCATTTAATTCACCAATTACTTTATTCATAGGATCATAGAGAGGTTCATCTAGTACAATTCTCTTTTAAATCATGGATCTCCAATGAAGGATAAAATTACAATATCCCTTGGAGATGTCTAGCCAAATCACCATGGGGCCTCTCCTGGTATATCCATTAAATTGTCCTGTTGAACAATTAGGAAATTTCTGTTCACCAAAATTCTTGCAATTTCTACCCATGGGCTCTAGTTTTTCTCTCTGGAACAAAAGAGTACTGTGTAGTTTGTTCCTGCATACAACCCTTCACAAGCATGAAGAATGCTACTATGTCTTATTAATATTCACTTCTTAGTCTAAAAATAAATAGACTAATTTGTTGCTGTTTGTTGCTATAATCAAGTGCATGATACCTTAGTGAAAGAAAGTTAAATATTAAGAAAGACTATTAGCAATTTAATAAAAATAAAAAGTAATAATTTAATAATTCACCTTTAAAATTTTACCTTTATTTACATATCAAGATCATTGTATGGGTCATTTTTGGGATGAGGAGACACTGAGAAAGCTTTCAACTAAACATTTTTAAAATAAATAAATAATTTTTAGAAGGAATGACCAAGAAAGACTTTGTTTTGTTTGGATTAAAGTTAGAGAATTAGACTAGACCTCTGGGAGACCAGGATTTGAATCCAAAATCAGCCATAGAAACCTCCAGGGAACCTTTAGCAAGCCATATCTCTCAGTCTAAGAAGAAAGCAATGGCAAACCTCCTCTGAATAAATGTTGCTAAGAAAGAAGGGACACCATAAATCAGAGCTGACATCAAGGTTATTAAAAATGAACAACAAATTCTACTGAACTCAGGTTAAATCCTACTGAAATTCTGAGAAGATATGTTCAGGATTAGACTGAGAAAGCTTTCAACTAAACATTTTTTTTAAAAAACAACAACAACTCATTTTTAGAAGGAATGACCAGGAAAGACTTTGTTTAGTGAATTAACTGACAAATTAGAAGTGCAGTCCTAACTAAAAGAGGCACACGCTCTAGGAGATTGATCTTAGGCACGTGCATTTTCTACTGGCATAAATGCTCCTTTCTAGCTGATCTCAGAGGGAAACCTGCCAGCAGAACTACATTATTGACCAAGATTTGGCAGAGGAGCTTGAAAAGATGAGAAGATAGGTAAGGAGAAATAAAAGCTGAATTACACCTGATTGAAACCTTCTACAGCCCAGGGACACAGCCGATGCTAGCCTAACACTAGGCCAGGAATAGGGTTGTTGCTGATATGTGCCTTCAAGTCATTTCTTACTTACGGCACCCTAAGTCCATGGTGTTTTCTGGGGCCAAGAGTGTGTGACTCACCCACTGGGTTTCTATGGCCTAACAGAGAATCAAACCCTGATCTCCAGAGTCATAGTCCAGTGCTCAAACCACTACACCATACTGGTTGTCCAAGGACAAGGGTAGCCATAGGTAATTTCAAATCCATAGGATGGAAGGAATTTGGATTCAACCCAACTTCAATTGGGCCAGGGTTGGTTCTGCTGTTCCTCCGTTATTTTCACCACTTAGGATTGTGCCCTAATATGCAATCCTGTACATGGCTATGAGAAAGAAAGCTCTCATGAGTACAGTGATATTTATTGCCATACAAGTCTGCCCAAGACTACAGCTTGAATTGATTACAGCTCACAGTCTTACTATGGAACCATCCACAAGAGACAAGGCCTGCAGAGAGAGCGCTGATGATAATAGGTAGTATCCCAGAGTACTATGAGGTCCCTTTGTGTCATTTAAAATTCTGCATGCCCAGACCTGTAATCTCAATGGAACACACCTCTGTATTAGTGCTGAGAATATCCACAAGTTTCATTTAACCCCCACAGACTGCTCTTTGCCACTGCTTAAATATAATAGCATTTTAAGAATATATCATGTGGGAAAAATAGTCATAAATAGTAATATGCCAGGCAAGAATCCATACGGTTCATTCTGTGAGTACAATGTAGCAAGCAGGGCACTGATAAAAGTTTTTATAGTTGCTCATTTTAAAGGATCATTTTAATTTCAAATGTATAATCATATTTCACTATTTCAGATGCAGCTGAGAGCTTCTACTCCCCCAATGTATTGCTAGTTAGGTTCCTGAAATGAATGTGAGCTTGGGTCCTTTTTACAGTCTGACCAATGACATAGTGGGTTTTCAGTGGGGAAGGAATACAGTTAACAGAGCTATAATGGTCTTTAAAAGGTTTCTCACAGTGAAATGGTAGTCACATAATTTAGCAGAAAACTACTCCACATATATCTAATGGAAACCACTTGGAGTAATTAACTGATACAGCACGCAACTTTTACAATATTTCTCTATATATCAGGTGGGTGTTTTCCCCCTGTCTCTTGTTTGAGAGTACATTTTATGTCTTTGTTTTTCTTTTTTCACAGTGTTGTGACTTCCCATGCCTAGAAATAATTAAATTTTGATTTGTTCAATAATAAATATTGTTGAAAATAGCAACAGGCCTCTAAAGATTGTTTGATCTGTAGTAGTCCCGCATCTCTTTCTCTCTCTTTTTTATTTTGCTTCACATACTCTGTGTTGGATCTAGAGTTTTTACTCCACCAGCAGGCATCTGCGTGGATAGATTCGTGCTCACAATTATGCTGCTGGTAGAAAGAAGGGGATTCTTCAGATGCTCCTTCCTTTGCACCTCCCCCTTTTTTTTTTACTGTTCCATAAGGTCCATATATTACAGAACAGATTTTGTGGAAATTTAGGAGAGAGCAGAAAGATAGAGAATAGGAGAAGATCTCAATTGGATGAAAAACCATGTTTTCACTGAAGAGCCTAGACTTATTGGTTAATCTTAATTAGAGCAGTCTCACTGAATTAATGAGATTTATCTATATATTGACTTACCATTCAACAGTTGATTTAATAATGATGTTCTAACTGGAACTAACCAAAAGGTTATGAGACTAGGAGTTTTTCCACCAAGATGGTTGAATCCATTCTACTAAAAATGATGTCCATCCATGAATGATCTGATGCAATTTAAAAGAGAGAGCTTCTTGTGCAAAAAGAATGTAGCCCACATGTGTGATTATCATACTTTGTTGTCAAATACACAGTCCACATACACTGGGAAGCTATAGACAACTATCAATGTACATAATATGCAACATACATTACATACATTATATAACTGCCACATGTGAAAATCAACAGGCAGCTTCATCTATTGCAAGCTGTTTCATGCAGCAATTCTGTTAAACTAGATGTTATCATCAGAGACTTCAGAATCTCTGTCAAAGAAAATTGAAGCCAGCATGATGTAGTGGTGTAGTACTGGACTGGGACTCTTGGAGACCAAGCTTTGAATTCCTTTTAGGGTCTGAATCCTCCATGTGTGATCTTGGGTAAGTCACACTCTCTCAGCCTTAGTGGAAGGTAATGGCAAATCTCATCTGAATAAATCTTACCAAGAAAATTATAGGATAGGGTTTCCATAAATCAGAATTGACTTAAAGGCATATAGCAACAAACTACAGAAAAGAACTGTAAGAAGACTGACATTAAAAAATTGCCTTCAGACACTACCCATCTGCACCAAATGGAGTACCTGAATGATTCACTGTTGCTCCACTTAATTTCCAGTGGGGTAGCCATGTTTAAAGCCAAGATGACTAAACACTGTTGTTCTTTGGACATATCCGGAGAAGACGTGATTCACTAGAATAATAATAATGCTTAATACATTAGAAGGCAGTGGGAAAAGAGGAAGACAGTGTTCCAGATGGATAGATTCATTCAAGAAAGCCACACCTCTGAGTCTGCAAGACCTGAGCAAGGCTGTTGATGATAGGATGACTTGGAGGTATCTCATTTATATTTTCATCATATGTTGAAGTTCACATGACAGTAGTTGACAATAAGCCATGTTAGTTGTTACAGCAGCAAAGAAGTTTGTGGTATTTTAAGGGCTAATGGGTTTATTTGGCCTAAGCTTTTGTGAATTCTAGATTATTTCATATGATGAAGTGGGCTAGAGTCCATGAAACATATGCTGAACAAAACATTTGACAGAGTTATTGTAAAGTCAAAATAGATGCCCACATCAGATCCTCAGGAGGCTGGGATGCAAATGTGAAAAATATATAGACTATTCACTGTATTATATTTTTGTCATGTCTAGGAGCCAACAAGAACAAAGGTTAGAACAAAGAATCAGAGAGAGAGAGAGAGAGTTTAATGAGGCTCAGTCTTACTAGGTAAAATGCATATCCAGTCTTTTGAGAGTCTTCTGCTTCTCTGTTCAAAAAGTTAAGTTTTCTTCCAGCAATAAATGCTTGTTTGAAGAGAACTCCTTTGTACATTCACACATCATTTATGACAAATATGGTCCTAAATAATAAATTCAAAATAATAGAAAGAATGAAATCTGACCACCAATAAAATGTCCCCAGCTAGCCCTATAAAAAAACTAAACTTTCTAATATCTCCAAATATAAATATAAAAGTTCCATAAATATTAACTTGCATCCATTTTATATCTACCAGAATATATAGTTTGCCACTCCATGAGTGCCTTTTGAAACAGGAAATTGACCATTCTGACAATGCATCCTGGTGCCCCTCTAGTGTTCCAGGAGATGACTAGGGAACTTGACCCAAAACAGGTGACCCAACACTAGTCAAAACTACTGCAAGCTCATAAGAGTTCTGAATTTTACAGCTCTATTAACATGAGAGCCTTTTAAAAAATATGCTTTCGTCTTGCTCTGTTTATACCATTTGATTGAGTTGCTGGGGTGTTTACAAAACAATAACAGTTTCTATTCTAAAAAAAAATCACAAGCAACCACAAAAACAACACCCTCACATTATTTTTGCAGCTGTCAGTGAATGTTGGCTTGCACTGTGGTTTGGTTTTTCCCATGTTCTCACAGATCTAATGATAACCAGAGGGATTCATTTGGTTAACGCTTCAAAAACTGATGAAACATAGATAATAAGGAATTAATAGAAATCATTCTGTTTATTTATTTGCTGTTAAAGGTATAATAGCTCCTATAGAATTATGCTCCTTCCTGAACCCAGCATCATTCATGATAATGTAAGTTCAAAAGATAAGTATTATTTTATTAAAATATTTACAATGTGTATTATATATTTAAGATTTATGCAAAATATACTTTCAGAGATGCTGGCCATCTGACTACAGTCCTTACTGAATCAAACTGATCATGTGACATGGAACATGCTGGGCCATTAGAATCATTTTCATTCTAATCATGCAAACAAGGCTGGTTCCACATTGCAGAATGAATTAACTTTCATGGCTCCATCCTATAGAATCTGAGATTTGTAGTTTGTTGTGGCACCTGAGCTCTCTGGCAGAGAAGTTTAATTAGCTCACAAAACTACAAATCCCAGAATTCCATAGCACTGAGCCATGGTAGTTAAACTAATGTCTAACTGCATTAATTTTGCAGTGTAGATTCAGCCTTAGAAGAGATAAATCAAACAGCATTTATCTTACAGATAATAAGCAGACATGACTAAGAGCTTTACTGCACAAGAAAGCAAAGCCAAAATTGATCAGAAGAGTAGTGGCTTTCTCTTTGCCTTACTGCATGACATCACAGCACTCATGTTCTCTTCGTGTAGAAGAAGATTGTCAAAGTGAGTCTTTTGTCAAACTGATTTTTCCAGCTAGAAGAAAGACACTCCTTTACAACCATCTCCTGCAGGAAGAGAACTGAAACACTATGATGTCATGGAGTAAGGCATGGAGACAGCCACTACTCTCCGGCTCTATTTTGGCTTTGTTTTCTAGTGCAATAAGGCTCTGAGTTAGGATGACCAGATTTAATACCACAAAGGAGGACAAGGCACCACAAAATATAGGACATTCAAGAAAAATGTAGGGGATTACAAAATAAAAGCTAAAAAGCAAAGCAAAAGCAGCTTCATTTATATACCACTTCATATGGAGTGTCTAAGCAGTTTACAACTGTAAGCTCATTGACCCCCAACAGCTGGGCACTCATTTTAGTGACCTCAGAAGGATGCAGGCCTAAGTCAAACCTGAGCCCTGGCTAGTACTGAACTCGCAATCTTGTGTCTATGAGTGAGTGGCTGCAGTACAGGCATTTAACCACTGCGCCACTCATATAAAACACTCATGGTTTATTTACAGCTATATTACATGCATACTGTATTTAATTTTGTACTTAACCATATTTTTCTGATGAACTTATCTTTGTTAAATGCCTTGTTGACTTGCAATATAATTACAGAACTCTGAGCAAGACAAATGCTTCAAATTATACTGTACTAGCAATGAACCACTAACTGAATCTACATTTGAATTATTCCTTTCATTTGCTCATTGAAATTAAGGAAGAAAAAAAAACCCCTTTCAACATTTACATTGTGTCCTCAAGCAATCCGTTGCCTAACATATTTGCTGCCCCCTTTCCCTCAGAGAAATAAACATGACCCGAGTTCTGGAGGTAAATCTTATCTGCTGCTGTTCCTAGGAAAAAAGAACTTTAGAAGGAAAGATAATAAACCATGGATGACAGAAAAAAACCAAACTACAAACAATAAAGAAAAGAAGAGAAGAGAAGAAAAACAAAAGGGAGATAGGAACAAACTAAGAATTATGAATGCAACAATGCAACAGCTTGTGCGGAAAGATAAAGAAAATTAATACAATGGCCAATGCAGAGAAATAGAAGACAACAAAAAGGGAAGAATAAGAGAACCATTTCACAAAATCCAGGAAATCAAAGGAAAATTCAAACCAAGGATTGGGATGATCTATGATAAAAAAAAATAAAATAACATAATTCAAGACCAGGAAGGAATAAATAGATGTTGGGTGCAATACATAGAAGAATTATACAAAAGAGATGACAAATGAAGGACACATGGAATGAAGAGCCATATGAAGATGAACCCCAAATTCTAAAAAGTGAAATGGAAACTGCAATAAAAGAAATAGTGAAAAACAAATCACCAGGAACATATGATATTCCAATTGAACTGTTGCAATCCAAATTGACAGAGTCAACTCTAGTGCTACAGCAAAGGAAAGCAGCTTCATTTATATTGCGCTTCATACCGCGCTATGGGGTTTCTAAGTGGTTTACAACTGTAAGCTCATTGCCTCCCAACAGTTGAGTACTCACTTTAGTGACCTCGGAAGGATGCAGACCTGAGTCTAGCCTGAGCCCTAGCTAGTATTGAACTCGCAACCTTGTAGTTTATGAGTGAGTGGCTGCAGTACAGGCATTTAACCACTGTGTCACCAGGGCTCCTACATATGCTAACCAACATATGTCAGCAGACATGGAAAACAAAACAATGGCCAACAGATTGGAAGCGATCAATATAAATCCTCACCCACAAAAAGGGAGACACAAGAGACTGCAGCAAATATAGGATCATGGCACTGATCTCCCAAGCAAACAAAATCATGCTCAAAATCCTTCAACATAGACTCCAACCATACATGGAAAGAGAGATACCAGAGGTCCAAGCAGGGTTCAGGAAAGGAAGAGGCACTAGGGATCACATTGGAAACATACAATGGCTAATAGATTGCATCAGGGAATTCCAAAAGTAAACCAGCATGTGCTTTATAGACTATAGCAAAGCCTTTGACTGCATAAACCATGAAAGGCTATGGAATGCCCTTAAAGACATGGGAGTGCCAGCACATCTGATAGTCCTGATGAGGAATTTGTACTCAGGACAAGAGGCTACTGTCAGAAAAGAACACTGAGAACCAGAATGGTTCCCAGTTGGCAAAGGGGTCAGACAAAGCTGCATCCTTTCACCCTATCTGTTCAACATGTACGCAGAACATATTATAAGAAAAGCAGGCTTGAACACAGAAGAAGGAGTGAAAATAGGAGGAAGGAATATCAACAATCTAAGATATGCAGATGACACCATAATACTATCAGAAAACCTCACAGACCTGGAACAACTACTAAATAAGATCAAAGAAGAAAGTGCAAAGGCAGAGTTAATGCTAAACATAAACAAAAATAATCACCACTGAGGACCTTCACATGTTCAACCTAGACAATGAAAACTAGAAATAGTAAAAGAATTCCCATACCTGGGATCAAACATTGATAGAAATGGGGACTGCAGTCAGGAAATCAGAAGAAGATTAAGAATGGGGAGGGTGGCTATGAAAGAACTAGAAAAGATTCTAAAATGCAAAGATATACATTCATAGAAGTGATTATATTTCCTATTACCATGTATGGATCTGACAGCTGTACAGTTAAAAAAGATGATAGGAAGAAAACCTTTGTGATGTGGTGCTGGAGAAGAGTGCTGAGGATCCCATGGACAGCCAAAAGGACAAACAAGTGGGCCCTAGAGAAGATCAAACTGGAAACCTCTCTGGAAGCCAAGATGACCAAACTGAAACTATCGTACTTTGGACACATGAGAAAAAGGACTCGGGGGGGGGGGGGAACAGTAATGCAGGGAAGTAGGAAGAGAGGAAGACCACATGCCAGATGGATAGACTCTATTAAGGAGGTCACGGGTATGGGGTTGCAGGATTTAAGTAGAGCAGTGGAGGACAGAGGGTCTTGGAGATATCTCATCCATAGGGTCTCCATGAGTTCAGATAATATCAAGGGCAGTTAACAATAAATAACAACAAAATGCTATCTCCTTTTTGCAAGGACAGGCTGCCAAGTAGACACATTTCTTGAAGGGGAACAGCAAACAGCAAAAGTCCACTTCAGGAGAATGTGATCCCCTCCTCGTAAGGATCCCACCATTTCTACCCCTTTAACCAGCTCATCACTGTTGGTTAAGATCAGATCTAAAATTGCTGAACCTCTTTGCCCCTTCTATCTTCTGGTCAATGAAGTTATTGTTAGGATATGGATGGGATATACAGTCAAAGGTGAAATGTAAAGATGTGTGTGTGTTTGTAATTTTCCACTTGAGAACAGTTTTTTGGACAAGGCACAAACAACATTTTGAAAAACAGGGTGAATCAACACCAGGTGGTAACAGAGACATCAACAATGTATTTTCCCAAAGATAGAACTCTGGACACAGACTTTATTATGAGAAAGGCTTGATAACAATACGTAAACATTGTTAGCTTGGGAAAGATAGTCACGTGGTGGATGATGGACAGCAAGAGGCTGGGTTAGTAGACATCATACAGACATTATCCAATTAACATAAGGTTAACACTTAGAAGGTGGAGTATGGGAAGGGCCTAGAAAATCCTTTGTCTAAGAATTGTTATTGTTCAAGATGTGAGCGTGTGTGGCTGGCAGCAGTGGTTTTAACTGCAACAAGTTGGATCCTAATGTTTTTGGATTGTTAAAGATGTAATCTTGTATGGCTGAACTGGACAAGTTCATCACAATGGATTTTACTTAGTTATCTTATTTTTACTTTTTATATTTATTAATAAAGCTATGCTTTTGGACTTTACAATGTGTCTTCTTGACTGAGGAAGACAGTTTTGCTGAAGAAGAGAAGCTGAGCCAGTTGATGGCAAATCTACACAGTGGCTGTGGATCACAGCAGCCAGCTTGTCCTGCAGACTCTGCTGGGTGCCAAAGGGCATCACTACAACACTCATCATCCACACACCAACAGTTATCTACAAGGCAAGTGAAGTATTTATTGAACCTTAAATTTTTAGCAGAGTTTACTTCCAGCAAATATCAAGCTAATTCAAATCCCCCATTGCCACTATATTTTTCCTAACTAAATGTGTGGTCCTGGATCTCATAAATGGTGTAATAATTCTTGACATACTGTATAATGCTACTCCTCCTCCTTTCCTGTTTGTTCTATTTCTCTGATAAAAGGTTATATACCTCTATTACTACATTCCAACCACAAGACTCATCTTGCCAGATTTCAGTGATACCTATTACATCATATTTGCTTTACTGTGTTAGAATTTCAAGTTCATCTTGTTTATTTCTCATGCTCTGTGCATTACTATACAGGCATTTTAAGAGCATGGCCCATTCCACCAAATTGTTTCTGGCAGCATCATTTGTGAAGCCAGTTGTTCACTCTATTACTCTCTTCCTTCCTGGACAATGCCCTGCAACAAAGAGAAAAGGTAAAATGACAACTTGTACATACAGGTCTCTTAACTTCCTACCCAGAGCCGCATAATCCCTTATGATAGTCTGAAGGCTATGCCTTGCAATGTCATTGGTACCCATGTGGCCCAAAAGGAAGGGATAACAGTAAGTGAGCTTGATGAATCTTGTCAGCCTCTCTGTTGTATTGCAGATTTTTATCCCAGGGAGACAGCACACATCCTGAGACATCTTGTCAGGCCTGCAAACCACTGGTTCTGTACCCCTCATCAGGGAGTCTCCTATCACCACCACACACCTCTTTCAAGCCTTGGCCAGGGCCATTCCATGTGCTAAACCTACCAAGGTCTCCATGTTCTCTGAGGACTGGCACTGCTGCTCTTCCTTGCCATCTCTGATAATGGAGAGAACTTCAAATTGATTCTGTAGCTTCATGCTCACAGAATGAATGCTGATCGTTCTACTTCTTTTTGTCAAATTGCTCCAAGTGTCTTCCTCCTGTGCACAAGAGATGACCTCCTCCTCAGAAACTTCCCTTGTGTGTTCTTCATCCAGGACAAGTCTAATCTACTATGTCCAAGAAATCCTCTTGCTCCCTAATATGCAGAAGAGTAGACATCCTGTCCTCAAGTCTCTGGACCATCTCTTCTAACAGGGCCACCAGCTTGCACTTGCTACATACCCACATCCATTGGCAAGAAGACAAATATGTTAAGGAAAAAGCAACATGGGATATACAGTAATAGAAATAAAAATATGTATGTGAATGTCAAAGTGACTAAGCAGGAGCAATCAGGAAGATACACAGGTGAAAAAGATAATATAATTATGAAGCCTTGAGAGCCAAGGACAAAGTTATAGAAGGTATATTGAGAACACCTGTGATAGATTGCAAACACCTGAGACTCATTAAGTGGTCAAGGTAAAGTGATGAAACACTTGGGTTGGTGTTAGGTATGGGATGATCTATGTGGACCAATCAAGATGTATGTACACACCCACTGGGTGGAAACTGACTGGTGGGTGGTGTCTAACAATGGCTATAAATTGCAATGTTTGCTAATGTACATTGTGGAGTATTGTGGAGTAGTTTTGGAGATATTGTGAAGTGTAGAGATTGTGACTTGTAGGGCATATAATATTTATGTATATAGTAGAATAAAGTAGATCTTTTATATAAGACTACTGAGTTGTCTGGTGTCTTGAGGGAAGATACAAGAGCCAGAGGAATCCTGGAGAAGTTTAGAGACATCTCAGGAAGAAGAGTGAGAAGGCTTGGAGAGTTTGTCAGGGTCTTCAGCCTATTCTCTGAAACTCTGCTGCTTGGGAAAGAAGCATCAACCACTGATCAAAACTGGTCAGCTCTGCTGCATAACAAGGTGGTGAGTTAGAGCCAGAGGTGAAGAGCTACAACTCCCATCATCCCTGACAAGGGTTATGGGCCCAGATACTAGAGCAACCAGCATCCACAGAAACTGAAAGTTCCAGAGAGTGGAAGAAGGTTTTGTGGAGCCTTGTGAGTAAATCATTTTGTATTTTTGTCTGCTGTGCATACTCAGAAGGACTGTGTCAAATTGAGTCACTGCACAAATTAAGATGGAGATCCTAAAGTTTAGTAAATTAAATAGAAATAACTACTCTACCTGGAAAATATATACTCATAAAGGAGTCTCTGTGGTTGACAGTTGAAACAGGGCTGGCAGCTGATGCTGATGCAGCCACTCGAGAAAGAGATGCTAAAGCAAAAGCATGTCTTTATCTCATGCTAGAAGAAGACTTGATTAACGACGTAAGAGATAAAGTGTCCGCCAAGGATGTGTGGGATACTTTGCAGAGATTACACACACCTTCAACTGCATTTGCAAAAATGCTTTGGTCTAAAAGAATTTACAGACAAAAGATGACAAAAGGACAGTGTGTGATAGAACACTTAAAAACAATGCAAGATTTATTTGTGCAAGCTGAACTGAGAGGAGTGGAAATTAGCAAAGAGCAGCAGTGTTACATTTTACTGGAATCGCTAGACTCTTCTTGGGACAACATTACAAATAGCTTGCAAAATTTGCCAGAAGCTGAGCTGAACAGAGACTTAATTGTTGCCAGATTATTGGAAGAAAACTTGAGAAGAAAGTCTGAGCAGGGTGACTAAGCAAGTTTAAGGAATGTGCCAAAACAACAAACAACGCCTGATCTATGAAAGCAGGAAGAAGCAGCTTCTACAAGGGAGCAACGGAGGTGTTTTTATTGTAAAAAGATTGGTCATCTACAGAGACAATGTAAACCATTCGCTGCTCAGAGAAGCAAGCAAGGAGAGAGCAGATGGCAGCCGCGGCAGTATCAAAAGCAGTCCAAACCTCCATTTTTGAAGGACAGTGGTAACAAAAAGGGGTTTGCAACCATGATTAAGGAAAAACAAAATGCTAATTGTAAATGGTTAATTGACTCAGGAGCATCATCTTCAATGTGTAACAATATTAATTTAATAAGTAATAGAAAATCAGCTAATGTAAATGCTGTAGTTTTAGCTGATGGGAAAGAGCTCAGTACTGTAAATCAAATGGGTACAGTTTACATTCCAGGGCTAAAGGAAAACTTTAATGATGTGTTACATGTAAAGGAGTTAGAAAATAATTTGTTATCAGTGAGCAGATTAACAGACAGAGACTACACAGTCATTTTTGAAAAGAACATGTGTAAGATAAAACTGAATGGGGAATTGCGAGGCGTAGGCTTGAAAAAGGATAAACTTTATTATTTGGAGGACAATATTGATTGCTACAGGGTTGAAAATGCTAATAACATAGACAATAGTCCAATTCATAAAGACTGCATACATGAACTCCACAGAAAATTTGGCCATGCTAGTTTCAAATGTTTAAAGAAGTTAATCAGTATGTGTCCAGATTTAAAAGTTGCTGAATGCAAAAATCACTTAGATTGTACTGTATGTAATCAGGTAAAGGTCAGAGCTTTTCCAGTAGCCAAGAAAACCAAAAGAATTGCTCAAAGACCATTTCAGTTTGTACATGCAGATGTTGCCCAAGCTAATTGTTTATCTTTAGGGGGAAGCAAATATTTCCTAGTAATTGTTGATAGGTTTACAAGGTTTGCATTTGTAAGAATATTGAAAAACAAATCTGACGCTGGGCAAAGTTTAAAAGCATGGGTGAGAATGGTGGAAAGACAATTTGATATTAGAGTAGGCACCATTGTTACTGACCGGGGAGGAGAGTTTCTAAGTAATCAATTGTTTAATTGGTTTCAAAAGGTGGGAATAAGGCATGAAACTACTAATCCCGCTTGCCCTAACGAAGATGGTTTAGCGGAGAAAAGAATACAAGATATAAAAAGGATAACTGCTTGTTTGATGGCAGATGCAGAGGTAAAAGATAGTTTCTGGGCAGAAGCAACTTTGACAGCAGTACATATTAGTAACAGACTGTATCATTCAGAAATTGAAGACATTCCCTACAGGGTATTGTATGGGAGAGTGCCAAATTACAAGTATTTGAGAGTCTTTGGACAATTTGCTTATGTTTACATTCCAGCTTGTTTCAGGAAGAAAGGAGAACCCAAAAGTAGAAGGCTTAGGTTTTTGGGGTATTCAGGAAATAGCTAGAAGTTTCATTTAGGTGGAAGGGAAGTGCAGTATTCTAGGTCTGCAAATTTCGAGAGACATGCTGGTTGGGACAAACTGCATGCAAATAAAGACGTTTTCTTGAGGTTAGGAAATTCAAATGAGCCAGAAACACAAACTGAACCAACTGCAGGAAACGGAGGGGTTTCAGTTAAGCCAGAAGCATCAACTAGCAGTAGTGGTAGCTCTTCTGATAATGAGACACAATCTAGACCCATTACTACTAGAATGACTGAAGACAAGAGATTTAGTCATAGAACTATAACTCCCAGTACAGAAAACGAGGATGAAAGAGGCAGATCAGCAGAGTTTATTCCCAGACGTAGTCACAGAGTTAGAAAGCCTCCAGATAGGTTTGTTGTGACAAATGCAAGAGCTTGTTTAGCAGTGGAAGAGCCTGAAAGTTTTGAAGAGTTGGAAAGTTTGTCTAGAGAAGAACAGGAAAGATGGATTGATGCAATGGATGATGAGTTTGGTTGTCTGGTAAATAAAGATGTTTTTGAAGTTGTTAACAGACCCAAGGACAAGAAAGTAATTGGTTGTAAGTGGGTGTACAAAAAGAAAGAAATGCCAGATGGAAGTATTAAGTATAAAGCTAGGTTAGTAGCTAAGGGTTTTGCACAACAGCAGTATGAGAACTATGATAAGACATATTCTCCAACTGCAAAGCCAGAAAGTCTGAGAATGGTTCTGGCTGTAGCAGCAAAAAGAAATTTAATTGTAGAACATTTTGACTTTGAAACAGCCTACTTAAATGCTAGTTTAGTTGAAGAGATATTTATGGAGCAGCCACAAGGTTTTGAAGAAATTGGTAGTCAGAAAGTTTATAAATTAAAGAAAGCATTGTATGGGTTAAAACAAAGTGCCAGAGCATGGAATTTGTGCATTAATGATGAGTTAGTTAAACTAGGATACAAAAGGAGCACTGCAGATGCTTGTGTCTATACAAAAGGAGGCATAGTGTTAGTGATTTATGTAGACGATTTATGCGTGGCAGCAAAGTCAAAACAGGAAATTGAATCAGTAAAAAGAGAATTGTCTGAAAAGTTTGTTTTAAAAGATCTAGGTTTATTGAAGTCTTATTTAGGTATTGGTGTTGAATGGACAGAAGGACATTGTTTGTTAAGTCAGAGAAAGAAAATTGAAAATTTGATTGAAAAGTGTGGATTACAAAATGCTAAAATAGTAAGAGCTCCAATGACAACTGGTTTTGTATCTGAAAAAACAACTAGAGATTTTGAAGACAAGACTTTATTCAGGAGTATAATAGGATCTTTACAATTCATATCTTGCCACACCAGACCAGACATTTCATATGCTGTAAATGTATTGTCCAGAAGAGTTAATGATCCAAAAATTGAAGACTGGACAGCAGTAAAACACTTATTGAGATATTTGAAAGGAACTCTAGATAAGAAATTGATAATTAGAAACAGTCATTCAGATTTAGATTGCTATGTAGACAGTTCTTTTGCATCAGAATTAGGAGACAAGAAGTCAGTTACAGGAACAATAATCAAGTACAGTGAAAGTCCAATAGTCTGGAGAAGTAGGAAACAAACAAATGTAGCGATAAGTACGACGGAAGCAGAATTCGCAGCTTTAAATGAGATAGTAAATGAGGTACAATGGGTTGAGCAGTTATTGAATGATTTAAATGAAAGTTACAAGATACCAGTAGAAATTCTGGAAGATTCACAGTCGTGCATAGCAATGGCTGAAACTGAAAGTTTGAAGAACAGAACAAAATATGTTGGAGTAAGATATCAAAATGTGCGAGACATGGTTCAGAAGGGTGAAATAGAACTGAGATATATAGAAACACAACACAACATAGCAGATTTGTTCACAAAAGCATTGACAGCAGAAAAACATGAAAGACTGACACAAATGGTTGGAATGACATAAGACACATACAATATTTTATTTCGGAGGGGATTGTTAAGGAAAAAGCAACATGGGATATACAGTAATAGAAATAAAAATATGTATGTGAATGTCAAAGTGACTAAGCAGGAGCAATCAGGAAGATACACAGGTGAAAAAGATAATATAATTAAGAAGCCTTGAGAGCCAAGGACAAAGTTATAGAAGGTATATTGAGAACACCTGTGATAGATTGCAAACACCTGAGACTCATTAAGTGGTCAAGGTAAAGTGATGAAACACTTGGGTTGGTGTTAGGTATGGGATGATCTATGTGGACCAATCAAGATGTATGTACACACCCACTGGGTGGAAACTGACTGGTGGGTGGTGTCTAACAATGGCTATAAATTGCAATGTTTGCTAATGTACATTGTGGAGTATTGTGGAGTAGTTTTGGAGATATTGTGAAGTGTAGAGATTGTGACTTGTAGGGCATATAATATTTATGTATATAGTAGAATAAAGTAGATCTTTTATATAAGACTACTGAGTTGTCTGGTGTCTTGAGGGAAGATACAAGAGCCAGAGGAATCCTGGAGAAGTTTAGAGACATCTCAGGAAGAAGAGTGAGAAGGCTTGGAGAGTTTGTCAGGGTCTTCAGCCTATTCTCTGAAACTCTGCTGCTTGGGAAAGAAGCATCAACCACTGATCAAAACTGGTCAGCTCTGCTGCATAACAAGGTGGTGAGTTAGAGCCAGAGGTGAAGAGCTACAACTCCCATCATCCCTGACATATGCCACAGCTGTTGCAGGTGACTGCAGTAGCTCCCTTACCATCCATATTCAGCAGTCTTAGAGAAGGGACTAAAAATAGAACTCTGATCCTCCCCCTCAGATTTCTCCCTCAAAATGCCCATGTGAAAGCCTGTTAGCCTTGCTTGTTAGCAGAGCATCTGTTCAATGTTTATTGAACTGATTGCGTGAACTGCAAGGTGCATGTTGCTGGCCATCAGAGAACTCGAAGGACAGAGCAGCAAGTATATTTAGAGCTAGTTTGGAGGAGCTCCTCCCCCAATCAGGTCTGTGGTTCAGCAGAGGCAGGAGGAGCACATGGCCAAAAACAATCAAAAGCCCCCAACAAGCCCCTTAATTATGCTAAGGTGTTATGCTAATGAGTTATGCTAATGCAATTTAATAAAAAAAAGAGAAGAAAAGAAATGGGGGGAGGGAGGAGGAGGATGAAAACAGCCTTCTTGGGAATACTTAGTGGCAAGAGCAGACACTGATACCATATGACTGCCAGTACTGGAACTGCTAAGGAAAAGATGTATTATACCTGTGGGTATAATTGGGCGTTTATTGATGGGTTTTCCCCACCAATGAAGAGGTATGCTCTAACAATACTTCAAATACACAGCAGTGATGATACAGAGATGATGTTGTATGATAGGTCTTGTCAAAGATGTAATTCTCCAACTTTAATTGCAGTTCAAAAGACTGGTGTGATAACATCCTATGTAATGAGAAACGCACACACACATACACACACATTTCAAGGCAATGCTCTTACTCTGAGATTTCAGCCCCTCACTCTGAGAAATGCAAAAGACAGGATAGGCTCTGAGACTAAGGTCCAGGCCTTGGGATCTGGGAACCCTATCACTTACTCAAAGACTAGGACAATCTTGGACCTATATGGTTATACTACTACAGGAGCATTAGTAGTATAATCATAAAGTTTTTTACACTCCTTTTAAAGAGCAAAGATCATCACAATGTGTTTTGGTAAGTTATAATAAGTACGATGACATCTGGTGTGTAGTGCTGTTTCCTATGTTTAAAAATAAATATAAGATAATTATAAAGTCCCAGGAGTACTACTCAGGTTTCTATACCCCAACAGGTCAGCATCCAGCAAGACTGGTTAGTTTGATAAACAGCTTCCTTTTGATTAGGAGGAACACATAGAAACATTGCTGCCCAGCAGATAAACAGAGCAGCATATACAGCAATTCACTCATTTTCAATGCACAGAGAAAGAATTTAACAAGAGCTAACCCCAGAGGACTAAACAACACCAGACAATTAACAGGGATAGTGGATTGTTCCATTGTTGTTATCTTTCTTCAGATCACTTCCAACTTATGTCTACCCTAAGGCAATCATATCACAAGAATTTCTTGGCAACATTTGTTCAAAGGGTAAATGCCATTGCCTCCTCCTTCTGAGACTAAGAGTGTGTGAGATGCCCAATAGCACCCAATGGATTTCCATAGCCAAGCAGGGATTTGAACCATGGTCTCGAGTCCCAGTCCATCACTCAAACAACTACACCACACTGGCTGTGTTGCATTACATCTTCCTTCAAGAAATGTCAAGTATATTTCAATGAGTCTATAGACTTTTCATATACTAAAAAAGAAAAATGAATCTCAGATGCTAGTAAAGATAAATAATGTAGTTACATGTGAGTTTTCAGAGGTGTTTTCCTACTTTAAAAATTGACAACCTCAAAACCTAGGACTTGATAGAATTTACACTCATCCAACAACATAATTTTGCTTTATTTCATTGTATCGGGTAAAATATTAGCCCATCTACTCCAAGGACTGTGTTTTCTGCTCAACAGCAGTGTGTTAAGATCTCAGGGCTAAACTTGTCACTGTGAAAAGGGCTTAAAAATAATACTAGACACTGCTTTGCTATTCTACACCTGTGGAGTAGGGAGGATTTAACCATAGGATGGGCTGTTTTGGAAGGTCCAGGGTCAATTTTCATTGTCCTGAATTTTCCATGGGCCACAACAGGCCTGGAGAGGATCAAAACTGGAGTAGCTACCACTCCACAATGTCATTTTGTAAAGTTTTGGGAACCTTAGGGAGCCTTGATGTCTGATGTCCTAGCTTCATTAGCAGTCAGGAATGTATTTGCAGTTAAAGCTAGTGTGCCAGGTACACCTGTTCCTGAACATACCTTAACTGGTCATAGAGACACTTACCTGATCCAGGTTAAAATTTAAAGCAGGCAGCATCCTGATCTTATCAGAAGAATTTAGCCTCCGAAACCACTGCCCAGGTCCATCCCAGGTCAACCCTGCTCCCAGGGGTGCTCAGCATGCCACTTTTGAAAGCTGGGAGTTTTCAGGCTTAAGAAACTAGCTGCTGGAACAGTCCTGGGAGCAGGGATGGACCTGGGCAGTGATTCTGGTGGCTAAATCCTTCTGATAAGATCAGGAGGCCACCCGATTTAAATTTTAACCCAGATCAGGTAACTCATATTATTTAAGAGTGTGATAAGCTTCTTAGTTACTTCCCATTTGGATTAATGTAAGGCATTATCTGTGGGGCTGCTTTTGAAAAGTGTGGTTGCCTCTCACGCTGCCATGGGTTCATGATGTTGTGGCCAGATTGTTAAACAGAGCTGTTTACAAGGAGAATAGAAACATCTTGTTACAACAGTTCCACTGTCTACAGGGCTGGTTTTGGGAACAATTTGAAGTGCTGATTATGACCTCCCAAGTCCTAAATGGGTTGGGTCCTAGCCATCTGAAAGACCATATATCACCATATGAGCCAGCTCAAGTTTTGAAATCTACAGGGGAAGGAGTTCTTGGGAACACATCATCACCACAGATATTTTTGGAGAGTATTCTTTATTGGTTGCTGCTTCCAGGATAAGGAACTCTCCAGAACACAGAAGGCTAGGTTCACCACCTTACTGGTCTTTGGCTAGAAAATACCTTTTTATTTATTTTTATTTATTAGCAAGCAAAGGTCTTTTTATTTAGACAGACTTTTGGCCATTAACTGTGAAAGCAGTATTTTAATTGGTGGGGGCCATTGTTTTATTCCCCTCTTGTTATCTTTTTACATGCTTTTAAACTGTTCATTGCTTGGTTCCATTATCATAGCTCATTTAATTGCTCTTTAACATTATAGTTTATAGGGTTTTTTTTTTTAAAAAAAAAAAGCAGCTGTATTTTGTTCAAATTCATGATGTAAACCACATAGAGTCTTCCACTGTGACAAAGGGAGGGGATATAAATAATTAAATGCAAATAAATCCCCCCCCCCATGTGTGCGTGTGCATGCATGTATGGCCTGATAGGGACTAAGGGCCTTTGCAGACTGCTAGAAATAGTGCAAATTGAGTCCACTTTAACCGTCCTGGCTCAGTGGTAGGGTATCATGGGAATTGTATTTTTTTCTGAGACATTAAGCCTTCTCTGTCAGAGAGCTCTGGTGCCACAATAAGCTACAGTTCCCATGATTCCCTAGCACTGAGTCAGGGCAGTTAAAGTGGACTCAATTTGCACTATTTCTGGTAGTCTGCAAAGGCCCTTAGTGCAGTTTGGGATTTACAATTTGCTCACAGTTTGCCCATTTCCTTGTGCTGTTCTGGATTGGGCATAGAGTGGGAAAGATGATACATAATATTGGGAGAAAATATTCCATTCCATTATTCATTGTTCATTGAAAACCAGATTTGGGAATACAGTCTCCAGTCCTGGATGGAGTCACACTCTCCTCCAAGGACTGTGTTCGCAGTTTGGGGGTAACTCCTAGATTCGTTGCTTCACATGACTAGTCAGGTGAATGCGGCGGTCAGGAGTGCCTGCTATCAGCTACGACTGATACGCCAACTGTGCCCTTATCTGGATGTGAGGGACTTGGAAACTGTGGTACATGCTCTGGTAACCTCACATCTGGACTACTGCAATGCACTCTACATGGGGCTACCCTTGTGCCTAACCTGGAAACTTCAACTGGTGCAAAATATGGCAGCCAGGTTAATTACTGGAACATCTAGGAGGGAGCAGATAACACATGTGCTTAAATCCCTTCACTGGCTGCCAATTAGTTTCCAGGCACGGTACAAGGTGTTGGTTTTGACCTTTAAAGCCCTACATGGCTTGGGTCCATCTTATCTTAGGGACCGCCTCTCAACGTAAGACCCCCCCCCCCAGCCCTTCAGTCCTCTGGGATGAATCTGTTACAGTCAATAAGAACTAGGCTGGCACAGATCACCCAGAGGGCCTTTTCCGTGACCGCTCCCAGGCTATGGAATGGCCTGCCAGATGAGATCCGTCTTATTACCACTCTTACTGCTTTTAAAAAGGCAGTGAAGACAGATCTCTTCCGGCAGGCCTTCCCGGAATAACTTCTGCCCTAGGGAGATGAGCCTTCTTTATTTTGTCCCTATTGCTGCTTATTTTTGCACTTTTTATTGTTTATTGTTTTTATTGTTTTATTCCATTGTGGTATTTTAATCTTCTTAAGTTTAATCCTGTTTTAAGGGGATGAGAGGGTTGGATCAGGGGATGAGGGAATGTTTTTAACTTTGTTTGTTTAAGTGCTGTAACCCACCCCGATTGCTGTGCAAAGGGGCGGGCTATAAATAAAAATTATTATTATTATTATTATTATTATTATTATTGAGCTTGACCCACCTCCTTTCCACAGTCAAGATGTTCTCCATCCTCAGAATGCACCAATCTTTCAGTAAAGTCTAGAGAATGAAACTAGAATTCTAAATATGCAAAGCAGGAGTTCTGTCATGAGATGTGACCATGGCCTCTTTCACAATGCAGAATTATAGTGCACTGATGTCACTTTAAATGCTATGGCTACATCTTATGGCAGGGGTAGGCAACCTTTCCCCTTTAAGGGCCGAGGGACTTCAGCTCCCAGAAGCCTCAGCCACGTTGGCCAATAGTCCCATGTTGGCCAATAGCTCCTGGGATTCTGGGAGCTGAAGTCCCTCGGCCCTTAAAGGGGAAAGGTTGCCTACTCCTGTCTTATGGAATCCTGGGACATGCAGTTTCATGGGGTGGTTGGAATTTTATGCCAGAGAACTTCCCTAGTGCTGCGCTGAACTACAATTCCTGGGATTCTGTAGGATGCAACCATGGCTGTTAACGTGATATCAAACTGCTGAAATTGTTTAGGAATGTGTGAAACATGACTAAAAAAATTGAGGGCTATAAGCAATAAGAAGGGGCCATTATGGGTGATCATGGCAGAGTCTGCAACAGATACATTGCAGAGGTCAAAGTGGAGGTAATTTCTGGTGAGAGGACAGGGAAGACATTATGAAAGGTAAAGGTATTCCCTGTTGACAAGGCTGCCAAGTCGTATCCGACCATAGGGGGCGGTGCTCATCTCCGTTACTAAACCAAAGAGCCAGCATTGTCAGAGACTACTCTGTGATCATGTGGCCAGCATGATTGCCTGTTTTACCTTCCCACTGAGAAGTGGTACCTATTTATCTACTTCATTTGTATGCTTTCAAACTGCTAGGTTGGCCGAAGGTGAGACTAATGACAGGAGCTCACCCCATCATGCAGCACCCGGGCCTCGAACTGCCAACCTGCCGATCTTGCAATCAACAGGGTCGGTGTCTTAACCACTTGAGCCACTCCATTATTAGGTAAGGTTTTTCCCTGAAGCCCAAATTAGTGTTGGTGCTGCTTAACAAGAGGTCACATAAGAACCTGTTTTGTTCCATGTTCACTTACCAAAGAGAGGCTAAATACCAGCAATGATTTGTTTATCTGGTGGGAATAGTTAATTCACCAAATAAATAAATAAATGGCAAAATAAAAAGAAAGAAACTGGGTCTATTAGACATAATCAGAGACTGAAGTAAGTCTTCAGAGATGTCCCAGGGTGTACGCTTTATTTCCTGCATGTAAGTAATTGGTTATGCTTTATCGGATGTTGAAAAAAACCCATAAACTATTACAGTCAAATCTGACTGTTACACCTACTTCCAGATAACAGTAATTCTGCAGGACAGTGTCTTATGTAAATTACACAGAGATGAGTCACTTGTTCTACCAAGAATCCATTTGCTAATATGTTCATAAATATGGACATGAAAGCTTGTTTAGAGTGTTATAGCTATTTAAGTTCTGATGAGTGTTTTCTGTTTTATTTTAGTTGATGTGGGTAGAAGGGGTACCAAATTACACTCTATTCCAAATATAGCTATGAAATTCATAATTTCTATAGCTCATTCAGTTTACAACACACTTTGTAATTCTTACTTTATTTATCCACATATCATCATTTTGATGTTAGACTGAGGATTGGTGAATAATGATATCACTTACCACCTAGTAGCAGCTTGTAACAAGGTGTCTGTTCATATGGAGAACCAGTCATTCATACCATCTAGTCACATAACAAAGGGAACTTTCCATCTCCACCTAATAGATTGGAAATCTGGGTGGTAGAGATATGGCAAAACTGGCTTACTAGATACTGCCAATAAACATGGGATTACATTAACTCATCTTAAGGTTACAAACTGCCACTATATATTGCCTCTACTCACGGTGATATGTTTTGAGCATTTTACTGCCAGATTACAGGATATGCTGTGCACATTTTTAGATGAGGTCTTCATTAATAGATTACATATCTCCTCAAGCTATGAGATAGCATCCTCTTCCTTTCCCCTCACTCCATGACATTTTTCTTACAGCTAATCAGGAACTTTTGAATCCACTTTTACCCCACAGTTTATCAGCTTGAGTTGTTAAAAGCCCATTTTAATCAAGTTATAGTATATGTGCAGCCTTCCCCTGATCTACCAAACTTTTAACTCTATCAAAAAAGAGATAAGATTAATTTAGTATGACTTCTTACTCAGAATCCCATGCCAGCTCTTAGCATTCCTTTCTACTGACTGTTTAATGATCCATCTAGAACCTTTCCTGGTACAGACATCAAGCTGACTGGTTAGTAGTTGCCTGAAATGAGGCCAGCCTATTGACAACTAGACCATGGCACTTCTGCTTTTTGATATCATAGTTCACAAAAAACAACATGGTATTGTATTTTTGTTCCAATACATTGACTGGATCTAGGACCAAAAAAAGCTATAGACTGGTTAAGACTATGGTGGGGATGCAGACCAGGGAGTTTGGAGCGCCCTGGTCTGGAGTGCCGCGGGGCTATGGTAGCCACACCGCGGCGCTCCTGGAGCGACCCTGAAAGGAGCGCCAAATTGGCGCTCCTTTCATAAGTCAGAAAAAGTGCGCCCTAAAAGCGGCGGGCGCACTTTCTCTGACTTATCCTCCGCAGTGCGTCTGGTCGCTGTGGAGGGAGGTCGCTCTGAACGCGCCGGCTGTCCGGTGGCCCGGAAGCGCTCAGGGCGACCTCAGGAAGAGGAAGGAGCGCCGCGCGTGCGGTGGCTCCTCCTCTTCCGGGCCTCCAAGACGACTGTTTTAGTCGTCTGCTTAGGCCCAATGTTAGTCCATTATTGTTCATAGCAAATGGGACCTTGTTTCCAGCTCTTCAAGTGACCACGGGCCTGTATAGACTGCCAGAAATAATCCAGCTTGAGACCACTTTAACTGTCCTGGCTCAATGCTAAGGAATCATGAAAAATGTACTTTTTTCTGAGACATTGAGCCTTCTCTGTCAAAGAGCTCTGGTGCCACAATAAACTACAGTTACCATGCTTCCCTAGCACTGAGCCAGGGCAGTTAAAGTTGCCTCAAGCTGGATTATTTCTGATTTCATAGAATGTCTACTTTATGTTCTGTGTGAATTCTGTGTAGAGATGAGAGGCAAGCTTATATAAAGCCACTTAAAGTCTTGTGAGAGGAAGGCCTCTTGTGAAATCTCAGGGTTCCATAGACGTGCAGCACCAGGATACAGACTTTCTCTGATGAAGCAGGCAGCTTGTCAGCTGGAGGAGCTCCTCTCCCCTTCCAGACAGAGCAAAGAGACTCCACAGACGTTTCTCAAAGGAGGCTTTAATCTTTGTTGCTCTATGTACAAGGCTATGTACAACATGATTTGCAGCAATACATACAACAATACCACAACTACACCCACACGTGTGTCAGAGGCTTGTGCCTTATATAGCCATGCCTCCACATGGCATTCTGGCCCTGCCTCTTCCTCTTGGACACCTGTCACTCACCTAAGTGGCACTCCAGTTTTGCAGCAGTTTCACAGCAGTTTGGTGTGCTTTCCAGCACCAGGTGACCACTCTAATGTTGGGGGATTGCAGACTGCCAGAAATAGTGCAAATTGAGTCCACTTTTAGGGTTAGGGTAGTGCTAGGGAATCATGTGAATTGTTTTTTTTTTTTTCTGAGACATTGATTCTTTTCTGTCAGAGAGCTCTGATGCCACAATAAACTACAGTTCCCATGATTCCCTAACCCTAACCCTAAAAGTGGACTCAATTTGCACTATTTCTGGCAGTCTGCAACCCCCCGTTGTCACTTCCTGTGACTTAGCATGAGTCTGCATGACTCAGCAGTGGCCAAATGCTGACTCATCATGGCTGCTGCTTTCCACCACATTGGACATTTTCCCCCAGGGACTCCATCCTAACATTTCAAACCTCACAGAAACCCAAAATTCCATGGAAATTTCACAATGATAGGCCAGCCATCACAAGGTGAAAACTTTAAGATTTGGCATGAGGCCAGAGAAAAGGAAGAGTTGGAACATGCCAGCTACAACCAGCAACCAAACTCCTTGGTTTTGGTATGTAAGGCCTGATTGCTGGATACATATTAAATGCCTGGAAACCAGTCTGGTGGAATCACAGATGGTGCTCGCTCTCAAATGCAAAATTTGGAGCATCCTGTATCATTTTGTCACAGGACCAGACTATAGGATAAGGTGAATAGAGTGAGGCCCATGTGCTTCATGCAACCATCAAGTCCATATGTGTGTCCTCTAAGGGCTTTGTGGGGCTTTGGAACATTTTCCCCACACTCCCACCAGGCAATTTTAGATCTAGGAGAGTCCTTTTAAAAACAAACAAACAGCAAGTGATTTCTAGGCATCTTCTGTTGTTTAAAAAACCCCTCTTCCTGGCCTGAAAATATGGTGGAAATCCCACCACAATCCTTAGAGGGCATTTGGGAGCAAAGTTTAAATACTTTTTTTTCCAGGAGAGATGTAGTGGCGGTACAGCCCTTCAAGATCTCCTGGGCAGTTAGTGCAGGTTCCCAGTTTCCCATAGTTGCCCAAACCTGCTTTAGGACCTCAAATTGTTCACTAAAGATTCTATTTCTGTCATTCATGTAGGATGTTGTGTACAAAATCATACCCCTGGGAACTCTACATGAGAAGTGACCACTAAAAATCTGAGAAGAAATCAAAACAGATCAGTATGATATCTGAAACTTTCATATTAGTTGACTTCTTTTTAGATGTAACAATTCCCATTAAATTGGTTTATACATTCAGGCACCAGTCCACCAGTCTCAAAATGATTACTCAAGATGTACTTGAATGTATGAATTAGTCATACCTCCTTGGGATGATAGAAGACAAAAATTTAGAGAAAACTTATGGTAAACTATTATTCTACTTAATATCTGCAGCAAGGATAGTGTATGCTGCGAAATGGAAAACAAAGGAAATTCCAAATATCCGAGATTGGGTTAGAAAAATTTTAGATAATGGAGATTGAAAAGATCACATCGGTGCTGAAAAAAAGGGACAAATAAATAGTTAAAGATGAATGGAAACCTTTGGTTGAGTATTGGAAAACAGAGAAGGAAATTTGTTTTATAATTGATATGGAGTAATGTGATCACGAATTGGATGAGCTGTGTCAAATGTGTTCGAGTTAAAAGGTTAGATGCAAGTAGTATTACATATAAAGCAGTGCATATGAATGGAGTAAACAAAACATAATGTGTGACATTAGACTTAAGAGGATTTGTTCATTGAAGTGTTAACTTTTTGTGTGGTCGTTATAACAGATTTTATCCAGCAAGGAAGTCATTTTATTTGTTTGATTTGTTGTATGTGTTGTATAGATGTATTGTGTTATGTTTGTTTGTATGTTTGTTTTTTCTTTTTTTGTCAACTTTTTTTCTTTTTTCTTTCTTTCTTTCCTTCTTTCTTTCTTTTTTAACCTAATAATTTTTTAAAAAATAATAATAATAAAAAAGAATGTATGAATTAGCCTTATCCCATATAAAGATAATGTAGGAAGCAGCCTCTATTCCCTAAAACCAGCAGGAGTTGTCTCACTCTCTAAGGAGATTATCGCATTGCTTTTAAAATGCCTTATATCTGATGGGATAAAGGTGCATTTATAAGCTTATCGCACTACACTTACAAGAATGGGAATGGAAAGGAACAGAACGGAATGGGGCAAAAATGCATGTTACTGGACAGGAGAACACCACCTATGCCGCTGGGAGTTCCCAAGCCATTCCCCAGCTGTTCCTGGCAACCAATTTTGAAGAACGATTTTGAACCTTCCTTCAAAAATCAGCTGCCAGGAACAGCTAGCGAATGGCTTGGGGACTCCCGTTGGCATCGGTGGCGTTCTCCTGTCCAGTAACATGCGTTTTTGCCCCGTTCCATTCTGTTCTGTTCCATTGCCGTTCCTTAAGTGCCGTGCAATAAGCTTATTAATTTTAAAACCAGGTGTTAGCGCACTCATCAGTGGCCAAGTGAACACAACCCATATGCAGCCTGTATCCCAGCTGAACTTATCCAATGGCTTTTCAAAAACAGCAAAATCTTGTTTTTGAAAAGCTGCTGGTCAGTCTATACAAAAGGAAAAGCTTTTCAACCCTTTATAATAACCTATTAGGGACAAGCTTTAAAGTCCTCAAACAAGAGATATACATTATAATAAGGAACATGTGGCAACTTAATGTAGACTTGGTTGACATCATATACATTTATGTTCTCCTCTTTCAACTTCTTTCCTTCTCCTCATTATTTATTTCACAGACTCAACACTTTCCCAGTTTCTTAAACTTCAAATTAGAAATACTTTCTTCTGTACTTATTAAGAGCTGTATTTAACAAGTGTAAAGACTTCCTTGTTTCCATGATACTCTGTTTTCTGTTTCAAGTTGAGAATTATAAATTAAAGTTATAAATATATTTATAATCACTTCTTTAATTATGTCTGTGATTGCTGCTTAGGATAGTAATGGATTGCTCCTTGGGTACAAAACTGAAAGATAATTTGTTTTCTGCTTCTTCTCTTTTTGGCACTTTCAGTGATTTATCTGAGATTTTAGAAAACTGTCGCTCTTTAGGGCCACCATTGCTGTTGCTGATGCACTTCTTGTAAGTGTAGTGTAGTTCCACCATGAAGATGAATTGTGTATGTGTATGTGTATGTTGTGTATGTTGTCCACTGAGAGGAGAATTATATTTAAACTCTCTGATGTGGATGATGTAGAGATGGCTAACCTGAATTTAGCATTTATGTAGCACCTTACATTGCAACCTTTCATAAGTTTGGGATCCAGTCAGGCTGTTCCACGTCTAGAACTGATTCTATCAACAGAATTGAGAGATGGCAATCTATCTCCACATCCCACCCTCTGCACCTTCAAAACTTCCTTGAGAGGGTTAGCAAAGTCTATTTTGGGAAGGTTAGATTGTTGCCGGGGACAGGGGAGTGGAAGGGGAAATAATCCAATTTCTCTAATATTATGCCCTGTAACATTTCACAAATGAAAACTGTGACATGTGTGGCCAAGCAACATCAGATGGCAAAATTTATCCATCAGGAACACACAGGCTAGGAGAGGCAGCAGCAGCAGCAGTTTGATTTTGCTGGAGCCTACTGAGAAGGTCAAGATTCCCCCCTCTCTCTGTCAGAGAGCTCTGGTGCCACAATAAAATACAGTTCCCATGATTCCCTAACCCTAACCCTAAAAATGGACTCAATTTGCACTATTTCTGGCAGTCTGCAACCCTCCTCAGTTTGCAGCTATTGACATAATTGGAAGATGAAAGGAGAAAATGGGAGAAATGGATAGAAACTGAGACATTTTAAAAGCAGATGAAAGACTCATAGAATCATAGAGTTGGAAGAGACCACAAGGGCCATCCAGTCCAACCCCCTGCCATGCAGGAACTCAAAATCAAAGCATCCCTGACAGATGGCCATCCAGCCTCTGTTTAAAGACCTCCAAAGAAAGAGATTCCACCACACTCTGAGGGAGAGTGTTCCACTATCAAACAGCTCTCACTGTCAGGATATTCCACCTAATGTTGAGGTGGAATCTCTTTTCCTGTAGCTTGCATCCATTGTTCTGGGTCCTATTCTCTTGTTGGGAAACCAAGACCTAATTTTGGGGGATTTATAATTAGCTCAAATGTGAGAGTGAAGTGCCCAACTTCGTTTCTGAGACCTTATCCAATTGTATATCAGAGATGTAAGAGTTCTGGCAAGGAATGACACTGAAACGGACCAATCTCCAATTAAAGTCTGAAAATATTTATTAACAAAATAAGCAAACAATCAAATGCGGCACACACACACACACACTAGTAGAATAAGCAGGGAAGAGTGAGAGCAGGGAAGGCAAAGAGGGAAACCAGGACAGAGGGATATACTCACACCCGAGAGACTCCTCTGGACTTCTGGCGGTGAATGAGGATGAGTTCTGTGGAAGGGGCACCACCAGCAAGAGAGGGGGTCGCGGGAACTATCTCAGAGCGCAGACTGACAGAGCGCAGACCAACAGAGATTCAGCATGCACTTCCAAGATAGCACAAGGTCTGCTAAAATCCAGGGGTTCTTATAGGGGTTTTTTGCCTCCTGGCCATGAGTCAAAGAATAGGTGGACAAAGGCTTGATGGGTTTACTATTGTTTACTTAACTCTGGGCATAGTCTAAACAATGCTTTTGGTTTCAAAACTATCAAGGAAAGGAAGCCAGAGAAAGGGGTGCAATCAAATCTGATCACTGTCCCATTAAGTGTGAGACTTAGGGCCTAAGCCAGGGGTAGGCAACCTTTCCCCTTTAAGGGCTGAGGGACTTCAGCTCCCAGAAGCCTCAGCTATGTTGACCAATAGTTCCATGTTGGCCAATAGTTCCTGGGATTCTGGGAGCTGAAGTCCCTCGGCCCTTAAAGGGGAAAGGTTGCCTACCCCTGGCCTAAGCAGACGGGGGGCACCAGGAAGCTGCAGATCGGGGCCGAGGCATCCGCATTCCTCGGCCCCGCGGTGCAGCTTCACCGCCCGTCTAAAATAGTGCTCCTTCCACAAATCGCTGAAGGTGTGTCGCAAAAGGCTGCCGTCACACCTTCCGCGCCTTTTCTGCCACAACATGTGTGGACGCTGCGGCGGATAGGCATCCTCCGAGTGCCAGATGTGCGGAAGGTCCAGCGCTCCGACAATATCTTCGGGAAGGGGTTGGGGCACCCAGCGTGCGGCTGCCCCTCCCCTTCCTTGCCCTGAAGACGGCGCTTTGCACCATCTGCTTCCCCCCTAAGACAAACAAACACCATTAGGCAGGGGTAGGCAACCTTTCCCCTTTAAGGGCCGAGGGACTTCAGCTCCCAGAATCCCTGGAGCTATTGGCCAATATGGAACTATTGGCCAACATGGCTGAGGCTTCTGGGAGCTGAAGTCCCTCAGCCCTTAAAGGGGAAAGGTTGCCTACCCCTGCCATTAGGTGTCTTTTCCAACATAATGGGATATTCCCAAGGGTAACTCCCAAAACCTGCCTGTCCAGAAAATCTTTAGTGGTCTTGAGCAACTTCAGCTTGCTTACCTGACCTTACATTTAGGGGATTATGGCTGCCATCTCCCAAGGGTCAGGCTGGGGTCATAGGGAACTCCACATGGCTAAAATATACAGGAAAAATGGAGCGCATTCACTAACACTCTGGAGCAGCAGTAAACAAGCTAGCTCCTTCCTCAATATGACATCCCTTCAGATATTTAAACTGGGCTATCATATCACCTCTTAACCATCTCTTTTCCAAGCCAAACATATGCAGTTCCCTAAGTCGTTCCTCATAGGGTATGGTTTCCAGACCCTTCACCATTTTAGTCACCCTTCTCTGGACACACTCCAGTTTTTCAACATTCTGTTTGAATTGTGGTGCCCAGAACTGGACACAGTATTCCAGGTAGGGCCTGACCAAAGCAGAATACAGTGGCACTATTATTTCCCTTAATCTAGATACTATACTATTGATGCAGCCTAAAGTCATGTTCAAGTTGTGGTTTACTAGGACTCCTAGTTCCCTTTCACACATAGGGGGGATGCAGACGGGCAGCCATGGGCCGCCCTGGGAAGTGGCGGATTGGGGCTGAGGCTGCCCCATGTCTCGGCCCCGATCCTCCCTTTTTCCGCCCAGGAAAGGAGCACTAAAATAGCGCTCCTTCCACAAGCCATGAAAGGGGAACTCTTTTGCACCTCTTTTGCATGCGGCTCTTTTGCACCTCTTCCGGCTCAGCGTGTCCGGACGCTGAGCCGGAAGGATGTCATTGGTGCGCTCATCGTGTGCAATGACGGGCACTCTGATGACGTGCTCAGGAAGGGGTTGGGGTGCCCAGCGTGAGGCTGTCCCTTCCCTTCCTTGCCTCCAAGATGGCACAAAGCGCCGTCTGCAAAGGGGGATAGTCTCATTAAGCCAGGTGTCCCCCATAGTGGGATAGTAGAGAATTAATTAGGATGTTGGTTCCAAATGTGACAAGTGGAGGGTGTGGTCACTTCAGTTTTTTTGGGGGAAAGTTCCCTCTTTGTCTAACAGGCCCACCCATCCATCTCAAATGCCAATCATATCCCTGAGACTTCTGTCGTGCAATTGCCCTAGTTTGAGCCAAAGCATTAAAGGTGAAAATGGGGTGCAAAAATAGCCTTGACATCTGTGAGCAGCATGTAGGTTGCTCTTTGATTATCTCCAGTGATAAGGATTGCATGACTCTCTAGTCCAGTTTTTTTTTAAACAAAAACAACAACAACCCACAACTTTATATAATTACAGTTGTTTGGTGAAGCACTATTGCTCTCTAACAAATACTTCATGAAACTGCAAATACCCAGGTTCCATATGATGGAGCCATGGCACTTCAAGTAGTATCAAATGCTATAACTGTTTATTGTGAAAGAGACCTTGGTGTCTAAGCTTCATGAAACTCGGACCAGTCCTCTTAAATTGTGCGAAGGGTCATATGCAGTAGACTGTTGTCATGGTGGGTAGCTATATTCATCATTATCATTTACTGCTTTTTTTTTAAGTCTCAGAAAACTAATAGCAAAACTAACACAGGTTCATTTATTATTACAATTCTTTTGAGACTAACTGAAAGAAAGAAATTTCTAGCATAAGCTTTTATGGACCCAATCCACTTCAACAGATGCAACTGATGAAGTGGAGTGGATCTGAATAAATAATAATAATAAATAATAAATTTTATTTTTAACCCACCCCTCTGCAAAGCAATCGAGGCGACGTACAAATTAAAACAAGGCAACAGTTAAAACAATTCTGTCTCTCCCCCCCCCCAATTCCTAACCCACCTACCCCATAAAAATCGAATTAAACCAGTAGAATAATTAAAATATCAAACTAAAACAACTCAATAACTTAAACCTTAAAACAAACTGGTGGCTGGGAGCAGCAGCCACCCAACTCTATTAGGGTGGGAGAGTTATTCCGGGAAGACCTGCCGGAAGAAATGGACCTAGAATCCATGAAACCTTACATTAGAGATTTCATGTGAGAGAGAGCCATGTGGTTGGCCTGGATCTGAAGAAGTGAAACCATGAAACCTTATATTAGAGATTGAAATATCTCTCTGATATTAGGTTTCATGGATTCACTTGTAAATTAAATTCTAACATTTAATTAATTAGTCTAAAAGGTGCCACATGAATCCTTTACATCACTTTATGCTGAAAAAAGCCTAGCACAGCATTATCATAAGAAATTGTAACATTTAATTCATTAAATCATTGATTCTCTAAACAAGCACACACAAAAACATACTTTTCATGAGTAAAATAGGATCAAACCTGCAGTTGCAAAAAGCACTTCTTCAGAACACCATTAAAAATACCTCCCCCTCCTAAAACAGGCATTATATTTTGTCACATGCATTTCAGCCCCTATTGGTTTACCTTTCAGATGGCTCCCATGAGAACATGCCTCATAATAAAACTGATTTGTTTTTTTTTTAAAGAAAAAAGTTGCATTGCTATTTTCATGGCAGAAAAGTGTTTGCACATATTATCTCCAACTCACAAGGGAAATCCTAGACCAAATAATTTGCATACTAGAATTTGGAAATGAATAAGGTTGTCAGGGAGATGAAAGCAGAAAAGGAAGATGGATGCAGGAGAAGCACAATAAATAATAATCCACTGGGGCAGGAAACATGAGTACCTGCAAATTTGCACCAGTACTTTATTTTTAGGACTCTAAGGTTTTCATGCTTAGCTGGTTAGTGAATTATTTTTAATAAAAGAAAGTAAGTTTAATTTAGTTTTTTCTTTCACAATCATCTTGTATATGGCTGCATCTACATTGTAGAACTAATGCAGTTTGATACTGCTTTAACTGCCATGGCTAAATGCTATAGAATTAAAGGATTTGTAGTTTTGTGAGATATTTAGTCTTCTCTGGTGCCACAACAAGAAACAAATCCCAAGATTCCACAGGATGGAGCCATGAGAGTTAAAGCAATGACAAACTGCATTATTTCTGCACTGTAGCAGCAGCCCAAGTCTCATTGTGGAACAATTCTTCTAATATGTATAGTGCATCATTAATTTGGCAGAGCCATTATGAGGTTATACAAAAATAACTTTAAAATTATAAAATGGGCTCTATAGATGCTGCCTCTGGGAGCAGCGTATTGGGGCCATGGCAACCACACACTGTGGCCCGATCCAGCAGTTTGCCACTCCAAAAAGAGCTGGCAAATGTCGCTCTTTTTTGGAGTGGCAAAAAGCCACCCTTGTCACAGCCACCGCAGCTTTTCTGTGCTCTTTTGGCGTAGCGTGTCTGTACTCTGCACCAAGGAAGCGCCCTAACACCACCCACCATGCAGTGGAGTGCAAAGCATGACGGCGGCATCAGAACAGACTGAGGTTGGCCAGCGTGTGGTCGCCATGCCCTGACTCCACCCCCAGGCCAGCACTTTTGGCCAGTCTGTACAGGCTCTCAGTAGGCTAAGGCAAAAGGAAACTGCTGCAACATCTCCTAGCTTGTGTATTTTTTCCTCATTAATAATGTTCGTCATCTTGAGCACATTGTGATGTTGCTTAGCCACATGTTTCTTTTTTCCTATGTGAAATATTGGAGGATATGAAAGGTTGCACAAGAGTTAAAGTATCTACTGAAACTGTTGAAATTAGATACTATTAAAGTGATACCAGTCTGGAACCCACCCATTAAAAAAAATTAATGGAACAATGTCATGAGTGGTGAATGCCTATATTTGGCCTTATTAATTTATATTTATTTGTAGCTTTTAAATTGATTCCTCATTTGAACTTCCTCCCCTCCTATGATGTACCAAAACATTGATTACAAAGTCATTTTGTATTTTAGAGAATTGATAACATTCATGGAAGTTTTATTAGTGTTTTTCTTTCCAGAGAGGTACAAGGCAAAGTATACTTCATGGCTTGTTTTTATTCATTTGCTCCACAAATGCTACTTTGTGTGATGGGATAGACTGCAGGTTCACAAATGATTATCATTATTATCTTCTGAGCAAATTTGTCTCAAGTAGCTACTTGTGCATGCAGCCTTAATTGTTTTGAATTGAGAAAACAAAATAAACAGAGAAACATTCTAGCCTATTTACACTGAATGTCAGCAACTTGGTTGCCTGGGACATTGAAGTGGTCACTTAAGGGCTGTTTGATGAATAAAAGGAGCAGAATTATCTTGATCTAGAGAGCAATCACTATATACTGAGCTGCCCTGTCTCTGTGGGTTGGTTGCATCAGTCTGCATAATAAAATTATAAAGCAATGCTACCCTGCAGGTTGCTTTCAATTTTACCTATCTATGCTCATACCTTTATACAGAGCTTAGATTACAACAACAAGAATCCCTCAGTCAGTATGGCCACTGTCCATGTTGGGGAATTCTGTGACTTTTACTTCAACAAAACAGCATCTCCAAGTCCTGCTTTTCTTATTCGTTTGAAATTATGGAGAGAAGACAGCAAAACTAAATCTTTGTAGTGCTGGCATGGTTAAATATGACTTTAATATGATGGGATGGATAGATTGGTTTCAAGTAGCAGTATTTGGACATAATAGAAGTGTTCACTTCATCCAGCTATATTGATTTACACTCACTTATGGCACTGGAACAACTGACATTGAGCTGGAGAGATGGTTTGGAAAGTTCAAGTGCCCAAGGGACAAACAAGCATGCAGTCCAGACTCTGAAAAAAGAGCAGATGTAAAGTCTGGCAAGAATTAAAATACCATAAAGGGAATGGCTGAAGATCAAGAAAAATGTCCTGGGAAGGAAAAATACTATAAGAAACAATGCTGATACTATGTTGTTGGGAGTCCTCAAGCAAAGGTCTGTCAGTGAGCTTCACAGCATCATCCTTCAGTCATAGTGGATAAGGAGAAGCAGAGATGGAACTGATTATGCCTTCAAGGTCTTGTGGGGATAGATAGCATGAGTCTGGTATTCTTGGCTGGCTTAGAAGACCTCTTTCTTTCACTCCAGTATGACTACTGCTGCTGCTACAATATGTGGTTGGTTATTGTAAGGACAGGTAAGCAGAATGTGATGAAAAGCCTGATGCTCCCATCATTGTGTGTGCCTGGAAGCAACTGACTGGCTAGGTTTTTAGAAGTGAACAGAATAAATTGGCTTCTCTGTTTATCTGCCATCTTTGTAAACCCCCCACCCCCATATTTCTCTACTTCTTATCATTAGCCAGCAATGCAGAGAAGAGACAGAATAGTATTAAACACCAACATCATGATACCATGTAATAACTCTTTAGATGTTATGAAACTGGAGGCAAGTGCTAACCATGGAAACCCACCAGGTGATTTTGGGTAAGTCATACTTTCACTCTCAAAGGAAGGCAAAAGCAAACCCTCTCTGAAGAAATCTTGCCAAGATAAGGTCGCTTTTGGGTGTCCATAAGTCAGAAATGACTTGAAGGCACACAAGAAGAAGAAGAAGAAGAAGAAGAAGAAGAAGAAGAAGAAGAAGAAGAAGAAGAACTGCATTCAGTGACATATGTTTATCCCAGTGTCTCAAACTCTCACCATAAATGCAATGCTCTTCCCCACATTTGTTGCCTTATGTCTTATTCTGTATAATGATAGAGCTGATTATGTGAAACAAAAACTTCATAACATCATGCTTTAACTGGGCTATAACTGTTCATAGTTTTCACTTGCTTGGATAAAACAAAGTGATTTCATATTAATGCATTTGAGATAAAGAGGTTGTGGTAGTAGAATGCAGATGTTTCTTTGATGCATTTTAGATGTTTGAATATTTCTGGAGAAATAAATGTGAAATGGAAAAAGATACCCTCAAGGGATTTTCATCTGTTAAGCAGAAAATCCAAATGAGACTCTTTATCCTCCCCATAAAGTTATAATACTCAGACTAGTCAAGGAAAGTTTGCTATTGTTTAATGATTCCACACATTTGTTGTCTGGTGCATCAGCCTTACTTTATATAATGGTAGGACTGGCCATGGGAACAGAAAACTTCATAATATCATGCTTCCAAGCAATCTTGCAATCAAATCCAAAACATTTCCCAACACACACAAAATGTGAGCTGTCTAACTACTCACATATACTTACCAGATGGCTTGAATGATAAGCCTGTCAATCTTCTCATGGGAACTTTTACATGCCAGAATAGTAGGCAAATGGGAAATTGCATAGCTATATTCAAGTAGTCACAAATGTTACCACTTGGGACTACAGTAGTTGGATGTTGAGCACTGAAGTGATTCTTTTCTATTAGGATCTGTTGGTTTAGGCTTTTATTTTGTCAACGATTACCTTCATTAAGAGGTATACAACTCTCTCTCTCTCTCTCCCTTCCTTGATAAAGAGGTAGCAGTTTACACCTTTCCACAACAGTAAGACAGAATGAAAAGAATCCATCCTTCAGTCTGTTTGTGGTATAGTAGAAAGAAGGAGAAAAGTATAAACACTGAATTCCTGAGCTCACTGTGAGATGGAAGGTCATTAACAGGGCACTCTAGCAGATTGGAATTACAGTCAATTGAGAAGCTGAAACATCCTAAATGGCCTAATGCAGCAACTAAGTGCTTCTTAAATTCCCAAACTTTTTTTTTTTAACCAAGTGTCTCATTCATGGCCATAGTGAATTTCCATTTCCTTTCATAAATACTGTTTTACCCAGTGATACTGGTAAATGCTAACAAGACTCCAAACTCTGGTGGAAGGATTCACTTGAAATTTGGCTGTGGCCAGGATGTTGGTGTTGAAAGGCAGAATTCAGATGTTTCTGTTGTGACCACAGTGACATTAAACCTAATTTGTAGTATTCAAAATGGTAAATCTGACTCTCACTTTTTTACATAGAGCATCACATGAAAATCGATATGAATTACCAAGATTTGTGAAAAAGAGGGACATATTTTATTTCCTCATCTACTCATCCCAGGTAGTTGCAATATTTTATTTTCTTGCCCATTCATCTCAGGTAGTTGCAAAGTTATACCTGATGGAGTGTCTTGACAGACTTCTTTTCTTACCTTATACCAAATGCATGCCCAACAGAAGGAAGCCATTTTTAATATGCATATGCTAGACGTGGTAGATGGGCCCATTTATTATAAGAAAAATAAGGAAGAATAAATGCTATATCTTTAAGTTCTGTATATAAACACATTGCATTCTGCATTCTTTCCATAGCAGAATTCTTTAATAGTAGGATTAGGCTAGGATTTATTGTGTCTTATTCTTCATTGTTTCCCTATTCTCTTGCTTGCCAGCAAAAGTACCTGAAAGTACCAGATACCCTCTGATGTTGGAAGATAAGCAAAGTGAGGTGGCCTGGTTAGAACTGAAAAGGGGAATGGCCAAAAACACTAGGTGCTTTAGCAAACTGTCTAACTGTCCTGAATTGGCAAAGCCAGTCCCAATTAATCATCTTTCTTTATACAGTTTCATCTGGTTTTGAAAAGTCCTGGTTTCTCTTTCCTTCTCTGACTTTCCCCCTTTTCCCTTCAGCTGTCTAACTGTCCTGAATTGGCAAAGCCAATCCTAATTAATCATCTTTCTTCCTACATTTTCATCTGGTTTTGAAAAGTCCTGGTTTCTCTTTCCTTCTCTGACTTTCCCCCCTTTCCCTTCAGCTTACTTTAATTGCTGCAAACTGAGTTCAAAATGCTAAAGTGGTTTGCACTCAATTAATTCAGTGGTGGTGGTAGGAGAGAAGAGAAGGGTGAGAGTCTTCACCTTTTCAGATGGCTCTGGCAAAAGCAAACTGCTACAGCTTGTCTGTTCTGAGAGAGAGCATCTGGAGACATGGGGTGGGGTGTTATCAGTACGCTGATGACAGCCCGATATATTTCTCCATGTCTTGGTCTTAGCTTTCACTTCAGATAGCGTCTCTCCTCTGAATGATTGTCTTAAAGCAGTAATGGACTGGATGAGGAAAAACAGATTGAGATTCAATCCAGATAAAATGGAGGTACTTACAGTAGCAGCCCCGAAACCAGGTATTGGGATGCAACCTGTAGTCCTGGATGGGGCCACACTCTCCTCTAAGGACTGTGTTCACAGTCTGGGGGTGCTCTTGGATCTGTCACTCCAGATGATAAATCAGGTATATGCAACGGTCAGGAGTGCCTGTTATCAGCTTCGACTGATACGCCAGCTTTCCTGGAATTTAGGGACCTTGAAACTGTGGTGCATGTGCTGGTAACCTCTCATCTTGATTTCTGTAATGTGCTCTACATGGGGATACCCTCGTACTTGGTCCATAAACTTCAACTAGTAAAGAATATGGCAGCCAGGCTGGTTTCAGGAACATTGAGAAGAGACCATATAACACTGATCTTAAGATCACTTCACTGGCTGCCCATTAGTTTCCGGGCCCGGTACACCTTTAAAGCCCTAAATGGCTTGGGTACAACCTATTTTTGGGACTGCCTCCTCCCGTATAACCCACCTCGCACACTCAGGTCTTCTGGGAGGAATCTGCAGCAGCTGATACAATGGGAGAAAAAAAGGATAATACAAAATAAACTTCTACAAAGGGAGGCCTTTTGGATTTACAAATTAGCCTCAATTAAACCTGAGGGTTTGAATGAACGGCTGGACTTGTCTGTTTTTCTGTAAATTGATATTCATAGTGTGGGCTTTATCATAATGTCGTAGCTTTATAGGCTTATAGTAATAATTGTACTACATAGGACAATTTGGTTATGTGGTTGCTAATTCTCTAAAATATTAATTATTACACTGGTTCCCTTTATATATTGTTAAATCCTATGAATACATGTAATGTTTGATTAATTTTTACTTCAGCCTGTTCTCAAGCTTACATGTTGGGAGACTTAAGTTTACCTTATTACAGATTCATGTTCCTTTAAGAAATTCAGTGTGTGAATTAGTCACCTGCAGGATATTTAACAGCAAGAGTATATTAGTTTATTCAGTGACCATTAGTCTGTAAGCCTTGAATTTTTACTAGGTAACTGAAGATGATCTAGAATATGGGTAAACAATACATATGTACAAGCAATGTTATTTTCAGGTGGTTCTGCCTCATGACCATTCTATATATTATCACTAATGTTTGTTATTTTTATGTATTTAGAATGCATGGAATAGCTCTATGGAAAGTTAATCTGGAATAGAATAACTGAAGAATCCAGGTGGACCACAAGTTGAACACTAGTCAACAGTGCGATGCAGCAGCTAAAAAGGCCAATGCAATTTTAGGCTGCATCACTAGAAGTATAGTGTCTAGATCAAGAGAAGTAATAGTGCCACTCTATTCTGCTTTGGTCAGGCCTCACCTGGAATACTGTGTCCAGTTCTGGGCACCACAATTCAAAAAGGATGTGGAGAAACTGGAGTGTGTCCAAAGGAGGGCAACTAAAATGGTGAAGGGTCTGGAAACCAAGCCCTATGAGGAACGACTTAGGGAGCTGGGGATGTTTAGCCTGGAGAAGAGAAGGCTGAGAGGTGATATGATAGCCGTGTTTAAATATTTGAAGGGATGTCATATCGAGGAGGGAACAAGCTTGTTTTCTGCTGCTCCAGAGACTAGGACCCGAAACCATGGATACAAGCTGCAAGAAAAGAGATTCCACCTCAACATTAGGAGGAACTTCCTGACAGTAAGGGCGGTTCGACAGTGGAACACACTCCCTCGGAGAGTAGTGGAGTCTCCTTCCTTGGAGGTCTTTAAGCAGAGGCTGGATGGCCATCTGTCGGGGATGCTTTGATTGGGAGTTCCTGCATGGCAGGGGGTTGGACTGGATGGCCCTTGTGGTCTCTTCCAACTCTATGATTCTATGATTCTATGATTCTAAGATATTTTTGTTGAAATGGCCACACAAATACTCTGGAGGTGGCTGATATCACCTACAGAAATATTGTGCATATTTATGCTATTATTGCCTCATGGATTACCAGTGACAGGAATACTTTAAATTCATGCTTCCATGGCTTCTATCACTTGTGGCATGCTACCACCCTGAATTTGAAAAATTAATTCAGCAAAATCTGCAACAAGTGGATTTATTGAAAAACTATCTCAGCCTTTGCAGACTGCCAGAAATAGTGCAAATTGAGTCCACTTTAACTGCCCTGACTCAGTGCTTGGGTATCATGGGAACTGTAGTTTATTGTGGCACCAGAACTCTCTAACAGAGAAGTCTCAATGTCTCAGAAAAAAAAAAATACAATTCCCATGATTCCCTAGCACTGAGCCAGGGCAGTTAAAGTGGACTCAATTTGCACTATTTCTGGCAGTCTGTCAGCAAATCTTCTGCAAGCTGATTGAGGATAAGTCACCTGAACATTGTGGTTATTATCATCCATCTGGACTTAATAGTTGAATTATCCCCTGCAGTTCTGTTTATCCTTGTCAGGACTCTTCATTTGTTGTTTCATTTGTTTTTGTATGTATTAGTTATTGTATACACATATATATTCAATAAGATATGTCACAGTTGTTTGGTATTCATTTATAGTGGTACTTAGTGATTTATAGTATACCTACTAGTTCATTTTAAATCCTTTTTCCCTCCCATTGTATCAGTTTCAGTGGTAAGCCTCCTGTTTTGTTTGGTTCCTGAGGAATCTGTGGCAGCCTATAAAACCTAAATTGTCTGCAACTGCCCAGATCTTTTTGTCAACCGCTCCCAGATTATGGAATGGCCTGCCAGATGAGATCCATCATATTACCACCTTGAACAGCTTTAAAAAGACTGTTAAAACAGATCTCTTCTGGCAGGCCTTTCCTGAATAGATATCCCGGCCATCAAAAGACAGCCCAACCTTTTCCCCGATTCTGCTGCAGTTATTGTTTATTTGTCTATTTGTATTATTACCTTAAGTGTGTTTTTAAACTGTCATTGTTTAATAGTATTTTAAGGGGTGACTGGGATTGTGGGATATGAAATGTGTATTTTAATGTTGTAAGCCACCCCGGTTGCATCCTAAATAGTTTGAGGCTTTTCTTCCCTGAGAACTCTCTCTATCTCTTAATCCTCCCACAGACTTCAGTTTTCCTACTATTAAGTGTTTTTAATATTCTTGGTAGTGTGTTTTTGATGTTGTTATTTATAAATCATTTCAAGCCACTTCATTGTGAACAAGAAGAAAATAATTTTTATTTACAGACAGAACTTATGATAGTATCTTTTTTTGGTAGTTGGTTTTCAAGGCTTGTTGTTACAACAAGTTCACCACTTCACTTGTTACAAATTGACTTTGTTCCAGTACATTCAATGACTTCAGTTACACTTCAAACTGCATTTCATTTCTGTACACACACCTTCCACTAAGGTCATTCATTGGGAGTATAAATCCTATGAAAGTTTAGTTCTATTCATAAGTCACAATTCCACAGAATAAGGTGGATATGAGTCTCCCCCTTAACTGGCTCTCCACTTCTTAAAGAATATAATACTTTAATTTCACAGGACTTCTTTTGTCCTTTTGAATCTTTCCTCTTTATATGGCAGTCTGAATCCCACTGAGGCTAATCTCTTATTCCCAACTGCATTCCTGGCACTTTATGACACACTTGTCTAATGTCACTGGACTTCTTTTGTCCTTTTAAATATTTCTTACTTACTTATGAGTCTGGATCCCATTAAGGCTCATCCCTACCTCTAACTGCACTCTTGGCAGTTCTTGACACACTCATCGCTCTTAACAGCTTGTCCTTTTTATAGCCGTTCATCAGGCAGGCCCCTACCTTTTTCCCAGCCTGTCCCCAATTAGCTGCTCTGAACATTCCATTCCGTCAGTGTCTCTCCACAACCACACTATGATGTTATTTGGCCACATGTTTCCCAGTTTTCATCTGTTCAGAGGAAGGTAATAGCAAACCACCACTGAGTACCCTTTTCCTATGAAAACCCTATGAAATTCATGAGGTAACCATAAGTCATAAACACACACAAAAACACAAACATACTTGTGCAGCCTACGGATGTGGACAGGATTCTTGTACAGATGAGAGCCACCACATGTATACTAAATCCTTGCACTTCCTGGCTAATTAAACAGGCCAGAGGAGGATTGATGGAGTGGTTAAGGGAAGTAATTAATGTCTCCTTACAGCAAGGCAGGGTCACAACATACCTGAAGGAGGCTGTGGTAAGACCTCTTTTGAAAAAAATCTTCCCTGGATTCTACTGTACTAGATAATTACAGACCAGTTTCTAGCCTTCTATTTTTGGGCAAGGTGCTGGAGCATGTGGTGGCTTTTCAACTCTGGGGTTCTTGGATGAGACTGATTATTTAGATCTGTGTCAATCTGACTTCAGATCTGATTATGGGACAGAAACAGCTTTGGTCATCTTGGTGGATGACCTAAACAGGAAACTGGACAGGGGTAGTATGTCCCTGTTGGTTCTACTGGACCCCTCAATGGCTTTTGATACCATTGACGATGGTATCCTTCTGAGTCACCTCTCTGGGATGGGGCTTGGAGGTACTGTTTTACAGTGGCTCCATTCTTCCTTGGAGGAGAGTTCTCAGAAGGTAGTGCTGGGGGATTCCTGTTCAACTCCTTGGCCATTGGCTTGTGGGGTACCTATGTCCTGTCTCCTATTTTTAACATCTACTTGAAACTGCTGGAAGAGGTTGTCCGAAGGTTTGGTGGAAGGTGTCACCTGCATGCTGATAATACCCAGCTCTATCTCTTCTTTCCACCTAATTCCAAGGTAACTGTTCTGTTCTAAACTGGTGTCTGGCCACTGTAATGGACTGGATGAGAGTAAACAAATGGAAACTTAATCCAGACAAGACAGAGGTGTTTCTGATCAGTCAAAAGACAGACCTGGGAATTGGGATTCAGCCTGTGTTAGATGGGGTTACACTCCTCCTGAAAACTCAGGTTTGTAGTTTGGGGGTAATTCTGGATTCAGTACTGAGGCTGGAAGCCCAGGTTTCAGCAGTGACTAGAAGTGCATTTGCACAGTTAAAGCTAGTGCACCAACTGCACCCATTCCTAGAGAAGTCAGATCTGGCCACAGTGGTACATGCCTTGGTTACATCCCAGTTGGACTACTGTAATGTGCACTAGGTGGGGTTGCCTTTGAAAAGTGCTCAGAAACTTCAGTTGGCCCAAAGAGCTGTAGCCAGGTTGCTAAATGGAGCTGGCTACAGGGAGCACGCAACTCCCTTGTTGCGACAGCTCCAGTGGCTGCCAGTCCATTTCCGGGTACAATTCAAAGTGCTGGTTTTGACCAGCTTGGGTCCAGGATATTTGAAGGAACATATCTCCCTTTACGAGCCCACCAGAGTATTGAGATCATCGGGAGAGACTCTTCTCTCTGTCCCACTACCCTCTCAGGTATGTTTGGTGGGAACAAGAGAGAGGGCCTTCTCAGTGGCTGCTCCCAAGCTTTGGAATGCCCTTCCTAGAGAGGCCAGGATGGCACCATTCTGCTATCCTTTTGGTGGCAGATAAATACATTTTCATGCTGTGAGGCCTTTTCATGCTGATAAGGGCTGGGATTTAAACATTGTACATTTTAAATGTTAATGTTTGTATTCTTAATGTCATATTATATTTTAATTCATAACTGTTTTAACTTTTTAAATTGTTTAATTGTTTTTTAAATTTTATATTTATACATTTTAATGTTGTACTGTTTTTAAATTGTATTGTTTTTGAATTTGCTGTTAGCCACTTTGAGTCCCTATGTTGGGAGAAAGGCGGGATATAAGAAAGCATAATAATAATAATAATACATTGCAATCTGATGAACTCAGACTTTCTACACAGCTTTAGCCTAAATGCAACTGCTAGTTCTCACTAGAGTAGACCCACTGAATAAGCAAAATTAACTTATCAGATTCTCACTGAGGCTCTACAGATGGGCCCTGGAGGCAGAGATGGGGAGGGGTAGCTGCACATTGGCTGCCTCAACCCCTCTTCCAAGATGTCCTGACGCCATGCACCATTATGTACAGTGCACGGTGTCAGGACGTCCTTCCGGCACAGCGTGTCAAAAGGCTGGCTCTTAGGGTGTCCTTTTTGCTGGCTCCTTTCCAAGGTGGCCAAAGGGAGGATCGGGGCTGAGGCATCCGGCATCCTCGGACTCGATCTTCCACTTCCCAGGGCGGCCCAGGGCCGCCTGTCTGCATCCCCCCATTGATTCTTTACATCTGCTGTACATGGGACTAGAAATTGGATTTAAGCCTTTATATGCATAACTGCAGCCTGTATTACATACATGGATTATGCTAAAGTATAACAAATGTCAAGGACCCAAACCTTGGTTTTATACAGAGAATAATAATGAATTTGAAATATGGTGAAAATTTTAACCACCATTTTATTGACTGAAACAAGTCTATATTAGTCTTGTGAGGAGTGGTAGGAGCTGTTCAATACTGGAACATGCTGCTTTGGAGAGTGGTGGAACCACCTCTGGAAGTTTTTCAGGAGAAGCTGGATGGCCATCTGTTGGGAGTGCTTTGATTGTGTATTAGAAGGGGATTGGACTGGGTGGCCCTTGTGGTCTTTTCTAACTCTGTGATTTTATGTCTCTATGATAATAGACAGAAATATTATGATCCAGCCAAAGTAATTTGTTACATGTTTATAGTCTTGGTAATAAGTTTCAGATAAAGAGAAGCAGAAGTGGACTTAAGGATTGTGCATTTTCGCAGCATACATAAGAAGCAATATCAATGGATGGATTTCCATGAACTTTCCATCTTATTTTCTATTCACTGGAGTGGAGTAATAGCATCTTGAAACCTGCCCCAGCCTCCAGCGAATAAACTATTACTAGGATCATCAGTGTCTGATCTGACACTAACCCTGTGAGATAAGGTGGGAAAGAAAACTAAATAAGTGATTGTAGATTAGAATCACTGCTTCATTCTTTCAGCATGCTTTAGAACATAAATCCACTCTTTTATTCTCCTTTTACCACCATGATTATATGACAAAGGGTTATTAAACTGTGTGCTGTTAATGAAACACTAATCCACATCAGTGACTTTGTGAAATATCTTAGAAATGTAAAGGGAAGCTTTGTGTAAATTTAAAATGGTGCATGAATAGGCAGAATTAATTTAGGCAATAGAGTGCTATAGCAAAGTTGAAATGTCTGAACTTGTGCGTTTCACCTTTGTATAAAGTGTATACTCCCCACACCTTCATGGCAATGACATTAATTTTCTTGCTTAACCTTTAAAAGCTTTCCATCATCTGTAAGTGGCACATTTATGTGTTTATGGTTTCATGAGCTCACTGGAATGAGGCATTAAAACATATGTGAATGATAGAATAAAAACACATATCATTCTGTTTCAGATTGTATAGGAGGCAGGTCATGGCAATGACATGGAAAACAGGAGACAACTGAACTATGCACATGGATCTTTTTGGTAATGTGTGCTGCAGAATTGGCAGCATTTCTTTGAATTATAACCATAACTGTGCTCTTGTTGAATGCCCAGGGTTTATTTTGCATATGGTGCAGTGATGGCCTTCTTTGGTGGAACAGAAAATGATGCCTCCTTATCTGAATCGAGGTTCATAGTACCAGGAATGAGACAGAAAGTCTCACAAGCATGTCTCCTACCAGCTAAAGCAACTTCATTCAGCCTCATTTGATAGTCTTTGCCTGTTCTGTCTCCTAAAGATCTGCATACTTGAGAATACAGAGATTTCACCAAGAAATTAAATATGTTCTTCCATCAGTGTGGTCTATGCATAACCCTGGAGCAGGGGCTAAGAGGGACTTGAACTCCCAAAGAGTAGACTGTGGGGAGATCTTAACCTCCCCCACATCATGATCTTGCAAATTGGACTTCCAAGACTTTTATATAATACACCTTTAAAAGGCATAGTCTTCTCTTTTAAGGGTTTGCAAATGACATTTCTCTATTTGAAGAGGACTCTCTTTGAAGGGATGTTCAGCTTATTGAAAGAACTCTTTGACCAAGTCAAATTTAAAACAGAGAAACCATAGGAAGGAAGAGTGCTGGTGCTAGAAGAGAGTTCTACAGATACCCTGGACTGACAAAAATACAGGAAGCCTAGAGAACTAAACTGATACTGATATGTTTTCAGAAGACCTGACTCACTATATGTAAAAGCAATGATGCTTGGCAATGTAGAACAAAGCAGGAAAAGAGGAAGATCCCATTGTAGCTGGATAGACTCAACCAAGGAAGCCATGGCTCTTAGTTTGCAAGATATGAACAGGGCTCAATGTATCTTTGGAGTCTCTCATTCATAGGTCTCCATAAATCTACAACGTCAACTTAATGGCAGTTAACTGGGTTTGGCAGTGCCCTTCAAGGCTTTGATTTATAGCTATCTGACATCTTGGGCCTTTTTGCACTCTACAGTTATACCACTATGATTCCACTTCAACTGCCATGTCAACATCCGATGAAATCTTGGGATTTATACTTTGGTGAGGCACTACAGTTCTCTAATGAAGAATTCTTAATGTCTTTCCCTAAACTGCAAAACCTGGTTCCATAGACTGTTCCCATGACAGTTAAAGTGGAATAACAGTGCTATAATTGTATAGTGTGAACACACACCATATTAAGTTAACTGAAAGTTTTAATTTCATTATGTGATCAAGCAATAATTGAACTTGATTTCTTGCTGGTGCAATCAAGTCTCCATAAACAGTATCAATTAGCAGACTTGTTCATATACATTATCCTTTCCAAACCACGCAAAACAGAAAATCAGTTGTTGGGGAAAATCAATTCTTGCCCATCAAAATCATTGCACAGACACTAGAAGCTCTGTGCAATTGGTAATCCCATGATTTTGCAATATTCTTGGTTCATTTGTACAGCATTACCATTCAATATAAGGGTTGTATAGCACAATCAGCAGGTAATTCCACATGCAGGGATTCACTCCACACAACTCTGATGTTGGATTTCAGCCGTTGCCACTCTAGAGACAAAACCGAAGACTTATCTCATATTGCAGAGGTTTCCCTTAAACCTGAATCAGTAACTGAGAGGAAATTATTGGGAGCTTTTGAGTATGCCATAGGCCTTTAACAATTAGCAATTATCTGTTTTAGAGGACATACCACCGCCTTGCTGGAATAGTTCAAAATGGTTAAAGAGGTGAAAAATGTGTTCATTTTATCCTACCACAGCTGTGTGTCATAAATATCTACTATAGCAGCTTCCCCTTTGGGAAAGAGTTTGAAGCTGTTAATATTCATAAAATGTATGTGTGTGCATGTATGTGCACACACACATGTGCATGTGTGTACATGTAAGGAAAACATCTTTTGAGTTTATTCTTCCTTAATGAGAATTAATCAACAATTATGTTTACCAAATATGTATGTAAACTTTTGAAACCTTTATCATAAAATACCTGACAAAACTGTACAACTGTGCTATTGTTGCAATGCTTATTATTTGTTCCCCAGTGTGTAACTGCTATGGATCAACTAAATATGTAGTTATGGCCTTCAGAACATTGATTATTGAGTTGGGAATCCATAATGGTTCTAAATAGTCTACAGAGGAAGAATATGGAGAGAGAGAAAAAGAAAGAGTTTAAAAATGATTAAATGGTTTCCTTGATTGACCTTATAGTAGACTGTGATAGAGGGAGCATTGTACTAAGCTGGTTTTGCTCTGGGACCATGCCAAACTAAATATGTGAATAGGCATTCATAAGAGGCTCTAAAACACATATTATTTACCCAGTATTAGTAGTGTAGTTTTTCATAAGTGTCTTTAAAATTTCAAGTAAATTTTTCCTAATAGTCATTATGGCTAAACACAGGGCATTTTAAAAGTATTTCAACAATACAATGGTCCATTATTTTTGTAAAGTCTTTATAGTTTTACCACATAGGAATATTTTACCCAATAGACTGTTTTGTTCCAATAGTGTCATTATTTGCATTCATTATTTGCATCTCAGTGATGCCTAGTAGCCAGAACACACCAGTGCTTTCATTAGCCTAAGAATATTAAGAACTTGTTTACCCTGCTATAGTGATCTCTTCTATGTCTGTAAGCAGTTAAATTTTTGTGGGGTATTATTGAAAATTGATGTATATTTGAGGTTTTTGAAAGCAGTTGGTATTTGGTTATTGACCAAAGAAGTGGAGGAAGCATTTCAAATGAGTTTAGCTCAATTCAAGTTTAGTTTAATTTAGTTTAATGATGAGAAGCAAAATTCTAGTTTATTATTTATTTTACTAATACCCCAGTTCCTGCACCAAGGGGAAATCTAGACCTTATATGGGTTTGCTAGTTAATCCCTTTCAGGAGGCCTATCACATCCAGCTCTGCTTCCAATAATAACAAAACAAATGTATCATGCGATTTCAGATTATTCTTTGTTCCCTGTGAATTTTTAGGGACTAGATACACAGTATCAGAAGGTCTGACCCACTCATTATATTAAGTGAGTTCCCTACTTTAGGTGATGGAATGCCAGGGGAAAGGAATTGTACTGTCACAACGACATGTCAGAAGGGCCCTTGCTACCACATCAGACAGTCTTGCTGGTTTATTGGCTAATACATGGTGCTTCCAGAACTAACCAAGCCCAAAATCACTGGCTCTGAAAGATTCTGAGTGACAGCACACTTGACCATTCTGTGTGGCTAGCACCACTTTCCATGTGGTCAGAGTAAACAATGGTGTGAATAACAATAAGGCAAGAGAGATTACGGTGGCAAGTGGTGACCGAGCAGCAGCAAAAATGGTGGCAAGAGGATGCTGGGGTGGCACCTTGTCCTTTATTTCAATGAGTGGTGATCAAGGTAGAACATGTTTAGAGGAGTGTGACCAAGATGGTTAAAGGTCTGAAATCCAAGCCATATGAAAAATAACTTTGGGAGCTGGGTATGTTTAGCTTGGAGTGCAGAAAATTGAAAGGGAATTTGACAGTCATCTTTAAATACCTGAAGGAATGTCTAAGGCAGTTATGAACGCATAACCACCTTAGTTATAAGGCTACATAGTGCCCTCCCCAGCCCAAACCATTCCTATCCTCACTTACCACACAGCAGTCACTGTGAATGATAGGGATCTGCTCTGTTGAGTGGGAAGCAGCTGACTGATGTTTCCAAACCCTCCTGTGTGCAATCTCAGCTGCCCTAGTCAGAAGCAGGGTCCCTGTTGCAATTCCCTCTTACACTAAAGATCACTTGTAAGGGGGTGGAAACATCAGTCAGCTCATTCTGGACTGACAGGAGAACAGACCCCTGTTGATTGCAGTGGCTGATGTCCAGTAAGTGAGGACTGGGGAATGTTCATGGTCCCTACGTATTCCCTAAATTAGTGAATACGTATGGATGACGAATACAAACCAGTTTTGAATACATAACTCTAGGTTATGCATTTGTAACTGCCCAAATAAATTCCAGCTATCAGGAATGAGCTTGTTTTCTGCTGACCCAAAGACTAGAACACAAACCAATGAATTCAAATTACACAAAAAAACAGGGAATATGGGCCGCTCTTTTTTTTTATTACAGGGAAATTTCCCATGTTTGACTATGGATAAATTATAGTTTAGTCCCCTTTCTGAGAGCCAGCATAATGTATTGGTTTGAGCACTGGACTATGGCCCTGGAGACAGGGTTCAATTCCTGGCTCAATCATGGAAACCTCTTGTGTGACCTTGGGTGAGACACATACTCTCAGCTCCAGAAACTCCCATGATATGTTTACCTTAAGATCACCATAAATTGGAAAGAACTTGAAGGCACACAACAACAAAGTGCCCTTCCTGGTGGAGCACAAGATTTCCTTAAATCACTTGGCTTCCAAAAACAACAGTCAAATTGTTGTAATGGTAATGAAGTTTTATAAAGTACAACAAATGCTGCAGAGGACATTTATAAAGATGGAAAGTAAATGGGAAAATGCAATGATAATTTATAAAGACTATTTTATATGTACAAATGTAAAATATAGCTCTTCATTTAGGTTGCTTATTTTTTAAAAAAAAACAGACACATTTTTTTAATGTTTAGTGGGTTTTGTTGTAGTTAATATTACTGTTTCATTCTTACTTGAATAATGTGCAGTCTATTATTTTATTTTTGTAAGCATTTATGTACATTTAAATCTAAAGTCCTTAGCTTGTCTACATTATGCTTTGATTTCATTTAACTCAAAAGGGCTTGTTTCTAAACTGAAATGGATGAGATGGCATGGTAATGGACTTAAATGGAGTTGTGTACTCAGCTATCTCTCCATTGTGAAGGTACAGAAATAGTACCATTCGTATTCATCACAGATGTCCTTCAGACTGTGGTCATTTCCACTTTGGTCAGTCTTTAAAAATCTACACCTCAGGTCCATTTGGACCCCCTCTCCTGAAGCTCAAATTAATCAATTTGCTCTCTGGATTTGGCTTGCCCTGGGTATGCCTCTTTTTATGAAGCTCTTAGGATATCAAGCCCTATGAAGTATGATTGAGTGGGGAATGAGTATCTTTAGCTTGTACAGACTGAAAAATCAAGTGACAGCAATTTTCAAATATTTGAAGGGCTTTCCTGTAGAAGCTTTGAAGGAATTAGGTAAGATTTTGCAGTATAAAGATATATAATCAAATACAAAAGTCAGGTTCATTCATGCCATAATATTTCCAGTTTCTATGTATGGCTGTGGAAGCTGGACTTTGAAGGAATTTGATAGGAAGAGAATCAACTCATTTGAAATGTGGTGCTGGAGGAGAGTTCTAGGGATAACATGGACTGCCAAAAGGACTAAATAGACCACATGATTCCAAGAGCAAAACAAGCCTAGAAGCCAAAATGCCAAAGTTGAGGTTTTCTTACTTTGGAGATGAAATTCGACAGCATGGGTCCCTAGAAAATATGAGAATCCTTGGCAAGGAGGAAGAACATATTCCACATGGATAGACTCAATCAAGAAAGCCAAGACTTGACCTGGGCTGTTAATAACAGGGTGTTTTGGAGGTCTGTCATTTATAGGGTCTCCATAAGTTAAAACGTACAGAATTGTCAGGTATTAGCACTCTTCTGCTGCAGGCTCTAGATAAGAGGATCCAAATCACTGGATTCAGATTACAAGTAAACAGTTTAAACATTAGGAAGAACTTCCTGATGGTGAAAGCTATTCCATATTGGAATAGACTATCTCAGAAGTAGGTGGACTGTCTTTTACTGAATGCTTTTAAACAGATTTGATGGCCATCTTTTAGACTTTCTTTATCTATGGATTTTCTGCATTGTCCAGGTTGGATTGGATAATCTATGGAGATCACTTCTAAGTCCTTGAAATATGACAATTTGGCTGGAATTTTACTCTATTGTACCACATCTGTCTGTCTATCTATCATCTATCTATTTTAGCAAGCTTGAACTTCTAGTTTGCCTAAAAACTACTTGGATTGCACTTCATCTGGTACAAAGAACTGCAGCCAGAATGTTAACTGGGTGGCTACAGGGAGTACTGTAGCCAAAAGTCTATTATGGGGAATTTTATTTAGCTCAAATTGAGAGGGGGTTGGCTACAAGGATCCTGCAAGACTGTCTCCCATGTGTATACCAAGAGGCCAAGCGATCTAAGAATTGATGCAGAGACAGAATTTTCCAATTAAAGTATTATTTATTAAAGGGGGAAATCACACAACATTTCACATACACACATAAACTCATTCCAGGCTCAGCAAGTTAGGGGTTAGCTTGGAAAAGATCATAGAATCATAGAGTTGGAAGAGACCACAAGGGCCATCCAGTCCAACCCCCTGCCATGCAGGATCCTTGTCTTATATTTGTCGTTTATTGTTTGACTGGTTCTATATAATTCCTTCAAAAGATGAGTGGATTTCATGGAAACAGATAAGCTGACCAGAATTTTGAACTATAAGAATAAAAATGAATACATAAAAGTCTGGAATCCCTTTATAAAATACTGTCATCAATACTGGGGAGATATTACGAGATTAGATACAGAGGCAGAGTAATAAATATAATTAAGGACTGCATTCTGTTTTGTTTCTTTTTTTCTTTCTTCTTGACTCATTTAAGTATCATAATTAAAAAGCCTGGAATAAATGACTAATAGTTATAGAGGTTTAAAGCTTTAAGTTTAGAATTTATAGGTTAAATTTAAAGTCATGAAAGTCATGAAAACTTTAACGGAAAAAGACATTAATTCAGGAGGAGAGTAAATATAAGACAAGGTTCAGTAAGGGGGGGTTGCAGACTGCCAGAAATAGTGCAAATTGAGTCCACTTTTAGGGTTAGGGTTAGGGAATCATGGGAACTGTAGTTTATTGTGGCACCAGAGCTCTCTGACAGAGAAGGCTCAATGTCTCAGAAAAAAAAAAAACAATTCCCATGATTCCCCAGCATTAACCCTAACCCTAAAAGTGGACTCAATTTGCACTTTTTCTGGCAGTCTGCAACCCCCCTAAATAAGATAATCTAATATCAAATGTTAGAATGAGACAACTAGAGATTTTGCAAGTGGAAGTCATGAATGTTTGAATATGAGTGAGGAGTATTTGTTTGCTATGTTGTAAATGTGTAGATATCATATATGTTAGGTAAGGTATGTATGTAGTTTATTTGTTATGTTATGTAAGGTTATGTAAAGCTATATAATGTTGTGGAAAGTATAAATGTTATGTTATGTTGTTTTATACACAAATAAACTTTTGGGGAAAAAAGAATGCTAAAGGGTTATTTAGATACTGACCCCAGACCTGGTAACCTGATGCATTAAAGACCTTCATTAGGAGCCAGCGTGGGCCAGAGAGCCATAATAAATCATTGGCAACTACTCTTGTTTGTGCAAAAAGGGCCTTCTGCCTAGTACACACTAGTTTGTTTACTGATAAGAGATTTTGGTATGTGGTTGGCATATTATAATGTATTCTGAAATCTGTATTCTCATTGCTTAGGATTCTGTGTGTTTAAAGTTTAGAGCATCCAATAGAATGTCAGCTTTGAATTTCTTTGTCTGTGAGTGCATAAAACTACAGCCATCTTGGCTGGTTCTTTGCCCCAATGATCTGAAATGCTAATTCTGTTGGGACCTTGCCGGCAATAAATAAACCTATGCTTTCAAACTATTTTTGGCCCCCTGTTTTTGCCTCAAGCTCTGCAAAGAACCGTGGATGCTGGGAGTTAATTTGCAACAGTTGGTTTTTCCACTACAATGTGAATGAAAAATCAGAAGTGTTCTTACTTACTGTAATGGGAATTGTGATGGACATTCCACACCTTTCCATAGTGTGTTTCTCCTACTGGTGGAGGTCTCTCCTTTGGACCTCATTGGAGATTGACCCCTTTAGCCCTCAAGCAGAAGTATATACAGAAAGACACTGCTTCATTCAAGTATCAAGGCCTCAGGCCATTTGGAAATTTAAATGGCATCATCAGCACCCTGAAATCAGACCAGCAGCATATTGGCAGCTAAACCAGTGTCTTATGGCCATATTTCACTAAAGAGGCCTTTCCCATCATTTGGTACCTTAGAGGCCTGCAGATTAAACATGGAACTTTCTGCATGCAAAGTGTGAGTTCTGTGATTGCTGTCCTATCTCTTTTAGAAGAGGCCCGGCGGAGACCGGCGGTGAGTGGCGCGAGGAGGAGGAGGAGGGCGGGACCACCTGGGCCTATAAAGGCCCCCATCGAGCCCTTCCTTACCCCCCCCAGCGGCAGAGGGACAGTCACCTGGGCCTGTCCTTGGGCCCAGCGAGCTCTGGCCTTGCCAGGCCTGGTGGAGACCGGCGGTGAGTGGCGCGAGGAAGAGGAGGAGGGCGGGACCACCTGGGCCTATAAAGGCCCCCATCGAGCCCTTCCTTACCCCCCCAGCGGCAGTGGGACATGATCTTGGCCCCTTGGCCCCAACCTGCTCGGCCTTGCATATTTGGCCTTGCAACGAGCGACACGAGGAGGAGGAAGAGGAGGGCGGGAACACTTGGGCCTTCAAAAGGCCCCAACGAGCCCTTCCATCCCCCCCCAGAGGCAGCAGGACTCTACATCTCGGCCTATTTTGGGCCCCATCGCTGTCGGCCTTGCTCCAGCCACTGGATGGCCTTGAGGAATTATCTCCTCTTTATAATTGCTTGGCCTTCCATACCCTTAATCTACTCCTTTGCAATGCCAGGTCGGTCAAGAACAAAACACACATCATCCACGATCTCCTGGTGGATGAGGCAGCCGACCTGGCATGCTTCACTGAGACCTGACTAGGGGATGCCAGCTCCGCAACTTGGGTGCAGGCCCTCCCAGCTGGGTTCTCAGTTATTGAGCAGGTGAGGGAAAGTGGTGGTGGTGGTGGTGGTATAGCCTTGGTCTATAGGAACACCTTAACCCTGATCAGAAAGCCTCTCCGGAAAACGACACACATTGAGTGTATGTACCTCAGCCTGAAGACCAGGGATAGTTTGGGGATTCTGTTGGTATATCGGCCACCCTGTTGCTTAACAGATTCCCTGACCGAGCTGACCGCCCTGGTTTCTGAGTTGCTGTTGGAATCGCCCAGATTTTTGGTTCTGGCTGATTTCAACATCTCTCTTGAAACCAGTTTGCAAGATCTAACTGGCGTGGCTCGGGAGTTCATGGACACCATGACTAACATGGGCCTATCCCAATTGGTTGACGGGCCCACACATTGTGCTGGTCATACACTCAATGCGGTCTTTAGTACGGAGCAGGATCATCCGTGGGCAGAGATTGACTTGAACGCCATTGTTTTGGCAGAATCCGTAGACGAGGCATCCAGGAACTCCGTTGATGGCACTTTATTGGATCAATTACAATCTGTGAGTACCGATGACGTGGACAAGCTGCTCGGAAGTGTGAGAAAGATGACTTGCCCCCTCGATCCTTGTCCATCCTGGCTGGTCGTCCAGGGGGGGACGCGTTGAAGGAGTTCCTCCGGGACACAATCAACGCGTCATTCAGGGAAGCACTGTACCATCCTTTTTAAGGAGGCGGCAGTTAGGCCACTCCTGAAAAAGCCTTCCCTGGACCCCCTGGATAGAAATAACTATAGACCAGTCTCCTTGCTCCCTTTTTTGAGCAAGGTGATCGAGAGGGCAGTTGCTTCCCGACTTCAGGCAGTCTTGGATGAAACCGATTATCTCGACCCATTTCAAACCGGCTTCAGGACAGGATATGGAGTGGAGACTGCCATGGTTGCTCTGACTGATGACCTCCGCTTGAGTATCGACAGGGGTAGTGTGACCTTGTTGGTGCTCTTGGATCTCTCAGCGGCCTTTGACACTATAGATCATGCCATCCTCTTAGGTCGCCTGAGAGAGTTAGGAATTGGAGGCACTGCTCTGCAGTGGTTCCGTTCCTTCCTCTCGGGCAGAATATCAGAGGGTGAGGCTCGGGGACAGTTGCTCATCTAAAATCGAGCTTAATTGTGGCGTCCTGCAGGGCGCCATCCTATCCCTGATGTTGTTCAATATTTATATGAAGCCGCTGGGAGAGATCATCCGGAGGCATGGAGCACGGTGTCTTCCGTAAGCTGACAACACCCAGATATACCTCTCCATGACCAGATCATCGTCCCAGACTTCAGATGGCGCCTCTCCTCTTAATGACTGTCTCAGAGCGGTAATGGGTTGGATGAGGAAAAACAGATTGAAGTTGAATCCTGACAAAACGGAGGTACTTGCAGTGACAGGCCCGAAACCAGATTTGGGAATACAGTCTCCAGTCCTGGATGGAGTCACACTCTCCTCTAAGGACTGTGTTCGCAGTTTGGGGGTGCTCCTTGATTCGTCGCTTCACATGACTAGTCAGGTGAATGCGACGGTCAGGAGTGCCTGTTATCAGCTTCGGCTGATACGCCAACTGCGCCCTTATCTGGATATGAGGGATCTGGAAACTGTGGTACATACCCTGGTAACCTCACGTCTGGATTACTGTAACGCACTCTACATGGGGCTACCCTTGTGCCTAACCTGAAAACTACAATTGGTGCAGAACATGGCAGCCAGGGTAATTACAGGAACATCTCGGATGGAGCACATAACACCTGTGCTTAAATCCCTCCACTGGCTGCCGATTAGTTTCCGGGCGCAGTACAAGGTGTTGGTTTTGACCTTTAAAGCCCTATATGGCTTGGGTCCATCTTATCTTAGGGACCGCCTCTCCCATATGATCCCCCCCTACAGTCCTCTGGGAGGAATCTGTTACAGCCAATAAGAACTAGGCTGTCCCAGACCTCCCAGAGGGCCTTTTCCGCAACCGCCCCCAGACTCTGGAATGGCCTGCCGGATGAGATCCGTCTTATCACTACTCTTGCTGCTTTCAAGAAAGCAGTAAAGACGGATCTCTTCCAGCAGGCCTTCCCAGAATAACTTCATCTGGGAGATATATTTTAATCTGTTGCCCTGATTTCATCCTATGTTCTCATCTGTTTTAATTAATGTGGTATTTTAAATTTTGATTATGTTTAATTCTTTTTTAAGGGGATGGGAGGGTGGGATTATGGGATGAGGGATTGCTTTTAACTTTGCTTGTTTTAAATTTGTTGTTCCCCGCCCCGATTGCCACGCAGAGAGGCGGGTTATAAATAAAAATTATTATTATTATTATTATTATTATTATTATTATTATTATTATAGAAACTTATTTTATCCTCTTTAGCCTGCTTAACTCTGGGGGGGATGCAGATGGGTGGCCCTGGTAAACAGAGGATTGAGGCCAAGGCTGCCAGACTCGTTGGCCCCGATCCTCCCTTTCGCCACCTGGGAAAACACTGCTCCTTTCCCAGGTGGTGAAAAGGGCGCCCGAAGAGCTGCCACACAGCTCTTTTGCACCTCTTCCAGTGCAGTGTGTAAAAACACTGTGCCGGGAGAACGTCTTGACAGCGCGCGCTGTGATGACGTCTTCAGGAAGGGGTTGGGGTGCTTGGCATGTGGCTGCCCCTCCCCTTCCCTGACTCCAAGATGGCACTTTGAGTTGTCTGTAGAGGCCCTCTGTCCAAGGGAACAGGGCGTGTTTCACTGCTGATTTGGTATATCTGTCTCGTCACTTTTTAACTACTCCTATTTTCATGAAAGCATACTAGGTATAAAGGTGTCAACTATTGTCTGTACCCCCAGTTTGTAATGCTGTTTTGAATCCTAATTTGAGAGAGAAGCAAGATATAAATCCAATAAATAAATAAATGAACAATACTTGTACCTTCATGTAATGCTGTGCATGCAATCAGTTCAGCATTTGTTTCCAAATCTGACACTTTCAGTTCACATTCAATATGAGGAAGATCTTCTTAAAGATTTAGGTTGCTTTTACCTTTGGATTTTCCAAGATCTTCACTGAGTGGACCTCCTTGTTGGCTTTTCCTAAACCAAGTAAGGCTCCTCACTGGATTATATATTTTTCTTTCTTTACAGAGTTATAACTGAATTCTGCAGATCAAAGAATAAGTACGTGGGAATGAAAGCCCAAGGGAAAAAGTGTCTCATCTACATCAGAACTAAAGAGTTACTTATATGTGTGGCAGGAGTGGGAAACAGTATCTTAAAGATGAGGTAGCCCTCAGGCACCTATCTTTCTGACACCTTAAACCCATCCTAGTGTTTTCTTTGCCAGTAATAACATCAAATTCATTCCATAGTACAGCTACATCTTGAATACCTTTCTGGAAATATCTTTGTAGAAGATATCTGAGATGTTCGCTGGACCCTCTGTGAGAGAGCATTTGTTAAAATTGTGTGAGGGTGTGTGTGAGAGAGAGAGGAAGAGAGAGAGAGGTATTTTATTGTGAGAGTAAAGTAGAGAAAATAAATCCAGGGAAATTTTAAAACATTTTATACTATTATTCTAGGCCATATAGTTAAGCTATTGTTTCCTAATAATGAAAAACAATGAAAGATAAGATTTGTTTTGGAATCAGTAGAGAAATAGGGGGGAAAATCATGCACTCCCTCAGATGTGGTTGGACTGCAGGTCGCAGCAGCTATAGCCTGCATAGCCAATGGAAAAGAACACTGGGAGCTGAAGGTCAACAGCTGGGGAGCTCCACATTGCCCATGTAATAGCTAAAGTCTAATGCTGTTTCTCTAAAGTTGTTTCTGTTGCTGCTTTGCTGCTGTTTGCCATCAATTCATCATAGACTTCTGGTGACCCTATGCACTTCAGAAATAACCGACTTTGACACCACTTTAACTACCATGGTTCAGTGCTATGAAATTCTGGGAATTGTAGTTTGTTGTGGCATCAGAGCTCTCTGACAGAGAAAGCTGAATGTCTCACAAAACTACAGCTCCCAGAATTCCAGAGCATTGAGCCATGGCAGTGTCAAACTGGATTATTTCTGCAGTGTGAATGCAACCTGAGAAACCACCAAGCAGCCCTGTTTAGATCTTTTAAACTCAGAGTCTTGGCTTGGTTTATTGAGGGCCTTTGCAGACTGTTAGAAATAGTGCAAATTGAGTCCACTTTAACTGCCCTGGCTCAGTGCTAGAGAATTATGGGAACTGTTTTTTTTCCTGAGACATTGAGCCTACTTTGTCAGAGAGCTCTGGTGTCACAATAAACTACAGTTCCCATGATTCCCTTGCACTGAGTCAGGGCAGTTAAAGTTCATCAATTTGCATTATTTCTGGCAGTCTGCAAAGGCCCTGAGTCAATTCATCTCTAGTGTGATCTTCATCTTTCCTGAATGCGGTCAACTTTACCAAGCATTATCGTCTTTTCAAATGTGTGATTTTTATCTCATGATTGGCTTAATGAACGATATCCTCAGTTTAGTCATCTTGGCTTCTAAAGAGAGTTCATTTTGATTTATAACTGAAGAAAATCTTACATATTTTGACGGTTTATTAAAACTGATTAAAAAGACCAGAAAATCTCAGTCTTGTTCCTGTTCCTTCCAATTTTATTTGGGAATCCCTACATGTTTTCCTTATTCTAGAATATTTTCTGTCAGCTCCTGGTATGATCAAAGAACAGAAACAAAAGCAGACTTTTCAGTCAGTTTTGATGCACCCTTTATTAACAAATGATAAGTGATATAAATCACCTACAGTCATTATTTTTGTTCTCTTAACATCCAGTTATAACTTTGCTTTTCCACTTTCTTCTTTAATTTTCACCAAAAGTTGTTGCAAGCATTAATAAACCTCCATGTTTGTTTTTGTGTGTGTGCAGAATTAAGTCCTGAACTGCAACAGTTCTCATCCAACCAGGATTCTCCACATCAGAATTTCTTCCTTTTCATCTAGGATTTGAAGATATTCAAATATTCTTTCCATCCCTTGGGGTGGTCAGGTGAAGATCTGAGGGACCATTTCTCCTTTGGTGCATCAGTCCCCTTTTATAAAAAGTGACCAGACAGTCCTTTCCAGTTATGATTTCAGGCTATTTCAAATATAAAATAGGTCATGGGAATATAAAATAGCTTTTTAATGGCCAATTGTGCTCTTGGTTGATTTGAGTGGGTGGGTTGAAGTTAGCCATTTTAGCCTCAAGAGGGTCTAGATTGTCTGGAAGGCCCTGGAGGTTGTGTTGGGGATCCTTGGAGGAATTTCACTCTCCCTTCTGCAGTCCCCGTTTTCCCTTCTACAGAGGGTTGGAGAAGCATCCTATGGCAGCTGAGTTGGGATTAGGATTGTCAGAGTAAAAACTAGAGACAGCTCCTGTACCTTTAATGGTTCAGTAGAAGGGGATTTCAGTAGGTGCTGCTTGTTACTTGGTTGCATGACAAGCAACACTTGCTGATATTTCCTCTTCTACACAGTATTAAAGGACTTTATCGAATGGCTGATAAAGCATTTTACCTGAATCGAATTTAATTTTAAATTGAGCGGTATCAGGACCCTATCACACAGATTTTGCCACCAAAATCACCACCCGAATGCAGCCCAAATCCATCCCCACTTCCAAAAGCACTCCAGCAGCCATTTTTGAAGCTGGAAAACTCCCGGTTTCAAAAAGAGGCACTTGGGAGCAGGGATGGATCCGGGCTGCATTCGGGCAGCAATTTCAGCAGCAAAATCTTTGTGATAGGGTCTGGAAGCAGCCTGATTTAAAATTAAATTCAGGTAAAACACTTTATTTTAGCTATGTGATATGCCTCAAAGGTACAGGAGTCATCTCCAATTTTCAATCTAGCAACCCTAGAGAGGGCACATAGGAAGCAAAGAAGGAGAAAGCCTCCTTGCATGAGAAGACTCCCTACTTGCATGATATTGGATTCTGCCAAGTATAATAAAATGAATACCAATAAATAACTAAAAAGAGAAAAGCAGCAACTAACAGCCTCCTCCTCCTCTATTCACTGCTACTTCAGTATGAACTAAAATAGAAGTAAATGAGCTTGCAAAGAGGCTTGAACTGGTGTATTAAGTGTTCTTTCTGACAGAAATGTTGTTAGGTTTCTTGCCCAGCTTGAGTGCTGGTTGTTTTGGTGGCTGCTGTTACCTAACCCAGGGCCTTAATTGTCTCTGTCAGTCACTGCCATGATGCACTTCTTCATCATGGGTGTGATTATAAACCATTACTTTCCCAAGGAAAGGCCTTCTGCTTTCCTCTAGCCTCTCAGCTCTTTTGTGGAACATTTCATGTGTCAGAAAGAATTCCTCAGACTTTTACAATAATGTACCAAGGTGGCAAACTGACAGTTTGAAAAGCCAGGTTTCATTTCACGAAGGCTTTTAAGCTGTCTTGGAAGTGAAACTCACAGACGTTTCAGTCAGTGTCTTTAGACTTCCCTTTGAGGAGGCTTTCTTTTCCTAAATGCCATGAAAATATTTATTTTTAAAGTATTTACACAGTCACAGTCATCTGTGCATTTTGATATTAGAAGCAGCATTTTAATAGGTAATTGAGAAGCATGATTTCCTGGCAAATAGGCACAGGTGATGTGATCTTTTGGCAAACATATTTAGGTGGTGGCAGTGAGTTCACCATGTCTTATTGTTTACATCAAATAGAAATTTTTTCTTCCACAAGGTTACATCTGTTTACACTATTTTATTATCTGTTGAATGGTATGATATGAGGCTTTTTATTGCAGTTTAGTTAAAGAAGAACCAAGCTTGTGATGGAAGTGTCAATCAGCATTTAGTCATACAGTATCTATTTCTATTCCTGTTCTGCTTAGTACAGAAGGGCTATTATAGTCTACATTACTGCACAGCTCATTGGGATATAGATATCCTTGAGGGGAAGGATTTATTTTGAAAGGAGATCTTCAATATAACAAGAGACACCATTTAGACATTTTTAAAAGTATACTCAGAAAGGTACATAAAAGTAAAATGCAGCAATGAGCATGGTAAAAACTGGGTTTTGCACTTTGATAGCATACCCTCTTTTTAATGAAATGATTTGTGAAGTTAAAAAAATCAGCAGTGATGCTATTAATGGCCTATAACCAGTTGCTAATTCCAACTTGAGTAGGCCTATTGAATCATTCAGATTTACATCTGTAATTATTTACTATTCAGCAATTGATTCAAGAGCCAACTCAGTCTGAGTCAAATTTAAGGCCTCTACAGACAGCACCAAGTGCCATCTTGGAGGCAGCAAAGGAGAGGGGCAGCCATATGCCGGGCACCCCAACCCCTTCCCGAGGACATCATCACAGTGCATGCTGCTACACATGGCACGCACCATCAAGATGTCATCACGGCACAGCATTTTTACATGCTGTGCCAGAAGAGGTGCAAAAGAGCCGCGTGACAGTTCTTCAGGCACCCTTTTCACAAAGTTCTTCAGGCACCCTTTTCATCGCATGTCTGGCAGCCTCGGCCTTGATCCTCCATTTTCTGGGGTGGTCTAGGGCTGCCCGTTTGCATCCCCCCCTTTAGACTAATATTTTATTTATGTACATATTTTTAATTATTACAATGTTTTCCTTGATTTTTAAACAATAGAGTCTGAACACTGAATGCAATGATAGTGTAACAAATAAAAGAGGCAGAGGACCAGCGCCACCATGTCACACAATGTGGTGAATTTTTTCAGGTAGGATAAAGGAAATCAGGATTTGGGACCCCTTCACACTACATCGATGTAGTGGCATGATTCCATTTTAACTGCCATGGTTCCATCCAGTGATCTGCACTATTTGGAATTCTGAGGCACACAGCTCAAGTGACTCACCAAACTACAAACTCCATGTTTCTATAAGATGAAGTCATTGTGATGAATAGAAAGACAGCAGGGAGCTGTGAAGACCAGAAGACAGCTGACCAATCCTGAGACAGCTGGAATCAGCCAATGAGAGAGCAGCTGGAAGGAGATAAATAGCTCAGGTGGTGAGTGATATAGTAAGTTAGGGAGTTAGGCAGTGAGGAAAAGAAGGCTCAGAACCTTTGAGAGGGTCAGTTGGATCTGACTTAGAGGTACAGTGAGGCAGTACCTTAAGCCAGAGGCTGTGGATTGTTCCTGAGGGAATTAAGTTGTACAAAGATAAGAGTCAAAGGGGGGGGGGGGGAGAGAACTCTTTTTGTTCAACAGAGCTCTAGTGTAGAGAGTGTCTGTGTGGTTAGATTGTAAACATAGAAACACCTGAAGGATTGTATTTGAAATAGCTACAATACAATTGAAACTGGAACCAGGTAATATTATTGACAAGTTTGAAAACCAAGAAGCCATGCCTGTATGTTAACACAATAAAACAATCTTCTATTTTATACAAACCTATTTTGGCCTCTGTGTGAGACTTTTGAACAAACACTACCAGTGTGTTATTAATAGTTATTGGACCGGGAGGTGACGAGGGCTATGAAGCCAGTCACATAAAATTCTAAAAGAGAGAAATAGTCAAGTTGGCAGGAGTGGTTTGTCACAGTCATAACCATTAAAATAGAATCATTGTGCTATATTTGTGAGGATGCCCCTTGTGTTTGAAAGGCTGGGCAAGGCTTTTAAAAGCATTGGTTCTAGTGGTGAGTCAGGTCCTCATTTGAGCAGCAAAATGTTTTGAGATGGACACAGGCCTTTCACTGAGTTTTACAAATAAAATAGCAAGGCAGAGAAGGAGAGAAGAGTGAAAGCATGGTTGTCAGAGTGAAAACTGGACCTTGTATACAGTTGTGTAAGAGAAAATTTAAGGTGTTCTTTGTTATCTGGTTGCATAACTAGCAACACTTGGAGAAATGTCATCTTCTACACAACCATTAAAGGTACAAGAGCCCTCATAGAATCATAGAGTTGGAAGAGACCACAAAGGCCATCGAGTCCAATCCCCGTCCATGCAGGAACACAAAATGAAAGCATTCCCAACAGATGGCCACCCAGCCTCTGTTTAAAGACCTCCAAAGAAGGAGACTCCACCACACTCCGAGGGAGTGTGTTTCACTGTCGAACAGCTCTCACTGTCAGGAAGTTCCTCCTTATGTTGAGGCGGAATCTCTTTTCCTGTAACTTGCATCCATTGTTCTGGGTCCTATTCTCTGGGGCAGCAGAAAACAATATGGCATCCCTTCAAATATTTAAACAGGACTATTATATCACCTCTTAACCATCTCTTCTCCAGGCTAAACATACCCAGTTCCCTAGGGCTATCATATCACCTCTTAACCTCTCTTCTCCAGGCTAAACATACCCAGTTCCCTAAGTCGTTCCACATAGGGCATGGTTTCCAGACCCTTCACCATTTTAGTTGCCCTTCTCTGGACACGCTCCAGTTTTTCAACATCCTTTTTGAATTGTGGTGCCCAGAACTGGACACGGTATTCCAGGTGGAGCCTGATCAAAGCAGAATACAGTGGCACTATTACTTCCCTTGATCTAGATCAGGGGTAGGCAACCTTTCCCCTTTAAGGGCCGAGGGACTTCAGCTCCCAGAATCCCAGGAGCTATTGGCCAACATGGGACTATTGGCCAACATGGCTGAGGCTTCTGGGAGCTGAAGTCCCTCGGGCCTTAAAGGGGAAAGGTTGCCTACCCCTGATCTAGATACTATACTACTATTAATGCAGCCTAAAATCACATTGGCTTTTTAGTTGCCATATCACACTGTTGACTCATGTTCAACTTGTGGTCTACTAGGACTCCTAGATCCCTTTCACACATAGTCTCGTTAAGCCAGGTGTCCCCCATCCTATATCTATGCATTTCATTTTTTTGCCCTAAGTGCAGTACCTTACATTTTCTCTGTGTTGAAAATAATTTTGTTAGCTTTGGCCCAGCTTTCTAATCTATTAAGGTAATTTTGAATTTTCATCCTGTTTTCTGGGGTATTAGCTATTCCTCCTAATTTGGTGTCCTCTGCAAATTTGAGAAGCATGCCCCCTATTCTTTCATCCAAGTCATTGATAAAGATGTTGAATAGCATTGGGCCCAGCACAGAACCCTGTGGCACCCCACTGGTCATTTCTCTACAGGATGAAGAGGAGCCATCGCTCAGCACCCTTTGGGTTCAGTCAGTCAACCAATTACTACTAGTACGACTATTACTAAATTTTATTTCTATCTCGTCCCTCTGTCAAAAAATTGGAGGGGCTTACAGTAATTAAAATTCAATACAATATATTAAAATACAATACAATCCCAACCTCCCCCCATTCCTTAAGAAGTATTAAATCAGTATTACAGTTAAAACATGATAATTAAAACGTCAAAATGAACAAAAATTATTAGACAACATACAATAATAGACAATAATAGACAGAGCAGGAATTGCAGCCAAAGTGGAAAGAAAAAAGAGATGAGAGGAACTCCTGAGGCCTGGAAGTTTAGTTGGGAAAGGCCTGATGGAAGAGATTCGTCTTAACAGCCTTTTTGAAGCTGCTTAAGATTGTAATCTGATGGATCTCAGATTCCAGAGTCTGGGAGTGGTTACCGAGAAGGCCCTCTGGCGGTTGCCAACAGCCTTGTTTTCACTGGTTGCAGCAAGTTCCTTCCAGACTGCACGGGGAGGATTGTATGGGAAGAGGCACTCCCAAAGATAAGTTGGGCGCAAGCCATTTAGGGCTTTAAAGGTAACAACCAACACCTTATACTGGGCTCAGAAACTAATAGGCAACCAGTGGAGAGACCTTAATACCGGTGTTATATGGTCTCTCCTTGATGTTCCAGAAACCAGTCTGGCTACCATATTCTGTACTGATGGAAGTTTCCGGACCAAGCATGAGGGTAGCACCATGTAGAGCGCATTGCAGAAATCAAGACGGGAGGTTATCAGCGTACTAATAACATCTAGACCCATGCCTCCGGATGATCTCTCCCAGCGGCTTCATATATATATTAAATAGCATCAGAGATAGAATGGCACCTTGAAGGATGCTGCACTTAAACTCCTTTTTTGAGGAACGACTGTCCCCAAGCAGCACCCTCTGGGATCTGCCTGAGAGGAAGGAACGGAACCAATACAATACAGTGCCTTCAATTCTTAACCCACTCAGGCGATCCAAGAGGATGCTATGATCTATCATATCAAAAGCTGCTGAGAGGTCTAGAAGCACCAACAGGGTCACACTACCCCTGTCGATGCTCAGATGGAGGTAATCTGTCAAGGCAACTATGACAGTCTCAACTCCAAATCTTGTCCTGAAACCAGTTTCAAATGGATCTAGATAATCGATTTCATCCAAAACAGCTTGGAGTTGAAGAGCAACTGCCCTCTTGATTACCTTGCCCAAGAATGGTAATAAAGAGACTGGCCTGTAGTTGTTCATACCCAGGGGGTCCAGGGAAGGTTTTTTCAGAAGTGGCCTGACTGCCGCTACCTTCAGACAAGATGGAATATGAGCTTCGCTGAGGGATGCATTGATGATGTCCATAAGGAACATCCTCAATGCCTCCTCCCCCCCCCCCGGACTGCCAGCCATGATGGGCAAGGATTGAGAGGGCAGGTTGTTTTCCTCATTCTACCAAGGAGCTTGTCCACATCATCGGTACTCACAGATTGGAACTGATCCAGGATGATTTCATTAACGGAGTTGCTGGACACCTCGTCAATTGATTGTCAAAACACGAGTGTCTAAGTAGGCTCCTATCTGAGAGATTTTATCTGCAAAGAAGTTGTTAAACATGTCATATCAGGCTGTTGTTGGGTTAAGTAATGCAGGTGGAACCTGCGTCATCTCCCTTGCCATTCTAAACAGCTCTGCTGGACGGGACTCTGCAGATGCAATACGTGCAGAGCAGAAATATTTCTGCGCTGCATGTATTGCCTCTCGATAGGACCAAAGAAAGTTCCTATGATGAGTCTTGTCAGGTAGGAGTCGAATTTTCCTCCAGGTGCACTCTAGTCGTTGTCCAACCCACTTCGGGGGGATGCAGACCAGGGCGTTTGGAGCGCCCTGGTCCGGAGCGCCGCGGGGCTATGGCAGCCTCACCGCGGCGCCTCCCCGGCGACCCTGAAAGGAGCGCCAAAAAGGCACTCCTTTCATAAGTCGCAAAAAGAGCGCCCTAAAAGCGGCGGGCGCCCTTTTTGCGACTTATCCTCCACAGCGCGTCCGGACGCTGTGGAGGGAGGTCGCCCTGAACGCGTCCGGCGTGCGGTGGCCCGGAAGCGCTCAGGGCGACCTCAGGAAGAGGAAGGGCCGCCGCGCGTGCGGTGGCTCCTCCTCTTCCGGGCCTCCAAGATGACTGTTTTAGTCGTCTGCTTAGGCCCTATATTTTCCTAAGCTCAGTTGTAAACCATGGCTTTCAATTCAAAGCGGGTTGCAAAGGATGCTTGGGAGCAATCATATCGATAGCCTTGGTAAGATTGATATTCCAGGTATTGACCAAAGCTTCGACAGGATCACTGGTGTTACCAACAATTAGACCCTCTAAGGCTTTCTGGAATCCCATTGATTCCACTAGCATTCGAGGGCGGACCATTCTAATGGGTCCACCACCCCCAATGGGGCGGACAGTGGTTCTTAATTCAGCCTTGACCAGGAAATGATCCATCCATGACAATGCAGAGGTATTTATCATCTCCGCCCAGAAATATTCCTGTTCCGTACTAAAGACCACATCGAGGGTATGATCCACACAATGTGTGGGCCCAACAACCAATTGGGAGAGGCCAATGTTTGTCATAGATTCCATGAACTCCTGAGCCGCACCTGTTAAGCTGGTCTCAAGTGAAATGTTGAAGTTGCCCAAAACCAGATGTCTGGGCAACTCCAACAGCAACTCTGAGACCAGCTGCGTCAACTCAGTTAGGGTGTCTGCTAGACAACAGGGTGGTCGGTATACTAGCAGAATCCCCAAACTATCCCTGGTCCTCAGGCTTAGGTACATACACTGGATTAAGCATCATTATGCCCTTGTGTGATGCGATTATGTTGTGTTCAGGATGGGAAACGACCTTGTGATGTTCAATCACTTGTGACCATCATAGGGAGCTGAAAGAGAAGGTTAAGAGGTGATATGATAGCCCTGTTTAAATATTTGAGAAGATGTCTTACTGAAGATGGAGCAAACTTGTTTTCTGCTGCTCCAGAGACAAGGACACAGAGTAGCGGATGCAAATGACAGGAAAAGAGATTCCACCTCAACATTAAGAATAACTTCTTGACAGAAAGAGCTGTTAGACCAGGGGTAGGCAACCTAATGCCCAGAGGGTGGATGCGCCCCCCCCCCCGAGGCCTTTGGACCGGCCCCAGGCTGGTCCTGCCGCCGCCGCCCCCCCCCCCCCCACTGTCTGCCATGATGATATTGATTATTGTTGTTATTACTTGTTCTTGGGGTTTTCTTGGCAAAATCTCCACAGGGGGTTTGCCACGGCTTTTCTAGGGCTGAGAGAGTGTGCATGCATATTTTTTTTATTTTTTTATTTTTAAAAAAACATATTTATTTATTTATTTATTTATTTATTTATTTATTTATGGTGCTTCGGCCCCCCAACTGTCTGAGGGACAGCAACCCAGCCCCCAGCTCAAAAAGGTTGCCTACCCCTGTGTTAGACAGTGGAACACACTCCCCCAGAGTATGGTGGAGTTTTTTAAACAGAGGCTGTATAGCTATCTTTTAGGGGTGTTTTGATTGTGTATTCCTGCATGGCAGGGGATTAGACAAGATGGCCATTAAGATCTCTTCCAACTCTATGATTGTATTATTCTAATCTCTGCATAATCAGATCACAAATATACTGATAGATTTACATTCAGTTTTTTAGTATCTGGTTAAATTATTTAAGATGTTTTTTTTTTAACTTATACTTTTTAAATGTTGTTTTGTTATCTGTACCCTTGTGATATTTAGGTATACGATCTAGATATAAATGGTTAAATTAATATACAAATCCTAAATATTGCTGAGCCCCTGTGAACAAGCACAGGATAATGACTTACAATAGCACTCTCTTAAGCACTTATTAGACAATATATCAAATCTCATTACTAGGCTGTGTGATCATTAAAGAATTAATCTTCCAACCTTATTAATAACATATTATTACTATTATTAGGATTCATATTATTATTTTTCTTTAAAAAAATCTGTTTCAGAGAAAGAAAAGAAACTTGAGTTCCCATCATACTTTGTTTTTTATTACTGCCTCAGAGACATAAAAGGAAAAGGACGCATGATGCTGGACATTTAAATGCCACTTATATGGCATTTAGCTGGAACAACATGTTATAAACTCTACTGGCAGAAGTGAGAACATTTATTACAAGCTGGTTCTTCATGCCCCCTTTTGTGAGCCAGGAAAAGGGAGCTGGCAAATTAAATTAACAAAATGGCTTCCCTGCGGCCTCTGATTGGTATAGCTTTTAGTGGATTATATAAAAATGGTGTCAGATTTGCTGCTGCTGAAGATTTCACCTTTAAGAATATTTTCTTCACTGTTGGAAATGAAATTGGTTGCACCTAGAATGAATAGAAATGTCATGCTGTTTGTCTAAACAGCTAAAAGTCCTGATAAAACAATTGGAAATGAAGTTTCTATTGATGAATTACTGTATATTTGGTAGTCTCCCACTGCAGAACTGGATAATGGAATGTTTTTTTTTAATGTATCCCCTTTTCTTTAAGTACTCTTGACCTAGTGCAAGGACCACAGGTATTTTTTTTTAACACTGATGCTATTAATTAAACCTAGACAACAAGGATAACTGAAGTATCCCTAACTTTCCAAAAGGTATAATATTTTACTAAGTCTTAATCTTAAATATGCAAGCCAATTTTATGTGAAGTGCTCAAATAATAATCTCAGTTCTTTGTGAATTCAGCTCCACTGACTCAATCTGCACTGACATGAGGTTTCTTCAAACTTGATGTTTTATGCCAAGTATGCCAAGTAAAGTTTTATGCCCTGGGGCTGTCTACAATACCCCTGTGCCATTTTGGTGTCCCCACATCCCATAAGATATACCTAAGAACACTTGTTTGTTACAAAGAAGTGCTAATTCAGATAGGCCAAGAGAAAAGGTTTTTGAGAAAGACTTCAAGGCCTGCAACTCAATTGAAAATGGGTTCCATAAACCATAAGATATTCGGAGAAGGCCCTGCCTCTTGTGTCAGCCTCCCTAATTGTTTTTACAGATGGGCATGTAAGTAAGACTTGCAGTATTTTAACTGCCTGATCTCGCGATACTAGATGAACTCTCACAAAGTTGGTGGTTATTTACATCTCCAGGTGAACAGCATTGGAAAAAAAAAATTCTGATTTTTGAAATAAGGTGGTGGTGTTGAAGGCTGGAGAAACATCACCATCTGGTCTATTCCTACTTCTATGCTAAGCACTCTGGCTCAGCATGAAGGTGTGTGTTGTGGTGAGTATTCAACAAGCACAAAACAAGAGAAGGGGACTGAAAAGAGAGAAAGAGGGCAGTTGCATATCCACCAGTCTTTCACAGATGAAAAACAGGACACGTGTGGCCAAAGAATGTCACATTGTGGTCAGTGTGGCAAAAGTTATTAATGAGGAAGAATAGACAAGGTACAAGAGGCTGTAGCAGTTTGCTTTTGCCTGATCCCACAGGAAATGGCAAGATCCTCTCCTCTCCTCTCCTCTCCTCTCCTCTCCTCTCCTCTCCTCTCCTCTCCTCTCCTCTCCTCTCATTTGCTGTGTTAATTGAATGCAAACTTCTTTTGCATTTTGAAATCAGTTTGCAGCAACTTGCTGATGTATAAGTCTATAAATTTTAATAAAAATTGACCCTCCAAAACCTGGGTTGACCTATCCCCAGGTAAATATCAATACTGTACCTTAACTCTTATCAAAAAAGGAACCATCCTCTTCTCTGAGTAGAATGGGAAAAGGCAAGAGCTCAGTCTGTTTTGGGACAACCTTAAAGAAGCACCCAACCCCTTCTACTATTTCTGAATGCATGGGTAGGAAAATGGTGGTGTTGATAGCTCTTTGGCACTTCTCCTCAAAGGAGCACCAATAGGAACCAGGATTTTATCAATCCAATAAGACATCTATGTATGTGTCAGCTTTTCTAGGTTAAAATCAGGCAAAGATATCACATTAAAGTTAAAGGCTATAGACACTGTTTTAGTAGTCACCATTTTCTTTGCTTTGCCATTATATTCTTTTTTTTAATTAATTTTTTTAATTGAAATTAAAACATAAAACATAACAAAAAAACACACACAACTACAATCGTTCTTATATCAGACAAAACAATACATCACCACCAAACAACACTTAACAACACTACACACATATATAAAATGACTTCCTAGCTGGAAAAAATCTGTTATCGCATCTTCAATTAATACTTCTATTATTACAACAATTATAGTATAATGTCGCACTTCTATTGTGACCCTCCTAATTTCGCCTACTACATTTGTGAAATTTTATGCTATTACTCTATATTTGAACCTTAAATACACAACTAACCCCTTATTACCCTAATTTAATCCATCTCAACCAAAAAGAAAAAATATTTCTCAGCATGCCAGTATTGAACCAATGGTTTCCAATCATTTTTGACCATCGCCATATCTCTTTTTTTCATACTCGAAGTTAATTTTTCAATCTCCATAATATCTAGAATTTTTTTTACCCATTCACAGATGTCTGGTACCACCTTAGATTTACACTTTGAGGCGTATATTATCCTTGCTGCAGATATTAGATAAAATAATAATTTCCCATGTAACTTCTCCAGCTTTTCATCCTCTGTCATTCCAAGGAGGTATATCAGTGGACTAAATTTCAATTTTCTTTGAAATATTTTTTCCATTTCTCTATGGATCATTTTCCAATAAGCCCTTGCACATTTACACTCCCACCATAAGTGAAAAAAAGTACCGATTTTCTTTTCGCACTTCCAACATTTATTTGTATAACTACTTCTCATTTTGGCCAATTTATATGGGGTGAGATACCACCGAAATTGCATTTTATAATAGTTTTCTTTAATATCTGAATTCATTGTGTATTTGAGTCTTGTTTTCCAATTTTTTTCCCATTGTTGTAGTTCAATTGTGTGCCCAACATCCTGTGCTCACTTTACCATCTGCGGTGTAATAAATTCTTCTTCCATTTCAAAACTTAATAATAATTTATAAATTTTAGAAATTTTATGTTTATCTTCGGCTTTAATTATTTCTTCAAATTCTATATTCATAGGGCCAATTGTTTTAATCTTTGTATCTATTATAAATCTCTCTTTTAATTGACGATAAGTAAACCAATTACATTTATACCCCTCCTGATGTAATCGTTCTTGAGATTTAATTTTTAATCCTTCTTTATCCTTATTTAACAACTCTCGGTATGTCAACCATGAGTCTTTTCTTAATCTATTTTCTCTAGTTGCTACCGCCTCTACTGCGGTCCATAAAGGTATTTTGTCTTCCCATTTTTCTTTCACTTTATCCCATACTCTTAGAAGGGCTCGCCTTAGGTAGTGATCATTAAAATTTTTGTGCACTTTAATTTTATTATATATTAGATAACCATGCCATGAGTATACTTTATCAAAACCTTCTAATTTCAAATTTTTTTCTTTATCCAATGCCATTATATTCTTTTTGACATGTTCATGCATTCTTAACCTGACTCTACTTAATTACAGCCAACCTCATATCGCACAGACACCTTTTACTGTAGTACGTGGTAAGTATACATAGTACACATAGTAGTCCTCATCCATCCAGCCTAGGGGAAGCACAAACAGTTATGTCTGCTGGAATTCTTCAGTGTTGTTTTCCTTTGCTTCATCTTTTACAACCTTTGTTACCTGCTGCTAGGTTTTACCCTCAACCTATCCACAGTTCATATTAAAATTCATAATTTTGGATCCATAATCTGCCTTTGATTTATACATGAGGTCAACTTATAGTCGAGTATATATGGTAAGAAAGTTGAGGCAGGGACCATTTAGGTCTTCGATGGCTAATATTTGTTCTGTCAGTCACAATACCTCCTTCCCTTCCTGGGAAATCCATAAAAGCTGCTATGCTTGTTAGTCTTCATTTATACTTTTTTGCTGAACAAGAAGCCATAAAAAATTATTTATCTTTCCCCAACTGTCCAGTTGTTTTTGGAATTGTTCAGGACACTTTTATGTGAAAACCTAATCATATTGAAGATCTAATCTCCATAGATAACTTAGGGGTTTTGCAGACTGGCCTAAAGGGCCGGCCTGGGGGTGGAATTGGGATGGGGCAGCCACATACCAGCTGCCCTGACTCCACCCCAACCCCATCCTGATGCTGCATGCCCGTTCGCAGAGCACGTGGTATCAGGACGCCCTCTTGGCGCAGCATGTGCACATGCTGCACCAAAAGGGTGCAAAAAAGCCACTGCAGTGGCTGAAGGAGCAGCAAAAAAGAGGATCGGGGCTATGACATGCGGTTGCTGCAGCCCCGATTTGCCACTCCCAGGGGTGGCTCTGTGCCGCCCCAAAAGGCCGATCTGCATGGCCCTTACTTTCTCCCTCCCCCCACTCTGGTCTCCCACAATATTTATTTTTGATCAATACCATATCCAGTAATCCTGGGTCTATAAAATATGGTTGGTCCCTAAAATCAACCAGAATTACCTGTATAGGAGATAAAATCTCATTTTCTCAGAACCTGTTTGATCCTTAGTCTATATATGACAGGACTGTAATTTCCCTCATACCTTAATATTGATTTTGCTGCCCAGGGCTTCTGGAATTTGTAGTTTTTCCACCCAGGACTACAGCTTCCTGATGTATAGATGGAAAATACAAACTTTTGCAGAAAGTGCTTATGCTTTTATACCACCTTCACTGCTCTGAAAAATGTTACATTTGTTCACCACTCTAATTAATGAAGTGGAATCTCAATCTGAGTACGATTTCTGTTCCTTCTAATCTTCTTAATTACAATGTTAGATTATGCTACTAGAATTGTGTTCCAGATATTCAACATACTTGCCCTAATATTAACATTTATCAATATTTTATTCATCATAAAGCATCCAACTCTTGCCCATCCAGATACCTTTTCTTTTTTAAAAATACCTTAACAATTACTATTGATTAGAAGTCATGACACTTATTATTTTGTTTGGTGGCTCTTTGAAAGAAGCAAGTGAATAAACACAATTAATAAAGCTTCATAAAATGTTCTATAGGCATTTATTTGGCAAGTATAATTTTGTTTTGATAGTAGTGTAATAATGTAGTAATGAATATTTCACAAGGTACTATTGTCAAAAAAAAACCCCAAAAAACTCCCCTGAAAATGAGGAAACAATATGTGAGGTTCTGGCAAAGGTTGGGCTTTAGAGACCTTCTTCTTATTACCTGATGGAAGGTGAAATGGTGCACCTATAAAACTGTCAATTTGATGGTCAACATGGGGTGTAAATATTCTGGATAAGTAGGAAGCATAACAACATTTGAGTTATCTTTCTTTAAGTGCTTTGCTATTATCATACATTTCTTCTATTTTAATAGAAAAAATGTTTCTGAATAAAGTCTGTACCCATTTCTTAATATATCCAGCAATTCATGCTTTCATTTTTAAACAGCTATGATTACTATAATTTCTTCTAGGTAGCATTTGCCCTTTCCATTAGGTAAAAAGTTTGCAGACTAGATTTCCAGCACAGATCAAATCTATTAATCTTATGACTTTTCATATAGTTTTCAAACTATTCAAAACACTTTGAATAGCAGGTTAAAATCCACAAATTGTTTAGGCGTACATAGGGTGTAACAACTGTTCTGCTACCATCTCCTTCTTGTACTTTAGATTCTTTGTGGGGACAGAAAAATTAGCAGATGTGAAAGACAGGACAGAGCACTTCAGTCTCAAGTAATTTAATCATAGATTTGATTTCTATGAGAAGACATTTCTGTAGGGCAAGTTGCCAAGGCCAGCTCTCCCATTAGGCTACCTCAGGGGCCCTATTACACTACACAGTTTTAGCACTATGGTTCCACTTTAACTGTCATGGCAACATCCTATGTAACCCTGGGATTTTCAGCATAGGGAGAAGTATTTACAGTAATCAGCAAGAGACCTCTAATGCATCCTCAAAATATAAACCTCAGGATTCTGCAGGATGCAGCCAGTTCAGATATTTGTACACCCACGATTCAAGTCTGGAAGAATAACATCAGTGTGATGTACTGGTTAGAGTCCATGAATGGAATTTGAAAGATACATTTTCAAGTCCCCATTCAGCTATGAAACTCACTGGGTAACTTTAGGCCCTTTTACACTACACAATTATGACACAATTATTCCACTTTAACTGTTATGGCTCCATCCCATGGCATGCTGAGGCTTGTAGTTTGGTGACACAGTAGAACTCTCTGACAGAATTCTAAATACCCCTCTGTAAAGTGCTATTCCCAAGAATCCAGTTGACAGATGCTTTTAATTACAGAGCCTTTTAATGTAAAGTCCAGACTTCGCTCCTGGCAACAGAGAAATCTTTTGAAAAAAGATCCTTCGAGCCCTTAGATCTTCAATATGATTAGGTTTTCTATGCTATCTAATCTCGGGGGACAAGTATCTCCCATCTGTCAGGGACCAATACCACATTTGTATCCACTGGCTAAAATTGTTTCTTCTGCCAGTAGAAGGGGGAAAAAGAGATGAACCCAGGGACATCACTAAGGGGCTGAGGCGCATGAGGACTACACTGGGTGACATCTTGGGGAGATGTCACCTGGTGCACCAGTGGGAAGGGGCTGTCTTCCAGTGTGGAGTGTACTTTTGTGCTTCTCCATGGGTAGACTGGGACTTCCAGAAACTGAAGATCCTGGGAAGGCCCAGGTCTGCCTGTCTGGAGGTGGCAAGGAGGAAAGCTGGAATGTTGTTGGCATGCCACAGCAAACTCCTGTAGACTTCTCCCATTGCTGAATGGTGCGTGGAGCCCTTTGAGAGTCGTGAAAAGGCAGCTAGACCAGAATAGGCTGAGACATGGACAAACTCCCTTTGGATGTCTCAATCTACTTTCCATAAGTGGCAAGGAGGCCAGCCTCTTCTTCAACTACTCATGATGGACTATTGGCCTGGTGGTTCCAAGCCACATAAGAAGCCAGCGACTAAGCTTTCCCTAGTAAGGAGTCCACCCAAAAATTCCATCTAGCCTCCCTGTGGCTGCACAACCAGACTTTTCACCCCAAATGTTCAGTTACCTACCAGCATTTTCAGACCCCAGCAGGAGTGCCAAATGAATAAGCATGTCTGTACATATCTCCTCTTGGGATCATAGAATCATAGATCAGTCACAGGCAGCCTCCTTTCTAGGGGTCCACCCAAGAATGTGAACTCCTGGAGGCCTCTTTCTTCACCAAGGGGGGAAGTACACGAGTGCTTCCAGGATGCTGCCAGACAGAGCGTCGCGGGACCGCAGCCTCTGCACTGCGGCGCTCCTGCGGCATCCCTGAAAGGAGCGCAAAAATGGCGCTCCATTCATGAGTCAGGGAAAGTGCGCGTAGGGCGCACTTTCCCTGACTTATCCGCCGCAGCGTGTCCAGACGCTGCGGTGGGAGGTTGCCCTGGCAGCGCTGGCCATGCGGAGGGCCGGCTGCTCCGAGGACAACCTCGGGAAGAGGAAGGAGCGCCACGCGTGCGGCTGCTCCTCCTCTTCCTGGCCTCCAAGATGACTCTATTAGCCGTCTGCCGAGGCCCCAAGTGGCCCTTTGACCCCTTTAATGACTTGTCCAGAGATGGACTGTCCCCCCAGGTGTCCTGGTCCACCAGTCATAGATGGCAAGGAAGCTGGTTTTTCTCTTCCTCTTCCTACTTCTGAGGAACCATGGGCCTGGCTGGGGGTGTGCCAGGCAACCTGGGGGAAACAGAATGAGTTACTGCACTGGGGTGACACCAACCCTAGTGACACTTTTGGATGCTCCTATTCCCTCACCACAATCTCATCCTCTTTTTACCCTCTAAACTTTATTTTTGAAAGCTGGAACATTTTTGGAAGAATGTGGGAGTAGCCCTGAGGACTGTAGCAGGAAAGGAAAGCTAGGAAAAGTTGCTTCCCCACTTTCCTCAAATGGGAATCTCACTGCAATCCAATACCTTTTCTGAGGAATTATTAAGATGTCATTTTATTAGTGTGATGATGCAAATAATCACACACATGCATTCTGGTTTTGTTGGAACATCTCTGCACATCCCTGTGAATTCAATTGCTCATACATGCCAGCACTCAAATAAAGACGTAGTCAATGATGCAGATGTAGTTATTCAAAGCACATTCGGGACATGCAGAATTTTATCACAGTTTATCTTGGGTCTATTCGCATCTGTTATTCACACAGCTGACAATATAGAAAAACTAGGAAAAATACCCGAGATTGATTATCCTGGGTTAAGTGGGTTTTTTGGCAGCCCCCCAAATTTAATTGGATGATGCATTTGAAATGCATGTGAACAACAAAGATTAAACCTAAATTGTACCTGGATTATTTTTACCATATGAGTGACCCGTCAAAGGAAGGCAGAATATGTCTGCTTCATTTTTCTGTATCAGATCATGCTTTAATTTGTTCCTTGCTTCTTTCCAGACATCTAGATGGACTTCTTAAAATCCATCAGCTGTGAGATACTGTGTTTGTAGTATCTTGTTTTCCAAGCTCTGCTCATACCATAGTTGAATCTGATCAATGTGTGTGTGAGCAGGATCTATGCATAAAGATCAGTGAGAGGCATTAAAATTTCAAGAAAAAAAAATCCATACAAAGTTGAAATCTAAACCAGTGATTTTTAAGCTGATGTGGGGAATTGGTAGGGTCTCCCCCCACTCCAATCTGTCAGGGACTGACATTATATTTGTTCCCATTAATTACAGCTGGCTCCAATCCACAGACCACTACTGTGAATAACTACATGGGCAACTACATGATCAGGTAATGAAAGAGTTTTAAGATCCTCAGTCTTTTGAATAACATGAGGTGGGAGTTTATGGATAAAAACACACTGCAGAAATAATCCAGTTTGAGACTGCTTTAACTGCTGTGGTTCAGTACTAGGGAATTCTGAGAACTGTAGTTTGTTGTAGCACCAGAGCTCTCTGACAGAGAAGGCTAAATGTCTTACAAAACTACAGTTCCCAGGATATGCTAGAATTGAGCCAGGGCAGTTGAAGTGGTCTCAAACTGGATTATTTCTGCAGTGTGTTTTGGCCCCATCTTTCCAAAATTGCAGCACAAATCTTTTAACCACAGCTGTGTTATGTGTTTATTTACTTTTTGTTCTTACTACACACACACACACACACACACACACACACACACACACACTAGCATAAACAAACAAACAAACAAACAAAGCTAAATGTGTGTGGTTTTTAAAAATTCTTTCATGTGTATTTAGAGGTTATCTCCATTTAGGATGTAATTTCAGCAGGAGAAAAATGACAGTATTGCTCTTCCAGAAGAATTCTGTCCCCTCCAATGAAATTTTCTTTCAGTTCCTAAATTTCTAGCATTCCGGGGGGCGGGCACTGAAAATCATTCACGTCTAGTACTTTTGTTGCCTTCATATTCCCTTTGCAACTTTGCCTGACCCTTTCCTTTGTATGTCTGGATCTGCTAAATGTTCAACTGAAGTTTAAGATGAAGACAGCAAATATAAGAGTTCTAGACATGAACAATTTTCAGTGACTCACTTTTTGGAATGCTAGAAATTTTGGGACTGAATAATAATTTCATGGGGGGGGGGAAAGAATTTTTATTTGAGGGAAGGCTCTCATTTTGGCCTCCCCCTAGTAGTTACACCACTGCTCCACATGTACATGGTGAGGGAAGAATGGGACTTCTGTTATTCATTTTTTTAAAAAATTATAATAGCAGGAGATTCCAAATACACATCTCAAACATCATGTCTAGTTCTTCCCTTTGAGTTAGAATCACCATATTAGCCTTAAAACTCAATTTGGATGGTACTCTGCTATCCTTAAAAACAAACATTGTTATTCAAGATATGTTGCTGCTTTTACATAAAAAGTAAAGCCTTTAGGGATCTAGCTGGCTTCTGTAGCTGCTGCAGGAAAATAAGACTGGGGTGGGAGAAGAGATGTAAAAATGTCTGTGCATGTTTACTGTTTATTATATAACCTGTAAACCTAATTTCTAAGAAAATTTTAAGTCAAACATGAAGATCTATGTTCTGACATGAAATTAGAACAGAAACTGTTGTTGTAATAGCTTTTGCTTATATATGGAAAAAGTAAAAATATTCAGGAGGTGCAAATATGAAAGATATAAACACATATGGCAGATACAAAAGGAAAGGATAAGAGGAGGCTTTGCTGATATATTCTCTGGCTTGGACTTTTGGAAAAGTACAAAAAAGAGTTTGCTTTTAAGCAAAGCTGGCTATAGAAGGTGGTACAAGTTATGTTCAGTAAATAGGAATATTAGATTTTGATGCATAAGCTAGGAAGTTCTTTGTTGCCAGAGTCTGAACCAATAGTTAAGAAAGCATACTGGACAGGTAGGGTTGGTGGCCTGGACCCCTGTCCATCTTAAAAAAAAAACAAACAAGCCTCATTTCAAAAATACAAGTTGGAAGTATTATTCAACCCCTTTCCTGCTGACAAGGAAACGGTTTCATTGATGAGAGCAATCAGTGCTTAACTATTCTATTCCCACTGAATGCCCACCAGCCAAAACTGTTTCAGACTAGTACTCTCCCTGCCCCATTGTGAGGTAATGCACAGCTTCCAGAGATGCTGGACAACAATATCAAGATTTGAAAGTAGAAAAATGTATATGCTTAATTGGCTTCACCTTAGGTATGCAGCTTCATTGTTCTCTACTGCCCGGACCATCTAATCATTGTTATCAGTTCCTGAATGGCATGTTCACCTCTGTCCTTTTTGGGGCCATGTTTTGATCTACCAAATAGTCCCCAAATTAAGAAGAGTTTAAATACTGGGAAAGGTGGCGATGATGGCAGCAATCTCAACCCTCCCCTCAACCCCCAGTGAGACCTTACTGGGCTCCTGGGCCTCCAAAATGCCTGCCTGCTGCCTGCCTGCCTGCCCTGGGAAAGGTGGCAGCAGTCTTAAGGCCCCCCAAGCCCCCAGTGAGGCTGTACTGGGCTCCCGAAAGGCCTCCCTACTGTCTGCCTGCCCTGGGAAAGCCAGTGGCAGTATTGAGGCGGGAGGTGTGGCCGGGGTGCCTGGATGGATATGCTGGTTCTTTCATGGCAGTGGAGGAACCAGCCTCACAGCAGCTTCAGGTGGCGGGCCAGGCCTCCACTGCAGGCTCTGGGCCTCCTCTGCTTCAGACTCTGGGAATCTGGGATTGGAGGGTCTAAAATGCCCAACCAGGCCAACACATTTTTAGACCCTCCAGTATGGGATTGTCCCAGTTTTCTGGGATGTATGACAATTATTATTATTATTAGCTTTATTTATTAAGTGCCGTAGATGTACATGGCACTGTACAAAATCAAATAAAAACCAGAATATATAGAAAGCCTGCCTGTGGTGTACAATCTAAAAGTTAAAACAAACAAATTAAAACATCGTAAATGAGAAGTTAAAACATCAAATATCCAATATTAAGACACGCATCAGGAACAACCCAGACATGGTCACAGACTCCCTGGGAACACTTCCATAAACAATGTGGTCTTTAACTCAGCTTTGAAGCTGGTTAGGGATGTATTGAGTCGTATATGTAAGGGAAGGAGGTTCCAGGAGTGAGGGGCAGCGAGCGAGAAGGGATGGATCCGGGACGGGGCAGTGGAAATCCGGGGCTGGAACAAGAGACCTTGGCTACCAGAATGGAGGGAACGAGAGGGGGTATAGGGAGAAAGAAGTTCAGAGAGATAGGGAGGGGCGAGCCCATGAAGGGCTTTGAAGGTGAGCAAGAGAAGCTTATGCCGAATGCAGAAGGGAAAGGGGAGCCAGTGAAGGGATGACAAAAGGGGGGAGACATGGTCATATCGATGAGCGAGTGAGATAATACGGGCAGCTGAGTGCTGAACAGAAATCAATGGGTGGAGGTGAGAGAGAGGAAGCCCTGCCAAGAGAAGGTTACAGTAGTCGAGTTGCGAGACCACTAGGGCATGGACCAAAGTCTTTGCAGTAGAAGGAGAGAGATATGGACGGATTTTAGAAATATTATAAAGAAAAAATCTACAGGCCTTGGCTGTGGCCTGAATCTGAGGGATAAATGATAAAGAGGAGTCAAAAATGAAACCAAGACTGCGGGCTTCCTGGACTGGCTGAATGAAGATGTTGTTGACAGAGATAGAAAAGGAATATTCAAGAGTGGACTTAGGAGGGAAAACAAGAAGCTCTGTCTTGGCCATGCTGAGCTTCAGGCGCTGATGGCGCATCCAGTGGGAGACAGCTGTCAGACAAGATGAGACTTGCTGCTCAATCCCTGGCAAAAGGTCAGGGGTAGAAAGATAGAGCTGGGTGTCATCGGCGTACAGATGATAAGAGAAACCAAAAGAGCTGATGAGTTTACCCAGGGACAATGTATATAGAGAGAACAAAAGGGGACCCAAGACAGAACCCTGAGGAACTCCCACAGATAGGGGAACAGAAGATGAAGTCTGTCCACTCGAGACCACTGCAAAAGATCTATCTGAGAGGTAAGATTTAAACCAATCGAGAACGGAGCCTGAGAAGCCAAGGTCAGATAGTAAGTCAAGTAAATGACAGTGGTCAATGGTGTTGAAGGCCGCAGACAGATCAAGAAGGACAAGAATAGAGTAAAGGCCATTCGCCTTGGCCTGCAAGAGATCATTTGAGATCTTGGTGAGGGCCGTCTCTGTGGAGTTCCATGGGCGGAATCCAGACTGGAAAGGGTCCAGAATGGAGTTGGTGTCGAGAAACTCAAGACAGCGAGAGTAGACAACTCGTTCCAGAACCTTAGAGAGGAAAGGAAGAAGAGAAATTGGGCGATAGCTAGACAAGGAAGAAGAGTCAAGAGAAGTTTTTTTTCAGAATAGGGGAAACTAAAGCATGTTTAAAGACTAAGGGGAAGGATCCAGTAGAAAGAGAAAGATTAAAAATATAGAGGAGGGAGGGAAGCAAAGAAGGAGCTATGGAAATTAGAAGACGAGGAGGAATTGGGTTGAGAGAACAAGTTGTGGGCTTGGAAGAGTTCAGCAGTGTAGAAAGTTCATCCAGAGAAATGGGAGAGAACGCAGAGAATTTGTTAGCAGGGGGGTTAAGAGATTAGTAGTGGGAACCAAGTCAGAAGGAGTCGCCTCCGACCGAATAGTAGTGATCTTTGTAATGAAGTAATTGGCAAAATCAAAGGGAGAAAATAATGAAGAAACACGGGGAGCAGAATGTTTTAGTAGAGAGTTTAAACAAGAGAACAAATGCTGTGGGTGCCTCTCATTAGCGCAGATCAGTAGTTTATAATAATTCTGTTTTGCCATGGCTAAGGCACGTGAGAAGGAAAAGAGAATGAACTTAAAATGGATAAAATCAGCCCACTCCCTGGACTTTCTCCAGAGACGTTTGGCTGCACAAGAGCAAGACTGGAGGAACCTAACGATGGGAGTGATCCAGGGCTGAGGCCTAGTCACAGGGGATGAAGAGGACACGCACGTGGTTACAGGGGCAAAGCTGTCAAGAGTTGAGGAAAGAGTGGAATTAAGCAAGGACATAGCTGAATCTGTAGAGTCCCCGAGATTGAGAGAGGCAAGAGATGATTCCAGAGACTGAGTGAGAAGATTAGAGTTAACAGATTGGAGGTTACGGAACTGGCGAAAGGCAGTATGGCGAGGGGGTGGGATATAAGAGAGAGTAAAAGAAATTAGATGGTGATCAGAAAGAGGAAAATCAGATGCCAAGTAGTCAGAGATGAGACACCTGGCAGCAAGAACGAGGTCGAGACAGTGACCGAGAGAGTGAGTTAAAGAGTTAGAGTGAAGTAGAAGATTGAAGGAAGCTAGGAGGGAATTGAAGTAAGGGATTGAAGAATTTGTAGGATCATCAATATGAATATTGAAGTCACCGAGAATCAGGGAGGGAACAGAATCTGAGAGAAAAAATGTGAGCCAAGACTTGAAATCAAACAAACATTGCTTGGGAGAACCAGGGGGACGATAGATGACAGCAACACAGAGGTTTAAGGGAAAGAAGAGTCGGATAGAATGAGATTCAAAGGAAGAAAAACAGTAGCTAGGGGGCGGAGACAAGAGTTGAAACTGGCAAGAGTTGGACAATAAGATGCCGAGCCCTCCTCCTCTGCCCTCAGGACGGCTTGAATGGGTAAAAGAAAGACCGCCATAAGAAAGAGTAGCAGAGGTAACGGTATCGTGGGCCGGAAGCCAAGTTTCAGTCAGAACGAGAAGATTAAGGGATCAGGAAATAAAAAGGTCATTGAGTACTGTCACTTTTGAAGCAATGGAGCAACAGTTCCAAAGTGAGCAGAAGAAGGGAAGATGGGAAATAGGGAGGGGGTGGATGGGAATCAGGTTGGGAGAGATATGAGGAGCCATGGGGAACCTGGTGTTCACTCAGGTCTTCACACTGGTGGGGGGGGAGGGTGGAGCAGTGTCTGCTGCTTCCTGAGTCCCAATGGAGTGGGGATGGAGGAGGAAGGCAGTCAGAGTCCTGAGGGCTTGCTCTCAGGGGCAAAGCAGGCAGCCTGGTTTTCACAAAGGTGGGGGGAAGGGTGGAGCAGTGCCCTCTTAAAGGAAAGGCTCCAGGCCACGCCCAGCTCACTGCCTTGCTTCTGGTGATACTGCTGCTGCTTCCTGAGTCCCAATGGAGTGGGGATGGAGGAGGAAGACAGTCAGAGTCCTGAGGGCTTGCTCTCAGGGGCAAAGCAGGCAGCCTGGTCTTCACAAAGGGAAGACAATAAGACAATCCTACATATGTGTGAGATTCAGTTTTTCAAACAACAAACCAAGTTCCTGAAAATATTAGTCCATAGATGCTGTTCAGGAAAACCAAATAGCTGTTGTGAAGATCATCAGTATATTAACACAAATTGCTGTTTTAATTTTACATTGTATGTCTGCAGCTCTGGAAGATGCATGCCAATTACTGTGGCATATGCTGAAGAAATTAAGTAGTGGAGGACCTGTAAAAGCTTTATTATTCTTATGTTGGCAGGGCAGAAAAGGGAGGAATATTTATTTCCTTGCTTGCTTTCCTTTCTTTCAACACTATTTCCCTTTTATCACAAAGGCATACTTGCAGATTTTGTCAAAGGAAGTCATGTCCCCACCATCAATAAACAAAAGAGATGAGATAATTCTTCATATCTCCAACTGGCCATATTTGCCCAGGAAAGTCTGGATAAATCCTCTGTTGTCCCATTTTTTTTAGCTGCTTTAAAAATAGCTCAGTTTTTTTTTTATATTCCTCCTTTGTTCTCAGGTTGCTTCCTTTGCAGCAAACAGAGTTCAAAGTGCAGCAGTAGTCTGCATTTAATTAACTCAGTGGGAGACAGAGGAGAGGAGCAGGTGGAATCTTTCCCTTCTCAGTATGCTTATGCAAAAAGCAAATTGCTGCAGCCCACCAAGCGTGTGTGCTGTACTTTATTAATAACTTTGCCATCTTGATCACAGTGGTTCTAGAATCACATTTGCTTTGAATCCAATCTCATGTGCCTTTTGCCCTATTAAAATTGTGTCCTGCTCAGATTCCTTGCAGCTTTTTGGTATGCTGGGAGACAATTTTGCGGAAGTGTTGGCAAGAGGGACTTAGGGCATGTGGCTACCTTGACACCAGAAAAACTGCATAGAAGATCTCAAAAGCTCATATGCAGCCTATAGGCCATGGGTTGCCCATATGTGTCATGCCCAGCCTGGCTGAGGACTCAGGGAAGGACTCAGAGGTTGAACTATAGCCTCAGTTTGAACCTGAACCTGAGCCTAACCCTAGTTCTACCCTGAGAGCTCCAGCAGAGTCTGTGGCCTCAGAGGAGACTCAGCAGCCAGGCCTTCTGGCAGCAGAGCCTTCAGGCATGGGAGAAATGGAAGAGGAGGAGGACACTGACATACCTACCTTCAACCAGAAAAGAGCTGAAAGGGCATGCCTCCAATGTTTGGAGGCGGCTTTATGAGAAATGCCAGCTAATCTCAAAGCAGTTGAGCTAATGAGGGCTGATTATATAAACATGGCAAGTACACCAGACTGGTTGTCAGAGACTATTTGAGTTTGCTGGTGAAAGCACACTTATTCTTGACCTTCCTTTGTCTTCACTGCTCAGACCTTTGACTCTCAGACTGCCTAATCATCTTGCCTTTCTAGAACTCTTGACCTTGGACTGCCTGATCAACTTGCTTCTCTGGAACCCTTGACCTTGGACTGCTCGACTACACTCTCCGTTTGACCCTTGGTTTGTTATTATGGACTCTTGGTATGGGACATTGGCTTTCTTTAAACTTCAAAGGCTCTGTGAGCAGTTTCTTTGTTTATTGTTTATACTGTTGCTATCAGCATTTGGCTGCTTTCCTAGACAATATGTGAAATAGCTTGCCTTATGATGACCTGACACCCCTGCACTGTATATGAGGTTTTCATATTTTCATATCTGTTTTTAAGAGGTTGTGGTGACCTTTTGAACAGTAGAACCCTCCCATAAGAAAGGCATGTTGGCCTGAAGACATGTGGAGGACCTAGTATCAAAATAAAAGTTAAATGGGTGTGCTGATCACTGTGTTCTCCTCCAAACTTCCTGCATACATTCTTGCACTAAGAGATGAAGCAAGTCTGATTGTACTAAGGCAAGTAAAACCAGTTTTCCTACCTAACCCATGCTGTGTTTCCAGCCAACTTCCCTATCCATCTATCCTGGGGTTGTCCTAACTTCAGTCACTGTTTCATTAATCTGAAGTAGAGCCATCAGTCATAATAATAATAATAATAATAATAATAATAATAATAATAATAATAATATGGTTTATTTATATAACGCCCCTCTGGGTAACCAATCGAGGCAGTGAACAACAGAATACATTAATACATTACAACAAATTAAACAGCAATAATGCAGTAATACATTTCAGCAAATTAAGTACATCATTATAAAACATCAGAACAATACATCGAAATGAAACCCTATCCCTCTTTCACCCACCCACCCATCCCCCAAACATACAAACAAATTAATAACAATAGCTAAAAAACAATTTAAAAGGTGCATCTTTCTTGTCTTATGGTCCTCCGGGGGCTGTAAGGTAGCAAAACAGTCCTCCGTGGCCATAACGTGGTGCTGGCAAGATATTCTCCGGCAGCGTCATATAGCGAGGTGGAAGTGGGGCGGCTCAGGTCACACAGATGGTCTTCCGTCCCTCAGGTGTTTCTCCTCAAGGCTGGAGGGGGTGGAGGGGGCTGGAGAAGGTCTCCGAGTGCAGCCAACGCTGCCTCGCATGCCGAGGGAGAGATGGTCCCAGGCAGGGGCTTTTATCCCCCCACCGAAGCTCCTCCCGGCTCTCAGGCAGCGCGTCCCTCAGGTGTTTCTCCTCAAGGCTGGAGGGGGTGGAGGGGGCTGGAGAAGGTCTCCGAGCGCAGCCAACACTGCCTCGCATGCCGGGGGAGAGATGGTCCCAGGCAGGGGCTTTTATCCCCCCACCGAAGCTCCTCCTGGCTCTCAGGCAGCGCGTCCCTCAGTTGTTTCTCCTCAAGGCTGGAGGGGGCTGGAGAAGGTCTCCGAGCGCAGCCAACGCAGTCATTCCATAATCCCATTGTCAATTCCCTGAGAAGATCATGAGGTCTTTATTACACTGCAAGATATCACCAAGTACTCCTTCAGGCTAGAAATCAGATATAAATATCAGTCCCAACTCTAACCTTGTGTGTCTACTTCACTTGCTGTGTTACTCTCATATGCCATCTTAGCCACATCCCACATTCTGTGGAATCTGGACTGGTAAATATCACTCCCTCTTCAACTCTAAGCTTCTGGTATCCAATTTTCATACCTCTATTTTGGTCAGCTCTGTCTGTATATGGTGTGCCTGACTGAATTGCTATTGGGTCTTTAGTTACACTCTTGCATACTTTCAAAATAAAAACCTTCTTTTATTCATCAAACCTGGAGCCCTCCCACATTTAGTACTCGTATATATAATGAAGATGATCTTCAGGTTACCAGCCTCTCACAAAGCATCCTTTGAGCTAAGCAATTCCCAAACATCCAAAAACACATTGACACAGCTGGGATGGACTTCAAGTCCCCCCACCTTTTTAGGTAACAATAATGAATTGGCACCTCCATCTCTTCATTAAAAGCAAGAAGTGAGATGGAACAGGAGGATTCTAGTAACAGCTTCAAGATGAATGGATTTATTTTAACATGAGCTGTTATGGATTTGAATCCTAGAAGTCCATGAAAGCTCATGATGAAATAAATCAGTCTTAAATGAGCTGCTAGGGTCCTCTTATCCCCCTTTTCTTTTTTCCGCGTTGTAACAGAGTAACATGGCTATCTCTTTGAACTCCCATCTCTTCATTTGTCTTTCAGTCTTTCCTTGCTTATTTATTTCTCCAGTTTTCATTCAAATTTAAATGAGTTTCCCTTAGGTTTTTTTTTAAACATCTTGGCTGCTCCTCTTGGGTGTTTGCTGACTCATCTCTTCAATATTCAGCACTTTCTTTCATCGATTGATAGAAGAGACTGCTTTCCCAGGTCCTGAGTCAGAGTCACTGAGCACCACACAGACAGCCTGGCTGCAGCAGGAAGTTTACTGAACCTTAAGTGGTGAAGAACCCACATTCAATACTGCTTCAGTGTAAGCTGTTCATTAGACTCCAAAAAAATTCCAATACAACAGCAAATACTGGTAAAAGTTATGAAGAAAATAAGGATTGTCCATAAAGATCACACAAAGATAAAAGAAAGCAGACTGAATATATATTTTTGTGTAAGCTGTTAGTAAATATGATTTCCACTTGGAAAAAAATGTTCTGGAATGAAGCATCTTATGGCATAGTGAAGGATATGATCACAGGAAATGAAGCAAGAATTCTTGGTTGTCTACTTTCATGGCCACTCTGGAGAACTATTCAGGAGCTTTTTCAAGCTATTAAATTATAGCACTGTGATCCCTCTTTAACTGCCATGGCAACATCCTATGGCATCCTGGCTTTGTAGTTTGGTGGGGCACTAGAGCTGTCTGGCAGAGAATTCTAAACACACCTCCTTAAATTGCCAGATGTCCAAGCTGGGTTCATGAAAGGAAGAGGCACTAGAGAGCATTCTTCAAGCCTACACTGGATAATGGAGCACACTAAAGAACTGAAAAAAATGAGAAGACATGACTCACTAGAAAAGATAATAACACTTGATAAGGTGGAAGGAAATAGGAAAAGAGGAAGATGGATAGACTAATCAGGGAACCATGGCCTTGAGTGTGCAAGACCTGAGAAGGGCTGTTGATCACAGGTTCTCTCATTCACAGGGTCTCCATAAGTTGACACTGACTTGAAGGCAGTTAACAACAAAAACTTCCCCTGAAAACTGCAGGATTCCATAGAATGGAAACATGTTATTTACAATGAAATCATTGCAATATAATTGTGTGTAGTGTAAAAGGGGCCAGGAGTTGAAAGCATCAAGGGCTTACTGGATTGGAGCACTATACATAGGAAGGACAATGACATAATCTGACACTTCCCTCTTGCCTATGTGCTTCACTGCAATCTTTCTAGCAGTTGAAAGGAAAATGCATTTTTCTATGATTTCCTTGTCATAATGAAAAATATTTTAGTATCTTGGTCTGGAATGAGCAATTAAGATCCATTAGCTTTACAAAAGGCCCATTAGCTTTACCACCTGCTGCTGTGGGAGATCAAAACTGCTAGAAGTAACATACTGACACATAACATTACAGCTGATTGAGTTATGAGGTTCTACTTGGGTTGTGAAAACTGCAATGATGAATGGCCACATTTCAACACTTATCACTATACCTCTGAAGAGGACCAATTCTGTGAGAAACTGGAGCCATAAAAACTGCTTAGTTATTCAGTATATTATTTCATAGCATTGTTAAAAAAAATGTGCATTTACAGCAATCTAATATGAACAATCGAAAATGGAGAAATTCAAGAGACAAATACAATGTGAAATAACTTTTCACAAGATGAAAGCTGCCTTATTTACCTTTCAAGTGAAACTAAAGCCAAACCTTTTATTATACTTCCTTTAAAAGCTGAGTGGACCACTATGAATAAGGTGAAATTGCTGCTGGAGCTTACTGGCCATAATTATCATTATTACTCTTTCAGTGTCCACGCATTCAGCCTGAACTTGGAAGCTAAGCAGGATGAGCTCTGGCTACTACTTGGATAGGAGAATACCAATGAATACCAGATCCTAGGCTATAATTCTGAGGAAGGAATGGGCAAAACCACCTCTGAGTATTCCTAGCCTAAGAAAACTATATGAAATTTATGGGGTGGCTCTAAATCAACAGGTGACTTAAAACACATGCATACATACATAGCTTTGTGTCAAAAAGTTATCATATGAGCCTGCATGAATCTTAAAATCTTTGTGAGAAGGTTTTCTCTCAGTTCCACCATCACAGGTACAATTGGTGAGAATGTGGGAAACAGCCTTCTTGGTGGATTCTCCCATCCCATGGAGTTATTCAAATTGATGGCTGGCAGCAGCTGGTCTATGGCCAGTTGTATGCCTTGGGAAAAGCATTCTAGCTTATCCTAAGTCACCTTTAACACCCCAAACTCCCTTTAATCTCAAATTAATATCAAAATATGAAGGGGTCAAAGGTGGACCTAACAATGGAACTCCCTTGTACAGGAGGGTAGTCCTTTGTCAAGCAACAACAACAGAGGCAGTGAAGGCAAGCTGAGGAGGCAGAGGAGGAAATAAAAGCCATCAGCCCACCTGGACACCTCCCAGCATCAGCAGCAACAACAACAACAGAGGCAGTGAAGGCTGCCTGACAAGCTGAGGAGGGAGAGGAGGAAATAAAAGCCACCAGTCCACTTGGCCACCTCCCACCACCACCACCACCACCACCAGCAGCAGCAGCAGCAACAACAACAACAATAACAACAGAGGCATTGGAGGCTGCCTGAAAAGCTAAGGAAATTTAAAAAAAGAGGAAATAAAAGCCACCAATACACCTGGTTGATGGGGAGGAGGCTATTTAGCCCACCCACCACCACCACTCCAGCAGTGCCTAGAAAGGAAGCTTTTCTTTCTCCAAGTATGGCAAATTAGTTGCTGCCTTTTAGAATGGCTTGTTTATGAATTCTGGGACTAATAAAACAACCATTCAGATGGAAGGTAACAGGGGAGAGCCAGTAGAGGAAACACTGGTAGTGGTGATTGAGGTTGTGCAGGGCAGAGGAAGACATGGCGATAACAGTGTGGAATTTTGTTACAAAAGAAGGCGGGTTCCATGTCTGAAAGTGATCCTGGTTTCAGTTCACTCTGTTACCCAAAATAGGCTGGGGAGCTTACCAACCTCACCACAGAACCTTACCTTGCTCCTCTGCAATGCCAGATCGGGAAAAAACAAAACTCACATCATCCACAATCTCCTTGTGGATGAAGAAGCCAACCTGGCCTGTTTCACAGAGACCTGGCTGGGGGAAGATCACCTGGAATCAAGCTCTTCCAGCTGGGTACTCTGTTAGTGAGCAGGTAAGGGAAAGGGGGGGGGGCAAGAGTGGCTCTGGTTCATAGAGACAAGCTCACCTTGACTAGGATACCTATCTGGAAAATAGACCACTTCTAATGTATGTACCTAAGCCTGAAGACCAGGGATAGTATAGGGATTCTGTTAGTATACCGTCCACCCCGTTGCTTAACAGACTCCCTATCCGAGCTGACACAGCTGGTCTCAGAACTGCTGTTGGAGTCCCCCAGACTTTTAGTTTTGGGTGACTTCAACATCCCACTCGAGACCAGTTTAACAGGTGCGACTCAGCAGTTCATAGATTCCATGACAGGTATGGGCCTATCCCAATTGGTTTCTAGGCTAACACACTGTGTGGGTCATACTCTCGATGCAGTCTTTGGTACGGAGCAGGCATATCTGTGGGCGGAGGTAATATGTACCACCGCACTCTCATGGATGGATCATTTCCTGGTCAGTGTTGGACTAAGAGCCACTGTCCACCCCACCGGGGGTAGAGGACCTATTAGAATGGTCTGCCCTTGGAGGCTAATGGAGCCAATCAGACTTCAGAAAGCCTTGGAGGGTTCCTTGCCAGTGATTCTGTTGAAGCCTTAGTTAATACCTGGAACACTGATTCACCAGGGCTATTGACATGATCGCTCTCAAGCATCCTTTCCAACCCACTTCAAACCGACAACCATGGTTCACAGAGGAGCTTAGGAAGATGAAGCGGGTTGGACTATGACTAGAACACACTGGTGAAAATCTCGACTCTTGTCTGACAGGACTTGGCATAGGAAGTTTCTTGGCTCCTATAAAGAGGCAATAAGTGCAGCACGGAATGCTTTTTCCTCTGCACGTATTGCACCTGCAGAGTTATGTCTGGCAGAATTGTTTAGGGTGGTAAGGAAACTGACACAGGTTCTACCTGTGCAGAAGCCTCTACTTATCCCAACAATAGCCTGCTGTGACACTTTTGACGACTAGGTTTTTTTTACTTTACTTTAAGTAATGTTTTTAAATTGTTTTAGTTTAATATCTTTTTAAGGGGAGGGTGGTTTTGGGATTGGATATATTTACTGGTGTGTTTATTGTTGTAAGCTGCACCGATTGTGTCGCAGAGGGGTGGGATAGAAATAAATTATTATTATTATTATTATTATTATTATTATTATTATTACCTACTTTACAAATAAAATCTCTCAGATAAGAGCCGACTTGGACACCAGGATTACAGCAGAACCTACTGATGAGGTGTCCAGTAAACCCATTTTAGAGATTAAACTGGAATGGTTTGAGCCAGTGAGTACCAATGAGGTGGACAAGATCCTTGAAAAAATGAAGAAGACGACATGCCCCCTCGATCCGTGACCATCATGGCTGGCCAACCAGGGGGGTGATGCCTTGATAGCATTTCACAAAGATGTCAGCAATGCAACCCTTAGAGAAGGCCTTGTTTCAGAACGTTTAAAGGAAGTAGTTGTTAGACCACTCCTGAAGAAGCCTTCCTTGAATCCCCTGGATCTGAAAAACTATAGGCCGGTATCACACCTGCCATTCTTGAGCAAGATGATTGAGCGGGCTGTCGCCTTCCAACTGTAAGTGATCTTGGATGAAACTGATTATCTAGATCCATTTCAAACCAGCTTCAGGATGGGATATGGGATGGAGACTGCCATGGTGGCTCTGGCTGATGACCTTCCTCTAGGCATTGACAGGGAAAGTGTGACCCAGTTGGTGCTTCTAGACCCCTCAGTGGCTTTTGATACGATTGATCATAACATCCTTTTGGAACACCTGGGAGAGTTAGGAATCAGAGGCACTGCATTGCAGTGGTTCTGTTCCTTCCTCTCAGGCAGATTCCAGAGGGTGATGCTAGGGGACAGTTGCTCTTCAAAAACAGAGCTTAATTGTTGCATCCCTCAGGGTGCCATCCTGTCCCCAATGCTATTCAATGTTTATATGAAGCCGCTGGGGGAAATCTTCCATAGACATGGGGCGGGGTATTATCAATACGCTGATGACACCCAAATACATTTCTCCATGTCTCGGTCAGCAGCCATGACAGCAGATGGCAATTCTCCCCTCAATCAATGTCTTGAGATGGTAAAGGACTGGATGAGAAAAACCCAACTCAAATTGAATCCAGACAAAATGGAGGTACTCACAGCAGGGCCCCCCAAACCAGGTATTGGGTTACAATCTCCAGTCCTGGATGGGATCACACTCTCCTCTAAGGTCTGTGTTCACAGTCTGGGGGTGCTCCTAGACCTGTCGCTTCACATGATAGATCTGGTGAATGTGACAGTCAGGAACACTTGTTATCAGCTTCAGCTGATACGCCAGCTGCACCCTTTCCTGGAAATAAGGGACCTAGAAACTGTAGTGCATGCACTGGTAACCTCACAATTCGATTTCTGCAATACACTCTACGTGGGGCTACTCTTATACCCAGTCTAGAACTACAACTAGTACAAAATATGGCAGCCAGGCTGATCACCGGGAAATCTATTACACCTATTTTGAAATCCCTTCACTGGCTGCCTATTGGTTTCCGAGCACAGTATAAGGTGTTGGTGATTACCTTTAAAGCCGTACATGGCCTGGGTCTAACCTATCTAAGGGATCACCTCCTTCCATACAATCTGCCATGCACCTTCAGGTCGTCTGGGAGGAATTTACTGCAACCAATAAAAACCAGACTAACGGTAACCTCCCAGAGGACGTTTTCTGCCACCGCTCCCAGATTATGGAATGCCTTGCCAGAGGAGATCCATCAAATAACCAGCTTAGACAGCTTTAAAAAAACTGTCAAGATGGATCTCTTCCGGCAGGCCTTCCCTGCATAGATCACTTCAAATTAATCTGTGCTCTCTCCTCTTTATATAGCCACTGACGTTCCAGAAAACTTGCCATTTTAATCTTATGTTCTTAGTTTAGCATTGTATTTAACTCTTTTTAAAGGGGAGGGGGTGTCAATTATTATTAGTGTTATTATTGTTTTAATGCAGGGTATGTTTTATTTAAATTTAATTTTATTCTATGTGAGCCGCCTTGATTGTCTTGGCAGAAAGGCAGGATATAAGAATAAAGTTGTTTTTATTTATTTATTTATTTATTTGATCTCTTCTGGCTGTTGAGCAAGGACCTTTTTATTCAAACAGATCTTTGTATTCAACTGAGTCTCTGGGTGTGGCAGAATGTTCTTCAGTGGGGTATGCTGTCCTTTTCTCTTGATTGTGCTTTGAATCAATCTTAAAGTGAATCAATCTTAAAGTTGTTCTGCAGAGGGATGGGATATAAATTATTATTATTATTATTATTATTATTATTATTATTATTATTAAAAATTCTATAAAGACTGTTTACTCCCCCCTTTAAACCCCCCACACCTTTCTACAATTCATTTTAAAAACTATTTTGTTCTATCTTATTCAGTAAGCTGCCTTGGATCTCCTATTGAGAGAAGGCAGGAGATCAATAAAATGAAATAATAAAATCAAATAATATCTTAATGCAGTAGTTCCCATGTTAAGCCCCTACATGTGGTCACCCTCCAATACTCCCTGGCAAACATGGCCCATGATAAGAGATGACAGCAGTTGTAGGGTGATGGCATTTTTGATTTTTTGATGGGCAAAGCACAGCCTGCAGGCCAAATGTAGCTCCAGGGCTGTTTTTGTTCCCCCTTGGGGAGGGAGTGGGACATTTTTTTTACCAAGTTTTTGTTCCCCCGGGTTACTTTAGCTTCAGGAGAGACCTTTTTGCTAAAAAAAAAAAAAAAAAAAAATAGCCTTTCTTGCACCTGAAATGGTAAAGGGAAAAACATAGCAAAATGCCCCAGGGTGTTTGTGAGCATTTCAGGACAATTTTTTAAATTATTGTGGTAGGGTTATGCAGCCCCACCCCTGCATACCCCAGTTCTGGAGGTTTTACAAGACACCTTAATCCTCCACCACTGGGTACCCTAATTTATGCAACATTAGGTGAACTTTTCTTTCTGGATAACACTTTCTGGCTAGCACTTCACTGGAAGTGGGAAGGATGGGAAATAAATAATGGAGGGAGAGTAGAAGCACTCACATATGATAAGAATATTTAACGTGAGCACCACACTACAGGCAAAGGTAGATATTAGAGCTATAGCAAGTAAATTTCGATACTGCTTATCAGTGTACTTAAGCAATCCCCCAAGCGGTTTACAATGTGTACGATAATTGCCCCCAACAATCTGGGCACTCATTTTAGTGACCACAGAAGGATGCAATCCTGAGTCGAGCCTGAGCCCCTTGGCTGGTATTGAATTACAACCTTATGGTTTGTAAATGAGTAGCTGCAGTACAGGCATTTAATTGATTGGACAAGAGTGAATGAAGACTTACTAAGGATGGCTCCAGAAATTCTGCTCCCTGAGGGTGGACTAACAAATGGTGCCTCCTTCAATCATTTGTCCAAATCAAGGTACATAATACTCAAGGCCAGGAAATTTGCTTTGGTACTGGAGGCAGAAAAACCTTCAAGCATTTCCACCACATTTTGCACTAATGGCAAATCAATTAACAGTTTACTGCGTTTTCATGACACCCTTACTCTACTGCCTATATGTATTTCCCCTAATTTGTGCATTTTCCCCATTTTCTAAAGTATTTACCTACATCTTTCACATGTATGTATTTTGCTTTCATGCACACTTTTGATTCTTCATAGAAGTATATTGAAAATCTTGGAAAAGTATGGCTCTCTGAATCAAGATGTACTTTGTCTCATTGCCAGTCCCAGATGGTGAAAAACGAATCTTTCCATGTGATAATGTAAACCCAGTGAATTTCTTTCCCATCACTCTGCATTGTCTCTTTTCCCCACCCAACACACCAAAATGTCTTTGACTATACCAACAACAAATTGAAGAAATGAGATAGGCATAATTTAAATCTCATTCTTGCTGCAGATTCCTCTAACCATCCTGTCAATTCTTGTGCTCCAGATAATTATTTTTTTTTTCAAAAAAAATTTGTTATAAGTGACAGAAGTCATCCTGTCACTTTGTTTCATAAAAGTGACAGCGCTGGGAATTGAGCAGAGTAAGAAGGCAGACACTGATGCTTCCCAAATTCCTGACTGATAATGAAGGATTGTTTTTCCATTTTAAAAATAAATAAATTGTCACGAGCCCAATGAATTCTGTTCCCCACCCCACTTGCCAACATTTGTTTGCAAACCATGAAGTTCTGAGAAGTGCATCACTTAGGAAAAAATGGAACATAGGGAGATGATATGAAACAGGACAAATAAACAAGTGGAGAATCCCCCCTACATTGTTATTCCTATTTATCTGCCCTTGTCATGAGCAAAGAATGTAAGGTAAGCCAGTTGGATTAGATCAAATACAGTAGGGATGGCTTCCATGTTCTATGTGAAAGGAGCTTTTGAAACAAAGGAGCTATCCCCAAACAAAGTTCAGCATCTTGGATAGCTCCATTAAGTTTAGCCTAAAACCCAGCATGTATTCATCACCATTGATTCAATATCCTCTTTTTGCATTGAGACCAAAGAGCATAGTAGGGTTTGATCCTGGCTTGGTAATATAAACCTACTGGGTGATCCTGGGCAAGTCACACATTTGGAAAGATGATATGGTAGCCTTAAGTAACAGATGTTGGCTAGTACAGTCTGTCCTACATTTCTTAATCTAGTCTGATGTCTTCAAGGAGGTAGATGATGGTATCTCAACACTAGTGCTGAAGTAAGATTCATCTACCAGTCCTGTTGCTTTCTGTGGGCAGAAACAGAGGCAATTGATTTTCTAGCTCAGGTAGCAAAATGTCTTGTCTTGGTTCTGCAGGCAAGGGACAAAACTACTATTTTTGGCCTTTGCAGACTGCCATAAATAGTACAAATTGAGTTCACTTTAACTGCCCTGACTCAGTGCTAGGGAATCATGGGACCTCTAGTTTATTGTGGCACCAGAGCTCTCTGACACAGAAGGCTCAATGTCTCAGAAAAAAATACAATTCCTATGATTCCCTAGCACTGAGCCAGGGCAGTTAAAGTGCACTCAATATGCACTATTTCTAGCAGTCTGCAAAGGCCCTGTTTCTACACAATGAAGCAAAGCTATATTCCTGCTTAAGTAACTACGTTCTTTTTTTAAACCAAGGACATAAATATATTATCTTGCTGCCAAACAAATCAAAGTATTTTACTTTTCACATTATAACCTAGGCTGTGTATATGTGTTTTGTACCTTCAAGTTGTTTCTTACTTATGGCAACCCAAAACCTATCATGAAGTTTTCTTGGCAAGATTTGTTCAGAGGAGGTTTGCCTTCCTCTTCCCCTAAGGCTGAGAGCATGTGACTTACCCAAGGTCACCCAGCTGGTTCATGGCTGAGCTGGGAATTGAACCCAAGTCTCCAGAGCCTCTGGCTCTCATGCCACCCAGTACAAAAGGGGGGGGGAGGATAAAGTGAGAAGATGAACATAGCCATTAAGTCTTTCATTTGTTGTTAACTGCCCTTGAGACAGCCTCAACTCATGGCAACCCTGTGGATGAGACATCTCCAAGACTTCCTGTCCTTCACTACTCTGATTAGGTCCTGCATATTCAGGCCCATTACCTCCCTGATTCAATCTATCCATTTAACATGTGGTGTTCCTCTCCTTCTGTTGCCTTCTACCTTCCTTAGCATTGTCATCTTGTCCAGTGAATCATGCCTTCTCATGATATAACCAAGGTATGACAACTGAGGCCTCAAGCAGATGGGCTAAAAAAAACTGGTGGGGCTGTGCTGGTGCCATTTGTGCTGGGGCTGTGGTGACCACATGCACCCAGCCCCAATCGGAGCTGCAGCCACAGTTTTGAACTGGGCCAGCAAAAGGAGTGTTTTTTGTCTGCTCCTTTTTGGCCTGGTTTTTTTTGCCTTGGAACAGTGTCAGAGGCCACATTTGGGGTCTATCTAAATGTCATCTAAACATCATGCCCAATGCAGCTTGATGGCACCCCTTTTGGCCCATCTGTTTCAGACCTTAGTTTCATCATCTTTGCTTCCAGGGAGAGTTCAGGCTTGATCTATTCAGGGAGCCATTTTTGTCTTTCTGGTTGTCCATGGTATCCCCAGCACTTTTCTCCAGCTCCATATCTCAAATGAGTTTATTTTCTGTCAACTTTTTTCACTATCCAGCTTCCACATCCATACATAGTAATGGGGAATATAATGGCTTGGACTCTTTCATAACACTAGGTAATGAGGTTCCATGATGATGTCAGGGAGGAATGGTCAACATAGGCAGTGAGGCTGCAAGTAGAGGCAATGAAGTTTTAGAACTAATTGAGAAATTAAAATAACAAGTCATTGAGGCCAGATGGAATGTTCCCAAGAGTTTTTTTAGGAACTCAGATATGAAATTGATCTCTTAATTAAAATATGTAACATTGCAAAAACCAGGCTTCCTATCAAAGGGTTGGAAAGGGGCCAATCTAACATCATTGTTTTTTTTAAAATAGATGTTGAAGATTGATAACTCTCTAGGAATACAAGGACATAATTTATAATTCTTAATTTTGATTTTATAGATTTCAATCATAGTTCAATGTAGTTTTTATATGTAAGATAACTTGATTGCATTTTGGAATGATCATTGCTGAGAAAATGCTGGAGTAGATATATTCCAACTAGAATAGATATATTGAATCAATGTACATTCATGTAAGTTTTATTGTTTCAATGGGCCTGTTCAAGTTGGGGCTAACAACTGAATTTAGTCCAAGAAGTGTTGCCATTTTGATTCTCCTGGACCTTTCAGAAACTTCCAGGACCACCTACTATTATATCTGTTGGAACATTAAATAATTACTTTTCTTAGATTCTATTCCTATTTGAATGGCTGGTTACAGACAGCTGGTGCTTGGAGATTTCTCTCAATGTCTTGGCTATTTATATGAAACTACTCACTGTGGCAATCCAGAGATTTGGGGCAGATTTATCAATACATAGGAGCTTATCACATTTTTAAGTAATCCAATTTACCTCTCCCATGTTGAAGTTGAATGCAGGATGCAGCTGGGTATTATCACACAGACAATGCCACCGATACTACTGCCCGTCTGCATCCTGCTTAAAACCTGGCTAGAGCACAGATTCTGGCTGAGTTTTAGGTGGGATGCAGCCAGGTGATGGCATCAGCTTCATTTTCTGTGTGATAATACCTGGCTGCATTCCGCATTTGACTTTAAAATGGAAGAGGTTTGTCAGATTATTTAAAAATGCAATAAGCTCCTTAGATAAAACCCAACTGTACTAAAGGTTATTACCTTTAAAGCCCTAAATGGCTTGGGCCCAGGATATCTGAAGGACCGCCTCCTCCCGTATAATCCTCCCCGCACTCTCCGGTCCTCTGGGAGGAATTTGTTACAGCCTCACAAAACGAGGCTGGTGACTACCTCCCAGAGAGCCTTTTCTGTAGTCGCCCCCAAACTATGGAATGGCCTTGTTGCATCCTGCTTTTGGAAAAGAAAAGTTGAAGCACAAGCAAATGGGACAAGAATTATGACAGCAATTTACATCAATAGTGGTGGCTGTATCCTATGATTTCCATCCGATGCCATCTGGGAGAGAGAGACTAGGCCCAGCACCATCGGGCCTGGAATAAGAAGAAGAGCCCTCCCTCCATTCCATCCGATGTCATCTGGGGGAGAGAGACTAGGCCCAGCACCATCGGGCCTGGAATAATAAGAAGAGCCCTCCCTCCATTCCATCTGATGCCATCTGGGAGAGAGACACTAGGCCTAGCACCATCGGGCCTGGAATAAGAAGAAGAGCCCTCCCTCCATGCCATCCGATGCCATCTGGGAGAGAGACACTAGGCCCAGCACCATCGGGCCTGGAATAAGAAGAAGAGCCCTCCCTCCATTCCATCCGATGCCATCTGGGAGAGAGAGACTAGGCCCAGCACCATCGGGCCTGGAATAAGAAGAAGAGCCCTCCCTCCATTCCATCCGATGTCATCTGGGGGAGAGACACTAGGCCCAGCACCATCCGGCCTGGAATAAGAACCCTTAAAGGACGAGTGGGAATTGGGATTTTTATGTTCTATTTAAATTGTATTAATATATACGTATGGTAATTTTAATGTTGTAAGCCGCCCGATTGCTCTGCAGAGGGGCGGGATATAAATAAATATTATTATTATTATTATTATTATTATTATTATTATCCGTCAATTGACATCACTTGACAGCTTCAAGAAGGCTGTTAAGATGGATCTCTTCCAGCAGGCCTTCCCGGAATAATCTACCAGCTCAGGCTTCAAAATTCTTTTCGAGTTGGTTCCCCCTCTATGACCAGGCCTTTTTTGTGAGCCAGTATTTATATGTGCTGCCAGCACTTTTGTCATTTTGTTATTTAATGTGTATTGATTTTATATTTTATACGGAGGTATTTACCTCTTTTGTTTGCTGTTTTAACTTGTGATTGGTTTAATTAACTTCTTAAGGGGGGGGGTAATTGTTCTTAATTGTTGTATGATGATTTTATGATGTAAGCTGCCCCGATTGACCTCAGAGGGGCGGGATATCAAATAAAAATTATTATTATTATTATTATTATTATTATTATTGTACTTCTTTTCATAGGTTTTCATGGCCGGCATCCATAGTTTTTTGTGGGTTTTTCAGGCTGTGTGGCCATGTTCTAGAAGAGTTTCTTTCTGACATTTCACCAGCATCTGTGGCTAGCATCTTCAGAGCATCCTCTGAAGATGCTAGCCACAGATGCTGGCAAAACGTCAGAAAGAAACTCTTCTAGAACATGGCCACACAGCCCAAAAAACCCACAAAAAACTATGTACTTCTTTTCATCTGGTATAGTTTAGGCAGTGATGGTGAATTAGTGCCTGGAGATAGTATTGAATTAGATTAGAGATAATAAACTGAAGCTCAACCCATTCAAAAGAAAAGTACTGTTAATGTGTGGTTTATCTGTCTAGACAAATGGTGTTCACCGTGTTTCAGAAATGTTTACTTGATCGAAAAAAGAAAGAAAATGTTCCATTTTTTGCAAAAATCTGACCATGATGTTATATGTCTCCAAGAGACTCGTATAAGAGAGAAAGACAATAAATATCTGTAATGTAAAAAACTAGGTCAGGAATATATCACTGCTGGGAAATTTAAAAAGTGGGGTGTTGTTTTATATGTGAAGACCTCCTGGAATTCAAAGTTAATTAAGGCAGATTTAAATGGAAATTGCATAATGGTGGAGATAATAATTAATGATGAAAGACTTCTTTTGGTTGGCGTTTATGGACCATTGGAAAACAAAGAGAATTTTTACAATAAATAATCTGCTATGTTACTAGATTTGAATTATGAATCTATGATTGGCTGTAGGGACTGGAAAGGGGTCATGGAACCATGCAAAGATAGAAAGTCTGATAAAACGATCAGAAAGAAACAGCGGATGTTGCCAAAAACTTTCTTCCAGATGCTAAATGTATTGTTGCTTACAGATGCATGGCAAATATGGGGAGGCTAGAGACTATACTCTTTTCTCTTTAATGCATAATTCATGGGCTAGACTTGATATGTTTTTTGTTTCAACTTCTATTAATATACTACCAAGAATATGGTCAGATCATAACCCTGTATCTATGTTATTAGCTATGAGGAAAAAGTAGTTTTGATAGCAATTAAACCCCAATTTATTTAAAAATGAGAAAATACTGAAAGAAGCAAATAAGAATATAACATTTTTCTTCAAAAAAAAAAAAAACCCCTTGATAATGAGGTCAAAATTGATACAATTTGGTACACCTCTAAAGCATTTATGAGGTTTTTTTAATATATAAAGTAAGTTTTGGAAATTAAGAAAAGAAAAGAGACTTTAGTTAATACATTAATAAATGAAATTAAAGATCGAGAAACCCAACTAAAAATAAATCCAAAATCAAGAAAGGTTAAAGACCAATTACAGAAACAATTAGACCTGTTATTGTTGGAATATGGATGGGATATGCAGTCAAAGTGGGAATGTACAGTTGTGTGAAAAATCTCTTCTGCAAAAAGTTTCTAAGCAAACAAAGAGGAGTCAGTCTGCAAGTGGTTTGAAACCAAAACAATCTCACACTGAACAGAATTAACAAGGACATTGAGCCTGGAAATGCAGGATGCTGGAAGGTAAACAAATGATCTCATCTGGTTTGCACAGGAACCAGGTCACATGGAGAGTGACACACAGCTAGGGGCTGGTCTAGGGGCTGGGATAAAGCTGATCATCCTATCACTATGTAGGTTGCCACTCAGGAGGTGGAATTATGGATTTGGCCAAAGGCTCCTTTGTTCTCTTTGTTAGAATTTGCCTTGCTTTTCAACTTAACAAGTTGTGATCCTGTGTTTCTATCACCTGCAAGATGGATTTTGCATAGTTCTTTTCTGTTTTTTATTATGCAACAATAAAACCTTTACTATGGAATTACTATTGTGTCTTCATGAAAAACTGAAGCTGCTGGGAGAATGCAGGGAACAGCATTTCCAGGATGGCTGATGAAACGAAGCATTCCAGGATCGGTGAGCCAGTCTTCTGATCTCTGCTACATCTACATTTACATCACATAAATCAACAGTTATGTGTTGAGGAGATGCAGAAAAAACTGAATTTTGTTAACCAAAGTTTTTTGAACATGCTAACAAACCAGGTAGGATCTTAGCATATAAACTGCAAAAAGAAAAAGAGAAATGTATAATAATTAAAATCAAAGAAAGTGATAGAATATACTCCTCTCAGAAACAGGTAAAACAAGTTTTTTTTATAATTACTATCAAAATTTGTACAAGAAAAAATGTATAGACTACCAAGATATATCTGATTATTTGGATAAACATAATGTTGTTAGGTTTATGGAAGAACAGTGAGAATCTTTGAATAAACAGATTGTTCTGCAAGAAGTATCAGATGCCATTCAGAGGAGCAAATCAGGGAAAGCCCCAGGGCCAGATGGTTTGTCAGCCTGGTTAATATCATATTAATTCCCAAAGAAGCTGGAGATGTTTTCTGACTGATATCACTGTTAAACTCTGATTGTAAGATCTTTGCCTCTATAGTGGTGCAACGATTAAAAAAAAATTCTTATGAGCTGGATTCATGAAGATCAATTAGGTTTTTTACCTGATAGAAGGATAAAAGATATCAGACACATGATTAATTTGATTGAATTTCATAAAAAAAAAAGATAGATAAAAAGTTGCATTTATTTTTTTAGATGCAGAAATGGCATTTGATAACATCAATTAGACCTTTATGTTTACATTGTTCGAGAAGATAGGGGCTGGGGAGAGTTGAGAAATGGATAGGGGCTGTCTATAAAGAACAGACAGCAAGTATTTTATTAAATGGTGAAACAACTAAACCTTGTGATATCTATAGGGGAACTGGGCAGGGCTGGCCCTTATCACCAATTTTGTTTATTATAACTTTAGAAATTCTGTTATCATCAGTCAGAGAAAATAACTCAGTAGAGGGGGTTAAAGTTGGAGGATTAGACTTCAAAATAAAAGCCTACATGGATGACTTGATGATATTGCTGGCTAACCCCTTGAATAGTGTTGAGAAACTCCTACAGACCTTAAATGAATATAGCAGAATCTCAGGATTTGTTATAAATAAGGATAAAATGAAGGTGCTAACAATGAACTTAGAGAGAAGAAGGATTTTGTTAGTAAATCAGGTTTTCAGTTATATCAGGTGGTTAAATACTTAAGAATTAATATTTCAACAGACAAAAAATTATTTAAACATAGCTATGAAAAAGTGTGGAAAGACATTAAAAGGGATATTGAAAGATGGAGCAAGATTGGATTGTCATGGATGGGTAAGATATCCGCTATAAAAATGAATAATAATAATAATAATAATAATAAATTTTATTTTTATCCCGCCCCTCTGCATAGCAATCGGGGCAGCTCACAACAATTAAAATACAATAATTAAAATACATTTAAGTATCCCGATCCCTCCACCCATCCCTCCCACCTAAATCTCTTACCTAAAGTGCTCTTTTTATTTCAAAATTTACAGATTATAACAAATGCTATAATCTTTAAAAGATGGGAGAAGGACATTTCATTGTTCCTATGGTCAGGGGAAAAACCATGCATAAAAATGAAAGTACTACAAGATGAGACTAGTAGAGGAAGTATGGCAATACCGAATCTTAAGCTGTATTATTATGCCTGTAGTTTGTATTGGATCCTAGATTGGATAACACTGAAAAAGAAGAATTTACTTAAACTTGAAGGGTTTGAAAACCGATTTGGATGGCACGCTTATCTTTGCTGTAAGAAAAATATAGTGCACAGAGATTTTAATAACCATATGGTTAAACATGCCCTCCCAAGAGTCTGGAAAAAGATCAAGAAGAAATTGGATTATTTGATCCCTGTATGGATCAATAAAGAGTCAATATGTTCTGAAAAATGGGTCACTTATGATGACTTATTGATTCAAGATCAAGGTAACATAAGAATAAAAGACCATGAAGAACTAAAGAAAGCAGGATATAAATGTAGTTGGTTTTTGTATAATTAAATGTTTAAAGAAAGGTTTAAAACAGACCTTAAGTTTAATGGCTTTGGAGAATGGGACCAAGATTTTATAAGTATAATAAAATCAGATAAAAATCTCCATATAGGGAAATTTTACAAATTACTGCTAAAATATGAATTAGACGATGAACACATTAAACACTGTATGGTCAAATGGGCTCAAGACATTGGACAGAATATAGATCTAGATTTATGGGAATGCACATGGAAAAGAGGGCTTAATTTCACTTTGTGCCATGATCTTAAAGAAATTTGGTATAAAATGCAATACCAATGGTACCTTACCCCTTATAAGTTATCTAAAATGAGCAATAAGATGAGCAATAAATGCTTGAAGTATGGTAAGGAGATAGGATAGTTTTACCATATATGGTGGTGCTGTGATAAAGCTAAGGAATACTGGCAAAGAATCCATGTACAGATTAAAAAGATATTAAAAATCAAACTTGACAAGGATCCAAATCTTTTTTATTATTATTAAACATGATTACAGATAAAGATGTAAGAAGGTGATATGAAAAGATATTGCTATATATGGTCACTGCAGCAAGGATTGTATTTGCTGCAAAATGGAAAAGTCATGTCCAGAAATAAAAGATTGGTTTGTAAAGCTACACGATTGTATGGTTAAAGATAAATTAACATTATTATGAGGAAATATGTTGGACTCATTTAAAGAATATTGGGAACCATGTATTAATTATCTAATTAAACAGAAGGTCCCTATATTTAATAAGGGATGAGACTAATAGAAATATTATCACTGTTGGAGTAATAAGATGACCGAGACTGCTTAGGTATTGTAATAGTAAAATTACAATAATTGTGTATTAAGAAAGCATTACATTTAAGTAGTTTATATAAGGAGAAGAAATCCAGGACAAGGAAGTCCATTTTTATCATTGTTGTTTTTTTGTTTTTAAACTTTTGCTGGTATGTTAAGGTAATTGTGAAATGTGTGTATTTTATGTTGGTATGTTGATATGTTGTTAATAAATTATTTATTTATAGCCCGCCCAATCACAAGGAATCCGGGCGGGTTACAGCAGTAAAAATACATGGAATACAGTAAAATTCAAAATTAGTCCCTTCCCAACCTCCCCCCAACCCAATACTAAAATTACAATTAAATTTAAAAACAAAAATACAAAAAGTTTAAAAAGGGAGATAATTGGTGGACAGACCAATGCAGATCACCTTGTGCAGGGAGAGGAGTTAAGTTGGGAAGGCTTGCTGGAAGAGATGTTAGTTGGTTTAGGTATTCTGCAAAGTACATATATGTATATAAGGTATTCCTAAATTTTGTTTAAAGATTATCAAAAAAAGAAAAAGAAAGAAATGTTTACTTGATCCATAAAGGAATAGATGTGTTGTCCTGAAATACTAGTTTCATCTTTGTCACAAAGACTCAGTTGGTTTCTGTTTCTGGAACATCAGCTACATTCACACTTGGACAGGGAACAACTTGCTTTAGTTATATAAATGCCATGATAACATTCTATTTGACTAATGAAATGTACTGCAGGTGGGGCAGCATTCAAAATGTCTGTTAATTCAGAAGCATTCAACAAGGTCTAGAAACTTCAATGACTTCAGAACATGGTGATGAGATTGTTGATTGGAACTGGGTGATTGTGGTCCATGAAGTTAGTGCGATGTTATTTTCACTTGATTTAAACCAATTTCTGCACCCAATTCAGTCTGCTGGATTTGACTTATAAGGCCCTTCACATGTTGGAACCAAGGGACCTGGGAGATTGCCTAACTCCATAAATATCAACCTGAAACAAGATCTCTAGTGGAGCTAATTATGGGCCACTATCATAGATGAACTCATGGGTTGAGCTTCAATTTATTACTGCTTCCCAAGACATATAATGTCTTGTTTTTGAATATATTAAACGTTTTAGTTATAACCAAATTGTTATAATCATGTCACAAAGAAGGCACTTTTGAAAATCAATGTGCTTTCACAGGTTTCACAAGTAATAATTGAAATATGTGATATCTACAATATATGAAATATATGATTGGAAGTGACGGAGATCTTGCTGTGATATCCATCACCCTGTGAAACTTATGGTGACCCTTAGGCAACCTATCATAGGGTTTTCTTGGCAGGTTTCTTCAGAGGGGGGTTGCCATTGCCATTGCCGTCCTCTGAGGCTGAGTGAGAGTTACTTGACCAAGGTCATCCAGTGGGTTTTTGTGCTTAAGTGAAGAATCAAGTCTTGATCTCCAGTTATAGTCCTACATTCAAACCACTGCACCATGCTGACTGATGCCAACTTTCCAGACCTAAAAGGAACAGAAATTTTAAAAAAATGTAAGTATTTATCATTCTACAGTTCACTTATGCAGGCAAGGCTATACTGCCTTCAGAATGCATGTGATGGGACTTTGGGGGGTTGCAGACTGCCAGAAATAGTGCAAATTGAATCCACTTTTAGGGTTAGGGTTAGTGCTAGGGAATCATGGGAATTGGTTTTTTTCTGAAACATTGAGCCTTCTCTGTCAGAGAGCTCTGGTGCCACAATAAAATACAGTTTCCATGATTCCCTAACCCTAACCCTAACCCTTAAAGTGGACTCAGTTTGCACTATTTCTGGCAGTCTGCAGCCCCCCTTTATCACCTTGGAATAAGTTCACTCCACAAGGCTCTTCTATATGCATGGAGACTTAGAGCCCGAACAGACTGTCAGAAATAATCCAGTTTGAGACCACTTTTACTGCTCTGGTTCAGTGCTAGGGAATCATGAGAACTGTAGTTTATTGTGGCACCAGAGCTCTCTAACAGAGAAGGCTCAATGTCTCAGAAAAAAAAAACCCTACAATTCCCATGGTTCCCTAGCACTGAGCCAGGGCAATTAAAGTGGTCTCAAGCTGGATTATTTCTGGCAGTCTGTTCAGGCCCTTAGTATGCTTTTAAAGAAGTGAATTCTATTTTCATTTGAGGATAGTGCATTCCTTTGAGAGGACAAGACCATTATGTTTAAAACAGTTTCAGATTCTTTCCCACCTTTACTAGTGTATCAAATAAGAAATACTTTTGATCATAGTTATACTCAATTTGTCAGGTAAAGTTTACAATTAAAAGCAGATAACTACCAAACACCCACACAATCCTGAATCTTTAGTGAAGAGCGGAAGAAAATCTGTTCTCCATCAAATTAATTGTAAATACTATGGCAGACAGCAAAATAATATATTGACATATTTTTAGAAGTTTAGTGGTTAAGTTTTAACTAAGGTTAATTTGTTGGTCGATAGATGTTTATATATTTAAGGAACAAAATAATAATGACATGATTTGTCATACATTTCTTTTACATAAGCCTTCTATTGATAGTTTTATGCTTCATTTAGTAGTAAACTGCCAAAATAAATACAGTAATACACATCTTGTCATAAATTTGACAAGGTTTAAGGGTTGTAATATTTCCCCTCTTCAAAATTACACTTATTTGTCTGCTTTTGGTACAACATCTCTTTGAGGTTTTTGGATCTGGCTTAATATTATTTAGGAAACTGACAATATAGTTTGATGTTTTAAATAGTTCTTGCAAATTGTTCTTTCTCCACATGATGTAACCTGACATATGTGTAGAATTGAGTGCCTTTTAAATAGAAATGCACCATAATTGTCAAATCACTGATGTTTCCCATTACTCATGTTATGAAATCCAGATCTAAATTTGTGTCCCATTTATTGTCTCTTCCCATGGTCTTCAGACATTTAGTCCATATGGTCCTGCTTTTCCCTTAGGGCCTGAGTAAACAAAGATAATTGGAAATCTTCAAGAAGGACTGCAGGAAGAGAACAGAAAGTCTTGCAACATTTTAGATTAAGCACAGGCCATGTCAGGTCTTGCCATGGGGCAGGGTACTGCTTGTTCTGATAATCAACAAAGCAGAGTAGAAATCTAGGAGATAAAATATTTTTAGGAAGACAGCTCTTGGGAACCACAGAAGGCTGCTTGTCCTGAGTCAGACCATTGGCTCAGTAGTGGCAGATAGTGGCTCCTAAATCAGTGGGATAGTGAATTCATTCTGGGTTTTAGCCCAAGCTATAAAGTTCAGGATGGTAAATTTCTTTTGGGTTCAGTATCCTGGGTAGCTTCTTTAAAGTTCAATCTAAATTTCAGAGTGACTACATTACCCTATTGACATGGAAGCCATCATCTGCAACTCTTGCTCAGTACTATCTACACCAGTGTTGGGGAATCTATGACATTATATATGTTGTTAAATTCCAGATCCTATTATATTTGGCTGTTGGCCATGCTGGTTGAGGTGACTGAACTCCAGCAACATCCTTGGTCTATGCAAACTTAGCAGAAATTCTCCAGGCTTTTTTGTAAGATTCTTTTCCGACTCCACCTAGATATGAACTAGAGAACTTCTGCATGTAAACAATGCACTCTTTCACTGAGCCATGCCCTTCCTTATTCTAAAAAAAGTACCTTCTCTCTCTCCCAGTGGAGACTTTGTCCAAAGCTGCCTATCAGTGAAGGGTGGACAATGCTCAAAGTAACTTCTACAACCCTTCATTCATGCCTATCTACCATGTACATTTGTATCACACTGCATTCTACAGAAAGAGAGAATAAGTTATTGAGGTTCAGGATGCCACAAAGATAAGATTGGAAGCTATACAGTAATTTAAATTTACTATTATCTTTGATGGAACTGTTGCATAAAGACTCCTGTGCATGACACACAACCCACAAAGCTATCAAGGAACCATATTATCAGATTGATTTATCTTGATGAAATATAATTGATCATCCTGGATTATTATGCAGTTACCAGTCTAACAAGTAGATCCTAGGGCTTTGGTGAAGCTTAAAAAATAAAAGAGGAAGCTGATGTTTACCCACAAAGTCATATTTCCTGTGCAAATAGATTGCTCCTGGGTAAGGCCTGTCAAGACAGGAGATGCCTGGAACAGGAGTTGTCAGGTTCTCCCTGTCTTAAATCAGCATAGAATTACACAAGGCAGACTGAGGAGGTGAAAGCTTTTCATGATACAGGGTTATCCTGTTGCTGCTTGAAGCTCGTTTGATCTCAGTAAAATGTTGTAGAATTCTGTTTATTTTCTTTATGTTAGGCCCTGAGAAAATATAGGAGACATTTACATGGAGATAGAGGATATTGCTATCTCATGTGTCACTCAAACTTCTCAGTTCATCCTAGACATTGACAGTTACACCCATAATAAGCCAACTGCATTAATCCGGTGTGAAAACTGACAATATGGTATTTTAGTATTAACATAACCATATAAATGTTCAAGAAAGACTTAAGGCTCATTGTGACTGTCAGCGTGCAAAGGGATTTTGCTTTCACTTAATGGCTAAAAGGAATACTTCACGTCTTTTCAAAGACCAAAATATATAATCAAAGACATAGATGGCTCTAAGGCAATCAGATAAACATTTACGAAATGTTATACTGATTACCAAAGCAATGTATAACCTGTAACATCAGTTTGCTGAAAGACCTATCTTCTTTCAGAATGAAAACTGCATATGATTTAAGATCTCTTCTGTGCTTTGCCAATGTGAGTGTTGTGGTTAGTGAGAACACAGGAGAGGGTCTTCTCAGTGGCTATACACAGATTCTGGAGCCACTTTTCTTGGAAGGGTAATCTTGCTCTCTATTTATTGACTTACAAATAGTGTTGACCTGGGGAAAGAACACATAGCCTGTTAGATGCTGTCTACCTGAACTCCCAGCTCTAGCCAATATGACCAGTGGTATGTGTTGATGGGAATTTTAAGAATATCTTGAGGGTTAACGTCTTAACCTCAGATATTTCAGGTGTTGAATAAGGAAAAATAGAATATATTTTAATAAATAAATAAAATGTCAACCTCAGCTGCCCAGGACATTATACCAACATAGTGATATATAAGTTATATATAAGTTTAGATTATACATTATGTAGAGAGATCTTGTAGCACCTTTGAGACTAACTGAAAGAAAGAAGTTGGCAGCATGAAAGCTGACATCTTTCTTCACCATAGAAAAATCTATATAGATGAAGTTATGCATACCCATCCATATAGCATCTATAAATGGCCTAATCTACAGAGGTAAAAGTGTAAAAGGTCACATATGTAAAAACTGATTCTATCTGCATTTCCATGGATAATGCTGAAAACACTCAACTGAAAACTTTTCAGATGGGGTGTAATGTCATTGCAGAACAGTTGCAAATGTCTACCCCCTTCAGCTGACTTTCCAGCCCACAGTATTTTCATGTTATCTGGATGTAGCTTCATCTTATTTGATCTCATCCTTGCCAGACCATGCCTTCAGACACCTGGATAGGAACATGGCCGAAAAAAGAGAGAAAGACACATATCACCTGCATATTGCTGATGCTGTAGTGAAAGCCTCCAAATAATTTTTTCACCTGTTCCTCCTCTCCCCCCCCCCCCCCCCGGCTCTCTGAGGCCTTCATCTGTCTCTGGAGAGGCAGCTGAGGGCCTGGGTGGGGGGAAGAGGAGGTCCTGCCCCCTGAAAGGTGGAGGTCCTTCTCCCCAGATGTAAATTCCCCCCCCCCCCGGTGCCAGAAAACCTTTAAAGTTTGGGCACTCGGTCTCCAAAAGGTTTGCCATCACTGCAATATAGTAAATCCAATGTATTCTATTGTAACCTACCTTTTTGAACATTGAGCAGGTCATAATTCTTCACCAATGATACACTTAGCAAATTTGCCCCCACCCCGACTCATCTTTTAAGCATTGGAGGTGGGAGGGGGAACCAATGGAGCTGCGTTGATCTATTTTCCTGTAGCTGGACATGCTTCAAAGGTGGAATCTGCAGTGACTACTTGAAGATCCACAGAGGTCTCTGTGGATGCATGTTATAGCATGTTCAACTACAGGAAAATAGCTGGATGCTTCTTCAGTGACCCCTCCCCCACTCTCTGATGACATGGAATGGCTGTGTTGGGGAGTTGCATCACTTAAAAATTCAGCTTCTAGGAATGTAGGAAAGGTAGGTATGTGCAGGTGAGAGGGGGAAAGAAGGAGCTGAAATGAGAGGAAGTTGGGGAAGATGTAAGAGAGGTTGAGAGATAATAATAATAATAATAATAATAATAATAATAATAATAATAATTTTATTTATATTTCCCACATCTCCCTACGGATCCCTATGGAGATGAAGAGAAAGAAGTGAATAAGGGAATATGTGGCTAGATAGTAAGGATAATGGAAAGGAAAAAAGGCTAAGAGGAGAAAAGGAAGGAAAACTGAATGGAAGAGGGTTGAAAAGAGAAAAGAATGCAAGTCTTTTTAATATAATAGTGAATGTTTTAATGTAAATGGTTGTAAAGTGTGTGGATATTGAATAAAATAAAAACTATTGGGGGGGGGGAAGGTCAGCTTGGAGCAGAGGTAGCAATGGGAGACATTGCTACAGAGATTCCTCCAACTCTGATTTCACATCCAGCTGTCTAATGTGTTGTTTAAATTTTAATAGGTATCACTCTGTTACATTTTAAAATAGAAGAAATGAGTTTCAATGATAACAAATAAGTAATTAAGCAATCTATATTTGTGATGCTGTTTGAAGATCATACTGTTATAGCAATGCAAACAGTGCCTAGCTAGGAATTAACAAATTCAGCTATTTATACATGTTTACTACATTTACAAAACAAATTTTCAGAGCCACACTAACTAACCAATGCTTCAATAATTAATATCATTATATTCAGTAACAACTCTCCAGAGAGCACAAACCAGTAGTAAGTATTCTAGAATCAAATTGGCCAAAGATGTTTTTAAAAATTATTATTAAAACCCATTTTCAATATTTCTACTCAACATAAATTATCTTTACATTGGGTAAAAAAAGTGTAATTATCAGCAATCTTTTACTGTTAATGTCAACTCCTTAAAATAGAAGCACTTTAAAGCTTATTTAAAATTAAGTCAAAATATGTGTTTCAAGAAATATGTGTGACATATGACTTATTTAAGACATATGACTTGTTTATTTGTAAGGGATTAACTGTCTCCTAGCCTGTTCCTAATTATACAGTGTTGCCTGGTTCATCAAACCACTCAGAATAGTTACCATGGAGCAGAGATCCTACAATGCTAGTCTCAGCCCATAGCAAAATTCCCAGCCTATGTTGGAGTTGTATCAGGAAGTATGCAACTAGTTCAGCATGTAATGCAATACATTAACATTTTTTTAATCCCAGCCAGCATGAAATCATCCATAATGAAAGGAGAATTTAATACTGGTTTTGGACATTACAGAAGCATGAAGTGAACTGAAAGCACAAGTGCCATCACCTTCTTTCACACATCTAAAACTAGCTCATATTTTCATGTCTTCCTCATCTTTCTCAGGATAAAATACATTCCTCTCTCAATTGGGACAGTTTGTGCATACTGCAACAGGAGGGATCTGAAAGTTCTACTTTCAGCTTTAGATAAAAACACAAGAATAGTGCTGAAAATGTAAGTTCAAGAACAAAAAACTTCAACTTCTTACCAGATGGGACATTTTTGTTGTAGAATTCACACAAAAATAGAACCTTCAGAGGGAAACAAGAACAATACATAGAGTCACTAATAAACTGGCTGCCTTTCAGGACATGTGATAGTGATTGCTGAGCATTTTCAAGGTGCTATACAGCACAGAAAGATCTCACCATTGATTAACACATGGTTGAGTTCAGAGGTAAATGCTCATTCTGGCAGTAGATAACACAGAAATCAGGAAAATGTGCAATAAAAGTGTGATAGTGCTGCAATGTGAAGACACAGCTGGGCAGGCAGTCTGATACGCCACAGGAAGCCCAGCTTGGTCACAGTGTGGTGAAAACACCAGTTAAATCATATTTCCACATTGAATGAAATGTGTTGGGGGACTTTCCCCCAACATTTTAGAACTGTTGGAAGTTCTGCTATTCAAAGACTTAATGTATGTTGGCACCATTTGGCAGAAAAATGCTAAGCTCCATTGCAGCTTCAATAAAGCATCAGACATGAAAATGAATGTAGAGAAAAGGTATATTACATGTGGGAAATTTGCTTGTAAGGACTGCTCCAGCATCTAAGAGACATGCTCTGGTTCTGTGTTGAATGATTGACACAAAGAATGGTCTTTCCCTAGTGACACTGTTTCCTTAGCAAGAACTAACAATAAAACTCATAACATTTTTTCATTTGAAAATAACAGAGATAGTATTTAAGGAATGCTATTGGTAACATGCACACATGAAACTCTGAGTTATGCACACATGTGGTCTTTTTTGGATCGGCTCAGGGGCTATTCTCTACCTTGTGTGTTCTGTCCAAAACCTTTTCCTGGCAGTAGTGTTGTGAAATGACAGAATAATTCTTCTTGTGCCTGATGAATGATGGGCAATAAAATTACTGTTCTCCCCACATGAGAAGTGTAAGATAATTACAGTGTCTCATCCCTTACAAAGGGCAGCCCATCACCCATTCCAATCAGGGATGGGAAATTCCTTTTTAAGTTCATTGTTCCAAATAGTTTTATTGTTTTATGGCATCATTGCAATAAAACTTCAGGAGTGCAATAGTGTGTTAATTTTCATACTCAAGTCACATACAAAGCTATCTTGCCAATGAGGTGTTGAAATTGTATATTGCTGTTGTTTTTGCAATGACTGGATTCCCATTAATCAAAGCTCAAACAGAAAATGTCACACAAATAGCTAGCAGCTTGGTCTAGTTCCTGAGGGAGACGGAATAAAGAAGACAAACTGGGATCAGTTTTGATGACAAGTCCTATAGCTGAAAGGGGGATTATGGAAGCTGTAGTCCAAAACTTTTCCTAGCTCTAATTCTCTTTCTTTCTCTATATTGCTTTATCCAGCACATATTATAATGTACTGAACTCAAGAGAGTTATGGAGTCTAGCTATTGTTGAACTGCAAGTACCAGCAGCCCCTAGCTGGGGTAGTCAATGCCATCCAATCCAACCCCTTCTACCAATCAGGAATACATAGAATCCTAGAGTTGCAAGGGACCCAAGGGCCATCCAGCCCAATTGTATGTATTCCTGCATGACAGAAGGGATTGGATTGGATGGCCCTTGGGGGTCCCTTCCAACTCTAGGATTATATGTAAATCCAAGCAGTGCTCTTTAGGACTCATCCCTTTGCCCCTCTGGTGCTACAGGGCCAGATATCTGGCTACAGGGGCTGCAGAGATAATAAAGTAAGTGTGTAGGTGTGTGTGCACACACACATGCACCTTTAAGAACCCCATGAACGTATGGGAAGCCTGTGAATTTCCTAAGGTTCTTAAGTGAGGAATCCTCCAAGGTGATTTTGCCAGTTCCTTCCTCTGAAAGCTAGCCTGCAGCACTTAGTATTATTCCCTGATGGTCTCTCTTATCCAAGTACTAACCAGGGCAGAATAACTCTGCATAGTTTACAAGACCCAGATGTTGTTGGACTACAGCTCCCAGCATTCCTCAGCATTGGCTACCCCAGCTAGGGGCTACTGGAACTTGCAGTCCAACAATACCTAGACTCCATAACTCTCTTGAGTTCAGTGCATTATAGTATGCACTGGATAGAGCAAGGTAGAGAAAAAAAGAATTAGAGCTAGGAAAAGTTTTGGACTACAGCTTCCATAATCCCCCTTTCAGCTATAGGACTTGTCATCAAAACTGACTCCAGCTTGTCTCTCTCAGAAAACAGACTGAGCTACCTCCCTTCATTCCCATCCTACTTTGTGTGACATTTTCTGTTTGAGCTTTGACAAATGGGAATCCAGTCATTGCAAAAACAACAGCAACACACAATTTCAACATCTCATTGGTAAGACAGTTTTGTATGTGATTTGAGTGTCATTATACTAGTGAAGCTGATATTAGGAAATTTCAGGGCAAACTATGGTCTTCAATATCACTATATGGTGCCACTGTGGCATAGTGATTTGGTTGTTGGACTAGGGGCCTTTGCAGACTGCCTGAAATAGTGCAAATTGAGTCCACTTTAAGGGTTAGGGTTAGGGAATTATGGGAACTGTATTTTATTGTGGCACCAGAGCTCTCTGACAGAGAAGGCTCAATGTCTCAGGAAAAAAAAAAACCAATTCCCATGATTCCCTAGCCCTAACCCTAACCCTAACCCTAACCCTAACCCTAACCCTAACCCTAACCTAATGGCATCAGAGGGAGAGAAGAACTGACAGTATCCAACGGTAACATGACCATCTCAAATGTTGGCTGCCTACTCTGCGAACAGAATGCTGGACTAGATAGGCTTTTGGTCTTATTCCATAGAGGTCTTTTTTTAATGATCTTAAAAACAGTAAAAGTGATACATTGTACTCTACATTGTACTCACTATTGCTACAAACATACACATTCACAGCTCTTTCTTTCATGTTCTCCTCACCAATCAGAAAATTGTCACTGATCTTTACAATATGCCCATACTTCCCTGGATTAGAAATTCTGCCACCCCAAACATGTCAAAATAAACATTATCTACAGCTTGCACAAAGAATCAGACACATGTATGATGAAAATCAATATAAAATGACCAACAGAGTTAAGCTATATCTGCTTCAAATTGCATATCCTGCTCATATCATTCATGGAACATCAAGAGAACAACCATAATTTTAGGATATTTTTTTTCCTTTTTTGCACAAAAGACATGAGTAAAGCAATAGCCAGCAACACATTCTGTTTGTGGTAATTTCCATCCAGCATCTCATAACTACTAAAAGGCAAGTTGGGAAAAGCTAGCAAATTCTGAACATATCTATAGAGTCATCATCAAACTTCTCATTATAGCTTTCTGCCAGCCACCTAATCTCTGGAGATTGCTGGTAAAAGCTGTTCTTAAAACACCAGTTATCCAATCATGGATTTTACCCTTGTTTTTCTAAGTTTGCATTACGTGTATGCATTTTAAGAATATCTGGACTATCTTAAATACCATATTCCACCCACCACCACCCCCAATACAAACAAGAATGCTAAGATATTCAGGGACAGGCTTTCCTTCTGTCCTGCTAACATCACAGGCTCACTTACTTAGTGAGGACACAAGAGAGACCCTTCTCAGTGGGTACTCCCACCCTCTGGAACTCCCTTCTGTCAGAAACTAATCTGAGCCACTCCCTGTTTTTCATAATAATAATAATTTTTATTTATATTTCCTACCTCTCCCTGCAGATCGAGGTGGGATTACATCAATAAAAAGTATACAATATAGACAAAATACAGGATTACAAAAATACATTAAAAGCATAATACCAACACTAAAATATTGACATTATAAAAATTCAATAAAAACCTGATTGTCATTCACACCCAAAAGCCAAGTAATCAATCAAAATAATACTATTAACTTGGAGGTCCATTAAGAAGATCATGTGGGTATGTCAGGCGAAGACATTTTTGTTCAAGCAGTCTTTTAATGGTTAAGCAGGAAAGATTTGCATTTATTTGTGTGTTTTATTTGTTTTTAATTTTGTATGGCTTTTAAAAGATTTTATGGTGTTTAACATGAGGATTTTTAAAATTCTTTTTAAAATTGTATTGTAAATATGTTTAATTTATTATTTTTGGAAGCAGCCTTGGTCCCATCTTGGGAGAAAGGTGGCATATAAATGAAACAAACAAACAAACAAACAAACAAATAAAGGCAACAGTCATGTTTAGGAGTACAGTAACAGACATGACCTGTCTCTCTGTGTATGTGCCTTCAAGTCATCTGTCAACTTAAGGTGATTCCATTAATTTCATACAATTTTCTTAGGCAAAAATAAAATAAAAATAAAAATAAAAAAAATACTCAGAGGTGGGTTTGCCAGTTCCTTCCTCTGAAATAATGACCTACAGCACCTGGTGTTAGTTGACTTTTTTTTTTTAAATCAGTCTTTGGTCCTTCATTTTTTGTTCATGTAATTGAATGCCATCTTCTGTACACTGAGAAAGCAACCACAGACCTGCACACACACGTTAGGAATCAGAAGTCTACATTCCTGACCAAGAAGCCTAAGCAATGAGTGTCTAGACATTTTAGCTCAGAATATCCTCTCTGATTTATCTGTGCTTGGAATGGAGGTGCCATCTCCTTCAAGTACTTCAAGCTATAAGGGAGAATTTCTGGATTCACAAACTAAAGACTTTAATATCTCATGGTCTAGTTTCAGAAGATAATATATAACACCATGATTCAGGCAAAATTTTTGACAATACAGTAAACAAAATCAATAGAGGATCCTAAATTGCCACTTTGGATGCAGCTTACTTTTGTTTTGAGCAACTGAAGAAGATGGAAGCTGAAATATATATATATATATATATATATATATATATATATATATATATATTTCAGCTTCCATCTTCCATCTTCCAGCTTCCAGCTTCCATTGAATATATATATATATATATATATATATATATATATATACACATATATATATACATACATACATATATAGTTATATAACCATTTGATATAATAACATTTATATAATAAATGTTATTATATAATATAATAACATAATAACATATAATAACATTTCCAGGCTCCACTAAAATACATACGTAATGAAATAGAAAAATATAAAGCAGTTTTTAAAAATAATAAAAACAATACATTTTTAAAAACCTCTAATACAAAAGTAAAGCGCTTATGAAACTTACTAACCAGTACCCATACCATCCATCCAAACTGGAACAAAACCCTAAAATTGATGCTGTGGTCTAAACTGGGTCCAAACTGGTTCAGACTGGCACAGACTAGCATACACTGGCATAGACTGGGCCCATAACCCATTGTTGACTTTCTTCTATGTCCTGCAGGCATGCAGCAATAAAAACAAAAACTAGGCCCACTAGAGAAGCCAACTATCAGCACTGTCTGAGGTGTTTGACCTCAACAATAGCAATTTGCAGCAGAGTGCAGAAACACAAACTCACGACTTTTGCAGACTGCCAGAAATAGTGCAAATTGAATCCACTTTAACTGCCCTGACTCAGTCCTGGGGAATCATGGAAACTGTAGTATATTGTGGCACCAGGGCTCTCTGACAGAGAAGGTGCAATGTCTCAGAAAAAAATACAATCCCCATGATTCCCTAGCACTGAGCCAGGGCAGTTAAAGTGGACTCGATTTGCACTATTTCTAGCAGTCTGCAAAGGCCCATAGTCTGTAGTATTTGGCAATATTGTACTGACTAACCTTGAATGATGCACAGACACAGCTGGATTCTTCCAAAGTCCCTGAAGGCTTTTATCTATCTATCTATCTATCTATCTATCTATCTATCTATCTATAGATGCTCTGATTTCTATCAAAAATTATTGTCTACTATGCAATCCACTTCAACAATGACCAACTCTAACCCACACCTGCTCTGGGTTTTAGAGCACTTATATACAGTGGTGATGACTAAGGTTTGAAACCTGGGGTTACTTATCATTTACAGCCATAAAAACTATTTTACACTGTCTTAAAGGAACAATGTTGCCCACACAGTCAGGAGGTGAAGACCAAATGATCTGGAAAGCACCAAGTTCAGAAAGGTTGGAATGAACAATATTGTGCTAGGACAAACAACTTGACCCAGATCCAAGGAAAGTTATTGGTTTGGACCACAAATCCCTCTCCTCATCCCCAGGCAGCATAGTCATTGAATATACTGGGGGATAATGGGACTTCTAGTTGTTCCAAACTCTAGCCTAAACACAAACCAGCTTCCCATGAAGCCCCTTATCCAGCTTGCCCATTAGACACAGCTTACAATATTGTGCAAGTTTTATGTCACTTTTTTGTTGTCCTATCTGTTCATGACACTGTACCTGATCTATAGCAACAACAGATATTCTCAGACTTTGAGGACTGACAGTGGTATGCATGCTATGTCACAAAATTGCTGTTGCCTATCATCTAGTCAGAGTCTGAGTACAAGGAAAAGTTTCCCCTCTAGATTTAATTTTTGTAAGTTTGAGTAATTTGGTGTAACTATATGTGGCAGGAAGAAAATGATTTCATTGTCATCTAATTCTGGCAGTGCTCACCTTAGCACTTAAACTATTGCAAAAATGCATTTTCAGTGTTCACACTTTTGAAAAAGATGAGGCCTACACTCAGATTCATAATACGACTGACTCCTCCAGCACCAGCTACCTCTATAGCAGAAGGCTACTTACTATACTTTAGCTTCTAACTCCATCATACCTACTATAATTGCCCTTGTTAACACCTTTTTCTTGCCTTCCTAGAGTACTGATATAATGTGATTGAAGAGCATAGCACTTAATGAGCATCTCAAAGTCTTTTTGGCTGACAAAGAAGATGTCCCTAATGCTGGTCCCAAATTTTCACCATGCTACTCAAAGAATCTCTGATTACATTTTATGGTTGAATTGACACAGGCATATTGTAGCAATGAACCAGCTCAACAGTGACAAGCCACATACTCTTGTAAAAAAGGCAAACAACCCCTGTGTGATTGATATCATGGTTGCCTCCTGTTAGGATTCAACATGTCAAGAGGACTAATGGCCTCTGCACATGGGCCCTTTTCAGCGAATTAGAGGCAGGGAAGGGGAGGGGCAGCTGCACGGCGGCCACTCCAATCCCTCCCCAAAGACGTCCTGATGACACGTGCCCTTACGCATGGTGCACGGTGTCAGGACATCCTCTGCGGGTAGGATCCTCATGCGCTATGGTGGAAGGGCAAGAGAAGATCCGCACGATGGCTCTTGGGGCGGCCTTTTGCCACCTCTAATAGGAGCTGCATTTTGCCGCTCTTTTAAGAGGCGGCAAACGGGAGAATCGAGGCCGCTGTGTGTGCTAGCAGCGGTCCCAATCCCCTGCTTCCCGGGGCGGCCCAGGGCTGCCCATCTGCACCCCCCCCCCAAATCAATAATTGGAATATGCAGCAGTAAATTCCTGTGGTAACACTTATGATTTAAGTCAGAAAATAAATGCATAATATTATGTTACTTAATTCATACTTCCCCCAACATTTCACAAATGAATATCAGGACATGTGTGGCCAAGCAACATCAGTGTATGGTTGTGGTGAATAGAATGTCCAGCTGGCCAATCAGGAGGCAGCTGAGAGCCAGCCAATGGGATTCCAGCTGGGAGCATTTAAAAAGCCCAGGCTGACACTTGGTGGACAGTTAGAGTTAGTGTTGACAGGAGCAAAGTGTTGAGAAAGTTCTGAGTTTTAGAGTGTTCCTGAGGGAACTGTATTCTGGGGAGGTAGAGTCTAGAAAGGAGAGATTTTGAACACTCACAGAGCTCTAAAGAAGAGAGTTGCTGTGGTGTTCTCTCCAGATAGATAATGCTAGCCAGTGTGGCTGAGGTACTATGAGTGAATTAGAAACAAACATTATAATGCTGTAACCAAGAAAGACTATAGAAGCAAGTTCTGAAGCAAGTTACATTTATTACATGCTGATTTAAAATAAACTTTTCTTCTTGTTCCAACATCACTTGGCCTATGTTTTAGTCACAAAACATGCTACTAATATTTGGAGGATTTGGAGGGGGACATCATACAAAAGACAGTGTGGGCCTCTTACACTTCATTAGGTGGCAAGGGTGGGGATAAAAAGTTCCCAAAGGATTGCCAGCTAGAATTAAAGTGTAAAAGGAGAAAGGTGGCAGTAGTGTGCGCCACAATGATAAAGTCAGCAAAGTTATTAATGAGGAGAACATACAAGCTAGGAGAGACTGTGGCACTTTGATTTTGCCTGAGTCTACAAGAAGGTCGAGATTTTGCCCCTCCACCTCTCCTCTCCTTTTGAGTTAATTGTATGAAAACTGCTTTTGTACTTTACACTCAGTTTGCAGCATTAAGTAAGCTGAGGACAAAGGGGGAAAATGGGAGAGGGAAAGAGAAATTGAGACATTTTAAAAGCAGTTGGAAAAGTGGGACAACAGAGGATTAACTGGGACTCTCCCAGCCAAATCAAGACAATTGGGGGGTATGCTAATCCACAGTTGTATTGACAGTGGGAGACGTAGCCTACTAGCATAAGGTATAGGTGAAGGTTTCCCTTGACATATGAATGTCTAGTTGTAACTGACTGTAGGGGGTGATGCTCATCTCTGTTATTAAGACGAAGAGTCAGCGTTGTCTGAAGACGACTTCAGTGGTCATGTAACCAGCATGACTGCATGGAATGCTGCTACCTTCACACCAAAGTGGTACCTATTTATTTATTTGCATTTGCATGCTTTCTAACTTCTAGAAATAGCCTAATCAGTCTGTCATGCATCTAATGTTCTCTATGGCTGTGTCCACATGGGCCAAATATCACATTTTCCCCCTGTCCTTATGATGGGTAGTCCGGATAATGCAGGGCCCAATCCCCAGTTCTGGTGCAAATTGTTCAGACGATGTCCTGCCAAACCCACTGTATACTCCCCTTACACCATTTGTTAAACGGTTACCTTTTGCTTCAGTTCTTCTAGAACCTTCTGTAGTGACAGTGGGTGGATATTTATAATGCATCCCACTGTGTTGTCTGCTATTGTCATTACAAGTCATGATCTCTGAGGTCAGAACAAGGGTCCAGCCATGTGACTGAGGTTGCGTACCTCATTTTTGGTTTCAGAAGGAACAACCCACGGTGGTGGCAGGCAGCACAATGGGATGTGCATGTGAACAGCCACCTGGCATTGCTCTGTAGTGCAAGGTAATGGGAGGAGGCTGGAGCAGCTTGTGGACAAGAATCCTGGAGTATTCTGTCCAGTGCAGATGCCATTTAGGAGAGCAGGGTTTGAATTCCTGCTCAGCCCTGAAATCTCACTTGATGGCCTTGTGGTGCAATTCACAGTCTCTTAGCCTTAGAGGAAGGCAATGGCAAATACTTTCTGAATAAATCTTGCCAAGAAAACCCTGTGATAGGTTTCCCATAACTCAGAGTTAATTTGAAGGCACATAACAACAACAATAAAACTATTTCCTTAAGGCTACATAAAATATAATTAAATTGTCACATTTATTATGGCTGAAAGGGAGCCAGAGCATAAGTTTTAGCTAAGACCTTTGGGCCTTTGTATATAAGTTGCACTGTACACTGCAAGACTACAGTAACTTTCAAGCAAACATGCACATGTGGTGGGCTTGTCCCATGATTTTGGCAAGCTCTGTTTAAAGAGATTACAACCCAAAAGGCTGCAACCAATTCCTAGACCAATTAGGGCTGCAATTAGAGCTCTAATGAATTCATCTTTTACAAGGAGGTAATTGTGTCTTGGTTTGGCTTTGTTGGTTTGTTTACTTTTTTTGGTCTTGCAGCAAGATTAAGAGCCTTCATGGTGTAGTGGCTTGAACACTGGACTATGACTCTGAAGACCAGGGTTTGAATCTCCACTCAGCCATGGAAACCCATTGAGTGACCTTGGGCAAGTCACATTCTCTCAGCCTCAGAGGAAGAAAAAAGGCAACCCCCCCTCTGAACAAATCTTGCCAAGCAAACCCCATGATCGATTCACCTTTGACACTATAAGTTGGAAAGGCCTTGAAGGCACAAAACAACAAGCAAGATTACAAATAGCATTACAGTAGAAGGTTGCAATAAATCTGTCTCTTCATAGCTGGAAGAAAACAATCTGTTCATGATGCTAATTGAAAAGGGGAGCATGTAGAAGCATGAAAAAGCTAGGACCAACCATGCAGAACTCATGCTATATAATATAGACCATATTTATTAATTGCTCTAATTATAATACTGGTCAATATTTTCAGCCTCTTCACACAGTGACTTCTGGAAAGATTTATTTACTAAATGCTGACTGATGTGCAAAATTAAATTTTTAACAATTAATTGTTTCATTTGTCATACTTCCTGTCATGTTGACTGTAGTACATTGTCTATTTCTTCTTGTTTTTTCAATGATTTCTAATTTTATTTTAGAAAATTCAATACAAAAATAATAACCTTGTAGGATTCTCAGATTCACAACTATTATCAGTGGCATCACCAGGGTGTGTGTGGTGATGCAGAGCACACTGGGTGACATCCCAGAAGGGGATGTTGGGGTAGTACATATGGACAGGGAGCAGGCAGCTGCTTTCCAGGTCCTGCAAGGCAATGGCCACTCAGAAGCCTCAGCCATGTTGGCCAATAGTCTCATGTTGGCCAATAGCTCCTGGGATTCTGGGAGCTGAAGTCCCTCGGCCCTTAAAGGGGAAAGGTTGCCTACCCCTGATGTAGAGGCTACCAGTTGCCATTGGCTGAAACCATTTTGGGCAATACTTTTCATCTCTATTTCCTGAGCAGCCTGGTGCCTCCAGCCTTGTGGCCTAATGACTCAAAGTCACTCAGTGGCTCAATGCATTACTACAAGATAAAATGTGATAAATTATAGACCAATTTTAATTAATTAATATATATTTAAAATGAAATAACCACAAGCTCAGAATTCTTCTAGTATGCATGATAAATTCCAGATATTTAATTTGTATTTTCGACAGTGGTTGGAGAAGGACAACAGAAACACTTCTATTATTACAATGTGTGACTATGCTTATTCCAAACCACTGATAGGTTCTTGGCAATCTGAGAATTCAAAGTACAAATGCAAGAGGAGTCATGTCTTTACTTTGTATTTATTCCTCTAAGCAGGAATGCAAATAATCTTAAAGTGAAGTACAGATTTGAACTGACTTCACTAGGATTGCACAATAAATAACGCTGAATGAGGTGACAATTTTCCTATCAATTGAAATTGTAGTAAAATTACAGTAACAAAAATCAACCTGGCAGAACTGTACAAAAATATCTATAATGTATTATAAAACATATCCCCTTTTGGCAGAGAGTTTATGTGCTCAGCCCAGAATATAAACTAATCTTTCCACTCCCCTGTGAAAGTAAAAGAAATACTGTTGGCCCAATTTGATGTTAAAGGATGACAGAATGGATGTTGAGAAATTCTTATGTTTATTTTGTAAACAGATTATATACAATTCTGCCCTCATGGTGAACTTTTAAGTTTCATTCCTTTTGCTAGGAGAGATTTCAGCAAGTGTATAACTCTTCCAACCAAATCAATGGCACTTAAAAGTGCACAATTGCAATTGGATGTGGAAATGCTGTGTTCCAGGGACTATTAAGATGCATGATTTAAAGCATGGATTTAAGGTGTGCCACCCATGCCAACTAAAATCTGTATCAAAAACTATCAGCAGAAGTACAGCAATATTTCAGCCAGTGTTGTTCTGAAGTTGTTTATGGTTTTATTCAGAGTAATAGTAGCCTTTGCAAAGCTTTAAAAATTACTTTTAAAAAAGTAATTAGTTATGGTTATGGTTCCAAGCATACATATATATCCAGTACCACCTAGCATTACAATTTTTTCAGAAACTTTCCAGTTTCTCAAAATTACTAAACTAGTTACCTTTTAAATTATGTTTTTAAAACATTTGCATGCTACACTATGTTGGCCAGAGATACAAAACAATTTCCTCCTGTCTACCTCATTGTCTCCTTAACACACAGTACAGCAGGAGGCAGCAATACAAACACAATACAAGACTTTATGATATTCCTCTGTCACCAACTGCAGCAATCCCAGTTGTGATTAATCCTCTGTCATTCCACTTTCTTAGATGCTTTTAGTTTCAGTTTCTCTCAGTTTAGCCACTTTCCCCCTTTGTCCACACATTAAATCAATTACTACAAAATTAGTTCAAAATGCAAAAGTAGTTTGCAGTCAATTAACTTAAACTGTATTTTATTGTGGCACCAGAGCTCTCTGACAGAGAAGGCTCAATGTCTCAGAAAAAAAACAATTCCCATGATTCACTAGCACTAACCCTAACCCTAAAAGTGGACTCAATTTGCACTATTTCTGGAAATCTGCAAACCCCCCTTAGTATGTTTGTTTTCCTCATTAACAACTTTAGCAATCTTGGCCATAGTGTGGTGTTGCTTGGCCACACACTTCCTGATTTTCATCTGCAAAATGTTGTAGGATATGGGCCACAGGCCAGAAATTATAAAATCAACTAACAAATTACAGTAACATTAATTCCTTGTTATGTTAGAATCATAATGCAACTTTGCTATAGTTATGTTATTAGGGAAAGGAACTAACTGTATGCAACTAGCTGTTTATATCAGTTATTTTTCCAAGCTCTAAGCAAGATTTTTGGAAGAGCTCAGTATAAACTTGAACCACATGCTTGAAATACAGACTTCTTTCCCACTCCAGCACTACAATCCTTCCTTCCATAAATACAATCTTGTGAGCCAAGAAAAAAAGGTGTGTTTAAACAGTTAACTAATATCAGAATTAAAACACACTTTATTATTAAAATTAGAATTAAAGCACTACATTTATGAAAATGCCTACCTTTTCTACTTTTGTTTAATAACAGTGAATGGTGTCCCTGCCCAGGGTGTCACCAAGTGTGGGGAGGCAGAGCTTCTTGGGGTGGGGGGGGAGGGAAGGGCATCCCTCACTTTGCCGCCATAGCATGTAGAATGACACCATGGCAGCAAGGTGGGGGTGTGTTTGGCCCTCTCACCAGCCCCCTGGCCTTCCAAATCCTGCGTAGCCATGGCTAGGTGGGGCCAGAAGGCAGCCACCTGCTCCACTCCAGGCATTCTGAGTGGCCATTGCCTTGCAGGACCTGGAAAGCAGCTGCCTGCTCCCTGTCCATATGTACTACCCCAACATCCCCTCAGAAGTTGAATTTTAAGAAAACAAAATAATCGACAATGGGGGGTTGTAGACTGCCAGAAATAGTGCAAATTGAGTCCACTTTAAATTGAGGCACTGCCCTGGCTCAGTGCTAGGGAATCATGGGAATTGTATTTTTTTTTCTAAGACATTGAGCCTTCTCTGTCAGAGAGCTCTGGTGCCACAATAAATTACAGTTCCCATAATTCCCTAGCACCGAGTCAGGGCAGTGCCTCAATTTAAAGTGGACTCAATTTGCACTATTTCTGGCAGTCTGCAAAGGCCTAATATTACCATAGCTTTAAATTAGACAGTGAAAACATTGAAATAGTTCAAGATTTTCTATACTTCGTTCAAATCATTAATTAAAATGGAGATAGCAATCAAGAAAACAGAAGGAGACTAGGACTTGGAAGGGCAGCTATGAAGGAACTAGGCAAGGTCCTCATGTGTAAAGATATATAATTGAATACCAATGTCAGAATCATCCATGCCATTGTATTTTTCCTCACTATGTATGGTTGCGAAGGCAGGACAGGGAAGAAGGCTAATAGGAAGAAAATCAACTCATTTGAGGGAAGTCCTGTGGATACTGTGGGTTTCTAAAAAGATAAATAGATGGGTCCCTAGAACAAATCAAGCCTGAACTCTTCCTAGAAGCCAAGATGACTAAACTGTGACTGTTGTGTCAGGGATGATGGGAGTTGTAGCTCTTCACCTCTGGCTCTAACTCACCACCTTGTTATGCAGCAGAGCTGACCAGCTTTGATCAGTGGTTAATGCTTTTCTCCAAAGCAGCAGAGTTTCAGAGAATAGGCTGAAGACCCTGACAAACTCTCCAAGCCTTCTCACTCTTCTTCCTCAGATGTCTCCAAACTTCTCCAGGATTCTGCTGGCTCTTGTATCTTCACTCAAGACACCAGACAACTCAGTAGTCTTATATAAAAGATCTACTTTATTCTACTATATACAAATACTATATGCCCAACAAATCACAATCTCTACAAATCTCCTCAACTACCCACAATATCTCCAAACTACTCCACAAAATACATTGGCAAACATTGCAATTATTATAGCCATTGTTAATCACCACCCACTAGTTAAGTTTCCACCCAGTGGGTGTGTACATTCATTTTGATTGGTTCACATAGTTCACCCCATGCTTAAGACCAACCCAAGTATTTCATCATTTTTCCTTGTACATTTAATGAATCTCAGGTATTTCCAATATGCATTCTATACCTCTGTCCTTGGCTCTCAAGACTTCTAAATTACATTAGCTTTTGCACCTGTGTAGCTTCATAATTGCTCTTGCTTAGTCATTGTGACTTTCACATACATATTTTATTTCTATCACTGTATGTCCCATGTTGCATTTTCCTTAACATGTTGTACTTTGGACATATCATGAGAAGGCGTGACTCAGTAGAAAGGACAATTATGCTTGGTAAGATAGAAGGCAGCAGGAAGAGAGGAAGATGGATAGACTGTGTCAAAGAAGCCAAAGCCCTGAATTTGCAAGACCTGAGCAGGGTGGTTAATGACAGGGTGACTTAGAGGTTTGTCTCTCATAGAGTTGTCATAAGTTCAAGTTGACTTGATGGCAGACTTGATGGCAGTTAGCAACAACAAGAAAAGACAGCATTCAGGGTACCTTGTGAAATGGCACTCAGGCTAATAACTCTAGGAGAGAATTCTAAAAACCCAGCCAAGTTATAAATGTGCTATGATAGTTAAACTAATATGAAATTGATAACTTTCGAGGTACAGGTCTACCTTATTTCTGTAGGCCAGAGTTGGGAACTAGTGACGGTTCAGATGTAATTGAATTGCAATTTCAAGGAGTCCTAGGGCCATTGCAGACTGCTAGGAATAGTGCAAATTGAGTTCACTTTAGCTGCCCTGGCTCAGTGCTAGGGAATCATGGGAATTGTATTTTTTTCTGAGACATTGAGCCTTCTCTGTCAGAGAACTCTGGTACCACAATAAACTACAGTTCCCATGATTCCCTAGCACTGAGTCAGGGCAGTTAAAGTGACCTCATACTAGGACTTGCTGTTCAACAACATTAGGAGGAGTATAGAATTTCTATGTCCTCTGTAGCTGAAGGCCTTTGCAGACTGCCAGAAATAGTGCACATTAAATTGAGTGCACATTAAATTATAATTAAATAATAATAAAAATAAATAAATAATAATTTAAATAATAATAATTTAAAATTATAATTTATAATTTTATAGTTTTATAATCTCAAAAGTTTCTTCAACTCTTGACAGCTTTGCCCCTGCATCTGTTCGCGTGTCCTCCTCTACGAACAAAAGGCCTCAGCCCTGGCTTACTCCCATAGTTAGGTTCCTCCGGTCGTGCTCTCAAGCAGCTGAATGTCTTTGGAAAAAGTCCAGGGAGTGGGCCGACTTTATTCATTATAAGTTCGTTCTTCTATCTTTCACACGCGCCTTGTCAGTGGCAAAACAGAACTACTTTAAATCATTGATCTGCGCCAATGAGAGGCGCCCGCAGCATTTGTTTTCCTGCTTCAACACCTTGCTAAAACCTTCCCCCCCCTCTGTTTCTTCATTATTCTCCCCTTCTGACTTTGCTAATTATTTCATCACTAAGATCACCACTATCAGATCTGAAATAGTTCCTCCTATCTTGTCTTCCCCCATTAATCTTTTGGAACCATCAACTAATCAATTCTCTGTGTTTCCTCCTGTTTCGCTGGATGAACTCTCTACCTTGCTGCACTCTTCCAAACCTACAACTTGTTCTCTTGATCCAATTCCCTCTCATCTCCTGGTCTCTGTAGCCCCCTCCTTCCTTCCTTTGCTTCTTTCTATCTTTAATCTCTCTCTTTCTACAGGCTCTTTTCCCTCTGACTTTAAACATGCTCTTGTTTCCCCTATCTTGAAAAAAATCTTCTCTTGACCCCTCTTCTTTGTCTAGCTATCATCCAATCTCTCTTCTCCCTTTTCTTTCTAAGGTTTTGGAACGGGTCGTTTATTCTCGCTGCCTTGAGTTTCTCGAAGCCAACTCCATCTTCGATCCCTTTCAGTCTGGTTTCCGCCCACGACACTCCACTGAAACGGCCCTCACAAAGATCTCTAATGATCTTTTACAGGCCAAAGCAAATGGTCTCTATTGTGTGCTTATCCTTCTCGATTTATCTGCGGCATTTGACACCGTGGATCACTCTCTTTTATAGTTGATGTACTTTCTGACATCGGGTTCTCAAACTCAGTTCTTAACTGGTTTAAATCCTATCTGTCAGATAGATCTTTTGCAGTGGTCACGGGTGGCCAAACTTCGTCCCCTGTTCCCCTATCTGTTGGAGTTCCCCAGGGTTCCGTTCTGGGTCCCCTATTGTTCTCTCTTTACACCTTGTCCCTAGGAAAACTTATTAGTTCTTTTGGTTTTTCCTATCATCTGTACGCCGATGACACCCAACTGTATCTTTCCACTCCTGATCTCTCTCAAGAGCTTGAACAGCAAGTTTCATCATGTCTTTCAGCTGTCTCTCTCTGGATGCGTCATCGGCGTTTGAAGCTCAATATGTCCAAGACAGAGCTTCTTGTGTTTCCACCTAAGTCTTCCCTTCAACCCTCCTTTTCTGTTTTTGTTGATAACACTTCTATTTATCCGGTCCGGGAAGCCCGCAGTCTTGGTTTCATTTTTGATTCCTCATTGTCCTTTATTCCCCATATTCAGTCCACAGCCAAAGCCTGCAGATTTTTCCTTTACAATATCGCCAAAATCCGTTCCTTTCTTTCAGCCTCCACTGCTAAGACTCTGGTCCACGCTTTGGTGGTTTCTCAATTAGATTACTGTAATCTCCTTTTAGCTGGGCTTCCTCTTTCTCATCTTCGACCTTTAATTTCTGTTCAACATTCAGCCGCCTGTATCATTACTTTTGCTCGTCGCTTTGATCATGTTTCCCCTTTGTTGTCTTCTCTTCACTGGCTTCCCCTCCCTTTCCGCATTCAATATAAGCTTTTGTTGTTAACTTTCAAAGCCCAGCATGGGCTAGCCCCTCTTTACTTATCTGACCTTCTCTTTCCCTACACTCCCTCCCGTACCCTTTGTTCTAATACTCAAGGTCTGCTGTCCCAACCAAGGATCTCCACTGCTCCATCTCGGATTCACCCCTTTTCGCTTGCCGCCCCTCACTTCTGGAACCTTCTTCCCCCTCAAACACGGGCCATTACTTCTTTATCCATCTTCAAATCTGAGTTAAAGACTATTTTGTTCAGGGAGGCATTCCCTGGTATTGTCTGATATAATAATAATAATAATAATAATAATAATAATAATTTTTATTTAATACCCCGCCCCTCTGAGCACAATCGGGGCGGCTTACATCATAAAATTCAACAATAATTAAGAACAATTACCTCCCCCTCCCCCCTTAAAATGTAATTAAACTCAATACAATTTAAAAACAATATAAGGAGATAAATTACTCCAATAAAACAACAATACATAAGACAAAAGTGGCAGCGAGTGTCACATGCGGACTCAATAAGAACCCAATTCCTGAAGAGGAGAGCATCTCGGGGGAAGAGGACTCTGGAACCAAACTGATGAATTTAATCTGGGAAGGCCTGCCGGAAGAGATCCGTTTTGACAGCTTTCTTGAAGCTGTCAAGTGATGACAGTTGGCGGATCTCCTCCGGCAGGCCATTCCACAGTTTACTTGTTTTCTCACTTAGGTTTACAGTGGATGTTGTTAGTAATTGTTGTAATTATCTTTGTTTAAACTGACTTTTATTATTTTGCTCATTGTTTTAACTTAGATTGTACGCCTCTGGCAGGTTTTATTTGTTATTTGTTTTATTCTTGATTGTCTTTTGTACAGCGCTGAGTACATTGACAGCTCTGTAGAAATAAACTATAATAATAATAATAATAATAATAATAATAGCTTACAATCTTATAACTACTGAACAAGATTCAATCATTGTGGCCCTAAGCAGACAGGGGGCCGTGGGCCACCCCGAGAAGCCGTGGATTGGGGCCAAGGTAGCCGCACTCCTCAGCCCCAATCCACTTCTTTTAGGGCCCTGGAAGGAGTGCTAAAATAGCGCTCCTTCCACAAGGCATGGAAGGTGAGCTGCAAGAGGTGTTGGCACCTCTTCGGCATCTCTTCTGTTGCAGTGTGTCCGGACACTGCGGCAGAAGGACATCATCGGAGCGCCCGTCATGTGGAGCGACGGGGGCTCTGATGATGTATTTGGGAAGGGGTTGGGGCGCCCAGCATGAGGCTGCCCCTCCCCTTCCTTACCTCCAAGATGGCGCAAGTGCCGTCTGCAAAGGGTGTGTGATTTCTGTTAGAGTTTGTGTCTCTGTGTTACAGTATTAGAGGTAAAGTATAGTTAAAAGTAGGGATGTTCGCATGTTATATTCAGAATAGCTATAGTGTGCATGTTACTACCCCATGGGTCCCTGATTTACCCCTCATATTTTTATATATCAAAAATGTAACAAAACATATAGGCTGGGTGACCCTTCTATGACCCTGCTGTGGATGCCATGATATTGAAGTAAATCTCTGCACGTAGGCTAGCACTGGGAGTTGCCCTGGGCCCCAGCTAGATTGGATCATGACACACCTAGAGGAGATAAGAGGAGACCTGAGACAAAGCATGGGGAAGGTAAACAATGCATCAGCGATCCTGCATGCTAATTTCCTCTTGTCTGGGAAATGCATGTCTATTGCTTCTCTTTCAATTCAGTTTTGCTTCATTTTTCTTATCCTGGAAAACCAATTCCAAAATGCTTAATCCTTTCAACCTCTTGGTATCTGCCCCCAAGGGATATTTTTGGTATAAATATTGACACTATCAGACCTGGTCTTTGGCTCAGTCTTACAGCAGGCAGAATTTCTGTCAGTTTGCTTGGTTTAGCACCTCAATACACTTGCCACCCTCATGTGCCATGGGAGCTATTGACTCCACTCTTTACCCTGGACCCTCAGCAATTGGAGTCAAGATCCGCATAGGAAATTATCACCTTCAGTGATGCTTCACATCTATCCAACCTCCCACCATTGATTTTGATAGTCCTTGTGTATGTGCATGTCATTTGCATGAGTGAGTGTGTTTAGTGCCCTTTTAAAATAAAACTTATTCTTATTGAAAAGTCTGCCTTTGGAATTCTGTGTGAATTTGGACCAAGTAAAATCTGGGAAGGATCCCTTAGACCAAGTGTGGAGAAAAGGCAGATTTGAACATTGGCAACATCTAGGCAGAGTGAGCCTGGCAACAGCCAATGGAAGCAAAGCTAAGAAGAGGTGGGGGTTACTTGCAGGTGCAAGTATAGATAGGAAGAGAGGAGTGTGTGTGAATTACATCAGGTCCAGATAGGGACAGAGCTCTGAGTTAGAGTTTGAGGTTTATTAGACCCTGAGAGGTTTTAACAGTAAAGATGGCTCTGATATATTCCTGAGAAGGGCAGTTGGATAGGGGTTTTGAGTTAACCCAGTCCCCAGGTTAAGGACTAGGACAGTCCTTGGTAAAAAGCGTCCAGAAAAATCCTGGGAGATTACAACCAGAGAAAAGGCTGGGGAAACCTACCATAAACTTTTTGAGTGGTGTATGGCCTTAAAGAGGTCAAGTGTGAAAATTTAATTGGTGTGGCTAGGAAAGTCATATACTGTCAACAAAGTTTTAAAGCTCACAGTCTGGTCAAAATTTTTACGTAAAACTGTAACCTAGAGACCACTTATAGAATATAGTAACTGATACTATAAACCTTTGTAATAGCAAATAAACACCATATCAATTCTGAATACCAACTATAAGAAAGATACTATAACTAACCATCTTGCAAATAAAGATTTTTTTTGTTTTGGTTCAATGTGTGGTCACTTGAGGTATTTTAGGAAAATATAAATAATAATAACATAATAATAAAATTTTATTTATAACCCGCCCCTCTGCAAAGCAATCGGGGTGGCGTACAACAGGTTAAAATGCTACAATTAAACATACCAAATTCCTACAACCCCCCCACCCACAACCCACCCCCTTAAAATAGAATTAAACTAATTAAATTTAAAATCAAACATATGGCTAAAATAAGATAGCAACAATGGCCACTGTATGTAACAATTTGGCCACTCAGGAGAAGGAGGAGAGGCAGGGCAGATCTCATATATTATCCCTGCAAGGTGGTTTATTCTGCCGGAAGAGATCCGTCTTGACTGCTTTCTTGAAAGCCGTCAAAGATGTACTAAGACAGATCTGCTCCGGCAGGCCATTCCACAGTTTAGGGGCAATGGCAGAAAATGCCCTTTGAGATGTCTGCCTGAGTTTTACCTCTGGCTGATGGAGGAGATACTTCCCCGCTGAATGGAGCTACCAGGAATTAATAATACTTTTATTGTTGAGAACACTCAAAATAGTGAGTGCTCTGTCTTCCTAAAGAGTGTCACAGAGGCAAGGAAAAGTGTGGGAGTCACTCAAGCGAGGGATTCGAGTTCAAGGATCTCATTGTGCAAATTAGTGGCAACTGGTGGGGTGAAATAAAAAACTAACAAGGGGGTTTGGAGTGAAAATCTCACAGGGTACCTGATTAGTTACTGGTGGCAGCTAGGAAGGTAGCTGTCACATATTGGTTGCAGTGGTGGGATCAAAAAGACCCATTGGACTGCTATCTGAGAGAAGTGGTTTGAGTGGGTGAATCTCACCTTCACACCGAGTTACCCTAGTCTGCCTAAATCTCTCTATTTGAGCTAAGTACAAATTCCCTTGAGTGAACATTGATCTGGCATCTTCTCCAGACACCAGAGCATTGAGGGCAACATGTACACATATAGACAGAGTGTTAATCTGTACAATGATAGCATTTTCATATATATCATCTGTTAGAAGAAACCTATGCAGGCTCTTTCCCTGTATTATATAGATAAGGTTTCCTATTTAGGTCACTCCCTCTTGAGACTTTCTCTGAAGATTCTAAAATGCTAGTAAACAGTCAATTGCTGTCTCTCCCTGCTATATTAAAGATGGTGAGATTTATCTTTCCTTAGCCAAACCATTGCCAGTTAGATTAGGTTTTAGTTCTTTTATGTAATTATTTATTAAAGCCTTTATTATTTGTTTTTTAAAACCACAAACTACATGTTTGTCATCTTTTTAGTTAGTCTTTATTATTTGGGAAAGCAAATTAAAATATAGACTGGCCCACATTTTTTGCTGCTCTGTTGATGAAAGTTGAACACTTTTAAAATAGGAATAGCAATAGCAGCCTCATTTATATACCACTTCATACTGTGTTGTGCAGTCTCTAAGCAGTTTACAACTGTAAGCTAATTGGCCCCAACAAGCTGGGTACTCATTTTAGCGACCTCGGTAGCATGTAAGCCTGAGTCGAGCCTGAGCCCTGGCTGGTGTTGAACTCACAACCTCATGAGTTGTGAGTGAATGGCTGCAGTACAGGCATTTAACCACTGCACCACCAGGACTCATCTGCCACCAGGGTTAATACACTGGGAAACTCAAATTGCACCCCACATTTTTGGGTTATGGGCCCAGAAGGAGTCCCAGTTTAGACCCAGTGAGGTCTTAGAAGAGGTTCCAGATTATTTTTAAACTGCTTCTGCTGAAAATACTGACTTCAAGAAAAAAATTCTACTCAAACAATAGAGAATGGCTTCAACTAATCCTAATTCCACAATGATTACTGAAATTTTAATTGGAATAAATTATAAAATGTGGTAATGGAAATTTGCTGCAGAGGACTTCCTTTTCTTCCAAATGAAACAGAAGCAATGTTAATAAGTCAAAGACTAGAGCTGAGAGGCAAAAACTGCAAAGTAAGGGACTGAACATTTAAAGCAAAAGCAACTGTAAGGGGAAAAAAAACCTTTTAATCCTAAACAGAAATCTTTCAGTCATGTTGATATAAGTTTGATTCAACAACTATTTCAAATTCCTGGAAATAAATATAAAAACCATGTTATAATTAATAGTGGAGCAAGTGCACATTACTTCAACAATGAAGAATGTTTTGTGTTTTTTAAAATTTTGATGCAAATGTAACTTTTCCTGTCTACCTTGCTAGTGGTCAAGAAGGTTTTGCAGAAGGGAAAGGGACTGATTTTACAAACAAAACTTGATCCTGACAGAATAGGATTTTTAAAAACCTCTGATGTTTACTATATACAGGATTTGCAAGCCTCCTTTTACAATATGCAGCCCACAACATCATGATGCAACTGTGTCAGTTTCAGAAAGATTTTTAGAGCAGACCTAGGATCTCATGGATGTTATCAGATTTTGAATTCATCTGTGAACAGTGTGACTAAATGTAATAACAAAGACTGTTCAAATTTATGGCATCACAGATTTGCTCATCGAAATGTAGAAAATATTAAAGAGACTGGCAAATCAAGAGCTTTCAAGACACTTTTAAGTTCAAAGCATGCTCAAACAATGAAAAATATGTAGAATGCTTGAAAGCAAAAGGCACAAGAGCTTCACATCCTGCAGTTACTGAGAGAAATTCCAACAATATTTGATCTTTTGCATGCTGATCTTTCTGGACCAATGAGTCAAAGGTCAGCAGGAGGTAACTCATTTTATGACTATTATTGATGATTTCAGCAGATACACATACACTTATCTTCTCAGAGAGTAGAGTGAAATCTTTCAAAAATTCAAAGCATACTTTAATTGAGTCTTTAACAAATTTGGCTACAAACCCCACATATAGACAATGAAACTGAATTTGTCAAAGCTGAATTTGATGAATTTTTGAATGAACATGGCATTGAGCATAAGACTACACAGGCTTATTTCTAGAACAAAAAGGTGTGGCAGAGAGAATGAACATAACTCTCAAGGAGATGGCAGTCATCATGCTTCGGGAAGCTTATATGCCTAAATGCTATTGGTCTCAAGCAATCATGACTGCTACATACCTGTGAAACCAACTGTGAACTAAATCAAAAGATGTAACTTCATTCCAGTTATTGCATGGAGCCAAACCAAAATTAAACTACCTGAAAGTTTTTGGAAGTAAAACATTTACCTATATTCCCAAGAAGAAAAGAGGTAAACTTGACTGCTGAAGTGAAGAGAGAATTTTTGTTGGTTATGCTAGAAATGGCTACAGAATTCTAAATCCAGATGGACACCCAATAAAATTAACAAGTGCTGTTTATATTGATGAAAGACCACAGCCCAAATCTAATCAAAACTAAGATGTTTATCAAGATTTATTTGCAGAAGAAGACTCCCACCAGCAATCAGAGCATGTGGAGTTCTTTCATCCTCCAGAGGTCTTGCATCCAGAAAGGGCTACACCTGCAGTGGACCACCATGATGAGGAACTGGATGGCATGCAAGAAGTGGAGCTAGGTATTCAAATCCAGGCAAGAAGGTCAGAATGCTCCAATAAAGGTATTCCAACTGACAGATTCTCCTATCAAGCCACAGAGGAAATAATGCCAAAACCCTCTGATTGGAAAAAGATCAAGGGAATGCCAAAGACAGATACTGAGAAGTGGGTCCAAGCTGCTAGTGAGGAGATGTAATTTTTATATAAAAACAAGACAAGGCCTTTGTCAGAATTGCCAGAAGAAAAAAGGGCAATTGGCTGTAGATGGATCTTTACTACAAAGCTAGATGCAGAAGGGGAGATTCAAAGATACAAAGCAAGACTTGTGGCTAAAGGTTGTACTCAATAGTATGGTGAGGAATACAATGAAACTTTTGCTGGAGTAGTCACTCATACAACCATCAGAACTCTTCCAGCTGTTGCAGCTTATAAGAAAATGAATGTTCAACTTCTGGATGTTCACACAACTTTTCTGTACAGCAATCTCACTGAACAATTATGCATATAGTGAAAAGATAATCCAGAATCTCAAGAAAGAAATTGATATCAAGAATTTGGGAGATATCTCACATTATCTTGGAGTGCAAATGCAAAGAGGCAGTGATGAAAGTTTTCTTCAATCAAAAGCAAACAATAATGGATCTTCTGGACTGTCTTGGTCTCAAAGATGCAAATGCTATGCCAACTCCAATGGAAGTAGGATTCTTAAAGGACATTAAGAAATCTGAATCGTTACAAAATGGAGACAAGTATAGGACTGTAGTTGGAAAACTCCTATAAATTCCCAACTTCACCATATCTGACATAGCAAATGCTCTTGGCATCCTATTCAGAATTGCCAACTGTCCTACAGAAAGAGATTTTATTGAGGTAAAGAGAGTTGCCAGATATCTAAAAGGAACAGTAGATTACAAATGGATGCTGCATCCTGTCATCAACCAAATCTGATCACATATGTGGATGCAGATTGGGTTGAAGATCTGCCAGACAGAAAATCAACTACCAGAAACCTGATCTTCTATGGTGGAGGAGCTGTAACTTGTACAAGTAAGAAGCAATCAATAATTACTTATTCTTCTACTGGAGCTGAGTGTGTTTCAGCGAAAGCAGCATGTGAAGAAATCAAATGGCTGCACAACTTACTCCTGGACTTTGGGATTACAGAACCCAAAACAACCATTTTGATGCAGGATAATCAAAGTTACATCAGAATTTCTGCAAGTGAAAAGCCACTTAAGAAAAATAGTGACATCGCATTTCACAAAGTGCAAGAGATGTGCAGAAGTGGACTTATCCAACTGAATGATAATTGCAGACATTCTCACTAAACCTCTACCAAGAGATTGATTCCAGAGGCTATGTGAAGGGATGAAGATCCTTGATGTTGGTCCAAGAGAATGAGAAAGGATTGTTGGAAGAAACCTATGCATTCTCTTTCCCTTTATTATATAGATAGAATTTTCTATTTAGGTCACCCCCTCTTAAGACTAAGGGCCTTTACAGACCCGCCTAAAGGGGCAGCACAGAGCCACCCTCGGGAGTGGCAGATCAGGGCCATGGCAACCACACACCATAGCCCTGATACTCCTGTTGCCACCCCCAAAAGAGCAGCAAAATGCTGCCCCTTTTATAGGCAGCAAAGGGCCACTGTAAGAGCTGGTGCCATGGCTCTTCTGTGCCCTTTTGGAACAGCGTGTGTACACCATTGTGTCAGGAGGGCGTCCTGACACTGTGTGCCATGCAGACGGGCATGCAGCATCAGGACGGCATCAGGGCTGAGTTGGAGCATCGGCGTGCGGCTGCCCCACCCCAACTCCACTCCAGGCCAGCCCTTTAGGCTGGTCTGCATAGCCCCTAACTGTTTTTCTCTGAAGATTCTAAACTGCCAGTAATCAGTCAGTCCCTGTCTCTCCCTGCTATATTAAAGATGGTGAGATTTATCTCTCCTTACCGAAACCATCACCAGTTAGATTAAGTTTTAATTCTTTTATGTAATTAAATGCCTTTATTATTTGTTCTTTAAACCATAAACTAATGTTTGTCATCTTTCTTTAGGATAGCATATTAAAATATAGTCTGACCCACATTTTTTGCTGCTCGGCTGAACTCTGACAAGTTTAATTTCCATATCAGCATATTTTTGTTTCCCTTTAAAAGGGTTAACACCCTGGGAAACTCAAATTGCACTCCATAACAATCAGCCTAGGTACTCTGTATACAGATTGCTAACCTGTCTTGGTATCATTATTGATCTGTTAATACAGGGGGATTTGGTTTTGTTCAAGCATTCAAGTTTCTTGATTAACACATACTAAAAATAATGAGTTGGTGGTTAACAGATTACCATACATTATTACTGAGTTATTTTGGTCTGATCTGCTGCATTTTTTGGATGATTTTAGAATGTTATTATATTGTATAATTACTGTCTTAACTACATTTGTGTACAAATGGTATCTGTGATGATGAAGAATATTTAAACAAATAGTTTCATAAACAGTTCTTGGTGGGAAAGTTCACAATCCCTTCTCTACCTTGTTATGGTTTCTCTAAACCAGGGGTAGGCAACCTTTCCCCTTTAAGGGCTGAGGGACTTCAGCTCCCAGAATCCCAGGAGCTATTGGTCAACATGGGACTATTGGCCAACATGGCTGAGGCTTCTGGGAGCTGAAGTCCCTCGGCCCTTAAAGGGGAAAGGTTGCCTACCCCTGCTCTAAACCATCTGAATCCTTAAACTAGTCTTGATCACACAGACCTTTGATTATAAAGTATGATGCATGGAATTGTAGTTCTCATCCCATCTTGCCACTTGAAATACTATACTTTTATCACTTTGTAGCTATTTGTGATGTTCTATACAACTTTATTATCTATATGAAGTGCCTTTCTACAGTCACCTCTTGGCAAAGATTCTTGTGGAACATATCTTGTGACTGGTTCATTACATAATCAGACAATGCAAATTTAAGTTCAAGTCAAAGCTGCTGAATTTGTGTTCTCTGTGAATTGAACATGTTGCAATCTTCAGAAGATAATTCACTACACAGAGCTCTATTGCAAGGGAACTCCAAAAATCATGTCCTGATAGTGGGTAAAATGTCAGGTGAAGTTAGTTCTATTTCAGCAGTTTTTATCAGGGAAGTGCCTTCTACTTCTCATTATCCCTAGGTGGGATAATGTTTCTTCTCTGCTATTCCACATACATCACTCTTAGTCCAATTCAAAATTCTTCATTGTACTCATTGCTATCGAACTTTATACTGGCTTATTTATTTCATTGTTTATCTACTTCATTCTTGTTTTTAATAAGAGAACAGAGAGTATTACATACCACATCCTATTTATTTAAAAAGTAAAAATAATGGTCTGATTAAATGATTTTAAAGAGCTATCAAATATCAGCTAAGAGGTTTATTTATAATGATGGAAGCTTTTGGAAGACTTTGCATACATTTGCTTTTGGAACACTTTGCTTAGGAAGCTTTTGGAAGTCTTTGTTTAGGGGTGTGTTTTTTTTTTAACCCATGGGGAAAACAACTATTTAAAATCAGAGAATACAATATATCACATTTAATCTTTTTATATATGTGGAAGGATACAGTATTTTTATTCTAACTGTTGTGTGAAAGCTGAGGGGTTCTCCTGTATCACAAAACATTTAAAATATGAAGGAGAAAAATTGTGGAGTTCTCTAAAGCTCTTCAGTAAATAAACCAATCTGTGCTGAGGACTTTTAAGCCCTAGGGCTAATCATGGGCTTAACTCTGATCAATTAAAATCAAAAGTGATTCAAAGTGCTACGCAATGTCTAAAATATAACTGGTAGACTGAAGGTAAATGTTCTAAAGCTACAGTATGTATTTTTGGAGAAAGCATATGAATTGGCCATCTGCAATAGACATGGCTTCTTTAAAACTGTAATGCTTGAGCAAGCACTCTTACTTAGGAAGCTAAGGTTAAATCCAGTTGCTAGCACAAACTAATGTGGTCCCACTAAAAACTATAATTGCCAAATGATAAATAAAACACAATGTAAATCCTATTGATTCAATGGTTCTGCTTTAGCTGAGATTAGCAATTTGAATTAGACATTAAAAAAAACAACACACCCTACATTTATATTTTGAATCTTTGGAATTCTATGACACTGATGATATCTATTAGGCAATTGTTACAAATCTGTATATGTATCATTTAACTAGCTCCCATTGATCCATCCATGAACAATGTCTCTCAAAATGATCTTCTGAGGAATCCTCTGTGCATTTTCTTTTGGGCAAGGTTACTTTATTGGAAAATTTCAGCAGCCACTTGAATAATATTTGGTGAAATTGCACCCAACAGTATTTCCACCTGTGAACAAAGTGGGGTATTTAGAATTCTCACCCAAAGAGTTCTAGTGCTTCACCAAACTCTAGGATTCCATAAGATGTTGCCATTGCAGTTAAAATGGGATTCATACCACTATATTGGTGTAGTTTAAAAACACCTAAGGTTATCCAATAATTTCATGTCTGCATGGAAACAAAATCATAAATTTCAAATTCAGCACCCACACTCTAACCATTGCCTCACATTGGTTCCATTGTTCTAGGCTGGAACCCTGGCTTTACAAATGCCAGAACTCCTTACACATGCCAACAGTAACTTTTCACTGCAATCCTATATCTAGAGAAAGCAGCCCATGTAATTCCAGGTCAAATTAGTTAGCTGTTATAAAGATGCATTTGCTTGGTCTTAAACATTTAATGATTGTTTTATATATGGTGGTACTTAAATACATGCTTGAATAATGGTAAAAGAACCTTGATACATTCCCCAAGTTAACACAAAGTGCCTTGATAACCAGTCCACTTTATTGTACAGTAAAATTGCTAAAGAAACCCATGAACCATTTTTAGAATTCCAGAAGGCATCTGATGAAAATTAATTTTAAAAGAGTCCAGCCCAGAATGTGTGATGACTCAGCGTACTGTTCTGTATTTGTGTTAAGCCAAGTACATCTGAAATCTGATGTGGATTGGCATTAGAGCAAAAAAGGCCATGATCAGTTTGAAACAATATCTTGAATTTACATATTGAGGGTTAGAATTGTGTGTGTGTCAGTTTTGGCAATTTTGCTGAAGATTATTTTAAAACTCCCTAAACATCTGGATTTGGGGGAGAGGAAAGTAGTTTCATACTTAAAGGATGAAGTTAATATTGAGCTAGAAAACTATAAATGGAAAATAGTTTTTCCAGCACAGCTGTTTCCAATTTTCTTGAATATATCTTTTAAGCCAAAATGCACAGAGAAGTACTGTGTCGTTATCAAAGAGACGTTCTATGTGCATGGCTTCATTTGCAGGGCCCAAGTTCTGGAAGGACATCAGTTTCTAAAATGTAAAAATGCAGTGCGTTCACTATGCATCAAGATGACTTCACCCAAATATTGAGCATTAATTGAAAAATGTTGAAAAGCCTCTATGTATTGGCTTTCAATCCAAGGTAGCATATTGCTGTGGGCCAATTTCAACAGATCCCTACAACCCTAGGGTGGGGGAATACTTTAAAGAAGGCTATCAAAACCAAATGCTGTGTGACAAATTGTACTGACTGTCATGGTGGGAAAGCCAGCACTGTTTATAAGAAATAAATTATTATTATTATTATTATTATTATTATTATTAAATATACATTATTAATTTATATTCTGCTTTTCTTTCAAAATAAATTAAAACAATATGTAGTTAAAACAAAGTAGAAAAATTAAAATTAAACTAAAAACAATTGAGTTAAAACATTAATTTAAAACAGAGAAAACTGTTGGACCCTCATACTTGCCACTTTGACTTCTGCAGATTTGACTACAATATTTGCAGATTTGATTTTCTTTAGAAATCTCTAGGTCCTCCAGTGCAACTCTACCAGAAGTTAACCATAGAGTTGTACTGGAGAACCTAAAGATTACTAGAGAAACACTTATCTAGGCATCTGTAGATCATCCAGCATCATTCTATGGTCAACTTCTGCCTGATGTTGACCATCGTGTTGCACTGGAGAATCTCTCTAAAGTAAAAACATTCATGTTTTTTTATTTGCTGTTTTTTCACTTTCGCAGGGATCCTGCACCCCCAGCCCCAGCAAATGTGGAGAACCCACTGTACACTCAATTCAAAGACTCTTCTGCCACAACCAGTTAAGAGGCCTACATAAATGAAAAAATATTTACTTGTCAGGGGAAAGAGAGCCCAGAAAAGAGTGGTTGAGGTTCCTATGGGAGAAAGTTTCAAAGTGCAAGAGCAGCTGCCAAGCAAGCTTTCTCCTGTGTCCTCAGCAGATAAGCCTGTGAGGACCAAGAGGAAGCTCTCCCAAAGAACATAAAACCCAGACAGACTCATCTGAGGAGAAATTGGCTTTCAATAGACATGACTACTATGTGTTCAGAACATTGTACATCTAGGCTTTCACTTTTATCTCCCCAAAATAACCTGTTGAGGAAAAACAAAGGCCCAGTGGACCAAAAGGCCAGCTCCATAAGGTGTTTTCAACAGCATGCCAAACTTAAAGAGAGCAATGCAAAATTGCTGTTGGATCCAAAGTCCAGAAAGATATTCTGGAATATTCTGGAGGTTGTTATTCAGTAAAGAACTTCACCAAGCTCTGGTTACACAAGCATAACCTTATTCACATGCTTGGGCCTTACAAACTCAAACTCAACCAACAATACAAGACAGTGATTTGAACAACTCCATGAACTGACTTGCAAGAACTATGGAATCTAAGTTGTGGTAGATCCAGGCAATTATACCAGGGAGAGACAACTTATCCTCTGATACCATATGCCCCTCCCACACCATCAATATGGCTGAGTGGCTGAAAAAAGCCAGTCACTTCCTCTAGGGGATATGATAGGAACTTCAGTCTGCATCTCACCACAAGGTCACAGCCAGACACTCCTCCAATCGCCTCCATTGTCCACCAGCAACAGAAGGGTCATGGGAGAGGGGCTACTGCAGTGCACAGGTAAATCCTGTGGGGGGCTTTGGACAATGCAGGAGAATAAAGAGAATACCAACCACAATGACCAAAAAAGTACATATGCAAGTTACTATTGCATATGTCACTAATCTGAATGTTACAACCTGAATAAATAAATGAACCTAGCTTTGCATGAAAATAAGGTGCTAACAGAGTTAACACTGAGAGGGAGGAGACATGGGAAAAATGCTGCTCATCTCTGCCTCTTTTACTAGAATGAAATATTATGGCATTTCAATGGGAAAATTCACTGTAGTTTCCACAGCTTCATCCTAACGAGGCTACAGGCTATGATTCTTCAGTTCCACTGAAACTGATGGAATTGACTTCATCCTAAATGGATGAACTGCTAAGTTCTCATTTTGATTGATTTCCATGAAATGAAGAATCTCAACTGACAATTACAAAGCTGGTAAATAAATAATTAACTCAACACGAACCACATGTTCCAACTGCTCATCACCACAACACACAAATTACATTTTCACTGGGAGTACTTATCTAGAGGCAAAATGTTAAGCAGGACAGCAGCAACTAAGAAGTGTGATATAAACACTTGGTGGACTGGGCTGCTATTAGGAATTCTTTGCGGCTCTGATCAGGTAAATGAAGTAATATTAGGTAGAAAGAAAATAGGGGCTCTTCTTTTCATCTTCACCAGCTTGGCAGTCAATTTGGCAACAATTCAGCCCATAGTAATGCATGCCTAAGTCCTATTGATTCGAATGGTGCTAAACCATGTGGTCTGGAATGTAGCCAAAGATACAGCACACAGAATTGTATACTGGTCCCAATCATGTGATAAGTAGCATTGCTTCAGTTTAATTGGTTGCCATATGACAGCAGCGTATGTCATTAATTTGCCCTTCCCCCACTTCTATTATGAATAATCTTGTTAGCTGGTAAATGAGTTTTCATTAGGTCAAGCCATTCTCTTCATCAGCCTTATCCTTGCAAATTTTGAAATTCACAACAATGCAGATCAATATACTTTATATCCTGATGATGAAAAATAACAGGAAGTAGCAAAAAAAAAAAAAGTGATGATCATATTTTCATATCTATTGTGGAAATATAAATTTTATTCTTATTTCTATATTTATTTATTTACTTATTTCAAAAATTGTTATTGTCTTCCAAAAAGCAAGTGGTCATTCAAAATGGTTTAAAGAATATACAAGACATCAAAATAAAGATAATTTTAAAAAAATATCATGGCTGGGATACTGGTGGTTAGTCCAAACCGGAATAGATCCATTCAATTAGCTGTTGAATGATGCAGGTTGATCCATTTGATTCAAGATATTTACTCTAGTCAAAACTAAAATAGGGTTTAGTCCATTGTCAATAAAAGAACCCCTCCCCACACACACATGCAGCCACACAAACACCTAGTCAATAATAAAATTAAATAATGGCAAGGTCAAATGGTGGAGTGCTGTGAGCTCATTACCAAATATTGGTTTGTCTTAGAGCAAATGACTGACATAAACAGGGAGGGAAGCATGAGGTAGAGAAAAGCAATTGAAAGCAACAACAATTATAGAACTAGTGTTCTCTGACACAGTGAAGTTGTTTCAGAAACCAGATACATTGGTCTATATCAGGTATCTGGCTTTGCAACTATCACTCTATGAAGGATGCTTTTGTATATCAGTGGAGAAGATGTCTTCCTTTCCTTTCCCTGTACATGTGAACTTAACTCTGCCTTTCCTTTGCTGCACAGTTGGCTTCTTAAACTAATGCTGCAGGAGATAGTGAAATCCCATCCCCCTAAAGTAGGGCTCTGTAACATCAAAGTTACTCGAGTGTCGATATCATAAATTAAAAATATATATATATCTAGAAGATGGGAGGCGGAGGAAAGCACTGCAATGCATGTAAATTATGAGCTAATAAGTTTCAAATATTGTGCATAGCTATTTACACTGCAGTTCAATAAAGAATATAGTTACTATGGCAACTACTATATCACATGTGTATGCGACTTTGGAGATGCAGATCTTTTTCTTCTTTTTCTTCTTTTTACAAAAAGACACTTAGCAATATGGCATTTGAGCTGCTGAGTTTTAAACATGTTTTAAATTGACTTTTTCAAACAGTGACAAAAGGCTAGCTGTGATCTGAAGAAGAGGAGAGATTGAAAGAGGAAATGGCTATGGTCCCCCCCATCCCATTTTTATTTTAAATAGATATCAGGTGAGGAATTAATGAGCCTTAAACAACAAAGCACACATCCTCTTTGTCTCTGAGGCAAACTTGCCATGTAATTCCAATGGATAGTTGCCCTCTCTGGCTTAATGAGCTCTCTGTAGCAGTCTGTGAGATTAAATTTTGAAATACTTGGGATCTGATGAAAGGAACACACTGGTCAAAAGAATCCAGAAGTAAAAAGTAAGGAAAGGAAAGCCCTGGAGAGCTGAACTCAAAGACTACCACTAAACATGCCTGTAATTGAATCACAAAAGTTCTGTGTATCCCTAAATAAAAACAAAGCAGGAAGTCAAGTCTTAAACAATACACAATGATTTAAGTCAAGTGGCATGGTTCACAAGATTCCTAAAGCCAAACAGGCACTCTCTGGAAAGTGATGGAACTTTGCATCTGACACTAATTAAGTAGGACAAAAGAGCCAGTAGACAAAATGTGATGAATTTGAAAGACTGAATCAAGTCTTGTTTTACAGCTTGAAAACTAAGCAGAGCAATTCACCTCCAGATATTCCAATAGTGGAGTTGGGGAAATGGGATGGAGAAGACTTCCTGCCAGCAGAAACTCAGTTTCTCCCAGTGGCCCATTTCCAACCATCCTCTAGGTAATTACTTCACTGTCAAACACATCTTATGATTAAAAGCTTTCTCTTTTCTCATTCAGCTCAAATCCACCATCTTCCAACTTAAGCAAACTGGATCTGAGCCTGGCATTCAGAACAGCAGAGACCAAATGATTTCTGTCTAGGTGACAGCCCTTCATATAATTGACAAGTGTGATCATGTCATTCCCTAGTCCAGTGGTTCCCAAACTTGGATTCTCCAGATGTTTGGGACTTCAGCTCTCGGAATTCCTGATTGTTGGCCAAGCTGCCTGGGGCTTCTGGGAGTTGAAGTCCAAAAACCAGGGGAGCAAAGTCTGGGAATCACTACCCTAGTCAGTAGTCTCTTCTCAGGCTCAGACCTCCTCATAGGTCTTGTTTTTTTCATTGCTATCTGTCTTTGTTGCCTTTTGTTGAACTTATTGTGTGATGCCCCTATCTTTCTATGGATCCTTCACTCACTGTGAAGCCAAGAACTAGACTTAATAATCTACCTGAATTCTGATTAATAAGTAGTCAATTGACAAACTTTCTTTTCCTGGCTTGGAAAGTATGGTTCTTTTAAAACTCCTCCACTCAGAAGGGACTTTTTAATCTTTCACAGTCACATTTTGCTGTGGAATTCACACAGAATTAGACATACAAGGATTTTATGACATTTTCACCTGAAGAGTTACAAACAACACACCCAACTTTCAACCACTTGCCAGGAATTTGAACAGTCAAAAAACATCTAGGAAAAAAATATTCCAAAAAAAAAAAATCTGTTGCTTTTTGCCAATGGAATGCTTTTTGGATAATATTTTAAAAGGGTATAATTCTCTCCTTTTCTCTCCCATGTTATTATCTCAGGTTATTCTTCACACCTGAAGTGTGAGAAACAGCTATGAATACACAGCAATTCAGCTCAATACCATCTTTGTTGTCTTGATAATAAAACAATAGATTAAAGAACAGGAGTGATTTTTGTGTGTGAAAGAGATTCCAATGTGGTTAGTTACACAATCATTTCACTATGGAACTAGTTTAAGTACAATTATTTTTGGCACGACAGAAGGGCAAATGATTCAAGGAGAGAAGTGCACAGACAAAAACAACAGATGGGAAGCTTTTTGTTTTGAATGAACAATTATATTTAATAGAATGGAATATTGTAATGAGTGAGTAGTTTTCTTAAAGATTAGAGTTAGACGGCAATGGCTGTAGATTATTATAATCTTAGGAAAAGATATTTGGGCATGGCCAATTTCTGGTTTTTGTTTTTTTTAATTTGTTGATATCACATATAGGGATTTCCAATAAATAAAGAATTTGTTATTTGCTGTCAAGTCAACCTTTATTTATGGTGACCCTATGAATGAGAGATTTCAAAAACAAACAAAAACAAAAACCAAAAACAAAACCAGTCATCAACTGCCCTGCTCAGGTTTTTCAAACTCAGGTCTTCCTTGATTGAGTCAATCCACCTGTAGTGTGAACTTAATCATTTTGTACTGCCTTCCATTTTGCCAAGCATTATAATCTTTTCCAGTAACTCATCTCATCTCATGATATGCCCAAAATGCAATAGCCTCAGTTTAGTCGTGCTTTCATTTGTCCTTTGATCAGTCCATGGCATTTGTAAGACCCCCATCAAACATTTCAAATGAGTTGATTTTCCTCATGTCAGCTTGGTTCACTGTCCACCACTCACAACCATACATGGAACTCAGAAGAATAAGAACACATGTTTATTTATAGACTACATTTTGTCCAGAAGTGATATACAAAACAAATACTAAAATAATTTAAGCAATAAACAGCAACACTCCCAGAAGTGTAAAAATAGCTTCCAACCCCTTATTACAAACTATCACACAACTGTCTACCAAAAACTGAGGACAGATGTGGCTATTCTAAGGTTGCATCTATGCTGTAGAATTAATGTGGTTTGACACCATTTTAACTGTTACTGCTCAATGCTATAAAATTCTGGGATTCATAGCTTTTTGACATATTTAGCCTTCTCTGCAAGAGATTTCTGGTGCAACAATGAATTACAAATCTCAGGATTTCATAGGGTGAAGCCATGACAGTAAAAACGGTGTTAAACTACATTAATTTTGCATTCTGCAGTGTTTTCCCTAGAAGTTTCATAATAAGTGTATTATGACAGAAAAGTTCTTGTTGGGTTTCTCCATCAACCTAACCTATTTTTGTGGTGGAACATACAGCAGGGCCTCATATGAAGACTGGAACCTAGGAGCAGGTAGATACAGTAGGAGGAAATCTTTAAGATATCCTTTGTTGTTGTGAGCTGTTATCATGTTTACTTCAACTCATGGCAACCCCATGAATAAGAGACCTCCAAGTCACCCTATCATCAACAGCCCTGCTCAGGTCTTGAATGTGCAGGGCCATGGCTTCCTTGATTGAGTCTATCTATCTAGAATGGTCTTTTCCCCTACTGCCTTCTACTTTGCTAAGCATTATTGTCTTTTCTAGTGAGTCATGTCTTCTCATGATACACCCAGAGGGTGACAGTCACAGTTTAGTCATCTTGACTTCTAGGGAGAACAAGTTCAGGCTTGATTTGCTCTAGGATTTATTTGTCTTTTTAGCAGTCCACAGAAGTCCTTTCCAGCACTACATCTCAAATGAGTTGAATAATCCAGACAAAGCACAGTTCTATGTCAGTCTTCCTTTTCTTCCCCTGTCCTCCTAGTAAGGCTTGGAAACATTTGTATCTTGGTACACTGCAGGTCAAATTACCTGCAATGCAAATGGAGAACATATACTAGTTGAAGTTTCTCTTCTCTTTACATGCTAATATCTTGTATAAGTTGACCATATATGTATTATCCATTTATCCTTGTGCAAGTGTCTACACAAACATGCACAGGTATGAGACTGGAGATGACATGAGTATATATATATATATATATATATATATATATATATATATATATAAACGTTTCACCTGCCAATATCCAGAAGTGAGATTTTATAAAGGTAAGATTAAAAAGGGACTTTGTTTTGTGGTAAACTCTGAGGGTTGTAACCACCAGAGATTGTGCAGGTGGGACCGAAAGGAAATCTTCCCAAAGGTCTGCCCCTGCTGGTGCAGATCATATAAAAACAGCAAACAGCAAACAGAATTGCCACCACTCAACCTTCTTCTTGTGCCACAACAAACCAGAGGATATGGCTAGGGATATGCCATTGAGCTCCATTTTGCTCTCAGATACCCTCTTCAGTTGATCACCAAAGAGGAAGCGAAGGATGCAGACACACCCTAATTAACCCTGCAGTTCTGCTCCCTCATGGAGACCAGGTCTCCTCCCTCATGGGACCAGCAAATTCAGTTCCTCCCCACAGCGCTACACACTATGGTTCCAGAACTGGCTTCCTACCTCACTGTGATGAGTTGAAGTAATAACAGTCTTTTCAGAAACATGTGCTGAACAAATTTCAGAAACATTTGGAAGATTAAATCCTAATAAGCTATAATTATATGCACTGTGCTGAGAGCAAAGATGAGCATGAACAAAAGGACTATTACACCTCAACAATAAAAGGAATTTAAGAACATACTATGACTGCAATACGACCAACTTTAGTTTTAAAATGATCAACAGAGTGTAATGCATTGTTAGATAAATATAAGTTCCTTTTATGATATAACCTTTTCAGTGTAATGGTATTTAAATGTAGCAAGCCAAAGCCAATACTTCTGTTTTATGTATTTTTCCAAAAAGAGTCAAAGTGGGGAAAATCCTGTTCCATTTTAGTTAGAGGCTACATTCCTAGCATGTACTCATTCTCAACAATTTTTCTCTTGGAGTGTTCACAGTATGATTCAGGACCCTCCTATGCAATGGAATCTGCAGATGTTGATGGACTAGGGATGTGTGAAGAATCTTCTGTTCAATTTTTTCCTTTTGCAGATTTCTTCAGTGTCATAACACAGAAATGGCATTGGACTAGATGTACTTCACATTTAGAAATCCAGACATTTCAGGACTTGTGGCATGCACAGCCAAACGTTTGTCATGTGTTGTGTGCCTTAGTCAATTCTGATGTATGGCCACCCTAAGGCAACCCTAGCACAAGATTTTCTTGGCAGAATTTGTTCAGTTGTAGTTTGCCTTTGCCTTCCTCTGAGACTGAGAGTGTGTGACTTGCCCAAGGTCACCCAGTGGGCCCTGGTGAGCCCTGGTGGCACAGTGGTTAAATGCCTGTACTGCAGCCACTCACTCATAGACCACAAGGTTGAGAGTTCAATACTAGCCAGGGCTCAGGCTATACTCAGGCCTGCATCCTTCCGAGGTCGCTAAAATGAGTACCCAACTGTTGGGGGGCAATGAGCTTCCAGTTGTAAACTGCTTAGACATCCCATAGCGTGATATGAAACGGTATATAAATGACGCTGCTTCCATGCCCAAGTGGAGATTTGAATCCTGCTTTCTAGGGCTCAAACCACTACACCATGCTGGCTCTCACAATAATTTTGCACCCATTTGAAATAATGGCTCTGACTAGCATCTTGCACTGCAGTTAAGAATTTGTAACCTACATTTAGGGATCCATAAATGATCTGTATTCAGATATACTACATAGTCACAATTGTGGCATTAGTGCCACAATCATAAGTGCCCCTGCTCTGAACTCACCTTAATCTCGAAGGAGCTGCTCAAAGGGGAGGGTGTCTGCAAAGTGGTTGGGTGAGGCACTTCAGGATAATGCAGCTAGCCCCCTCCCACCCTTGAGTTCAAGGTGGGAAATTGCACAGTTTCACCTATATTTTCAAAAATGTCCACAAACACGCGTTAGTCAATATATGGGTAGATGTAAACCATGCATACAGTATGAAAACCATGCACAAATATGTACATACTTTTATTTTAAAAACCTTGCCATATGAAAACTGTGGTTGTCTCTCCCATTATCTTGGCTTTAACTTACATACTTATTTAGTTAGACTATTTATATACCAGTTTTCGATAGATAGTTCTCAGAATGGTCTCCATAGAATAACAGGATATGCAAAGCAGCTGAATTCCACAGATTTATACTACAGTTCCACCAATACTCTACTTTTACTAAATTAGCACATGAGCTCCCATCTCACAAGAATCACTTCAGGTTTTTTAAAAATGGAGACATCTTGTTTTCAGAGCAGCTATCAATGCACAGCTTCTGAGTCATGTGACTAGTCTGCTGCTTCCATTCTGCTCTTTTCTAGACTCTCCCATAACCTGTTCCCTACCCAGCATATATTTTGGTTATTTTATTTTAATTTTTATTTTATTTTCATGTTTTCATGCAATTCCAGAGCTGCGTGTCAGAGTCTGAGGTGTGGGCAGTCTGGATTCCTAGGTGGGCTGCCAGGAGCCTGAATGGCGAGCTTTTGAGAGTCTGAAGAGTCAAAGGCAGAAGGTAAGTCAAGAAACATTCCAGGTATAAACACAGCAAGGCCCAGTTCCAATGGGTCAAAGGCAAGAGGCAGATTCAAGGAGAAAACCAGGCCTACGCCCAGCAAGGCAGGGTTCCAGGAGTCCAAGGAACCAGAAGCAAGAAGCAGAGGCACAGCAAGGCCTAGGCACAGCAAAGCTAATAAGGCAAAATGCAATCAGAGCAGCTATAAGCAGCACAGAAGATTGTATTATTGTGGTAAGGGTTGAAAGGGTTGAAACCTTAAACAGCTGTACTTCCAGGTGCTCCAGCTGCCATTCATGAGTAGAGCTAGCTGTGCCCATTGGCTAGCCGTAATCCTTCCAGGACAAAGACATTGGACGTTTTCACACTTGGCGTCTAAAGCCACATGGAAGCAATGAAAGAATCATACCGGAATGGATCCTGCAGCTTCAGATCGGTGACAGCAGCATCATTCCGGTATGATTCTGGCCGCGGCAGATGCAATTCCTTTTAAAAAGAGGAATTGCAAAGAACGGGGCTGATGCCGGGGATGGGACAGGATAGGGCGGGGTGGGGCAGGGCTCGCTGCGACGTCGTTTGAACACGTGGAGAAAGGACCCGGAATGATGCCGGGGATGGCACTGGATGCCGGGGATGGCACTGTGATGTCGTTTGAACACACTGGCAAAGGAGCCGGCATGGGGCCGGAGTGAGGTAGGATTGCTTCTGCCTTAAGCCCAGTGTGAAAATGTCCATTGGCAACAAGACTCCAGCAGCCAGAAATCCCATCCTGCAATGACTTATACAGACCCTTACATTATGCCACTGCAAGTTTTTTTAAAAAAAGAAAGAAAAGAAATAGTTTTTTTTACAAGGAATCAGGCTGCTTGGGAATAGTGAGGGGAAGGGGGAACAGAGGGAGAGGAGAGGACACTGATATCAGATGATTGCCAGTCTCACAACTGTCCCAGCAGCAACATTTCACATCTGAGAACTTGCACATTTGGGAGCTAATTGACGGGTCCCCCCCCCCCCATTAATGAAAATGGATGTAACAGCTGCTGGCTGGGGACACAGCAACTACAGGTAAGAGGCATTGCCATGCAATAAGTATAGCCAGAGATGCTTTTTTCCTAGTTTAATCATAGTTTATAACCTGCATCTAGTAATTGAATTAGGGGCAAAACAGACCAGCATAAAAAGCAGGCTTCCCAGCAGCTTGAGGGCATGGCGTACACATGATGCACACACCCAACCCTTTGGAAAGCTGGCTTCATGCCGCCTGGCTGCCCACATGAGGGTCCACTTCCCAGCACTTTGGCTGCATGGAGTTTACATGCCACATGCCGCAGTAGCACTGTAAAGGTGTGTCAGGGAAGGAAAAGCTAGCTTTTTGCCAGCTCAAAAAGCCAGATTGAGGCTGTGGTGTGCAGTTGCCATGGCCCCAATCTGGCTTTCTCAGGGGTGGGTTCAGGGCCTGTTCCACCCCAAAGTCTTCTTATTTGTGGACCTCATTTGACAGGTGGCATTAGCAGCTCCTGGTGTCTAGCTCTGTCAGTAGGGGAGGAGCACAGAGAGATCAATGATACAAAAGACCTCTTCTTCTTTTGTCAGGGCCATTGTGGGGAAGGGTAAATCATGCTGGTCCCATTGCTCTAAGCCCTGGTAGAACTATACAACAACAACAAAAACAACTATTATTATTATTATTATTATTATTATTATTATTATTATTATTATTATTATTATTATTATTTCTATTCTGCCCCTCTACAGAAACAATCAGGGCGGCTTACAACAATAAAATACCACAATGTACATCCCAAACCTACCCAGCCCTTAAAATAACATTAAACAATCGAGAAATTCTAAAACAATATAAAATAGTCAACAATACAGCAAAAAATTAATAACAGGCAGGCAATCTGTTACATGTGTGGCAAAGGGTAGGGGGGAAGAATAACTCACTCCTGGCTGGGAAGACTAGTCAGAAAAGGCCTGCTGGAAGAGATCCATCTTCACAGCTTTTTAAAAGCTGTTTAAGCTGGTAATCTGACAGATCTCGTCCAGCAGGCCTTTCCATAGTTTGAGAGCAATTACTGAAAAGGCCCTCTGGGAGGTAGCAGACAGCTTAGTTTTAATAGGCTGAAGCAAGTTCCTCCCAGAGGACCTGAGTGCACGGGGTGGATTGTATGGAAGGAGGTGGTCCCAAAGATAGGTTGGACCCAAGCCATGTAGGGCTTTAAAGGTAATAACCAGCACCTTGTACTGAGCCCGGAAACTGATTGGCAGTCAGTGAAGTGATTTTAGGACATGAGTTATATGGTCTCTCCTAGATGTACCAGAGACCAGCCTGGCTGCTGTATTCTGTATTAATTGAAGTTTCTGGACTAAGCATGAGCATAACCTCCCGTCTTGATTTCTGTAATGCACCCCATGTAGAGCGCATTACAGAAATCAAGACAGGAGGTTACCACCACGTGCACCACAGTTTCAAGATCCCTTACTTCCAGAAAAGAGCACAGCTGGCAAATCAGCTGAAGCTGATAGCAGGCGCTCCTGACTGTCGCATTTACCTGATTAGTCATCTGAAGCAACGGATCCAGGAACACCCCCAGACTGCAAACACAGTCCTTCACAAAGAGTGTGACCCCATCCAGGACTGGAGGTTGTATCCCAATACCTAGTTTCAGGGATGCTACTGTTAGTACCTCCTTAACTCACCAGTCAAAACAGTCACTCTCCCAGGTTATGTCTCTCTCCTTCCATGGATAAAGATTATATGTTTACTCATGGATTAACATAGCTATCTATATTTTTTATTTTTGAAAATTGTTTTCAACTGATCTTATAAATTGTATCATCACCTGAGGTTATTTGTTATGTAGAAGGTTAAAATGTTGATGATGATAGTGTTAAAATTACTTACATAAATACATCATCCAAGTAGTGGCATCACTAGGGTGTGTGTGGACCACACCAGGTGATACCCTAAGGGAGGTGACACCACTGCTCCTAAAACATCTGACTTTGGGCTGAAATGGGCTGTGGCATTCCCCTGTGTTTATTCACCCCTTTAAAATGCTGAAGACATGGTGTGAGGCTCAGTGGGAGGAGAAATTTGATTTTAAAACATCACCTTTTACCACTTTTTCACTTCAACCACATGTAACTATGTATCTGTAAATGCATTTAGGGTGTATGTATGATATTGTAATTTAAAGCTATAATTTTAATTTTGCTAGTTGTTTATGTCACAATTTTTACCATTACATTCAATGATATATGTGAATTACAATTTATGAGTAACATTAGTACAAAAAACATGACTAAGGATTCTGTATGATTGATACGGGAGGAGGTCAATGGGAGGGTGACACCATGAACTACCACACCAGTAACATCAACCCTAGCGATGCCATCGTGTACAAGGGGTATATTAAAATAGAAGTTCTGTGAGTGAGTGTGGATGGCATATTCATAAATGGCCAATGCTGAAAGATTGAGGAATAAATGGCCAGGAATTTTTAAAATGAAAATAGAGTACAGTACTGAGCAATTCATTCCTCAAGCTTCTTTGTCCACCATCTTCTTCCCAGTTAATACTATTCAGACATTCTGCCATACATACTAGTGCATCTTACACTCTATGGAATGTCTATCCACATATAGCTTATTCTTTTCAGGTGACCAGCATGTGATCCTTCAGATCAGATTTTTCCCAGTGTTTTTACCCCAGAGGAACTCTTGGAATAATTTTCAGGTCTCAGGAAATGCCTACATAAAAATTATTATATCTGTTCCTCAAAAACAAAAACAAAAACTTTCTCCCAATCGCTATTTCCTGCAGAACCCCTAGTGACCTCTCATGGAACTCTAAGGTTACATTGTAACATGATTGGGAAACACTGCTTTAGATGTTGATATATTTCAATGCCCATCAGACCTAGCCATCATGCCAATGATTGGGGATGTTGGGATCTTGAATTCAACACCTGGCATGCTACAGGTTGCTCATCCTGGCTTATGATGAATAGATCCTTACATGCAACCCCGGTGTAACACTTTCCACACAGGATGTTGCATACTTGTACAGAGGTCTGAATGTCACCGTAGTATTTAGTCTTAGAGTGAGTCAATCTGGGTATCTTCTTATTCATTCCCCCTCTCTGATGATGTGGGAGGTTATCATTATTATGGAAATCAACAGGCAAAGGAAAACACATTCTTTTTATTAGCATTTTAATACCTTCCTTTAATGTAATAGTGGTGTTATTATTTTTTTCTCTGTGCCAGCAGTCAGCAAGAAAATCTGTATATTCTAGTAGTGAATTCTACTGAGAGGCATAACAATTGCTGTTATATATCTTAGCAATCTTCCAATAAATAATATAAGAGTGTTGTTTGCATTTATCAAAGTGATCCTTAAGCAAATACCCATGTGGAGAAGAAAAGTTGCATATTTATAACTGTAAATTTACATATAAATGCACATAAAATATGCCATTCCTTTTTAAAAATACTTCTTTAGAATTTCCATTAAAATCATTGTGTAATTATGCTAAAGATACAAACTTACAAAGATTTATGCCAAGCATTACCCAAAGAAATGTTATTACAATTGCAAGGGCATTGCTCTGCAAGAGTTCTGAAATTCCAATTCTTGTCAGCTTAAAGAAGACAAGAAAGAATAAAAAGTGAATCACAAATGCACTGATCATACAAAAGACATAGGCATACATGCAACTTTACGCAGGTGACTAATTCCGTTCTGACCCTAAATTATGTAAATGTGGAAAAACAGACCATGGAAATATATGGTCCAACAAAATATGCACATGACCTCTGGAGCACATGCCAATACCTCCAAAATTCAGGTACATTCAGATGTGCACATAGAAGTGCAAATATCATAGAATCATAAGATCATAGAATCATAGAGTTGGAAGAGACCACAAGGGCCATCCAGTCCAATCCGCTGCCATGCATTGATGTCAGACTAACTGGGCGATCATTGGTAGGATCCTCTTTTTTTCCCTTTTTGAAGATGGAGACAATGTTTGCCCTCATCCAGTCTGCTGGGACTTCTCTTGTTCTCCAGGAATTCTCAAAGATTATTGCCAGTGGCTCTGAGATTACATTTGCAGGTTCTTTTAATATCCTTTGATGTAGTTCATCTGGTCCTGGAGACTTAAATTCACTACGGACGTTACCACATGTGGGCCACAAAGCGATAATAAACTGGAAATGACAAATTCCGAAAATAAACCGAAAATAAACCTTGATTCCGCAAATGTTTTTCACACGTAATTACCGTAATTGCACAATTAAGGGAAGCTCCGCTGAAACCACATTTAACGTTCACACACAAGTGAAAAAATCCCGTACATTTACTAGAAATGATCTTCTAGCACATGCACACTATGCTTGCCGCGGCTGTCACTTGCCGCGGCTGTCACCCCTTCCCCAGGTCATCCTCAGAGCAGCCAGCCGTACACATGGCCGGTGCTCCGAGGAGGACCTCCCGCCCCAGCGTTCGCACACGCTGCGGCAGAAGAGTCGCCGAAGGTGCGCCGCAGCCTTTTTGGTGCACCTTCGGCGACTTGTGAAAGGAGCGCCACTTTAGCGCTCCTTTCAGGGGCGGTGAAGCTGCGCCGTGGGGCTGAGGTGTGGGGATACCTCGGCCCCACAGCGTAGCTTCCCCGGGCGGCCCATGGCTGCCCATCCTTCTAGTTGCCGAAGGTGCACCGCAAAAGGTTGCGGTGCACCTTCGCCGACTCCTCCACTGCAGCGCATGCAAATGCTGCGGCGGGAGGTCCTCCTCGGAGTGCCAGCCATGTGGACGATTGGCACTCCGAGGACGACCTGGGGAAGGGGTTGGGGTGCCAATCGTGCAGCTGCCCCTCCCCTTCCCTGCCCCCAAGACGGCTCAATTAGCCATCTGCTGAGGGGGAAGGAGACACTTACGCTGCCTCCAGGACCCTGCGGAACCATGGGAAAATGCAGGGAAATGCTTCCAAATGCGCATTTGCTTTTCACATTACGGTGAATTTACCTTAATTGCGAATTTACCTTAATTGCGCATTTGCATTTCCTCCAAACAACCGAATTTCAAAAGATCTCGGTTAACACCAGTTTCTGTCCACTTTCTGTCCAGTTTCTGTGCGACGTTGTGTGAAAACATGGGGCACTAATCCAGTTTCTGTTTGGGTTTTGTGTGGATTAACCAGCAGATTTGCCCCCGTGTGTTAACGTCCTACCTCTTTACTTATTCTGTGCTGCATTTCCCCTATTGTGTCCTCTGCTCCATTTTCTTCAGGTTGAACATCCTTTTCCTTTTGCGATAAGACTGAGGCAAAGAAAGTGTTGAGTAGTTCTGCCTTTTGTCTGTTCCCTGTTAGAATTTCTCCATCTTCTTTGCGCAATGGCCCTACCATTTCCTTCTTTCTTTTGCTATGGACATACCCAAAAAAGTCCTTTTTATTGTCCTTAACGCCTCTAGCAAGCCTGAGCTCATTCTGTGCCTAGAAGGGTAAGCTGAGGAAAAGGCATGGACACATGTGGTGGAATTGGGTTGATGTTTTACACACGCCTAAGTTTCCTTATGGAAGTTGATGAATATTCATATGAGATGTCCAGTACCTGCATTCAGTTCAAGGTTATAGAATCATAGAGATGGAAAAGACCACAAGAGCCATCTCGTCCAACCCTTGGCTATTCAGGAATACAAAATCAAAGCACTCCTGGCAGATAGCCAGCCTCTGTTTAAGAACCTCCAAAGAAAGAAAATCACTCCCCAAGGCAGTGTGTTCCACTGAACAGCTCTTACCATCAGATGGAATCTTTTCTCCTTTAGCTTTAATAATAATAATAATAATAAATTTTATTTATAGCCCGCATCTCTGCATAGCAATCGAGGCGGGTTACAGCAATTTCGAGGCGGGTTACAGCAATTGCTCCATGTCTTAGCCTCTGGAGCAGCAAAATACAAGCTTGTGCCATACTCAATAAAACATCCCTTCAAATATTTAAACATGGCTATCATGTCACCCCTTAACCTTCTCTTCTCCATGCTAAACATAATGAGCTCCCTAAGTTGCTCCTCATAGGGCAAGGGTGGAGAACCTACAGCCCTCCAGGTTCTGACAAACTACCATTCCCATCATGCCTCACCACCAGACAAGCTGAAGAAAGTTTCAGCCAGGCTCATGAGAGCTTGGTTGTAGCTCCTCCCCTTATAGTGATGCTACATGTAGAGTCACCAAAAGGGGAGGCGCTACAACCAAGCCATCATGAGTCTGGCTAAAGGGTGAAACAGACTGCCCCAAAAGGGTGGATTGGGGCCACCCTGGAGCTGCTCGCCTGGATCCATGGCAAACACATGTTGTGGCCCCAATCTGCTCTGCCACCAGCCCTAATAATAATAATAATAATAATAATAATAATAATAATAATTTATTGTTACCCCACCTTTAGCTAAGGCTATCAATGCAGCTTACATTAAAATTATAATCCACACATTGTAACAGACGTATAACCCCCCTTAAAAATACATTAAATCAGCATCAATTAAAATTTAATTTAGAACACCAATAACAATAAACAGGGAAACAATTTCCAAGTACATCTGCTCCTATTTGGGTCAGTAAAGGGCCACCTTAGGTGGCCCCTGTGGAGACAGTGTCTCAAAGAAAATGTCCAATGTGGGTTTATACACAATGACCAGGCATGAAAGGGTCACAGGCAGCCATAATGACACAGCACTTTCCACCAGGTGCTATGTCATAGGAAGTGACATCAGCTGATGGTCACAAGGTGCTGGAAAGCACCGAAATGGCTGCAAAACTGCAAAGTCACCATGGATGAGTGACAGGTTTCCAGAGGAAGAGGTAGGGCCAGAAGGCCACATGGAACCCTGGATATATAAGGGAGTTGCTTCTGGACACATGTGTGAGTTGATGTGGGTTGACAGTGGTTGATGGAGTTTGTCGTTGTTGCTGTATCTAGTCTTGTACATAGAGGAACCAAGATTAAAGCCTCATCTGAGAGACATCTGTTTGTGGAGTCTCTTTCCTCTTTCTGGAAGGGGAGAGGTGCTCCTTCAGCTCACAAGCTACTGCCTGCATTTGAGAAGGTGGTGACACTGGTACTGCGTGTTGACATGGACCATCTCGTGCTGTGTAACCATGCTAACAGTCCCAGCGCAACTCCCTAGTGGCTTTGGTTACTCCAGGGATGTGTGAGGTCAAAAGTGAGGTCAGAGTGGCTTGAAGCACCATGCTCCGAGCCACCTGGAAGTTGGCTTTTCCAGATCATCTGTTCAGCCCCTAAAACTTTCTTCAGCTTGGGCATGCTCCAGCTTGTCCACAACCTTCTTGAATTGCGGTGCCCAGAACTAGACAGTATTCCAGGTGAGGCCTGACCAAAGCAGAATACAGTGGCACTATTACTTCTCTCGATCTAGACACTATATATAGTTCATTGATGCAGCCTGGAATTGCATAAGCTTTTTTAGCTGCTATATCACACCCATTACTGACTCATGTTCAACCTGTGATCCACTAAGACTCTTAGGTTCCTTTCGCAAGTACTGCCATCAAGCCAGGTGTCACCCATCCTATATCTGTCCATTCATTTTTACTGCCCAAGTGTAGCATCCTACAATGGTCCCTGCTGAAATTCATTTTGTTAGTTTCAGCCCAGCTTCCTAATCTGTTAAAATAATCTTGAATACTGATCCTGTCCTCTGGGATATTAGCCTGATCATCTCCACTGGAGTTATGGAAATGGAAGTGTACATGTGAAGTTGTTGTGCTTCCAGATGAGCATTCAGTTGTACATTTGGTTGTGGATTCTGTTGCACCTTCTATGGCACAACCAGTTGTGTATTCTGTTGTACCTGTTATTGTGTAGTCAGTTGCACATGTGTTTGTTCATTCAGTGGTGCATTCACTTAAGATACATTGCCATTCAACTCAGGGGTTACATTGTACAATCAATACCTAGCTAACATATATGCCTACATTCCTTATGAAAGCAGTTGGACATTAGTATTGGCTGTGGAGTGTCTGCATTCAGTTCAAGGTCATGGAAGTAGAATTTCACATGTGGAGGTGTTGTGCATGCAGATGAGCAGTTAGATCTATATTTGGTTGTGGATTCACTTGCACATCCTTGTGCGTGTCCAATTGTATATTTGGTTGTGCATCTGACTGTGTCTTTCTTCATTCAGTTGCACATTTATCTATGCTGCATTACCTAGGCACAGCTCCATCATGTCTATGCCAAGGAGCATAGAACTAGAACTACTTCTGTAACTAGAATCTGTTACAGCCTATAAAAACTAGGCTGTCAGTGACCTCCCAGAGGGCTTTCTCTGCCTCAGCTCCCAGATTATGGAATGGCCAGCCGGATGAGATCCATCTTATTACCACCATTGACAGCTTCAGAAAAGCTGTCAAGATGGCTTTTTCTGGCAGGCCTTCCCTGAATAACTATCCCGGCCCAAAGATTTTGGCTAACTTGCTTCCCTGTTTATTGTAAACTGCTGCTTTAATTGTTCCATGTCTCTTTTTATTTAATTTATTCTATGTTTTAAATCTTTACTAGTTTAATATTGTTTTAAGGGGAGGGTGGGTTAGGGAATTGATATATGTATTGGTGTTTTAACTGGTGTAAGCCACCCTGATTGCACTGCAGAAGGACAGGATAAAAATAAATTTTATTATTATTATTATTATTATTATTATTGAGAAGATGCAAGGCCCTCCCTTCCTCCAACTGCTACTGACACAGCCTCAGAGGGAGAGAAGAGGCAGGCATAGCTCCATCATGCCTAGCAGATGAAAAGCTCTCCCTCCATCCAACTGCCATTGCCTTGGCCTCAGAAGGAGAGAAGACAAAAAAGAAGACATCCCCTCCTGCACTGCCATCCCCTTTCCTCGTGTGTCTTATTTATAGATTGTAAACCTGAGGGCAGGGAACTATTTTTCTTGTTCTGTTTTTTGTAAACCACCATGTACTGTGATGGTGCTATATAAAACACTTGAGCCACCTTGGGGGAAAGATGGCATACAAATGAAGTAAATAAATAAATAAAATGGTAATGATGACCACCACCACCACCACCACCACCACCATTCAACTCAAGGATCATGGTGCACAATCAACACTTAACTCCTCATGTGAAGATTTATGTTGTGCAGCCCTGATGCAGGATCTCACCCATGGTGACACTGTTAATATCAATGATTATATTCCATTTTTCTTCCCAGTAAATATCCCAGGGCTTTGAAGGTCTTTGGGCAAAGCATCATCTAATGGATCCCTACCGAGTGACTTCCCTCATTGTTGCCATTGTCACTAACTGTTGTTTTGTGTGTTTCTCTTCATAATTGCTACCACCCACTTGCTTGTTAGGGAGGGAGGCAGGGAGGAAGAGGCAGTGAACAATTAGGCAGTGATATCTCATACTTTCTTGAAATGGAATCTACTGGCTCCCCTTCTTATCACCATTGTCTAGCCCAGATAAAAAGATTGATGAATACATAAGTTGCAATGGTTAAGAGGAAGAGCATGTCCAGAAAGTTCCCAGTTGGGATGTGGTGCCCAGCCATGAAATATGAACCTACATTCAGTCTGAAGATGGAGGGTGACGACTGAATCACTCATAGTCACAGATATGTAGATATCAATTCACACTTAGTTGTGCATACAGTCAAGGGTGGTTTTCCATTTTTGAAATTGCAAGGCTATCTGCAGCTTAGAGACATCTCAGTTGTCTTGATCAAAACATACTGGTTAATGAGTCAACATAGAGCATAGGTAAGGCCAGTCATGGCAATCTTCATATCAGCAAAATTAGGAAAATAAATTTAGGTTGTTAAATTCAATAAGACAGCTGAACACTAAAGACATTTTAACATCAAATCATAAACTATTATGCTAAAATCTCACAATCCAGAGGAAGAAATCTCTAATCACTGACAACAAATGCCTGTGTAAGTAGCCTGGTCTATAAAAGGAGGTAAAAGGGGGACAGGTTGGACACCAGCCAACCAACTAGACTCCTGTGGAGATGCGATTCCATAATGAGGGTGCCGCAGCCCGGAACACCCTTTTACGCTTTCAAATTTCACTGCTCCCAACATTAAGACACAGAGAAGAGCCCCTTCTTGGCAGATCTTTATATTCAGGCAGGTGTATATATGGATATATGGCTTGTAGTTTCAGCAAAGCTTTTCTTAAAGCTTCACAAAGGTATACATATTTCAACAGATACACTATTTTGGTCTTTCTAAGGTGGCTGCTGTTCTAAAGACATGGAGCCCAGGCTGCCACTGCTACTGAGGAGGATCCCAGGATGTAAGAGATCTACAAATGGATTTCCCAGTATTTGAAAAATAAATAAATAAATAAATAAATAAAAGAAGTGGTAGCAGTAGGGCAAATGGAAGTGCTGCAAGAATAATACTTAATCTTACTCATTTCCTATTAATCTGTGTTGTTTCTCTGATCAGAATTGTACACACCTGAAATCAGCTATTGACTTTAGGAAACCATTTTTCCTTCCCCCAGTGAGGCTTTTGGCACTTGGAAAGAAACCAGAATTCAATCCAGGAAACAACACATAGGCAAAGGGTTAATTCACTTCTCCCACTCTATTAGATTGATCTAGTTTTATGTCCTCCTATGTCAGGTAGCTACTTTCACACTGATTACATATTTCCACTTTTCACAAAAAAGTGAAAATGCTTAGGGAAAAAAAGAGGGACACCAAGCTTTATAAAAAGTGGCAATTTATTGGTGCAAATCTGGAAAAAGCTAGTTTATTTAAAATAAAAATATATCTTACTCTAGCTGGAAAACTAGTGACAGGAGGCCAATGTGCCTGTCTGCCCAGTCCACTCTCTAGGTGTGGATTCTTGATGGAAAGCTTCAAAGTTCCCTCTTATTCTTCATATTATTCTTAATCTTTCAGCCAGATTTGGACTGGGTTGAGCTGAACAGTCTTTCAAATTTAGGTCCAAAACACACTGCAAAAATAATCCAGTTTGAGACTGCTTTAACTGCCCTGGCTCAGTACTAGGGAATCCTAGGAGTTTATTATGGCACCAGAGTTCACTGACAGAGAGGGCTAAATGTCTCAAAAAATACAGTTCCCAGAATTCCCTAGCATTAAGCCAGAACAGTTAAAGCAGTCTCAAACTGGATTATTTCTGCAGTGAGTTTTGGACCAGAGATGTGTTGAAGCAAAACCTACTCTGTGAAGTAGGATACATGGTCAGCAGCTGCAGCACCTGCTTTGTGTTACTCATTACTCATAATTTTTTCAAGGGCTACATGTTTGTTACTCACTGTTTGATATATGTGACTTAATTATTTGGAGTATTAACATTAAGGTTTCCTGGTAAAAAAAATAATAATATAAAAAACACTGAACATTGAGAAAATGATCCAATCTTACCAGTTACTCCCAAACAAGTAAAAATTACTCAGTGTGAATTCTGTTGTTAATATTGTTGTCATTAAAATATTTTAAAATAACAATATTGCATTGCAATACTCTAAAAAAGAAGAGCCAACTAATGTGCATTATTCTTAATGCGTTCATTCCAAGCTTTGGCTTGGCCCTTATGGGAGCAGATGCTACTGCAAGGAGCTTATCCCATTACCTTTTAAAGTGGAAAAAGCCTCCTGGGATGCAGTCAGGATATTGGATGGGGGCAGGAATAATTGCACAGTAAGTCGCCGCTGAATCAACAGGTGACTGCAGCCCGGGTCCCAGCTGGGCTCAGCTGGCCCTTTTTAGAAAACAGAAGGTGTTGAACCTGTTTTGGGAATAACTTTTAGAATCTTGGATAGCTCTGGTAAAATGTCTGGCCACCATTTTGCCTCCTCCATAATGCTCCAAATTGGTATCATTTTTGTGGTTGGATAAATAGTAGCCACAGCAAACATGGTGGAGAATATTGGGAGAACATTCTACTAACTGGCCTTTATTTTCTTATGGGATGAGAAAAAGGAAAATCTCAGAATTCTTGTAACAACAACAACAACAACATGTTAGAAGATTAATTTTGACTCTGTTCATGGGGGGTGGGGGGTGCTGTTTCATTGCCAGTGTTAAGATGCCATACATCCTGGTTTATTTTCTGAACATGGCATGTGGAAGGTATCATCTAATCTCTCAGTCCAGATCCCTCGGTTCAGATTTCATTGGGCTGGTTTTGTAATTAGGAACGTGGTAATCATAATTATCTCAATCTGGTATTCCATCATTTATTAGAAAGAGAAAGACTGCACCTCAAAAGACCTCTGTTTATTGTATTGCCCTAACCTTGTACTTTAAAGTTTTTTTTTTATTTTTTAAAATCCCTAAATTAGAGTGTTGAACTGGGACTTAGAACCATAGAATCATAGAATCATAGAGTTGGAAGAGACCACAAGGGCCATCCAGTCCAACCCCCTGCCATTCAAGAACTCAAAATCAAACCATCCCCAACAGATCCAGCCTCTCTATAAGACCTCCAAAAAAGGAGACTCAACCACACTCCGAGGGAGTGTGTTCCATTGTCGAACAGCTCTCAATTTCAGGAAGTGCCTCCTAATGCTGAGGTGGAATCTCATTTCCTGGAGCTTGCATCCATTGTTTTGGGTCCTGTTCTCTGGAGCAGCAGAAAAAAAGCTAGCTCCTTCCTCAATATGATATCCCTTCAAATATTTATCATGTCACCTCTTAACCATCTCTTCCCCAGGCTAAACATACCCAATTCCCTAAGTCGTTGCTCATAGGCATGGTTTCCAGACCCTTCACCATTTTAGTCATCCTCCTCTGGACACGGTCCAGTTTTTCAACATCCTTTTTGAATTGTGGTGCCCAGAACTGGACACAGTATTCCAGGTGGGGCCTAACGAATGCAGAATACAGTGGCACTATTACGTCCCTTGATCTAGATACTATACTTCTATTGATGCAGCCTAAAACTTCATTGGTCTTTTTAGCTGCAGCATCATACTGTTGACTCATGTTCAGCTTGTGGTCTACTAGGACTCCTAGATCCATTTCACATGTAGTCTTGTTAAGCCAGGTGTCCCCCATCTTATATTTATACATTTCATTTTTTTGCCCTAAGTGCAGTACCCTACATTTCTCTTGTGTTGAAATTCATTTTATTAGCTTTGGCCCAGCTTTCTAATCTATTAAGTTCATTTTGAATTTGCATCCTGTCTTCTAGGGTGTTAGCTTTTCCTCCCAATTTGGTGTCATCTGCAAATTTGAGAAGCATGTCCCTATTCTTTCATCCAAGTTATTGATAAAGATGTTGAATAGCACTGGGCCCGGGACAGAACCTTGTGGCACCCCACTGATCACTTCTCTCCAGGATGAAGAGGAGCCATTGTTGAGCACTTTTTGGGTTCGGTCAGTCAACCAGTTACTAATCCACCTAACAATTGTATTGTCTAGCCCACATTTTACTATCTTGTTTGCAAGAATATCGTGGGGGACCTTGTCAAAGCCTACGTCTACCACATTCCGTTCATCTAACAAGATGATGAATTTATCAAAAAAAAGACATCACATTAGTCTGGCATGACTTGTTTTAAAGAAACCAATGTTGAGTTTTAGTGATTATGGCATTCCCTTCTAAATGTTCACAAACTCTCTGTTTAATGAACTGTTCTAGAATCTTTCCTGGTGTTGATGTCAGACTGACTGGGTGATAGTTGAGAAACTTCCATTCATCCTGAACTCCCTTCTCCTTTAGCATTTGAGAAATTCCCATCCATCCTGAACTCCCTTCTCCTTTAGTATTCCTGACCACGGGATCACTCCCAGTGTTTCCCTAAGTTTATTGAAATCAGCTCTCCTAAAATCTAGAATGAGTGTCTGACTGCCTAGCCTCTCCTTTCCACTATATAAGAAACTCCGGGAGAACATGATCCCTCCCACCTAAGGATCCCACCACTTGCAACCCATTTACCAGATCATCCCTGTTGGTTAGGATCAGATCTAAAATAGCTGATCCGCTTGTTGCCTCTTCCACCTTTTGTACAAAGAAATTGTCTTCGAGGCAAGTGAAGAATTTGCTAGACCTTGAAGTATTGGCTGAGTTTGACTTCCAGCAAATATCCATATAGTTTAAGTCATCCATCACTACTACATCTCTCCTTTCTGAGTGTGTGGTAATCTGTTCTAGAAAGGCACCATCTAATTCCTCAGTCTGACTTGGGGGGGGTCTGTAGTAGACTCCCACTATAACATCCCTGTTGTTTCCTTCTCCTTTAATTTTTATCCAGATGCTCTCCACCTGATTTCCAGGATTTAAGTCCTGGATCTCTTCACAGGTGTAAACATCCCTGACATATAATGCTATTCCTCTTCCTTTCCTGTTTGGCCTATTTCTCTTAAAAAGGTTATACCCCTCTATTCCTACATTCCAAACATGAGACCCATCCCACCAGGTTTCAGTGATGCCTATTATATCATATTTGCTTTGTTGTGCTAGGGATGCAAGTTCATCTTGTTTTTTCCCCATGCTTTGTGCATTAGTGTAGAGACATCTAAGAGCATGGGTCCTCCCCACTTGCTGCCTGTGTGAGGTTTTTTGCCTCCCACTGTTGGGCTCTTGCATCATTTGTCTGTTCCCTCTATAACACTTTGAGTATTAGCTCCAGCCCATTATGTACTCCTGCCTTCCAAGATACCTTCCCAGATAGTGTCTCCCTCCCCCACGTGAGTCAGTTTAAAGCCCTCCTGATCAAATGTTTGAGACTATGGCAAAAATGTTTCTGCCAACTGGTGTGAGATGCAGCCCAACTCTTGCTAGAAGTCCACTCTCATGGAACTGCAGCCCATGATCCAAGAATCCAAATTGTTCTTGGCAGCACCATCTATGGTGCCAGTTATTCACGTCTGCTATCTTCCTCTCCCTTCCTGGACTATGCCCTACAACTGGGAGAAGAAATGAGATAACAACCTGTGCATCCAGCTCTTTCAGCTTCCTACCCAAAGCCTCATAATCCCTTCTGATATTCTGATGACTATGTCTTGCAGTATCATTGGATGGTCAGTAGGCTTGACAAGTCTTGTCACCCTCGCTCTCACATTACAGATGTTTGCCGCAGGCAGAGAACTCACCACCCAGGACATCTTGTCAGGCCCACAAACCACTGCTTCTGTACCCCTCAACAAGGAGTCCCCCACCACCACCAGATGCCTCCTCTGAGGCTTAGCAATGGCTGTTTCCTGCAGTGGTACTTTTAGAGTCCCCTGCACTGTCCCTGAGGACTATCCCTGCTGCTCTTCCTTTTCATCCTTGATATGGGAGACAGCTTCAAATCGATTTTGTAGCTGCAAGCTCCCAGAACCATCCTTGGTTTCCCTACTTCTGTGTGTGACATTCCTCCAGCTGTCTACCCCCTGTGTGCATGAAGTGACATCCTCCTCGACAACTTCCTCTGTGTGGCCCCCATCCAAGACTGTTGATTCTGCTCCAACCAGGAAAACCTCTTGCTCCCTAATATGCTGAAGTGTAGCTACCCAGGCCTCCAGCTTCTGTACTTTCTCTTCCAGAAGGGCTACCAACTTGCACTTGGTGCAGGTGAAGTTCCCCACATCTCTTGGCAAGAAGAAAAACATCCCACAAGTGTTGCAAGTGACTGCAGCAACTCCCTCAGTGTCCATTTGTGAAGTCTTAAGTAAGCACTGAAACAGGACTATGGGCTTCTCCCTCAAAAAGTCCCCTGGTAAAGACCCACATAAAGGGCCCTTGTTCTCTTGGCCTTTTCACCAGGCTCTGTCAGCGAGCTCAATCACCTGAGTTTCTAACTCTACAGGGGGCTCCTGGATGTTACCTTATTCTGGCGGCAAGTCTCTGACTCTCTTCCTCTGAGCAAAAAACCCCCCTCAAAGCCCCACTCAAAATTGCTGCCCAGAAACTGCTTTCCTTCTTTTTTCTGGCATTGAGTGATCAATGATGCAGTCTCCACTAAGCCATGGAGTTCACTGGGTAACCTTTGGCCCCTCAACCAGACCTACATCACAAGGTTGTTCATAGGATACAGTAGTGGTGAGGTATACATGCTGCCTTGAACTCACCAGAAGTAGAGACAGAGGTAAATGTAACTAATAAATAAATGACACCCCTCCCCCAAATATTCTTACTATTCAAGAGATGCTTGCAGTTCTCAGAAGAACACGCCTGTCATCAGAATGATAGAATTATAGCACTGGAAAAGACCACAAGGGCCATAAAGCCCAACCCCCTGTCATGCAGGAATACACAATCAAAGCATTCCTGATAAATGGACATGCAGCCTGTGTTTAACAACCTCCAAAGAATGTCCAGCCTCTAAGAATCAGAGTATCCTACTGTCGAACAGCTGTTATCACCAGGAAGTTATTCCTAATATTTAAGTAGAATCACTTTTCCTGTGTCAATATCTTTCTTGAATTGTGCCCAGAACCAGACACAGTATTCCAGGAGAGGCCTGACCAAAGCAGAATAGAGTCACACTGTTACTTCCCTCAGTTTCTCTAGACACTACACTCGTATTAATGCAGCTTAGGACCATATTGGCTTTTTAAGCTGCCATATTACACTTGATTTATGTGCAATTTGGAGTACACTACTAAGACCTTCAAATCCCTTTCACATGCACTATGGTCAAGCCAGGTGTCACCCATCATATGTATCTGTGCATTTAAAAATATCTGCCCAAGTGTAGTACAGTGGGCCCTTGGTATCCATTGTGGTTTGTTCTAGGAAACTCCCCTCCCCCATGTATACCAAAATCCATGGATGCTTCAGTCCTGATAAATATAATAACACAGTAAAATGGTGTCCCTTATATAAAATGGCAAAATCAAGGTTTACTTTTTGGAATTTATATTTGTTGGAATATTTTCAATTTATGGATGCTTGAATCCAAGGATTAAAAACAAACAAACCTGTGGATATGGAGAGACAACAGTACCTTACATTTTTCCCTGCTGAAATTCATTTAGTTTTGGCACAGCCCTCTAATCTGTTAAGATCATTTTGAATTCTTATCCTGTCCTACCTCCTCCTAATTTGATGTCATCTGCAAATTTGATAAACATGCTTTCTATTCCATCATCCAAGTCATTGATAAAGATGTTGAATAGCATTGACCTAGGACAGAATCTTGTGGCATCCTACTAGTCTCTTCTCTCCAGGATGAAGAGGAGCCATTTCTGAGCATCCTTTGGATTTGTCCAGCCAACCAATTATCCATGTAACAATCGCATTGTCTAGCCCACCTTTTACTAGCTTGTTTGCAAGAATATCATGGGGGACCTTGTCAAGGTCTTTACTGATATCAAGTATGATACATCCACAGCACTCCCTTCATCTACCAAGCTTTTAATTCTGTCCAAAAAAAAAGAGGATAAGATTAGATTGGTATGACTCATTTTTGAGAAACCCATGTTGAATTTTAATAATCGTGGCATTCCTTTCTAAGTGACTACAAACTGTTTCATTATCTCTAAAATCTTTCCTGATATTGATGTCAGGCTGACTGGGTAGTAATTGTTTGGTTCCTCTTTCTTCTTTCTTTCTGAAGATAGTGACAACATTTGCCCTCCTCCAGTCTTTTGGTACTTCTGTTCTCCAAGACAGGTTGAGCACTGTTCTCCTTTTGTGAGAAGACTGAAGCAAAGAAGGTGTTAAGTAGTTCTGCCTTTTCTCTGTCCTGTTAGCATTTCACCATTTTCCCCATGCAACAGCCCTACCATTTCCTTGATATTCTTTTTTCTATGGACATAACACAAAAAAGAAGTCGCTTTTATTGTTTTTAGCCTCTCTAGCAAGCCTGAGCTTGTTCTGCACTTTAGTTTTTCTTAATTTCTTCCAACACATGCTGATTATTCATCTGAACTCCTCTTTGGTGATCCCCCCCCTTTTGCATTTTTTTTTATTTTTATTTTTATTTTATTTTTTTGGTACATGTTCCTTTAAAATCATATCTCAGCTGAAAGCACTTTAGAAATCTATCCTGGTTTCTTTAGACACCTCCCATTTTTTCCTTCTCATTGGAACTGTTTTAAATTGTTCTTTCAATAATTCCCTTTTGAGAAACTCCCATCCATCATGAACTCCCTTCTCTTTTAATATTCCTGACCATGGGATCACACCCAATATTTCCATATATTTACTGAAATCAACTTTCTTAAAGTATAGTGTACATGTCTGACTATGCTTGGCTTCACCTTTTCACTGTTAGACAGTGGAAAAACTCTGAGAGAATGTGGTCACTACCACCTAAGGTTCCTGCCACTTCTACCAAATTAACCAGATTATCTCTGTTGGTTAGGATCAGATCAGATAGCTGAACCCCTTAATGCCTCTTCCACCTTCTGGACAATGAAATTGTATACATGGCAAGTGAGGAATTTGCTCGACCTTATGTTCTTGGCAGAGTTTGACTTCAGTAAATATCAGGATAGTTGAAATCTCCCATTATTTTTTGAATATGATGAATATTTGTTAATCTATTCCAGGAAGACATAATCTAAATGATCATTCTGGACTGGTGCCCTGTAATAGACTCCCAGAATGACACCACTGTTGGCAAGCATATGGGGGTTTGCAGACTGCCAGAAATAGTGCAAATTGAGTCCACTTTTAGGGTTAGGGTTAGGGAATCATGGGAACTGTAGTTTATTGTGGCACCAGAGCTCTCTGACAGAGAAGGCTCAATGTCTCAGAAAAAAACACCAATTCCCATGATTCCCTAGCACTAACCCTAACCCTAAAAGTGGACTCAATTTGCACTATTTCTGGCAGTCTGCAAACCCCCTATGGGGGGTTGCAGACTGCCAGAAATAGTGTGAATTCAGTCCACTTTTAGGGTTAGGGTTAGTGCTAGGGAATCATGGGAACTGTTATTTTTCTGAGACATTGAGCCTTCTCTGTCAGACAACTCTGATGCCACAATAAAATACAGTTCCCATGGTTCCCTAACTTTAACCCTAACCCTAAAAGTGGACTGAATTCACACTATTTCTGGAAGTCTGCAACCCCCCTAAAGGCCTTTGCAGACTGCCAGAAATAGTGCACATTAAATTGAGGCATTGCCCTGGCTCAGTGCTAGGGAATCATTGGAACTGTAATTTATTGTGGCACCAGAGCTCTCTGACAGAGAAGGCTCAATGTCGCAGAAAAAAATACAATTCCCATGACTCCCTAGCACTGAGCCAGGGCAGTGCCTCAATTTAATGTGCACTATTTCTGGCAGTCTGCAAAGGCCCTAATGGCCTTTGCAGACTGCCAGAAATAGTGCACATTAAATTGAGGCACTGCCCTGGCTCAGTGCTAGGGAATCATGGGAACTGTAGTTTATTGTGGCACCAGAGCTCTCTGACAGAGAAGGCTCAATGTCCCAGAAAAAAATACAATTCTCATGACTCCCTAGCACTGAGCCAGGGCAGTGCCTCAATTTAATGTGCACTATTTCTGGCAGTCTGCAAAGGCCCTAAGGGGGGATGCAGACCAGGGCGTTTGGAGCGCCCTGGTCCGGAGCGCCGCGGGGCTATGGCAGCCTCACCGCGGCGCCTCCCCGGCGACCCTGAAAGGAGCGCCAAAAAGGCACTCCTTTCATAAGTCGCAAAAAGAGCGCCCTAAAAGCGGCGGGCGCCCTTTTTGCGACTTATCCTCCACAGCACGTCCGGACGCTGTGGAGGGAGGTCGCCCTGAACGCGTCCGGCGTGCGGTGGCCCGGAAGCGCTCAGGGCGACCTCAGGAAGAGGAAGGGCCGCCGCGCGTGCGGTGGCTCCTCCTCTTCCGGGCCTCCAAGACGACTGTTTTAGTCGTCTGCTTAGGCCCAAAGGGGGGATGCAGACCAGGGCGTTTGGAGAGCCCTGGTCCGGAGCGCCGCGGGGCTATGGCAGCCTCACCGCGGCGCCTCCCCGGCGACCCTGAAAGGAGCGCCAAAAAGGCACTCCTTTCATAAGTCGCAAAAAGAGCGCCCTAAAAGCGGCGGGCGCCCTTTTTGCGACTTATCCTCCACAGCACGTCCGGACGCTGTGGAGGGAGGTCGCCCTGAACGCGTCCGGCATGCGGTGGCCCGGAAGCGCTCAGGGCGACCTCAGGAAGAGGAAGGGCCGCCGCGCGTGCGGTGGCTCCTCCTCTTCCGGGCCTCCAAGACGACTGTTTTAGTCGTCTGCTTAGGCCCTAAGGGGGGATGCAGACAAGGGCGTCGGAGACGCCCTGGTCCGGACCGCCGCCGGAGTTCAGCCTCCGGACGGCGGTGCATCCCCGGCGCATCTAAAAGGACCGCCAAAATAGCGATCCTTTTAGATTCTGCCGAAAGTGCGCCCTAATAGCGGCGGGCGCACTTTCGGCGGCTCAAACGCCGCGGCGCGTTCGGCTGCCGCGGCGTGAGGGCAACCCGCAGTCGCCGGCCGTGCGGACGGCCGGCGCTTCCGGGTGCGCCCTCAGGAAGAGGAAGAGCCACTGAACGTGCGGCGGCTCCTCCTCTTCCGGGCCTCGGAGACGGCGCAATTAGCCGTCTACCGAGGCCCTTTGTTAGCCAAAATGGTTCATGATGTAAAATCCTTGCAGGATCAGGTTCCTGCTCCCCTGCTTGAAAGGGATATAAGGGGCTGCCTGAACAGATGGAGGGAACCATCACACTCCAGTAGAAGTCTCACCATCACTCTTGCATGGAAGACCAGCACTCCTGAATGGGAAAGTACCACCAAGACTGCTGCAGATAGATATTTTCTATCATCCTGATGAGGGACTGATGAGGATTTTGTTTTCAGTATATTCGCATATTAGTGTATTATTTTTATATTTTAGTACATTATAGTGTTGTGTTTTATCATTTTGTTCTTCACTGCAAATGTTTGATGTTCCACCCTTTGATAAGTCATAACTCAACCAATGGAATCTGAGGAACTGGGCACAGAGGAGTCAGATTGTCATGAATTAATGGCTTCAGATAATGGCAGCCTCACTGAATCCTAAGGAGCTCAGGCTGAAACGGTTGAGAGGTCTGCTCCTCAGCAGGACTTGGCAGATGTTGAGAATACATTCCCTCTCTTTGAAGATCACATAAGATATAAAGAGAAGGTTCATAGGTCCCAGCCTTTGATAAGGTGGATATGCTAACTCAATGAGCACCTTGAGTCCAGACAGTTGCCTATAAATCTTCCAACAGCACCCAGAGTTTTTGTTGCTTGAAATCATTTTATCTTAGCAACTGACTATGTGTTCTTCACTTTTGGACTGGCTAGGATTGTTGACTGCATCCTACTCCATGTTAGCTTCATTTATCTGGATTACTAGCTTGGTGTACTGACTCCTGGATCAGCTGACAACCTTGCTCCAGTTCCTCATTTCATCCTACTGGATTGCCTTTCACTGACTTCAGTGGGGTTGACTATCCTATGGTTCTTTACCTGACCAACAGGATGGTAACATGCTTTGTGCTGTCCCTTCCCACAATCCAGTTCTAAACCTATGGTCACAGCAACATTACTGAAAAGCATGATGTCATGATGGAAAAGAAGCTGGGACTCAGCCCAAACTCTTAGGAGTGAATGATTACAATAATTGCAACAATACCATAAGTAAAAAATAAAAAAATAAAAAATAGTAGGCCTTTCAAATATGTTGTTGTTGTTATTGTTGTGAGCCTTAAAGTCATTTCTGACTTGCTTTTGTTTGTTTTTGGCAAGATTTGTTCAGATGGAGTTTGCCCCCCCCCCAGGCTTGTAAGTAGTTCACATCAACTACAGTTAGGTAGTATCAACAGCCCAACAATGAATCAATCATGAATGTTGTAAGCATAACATGTCTCAAATGCCAGAATGTCTCCTACATAGCAGCAACCTTAACTTACTGCATCTGATTTTAAGTGCCTGACAACATAGTGTAAATTTTTAGAAAGACTTTGCCAATGAATACAGAATTTGTATTCATTTTCTTTAATTTGTTTATATAGAAAGCATTTCATAATCTGCTTAATACTGCTCATATAGCTCATCAAAGCAGGAGGGGCTGTATGATGTATGTATATTAGCTTCAGTAGCACATCTGTGAGCTCAGATTGGATGAAAGGTTATAAACACAATGAATGTTGCTAGGTAACTGTGCCTTTTAGTCAATGTAGTTGTGAAAATGAGAAGCCTTTATCCATTTTTTTTTTCTTCACAAAGACAGCCTATTTGGATAATACAATGAACTGTTACTTTATTTTCATCTTCAGGTATATAATTTTAAACAACAAAGCCTTTTCTCTTTGGGGAAAACTAGCATACTTTACTTTTTAAAAAAGTATGTTGCTTACTGAATGTTCATATCTAAGATTGGGGTAAAACCTATTATCTATATTTACCATGGAAAAAAGTGAACTGCCCATTGTGGTTTTACATGTTCAAGTCAAGATTTCATTAGTTCAAATAAGTCAAAACCAAAAAGGAAACCTATCCAGATGCCCTGGTTTCAAGTACAACACAAAGCTACTAAAACTGTATCTCTTTTTATTCCCTACAAAGTCAGGAAGTCCCAGAAGCAGTCAGTCACAAGTAGCAGCTCAAAATAAGGTTGAATCATCCAGCTGCCCTTCTCAACACCATCAGAGGAGGAGCCAGAGGCAGAGCTTCTGAAGGCAAGCCTAGTACCAACTGCCCTTTTCACCACCATCAGAGGAGGAGCCAGAGGCAGAGCTTCTGAAGGCAAGCCTAGCACCAACTGCCCTTCTCACCACCATCGGAGGAGGAGCCAGAGGCAGAGCCTCTGAAGGCAAGCCTAGCACCAACTGCCCTTCTCACCACCATCAGAGGAGGAGCCAGAGGCAGAGCTTCTGAAGGCAAGCCTAGCAGCAACTGCCCTTCTCACCACCATCAGAGGAGCCAGAGACAGAGCCTCTGAAGGCAAGCCTAGCACCAACTGCCCTTCTCACCACCATCAGAGGAGGAGCCAGAGGCAGAGCTTCTGAAGGCAAGCCTAGCACCAACTGCCCTTCTCACCACCATCAGAGGAGGAGCCAGAGGCAGAGCTTCTGAAGGCAAACCTAGCACCAACTGCCCTTCTCACCACCATCAGTGGAGGAGCCAGAGACAGAGCCTCTGAAGGCAAGCCTAGCACCAACTGCCCTTCTCACCACCATCAGAGGAGGAGCCAGAGGCAGAGCTTCTGAAGGCAAGCCTAGCACCAACTGCCCTTCCCAGCATGCGGGGGTGGAGCCCTGCCTTGTCCCTTTAAGAGCCCCTAGAGACCTTGGCGGCAGCGTGGCCCTGATGCTCTGTGGGAAGCTATTTTTAGCCCCCCCCCTTACCGGCCCAGAACTCCAGAGGTGACGGGAGCAGAGGACACACCAGCAGAGCCCTGCCTTGACCCTTTAAGTGCCTGGGAAGATCGAGGCAGCGGTGAGGCTTGGACACTCTGCAGGTCGCCAGCTGCAGCCCCCCCTCACTGGCCCAGAACATCTTTGACGACGGGAGAGGAGCACGCGGCGGTGGAGCCCTGCATTGACTCTTTAAGAGCCCCTAGAGACCTTGACGGCAGCGTGGTCCTGGCACTCTGTGGAAAGCTATTTTTAGCCCCCCCCCCCTTACCGGCCCAGAACACCAGAGGCGACGGGAGCAGAGGACACAGCAGAGCAGAGCCCTGCCTTGGCCCTTTAAGAGCCCCTAGAGACATTGACGGCAGCGTGGCCACATCCTCCAGGAACAGCAGCGAACAGTGCTGGGAGAGTGAAGGCCAGGAGGAGTGTGTCCTTGGGGCCATTCAGTATCCATCTCCCCCAGTCCTGAACTCTGATTAGTGCCCTCTGCTCCTGACTAGTCGTGTTATACAGTCGGGCTTGGCCGTTTTAATCCCTGTGGCCTGGAGTCCCACTGCCCTTCCCGAGGCTGGGAATGAGGTAGAGGTGGCTATTAGAGTTGTGCAGGGGAATGGAAGGTATGGTTGTAACAGAGGGAACATATGTCACAAAAGAAGGCGGGATCGCTGTTTGGTAGCTATCCCACCTTCAGTTCCCTCTGTTTCCCTGAATGGCCTGGAGAGCAGACCAACCATTCCACAGAAACTCACTCTGCTCCTCTGCAATGCCAGGTCGGTTAAAAACAAGACTCATATAATCCAGGATCTTCTCCTGGATGAGGACGCTGACCTGGCTTGCTTTACAGAGACCTGGCTGGGGGAGGATAGCACCACTATATGGGTGCAGGCCCTCCCAGCTGGGTACTCTGTTAGTGAGCAGGTGAGGGGAAGTGGGCAGGGTGGTGGTGTGGCTCTGGTTCATAGGAACACCTTGACCTTGACCAGGATACCTGTCCGGAACACAGCCCACTTCGAATGTATGTACCTTAGCCTGAAGACCAGGGGTAGTTTGGGGATTCTGCTAGTCTACCAGCCACCCCGTTGTCTAGCAGACACCCTGACTGAGCTGACACAGCTGGTCTCTGAGCTGCTGTTGGAGTCCCCCAGACTTTTAGTTCTGTGGGACTTCAACATCCCGCTTGAGACCAGCCTAACAGGTGCGGCTCGGGAGTTCATGGAGACCATGACAAACATGGGCCTATCCCAATTGGTCAACGGGCCCACACATTGTGTAGGTCCTACACTTGATGCGGTCTTTAGTACGGAACAGGAATATCCATGGGCAGAGGTGGTAAGTACCTCCGCATTGTCATGGACGGATCATTTCCTGGTCAAGATGGAACTTAGAGCCAGTATCTGCCCCACCGGGGGTGGTGGACCCATTCGGATGGTCCGCCCTCGAAGGCTAATGGAGGCAGCGGGATTCCAGAAAGCCTTAGAGGGTTTAATGGTTGGGAATGCCGGTGATCCTGTCGAAGCTCTGGTTAATACTTGGAACACCGACCTTACCAGGGCTATCGACACGATCGCTCCCAAGCATCCTTGCCATCCCGCTCTCAACCACAGGCCTTGGTATACGCCAGAGCTTAGGAAGATGAAGCGGGTTGTACAACGGCTAGAGCGCAAGTGGCGGAAGACTCAACTCTTATCTGATAGAACTCGCCATAGGAATTTTCTTCCTTCCTATCGGGAGGCAATACGTGCAGCGAAGAGAGCTTTCTCCTCTGCATGTATTGCGTCTGCAGAGTCCCATCCATCGGAGCTGTTTAGGGTGGTGAGGGAGATGACGCAGGTGCCTCCTGCACCAAACCCCTTACTGAACCCTGTGACAGCCTGCTATGACAAGTTTAACAACTACTTTGCAGATAAAATCTCTAAGATAAGAGCCGACTTAGATGCCACTATTGAAACAGAGTCTATAGGCGAGGCATCCAGCGACTCCGTTGATGTAGTTATACTGGATCAGCTTCAATCTGTGAGTACCGAGGACGTGGACAAGCTGCTTGGCAAGCTGAGGAAGACAACTTGCCCTCTCGACCCTTGCCCATCATGACTGGCCGTCCGGGGGGGATGCATTGTTGAGGTTCCTCACGGATATCATCAATGCATCCTTCAGGGAAGGTTATGTTCCATCTTGCTTGAAGGAAGCGGCTGTTCGGCCGCTTCTGAAAAAACCTTCCCTAGCCCCCCTGGATATGAGAAATTATAGGCCTGTGTCATTGCTGCTATTTTTGAGCAAGGTGATTGAGAGGGCAGTTGCGCTTCAGCTCCAAGCGGTCTTGGATGAAGCCGATTATCTAGACCCATTTCAAACCGGCTTCAGGACAGGCTTTGGGGTCGAGACTGCCATGGTTGCCTTGACCAAGGATCTACGTCTGAGCATCAACAGGGGTAGTGTGACCCTGTTGGTGCTCTTAGACCTCTCAGCGGCTTTTGATACAATAGATCACGGCATCCTCTTGGACCGCCTGAAGGGGTTAGGTATCGGGGGCACGGCTTTGCAGTGGTTCCGGTCCTTCCTCTCGGGTAGGTCCCAGAGGGTGCAGCTCGGGGACTGTAGCTCCAGTAAGAGGGACCTCACTTGTGGGGTCCCTCAGGGGGCTATTTTATCCCCAATGTTATTTAACATCTGTATGAAGCCGCTGGGTGAGATAATACGGAGTTATGGTGCTGGGTGTTATCAGTATGCTGATGACACCCAAATCTATTTCTCTGTATCTTGTTCGTCGGCCTTGAATTCCAATGGCATCTCCTCTCTCAATGAATGTCTTCGGGCGGTAATGGGCTGGATGAGGAAAAACAGATTGAAACTGAATCCAGACAAGACGGAGGTGCTCATGGTAGCGGCCCCGAAACCAAGAATTGGGTTGCAACCTCCAGTCCTGGATGGGGTCACACTCTCCTCCAGTGACTGTGTTCGCAGTCTGGGGGTTCTCCTTGACTCGTCGCTCCTGATGACAAATCAGGTAAATGCGACGGTCAGGAGCGCTTGTTATCAGCTTCGGCTGATAAGCCAGCTGTGCCCTTTTCTGGAAGTAAGGGATCTCGAGACCGTTGTGCACGCACTGGTAATCTCACGCCTCGACTTCTGTAATATGCTCTACATGGGGCTACCCATGTGCTTGGTTCGGAATCTTCAGTTGGTTCAAAACATGGCAGCCAGGCTTATTTCTGGAACATTTAGGAGGGACCACATCACTCCAGTTTTGAGGTCCCTCCACTGGTTGCCTATTAGCTTCCGGGCCCAGTACAAGGTGTTGGTTATTACCTTTAAAGCCCTAAATGGCTTGGGTCCAAGCTATCTCAGGGATCGCCTCCTTCCATACAATCCTCCCAGCACTCTCCGGTCCTCTGGGAGGAATTTGCTGCAGCCTCAAAAATCTAGGCTTGCGGTGACCTCCCAGAGGGCTTTTTCTGTTGTCGCCCCCAAGCTCTGGAATGGCCTGCCGGACGAGATTCGTCAGTTGACATCACTAGACAGCTTTAAAAAGGCTGTCAAGACGGATCTCTTTCGGCAGGCCTTTCCAGACTAATCACCCCGGCCTTGGGTTCCTTGACTCCTGCATTCCTCTCGTGGCCCCATCAGTTGTTGATGGATGAGGAACGCAGTAGAAGTTGATTAGGGCACCGCAACCTGTTTAAATGTTAATGTAACATTAACAGAATCTCTCCTCCACTCCCCCTTTACAGTCCCTCTATACCCCCAAGAAATGGAAGTGGTGGGGTGTTTTGTTTTGTTTTAAATCGGTTTGTATTTAAATTTTATATTTAATGAATCTGTTATTGTTTTAATTGATATCTGATTTAATAATGTTTTAAGGGGGGGAGGGAATATACTGTTTTATCTTTGTTGTTCTTTTAATTGTTGTAAACTGCCTAGATTGGTTCGCCATAGGGTGGTATAGAAATAATAATAATAATAATTAATAATAAAATTATTATTATTATTATTATTATTATTATTATTATTATATTTCATCACAAATATATTTCATCACAAATATATGCTGCTACTCTCTGCTTCTTTGGATCACTTCCTAAAACTCATTGTTTTTGGCTAAACCCATCTGACTCTAACCTTGTGACCTCCAGAGATGTTTGGTCTACAGATCCAATCTTTCCAGACAATTTCCTGTGGCTAGGATGATGGGAGTATTAGTCCAGCTACCAGCAATATATAGTTCAGATTCAGATGTGTGGAGGGAATCCAACCATGCCACTGGGGACATGAGGTAGTCTGTCCCCGATTAGCTTGTGAGCTAATGCAGAGTCCAACACATCTCGAAGGCATTGACTGGTTAACCTGTTACCAGCTCAACCAAATCTTATATACTGATAAATGTGCATACTTCCATATATCCCTTCTTACCCCCACCTTTCAAATGCTTCCTTACTCTGTGTGTATGTGCCTTCATGTCACCTATCAATTTATAGTAACACCATGAATTTCATAAGATTTTCTTGGACAAGGAATATCAGAGGTGGGTTTGTCAGTTTCTTCCTCTGAAATGCAGCCTACAGCACCTGGTATTCATTGGTGGTCTCCTATCTAAGTACTAGACAGAACTGACCCTGTTTAGCTTCCAAGATCAGATGGCATCTGGTACCCTTAAGGTATTTAGGCTACTCTTAACTGTCTATTTCCATGTAAAAATATAAATTGACTTGTGCTTGGACCACAGACTTATAGTTTCTTGTTGCTACTGTTGCATGTGTTACTCCATTCATGATACAAAGATCAGCATAATAGTTGAATATTGAAGTTGTTTGCCCATCTGAGCTCCTCTTGGGATATCAGAAAAGTTGTATGGGTTCACCTTTGGTTACTAATGGTAGCAAATGAATTCCAGAACTAATCTGAGAAATTAATCTACTGACTTCAGAGGCTGCCCTGTGATTTTCTTGGTTAAGCTACCTCAGTTAAAGCCTGCAAAATTTAGCCATTGGCATACCAGACTTCTAAACTCACTTCAGCCATTTCTTCGAGAGATAGTGCCTTTAGCACTACAGCCTCTCATGAAGTAAACAGAAGATAACTGGGTAGACTTTTCCTCCATTTTTTTTTCATTTAAAGTGACTTATTATTCTTGTTATTGTTATTTAATACAGTAAAAGAACACCAACCTTTGTCCTAACCCAGCAGCAACTTTCTGGCATTTCCCTGTTCAATGTTCACCTGCAACTCTGTGTTGGGCTTCAGCTCCCATCATCCCTATCCAGACTAATAGTTGGTGAGGAGTGCTGAATGCTGCAACCCAACAACATCTGGAAGTCACTTCCCACACTTGTAACTGAATTGTTAATTGTTGAAATGATCTTCGTATAGAATATTGTAGCATATAGATAGGTTTTTAAATAGAAATTATTATCTTTTTTCAAGGGTGTGAGCAAACTATGGAACATGCCGTGTTGTGGGAAATGTTGAAAATAAACAAACTAGGCTGGACTAATAATAATAATATAATAATAAATTTTTATTTTTATCCCGCCCCTCTGCATAGCAATCGGGGCGGCTCACAGCAATTAAAAATACAATAGTTAAAATACAATCAGGTATCCCAATCCCTCCACTCATCCCACCCACCCCTTAAGACAGAATTAAACTAGAAAAATTTAAAACAAGAATCAATAAGAGACAGAGTTATAACTAATAGTGGCAGGACAACAGAGAGCATGGGCAGGAGAGTCAGTATTCGTTCCTCAAAAGAGGGTCAATCTGGGAAGGCCTGCCGGAAGAGATCCGTCTTAACTGCTTTCTTAAAAGCAGTGAGTGTTGTAATGAGACGGATCTCATCCGGCAGGCCATTCCATAGTTTAGGGGCAATGATGGAAAATGCCCTCTGCGAGGTCTGTTTAGATTTAGATTTCGGTTGTTGGAGTAGGTTCTTCCCGGCTGACCGAAGGGCACTGGGGGGGGCTCATATGGGGAGAGGCGGTCCCTAAGATAAGTTGGACCCAAGCCATGTAGCGCTTTAAAGGTCAAAACCAACACCTTGTACTGCGCCCGGAAACTAATTGGCAGCCAGTGGAGGGATTTGAGCACAGGTGTAATGTGCTCCCTTCTAGATGTACCAGTAATTAACCTGGCTGCCATATTTTGTACCAATTGAAGTTTCCGAGTTAGGCACAAGGGTAGCCCCATGTAGAGTGCGTTGCAGTAATCCAAGCGTGAGGTTACCAGTGCGTGCACAACGGTTTCCAGGTCTTTCTTATCCAGGAATGGGCGCAGCTGGCGTATCAGCCGAAGCTGATAGCAGGCACTCCTGACTGTCGCGTTCACCTGGCTAGTCATGTGAAGCGACGAGTCAAGGAGTACCCCCAGACTGCGCACACAGTCCTTGGAGGAGAGTGTGACCCCATCCAGGACTGGGGGCTGTAATCCCGGGCCCGGATTCGGACCTGTAACCGTGAGCACCTCCGTTTTGTCTGGATTCAGCCTCAATTTGTTTTTCCTCATCCAATCCATTACCGCTCTAAGACAGTCATTGAGAGGAGAGACGCCATCGGAGGTCTGAGACGATGATTTGGTCATGGAGAAATAAATCTGGGTGTCATCAGCGTACTGAAGACACCGCGCTCCATGCCTCCGGATGATCTCTCCCAGCGGCTTCATATAAATGTTAAATAACATCAGAGACAGGATGGCGCCCTGAGGGATGCCACAATTAAGCTCTATTTTAGAAGAGCAACTGTCCCCGAGCCTCACCCTCTGGGATCTGCCAGAGAGGAAGGAACGGAACCACCGCAAAGGAGTGCCTCCAATTCCTAACTCTCTCAGCCGATCCAAGAGGATGGCATGATCTATAGTATCAAAGGCCGCTGAGAGGTCCAAGAGCACCAGCAGGGTCACACTACCCCTGTCGGTGCTCAAGCGGAGGTCATCGGTCAGAGCAACCAAGGCAGTCTCAACTCCAAATCCCGTCCTAAAGCCGGTTTGAAATGGATCGAGATAATCGGTTTCATCCAAGATAGCTTGGAGCTGGGAAGCAAGTGCCCTCTCGATCACCTTGCTTAAAAATGGCAACAAGGAGACTGGTCTGTAGTTGTTTCTGTCCAGGGGATCCAGGGAAGTCTTTTTTAAGAGTGGCCTAACTGCCGCCTCTTTTAAACAAGATGGTATACTGCCTTCCCCAAGGGACGCGTTGATTGTGTCTCGAAGGAACACCCTCAACGCGTCCCCACCCTGGACAACCAGCCATGATGGACAAGGATCGAGGGGGCAAGTCGTCTTCCTCATCCTTCCAAGCAACTTGTCCATGTCCTCGGTACTCACAAATTGAAATTGATCCAGTAAAGTGCCATCAACGGAGTTACTGGACGCCTCACTTACAGATTCTGCTGGAATACTGGTGTCCAAGTCGGCTCTTATCTGAGAGATTTTATCTGCAAAGTAGATATTAAATGCCTCACAGTAGGCTGTCATTGGGTTAAGTAGAGGGTTCGGTGCAGGAGGTATCTGCGTCAAATCCCCCACCACCCTAAACAGCTCTGCTGGGTGAGACTCTGCAGACGCAATACGTGCAGAACAGAAAGATTTCTGCGCTGCATGTAAAGCCTCCTTGTAGGAGTCAAGATGCTTCCTAAGGCGAGTTCTGTTGGATAGGAGACGAGTCTTCCGCCCTTCACACTCTAGTCGTTGTCCAACCCGCTTCATCCTTCTAAACTCTTCCGTATACCACGGCTTGCGGTTCGGAGCGGGTTGGAAAGGACGCTTGGGAGTGATCGTGTCGATAGCCTTGGGAAGGTCGGTGTTCCATGTGTTAACCAAAGCTTCGACAGAATCACCAGCATTACTCACCATTAAACCCTCTAAGGCTTTCTGGAAACCGATAGGTTCCATTAGCCTTCGAGGGCGGACCATTCTAATAGGTCCGCCACCCCCGGGAGGGCGAACAATAGCCTTTAGTTCCACCTTGATCAGAAAATGATCCGTCCATGACAATGCGGAGGTTTTTATCACCTCCGCCCACGGATATTCCTGCTCCGTACTAAAGACCGCATTGAGGGTGTGACCAGCACAATGTGTGGGCCCGTTGACCAACTGCGATAGGCCCATGTTTGTCATGGTATCCATGAACTCCCGAGCCGCGCCTGTTAAGTCCTGTAAACTGGTTTCGAGTGGAATGTTGAAGTCGCCCAGAACAAGGAGTCTGGGTGACTCCAACAGCAACTCAGAAACCAGGGCCATCAGCTCGGTCAGGGAGTCAGTTAAGCAACGGGGTGGCCGATATACCAACAGAATCCCCAAACTATCCCTGGTCTTCAGGCTAAGGTACATACACTCGATGAACGTCATTTTCTGGATAGGTTTTCTGATCAAGGGCAAGGTGTTCTTATGGACCAAGGCTATGCCGCCCCCTCGCCCACTTTCTCTCACCTGCTCACAAACTGAGTACCCAGCTGGGAAAGCCTGCGCCCATGTTGCGGAGCTGGCATCCCCCAGCCAGGTCTCAGTAAAGCAAGCCAGGTCGGCCATCTCGTCCACTAGCAGATCGTGGATGATATGGGTCTTATTTTTGACCGACCTGGCATTGCAAAGGAGCAGGTTGAGAGTCAGTGGAATGGTGAGTTTGCTCTCCAACCTATCATGGGCAACAGAATCAACTGAAGAAGGGATAGATAAGAGACATCGATCCCTTCTTCTTTTGCAACATTTGTTGAGACTGTTTCCGCCATATCTCCCCCGCCCCCATACAACCTGAATATCTGTCCCCAGTTTCAGTCAGCGCACGGGACAAAAACAATAGGAACCCACTGATCTATGTGACCCGAGTATGTATATACTCCCCGCTCCCCGCAACTGCCTCAGTTCAAACCGCCTTGATAGTCTTCTAGGGCTAGGGCCTTGATAGTCTTCTAGGGACCTCCCCGCTCCCCGCAACTGCCGCAGTTCAAACCGCCTTGATAGTCTTCTAGGGCTACAAGACGGAGGCCGAACAGTCATTTACACTCCCAAGCAGTACTACAAGATTGTCAAAAGAAGGAGGGAAAGAGAAGCTCTGGCGCTACTGGCCCCGGGACAGATGGAAAAACGCCCGGCCTCAGGCGCTACCTCTCGCCGCTTGTAGCTGGAGGAAAGCTGGAAGTGGCGGCACTTAAATGAACCACCGTAGTCCTACAGCAAGGCGGCGGGGGTGTGGCGACTGAGGGCGCTCAGCTATGCTGCTGGCCCCCGGGACAGATGGAGAACGCCCGACCTCAGGCACTACCTCTCGCCGCTTGTAGCTTCCCTGCTGGGTTTGAGGGCTAACGGAGGCTCCAGCTGATGGTAAGTGCTGGAGGGCGGGGGCGCAGGAGAGAACGACCGCCGCCGCCGCCTCTGCCACCTCCGAAGCTGCCGCGCTTCCCTGCCGGATTTTGAGGGCTAATGGAGGCTCCAGCTCATGGTAAGTGCTGGAGGGCGGGGGTGCAGGAGAGAACGACCGCCGCCCCGCCTCTGCCTCCTCCGAAGCTGCCGCGCTTCCCTGCCGGATTTTGAGGGCTAACGGAGGCTCCAGCTGATGGTAAGTGCTGGAGGGCGGGGGCGCAGGAGAGAATGACCGCCGCCGCCGCCTCTGCCTCCTCCGAAGCTGCCGCCCTTCCCTGCCAGATTCTGAGGGCTAACGGAGGCTCCAGCTGATGGTAAGTGCTGGAGGGCGGGGGCGCAGGAGAGAACGACCGCCGCCGCCGCCTCTGCCTCCTCCGAAGCTGCCGCCCTTCCCTGCCAGATTTTGAGGGCTAACGGAGGCTCCAGCTGATGGTAAGTGCTGGAGGGCGGGGGCGCAGGAGAGAACGACCGCCGCCGCCGCCTCTTCCTCCTCCCTAAGAAATTCAGCTCAGCTTTTTCAGTACTTGTGAGGTAGGACAGAAATTTTGGAGGTGGGAGTGGAGAAACGCATTTGAATTTGAGGACAGATGAAGTAGCAATGTTTGCTGTGGTTGAATGGTCTTTCTTTCTTTCTTTCTTTCTTTCTTTCTTTTATCAGCCTTTATTGTGGTTCACAAACCATAAGGAAAAAACAACAGCATTCAAATACATAATGAAATACATTATACATTATAAAAACAAAATTACATGGCTTTATGGATGTTAATAGCTAATAAAAAAAAAACCAAAAACTGCTGCCTCCTCAGTTACTTTTTTTAAAAAATAAGAGTCATCTAATAAATATTTTGAAAACTAATTCCAAGATCTTCCTGGGTATTTTTTTTTTTAAGGAAGGGGGCTTATCAGTCTCAGCCAATCATTTTTATAAAAGGAACATTGTTTTAAAAACAATGTTTCAATGGGATGCGCTATTTATAAAATTTCAGTTTATTTAAAATAAATCTGACCATAAAGAACAATGGCTAGATGGAGGAACGACGGATATAAAATTTGTATTAATATAGTCTATAAGAGGAGACCATTTTTCCTGGAAAGATCTTTGATTTTGTTGTTTTGAGTTACGTTTCATATTATCTGTTAATTTCTCCATGAGCCATTGATCCCAAACTCTTTTCCACCAGCTGTCCAGGGATACAAAACCTGTTTTCCAGTTATTACCCACTTCTAATCGGGCTGCCTCAACAACAACAAAAAATCAACTTTGTATTTTTTAAAGATTAATTACCTTTTGTATATATTGATAGTAACAAAAGAGCTGGGCAAAAAAATATTTTTTGTTTTGTAATTGCAGCAATTTGATTGATCACTTCATGCCAGAAATGGTTAATTTTGGAACAATCTAACCACATATGGGTATAAGTCCCTAAAACTGGACATCCTCTCCAACATAGAGGTGATATGGATTTTATCATCTGAGTTTTTCTAATAGGGATCAAATACCATTTATGTTCTAGCTTTAGAAAGTTCTCTCTGGTTAAAGCTGATCTTGACTTCATCACAGAAGATGGCCAAATAGCACGCCAATCTGATTCTGGAATTGATATTTTCAGTTCACTTCCCCACAGTGTTTTGATACACATGGTATCTTGATATGAATTTGTCAAGATAAGATGATATATGTGGGAGACTGAACTCTTACTATTTCCAACAGGATCATTGCATAAAATTTCAAAGGGAGTCATAGATCTCAATCTTTCCCCTTTCTTGAATAAGCTAAAGATGAAAGTTTTTATTTGCCTAAATTGATACCACAAAATCGGTAATGGGTCAAGAGTTAATGCTAAATCTTCCATTGATTTGAGTTTGTTGTTCTTAAAAAGGTCTTTAATTTGGTAAATTCCTTTTTTTCCCACTGCCTTTATATTGCCAGAATTTATCTACATTAAAAAAATTGGGATGATATAAAAATGGACAATTAGGTGACAAATCTGGAGAGACAATATCTTTCCATTTTTGCCAGATCTCAATAGCAGTTTTAAAACAAGGATTGTTTAGTTCTTTAATCTCCTTACCTGTTACTTTTTTTTTAAATTACTGTGGGAAGTGTGTAAATCTACATTAAGTTCCATTTTTACCCATGAACCACTAATACTTTTTTTCATTAAAGGAATTACCTGAGATAATTGAAAAGCAGTGAAGTATAATTGAAGATCCGGTATGGCTACCCCCCCCCCCCCCCCAATTTTTGAAGAGAGGAATCTGGTAGATTGAGAAAAGTGAGGATGGTTTTGCTTTTTTTTGTTTGTTTGTTTGTTATAAAAAATATATGAATTAATCAATCCTTGCCACTTTTTTATTCTCAAGTTCGAGGGGGACATAGGTATCATTTGAAATAAAAAACATTTTCACAAGAGCAATTCTTCCTAACATTGAGGGGAATAAATGTTTCCATCCTTTTAATTTTGCAATAATCCAACTAGTAACATTTTTATAATTGCATAAAATAACTTGATTAATATCTTTGGTCAAGTATACACCCAGATATATAACCCCTGATGGATATAATTGTAGATTTGTTATCTTTTGCAGTATGTTCTGTTGATCAGAAGGAATATTAAAACATAAAAGTTTAGATTTTGTATAATTAATTTGCAGACCTGCAAAATAATCAAAAGATTCTAAAATGACTTTTAATTCCATAAAGGATTTATGAGGGTATTCTAAGAAAGGTAATATGTTGTCTGCAAATAAATTTAATTTATGAATTTGGCCTCCAATTTTGGGGCCTAATATATTAGAGTTACACCAAATAAAATTAGCTAAAGGTTCAATAGCTATGGCAAAAAGAAGTGGGGAAAGGGGACAGCCTTGTTTTGTCCCTCTCTGTATAGGAAAGGGATTTGAGATTAATTTATTGACAGTAATGGTTGCTTGGGAACCAATGTATAAAGATTTCAAGACTTTAATAAATCCTGGAGTGCTTCATCTCTTGAAGCACTCCAAATAAGTATTCCCAATCTAAACGATCAAATACTTTCAACATATCACAAGACATCATAGCCAATGGGGTCTGAGTGAGAAGCATAATAGATGACATTCAGCGCTCTACGAATAGCATCAGATATTTTTCGAGTTGGCATAAAGCCTGTTTGATCTTGATCAATATAATCAGTAATAAAGATGTTTATTCTATGAGCCAATATAGTTGTAAATATAGTTGTTCTTTCCTTCTTATCAGTGGTGCCCTTGTCTATGTAGTGACTCCAAGTCTAAAGAGTGACCATAAAGCTACATATAATGGGAATACATAATACAAAAAGAGGAAAAATTGAAAAAATACAAAACATAAAATTATAAGCATACAAAACTACAAAAGTTTTTTTTTAACGTGGTGGGAATAATAATGACTTCTAACTTTCCAACCAATGGCTGTACCTTATATGATATCTAACTTCCTCTATCACCAACCTCTTAAGTTTCTACTGCTCATTAATCCCACTAATCTTCAAACCTACCTATTGAAGAGTTCCCCTGTTGTGTCTGTAAGAAAACAAATACAGGTTCCCAATCTTTTTTTAAAATGACTCAGATATTTCTCTCTAATTAAGACAGTCAACTTACCCATCTCATCTAAATCATACAATTTAGATGTCAAATCTTCTTCCATTGGGATCATCTTGTCTTCCATTAATGCATATACAAAAGTCTTGCAGCCATAATCTTATATTGCATGATTCTCCCACAGTTAATTTGAATTAATTCATCCAGCAATCCCAATAAAAATATCTTAGGTTTCAATTGAAGTTTTATCTTCAATACTTTTTGGATCAGTCTATGAATTAAAATGTATTTTTGTCACATGTCCAATACACATACTAGAAAGTTCCTGTTTGCTGTTCACACTTCCAGCAAACATTACTAGTCTCTTGATAGAGTTTATGTACTCCATCTTCTTAGGTAGAAAAACTCATGGGATAGGTTTCTGGAATTGTGCTGTTGCACTGAGATTTGGGGCTAAATCCAACAGTTACTCCTTCAATTAGAATAGAACCATTGAATCACCTAGGAAAAGTGGAGGGCAGTAGAAAGAGAGGAAGACCACATACCAGATGGATAGGCTAAATCAAGGAAGCCACAGACCTAAGCCTACAGGACTGACAGGTGGTGTTGGAGACATTTCATTCATGGGGTACCCATGAATTGAAACAGTTAATAATATTGAATCAATGGGAACTTGGGAACACTTATATAAATCCCTTTGATTGAAAGGATCTAGCATTGGATTTAGTGTGGCACTTTTTCAGTACTGGATCTTATCCCAAGAGATCCATAGACACCACTGACTGATATGGGTTCCTATTTTTCAGGGCTGTAGCTGTGAGAGGAGGACAAAATGAAGACTCCTAAAAAGAATTCTGCATTCCAAGTGAAATTTACCTTTACTCACCAAATTTCTAGCATTGCAGACACAAGACATTGTTGGCATCCTGTTAGCAACATATGCATACATAAGTCACACTCCTCATGCAGGATAAATTATTTGGCTATGCTTCAACAGATGTATTCTGCTGGCAGTGGCAGGAGCAGAGTTGTGGATAAACCATATTTTGCATTACAGTTGCACATTATTAATGGGAGTTACACATTGTGCATTGTGGCTGTGTATTGTGCATTGAGATTGTGAATGGCACCCTCTAATTGACATGTGTTGTATGATGGGAAACAGTGTAGTGTTGGTCTGGTATATCTCCATATCTAGATACTTGTACTATGCTGGGAGGATATTAGATTGCAGCCAATGATAATTCCAAATACAGTAGCCCCTCCACATTTGCTGGAGTTAGGGACACAGGACCCCCATGAAAGTGAAAAAACCACACATTTTTTTTTTTTGGCACTTAAGAGAACACCTGTCTAGGAATTTCTAGGTCCTCCATTGCAACTCTGTGGTCTACATTTGCCAGAAGTTGACCATAGAATCATGCTGGAGGACCTACAAATGCCTAGAGAAGTGTTTTGTCTAGTAATCTCTAGGTTCTCCAGCACACCTCTATGGTCAGCATCTGGCAGAATAGTGCTGGTGGACCAAGAGATTCCTAGAGAGAACATATTAATCAAATCTGCAAAAATCAATGCTGCAAATGTGGAAGAGTAACTATACCTAGAATTCATACATTTGTTGTGTTCACATTCCTTTGCTAACTTTGCTTGCTCCTTCTTTGGATGACCAAACTGTATTTTTAAAAGCTTTTCTGAAGTTTTAATTTACCGCAATGCTGGGAGGTTGGGGACTAAAGGAAGATTTCATTTCCTTTAGGGGTAATTTCCTTTAGGGAGGGAGAGAATTATTTGGGGAGGGATAATGCCCTGATTATGTCCATCCCCATAACTACATCTCTATGAGCTCCCCTTTGTCCCTGATTTTTTCCCAAGGTCAGCTAGGATGGAATTTTCCAGTGGTCCTACTCTTAATTAGAATCATGGAGTTGGAAGAGACCTCAAGGGCTATCCAGTCCAACTTCCTTCTTTGGAGGTCTTTTAGCAGACACTGGATGGCCATCTGTCGGGGATGGTTTGATTTTGAGTTCCTGCATGGCAGGGAGTTGGACTGGATGGCCCTTGTGGTCTCTTCCAAGTCTATGATTCTATGATTCTACGGTCAGGAAGGGCCTCTTAATGTTTAGGTGGAATCTCTTTTCCTGTAACTTGCATCCATTGTTCCATGTCTTAGGGCCTTTACAGACTGTCAGAAATAGTGTAGATTGAGGCCACTTTAACAGTCCTGGCTCAGTGCTAGGGACTCATGGGAATTATATCTTTATCTAGGACAGAGAGCTCTGTTGCCACAATAAATTACAGTTCCCATGATTCCTTAGCACTGAGCCAGGACAGTTAAAGTGGCCTCAAGCTGCACTATTTCTGGCAGTCTGTAAAGATCCTCTCTGGAGCAGCAGAAAACAATTTCTCCATCCTCAATATGACATCCTTTCCAATATTTAAACAAGGCAATTGTATCACTTCTTAACTTCCTCTTCTCCAGGCTAAACATAACCAGGTCCCTAAGTTGCTCTTCAAAAGGCATGGTTTCCAGACCCTTCACTATTTGGTCACTCTCCTCAGCTTGTTAACCTCATTTTTGAATTGTGGTGCCCAAAATTGAATACAGTATTCCAAGTGAGGCCTGACCAAAGTAGAATAGAGTGACACTATACTTCTCTCGATCTAGACATTATACTTCTATTGATAGAGCCTACAATCACATTGGCCTTTTGAGCTGCTGCATCACTGCTGTTGACTCATGTTCAATTTGTGGTCTACTAGGATTCCTATTCCTTTTACATGTACTGCTGTGAAGCCAGGTGTCCCCCATCCTATATCTGTGCATTTGATTTTTTTTTTCATCCTAAGTGTAGTACCTTACATTTCTCCCTGTTGAAGTTCATTTTGTTAGTTTTGGCCCAGCTTTCTAATCTATTCAGGTATTCCTGAATGTTGATCCTGTCCTCTGGAGTATTAGCTACTCCTCCTAATTTGCTGTCATTGATAAATATGTTGAATAGCATTGGGCTCAGTAGAGAACTTCTGAAATTACATTGAGTCCAACTGATGCAACACCCTTCCCCAGCAGGGCAGCTTGATGTAACCCCTGCTCTCTCTTCTTTTTTAAAGATTCATGAAGGAATGATTCCAGAAGGCTGATCTGCATGGACAATCTGTTCACATGCACCCAGATCTACTTATTTGGATTGAAAAGTAATCATTTGTCACATTCCATTCTCTGACTTTCAACCTTTCCTTAGCTCATTGTCCTTTTGGCTAAACCTGGCACAAAAATACCACTTTTCACTTGCTATCATGCAGTGTTAAGTCAACCTCTTTAGTGACTGACAATTTCAGCATTGCTTCCTAATCCCATCTTTCAGTCAGAAGATTGGCTTCAGCAGGTTATCATTGTTTTGCAAGTCTCAGTCTCCCTGAAGGGGAAATGCAACCAAATCCCCCATGTATTTTCTGAAGGGCTTACATATAAAAATATTAAAAGGTGTTTGCTTTTCTTTTGAGCCTGTACTGAGTTCTTAGAAATAGTCCTAATTCCTCATAAATACTATTATTACTGACTTCTGGATTGAGAAGTGAATTCCAACTCATTTCTTCAATTTAGAAGTGTTAACTTGAAGCCTGTAATGCTTCACCAGTACTGTTTAAATAAATCAGTTGCCATCTAAAATCCTGTGTCACTGATTCAATTCCTGATCTGGTTTTTATGCCAAAAATTGCGAAAGGAAACAATGATTTCAGCAGTGCATTTTGTTTTTCACACTACTTTCCTCCTTTAATTTTCTTAATTTTTTTTTTAAGAATTCATTTTTTTAAAAAAAATCTGGTTTATTTGTATGTAACATAGATTTAATCAGTTATAATCAAAGACCTGCCTCTGATAGCTGCAACTAGCTATTGAATCAATTGTTGAATGATGAGTAAATCCTTTTCATTAAGTAGGTCTACTCTACCAGGGACTAACAATAGGATTAAAGCCTATGTTAATAATTGACTGAGGAAATGTCATAGAATCATAGAATCATTGAGTTGGAAGAGACCACAAGGGCCATCCAGTCCAACCCCCTGCCATGCAGGAACTCAAAATCAAAGCATTCCCGACAGATGGCCATCCAGCCTCTGTTTAAAGATCTCCAAAGGAGGAGACTCCACCACACTCCAGGGGAGTGTGTTCCACTGTCAAATAGCTCTGTCAGGAAGTTCCTCCTAATGTTGAGGTGGAATCTCTTTTCTTGTAGCTTGCATCCATTATTCCAGGTCCTGTTCTCTGGAGCAGCAGAAAATAAGCTAGCGCCCTCCTCAATATGACATCCCTTCAAATATTTATACAGAGCTATCATATCATCTCTTAACCACCTCTTCTCCAGGCTAAACATACCCAGCTCTCTAAGTTGTTCCTCATAGGGCTTGCTTTCCAGACCCTTCACCATTTTAGTTGCCCTCCTTCGGACACGCTCCAGTTTCTCCACATCTTTTTTGAATTGTGGTGCCCAGAACTGGACACAGTATTCCAGGTGAGGCCTGACCAAAGCAGAATAGAGTGGCACTATTACTTCTCTTGATCTAGACACTATACTTCTATTGATGCAGCCTAAAATTGCATTGGCCTTTTTAGCTGCTGCATCACACTGTTGGCTCATGTTCATCTTGTGGTCTACCTGGACTCCTAGATCCCTTTCACACGTAGTCTCGTTCAGCCAGGTGTCCCCCATTGTATATCTGTGCTTTTCATTTTTCCTCCATAAGTGCAGTACTTTACATTTCTCTGTGTTGAATTTCATTTTGTTAGCTTTGGCCCAGCTTTCTAGTCTGTTCAAGTCATTTTGAATTTTGATCCTGTCTTTGGGGTGTTAGCTGCTCCTCCCAATTTGGTGTCATCTGCAAATTTGATAACTATACCCCCAATAGCGTCATCCAAGTCATTGATAAAGATGTTGAATAGCACTGGGCCCAGGACAGAGCCCTGTGGCACCCCACTGGTCACTTCTTTCCAGGTTGAAAAGGAGCCATTGTTGAGCACCCTTTGTGTTCGGCCAGTCAACCAATTACAAATCCATGTAACAGTTACTTTGTCTAGCCCACATTTTACCAGCTTGTTTGCAAGAATGTCATGGGGAACCTTGTCGAAGGCCTTACTGAAATCAAGATATACTATATCTACAGCATTCCCTTCATCTACCAAGCTGGTAATTTTAACAAAAAAAGAGATCAGATTTGTCTGGCATGACTTGTTCCTCTGAAACCCATGTTGACTTTTTGTGATTATGGAATTACCTTCCAGGTGTTCACAGACTCTCTGTTTAATGATCTGCTCCAGAATCTTTCCGGGTATTGATGTCAGACTAACTGGACGATAATTGTTGGGATCCTCTTTTTTTCCCCTTTTTGAAGATGGGGACAATGTTTGCCCTCCTCCAGTCTGCTGGGACTTCTCCTGTTCTCCAGGAGTTCTCAAAGATTATTGCCAATGGTTCCAATATTACATTTGCCAGTTCTTTTAATACCCTTGGATGTAATTCATCTGGTCCAGGAAACTTATATTTATTTAGATTAACTGTCAGGGACAGCCAGGTGGAGGACTTGGAGGACTCTGAGGGGGAGGATGTGGGGCCTGATCCTAGCTTGGTGCCACCAGCCCCAATAGACCTAGCTGAACCTGGAACTAGCTGTGTGGAACCCATTGAGCAACAGCCCCTGCCTCAGCAGCCTAGCCTCCCTCCTCAGCAGCCTAGCCTTCCTCCAGCAGAAAGCCTTTCCCCAGCAGAGGTTTCAGGCCAGGAAGAAGCAGAGGAGCAAGAGATTGAAATCCCTACCTTTGCTCAGAGGAGAACAGATAGGGAGGGGCTGCGGCGTTCTCGAAGGTTAGCTGGGGGAGAGGAGCTGAGGCTAGATAAGCAGCTGGGAAAAGCCAAGCTCTCCGTCAAGGCTTATCTTGGATTCCCCGGTGAAAGCTCTTGGCTCTCGGCTTGACTTTAGACTGGTTATATCCTGTGACCTTTGGAACGGCTCTGGACTATCTGCTCGCGTTAACCCTGGACCTTGGATTGCTCTCTGACTTGCCTTTCAGAACTCTGGACTTGTTGGTTGCCTGCTGCAAACAAACAGTGGTACATCACTTGCACTGGGTTGTTGTCTTGGAAGAGGCCCGGTCTTTATCAGCCACGTGTTGGCAGCTTTCCCGGACAGAATAAGCCTTGACCATAATCAGGCTGATAAGATGGAGGAGAGCTCATTAGTAAGAGACCTTCTTGAGCAAAATCGACAGCTCTCAGAGAGGATGGGGCAAATGATGCACAGCATGGCTTTGCTTCAGAATCAAGCCCAGCCCCAGCCACAGGGGAAAAGCCTCATATCTCTGCCAGAGAAATATTCTGGTGAAAGAAAAGAACTGGAAAGTTTCCTAGCTCAGTGCAAGCTGCACTTTAAAATCAGGGGAACAGAATTCACCACTGATACACAGAAGGTGGCTTTCATTATCAGCTTGTTGTCTGGACCTGCAAGCAAATGGGCCACTCCTTACCTCAATGAGGATAGCCCTGTCCTCAACAACTTGCCAGACTTCCTGAGGGAGATGAGGGCTGTCTGGGGAGATCCAGTCAAAAGGGAGATGGCAGTGCACCAGATTAAGATGCTTCAGCAAGGCAAGGGCTCTGTGGCAGAATATGCTACTGCCTTTCGCCTTATAGCACAGGACTTGACCTGGAATGAGAGTGCTCTGCAGGACCAATTTTGTTGGGGTTTGGTTGACCCCATCCAGGATGAACTGGCCCGCTCAGAGCCTCCTGATACATTGGCTGCCCTGATCTCCCAGGCGACCCGCATTGACTGCCGTCTCACAGCCCGCAGGCAGGCTTGATGGTCCGGCCTGCCCCTTCCTCCTTTGTCTGTGTCATCGACTCCTGCAGCTTCCTTTGAGGCTGCCTCTCCTGGGCCTGCAGAGGAACCAATGCAGCTGGGAGGGGCCCGGCCATGGCTCTCCGGGGCTGAGAAGGAATGAAGGAGGAGAGAGGGCCTCTGTTTGTACTGCGGGCTTTCTGGGCACTTTGCCAGGGAGTGCCCTGCCAAGGGACGCCGAGCACCGGTGCAGGGAAACGGAAGGTTCATCATCTGGGAGCATCTCTTGAACCTGCTCCCCTCCATTCACCCTGCAGCAGAGACCCCTTGTTGGTGGCAGCCAACCTCAGGCTCCCATCCCAAGAGCTCATTCCCCTGGGAGCTATGATAGACTCGGGAGCCTTTAGCAATTTCATGGACTTGGGGTTTGCTACTTGCCATCAGATCCCCATGGAGGCCCTAGCCGAGCCGAGATCGGTGGAGACCATCAACGGGCAGCTCTTACGATCGGGTCCGGTGATGCACCAGACCTTGTTATTGCACTTGGAGATCCAGGGCCATGTCGAGGAGGTCCGATTCCTACTGGCTGATGTGCCGCATTTCCCCTTGGTCCTGGGAATGCCCTGGCTCTCCAAGCATGATCCTCATATCTCGTGGGCCCATCGGGAGGTCCTCTTTGCCTCCGAGTTTTGCCAAGAGCATTGCTGGCCAGAGAGGATCCCGGCGGCGGTAGCAGCGGACGCCATGGAGCCATCGGTAATGCTACCTGAGAAATACCAGGATTATGCCGATGTTTTTGACAAGAAGGAGGCAGATCGGCTCCCCCCACACAGGCCTTATGATTGCGCCATTGACTTGGTACCAGGGGCTCCTATTCCGGCAGGACGCGTCTACTCCCTCTCAGAGCCTGAGCTGGCGGCTCTGAGGGATTTTTTGGAAAAGAATCTTCAGAGGGGGTTTATCAGGCCATCCAAATCCCCTGCAGGTGCCCCTGTGCTGTTTGTCAAGAAGAAGTGTATAATGATTACCGGGCCCTCAATCGGATCACCATCCGGAATCGGTACCTGCTGCCCCTGATTCCAGAGTTGCTGGAGCGACTCCGCCACGCCAAGGTTTTCACGAAGTTGGACCTCAGGGGGGTCTACAACTTGGTGAGGATCTGGGCTGAGTACGAATGGAAGACGGCCTTCCAGATGAGGTATGGGCATTATGAGTACACGGTCATGCCCTTTGGCCTGTGTAATGCCCCGGCCGTCTTCCAACACTTTGTCAACGACGTCTTCCAGGACTATTTGGACCGGTTCGTGGTGATCTACTTGGACAATTTTTTGATTTACTCCCCCGGCCAGGCTGCCCATGATGCCCACGTCCACGCCATCCTTCAGCGACTTCGGGAGCACCGCCTCTACGCCAAGCTGGAGAAGTGCGCCTTTGACCTCCGGGAGGTGGATTTTTTGGGATACCGGATCTCTGCCCAGGGTGTGGCCATGGACAACTCCAAGGTGAAGGCGGTGTTGTCCTGGCAGCCCCCTCGCAGTCGGAAGGATGTCCAGCAGTTCCTGGGGTTTGCCAGTTTCTACAGGAAGTTTATAGCGGATTACGCAGCCCTGGCGATCCCTCTGTCCCAACTGCTGTGAGGGACAGCCCACTTCCTATGGACGGAGGAGGCCCAGAGGTCATTTGACACCCTGAAGGCTGTGTCTTGTTGTCATTCATTTCCACATGGACCAAAAGGAAGGGGTATTGGTCAGTAGGCTTGACCAGTCTTGTCAGCCTCTCTGTCACATCTCGGATCTTTGCCCCAGGGAGACAACACACCTCCCGAGACATCTTGTCAGGCCCACAAATCACTGCTTCTGTCCCCCTCAGCAAGGAGTCCCCACCATGACCACACGCCTCCTCCAAGGCTTAGCAGCAACTGTTCCCTGTGGTGGAACTCCCAGGGTCCCCTGCTCTGTCCCTGAAGTCTGTCCATGGTGCTCTTCCTTGTCCTCCTTGATAAGAGAAAGTGCTTGAAATCGATTCTGTAGCTGCAAGCTCCCAAAACGATCCCTGGTCTCCTTACTTCTGCGTGTCATATTCCTCCAGCTTTCTACCTCCTGTGTATGTCATGTGACCTTCTCTTCCCCAGCAACTTCCTCTGTGTGGTTCCTGTCCAAGACTGTTTGTTTTGTTCTGGCTAGGAAAGCCTCTTGCTCCCTAATATGTTGAAGTGTAGCTACCCGCGCCTCCAGCTGCTGTACTTTCTCCTCCAAGAGGGCTACCAACTTGCACTTGGAGCATGTGTAGTTCCCTACATCTGTAGGTAAGAAGACAAACATCCCACAGGTATTGCAGGTGACGGCAGCAGTTCCTTCAGTCTCCATTCTAAGTCTTAATTAGTACCTGAAAGAGGATTACATCTTTTCTCCTCAAAGAAAATCCCTCACTAACAACAGTATTACAGTCTGCTGATGACTGGAACTTTTCAACAATTAGTAGTGGTTATGAAATTTGCGCGTCGGCTCTGGCAGCAGTTGTATAGAGCTAACTGGCTAGCCCACCCCCTATTGACTCGCAAATGCGACTCAACAAAGCCCCACCCACTGAGTAACAGTCACACTGTCCCCAAGTGTTTTTAAAAAGAATTTAAAAACTCACCCACTCAAAATTGATTGCCTGGAAACTGCTTTCGTCCTCTTTCCTAGCAGGAACTGGCCTAGAAAGTTTCCTTTACCTTCTGTTTTCCTGGCAGAAACTGTCTGCAAAGCCTCCTTCTCTTTCTCCTTTCTTTCAGAAACTGGCCTGGAAAACCTCCTCCTCCTCCTTCCCCTGTCCTGGCCAAACAGAGTCTCAATAATCTTTCTGCCACTGATTTTTAAAAAAGGCCTTTGAAAAAATAGGTATCATCTGAACAGAAAAAGCATTCATTTTTATTTCAGACATTTCCCCCAACTCTCCCATCTCTGAAGCTGCTTTTAAAATTTCATTGCACATCTTAACTTGGGGGCTGTATGCCTGTGCCAAAAAGCCCTTGTTTTTCCCGGCCTTGCTTTGTCCTGGCTTGGCTTCAGAAAGGTCTGGAAGAGCTAGGGCACCATTGGGTGGGTTGCATGAAGCTTGTTGGCCATCCAATTCCCATTTGTAGACTAGGTTCATTGGTAGTCATGATTAACTTAAATCCTATTGGTGCTAATGTGCCTACTTTGAACATTGGATTTAGCCCTACAATTTCTAGAAGCTGAACTCAAAGGCCATAGCAATGTTAGCTTGTGGCTCCCATGTCAGATGGATGGTGAAATGAGCTCTCCAACATGCTGGCCCTATGGGATAGATAGAGTCTACCACCTTGATCAGTTGTTTCTAAAGTTAGCCCTAAAGCCAGGATGGTGTGATTTGAGTGTTGGCCTGTGGCTGATGACTGGGGCTCAATTCTCTGCTTAACCATTAAACCCACTAGATGACTTTGGGCAAATCACATACTCTCAGCCTCAGGGAATGACTATGACAAACCTCATGTGAACAAATCTAGCCAATAAAACCTTGTGATACAGTTGCTATAAGTCAGAAATAACTTGAAGGCACACAACAACGACCAAGCCTAGAATGGAATACCACCACAGGAGAAGACTTGGAAAGAAAGTTCCAGTTTCTTTTCATAACAGAGAAATTAAATTTTGATTCATGACCCAGCCAAAGAAAATGACTTTAAAAAGTGAATGCATTATCATTTTCCCCCAATTTCACTTAAAAAAAAAATCCTCTTTCCATCACATTTATGGAGGGGAAAGTCAAAGTTTGGTAAGCTGTGATCAAAGTATGGACTGAATTAAATTCTTTCCCATCCCTTCTTTAAAGGTGATTTCAATAGTAATTGAAATAGTAATTTCAAGTTGAGTGGAAATGTGTCCTAAGTTATTGAGAACTGTCTTCTGTTTGAAAGGTTGTCAGAACACCCTTCTCTTTTGATTTTTTAAAAACATTTATTAAAATACTAAATGCATAATAATTAATAAACCACAGTATGTAATTTAAGTAATATGTAGATCACATCATAATAACATACACTACATGCGGGTTAATTCTCAAGCACAAATACAGTTCAAAAATATTAAACTAGAGTGTCTAGAATTTTTGTGAAACAGAGTACAAAAAACAGGGTGGTAAATATAGTCTGGCCCTTCATGGGGCCCTGAGACAATTTTTGTAAGCCCCAAGACTTTCTCCTGGGACCCTCAGACATTTTAATTATAAATCTTGCCTGATTTTTTTGTCATCACATGTCCTTAAGTGTTCCCTAGGGTGTGTGGAGCAATTCCGGCATATTTTGTCCCACTCCAGGACATATTAAGCTCCAGGGAAAAATCTTTTTTGACTTCTGAGTCACTTCCTGTTACAAAAGGGCATTTCTCAGGGAGAAAATGGACCAGAGAGAAACAAAATTGTGATCAAATTGCCCTCCCATACCTCGTACAGAGCATGGAGGTATTTGGGGCCAAAATTTCAGCATGCTAAGCCTCACAATTGTCCTTTCCTGCAATAAATGGGTGCCAAACTTCAGCCCTTACACATCCTCACAGTTATGACTGATTGGAATTCTCATCTGGTAAACTGTCCATAACCACTACTGACCTGTCCTTTATTTGAAGGACTGTCAAGTTCAAGTCCAGTTTAAAGACAAAGAAGCATTCAAAGAGAGAGTAGAAGCTTTGATTTTGCAAATCTCCCCCTTCCTTTTCTCTGATATGTGCCTCTTCTTTTTGGAAATGTGTAAGTGGCCACTCTAGTGTGCCCAACTGTATGTACAGCTCTCCCTCTATTTTCAAATAGGGCACAACATTTAACTTTGATGAGCCATTGCTCTTGGATTTACTGGGACTTTGCTGATTCTTCACTTACTCTCCCCCACAATATGCACATGTGCTTCCACATAACTTCATTTAAATCAGATTGCAACTTATATTTATAAACAGAAATCCCACACATAGCATGACAATGCACTCTATATGGGGCTTACTGCATTGCACTCTACATGAGGCTACCCTTGTGCCTAACCCAGAAACTGCAACTCATGCAAAACATGGCAGCCAGATTAATTACAAAAACATCAAGGAGGGAACACATAACACCAGTGTTGAAATCCCTCCACTGGCTGCCGATTAGTTTCTGGGCACAGTACAAGGTGTTGGTTTTAACCTTTAAAGTCCTACATGGCTTGGGTCCATCTTATCTCAGGGACCGCCTCTCCCTGTATGAGCCCCCCCCCTCCCATGCCCTTTGGTCCTCTGGGAGGAACCTGCTAAAGCCCATGAAGACTAGGCTGGCACAGACCTCCCAGAGGACTTTTTCTGCGACCGCTCCCAGGCTATGGAATGCCCTGCCGGATGAGATCTGTCTTATCACCTCACTTGCTGCTTTTAAGAAAGCAGTAAAGATGGATCTCTTCCGGCAGGCCTTCCCGGAATAACCTCCCGGTCATGAGGAACCCTGCTACCTGCCTTGAGTCCCCTATAACTGTTGTATGCTGCCCATTGTTTTTGTTTTTTGAGTTTTTATGCATAATGTATTTTAATTCCATGTCAGTTTAATCTAGTTTTAAGGGGTGGGAGGGTTAGGGAAATAGGGATTGGTTGTTTAAATTTGTTTTCTGTTTTTAATTATGCTGTTACCCACCCTGATTGCCGAGCAGAGGGGTGGGCTAGAAATAAAAAAATATTTATTATTATTATTATTATTATTATTATTATTATTATTGACATCCTTTGTGTCTTCTGGCTTTCTTTTGTTATATTTAAATGGATTTTTTAAAATAAATTTTATTGATTAAAAGTACACAAAAATACATGAAAATACATAAATATATACAAACATGCATCCTGCACACCAACAACACTTAACTCTTGACAAATCACACTCCAAAGAAACCCAGATAAAGTAAGAAGATAAAGAAAGAAAAAGAAAAAGAAAGAATATATATATATATAAGGCTAAACAAACCTCAAACAGACCAGAGGGGGGAAAAAAATCAACAAAAACTTCCTGAGTCCTGAACCATGTTCTCAATCCAATATGTTTAAGTTTGATCCTGCCTTATACAATTATAGACTAAATGTAATCAAATAGTTACCAACGCTCTACTTACAAATATAATCATATCATAAATACAACCAAAATATAAACAGTATCTTTATCTCCTGTTAGTCTCTTCTCACTTTACTATAACATCTTCATCCAGACTTGCTGCTTATATAATTTAGCAACGGCTGCCATATCTTTTCGTTTCTCTCCCAATCCTGATCCCTTAGTTTGACTGACATATTATCCATTTGCATTAGTTCTATAAGTTTACTTAATCAATCTTCCTTACACGGTACCAATACACACTTCCAATTCTTAGCATATACCAATCTCGCACTAATGACCATATAGAATAGCAGCTTCCCATATTGCTTTTCCAGGTTTTTATCCAATATTTAGCAAATATAGTTCAGGTTCCAAATTCAATTCAATCCCCAGAATCTTTTCCACCACCCTGTGAATGCTCTTCCAAAATTTTTGGGCTTTTTTACATTGCCACCATAGGTGGTACAAGTCACTTTTGCCCGACTGGCATTTCCAGCATTTTTCAGAAACACCTTTATATATTTTGGGCAGTCTGGCAGGTGTCATGTACCACCTATGGTGCCTTTTATAGACATTCTCTTTCATGTCGTAGCAAAGAGTATATTTCTGGATATTGGACCAGGATCTCTCCCAACAATCCAGTCCAATAGCATAGTTAACATCTTGGGCCCATCTTACCATAGAGGTTTTTATCACCTCCTCTTCTTGATCAATACTTAGCAAACATCTATAAAACAACGATATTTTTTTCGGATTATCAGCTTTCATCAGAGTCTCAAATTCAGTTTCTGCTAGTCTTATGCCAGGTGATTTAAGGTCAGCTTTAAATCTTTCTCTTAATTGGTAATACATATACCCGCCAATAGAAAAACCTTCACATACAAGTTGCTCCAGACTTTTAAACTCAAACTTCATTCCCTTAGAGTCAATGTTCAATAGATCTTGGTAGGTAACACTTTTATCCTCACATATTCTCTCTTTCTCATAAAAAGCTTCATGAACAGAGACCCAAACAGGGATATTAGGACAAATCCTGTCCTTATGCTTATTCCACACTCTTAAGATCGCTTTTCTAACAAAGTGATTCATAAAGTCTTTGTGGACCTTCTGCTTCTGATAAAAAAGATAGCCATGCAGCCCAAATCTCTGCTCACATCCTTCTAAGGTTGGACATTTTTTTATCTTTAAGCTGAAGCCAGTTGGTCAACCAATACAAACAGTTAGCCTCATAATATAATAGCAGATTAGGGAAGGCCAAGCCCCCTCTTTCTACCCTATCTTGGAGGGTTTTTAGCCTAACTCTGGGTCTCTTGTTCTGCCAGACAAATTCTGTTGACATTCTATTCCACTTTTTAAATGGAGCTTCATTCACAATAATGGGTAGGTTTTGAAAATAAAACATAAATTTCGGCAAAACACCCATCTTAATGGCAGATATCCTCCCTAACCATGAAAGGTTAAGTTTGCTCCAAGTATCTAAATCCTTTTTAATTTCTAAAGTCAACTTCTCATAATTATTCCTATACAAATCTACATTTTTCCCACTGATCGTGATGCCCAAATATTTTACTTTTTTGACTATCTTAAAACCTGAGATTTCTTGTATTGAATCTTTTTCTTTTTTATTTAAGTTTTTGGTGAGAATTACAGTCTTGTCCTTATTCACTCTTAATCCTGATATTTAAATGGACTTTGAATGCACTTAAAAACAAACAAACACCTCACCTTCTATGAATATGGTTCCTACTGTCTTTAAACGGGGCTCTGGAAACCTAGTCCATTCTGAACACAGCTCAATAAATCTTCCTTTAACTGCTCTCTTCAGTAGAGTCTGGGTAGCCAGATGTTGATTGTGTACACATTGTTTTGTGTTGCTTGCATAAACATTATAATCACATATAGACAACAGCAGAGCTACAATATTTAGAAAACATTTTTTCACACCTCCTTATTAAGCAGGACTATGAAAATTATGACTCATCACTGCACCATTGTTTTTGCCTGTTTCCTTGTGCTGGTTGAATAGTCATAGACAGCTGGTATTAATACAATAGGTAGTACTTAGGGAATTAATGGGTGATGTGGAATACACCACAAAGGTATCTGTCAACAGGAACAATAAAACACCACCATTGAGGAGGTATATATTTGAAAATTGTGCTCAAATGAAAGTTTCTCAAGCAAAAAAAGGAGACATGCCTCAACTGAGAAGTAAAAATAGTTTTTAACAATTGCATGAAGTCTGCCAAAAAGAAAAGAAAAAGCAAAAGAGGCTGTTTTTATTTTATTTGTGATCATGAGAGCATTTAAGCGACTAGGAGTAGGCATAAGACGTGTTCTTTTTCCCTTTTCTCCTATCAAAACAACACTAGCACGCTTATGCTCCAGGGAGATTTGTATAGAATCTGATGCTTGTATCAGCACCAGGGAGAGAGAAAAAAAACACAACAAAATTACAGTCTGAGGTGATGCAAATGATATCCTTGGTGCATCTTCCCCGATGCTCCTGTGAGGCTCTTGACAGCTGATGGTTGGATTAAACAAAAAGACCAGTAACTTATGACTATTAGCTCAAAGCAATCATCTCTCATTATTTCAATTACATGGGTAAATGCGTGCAATCATGTATCAAATCACTTTTCCCTTTTGAAGAGGTTCTTTTCAGAGTAGGATTTCTGCCAGGATAAAAAAAATGTGCAAATATTTACACTGGTTTTTTATCCAACTGCACCTTTGTTTGGTAAAACTACCCGATGGCTACAATTCTGAGTGATATTTTGAAGAGAAAAAAAGAAGAAAAGGAGGGAGGGAGGGAAGGAGGGAGGGAGAGAAAAACAAAAAGGGGGAAATTGAAAAGAGTGCATAGATTCTCTCTTTTTCCCCCTCCTCCCTCTTTGGTGCCTCATTAGCAGTCTGAAAGGGAGACACTTTTCATTACCTATTGCTATCTGACCTGTCAGGATGAATGTGGATTCTTTCCCTTAAATCACACTACCTGTGAATAGAACTCTGCTGGCCAATTCAAGGCTCTTTAGGCAACTGTGATTGATGACTCAGTGACTAGGAGAAAATTGCCTACAATGAATTATTCATCAAGCTATCTCTTTGCTGTTAAAGTAGCTGACAGGAAAGTTCTGACACTGCCTAAGCACAATTCACTTACAAATCAGTTACAAGGAAATATTAAAAATAGCTCCTGCTAAAGCATAGCAGTGCAGGATCAAGTTGAAGCTTTTGGCTGCCTGCATCCGTGGTGGACACACCTGGTCCTCCCCAGTTGGAGGATGGAGCAAAAGGCAGAAAGAATCTGCAATGTCAGCCAAAGAGGCTTGGAAACAATATGTCCTTTTTGATGACTTTTCACTTCATTCAAAGGCAGACTGCTAATGAAGCAGGCAGGAATATTTGAAACCTTTCCCCATTTGAATCAATACTAATTGGTATTTAGGTATGTCTTGTTCTTTAATGCATGTCCATAGGAATGAACAAACAGAGAAGCTACTAGATAGGGAAATCTATATATATTTGGAAACATAGCTGGCAAATAATAAGAAAAGTGCATTTTTTGAAATTAGCAAAAGTTTACCAAGGGCACCTTTGGATATGACCCCAAAAGCATTGTGGCTCAATGGTGTGATTTGATCTGTCATAGCTCGAGGATTCTAGGCTTAGTAATAAAGGCTTATAGGCTGAAATACATGACCAGTACAATGGTCATACAATATTTCTAACTGCCATATGGGGCCACTGCAAATCAAATTTCACAAAACATCCTCAGTTGTATGACGACGCAGATTTGGCTGAAGCACTAAGTGGAATTTGCTAACTATATGGCAAGTTCAATAATATAATATTAAGGTGTGGTATGTATGTAAAAAGATATCCTTATTTAGTTTAGTGATTTGGGCTAGATAATGTATTGGTAGTTTCCAGCTGACTGGATATGTGTATGTGTATAGACTTACAGTTTTGCCTTAAATAATTTCCCCAGGAATTAAGGAAAATTTATACTATCAGATTTTAATATTCTTAAGTGGCAATTAGCGTGCTTAAATTAGCATACTTAATTATTTCAGTATCTCACCCAGACCTTGTGATACTATGTTGAAATCAGGAAGCTGAACCGGACTGCTCACAGTGAAGATATTTATTTACAGGTGGTAAAGAGATGCTATTTACAGAAGCAGGAACAGAGCAGAGTTCCAGGTCAGATACACATCTCTTCCTATCCAGTAGCTCACAGACACACAGAGCTACACTAGAACTCTCTGAATACTCACAATACAAACTGCAACTGCACTCTCCACAACTCCACTCAACTCATTGACTACTCTTCAATAACCCACAATAGTTTACATTAGCCACACCCTTAGATACAATAGGCTGATGCATAATGCATTAGATCACATTGCTGAGTAGTAGATATTCACAGGTACAGTACTCAATACACATTTAGGTATCTGGCCACCTCAAGGACATTTATCACCATGTCTTGACCTTGTCACACACACCACACACACATCATGACTGTGCAGTTCTACAGATCTTAATTTTACATTCCAATATGCTAACAAGATGTCATACCTGGCTCGTATCCACCCTACGTCATCCTCTCAACAGCGCTGTGAAGTAGGTTAGTCTCAGGGCCTTTGTAGACTGCTAGATATAGTGCAAATTGAGTCCACTTTAAGGGGTAGGGTTAGGGAATCATGGAAACTGTATTTTATTGTGGCACCAGAGCTCTCTGACAGAGAAGGCTCAATGTCTCAGGAAAAAAAAATTCCCATGATTCCCTAGCACTAATCCTAACCCTTAAAGTGGACTCAATTTGCACTATTTCTGGCAGTCTGCAAAGGCCCTCAGTGAAAATGACACTCAATGTGTCTAGTGGTTCAGTGTATACTTAATTCTTGATCACCAGAGTCTCCAGCACTTTAATCACTGCACCACACTGTTTCCCTAACACATTAATACTAGCATATTAAAATTAGGTCCAGATGTGGGATTGAGCAGTTGAATGGCTGAAGGACTGTAAGATGAAACAGTGAAGGATTTTTGGAAGTTCATATTGAACTCAGAAATTTTGCCCATTAAGATAAAGGATAAATGATAGGTTGAAAATAGATATAAAGATTGTAGTAATCCACCATCACATTTGATTTATCTCTTTGGCTAATCCTTACACTGTCAACAATATATAGGGAAGCAGCACAATGGTTGTTCCGATATTTTCAGTCCTAAGATATTCAGCAGCTGAAGTGTCCTCTTTCACCATTCTTCTTTTCACACAAAATTGGCTATACAGAATCAATCATACTGCTAAGCCAAAAAGAAGCAAGGAGAAAGTACTCGAAAATAAATGAGTCCAGAGCATGGGATCTGCTGAAGATTTGAGTTTTTATTTTCAGGCTCTGTGGCATAACTCTACTGCCTCTAAGAGAGATCAAGAGAGAGTCTTGTGACACCTTAAGGACTAACTTTATGCTGTCATGGTCTAGAGTTGAAGAAAAGTTTCCATCATATGTTTGGTTGACTTTAAAGTGTCTATTGATGTTGCTACAACAAACTAATATGGCTACCCTTATGCCCATATTGGGAGTTGGGTTGGGTTAGTCTGGAAAAGAAAAGGATTGAGGGGTGATATGTTAACTGTCCGAAATAGCTGGAGGGGTATTACATAGCAGATGAAGCAAGCTGAGAATTGGATGCAAACTGGTAGATTCAAATAGCAAGAAAGGAGATTCTGATTAAATATCAGAATTCAGGAAGACGTCTCTGACAACAAAAGTTGTTTGACAGTGGAATGGACTGTTAGGTTTAAATGGGATATAGAGTCAATGTTAAAATGTTGAAATGTAAAAGATGTGTGTCTGTATTTTTTTATGTTGTGAAAAGTTGTTTTTTTGAGAGCTAGATTTACAGTTTATCAGTCCCAGGTGTGATTTAGCCAAAACAGGAGGCTAACAGGACTCCATTCTATGGGAAAGAAAGTTTGTTTATATTATGGTTTATGTAAACACATTTTTGTTATGGGAAATGTAGTCACATGATTTGTTATTATAATTAAGGGTTGGACTAGTACACGTCACGTAATATCACCCAATCAGCTTGTAAAGGTTATATCCAGAAAGGTGGAGTCTTGTGGGACTGAGGGCTGAGAATCAGAAAGCTACTCACTTGTTTTTTGGCTCTTGAACTATAATGAACTAATAAAACCATTCTTTTGGTAATGCTACTAACACATCTTGAATCATGTAGCAGATAAATTTTATTCCTGCTTAGCCAGCTTTGGCTAAAGTAGAAATGTTATTATTATTATTATTTGTTTTTTGCTTTTGTTCTTTTACAATAAAGAAGCTTTGCTGAAAGTTCCAGGTTTGGATGTTTGGTTTTAAAGGACTGTTTTCAACACTCCTACAACATTATTTTTAACATGTGGTAGCAGAGGATGGTTCTGATCCACGACACCTCTGCTGCAGAACCTGGAGTTTAAAAAGCAACTTTTTTCCTGGCCTGGCCAGCGGGGACCCGCGGAAGGCTAGGAGGAGGCAGCAAACAGACGGGCTGGAATTCCAGGCTTGATTTATGGCAGCAGCTCTACAGCCGGGAGCCGCGGAGGCAGGAGCCTGGATTTTTCACGTCTGATTTATGGCATAAGCTCCACAGAGGACTGTAAGTAGAAAACCTCCCTTATCTCAAGGCAATTAGTTTAAATGGACTGTTTCAAAGCTGTCTCAAAGCTGTAAAGCAGCAAATTAGCCGGAGGCTGTGAAAAGCTGCAGTTTAAAGAGGCAGAGTCCTGGAGGAAGGCACCCGGGAGGGGCCGTCAATTTTAAGACTTGTGCTAGACTATTTTAAAATTAATTAATGATGGAACAAGCCCGGTTTCCAAAGCTAAACACGGAAAATTATGCATCTTGGAATGTTTATGCGAGATCTCTTTTGATAAGGGAGGGTTTGTGGCAATCTGTGCAGGCTGGGTTGGGGGCTGCTCCGTCTGCAGCTGACCAAGACCGAAATTCTCGAGCTGTAGCCACCCTCCTACTCCTCTTATCTGAGGGGCAATTAAATCTTGTAAAAGATTTTACTTCAGCAAAAGAAATATGGGACACTTTGGCTAGAATTCATCAGTCCTCTTCTGATCTAGCAAAGATGATTTGGGCAAAGCGATTGTTTTCATGTAAAATGGGAGACAAAGATTCTGCAGAGACTCATGTTCATAAAATGAGAGATTTGTTTGCCCAGGTTCAAGCAAGGGACATTGCCCTAGATGAAACCCTCAGAATTTACATTCTCCTGGGTTCCCTCAATAAATCATATGATAATATACTGTTAGGATTGCAAGCATTGCCTGCTGCTCAATTAACTATGGAATTGGTCTGTGAGAGAATTTTACAAGAAGCTGAAAGGAGGAGGTTTGAGGCAGAGCAACGAAAGCAGGGGTCTGCAACTACAAAGCCTCACAATGTCCCAGAGGGAACTCCGAAAGAGATGCAAACTGAAAAAGCTGCAATTTCAAAGGGAAAAATGTGCTTCTATTGTAAAAAATTTGGACATTTATGAAAAGACTGCAGAAAATTAATTGCAGATACCAGAAGGGGGCAGCACCAACAACAGCAGCAGTCACAGCAGCAGCAGCAGCCACGTCCCCCTGGTGGACAAAAGAAACACAGTGCTAACCAGGGATTTGTTGCCACAATTCAAAGCCGAGATGGTGTGCCCCAAATTCAGCCACACACAGTATGGCTTTTGGACAGTGGAGCTTCCACCCACATGGCAAACAAAATTGAACTGTTCCAGAATAGAAAACCAGCTAATGTTTTTTCTGTTGCTTTGGCAGATGGACAAGGGCCAAAAATTGAAGAAATGGGAACTGTTTGCATTCCAAGTTTTGGTACCAATTTTGATGATGTCTTGTATGTACCTACATTGCAAAATTGTTTAGTTAGTGTGTCAGCTTTGACCTCAGATGGGTACAAAGTGAATTTTGAGGGGGATGAATGTTTAATCTTTAAAGATGGTGAATTTTGTGCTAAAGCCATTAAGAAAGACAAGCTGTACCACATGATAGACAGAGAAAGCTGTGCAGTCGCACAAAATAAGCCTTTGCATGAAAATTGCATTCATTATTTTCACAGAGTGATGGGTCATGCTGGTTTTCCAAATCTTTTAAAATTAAAGCAGGTTTGTCCTGAGTTTAAAATGTCACCATGCTCAAACCACTTGGAGTGTTCAGTTTGCAGCAGGATTAAGCTGAAGGCTTATCCTGTGGCAAAAAGAACAAAACTTAGAGCCCAGAGGCCATTTCAATTTCTGCACTGTGATCTTGCTGGGCCAATTGACCCCCCCTCTCAGGGAGGGTGTAAATACTTCATGGTGATTGTGGATCGCTTCACAAGGTTTTCTTATGTGATTCTTTTGAAAGAAAAGGGTGAAGCAGGGGAAAAGTTCAAAGAATGGGTGAACATGATAGAGAGACAGTTTAACTACAAAGTGGGAACTTTGGTCACAGATAGAGGAGGAGAATTCTTGGCTACTCATTTGACTAATTGGCTAAGAAAAATGGGAATTAGACATTTTACTACTAACCCATCTTGTGCGGCTGAAGATGGTCTGGCCGAACGAAAAATAGCCATTCTGAGGCAAATAAAAGATTGTATGATGCTTGATGCCAATGCTCCAGAGCATCTTTGGGGGGAGGCTATTCTCACAGCTAATTACCTGACAAACCGCACTTGGAATTCAGCTGTGCAGAATACTCCTTACCACATGCTTTTCAAGAGACCACCCAATTTGAAATATCTTAGAGTGTTTGGGCAATATACAAATGTGTACATACCTGCAGCTTTCAGAAAGAAAGGTCAGCCCAAATGGAGACGTTTGATGTTTGTGGGTTACACAGGAAACAGTTACAGGTTTTACCTGGGTGGAAATCAGATTCTTTTTTCCAGGAGCGCAAACTTTGAGAAACATTCTGGGTGGGAAAACATTCATTCAAACAAAGAGGTGTTTTTCAGACTAGGTCAGTTAAAAACACAGACACCACCACCTGCCAGAAATGGAGGGACAGTGAAGCAAAAAACAGATTCTTCAGATGGTGAGGCTAGCACATCAGACAAGTTGTCACACACACGTCCACCTACACCTAAAATGACAGAAACAAAGAGACACACAGACAGAGAAGCTTCAAGTACAGACACTGAGGATGATGAAGGAAGAACAAGGACCATAGTTTTGAGGAGGACTACTAGAGTTAGGAAACCTCCAGATCGTTTTAAAGTGCAGAAAGCTAAGGCTTGTGTTGTTATGGTAGAAGAGCCTGAAAGTTACAAAGAAGTACAGGAGTGTTGTGATGAAGAGAAGCAGAAATGGGAGTCTGCAATGGAACAGGAATTCAAGTCTTTGGTAGACAAAAAGGTGTTTGAAATTGTTGACAGGCCTACAGATCACAAGGTGATAGGTTGTAAATGGGTTTACAAAAAAAAGCTGATGCCGGATGGTAGTCAGAGATACAAGGCCAGATTGGTAGCTAAAGGATTTGCACAACAGAGGTTTGAGAATTATGACAAAACTTTTTCTCCAACAGCAAAGCCTGAGAGTTTGAGATTAGTGTTGGCTTTGGCTGCAAGGAGGGGCCAGTTAGTACATCATTTTGATTTTGAAACTGCATACTTGAATGCAAGTCTTGATGAAACTGTTTTCATGGAACAACCTTTGGGTTTTCAACAAAATGGTGATAACAAGGTATACAAGTTGAAGAAAACATTATATGGTTTGAAGCAGAGTGCCAGAAGCTAGAATCTTTGCATTCATGAAGAGTTGGTAAAGCTAGGTTACAGACACAGTATAGCTGATGCATGTGTTTACACAAAAGGAGATGTGGTCTTGGTGATTTATGTAGATGACTTGTGTATAACAGCAAATTCAAAGCAAGAAATTCAGGCAGTTAGGAAGGAATTGTCACAGAAATTTAGTGTCAAAGATCTTGGAGTTTTGAGGTCTTATCTAGGAATAGATGTTGAATGGTGTGAAGATGGGAGTTGTTTGTTGAGTCAACAGAGAAAAATTCAAAATTTGATTAAAAAGTGTGGATTGCAGGATGCAAAAACAGTGAAAAGTCCAGTGTCTGTTGGTTATGTGAATAGTGAAGGGACTAAGGAGTTTGAAAATTCAGAAATGTATAGGAGCTTTGTGGGAAGTTTGATGTTTATTGCTAATAACACGAGGCCTGACATTTGTTTTGCCGTGGACATGCTTGGAAGAAAGGCAAATTGTCCTACAGTGGAAGATTGGACAACAGTGAAACATTTGTTGAGATATTTGAAGGGTAGCATAGACAGGAAATTGAAGTTGCAAAACAGTTGAGCTGGTCTTAAATGTTTTGTTGACAGTTCGTTTGCTTCTGAGCTACAGGATAGAAAGTCAGTGACAAGATTGTTGATTAAGTTTGGAGAAAGTGCAATTGTTTAGAGAAATAGAAAACAGAGATATGTAGCACAAAATACAGGAGAAGCAGAATTCGGGGCCTTATCTGAGTTAGTTAATGAGATTAAATGGATTAGACAGTTGTTGAAAGATCTAAATGAAAAATGTGCTGATCCAGTGATGATAAATGAGGATTCTCAGACATGCATTGCTATGGCTGAAGCTGAAAACATGAAGTGCAAAACAAAGTACATTGGTGTGAGGTATCAGAATGTCAGAAAAATGATACAAAAGGAAATTGTGAGTCTGCAATACATTGAGTCAATTCATAATCAAACAGACATCTTGACAAAGACATTGACCATTGATAGACACAAACAGATGTCACGTCTACTTGACATGTCTTAAGTTTAGGCCTAGCCATTGAGCTAAGTTAGTTTTATAACAGGGTTAGTTTAGTGTACAACATACACACATCTTACATTTCAGGAGGGGATTGTTAGGTTTAAATGGGATATAGAGTCAATGTTAAAATGTTGAAATGTAAAAGATGTGTGTCTGTATTTTTCCATGCTGTGAAAAGTTGTTTTTCTGAGAGCTAGATTCACAGTTTATCAGTCCCAGGTGTGATTTAGCCAAAACAGGAGGCTAACAGGACTCCATTCTATGGGAAAGAAAGTTTGTTTATATTATGGTTTATGTAAACACATTTTTGTTATGGGAAATGTAGTCACATGATTTGTTATTATAATTAAGGGTTGGACTAGTACACGTCACGTAATATCACCCAATCAGCTTGTAAAGGTTACACCCAGAAAGGTGGAGTCTTGTGGGACTGAGGGCTGAGAATCAGAAAGCTACTCACTTGCTTTTTGGCTCTTGAACTATAATGAACTAATAAAACCATTCTTTTGGTAATGCTACTAACACATCTTGAATCATGTAGCAGATAAATTTTATTCCTGCTTAGCCAGCTTTGGCTAAAGTAGAAATGTTATTATTATTATTATTTGTTTTTTGCTTTTGTTCTTTTACAATAAAGAAGCTTTGCTGAAAGTTCCAGGTTTGGATGTTTGGTTTTAAAGGACTGTTTTCAACACTCCTACAACATTATTTTTAACATGGACTATGTTAGAAGGTGGTGGACTTCTCTTCATTGGATTATTTTTAAAAAGTTGGAGAGCAATTTGTCAAGAATGTTTTAGTTGTGGATTCTTGCACTGGCAGTGGGTTGAACTATGTGACCCTCTGTCAATTCGAACAGTATGTCAAGTTTAGAAATTCAGGCTTTAGTAGTTAAAACTCAGTAAGCCTTTAATCAGTAACTATAGATCCAGTCCAGATATATTCATAATCAGATCTGAACAGCAACTGTTAATTAATACCTAATTAAACTGTGCATAGTTTCAAACTCATAACTGGCTCAATTCTTATTTGTTATAATTAAGAAACACATATGCCCCTCTTGTTCCCATACCACCTCTTCTTTGTTGTTACAGCTACATTATTTTTACAGGAACAACCTTAAACAGGCTTGACTCATGCTTGACTCCCCTCCAGTATTATCTCACCTGAGATCACCATGTCTCTGCAACAGCCATTTCTACTGTATAACCCATCATACCAACTTCCCAATATTTTATGGCAGCAATTCAGGATTTCCATTTGCAACTCCTGACACTCATGAGATGTCTTCCACTTCTGTGCATACGGGAGGGAGAAAATAAGGACATTCCCTCCTATAATAATACTTCCCAAATGTCTAGCATTGCGGAGAGAGAGACTGAAAATCATTCACACCAAGAACACATATATTTCTGTTTGTTCTCATTTCTTTGCTAACTTTACCTGCCTGTTTTCTTTGAATGCCTAAATGGTATTTCTAAAGGCTCAACTAGAATTTTAAGTTACTGCAATGCAAGAAATTTGGACACTGGAGGAAGATTTCATGGGAAAAGGATTCTTATTGGATATGTGTGAATGCTCTCATTTTCCCCACCTGTAATTACACTCTTGCTTTTATGATTATATGTCCCTCTGAAAAGTGCCTCTAAAATGCAGATCATTACATCATCATTCACACCATTAGTACAAATATCCCACCATCGGAAGAGAAATTTCCATATGGGTTTGTTGTTGTTGTTGTGTGCCTTCAAGTAATTTCTTACTTACGAAGACTCTAAGGTGAACCTAAGCCAGGATTCGAAATCTGGTTTCCCAATCTCCTAATTCAATTCTCAAACCATTACACCACACTGTACAACCAGCTAAAAAGTCAAAAAGAAGAGTGAACTTCTGAATTGATCAAAATTCTTTATCAAGTTGCATAATAAGCAAAAACAAAGAATGAAATAAAGAAAAAAGAGAGATGAGGGAGAGAAAATGTTGGTCCTATTCCTGCTCCTGTTGATGATAATGCTGTGGACAGAGAGAGAAAAAAGACTTAATTATGTGAGGTCATGCTTGATGTAAAAAAGATCTTTGGTTACAGAAAAATCCCACTAGAGATGACAACCATTGTGTACTAACTTGAGTGTCCTTGGAGAAAAACTGGGATAAAAATGTAATTTAATAATCAGACCTCTTGGGGATGGAAAAATATGGTTGCACTTCCTTTGGAAATATAATCACTTCAAATTGTTTGGCTTTGTTTCTAATAGGTAGTAATAGGCAGATAGGTGGTAGAGAAGTGTGTTCTGATTAATTTGGCAAAACTACCTGCTTTATAACAGTTACAGAACATCATTCTCTTTGCTCACTTTCCTATGACAAAGGTTACATCAAAGAACTAATTTCATAAATCCAGACCATAGTTTCTCTGTTGTTTTGGGAATTTTGATGCAACATGCCAGCCATGTGTTCAAAATATGATTACTGTTCCTCAGTAAAATTTAATTTTCTGGGCAAATTGAGATGGTGTTACTTTTACAGTTGATTTATTATGATATTGGAGCTGTTCACTCCCTTTCTGGGAATGGACAGGAGTACAATATAATGAACAGAAAATTTTACCACCAACAGGATGACTGTTCAAGAGAATGGACAATCCTTATAAAATTAGTTACTGGAAGTAATTTATCACAGATGCAGGCCCATAGCCTGCCAAAGTAGTTAGTTGCCATTGTAGCTACATGCTGTTGTTGTTTTTAAATAGTTCTCAATTTCCTCATTTATAAAAAGTAACAAATACAATTACTTTTCATTACTTAGATAACCTGAATGCTAGGAGTCATTGGCTTGTAATACAAGGCACAATGAACTTCTGGCTACCCTAACACTACCTCAAAATAGATTATAAGAATTCCTATGGAATTTAGTTTAAGAAGAGGTATTCAGAATTCTCATCAGACCTGCACTTAATTGTAGATCAAGTTAAGTCCTTAGGTCCATTTCATACCTTGTGATCATGGAAACTGGTAGATACCAGCTAGAACAGAAGCATTTTTCTGTTGCCCTGTCCCATTTCCCTCCCCATTCATTCAGCTGTCAGCATGGACAAACATGTATGGAAAAGCAAAACTTAACATTAAAACAGCTTCATTTTAAAACTTGCTTGTCAGTTTGGAAGTGTAGAACTCTGATTTGTTTTTTACAGACTGACCCCAATTATAACAGCAACAACCATCACTGACAGCAACAAGAAGAAAATGGAGAAAATAAAGAAATCATTATTATTTGTTACAGGTCTAGACTTGTAAAAGTAATAATTGTTGGGTTTTCAGGAGCCGTCCACAATCCTAGACTACTTTGTGGATAGAGCTCAGCACACTGAATAGCTCCTCCAAAGCAAGAGTAGATTCACCTGAGCCATTGACATAGGTCAGCCATCCATGACATCAGCCACCCCTGCACAAATGTTTTCATACATGTCCCTTCTTGGCACACATTTCCTTCCTTGCATGTACCTGATTTTTTTTAAATGTTGCTAATTATCATTTGCCAGCTCTGCAGTTTATAATGAAATATGGTTTCCTCCTCTCCTGTCCCCCCAACAACACACAGCAATTTTCTAGTTTCTGCCATGCCATGGAATGTTATGTGTCTTTGATTGTCTTACTATTCTGAATGCAAATAATTAACTCATTTTCTGTTCTGATATCTCAAACCATCTGCTGCCAAATGTAACAAGAGCACTTGTGGTTAGGCTGAGGGGAGAATACAAATAAAAAAGACAACATGCTTTACTTTGAAAACAATAAGTAAAACAGGGATGTCAGAGAAGAAATATTTCAGTGCTATGACAAAGGATATATATTTCATAGCAGTGTTACACTTTTGGATGGTACAAAACATCACTAGTCATACTATATTCTTTGCTGTTAATGGCTATGAATCTCTTCCCCACAGCAGTAATTTTTCATTGCAGTCATACAATGTTACAATCATGGTTGTAAAACCTTTATCCATGGTAGCTAATTGTGTGTGTGTGTTTAGGTTTGTAAACTCCATTAAACTAATGAATAATTTTGGTGACAATATCTCAGTGTTTGTGTGTGTGTTTACCCATCCTGATGACAGGTTGTTGTTGTTGTTTTTAAAAAAAGGAAAGATAGAAATTTGTGTGTTTCCAAGTAATTTATGAAAAACAAAGATTCCTTTTTTGATTTTTAATTTAAACATCTGATTAATTAGTTGTCAGGGAGTAGTCATGCTATCTTGAGACCTCATTGTCCCATAAGTAACCCCACATGGGTAAAAATGCGCTAAAATAGCAGCACAATTAGCACTGTACTTATTGCAACACATTTGTGCAGAAAGTTGGTAAAATCTGGAAGCTGACTGTAGCTGTGAAAGAAACCCTTTCCTCAATTCAGTAACTCTCAATATAAGCTATTCAGAGACAATTAACCTTCACTTATAAAACTGAAGATCTGGAAATAAATATGCTAGAGAAAGCAGAAGACTGACAACATGGTTAATGCAAATTAATGGAATCATAAACCTTAAACACATATACACCGAAGTAGATCAGGGACTCCTTTATGTTTGGCTTGGAGGGATGATAACTCTTAGGGCCTTTGCAGACTGCCAGAAATAGTGCACATTAAATTGAGGCACTGCCCTGGCTCAGTGCTAGGGAATCATGGGAACTATATTTTATTGTGGCACCAGAGCTCTCTGACAGAGAAGGCTCAATGTCTCAGAAAAAAATACAATTCCCATGACTCCCTAGCACTGAGCCAGGGCAGTGCCTCAATTTAATGTGCACTATTTCTGGCAGTCTGCAAAGGCCCTTAGTCTTTCTTTTTGTCCTGATGATTCACACTTAACCTTTCTTTTTCTGGGCAAGAATTTATCCTAAAAGATATATTTTGACCAATTTATTTTTCCCCACTCTCCAATTGTAAAGCGAACACAGTTTTGAAAATCCCTGACTGACAGCTCAAAATGCTAATGGAATCCATTTCACAAATATATTTGCTGCCTATACACTATCTCCCTACACCATTTTCTATGTTTTAAAAAAGGAAGGAAGGAACATCATAACTGGAATCTCTCAGTATCTATGTGCTATGGGCAGGCAGATTTTGAACAGGAGCAAATTCAAGTACAGCTTTCAGACCAGTCAAACCCAAGAGACAAGGAGGAGGGCAAACCTTCCTCAGCCACCCTTCCCCTTGCATTAGCTTCTCCTACTCAGGCTCCATTGACCTGTCAGAGACATCCAAGTGATTGACTGCCCTGGCAGATGTACGGCTTTAACAGGTAACTTGATCATTCCAGCCCCATCTGTCTCACAGTCCTCTTCAATTCACACTTGGGGAGGGGATAAGATTTGGAGAGAAGGAATTCTTTGTTATGATTTTTTTTTAAAAAAATGTGCAATTTCTGTATCTCTTGAAGCAGTCCCATGACACTGATTCAATCAAGGTAGGTGTACAGGACTTGAGCTCCAAATATCCAATCAGAAGAAGAAATGGTATGGGCCTTTTTTTTTTTTTTTTTTTTTTTTTTTGTTGCCAATATTTTAAAAGGTTTCATGAGACATTGAAAAGTAGAAACCAAACTGGGTGGCAGGAGCAAAGGCTAAAATTAAAGCAAGCCTTTGAGAATCACCCATAGTAATAATAGAATGATGTTTGAAGAACAGTTTCCATGTGAGTGAGACAGATGAGTTATTTAACTGCATTCACTAGGAGGAGAGGAAACTGATTCAGTAGGAGCATTTTCAAGTCTTCCCTTTGGTGCCCACAGCCTGGCAAATGTTGTGACATCATTAAGCTGAACTGCTGATTTTCAATGGGTCTTGAACAAGAACGGGCAGGGGTAACTCAAGCTTCATGCTGAAATGCAGTTAACTAATTTACTAGTGTCACTATTTCCGATAATTACTTTTCACCAAAATATTTTGCTGTGCTTGTGTGCAGAGGATTTCATTCTACCAGTCAACACCCCAAGTGTTGTAGCCTCACAGGATCTATCAACAGCTTCTATTAAGAGAGAATATAATCTTGGTGAGAGCGGTGGCTAACACTTCCTTTCTGTTTCTTAGTAAAGTCTACTGCATTGACTCACTAACAAAGAATACGCATTGGCAGAGATGACACAGTTCACAATATAGGGAGAAATAACATACTGAAGCAAGCAAAACAAGGTAAAATGAATGACAACTGACAGAAAAGTAAGTGCACTACTTTTTTCCCCCATCAAGAGGAATGAAAATATGCTAAGTGTGTACATAAGAATGACACTCACAGAGTATATAGGGATAAATATTGGCAAAGGAAGAGAAGGATAGGAGGGATGTAGTGTTGAAAACTTCTCCCTGGCAAAGAGGCACTTGTTTTGTGATTCTGAGGAGTAAAAGGACAAACACTGAAAGTACATCAAGAGATTGAAATCAAGTTTCTGGCAAGCAATGCAACTGAGTTCAATGGGACTTTTAAAAAAGATAGTAAGCATAGGATGGTAGACTTCAACTGCAATCTTAAGCACAGCTCCCTAACAGCAAGACTTACGTCTGTGTAGACAGTCATAGGACTATCTTGTTGAGCTCTTCTTAAAATGTGTATAAGATTTCATGCACATAATAAATTAATGTACATACAAGTTTAATGGACATTAGTTTTCAGAGGTAATTTATGGATTAAGGCCTTGTACATACAGACCCCCATCTCATGGTAGATCTAAACTGGCAGGTAAGACTCTCTTGAATCAAAATGATAGTTAAACTTGATTGCAGTGGCAGGGGCAAGAAAGGTGTGATTATGAGAATTTTAAATCAAGCTGATCTTCAAGTATGGTGTTTGGCCCATCATGGTTGCCATTTGTAAAACACAAAGAGGATTTAAATACAGTACCATATTGTTAATAGTTTTCATGAGAAAATTTAAATATGAGTATAAATATAGTAGAAAATAAGTGGATTTATATTGAAATATGAAGTTGGTTTATATTATGCTGATCTACACTATGTTAAGAATTTTATACACTATGAACAAATAGCAAATGGCAGAACCTATAACTTACCTTTATTTTGTTTCTTTTTTAAAATTATTTTAAATAATAAATAAAAAGAAATTTAAAAATAAATAAATACAGTACCATATCCAGTGTTATAAGGACATCACATAGCCACCTGAATGGTCCCGTCTGCCTCAACAATTCATTAACAATTCATTAAGAATATCATGGGGGACCTTGTTAAAAGCCTTCCTGCAATCAAGATATGCTATGTCTACCACATTCCCTTCATCTACCAAGCTGGTAATTTTATCCAAAAAAAAAAAAAAAAAAGAGAGAGAGAGAGAGAGAGAGAGAGAGAGAGAGATTGAGAGAGAGAGATCAGATTTGCCTGGCATGACTTGTTTCTCTGGAACCCATATTGACTTTTTGTGATTATGGTGTGTGATGCAGCCCATCTCTTGCCAGAAGTCCACCCTCATGGAACCGCAGCCCATGATCCAAGAATCCAAATCACTCTTGGCAGCACCATCTATGGAGCCAGTTATTCACATCTGCTATTTTCCTCTCCATTCCTGGACCATGCCCTTCAACTGGGAGACAAGATGAGATAACAACCTGTGCATCCAGCTCTTTCAGCTTCCTACCCAAAGCCTCATAATCCCTCTTGATATTCTGAAGGCTATGCCTTGCAGTATCATTGGTTCCCACAAAGACTTGCTGCTCTTCCTCTTCATCCTTGATAAGGAGAGAATTTCAGATCAATTCTGTAGCTGCAAGCTCCCAGAATGATTCCAGGTTTCCCTACTTCTCTGTGTGTGTGACATTCCTCCAGCTGTCTACCCCCTGTGTGTGTGAAGTAACCTCCTCCCCAACAACTTCATCTGTGTGGTCCCCATCCAAGACCGTTTGTCCCGTTTTGTCCAGGAAAACCTCTTGCTCCCTATGAGGGTGAACTTCTTGCAAGAGACGGGTTGCATCTCACACCAGTTGGCAGAAACATTTTTGCCAATAGTCTCAAACATTTGATCAGGAGAGCTTTGAACTGAGTCATGTGGGGGAGGGAGACAGTACCTTAGAATGTATCTTGGAAGGCAGGAATACATCATGGGCTGAAGATAACAGTCAAAGTGTTATAAAGGGAACAAGGCAAATGATGCAAGGGCCCAACAGTGGGAGGCAAAAAATCCTCACACAGACAGCAAGTGGGGAGGACCCATGCTCTTATATGTCTCCACTAATGCACAGAGCATGAGAAATAAACAAGATGAACTTGCATCCCTAGCACAACAAAGCAAATATGATATAATAGGCATCACTGAAACCTGGTGGGATGAGTCGTATGATTGGAATGTAAGAATAGAGGGGTATAACCTTTTTAAGAGAAATAGACCAAACAGGAAAGGAGGAAGAATAGCATTATATGTCAGGGATGTTTACACCTGTGAAGAGATCCAGGACTTAAATCCTGGAAATCAGGTGGAGAGCATCTGGATAAAAATTAAAGGAGAAGGAGACAACAGGGATGTTATAGTGGGAGTCTACCACAGACCCCCCAAATCAGACTGAGGAATTGTATGGTGCCTTTCTAGAACAGATTACCACACACTCAGAAAGGAGAGATGTAGTAGTGATGGATGACTTCAACTAAATGGATATTTGCTGGAAGTCAAACTCAGCCAGTACTTTAAGGTCTAGCAAATTCTTCACTTGCCTCAAAGACAATTTCTTTGTACAAAAGGTGGAAGAGGCAACAAGCGGATCAGCTATTTTAGATCTGATCCTAACCAATAAGGATGATGCTAAATGGGGTGCAATTGGTGGGATCCTTAGGTGGGAGGGATCATGTTTTCCTGGAGTTTTTTATACAGTGGAAAGGAGAAGCTAGGCATAGTCAGACACTCATTCTAGACTTTAGGAGAGCTGATTTCAATAAACTTAGGGAAATACTGGGAGTGATCCCATGGTCAGGAATACTAAAGGAGAAAGGAGTGCAAGATGGATGGGCGTTTCTCAAATGGAGATACTGAAGGCACAATCACATACTGTTCCAATGAGAAGGAAAAATGGGAGGTGTCTCAAGAAACTGGGTTGGATGACAAAAGGATTTTCAACTCAACTAAATTTTAAATGGGAGGTGTATAAGAAATGGAAAAGGGGCAAACTCACTAAAGAGGAATTCAAACAAATAGCTAGCACATATGGGGATAAAGTCAGGAAAGTCAAAATGCAGAAAGACCCCCCCCCCGACGAGTTGGGAGGGGTCCTACATTGCGCCGGCCAAATTAAAATGATGCTGGACACGTGATTGGCTGGGTGGGGAGGAAGTCCCGCCTCTTCCTCTGCCACCCAGCCAATCGAGATAGGGATCCTCTAGGATCTTTCTCGATGGTAATCTCGCTTATTGCGAGATTACTGAGAATTGGGGGCTATAAAGCTGCCACATGGTGGCAGCCATTTTTTCTGAGCAGACAAGCAAGGAGCTTGTCTGCCTGTTTGGAGGAAGGGCCTGTGCGGCGACCAGGAGACTGGGGGCTTGGATCGCGGCCCTAGTAGGCCTTGGAGGAGGCCTGCAGGCTTGCGGCGACAGCGACCGGTGCCTTAAGTCGGCCGAGGAGGGAGCGGCCCGGTAAAGCGAGGGCTCTGCTCCAGTGGCTGCGGCCTGCAGCCTGTGGGGGTTTTTGGAGCCCCTAATCGTTCTCCCGGCTGGGAGAGGCCTATTGGCCATGGGGACAGAGCAGCCTGAGTGATGGGGCTTGGCTCTGCGGTGGTGGCCTGGGGGGGGGAAGAGGACTCCGATAGTTCTCCTGGCTGGGAGAGGAGGAAGAACAAGAGCCTATAAAGGCTGCACTTGAGGGCCCTGAGTATCACGGAGCCCATAAATTGTAAAAAATAAAAATAAAAATAAAATAAAATAAACCAACGGCCTGCAGAGTGTAAGCAGAAGGCCTGGGGAGGCCAGGGCAGGTTTGACTGCAGTAGGCCTGTCATCCAGGGTGTCCCATAAACCATACAGTATACATACATATTAATTATAATTGCAATACATATTAAAAAAAATAATAAAGTGGGGGGGGGGAGTTTAGACACTTGCCAAGGGTGGCTGGCTTGGCTTTTCTGTCCCAAAAAGGGAAGTTTTGGGCCTTGTGGCCTCCAAAAAAGCAATTGATAGGCCCCTTTGGTTGGGTCTCTATCTGGTGGTCCTACACTAGCCAGTGTATTCTGGTTGGGTTCTTGTGTCCCACAAAGGGAAGTAATATGATGTGGTCCCCCTTTGGTGGGGTATCTATCTGGTGGTCTTACACTAGCCAGTGTATTCTGGTTGGATTCTTGTGTCCCACAAAGGGAAGTAATAGGCCTTTGGCCTTCAATCTGGTGCCTATTTTGGGTCAGGTTGCTGGTTGGGGGACTTGTGTAATTGCATCAGTTGACACTCTGCCCATGTAAATTAAAGACTAATAATAATAATAATAATAATAATAATAATAATAATTGGGATAGACTTACATATGTTATATTAATTATCATATATATATATATATGTGTGTGTGTGTGTGTGTGTGTGTGTGTGATAATTAATATAATTATCATATTAAGACATTTAGATAATAAATAATATATAATAAATAATATAACTGTCTCTAGGTAATTATAGCTGACTCATGCCGCTCAGTAAGCCACAGTCTAAGTGGCGTGCAGCTTTGGCTGGGCCCAATTCTGGGTGGTCAGCACCAAAGAGACCAAATGATCCTCAAAATAGGGATGACATGATTGCAGATCAGTTGTCACAATTAGGCCGCACTATGCAGGCCTGTGTTGCTGCTTGCGAACAGATAGCACAAACTAGGGTTCAAGGTTATGATACAGGGTCCCAATCAAGTACATTGTCAAGGAGGGATCAAGTTTCTGGGCAGCAGGCTACATTGGTACAATGAAGTACTTCATCTGGCATGTCTTGTGAGGATGTTGCACGTGTTTTGCCAGTATCATCTGCTAAGGAGGTTGATCAGCCAACTGTAGCAGACATTATGGAATGTTAAAGAAAGTTCCAGATGTGGCACAACAGGGTGTGTCTGTCCCTGTGTTTGGCCAGCCTACCCTGGGTGACTTGTATAGTTTTGTACAGAGGGCTGTGGTTTTGAGTCAAGATAGTCTGTCTGCACCCAAAACGGTGGAAATTGCTAACAGGGATGGGGGAAGTGTTTCTTCTATTCCGCAGACTGGCACCCGAGCAGTGGCTGTGGCACTCTCGGTAGGAGCATCACAAACATCGGGAGAGGCTGCTCAGCAATTGGCTAGTACAGGTTTGTCCTCATCTTTGAATGCTACAAATTCTTGGCCCACCTCGGTGTGGTCCTCTGGTGGCCTGGTTGGGCACAATGCTGGTGGGACTAGTTCTGTAAATGTGTCTGTAGCCGCACCTTCGATTTTATCTGTTGCACCCGAGGTGCCTGACTCGAGGGTGCAAGCTGAGCAGCTTGCGGTTACCAAGGAAAGTGATGCAAGGCCTGTGGTCACAGTGGGAGCCTTGGGTTTGGCTGGAGTCAATCGGGCAGTTGAGTGCAAACCCTATGCCAGGTTGTCAACGCCCTTGGGATCTCAGCTTCCTCTCTCTACCAGGGAGAGAATATGGAAAGGGGAATACATAGACCTATTTTCTTTGACTTTTCGTGACCCTGAGCCGTGGATTATGGTCAAAGATGGGGTCATGTTTAGTCTCCCCAAAGAATTCCAGGTGCATAAGCGTCCTAAGTTGGAAAGAAACTTTGTAAATTGGATGATGGGATTTACAATTTACAGAGGTGTGATAGAGCAAAAAGACCAGTCCAGGGCTCCTGATATTTCAAAGTACCAAGAAATAATGATCAAAGCTTATACGAACTGTCATTTTAACTCGAGGGGAGCAGCATGGCTCCAGTACGATGAACAGTTCAGGATGAGAGCTGCTATGGATCCGTCTTTGTCATGGCAGCATGTCCAAGGGCAGATGTTATGCTTGGGGCCTCCCCTTCGAGCAGGTGTGATAATGGCTTTTTGCCCATGGTCACGCAGCCGAAAGGGCAGTATGCGAGGCCTAGCACAGGGGACAAAACAGTTACAGGTCTATGCTGGGGTTTCAACTCAGGCAAGTGCACTAGACAACAATGTAGATTTGACCATAAATGCAACATTTGCAGGGGTAATCACCCAGGCACCTCCTGTTACAGGGGGAAGAAAGTTGGGGCCGGAGTCTCTGGGCAACATTCAGCAGCAGGAGGGAAAGGCACCAACACCAATTAAACTGGATGTATTGGCTGCTTGGCTGTGGATATACCCGAATAGGGATTCTGCTCAATACTTGTTAGACGGGTTTTCAAATGGTTTTCATATTCCTTATACAGGTTTGAGGGTGCATTGATTTGCGCCTAATGCGCGTTCGGTGAGGGAGTCTCCAGAGTTAGTCAGGGAAAAGTTGGCTAAAGAGTTGGCTGCGGGTAGGATATCAGGGCCTCATCAACATCTGCCAATGCCGACACTAAGGCTGTCACCTTTGGGCGTCATTCCTAAGAAGGCGCCTGGTGAGTTCCGTTTAATTCACAATTTGTCATACCCAAAAGGGGACTCTGTTAATGATGCCATTGATCCAATTTTGGCACCTGTGAAATACGCTTCATTTGACGCAGCAGTGCAGATGGTACGGGCATTAGGTAAGGGTACCCTACTGGCTAAGTGTGATATAAAATCAGCCTTCAGGCTTTTGCCAGTACACCCTGACGATTTTTACTTGTTAGGTGTTCAGTTTGAAGGGATGTACTATTTTGACAAGGCTATGCCAATGGGGTGTTCTATCTTGTGCTCTGCATTTGAAAAATTTAGTACATTTTTGCACTGGTGCGCAGTCAAGAGGTCCAGTAATCAATCTATTACTCATTATTTAGATGACTTCTTGTTCGCGGGAGTTCAGGGTACTACAATGTGTGTAGATACCTTGTCGGCATTTCAGGTGTTGATGGTGGAGATGGGAGTTCCTTTGGCTGAGGAAAAGACGGAGGGTCCTGGCACCCATCTGACCTTTTTGGGCATTCAGTTAGACACAGTTGAGGGAACCTCTCGCCTCCCAGTTGTAAAACTCGAAGTGATGAAATACCAGATAAGGACAATGAGCTATAGGAATAAGGCCACGCTTTGAGAATTTCAATCCCTGACTGGTTTGTTGAATTTTGCCTGTAAAGTTATTGTTCCTGGTTGAGCCTTTTGTGCTCACTTATATAATGCTACTAAGGGTGTGTCCACTCCACATCAACATATTAGGATTAATAGCGGAATAAGAGCTGATTTGAAGGTTTGGGAATCATTTTTGGATCAATTTAATGGAGTTGCCTTTTTGAGGTCTGAAATGCTTTTAAAGGCAGACCTCCAGGTACACTCCGATGCCTCTGGTGCACATGGTTTTGTCCTCTATTGGAAAGGTCAGTGGACAGCTGAGAGATGGCCTCAGGCTTGGGTGGAGAAAAGTTCGACACGAGACCTCACTTTTCTCAAACACTTCCCTACTGTGGTTGCAGTTCATTTGTGGCCAGTTCAATTCGAAAATAAAACTGTTTGGTTTTGGTGTGACAACCAAGCAGTTGTTCAGGTAGTGAACTCCCAAACCTCCAAATCCTTAAGGGTGATATCATTGGTTAGAGCAATGGTTACTCAATGTTTGAGATACAATGTGTTGTTTCAAGCTCGCCATGTACCGGGGTTACTAAATCCGTTGGCGGACACCATTTCTCATTTTCAGTTTTCCAGGTTTCGTCAACTCACCCCGGAGGTTGCACCTCAACCACTGGAGGTACCAAAACATCCGTGGAGTCTTGGAGAATAGAAATCGACAGGGCGATCCTGCAGTCTGTGGCTCCATCAACACACAAGTCAGCTTGCAATGTGAGGTTTTAGGCTGTTTTTGTCTATGGAAGGGGAGGTTGAGGCTTGGCCGTTGAGGATGGAGACTGTGTTATGTTTTGCGGTTCATCTTCGACAGTTAGGTTTGTCCCCGGTCACTATTAGGACAAGGTTAGCAGCTATGTCCTTTTATTCCAGAGTGGGAGGGTTCATTGACCCTACGGGGGATTTTAGAGTCCGTAGGGCCCTGGAAGTTTGGACCAGGGAGCTTCCTCTGGCACGCAATACTCGCTCGCTAGTAACAGGATCAATTCTAATACAAATTTGGCAATCCCTTCCGGAAGTATGTTCCTCAGCTCAGGAAATGATTCTATTTAGGGCAGTTTTTTCTGTGGTATTTTTTGCGGCCACTAGAATTAGCGAGCTGGTTCCTAGCTCTCGCTCGGATAATTTGGGCAGAGTACTTTATCTATCTGATATTCAAATTAATGAACAGGAAGTTCAAATATGTTTTCGGTGTTCTAAGAATGACCAGTTGGCTAAGGGACAGACAGTTGCATTATCTAGAGCACCATTAGGTCAAATTTGTCCCGTTTTAACCTTGTCAGATTATCTTAGGCTTCGCCCGACTGGCCCGGGCTATTTGTTCCTTCATGTTTTGGGCCTTCCGTTGACACAGTTCCAATTTTGAGGTGTTTTGTGAGAGACTTTGAGGCATGCAGGTTTTCCAGCGGCCCAGTTCTCAGCCCATTCATTTCGTATAGGGGCAGCAACTGCTGCTTCTTCGCAGGGTTTGAATGATGCTACAATCCGACAGATTGGGCATTGGCAGTCCAGGGCTTTTAAGTCCTACATTCGTGTTGATAAAATGTGTTGATGACTGAATATACAGCTTACAGTCCATGAAGTCAAGTCACCAAGACATCCAGATCTTCAAGCAAGCTTTCTTTTATTGCAAAATCAGCATGAGCAAAAACAAATAATAATAATAACATCTTCACTTTAGCCAGAATGGCTAAACAGGAACAAAACTTATCTGCTACATGGTTAAAGTTAGTTAAGCTTCAGCATCAGCAAAAATATGTCTCAATTAGTCCATTACAGCTTAAAGTTAAAAGACAAGTGTGAGACTTTTCTGGATCACAACTCTCAGCCCCCAATTCTCCACCCCTTTGGGTGTAGCCCTTTCAGACTGATTGGTTGAAGTTACATGACGTGTGTTAGCCCAACCTTTAATTACCATATTAAATCATGTGACTGCAGTTCCCATAACATTCCCATGTTTATGAAACCTCTTATTGTAAACAAAGCACTTTCTCACAGAAGTGTAGCTTGTTTGGGCTAAAGCACACCTGGGCTGATAATTGTGAATCTGGCCTCAGAAAACAACTTTTCTCAGCAAGGAAAAATGCAGACACACATCTTTACATTTCAACATTTTAACATTGACTATATGTCCCATCAAATTCTAACAATTCGCCCATAAGGTATGGGTGGGGACTAACGTTATCTATGTTGAGGTGTTTCATTGTTATACTTAATTTGTTGTTTCTATTAAAGCAGATCCGAAGTTGCAAGACGTTTGGATCATTGGCCACAGCCTTGTGTTCTGGGCGGAACGTCGTATGCTCCAATCGGGTCGCAATCGGAATCTGGCGATAAGAGTGGTTCAGCGACTACAATGGTTTGGTTGGAGAGGAATGCTTTGGGGAGCTCTCATTCCTTGCATCATCGAATTATCTGCGACATTGGCACCACCTAAGATTCTACTGGTGCATTTGGGAAAGAATGACCTTGTGAAAGTTCCTTGTTTCAAGTTGGCCAAAATGATCTTGAACGACTTGCAAGACATTAAATGGAGACTCCTGAACACGGTGGTGATGTGGACCAAGTTTTTGCCTTGACGTGCATGGGTGGGAGCAAGGAAGGACTCATCGATCAACACAGCCCATCGTTGGCTGAATAGATCCATGGTTAAGAAGTTGGGAGTTTTGGAGATTAGTATTGTGGAACATGAGAATATTCAGAGGGGTGGGCCACATTTGTACAGGGGCGATGGGGTCCATCTATCCCCCGAGGATTGTGTTGTATACTTGGAGTCCGTCTCTCATCACATTGCATGAGCAATTCGGGGGGGGGGGGGGGGAGAGGGGATGCCAAGCTAGGCTGGCCCCCTCCTGTGGCGGAAAGGATCCCCCCCCCCCCCGGAATAAGTTAGTTAATTGAAATTACAGAATTGGTTCAAATTTAAGGGGACAAAGAGTATACTTCAAGGGGTTAAACAAATTGTTGCTATGTCATCAGCAAACAAATGGATGACATCATAGACAAGTTATGTCATGAGTTAAATTATGACGTCATTTCTGGTTGAGGGGAGATGATTTATTTGGATGTGGTTTAATTGGAATTTGATGTTATTGACACATGAATTAAAGGGATAGATTGGCACGGTTGGTTAAATTGGATATGCAAAGGAACACATGTGTCAAGAACAATGTCAATTGTGGTTAAATTAAATGGTTAAGAATTATTGATTACCCTGTACAAATAAAGTTGTGGCCAAGTTTTACAACCATAATATTGAGTATGGTGTCATTTTTGTGTCGGTGCAATGAGCTGACGCTTGCTAGAGGGATTAAGAACAACAAAAAGGGGGTTTTTTGGTTGTTTGTTTTTTTTTTTTTTTTTTTTTTTTTTTGTATGTCTGTATCAAAAAGAAAGAAGAAGGAAATGGTAGCCCCACTGTGCAGAGAAGATGGAGAAATTCTAACAGGGGACAGAAAAATGCAGAACTACTCAACACCTTCTTTGCCTCAGTCTTCTCACAAAAGGAAAAGGGTGCTCAACCTGAGGAAAATGGAGCAGAGTACAAAATAGGGGGAATGCAGCACAGAATAAGTAAAGAGGTAGTACAGGAATACCTGGTTAACCTAAATGAATTTAATTCTCCATGTCCAGATGAACTACATCCAAGGATATTAAAAGAACTGGCAAATGTAATCTCAAACAATAATCTTTTAGAACTCCTGGAGAACAGGAGAAGTCCCAGCAGGCTGGAGGATGGCAAGCATTGTCCCCATCTTCAAAAAGGGGAAAAAAGAGGATCCCAACAACTATCACCCAGTTAGTCTGACATCAATACTGAGAAAGATTCCAGAACAGTTCATTTAACAGAGTCTGTGAACATTTAGAAGGGAATGTTATAATCACTAAAACTCAACATGGGTTTCTCAAAAACAAGTCATGCCAGGCTAATCTGATCTCTTTTTTCCCCATAAAATTACCAGCTTGGTAGATGAAGGGAATGCAGTAGACATAGCATATCTTGGTTTCAGTAAGGCTTTTGACAAGGTCCTCCATGATATTCTTCCAAACAAGATAGTAAAATGTAGGCTAGACAATGCAACTGTTAGATGGATTAATAATTGGTTGACTGACCAAACCCAAAGGGTGCTCAACAATGGCCCCTCTTTGTCCTGGAATGAAGGGACCAGTGGGGTGCCACAGGGTTCTGTCCTGGGCCCAGTGCTATTCAACATCTTTATCAATGACTTAGATGAAGGAATAGAAGTCATGTTTATCAAATTTGCAGATGACACCAAGTTAGGAGGAATAGCCAATACCTCAGAGGACAGGATCAACATTCAAGAAGACCTGAATAGATTAGAAAGCTGGACCAAAGCTAACAAAATGAATTTCAACACAGAGAAATGTAAGGTACTGCACTTAGGGCAAAATAATAATAATGAAATGCATAGATATAAGATGGGAGACACGTGGCTTAACAAGACTACATGTGAAAGGGAACTAGGAGTCCTAGTAGACCACAAGTTGAACATGAGTCAACAGTGTGATGCAGCAGCTAAAAAGGCCAATGCGATTTTAGGCTGCATCAATAGAAGTATCATTTCTAGATCAAGGGAAGTAGTAGTGCCACTGTATTCTGCTTTGGTCAGGCCCCACTTGGAATACTGTGTCCAGTTCTGGGCACCAGAATTCACAAAAGAATTCACAAAGGATATTGAAAAAAACTGGAGCGTGTCCAAAAGCAAAGCAAAGCAGCTTCATTTATATACCGCTTCATACGGGGTGTCTAAGCAGTTTAAATATGGGGGGTCTAAGCAGTTTACAACTGTAAGCTTAGACATATGGGGTGTCTAAGCAGTTTACAACTGTAAGCTCATTGCCCCCCAACAGTTGGGTACTCATTTTAGCTACCTCAGAAGGATGCAGGCCTGAGTCTAGCCTGAGCCCTGGCTAGTATTGAACTTGCAACCTTGTGGTTTATGAGTGAGTGGCTGCAGTACAGGCATTTAACCACTGCGCCACCAGGGCACCAGAGGAAGGTGACTAAAATGGTGAAGGGTCTGGAAACCATGTCCTATGAGGAATGACTTAGGGAACTTGGTATGTTTAGCCTGGAGAAGAGATGGTTAAGAGGGACTGTGATACCCCTCTTTGAAGGGATGTTATATTTGAAGGGATGTTATATTGAGGAGGGAGATAGCTTGTTTTCTGCTGCTCCAGAGAATAGGACTCAGAACAATGGATGCAAGCTACAGGAACAGAAATTCCACCTCAACATTAGGAGGCACTTCCTGACAAAGAGATCTGTTCGACAATGGAACATACTCCCTCAGAGTGTGGTGGAGTCTCCTTCTTTGGAGGTCTTTAAACAGAGGCTGGATGGCCATCTGTCAAGGATGCTTTGATTTTAAGTTCCTGCATGGCAGGGGGTTGGACTGGATGGCCCTTGTGGTCTCTTCCAACTCTATGATTCTATGATTCTAATATGCTGAAGTGTAGCTACCCAGGCCCCCAGCTGCTGGACTTTCTCTTCCAAGAGGGCTACCAACTTGCACTTGTTGCAGGTGAAGTTCCCCACATCTCTAGGCAAGAAGACAAACATCACACAAGTGTTGCACATGTCTGCAGCAGCTCCCTCAGTGTCTATGTTGAAAAATCTTAAGTAAGCACTGAAGCAGGACTATGGGCTTCTCCCTGAAAAAGTTCCCCAGTAAAGACCCACATAAAGGGCACCTGTTGGCTTGGTCTTTTCACCAAGGCCTCCTTCTACCTGTACTGTGCTTTCCTTTGTCTTGTGAAATTCAATACATTATCCTTTCTTAATTTTATCCAGTTGGTTATCCAATTCATTACACACACCTCATAATAAAGTTCCAGATCTGACAAGTTTAAATTGCCCCTGCTTCTATCATCCTGCAGTCTCTTCCATTTTATACGCAGCTTTTTTCCATTCCAGGTCAATTTGAATATAGCTTTATTCCATTTTTTAAAAGGTTTGTTATTCATAATTATGGGTATGTTTTGAAATAGAAACATAAAGTTTGGCAGAACCATCATCTTTATGGTAGATATTCTACCTAACAATGTTAGTTTCAAAGATTTCCATTTTTCTAAATCACATTTAATTTCTTTCCATAATTTCCCATAATTATTTCCAAACAGTTCTGAGGGTTCAAATCCTCAGAACTTTAAATCCTATCTTCCCAATTAGGTCTTGTTCTTCTTGTTTTGTCATGTTTTCAGTTAACATTAGTGTTTTATTCTTGTTAATTTTAAAACTAGCATATTTTCCAAATTCCTCCGTCATCTGCATTATCCTAGGTGTGCTCTTTAGAGATCCTCCAGGGAAAAAACTAAACCTAAATCATAGGCATAAGCTTTGTCTCTTTATTTTTACCCCTTGTATTTCTTTTGTTTCTGTGTTTTTTAAATAAAAACCTCTATTATTAATTTAAAAAAAGAAGTGGTGAAAGGGGGCATCCTTATCTTCTTCCCTTATATATATTTACTGATTTAATTCTCTCTTGATTAACTATTCTTTTGGGGAGTATGCTTTTCATAGATTTTCCCTATCCATGTTAGGAAGTTTTTACAAAGTCCATTTTAGCCAGTAACTTCATAAAAAAATCACCAATTGATCCTGTCACAGACTTTTTTTGACATCTAGAATGTCATATTCAGTTTTTTTTATCAATATGTTTTTCATAATACTCAATCATATTGAGGACTATTCTCACATTATCTTGTATATACCTTCATGGGAGAAATCCCGCTTGATCAGGGAAAATAATATCTTTTAGTATCCTTTTGAGTCTTTGTGCAATGATAAAAGAGAAAAGTTTGTAGTCTGCATTCATTAAATAAATTGACCTATAATTATTTGGCTCCTTAGGATATTCTCCCTCTTTATGAATTAATTTTGTATTAGCCTCAGACCATGTTGCTGTTTTTTTTTTTTACCTTTTAATATTAAATTACATGTTTTTTGGAATGGAATTAGTAGGTCCATTTTAATTTTTTTGTAGTATTCTGAGGTAAATCCGTTGGGTCCAGGAGCTTTATTATTTTTGGAATTTTTATTGTTTCAATTCCTTCCACTACTGTTATTGGTTGGTTTATAATTTTTTTGTTGTTCCTCTGTTAAATTTGGTATATTCTGTTCTTCTATATATTTTATCATTTTATCTGTTTTCCCTTCTGTCATTTGCTCTTCTTGAAATAGATTCGTATAGTATTCTATGAAAATTTGTTTCTTTGTTTCTTTTTCTTTTTCTTTTTCTTTTTCTTTTTCTTTTTCTTTTTCTTTTTTTTTTGTTCTGTGTATATTTTAGAGCCCTGGTGGCACAGTAGTTAAATGATTGTACTGCAGCCACTCATTCACAAACCACAAGGTTGTGAGTTCAATACCAGCCAAGAACTCAAGCTTGACTCAGGCTTGCATCCTTCTGAGGTCATTAAAATGAGTACCCAGCTTGATGGGGGCAATTATCTTACACATTGTAAACTACTTAGGGAGTTCTTAAGTGCACTGATACGTGGTATAGAAATGTACTTGTTACTATTTTTCCTCATCACTTATTTCCTTAATTAATCTTTTCTGTTTTTGTTTCCTTAATTTCCATGCTAGGCATTTACCAGCTTTATTAGCATGTTCAAAATAGCTATCTCATAAATCAAATCAATTTCTAGTTGTTTTTGCAAGATTTTAACATCATGTTTTATTTTCTTATTTGATGGGTCATCACCTTCTTTGCTTTTTATGGCTTCGCTTCTTTTTTTGTAGCTTTATTTTCCTTTTTTGTTGCTTCAGATTTTTTTGTTGTATGAAGAAACCCCACATTACAGCTTTACTAGTGCCCCAAATAATATCCATCAGGGTATCTTCACACATATTTTCTTTTTTAAAAAAAAATATATTAAAGTTTCTTTTGCTTTTTTCATCAGTTTTTCATCCTTTAACAATGTTTCATTTAGTCTCCAACTGAAGTATTTTGTTGTTGTTGTTAAATATTTTAATTGTTATTGGATTGTGCTCAGCTAAAGTTTTCTTTAATGTATCCTTGTAAATTTTGGGATGTCCAAAATATGTCAGTTCATGACATAGAATGGTGTCATTCTAAATAATATGTATAAGCTTTGGAATTCCCATGTTTTTGTAATCAAATATCTATAATAGACAATTATCAATTGTTAAAGAAAGATTTTGGAAGTTTTCCCTGTGTTTTTTTCATTTGTTTTTGGAGGTTCTGTCTAAGATAAGAGTCAATCACCCAATGAAAGTCTCCCATCAATATTAAATTGTCAAACTCATGTTCCAAATTTTTTTGTAGCAGCTCTTTAAAGAATTTATCTTTATTTTCCACTGGGGTATACACACCAACTGTTAACAACTTCAAATCTTGTATTTGTATTTGGACTCCTATCTTTTCTGTATCTAATATCTTTTTAGCATAAATAACTACACATTTTTTCCTTTTTATCCAACACTGCAACATAATGATTTCCTAGTTTGTTATTCCTCAAACCTTTGGTACTTTTCTCTTATAAGCATTTCTTGAAGACACAGGATATCTAGTTTCAGTTTCTCTAGATAATGAAAAACATTGCTTCTTTTAAATTTAGAATTAAGTCCATTAACATTCCACAATAAAATATTTGTTGTCATGTCTCTTTATTTGTATCTCTTATTCATCTTTATTCTTCTATTTTTTCTTCCTCTGATATTCCTTGTTCCTCCTTTTCCAATGTCTGTTCCTCATCCTTCTCTTTCCTTTCTGCTTCATCAGTTTTCATTTCTTGTGATTTACTCCCCCCCCTTTGTCCCAGATTTTATATTACTTTCCTTTTTTCCCTTCTCCTCTATATTTCCCTTAGATGGTACATTTTCCCAATCTTACTTAATTTTCCCCCAAAATTCTTCAGCTTTTTAAAGGGTGTTTATTATAATTTTTTTTCCTGCTGATTAAAAAAGGAAATCCCCTCTATTCTTTCCAATTTGTATTTTATCCCTTTCTTTATTAAGTTTTGTGTTAGGAATTTATATTCTTTTTACTTTTCCAATATGTGTGTTGGTAAGTTTCTAAAAATTTTAATTTCCATATTGTCAATTTCCAAATGATTTAGAAAACTATGCTGTATTATATTATCCTTTATTCTTTCCCTGGTAAAATATGTTAAGGAAAATGCAACATGGAACATACAGTGATAGAAATAAAATATGTATGTGAAAGTCACAATGACTAAGCAAGAGCAATTATGAAGCTACACAGGTGCAAAAGCTAATGTAATTTAGAAGTCTTGAGAGCCAAGGACAGAGTTATAGAATGCATATTGGAAACACCTGAGATTCATTAAGTGTACAAGGTAAAATGATGAAATACTTGGGTTGGTCTTAAGTATGGGTTGAACTATGTGAACCAATCAAAATAGATATACACACGCACTGGGTGGAAACTAACTAGTGGGTGGTGATTAACAATGGCTATAATAATTGCAATGTTTGCCAATGTATTTTTGTGGAGTAGTTTTGGAGATATTGTGGGTAGTTGAGGAGATTTGTAGAGATTGTGATTTGTTGGGCATATAGTACTTGTATATAGTAGAATAAAGTAGATCTTTTATATAAGACTACTGAGTTGTCTGGTGTCTTGAGTGAAGATACAAGAGCCAGCAGAATCCTGGAAAAGTTTGGAGACATCTGGGGAAGAAGAGTGAGAAGGCTTGGAGAGTTTGTCAGGGTCTTCAGTCTATTCTCTGAAACTCTGCTGCTTTGGAGAAAAGCATTAACCACTGATCAAAGCTGGTCAGCTCTGCTGCATAACAAGGTGGTGAGTTAGAGCCAGAGGTGAAGAGCTACAACTCCCATCATCCATAGCAAAATATACTACAGCATCACTTGGAATATTTTTACTTTTAATGGCATGGGAACTTATCTGAAAGATTTTATCAGTTACAGCAGGGGTAGGCAACCTTTCCCCTTTAAGGCCTGAGGGACTTCAGCTCCCAGAAGCCTCAGCCATGTTGGCCAATAGTCCCATGTTGGCCAATAGCTCCTTGGTTTCTGGGAACGGTAGTCCCTCGGCCCTTAAAGGGGAAAGGTTGCCTACCCCTAAGTTACAGTATCCATGATTTCCTTCTCTACACCTTGACCAAAGAATGATACACTCCTTCTATCTGGGATGGTTGTCCTCTTCCACCGAACATGCAGCTTTGGGAGGGATGCACATGGAACGGTGAGGGAGGAAAGAGACTCCTGCCTAGCCAGCCAGATCAGCTGAATCAACCCTGGTGATCAATGAGGTGACAGATGTCACAGCCAGATCACCCTCACATTTGCTATGAAATCTATGGCCAATATCACACGATCATATAAATTATCTTGATTTTTCTTGGGATTCCCCTTAATCTTATGCATTTTTCTCTGTTTTTAATCTCCTTTGCTTAAATTGACATTTGAGCTTTGTCTTGATTATCAATTTCCCCCATTATTTTTTGTTGTAATTCAATTATACTTTTATTCGTTATCTGCATCTCCTCCATTATTTGATCTATTTTTTACTAAAATGTGATATTTCTTTTTTCATATCATATTTAATCTCATTTCTAGTTCCTTTAATCTCTTCTCTCAGATCTTGTCTCATTTTTTATTTTCATTTCTCATTTCATTTCTAGTTTCTTTCATTTCATACTATAATTCTTGACTTGGCTTTTTAAATTCCTCAAAAAGATTAAAATTCATTTCTGTTACTTTTGGGATAGTTTCTATAGATGATCTTCTTTGAGTTTGACATTGTGCTTGTGTTATGGCTGATGTTTTCCTTGTGTCCATCTTTTCCATTCCCCCCCCCCCCCCCCTTCTGCCTATCTTCTTACAACTGGTTACTTCTTTCCTCTTATACAGTTATAATTTAAACAAATTTATCACTTAGTATCAAATTTTTATTTAGGATTCAGTTTATAAATGATAGTATTATTTAGCTCTTTATATCTCTCTCTCTTACATCCACTTCATAAATCAAGTTTTTTTAGAAATCTATATTTTGGTCATATAGTATGTCTTTATAATTCAATATATTTAACTGCAATCCCAACATATCATTTTCTAAGACATATAGACCTCTATTCATTTAACAAATTTAGTCAATTCCAATTCCAAAATTTAGAATCATCATTATACATATATATATATATATATATATATATATATATAGTCATAATTAATTGAGTACTTAACATCAGCTTTCATTTTCAGTCATGAAGTATCTTTAAATGAACAGTAAACTTTAAATGTATAATAGGCTTTAAAGTACTAATCGCTTACATACATGAATCAGCTGTACTATAACTTAAATCCCATCCTATATAAATAGTGTTATTTAAACATGCTTAAGTCATCTAATAGTCAAAGGATCAACAACTGGTTATTAAACAATTTCTACAAGTAATATCTCCAATTTGATCTTTACTTTAAGATGTCTTCTCTATCTTATCCGTCTTCAGCAGAGTGTTTATTTCCAGCTGAGGAAAGAGGAGGAGAGGGGAAAAAGTAGAAAAACTTCCACCTCTTCACAAAGCTGCTGTCAGCATCTGTTTCTAGTTAAGTCATGCTTTCTCTATCTTTATTAAGCAGTTCTATTATGTTAACACACAGTCTTCCTTATGCAGCAATATCCAATACGTAAGTCAAAAATTTTAAAAGAAGCTTTACGTAAAGTTTTCAGTCTCTTATCTTCATTACTTTTATAATTTCAGATGTTTCCTCTTAGTTCTCTTTTAGTTCTCTCTCTCTGTTCTCTCTCTTAGGGGGGATGCAGATGGCAAGAAACACCATTCTCAATCCCAGGAAGGGGAGGGGCAGCCAGATGCTGGGTGTCCCATCCCCTTCCTGAGGACGTCATCGGAGTGATGGCCCATCCACACCACAGGCGCTCCAATGACGTCCTTCCGGCTCAGTATCCGGACATGCTGAGCCGGAAGAGATGCTGAAGAGGCATGCCACGCCTTTTGTGGAGCCCCTTTCGTGGCTTGCAGAAGGAGTGCTATTTTAGCGCTTCTTTTGCAGATGGCGAAAGGGAGGATCGAGGCTGAGGTGTCCAGCAGCCTCAGCCTCAATCCTCTGCTTTCAGGGGCAGCCCAGGGCCACCCGTCTGCATCCCCCCTTAGTCGTTCTATATGTCCTCTTTGTATCCCTTTTCTTTATCAATTGTCCTTATCTTTGTTCTTTGTTATCAGTTCTTATTAAAGGTCTTAATTAAGTTTTTTGTTTTTTAATCTTATCCCATTAACTGAGGAAGTCCAATATAATTTTATATCATAATTAATTTCACGTTTTCTTTATTTAAGCAAGCAAAGTCCCCTTCAGTGCTTCCATTCAGCACTTTCAGCTTCACACAGCTTTTCTTTCTTTATAATTAGGCTGCTTCACCATTTACATAGAGTTTTTAAACAAAATTTATAGTCTTACTTCTTATGTTAAATAGAGGCAATAAATCTTGAAAGAAATAATTGGTCTAGACTCAGACAAGAGATTGCTTTTCCCAATAACATAAATTAAACAATCTTTAAAAAGCTGGTGGCAAAGCTAAGCCACTCCCCAAGGTCAGTTGCGAGTAACAGAGCAGCGGCTGCTTCTTCCAACCCCTTCAGTACCTTCTACATCAAAAGTTCTTCAAAAACCTCTAGACTTCTGGTGCGATGGTACTGGAAACAAGTCTCCATGAAGTCTCTCTAAATCCTCTTTAACAGGAGGATATTAGAGATAAGGTAGGATTTTATTTCCTTCTCTCTTTACTCCATTTTACCAGTCTGAGTTTCTCCTGAAGTGAAGATCAGTCCTCCATTTGCCATGGCCAGCCAGAAGTCTCTTGCTTTTTTTATTTACTGAATGACGTAGGCTTCTGCTACACTACAGAATTAATGCAGTTTAACACCTTTTTAACTGTCATGGATCCTTCCTATGGGATACTAGGATTTGTTATTTATGGTAGCAGAGGCTAAATATTACACAAAACTACAAATCCCAGAATTCCATAGAACTTAGCCACAGCAGTTAAAGCAGTGTCAAACTGCATTAATTCTGCAGTGCAGATGAAACCCTAGTCAAGTGCTATGCAACGGGAATCAACTGGAACTAGATTGTGTAAAAGACCCTCATCCACACTGAATTCCACACATTGGAAAAATGTAAAAATAATATAATTTGTTACAATGGTGTCCATCAGAAAACATAACAGATAAGTCTTCTGCCTTCATATGATATGTTTTTCCAATAATATTTTTCCTTACTAAGAATATCATAGTGAATGGTTGCCTGATAGTATCCTGAATTTATTTCCAGAAGGAGAGAGGGAAATCCTTATCACCTAAACAGTCAACATTATGAGAGTTCATAATTCACCTATGAAATGAATTTGATATGTGGTGGAAGTAGTCAATTTCATTCACCTTATAGAAATAGCTTAAAAAGTAGGAGAGGTTGCTAGAATTAAAACAATACCAGCAAGGGCGGGTCTTCTGGTCTGCCCAGCCAATCAGACATCGTTGCCCTTATATGGGCCGGCACAACATTAGACCCCTCCTGACGTGTTGGGGGGGTGTCGTTCCCTAGAAGCCAAGATGACTAAATTGAGGCTGTTATATTTTGGGGACATCATGAGAAGACATGAAAAGACTCACTAGAAAATATGATAATGCTTGGAAAAAGAGAGGGCAGTAGAAAGAGAGGAAGACCACACACAAGATGGATAGATTCAATCAAAGAAGACACAGCCCTAAGTCTGAAGGAACTGAGCATCCTTTTTGAGGATAGGGTGTTTTGGGGATGTCTCATTCATAGAGTTGCCAGAGGTCAAAGTTGACCTGAGGGCAGTTAACAACAGCAACAAAATGTCTCCTTCCATGAAAAATCAACAGGTACCAGGTCAGATGAGGAGGAAGATTTGTGGTATTGGAGGGCTTTTCTGTGCATGTTGTTAGATATTAAGTCACAACATTTTTATGCTTTTAAAAACTATCTTGGATGATGTTTTAATTATGTGTGGTGCTGTTTTAAAGGTTGTATATGGTATTTTAATGAATTTTAATGTTTTAATTCTTCAACTTTATACATTGTTTAATTATTTTTAAATAACTCTTATATTTATATTTTTATTAATGACTTTGTATAGTTTTTATCTGTATCATTTTTAAATATGTTGTTAGCTGGCTTGAGTCCCATATATCCCAGACAAGTGGGATATATATGAATAAAATAAATAAAGATAAATTTCAACTGGGTGGTAGTATGATGGAGCTCTCTAGGCACACATGCAGACAAACAGTGGCTAGCTGGCTTTAGGGTAGAGCTGCATCTTGGAGACATATAGAAACCACTGCTTACTGGGGATATTCCATTTCCCAAGGAGCTCCTGGATAACACTTCTATGCACAACATTTCTATGCCAAATCAATTTTTTTCCATTTTCTGTTAAGTTATGAGTACCTTTTACTGGTGTTTTATATTTGTACTTTATTGCTTCTATGACACCTGGTGATGTCTGTATGAATATTTTAGATTATTGTTTATTGACTTGATATCTTTGCCTGAAGGGTAGTTTCTGAATGTTCTAACTAATAAGGTGCAGGAAATTGAAACAAATATATTTTCTCCCTTCAACCAATAGGAACTCTTAACTGTTGCTTTTATCTTTTTAAATTGCATTTTATTCTTTTAAAGTGTGGTATGTTTTAATACTGTAATAGTTTGAATCTATTTTAAAACTTACTTTTTGTACATTTTTAATTGTATTTTTTAAAATTGTGACCTACTTTGAGTCCCAATTTTGGGGGGAGTTATTAATTATAAAAACAACATCAATAATAATAACAACAACTCTAATCATGGGCACTCTTATGATTGGAATAAAAAAAAATCTTCATTCATCTCTGTGTCAAATAACATCACCGATATTCTTCCAGTAGACAAATGGGTAGACAAATTCACTTGTGTCAGCTTCTTCATAAGAAGATATTTTACAAAAATTTTAAAGATATGTCATTTTTCTTCAAGAAGAGTAGTTTCAAAACTCAGTAGAGTGACAGAAAAAGCAGAAAAAGAGACTATTACCACCACCCAGATTTATATGATGATTAATCATGTTTTTCCCCAAGTGACACCCCCATACATTTTAAATATTCAAAATTGTGTGTTTTTTAAAATCTCCAAACTCAGGAGATCTTGAAATGTCAGGTTGGTATATTAAATCAGAGAATATCAGGTGTCAGTTCTTGAAAAGGTGGACAATTATTCTGAGGAAAATGTTCATATCATATTATCTGATTCTTTTTGTCAGTAGAGATGTATGTAAGACTGGGCTAAGTTGTTACAGCTTCTGTACAAAGCTACAACTGACATGCTTTTCATGGTTCTGACTTCAATGATTGCTATGACTTAACAATAAAAAAAAACATACAAAGACTAGAAATGTGACAATCCAGGTGAGAGGTGGCACTGGAAAAGTTTGGGAAAAACATTTTCTCCATCCCCACCCATTTTGTCAAGGACAATTTTTTCCATTGTAAAAGTTGGAAGCTTTGTGGGAGGTAGGGGAATAAAAATCCAATGAAATATCTTGTCTTTTGGATAGGAAGGGGTGGGGAGGTGAAATTTTACTCAATCAAAATGCCAGGAAATTCATATTGTTAAGGTAATTGCAATGACTGGCATCCTGTAACAGATGCACACATGCGTACATTTCCTTTCAACATGCTTATGTCTTTTTGCGTTGCTGTCTTCCCTTCTTCCCTCCACAGCATCCCAAGCCTTACTGACTTACTGAACAGCCTCCAAATCACCTGGCATGGTCATTCGCTGATTGGGGGGGGTGGGGGGAAGCAGGAAGGATTATGGAAGATCTCTCTGTAACCAGATGTGACACGATGGCATTGGTACTGAAATCCCCAGGGTCCTGCAGAGGTCTCAGCGGAGCTGTAATCATTTCATATTGGCTATGGAGACATAGCCAGATGCCTTTGTGATTTTGTGATTCTTTGATTCTGCCTCCATCTCCACCTGTTTCTTTTGCTTTTAATCTTATCCTACCTCTCAGATGACAAAAACTGATACATGTTTTTTTTAAAAAAAATATTAAACATATAAACATATACAGAGTATACCTACAAAACAAACTTATATATAAACAAGACATATATAAAACATATAACAATTAAAACAAAAATTAAATGTATCAGTATCATTATAACCTTCTATGTAATTATACTTCCCAGGCAATTGCAATTATCATCTTCAAAAGAGAATTATCTCTCCTCCTTATATACACCCCTATGACTTCAGTGGCTATATTTACAAAATATTTTTACTTATTGTAACAAAACCTAGAATTATACTTTCTTCTCTATTTTGCACAACTAATTAACCCAAAGATATGTCCGTTCATTTGAACCCATTTTGAACCCGTTTTTTACTATAGATTTTGAGGCGTTTCCATTCTTCTTCAATGTGTTTCTTTGAGTTTTCTTTCATTAGAGCTGTAAGGATATCCATGATCATAGCTTCATAAAGTTTCTGAATCCATTCTTCATCTTTTGGGTTTCTTGTTTTTTCCAGTATTTAACATATAATATTATTGCAATTGTAACCGTGTATAATATAATTCTTGCATATTTTTATAATAATAATAATAATAATAATAATAATAATAATAATAATAATAAATGTATCTTTATCTTGCCCCTCTGCAACGCAATCGGGGAAGCTTACAAATTTAAAAACATCCATAATACAACAATTCCCTAACCCACCCTCCCCTTAAAAAAGTATTAAACTAGTCAATTTTAAAACAGAGAATAAAATAAAACAAAGTCATACAAAGGAATAACGCAACAATGGTAACTCTGAGGGCTGGTAGCTGATTTTTTTCCTATTTTCATTCTTGAGCTACTTAACGTATTTAACAATAACAGAAAAGGATCAAATGGAATTTTTATTTGTAAAATCCCAGTCATTAAAGTATATATTCTTTTCCAAAATTCCTCCACTTCATTACACTTCCACTACATATGAAAAAAATTAGCATCTGGTTTATGGCACTTCCAGCATTTTGTATTCCCCATTTTATATATTATATGGAGTTTAGAAGGAGTCATATGCCTGAGATGCATCTTTTTAATTTATATTTATATATATAATTCTGACACAATGTGAATCTATTAGATTCCAGCCAAGTCTTTTCCAAATGTCTAGTTCTATAGGTTTCCCAACATCCTGGGCCCATTTAATCATTGTATGTTGGATGTTTTCTTTTTCTAGATCTCTTTTTTTCAGTAGCTTATAATACTTACCTATGTGTCCTGCATCGTTGAATAATATCCATCTTGTTTTTCTCTTTAGTTAGGCTTGGAGAGCTATTATCTCTTTTGAAATATTCCTTAAGTTGAAGATACAAAAACCAGTCATTATAATCTTTCTCCATATGTATATAGTGGTTTCATTGTATAATCATTACTGTTCTTGCTTTGTATTATCAAATCTTCATATTTTAACTATGTTGCTGTTTTATTTTTTGTTCTCTTGTAGAAAGCTTCTTGTACAGAGACCCTCATGGAGCTCTCTCTATAAAATTGTTTCTTAACCTTTGACCACACTAGCAGCAGTGATTTCCTTATAATGTGGTGGTTAAAATCTTTATTAACTTTTAACTTGTTATACCACATAAATGCATGGTATCCATATCTAACATTGGTACTTTCTAAACATAGTAATTTTTCATTGTCTGGTTTGACCAAATCTTCAAGACACATAGAAATAAACCTTTAAATTTGGTAAAGCACATCCTCCCTTAAATTTATCCTCTATTAAAATTTTCCATTTTATTCTCAGTTTCTCTTCCCATAGAAACTTTGATAGATCTTTATTCTATGTTTCAAAGCATTATTCATTGGATATTATCGGTATATTTTGAAATAAGTACTTAAGTCTAGGGAGAGTGCTCATCTTAATTACTACAATTCTTCCTAAAAAGGAAAGGTGATATCTTGTCCAGTTTTCTAAATCTCTACTGATATCATTCCTCTTTCATAGTTATTTTGGAATAGATCAATATTCATTTTTGTTAAATATATTCCTAAATATTTCACCATTTTTTCAATTTGAAATTTTGTTGTTTCTCTTAACTCAATTTCTTCTGTTGGTGTTAGATTTTTTTGATAAGATTGATGTTTTGTTTTTATTTATCTTGAACCCAGAAACTGCACCAAATTCATTTATGGTTGTTGTTAGCAGTTTTATAGTTTTCAAAGGGTCTTCCAGAAAGCATATTATATCATCAGTGAATGCTTTAATTTTAAAATTAAATCCTCCCTTATTTTGTTATTCAAGATCTCTAATACTATTATAAATAATAATAGGGACAAGGAACATCTCTGTCTAGTTCCTCTTTCTATCTTAATGCTCTCTGTTTTTTCTTCATTAATTATTATCTGAGCCCTTTGTTCTTTAGGGACAGATCTCATCCAACATATTTTTTTGCCCATGTTCATTTTTACAATTGTTTCCAACAAAAATGTCCAGTTTACTATATCAAAGGCTTTTTCAGCATCTAATAGAATCTTGGCAAGTTTTTTGTCATTGTAATGTTTAAAGTACTCTATAATATTTAATACCATTCTGAAATTGTCTTTGATCTCCCTTGTATGAATAAAACCATTTTGATCTTCTTGGACCACCTTTTTAAAATATTTTTTCAGTCTTTTATAATTGAAGTAAATATCTTGTAATCAACATTAGTCAAGGATATGGGTCTGTAATTTTTTTACATCATGCTTATTTTTATCTTCTTTTAAAATCAGTGTAATTAACATGTCTTTCCAAGAGTCAGGGATGTCATATTTCTGAATATAATTTAAGGTCTCCTTTAAAGGTTGTAATATCACATCTATCAGCTTTTTATAATAGCTTACTGATAGCCCATCGGGTCCTGGGGCTTTTCTAGTTTTCATTCTTTTAATAGCATCTATAATCTCTTTTGTAGATATCTCTTGATTCATTTTTTTTTGTTCTTCAGTCAAATTTATTATATTTTGAGTATAATAATAATAATAATAATAATAATAATAAAGTTTATTTATATCCCACCCTTTGGGGACCCAATCAGGGCAGCTTACAACAATAAAACCATACAATATATCCCAAAACACAATCCCTCCCCCCTTAAAACAGTATTAAATCAAATGAAGATTAAAACTACAAATTCAAACTTAAAAAAAAAAAATTAAAAACATTACAAAGCACAAGATTGGCCCAAGGCAATGTTCTTCATCGATCAGTAGATGGTGCCACGTGAAGATCATTGTGGGTGGAAGTACCCGAGGCTGGGATAATTAATCAGGAAAGGCCTGCCAAAAGAGATCCATCTTGATAGCCTTTTTAAAGCTGTCTAACAATGTTAAATGACAGATCTCATCTGGCAGGCCGTTTCAGAGTTTGGGGGCAACAACTGAAAAAGCCCTCTGGGAGGTAGCCACTAGCCTCAATATTTGAGGCTGCAGCAAATTTCTCCCAGAGGAGCAGAGAACGTTGAGAAGATTGAATGGGAGGAGGCAGTCCCTGAGATAGCTTGGACCCAAGCCATTTAGGGCTTTAAAGGTGATAACCAACACGTTGTACTGGGCCCGGAAGCTGATAGGCAGCCAGTGGAGGGACCTCAAAACCAGAGTAGCCCCATGTAGCCCCATGTAGAGTGCATTACAAGCCCCATGTAGCCCCATGTAGAGTGCATTACAAAAATCAATGCATGAGGTTACCAGCACGTGCACAACAGTCTCGAGATCCCTTACTTCCAGAAAAGGGCGCAGCTGGCATATCAGCTGAAGCTGATAACAGGCGCTCCTGACTGTCGCATTTACCTGATATGTCATCAGGAGCGACGAGTCAAGGAGCACCCCCAGACTGTGAACACAGTCACTGGAGGAGAGTGTGGCCCCATCCAGGACTGGAGGTTGCAATCCGATTCTTGGTTTCAGGGTCGCTACCGTGAGCACCTCCGTCTTGTCCGGATTCAGTTTCAATCTGTTTTTCCTCATCCAGCCCATTACCACCCGAAGACATTCATTGAGAGAGGAGATGCTATTAGAATTTGAGGCCGATGAACGAGACACAGAGAAATAGATTTGGGTGTCATCAGTGTACTGATAACACCCAGCACCATAACTCTGTATAATCTCACCCAGCGGCTTCATAGTAGCCAGATATTGTTCTATTTTCTCTTTATTTTCATTGAATCCAGTTCTGTGTCATGGCCAGCCAGGCTGAGGACATGGAAGACTCAGAGGATGAGGGGGCTCAGCCAGGTCCTAGCTTTGCTCTACCAGTTCCAGTGGAGTTGGCTGAGCCTGGACCTAGCTCTATTGTACCCACTGAAGCACAGCCCCTGCCTCAGCAGCCTAGCCCCCCCCCCAGCAGAAAGCCTCCCCCCAGCAGAGGTTCCAGGCCTGAGAGATATAGAGGAGCAGGAGGAGGAGGTACCTACCTTTTGACAGAGAATGACAGAAAGGGCATGCCTCCGGCGTTCTCTGATATTATATGAGAAACGCTCAGCTAAGACCAAACAGCTGTGATTGGGAGCTGGGCCAATATAAACAGCTGGGAGACACTGAGCTTCTCTGTCATAGTTTATCTGCTTTCTCTGGAGAAAGCATCTGACTCAGACTCCCTGGCTTCATAGACCTCAGATTGCCTTGAAACCCCTGACCTTTGGACTGGACCCGATGACCTGCTTGCTAGAACCCTTGACTCTGGATCGGACTTACTGACTTGGTCTCTGGACTCTTGAACCCTTGACTTGCTCCTGATTTTGCTTCTTGGAACATTTGGACTGGTATTGTACTTTTTGAACTGCCTTGGTGTTTCAGACTTGCATTGGTGTGCTGGCTCTTATCAGTTACTCAGCTGCTTTCTCGGACATTCTGTTACTGTATAAATTCTCAAAATACTGTCAAAATACTTGCTTAATTGTCTATTTGTTTTTTAAATTGTTTTTCCTTATAGTGTATTTCTGTTATTATCTTTTCCCTTCATTTTTCTCAATTTGTTAGCTGAAAACTTACCAGTTTTGTTTCTCAAAATGTTTGTTTAATAATTCTTAATTTCCTCTCTATTTCATTGATTATTAGTGTTTTAATTGTTGTTGTAAAGTCTCAACTTCTATTTTTAATTTGTTATCTACTTTCCTTTTCTATTCCACTTCCTTTTTTTAATTCTTCTAAGATTCTTTTTTCTTTCCCCTTTTTTCTCTTCTTTGTTCTATGCCAATTTTAATAAATATATCCCTGATTACAACCTTGCTTGCATCCCAAAGTATTTTGTTCTATATTCCTTCTGCTTTATTTTCCTTAAAATAAAAATTTAACTTTTCCTTGATTTTGTGTATTGTATTCTCATCATTTAACAAATTAGTGTTTAACCTCCAGGATTATTCCAATCTTTTTTTCTTGGATTTTCAGTAATATAGGATTATGATCTGAAATTGGTTTCATTAGGATCTCCATGGACTGAATAAATGGGAGTAAACTTTTTAAAGCAATATATAAATCAATTCTAGAAAATGAATTCTGGACTTCTGAAAAAAAAGTATAAGCCCTTGTTTGGTTATATTTATATCTTCATACATCTGTTAGGGAGAATTCCTCCACCAATGTGAAGTTGGGAAGTTTCCCTTAATTTTTCCTGATGTCTTTGCCTATATTCGATTTTCTATCTATTTCTGGTCTAATTACCGCATTAAAATCTCCTACCAGGAGAATATCACTGTAGTCAGTATTCTTTATTTCATTGTTTATTTAAATGAAATCATCATCTCTTTTTTTCCTGAGGAGCATAAATTCCCACCACTAAGATTGTTAGGTTTCTTAATTTATCTTCAACGGCAATATATAAGCCATCTTTGTCACTAAAAAATTCCTTAGAATAATATTTTTTGCTTACATAGATAGATATACCTTTCTTACTCTTTTTGCAGCTGATGTGTAGCACAGAAATATTGGGTTTCTCATCCATTTAATATCCCCTTCCTTAATTTTTGTTTCTTGAATACTAATGATGTTGCCTTTTAGTTTTTCTAATTGATTAAATATAATGTTACACTTCTATTTCAAGTTAATTGCTTTAACATACCAGAATATTACATTTACAGTCTTTTTCTTTTTCTTTTTCTTTTGTCAGTACTTTTGTCCTTTGCACTTTCTTCTTTGATCTTTCTTAGTAGTTGTTCCAGGTCTACAATATTTTCTGTTAGTAATATGGTATTGTGCCATCTATATATCTCAGACTATTGATATCCCTTCCTCCTATCTTCATACTTACTTTTTCTGTGTCCAAGTCTACTCTTCATATGATATTTTCTGCATACAAGTTGAATAGATAGGGCAAAATGTTGCAGCCTTTTCTGACCCCTTTGCCAATTGGGAACCATTCGGTTTCTCCATATTCTGTTTTTAACAGTAGCCTCTTGTCCTAAGTAAAGATTTCTCATCAGGACTATCAGGTGTGCTAGCATTCCCATGTCTTTAAGTGTGTTCCATAATTTTTTACGATCTATGCAGTCAAAGGCTTTCCTATAGTCTGTAAAACACATGGTGATCCTCTTATGGAATTCTTTGGTGCACTTCATTAGCCATCATATGTTTGCAATATGGTCCCCAGTCTTTTTCCTTTTCTGCTTGCACCTCTTGGATTTCTCTTTCCATGTATGGTTGGCATCTGTGTTGCAAAATTTTCAGCATAATTTTGCTTGCATGGGAAATTAATGCTATGGTCCTATAGTTGCTGCAGTCTTTTGTATCTCCTTTTTCCTTTATGAAGGGCATGTTCATATTGTTCTTGTGCAAAACTAAGACCATCACATTGTAAATGCCATAAATACGCCAAAAATTATGATTTGATATGGTAAGACATGAATGAAGCATGCTAATATTACTAAGGTTTAGGTTTGATATGGAATTAATTATTCCATATGCATTCATTTCCCCCAAATCTGGGGAGGAAAACATGGAAGGAGAACATTAAAAAAATTCAGGGAATCTTACTTTTCTAGCAGGGATACCTATGTACCACTGACAGGGAGCTTAAAGCAATGTATCTTTACATAGTATTCACTGATCTCAGGTAAGGGCCTTTGCAGACTGCCAGAAACAGTGCAAATTGAGGCCACTTTAACTGCCCTGATTCAGTGCTAGGAAATCATGGGAACTGTAGTTTATTGTGGCACCAGAGCTCTCTGGCAGTGAAGGCTCAATGTTTGAGGAAAAAATACAGTTCCCATCATTCCCTAGCACTGAGCCAGGGCAGTTAAAGTGGACTCAATTTGCACTATTTCTAGCAGTCTGCAAAGGCCCTAAGGTCCAAAACACACTGCAGAAATAATCCAGTTTGAGAACAATTTAACTGCCCTGGCTCAATGCTAGGGAATTTTGGGAACTGTAGTTTTGTGAGACATTTTGCTGTCTGTGTCAAAGAGCTCTGGTGCCACAATAAAGTACAATTTCCAGGATTCCCTAGCACTGAGCCAGGGGCAGTTAAAGTGGTCTCAAACTGGATTATTCCTGCAGTGTGTTTGGATCTAAGTCAAAGGACAAAAGCTTGGCAGATAGTAGGAACAATGGCCAGCACTTAGCTATTGCATGCTTTTCAAATACATGCTTTTTGTTTAATTGTATTCACCAGAAATGGGGTGAATGCAGCCCAGAGGCTGCATAGACTCTACTTGAAGCTTCTTGACCTTTCCAAATCCCTCCAACTCCACTTTTAAATAATTAAAATGGTGCAATTTGGGGTGATTTATGCCTGAAAAATAATCAGAGGACCCCTTAAGCATGAAAAAATGTGCAAAAACACCCTCATCCACCCCACCCCACCCAGAACACACCACTCCCAAACACCTCTGTTTCCATTGGGGTCTGTCTCAAAATGTCAACACGTGATGTGATATCTCTTCCAGATGTTATTCTGAGAAATACTTAGATGAAAAGCAGATATTGGCTGGGGATGGAGGGGAAAGTGTCCCCTAGCACTCATGCAGTGACCCACTCCTGATGTACATGCTTACTGTAACACAAACTCTATCAAATCCAACAGGACTAATGCCTAGCTGAATTAGCAGAGGCAGCAATTTTATGGAGTCTGTGGGCAATGATGGCAAGAGGGAACTACACTTAAATGCAGTGGCTGCCATTGAAAATTAAAGACTGCCACTGATGTTCCTACTCCCACAGTTGCTTGCTACCACCATTCATTGGCACACCTTTATGGACTTAAAGACAGCCTTTGATTCTATACCCAGAAATAAACTCTGGGCCAAATTGCTCAGTTCTACAATTGACAAAAGACTACTGTGGTTAATTATGAACCTGTATAGAAATACAACAATACAAGTATGAACAGGGCTTTGTGGGAATCTAACTAGGGACAGCCATACTTGTAGAGGGGTGCGTCAAGGATGTATTTTGGCACCTGCCCTGTTTAATCTATATTTGAACGACCTTGCTAGTTATATGGTATCTGACACCTATCACTCCCCAAAAATAGCTTCAATTAATATTCCGCTACTCCTATATGCTACTGCTGCTGCTCTCCTTTCTTTTACTAGAATTGGACTGAGACGCCTGCTAAGAGCATTCATGCAGTATTGTGATGAAAGCCTACTAACCATTAACTATAATAAATCCAAAATTATGATTTTTTCCTTAAAAAATGCACTGTTAATGATTGGGAAATAGCAGGCCATAAAATCAAACAGGTTGGTTGTTTTAAATACCTAGGTTTGAACTTTCAATAATTATATACACATATTTACCTTATGAACAGTTGTCCAATACTTCCTGACTTTGTCACAGTTCCACCATACATGTAACCAAGATCCTGTAGTTTGCTTACACTTCCAACATCTGTTATTACCATTCTTGTAAATTTTTGCTAATTTCGCTGGGGTGAGGTACCAACGTTGCTCCATTTTTAGATAGTTTTCTTTCAAGTCTTGACATTGAGTAAATTTTTGTGTCTTCATTCTTGCCCACTCCCAACTTTCCAAATCAATGTCCCTGCCAATATCCTTGGCCCATCTAATCATCGTATCTTTTACTAAGTCTTGTTCCAAATCTATTGCTTGCAAAGTCTCATAGTATTTGGAAGTTAGGTTTTTTTTTCCATTTTGCTTAATCACTTTATCCAATTCAGTGTCTGTCTCTTCAAATCCCAGTTTTTTATCATCTGCTTTGAATCTATCCATTAGCTGTTTATATGGGAACCAATGTAAATTTTTATCCAATTCTTTTAGATTCTCTAAAGGCTTTAATTCATAGCTTCCACTCCTTGTTTTACTCAAAATGTCTTGATATCTCAACCATTTGGATACTTCTCGCCATCTTCCAAAAAAGGCTTCTTGTGGTGACACCCATAAGGGTAGTTTTCTGTAGAATTTTTCCTTACAATACAACCAAATCCTATCAATGATCTTCTTACATAATGATGCTCAAATTCTTTATGCACTTTTGTCTTGTTATACCACATGTATGCGTGCCAACCAAATCTCAAATTAAATCCTTCTAAGGCGAGAATTCTATCATTTTCTAATTTTGTCCAATCCGTGATCCAAGTTAATGCATTTGCATAGTAATAAGTCTTTAAATCTGGTAAATTACAACCTCCATTTTTCTTCTTATCAATCAGTGTCTTCCACTTTATCCTAGATTTTTTACCTGACCAGATGAATTTTACAAGATCTTTCTTCCATTGTACAAGTGGTTTATCATTTAAAAGCACTGGGATATTTTGAAACAAAAAATTCATCTTTGGTAGTATCATCATTTTAATTGTCTCTATTTTTCCCAACAACGATAAATTTAATTTTGTCCATTTATTAAGATCTTCTTTAATTTCCTTCCATAATCTTTCATAGTTATTTTCAAATAAATCAGGATTCCTCTTTGTGATCCAAATTCCCAAATACTTAAATTTCCTCTCAACTTTGAATCCTGATAAAGACTGTAGTTTGATCTCTTCTTCCTTTGTCATATTCTTTGTAAGCATGACTGTCTTTTCTTTATTTATCTTTATTCCAGAAACTTTTTCAAAGTCCAACAAAATTCCTTGAAATTTCTCTATCGAGCTTAGAGGTTCTTCCATAAATATTACCACATCATCTGCAAAAGCTTTTAACTCGTAATGTTGTCCTTTAATCTTTAGTCCTTTTATATCCATGTCATCTCTAATTTTGTCATTTAACAATTCCGATACCATAATGTATAGCAATGGAGATAGTGGGCATCCTTGCCTAGTACCTTTTTGAATATCAAATTTTAAACTTTTCTCTCCATTAATTATCAATTTTGCACTCTGCTTTTTATAAATATTACTTATCCATTCAAAAAAGTTTTCTCCCATGTCCATTTTTTTATCACCTCCAACATAAAGTCCCATTTTACCTTATCAAAGGCCTTTTCTGCATAAGGAAAATCATTGCAATTTTTCCCTCATTATTTTTTTCATAATATTCAATTGCATTTAATACTGTCCGTATATTTTCTTTCATATGTCTTGATGGCAAGAATCCTGCTTGATCCTCATGTATTAGTTTTTTTAAAATGTTCTTTAACCTTGAAGCTAATATTGTCATAAAAACTTTGTAATCCACATTTAATAATGAAATCGGTCTATAATTCTCTACTTTCAGTTTATCTTTATCTTCCTTTGGTATGAGAGTGATGTTAGCCTCTTCCCAAGATTCTGGTATTCCTTGTTCTTTAATTTTATTAAATAAGTCTTTAAGTGGTATTACTAATTCCTTCTCAAATATTTTATAAATATATTCTGTAAAACGATCTGGTCCAGGTGTTTTGTTTATTTTTTGACTTCTAATTGCTTGTTCTACTTCAACAGTAGTAAACGGAGCATTCAACATTTCTTTGTCTGCCATCGAAATTGTTTTAACATTCCAGCTCATCAATGCTTTACCTAACAGAATCTTCCGATCCATTTCAGAGTTTGGGTCCTTATATAATTTAGCATAATATTTTGTAAATATTTTTTTAATCACTTCTTGATTAGTTAAAGTTATTTCTTTATCAACTATTTTTTGGATTAATTTCTTTTCTTTTTCTTTTTTCAGTCTATTTGCCAACCATCTCCCAGTCTTATTTGCGAATTCAATTTTTTTTTGTTTAAGATATGTTAACTTTTTCTCGACTTCTTTTGTCAATAATGCATCCAGTTTAATTTGTAATATTTTGAGTTGGTTTCTGAGTTCTTTTCTATTAGATTGTTCTTGAAGTTCTTTCTCTTTCTTTTGTATTTCTTCAGTCAATTTTTCCAATTCATCTTGTGCTCTTTTCTTCATTTCTGCCCCTCTCTGAATAAGGATTCCTCTCATCACTGCTTTGCTGGCATCCCATACTGTTTTCATTTTCATTTCATCAGTGATATTTTCAGAAAAGTAATACTTTATTTCTTCCTTCACTTTATTTACAAATTCCTCATTTTGAAGCAAATAAGGATTCAAACACCACGAATACTGACGTTTTGGTCCCAAAAGACTAAGTTGAATTGGATTGTGATCAGAAATAATCTTTGGCCAAATGTCCATTTTCTTTATTTGTTGAAACAAGTGTTTAGAGATCAAAAACATATCAATTCTTGATTCAGTTTTGTGTCTATCCAAGAAAAAGGTAAACCCTTTAGTCTTGTTGTAAAGTCCCATCCACACATCTTCTAAGGACAATTTCTCTTGTAATTCGAAAAAGGATTTTGGCAATTTTCCTTGATTCTTTTTTGTCTTAATTTGAGTGGTTCTATCTGTTTTTGGATCTATAACTCCATTCCAATCTCCCATTAACAAATAGTTTTCATGGTCCAATTCTTCTATTTTTTTATCAATTTTTTATTTTAAAAAAAGTTCTTTATTTTCCTGAGGAGCATAAATACCAACTAATAAAATTTTCTTTTCTTGCCATGATACTTCCACTGCAATATAATGTCCTTGTTGATCAGAAAAAACTTCTTTTGCATCATATTTATTATTAATGTAAATTACCACTCCTTTTTTCTTCTTCTCATTTGCGGATACAAATAATTGACCTAGTTTAGGGTTTTGTAAAAAGCTAATATCTGATTGTTTAATTTTTGTCTGTTGCAGACAAATAAAATCCTGTTTTTTCTTTTCCAAATAATGAAATATTTTGCTACGTTTATATTTTGAGTTAAGTCCCTTAACATTCCATGAATAAATTCGTGTCGCCATTTTTATGAATTAAAAATATTATTATCTCTTTATATCTATGATTCTTCCTCTCTTTATAATTCTGATGCTCCCCCCTCATCATCGTCATCATCCAGTTGTCCCGATTCTTCCAGAAGTTTACTATCATCTGAGAAGGGATCCGTCCCTTCACCTTCCTCTATTTCTTCTTCAGCTTTTTTCAGTTGTTTTTGACTTCTAGTCTCCATTATAACTTTCTTCTGTCTTCTTTGTTCTTTCGGTTCCTCTTTATCTTTTTCTTTCTCTCTTATCTTTGCAGTCACTTGTTCATACCTAGGTCAAGCAGGAGGATCATGGGTACACCATCACACTGCAGCTATCCAGTCTGCAAGTAACAGCAGTAAAACAATGTCAAGGTTTTTTTAGACCAAGGGAGGTCAAATTATACCTGCTGCATGTAGGGTACAGTGGGCTAAGGTTCTCCCTCAACTAATGTTTAGCATCCCAATTTTGATATTGGGCTTTTCTTCATTGGTTGAACGAGTTTCATCAACATTTCTCAGAAATTTATTTGGAGTTCCAAAATGTGTGTCTTCAGCAGTTTTGCGATTGGAAGCAGGGTGTACATCAATAGAATGTACTGCATGGGAATGGGCATTAAGTTTTTGGCTAAAGCTCATCTTTGCAGGACCAGAAAGAGGTTATGCTAACCTGTTATGGAAAGACTCATATAAATCTCAAACACTCAGAGTGGTCCAAGAGAAATTCCAAAGATTGGGCCTCTCAGATAATTTTCTTAGCACATTAAATTGGACATTGGCAAGAATTCTCATACAGAGGACTGGAGATATTGATACCCAGTATTCATTATCAATTGCCAACACAACTTGTTCTCCCATTAATTTAGGCCTGGAATTCAATCTAAAGGGTGGTGCAAATTACCTAAAAGAGCTCACAATTCCCAAATATCGCCTTTTACTAAAGCGAGATTTAATGCACTGCCATCTATAGTATTGGAAGATCATTTTCAACATGTTGAGTATAAAGATCATCTGTGCCCATGTGGTGAAGGATCTGTAGAATCTGTATCACATATCCTTCTTATATGTACCTTTTACAGGGATGACAGATTGAGATTAATAACACCCTTATTAGGTAAATTTCAGGGAAGATCTCAGGGCTGGTATACAAGATATTTACTAAAAGATACTGATAAAAAAATTACAGAAGAGGTGGCAAAATTTTGCTTTGCAGCAATTAAAATTCGCAGGGCTATAGTAACTTCTACAGAAAGAATCATAATTCGTGTTAGTAACTAACAGCAAATGTCTTCTCCTGATTCAGATCTTTTTACAATGCATTGAACAATAAGAAAGAGCAGTATCTGTTTTGCACAATAGGATTTGTTTATGCCCTTAAATGATCATTAAGATGAAGAGCCAGAAGCTCTTCATTTTTAATTATCTGTCCTGATATTGTAAATGTATTTCTAACATGCTATTGTGATGTTGAAACCAGTTGTGATTTGTGTTGTCGTTGTTGTTTTAAATTTTTGTATTGCCAGAGGTCTGTTGACTGCAATAAAAGCTTTTGACTTTGGCACAACTATGGCAGTTCTTGAAGGACAGGGTCTTCTATGTGGCTGCTCCTATGATCTGAAATTTACTCCCTAGCTTGGCTAAAATGGCCCAAACCTTGCTGTCCTTCTGCTACTAGACCAAGACTTCTTCTTCTTCTTCTTCTTCTTCTTCTTCTTCCACCAAGCTTGAAAGAAAAGGCTTTTTACAAAATTCATTCAAAATTAATAGGCATACAAGAATAAAATTTACAATAAAATAAAATACATTTACAATAAAACTTCAGGATCATTCATACAAAATGTAAGCCATAATCTTGTTACTTCCACCAGAAAATTGGCCATTAGCCTGGTAATATGTGGATTCCAATCTTGCAATAAGTATTCTACTGATAACCCATCCAAGCAGATATTTATTTCCAATAACCTCCTTAACAATTTTCAAACAATGGACAAACCAATACAATATGATGGAGAACATCGGGAGCTTGGTCACAGTGGCATTTATGTTTCAAAAATAGGGTCTGTAGATATCTGCCCCTGGTCACATTTGAGGGGTGTACATTCAGCCTTGCAAATAAAAAGGCCTTCTTCAACACCAGCATTGAAAGGATTTGAAAATAATCTGGAATCCTACTGAGCATTGCTGGAGAACACATCCTAGGAGGTGTTGGATGTGACAGTTGATAATTTCTTTCTGCAAAGCAGACCCTAATAGATTCAAGACACTCCTTTTCAGTTAGTAAAAGGAGAGAATCATAATTTAAACCCACATAAATTACTTTACTTTCATAAAATTTAGCCCATCTAGAATAATAAACATCAAATAATTGGAACCATAAGAAACTAGATCTATTAAACCAAAACCTATAAGTCATCAACCAGGCTTCATTTTCAAGAGCATTCAATCCGAGTTCCTCATAGAGAGTCAGATGGTGTACACATGGGGGTACAGATAATAATCTCCTGAAAAAAAGTGTCTGCAAACGTTCAATCTCCTTATTAAAGGCTGGAATCCAGGTGAATATGCTGCAAAGTAATTGCAGTCTTAATTTGGCTTTATAATTTTTTAAGGCTGCTAGGATATCCTGGTTGCCTTTTTTATAATAAAAAGATTGTATAACCACCAATGATCTTTTCCTGGTTTGTATTACTTTATCTCTCTGTTTACTCCATTGCCCATTAAAATGAAAAAGGACACCAAGGTAAACATACTTTTTGACCTGCTCAATTGTCTGATTTCCAACCTTCCACGTTCTCGGTGCAAATCTCTTAGAAAATACTAGTATTTTGGATTTCTCAAAGTTTACCAGTAGGTGAAATTTCTCACAATATTCATAAAATCTTTAGAGGGCTCTTGCCATGCCCAGCTGAGATCAAGAAAGTAACACAGTATTGTTGGCATATTGGAGTACAAAAAGTGGACAATTTCCCAGTGAAGGGGGGTGAGAATCTACTGTGGCCATAAATTCAGATAAATCAGCCACAAATAGATTAAACAAATGAGGAGCCAACACACATCCCTGTCTAACTCCTATACTCAAATAGATAGGGTCTGTTAAATGGCCTGTTTCATAAAATTTCACTCTACATTGATTATTTGTATGAAGTTGGCTTAAAAGAAACAACAGTCGAGGATCTATATTAAGCCTACCCAACTTATCCCAAAGTAAAGGCCAGTGAATTGAATCAAAAGCAGCCTTCAGCTCAATAAAAGCTGCATATAGTTTAGCTTTGAGGCACGACAGGTATTTATTTACAAGAAATGAAAGCACTGTTATGTGATCCACAGTGGACATATGTCTTCTAAAACTCGCTTGCTCCAGACCTAACAAAGCTTGAGCATTCATCCAACTCTGTAATTTCAAATCCAAATAACTGGCATATAGTTTGCCCCCTATGGATAACAGACTTATTGGGTGATAATTACCGGGGTCCTGTCTATCTCCTTTTTTTTAAAGATTGGAATTATAATGGAATCCTTCCAATCTGCTGGAATCTCGCCAGAGTTATTTACAAGAGTAAATAAATTAGCCAATGCCTTTGTTCATTTCTCGGGGCAGAATTTCAAAATTTCTGCTGGGAGGCCATCATATCCAGGGGATTTACCAGATTTTAATTTAAGGATCAACTGATGCACCTCATCAGCTGAAACTGAACTCAGATGTTTGGATTCCCATTTTACCGACAAAATATAAAAACCATATCTGAGGAGATATAGTAGGAAGGACCATAAAGTTACCATTGTTCATATGTTTCCTAACTGCCACCCAAAATGTTTTGGCATTGTTGGATTTTAGTTTGTAGGTTTTTTAAGCCAGAAGGGGAAAAAAACTCTATTAATATAACTAGGATTGTAGTCCTATAGACTATGGGTGACCAAGAGAATCTGTGGGCCAGATCTGCTGCCTGGCTGTTTTTGCAGGGCCTGTCACTCAAGTGGCAGCTGTCTAAATCAGCAGTGCTTTCAATTAGTGTTAAAAGTACCATTACAAAATTTGGCACTGCTGCTCAACAACAACAAAGACCCCCCCCCCAACATATCATGAGGGGACGCTGGTTGCACTGGCCATTTTGGGAGGCCGACTCTGAGATTGGTTGAGAGATTACCGGGGCTCCTGAGAGTGTATTGTCCACAATGAAAACCTTAACTCTAAATATTTAATGATCCTCTTTAACAACATTTTTACAAAACCGCAGTCTCAACTATATTTGTGTACAAGGCTGGACCTATCATTAGGCAAAGTGCAAAAATTAACACAGGCAGAAGACATTGACATTTAGGGAATTGTGGTGAGATGTTGGAGGACAGAAGTGTGTGAGGCTCCACAGCTAGTTCACTCACGATTGGTGCAACTAATCCTGTAAGTGTTATCCTAACACCTACAAATTATTCACCTACTATTCTGGACAACTTATATAGATGGAATGGGGAGAGGGGTCAGGAAGAAAAATGTCTTTGGCTCACCCTGTTTGTTCTACTTTTATCCTGTTTTCCAAATTGTAACAAATCTCGCTTTTCCATCACACAATCATGTTAGAAGGACATGCACAGAGAAATGTTATTTCCTCAAAGTGGATCAGTCCAAGTGTGGACAACTAAAAGTGGACAATTTCTGCCCCCAAGATCCAGAAAGTAGATCAGTGCAAGTGTAGACAACTAAAGATGTTTCAGGTGACAACTTCCTGCCCCAAAGAGCCACACAAATGATGCCCCTTGAAACCTCAAAGTGACTGGAAATTCCATTCCCATTTGGTAATTTTGATGCTAAGGAGGGAGGACTCAAGCCTATTTAAAGGATGAATCACCATTCTTGGAAGCTTTCAAGAGAAATTACTAACTTTTTTTTTTTTTTTTTTTTTGCTAGGAAAAGGGAAAATTGAGGGAATGGGGGGGGGGGGGGAGGAGAGGATGTTCCAGGAATGGCTAAAATAATCTTGTATCCCATATCCTCACTTTACCCACTTGTAGTATTCACTGACATTTTTCTGACAATACTTTCATCCCTCTGATGTACCCAGTTTCAGCTGTGGTAACAAGAACGGTATTGTTGCTCCTTTGCATTCTCTTTTTTCCTTCTCCCACCTGCCTCTTCTGTCACACAAGCACACGCAAATGCACTGGTGTAAATCCTGTAGAAAATGTTTAAAATACTTGTTTGTCCTCACCATTGCTAATGCCTGCTTTTTACATTTCTATGAATTGCAAGATTCGTTCCCCCTCCCCCAGGTTCTGTTGCTATCACATCTTGAGGCATGAGGTAGGGTGATGCACTTAGCAAGAATAAAGTTGTAACTTTTCAACCAATTTGAAACCACTGTCTGGGGTAGCACTTATAGTACAATAAATTGCACTTCATTTACATGACTTTTCATCCAATAAAGTGATACTGATCCATTTCTATGAGTTGTTGTGCTGAGGCAATGGGTGAGAGGATCTGGTGGCCACTGTGCTCCAACTCCAATTTCACAACTGGTAGAGGGGGAGTCTTGGTCTGGACTTTTTTTTTTCTGTCCCCCTTTATGAACTGCTGTCCCCCTTTGGTGGACAGGGTTTTGTGAAGTGCTTACTCTCATACAATGTTGTATGCAATAGGGATGTAAATCTTTACTTGCTCCACTTATGTAATAATGTGAAATGTCATACTTACTGGATGAGATAGATGAGGGCTTTTTCTGTACTTTTGGATGATTTCCTCCCCCCCCCCCCCAATTTCATGATGGCTTTCCATTTGTACAAAATAGCAAAACAGAAAAAACAAAACACATTGCATTTTGTACAAGTTTTTTGCAAACCCCTCCCCTGATTTTAGCACAAATGCAAGATTTTTTTAAAAAGCAAAATAAAGGGTTTTTTGTGTTTTTTGTGGTTTTTTTTTTTTTTTTTGCTGGGGGGGGAACCTTCAACACAAATGGGAAGAAGAAGCAGAACCACTGGTCTCACATAGTGGTAAATTATCTTTCAGAGGGAGGTTGCAGACTGCCAGAAATAGTGCAAATTGAGTCCACTTTTAGGGTTAGGGTTAGTGCTAGGGAATCATGGGAATTGTTGTTGTTTTTTCTGAGACATTGAGCCTTCTCTGTCAGAGAGCTCTGGTGCCACAATAAAATACAGCTCCCATGATTCCCTAACCCTAACCCTAACCCTAAAAATGGACTCAATTTGCACTGTTTCTGGCAGTCTGCAACCCCCCTTTGACAGTCTTTTCAGTGGGATATCTTTATACTCTCAAGACTACTTTCTTCCTGGGAAAGCCAAATTTTGCAAATATTATTTACAACTATGGCAGATAACAGATTTAATGTCACAAGTGTTTAGGCCTCTGTCTGTCTGTCTGTCTGTCTATCCAACCAACCAACATTATAAGCAAACTTTATACATTTATCTGAGGCACTGAACTTTAGCTATCTTGATGTAAACCATTTCTGTTGTGGATGGTGCTAAATCAGATATATTGTGTCAAATATTTGCAGCCAGAATTCTGTACCAGCTACTTATCTAAGTAACCTGTCCTGGTGCACCTGCCACCCCAAACAATAGAAATATCATTTAATTGTGCTCTGATCAGAATGGGCCTTCTTTCCATGCAGCTCTGAAATACAATAAAGTAGGTTGAGGGAGGGGTTACAATTATGGCAATAGTGTCAAAATCATAACTAAGTAATGATAATGAAATGAATCAGTTATGGATGAATAAACCTAGGTAATTATTTTGCATTCACAATTTGCAATTGTATACTTAACCAAACTGATATAGGATTCTGGCCTGCACTTTTTCTCCATATGAATTTGAACACTTGACTGTTCATATACCAGACAAAGTTGATGCATTAAAATATCTAATTTGGGGCCCCTTCTGCTGCATTCTGAACCATTGTGTAAAATTAACATAGCAATTACCAGGTCTCAGACAAACAGAAAATTTGGTAAATGTAATGTATTTCTGTTTAAGTGACTCAGAGAGCATATCTTCTTAAGAGGTTGAAAACCACTTTAATAAGGAGATGACCTACTCAGTGTCAGGCTGGGGTGGAGGTGGTAATGGAATATTACTGCCCACATTTTTTTATGAACACTTTTTTCAAAGTCTCTTTTTGAATGATGTTTTTTCACTGTGCTTTGTTGGCATCTCTATTCCATGTTTGCCTGTGTTTTCTAAAATGTCTCTACAAGGTTGTGTGCTTTTCAACTCTGTCCTTGTAATATTATTTCCAGCTAATTATACCAATAGAAAAAGCTGAGTGCAAATATGATTTTAGTGGTTTATAATAAGAAAAATGTTTTGAGTATATATTAAGATCAAGCTCTCTTTGCTCAATTATTACTAGCAAGCACTCCACCTACTGGTTCAAAATATGCCAAGCAAGTCATGGTGGGAGGAAGAAGATTTCAAAGAGATTTTTAAAAAATAAAGAGAGATTTAGTGCCAGTATGGGACCCAAGCCGTTAAATGTTTGCACACTTGTGCTTCCAAATCAGGGTGTTTTTGAATCTTTAGTTTTCTATTCCAAATCATTAAGAGGAGTCCTTATATTTATTTTTCACAGACTAATATCCTAAATATGATGTTTTCCAACCTTATGTAGCAGTGTGAGGAAAAAGGGGTGCAATCCAGATCCTTTCAAACAAATGGGAGGCTTGACAATTATTTCAGTAGAATATGGACAACAACCAAAGCTTGCTCAAGGTCTACAAACAGATAAGCAGAATATATTTTATCCCTTTTTCTCTGCAGTTCCTGCATTTTTCTGACATTGTCCTTGGCATTTCAGACATGTTGCTAATAATATTCTAACAATGTATTTTAAAAAGGATTATTAGATGTGATACAGGGAGAGGGGATGATAATAAAGATGATAATAAAAAAGGATATTTTTGTTGAAAAAATGAATATAAGAATAAGCATAGTGGTAGCAGGATGGGATATATAATAAATATACTTTTTTCTCTCATCTTTTCAGTGTTATAGTAGTTCTCCCAAGGTTGAAGTGCTAGTACCTTTTTTTTTTTAATTAGCAGGGGGCAATGACATCTTTTCTCACCTACCTGAGGCTTCCTAGTTCCCTCTGAATGTAACTGTAGCCCACCCAGAAGCTGGGAATGGAATTAATTTCCCCCCAAAATGTACATTGTTGTGAGCTATCTCTACTGCAATGCAAAGTATTTCAAGAGTAGTGGCTTTCCCATAGGCAACTAGTTGACCACTGAATGAATTGTCTGCACAGGCCAAAAGGCCTGTGTTTCATCCAGTCTCATGTCATCTTGTTTAGATGATGCAGGCCAGATCCTGCATACTGGATACAGATCTGGTGGATCCAGCCCAATCCCAGTGTTTGCAGCCTTTACCCTGGGCCAGTTTGACCCCTGATTTCGAAACTCTGTAACAATCCCTGGCTGTTTAAATGCACACACCCCCAGCTACTTGCCAGACTGTCGCTCCTACTGAGAAGCCTCTGTTGCCATGTCTTATGCAGCAACGGGGTGCCTGGCTATAGCAACAGGGGGCTTCCCAGTGGGAGTGATGGCACAGCAAGGTAAGAGTTTGTGCCAGTAGTGAGTCCTGGTATGATATGGGGATGGGTGGGTAAACACCCACACATCGTTTTACCTTCCCAGGGACCAACCTCTGTGAGCACCCAGGCCAGAATTGCATGGGTTCAGCCCCTACTATGCTGGCCCATCTGCTCAGCCCCTGAGTGAACAAAATGTTAGACTAGATAAGCCTTTGGTGCTTCTGTTGTTATGGAGTGGCTTGTTCTGGAAAAAGGACCTTCTCCTAGTGGAGTTCAGAACTGCTAAAATACAGGCATCTACATTTTTGTTTGTTTGTTTCTCTTTGAGAGTGTGGCTACTGTCATGATGAGTGCTTCAAAATTTAATGATACAGCAGTTTATCCTTTGTGGTCCTTTTTATCAATATAGGACAATACAATGAAACTAGTCCTGTCTTTATCATAATTATTCTTGATCATTTGAACCCATGACAGTGTATCCAGATGCTCCAGGTGTTCTCCTATGAAGGTTCCAACCAGACTCAGACTTACAAAAAGTAATAAAATGTTTTCTTTGTCAAACAAAAAACTGAACTTGTCCTGGGACCCTTTAAAAGGCCCAAGAAACTGATTCATAGCCAATGCACCATGAACCTTATTTAATTGTTAGTCCTAAAAGAGATAATCCACTGAATGAATGAGAACTTCATAAAACATGCAGTATGTACCTGACAAAGGGCCTTTGCAGACTGCCAGAAATAGTGCACATTAAATTGAGGCACTGCCCTGGCTCAGTGCTAGGGAGTTATGGGAATTGTATTTTTTTCTGGGACATTGAGCCTTCTCTGTCAGAGAGCTCTGGTGCCACAATAAATTACAGTTCCCATGATTCCCTAGCACTGAGCCAGGGTAGTGCCTCAATTTAATGTGCACTATTTCTGGCAGTCTGCAAGTAGATCTAGTTTGGACTGGCAAGTAGGCAGAGTCCTATGTCTGGTCTGGCATCGAGATTATGTTGCTGCTGCTGCTGGTGGTGATGATGGTGACTGGCATTTGTATAGCACAGATTTCCACATTGTAGAAATGGTAAGAGAAAAGGTAGCACCCTGTAGACTCTGTGATGAGGCATAGGTTTTCCCAGGCAGTAGTCTGGGAAAGCAATGGATGCTCTAAAGAGGGGTGACAACTGCAGAAATAATTGACATTTGCATGGGAGGTGATGGTGGACAGAGACAAATTGCATGCTGTGTCTTCCTTGCAACCCAGCACTAAGAGTATATGCTAGTTCAGCGATGGTAAACCTTTTAGAGACCGAGTGCCCAAACTGCAACCCAAAACCCACTTATTTATCACAAAGTGCCAACATGGCAATTTAACCTGAATATTGAGGGTTTAGTTCAGGAAAAAAAAATCCAACTCATACATTAACATCTTTTGTCATAAAAGAAAAACACTATCTGCTAGTTATATTGTGGGGCAACAGTGTGTGTGCCCAGAGAGAGGGCTCTGAGTGCCCCCTCTGGAATGTGTGGCATAGGTTTGCCACCACCACTTTTGCCCTGTATCTGTGATTGCTAATCGTCATGGGAGCTGGGCCCCGATTGCACTCTGAAGACTGGTGCATGTGAAAAGACCAGTTTAATTACAATTCCTCTCAGAACATTGCTCTTTGAGCAACTGTTTTTATATTATATTTCATATCCCATCAAGTGTTTTGATGTTTTGGAGAAAATCTCCTAGTCAACATGGTGAGCCATGCAGCTTAATAATGGCTAAGTATGCAAAAACAGTCTGTGGAAGAAAGGAAGCAATATTTCTATTGGCATCAGGCATTTTTCACAGAGTTAACGAAGAAACAAATTTGAAAGATAATTTCAGCCAGTGACTGAGAAGAGCTCAGCTATAAACATCAAGGTGAAAAAGAGCAAAACAAACAATAGTGGCTGACACTAGTGACTTCTCCCCTCAAAATCCTTTGAAGAATTTTTCTTTCTCCTGTCCAACCCCCAAGTGGCCAAAGTTATTTTGTACCTTCAAGTTGTTTCTGACTTATGGTGACCCTAAAGTGAACCTATGGGGGGGGGGGGAGGGAGTTCTTGGAAACATTTGATCAGAAGGGGTTTTACCTTCGCCTTCCTCTGAGGCTGAGAGACTACTTGCTTAAGGCAACCCAGAAGGCTTACATGGTCTAGTGAGGATTTTAAACTTATTCAAGACTCATAGTCCAATGCTCAAGCCACTACATCATACTGGCTCTTTAAAAAAAGTCAACACCCTTCCAATTCACCACACGCAAAAGTGTAGGAGAGTATTTTCAGTCCATTTTATGTGGCTCCTAACAGGATATGTCATTGTAACAATTGATGATCCAATGAAAGGCATATAAAAATATAAAGTCTTGTTTTAAATAAATCCCTCTCTATTAATTCAAGATGTTTTTTTATATATATATTAAAAAACCCAGCTAGTACAAAATACCAAACACTGAAATATCAGAAATTTGCTCCAAAATGAAATACATCAGATTTTAACACAGACTACAACAATAATAATAAAGTCATTGACTAACATATTTATTTCACAATTACAGAATCAAATGAAGAATTTTAGAACACAACTAGATAGAAAAATTTACCTGACCTTTCAAAGCTCAACAAAACAAGACAGAAGGTCTCCTTTATAGGGTGTATCATATATATGTTAAGAAGCTGAACGGCACATATGTTCTATAAAACTGTTGCATCTCCGCGTTTTAATAATATGCAATAAGGAGCCAGAACCAATTATTAAATATCATATGATCCAACAGGAAATAAAAATATACAGGGTCAGCTTTACTGGCTTCAGCTCATATGATGCATGCACAATGCTCAGGATTAGAATATAACATCAGGTTATTACTGAAAACTTCCTTATGCTTGCAGTTTTGCTCACAGATGACTATCAGAAAGCCAAATGCAAATGACACATTTCAGTTCAGGACAGTTTAAGAGAGTTTCTTCCTTTATTGACTGTACTTACCATTTCAGAGAAGTAGAGATATACTCTTATATGGTATTGTCATCATGATCATCATCATGATCATCATCACCTTCCCACCTTTTCCCCAGTTGAGGATTCGAGATAGCTTACAAAAGTTAAAAAACATGCAGCTAATAACTTTGCATTATTCAGAACATAAAATATAATTCAATTAATAATAAAGTTTAAAAGCAGTTTTAAAAAATCATTAAGAAAGAACAACACATAAAAACAACATAGCATGGAAGAAGCCCTTTCTCCCAGAACAGTCAACTCCCAAAGGCTGAAACCAAAAAATCTTTGCCAGCCTATACAAAGACAATAAGGAAGGTTCCAGTGTAACCTCTTTAGGAAAGGAGTTCCAGAGCCTGAGAAGCCACTGTGCAATTGCACAGATCTGTGAATGGCCACCATCAAAACCTGGGCTCTCAGGCTCAGAGTGGAGTCCAGGAGTACATCTAAGCTGTAAACCTACATTGCTAGGGGTAGTGTAACCCCATTCAGCACAGGCTGAATCCCTAAGACAATATGTGCCCTCATGTTGTTTAAAAACAGTCTCCCAAAACAACAGCCTCTAAACAAATCCACAGTTACTGGAGTTTATTTCAAGCTGCAGGGTGGGAGAAGCGATAGAGTGTGATTTAGCTCTGTTTGAATGATAGCATCACAGCCAAATAGCTGTGTATGGTGTGGAAAAAGAAGACACTTAGGGCTAAGTGTAAACAGTCATAATTTATTTACTGTGACATCTCTTAAACATGAATGAGCAAATGTTTTAAAGACCAGTTTCCATCTCTTAGCCAAGGTCAACTGTTTGGCACTCATCCTGTCACTTTCTCTGTGCAATCTAGCAGAGTAGTTGGAGGTGGCTGTACTTGTGACTCTTTGGATATTTTTTGTACATGGTTACCTTATAGAAAGGCTGAAACACAAGTGATATGGGAGGTTTGTTTGGGGAGGAGAGTGTTCAGTTGTTTGGAAGGGGCAGTAACAACCCCTGACTTTCTACCACCTGCCTATAAAGGAATCAAGATTTCACTTGTAAAAGGACAAGGAGAATAAATGTCTGACTGTTCACTTTTGCATGTCTGGAAGGAAATGTGCCCACCAGCTAAAATGATTTAAAAGTGCAAATGTAATTGTCATAGGAAACAAAAGTATTTCTGCCCTCAGTTAGTGGAGCATTTCTAGCATTGGACTATGTTTGTCTATGTATGTTTACAGCACCTGTCAGCCGATACATGAGAAACAAGAAGAGTAATGTAAACTGATCCCCCAGCTTTTGCTGAATATTTAATGCACTCTGCTGGAAAGAAAAGCACAAACATTCTACTTTTCCAACTCCTTGTCTTCCTTGCCCTCTTCTAATTCTCTCCTGGGAGAGATGGGTTTTCGAACGAGGTAGCTGCCAGTGCCCACTTACTTCCAGATCTTTACTTTCCAGTTGTGGGTTTCTTTCTGTCTCCACAAACTGGGTTTACTTCATTTTAGCCACCTCAGAGCAGACTTGTGTGTATATATTTTCAGGACAATTGGATTGTCTCTATAGATTTTTTTAAAAATCACTTTTCAGATCATGATCAGAAATATGTAAACTGTCATGTTGTTCCATCAGGCAGCCTGTGAAACACACACACACACTTCAAATGGGGATCACCCAATCCTATAAAGTGATCTTTAAATGAGACAACCAGGGTATAAGTAGATTAAAGTGGCCAATAATGGGGAAACAAGTGCCCATTCCAAGAGCAATTGTAAGAAATTTAAGCCTCAGGAAGTTGCATTATACATTTTATTAAATTGAGGGTATATTCACACTTCTTGTGGGCTGAAATTTGAACCAGTATTTTCTGTCTTTGGTTACCTTACTTTAAGATTCCTTAATGGGCAGAAGATGTAATGCATAATATCATATGGCTTTCTTTAAGTTTTCAAGTTAGTATCTCCAAAGTTGTAATTTAATTTAAATTGACAAATAGGCCATAAACAGCTGTTCTTTCAAATAAAACAGTATCTGACCTGAAACGATTGTGTAAAGCCCTTAGGACTCCTGCAACATCCTGCTCCTTTGTCGCTTTAACCTTATTTGCAACAGAAAGCATCTAATTTTAAGCAGCACTACCATTTAGTGCTATGTAAAATGTCGGCTTTCAGAAACAGATTCAACTTGTATTTATATCTTCATCCTGCTGCTTTCCCAATAATCAGGAGAAAGAGAAATAGGACTGAGCATCCTATTCACAGGCTCACAAAAAGAATTGATGCCTACTCAAGTTCTTTATAAAAGGCCATCAAAAATATTATAACCACCTCATAAAAATAGTCTTATCAGTGCCTTTACAGGAGGAGGAATGGGGGGGGGGCAGTGTCAGGGAAATTGCTTTCAAAACTCCATGTGGCAAAGCATGCCGAGTTTGAGGTATCATCGACTTTGGTTGCAGCTGTTTGAGGGGGTTGAAGAAGAGGGTGGGGCCAAGGCCTCCCAGCTTACATCAATGCCTGGAAACAACTCACTTCTTCTTCTGTACTTGAGATAACAGCATGCAGTGTCAACAGCTCAGTATTGCTGTTTGGAACCTTCTTCAGAGGACAGAGATGCCAGTTCACAAATCCCGCTGCTGTTTGGCTTTCTAGAGAGAGAGAATGATACTCTTCCATAAAGCATGAATTCCAAGAGGGGAGTCTTCTGGGAAATCAATGTACAGAGGGCTAAAAATGCACTCAAGGACTTGCAGAAAAACATATTTCTATAGTGGTATTATTAACCAGGCTTCTGTTGGATACAGAAGCTCTCTGGGTTCACCAGCTATATGCCACGAGCAGCATGGTCAACTTTTAGGGGTTAACAGATAGATTATCCCAAACATTTACAGGACACAAGATTGCTTACTGTTATGATTCTTCTAAATGTCTTATTCTTTTTTGAATATTAAAAAAATGTTCCTTAGGGAGGAGCTCTGGAGCCCAGAGATGGGCACACTGATGGATTTTCAGTTCTTCTACAGGGCTGCAAGATGTTATCCCAGCAGCCATTTTGTGTGGCTGGCAGTGACACATTGTCATTTCCCATTACCTCCTGGGACATTTTGGAAGTGTGAGGCTGCCTGTTTCACGGTGTTATGGTCCTGCAAGGAGATTTTTTTTTCATGTGCAGTTGTTTTTTCAACTGAAAAACAGTTTTTTGTGGCTTAGTTTTATTGATGGGAGGGTGACAGAGTTTTATTTGACCAGTAATAAACCCACAGCAGGTGCTGCAGTAGGGAACAATAGCTGATTCAATAATCTGGTTGATGTAATCTGTTGGCAATTATGAATATCTGATATGTTATATTACCTCCAAGGAAATGATTGGAGGAAAAAATGATGTTTATATAAACAATGACCTGAGGCATCTCCAATGGTGTCATTTGGGGTGTGTGGCGATGTGGACCTCACTGGGTGACACCCAGAGGGGGGTGTCATTGGTTGGGTAGAACAACCCAGGGGAGTAGCAGTTACCTTCCAGTTCCGGGCAGCAATGGCCATGTGGGACTCAAAAGGTGGTGGTGGGGTGCTGCTAAGAGTACTGAGTGTGGCTTCCACCTTGCTGCTGCCATTCTAAATGCAATGGCAATGAAGTGGAGGGTCCCAGATTCAGAAGCCCCACCCTGGGAATCCCCACCACCCAGAAGCCCCAGCCTCACACCAGTGGGCATCTCTTATCTCATTGCACCAAAAAATATGTTTCGGCTAGGAAAGATATAAAACAAGCCAAGTGGAGAGAGATGTCAGACTGCTTGCCACTCTCCAACATAGAAGATTGCCATTGATAGCAGCTGTATGGTTCCAAGCTGATAACCCAGACAGGCTGATGAAGATAAACTATTCTGGTAGAGCGGGAACCTCTGCTCTCAACTAGGCTATGCTAAATAGATATATTTTCCATTTCTCCTAGGTCTAGTAATGAATGCTGCTAGATATAGCAATACCCATGGATATTAACCCCTGAGAGTCTATGTTCATGCCTATTTAAAGAAGTAGTTTCTCAATAGAAAAGACTCTATTCCTTAAAAGGTAAATGGCTGACATATTTTTTAAGAAGGCAATGGTCCTCTATACGGTAACCATAGAGAAGCCAGCTAGAGAGATGGTGAGATAAAAGTTCAGTCCTCATGAAAGTATAACATCTTACCTTCCATGTATTGTAATGTAATGAATGTGTGATGCTTAATTTGTAATACAGTGTATGAATATAATACTGACATGCCTATGTTTCTCCCTAAAGGGAGTGTATAAGTTTTCATATCTATGGTTGCATGCAAAAAATAAAATAAAATCACAACTTCATTCAAAGCTCTTTCAGACATGTAAATTATAAGCCAAAGGCACACCTAAAAAAGAAAAGAAAAAAGAATTCTTCTGGAAACACACCAGTAGCCAGTGAAGCTGGTCCAACAGAGGGTGCTATATGTTCCCCCTAACCATCCCCGGGTAGCAGCAACCTGGCCACAGCCTTTTGGATTTGCTGAAGTTTCTGAATAGTTTCCAAAGATGGCCTGACATAGGACTTTATTGCACCATCCCCATTCTTGCTGTAGTCATACTAGGAAAAGTAGAATGGCAATATAGCTTTCCATCTATACATCATTGAAACTCAGTCGGTCATGTGACGAGGCTGCTGCTCCCATCATGCTCTGTTCCTGACACCTTCTTTAACCCTGCCGCTCTGCTTTCTACCCAACATGCCTTTAGGGGTCCTTTTTGTTCACCCCTTTTCCCGTACCATAAATAAATGTGAGGGGAGGCTAACCAGGGCACTTTGGAATGGGGGAGGGGCAAAGATGAGAGGACACTATGGTATCACATGACTGGCAATCATGGAACTGCCTTGGGAGCAACATTTTGTATTTTGGGAGTTGCATGATTGCTAGGTCATTCACAGGTTTCCCCTGTGAATGAAAAGGGATGTGTTGGGGACAGGGCAACTACAGGTACGAAATGGCATTGTGTGATGAGTATCGCCAAAGCTGCTTCCTTCCCAGTGTACTTGCTGTTTAAAAGTCACATGCAGTAAAATCCATAGAGTGCACTACAATAATCCAACTAAGATGTAATCAAGGCATGTGTTACTATGTAAGAACTTGAGAAGGAAAAAAGTGTGTGTGTGTGTGGGGGGGGGGGGGAGAATAGGAAAAGAACCAAAACTAAAATATTTCTCTATTCACTTTGATTGTTTAACTATTTGAAATCTGGGGTTGAACCAATGTGTACTTCAATGTGTTCATACTGAATTAGGACTGCCATAATTTCCCCCCCAAGGTGCTCTTCATCTTTAACACCTAAATGGTGTGCTTGTGCGTGATGTATATATATATATGTGTGTGTGTGTGTGTGTGTGTGTGTGTGCATAACCCTATACACACACACACACACACACACACATGTGCATGTATGTATATATGTATATATGTAATATATATAATTTCTGCACATTTTTTGAAGAGCATACCTACCTTTCCTATTTTCCTCATGATTAAGGTAGAAAGAACTTGCATCTCAAAAGATGTGAATGTCAGAGAAAGTGAACCTGACAGATATTCCCATTTCTGTTTACCAAGACAATTTGCATGCATTGCTATAGCCACTTAGAAACACTTTAAGATATGGAATTCTTCACAAACTTCATTCTCAAAGGAAGCCATGAGGAGTTTTAGAATGTTCTTCCTATTTTGAGAAGGTCTTCTAAAACTCTGCAGTTTCAAAATCTCTTTGTACTTTGTGAATTATTCTGTGAAAAATTCATATGTGGTTGTAGCTAGGGAACTACTTTGTGCAAAATTCACACTTTTTGTTTAGAAAACAGCATTTTCTCACATAAAATCATTTCTCTGCCCAGAACTGCATATGGAACTGAACATAAATATTATTTTAGCATGGAAAATCTTGCTTTCTGTGCAGAAAATGTGGTTTCCTGTGCAAAAAATAAATAAATCCATGTACAAATTTCAACAATTTTTGAATATTTTAAAAATATTCTTGGAGGTCAGTGTTATCTGAGAGTGGTGAGTTAAGATTTATATCCTATGATCCTTTCTACTCAATGACTATATTAATGGAAGGGCACGCTTGCTGAGGAAAAGTAGAGGTTATAGGTTAGGTATCCTCCTGATGAGATGGCATGTCTAGTTTGCTGTGGTGGATGGATGATGGCCACCATCTCTCCTGGAAAGCCAGCAGGAGGGCTGATAGCAGAGGCAAGGGAGAGTCCAAAGCACAGTCCAAGTTACCAATCTGAGGGGTCAGCCAGCAAAGGGTCTAGTAGTCCGTAGGTCTAGGATTCCAATGAAGCAGCCAAGGCAGTCTGAAGGTCAAGGGTCCCAGAAGACCAAGAGTAGTCAGCAGTTCAAGGGGCAAGGGTTCCAGCAGTCCAATATAGTCAAGGGTTCAGGCCAAGGAACAAGGAGAGCCAGAGATGGAGGCCTTTGCCAGGAAGCTCAGATAACCTCTAGCACCGAGACAGCACTCCCACACCTGCTTAAATCCCTGAGCTGCCGGAGCTCAGCTGGGGCTGATTGCCTTGATTATCTCAGCATTTTTCATAAAGCCTCCACGAGTGGCAAAGGCCCGCCCTTTCTGCTCAATGCTGGCTGAAGGTAGGCATGGTTCCTCAATCCTCTTCCATGTCCGATGGTTCTGCTGTCAGGAGTCTTGGCTGCAGAGCCTCTTGAGAAGCCACAGGCTCTGCTGGAGGCTCTGTGGGAGCTGGCAAATCAGAGCTGCTAGGGCTGGGCTGGTGCTCCTCCTCTGCAGACTTAGAACCTGGAGGAGGTTCTGGCTCATCATCTGAGTCCCCCAAGTCCTCATCCAGGCAGGGCATGACACCATTTGTGTTCTAACCCCATAGCAATGCTATCCTCTTCCTTTCCCATCTGGCTGCAATATTTCACACATTTCATTGTAAAGGGATCCACAAGGTATCTCTGCACATAAACATAAACAGTAGCTGCATAATGGTATGCAAAACTCTGCATGGAGGTCTCATGGAACTGTTTTAATGGGCTCAGCAGTAATTAATTTGTGGAGTATTTGAAACAGTAATATAGAATAGCCATTTAGTGATAATAGCTTAAAAGGGAGTCAAGAGGAATTCTGATACACTACAAGGAAGAGAAAGGAAATGGAAAGGAATGGGGTAGTGAATCAAAAGACACATGCAGAAATTCACATGTGGGGCCTCCATTTTATTCTTGTATTGGTCTCCAAAATAAAATTTGCTCAGGAGAAAATCCCAGCTGACTAGACATTGCACCCTGTATCTAATATTACTGGCTGGGGAAAAAAAGGAAAAAAGTGAGATAAATGGATAGCTACACAGGCAGGCAAGCAGAAATAGTTAGACAAAACATTAGCATGGTTCTAGAAGAGCCAATCATTTGTTTTGTTACTTATTTCCACTTGTTTCCTCCACTGTGCTCAATGTTGATGTCCTCTTTCTCTCACATTTTCATAATACCCCTGTAAATTAGGGCAGACTGAGACAGGGTGATTGAGCAAGGTCACCCAGTGAATTTCATGGTTCAATGAGGATTTCAACCCAGATTTCCCAGATTCTCAGTCCAACACACTAGTTCTAATCATATCCTGATACATAGTTAGGAGTCAAGAGATATTCCACACACACACACACACACACACACAGCACTTCAATTAGCAAGATCCAGTGCCTTCATTTGGTAAGATGGGTCTTATATAGTCACTCATCAAATACCTAGTGGAAAAGAAAAGTCTTCACTTGTCTGTGAAAAGAAAGTAGCTACACTTTTGTGGCCACACTATGGACCCTTTTCATCCCACAGCTGCCACCACCCTTTGCAAAGACCCACTCCTTCGCCAACCTTCTCTTCTAAAACTCTTTGGTGTCACCTATCTTGTAAAAGGTTTACTAGCATGGATATTCATTCACACTGTAGACAAGTGTTTCATAAAGTAACCACAAAATTTTATTTACAATACAAGTAACAATGTTTCACTTGGTCTTGCTGCACTTGTTATAATTGGTTACATTTACAAATAATAGTACTCTAAAACATTCCTTTCCTTGGAACACTTTCAGTTACCCCCACAGGACACTCTTAGCCCTTCTTTTGGTACCTTTACCACTATTTCTTCACCAGCCTCTAAGGCTATCAATACCCCTCAGGATATTCTCTGTATTAACTCCCTCACTTGGAGTTTAGTATGGGGATTAGGCCCCTCTCTTCTGGACCTTAACCCTGTTCCATTCCAGGACCTTCTCCATCAGACCCTCACTGTCTGGAATCCAAACCCTATCTGACTTCCTACTGTTCCTAATGGAATTTCCCCTTACAGCCAAACATTCTATTGGCTGTCGCTAGTTCAGTTCCAATTGGTTGTCACCAGGGCTGGCTCTAACCTGCCTTCTCTCCACATTGAGAGTGCTAATCTAACTTCTCTGGATAGGGGGTTTCAGAGCCTGGAGGAATCCATTGAGAAGGCTCTCTCCACTACCTGTGAGACAGAGATAAGGACCCCACAGCAAATGTCAAATGACAGGCTGCTACATAAGGGAGAATACAGTACTTCAGATAACCTGGACCTATAGGTCAAAACCAGCAGTTTGAATTGTGCCCAGAAACAGACTGACAACCAGTGAAACAAGGTGACTTTTCTATAGCCAACCCCATTTAGCAAATCTTCCAATGATGGAACTGGTATGCAGATCCCAATTAGCAAAATCACAGCCCTTTGAGAACAGGCTCCTGTTAGTGCAGGTGGCTGGATACATAAATAGTAGGGCCATAGCTCAGTAGTGAGGCACATATTGTGTGTCCCACATTTAGTCTACAGCTTCTCCAAGAGAGACATTCCTCTGAAACTTTGGAGAGTCATTGATTGTTTGTGCACTAAACTAGGTCACTGAATAGCCTGACTATAAAACAACTTCTGATCTACTTCATTTCTATGGCAGTGATGGTGAATGTGCAGCCCCCTGATGTTGTTGGATTTCAGTGTTCATAATTTCCCATAATTGGCTATGCTGGCTAGGGCTGCTAGGAGCTACACTCCTGAACTGCACATTATATAGAGGGCCAATCCTTCCATGCCCTTTTCTTTGATCATAGAAATTGTCAATTATTATATTTATATCCCAGCTTTCCCATTTTGTTCAGCCTTGCATATATAGGATCTCCTGGTGATCTCCACGCACTGATCAGATTTACATGTTTAACTTTGGATAATATTATGAGTTCTGTTGCTGAAAGTCCATGAATGCAAGTTTACCACCACCACGTCACACAAAAATGTGTTAGTCTGCATATATAGGATCTCCTGGTGATCTCCACGCACTGATCAGATTTACATGTTTAACTTTGGATAATATTATGAGTTCTGTTGCTGAAAGTCCATGAATGCAAGTTTACCACCACCACGTCACACAAAAATGTGTTAGTTTTCACATTGCCATAAGACCTTTGTCAGTTTTGCTGCAACAGATTAAAAAGGATAATCCCCTTGAAGTTAATTAGGGCATTCTCTCAGAAGAGCTAAAACACTGGTGGTATGCCATGTAGTGTCATGAGGAAGTGGACAAATTAGGATGAGAAAGTGATTTGGTGGGAATAAGAAATTGGAACTGTACATATTCAGTGTTCACAGCTCTCTGGTTTCATGAAGGGGAAAAGGACTGGATGGGAACATGCTGCCAATTAGAGAGTACCATAATAATGTTTTGATGTAGCATTGTACTCATCACATTGACCGGAGTTAAATATTATAGGTTTTATTCTTCCTGTGCATAGCAGAATTTTACTTTTTCCAGTGTCTTCCCACATATATATTTTGTGGTTCAAACCAGAAATGGAATATAAATAAATTTTGTAATTTACAAGTGCACCTTTAAACAAAATGTTTACAAGGTCCAACTCTTTTTTGCAAGTTCATATCCAATAGATGATATGCTATTCAGTTTAATACAGTCACTTGGGATTATAGATAGAAGTTAATAAAGGCATATACAGGTGTTAAGTAAAAAAGCAATGAGATTAAAAATGGGGTGATATACTCATTTCACTCACATGTTGATATCTTTTCCAGGGTGTGTACATTTTAGACAGATGTGCAGTGATGGCTAGTGGCTTCCATGCTACTGGTATGGTGAATCTACTCTGTGCTTTAATGTAAACTTGGAAGAAATTAGCCAAGATTCTGGACAAGGTTGAATTCCTTAAATAGTATCCCTAAAGTCTGTATTGAATCCTAGAGCAGATTGACTAAGCCAGTGATATGAAACCACTTAGCACCACTGCAGGTACGCATCAGACAGACGAGAGTCAGGACCACAGAGATATCCTCCTCTAGAAAATTTCAGGATTCTGCAAAAATTACAAAACACAAAGCCAGAAGTGGCCAAAAATCAAATTCCTGTTTAGTTTTAGTTTCAGTTTTAGTTTTGGGTAGGGTTGACAGGATATGCACACTTTTATATGCCATCACTGCTTCTCCTTGAAACTTCCAGAAGTGGAAAACACAATTTGTTGCTGATTTTTGTCAGCATAGGGCTTTCTGGGAGGCACAGAGCCTGGGGACCACAAAAAGTGTTATTGGGAACAGCAGGCAGCACACTTTGTCCACCCTTTCTATACATTTTAGGACACAGAATACAGCTTTGCAAAAATGGCCTGCTTCCCTTTCTTGGAAGGTTAAGATCCCACATTATCTGCTTTGTTAGGTTTGGATGATCTACAGCTCCTATGCTTAGCAAAGAAAACAGGAACTCTTGGGCTACAGGTAACTTGGAAGAGCAGTCACTTGTGTCAAAGGAAGAGGGAACAAAGATGGAAGCCTTGTTGTTGGAAGCCTCTCCTATAGGTTGAATTCCACTTCAATATTCTTTGGAGACTGTATTCAGTGGAGCTTTAAACATTCAGTCCATTCTCAGAGTTATCCTCTGACTGAATATCTTGGCCCTGGGCCATGTCTTCACTGAGGCAGATATAGCTAATTTAACAAAAGGGAGAACTTAACACTTCCAGTTGATGATGGCCAATATATTTGTCCCTGGATTGTTAGCCCAAAACTAGTTTTGGCTCAAGAAAGTAAGGATGATAACTAGACTTAGAAATGGAACAATTTAAGAAGGTGGTTTAGATTACCAAGCGTTTTGATTTAGAAGACCAAACAGGAAGCACCATGGAGCAGGTTATCCAGGAAATAAAGCAGCAGTATTGAATGCATGTCTTTGTTATATATCTATACAACAGGTATAGTTTGTTGCAGGCATAGAATGTTAGGGAAAAACATCACTGACAAGGTGAGACTGTTGCTGTCCAATTCTTAATAGAGAACATTACTGAGTATTTTGATTTCCTCTTCATACATTTGAGGAATTGCCTTGAGTAAGATAACAGTTTGTTACAGACTGATAGTTCTTAAGAGCTTGTGGCAGCTATCCCCTTATGGTCATCTATCAGAGCATTGGCAGACCCATATCCATCATTTGGGATCTTGGCAGTAACCAGCTTGATTAGATAAGAGGAAAGAGAAGAGATACCTTTCACTGGTAATAGAATGCAGATGGCAACTGTCATCACCATTCACATGCATTTTGTTATCTTTCACTCAGTGGGGACCTATGGAAATGTATGAAAAACACAAATGCACCCTTGTATGAAAAGTGAGATCCCAATGCATCAAGAAGCAACAAGGAAACTAGTCATCCTAATATGAAGCAATGTGGGCAGTTGGCTCAATTAATTGAGCTGGACCCTAGATGAGTTTATTTTACATGGAATCTTATGTCCAACAGAATATATGTATAATCTTATACTCTCTCAGCAGAAATAGTCTGAGGTCCTCACTTCATGATCTTGGCCTATACTCTTGAAGAAGCCAAACATCTTCTTTTTTTCCTATCTGTAGTGCTTTCTTCAATAAACTAGGTTATTGTTGATCACTAGTGTTACTGAGGGAACTGGCCAGGGTCCAATGGAGTTGTTCTGCTTCTGTCAGAGGAACTCAAGAATGTGATTTCCCCACTTTCTGCAGGCTCACTTCTGTTTACCCTCAAAAGCTTCTGCAGAGATCTGGAAAATCATCTGGAGAAGAGTTTGGGATGGTATGGAGAGTCCAGTGGTCAGATGATGGTAAAATGTTAGATGTAGGCTGTTACCATCCCTAATAAGGATAGCACTAATGAGCTAATCTGCAATCTGACTTTGTTGCAGTCTATCACTACATCTTCATTTCTTACTTTGTATTTATTTTAGAATGTATAATGGGAGGTGTTTGGCTTTAGTGTCATTTGGACAGTGCAGCTACTCCAGTGAGCTTTCCAAGGTGCTGAAGCCTATCCCCAGATTAGTTTCAGAATTTTGGATAACTCCTTTACAGTCTGAATTAATGTCTAGGCTTGAATCTTAGACATCTGGTTGTTAGGTCCAACTAAAGTAAACACAGTGAGCCAATGGGATTTACCTACATATTGCTGGCAAATAAAATAGAAGTAAAGGTAGTCCCTTGACATGAATGTCTAGTCATAACTGACTGTAGGGAGCAGTGCTCATCTCCATTTCTAAGCCGAAGACCTAGGATTGTCCAAAGACTACTCCAATGGTCAAATACAATGTAAGCATTAATCTACTCTAATTGGCACTAACGTTAGAATGAATTCAGGCCCTAGAGTGGATACTGGAACCTCTCTCCCTCTGTACTGGACTGTATACCCCACCATATGCTTCCAAAGAAGCCACTTTATCCAGAATGATTTCTGCAAAATAGGATGGGCATCATGCAGTTGTGATGCATTGGGATGGTTTTGGACTGGATGTCCAAGCAGCCCCAGCCAGTATATCCAATGGTGATAAATGCTAAGACTTGCCCCACCACAGTCAACCTCTGGACGGTAGTGTGATTCTCACCCTTGATATAAAGCTACATTTCTGTGCAATCAAATATATTTATCCTCAATACTTTGCATCTACTTTAACTTGCTAGAAGCGAAATCATAAAACTCACCATTGTTTCAATCCCAATCTCAAAAACTGTTCATCAACCTATAACAGGGAATATACAAAGGCCACTCATTGAAATTGCTGAAGCCTGGTTCAGTGCTAATGCAGGTGGGTTGCAGCACTTCCAGAATTTGACTTCACTGTCGAGCTTTAGTGCTTTAGGGCAATGTGCATAAAGTGTGGTCTGTGTACCTCACACAGCCCTTAACCCCATATTTATTTATCTATTTATTTAATTTAAGGGGTTTAAATCCCACCTTTTCCCCAAAATGGAATTCAAGGTGATTTACAATATTTTAAAATATAAAACTAAAACATTAATTACAAAAGTTAAAATAATAATTAAATATCAATCAATCAATCAATCTTTATTTATGATTAATAGACCCATTGAGGCATACAATAACTTAGTTTACATAAAGGGAAAATTGCATTACATATAACCAATATAAAATAGATTACATTAAAATACATTAAAATACAAAAAGTTAAGAATAAAATTAATTGATCAGATTAGATTACATTGGAGATTGTAATTTTAACAGCCAGTGACAAAAATTTTGCAACTGACAGGATAATACTCATCTATTTGTCTTGCAACAACAATGTAATATAAAATAATTCAGAATGGCCTGGCTTGCCTCTCAATAAGAGGGAAATTGGCTGGTCATAGCACTGGTTATAAAAGACACAAGAAAACAAAATATGTGATAGAGTTTCAATTACTTGCTGTCCACAAGGGCAAAATCGAGTAGAGGAAGGTAGCCCAGCAAACCTTCCAAAAAGAAGGTTTGAAGGAAAAACATTGCATCTCACCTTGGTGTACAAGAACCTTGGGGCAGTTAATTTTTTAAGGCTAACAAAAAGATCCTACATAATGAATGTTTAGGGAACTGGGAGAACAAGTTGAAATGGAATTGGTCCTAAGACTGCAAAAAGCAATGTCCCAGAGCCTCTCTCTTAGTAATTTTAGTGCCATCTCATGGCCTAGGTTTATAAGCAGGGATTCTGAAAGACCAATGGAGGCAGCTTTATGAGCAACATGTTTAGCCCATTTACATTCAATGCCAGATTAACCAAGCCCACACCTGACTTAAAGACAAAGCCCAATGTTTTGATATCAGCCAAAGTTTAAAAGCATGTAGCTGAGCCTTGGTAGAAAGAGGGCACTCTCCTGTTTCTAATAAAAGAACTGTGTTGGGTACATATCTAAGAACCCATAAAAGAGCCTGTAAAAATCTTACTTGAAAACTATCAAGTTCAGAGTTGGCAGCTTCAATCCAAATGGCTATTGGATGAAGCAATTTAGCTGCAATCTTAGCATTGAAGACTGAGGGCTGTTGGTATGTATTGATTCCCCTTGGTATGGAAGAATCTTATGATACCTGAATTACTGCCTTGAGATCCTTTCAGCACCAAGGATCGATGATGGTTCCACTGAGCCCTATGGTGAAATGTTAGCCCTAATTATTTCAAGCTTTTAACTTGCTCCAAGGGACAGTTTTCTATGCTCCATCTGCACTGATGGAAATTGTGCTCAAAGACCATGATCTTAGATTTGGCAACATTTATTTTGAGTTTGTTTTTAGAACAGTAGGTGTGTCAATAAAGAACCAGTGAATGTTGCCATGGGGGTAGTGGTAAGGGATTGGCCCTTACCACTATGCAGATGCCCACACCTTCTTTAGGAGTTTATGGAAGGGAAAATGTTGAATTATGTTATATCCAAATTCTGGTCTGAAGAAAGACATTGTGGATCATTTTATCCTTTGTGATTGAAGGTCTGAGAAGACATGGAGAAGACGTTTTTGTTCGCCCAGACCTTTGACTGTTACAGAAGTTTTTTTTAATTGCTGTGTACTGTAATTTTATCATTATTATCATACTTTCACTGCCTTTAAGACTGTTTTAAATAAATGTCTTTGATATGATTGGTTAATTAAACAACCTTTGTACTGTTCATTGTTTTAATGAACTGTTTCAGATCCCATATTGGGAAAAGGGTGTCGCATAAATTAAATACAATAGAATAAAAGACCATGGTTTGTAAAGCAGATAGTATTTTAAAATATTCCTACTTGTACTGGTTGCTGCAGCTCACCTTTGACATTGCCTGGTGAGAGAAGTGGGAAATGGGAGAATTGCCTGGCTGTATCAGTGTTACTAAATGAGAAATGATGTTATCCTTCACTGAGGTCTGCAGAGTTCCACCAGGGATCTTAGCAGATGATGTAATCATTTTATGTCTGGGTGCATGGGCATAGCCAGATGCCTCTCCAATTTCATACTGCTTTCACCAGATGTGTAACTGCATGGGGGAGGCTGCACCAACTCTACAATAGGTACAAGGGGTGGCTTTAGTTGGTGCAGATGTGGAAAGAGAAAATCAATTTTTATATCTACCAAAAAGGGATATACACTGGTGTACAGTTGACTGACACCTGTATATGCCACTAACCAGATAACAGCCTATATTTCCTCTCCCAGATACCAAAATAACTCAGATTATGCTGAAATAACTCAAATTATGCATATTGATTTTAAGAATGGAATGGTACTATTTGCTGCTTTGGCTCAGGCACCAAAATGTTTTGAGCTAAGCTTGAGAAAAGTATAATTCAAACAAGGGTTCTTGAGTTCAAAACAGCAATAATATTTTCTAATATATTTCTGGATCAAGGCCACCATGCAGCCGCAATGGAAGTCAATTGAATGCCTATGCCAGTCAGCTTGCTAGTATTCCATCAAAGTTACTTTTGGTGAAGTATTGGCATGCATTTATATGTCTATCATTATTATATGGTGGATATCATACAACAAATGATATAATCAGCTTTTATTTTTCAATGGGCATAAGGAAACATAATGGTACCCAATGCATTTTTTGATTATTCATTCATACAAATGCATTATAGCTGAAGTGAATTAGTCCTTCTAACCTTATCTATCTTAATTCACACTTAAAATTTTATGAAATATCAGATGGTAACACCTATAATAGCTCCACAATTTTAACAAATTTTCTTCATTCCCATCAAAACAGTAGTGAATGAAAACTTGATGACACAACAAAAATACATTTTCCCCTCTTCTTTTGAAAAAAAAATCAAAGAAAATACTGTAGAAACAGATTCATAGCTGTTTTATTGTTTTCTCTCCCTCTTCTTTCCTCATTAGTTTATTTAAATTAGTTATCATAAACTTCATAGATAAAATGGAAGTTTATGAAAGGTACTGGTTTACTTTTGGTATCTCATATAATAAGCAGAACATCAATATTATTTATAAGAGACAAACCAAGTCCCTAACTCTATCAAGACATTTTTAATGACATTAAATTCACATAACCCTTCAAAGCACAGTTCTGCATTGCTGCTGTTATTCAGTGAATTGAATGCTTTGTTTTGTTTCCTATAGATAGAACTTGAAGGACACTGGAGAACAATTTATGCATTAGACACAGAATTTTAAATGAACATAACATCTAATGACTCCTTCAGTCCAAGCAGACATTTAGAAAGTGACACTGAAACCAAGCAAAAATTACTTAAAATATCAGTTACATTTAAAGCAATGAAATCAATAACAATATTTTCCCCAGGCTTCTTTCCCTCTGATAAGCAAAAATCTTTACTTAAGTTAAATGCCACATTAAAATTTAATCACAATCTGTGTGCTGTCGCTAATGACAATTTCTGGACATCTGTCTTCTGCTTTGTTTAAGTCTTGTATTCCTTCTGTTTAATTCTTGCCTTTAAATAGTAAGATGTAATTGTGTGTGGTGTTGTTATTCTGTGTGTTTGAAAAACTCTGCTAGAGAGCTTTTTTGTTTTTGTTTTCTTCCCACTTGGAAAACCTATAGTTACAAGTTTTCTTCTTGTACATCTTTATGTTGTGGCTGGTAGTAATGGAAAGAAAGATGGAAAAAGATAAGCAAAAGGAAAAGAATATTATCATTTTTTGATTCACCCCACCCAACTACCTACCCACCAATAATACAGCAACAGCGAATCCTCCTCCAGAAATGTTATATAGATTTTATAGATTAGATCAAATGGAATCATACAGATAGTTTATATGATCATTTTATCCTTTCTGGAACAAAGCTTTGTTACATGTAAGGTTTTTATTGCTTTTTTAAGTGAACTGTTCTACTCAGAATGATTGGAACAAGTAACTCCTTGGAGTTAATTGCATTTATGTATGTTTCTGAACTTCTTTCTTCAAAAGGATAAATACTAAATTGTTTAGCTGTGGTGGTCACTGAGGAAAGAGATTTTATAAGAGCAATGGCAGCAATTACTGCTGTCCCTTGGTTCCTATCTCTGCCTCAGTGGAGGAGAATAAAGAAAGATTATCTTTCACAGAACTTACTCTGATTACAGCTCAATTCTCCAATCACCTAATATGACTGTGGAGACTTGCTGTAAGAATGTAATATTTATTATCGCAGAACAATTTAGGAGGATCAATATAGTCAATATTAGGCTGTGCTTTAAAGTTCAGAATGCTGAAAGAATGGAGACAGGGATCATACTATATTGTCTTGTGGTAAAACAGTTTTCATTCCATTTCAGTGGGCTCGAGTTAATCAATAAGGTTCACAACATTTGGCCAGTTTAAGGTCAATAAAATGCCTCCATGTTCAGCATCAGAAGCAGCATACAAGCTTGTGCTGTATTTGCTTTTGTTCTATTGCTGGCCAGTTGTTAATAAAAACTCTTTGCTGGAATGAATATCGAATCATCAATAAGTATATTAAAAAGGTTGCTTCTTTTGATGCATATTATAGATTTTTTGAGAAGTTTGAAAACCTTAATACCCTGTCAATTAAAAGAGATACAGTAATATTTTAATAGTTTCATAATATATCCAAATATATTTCTGATATTTCCCAGTGTGTCCACAATATTATTGACTACAGTTATTTTGGCATATAGTGTTCTAAACATGTATACCTTCTAGATCTTTTATGGAAGAGCAGATATATTTGATGATATGCATAAAATATTAGCAGCTAAGCAGACCAGTCACTGAAGAGGGAAGAAATACATTACATAGTTCTTTATCAAATACATCTGAGTTTCATGGCCAAGTGATCATGAAACATAAGGCATTCTAATCTATTTTGTGTTCTAGAAAAGAAATCATACCAAACACATATCTTCAGCCTTAAAAAACCCCTCATTATTCCCTAATCCCTTTTTAGCAATTAATGTGTTTCTTCTTTTTAAAAGTATGAACTGTAGAAGTCAGTACTTTCCCCATCATAATAAAAATTAGAAAGTCATATGCTTAAAGAAACAGAAATTTTCTAGTTTTCAATTTATTTTTCTCCCCAATTATTGTATACTTCACATCATCACCCAATACTCTTTCCACATTCTGTCTTCTGCAAGGAAGCGGAATGGTTTGTGCAAAAAAAAAAAAAAAAAAAAAAAAAAAAAAAAAAATTAAAATTAAAATTAAAATAAGCCTTTAAAAAGAATTGGTGATACATCCTATACTCTCTGTGCTTTCTCCAGTTTGCTGGATTTTTGCTTTTCTTCTTCATACTTTATCTAAATTATATTATCAGTTGACGTTTCTTGGCATAAAAACATAAATATCTAAACTAAAATGATTTATGGGTACAAATACCGTCTACTCCTTGTCCTTTGAAATGAATTAAGTAAACTGCCTGTTCAAAGTGGTTACACTAGCTGTCTACTTCTCTGAAAGCAAAAACCAAATGAGTGGTTAAAAATGTTACACATTTAAAAAATGCAAATAGGGTTATCCAAATATGCAGCCATATGTCCCCAATGCACACAGTTAAAAAAGAAATGGGAAGGCTGCACACCAAACACATGTATTTAAAGATGCTGAATGCTAATCACCATGAAATGTGTTCTTTACATTTGTCACACACACACACACACATCGTCATAATAAGGTGGCACTGAGTATTCTAATATAAATGCAGTTTTCTAGCAAATCTCAATGAGTGAAGGATCGTACTTTTCTCACTGTTTAAATGCCAGACGCAAAGAGCTGTTCAGAGTGTTCCTTTGGATGTTATCATAAATTAGTTCATGTAATTTATGCTGCAAAGTTTGTCTAACCTTTAAGCAACTTTGCTCTGCTGATCACAGCATCAATAACAATAGGGGATATGAGGCCAAATCCAAGTGGTTAAACCCCTAACAGGAAAATATCAATTAATCTTTTTCAATAGAGTTGAAGTATGGGTAATCCTCTCATTAAATTGTTTGAACTTTTCTCCCAGTAAACAAAAGAGGAATAATGAGTGATGTGGTTTGACTTGTTTATATGAAGACTTTTCAAGAGGCTTAAGCTCAACTTCTCAGTGCTAGGTCCTTCTTAGTCACTTGTCACTAATTACCCATTTTAAAAGCATTTTTGTCAGTTCAGGGACTCTAAAAGGAAGCTATTCTCAGGTTCTAGGGAAAAGAGGACAAAAGTCAATAAACTAAATTCATAACTCTATGAACAACAGAGCTGAAAATATACCAATCACTTTTTCTTTATAGAAAAACAATTCCTCTATAATTTTAGATAAATTTAAAATATTCCAGTGTTTTCCAAAATACCCCTGTGTGTTGTTATTTTTGAACAGCCTTCTGTCATTTTTTTGATAGAAAATATTTTCACATACAACCCAAGAACAATGTTGATGGGTACATCATTTCATTGAGTAAAGCATTTTAAGTGATTTTATTCCTCTACATATATACACTTTATATATGAATATGTATAATGTATTCTGTTGACAAACTGCTACTGGAATAGTTTGCTTGATATGAATTATATGATATAAAAGGTTGGGTATGTGCCCACAAAACTGTGTATAGACCAAAGAGACAGAGTTCATACATTCAAAGAAGCAGGATAAGCAGAAGAAAGCAAAGGGTATATAGCTCAATGATAGAATGTATGTTTGCTTGTGATGAAAGAGGCATTGGGTTCAGTTTCTACAAATATCCATCTCAATGACAGAATACATGTTTTCCATATAAGAGGTTCTAGGCTCTATCATTTCTAATTAAAATTGATTGAACAGGAGATGATGGGAAAGATGTCTGTCTCACTCCCTGAAAAGCCCCTACCAGCTACAGAAGCCAGTTCTGAACTACTCTAGATTGATTTGGGATACAGCAGTTCCTTATGTATCCCAAGACACAAGTGACTTGCAGTTTTTACTACTAATGTGATGTGAGTGGACCTCACAGGTCTGTCCAGCGGCTAGTTAAACTAAAGCTCTTTGTGATCGTATTAGAAGAGCTCCTTATGATTGTGGGTTTTTTCTTAGATTGTAATTCTGATACATGGAGGTGTTTTTTTTTTAAAAAAACTGTTTTTATCATAAATACATTAATTTTGTATGACTTTCTTTCAGCCTTGTGAAATAAATTACCTGACTATCTGGTCACTTAAGAATTATGAATCTGTTCAAAGTGGTTACACTAGCTGTCTACATTTCCGAAAGCAAAAGCCAAATAGTGGTTGAAAATATTGCACATTTGAAAAATACAAATAAGGTAATCCAAATATGCAACCATATGTCCCCAATGCACGCAGTTAAAAAAGAAATTTTAAGGCTGCACATTAAATACCTATATCTAAAAGTGTTACCTTTTGGACAGCATGGATGAACAAAAATTTTAAGCTGGATCTTTCAGGCACAAACTTTATATACTTGATCATCCTATCTTCCCATTCCTATGTTTATGGAGAGCACTACTGCACTGCAATGCCCAAATAATGTCATCGTTAAAGAATGGCAATAGTATCATAATTGTCAATAAGTAGTAATTGTAGTACAGAACAGTTATCTGGCCTTGGTTATCAGGAGGCTAAGCTGGCCCCTCCTTGCTGGCCTTTCACAGGCAAGTAAAAACGTTTTTATGCGTGCAAGCATTTGGTATATAATGCATAGCAAGGTGTTTTTTAATAATAATAATAATAATAATAATAATAATAATAATAATAATAATAATATGTATTAAATAATAAATAAACAATTTACAATTTCATATATATATATATATATATATATATATATATATATATCAAACAGACCATCAGCAATAGATGTGGCAGCAGGTGAGGAAAAATAAACTCACTCCTTGACAGGGAACTACTCAAGAAAGACCTGCCAGAAGAGATCCGTCTTCACAGCTTTTTTGAAGCTGTTTAAATTGGTAATCTGATGGATCTCATCAGGCAGGCCATTCCATAATCTGGGAGCAGTTGCCAAAAAGGCCCTCTAGGAGGTTATAGATAGTCTAGTTTTTACAGGCTGAAGTAGGTTCCTCCCAGAGGACCGGAGTGTGCGGGATGGGTTATATGGAAGGAGATGGCCCCAAAGGTAGGATGGACCCAAGCCATTTAGGGCTTTAAAAGTGATAACCAACACCTTGTACTGAGCCCAGAAACTAATTGGTAGCCAGTGCAGCCTTTTTAGGACAGGTGAAATATGGTATCTTCTAGATGTACCAGAGACCAGCCTGGCTGCCATATTCTGAACTAACTGGAGTTTCTAGACCAAGTACAAGGGTAGCCCCATGTAGAGTGCATTACAGAAATCCAAGCAAGAGGTCACCAGTACATGTACCAGCATTTCGAGATCCCTTACTTCTAGGAAAGGGCGCAGCTAGTGAATCAGTTGAAACTTATAACAGGCACTCCTGACCGTCACATTTACCTGATTGATCATCTGGAGTGACGGGTCCAGGAGAACCCCCAGACTGCGAACACAGTCCTTCGCAGAGAGTGTGACCCTGTCCAGGACTGGAGGTTGTATCCCAATTCATAGAAGAAGGCGGGTTTTTGGTTTGTTTTTAACTTTTGTATATTTTATGTGATTTTAAATTGGGGTAGATGTTTTGAATTGTTTTGAATTTTATTGAGGTTTTAAACGTTTTGTCTGTGAGCCACCTTGAGTCCCTATGGGGAGAAAGGTGGCATATAAATGAAATAAATAAATAAATAATCTAGATTTACTCATAGACAGCCAACTTTTTTGAACAAATACATTTTCCCCAAAAGAATCCTGAAAAGCAAAATAGTGACTGAGACATGAAATTGAGAAAATTTGTGAGAAGTCTTCATTTCCCTACACTGGAGTCTATGGAATGTACTATGTTAACACCCATCCATTACCAAAATATCACCATAAATTACATTTTTATGAGAGAGAGAGAGAGAGAGAGAGAGACTGAGAACAGCTTATGTCCCAGCACCCTGATTTCAATTCCTTGATTTTTGAGCAATCTCAAAAATTAAACCCACTGTCACCATGTTCATATGTCTGATCCCTACAGATTCAATAGTGTGGAATTCATTGTATTAAAGCAGTAGTGGGGAATCCTTGTACCTCCAGATATTTTGGACATCAAACACCCTGAAGCCCTAACCAGCATGGCTAACAGCATGAGACTGTAGGAGTTGTTCAAAACATGTGAAAACCCAAAGATTCCTCACCTCCTTTTTAAAGTATTATTTGAGACCTAGATCCATATTTAGTTACATACCACATTAGGTGGTATGTAAGTTAATCTAATTTAAGTACCATAGATTTGCACTTTTACAGTGTTTTTACACAACACAGTTATAGCAGTTTGATATTACTTTAACTGGCATGGCTTCATCCTATGGAATCCCATGGTTGGGTGTTTGATGATGATTTGTCTTTCTCTGCTAGACAGCTCTAGTTCTGTAGTTTTCTCACCAAATTACAAAGCTTAGGATGCCATAGGATGAAGCTATGATACTTAAAATCATATCATAGCATTATAATTGGGAAATGTGGCAATATACCCCAAATTCTAAACATGAGTAAGTCTGGAAGCAGCCCCAAAATTACTATTGGATGGTAAACTATTGGTCCTGTTCATCTCTAATCCTGATGTCACTTTTGCTAAGGGCAGGATGTTCTCTCCTCCTGTCAGCACCAAAATGACTTAGGGCCTTTGCAGATTGCTAGAAATAGTGCAAATTGAGTCCACCTTAAGGGTTAGGGTTAGGGTATCATGGGAACTGTATTTTATTGTGGCACCAGAGTTCTCTGACAGAGAAGGCTCAATGTCTCAGGGGAGAAAAAACAATTCCCATGATTCCCTAGCACTAACCCTAACCCTTAAAGTGGACTCAATTTGCACTGTTTCTGGCAGTCTGCAAAGGCCCTTAGTTTTGTCACCCTTGAAGCATAATTTGCCATGCTGTGCTAATCTTTAAGAAGAGCTAAAACTGTTATTGAGAGATTTCACTTCAATATTAGGAGGAATTTTCTGACAGTGAGAGCTGTTCGACAGTGGAACATACTCCCTCGGAGTGTGGTGGAGTCTTTTTCTTTGGAGGTCTTCAAACAGAGGCTGGATGGCCATCTGTCGGGGATGCTTTAATTGGGAGTTCCTGCATGACAGGGGGTTGGACTGGATGGCCCTTGTGGTCTCTTACAACTCTATGATTCTATGATTCTAAGATGTTCCTAAGGAGATTACAACAAATTTATCATTTAAAACCTCTTGATTACGCATCAGAACCAAAATTAAGAAACATGATTCTTTCAACATTTCTCTTTAAATGTTTTTCTCTCTGTACAGGATGTGAAACATTTGAGAAATTCATTTCCGGTAGCATTACTAGATGAAGGAATGCTTAAAAGGTACATTTAAGTAAAAAGCTTTGTTCTCTCTCTCTCTCGGTGTGTGTGTGTGTGTGTGCACATTTGAACCTCATTTCTGCCTTCTTAAATGAGGATGAAAACTCTTTCTTTCTGATGGGATAAAGGGTAGAATGTAAATATATAAAATCACTAATGTGGATTACCTAAAAGCACCTTTTCTCCTCCAAATGATGTAGCATTCCTATTATTCTAATTTGAATAATCAGCTGGAAGTCTCACCCTCATTCCACATGATCAGAGACATCTGTTAGTACTATCCCTATGCTATCTCACTTTCACAACACTTAGTGCAAGCCAAATAGGGCCACTTTTTCTGGAAGGAGATTAAATGTATCATACTAAGGTGATGTGTATGGATGCAAAAATGGACTTGAGACTGGGAGGAAAATGGCAGAAGCCATACTCCACTTTTCTGCTGCACTGAAACAATCAAAGACACAAATTCTACTAGCAAAGACAAATAAAGGAGGTGGTGATGCTACACAACTCAGTACGTTGTAGGGATCAACTGATACGGAACCAAGAACCCCCCACACACACTCACACACACGTTTAGCCCCAGTGATAGAAGCTTGTGGTGGAAATGGTTGCTGGAAGGCCCTTAAAAGAATGCTTTCCTGCTCTTCTGTTCTCCCTCAGAGAACAATAGAGTTGGATTGCAGCCTGAATTGGATCAGTAAAAGCCAATTGTGTCACTAACTGGGTTGCCCCCTGTGTGGAGAGCATCACTTGGGAAGGGCCCATGTTTCCCTCTCCTGCTGCTCCATTGCCAGGTTTCCTTGGGCCTTTGCAGACTGCTAGAAATAGTGCAAACTGAGTCCACTTTAACTGCCCTGGCTCAGTGCTAGGGAATCATGGGAACTGTAATTTTTTCTGAGACATTGAGCCTTCTCTGTCAGAGAGTTCTGGTGCCACAATAAACTACAGCAAAGGCCCCTTGCCAAGGAGAAAGCCTGGTGATGGAGCAGCTGGGAAGGGTACATGTTAGCCTCTCCTGCACTGAAGCAGGAAGTAGGCCCAACCAAATGTCACTCCACCTCTGGGTTGTCATCGATGTAGTCTGCAACTCCCAACCCACCCCCTTGAGTGATAGCACTGGTAAAAGCTAGGATTGCTAACTTGAAATGTAGAATATTATACTGGAAGTGTCTATCAAATTTCATTCTGTTTTCTCAGTCTTCAAGGAAGACACCACACCCCAGTGTGCTTTGTATATTTCTTGCCTGTGCCCTACAATTACTCCTGACTATTGAATCAATTGGATTTACCTATATATTGTTTCACCAGTCAACTATTGATTCAATATGTCCACTCTGCTTGGAACTAAACAACAGGATTATGGCCATTGTTCTGAAAATAGCTTGTATTTCCCTTCTGTCTTTCAAAATGGGTGCAAGAGGCCTGAGTAGGTTTTGAGATCTGAAATGGAGAATGGTTTTTGAATTTACATTCCCAGTGGGTCATGACATCTGCTCTAACCTTTAAATAAGCTATCCAAGAACACAGGATGCCAGCCTATGTGTTCAATATATGTTCAGTTTTATTCTTATATAGCAGCTCTTGCCTGTTCTTGATCATTTCATTTGAGGTCTATGCAGTCTGCATCACTCTGCTCAGTGCATACAACCATCTGGGGGAAAAGCTGGTATAGAAACATGGGGGTAAACATGACCCTGAAGCCTTTCCTTAATTGCAGCAAGTGAGGGAAAGTGTTGCAACAGTCATGGAATACCCACATGCATGATGGAAGGGTTAGTAATCCAAGTGTCTTGACAGGAATTTAGACAATATATTTGTCCATTTCACTCTAGTAGAACTTCTTTAAAAAGTACAAGGGGGAAATTTTGATTTAAAAGTATTACAACCACATAACATTTTGTGTTGTGCTAGATTTAAAGGAAATCCCAGACGGACACAAAGTGTGTCAAATTTAGTATTCTTCATGTTCCCCTGAATCACAGTCAGATTTGAGATGGACTTCCCTGCAGGCATTGCCTCATTTACCATCAGTGTATAGTACAATTCTGTGGACACCTCAGAAGTAAGCTTCTTTGTGTTCAATGGGATGTACTCCCAAATATGTAAAGTAGGACTACAACCTTATTTTGGCTAAGATTCTAGACCAGTTATTTTCTTAAGTATACCTAACTGTGTAGTTTCTCCTGGCTTGACCAATCCCCAATCCAATAAATTAAATTATGGGCTGGAATTCATAATCACAAATGTGAATGTGTAACTTAGAGTAACTTGGGACATGCAGGTTGGCAGTTTAAGGCCCAGGTGCTGTGTGATGGGGAAAGCTCCCATCACTAGTCCTAGCTTCTGCCAGGCTAGCAGCTTGAAAGCATGCAAATGCAAGTAGATAAATAGGTACCACTTCAATGAGAAAGTAAATAGCAAATGCAAGTAGATTAAATAGGTACCACTTCAATGGGAAAGTAAACAGCATTCTGTGCAATCATGCTGGCCACATGATCACAGAGTAGTCTCTGACAACACTGGCTCTTTAGTTTAGTAATGGAAATGAGCACCACTCCCTACAGTCATACATGGCTTTACAACCTTATCAACAGGGAATTTGTTGTTGTTAACTGCCTTCGCGTCAGTCTCGACCCATGGCAACTCTATAGATGAGACATCTCCAGCGTCCCTATCCTCTACTGCTCTGCCCAGCTCCTGCAAATTCTTATTCATTGTCTCTTTAATAAAATCCATCCATCTAATAATAATAACAACAACAGCAATAATAATAATAATAATAATAATAATAATAATAATAATAATAATAATAATAATAATAAATAATTTTTATCCCACCCCTCTGCAGCACAATCGGGGCGGCGTACAAGTTAAAACAACATCACAAGTTATAACAATCCAAGAATCCCCTTTCCTAATCCACCCACCCCTTAAAAATATATTAAACTATTAGTAAATTAAAATACAAGATAAAAACAATATAATAGTACTAGTATCTAGCATGTGGCCTTTCTCTCTTTCTACTTCCCCCTAACTTTCCTAACATTATTGTCTTTTCCAACGATTCATGCCTTCTCATGATGTTTCCAAAGTATGACAGTCTATAAGTCTTGTCATCTTGGCTTCTAGGGATATCTCTGTCTTGATCTGCTCTGGGACCCATTTGTTTGTCCTTTTGGCTGTCCATGGAATCCTCAACATTCTTGTCCAGCACCACATCTCAAATGCATTGATTTTCCTCCTTCTTTCTTGACTGTCCAGCTCTTACATCCAAACATGGTAATAGGGAATAGGATGGCTTGTATGATTCTGACTTTTGTGCTGAGTTGTATGTCTTTGCATTTTAGGATCTTTTCTAGTTTTTTCATAGCCACCCTCCCCATTCTTAATCTTCTCCTGATTTCCTGGATGCAGTTCCCATACCAGGCAATGTTTGATCCCAGATAAGAGAACTCTTTTACTATTTCTATTTCCTCATTGTCTAGTTTGAATGTGTGTAAGTTCTCTGTGGTCATTATTTTTGTTTTGTTTATGTTCAACAATAAGCCTGTCTTTGCACTTTCTTCTTTGAGTGTTCCAGGTCTGTGAGCTTTTCTGCTAGTATTATGGTGTTGTTGATATTTTTTCCTCCTATTTTCACTCCTCCCTCTTCCCCGTCCAAGCCTGCTTTCCATACAATATGTTCTGAATACAGGTTGAATAGGTAGAGTGATAGGATGCAGCCTTGTCTGACTCCTTTGCCAATTGGGAACCATTCTGTTTCTTCATGTTCTGTTCTGACAGTAGCCTCTTGTCCTGAGTACAGATTCCTCATTAGGACTATTAGATGTGTTGGCACTCCCATGTCTTTAAGGGCGTTCCATAGCCTTCCATGATCTATGCAGTCAAAGGCTTTGCTATAGTCTATAAAGCACATGCTGATTTTCTTTTGGAATTCCCAGCTACACTCCATTAGCCATCGTATATTTGCAATGTGATCCCTGCTGCCTCTTCCTTTCCTGAACCTTGCTTGGACCTCTGGGATTTCTCTCTCCATGTATGGTTGGAGTCTATGTTGCAGTATTTTGAGCCTTTACCTTTACCTTTTTAACTTAAAGTTATGCTTTCATAACTGATTCATATGTCTGATCCCTATATATTCAATAGTGTAGGGAATACTTAGGGTTTGTAAAAGTCCCCCAATTCTGACTTACTTGGCAGCAGTCACTACGAGTGACAGTTGAAGTCAATCAGGGTGCAGCAGACTGACATTTCCACATGCACACATACACATACACTGTCAGAGTAGAATCATAGAATTATAGAGTTGGAAGAGACCACAAGGGCCATCCAGTCCAACTCCCTGCCATGCAGGAACTCCCAATTAAAGCATCCCCGCCAGATGCCCATCCAGCCTCTGTTTAAAGACCTCCAAGGAAGGAGACTCCACCACACTCCGAGGGAGTGTGTTCCACTGTCGAACAACCCTTACTGTCAGGAAGTTCCTCCTAATGTTGAGGTGGAATCTCTTTTCTTGGAGCTTGCACCCATTGTTCCGGGTCCTAATTTCTTGGGCAGCAGAAAACAAGCTTGTTCCCTCCTCAATATGACATCCCTTTAAATATTTAAACCAGGCTATCATATCACCTCTTAACCTTCTCCTCTCCAGGCTAAACATCCCCAGCTCCCTAAGTCGTTCCTTATAGGGCTTGGTTTCCAGACCCTTCACCATTTTAGTTGCCCTCCTTTGAACACGCTCCAGTTTCTCCACATCCTTTTTGAATTGTGGTGAATTGTGGTTCAGAGTAAAATGCACTCTGAAGAGAAAATGCCATAGAAGCGACTGAGGCAAAGAGACTGGGACAAAGGTGAGAGGGTTACCTTAGTACAGTTGGGAGCCATGATGGCTCAACATTTGAACAGTCCTGACTCACAGGGAACTGATACAACACTAGGCAGAGGGTTCAGTCAGAAACCATCAATTCTGCAGAGTCACATCAGTCAGGTGACTGGAAACTGGGTGACATCCCAGGAGTGGGCTGGACTAATATCCCAGAAGGGGATACTGTATATAAGTGGGTGAGTTGGATACTCATGTGTGGTTGACTGTATATAGAGATACTGGTGGAGCACTCTGTTAGTCTGTACATAGTTTGTAACAGAAGAATAAAGAACCTCTTCATGAGACAAGAGAGAGCCCAGCAGTTTTGTGTCTTGCCAACAGCTGCCTGTGTGGGAGGTTTTTCCGTTGCAGTGTTTGCAGCCTGCATAGAACTTCACAGTGAAGATTGATCTTTGGCATCTTTTCCAGTGTAAGTTTTCTGCACATGTTGAATTCAATTCACATGAACCCCAGCACACACACCCTTTAGTGATCTCCAGTGTGATAATCAGAAGCAGGATCTCTGTGGAAATTCCTGCTTGTGCTGGAAATCACTGGTGGAAGGGGGTTGGAAACACCAGTGTGGAATGCCCCAATTGACAATAGAACAAATCCCTATTACCCATAGTGGCTGCTGCTCAGTAAGCCACACATTCATAACTGTGGTTATGAATTCCAGCCCATAATTTTATTTCTTTATTTAAGTATTATTAGACATCTTTCAGGAGCAATTCCTCACCTGGCTTTTGGATATTTCAGCCAATATTCAAACCAAATTTTGGAACGTGGGAAGTTGAGCATGTTTCCAGGAATGCATGACTTAGAAATCTTATGGTTAATAATGGGGTATCAACATTAAATATAAACATGCAATGTTCTTGAAATGTTTTAATGAAGTGTCAACATACAGAAAATAACATTCCTTTGACAAGTATTAATTTCAGATTTTCTTTTCATGTCACTTATGAGCAAAAATTGACATAGCATTTTACTGTTACCTACAACTTGACACACTTCACCTTCCTGAATCACTTACAGAACTTGAAGTTCTGATATAACAAAGAGCAGCACATTCTTTTCTCAGTAATGTCAAGTGTATTGTTCCTTTTTTTCATTAACAGAAGTTGTATCAATTAATTCTCCATTTTTAACACACACACATGCAGCAGTTGGTTTAAGAGAAAGAAATAAAGAGAAATCTGCCAGCATATATTAAAAAGAGCAGGGAATAGAGGAAGAGAAACAACCACAGATTTTCAGAGCTTAGCTAAAACTTGGATTTTTAGATTCTAAATATGGCCTCCTAATTTTATAAATTAGAGTACAATTGGGCATGTATAAAAACTGTATCAAGGTAGACTGTCAGTGGGAGCTGATGGCTCTGAAGTCAGTGCAACAGTGAATCTACTGAATATATATATATATATATATATATATATATATATATCATTTTTAAAAAGTACAGTAGTGAATCTTCTCAGGGATTTTATCCAAGCTTTAAATTTCCTATCAAAAATGTCAAGTTTATCCACAAAGTACGTTCAGCACCTTGGATATCTCCTTAAAAATTCAGATAATATTTGGAGGAGATTCAACACCCCATTGACATGGGAATCACCACCTGCTACTGGTTACACCTAAACAATAATTCAATAGGCCCTCATTTCCAGCTCCCATGTTAGTATCCAAGGCTGTCTCTGCCATACACAGAATAAGAAAGTCACTTCAGGAAACAAATGCTGGGAGAGGTCAGGTTCATACAACTAAATACCAAGGAACTTTCTTTGCATCTCCTAAGCTAACTTGTTTCCTTCTTGTGGAATGGAGAACACTGGCCATCATCAGTGTAGAAGTAAGTTTCAACTCCCAGTTTACTAGATGTCCAGCAGTGAATCTGGTCAACTTTTTTACATGGAATGGGAGGGAGGGTCATCATGCCCTTTTCACTTAGGCAGCAAAATGTTTTTAGCCAGCCCTGCACATAACACTATACAAATATGGTGGCAGGAACCCTGTTTTTCTCTTGTGAGATGTCATCCTACCCTCACCTATGGAAATATATAGAGAGGTATAATAGGAAACAGTCAACTGGGAATAAGTAAATGTTTGTCAATATATGAAACCTTTGTTTTCTATGGTAGCCATTCCATTGAATGTGGAAGCAAAGAGTCATCTATGTATGTGTAGGGATGGAATGATTATAATGATATTCCAGCAAGAACAGATTCTTGCCCACCTTTCAGGTATTGGATCACACCTTTAAAGGCCAACATTATCATCCACTTTCTAACACCAGGGCAAACCAATAAAATAAACAATTCAATGAAGTCTATACCATACCTTCCAGCTCGTCCAGGATTTCCTGAGATATGTAAATATTGATCCAAAACACACTGCAGAAATAATCCAGTTTGAGATTGCTTTAACTGCCCTGGTTCAGTGCTATAGTGGGAACAGTAGCTTTGTGAGACATTTAGCCTTCTCTGTCAGAGGACTCTGGTGCTACAATAAACTTCAGTTCCCAGAACTCTCTAGCACTGAGGCAGGACAGTTAAAGTGGTCTCATACTGGATTATTTCTGCAATGTGTTTTGGACCTCATTTGAATAATACTTGCATGATATACTTCCTATTGTACTGTATAAAGAAAAGGAGATATTGCAAGCCAGGAATCTTGCAAATCTGTAGTCATCCATCTGAATTTGTGAGGGATCCATTCCAGATCCCCCCCCCCCACAAATTCAAAATTTTGTGAATATTCAAGTCCCATTCTCTCCAATGGCAGCACTATTGGGCACAATGAGACTTGAGTATTTCTTCCTTTTCCTCCTTCTCCTCCTTCCCCGGGAAGGCCAGTGTAGTGGAGAAATGGCTGTGCTAGCCACCTCCAGGCCTCTGGGGCTGATGCAAGGCTGGCGTGGCCACCTCAAGGCCTCCAAGGCTGAGGCAAGGCTGGTGTGGCTGCCTCAAGGCCTCCAGGGATGAGGCAAAGCTGTGCCAGCTGCTGCAAAGCTGCACAGTAAGAAAAGGCCAGCACAGAAAGAGGGAGGTAAGGGAGGGAGGGAGGAGGTTGCAGACTTGCCATTCGCGAGTAATCAAAACCATGAATGGTAAGTCCGTGAATCTGGAGGGACAACTGTATATAACCTTTAAAAATCAAAAGCAAAGCAGCTTCATTTATATACCGCTTCATATCATGCTATGAGATGTCTAAGCGGTTTACAACTGTAAGCTCATTGCCCCCCAACAGTTGGGTACTCATTTTAGCGACTTCGGAAGGATGCAGGCCTGAGTCTAGCCTAAGCCCTGGCTAATATTGAACTCACAACCTTGTGGTCTATGAGTGAGTGGCTGCAGTACAGGCATTTAACCACTGTGCCACCAGGGCTCTTTAAGGCAAGCTCAGACACTCTGCCTTTAGACTGCAGGGAGGTGGTTACAAATACTCTATTGACTACATTGAAAATAATCTCTTCACATAGAAAAATCAGTACCAGAGAACCAAACAGCTCTGGATAAGTAAGAATAATAAGTCAACATTTATGTAAATCCCATTGCTTCAATGAGTCTACTCTATTTCATATTAGCAATTAAATGTAGACCCAACATCCCCTTTCCTCTTAAAACAATTTCTTTAGTTAGTCCCTTCTTCTTTGCAAAACTAACAACTAGAGCAATAATTGCACATGATGATCTTTTCTTTTCCTTTAAGCATTAATAGATCTGTGTTCTTCAGAAGCAACTCCAATGCAATGCATGACAAATCTGAAGGCATCATGTTTTTAGAGAATAATGCCTTTCATGACAGTGCACAACTGGGAGAAGCTGTGGGAAGCAGAATGTTATGTAAAATAATACTTTTAAATATACATAAGATTTACCCATAGCGTATGCTGTTTACATATAATGCATAATAAACATATTTCACCTAAAAGTTAATGTATCCTAATGGAATAATTATATAAAGTAGGTGTGTAGTCAATCTAGTGGAAAGAAAGGAAAGGAAAGGGGGAGGGGGTTAAGGAAAGATTGGGTTTTAAAAAAAGCACCAGCATATGTAAAATATTTTTGTTAGCTGTCTGTAGTAAAATTAATACCTGTCTTTTAAAATATAGATGAGTTTGGAGAGATCCAGTTATAAGATTTGATTTGCCACAACAGATGCCCAGTCTCTGTGTACAATATTTGTAATCGTTTATTTCCCTCAGGCCTCATTGGAAATATTAATGCAAATGTTGCCCCAATAATATCAACTCTATCAGATCATACAGTGAAGCCTTTCCAAACACACTGATAAACACTTTGATTCCTTCCATTCTTCTAGTCAGTGGACTAAGGAAGAAAGGATCAGTAGCCATTTGACCTTCATTGTGTATTAAATAAACACCAGATGGCAAGGATTTGGTCAGGACATGTATTCTTTTTTCTGGGTAGTCATGTTCACACTGTTGCTTCCCACTGAGCTTTTCTATAGTCTGTCATGGCACCAAAGCTTCATCTATAGTACCTTTCATGCATCACAGCTTTCAAATCTTGTCCCATTAGTTTCATTTTGTTTCTATCATAAATAATCGACTACTTTCTTATACACTCTTTCATTACCTAATAATGATTGCTCTTGGCATCAAAGAGTAAAGTTCTTACAGGGTTAGCCAGTACAGTTTGCCCATTTAGTATACAACCCCTTGCCATTGCTTATTAAAGAAAAGAAAACAAAACAAAACAAAACAAAAGGTAATGATCCCCAAATTTTCAAATGTTTACAGCTATAAATTATTTTCAAAGTTATTTCCAAGTGTTATAGTCAAATGGAGCAGTGTTCAAAAAGGTAGCTGTGCTAATCTATTTCAGTAGAAAAATAAATAAACTATTAGTCTTAAAGATGTATAAGACTCCTCTGATATATTCATTCATTCATTCATTTAAATATTTCTATCCTGCCATAGATCAATAGATCTCAGGATGGCACATAAATAAAATCAGTTCTAACAGGTAAAACAATTTAAAACAATAAAAATAATTTAAAGAGACTAAATACATATTAAACACATCAACCCGTTAGAACAGGTTTAAGATTAAAAACTTCTGTGCATCCCATTTGAAGTAAACCAATGTAGCTGAAAAGCTTTAATAAATATCCGTCCTTTTATTTGACACCGAAATGAAACCAGTGTTGAAGTCAATCAGGCCTCCAAGGGAAGAGCATTCCACAATCAGGAGTTCACAGCTGTGAATGGTATCTCTCAAATCTTCACATGATGTATTCACCTAGAAATAGATCAGATGGCATTTTTGTCTGGAACCTAGCCTTATATATAAACTACATGAGACCAAATGCAGAAGGATAAACCTAGGATAAATGCATACAGGATTAAAAATTCCACATTGCTTGCCAGGAAATGGTTCATAGAATTACAAATCCATCTGCAAGTTTTATATTCAGAATCATCCACATTTTTGTACCCCCTCTTGCAAAAAGAGAAATAAAAAGCCCCCCCCCCCTTCCTATGTACTACCTTGGTATAACTGTACCGGCATAACTGTACTAGGCAGATGGATAAAGGGCCCTGGTTGCAGGTATCCTGAAGGAAAATACTACAGAAGCAGGCTACTCAGAGCTAGCCAGTTTTGTTTGCTTTCCCTTGCCCTCAGTATGTGATACTGGGAGAGGGAGGGAGAGAAACAGCCATCAGCAGGGGTCATCCAAAGATGTATCAACAAGATGCTGACTCATAAGTGCTCATGACTGGAGTCTTAGGTTTCCACTAATGAATCTGGCACTTCAGCATTATTCTCAAAGAATTCGAAGAGCCATTTCTGTTGTTGTTAGCCAGATTTGCATGCCTATACTTGCTAATTGCTACTTTATATGCAGACTTCCTGTTTATTTGTTTTTGAACACTCTGTTGTCTAGAGCTTGTGTATGGGTGGGTATGGGATTAGTTGCTGTTCATCTTCTGTCTTGCCCATTTGATTACTCTGCTTGGGAGTACTGTCCAGTACTTTCTCTCATATTCCCCAAAATTTTAGAAGTCTTTTGATGCTATGTTTTAACATGAGTAATAAATCTCACAAAGATTCTCTTTTCTTGTTGACATAAGCAACAATAGCATGGCATCCAAGCCATACAGTAGAGATAGCAGATACTGCTGAGGTCCAGGATCACATTTCACTTCCTTCAGCAGAGAGTAACTTTGTCAAGGGCTAGAAGCCCTGTCTGAGGAGGACTGTGGATAAAGTCCCTTCTGTCAGCCTGATGTATATACATTACCTACCTCTGGATCCACCTATTGTCCAAAAATTGGAGATACTGAGATACCAATGGATTCCAGAAAAACTATGGGATGAAATTGCCCTTGATGGATAGAGTACTTAGGCAACAATCCAGTTTGGTATTGGAATAAGCCTGTCAGCCATTCTCAGAGGAGATACATTTCCCCTTCCACAAAGCCCCTTTGCATCCTTAATATCTGCATGGAACAGCAGGGACAGTTTGAGTGGCACAGGGTTGGGGCAGGTAAAGAAGAGGAGCATCTGGATATGTGAAAATGAGATTATTTAGGCATTTCCTATCCATGCTCTGACTTTTTGTTTTTAAACCAAGTTTCTGATCTTCTATGGTTAGAACAAAAAATATAAAATGACCATTTCCTAAAATCCATTACTATAAATTCTCTCAGACAGCAGATGTTATTAGCAAGAAATATAAGTGCCATACATGATTTAACAGGTGTCGGGGAGTGGGCGGGAACCAGTAGTTTGCCTTAGTGTATTACTTCCAAGTGTATAAAGCACTTCATAATGTTCAGTGTTGTTGCATGCCTTCAAGCTATTTCCAACTTATGGAAATCTTAAAATGAGTCTGTCATAACATTTCCTTGGCAAGATTTGTTCAGAAGAAGTTTCCCATTGTCTTCCTGTGAAGGAGAGAGAGAGTTTTGCCCAAAGTCACCCAGTGGCTTTCCATGGCCAAAGAGTGGAACCCTTGTCCCTAAGAGTCCTAATTCAATACTCAGACCACTATACTGTAAAAGCCCTAAATGGCTTGGGGGTAGGATGCCTATGCAAGCCTGCCTGAAGATTTACAGGAAAGAGAAATAAGAGACTGGGCAGGTGGCCGCACCTGACAGAACTTTCTCTGTAGCAATATTCTCTGTAGCAATATTCCAACTAGAGAAATACATTCCATGGGTGGTTGGCCTGGCCCCATCATTTCTAATTTTCTGGCAGGCAGTGAATACTGTGCTATTTCACTTAGATTTTGGTTCTTAAAATTTGGGGTGGCTGCTCTGGATGTTTGTAACTATTCTAAACTGTTTGAGAGTCAATAACTATTTTTAAAGAGGAGCTTTAGTTTGTTTTTCATTTCAGTCATATATTTAATGTTTTAAATGTTTTTCTTTGCTGAACACCATGTTGGGATCCCTGATGGGTTGAGATGTGATAAACAAATGCCTGGTGTCCAGAGTGCTCAAACCACTACAGTAAACTAGCTCAGGATATGTAAATGAGCTATTTCTCCTGGCCTGACCACCACCCCCATCCAACTTACAAGCCAGCTACTAGATCAGGAGAAGGAGGTCCATTCAGCTGATCATCAGGATACAAGAAGGTTTCCATCCCCTCCCATCAACTAGTGAGGCTTAGATAAGGATTTGTGACAGGGAGTCCTGCTTCTGATGGTCACAGTTTGCTTGCTGGTGAGAAGGGTGTTGGAGTGATTGTGCATGAAACAATAGAAAATATTTTGATTGAAAGGTGACATATATTCCATGGGACAGCTACAGATTGCTGAGTCAGGAGCACATGGCATGAGGCAAATTTGCTACAAGGTTGCATCATGCTATGTGGCACAGAGTAATGACTCAGAGCCAACCTCCTATACAAGTGGACCAAGAGACTAGCTGTGGGTTAGTTCAGTTGGTTTGGAGCAGTAGGAATAGTTGTTTGGAAGTCGGAGAGGAATTGGTGTGTGTAGATATTGTATTCTATTGTACACAACATAACTGAAGATAAAATCTCCAGAACTCTAGATGTATAACTATGTCTGTGAGTCATCTTCCTTTGAATGTGAAAAGTGGTCAATGCATTGCCAATATCAATAGCTGGGTGTTTTTGTTTTTGAAGTCTACTACAATTTTGTTTTGGCTGCATCTGGGTAGGCTTCTCCTCAGACTATGCTGGTAGTTGGCTTTCCTCTCACTAACAAAGGGGTGGTGGAAATGTCATCCTTCTTGTGTTCTGAATACCAGCAGAACAGCCCTTTGTCTCTTTGAGCAGCTACTAATTTTTAATGTGCGGTGTAACTACATTGAATTCATGAATACAGATCAGTTATGGATCCATAACTCTAGGTCGTAAATCTGCAACTGCAATACTGGGTATAAGATTGTGTGTATGCGTTTTGCCAAGTTCCAGGATATATCGTAACAAAAATCCCCATGGGATTGCAGTTCTGACCTGGTTCCTTGGCCATTAACTCCTCCTTGTTGTGACAGTGGAGGGGGAAAGGAGGGGAAAATGGCAGCAAGAACATTCCCTTGCAGCTTACATAAAGGACTTTATGCTACTGTTTCTTTAAGAATAAGAGATGTCCATACTGGCTCTCATAACATCCAAAGCCAATAGTGAGTAAAGGCATGGGAGAGATCTGAATGATGATAGGCTAAGAAGCCTAAAGTGTCATGAGATCTAAATGATTGGCCAAATTCCATACAATGCCACACAGATTCCTTCATACTCCCACCCCAAAACCTGCTTTTTATGGGGACTACAAAAGCTGGAAATGATGTGCCAATTGGGACTAAATAACGAGTATTGTTGAAATAGTTCTCGTTACTTTGCATTCATCTGAAGAATCCCTTCTCTTTTTTTCTGCCCTTGTTTTTATTTTGGTAAATATGCTTCCTAACATACACACTTTTTATGCATCCCCTCCACTGAATAAAATGTATTTGTGCACTTTTTTGAAACATGCCCATTTTTTATTATGTGCATTCATTTATGCAGAATTTTAAAAAAAAGGAAAAAAGGAAAATGCTCAGATGCTCACGGTTTCTTCCTGATGACAGGAAATGAAAATGGAAAGGTATATGTACTCTTTCATTAATAGTCTCATGGACCATGAATAAGATAAATTTATAAAATAATAATAATAATAATAATGTCCACAACAGCAGTGGTCAATGTGCATTTCTTTTGCATCCCTGATCACACAATGAAAAAATGAGATGAAACCAATCGCATGGATTACACCCACAAAACAGAGCTGACTTAAGAATTAGGTATTTAACGGGAATGGGAAAATGTACTACCCAATCTATCTTATTTCACATTCCACCAGAGGGATGCCAACTTGTGAAGACATGCTGATGATAGTTCATTAGCCCTATTTTGGCATGTAGGAAAAAATTTCTTGGCACAGAAAAGCCAGACATGGGGTCATGCCCCCCCCCCCCATGACATCTCACAAATGACATAAGATTCCCAGGTGTTCACATAGGTATTGAAACCGCATGCAGTAGGAAGATCTACTTATGTACAACTGTACACACCCAAAGAAGAATTCTGTGAAACCTGGGACTCATCTATTTGTCTAATGAAATTAAGCAGTATATTATTTCTTCTACTGTTAAAATTGAGCTCACAGCAAACCCAAATTTCCAGTGGTGATTCTCTCTCTCTCTCTCTCTTCCTGTATATTAATTTATGTAAATCCACCATCATGGGAGCCAGTAACATTTATTTAATCAATAAAAGTGTGAAAAATGAACAATCACATGACAAACAACAACTCTGTGACTAGTCTGTGCCCAAGCAGAAAGGTTTGAAACCAGACCTTTCTAGCTTGAAATTTAGAACCAGAAGTGACGTGAACTAAACCTGTCACATGAAAGTTGACTTTTCCCTAAGCAGACATGTCTAACCTTGAGTAGTGCTTTGCTTTCCTGAAAGCTGCTGAACTGAAGTTTATTCTTCAATTGGGATTACCAGACTAAAGAGTGGGGATAGTTCCTGTACCTTTAATGGTTGTGTGGAAGCACAAATTTCAACATGTTTCTTGTCATGCAACCAGAAGCCACACCAGCTGAAATTCCCTCTTCTATACAACTATTAAAAGTACAAGATCCATGTCCAATTCTCACCCTGGTAACCCTAGACATAAAATGAAGCAGTCCTTTGGAAGCTTGATGGAAAATATTAGTATTGATAAGAATTATGTCTATCTCTGCCTGTTTACATTTGTGCCAAAAAAAAAAAAAAGACAACCCGAAGATGGATTGGGGCTGTGGCAGCTGCACACTGTGGCCCCAATCCAGTGTGGCACCATCTAAAAAAGGAACGGTTTTCAACCACTCCTTTTTGGCCATGGAAAAAATGCCTTTTGAGGCTCTTCCATGGCCCCATGGCAGCTTCATCGTATGTTGGGGGCTTATGGTGTGTAACCGTCATGCCCCCAAGATGCCTGGAAGCCAGGTGATGTGTAGCCACTCCGGGAACCTTCAGGGCATCATGGGGGCATGCAGCATGTGCACACCACACCCCCAAACTGCCCGCAGTTGCCCCAAAGGCAGCTTTTATTGCTGATCTGTACCAAGCCCTAGTTCTTGATTCCAATGACTGCTGGAATCTGACCCCTTCCTAAAGTTATTCCCCCTTCCTAAATGTTGATAAAAAGCTTCCCTACCCCTGAACTAGTACAGCTGAGTTCAGCCAAGATCTGAAGGTGTTAAATTACCATGATCAGTAGGTTTTTCTTTCAACTTCTAGCAAACTTCATTTCCCCATACGCTTTGCTGTGGCAAAAATGGGGGACAGAACTCAACTCTCGTTGGAACAACTCAGGAGTCTATTAAATAACAAAGGAGAAAGAAATTATTTTTTTTCCCCTGAACAGATAGGTATAAGCTGTGCCACAGAAAGGGTGAAAAGCTACCTGGAATGAAATGGCCAACATTTTCTTGGGAGAGTTAAATATTAGATTTACATGTGATGGAAGGAGTGACAAACCTAAATAGTTATGTAAAATTCAAAATAAGACAAGAAGACAACCAGAAAAAAAAGGGATAAATGCCCTTGAAATATGTAGGTAGACAATAAAAAGGCAATGAAACATGTGGCTGGTTTAGTCTGATTTTTCTCCCTCATAAAAAAGTTAGTTTATTTGATTTTTCTGAACACCTTCATTTCTCTGCAGAGGATACCTTTTAAAATAAGATAAAGTTGCATTTTCAAGAATGGACTCAATTATCCCCACTGTATTTTAGCAGTCCACCTACAATGGTATACAAAAACCCCTTGTGGTATTAAAATACAAAGTGTGGATAGTGACTAATGCCTTAGCAATGGAATATAATTTTGCAATGGAATATGTAATTTAAGAGAATAGCCAAGAGAAGTACTGCTGATAAAGAAATTGATCATATTCAATGTTCAAGTGCAAAATCTATTTCCAAATATATTCAAACTCTGAAGAATGCAGCAGTAGTTACCAAGGGGAGGAGGGATATATATATATATATATATATATATATATATTCATTTTCCTTTAAAGATAAACCTTTAGAGCTAAAAGTAGCATTGTCAAGCAAGTAATAGCATGAAACGTGAGTATCCATTGGATATTTTAATGGATAAATGACTTTAAAAAAAAAAAGCCAGAGCCAGCCAACAGAGCTGGCTGCACCATTTAGCAGAGTGGGGCAGCCAACTCAAGAAAAATACTTGGAGAAAAAAGGGGACAAATTATTAGCTACTTAATGTATTCTTTGGGCTCAACTGCAGTGTCTGAAAGTGACAAGAATTTTGAATTCTTTTTGTTTAAATTGTACATGCATATTCATGGGTTTTCCCAACCCTGCATACAATTGTTTCTTGAAATTTTTCAGGTTCCAGATTCACATGAATGCTTATTTTTCCCCTCTCTCCTCCCTCTTCATCTTAAAACTGTGACTACTTTGGCTGTGGACATCTTTTCCTGTATCTCCATACTTCATACTCCTGCTGATTCTACCCTCCCTTTTCCCCTTGTGTCCTTTCCCTGCCCCTTCCCACTGATCACGTATCACATTCATCCTCATCAAACAATTCTGAAATTTATTTTCACCAGTTTCCATTGAGATTTTTTTTTTAAAAAAAAAAATCCAGGAATTATTGTCATTGTGATAAAGTGCTTTAGCAATATTATATGAGGTCCAAAACACTCTGTAGAAATATTCGAGTGTGAGACTACTTTAAATGCTTTGGCTCAGTGCTAGAGAATCCTGAGAATTTATTGTGGCACCAGAGCTCTTTGACAAAGAAGGCTAAATGTCTCACAAAGCTACAATTCCCAGAATTTCTGAGTATTGAGCCAGGCCAGTTAAGCAGATCTCAAACTGGATTATTCCTGGAGTGTGTTTTGGACCCTAGTTAAACTTTAAGATTATTTTGTTTTTCTACAAACATTCCTTTCCCCTCATTTGATCTCTCTTGAATCTGTGTCCTGGCAATCATAGCTCTGTTTACTTGTGTCCATCTTTACTGGCACCAAGAAAATAGAAACACACAATCCACTTAATTTCAAAAACCAACCCAATTTATTTCATAAAATACTGCATTAAAAAAATAAAACCACTTGGGCAGTGGGGATAAAAAGTCTTTGGTAGTATTGGGGGTTCACTGGAAATATATCAGAAAATGTCTTTTGCATATCATAAATAAAATCAGTTTGTTTAGAAACAAAATCCAGCATTTCCTGAGACTTTTGCTTTGTCTGGAGGAGCTCCTATTGTATTTTATTATTGCCAGGGAAGAAAGAGGTACTTGTGACATTTTTCTGTCTCATATGCTACACTGACTTTAGGAACTGTATACCTTGGCTTGGATGGGTAAAGACCTCTTGATAACCTCAGGCAGTAAACTGTCTTGGCTTGGTCCTTTCAGCCAAATACTTTCATTGCAACTATAACAGAGAACTAATCCTGAAGTGGTAGAGTGGAAAATACTACTTAGAAACATAGGAAATTGCTTATCTTGCTCTATTTACTCCATATTCTCAAATATGATTGGCAGAGTTTCAGGAAGGATTCCTTCCTAACTTTATGTGGAGATCCCTATTATTTCTGGTGAAATCATAGCTGACCAAGTACTAACCAGCCTCACTCTGATTAATTTCCAAAGATCAAATCTGTTTAGGGTGATATGAAGTGGATCCACACTGCAGAAATAATCCAGTTTAACAACAAACTATCAGATCAGGGGGTTTGTGGGTTTTTCGGGCTGTGTGGCCATGTTCTAGAAGAGTTTCTTTCTGACGTTTTGCCAGCATCTGTGGCTGGCATCTTCAGAGATGGCTGGTTTCTCTGTGGCTGGTTTCTCTGAAGATGGCAGCCACAGATGCTGGTGAAACGTCAGAAAGAAACTCTTCTAGAACATGGCCACACAGCCCAAAACCCCCACAAAACCTATGGATGCTGGCCATGAAAGCCTAAGACTTTATATCAGATCAGAATGCACAGGGAAGACATTGAAATCCACAAACACCTGGACAACTTCAACAGGAAAGAAGAAACCCTGTAATTAAACAAAGTTTGGTTACTAGTCCTGAAAAACACCAAAATCAAGACTCAGCACATGCAAATAAACTTCACCCAGGGTCAGGGGGTTTCCCAGCAGACAATGGATCACTAATTAAATAGAAAATAATCCTCTTCACATATCCTCCCACCCTGAGGCCTTGCCATTCAACAACAGAACAATACACAGATTAACATGCAAATCACATCCTCTCAACCAAAGGTCACACAGTGTGTGTGTGTGTGTGTGTGTGTGTGTGTGTGTGTGTATATATATATCCCACTCATTTCCTTGCCACCATTCTCTGAAGATGCCAGCCACAGATACAGGTGAAACGTCAGGAAGAAATTCTTCTAGAACAAGGCCTCACAGCCTGAAAAGCCCACAAAAACCCATGGTTTGACAACACTTTAACTGCCATGGCTCAATACTATGGAATTCTGGGATTCATAGTTTTGTGCAATATTTAGTCTGCCTTTGCAGACTGCCAGAAATAGTGCAAATTGAGTCCACTTTAAGTGCCTTGACTCAGTGCTAGGAAATCATGGGAACTGTAGTTTATTATGGCACCAGAGCTCTTAGACAGAGAAGACTCAATGTCTCAGAAAAAAATACAATTCCCATGATTCCCTAGCACAGAGCCAGGGCAGTTAAAGTGGACTCAATTTGCACTATTTCTAGCAGTCTGCAAAGGCCCTTTGGACCTAAGCAGACTGGCGGCCGTGGGCCGCCCTGGGAAGCTGCGGATTGGGGCTGAGGTAGCCGCACTCCTCGGCCCCAATCAGCAGCTTCTCAGGCCCTGGAAGGAGCGCGAAAATAGTGCTCCTTCTGCAAGATGCCGAAGGTGCGCTGCAAGAAGCATTGGGTGCAACTTTGGCATCTCTTCCGCCACAGCGTGTGCGGACGCTGTGGTGGAAGTACGTCGTCAGAGCGCCAGTCGTGCGGAATGACGGGCACTCCGATGACATATTTGGGAAGGGGTTGGGGTGCCCAGCATGAGGCTGCCCCTCCCCTTCCTGGCTTCAAAGACAGCGCAAAGCCCAATCTGCTTCCCCCCTTTATCAGAGAGTTCTGGTGCCACAAACTACAAATCCCAGGATTCCATAACATTGATCCAAATGCTAGGCCAAACTGGATTATTTCTGCAGTGTAGTGGCAGCCATGGAGGAATATGTCACCAAATTTCCAAGGGGAGTGTAAAAAAAAAAGCAAAAGCCTAGCATACCAGGCATAAGAATTCTGTATCACTTACCTCCTTCTTCATGAATGTTTATGTAGATACATTTTGATAGATGGGATTCTCCATGGCAAAACACATCTGATCCCAGTGTGCAGTCAGGTGAATGTAGAATGTAGGGACATTTCTACATTCAGAGATGCATATGTATCACATAACTACTTCTCCATGGATATGTTTCCCAATGCTATTCACCAAAAATTCACTTTGTGAGTGTGCAGTGCCTCTCCCCAACATAATCATTTCTGTGTTTTCAGAGAATGAGAGGACGAGTGGAGACGTCCAGCTATTTCCCAGTAACTGGTCATGCTGCAACAGGTATCTGCAGAGACACCCAGGGGTCTCTTGAGAACTGTCTCCAGATGATTTCCTCAATGCATGTCTAGCTACAAGTAAATAGGTAGATACATCCCTCCCAAACAGTAGGAAAACAGCTGTGTTGGGAATAGGCTGCAATGCTTACAGAGTAAAAAGTTTGGGGAATAGATTTTGCTTGGTGTGTTATCAGAAATAAATCTTATCATTTGCAACAACCATAAAAGTTATGTTCTACTTACATTATCATAATTTACTAATAGAGTACCAGTCTATACTCAGTGGTCTTACAAACACTAATTCATTTTGATAGCATAGTGTCTATACTGCCAACCCCACCCTGTTTTTTTGGGAGGCAGCTTCTGATCACTCTGTTGTGTGGTGTTCTGGAATACTGCATCAAACGCTTCTCCTGAGGGCACTCACTTTCTGATTCCCACTTCAGTCTCCTGTATGTAAAGACCAGGCCCAATATACTCTGGAATCCAGGATTGCACAGTAGTAAGTCTGATTCAGGTTCCTCATCCCACCACTGAAGCATTACAGTGGAATGCCATCTAACTAATTATGGGAGAATTAAGCCATGTTAAGCAATCTCTGTGCTGTTGAGCATAGGTTTTACAGTACAATCCAACACATATTTCCTTAGAAGTATGTCCCACTGCATATCAAGCCTGAGGACACAGATTGGGAATAATTAGTTACAGACATCTAGTTTATTGGTAGAAATAGGGCTGCCCAAAGCTGCCCTGGGATTTCCCCCATTATGGGCCGATGCAGACTAGCCTAAAGGACCAGCCTGGGGGTGAAGTTCGGGTGGGGTGACTGCATGCCAGCCACCCCGACTCCACTCCAATGGTGAGTGCGGTGTCAGAGTGCCATTGGCATAGTGTGCAAACACATTGCGCCAAAGGGGTGCAAAAGAGCCACAGTGGCGGCTGTAAGAGTGGCTTTTTGCTGCCCAAAAAAGGGGCAGAATTTGCCCACTCTTTTGGGAGCAGCAAAAAGCCGAATTGGGGCTGCAGTGTGTGGTTGCCATGGCCCCAATCCGATGCTCCCACAACTGGCCCCCAGATCAAAAAGTTTGGGGACCCCTGAATAGTATAGGGCAGAGATGAGGACAGTGTGGACTATGGATTTTATTCAACCCCAGGCCCTTTTATGATGATCAGTGTTCCCCACAATCCACCAGACATGCCATATATATTTTGGTTTCCAAATTATTGTTAGTTTGTGGCACAAAAAGGGGATCCAAAATAATGCAAGATAGTAGCTTTCCTCCCTGAACCTCCAATTTCTTTACATGGCCAAAAAAGCAAAGCAAAGTGATGTCCTGTTACTTCCACTTTCAGTGTGGCAGTGTAATGTGGGCCACCAGAGGTCTTTTGGGGGTGTAAAATGACTCCCATCACTCCACAGTCACTCACCCAGTATAGGTTCACATAGAGAAGGCTTTAGGGGGAAAGACACCCCCTGATGAGTTGGGAGGGGTTGCTTGTTGCGCCGGCCATATAAGGACATGAGAGTCCTGATTGGTCAAGCGTGCAGGGGCCTCTGGGTAACTGCGCGCTTGGCCCAATCATGGTGCTTATTGGAGTTAAGGAAGTCTCACGGTGATTGTACTCTCATGAGACTTCCAATGAGAGTTTGTTCCTTATAGCTCTGTGCTGCCATGTGGCGGCAGCAATTTTAGAGCTCAAACTGAGTGAGTCACATCGCTCTGCTCTGTGCTCTGGCTACTTGCTTGGCTTTGGCCTAGCGAATTGTCTTGGCTTTGCTGCAATCAGCTCTTGCTGATTATTTATTTCATCTCTTCATGGAGGGAGTTCTTAATTCGAGTCTCCCTGGGTATTTGTGGTGGATTAGGCCGAGTGAGGCCTTCGTGCCAGTCCCCTTGGGCCTGAAAGGGCCTCCGCATCTCGAACACTCGGAGGGGTGCTCTACTGAGGCAGGTGCTGTGACAGGCATCCTCTCCACTGGGTGCATGGACCCGGCGCTTGATCTCAGGGCCAGCAGTGCCCCGGCTATCCCAGTCCGGTAAGGTTGGGACCTCATCGCTGGTTCGGGAGGGTTTTTTACACTTCTCCCCCATGGTGAGTGGGAAGGCAATAATTGTCTTCGGGTAGGGTGCCTAATAGGACCCTTGGTGGACACCTTTTCCCCCTGCTTGGTTGTTGCCAGTGACACTTCCTAGCTATTTGTGTCTCTTGTTGAAACTTGGGGAAGGGCGACTTTTAGCCTGGTGGTGCAGGGTGCCTAATAGGACCCTTGGTGGACACTCCCCCCCCCCCCCGTGGTTGTCGCCAGTGATGCTTCCTGGCTATTTGCGTCTCTTGTGAGACTTGGGGAAGGGCGGCCTTTGGCCTGGTGGTAGTCACCCAAGGTCGGGTGACTGTGCTTAGGACCCATGTTACACTCACTGGGGGGAGTCATGCCTCTCAATAAGGCCCAATATAAGAGGTGCGCAGCTCCGGTTGTGCCTGGCTCTAGTCACTTTACTTCAAAGAGGCCTTCTCAGTCTACCAGCAGAGATGACGAGATTGCTGTTCAGCTAGCACAACTGGGCAAGACTGTACAGGCCTGTGTGGTGGTCTGTAACCAGTTTGCTCAGAAGGGGCTACAGGCTACTGCTGCCAGCCCTATAGCCAGCACTTCTGGTAATCTGGCCACAGAAGTGTTGCTACCTTCTTCTGTACCTGACTTTCACGTACTTGTTGCTACACCGGGTCCATTGGTGGTTTCGGCTATAGAGGTGGGGCAACCCACTATAGCCAATGTGTGGGAACTCCTGAAAAGGGTTCCAGGTGTGGAGATTCAGAGTGCAGCTGCCCCTGTTTCTGAGCAGCCCACGGTGGCAGATCTTTATAACCTCTTGCGAGGAGTGGTTCTTCCAGGGGCTGGTGCAGTGGAGCAAACCCATGATGTGCAGAGGAGAGATCAGGCAGTTGCTGCTTCTTCTCTGCCTGACACCCGAGCTGTTGTAGGGCCACACTTCGGGGGACATGTGCAGTCAGCTGGTGATGCTTCCCAGCAAGCTTCAGTTTCAGGTTTGTCTCCTACTAATCCTTCACTGGCAAATTGGCCCACCTCAGTATGGGCTGCAGGTGGCCAAGTTAGCCAGGGTGTGGGTCTGGAATGTCCCATCCTGGCAGCTTTGGGTGCGCTTGTGCAGGCACCTGCAGTTACACAGGTTCCCGTCACCAGGGTACAGGTTGGTCAGCCAATTGCTTTGGCTAGCGACACCCCTGTGGTGTCTCCTTTGGGTGCTCCTGTACTATCAGGAGTAACTGTGCATTCTGATTCCATTCCCTACGCTGGAATGTCTACTCCCCTTGGCTCACACCTTCCTCTTTCCACTAAAGAAAGGATATGGAAGGGGGAATATATTTTTGCTTACTTTCAGGGATCCTGAACCAAAGATCATGGTAAAAGATGGGATTGTCTTCAGCCTTCCCAAACAATTTCAGGTGCTCAAATGCCCTAAGCTGGAGCATAATTTTGTGAATTGGATTATGGGTTTTACTATTTACAGGGGAGTTATAGAGGGAAAAAAGCCCCTTAGGTCTCCTGACTTTTCTAAATACCAGGAGATCTTGATAAAAGCTTATACTAGCTGCCATCATAACACTAGGGGTGCAGCTTGGCAGTTTAGAATGAGAGCTGCACAAGATCGCTGCAATACGATGAGCAGTTTAGAATGAGAGCTGCACAAGATGTGCAGTCTGAATTATGGGCAGATGTAATAATAATAATAATAATAATAATAATAATAATAATATTTATTTATACCCCGCCCCTTTGAGATCAATTGGGGCAGCTGACAGTAAAAAGTGCAGTACAACAATAAAAACAAATTACCTCCCACCCACCCCTTAAAAAGTTATTAAATCAATTACAAGTTAAAATAAACAGAGTTAAAACAACAATCGCAGGTGGGTAATAAATAAATAAACAGAGAACTGAGATAATGTAATAAATAGTTTTCGGGGAGACAAATAGGGCTCCCCCAAAGAAAGGAGGGGACTGAGTCTGGGATATTCTATCCTGGGAAGGCTTGCCGGAAGAGATCCATCTTGACAGCTTTTTTAAAGCTGTCTAAAGATGTTAATTGGCGGATCTCGTCCAGCAAGCCATTCCACAATTTGGGGTCAACAATGGAAAAAGCCCTCTGGGAGGTATCTGAAAGCCTAGATTTTTGAGGCTGCAGCAAATTCCTCCCAGAGGACCGGAGAGCGCAGGGAGGATTATAAGGGAGAAGGAGGTCTCTAAGATAGTTCGGACCCAAGCCATTTAGGGCTTTAAAGGTGATAACCAACACCTTGTACTGAGCCCAGAAGCTGATAGGCAGCCAGTGGAGGGACCTTACTACTGGAGTAATGTGGTCCCTCCTGGATGTTCCTGATACTAATCTTGCTGCCATATTTTGCACCAGCTGTAGTTTCCGAACCAAGCACAAGGGTAGCCCCATGTAGAGTGCATTACAGAAATCTAGGCATGAGGTTACCAGTGCGTGAACAACAGTGTCAAGATCCCTTACTTCCAGAAAAGGGCGCAGCTGGCGTAATGGTGGGGGCCTCCCCTTCGAAAAGATGTGATAATGGGTTTGTCCCTATGGTTACTCAGCCAAAAGGCCAGAATGTGAGGTCTGGCATGGGAGAAAGAAAGCAATTTGTTTTATGCTGGGATTTCAACACAGGTAAGTGCAAGAGGCAGCCCTGCAGGTTTGATCACAAGTGTAACACCTGCGGGGGTGGTCACCCCAGTGCTTCCTGTAGCAGAGGTAAGCGGTCAGGAGTGGGAGGTGCCCCCCAGCCAGTATCACCAGGAGGTAAAGGCTCCGTCACCAATTAAGTTAGATACAATGGGGCGTGGCTCCCAAACAAGGAGGCTGCATCTTATTTATTTCATGGCTTTTCCTTGGGTTTTCACATCCCTTTCACAGGTTCCAGAGTACATCAAAATCTGCCTTCAGGCTACTCCCTGTGCACCCTGATGATTTTGACTTACTGGGTTTTCAGTTTGAAGGAAAGCATTACTTTGATAAAGCCATGCCAATGGGGTGCTCGATTTCTTGTTCAGCCTTTGAGACTTTCAGCACCTTTCTTCATTGGTGTTCAGTAAAACGCTCAGGTAATGGGGCTATAACCCACTATCTAGATGACTTCTTGATGGCTGGAAGTCCCAATTCCTCACAATGTAGGGACAATTTAGCTGATTTTTAGGATTTGATGTCGGAGTTGGGAGTTCCTCTAGCTGGGGAAAAAAACTGAAGGGCCCGACATACGGCTAACCTTTTTGAGCATCGAGATAGACACCGTAGCCAGAATTTCTCGATTACCAAATGACAAACTGGTGGCTATGAGGCAGCAGGTTAGGGTGATGATCGGGAAGCATAAAGCTACACTTCCTGAATTTCAATACCTTATACTTCACCTGCAAGGTAATAGTTCCAGGATGAGCATTCTGCGCAAGATTATATAGGGCTACTATAGGGGTGTTTGCACCACACCATCATATTAGGATCACAAGGGGGATTCGTGAGGACTTGAAGGTTTGGGAGTCCTTCTTTGAGCAATTCAATGGGACTTCATTTTGGAAATCTGAGTTGCTGCTGAGGGCAGACTTTCAGGTACACTCTGATGCTGCTGGCTGCAGAGGCATGGAGTGAGCTGCAGAGGCATGGCCTTCTGCACGGATTGAACGTGGTCTGACTAGAGACCTGACGTTTTTGGAACTTTTTCCTATTGTAGTGGCTGTGCACCTCTAGGCAAGCCAATTTGCTAACAAGACCATCTGGTTTTGGTGTGACAACCAGGCACTGCATCTGGTTTTGGTGTGACAACCAGGTGGTCATTCAGGTGGTGAATTCTCAGTCTTCCAAGTCCCCCAGAGTAATGTGTCTGGTAAAGGCGATAGTCTTGCTGTGTTTGAAATCTAATGTTTTATTCCATGCTCAGCATGTTCCTGGTGTGTTTAACCCTTTGGCACATGCCCTTTCTCGTTTTCAGTTCTCCAGGTTCCGGCAGCTGGTTCCTGAGGCATCGTCACACCCGATGGAGGTACTGGCTTTGCTATAGAGCCTTAGAGACTAGAAATTCACAGGGTGTTCCTACATTCCATCGCCCCATCTACACGCAACTCCTACCAGAAAGCTTTGAATGCTTTTAACCAATTTTTATTGGAAATTGGGGAGGTAGCAGACTGGCCTATTAGGGTTGATTTGGTCCTGCATTTCATAGTACACAATTTAGGGCAGTGTTGAAGGAGACACTGAGGCGAGCTAAGTTGCCCCAGGCTTATTTTTCTTCTCACTTTTCTTCTCACTCCTTCCTGTTGGCGCAGCAACAGCGGTGGCCACACACGGTTTAAGTGATGCCAATATTTGCAGAATTGGCAGGTGGCATTCCAGGGCATTTAAGTCTTATGTTAGGCCTTCTCGAAACAAGAATCCCGATCAGCTATACTAATTTCCTTGCATTTTAGCTGGCTTTTTCCATGGCAAGATTTGGATTGTGGGCCACAGTCTAGTCTTCTGGGCAGAATGCCACCTCCTTGAGCACCAGTGCAATACTAATTTGGGACTGGCAAACATCGGCACTACTCAATGGTTTGGCCGCAGGGGTATGATGTGGGGAGCGCTGCTTACTTGGATCATCCAGCTGTCAAGGTCTTACCCACAACCCCGGTTTTTAATCATACACCTGGGGGAGAATGACTTAGTAAAAGTCCCTTGCCTTCAGTTGGCAAAGCAGATGGTAAAAGACCTGTAGGAAATTTTAAAAAAATGCACCTGGAGCTCTACTACTATGGACTAAGCTGCTGCCAAGGTGTAGTTGGCCTGGAGCTCGCAAAGATGCCGTCATTAACTGTGCTCAATGGTGGCTAAATCATCATGTGGTCAAGCAGTTATCAAGGCTTGGCATTTTCATAATTGAACATTCAGGAATTAAGTTGGATAGGCCTCAGGTGTACATGGGGAATAGGGTGCACCTCTCTCCTGAAGGTTCGTAGATTTATGTTCAGGCTCTCTCTGAACACATCAAAAAAGTGGTTTGCGGGGGGGGGGGGGGGAGAGAGGGGATGCCTAGCTGGGCTGTCCCCCTCTTGTGGTGGGTAATGACCCCCACCCCACAGGAAAATTAATCTGGCTAATTAAATTTAATTGGGGTAATTTAGCAAAGGTTAAATTAAAGGAAGTGATGTATGCAGTTAAATGCATGACGTCATTAACTAATGAGGTCATATGACATCATATGACGTCAGTTCCAGTGGAGAGGGATTTGTTAATTTGTTGTTTTTGTTATATATTTGTTTACATACTTTCTCACATTTGGAGAAGGACCACCCATCTGTGTGGGTTACACTTTCATGCAGACATGTGACAAAATGTTGAGAGTTTAATGATAAAGACCCCCCCCCGACCATCGGGAGGGGTTCTATGTTGTGCCGGCCAGTTAATTGACACCGGACACATGATTGGCTGGGCGGGGGGGAAGTCCCGCCCCTTCCTCCACTCCCCAGCCAATCAGGTAAGGGATCCTCTAGGATCCCTACTCACTGGTGGTCTCGCATATCGCGAGACTACCAGTGAGAATTTGGGGCTATAAAGCCCATTGGTTGCCATGGGGGAGCAGCCATTTTAGAACTGCAGACAAGCTCCTCGCTTGTCTACAGTCTTTGTTTCTTGCTGGATTGGAGTGAGGGGGGGGCTTGGAGCAAGGCCTTGGCCTTGTTCACTCCGGTTTGGCGAAGAGGATTGGGCGTCGGCCTGGGTTATCTGGGCCTGCCTGGATTGTGGCTGCGGCTTAGTTTAGCTGTGGCCATTTGGAACAGCAGAGGCTGTGACCTGGTCCGCTTCAGTTGAGGGGCCGAGTGGGTGTAGGCCCAGGTTGCTGGGCCCGCCTTGGATTGCGGCTGCAGCCTTCTCCAGGTGTTGGTCACCGCAGCCACATTTGGGCCCCTCTCTGCTGCGGAGCAGGGCCTTGGTGGCGGTGCCACTTCTGACTCCAGATGGAGCAGGGCAGGTAGGAGTAAAGAAGAGGAACAAAGAGGCCTGGACGGCCAAGGTTTGAGGCACAGCCCTGTGTGAGCGGGGGTGCCTTGAGTGTCTTTGTTGAAAAAAGCATTTAGAAATATAAATAAATAAATAAATAAATAAATAAATTAAATAATTTTTTTTTAAAAAGGAGGGCTGGAGGCCAGTAGCCCCATTGGGCTCTTTGACATTACAATTTATATCACACTTGCTAGTGCATTCTGGCTTGGCTTCTGTGTCCCAAAAGGGGAAAGTGCAGGCCTAATTGGCCTTATTGAGTGGTATCTCACTTGCCAGTGGATTCTGGCTTGGCTCTTATGTCCCTAAAGGGGAGGTGGTAGGCCTCTGTGGCCTTATGTGGTGGTGTTACACTAGCCAGTTTATGCTGGTTTGGCTCTGGTGTCCCAAAAAGGGAAGTGGTGGGCCTTTTGGCCATTAATGGTGTCCCTGTTGGGACAAGTATTCTGGTGTGGAGGCCCCATGCTTATTGCCCAATTTAGCATTCTGTCCTAAAAGGAAGGGGAGGATATTTGAAATTTTAAAAAATAATAAAATAAATCCAAGGATATTCAAAAATTGGGTGATCTTTTATCCTCTCAACATTGAGCATTAATTATCCTTGTAGGGTGGCTGTGTTAAGTCTTGTTGCCTGAGGGTTGTAGATTTAGCTGAACAATATAACCCTTAACAGACTATTTGTAGTTTATCACTGGCAGTCATGCCGCATAGTAAGCCACAGTCTAAGTGGCGTGCGGCTACTGCCGGGCCCATTACAGGGCGGTCAGCACCAAAGAGAATGAATGAGTCGCAGGCCAAGGATGATGGGATTGAAACTCAGTTGATGCAACTAGGACGCACTATGCAGGCTTGCATCGCTGTTTACAAACAACTAGCACAACAAAGGGGTCAGGGTTCTAATCCAGGGTCCCAGGTGACTGCTGTTTCAAGTAGGGACCAAGTTTATGGGTAGCAGGTTACACAGGTGCAACCAATTACTTCACCTGGTATCGCTTCTGAGGATGTAACACATGGTCCCCCGGTTGCATCTGCTATGGAGCCAACTGTAGCAGATGTTATGGAACTGTTAAAAAGAATTCCAGGTGTGGCACAACAGGGAGCGGCTGCCCCTGTGCTTGAGCAGCCTACTCTGAAATATAGTTTCATCCAGAGGGCTGTGGTTGCAGGTCATGGTGGGGGGTCTGCACCTGAAACATGTGAAATTGCTAACAGGGATGGAGGAAGTGTTTCTTCCATTTCGCAGATTGGCACCCGAGCGGAGGTGTTGGCGCACTCAGTGGGAGCGTCACAAACATCTGGGGAGGCTGCTCAGCAATTGGCTAATACAGGTTTGTCCCTGCCTTTGAATGCTACAAATCCTTGGCCTACCTCGGTGTGGTCCCCTGGTGGTCAAGTTGGGAACAACATTGGTGGGACAAGTTCCTTAAAAGTTTCTGTAGCGGCACCTTCGACTTTATCAGTTGCACTTGATGTGCCTGACTCAAAGGTGCAAGCTGAGCAGCTCTTGGTCAACAAGGTAAGTGACACAAGGCCAGTGGTCATGGTGGGGGCTTTAGGTCTGGCCAGGGCAAGCAGTGGAGTGCAACCCCTATGCTGGGATATCAACTTCCTTAGGATCTCATCTTCCCCTCTCTACTAAAGAGAGAATATGGAAAGGGGAATATAGCGACCTATTTTCATTGGCTTTTTGTGACCCTGAGCCACGAATTATGGTTAAGGATGGGGTTGTGTTCAGTCTCCCCAAAGAATTCCAGGCTCACAAGCGTCCTAAGCTAGAAAGGAACTTCGTGAACTGGATGATAGGATTTACCATATACAGAGGTGTGATTGAACAAAAAGACCCGTCTAGGGCTCCTGATTTTTCAAAGTACCAAGAAATTATGATCAAAGTGTACACGAATTGTCATTTCAATTCAAGGGGAGCGGCATGGCTCCAGTACGATGAACAGTTCAGGATGAGAGCTGCTATGGATCCTTCTTTGTCTTGGCAGCATGTCCAATCTGAACTTTGGGCAGATGTTATGCTAGGGGCCACCCCTTCGAGCAGGTGTGACAATGGCTTTGTGCCCATGGTCACACAGCCGAAAGGGCAGTATGCAAGGCCTAGCACGGGAGAGAAAAAAGTTACAGGTTTATGCTGGGATTTCAACTCTGGCAAGTGCTCTAGGCAGCAATGTAGGTTCAATCATAAATGCAACATTTGCAAGGGTAATCACCCAGGCACCTCCTGTTTCAAGGGGAGGAAGGTCGGGGCTGGAGTCTCCGGGCAATATTCAGCAGCAGGAGGGAAAGGCGGCAACACCAATTAAACTGGACGTGTTGGATGCTTGGTTGTGGATTTACCCGAATAGGGAATCCGCTCAATATTTGTTAGATGGGTTTTCAAATGGTTTTCATATTCCTTATACAGGTTTGAGGGTGCACCGATTCGTGCCTTATGCACATTCGGTGTGGGAGTAACCAGAGTTAGTCAGGGAGAAGTTGGCTAAAGAGTTGGCTGCTGGTAGGATATCAGGGCCTCATCAACATCTGCCAATGCCGACACTAAGGCTGTTACCTTTAGGTGTCATTCCTAAGAAGGCGCCTGGTGAGTTCCGTTTAATTCACAATTTGTCATACCCAAAAGGGGACTCTGTTAATGATGCCATTGATCCAGTTTTGGCACCTGTGAAATACGCATCATTTGATGCAGCAGTGCAGATGGTACGGGCATTAGGTAGGGGTACCCTATTGGTTAAGTGTGATATAAAATCAGCCTTCAGGCTTTTGCCAGTACACCCTGATGATTTTGACTTGTTAGGTTTTCAATTTGAAGGGATTTACTATTTTGACAAGGCTATGCCAATGGGGTGTTCTATCTTGTGCTCTGCATTTGAAAAATTTAGTACATTTTTGCACTGGTGCGCGGTCAAGAGGTCAGGTAATCAAGCTATTACTCATTATTTAGATGACTTCTTGTTCGCTGGAGCTCACGGTACTACAAGGTGTGTAGATACCTTGTCGGTATTTCAGGTGTTGATGGCCGACATGGGAGTTCCTTTGGCAGAGGAAAAGACGGAGGGTCCTGACACCCGTCTGACTTTCTTGGGCATTGAGTTAGACACAGTTGAGGGAATCTCTCATCTCCTAGTAGAAAAACTCGAAGCGATGAGACACCAGGTAAGGATGATGAGTGGTAGGAATAAGGCCACACTTTGTGAATTTCAATCCCTGACTGGGTTGTTAAATTTTACCTGTAAAGTTATTGTTCCTGGATGAGCCTTTTGTGCTCGCTTATACAATGCTACTAAAGGGGTTTCTGCTCCACATCACCATGTTAGGATTACTAGTGGGATGAGAGCTGATTTAAAGGTTTGGGAGTCATTTTTAGATCAATTTAATGGAGTCTCCTTTTGGAGGTCTGAAATGCTTTTAAAGGCGGGCCTCCAGGTACACTCCGATGCCTCTGGTACACATGGTTTTGGCCTCTATTGGAAAGGTCAGTGAGCAGCTGAGAGATGGCCTCAAGATTGAGTGGATAAGGGTTGGACATGTGATCTCACGTTTCTCAAACTCTTCCCTATTGTGGTGGCAGTTCATTTGTGGCCAGTTCAATTTGAAAATAAAACTGTTTGGTTTTGGTGTGACAACCAAGCAGTGGTTCATGTAGTGAACTCCCAAACCTCCAAATCCTTAAGGGTGATGTCATTGGTTAGAGCAATGTTTACTCAATATTTGAGATACAATGTGTTGTTTCAGGCTTGCCATGTACCAGGGTTACTAAATCCGTTGGCGGACACCCTTTCTCATTTTCAGTTATCCAGGTTTCGTCAACTCACCCCGGAGGCTGCACCTCAACCACTGGAGGTACTGGAACATCTGTGGAGCCTTGGAGAATAGAAATCGACAGGGCGATTCTCCAGTCTGTTGCTCCATCGATATGCAAGTCATACCAGCTCGCAATGTGAGCTTTTAGACTGTTTCTGTCTATGGAAGGGGAGGTTGAGGTTTGGCCATTGAGGGTGGAGACTGTGTTATGTTTTGCGGTTCATCTTCGGCAGTCAGGTTTGCCCCCAGTCACTATTAGGGCAAGGTTAGCAGCTCTGTCCTTTGATTCCAGAGCGGGAGGGTTTATTTACCCTACTGGAGATTTTAAAGCAGCTTCATTTTTCATTTATATACCGCTTCATATCACGCTATGGGATGTCAAAGCGGTTTACAACTGTGAGCTGATTGCCCCCCAACAAGCTGGGTACTCATTTTAGCGACCTCGGAAGGATGCAGGCCTGAGTTGAGCCTCAGCCCTGGCTGATATCGAACTCGCAACCTTGTGGTTTATGAGTGAGTGGCTGCAGTACAGGCATTTAAGCACTGCGCCACCAGGTGTCAACATTTTACCAGGTGTGAACATTTTAGAGTCTGTAGGGCCCTGGAAGGTTGGACTAGCGAGCTTCCTCCAGCATGCAATACTTGCTTGCTGGTAACAGGATCAATTCTCATCCAAATTTGGCAATCCCTGCCAGAGGTATGTTCTTCAACTCAGGAAGTGATTCTATTCAGGGCTGTTTTTTTGGTGGCGTTTTTCACGGCCACTAGAATTAGCGAGCTGGTTCCTAGCTCTCGCTCAGAAACTTCGGGCAGAGCACTTTACCTATCTGATGTTCAAATTAGTGAACAGGGAGTTCAAATATGTTTTTGGCATTCTAAGAGTGACCAGTTGGCTAAGGGACAAATAGTCACATTGTCTAGAACACCATTAGGTCAAATTTGTCCCATTTTAACCTTGTCAGATTATCTTAGGCTTCACCCAACTGGCCCGGGCTATTTGTTCCTTCATGTTTCGGGCCTTCCGTTGACACAGTTTCAATTTCGAACTGTGCTGCGGGAGACTTTGAGGCATGCAGGTCTGCCAGGGGCCCAGTTCTCATCACATTTGTTTCTTATCGGGGCAGCGACCACAGCTGCTATTCATGGCTTAAGTGTCGCTGCAATCCAACGGATTGGGCGTTGACAGTCCAGGGCTTTCAGGTCCTACATTCGCCCATGAGGTCTTGATTGGAATAGTGATATTTGGTTGAGGGGTTGTAATTATACTTAATTGTTTTTCTATTCAAGTAGCTGTGAATTCAGAAGAAGTCTGGATCATTGGGCACAGTCTTGTCTTTTGGGCGGAACGTCGTGTGCTCCAATCGTCTTGTGATAGGAACCTGGGGATACAAGAGGTCTGGACAGTTCGATGGTTTGGTCGGAGAGGGATGCTATGGGGAGCTCTCATTCTGTGAATCATCGAGTTATCTGCAATGTTCACACCGCCTAAGATTCTACTGGTTCGTTTGGGGGGGAAATGACCTTGTTCAAGTACCTTGTTTCAAGTTAGCCAAGAGGATCCTGAATTACATGCAAGACATTAAGTGGAGACTCCCGAATACGGTGGTGATGTGGACCAAGTTGTTGCCACAACGGATGTGGGTGGGAGCAAGAAAGGACTCTTCGATCAACGTGGCCCGTCGTTGGCTGAATAGATCTATGGTTAAGAAGCTTGGGGGTTTGTGGATTAGTGTTGTTGATCACAAAAGTATTCAGATCGGTATGCCACATTTGTACAGGGGTGATGGGGTTCATCTCTCCCCTGAGGGTTGTGATGTATATTTGGAGTCTATAATTCATCACATTGAATGAGCTCTCCTTGGGGGAGGGGAGGGGATGCCAAGCTAGGCTGGCCCCCTCCTGTGGCGGGCAGGGACCCCCCCCTTGTGATAATTTAGTTAATTGGAATTAAGAAATTGGTTCAAGTTGATTTGGACAAAAAGTATACGTCAATGGGTTAACAAAAGTTTTGCTATGTCGTCATCAAACAAGTTGATGATGTCATAGACAAGTTATGTCATTAGTTAAATTATGACATCATTTCCGATCAGGGGGAGATGATTTATTTGGTTGAGTGTTTAAAAGGATATCGATGTTCTCGACACATTAGGAATACATGTGTCTAGAACAATATAAAATGTAGTTTAATTAATTGTTAATGAATTGGTTTAAGACCCTGTACAAATAAAGTTGTGGCCAAGTGTTTTCAACCATAATACTGAGTATGGTGTCAATTTTTGTGCTGGTGCAAATCTTGTATTATAGACCCTGTACAGCAGAAATAAAAGTTGTGGCCTGTTTAAACCCAAAAAGAGGCGTCTCGTGTCCTTTTTGCCGATGCAACAGGTCTTCTGCCCATCCCAATGAAAGAGGACTGGGGTTCTTTCATACTAGACAATTAGAGTGCTGTGATTCTACTTTAACTTCTATGGCAGCATCCTAAGGAATCCTGAGGTTTGTAGTTTAGGAAGAGGTATGCATTACTCTATGTCAGAAAGCCCTAGTGCCTCACCAAACTATAAAACCCAGGTTTCCATTGGATGAAGCCAAGTCAGTTAAAGTAGAAGCTGTAAGTGGGTACTGTGAAAGTGCCTCTGTTATAGATGCAACCCACAACCATGATATTTAGGATATTTCTCCAGTCATTGCAACAATTTTACAAAGACTACAATCTGTTCTTTCCTGTAGCCTAGCTTACACAAAGATGTGTAAGAAAGGTGTAATATAAGGAAATATAATATAAGGGGGAAAATACACAGGTGGCTTTATGTGGGGACTAACCAGATGGCATATGAAAAAACTAATTTTACTACAATAGCTTCATTTTGTACATGTGAATGTTTCAGTCTCTTTTGTTGTTACTGTTTATGATTTACAAACTGAATTGTCTAGAAATGGAAAATATAAGGGGAGGGGGAGAGAGAGAGCCTCTGTTTCATATTTTCAAAATAGAATGTGGGCAAATTTCCTTTTAAATGCCTATTACCCAGCCCCTCCTAAGCAATTCAAATGCACAGATGCAAGTACACTCACCAAGCCAAGAGCAGTGAGCCAGATTCTGATCTCACTGATAAATGGAATAAGTGAGCAAGTTCAGTAAAGTCAATTAATTTCTCTCATTTGTGACTGAGACTGGAATTGCACCCAGTAGCTTGTATAATAGCAGGAGTGTTATTGTGCTAGTTGACCTCTCAGTGCTCTGTTGAATTATGCTTCAAACTGCAGTGGTTTTGATTTTCCCTGTGCATTATTCTCAGTTTTGTACATGAAATAATTGAAGTACAATGTGCTAGAAATAGATGCTCTGCTTTTATTATATATACAGAATAGTTCAGTAGTAGTGCTTACTAGTTCAGTAGTCATTAGCATCACAATCTACATTATTTAGATTACAGAACTATAGTTTTTTGTGGGTTTTTTGGGCTGTTTGGCCATGTTCTAGAAGAGTTTCTTTCCGACGTTTCGCCAGCATCAGATGCTGGCGAAACGTCAGAAAGAAACTCTTCTAGAACATGGCCACACAAACCGAAAAACCCATAAAAAACTATGGATGCCAGCCATGAAAGCCTACGACTTCACAATTACAGAATTGTAGCCTGGACAAACATTTGTATTCATATTTGCATGAGCATATTCTTTGGATATGGAAATGAGCAAAGAGCATTACTCATTCGAATATTATTCTGTGTTGACTATACTGAGTAGATTTTGACCTTAGAGGTATTCACAATGCAACACACATTCATTAAAGCTTCATTTAAGTTTCCATTCTTAACTTGGCAATCATATATCTGTATGTTTCACTATTGCTACAAAGCTGCCTTATATCTTGAGTATTAGTGGCAATTTTATGCATTTTGCTGGTACATAAATATCAGCAATATAAATATCTTTATATTTCCCTTTATAGCTTGAAAGAGCAGCATTAAGGGAGCTTTTTTCCCCCTCTCTCTTCTTTTTGGTTCCTGGCTGTGATTGCTGATATATCAAATTTATTCCTCTGTAATCCAGATCATTTTCCAGAAGCTTTGAGGCTGGTGTGGCAGCAGTTTGTTAGAGATCTCATAGAAATTCTATCCTGACAGACCAGAAAGCCCGTTGACTGTCACTTTATGTCATTAACAATTTTCTAAAGCCATTACAGATGGGATAGACTGATTAAAACTGAGCTGGGAGGATCTTTTTCCCAGCCAGAAATCTCCCCAGAGACATTTGGTGCGTGTGAAGTTTCTGGTGATTAATGGGAGAAAAACAGCCCCCCCCCCCCCTTTACATACACCATGTACTTTATTTATATTTGGTGATCTCCCCAGATTGGAGTTTAGACATGCAACATTTAAATGGATGATTTCAAAAGGGGGAAAAAAGGAAAAGAAAAGAAAAGAAAAGGTGATCTCTATAAAATCTCAAAAACTGAGCTCTGACATAACATCCCTCTGCATTCTTGGTACTTTTTTGTACATTTGCATTTTGATTGTTCCACTATCATTGACATAAATGTTAGGAAAATGGCCAAAAATGTTTACCTTTCCATGCTCCACTCCTTCCCACCCAGCTCTCTGCTGCCATTTTATTTCTGTAAATGATCATTGCAGCTGGAATATTGTTTTACTACAAATCTCACACCAGTACTGTCACTTGTGATGTGACACCCAAGATTTTTATCTGTAGCCTGGGTAGGAATTATTAAACATTCTCACATTGTGCAAAGTGTTGAGGATGAACAGCAGTGCAGCAAGGGAGCATCCCACACTTCTGTCTTTCCCACCTGATCCTTGAAACATTACTCTTTTAAAAGGCTAATAGTGACTTATAGAAAAGTGAGAGCATTCTAGAAGTAATGTATGCTGGAAAATACAGTTGGTCAAAAAGAAAAAATGGGGTGTACTTGTAATAAAAAATTCAGAGATGTGGAAGGAGATATTTTAAAAAATGAATGGTACAGATTATGATTAGTTATTAGAAGTGGTATTATGAGCAGTATGTACAAGTAGTATCAGCAGAAGAAAAAAGTCTCCAGCTGAACTGAGATGGAGGGAAGGAAAATGCGTGTACACTTTATATCAGACTTTCCCACCCATTTCTCTGGTTTCAGAATGACATAATATTTTATCATTTCAAAAACTATGTGTGTGTGAAGATCCTCCAAAATCTCTAATTAACTAGCATGGATGAGAACAGCAATAGAAATATTATTATCTGTCTTAGGGGGGTGTCCTGTGGAAGCCTTAAAAATAGACACACACATGTAAGTGTGATTTAAGTCATCTCAATGTCTGAAGGGGGTGGAGGAATCAGCACTTCAAATATAAGTGTTTGTGTGTACGTGTGTGTGTGTGTGTGTGTGTAGGGGGTTATCATAAAGAAATGTAGAAGAGTTGACAAGAAATTGGTTTGCCTGGTATAGTTAAGTTGCCTGAAACAAATGATCTGAAGCCAGATTTTTAAGGTTGCTACTGTAACTGTATCTTGCATTGCTGGCATCTGAGTGCTCAGCTGAAGCTGCTTCAAAGGGGAAAGTAGTACAAAGACTTTCTTTTTTCTTTTTTTTTCTTTTTTTTTTTTGCTTCAAAGATGGCTGGAAAAATACTAAGATATAGTGTGGTAGGTGCCATATAATACTTAGAATAGCTCAGTGACTTAATTACCGGCTAAGAGTAGTTCACAGAAGGTTTGAGGTGCTATTGAGACAGTCCAGGATCAGGCGACTTGCATCCAATCACTTCACAACATTTGTTCTATTAAACCTTTTCACCTGTTCTAATGAATACACAGAGCAAGGAGACTGGGATCATCTCTCAAAAAAAAATAAAAATAAAAAATCACCCCATTTATGGGGATATTGAGTTGAGGCCATTTAGAGATTTGGAAATCAGAATGACTGAACTCTCTTCAACCCTGGCAGTTAATGGTCACCATGATTCTTCAGACCCTCACCTCAAATAAGGGCAGGATGCATTTCTCAAAATCTGACTCAGAGCTTCTTCTTTTTTAAAGGAACCAATTAAGTTACTCTCTATTGTAATAATTCAACAGATCATTACTTGTTACCATTACTGCAGGCCAGAAAGCAACTCACTAGCTTTCTAATTATTAACATATTCACTGATTTTGTATTTTGTTGTATTTTGCTGAAGGGCCAACACAAAATAAAACTGTTCAGCAAAATACAACAAAATACAAAATCCACAAAAGAGCAATACCCTTGCTGTGCCCAGATGTTTTGAGTAGGTACTCAGAAACAAACACTAATTTAATCCCTATTCCTCCTCCATATATCTCAGTCTGAAATAATTTCTCTAAACCTGAACCGGCATCAGGTATGCAGATAACCCTTGTCCTTCAACTCTCTCTTATATCTCATACCAACCCAGCCAGTCCAAGCCAGTCCTGTGCCACTGTTTAGAAAGGCCAACCTAACCAGCCATTCCTCCTCTCCCCCCATGTCCCATGAACTCACACTGATGGACTCTTTTTTCTTTTTCAAGTTACATCCCCACTGCATAAATAACCCAATTTGACACCATTTAACTGTCATGGCTTAATGCTACGGAATTTACAGAAGTCTAGATAATAATAATAATAATAATAATAATAATAATAATAATAAATTTGTATCCTGCCTTTCTGTAAAATACAACCGGGGCAGCTTGCATGATAAAACAAACAATCTATAAACAAGCTATAACCATCTATTTTATTTGAGCAGAATAGAGGAAGGCAGAAAAACAGGCTACCTTAAGGGTTTTTTTGTTGTGGAGGGGGAAATCCAACTCACTTGAGTCTTTAATGCAGTTCATGTTTTCAATATTGCCCCTTCCATCCACAATCAGCAGCCAGGGAAATGGAGCTGTACCTGACAATCTTCCAGCTTGTTCTTCACCTAAGGAAAGTTATGCTGGAAGGGAACAGTAGGGAGAAGGAGATCTGCTAAACCCATCAGCCTGCTTACAGAGAGTCACTCTTCCCCTGTTTTATAGGATCTCAGCCATAGCTTCCTAGTGCAGGTCAGCAATCTGAATAAACCCTGTCAACTTTTTTCTTTGCTTTTCACAGACTGGATTTGGTTGGTGAAAAACAGAACAGTTTCTCACTATTAGGCACATTCTGATTTGTGGGTGGAAGGTTCAATTTGTTCTCTGCACTAGTATCAGTACTGCAGTCGGAGCGTGCTTTTGTCATCTTAATAGTTTTGTTTTTCATAAACAGTTTCTGTCATATTCCAATTGGCTTGACTAATTTGTCTATAGAAATTAGAGCTAGTTTAAAGCTGTAAAATAAATTGTGTCCAAGATTTTATTTCCTTACCTCTATCAAATTGCAAAGGGAATGAACAAGGTGTTGTGATACTCCTTCTCCCCAAGAAGATACATTTGCTTCTGATGGAAGATTATGTTAGGGGGGAAAATGTTTTCAGTTTACATGCTTAACTTTCTGTACAATCAGGACCTTGAAAGATTTTGTGGGTTTTTTTTGGGGGGGGGGGGTCCTGTTGTAAGTATCCCTTTAACTGGCAGATTGAAGTGTCAGCTTTAGACTAAAGAATTTGTGTGCTATTTAAGGACAATAAATTTTAAGTTACTTACTTTGTTTCAATTGTATTTCAGTGCCAGGAATGGGAAAAGAACATTACAGTTAAACATTAAGAAAACTAAGTAATGACCATAGACGATTTACATAAATTAGTATCACAGAGTCATAGAATTACAGAGTTGAAAGAGACCACAAGGGCCATCCAGTCTAACTCACAATCAAAGTATCCCCGACAGATGACCTTCCAGCCTCTGTTTAAAAACCTCCAAAGAAGGAGACTTCATCACACTCTGAGGGAGTGTGTTCCACAGTCAAACAGCTCTTACTGTTAGTAAGTTCCTCCTAATATTTAGGTGGAATCTCTTTTCCTGTAGTTTGTATCCATTGTTCCAGGTCCTATTCTCTGGAGCAGCAGAAAAAAAGTTTGCTCCATTCTCAATATGATACCCCTTCAAATACTTAAACAGGGCTATCATATCACCTCTTAACCTTCTCTTCTCCAGGCTAAATATACCCAGCTCTCTAAGAGTATAACACTTCATTTTTTTGCCCAATCCGGGCATGGGCTTGAATGAGTGAAAATGGGTGTTATCACACAGCAAAACACTGCCAATGCTACTGGAAGACTACAAGCCATCTCCCAGTTGTGCTTATTCCACTGATCTTGCAAGGACGGATGGAAACATTGAAATAGTTCATGATTTTATGCAACCCACCAGCATTATGTATTCCTGCATGGCAGAGGGTTGGACTAGATGGCCCTTGTAATCTCTTCTGGCTCTATGTTTCTATGATTCCATACCTTGGTTCATTTATTAATCAGAAAGAAAACTGCAGTCAAGAATCTTCAAGCACTTGAAAAGGCAGCTATGAAGGAATAGAGAAGATTTAGTAGTATAAAGATATATAATTGAATATTAAAGTTAGGATGGTCCATGCCATCATATTTCCAATTTCTATTGTTTTAGGATTACAATAAATCAGAAATTATTTGAAGGCATACAACAACAAACAGTAATGTATGATTGAGATGGAGAGTGGGGAAAGCTGATGGGAAGAAAATCAACTTGTCTGAAATATAGTGGTGGATGAGAGTTCTATAGATAATGTTGACTGCTATAAAGACAAATAAATAAATGGATCCTAGAGCATATTGAGCTTAAACTCCCCCTAGAAGCCAAGATGACTAAACTGAGGCTGTCATACTTTGGACATATCAAATGAACACATGACTCACTAGAAAAAACAATAATAATGCTTGCTAAGGTAGAAGGCATTAGGAAAAAAGGAAGACCACATTCTAGATGGATAGACTCAGTCAAGGAAGCCATGGTCAGGAGTCTGCAAGACCATTGGAATAACAAGGGTATAACAATGACATTCATTTAAAAATAATGTAATGACTGGTAAGGTCATTACTTTTTTCACTGAAATGACTACTGTCTATTCATTACTTTTTTATGGGGTGGGGGCAGAGATTATTTGGAAGTAATTTTTAGGGGACTTCCTTCCTCAGATATTGGGAAATTTTCCTACTTTATTAGATAAGTTTGGTTGCTCTTGTTTTTTTTTAAAAAAAGGAAATATAAAAATAAGGAAAAATAAATGATAAATATGAGTTACACAATTTTAGAATTGTAACATTAATGGTAACTAACTGTGGGGCCAACAAGTAAGTTCCCAAGCTCTGCAAATATGTTTACTGGGAAATAGTTGGAACTTTAAAAGAATAAAGAATGGAAATTCCTTTGATTTCTTTTTCAGGCTAAGTAATCTAATTAACATTTTTAAGATTGCTATTTAATTGAAATGAACAAGAAGTCTTTGCCTACCTAAGGCAATTCACCAACAATGACTACAACAAAGTTATTTCCTTTTGTTAGATGCAGATTTTGAGTCATAGAGTTTTCTTGGCTTAATAAAGTTAAGAACCACTTAAAACTGACACTTCATTTTTCATTGCTTTATTATACCTCACAGTGGCTGTTCTGTTCTTGTAGCCACCATCAGCGTAGGTGTTCATTTTTCATCTCCTCCTGTGTGGGTACTCTTTCTAACTCCCAGCCTTCTTGCTTTATAATCATTTTGCAAAATGCTGTTTGAATTTTTATGAGCTAGGTTTCCTTATGACTAATTTAAAGTTACAGAGATCTAGGCTGCCCAATATGATACTATTTTGACTTGATTATTTTTTTTCAATGTCCTGGGAGCTCCTCTCTATTATTGCTATAATAACAAGTGGAAAAATATGTGTCAGATGAAATTAGTACTTCTTGGCATATGAGCATGCAACTGAACCACAGAAATTATGTAGAAAAAAAGACTGCATTTTTATAAGGAGAAAATATCAAAGTAGTCAGAAATAGATCCTATATTAAATAGAATTATTTATTTGGATTGGTAGCTTCACTGTTCCTATATTGTGAAAGAGTGAAAATAGTTTAAATGGCTCTGCAATTATTATTTGTGAGGTTCAGTTTGTGATGGAAGGAAGGAAGAATGGGAAATATACTTTACACTCATCCACACAACTTTGTAACTGTTTACAGACTGGGGTTTTTCATCTATTTGTCCTTTACACCATTAAAAAAAAGAAACAACATGGGAGTTCTGTATCATGTGAGTTCAGTCAATGTGGTATATCATGGTCATCAGATGTAGCTACAGGATGACTCCCTGATAACAAAAAAGAATTCCCTTCCACTGCTCTGGATCACTGGGAAAGATAAAACATTACAATTGACTAGATCAGACTTTCTCAACCTTTATTGTCCTGGAGGAACCTTGATCCTTTCAGGCATCAGAGAATCCCTGCAGAAATATTATTATAACTTACAACTTTTAAATAATATATATTTATATTTTAAAAAAATGTTGTTGTTTTAATTTTATTGAGTTAAAAAAACATGTTTTTGAACTGATTTTGTCTGGAAGCTGCCTTGGGTTCCACTCTGGGAGAAAAGTGACATACAAAATAAATAATAGTAACAATAGTTAAAATGTTAGTTTGTTTAGAGTATTTATATCCTGTGCTTAAGACAGAAAGGCTGTCAGAGTGCCTTACAAATCATTGACTTGACAGTTCCCTGCTCCCAGGTTTATAATTCAAATAAGACAAGAAAGGAAAGAGGAATGACAGTGTGGGAGAGGATTAAGTCCAGCAGATACTATCTATTCTTTCATTTGCTTCTCTGGCATAGGTATGATGGAATTGTGCCTGCCTCTTCTTCTCTCCTTTGGAAGCCACAGTAGCGGCCACTAGAATGGCTTTATGTGGGTTTTCCCATTTTTATGTTTCCCTCCTCAAGACACAATCTGTTACAGAATCCCCTAACCAGCTCTCATGGAATCCTATGGTTCTGAGGAAGCCTGATTGAGAAACCCTGGACAATCATGATGAATCCCCTCATTACACCAGGGTTTTCACTATCACAGTGCTTTGAGTGCCTTTATTGGCAGAAATGGGAGGTATAAATCAAATAAATAAATACCAAATACCCCATCATATTCTCACTGGACATATGAATCTTGACCTAGTTTGATGTACCACCTCATTGAGGTAGGATGAAGATATGCACTCAGCTGGATATGCATTCAATTGAGAGCAATGTAGTGTAGGAGAATGCAGTCCAGATGCGCAACCTCATTTAACCACAAGATACCCACCCAGTTGCATCCAGAAATGTTCAGCTGTTCTTTGGATGACAATAAATGAAAAGCTGTTGGGCACTCACCATAAAGCCCTCCCTCTCTACATTACAAGAGATCACAAAAGTCACAATTATGAGAATTAGGGTACCAGGAGGCTTGTTAGGTGTTGAAATGTTGCCAGCCCTTAAGGCATTTCATTCATTTCCTTACGTTATTACTTTATTACTTCATTTATTTATTTAATATCTTTCTCCTGGCATGAGACTCAGGTGGCTTACAAAAAAAATCTAATCTAAAATAAGAGAAAACTAAAACTCTAGTAATAAAAAAGCTAAAACAAAATTAAACACACTATCATACTGAAATCCCATTATATTTTTTAAAAGTATAAAATCATTTAAAAACGTAACAATTTTTTTTAAAAAAATGCACCATACCACCAGGAAAAATTACTTCCTGTAACTGTGTGTGTGTGTGTGTGTGCGCGCACACACGCGTGCACGCCTTCAAGTTTCCTGTTGGCTTTTGGTGACCTCCATAAATTTCAGAGGGTTTTCTTAGGCAAAAAATACTCAGAGGTCAGTTTGACAGTTCCCCTGTCTGAAATAAAGCCTACAGCACCTGTATTTATTAGCTGTCGCCAGTAAATTTTATTTATTCATTTATTTTATTTTATTTTATTTTATCCTGCCTTTCTCCCAAAGTGGGACCCAAGGCGTCTAACAACATATATAAAACACATTAAAACAACAATTAAAATAGTGCAATTAAAATTGTAAAAAAATATAAAAATTACAAATATAAAATTTAAAACAGAGTTTTTTAAAAATAATCTAAAACTAACCCCCCCCCCCATCCCCCAATGAAACCAAGCCTGCAGGATTTTAAAAGGCTTGCTTAAATAAAAATAACTTTGCCTGCCGGTAAAAGACCAACAGTGAAGAGGCCAGCCTAGTCTCCCGTGGAAGGGAGTTCCACAGGGTGGGAGCAGCCACCTATCCAGGTACTAACCAGAGCTAACCCTGCTTAGCTTCCAAGATCAGATGGGATCTGGTGCCTTTAAGGTACTTAAGCCGTGTGTGTGTGTGTGTTGTGTGCCTTCAAGTCATTTTCCAACTTATGGCACTCCTAAGGCAAACCTATGATAGAGTTTTCTTGGCAAAATTTGTTCAGAGGAGGTTTGCCATTATTCTTTGTTTGCTGGCAGACAGGGGGCCAACCTAGACACCCAAGGAGATAACTTCACAGCCTGAGATCAGCCATTGAGAAGATTTTATAATCTGTCTTTACAGATGAGGCAAAACATCATCATAGAATCATAGAGTTGGAAGAGATCATAAAGGCCATCTAGTCCAACCTCCTGTGATTCTGGAACTCACAATCAAAGCACCCCCGACAGATGGCCATCCAACCTCTGTTTAAAGACATTTAAAGAAGGAGACTCCATCACACTCTGAGGGAGTGTGTTCCACAGTCAAACAACTCTTACTGTTTGGAAGTTCCTCCTAATGTTTAAGTGGAATCTCTTTTCCTGTAGCTTGCATCCATTGTTCCGTGTCCTATTCTCTGGAACAGCAGAAAACAAGCTTGCTCCCTCCTCAATATGACACCCCTTCAAATACTTAAATAGGGATATCATATCACCTCTTAACCATCTTTTCTCCAGGCTAAACAGACCCAGCTCCTTAACTCTCACCTCATAAGGCAAGGTGTCCAAACCAATCACCATTTGGTCACCCTCCTGTGGATACACTCCAGCTTGTCAATATCCTTCTTGAATTGTTGAATCATAAAAATTATATGATTAAAACTCTGATTGGAAATATCTAAGACTCCTTAAATAATATCAAAACATTGTTCCTTTCAGTAGAACATGTGGCAGATCACAGAATGCTAATACGGGAAAGGAGTGATGATTTGTATTCCTCTTCTTCCAAAAAAATGTTACTTTTAGCAAGCAAAATTTTATTCTTAATGAGCTTATTTATCACAAGCAAGTAATTCACTATTGTTTCATATTTTGTTCTAATGTGCTACAATTTGTTGGCAACAAACCTCAATACTTTCTCCTTTAGTTATTCAAATTGAATCTCTTGTGGTGTACAAACAGTATAAACATGTAGATGTTTTGATGTACCACCTACACATCATTTGCAGCATTTTCTCTCTATATAGTGTCACCTGAACATTGATTCATTTTGCTGCTCTGGTAGCATTATTTTGAGACCTCTGAAGTAATCTTTCTGAAGGTCCTGAACTGAATAAATTCCTTTGATGGAAAAAGCTAGTATAACTCCTCATGTTATATCATTAAGTTACATTATTTTGAAATATGCATTGCCAGAAGTCTGTTGGGAATAACAAGTCTCTGACATCATAATTTGTGATTTATGCAGACATCACCAGCTCTCATTTAGATTATGAAGCAGTTTGGATATAACTAGTTACAAATAACTTTTTACTTGCAATTAATTCATTTCCTTCATCATACATTACATTACTGTTGAAAAGTGACACCTTTTATGGTGTAACTGTAACTGTAAGAGTTTTCAAGGCTAGTTTATGCTGTTCTCTGGTATTCTTTGGCTAAAGTTGAGTTGATGACAACATAGACCCGTGGAGCCCTGGTGGCGCAGTGGTTAAATGCCTGTACTACAGCCACTCACTCACAAGCCACAAGGTTGTGAGTTCAATACCAGCCAGGGCTCAGGCTCAACTCAGATTTGCATCCTTCTGAGGTCGGTACCCAGCTTGTTGGGGGCAATTAACTTACAGTTATAAAATGCTTAGAGACTGCATAGCATGGTATGAAGTGGTATGTAAATGATGCTACTGCTATTGCTAGACAGGAACAGAATGTATTTTGTATCACAAACCAATGGCTGGTAGCATTCAGAAGCGTTATTAAGATATTAAAATGTGTTTTAGTTGCTCTTCAAAAATTGGAAAGGAAATAATTCTTTTTAAAAAGCTTTAACTATCAAGGGTAACTGTAACAAAACTTTTCCAAAGCGTGACAAAGCTACAGAGTGCTATATTGTTTTTAAGTGTAGTATGGCTTGTTACAACATACCTGTACATTTTCCTTGTATATGTGTTTCTGGGTATGTGTGGGCATGTGTTGTCCTTAGAGAATATTTGGTAGGGGGGGAGAAGAAATAGCTATACCTGAGCAGTGGCATCACTAGGGAGTACGGTGGATGCAGATCACACCAGATGACACCCTAAGGGGGAGAGGGGTGACACCACTGCTGTTGAAACACCTGTATTTTGTCAGAAACATTGTAGCATTTGCCTGTATCTCTTTAAAATGTTTTAAGAGATGGTGGGAGTGAGGTGAAGCTCAATGGGAGAAGAAAAAGGGCCCCCAGAATTTTTTTTAAAAAATATTCTTTTTAATATTTCTTTAAAACCATTACATTTAACTCAATCCTCACTATGTATATGTAAATACATTTAGATTATGCATATGATATTGTAATTTGAAGGTATAATTTTAATTTTGCTGGTTGTTTATGTCACAACTATTAGCATTACATTCAGTGGTATATATGTGAATTAAGATTTACAAGTAACATTACTGTAAAAAAGCATTCTGTATGATGTGAAATGAGGAGGTCAATGGGGGGGGGGGTGACACCATGAGTTCCCACACTGGGTGACACCAACTCTAGGGATGCCACTGTGCTTGATCAAGGCTGGGAATTGATGGCAACTGTTCAGGCTGTTCATTTTACTTTTCACGTTGATATTAGCCACTTTTAATATCGGCTTGTATTAATATTAATACAAGAATTGTTTTTGTTGTAGTGGCTTGCCATCCAATTGATTCCAACTTATGGTAACTATGAATGAGCAACCAGCAAGACTCATCATCATCAGCTGCCCTGCTTAGGTCTTGCAAACTCAGGCCATGGCTTCCTTGATTGAATCAATTCACCCCCAGTGTGGTCTTTTTCTTTTCCAGTTTGCTAAGCATTGTCATCTTTTCCAAGGAGTTACATCATCTCATGTTATGTCTGAAGTATGACAGCTTTAGTGCAGTTGTCTTCTCTTCGAGTGAATGCTCAACCTTGATTTGCACTAGGATCAATTCATTTGTCTTTTGGGTGGTGCAAGATATCTGTAGAACTTTCTTACATCACTACCTTTCAAATGGCCTGATTCTCTTCTTGTCAACTTCATTCACAACCATGCAAAAAATAAGAAATATCATGACATGGTTGATCCTGACTTTATTATTAGACTTCAGGATATCTAGTTCTTTCATATCTGGCCATTTTCTTCTAATGTCTTTATTACAGTCTCCATTTTGATATTGAAAATCTTTAATTATTTGACTGTCTTTAATTAAAGTCATGTAAAAGTAGGTTATCTTTTAACTGTTTACAGTTTCAGGAGAAAAATAAGATTTCAGTGAGGCAAATGAAAACTTCTGTCTTTGGAGATAGTCTCTGGGGTGTCAATAGACAAAATGCTGCCCAATTATAGCTGCAGTAACATTTTTGATTTCTGAATCTTTTTTTTTCCAGTGGGAAAGCAATCATTTTCTATTACAGAAAAGCAAACAAGTGTGGGAATAGGATCAGGAATAGCCAGTGGATCTGCTACCAGGGGAAGGAAATTCCAGTCTTGTTTATCGTTGCTCTACTGATGCTGAATCCACTGGTTGCTCCTAAGTAGGATGGATGCCTGAAAAACTAATGGGTCATACATTTTATTGCATGACTGACATTCTACAAGGGCTGGAGATGGTTTTTTAAAGGTGAAATTGGCTAAACTGGGAATTATGTTTTATTGGCAGATAGGGACACCTCTTTACCCCATGATATATATGGCAGCTGTAAGAAAGAGTATGGGCCTTTAGAGATTGTCAGTAATAATGCAGCTTGAGGCCACTTTAACTGTCCTGACTCAGTGCTAGGGAATCATGGGAATTGTAGTTTTTTCTGGGACATTGAGTCTTCTTTGTCAGAGAGCTCTGGTGCCACAATAAACTACAGTTCCCATGATTCCTTAGCACTGAGCCAGGGCAGTTAAAGTGGTCTCAAGCTGCATTATTTCTGGCAGTCTGTAAAGGCCCTATGTTCACCAAATATTGGCTGAGCTCCTGTATCATCAGACATAATTGATGGAACTCCATTGTTGCAGCTACAGTAGTTCATGTCACCACCAAAAACTTACCTCTGTACCCCAAACATGAAGGATTTCTGAGGTGTTGAGGGTTGATGCACTGGGGATGAATGCAGTACTCTTCTGATCATGAGTCATCTTGAGAAAGACAGGTGGAGATACACTTTGTGGTCCAGCTGCCACTGCTTGTCTAAATGCACCCTAACTAACAAGAGTGCTACATTTATCATTTCCCAGCACCCCAATCTGCAGGACCTGCAAATCCTTCAGTTAAGGGCACTGCCTGGTTTAAGAGGTAGACCTTTAAAGTCATGTTTGGCTAGTAATGATTGTGAATCACAAAACTTAAAAGACCATAAATCCAGCAAACTGTTTTGCATGTGATAAACTATCTCCTATTGTTTCCATAGTGCAAACATCCCATACTACAGTAAGGAATATTGGGGTATGCAGACAGGTGGAATCTAGCATACACACATGCAGAATAGATGCACATAGCCAGAAATGCCCAGAAGATGGTCTTCTGTAAAGACGTTTGCTCCAGACAGCACTGGAAAAGTCCTCCTACACACAGCTGCTGCTTTCAGCTTGGAGAAATGAATAGCTGAACAGCGAAACTTTACTCAGTGAGGGCCTTAATTCTTGTTGCAAATATTTACAAAGATACATAGAGTACCAGACATCGGTCTTGAATACTCATAGCTATACAGATTAACAAAGTGCTTCGCCAACCACAACTAACCAACAAAAGAGGTTTTGACTCTCTCCCATATATAGATGGTCTTCTTGGGAACATGTGACAGCCATGCACTAATGAAACCTGGCTGGTTTCGTACCCAGTGCCTGTTGCATCAGGACTGTTGCATCAGGCCTCCCATGATGCACAGCTTGCCAAATACTGACTCATGCACCTGCCACTTGAACTGTAGTAACCCTGTTACTATTGCACCAGTTCCTTTCAGTGGCCACATCATATCATTTTCCAGACCAGAGTGTCACATGGTCTTGACAATCCTCTCCAAAATGATATGCAATGTGTTCCATGTGTCCTGGCATTTGTCTCATGTGTAATGTAGACCTCATACACTAATACCCAGCCTGCTAGCCAACCTCCTGTGGAATTCCACAGGTAGAGGCTTTGTGAAAATGTTAGCTATGTTGTCCTCTGTACCAACAAACTGCAGCTTCATCAACCCATTTTGCACAAGCTTTCTCACATTCTGGTATCTCACTGTGATGTACTTGGTCCTATATTTCAGATTTTCTGACTCTGCCATGCCAATGCATGCCTGTGAGTTCTCATTTACCACAGTTGCTCTACCACAGTTCTCATCTAGGTCTTGCAACAACTGCCTAGCCCACTGTACTTCATTAGTAACCTCCGACAATGTGGCAAACTAGTCCTCTGTTGTACTAAGTGCTATGCAGCTTTGCTTTCTGGACCTCCAGATGACAGTGCTATCTGCATAACTGATGATCAGTCCAGTTACTGACTTCCTATCAGCTGGCTCAGATGTGAAGGAACTGTCAGCAAAACCTTCCAGCTCTGACATCCCTCCAAATATTACCGAGCATCTCTCTTTTGTACCTTTCAAATACCACACAATATGCTTCACTGCCATCCAGTCCGCCTGTCTGGGCTTCGCAGTTCTCCTGTTCACTACCCCTACCACAAAGCTGATGTCTGGCCTGGTGTTGTTTGCCAAAAACAACAGACTCCCAATCAATCAATCAATCAATCTTTTATTGATTAGCCCTTAGGCCATATCACAATAACTCAAAAAAGAGTAAAACAAACTAAAAATTCAGTACAAAATACAGGAAAGTTAAAAGTATAATGAAGTATATATAAATTTAAATAAAATACCATATAAATACAATACAATCTGAATACAATAACCCCAAAAAGGGCAAGGGAAAAAAATCAAACATCAGATTTCTTCATCATCCCTACAGTTTACACCAATCATCCCCACATATCTAGATCTCAACTGCATCGCTTTATATAGAAACCGAGCTGTACTGTTAGTTATTTTTGAACCTTGGCCACCCATGAAGTATGACATTCTAACATGGGTATCCCCAAAAAAATGTTCATTCAATGAGAGGACCAAAATAATGCTCTCTTTCCTGGTGGTACAAATTACATTTGAATAGAATGCCCTATCACAGGGTGCTACAAGTCCAGCCTCTCAAACAACTCCTCTGAGTCCAGGTTCTGATAGTCAGGCATCATAGGGCTCTTTACAACCTTGGCTTCACTCAAACCAGTCCTCTCTATCAACGTCTCTATCTTTCTTTTCTGGCACAACCTGAAACTACCACTCTGGTCTCTTTCTACCTTTATCCCCAGGTATCCCTAGGTATCCCTAGGTATTCCTAGGTATCCATTTTTAACAGCACCTGAGGTTTCAGAGGAAATGCATCCAGGAAAGGGCAGCTGATGCACAGGAGAAAAACGATGCTTTTACTGCGGCAGAGGAGGATATTTGAAAACGGCAATGCAAGAAAGTTTGCAACAATCAACAATCAACAACCCATAGACTTTGAGGAAAATAAAAAGAACTGAAGCTGTGACACAGAGCTGTGACAGTGTGACTCAAACAGGTGGTAAAAACCTAAGGACAAAATAGATTCTAAAATTCTGGGACAACCAGGCATGTGATAAATAATGCAGATTTGCTGAAAAGTAAAAAAGTCTCCAGTATCAAAGATGTTGATCTAGCTGATTGAGAGGTAAGAAATGTCAAAGAAATTGGGAAATGTCTACATACCAAGTTTTGGTGAAGAAACTTTGAAAATGTTTTACATGTACCTGGTTTACAAAACTGTTTAGTTGGTGTGTCAGGGGATGTACTGAGTTTTATGGGAGATAAATGTAAAATCACGCTGGATGGGGAGATGTGTACAAAAGCTATAAAGAGAGAGAATATGTATTTTATACAAAGTGAGAAAAATGCTCAATGTGCAGGTGTGGAAAAAAATGAATTAATTGCATTCTGGTTATGCACATCAATATAGAATCCTAGGGAACATAGGATTTGGTAGCTTGTTTAAGCTGGGGGGATATAAGATCCTGATTTTTAAAATGTCTCATTGTACAAATGATTTGGGAGGTATTTGGTTTGCAACAGAGTAAAAAGTCAAGGCTTTCCCTGTGACAAAACCGGAACAAAATAATTGCTAAAATGACCTGTTGAGGTTGGTCCATGCTCATAAGCAAAAGGACAAATATGTGTTACTAGGTGATAACAAATATTTCTTAGTGATTATGGATAGATTTTCCAGGTTTTTCATATGTCAAAGTTTTGAAACAAAAAAGTGATACAATTGAAAGTTTTAAACAATGGGTAAACATAAATGAAAGAAAATTTTGGGCCTTTGCAGACTGCCAGAAATAGTGCACATTAAATTGAGGCACTGCCCTGGCTCAGTGCTAGGGAGTCATGGGAACTGTATTTTTTTCTGGGACATTGAGCCTTCTCTGTCAGAGAGCTCTGATGCCACAATAAATTACAGTTCCCATGATTCCCTAGCACTGAGCCAGGGCAGTGCCTCAGTTTAATGTGCACGATTTCTGGCAGTCTGCAAAGGCCCTTTGATTACAAAGTAGGGTCTTTGAGCACAGACCGGGAAAAGGAGAATTCTTGTCTCACAGTTTAAGAAACTGGCTGAGAAAGAAGGAATCCAACACTATTTCACATGTTATGTGGGAAACCACTAAATCAAAAATAACACAGTTTTTGGACAATATGCAAATCTATATGTGCCAACATGTTTTAAAAAGAGAAATGAACTAAAGAGTCACAAAATATGTGTGAGATATTCAAGAAACAGTTAAAGATTTCACCTTGGTGGTGGGAAAAAATTTGAATGTCCAAGAATACCAATTTTGAAAAAACATTCAGGTTGAGAAAAGATACATTCAAACAAAAAAAGTTTTACTGAGGATGAGACAGTTTAAACACCAGTGCCAAAAATGGAGGGGCAGGCAAACTACAAACATTAATCCTCTGGAAGTGAGGGAAAACACTTCAGATCAGTCAGTGCAAACAAGATCAACAACAAATAAAAATGACAGAAAACAAAGGACACACAAGTTCAGACACAAAAGATGAGAGAGGGAAAACAATAAATGTTATATCAAAGGAAAATTCATAGAGTGTGAAAACACCAAATAAATCTGTTATACAAGGAAACAAGAGTTTGTACAATAGTGACTGGTGAGCCAGGGAGTTTCAAAGATTCAAAAAGTTTTTTCCTGTTGAGGAGAGTGAGAATAATATACTGCAGTGCAGCAGTTCAAGTGTTTAATTGACAAAGAGATGTTTAAAATGTGGTTGATAGACCTAAAAAAAGTCACAAAGTGATTGGATACAAATGGATATACAAAAAAAAAAAGATGTATGATGGCAAACAGAGGGCCTCAGCAGACGGCTAATAGAGCCGTCTCCGAGGCAGGGAAGAGGAGGGGCAGCCGCATGCTCGGCGCCCCTTCCCCCTCCCGAGGTCGTCCTTGGAGCCGCTGGCCCTCTGCACGGCCAGCGCTCCCAAGGCAACCTCCCGCCGCAGCGTCTGCACACGCTGCGGTGGATAAGTCAGTGAAAGTGTGCCCTACGCTTTTGGGGTGCACTTTCACTGACATCTGAAAGGAGTGCTGATTTAGCGCTCCTTTCAGGGGCGCCGACGGTGTGCCGCGGTGCAGATGCCTCGGTTCTGCGGCACACCATCCCACGGCGTCCCAGAGGCCCTCGTCTGCTTCCCCCCAGAGTTACAAAGCTAGGGTAATAGCAAAAGGGATTTGCTCAACAAAGCAAACACATTGATAAAACACATTGATAAAAACATTTAGTCCAAGGCTGAGAGCTTGTGACTGGTATAGACTTTAACAGCAAGGAGAGGCCAATAGATACAACATTTTGTTTTGTTTTTTAGATTGCTTATTTAAATGCTGATACGTGTGTTTACACAAAAGGAGATGGCATTTTGGTTATTTAGATTCAAGAGATTTCAACAAAAAGGAGGAATTGTCTAGAGAGATTTGTTGTTAAAGGTTTTGATTTTTGAGATCTTATCTTAAAGTTGCTGGATTGTTAAAAAATGTTTATTGAGTCAGCAAAGAAAGATTAAAACAATGTGGATTACAAAGTGCAAAGGTAGTGACAGGCTTAAAGTCAACAGGTTTTGTTTGGAGTAAAATAACAAGGGGTTTTGAATATCCAGATATATATAAAACTTTGTGAAAAGTTTGGTGTTTATAGTGAAGAATGATAGACTAGACATTGTGTTTATAATAGGAGTTTTAATAAGAGAATAGATTGTTTTAAGGTACAAGAGTAGACAGCAATAAAACATTTGATAAGGTATTTTTAAGGAGAAAGGGGCTTGTGATTTAGAACAACCACATTGGGCTAGAATGCTTTGTAAATAGTTCATTTGCTTCAAAGTTGCATGATAGTCAATTTAAGGATTGTTGATCAAGTGTAAAGAAAGCCTAATAGTTTGAAGGAATAAAAAAAAAATGATATATAGCTTTAAGCCCTAATCAAAATAGAATATATAACATTAAATGAGATAGAGTAGATGAAACAGTTGTTACAAGATTTAAATTGTGAATTGTCAGTTGTGATATATGGAAATTCACAAACATGCATTGTCATGACAGAAGCAGAAAATTTAAAGTGCAGATCAAAATACATTGGAGTTAGATAACTGAATGCCAGGGAACTAGTTTTAAAAAATGGAATTGTGTGCCTACAATATAAAACCAAAACACAACACTACAGATATATTAACAAAGGTTCTAGAGATAGAACAACATTAACAATTGTTACAACAGATTGAGATGTCACCTCAAGTGTACAGGACTAGCCATTGTGCTATGATAGTTTCAACAACAACTACAACAAAAATAGTGGTCTCACACATCTATACATTTCAGGAGGGGATTGTTGGAATATGGATGGGTTATACAGTCAAAGGTGAAATGTAGAGATGTGTGTGTGGAATTTTCCTCATGAGAACAACATGTAGAGAAACAAAGATGGCCAAAAAATCATAAACATGAACTTTCCCAAAGGTACAACTCATAGACACAGAATTTGTTATGAGAAAAGCAAGATAACAATAAATCTACATCATTAGGTCCTGAGAAGGAAGACACATGGGGGATGATGGACAGCAAGAAGCTGGGTTAATACACATCATACAAACATTATACAATCAACATAAGGTTAACATCAAGAAGGTGGAGTATGGGAAGGGCCTAGAGAATCATTTGTCTAGTTATGTTTATAATTCAAGATGTGAGTGCGTGAGGTTCTGGCAGTGGTTTTAACCATGGAGCTAAGTGTTAGCTTGTAGTTTTTGAGTATGTTTATACTGCTTTTACAATGTAACTCCTGGATCTGGAAACATGGATCTGTACCTTCTTTATAACTTTCAACTGCAACAAATTGGGATCCTATGCTTTTGGGATTGTTAGGTGTTCCTCAGGTGTCCTTGAGTTTGAACCTTAGTGTCAACTCATGTTGCACCAGTCTGATCTCCTCCTGATTCCTTGCTGCAGCACACAAGTCATCTACATAAATAATCAGGATTATGCTTCCCTTCATGTACACACATGCATCGGCCACACTGCACCAATAACCCAACTTCACTAGCTCCTTGGGTATGTACAAGTTCCAGCATCTGGCACTTTGCTTGAGTTCATACAAGACCTTCCTCAGCCTGTAGACTTTGTCACTGCCTTCACATTCAAACCCAGGAGCTTGCTCCATGAACACAGTTTCCTCTAGGGTGACATTGACGTATGCTGTCTCGAAGTCAAAATGATTGACAACTAACCTCCTTTTGGCAGCTACAGCAAGCACCATCCTGAGACTCTCTGCCTTAGCCGTCAGTGAGAAAGTTCTGTCATAATTCTCAAACTGCTCCTGTAAATACCCTTTGGCTACCAACCTGGCTTTGTACTTCACAGTCCCATCAGGCATGTCCTTCTTCCTGTAGACCCACCTGCAACCAATCACTTTCTGCCCTCCAGGCCTATCAACCACCTCAAACACTTTTCTGTCCACCAATGCACCAAATTCCTGATCCATGGCTACATTCCACTTTTCCTGCTCACTAACTAGGTACCTGAGCATGTCCTCATAATCATCAGGCTCCTCAACCACAGTACAGGCTCGTGTCTCCCGCACAACAAATCTTTCCGGTGGTCTCCTGACTCACTGAGTTCTGCATGGAATGATGACTGTAGTCCTACCATGCTCATCCTCAGTGTCACTACTGCTTTTCTGGATGTCTTGTCTATGAACTCGTTCCTGCTTTGGTGTTTGTGTATGTGTGTCCACAGTAGTGCTAGGCTGATGTGAAGTGCTGGGTTCCTCCTCCCCCTTCATATCTCTGCATGCATCCAATCCTCCATTTCTGATGTTTGTACTTGTGTTGCCCAACTTTACAAAAACATCATGGTTACTGTGGATCTTCTCCCACCCAGCATGTATTTCAAAACTTGCACTTCTTGAGTACAGGACTTTGCCACCATCTGATAGGAATCTGTAGCTATTTCCCTTGTAGCCCATGAACCTTAGCCTCTGACTCTTTGGTTTGTTTTTCTTCCAGAACTGCTGAGGAATCAGTACTGAGGCAAACTCTCCAAAAACCCTCAAGTACTTTAAACTGGGTGCTCTAACATGTAACAGGAAATATGGTGTTTGATTGCACTGCACCACATCCTGTTAATGGTATGGCATGCTACTTTTATGGCTTCTGCTCACAAATTTGGTGGTGCCCCAGCATCTTCCAGCATGCAATCCCTCATCTGATTTAATATGCCAATATGCCTCTCAGCCAAACCATCCTTGGCTTGGCAAGCCGGATTCGTGGTTTTGTGCTGAATTCCCTTCTGCCTGAATCACTGCTGCAGACTTTCGTCAAGGAACTCCCACCCCTATTGGTCACAAAAGTGCCCACCTTGTAGGGAAACTCCCTTTCAAGGGCATTGACCCACTTTTTGACCAGTTCAGCAGCTTCACCCTTGGTTTTTAACAAGGCAACAAAGGAATAGCAGATGTGTCGGTCTACTATAAGCAGGGTAAATCTAGTTCTCCCCATGCGCTTAACTTGGTGCGGTCTCGACAAATCTGTGTGCACCACCTGAAAAGGTCTCTGGGTGGCACATTTGCTCACTTTTGCAACCGGGTAAGCCTTGACTTTCACCCTTTTGCACACTGCACAATCAAGATAGCTGTCGCACTGCCTTGAAATCTGGGCATGTTGATTTATGGTGAGACTGTGCAGAGTGTGTGTGCAGGAATGCCATTCACCAGCTCCATACATCTCTGGATCTGTAGCTCCCTGAAGCTTTAGCAGCATTCCATGAAACCAGACCAGAGATCAGATTCTCTTCAAATGAAGGTTCTTTATTCTTCAGTTGCAGAATTAACATAACTATTTACATTGTAGAACAGCCATTATGCAGGCAGAGAACAAAGGAATCTCCATGCCAAGCCCAGCAATTCACTCAAGACATAACTCCACCCCCAGGTTGATACCTTTATAGACATTTGCTAAACAGCTTCTAAACCTAGTTTTCTTCCCATTTCTTGTGTCATGTGACCAGTGGTTCTCACACACTCTGATGACCTAATCTGTTTTCTTCTTGCATACTGAGTTCCCAAACACAGACTGACCTTTGTATAATGCACTTGCAGGCTAAAACTTTCACAGTTAGAAATTTCCCACATCTGCATATTTCCACTCTGACTACAAAACCCAACAGGGGAGTACTTTCTTTTTCTCTTCTTTTCTTATTCCATTCTATATTTTTCTGAATTAGAAGACCTCTAATTACAGCTTTGTGTGCATCCCATACTACGTGTACGGGGGTTTCCTGATTCATATTCTCGTTGAAGTATTTTTTTTAACCTCATCACAAATTTTTGAGTACTCTTAACAAGGAATTGAAAAGTTTGGAGGCGAAATTAAGAGAAAGACCAGGTAGTAAAGAGATTCTTAAGGAAATTGGGTATATTCGAAAGCAAATTTCGATTTTGACCTTGGATCAAATTGAAAGAAAAATTAGGTTTGTTAAACAAAAATATTATGTTGGGGCCAATAAGCCTGGAAGGTTATTGTCATATATTGTGAGAAAAGAAAAATCAAATCAGACCATTACTAAAATCAGAGAGGGTACAGAGATCGTTACAAAACCAAATCAAATTCAAAAGATTTTCTTGAGACATTTCCAGGACATCTACAGGGATACTCCTAAGCACATTTCCAAAATCAAAAAATATTTAGAAACTATTAATATAACTAAATTGACACAAGTACAGAGGATGTCTCTTAATGAACCAATTACACATAAAGAATTAGAGGATGTGATTAAAAGGTTAAAAACTTTGAAATCCCCTGGTCCAGATGGGTTTGGTAATGAATATTACAAAATATTTGCATCTCAGATATCTTCGCCACTGTTGGAAACGTTGAACAACATACTTAAAGGTGAATTGCCCCAAACATGGAACTCCACAAATATTACGATTCCAAAACAGGATAAAGACAGATTAGATCCTAATAATTACCATCCAATTTCATTGCTGAATTCGGATTATAAAATATTTGTGGCTATACTTGCCAAAAGACTTAAGATTGTATTAGATGATTTGATACATAATGATCAAAATGTCTTCCTCTCTGGCAGAAAAACTAAGGAAAATTTTAGGAATTTATTAAATTTAATTGATATTCATCAAAAAAAATTACATAAGAAATTGGCACTGGTTTTTCTGGATGCAGAGAAGGCCTTTGATAATATCAAATGTAGTTTCATGTTTCGAGTCCTTGAAAAATTTGAAGTTGATGAAGTTTTTGTAAATTGGATAAAAAAAAATATTCGAAACGGGACACACATATTCTGATCAACGGAGAAAAGACTGACATATTCAATATTAATAAGGGAGTTAGACAGGGATGTCCCCTTCCCCCTCTTTTATTTATTCTTAAATTAGAAATTTTACTAACTAAAATAAGGAATGATACTGCAATCACAAGGGTGCAAATTCAAAAGCAAAATTACAAATTGAGGGCATATGCCAACGATGTTGTTTTAACATTATCTAACCCATCTGAATGTATTGAAACCCTTATGTATACACTTAAGCAATATGGAGAAGTTTTGGGATACTGAATTAATAAAACTAAAACTGCCACGCTACTCATAAATATTCCTAAAAAAGTAGTAGAGAAGATTTTAGTGACATCAGGCTTTCAAAAAGTTAATAAAGTTAAATATTTAGGGGTAAGGCTGACCGCCAAGAATTCTGATCTTTTTAAAAATAACTATCAAAGGATTTGGAAGGAAATTAAAGATGACCTTAGAAAATGGAATAACTTGAATTTATCATGGTTTGGTAGAATTGCGGTTGTTAAAATGTTCGTTATTCCTAAATTAATATATATTTTTCAAAATATCCCTATCATTGAGAATGAGGCTTCATTGAAGTTATGGAATAGGGATATTTTAAATTTCATTTAGGCAAAGAAAAAAATCAAGGATTAAAATTAGTTATATGCAAGATACAGTGGAAAGAGGTGGGTTAGCAATACCAAATTTAGTGTGGTATTATGATGCCTGTACAATGGAGTGGATTTACGATTGGCTCAGATTAAGTGATAAAAGGTTATTGGACTTAGAAGGAGAGGATTTACAATTCAGCTATCATGCTTATTCATTTTATGGGAAAATTACGGCTGACCGAAATTTTAAAAATCATTATATTTGTAAAGCATGTTGGAGGGTATAGTCAAAGTATGACAAAAAATGGTGTCCTAAAATCCCCCTATGGGCCTCACCGGCGGAAGCTATTTTGTTAAAGGATCATTCCAGTGATGGGAATTGGGTTAAATATAGAGACTTGATAATATTGGAAGGCGGAAAATTAGTATTTAAAACACAGGAAAAATTGATACAAGAAGGACATAAGGTAAATTGGTTCATGTATAGTCAGTTATTGGAGGGTTTTAAATTGGATTATCGCTCAGATCAAATTGGTCCTGCAAATAAAAATTTTGAAAAGATTATTAGCAGAGACCCTATAAAAATGATATCTAAATTTTATAAAGCAATTAGAGATTGGGAACTTGAGGAAAATAGAATTAAAGATTATATGATCAAATGGGCCCAAGACTTAAATCAAACAATTAAATTAGATGAGTGGGAAAAAATTTGGAAAAAAAGATTTAAATTTTCACTTAATGTGGATTTAAGAGAAAACTTATATAAGTCAATGCAGCGATGGTACTTAACACCATTACAATTATCCAAAATGTTCAATAAATGTAATCCAAATTGTTGGAAATGTGAGGAGGAAACCGGGACGTACCTGCACATGTGGTGGAAATGTAGATTGGCTAAGGAATTCTGGAGAATAATTAATACCGAAATAAGGGATGTTATGTATATAAAGGTTTACCTCAACCCAAAGATATACCTGTTAAGTAGTACTACAGATGAGTTGGATGAGGAACATGGGAAATTACTTTTTTTTTAAACAACAGCAGCGAGAATGATTTATGCAAAACATTGGAGAAAAAAAGATATCCCTCTTTTGGAGGAGTGGAGAAATAAGGTTTATGAAATTTACAAAATGGAAAAATTAACACATTTATTAAGGTTCAATTCGTTAACGGATTTTCATAGGACGTGGAATCCTTGGTACCAATACGTGGAAAAAATCGCAGTTAATAATAAGATACAAAGTATAATGTTTGTGGATTAACAGTATTGAGTTATAGTGATATGAAAATGATAAAAGGATAGTATGTTGGGATTATATTATGTATTGGTAACTTCTTATCGTGAGGTCTAGGTAGATCCTGTATAATTGTCTAACAAACAGATTTTGCTAAGATTAAACCTTATTAGCCAATGTAAGTAACGTCTGAGATGTTTTATAGATGGGGTATAAGGTAGTTATCGAATTTCATTAGTTTTCTAATCCTTCTGACCTGCTTAGGAAGACAGTATGTTTAGTTGTTTTAGTTGTTTGTATTGTATGATGTTTGTACTCTGTATTTTTTTGGATTGTTTGTCTGTATGTGATTTGTATGTTTGTTGTGTTTATGTTTATGTTCATTTTATTTCAATAAAAGTTTTAAATATATATATTTAAAAAAAACCCAACAGGGCATACCTTCTCCAGATTTCTCAAACCTTTGAAACTTGTGTGCCCCATTACCCTATGAAAATAGTGTGCACAATTTTCATGTACTGGTTTGTTTGCAACACTGCTACACTGAACCTTTGCCATCATGTGGTATACCTGATTTTTCTTGACAGCTTTACCACACACTGCCACCTCCTTGGAGATTACTCCTTCATCCCACTTAAAATGGACTTCAAACCCATCACTGGTTAGGGATGCCACACTCGCGAGGGAATTCTGCAGTCTAGGTGCACACAAAACATTATCAAATGTTTTCCCTAGCCCTGGGATGAATACAGACCCTTTAAACTCCACTTTACCAGATTCACCATCAGCAAACACCACTGTGTCTACTGATGCTGGTTTTGGGTTCTGTAGTCTCCCCTTAACTGGTACCATGTGGTGAGAACAACTACTGTCCAAAATCCAGACAGGCTTTCCCATATGCCCACTCACAACACCCTCCACAGCAGAAACAACCCCCCTCGCTTCCTGGAGCTTTTTCTTCTGTGAAGACCGACCCTTCTTTGCTGCAGAGACTCTCAGACAGTCCTTCCTGAAATGTCCAGTCTCCCCACAGGAAAAGCACCACTTGGTTCTGCAGATAGCAGCAGTCCCCTCCTGGGACATCTCTGTGGTTGGTTGTCTCCAGCTTGTTTTCCAAGCTTCCCTGGATCTTGCCTCAAAGTCTCATCTTTGGGCCTTCTCTAGGATCTTTGAAGCACAAGCTCAGTCCTCAGATCTGTCTCAGTGACTCCCTGTAGGCCGTACATCAAAAAGTCCCACTCACTGGTCAAGCTGCTCAGGAGGATAAAGACTTTTTGAGTTTCCTCCATCTGGATGCCTTTGCTGCTGCACTCTCCAAACAAACTTTGCATTTTCTCCAGATCACTAGTTACAGAAGCACCCTCCTGCAATTTACAGCCGTACAGTTTTCTACAACAAAGCATCTTGGATAAGGCTCAGTTGACTTAATGAAATCATTCCAAGGCATGCCACACATCAAAAGCTGTCTGCTTTTCCATGATGTGACTCAGCTGGCTTTCTTCTAAGGCTAGAACGATCGTTGCTATTGCGATCCTCATCAGTCTGATAGATCCTCATCAATCTGATGGATCTGGTTGGTTTTGCACAATGTCCCATAAGTCCTGTTTTATCAGTAAAGCTGATAGATTTTCCATATAGATTTTCCAAGAAGCATAATTGAATTCACCCAGCTTCTGAAACCTAATAGCAGTTTCTATTTTTCCTGCTCTTTGTCAACAACAGACAGATGCAGATGGACTTCTGGGCAAATTGCCAACAGCCCTGGCAAGCAGCCTACACATGTGGAAGCTTGATAAGCCTTCCTCGGCACACTGATAACAGCCCTGACAGTGAGAAACACAGTTTAACTCACTCAGTTGCAGGACTTTGTCTTTGCCCTCTGTGGATTCAGCAGCAAATTCTAGAACACTCACAACCACTCAGGCATTGTCTACATGCACACTCTACCCATAATCCATGTTGGGGTATGCAGACAGGTAGAATCTAGCATACACACATGTAGAGTAGATGCACATAGGCAGAAATGCCCAGAAGATGATCTTCTGTGAAGAAGCTTGCTCCAGACAGTACTGGAAAAATCCTCCCACACATAGCTGCTGCTTTCAGCTTGGAGAAATGAATAGCTGAACAGCGAGACTTCATTCAGTGAGGGTTTTAATCTTTGTTGCAAATATTTACAAAGATACATAGAGTAACAGACATCTGTCTTGAATATTCACAGCTATACAGACTAACAAAGTGCTTTGCCAACCACCAACAACGACTAACCAACAACAGAGATTCTGACTCTCTCCCATATATAGGTGGTCTTCTTGGGAACATGTGACAGCCATGCACTAATGAAACCTGGCTGGTTTCATCCCCAGTGCCTGTTGCATCAGGACTGTTGCATCAGGCCTCCCATGATGCATACCTAGCTGGTCTCACCCACTGTGCATGTTGTATCAGACCTCCCATGATGTTACCATTGCTCTAGTTCCTTTCAGTGGCTACATCCATGTCATTTTCTAGACTAGGATGCCACATGGTCTTGACAAGGAAAGCTTGAAGGCAATTGCACAAATTCACATTACCATAAAATCCATACCAAAACTGAGCTCTTATTTATGGACACATATTATTTATGCTAACTATCCCACTGAATTTCAATTAATTATTGTATTTGTCTTGTAATATTTATAGTCTCATCATTGGGTTTTGTGGGTTATCATTGCCTTCTTTTGTGCAATACTGACAAGAGTTAGCTAAGGTGTCATTACAATTGTCTCTGAGACAATTTCCACCAGGGATACCCCCCAGAAAACACATAAATATACACATACACATACACTGCTGCTATCCAGAAGCAGTCAAGATCATCCATTCCATTTCTCTGTATGTATTTCTATTTATGGTTGTAATACTCAATTCACAACCATATTGAATTACTCAATTGAGTAATTTTATACCCAATTACTCAACTGAGTAATTGTACACTCAGGGCCTGTACAGACTGCCAGAAATAATCCATCTTGAGACCACTTTAACTGCCCTGGCTCAGTGCTAGGGAATCATGGGAACTGTAGTTTCTTGTGGCACCAGAGCTCTCTGACAGAGAAGGCTCAATGTCTTAGAAAACACTACAGTTCCCATGATTCCCTAGCACTGAGCCAGGACAGTTAAAGTGGTCTCAAGATGGATTATTTCTGGCAGTGTGTTTAGGCCCTCAGTTACCCAAGTAACATAACAAAAATTTTAACAATAGTAGAAACACTGGGAAATTCAGGAACTGACTGAGGAAGAAACATGGGTGCATCATTGTTCTTAAGTTCTAGGCTACTACCTTGTGAGGGAGCCTGGATTATTTGCACCAGCTGCACCTTTAATAATCTGGCCCTGATATCAACATACTTTCTGGAGGAGGAAGAGAAAAAGGAAGGATATTGCAATCTATTAGCAGATCTATGTGTGTTCTGTTTTTGAAAGATCTATGGGATGATGGCAACCTTTCATCCAACACCCTTCCTCCTCCTAATTAATACTTAAGTTTTGCATCTTGTACACAGTTTCATAATGAGTCTATTTTGTTCAAATACTGATTGAAAAGTAATAAGATTCTATCCAAATCAAGAAATATCCATAAACTGCAGGCACATTTTCCTCTAAAATGTTACTTTTAAAAATAATAAAGTGCAGATGGCACCACAAATAAATGACTGTCATGCACTAGGATCTTTTCTATGCAAATAACTAATACATCAGTACAATTCTGCCAGAGCAACAGCAAGAGTCTGCCAAAAAAGAATCATATCATAATCAGTGCGTGTTCCTGATTGTTCACTGTTTGTGACACATATGGATCCTCTGAAATACAGAACACCTACCTAGAGAAACAGTCAAATCATTATGCATCATGAACTTTTGCATGTGTTTAGAATGTTTTAAGGAAACTATTTGGTCTGCAATAAACAGACATATTTTTTCAGTGTCATTACAGCAATAGCTGTGCAAAAATAAAAAAAGCAACAAACAAGACTGTGCTTAAACTTGCAAATCTCTACACTTGAAAAGCATGTCAACTCTCACTGCAGAATAATAGATCAATTACCCATTCAAGAGAGCAAATGTAAAGCACACACACACACACACACACACACTTGAAGATCTCATGCTGAGTTGAAGATAGAAGTGTCATCCCTAGCTGCCTCCAAAATGTTCAAACTCAATTTATTTTTATTTAATTTTTAAATGAAGATATTGAATCTATTGGGCCTAAGTAAATTTCAGCATACTGCTGGGGAAACAGACTGGAAGTCAGTGGCCTGTATCCAGTTATGTTATTTGCACTAGTGCAAGACCAGGTGTATGAGTAGCTGTGCATCTTCAGAGTTAGTGCAAGAATATCATAGCATTTTGTTGCACAAATAGTTATGCAACTGATTGAGAAGTTATGAAACTGGTTGAACAACCACTTACACAACCTCTTGTACATCTGATTGTACATGTCCTTATAGAATCTGAATGATAGATTTGGAAGGGACCCCAGGGGCAATCTGTATGGTCCAGCTCCTGCCATACAAAAACATAGAGCTAAACCAGTCCTGAGGCTAAAGCATTATACTACCTCTGTTTAAAGACCTCCAGAAAAGAAGATTCCACCACCTTCTAAGGCAGTCTATTCTACTGCTGAACAGCTTCTTAATATTGGCAGATTCCTTCCTATGTTTTCTTGTAATTTAAATGCATTGATTTATGTCCTGGTCTGTGAAGCAGCAAAACAAAACAAAAAAAAAAAAAAAAAAAAAAAAAAAACCAAGCTTCTACATGAAATCTTTCAGATATTTAAAGATGGGTATTATGTCACCTCTCAATCATCTCTGTTCTATACTCATTTTCTTTAGCTATTCTTCATAGGGATTGGTTTCCAGACCTTTTAGCACATTGTTCAGCTTCCTCTGGATGTGTTGTTCCAGCTTGTGAATCTCCTTCTTGAGCTGTGATACCCAGAACTGGACACAGTATTCTACATAAGATCTGACAAGCAGAATAGAATGGCACGAACTACTTCCCTTGACCGTGTAGCAGCAGACAGGCCTGAGGTCCTAAAACATTGATGGTGAACCTTTTAGGGGCTGAGTGCCCAGACTAAAAGGCCTTCCAGCATCAGGTGTTACCAGGACTTCCACCCTCTGGAGGTGGGACTCCCGACATGGGACGTCTTCCCCCTGCCCTCCCAGGCCTTCAGCTGCCTCTCAGGCAGCTGAAGGCCTGGCGGGGGGTGAGGGGGGAGAAGAGGAACAGGCACGCACCTCTTCCTTCTCCTTCCCATGCACCATCCCCAGCTTTCAGCTGCCACCAGAGGCAGCTGAAGGCCAGGGAGGGTCTGGAAGGAGGAGGAACATGTGCACGCTTCTTCCTCCTCCTTCCCCCATGCTGTTCCTGGCCTTCAGCTGCCTCTGGAGAGGTAGCTGAAAACCAGGGAGGATTGGAAAGGAGGAAGAATAGGCACATGCGTCTTCCTCCTCCTCCCCCCCCCCCCCCCCGTGCTGATTCCAGCCTTCAGCTGTCTCCAGAAAGGCAGCTGAAGGGCTGGGATCGCTGGGAAGGAGGAGGAACAGGCACACACCTCTTTCTCCTCCCCACCCACACTGTCCCCAGGGAGACAGCCGAAGGCCGGGGAAGGTCAGGAAGAAGGAGGGGGAACAGGTGTGCACCTCTTTCTCATCCTGCATCGGTCCCAGCCTTCAGCTGCCTTGGATGGCTGGAAAGGTGGAGGAACAGGCACATGCCTCCTCCCCCCCACTCTCCACATGCTGGGGAAAATGGCTTTGCATGCCATCTCTGGCATGTGTGCCATAGGTTCACCATCACCATCCAAAAACATCTGATTTTTAGTGTACATCTGATTTTTAGGCAACCAGTGGGAATAAGCTCAGGATTGGGACATCTTGTCCTTTTTAAACCAATAGATGAAATTGTATAGTTATCCAAATATAATTATAGCGTATAGTGTGTCGTTATCGAAATCCCTTACATTTATTCATATTGAAATTCATTTTGATAGTCTGGGCCCAACTCTCTAATCTGCTAATGTTATTTTAGAATCCAGATTCTGTCATCAGGGCTACCCCTCCCAACATGGTACCATCTGCAAGCATACCCTCTATTCTGTCACCTAAGTCATATCTAAAGTTGTTGAGCACCAGGCCCATGACAGAATACCAGTCACATATCTCCAGGATGAAGAGAAATCTTTGGTGAGCATTGTTTGGGTTTGGTCCATCAACTAGCTACAAATCCTCCTCACAGAAGTATTGTCTAGCATGCAAGTGATTAATTTGTCAGGAAGAAGATCACGTGAGCACCTTGTTGAAAATACTGCTGAAATCATCAAACACTATTCCCACAGCATTTGCCTGACCAACCAAACCTGTAACTCTGGGCCTCGGCAGACGGCTAATTGAGCCGTCTTCCGGGCCCGGAAGAGGAGGGGCAGCCACACGAGCGGCGCCCCTTCCTCTTCCTGAGGTCGCCCTCGGAGTCGCCGGCCCTCCGCACGGCCGGTGCTCCGGGGATGACCTCACGCCGCGGCGACCGGACGCGCCGCGGCGTTTGAGTCAGGGAAAGTGCGCCCGCCGCTTTTAGGGCGCACTTTCCCTGACATCTAAAAGGAGCACCAATTTGGTGCTCCTTTTAGAGTCACCGGAGGAGCCCCGCGGTGTGGAGGCTGAGCTCCACCGGCGCTCCGGACCAGGGCATCCCCGACGCCCTGGTCTGCAGAGGGGGCTAGTCTGAGAGAGGCAGAGGGATTAATTTGACAAGACTTATTTTTGAGCATCCCTTGCTGGCTCTTAGTATTCTTTTCTAAGATTGTTTACTTACCTGTTTCAGAATCTTTTCTGGAATTGAATCAAGCTGACTGGTCAGTAGTTGCTCAGATCTTCTTTTTTCTCTTTTCTGAAATGTGGACAACATTTGTTCTCCTCAAGCCTGGTTAGACCTCTCTTGTTCTCCAGGAATACTCAGTGGTTATTGATAAAGTTTTTGATGTTATGTCAGCAAGTTCCCCTAGTACCCTTGGTTGAAGATCATTCTGACTCTAGAGATTGAATTCATTGACAGTAGTTTGTATTCCTATGCTGCTTTTTTACCCATCCTGGGCTGCACATTAGTTGCTGCATCATTTGTTCTGTTTCATTAGTTCAGCAATCTTTTAAAAGAAGACCAAGGCAAAGCAGGTGTTGAGCAATTCCACCTTCAATCCAGAGCAGATTCATTCCCCCTCTGACATAGAAGCCACCTGCTACCAGTGGAACAGGGATGCTTTTGTAATTCTTTGCAAGCTTTCTTTATTATAACATTTTATTAATGACATATTTTTATTTTAGTTAGACATTTTAATTTTAGATCCACTTTGGGGGGAAAGTACCTACTTTTCTAAAAGTGACTTATCTTCTCTCCTTTCTAAAACTAACCCTGTCTTCATTTTGTCAAAAAAAAAAAAAAACTTGTCACAGAAACTGTTCTAAAATGGCAGAATTCTGTCCTGGCAGGACAGGCCTTGCCATTAGTGGAATTGCCTAAGGCAGCAAATTCTAAAGCCCAGCAGTAGCAACCACCTTGCCATTCCTTCTAAAGCTGCTGACCATTTATCTCCTTTCATGACAGAGTTCTGCTTCAGGTGTGGTGCAGGACACTAGCCAGTAGTAAGATTCAAGACCTAGTTTAGTTGAGTTGTATATGTGGACTGGAAGTAGTGTGGCCTTTAATCCTTTGTCTCAAGCTTTCCTGATAGTACACCAGACTCTCTTCAGCCCCAACTTCTGTCATACTACACTTGTTGGGTCTCCAAATGCCAGAAGACTCTTCCTTGTTTCTGTTGAAACACACTAACACAGGGCCTTTACAGACTGCCAGAAATAATGCAGCTTGAGGCCACTTGAACTGTCCTGGCTCAGTGCTAAGGAATCATGGGAACTGTAGTTTATTGTGGCACCAGAGCTCTTTGATAGAGAAGGCTCAATGTCCCAGAAAAAATTACAATTCCCATGATTCCCTAGCACTGTGCCAGGACAGTTAAACTGGCCTCAAGCTGCATTATTTCTAGCAGTCTGTAAAGGCCCACAGACTCCTTTTTGGAAATTTCTTCCCCAGAATTATCTTGCTGGACATATTGCATAGAGAAACTGCTTGATATATATTTAATAAGTGATTCAGTGATGACCACAACTGTTCAACTACAAAACAATTTGGCAAAGTAGCAACACTGGCAATATTGTAATACAGGAAAAAAATATTGGTAATCATAATGTTCCAGGGACCCTGAGGCCAATATTTTCCTCACCTAATGTTCACACGATCCCAAAAATTGAATCCAGAAGTCGGTATTCTCTTCTAGTTTCCTAAGGTCCCCTCTTGGGAAGGGAAAATAAGTCTGTGCCTTTTTCTAGGGAGAAATTTGCTTCTTTCATGAGTATGATTCTTTTCTTTTCTTTTTTTGAAAAAAAATGAATTGTGCTCTTTTCCCTGTATGATGGTGGGCTTCTAGGATTTCAGGGGGCCACTTATAGTCCACAAGTCATGTATTGTCCACCCTTGAATGACAGGAACACAATCTGTAAAATGTTATTTGCTGTCAAATCAACATCAAGTTATGGCAATCCTAGGAATGAGAGACCTCCATGGATCCCACTCATCAGCAGCCCTCCTCAGGTCTTGCAAACTCAGGGCATGGCGTGAATCAACCTACCATAGTATGGTCTCCCTCCTTTCCTACTGGCTTCCACTTTACTGAGTACAGGCATCCCTCATGGTTTGTGGACTTCCCATTCGCATCCCTTGGTCTTTTGCAAATGGGAAGCCACAAGGGACAAAATGGTGCATATGCTGCCATTATACTCAATAGGTCTCCAATATTCGTGTCATTTCCCATTCACCGGGGGGTCTGGAATGGATCCTCCATGAATGGGGAGGGACAACTGTATTATTGTCTCTTCCAATGAGTCATGACATATTATATGTCCAAAATACAATAAGCCCCAGTCTAGTCATGTTGGCTTCCAGTGAGGGTTTGATTTGGTCTACTACTCATTTATTTGTCTCTTTGGCCATTGATGGTATCTACAGAAATCTTCTCCAGAGTTTTCTTCCTTTCAGCTTTCTTCACTGTCCAGCTTTCATAGTCATACATAGAAATCAGAAATACTATATCATGACAGACTCGGACTTTGCTATTCATTGCTATAATACTGTACATTATTTCATACTTTGATGCTCTAGATTGAAGGAAGTTGTGTTGGCCAATGTTTTAAACTGCTCTGAAATATGTTTTTAAATACTTGACTATCTGGGATGGCTCCTTAACTTTCAGAAACAAAAGCCTATGTTTTCTAGTTCTTTACCACATAATCTTTCCACGTTATGAAGATGCACTGGCTTTAAGTGGCAAATTAATTTGTATTAATCAAATACAGGACTTAACTTGTGAAACAAATCCCAGGATTCCATAGGTTGGTGCTATGGCAATTAGAGTGGTAACAAAATGTTATAATTCTGTAATGTGAAAGATAGCATTTACCTTCAGTCTTGCTCCATCTCCTCCAGGCTTCAGCCTCATAAAGAGGCAGAAGTTGAACTTGGTTCTTGACTTCTAACATCTCAGTGGGTTTCCTTCTCTACTGCTTACATCCTCAGACTCTTAAAGAAAAGGGGGAGGAAAAACATCTCACAATCCTATGTTAGCAGATTTGCATTCTACCTTTTGTGTACAAAATGTTAGCCCAAACATACATTTTTATGCTAGCATCTTCATTGCTCCCCTCTTCCCCATGACTGATCAACCAGGTTTTTTACTTGCTTGGGATGGATCTTCCATGTTCTTTATGAAATTGGAGCTGAACAAAAATGCTTTCCTAATATAACCAATGTTGTGTGTTTAATTTCTTAAAACTGAATCTGGAAAACTTCCCAGATCATACATCTGTTATGCTAATTGGCAAAGGAGAAGGCTAAAGAAAGAAACACTGGGGAGGATCAGTGTCCTTCTCTCTCTCCCCCAGGCAAAAACATAATGTGATCACTGATTATCCCCTCCCGTCTCTCTTCCATGGCATGTTTGCAGGCTACCTGGCATAAATATAAACTGGAACACCTGTATACAAAACACATTGCACCTGCATTGCAACACATTCATATGTGCATTAGCATTCCAGAGGAAAAGATATTTTGCATGTTAATTGCCTTTTCCCAAATGGAATAAGATCCATAGATAGAATTAATGGCAGAAAAGACATGATGCCACACTGCAATTAGGAAACAAGCAGCTTGTGAAGGTGTGTTTTGAATTTTTTTGCTGCTCCAGTATAAGAACTTATGCCCTCATTCTGTTTTCTCCTCAAACTAGAGACTGTAGTCATGAAATCAGTAGAAGGCCAAGACTTGGCAGACAGCTATGAAGAAACTAGCTAAGACCCTCAAATTTTTAGATATGTCATTAAATTCCAAAGTCAAAATAATTCATGCCACAGTATTTCTGATTTCTATGTATTGTTGTGAAAGCTAAACATTGAAGAAAGCTGTCAGGAAGAAGCTCTGGAGGAGAGTTCTGTTAATATCATAAATGGCAAAAGTGAGTCTTCTGAGAGCAAATAAAGTCTGAACTCTCAGCCTGCTGTCCAAATGCTTCTAGCTGTTGATGGGCAAGTTCAAGGCACTTACTACACTCCTTTCTAAAGAGTCTTTATCTTGGCTTGAAGGAAGACACCTTCAAGCATAGAATTTTCCCAGAAATAGAGAAGTGTCCTCTGTCAAATAGGAAGCATAATCAACAGAGCTGAATTTGGGACCTTCTACATGCAGAGGATATGCTGTACCACAGAACTATAGGCATTTTATACACATACTGTAAACACAGGATACATGCCCTCCACTGTCCTGATATGGCAAGGGCAGACTCAACCCTCTGCAATCCCATTTTTCAGCTGTTTCTAAATTGGCTCTGTTTCTTTCTCCTCCTCCCACTTCCCCTTCATCCTCAGCTTGCTTCAATTGCTGCAAAATGAGTTCAAACTGCAAAAGTAGTTTGCATGCCACTAACTCAGCAGATGAAAGAGGTGAGCGCGGGGGGGGGGGGGGGGGATCTCACTCTTAGTCTGCCCTGTAAACTCAGACAAAAGCAAATTGCTGCAACTTCTCCTAACTTATCTATTCTTTCTCAATAATTTTTGCCATTTTGACCATATTCTGATATTGTTTGGGCACATGTCCTGGTTTTAATCTGTGAAATGTTGGAGGATATGTGTCTACTGACTGCTATCTATTGTTATGTGACAGGGCATGAATGACCAAGGAATGAAGATATTCACATGAACAAAATGAGTATAGGGATGGACCATAACATAAGAAAGGTGGGGTGAACAGATATTGCATTTGCAATCCACTCTGTGTTTTAATATCCTACCTAGTTCCCAGCCCTAGGAGTCAAGTTGGCTTACCCAGATTAGAATGGATATAATTAAAAGCTGCCATTCATAAAACAAACAAAATGTTACAATCTAAATAACTATAAATATAAAATTAACCAAACAAGCAAACATTGATCTCATGTTGGCATCAATACAATTAAGAATATTTCCTGTTGATCTGGAGTTACAAAGTATTAAAATGCTTTCAGTGTTTATTTAACTGACCACACAATTTCATTATCTAAGTATAACTATAGTATATTGGTCTAAAAATCTTATTATTAGTCCCAGCTAGAGTAGATTCATTGACTGAATAATATTTACCAGTGTGTTGACTCACTATGCAACAGTAGGTTTATTGGTATATTCTAGATGCAACAAACTAATAGGATTTGGGCCATAGTATTATTATATTCTCATCATCATTTTTAACAGTGTGCAACCATTATTACTGTCATTGGACAACCATGCTTTATTTATTTTTATTTTTTATATTTTTAATTGAGAAAAAAATACATACAAACCAACATCTCTAAACATCACACACATTAGTCTTCAATACATTGTAATAGCATATATTACAAGTACCCCACCACCTTCCCCTCTTTTCCCACTTTATTTAATGTATGCTTTCCTTCCCCCTTGTTCTTCACAACAACCCTCCTTTCTATCTCCTTTCTATTTTCTTTCCTTCTCTCTCTTTTCAACCCCCTTTCTTCATTCTACATTTCTTTATCTTCGTTTCTTATCTTCCATTTTCTCCATATCCTTCTTCATTCTTCTTACTTCCAATCCTCCATTCCTTAACTTACACATACCTTCATTCAACATACCGAAACCTTCTTATCCCTTTTCACCCACACACTACTTGACCTTACATTAAATGCCTTCCCTATTAATGTGAGCAACCATGCTCAAATGTCCATCCTAATGAGGATATGTGCATTCCTCTGGAGGTAAATCAAGATAGACCACAACTGTACTTGGATATGTATTTGGATTAACAACGTGTTGATCCTCCTTCCTTTAAACTATGAGGAGGACCATTCACTTTGCACTATTAAGGATCTAATGGAAAAGATGAGTTGTGCATACTGTCAAACTGTCCAGATTTGGCCAAGACAATCCTGATTAATCTTCTGTCATTCCACTTTTGCAGCTGCTTTTGCAATGTCTCTTTCTTCTTCCCAGTTTCCCCCTTCGTTCTTAGCTTACTTCAGTTGCTGCAAACTCAGTTTCAAGTGCAACAGTAGTTTGTTCTCAATTCAGGATTGGGGGGGGGGGGGGGGCTCCCAGTCCTTCAAACATAGAAGAGGAATGGGGTATTGCTGCTTCTGTAATTTGTAACCTGCCACTAATTTTTTTATAAATGTGGTAAAGTGGTGGACAAGATAAAAAGACCATATTAATCAGTACAATGCAAAATAATGACATATAAGAAATAAGAAACAGCAGGTAAACCTTTTTTTAAAAAAATGAGAGGAAGTAGAAAGCTTCAAAACCTAGTGTGGTGACTGGGGAAAATGGAACAAGGAAAACCCCATGGGGGGGATACTTCCAAAAATATAAAAACAATCATAGAGAAGGTTCACTCCCAAGATTTCTTGATTCCCAATTTATGGAGGGAAGCAGACGGGCAGACATGGGCCGCCCCGGGAAGCTGCACCACGGGACTGAGGTATCCCCACACCTCAGCCCCGCGGCGCAGCTTTGCCGCCCCTGGAAGGAGCGCTAAAATAGCGCACCTTCCACAAGTCGCCGAAGGTGTGCCGCAAAAGGCTGGGGGAAAAAATCTTAACTAAAGGCCTTTGCAGACTGCTAGAAATAGTGCAAATTGAGTTCACTTTAAGGGTTAGGGTTAGGGTTAGGGTTAGGGAATCATGGGAACTGTATTTTATTGTGGCACCAGAGGTCTCTGACAGAGAAGACTCAATGTCTCTGAAAAACAACAACAATTCCCATGATTCCCTAGCACTAATCCTAACCCTTAAAGTAGACTCAATTTGCACTATTTCTGGCAGTCTGCAAAGGCCCTGATTTTGACTTAGAACACAAATGCATACTCCTTCAAAGAGCTTGGTAATGTGACATTTTTGGACTGCAACTTCCCCAAACCCACAACTAGCACAGCAAGTAGCCATGCTGGCTAGGGGAATTCTGGGAAGTATAAGTCCAAAAAAAGAGAGAGAGAGAGAGAGAAAACTTTTCTAAACTCTGTGCCTTTTGTCTCACAGATAGGCTCCCCTTCCGGTTTTTGTCACTTGCAACATTTTGTATGCAGGTATGTTACAAATAGAATGAGTTGTTATTGACAGTATCCATTACTCATTGAACAAGTATTTCACATCCAGGTCTCAGTAAATGTTATCAGTGTTAGAAAGATATTGCTTGTGTTAATGTTCCTCAGCTATAAATGTCAACTTACATTAAAGGTTATTAATTAAAATTAGAAAGATATGGATGTATATTTAATGCCTCTTTTTTGAACATACCTCTGTCATAATGTTGTAGCTCACGTACCTTCATGTCAACAGAAATTTTATTGTATCGACAATATGTGCAGGCTTCTTCTGAAATTGCACTAATGTTCCATCCAACACCCAATTAATTGCTTTGCACTGATTGATGTTTAGAAAGTATTTCCTGCCATTCTCTTGACAACCCAATTTGTTAGTTAAACAAGTTTATAAATCAGGACACATGGTGAGCGTACATGTTCACTTGTCAATCTAATCATTTGACTTTCATCATTCACTAAAAAGGCTTTTAGATTTCCTATAGCAATACATCTTTTTTTCTTGGATTATTAAAACATGAAATGGGGAAAAAACTCCAAGTGTGATTAAAAGGGACTATTGTAAAACAGAAGCTTGATTGAAAAAGTCATAGCTGATGTTCTGAGGCTACATTTTCTAACTTTATCTGTATCATATTGCTGGTTTGATATTTGCATGCCTCATCATTGTTTTCAAGTTTATTATGTCCCAAAGTGAATTTCCCATTATTCCTTTCAAAAGTTAATCACCTCAAATACAATGAACCCACTGATCATATTTTCAGCCACACTCTTGGTTGGACATGATTTATTTATTTATTTATATCCCACCGCTCTGCAGAGCAATCAGGGCAGCTTACATTAACATTTCCATACAGATAAAATATAAAACATAAAAATCCTGAATCCCACCCGTCCTATAAGAAGTAAGGGTTCTTCTTCTTCTTCTAAGCTTGATGGTGCTGGGCCTGTTGCCTCTCCCCCAGATGACATCAGATGGAATGGAGGGAGGGCTCTTCTTCTTAGTCTAGGCCCGATGGTGCTGGGCCTGTTGTCTCTCCCCCAGATGACATTGGATGCCTTGACTTTCCTTTTAATTCCTTCTTTTCTTTCTCTCTCTCTGCATGTTCCTGTCACCAAGTTATACTGTTTCTCCATATATAGCCTGCTAATCCATTCCTGGTCTGAATAGATGCGGTTATTGATTATAGTTAATATCCTAAATGGCTTGGGAGCCTCAAAACGTGAAAGAGTGCCTCTTTCGCCTGCTCAGGTACTGAGGTTTGCAGGAGAGATACTTCTTTGTGGCTCATCAGCAGGGCCAGTTTTCTATGGGAAGACACAGGAGAGAGCCTTCTCTGTTGTGGTACCCTTAAAAATCTAATTGGTGCTAATGTTGAAGTCATTCTAGTGCAAAATTAAAAATATACCAATTTGTTAAACCCTTTGGTACCCAATAGATTTTACCCACATATGTACATGCATTGTGGTTTATATTGTTTAAAACATGGTTTTGACTGGCTTCTTTTGGCTTGTCAGATTGTTTTCAGACTGTTAATTTCAATTTTACTATTTTATATAGTTTAAATCCCCATTTCTCATCATCCATTGCCATAATTATCCATCTTCCACAATTTATACCCTCCTTTCCCCCAAACCTGGGATTCAAGGTGGCTTATAAATTGAAGTAACAGAGAGTGGAATATCAGATAAATACAAGCAAACATATTACAAATACATGTTCCTTTCAAAACAACCTTTTGCTTTGATAGCAAACCAAGAAATAATAAAATCAGACACAATTAAATGGTTTGAATAAGGTGATTTTATTGACCTAGACCCTATTTAACTGAATTTGGACCTGAGCATTAAAAAAGTGGAGAAGGGGATCAATCTGATGGAGGTCCAGCTGAGGCCAGGTATCAGACTTTGCCCAGCCTCTCCAGCCTTCCCTTGGGCAACACACCAGACCCCAGAGCCAATTAAAAAAAAAAAACATTGGTTGCTGCCCAGACAGTCATTTACTAGAAGGCAAACCCAGAGGGTTCACCCACAAGTCACAAAGCTTTATAAAACAAAGAAACTCTGCAAGTTGGCCCCAAGGGCAAACTCATTCTCTGTCCCCCAAGTCCCATGACCCCTAGAGGTTGCTCCAGAATCCAGACCTTCACCAAATGGTGTCCAGGTGTACCCCAGTCAAATAAATTACTCCCTCCCATATCCTGACAAGTGAGAACTTATTTTAGACAATACCCATAGCCAATTCTCCAATTCCCATGAGATACAGTGTGGCATAGGAACAAAAACCTAAGAAAGGGGGAAAACTCCTACCTGGCCCCAAAGTGATCGGCTTAGCTCACATTGCATGGAGAGTGGGTCAATGGGTGGGTCATAGCAAAATTGCAAAGAGGACATGCAAAGTGGGCATTAAATACCTGCAGTGTTGTTTGCGATGTGATTGGTGAAGTGCAAAATATATGTATTTCTTTCATGGGAAGAAGAAACTTTTCTGAACTTCTTGGGGGAGAGAGTTTCCCCCTTATCTTACTTATGTATTTAAAGCATTTATCCCTCCTTACATCACTGCTAGTGGGTTTTCAAAGTAAGACAATGGAACAATCCCTGTCCAAACACTTTATATCTAAATGAGACACAACACAGAAATAAGGGGTAAGGTGGGAGGGGTAAGGTGGGAGGACAATGTAACTTTTGTTATGATTGGCTGTAGCCCCAAGCTAGCCCTAAGATCAGCTTGCACCAAAGTCCTAAAATCTCACCCATGAAATTATGATAGTTGAGTCTTACTAACTTAGTAACCAAGATCAGTGATGTGTATAATAATCAGACACTATTGCCATAATACTAGCAGAAAACCTCACAGACCTGGAACTACAAAGAGGAAAGTGCAAAGGCAGACTTACTGTTGAACATAAAGAAAACAAAAATAATGACCACATACACACATTCAAATTAGACAATGAATAATAATAATAATAATAATAATAATCATCATCAAATTTATTTATATCCTGCCTCTCTGTAAAATATAACTAAGGCGGCTTACAAGATAAAACAAACAATCCCATCCCCCCCTAAAATACAAAAAATACACCCCTCCTAAAATACAATTAAACAGACAAAATATAAAAACATATTTCAAAATAATACATACATACTTCAAAATAAATAAAGAAATAGAAATAATAAAAGAGTTCTCGTATCTGTGATCAAACATTTATTGGAACAGGGACTGCAGCCAGGAAATCCAGGAGAAGATTAAGAATGGGGAGGGCAGCTATGAAAGAACTAGAAAAGATCCTAAAATGCAAAGGCATGCAACTCAGCACAAAAGTCAGAATCATACAAGCCATCGTATTCCCTATTACGATGTGTGGATGTGAGAGCTGGACAGTCAAGAAAAAAGATAGGAGAAAAATCAATGTATTTGAGATGTGGTGCTGGATAAGAGTGCTGAGGATTCCATGGACAGCCAAAAGGACAAACAAATGGGTCCTAGAACAGATCAAGCCAGAGATGATGATATTATTATTATTATTATTATTATTATTATTATTATTATTATTATTATTATCCCACCCCTCTGCACAACACAACCGGGGCAGCTTAAAACATTAAAATATACATTCTGTATCCCACAAACCCATCCCTCCCTTAAAATGCTATTAAACAGTTGACAGTTTAAAACACACATAAAATAATAACTGCAGGAGAATCAGGGATAAGAAGGTTGGGCTATCTTTTGGTGGATGGGATATCTATTCAGGAAAGGCCTGCTGGAAGAGATCTGTCTTAACAGCCTTTTTAAAGCTGTTTAAGGTGGTAATATGATGGATCTCATCCGGCAGGCCATTCCATAATCTGGGAGTGGTTGCCGATAAGGTCCTCTGGGCGGTTGCAGACAGTCCAGTTTTTATAGGCCACAACAGATTCCTCCCAGAGGACCTGAGTGCATGGGGTGGATTATACGGGAGGAGGTGGTCCGAAGATAGGTTGGACTCAAGCCATTTAGGGCTTTAAAGGTGATAACCAACATCTTGTACTGGGCACGGAAACTAATGGGTAGCCAGTGAAGTGATCTTAGGATTGGTGTTATGTGGTCTCTTCTCGTTGTTCCTGAGACCAGCCTGACTACCATATTCTGCACTAGTTGAAATTTCTGGACCAAGTACGAGGATAACCCTATGTAGAGTGCATTACAGAAATCAAGACAAGAGGTTACCAGTGCGAGCACTGGTCCCTAATTTCCAGGAAAGGGCGCAGCTGGCATATCAAAGCAAAAAGCAAAGCAGCTTCATTTATATACCCCTTCATATCGCGCTATGGGATGTTTAAGCGGTTTACAACTGTGAGCTGATTGCCCCCCAACAAGCTGGGTACTCATTTTAGTGACCTCGGAAGGATGCAGGCCTGAGTCGAGCCTCAGCCCTGGCTCGTATTGAACTCGCAACCTTGTGGTCTATGAGTGAGTGGCTGCAGTACAGGCATTTAACCACTGCGCCACCAGGGCTGAAGCTGATAACAGGCATTCCTGACCATCGTATTTACTTGATTTATTATCTGAAGCAACAGATCCAGGAGCACCCCCTGACAGCGAACACAGTCCTTAGAGGAGAGTGTGACCCCATCCAGGACTGGCGGTTGCATACCAATACCTGGGTTCAGGGCCACTATTGTAAGTACCTCCATTTGTCTGGATGCAGCCTCAATCTGTTTTTCCTCATCCAGTTGTAGCCAAAAGTCTAGTATGGGGAATTTTATTTAGCTCAAAATGAGAGGAGGTCGGCTACAAGGACCCTCTGAGACCGGCTCCCATGTGTATACCAAGAGTCCAGTGAATCTAAGAACTAATGCAGAGACAGAATTCTCCAATTAAAGTATTATTTATTAAAGGGGAAATCACACAGCAATGCACACCCTCACTCATACAAGGATCAGGGAAAGTCAGGGGTTAGCTTGGAAAAGGTTTAGAGGCAAAACTACAGGTGATACTTACTACAGATGAAGCTTTCTCTGGGATCCAATTGGGTAAAGTGGCATGAGACACAACTGTTCCAAGAGTGTGAATGGAGGTGCTGGTAACTAGTACAGTGATGCAGGGTCCCCCTGAACTCCGACTAACAACACCGAAGGGAGAAATCTAGAAGTTTTAATAGATAAAACTAGCTGCAGGGCAAAGGTGTGAGACTGCCTGACTGAGGTAATCTGGTCTAGCAATATTCAAGGGGAAATGGATGAGGATTAAGTTGTTAGCTGGCCCATCAGGTGAGACATCCAGGCCATTATCGCCAATCCTTCTGATTATGGAAGTGATGATGATCCATTTGCAACTCCCACACTATCTGCCTGACTATGGGGATTGAGGATTTTCCAGTCTTCCAAGTGACCTGGGCATGACCTCTTTGCCTTGCCATAGAGGCATTTGGGGTTCACTGCAGAGTGCATCTGGGGCCATATGAACACAGCAACATTCAGACACCATACACATACCAAAATTCAGAAAAATGCACTGTTGCTAACACAGTCCGTTACTGCTCTAAGACAATCATTAAGAGGAGAGACACCATCTGAAGTCAAAGCTGAAGACCGATACATGGAGACATATATCTGGGTGTCATCAGCATACTGATAACACCTTGCCCCATGTCTCCAGATGATCTCTCCCAGCATCTTCATATATATGGCACCTTGTAGGATGCCACAATTAAGCTCTTTTCCTTGTAGAGCGACTGTCCCCAAGCATCATCCTCTGGAATCTGCCTGAGAGGAAGGAATGGAACCATTGCAGTGCATTGCCTCCAATTCCTAACCTTCTCAGGTGATCCAAGAGGATGTCATGATCTATTGTATCAAAAGCCACTGAGAGGTCCAGTAGCACCAACAGGGTCACATTACCCCTGTTGATGCTCAGACAGAGGTCATCAACTAAGGCGACCATGGCTGTCTCAACTCCATATTCTGTCCTAAAGCCAGTTTGAAATGGATCTAGATAATTGGTTTCCTCCAAGACAGCTTGGAGTTGAAGAGCAACCACCCTCTCAATCACTTTGCTCAGAAAAGGTAATAGCGAAACTGACCTATAGCTGTTCATGTCCAGAAGGTCCAGGAGCGGCCTAAGCACCATTTCCTTTAAACAGGATGGAACATGATCTTCCCTAAGGGATTCATTGATGATGTCTCTAAGAAACATCCTCAAGGCATCTCCTCTTGCCATGAAGGGAGGTTGTTTTCCTCACTCTACCAAGAAGCTTGTCCATGTCATCAGTACTCATAGAAGCCAAGATGATAAGACTTAAACTGTCGTACTTTGGACACATCATGAGAAGGCATGAATTGCTGGAAAAGACAATAATGTTAGTAAAAGTGGAGGGAAGTAGAAAGAGAGGAAGGCCACATGCTAGATGGATGGACTTTATTAAGGAGACCACAAATATGAGTTTGCTGGAGCTGGGCAGAGCAGTAGAGGACAGGAGGGCCTGGAGATGTCTCATCCATAGGCTTGCCATGTGTCAAGACTGATGCAAAGGCAGTTAACAACAACAAATTGTCATGCCTCATATTAATGACAAGATACAAACAAAATATACTTACATGAGAAGTTAAGACCATTGTGGGGGGAAAAATCCCCCAGAAATTTTGTAACTGATTTCTTAAGATTTCATGTTGCCTCATGAAAGTCTATTTGCAATTCAGGGCTTCTTCTTCACAAATTCAACACAATGTGTGTGTGTGTGTGTGTGTGTGTGTGTGTGAATCAGAACTTTTTCTGCAGAAAATATTTTGTCTGTGCAAGAAGAAAAAATGTTCAGAAAATGCTACTTCCTGTGCAGAAAAAAAGACATTTTCTGTTCAAATATAGTGTGAAATATTGTCATAGAATATGAGTACGTCCCAAACTCTGAAGACTCTTGTCAGTCAAGGATTCATCTTTTCATGTTTTCACATCTCTCAAGAAACACATTTTTCACCAATATTTTAAAAATATTCTTCCCATTCCTATGTGAGCACCTGTACAGTTAGCAACCTCTATAAATTAATATTTTATATTGTTAGCAGTTTTGTGTACCTTTGTCAATCAAAAGCAGTAGTTCTCAAGAGATCTCTCATATATCCTTAAGCTTACCAAATATGGTACTAATTTCCAATGCAGAGCCAACTCATAATGTAATAACAAGATGCCTCTACATTAGTTTATTAGCCTGCAGGGTTCAGAGAGTGCAAAGATATCTTAAAATAATGCAGAAGGCACATGTCTGTACCACCAGAAGAATGACTGAACTTCTGTTTGCAATGTACTGTTTTGTATGTAACTTTACTTGGCAACAGATGCAATATTTATAGTAAAGTCTATCACCGTTTATTAATGTTATACATTAGAGTATTTTTGCTGCTTTAAAAACGATATGCTAAAACATGCTGAAACATTTTTCAAATAAAACATGAAAAATGATTAAAAATTTATTAATTGCATTTCATTGTTGAAATAATACAACTTTGAGCAAAGCAATGTAAATAATATATTGATTTCATCTATCATAACTGTGCTAACCATTTATAAAGGCTTAATGAAGTCTCAGGAGAGCACTTTGCTACTTTGTTTTAAAATAGCTAATTTTATCCTAAGATGAAGTATTCTGATAATTTTTATATAAGCATAGAACTAGTCAAGTAATAATATGAGATATACATATGTCTGAGTTACTGATTATCAAATCTTCATGCTAATTGAAATTTCTATGTGATGTGATTTGAAGCATACTACAGGTATAATGTTTCTTGCATTTAAAATCTGTTGGAAGAAAGAAAATACTATTTCAAGTGCTAAACATGGTCTATTCCTGTCATTGATAACACTGCAATTGAATTACTTATCAAGTTGCATTTATATTCAGAGTTGTAGTGTTTGCTAAATTTAGCTAAATACTGAACTCTGGTAAAATCTGTCTACAGTCTTTGGGCAAATTAGCTTAAACTTCTATCACTGACACAAGAAGAAGCACAAATGAAGGGTATGCATTTTCTTCACATGAATTCTGGACCAAATCAGGCAATACAAAGAGATTTAGCATTCATCTGAAACAAAGTAGGTGTTCTCTATCTGCCCAGAATGAATTTGTCTCCTTCGGTAGCTTCAGAAATTATTTGGAAAGACACAGGCAGTAAGTCTATGAATAATTATATATTTCCATATAGTCTGTATGGAAAAGACTATGATGGGAATGGTGTACTTTTGTGAGTGACAGTTGTAGCTTCTAGCCAAATACTAATTCCCTCAGGCTCTACTTCTTACTTTTAATCACAAGGTTGTGAGGAATCACATCAAAGTTTATTGAAGCCTCTGTTTTCTTTATATCTATGACTGTGTTTCTGTAGCAGCAGAGGCAACAGCAACACTCAGGGCTTCCAGGAATGGTTTCAGAACCAGTACCAACTGGGACTTACCTGTACTGATTGTTGTCTATACTGTGGCTGGATGCTGCTGCTGCTATTTAAGAGATGACTGTACAATGTTTAAAACGGAACTAAAGTGGGATTGCAAAAAATCATAGTGAATCCTACAGCATGACGTACAAGAGTCTCTACGAAGAGATTAGTGCAACTGCATCAGTCAAAGGGTTACAAGCTTCTGGGTTATGTCAGCAACCTGACATCAGCAGTGGATTATTTCTGCAGTGTGTTTTGGACCAAAAGGGTGAGAGAAAGTATTATTTCATTCTGTGAGTGAGAGCACAGTTTCGAAAAGGCTCCCACCTTTCCTCAAAGCAGTAAATTATGCCCTCACAGTACTCATCAGAAACTACATTTCCCAGCATGCTCTGCATTCTCTTAGGGATGCCAGAAAATTCTCAATCTCATTCGTTCCTTTAGGTGATGAAAAAGCAGCAGAGAGAGCTCTGTTTATGGGCATGCTAAAAGATTGAAGGTTGGTCCCTAAGTCACTGAATCCCCAGCCTGAGGGACAAAGAGGAGGCCTGGTGATGAGTTACCTCAGCGAAGGCAGTGGCAGGGGATTTGCCTGTCAACCCCCCCAGGACTCACTCTTGTAGTGTAATAACACTCTGAATATCTGTTCTGTTGCTGATAGAGTGAGGTGTGTGTGTGTGTGTGTGAGAGAGAGAGAGAGAGAGAGAAGAAGAAGCTCTGTCTATGTACTCATTGCCAGATGCAAAATGAAAACATCTTCCACCAAGATCTGCTGGAGTCCTCTGGAGGTTCAGCAGATGATGTTATCAGTGTGTCTGACTATGGGAACATATTTAGACACTTCTTCAATCCCCTTTGCTCTCTGTCAGAATTCCTCTGGAGGGGGCTATTGCAATGCAACATTGAAGCCATGAGGGGCTTTGGTCATTGCAGAGGATGGAAGATAATACCAAGTATTGCAATGACCAAGAAAGACATGTGCAGATGTAAGGTGGACTTTTACCTGCCTATGATACTAACATGTTGCCAGCTGTATGCACATTGATGAGATTTTTTTCCTCACATGAATCTTACTGGTCAGTCCCAGATACAATAAGCCTATTGAATCCATTGTTGAATGGGGAGTGAACAAATTCCATAGATTCAAGGGGTCTTCTGTCATTGAGATTAACAATAAGATTCCAGCCTTAACTTCATTTCACTTGTCTGGAGCTCCCTGTGACCATGTGGGTGCATTTGTAAGAAGAGAGAGGGTTTTTTCTGCCTTGTTCTTCTTAAACTTCTTAAATGTCAACTATTTTTGTGAAATCAAATAACCACCTGTTTTTGACAGGGAGGAACTACCATTCAGGAAATGAAAGATAGTGAATGTGCCTATGTATGGGTTAAATAAAACACTTAACTTCCACTAGCAAACTGTTTTTTGTTTGTTTGTTTGTTTGTTTTTTGGAGCTTAGGTATACCCTTCTAATTACTATCATTCCACTTTTCTGTCTAGTATTAGTCTGGGGTCTGTTCATTCAGAATTTTTGTCACAAAATAATTTGACAAACCTGGATTAATGCATCAGTTAAGAAAGACATCCATGCATAAGCATTCATAAAGCAGAGCACAACATATACACAGTATGACAGATTTCTTAAATTGTTTCTTTTCAAGTTGATTCAGAATAAAATTTAGACAATTCATTCTCTTTGTCCAGAGTATCCCCTTCCTTGCTTCATTATACTGTTAAAGTAAAGAGACATTTTCCTTCCCTACACACACACACACACACACACACACACTCGTTTTTGAAATAATATTTTTCAATGAAAACAAAAGATTGAAAAACTGGTATTTACAATTGTCTAATATGAAAACCCCAAAGTTCTATGCCTCTAAATTAGCAGTGGTAATATTTTTCTCATCTACCCTATTTCCCAAATTTCATCTGGATTTGTGAAGAAACTGAAAGGTATGCACTTTCCAGAAGAGGTAAATGGGAAGAACAGTGATCTAGATTTGGGAAACTAGCATGGGTTGCAGACTGCAAGAAATAGTGCAAATTGAGTCCACTTTTAGGGTTAGGGTTAGTGCTAGGAAATCATGGGAATTGTTGTTGTTTTTTCTGAGACATTGAGCCTTTTCTGGCAGAGAGCTCTGGTGCCACAATAAAATACAGTTCCCATGATTCCCTAGCACTAACCCTAACCCTAAAAGTGGACTCAATTTGCACTATTTCTGGCAGTCTGCAACCCCAATAGATCACTGATTTTCCCATTTACTTTTGTTGGTCTGATAAGATCTAGATCAAGCCTCAGCCATGTTGGCCAATAGCTCCTGGGATTCTGGGAGCTGAAGTCCCTTGGCCCTTAAAGGGGAAAGGTTGCCTACCCCTGATGTAGATTGATCCAGAGCAGATCAGGGCATGAGCCAAATCATCAGGTCAGATTCTGACTGGAGAACCATATACAACCCTGTTGTTGTTGTTAATTGCCATCAAGTTGACTTTGTCCCTCAAGAGCACTGATCATCAATAGCCCTGCTCAGGTCATGTAAACTCAGGGTCATGATTTCCTTGATTAGGTCTAGCCACCTGTGATGCAGTGTTCATTTTATCCTGTCTTCCACTTTCAAGCATTGCAATCTTTTCTAATGAGTCATGTCTACTTATTCTATGGAGTTTATCACATGGGGGCAAACTGCAAAAATCCCATGCAGAAATGGGATTTAAAAACTGGGGGGAAACCCACAAAAGTGAGTAGTTTTTCACACATGACAGGGTTAATGTGACATTAACCCAAACAGAAAGTAGACAAAACCTGCCCCTTTTACTTTAAGGATTTTCCAGAAGTAAAAAGGAGTGGGGTTTGTTTAGTTTATGTTCGGGTTAATGTCGCGTTAATTCTCATTTACTCTAACATCATCTGAAAAACAATGTTTTTCTACTTTCTGTTCGGGTTAACCCCAAACGTCGTCTGTAAAACTACTCACTTTTGTGTGTTTTTCCCCCAGTTTAAATCCAGTTTTTGCATGGGACCTGTCCCATGTGATAAACTCCTATGTCCTAGGCATGATTGTCGACTTTTAGGAAGAGTTCAAGCTTGATTTATTCTAAGACTCTCATTTGCTTGTTAGCAGTCTGTGGTATCTGTAGAATTCCCCTTTAGCACCATATTTCAGATGGGTTGATTTTCTTCCTATCACTGTTCAGCTTTCACAACTGTACATAGAAATTGAAAATATTATAGCATGAGTAATATTGGAAATAATGTGGCATGGACAAGCCCTATTAACTTCCACTTTATGTAGAGACAGAACTGTTATGTGTGTGTTTGAGCATAGTTGCTCAAGTTTAAGTCATTGAAGTAGTTGTATCTAGAAGATAATATACAGGAAGGCATCATATGGAACTGCTAATCATTATATTTATAAACATGGCCACCAAAAATTTACCAGGTTTGTTGCTTACTGTGCTAGTTTATATGTGATGCATTCTGTATTTTCTGGAGCATTAGTATCCTAAGGTCTGTTAGGACATTCTTCAGAGTTATGATCTGCTTTCCAGTTAATCACTCTGCTGCTTCAGATTAATGTGCTGTATGTGCTTAATTTCAGATGACTCTTAGAGACCCTTCCAGAACTTTAACTGATTCACTACATGGGGCTTCATGTGAAAGGCAGTGCAGCTGTGATCCATTGGCTGCACTTAAATCAATATGAACATGGCTGCAATTAAAGTCTTTGAAGTTAACAAGTGGAGACATGGCATGGGTTGTTTCCTTGCCATCTTTCAATTAGTCACTTTCTTCAAGATGTAGTTAGGATGGGTTGGGATGCATCTCTCAGATAGTATTTGGCTTGAACTCAGCTGTCAAAAGGCAAAGACATTTCCAGTGAAGAACTCAGGTCACTGAAATTCAGTATCTGTGATTGGTTCAGCAGAACCCAATGTTTTTGACCTCTTAGGGCAAATACAAAGCTTATCTGTTCATTAAGACCTTTGCTGAACTTAGTTCCTCAGAGGGAGGAGGTCAGAATTGCTATTAAGGCCCAGAGTATGGAATTCTTTTGAAGTGTTTTTGTAGAAATGTTTTATGATAAATGTTATTTGCACTTGTGCCTCTTCTGATATAGATAAAATAATTGATATTATCAATAATTAGTGAAATTTATTATTTAATTAAGACTTAATGGATCACCATGTTGTCCATGTAGATATATGTCCCATTTTTGCTGACCTTACCACAGCAAAACAATTGTTTGAAAAGGAGAATTGCTGCTCCTTCAGATTCCCCTCTAAAACAAGACGTAGGGCCTTGCTTTGGTGTGTGTGTGTTGAGAATCAGTTCCTGGGGTTTTCAAAACTAAAAAAAAAAAAATTCTGGTCACCTCCAGTTGCAGGAGGGGGGATTATATTTTTTGAGTGTGTGCAGCAAATTTGGAGACCGAGCATGGTGCAAGTGTTAGAAAAGGACTTCAGAAGACCAGGGCTCAAATCCATGCTTGTCATGGGAACCCACTTGGTGACTGAGGACAAGTCACACTCTCTCAGCCTTAGAGGAAGGCAATGGCAAGCCTACTCTAAACAAGGCTTGACAAGAAAACCCTGTGATAAGTTCTTCTAAGACCACAAGTCAAAAACAATTCAAAGACACACAATAAGCAGCAGGTTTTCCACCAGACCTACTGCAGTTGCCCTGAGGATCCATAGGCATGCTTTAGAAATCTGTGAACTGGGTGCAAAAATTATTTTACCCCTTCCATTTTCTTCCTGTTACTCTAAATTTTTCTTGTCATAATCAATTTTAAAGTGCAAAAATTTATGACAGCAGTGAGATGGAATGAAAGCTCTCCCCAGAAGATCTCCCCAGAAGATCCATGGCAGTTAAAGTAGGATTACACTGCTGCATTTGTGCAGTTATCAAGGGGCCACTGGGCATTAAGGCACAGAACTGAACCCTGGAGTATACCCAAACTGTGAATCTATGTCTTCAGGGGTACTGTAACCCCATCCAGCACAGAATGAATTCTTATTCCTTGATTTGCTTTTCCTCTGACCATGAGCACCTCTAACTTGAATGGATTAGACTTCACTTTGATCACCCATATCCAGTCCAATGGTTTAGTTCTGAAACAGCTATCATATTTTCTAGTGTATAAGATGACTGGGCATATAAGACGACCCCCAACTTTTCCAGTTAAAATATAGAGTTTGCGAAATTATTTCCATCTCCCAGATATGAGATGGTTGGGGGAAAATGAGAAAGTGTTGGGGAAAAGGACTGCCAATATACTAGGTGATGCATTGTGGGGTATGTACAATTTGTGGCCAAGTAAGTGACTCTGGGCATGTCACATACTCTCAGCCTCAGAGGATGGTAATGGCAACCCCCATTTGAAGAACATGCCAAGAAAACCCCATGATAAGGTTAAAAGTCATCATTTTGACCATTAAAATGTCCTCCATTTTGAGCATGGCTAAGAAGCATGGATTTACATTTATATTACTGTTTTTAGCTTCCTCTACATTTTTTATGTCCTACATTTTTGTAGTGACGTCCTCCTTTGCATTGAAGACATTTGGTGACCCTGTCTGAGTATTGGAGTATGACTCTGGAAACCAGGGTTCAAATCAAAGTAAGTGACCCTGGGCATGTCACACACTCTCAGCCTCAGAGGATGGTAATGGCAACCCCCATTTGAAGAAACTGTCAGGGATGATGGGAGTTGTAGCTCTTCACCTCTGTCTCTAACTCACCACCTTGTTATGCAGCAGAGCTGACCAGCTTTGATCAGTGGTTGATGCTTCTTTCCCAAGCAGCAGAGTTTCAGAGAATAGGCTGAAGACCCTGACAAACTCTCCAAGCCTTCTCACTCTTCTTCCTGAGATGTCTCCAAACCTCTCCAGGATTCTTCTGGTTCTTGTATCTTCCCTCAAGACACCAGACAACTCAGTAGTCTTATATAAAAGATCTACTTTATTCTACTATATATAAATACTATATGCCCTACAAATCACAATCTCTACACCACACTGCACCACCATACACCACAATATGCATTGGCAAACATTGCACTTATAGCCATTGTTAGTCACCACCCACTAGTCAGTTTCCACCCAGTGGGCGTGTACATTCATTTTGATTGGTTTACATAGATCATCCCATACTTAAGACCAACCCAAGTATTTCATCATTTTACCTTGACTACTTAATCTATAACAGGTGTTTTCAATATACACTCTATAACTTTGTCCTTGGCTCTCAAGGCTTCCAAATTACATTATCCTTTTCACCTGTGTAGCTTCATGATTGTTCCTGCTTAGTCACTGTGACTATCACATACATATTTTATTTCTATTACTGTATGTCCCATGTTGCATTTTCCTTAACAATCCCCTCCGAAATAAAATATTGTATGTGTCTTGTAATGTCATTCCAACCATTTGTGTCAGTCTTTCATGTTTTTCCGCTGTCAATGCTTTTGTGAACAAATCTGCTATGTTGTGTTGTGTTTCTATATATCTCAATTCTATTTTACCCTTTTGAACCATGTCTCGCACATTTTGATATCTTACTCCAACATATTTTGTTCTGTTCTTCAAACTTTCAGTTTCAGCCATTGCTATGCATGACTGTGAATCTTCCAGAATTTCTACTGGTATCCTGTAACTTTCATTTAAATTATTCAACAATTGCTCAACCCACTGTACCTCATTCACTATCTCATTTAAAGCTGCGAATTCTGCTTCAGTCATACTTAACGCTACATTAGTTTGTTTTCTACTTCTCCAGACTATTGGACTTTCACTGTACTTAATTATCATTCCTGTAACTGACTTCTTGTCTCCTAATTCTGATGCAAAAGAACTGTCCACATAACAATCTAAATCTGAATGACTGTTTCTAATTATCAATTTCTTATCTAAAGTTCCTTTCAAATATCTTAATAAGTGTTTTACTGCTGTCCAGTCTTCAATTTTTGGATCATTAACTCTTCTGGACAATACATTTACAGCATATGAAATGTCTGGTCTGGTGTGGCAAGATATGAATTGTAAAGATCCTATTATACTCCTGAATAAAATCTTGTCTTCAAAATCTCTAGTTGTTTTTTTCAGATACAAAACCAGTTGTCATTGGAGCTCTTACTATTTTAGCATTTTGTAATCCACACTTTTCAATCAAATTTTCAATTTTCTTTCTCTGACTTAACAAACAATGTCCTTTTTCTGTCCATTCAACACTAATACCTAAATAAGACTTTAATAAACCTAGATCCTTTAAGACAAACTTTTCAGACAATTCTCTTTTTACTGATTCAATTTCCTGTTTTGACTTTGCTGCCACGCACAAATCATCTACATAAATTACTAACACTATGTCTCCTTTTGTATAGACACAAGCATCTGCAATGCTCCTTTTGTATCCTAGCTTAACTAACTCGTCATTAATGCACAAATTCCATGCTCTGGCACTTTGTTTTAATCCATACAATGCTTTTTTCAATTTATAAACTTTCTGACTACTATTTTCTTCAAAACCTTGTGGCTGCTCCATAAATATCTCTTCATCTAAACTAGCATTCAAGTAGGCTGTTTCAAAATCAGAATGTTCTACAACTAAATTTCTTTTTGCTGCTACAGCTAGAACCATTCTCAGACTTTCTGGCTTTGCAGTTGGAGAATATGTCTTATCATAGTTCTCATACTGCTGTTGTGCAAAACCCTTAGCTACTAACCTAGCTTTATACTTAATCCTTCCATCTGGCATTTCTTTCTTTTTGTACACCCACTTACAACCAATTACTTTCTTGTCCTTGGGTCTGTCAACAACTTCAAAAACATCTTTATTTACCAGACAACCAAACTCATCATCCATTGCATCAATCCATCTTTCCTGTTCTTCTCTAGACACACTTTCCAACTCTTCAAAACTTTCAGGCTCTTCCACTGCTAAACAAGCTCTTGCATTTGTCACAACAAACCTATCTGGAGGCTTTCTAACTCTGTGACTACGTCTGGGAATAAACTCTGCTGATCTGCCTCTTTCATCCTCACTTTCTGTACTGGAAGTTGTAGTTCTATGACTAAATCTCTTGTCTTCAGTCATTCTAGTAGTAATAGGTCTAGATTGTGTCTCATTATCAGAAGAACTATCACTGCTGCTAGTGGATGCTTCTGGCTTAACTGAAACCCCTCCGTTTCCTGGAGTTGGTTCAGTTTGTGTTTCTGGCTCATTTGAATTTCCTAACCTCAAGAAAACTTCTTTATTTGCATGCAGTTTGTCCCAACCGGCATGTCTCTCGAAATTTGCAGACCTAGAATACTGCACTTCTTTTCCACCCAAATGAAACTTGTAGCTATTTTCAGAATAACCCAAAAACCTAAGCCTTCTACTTTTGGGTTCTCCTTTCTTCCTGAAACACGCTGGAATGTAAACATAAGCAAACTGTCCAAAGACCCTCAAATACTTGTAATTTGGCACTCTCCCATACAATACCCTGTAGGGAATGTCTTCAATTTCTGAATGATACAGTCTGTTACTAATATGTACTGCTGTCAAAGTTGCTTCCGCCCAGAAACTATCTTTTACCTCTGCATCTGCCATCAAACAAGCAGTTATCCTTTTTATATCTTGTATTTTTTTCTCCACTAAACCATCTTTGTTAGGACAAAGTAGTTTTAGTAGGGATTAGTAGTTTCATGCCTTATTCCCACCTTTTGAAACCAATTAAACAATTGATTACTTAGAAATTCTCCTCCTCGGTCAGTAACAATGGTGCCTACTCTAATATCAAATTGTCTTTCCACCATTCTCACCCATGCTTTTAAACTTTGCCCAGCGTCAGATTTGTTTTTCAATATTCTTACAAATGCAAACCTTGTAAACCTATCAACAATTACTAGGAAATATTTGCTTCCCCCTAAAGATAAACAATTAGCTTGGGCAACATCTGCATGTACAAACTGAAATGGTCTTTGAGCAATTCTTTTGGTTTTCTTGGCTACTGGAAAAGCTCTGACCTTTACCTGATTGCATACAGTACAATCTAAGTGATTTTTGCATTCAGCAACTTTTAAATCTGGACACATACTGATTAACTTCTTTAAACATTTGAAACTAGCATGGCCAAATTTTCTGTGGAGTTCATGTATGCAGTCTTTGTGAATTGGACTATTGTCTATGTTATTAGCATTTTCAACCCTGTAGCTATCAATATTGTCCTCCAAAAAATAAAGTTTATCCTTTTTCAAGCCTATGCCTCGCAATTCCCCATTCAGTTTTATCTTACACATGTTCTTTTCAAAAATGACTGTGTAGTCTCTGTCTGTTAATCTGCTTACTGATAACAAATTATTTTCTAACTCCTTTACATGTAACACATCATTAAAGTTTTCCTTTAGCCCTGGAATGAAAACTGTACCCATTTGATTTACAGTGCTGAGCTCTTTCCCATCAGCTAAAACTACAGCATTTACATTAGCTGATTTTCTATTACTTATCAAATTAATATTGTTACACATTGAAGATGATGCTCCTGAGTCAATCAACCATTTACAATTAGTATTTTGTTTTTCCTTAATCATGGTTGCAAACCCCTTTTTATTACCACTGTCCTTCAAAAATGGAGGTTTGGACTGTTTTTGATACTGCCACAGCTGCCATCTGCTCTCCTTTTGCTTGCTTCTCTCAGCAGTGAATTGTTTACATTGTCTCTGTAGATGACCAATCTTTTTACAATAAAAACACCTCCGTTGCTCCCTTGTAGAAGCTGCTTCTTCCTGCTTTCGTAGATCAGGCATTGTTTGTTGTTTTGGCACAGTCCTCAAACTTGCTGAGTCACCCTGCTCAGACTTTCTTCTCAAGTTCTCTTCCAATATTCTGGCAACAATTAAGTCTCTGTTCAGCTCAGTTTCTGGCAAATTTTGCAAGCTATTTGTAATGTTGTCCCAAGAAGAGTCTAGCGATTCCAGTAAAATGTAACACTGCTGCTCCTCTCAGTTCAGCTTGCACAAATAAATCTTGCATTGTTTTTAAATGTTCTATCACACACTGTCCTTTAGTCATCTTTTGTCTGTAAATTCTTTTAGACCAAACCATTTTGGAAACGCAGTTGAAGGAGTGTGTAATCTCTGCAAGGTATCCCACATATCCTTGGCGGACACTTTATCTCTTATGTCGTTAATCAAGTCTTCTTCTAGCATGAGATAAAGACATGCTTTTGCTTTAGTGTCTCTTTCTCGAGTGGCTGCATTAGCATCAGCTGCCAGCCCTGTTTCAACTGTCGACCACAGAGACTCCTTTATTAGTAGAGATTGGGCATATATCGTCCAGGTAGAGTAGTTGTTTCTATTTAATTTACTAAACTTTAGTATCTCCATCTTAATTTGTGCAGTGACTCAATTTGACACAATCCCTCTGAGTATGCACAGCAGACAAAACACAAAATGATTTACTCACAAGGCTCCACAAAACTTTCTTCCACTCTCTGGACCTTTCAGCTTCTGTGGATGCTGGTTGCTCTAGTATCTGGGCCCATAACCCATGTCAGGGATGATGGGAGTTGTAGCTCTTCACCTCTGGCTCTAACTCACCACCTTGTTATGCAGCAGAGCTGACCAGCTTTGATCAGTGGTTGATGCTTCTTTCCCAAGCAGCAGAGTTTCAGAGAATAGGCTGAAGACCCTGACAAACTCTCCAAGCCTTCTCACTCTTCTTCCTGAGATGTTTCCAAACCTCTCCAGGATTCTTCTGGTTCTTGTATCTTCCCTCAAGACACCAGACAACTCAGTAGTCTTATATAAAAGATCTACTTTATTCTACTATATATAAATACTATATGCCCTACAAATCACAATCTCTACACCACAATATGCATTGGCAAACATTGCACTTATAGCCATTGTTAGTCACCACCCACTAGTCAGTTTCCACCCAGTGGGTGTGTACATTCATTTTGATTGGTTTACATAGATCATCCCATACTTAAGACCAACCCAAGTATTTCATCATTTTACCTTGACTACTTAATGAATCTCAGGTGTTTGCAATCTATAACAGGTGTTTTCAATATACACTCTATAACTTTGTCCTTGGCTCTCAAGGCTTCCAAATTACATTATTCTTTTCACCTGTGTAGCTTCATGATTGTTCCTGCTTAGTCACTGTGACTATCACATGCATATTTTATTTCTATTACTGTATGTCCCATGTTGCATTTTCCTTAACAGAAACATGCCAAGAAAACCCCATGATAAGGTTGCCTTAGGGTTGCCATAAGTCGGAAAGGACTTGAAGACACACAAGAACAACAAAAAAGTCTGCAATTGTTTCATAGGTAGTACATGGGAATAGGAGCCAGCATGGTGTAGTGGTTTGAGTGTTGGACTACCACTCTGGAGACCTGGGTTTGATTCCCCACTCTACCATGAAACCCACTGGGTGAACTTGGACAAGTCATACACTCTCAGCCTCAGGGGAAGGCAACGGCAAACCTCCTCTGAGAGAATCTTGCCAAGAAAGCCCCATGATCACCATAAGTCAGGAACAATTTGAAGGCACACAACATGCACATCTAACCTCCAAGTTAAGGAACTTGGTTCTTCTTTAGATAAATTTTCAAGGGTAAACTCTCTCTCTCTCATTGTGCAGAATTATTTGTTAAAGAAGCCATACCCAAGCAACACATCACCTTTGGCTGCATCTGCATTGCAGAAATTTATTAAAGCAGTTTGACACTGCTTTAACTGTCCTGGCTCAAGGCTATTGAAATCTAGATTTGCAGTTTTGTGAGATATTTAGCCTTTTCTGTCAGTGACCTCTGTCTGGTACCACAAAGCAAACTGCAGATCCTAGGAGTCCATAGGATGGAGCCATGGCAGTTAAAGCAGTGTCAAACTACATTGCAGTGCAGATTCAGGCTGCATCCATACTGTACAACTGGCTCCCTTCCCCTTCTCCCTTGGTCCTCCGCTTGGCTCCCTTCCCCATCTCCGTTGGTCCTCCGCTTGGTTCCCTTCCCCTTCTCCCTTGGTCCTCCGCTTGGCTCCCTTCCTTTCTCCCTCTGTCCTCCACTTGGCTCCCTTGCCCTCTCCCTTGGTTCTCCGCTTGGCTCCCTTCTCCTTCTCCCTTCCTCCTCCTCCTCCTCCTCCTCCTCCTCTACCCAGTGTATAAGACAACCCCCGACTTTTGAGACCCTTTTTCAGGGTTTAAAAGTCCTCTTATACACTGGAAAATACAGTAGCTTGAAAGAGAGAGAGTTGGAGTTATTGATATATGATGACACCAGACTCACAAACTCTGGACAACTCATCCTAGAGATGCCATGTACATGTTAAATAACATGGGGGACACAACATAGTCCCTCAGGACATCACAGGTCAACAACCAGGGCTTGAACATGAATCCCTTAACAACAGATTCTGAGTTTTCCCCTCCAAGAAGAACCTGAACCACTACAAACATTGTCCTCAAGTCCCTTTCCTGAAAGGTGGCCCAGAAGGATACCATGGTCAATGGCACTGAAATACATCAAGCGATCCATCAGAATCAACAAGAAGACATTACTCATGTCTTGTCCCCAGAAAGGGGTTAGGGTTAAGGTTAGGGAAACCAAAGCCACCTCTGCCCCATAACCAGGTCTACAAAAAGACTGAAATGGATCTAGATGAATCATCCAGGAAACTCCGGAGCCGGAAGTGTTACTGGGGAGGAGGGAACCCTCAGTGAACTGGCCAGTCCACAATGTCCCTTTTGTGGGCAAGGTTCTTGAGCATGTAGTGACACGCCTCTGCTCCCACATTGTTATTCTCTAGCACAACTGTTCCTGTTTATCCAGTGACATGCTTTAGAACTTTGGACACAAAAAGTGGATTGAGGACTGGCCTGAGGGTTTCTTTTTTTTCAGTAACAGCCTCACCACAGACTCTTTAAGGCAGACTGAAAACTTGCCTTGCCATAATGAGGCATTCACTACTTCTCTTACTCATTAATCCAGTCCCATTCTGGCTGCTTTTATGAACCAGGAAAGGTATGGGCCCAATATACAATCTGGTGGCTCTTACATCTCCAAGGATGATCATGGTGATTTATTTATCATGGTGATTTATTTTCCCAGATACTGGGACTGAGATCCTGGCTACATTCTTAGGGAGCACAAATGGAAACATAACAACCAGGAATCAAAATTATATCTACTGGACCTGCAGCAATGGCAGTATCCAAGTCAGAGTGGAGATAAACAATTTTGTCTGCAAAGTGTCATGCTAGTACTTCACAGCAGGCAGTTACATTGCCTTGGCATTGGCTGCCATGATTTCCTTGCCACTGAAATCAACAGAAAGTATCTTTAAAAACCTCCCTCCAACCTCCAAAACTGGTCTGGGGCAAAGGGTATGTGGCTCAGCTAAGATCACCAAGTGGTTTTCCATGGCCAAGCAGGGAATTTAACCCTTATATCCAGAGTTGATCTAAAGCTCAAACCATTACACCATGCTATCTCTCTCTGGGAGGGAAGATTCTTACCATCCCAGAAAAATAGAATTGTTCTGTCAATTGTCTAATCACTGATAGAACAGTAAGTGGTCTGCAGCTGTGTTCCTCTAATTGTTTGTTATAAGGATTCATATTCCTTCTTTCAATATTCCCAACTTTCAATATATTTGCCCTCATCTCACTGGTAGCTGTCACCCCATTCTCCCTAGGTTCACTAGGGTCTCTGATCCCACATTGTTATTCCCTAGCACAACTGTTCCTGTTTATGCAACAAGGCATTTCTCACTCTTTATATAGCCTTCTCTGCTATCCATTAGCATTGAATCATGTGCTAGGATGGAGGAGTGTGTACATTCAACCTCTGTCCCCTCACTAAATGAATATGTGTGATATTGAGTCCAAGCGTCTGTAAGAAAAAGCATATGGACTAAATTTAATTGCTAGTCCAAGCTAGAAAAGACTCATTGCATGAACTGGAATTTACATAGAATCACAGAATCATAGAGTAGGAAGAGACCACAAGGGCCATCCAGTCCAATATTATGGTTAACTTAGCAATCAACAGCTGATCAAGTGGAAATGTGCTAACAATTTCATGTAAACATATATGTTTGAATATTTTCAAGAGGAAGTGTTTATAGCCAGGAGCGGATGGAGGGGAAAAATCGGCTTATGGCTGGGGTTTCCCAATTCACAAGGATAATAATAATAATAATAATAATAATAATAAATTTATATCCCACCCCTCTGCAAAGCAATTGGGGTGGCTTACAGCATTAAATAGAACCCACAGACAACACTGCTGGCTCCCACAATGACCCAACAACTGATGCACAGTGTGAACCACTCCCTCCCATTGCATGGAAGGACCTGCCAAAAAGGAGCATTTGCAGTTACAAGGTGTGTCACACCATTTCCCTCTATTTCATCACAAACATGTACACATGAGTGCACGGATGCTCCACCAAGAGCTGCCCCATGTACTGCCCACTGTCTCCCCCATCTCCCATGGCCCTCTTTTGGTCTGACCAGTTTATTAATATTCTTATTAAATCCATTGTATTGTTGGTAACCTGATGTGTTTGTCATCATTTCATTTACAGTGGGTCTATGGTGCAGCTGACTACTTGTGCACTTGTATGATCCATTTGAGAGTGGGTGACCAGAAAAAAATATGGCCAGCAATGATCCTGGAAGCTTGCCTGGCCCAGGGCATATGCCCCTGTCAGCTTCCACACCGGCATGCTTTCCAAACACAAGTGCAGTAATAATAATAATAATAAAATTTATTTGTACCCCGCCCATTGGTAGTCCAATCCGGGCGGCTCACAGTAGTTCACACTTTCCAGCTTGGAGCAAACCGGGATGTTTTTTTGCTCTGGTGTTTAGGCCCAGAGCTCGGCTTAGTTCCATTTTCCTCCCATTTTGTTTACATGTGTCATCTGAACAAGTAGGTTTCATACTGGGGCAGGGCCATTTTTTTAAACCCGTGTGGGCAGCCCCTATGAGAGCTATTTTCCTCGAGACAGAAGCAGCTATATTCCCAAAATAAATCAAAACTATATTGTGAAAACAAAATTCCTTCTGCCTATGCCACACTCACTTTAGTCCTGCATTTCTTTGCACACAACAATGGACACTGTTTGAACATGCACTACCTTAATCCAAGATCACATGGGATTAAGAATGTCTCATAACATTAATCTCAATCTATGTGGACACTGACTTGGAGATACTGAGAATGCCACTTCCCTGCTTCTATAGCCTCCCCATATGGATATAGTTATGATCTGAGATGACTTAGGGGGGAAGCAGATGGGCGGCCCTGGGCCGCCCCGGGAAGTTGTGCCGTGGGGCCGAGGTATCCCCACACCTCGGCCCCACGGCGCAGCTTCGCCGCCCCTGGAAGGAGTGCTAAAATAGTGCTCCTTCCACAAGTCGCCGAAGGTGGACCGCAAAAGGCTGGCGGCGCACCTTCGGCGACTCTTCTGCTGCAGCGTGTGCGAACGCTGCGATGGGAAGACATCATCGGCGTGCCGGCCATGCGGAGGGGCTGGCGCTCCAACGATGCCTTCAGGAAGGGGTTGGGGCACCCACCGTGTGGCTGCCCCTCCCCTTCCTTGCCCCCAAAATGGCCCTTTGTGCCGTCTGCTTCCCCCCTTACTTATGCTGCTCCTTCTCTCACTCAGTCACACCACTGGTATCATGGGTATGTGAAAACATTCACCATTTTAATTTTCCTGCAATTTTTTCAAATGGACAGTATGTCAAAATGTTTTGGGACATTATGGGAAAAGGAAAGTAGTCAATAGTTTCCTAAATGTTATTGGCATAAGTAGACAGTCATGGAACAAGCTGCAGGGATGTGCTTCTGATTATTATTCATTCCTGCAGCGGGGGAAAAAAGGGGGGTTGCAGACTGCCAGAAATAGTGCAAATTGAGTCCGCTTTTAGGGTTAGGGTTAGGGAATCATGGAAACTGTATTTTATTGTGGCACCAGAGCTCTCTGACAGAGAAGGCTCAATGTCTCAGGGGGAAAAAACCAATTCCCTTGATTCCTTTGCACTAACCCTACCCCTAAAAGTGGACTCAATTTGCACTATTTCTGGCAGTCTGCAACCCCCCCAAATAATTTAATCATTTTCTCCCCATCTTTGGAGATCATCTTTGAAAGCTGTAGTTTTGAAGATGTTGCATCTGCACAAAGGACACTAACGCGATTAGTATGGGTGAAACATTGGCCACAACTTTTATTTGTGCAGGGTCTCACATATTTAAATTCCAATATAAACAACTATTTTTCTAACAACAATTTAAGTATTTCTTAACAATAATTTATTTGACGCATGCCCACGTGTTTTAAGCACAAGCGCTGTTGAATATTTACTTTTAACACGGCATGCGTCAAATCCGTTAACTTAAGTAATCTCATAATCAATATATAAGCCCCTCCCCAACCGGATATGACACCAAAAGCATTTTCATGTCATCACCACATTATGACATCATTAATTTTAATATGACGTCATAATAAATTTGTTTAATCTCATGACATATACCCAATTTCTTTATTATTCTTTGCCAATTAATAATCCAATTAACCTAAAGAATTCCCTAAAGTGGGGAGGGTCCCTGCCCGCCAACCATTCAATCCTTCTGAGCAATAACATTGACAAAACCAACATCCCTAGTTGTGACAAACTATGGCTTCACAAATTTTGAAGTTCAATAAGGTTAATACAATCTTTAGTCATGCTCCCATCCCTATAACTTTCCCCCAACGATTGTCAATAGTTAACAACATGAACTATAATAGTTGGTAGTGTTGTTTACCCAGGGAGGGTGAAAAACCCAGTGTGTTACTGGGAAAATTCCCTCCTGGCCCCCTGAAGGCGACCAGCCGCAGCCTGAGTGTCCACAACATGTTAACAATTAAATAATGGGTGGGAGGGATGGGTTCCTCGTCCCAAAACGAAATGGCTGCCAACACATGGCAGCGCAGGGCTTTATAGCCCGGCAAATCTCGCAGCCAAATCCCGCGAGATTTGAAATCTCGCGAGACTCAGCAGCGAGATCCTTTTTCCATTGGCAAAGCAGACCGGAAGAGGCAGGCCTTCCGGTCTGCTTAGCCAATCACGCGTCAGTGCCCTTTTATGGCAGACGCAACAAAAGACCCCCTCCCAACTCGTCGGGGGGGGTCTTTCTCTAAGAGGGAAGAAAGTCTTCCCCTACATGTTCACATTGTTTTCCTGTTCCCTCCCAATCTGGCCAAGGGGTGAATGGAGTATCTGAAGAGTGTCATCCAGCTATGTTACAATAGTTTTCATAAAACAGTGATGTCATCTTCCAGGACATCTGGAAAGTCCTGGAAGATGTCTGCATCATCATCCACTGTCAGTTGGAACATTGCTGAATTACAGTCCTCAGTTGCCTACCCACCCCAGTTACTATGTGGCCATGTTAAGGGGGGCAAAAAAATAGTGATATGTAGAGTGTGCAGAAATGATCCTCCAAGTTTATTCAAAGACTCAGGAGGGGGGCAAAAATGAAAAGCAGTTTTCCAAATTTATCTTGTTGGAATTTATTGACACTTGAGAACAGCATATTTTGCAAAGCGTAAATAATTAAGTAAATTCATTTTTCACAAAACATCCCAGAATGGGGGGGGGGGGGGCCTTACACAGAATGACCATTTTTTGTCAGTGCAACATCTCAGTGTATCAAGACACTCTTTCTAGTCTAGGGTGAGAAATTTGTTACAGTTCTTTATGGGCCTACATGTAACATTATTTACATGCTTATGTAAATATGCCTGTAACTTTTGGTACACTCTAGTTTTGTATAGTAAAGAGTTGAGAATGGGGAACACATAAAGTCCAGATAAATAACGGGGAGGGGGGGAATGCATGCATGTAGTAACTGTGGCCATTTTCCTTCACCATCTGAAGGTTCACAGCTGTGGCATGTCAAGCCCAGCTAATGATTCATTTGTAAGCCTTCTCTTCTTATATGATTAATACACAATTATAGAAAGAATGCCTTCTTTCTTCATCTCATCTATGACAACATTCTTTAGAGAGCAGATAGACAATAATTGACTTAGGTTCAATCAACACTGCTGACCAAAGATAAAGATGACTGCTGTTTTACATTTCAACTCTTGCTTCTCATCAGGTGCCCAGAAACACTTCTTGGTGTCAGCAGCAACCAAGTTGATTCCTTGGTTTTTTGTCTGGGAACAGATGGTATTATTTATTTTCATTATTTGAACAAGCATTTAAAGGGTTTAAACAAGGATTTGGAAAAGTTTGGCCCTATTAAAATCAATGAATAGATCAATGTCCACAAAGAAAATTTTAAAATCATGTGGGCATTTTTGTGATTACCTATGATGGCTTAGATCAAGACTATTTGAAATATTACTATCTCCCTGTATGAATTTGCAGGATCCTTGGGAGAAGGCTTTCTTTAGGTTTCACTACAATCACAGGACTATCTGGTAAAGATACAAAGCATCCTCAGATGTTGCTCCCCGATGTGAAATTCCCTTCAATAGGAGGCTAGACTGGCCCTTCTCTGATTTCCTTCTGCTGGCAGACAAACAATGCATCCAGACTTATTTTGTTTCTGTTCTTTCCAGCTTTATGCTGTGTTGAAATAAACAAACCTAAATAGCTGGTATAAAAGTCACTGAACATACCAGGCACTGATAGATAATATTCTGGGAAGAACAAAACAGTTACAGCTCTCCAAAATAAAATCAGAAAGAACAGGAACAAAATCTTGGATCTTCTGGATTTTTTAATCAGTCTGGATATGGAAAAGGCTCTGTTAAACCCTTAATAAATAGTTTCAGGGAGCATTTTTATAGGAAGGGCTGTATTTTTAACTATTGTTATTTTTTGAAGAGGATTTTATCTTTTAAATAATGGTGTTTTACTGTGATAATTTGTTTAATTGTTTTAATGTCTTTTTTAAAACTTATCTTGTTTTACCCTTTGCATACTACCTTGGATGCCATGTCAAAAGAAAGGTTTCATACAATTAAAATACAATACAATAAAATATAAATACAAACATTAGAAAGCAATGTTAAAAGAGCACAATGTCTTGGCACAATAGTTCCCCTCTGGGAAAAAGGTGGCATACAAATATAAATAAATAAATTATAGCAAAATATCAACAAAACTTCATATAGAAGTTATACAAAAGTGGTTTTGCCTGTCAAGACAAACTAGGGATCTGCAGGAACATTAAGCTTTCCATAAATGAGCACTATGCTGTTTCCTACTTCATCAGATGCCTTATGGAAACTATAAAGCAGAGACAATTTATCTCTTCTTTGCTCAGTTCTGGCCATAAGGGAAAACTAGGAGCATAACCTTCATAACTGTCATCAGTGGAGCCAACAAAAGATAACAAACTACCCTACAATTTAAAGAAATTAACAAAATATTTAAAAATAATTTCACCATGTGTGGGTTAGGGGAAGGGAGATACTATTAAATGTAACATTTTCTGAGAGAAGTTTTATTTCCCCCCAAATTAAGGATGTTTCCAAAATCTGAACCATATCTCCTTGAGGTGAATAAATGTGAGAAACTAAGCAAATGTCCAGATGAAATACATACACTGCCATATAAATTTATTTTAAAATTAGCATTTTCCTCATATTTTCAGCTGAAAATATTCAGCTAAATATTGACAACCATGTGTCCATCTCAAATAATATTTTGAGCTGCCCACAATACAGGATACACTTTGGACCTGGTTTTCTGTGCTGGGTGGGACGTAGGTGATCTGGATGTGGAGGAACCTTCTATAGTTCCATTGCCCTTTAGATGGTGGGGTTTAGACTCACTCAGGGGGGAAGCAGACGGGAGGCCGTGGGCCGCCCTGGGAAGCTGCGCTGCGGGGCTGAGGTATCCCCACACCTCGGCCCTGCGGTGCAGCTTCGCCACCCCTGGAAGGAGTGCTAAATTGCCACTCCTTCCACAAGTCGCCGAAGGTGTGCCGCAAAAGGCTGCCGATGCACCTTCGGCAACTCTTCCGCTGCAGCGTGTGTGAACGCTGCAGCAGGAGGTCCTCCTCGGAGCGCCGGCCATGTGGAGGGCCAGCTGCTCCGAGGACGATCTGGGGAAGGGGTTGGGGCGCCCACCGTGAGGCTGCCCCTCCCCTTCCCTGCCCTCAAAACGGCACTTTAAGCCGTCTGCTTCTCCCCTCAGACTCAGAGCCTCTGGAGAGTCAATTAAGACAGTCTGCCCCAGGAGGCTTATGCAGCAATAGCAATAGCAGCTTCATTCTATATACCACTTCATACCATGCTATGCAGTCTCTAAGCGGTTTACAACTGTTTTGTCATCATCCTGTTTGACATCTACATGAAACCACTGGGACAGATTATCCAGAGTTTGGGGGCTGATGGGGGGGAAGCAGACAGGCAGCCCTGAGCCGCACCAGGAAGCTGCACTGTGGGGCCGAGGTATCCCCACACCTCGGCCCCGCAGCACAGCTTCGCCGCCCCTAAAAGGAGTGCTAAATTGGCGCTCCTTTCACAAGTCACCAAAGGTGTGCCGCAAAAGGCTGCGGCACACCTTTGGCGACTCTTCTGCTGCAGCGTGTGCGAACGCTGCGGCGGGAGGTCCTCCTCGGAGCGCCAGCCGTGCGGAGGGCCGGCTGCTCTGAGGACGACCTGGGGAAGGGGTTGGGGTGCCGATCGTGTGGCTGCCCTTCCCCTTCCCTGCCCCCAAAACGGCTCAATTAGCCGTCTGCTTCCCCCCTGATGACACCCAACTCTACCTCTCCTTTTCATCAGATTTGAAGGACACTGTCTCTGTACTAAACAAGTGTCTGCTGTTAATGGACTGGGTGAGAGCAAACAAAAACTTAATCCAGACAAGACAGAGGTGGTCCTGGTTGATTGAAAGGCAGATTAGAGAATAGGGATTCAGCCTATGTTGGATGGGATTATGCTCCCTCTGAAATATCAGGTTTACAATATGAGCATTCTCCTGAACCAGAACTCAGCCTGGATGCTCAGGTTTCAGTGATGGTCAGGAGTGCATTTGCACAGCTAAAACTGATGCATCAGTTGTGCCAATTTCTTCAGATGTCAGATCTGGCTACAGGAACATATGTCTTGATTACATCCTGTTTGGATTACTGTAACACACTGTACATGAGGCTGCCTTTGGAACCTGTTTGGAAACTTTGGCAGGACTAAAATGCTGCAGCCAGTTTGCTGAATGGGGCAGTTTAAGAGGATCATATAACCGAATTATTAAAACAACTTCACTGCCTGCCAATCCAATTCCAGCTAGAATTTAAAGTGCTGGCTATGACTTTTAAAGCCCTACATAGCTTGGACCCAGATATGAGCCTGACTGTGCTCTAAGTTGTATAAGGGAAGACTGTAAAGATCCCACCACTATCTCAGGCACATCTGGTGAGGACACAAGAGAGAGACTTCCTGGTGGCTGCTTCCAAGTTCTGGAACTCCCTTCCTCGGAAGGTCTGGTTGGGTCTCTCACTGCTGTCTTTCCACCAACAGAAAAAGACATTTTTATTTAAAGAAGCTTCGGGATTTTCATGTATGCAGCAGATAAAGCTTTTTATGAGAAATATAATGGTTTTCATTTTATGTTTTAAAGCATCTTTTAATGCTGTTAACTTGTTTTTAATGTTTTTAACTTGCTTTCTCAAAAACAGACATTTAGTTTCATTGTGTTTTAACTTTTGTATTAACAGTTTTTTAATTATATTGTGGTTTTAAAATGTTGTACATTACCTCGGTGTTAGCATATATGATTTTAATAAATTTTGGCACATGTAGAGTTCCCTCAATGACCCCAAACTGACCTCCGTGGGATGTCAGCCATAAGCCTCTAGATGGTAAGTCTGGTAGGCACAGGAAAAGGGCCTGCAAAATAACTGGAAAATTCCCTACCAGACAGGTTTTGTAATTGCTAAAGGGGAAAGACCATTATCCCTAAAGGTTGACATAATAGTGCTTGTTTGTCCTGAGTCTTACTCCTGATGGTGCAGTGATTAGATTTAACTGCAGCCTTTTCTCTCTAGCCTCCCTCCTTGATTGTGTCAAGATCCAAGTACATTCTTTAGGTCACCTTCACACCTTGGCTTAACAAACCTCAGGCAATCAGCACCTTTGTCCAGGCTTCAACCAAACCATCAAGACTATAGCCAGAAGCTAGATATTACCTATATAAACCCCTAGATTTTTAGACTCCACGTGCTATCCTTAGAGTGCATCTTGGCTCCACATCAGCCTGCGCTCTGATCATAGCTTTCTCAGCCATCCCTTCCCCCATTTCGGTGGCCGTGCATCATCACCATCATCATCATTCACATCCACAGCAGATCCCAGAGAAGCCTTTGGAAGTGAGTGTGAGGAGTGAATGGATTTTGTTTTAGTGGCATTAATGGACTAAATAAGAATATGAGCAAAAGAAGATGGAGAACTGATATGGGAGGTTCCTGGAAAGTGAAGCGAGAATCCTAAAACTGCTGATGTGGCATTGGGGCATTCTAGGAAGAACAGGATGCTGCTGCCTATGTTGTCTATGGAGGAACAGATAACAGAATGTTTGAACAAAGATTGATGAGACTTGGAATGTTCTCTACAATAACAGAGAAAAAACCAGAAAGGCCTGGTTTTGGGAGTTGGTGGGCAGAAGCCAAAAGGGCAGTGATTGCCCAATGGGATGTAAAGACTTTAAAAGATGAAATTTTTCCAACCAGCAGTGTGTTCCTGATCTGTGGTAACAGGACTCCCACCAAGTGCCTCTTAGTGTGTGTGTAAGTAGATGGATGAATGGCTGTGTGACTGAGAGCACTTGATACTTAAAATGATTGTCTTATTTGTTATGCATTAATAAATGTTACATACATAATGTTTAAACCCAGATCTGATTTCCCATGTGTCTTTGTTGAAAATCCTATAGTCTAGGGTGGCTAAATTTCTCTCTGGATCAAAAGAACAGAGAACCTCAGTTCATGACATGACTATCTCCCGTAGTTTGGCCCATCTCATCTATTCCTGCTTTCACTCTTTTACTTCCAAGTGTGCAGTGTGAGTGTATGTGTCATATTTGTATGTGTGCAGTTTTCCCCTTTTAATAAATATTTAGACCTTAATTGAAGAAGCTTGTCTCAGCGTCATCCATTTTGGGATCTCTTAGTCCTCTGGTATACACAATGGTACTCTGGTCTCATGGAGTGTTGTTAGGGCCCCACTCTTGCATGTTTTGAGCTAATTATAAATTCCTCTAATTAGATCCTTCCTAACATCTGATCCCATGTTGGGAGAAAGGCAGGATACAAATAAAACAAAACAAAACAAAAGGACACGAACTGTGCAACCCCATATATCTCCATTCAGAATTTAAGTCTCATGAATTACATTGTATTTTTTGTTAAATGGAGACAGAATTGCAGCTATACAATCGCTAGATAATATAGACCACAAAACCCAGTGTAATAACTTCTGATTAGACTTCTGTAGGAATGTGCTCTAAACACATATATATGTACACACAAGTTTCAGTTTACACACAAGTTTTAATTTAGTTGCAAAATTAATTCAGATTGTCACACAATAATATCCACTTCTAAACCATGGGTTTATAATTGCGGTCTGATGTGTTTTTCCTTTACAGTGATAAAAAAAAGAATAACTTGTCTTTTGTGCCCCCACTCACTTTATTTGTTATAAATATGAAGATTCTTTACTTAAGTCAATATGCTACAGATATTTTATTTTCCACTGCCAGAGACATTTGCAACTATTTGACTCCAGTATATCACCAAACTTTAATTAAAGCAGTTTTTCAAATTCCAGATTTTTAAAAAGCACAGAAGATACAAATATAAGATGATGGTGATGATGATGATGATTATTATTATTATTAAAGTTTATTTCTAAAGTGCTGTCAATATACACAACATTGTACAAAGATATAATCAAAGCATAAAATAGAAATAAAAACCTGCCAAAGGTGTACAATCTAAAAATACAAAACAATAGGTAAAATAAAATAAAAGTTAATTTAAAGCAGGGAACAATTAAAATAATTAAACAGCAACATACACTGTCAGCCCAAATAACAGAAAGAATAAATGTATATTAGATAGTGCCTGGGAATGCCTCCCTGAACAGGGTGATCTTTAACTTGGATTTAAAAGAAGAGAAAGAAGTAATGACCCATGTTTGAGGGGGAAGAAAGTGCCAGGAGTGAGGGGCGGCAAGTGAGAAGGGGCAAATCTGGGATAAATCAGTGGAGATCCTAGCTTGGGACAGCAGGCCTTGCATACCAAAATGGAGGGTACGGGTGGGAATGTAAGGAGAGAGAAGTTCAGATAGGTAAAGAGGGGCTAGCCCATGTAGGGCTTTGAAAGTTAGCAATCAAAGATTATACTGGATATGGAAGGGAAAGGGGAGCCAGTAAAGAGAAGATAAAAAAGGGGAAACATGGTCAAAGCAGCGAGCAGAAGTAATGATGCGAGCAGCTGAATGTTGGACAGAAACTAAAAGGCGAAGATGAGAAAGGGGAAGCCCAGCTAGAAGGAGATTACAGTAGTCTAATCAGGAAATCACCAAAATGTGGACAAGAGTCTTGGCAGTGGAGGCCGAAAGAAAAGGACAAATTTTGGCAATATTATAAAAGAAGAATCTGCAGACTTTGGCTGTGGCCTGAATATGGGGAATAAAAGACAGAGAGGAGTCAAAAATGAAACCGAGGCTGTGGGCTTCCTGAACCGGATGAATAGAGGTATTATTGACAGAAACAGAGAAAGAGGATTGAAGAGAGGACTTAGGTGGAAAAACAAGAAGCTCCATCTTGGACATGTTGAGCTTCAAACACCAATGACACATCCACAGAGAGACAGCTGTGAGACATGAAGAAACTTGCTGTTCAAGCCCTCGAGAGAAATCAGGGGTGGAAAGATACAGTTGAGTGTCATTGGCGTAGAGATGATAGGAAAAACCAAAAGAACTGATAAGTTATCCTAAAGACAAGGTGTAAAGAGAGAACAGTAGGGGACTCAAAACAGAGCCCTGGGGAACTTCAACAGGTAAGGGAACGGGGGACAAAGTCTGACCACCTGTGACCACTGTAAAAGATCTATCTGACAGGTAAGATTTAAACCAGTCGAGAACGGAGTTCGAGAACCCGATGTCAGAAAGTATATCAACTAGAAGACAGTGATCCACAGTGTCAAATGCCGCAGATAAATCGAGGAAAATGAGCACAGAATAAAGGTCATTTGCCTTGGCCCGTAAAAGATCATTGGAGATCTTTGTAAGGGCCATCTCAGTAGAGTGCCGTGGGTGGAAACCTGACTGAAAACAAATGCTGCAGGTGCCTCTCATTGGCGCAGATCAATGATTTAAAGATAGTTGTCTTGGGATATAACATGGGTCAAAAAATTTAACCCAAGGGAAATGGTTAAATCTTGGGATTGCAATTGAACCTCCCCTCATCCCACTTTCATTAAATAAATGATGACGTTATACCATTATTGCCTCATGTAATGTCCTATATTCAAAACAAAATGGTTATTCCCTTTATTATGAAGTATAACATAACATAACATCATCTTTATTACAGCCATTTGGCCAGCACAATTACAAAATTCCAATTAAACACATCTTAATTTTATACAATATAAATAATAATAATAAATTTTTATTTATAACCCGCCCCTCTGCGCGGCAATCGGGGCGGGGTACAACAATATTAAAATAGAACAAAGTTAAAAACATTCCATCATCCCATAGTCCCACCCTCCCATCCCCTTAAAACAGAATTAAACAAATGACCAATTAAAATACAATATTAAAAACATAACGACAATAATATAAGGAGTCAGATTTAGAAGTCAGGGACCCATCCCTAGGCTGAGAGTTATTCCGGGAAGGCCTGCAATAAGTTCCTGTACAGACAAATTAGAGAGTGTAAACAAATAATAGTTTATACAAAGATGAAGATAGGACTGTGTGATCTACTAAATACAATAATGAGTAAGTTGTCATTACTTCATAAGTAATTCCATAATATAGTGCTATAGAATGTTATATTTAAAGCATGTTAATTCAGAACTGCAGTCATATCTTTTATTTAAACAAAATTTAAACTATAGAGTGCCATTGTTCAGATGCAACTGGTTGGAGTAACTACATTGCACTTTGGTCCCCAAATAAATTAGTTTAATGGTAAACTACAGCCTTACCCCCTCACACTTTCAAACTTTACCGTTAAATCAAACCATCTATCCAAATTTTGAGATTATATTATGACATATTACATCTGTTTTAAAAACTTTTTACAATTTACAATAGCAGCTGCAAAAAATTGTGCAACTGCTTGCATTATACCCTCCTTCTGATCTGCAAGTAGAAAATTTATATATAACTTCTCATTATATAAAATTTACTGTTTGAGATTAGTGCATCAGAACTCTGTTAGGATAAAGCAAGGTTTTGATAATATTTCTTATTGAGTAAGAATTTTTAAACAACATTGTAAAAACTGTAGTGATTTTTATTACCAAGGTAAATAAACACCATTCCTTTGTTTTAATAGTTTAAGAATGCAATCGTAAACATGTCTGCTAAGATGGAAGCCCTACTGATATCCACTGACATAGGGCCTTTGCAGACTGCCAGAAATAGTGCAAATTGAGTCCACTTTAAGGGTTAGGGTTAGTGCTAGGGAATCATGGGAATTGTTGTTTTTCCTGAGACATTGAGCCTTCTCTGTCAGAGAGCTCTGGTGCCACAATAAAATACAGTTCCCATGATTCCCTAACCCTAACCCTTAAAGTGGACTCAATTTGCACTATTTCTAGCAGTCTGCAAAGGCCCTTAGTGGCAAGCCAGCATGAACTCAGCAGGGTTTAAAATTGAAATGAACTGTTCAAATTGAAGCCATAAGTCACAAATCTAATGTTTAAATTACCGTAACCACTGAAATTATGGTTGCAGAAGAAAGAAAGAAATTGTGAAACTGTGTAACGTTTTATTTAAATAGTAGTTGAATTTTCAATAGTGGGATTTCACTATGCCATTTTCAATTTAAAATATATTTTACCAAATGCATATATAAAAATTATGGTAATTGTGCTGATTTTCAAATACATTCAGAATGTTTTGCCTTTTGTTACTGTGATTTACAGGGTAAAAGTATCATCTCCATATACCAAGTAAACTTAACATAACATTTAATTTAAAAAAAAATGGTAAAACAACAAAAACAAAAAAGAACCTGTCTCATAGTCAAAGCAGTTCAAATACAATTTGTTCATGTAGGTCCTTAATTTAAAAGATGCAAAGAACTGAATTGGCAAGTAGACTTATGCTTTAATCTAGAGACTTTTATAATCAACAGACTTAACATGTACTGGAATAGGAGTGTCAAGTAGGGTGGCATGTGGATTTCATTCTGTCTATGTTTTTGAGTAAAGTGACCCAATCCATACTTCATAGCAAATGTGGAGATCAATATACAGATACCTTTCAACTTCGGTTGTTTTGATTTAGTGACAAAGTATTTGGGTGAAAAAAATATATCAAAATGAATATAAAATGTGTATTGTTGGATAAAACACATTTAGAAATATGTAGTTTGGGATAAAATATATTTAGAAACCCAAATTTTGTGTGATAATATATTCCAAAATGCATATTTAAACATGGATATTGTGTGGCTTTTTAATTAACCCATAGATTTATGAACAAATGCAAAGCTAACATGAATCAAAAATGGATGCATTTTTATGTCCCTAGTGTCAGTTTCCTTTCTTTTCACCTGAATAAAGCAGAACAAATGGTGATTGGGATTAGAGTTGTAGGAAGGAGGTGTCAAAACTGAAGGAAGAAATAGCAACAATTTGAGATATGCAGAAAATGCCATATTACTAGCAGAAAAAGGGGGAAAGTGGAGGATGACAACTGACAACTGCTTAAAGAAGAAAGGGCCATAACAGGATTACAGATTACTATGAATTCAAAAATAATGGACACAGAAGTTTTACAAAAATGCATAATGCATAATGAAGATAGTGAAATTGCTTTAAAATCTTGCCTCAGTCATCAATCAAAATGGAATCTAGAGATTATGATTGATGATAGTGATGATGATCATGATGATGATATTTATTTATATCCCACCTCTCCCCCCGCCCCCCAAAAAAATTGGAACTCAAAGCAGCACTCCATTGAAAAGAACAATACAATTAATGTTGAGAAATCAAAAGAAGCCCAAGACTTAGAAGGGTAGCTATAAAGGAATTATAAAATATCCTCAATATAAACATATGGGCCTTTACAGACTGCCAGAAATAATGCAGCTTGAGTCCACTTTAACTGTCCTTGCTCAGTGCTAGGGAATCATGGGACTGTAGTTTATTGTGGCACCAGAGCTCTCTGACATAGAAGGCTCAATGTCTCAGAAAAAAACTACAGTTCCCATGATTCCTTAGCACTGAGCCAGGGCAGTTAAAGTGGACTCAAGCTGCATTAATTCTGGCAATCTGTAAAGGCTCATATATCATTGAATACCACAGACAGGATCAGCCATGCTGTAGTATTTCTGATTTCTACTGATGTGAAAGTTGGACAGTGATGAAAACTGACAGGGGAAAAATGTCTACAGTGGGGCACATTTAGAGCAAACTGCTGGAGACACCCATCAGCTGCAACTGCTTGTCTCAAGGCAACCCATTATTGGAAGAGTGCTGCAAATGTCATTTCCCAGTGCCCTGATGTGCAGTGCCTTGGAAACCAATCTTTGCAATCTTAAGCAATCTTTGACTCGGGCACTGCCAGTGTGCACAGATGGAGTTTGGTGATCGTCCAGTCATTAATGACCATAAACATGAATCCCCAGTATTTGCAAGATTGTAAGTCAAGGTTATTATCTTGTAGCTACTGAACTGGAGTCTGAGCAAATTAAGCTTGCACTCTCAGTAGAAGCCAAAATGAGTAAACTGAGGCTATTGTACTTTGGAAACACCATGAGACAACATGACTCATTGGAAGAGCATTAGAAAGAGAATTTTGACTTTGATTTCACTCTATATAGAACTGATAAATATATAAGATAGAGGAACTTAAGGAATAAACAAACTTAAGGAATTAAGAAAAGTAAAAGGTATTGTTCTCTTATAAGTTAGAGACTACATAAACCAGAAAAGGAAGTAATGTGTGTAGATGAATGTTGTTCGTTTGTTCTTAATTAAAACCATTTAATGAAAAAGGAAAAGCAATAATAATCAATATGAATAAAGTAATAGGAAAAGAGGAAAATTGAATTACAAGTGGGAAGACTCAGGGCCTAAGCAGACGACTAAAACAGTCGTCTTGGAGGCCCGGAAGAGGAGGAGCCACCGCACGCGCGGCGCTCCTTCCTCTTCCTGAGGTCGCCCTGAGCGCTTCCGGGCCACCGGCCGGCCGGTGCATTCAGAGCGACCTCCCTCCGCAGCGACCGGACGCGCTGCGGAGGATAAGTCAGAAAAAGTGCGCCCACCGCTTTTAGGGCGCACTTTTTCTGACTTATGAAAGGGGGGAAGCAGACGAGGGCGTCCAGGACGCCCTGGGCCGGCGCGCCGTGGGGCCGCAGCCTCCGCACCTCGGCGCACCGGCGGCATCCCTGGAAGGAGCGCTAAATCAGCGCTCCTTCCTCAAGACAGCGAAAGTGCGCACTAAAAGTGGCGGGCACACTTTCGCGGTCTTTTCCGCCGCGGTGCGTCCGGTTGCCACGGTGTGAGGTCATCCCCGGAGCGCTGGCCGTGCGGAGGGCCGGCGACTCCGAGGACGACCTCAGGGAGAGGAAGGGGTGCCGCTCGTGCGGCTGCCCCTCCTCTTCCTTGCCCGGAAGACGACTCTATTAGTCATCTGCCGAGGCCCAAAGGAGCGCCAATTTGGCGCTCCTTTCAGGGTCGCTCCAGGAGCGCCGCGGTGTGGCTGCCATAGCCCCGCGGCGTTCCGGACCAGGGTGCTCCAAACGCCCTGGTCTGCATCCCCCCTCAATCAAGGAAGCCTCAAGGCTGAGATTGCAATGCCTTAGTTGTGCTGTTACTAACATGGGATGGAATTCACTAGGACAGAGAAAGGGATCCTGCTTCTAGCTGTCACACTGAAGATCACTCATGGGAGGAACAGATCCCTGTCGCTCACAGTGGCTGCTGCACTGTAAGTGGAAATTGGGCTGGGGTCAGGGCATGAGACAGTACTTAGCAAGATAACTAAGGTTCTTATGTAGCTAAGTAGATGATAAAGAATTCCAGCCATATTCTCTTTAAAGGTCTCTTATTTATAGGATTGCTGTAAGTTGAACCCATCTTAATGGTCCATAAAAAAGCAATTGATTGGCTGAGGAAAGTTAGGGTATGTGTAATAATTCCTTTCCCCTCCTACAGCTTTTTATTTTGTTGTTTGTTGTTAACTGCCCTCAAGTTGATCTTGATTCATGCTGACCCTATTTATGAGACATCTCCAAGACCCCCTACCCTCCACTACTCCGCTTAAATCCTGCAAACCCATGCTTATGACCTCCTTATAAGAATCCATCCATCTGGCATGTGGTCTTCCTCTCTTCCTATTTCCCTCCACCTTTCCCAGCATTATTGTCTTCCTATTTCCCTCCACCTTTCCCAGCATCATTGTCTTTTCCAATGAGTCCTCCCTTCTCATGATGTGTCTGAAGTATGACAGCCTCACTTTGGTCATCTTGGCTTCCAGGGAGGTTTCTGGCTTGATCTGCACTAGGGCCTATTTGTTTGTCCTTTTGGCTGTTCATGGGATCCTCAGTATTCTTCTCAAGCACCACACCTCAAAGGAATTGATTTTCTTCCTAACATCTTTCTTAACTGTCCAGCTCTCACTTTCATACATGGTAATAAGGAATACGATGGTTTGTATGATTCTAATTTTTGTGCTGAGTTGTATATCATTGCATTTTAGAATCTTTTCTAGTTCTTTCATAGCCACCCTTCCCATTCTTAGTCTTCTGATTTCCTGACTGCAGCCCCCATTTCTATCAATGTTTGATCCTAGATATGAGAATTCTTTTACTATTTCTATTTCTTCATTATCTAGGTTGAACTTGTGAAGGTCCTTGGTGGTCATTATTTTTTGTTTATTTTTTTAATGTTCAACATTAAGCTTGTCTTTGTCTCTTTAATAATAAGTTAATATATCCATCTCTAATGCTTCGTATAATTTCAACAACCATTCATTTAAACTTGGGACCATTTTCATTTTCCATTTTTGCATTAATGTTATTCGAGGTGTGGAGATCAAGTAAAACACTATTTTTCCAACTTTACTGTCTATATTTTTGTCCCACATATTTAGGAGATAAATTTCTGGTTGCAATTTAATGTCTGTTCCTAAAATTCCATTAATTGTTTCATTTATTTTCTTCCAATAATTTTTAACTACTTTACAGGTCCAGACGCAGTGGTATAGAGTGCCAATTTCCTCTCCACATTTCCAGCATTTATTATTACTTCCTTTATAAATTTTAGCTATTTTCTCTGGGATCATATACCAGCGAAAATATGTTTTGTAAAATTTTCTTTGAGTTTTTGAGACATTGTTTATTTCAATCTTGATGTCCATACCTGTTCCCAATTATCCAAGTCTATAGTGTATCCAAGTCTATAGAGATAAATATATTGAGGAAGGATTAGAAGAATGGGCTCCAATTCTAGATTATTTCAGAAGAAAATGGGGAAGGCTAGCAACAATTACCTGTAGTTTTTAAACAGAGTATAATTTAGACCATAAATTTAATATTAGGAAAAGGGAAAATAATCAATCTAAATTGTAGAAAGGAATCAATAGATTGAAAAGATAATGATAATATATTATAGAGTAATAATAATAGAGCGATTATAAACAATTAGAAATCTATATAATTTTTTGAAAAAAGAGGTGTAAAATAGGATGTATTGCGAATAAATGACAACAAATAGTCATGTAATAGTTTAATTATATGGTTTATTAATATAATATTTCAAAATAGGTGATAAAAGATTAGCATAATAAATTAAGATTTACACAAGCAGATCAACAATATAAAAATCAAAGAGCTTGACATGAATGCTAAGATAGGATATGTTTACAAGGAGGACATTAAAGTAAGTAAGTGTGAAGTTGGTATGGTTGATGTGATAAAAGATATTTGTATTAGGAAATTTAAGAATATAAGAGGAAAGAAGATATGAAAGGAATTGATTAAGGAAAGTGTTATCGTAAGAAAGTATAAGGAAGTGAAGGAAGGTGAGAGTTGGTAGGGAGAGGAATTAAATAAAGGAGGTACTTAAAGCTGAAGACAAAGAAAGAAAGAGTAGTTGAAAGATAGAAAGGAAGGTAATGGGAAGGAAGGATGATAGAGATGGTTGGAGGGTTAAGAGGGTAGAACAAAGGGGAAAAGAAAGGTTAAAAGTATAATACAAGGAAGGAAAGAGGGAAGATAAGCCCAGAAAAGAATAGTATAGATGTAGAAGCAAAAGAGGAGTAATTGATGCAGTTTTATGTTTGTAATTGTTTTAGAAATATATGTTTAGTTATTGTTTCTTCATTTTGTGTTGTTAGTTTTGTAAGGTATTTGATTTGTGTGTTTGCTGTTGAACTTTAGGTTTGATTTTTGTTTTTTGATGTATGTTTTACAGAGGCAACAATAAAATTAAAAAAAAAACACATTAAGCTTGTCTTTGCACTTTCTTTTTTTAATGTTCCTTAGTAGATGTTCCAGGTCTGTGAGGTTTTCTGCCAGTATTATAGTGTCATCTGCATATCTCAGATTGTTGATATTCCTTCCTCCTATTTTCACTCCTCCTTCTTCTGTGTCCAAGAATGCTTTTCTGCATACAAGTTGAACACATAGGGTGAGATGATACAGCCTTGTCTGATCTCTTTGCCAATTGGGAACCAGTCTGTTTTTCCGTGTTCTGTTCTGACAGTAGTCTCTTGTCCTGAGTACACATTCCTCAACAGGACTATCAGATGTGTTGGCCATCCCATGTCTTTAATGATCTATGCAGTCAAAGGCTTTGTTATATCTATAAAGCACATGCTAATTTTCTTTTGGAATTCCCTGGTGCACTGCATTAGCCATCATATATTTGCATTGTGGTCCTTGGTGCCTCTTCCTTTCCTGTACCTCTGGGATTTTTCTCTCCATGTATGGTTGGAGTCTGTGTTGCAGAATTTTGAGCATAATTTTGTTTGCATGGGAGATCAGTGCTATGATTCTATACTTGCTGCAGTCTTTTGTATCTCCTTTTGTGTGGATGGGGATGTTTATTGACTGCTTCCAATCTGTTGGGCATCATTTTGTTTACCATATCTGTTGACATATGTTGATTAGCACTAGAGTTGACTCTGACAATGTGGATTGTAGCAGTTCAGTTGGAATATTGTCCGTTCTTGGTGATTTGTTTTTCACTATTTCTCTTATTGCTGTTTCCACCTTGCTTTTTAGAATTTGAGGTTAATCTTCATAGGGCTCTTTGTTCCATGTGTACTTCATTTTATCATCTCTTTTGTATAATTCCTCTGTGTATTGCATCCAATGTCTTTTTATTCCTTCCTGGTCTTTAATTATGTTATTTTTATTGTCATAGAGCATCCTGGTCCTTGGTTTGAATTTGCTTTGATTTCCCGGATCTTGTGAAACAGATCTCTTTTTCTTCCCTTTTTGTTGTTGTCTTCTATTTCTCTGCATTGGTCATTGTAGTAATTTTCTTTATCTTTCCACACAAGCTGATGTACTGTTGCATTCATAACTCTTACTTTGTTCCTATCTCCATTTTGTTTTCCTTCTCTTCTTTTCTTTATTGCTTGTAGTGTTTTTTCTCTCATCCATGTTTTTTCTCTTTTTTTTGGTTACTGAAAGTGTCTCTCTGTATTGTTCTTTTATTATGTCCCTGGATTTGGTCCATAGTTCCTCTGGTTCTTGGTCTATTATGCTTAGTAGTGTGAATCTGTTTTTTATGTTGTCAATAAATCTTGTTGAGATATTATTTAGATCATATTTTGCTATAATCACTTCTTGGTCTATTATGCTTAGTAGTGTGAATCTGTTTTTTATGTTGTCAATAAATTTTGTTGAGATATTATTTAGATCATATTTTGGTATAATCACTTCTTGATTCTTATTATTTTTTGACATGAGTAATTCGTGATCTGTGCCACAGTTGGCACCTGGTCTAGTACTGGCCACCAATGTAGAGTTCTGCTATCTTTAACTTCCAATTATATAATCTATTTTATTTTTGTGTTGACCATTGGTGCTGTCCATGTATAGCCTTCTTTCTGGTTGTATGAAAAATCTGTTTACAATGAATAGGCTGTTGGCTTCACAAAAATCTATCAGATGCTTACCTGCTTCATTTCTAATAATAATAATAATAATAATAATAATAATTTATATCCTGCCCCTCTGCAGAGCAATCAGGGCAGCTGACAACATTAACATTACCATAAAATACATTCCCGGTCCTACCCCAGAAAATCCTGAAACCCACCCACCCTTAAAAAGGTATTAAACAATAATATAAATTTAAACATACTAATATAAAATAATAAAGACATTATAAAGACAGTAGCCCTGGCTGTAACAGGGAGTAGGGGAAGAAAAGGAAGAACTGACTTTTATGGCCAGGAAATCTAGGGTCCAGGAAGGGGAGGAGCAGCCGGACGTCGGGGACCCCAACCCCTTCCTGAGGACATCATCTGAGCACCCCCCGTTCCACACAGCGGGCGCTCTGATGACGTCCTTCCAGCTCAGTGTCCGGACACACTGAGCTGGTAGGAGTGCAGAAGAGGTGCCCGGCACCTCTTCCGATGCCCCTTTTGGCTCCTCTGAAAGGAGCGCTATTTTAGCACTCCTTTTTAGAGGCGCCATAAGGATGGATTGGGGCTGAGGCATGGGGCAACCTTGGTCCCAGTCCATAGATTCTTGAGGTGGCCCATGGCCACCCATCTGTAGAGGCCCCTAGTCAGGAAAGGCCTGTCAGAAGAGATCCGTCTTGACCGCTTTCTTGAAGCTGCTCAAGGTAGTAATACGATGGATCTCGTCTGGCAGGACATTCCATAATCTGGGAGCAGTGGTTGAAAAGGCTCTCTGGGAGGTTATAGACAGCCTTGTTTTTATAGGCTGTAACAAGTTCCTCCCAGAGGACCGGAGTGTGCGGGGTGGATTATATGGAAGGAGGCGGTCCCGAAAATAGGATGGACCCAAGACATTTAGGGCTTTAAAGGTAATAACCAACACCTTGTACTAAGCCTGGAAACTAATGGGCAGCCACTGGAGTGACTTTAATACAGGTATTATATGATCTCTCCTTGATGTACCCGAGACCAGTCTGGCTGCCATGTTCTGTCCTAATTGAAGTTTCCGGATCAAGCACGAGGGTAGCCCCATGTAGAGCACATTACAGAAATCAAGATGAGAGGTTATCAGTGCTTTTGCCCAGTCCTAATCTGCCTACTGTTTTTGATTCTTCTTTGCTTCCATTTTTTGCATTCCAATCTCCAATGATCAGCTTGACATCCTGTATTGGTGTGCTGTCAATTTCTTCTTATATTCCTTCATAGCATCTATCAATTGTTTCCTCTTCTGCCTCCGTGGTTGGTGCATATACTCGAATTATAGTGATGTTCATAGGTTTACCATTGAGCCTTAATGAAATGATTCAGTCTGATTTTGCATTGTATCCTCTGACTGCTTTTGCCACATCTTTCCTTAGTATGAGAGCCACCCCTGTTTCTTCTTGTCTTTTTGTTCCCTCAGTAGAACACTGTATGGTGTTTTTCTCCTGGGACTAAACTGTAGTGGACTTAGAGAGGGGCTAAATGTTCTAATATTAGGGAACTTTTCATCTGTGGTCTTTGCTGTATTCTCTCAGGTGCTGAACACTTAGGCCAATTCTGTGGTGTCCTGCCCATGAATCTGACCTGTTCCTGTCCTAGTTACTCAGTTAGGTCAGTGTGGCTACAGATGGGCATTCAGACACCCACCTGCTGCCATGCTATGGAGCTGCCATGGTCACCATCTTGCCTGTTGCCACTGCCATTGTCTGTGAAAGCCCCCTGCTGTAGCATATAAGGGTCGAATCAGTGCACCTGGCTTAACCCATGTGACCAGGTGCCCCCTTCAACATCACAGGCAATAGCTGGGGCCTTCACAGAGAATGGCAGCTGGTAAGGGGTTGTGATGCCATCCAGTCTACCAGTTGTCATAGCAGAGTTTTCCAAAAACTCAACTGCAAATAGACTTTTTAGACTGGGATAAGGGCTGGTTGGGCCAGGGTTGGGCTGGATCCACCAGATTGTCATCAAATCTGGATAATCCTGGCCCAGGGCTGTTGGTCTACAATCCATCTAAACTGGATGAGACCCACCGGGGAAAACCTGGGCCTTTTGGCCTGTGTATACAGCTCATCAGAAGACCTAGCCCAAGAACCAGCCCTCTTATTGAAATATATTAGCAAAGACTTTTTTGTTTAAACAGGCCTTTAGCTTTGGCTGACCAGGGTGGTGTGATGTGTAACAGGGTATGCTGTTTTAATATACATTGTGTATTTAAGTGTTTTAATTGTTTTAAATTGTAATGTTTAGAAATAGTGTTTTAATTGATGGTACTGTTTAATGCTTTTAAACTTTTATACTATTTTAACTGCTCTGTTTTAATTAATGCTGTAAACTGCTTTGAGAAAAGCAGGATGATAAATAAAAAAAAATAGAGCATAGCTTGCATAATATGGTGTGGGACAAAAACTAATATGGCAAATGGAAGGAAGCCTTGACTATCCAGCTTGACAAAGAGGGATGTCTGCCAGTCTTTGAGTGGGTTACACAATCAGAAAATCTCACAATAACTCATTAAAAGCAACAAGGAGATATATGGCACCTTAATGACTAGTAAGTTTTATTTTCCAAAAGCTTGTGTAAGTTCCACCTACTTCATCAGATGCAGCAGTAATTGAGGGCTCTCTGGAATCAACTGATGAGAGATTTAGTAGCATTTCTCAGGCATTAAGACTGGGACTATGATAATGGTATGGCAACATGAAATGGAGGCAGAAAGGTGTTCTATGGCAGTGGATCCCAAACACATGTCTCTAGATGTTTTTGTACTACATCTCCACCCATATCTAATCTCTAAATATGCTGGCTGAGGGTTTAGGGGGGGTTGGAAGTCTAACAATTATTCAGCCCATATATCCATGCCATCTATAGCAGTATTTGTGGAGTGGGGCCATAGGAAGCATCCTGACACTAGACATCACAGTGTTGTCATCTGGAATATTTTCATGCAAATTTGAAACAAATCAGAATTTTTGGATTTTGTTTTAAATGCTATTTTCAGTCTTTTTGGCATAGAAGGTGATGAGAAACAAATGTTAAGGACAGTATCATAGAATCATAGAGTTGGAAGAGACCACAAGGGCCATCCAGTCCAACCCCCTGCCATGCAGGAACTCCCAATCAAAGCATCCCCGACAGATGGCCATCCAGCCTCTGCTTAAAGACCTCCAAGGAAGGAGACTCCACCACTCTCCGAGGGAGTGTGTTCCACTGTCGAACCACCCTTACTGCCAGGAAGTTCCCCCTAATGTTGAGTGGAATCTCTTTTCTTAGAGCTTGCATCCATTGTTTCAGGTCCTAGTCTCTGGAGCAGCAGAAAACAAGCTTGTTCCCTCCTCAATATCCCTCCTCAGTAGATGCCACCAATGAAATTTTTCTTTCATTCCTATACTAAATGACCAATGTCACTGTGGCAAATATCAGATAAATTTCTTTTTATACCGCTGCTCCCCTATATTATTGTGCAGATACTCGTGGCTGTATCTGCATATATTGTATGTTGTTGTTTTAATCTCTTTATTTTAATCTTCTCTAATTTAATATTGTTTTAAGGGGAGGAAGGGAATAGGGTTTGGATATATTGTATTTTAACATTGTGAGCCGCCCCGGTTGGTCTCAGTGTCCTGGACTACAGCCAGCCTCACTTCCAACAACTGCTGCTAGGGATGGTGAAGATGAGCAACAAACAGCAGAGCCAGCTACAAACCTTCCTGTAGTTGAAGCACAAACAAAGCAGAGTTCAGAATTCGAAGTCAGTCGGTCTAAGATCAGGGCAGGCAGCAATCAACAGAAGTCCAGTCCGGTCCAAGGTCAAGGCAACAGAGTTCCACAAGGCAAGATGCGAGAGGCACAAAGCAGGAAACAAGGAACCACACTGCCCGTAGTCTCACAAGGAAACTACAATAACTCTTGACACTGAGGAAGCCTTTTGCAGATGTTTAAATAGCCAAATCCTACCTCAGTGCCAGCTGAGGCTTGTTGAGCAGCTGCTTTTCAGCCAGCCTCATGGACCTGCGAACGCTAGCACTCTCAGCTCTCCTCTGCCTAAAGGAAGGTACTGGCCCTGCTGTATCTTCCTGATTCTCCCCACTAGGCAGTTGAGCCTCCATAGGAGTAACACTAGGACCTGGCTGCTCTGGGGCTGGGAGAACAGGACTTGGCTCAGGCAGAGCAGAATGAGAGCCAAGTGGAGCCTGTATCTCTTCCTTCTCTGGAGGAGACCCATCCTCCTCCTCCTCCTCCTCCTCATCCTCCAAGTCCTCCTCATGGCTGGCCATGACACTCAGAGGGGCAGGATATAAATTATTATTATTATTATTATTATTATTATTATTTTATATGCTTTCCACCTGAATTCAAAACACTTGAACTCAAAGCCCAAAATGGCATGAGAACATAATGCTTGAAGAATTGCCTCCATCAATGTGTGTGTGTGTGTGTGCACGTGCACATGTGTGCACAACTTCCTGAGATTTGAGATCTACTCTATTACCCATCAAGGCAATACACTATGGGAAGATAGGAAAGGACCTTCTCTGCTGTAGCCTCCCAGTTATGGAATATCGTCATTATTATTATTATTATTATTATTAAAAAATTTATTCACATACATGATAACATATATATATATATATATATATATATATATATGCATACATACATTCATACATCTCTCCATATTGTAACATAACATATTATTTTCAAAACAAAACATAACATTCAAAGAACATACAATGTTCTATCTTTAAACCAGCCTAAATTAATCTCTATTCTTTCACTGTATCCTAATGATTTACATTTGTATTCCTCTATATGATTTCTCCAATAACTAGTACTTCCTTTAGGTGTATCTTCATCACTCTTTATTCTTCGTCATCTTTTTTCTTTTCTTTCTTTTTTTCAATCCTGTTCTTTGCTGTGTTCTAAGTTAGATTCCACCCTCTTTTTTCTCCAAATTTTTGGAGACATACCGTATTTTACAGCATATAAGACGACCCCCAACTTTTCCAGTTAAAATATAGAGTTTGCAATATACTCGCCGTATAAGACAACCCCTCTTCCAACACGCACCAAATAAAAATTAAAAAAAACATCAGATTTGATTTCAATATGATAATTTTAATTCAAATGCTTATGACATGCAAGTATTTAGCAGGAAAACTGTCATTTATAAACACAACAAACTACAGCTCCCATGTTCCCTAGCATTTATTTCTGCAGTGTGTTTTGGACCTTACTTTTAAAAAAATAGTCCAGATTTAAATGCTGCTTTAAAAATTATTTCCATCTCCCAGATATGAGATGGTTGGGGGAAAAATGAGAAAGTGTTGGGGGGAAGGACTGCCAATATACTAGGTGATGCATTCTGGGGTATGTACAATTTGTGGCCAAGTAAGTGACTCTGGGCATGTCACATACTCTCAGAGGATGGTAATGGCAACCCCCATTTGAAGAACATGCCAAGAAAACCCCATGATAAGGTTAAAAGTCACCATTTTGACCATTAAAATGTCCTCCATTTTGAGTATGGCCAAGAAGCATGGATTTACATTTTTATTAGTGTTTTTAGCTTCCTCTACATTTTTTTCTTTTATGTCCTACATTTTTTGTAGTGACATCCTCCTTTGCATTGAAGACATTTGGTCACCCTGTCTGAGTATTGGAGTATGACTCTGGAAACCAGGGTTCAAATCCCCTCTGAAGAAACCTTGCCAAGCAAACACCATGATAGAGCCGCCTTAGGGTTGCTGTAAGTTGGAAACGACTCAAAGGCATACAACAAAAACAACAATCTTAGAAGTCACACTCTCTCAGCCTCAGAGGATGGCAAAGGCAAACCCTGTCTGAAAAAAACACATAGGCAAGAAATGATAGGTTCATAATAGGTTTGCCTTAGTGTCATCAGATGGAAATGACTTGAAGGTGCACAGCAACAACAACAACAGTCTTGGAAGTCACACTCTCTCAGCCTCAGGAGAAAGCAATGGCAAATCCTTTCTGAACAAACCTTGTCAAAGAAACCCCAGGATAGGTTTGTCTTTGAGTTGCCAAAAGTCAGAAACAACTTGAAGGCACACACAACAACAACAACAGTCTTGGAAGTCACACTCTCTCAGCCCCAAGGCACACAACAACAACAGTCTTGGAAGCCACACTCTCTCAGCCTCATGGAAAACCCTTTCTGAACAAACCTTGCCAAGGAAATCCTCCTTCTCTCCCCGGCTTTTTCCCCCCCTCACACGTGTCCTCCTGGTCCAGGAGGATGAGGAGAACGAGGAGGAAAGGTGGGAGGAGGGGGGAAAGCAGTGGAGAGAAGAAGGAGGACTAGGAGGACAAGTAGGAAAGGTGGGAGGAGGGGGAAAAGTTGGGGAAAGAAGAAGGAGGACCTCCTCTTCCTTCTTGTCTTCCTCCTTCTTTCCCCGGCTCCTTCCCACCTCACAGCTCTATCTTCCTTGTCCTCCTCCTCTATCTTCCTCGTCCTCTGGCGTATAAGACGACCCCCAACCTTAACCCCAGATTTTCCTGGTTAAAAAGTCATTTTATATGCCAGAAAATATATACCCATTCATCCTTTATATCTTTTCCTCTTAGTTTTGCAGTGAGTATGTCCATATTCACTGCTTCTCTTAGTTTGATTAGCCATTCTTCCTCTGTTGGTATGTTGTTAATTTTCTAATATTGTGCATAAAGTATCCTGGCTGTTGTTATTATGTATAGAAATTTTTTAGCATGAATCTTTTCGATTTCTTCATCTAATTTGTTTGTCATGTTTAAAAGGAAGACTTTTGGATCTAATACAATTCTTTTCTGAAGTATTTCATTTATTGCGTTTACTATATTCCTCCAATAAAGTTTTGCTTCATGGCACCTCCACCACATGTGTATGAAGTTGCCTCCTTGTTTCTGGCATTTCCAACAGTTTGTATTCCCTGTTTTATATATTTTATTCATTTTAGATGGAGTCATGTACCATTGGTGTAGCATTTTAAAATAGTTTTATTTGTAGTTCTGACACAAAGTAAATTTATTGGTTATTTTCCAAGATTTTCCCCAGCTTTCTAGATCTATGGAGCTACCAATGTCTTGAGCCCATTTCACCATCACTTTAATTGTTTCATTTTCCAGGTCTCTGATTTTTAATACCTTGTAATATTTAGTGATATGTCCTCCTTGCTCTTCAAACATAATCTTGTCTAATTCATTTTTTTCACTGCTCAGACTTGGCAGTCTAGCATCGTTTCTGAACTGAGGTTTTAATTTTTATATTTTATTCTTGCAAATGAATGATAGTTTTAATTTGACGATCTTTATTATATTCTGTACACAAATGGTCTTTATAATAAATCCACTTATCTCCTTTATTTTTGGATCTTTGATGGAAGGCTTCTTGTGGGGATGTCCATAGAGGGATTTTTGAGTAAAACTGCTTTTTTATTTTAATCCAAACTTTTAGGAGGTCTTTCCTTATTACATGGTGCTTGAAGTCTTTATTAATTGTTAATTTGTTATACCACACGTAGGCGTGGAACCCATACCTTAAGTTACTTCCTTCCAGTGAAACTTATTATTTTAAATTGTTATAAGCTGTTCAAATTGATTTGATTGTATAATGTCTTGAGATCCTCAAATATAGGCCAATATATAAATATAATAATAATAATGATAAATAAATTATAAAATAAAATACTAAAACCTAAGATATTTTTCTTAGATAAATAAATTAATTTAACTCATACCATTACAGGCCTCATAGTTCTTTTCAAATGAAGGAAGGTAATGCTAAATGCCACTCTTTTCCATATTTTTTGCAAATTTACCTGATATGGATGTCATTGCACAAGAGACAAGTTATTATTCTCAAAAAAATTAATGTGCATGCCATTTGTAAAATATTTAGGACATTTTATTTCATTGACATATATAAAGTGTGATGGAGAAATAGATTTGTCTCCTAATATCTACTCAATAAAATGTCAAAAAACTATCAGTATAAAGGCAGATGAATACAGGGAATACAATATATGTTCTCTATGCTATGCCTTCAACAGAAAGCTGTTATCATAAAATGATCTTGCCCCCTTTTCCTCAGCATTATTAGCTGGAGCAAAATGTGATTCCTTCCTACACACAAGACTAGTTAATCATAAAAAGATGTGCATTATTAGCCAAGTGCAATTTTCAAAGCAAAAATACAAATGGTATGCTGGTATAATTCATGAGCCATTACCACAGATATATTACCATAATGCATTGCTCTAAAATGATTATCTTCTTTTGTACAACTGAAAGAAAACTCACTGTCAAGATGGGGAATTGGGAGACAGAATAGGAATAGCAATGCTTGAATCTGTTGTGTCAATGTGTTGGGGATATGACACCCTGGAGATTATCATAAGGAGGAGGCAAGCGTCCTCCTCCGATCATTAAATTGGCTTTAAATCCTCCTAATCACACAAATGGGGGAAGATTATCATACACATGTGTGCTTCCCCCATTCTTGTCCTGTCTCTACACAGTAATGGAGGAATCATTTGGTATTAATGGGAATTTCCGTTAATACCAAATGGTGCCTCCATTATTGTTTAGAGACAGGACAAGAACGGGAGAAGCACGCAAGTGTGTGATAATCTTTCCCCGGATCCCTGATTCTGCTGCAGTTATTGTTTAACTGTGTATTATTTTAAGTGTGCTTTAAACTGTCAACTAACTGTCAACTGTTTAATAGTACTTTAAGGGGGGTGGGATTGTGGGATATGGAATTATATTTTAATGTTGTAAACTGCCCCGTTTGTGTTATGCAGGGGGGCAGGATAAAAATAAATGTTATTATTATCTGATTTAATGATGGGAGGAGGATGCTTGCTTCCCATGTGATAATCTCCACTGCAATATACTTCCTATTTGTGAGCACCAGTTTAAGCCTTTGCCCTTCTGGGGGCATTTTGTCTTTGGGTTCCCTTTTTCCTGCTCTCGAACCAAGAATTATTTTTCAATAGTTCCAGGCAGAGAGTGATTTTTGTTTGTTTGTTTGTTTGTTTGTTTGTAAACAACTTGTGTGTGTATAATACTGAAGCTACTGAATCTTCTAAAATGATGTGCTGAAAGAAGCTCATATGACTTTCCATGGGGTATGTGTATGTGTGTTGTTGATCACATGGGCTTCGGGTCCTTCAAATTTAACATACATAATACTCACACTTCATATGAATTGAACTAGAACTTGAGACCATGCTGGTGTATTATCAACATTTGAATAGTCATATCAGTATATATCCTTCTAATGACTGTCTCTTATTATGTCTCTTATTCCAGTGTAATATTAACAATAGTAAGGGTACAATTTTTTTTATTTTCTTTTAGTTTTGATAAGGACAATGTAGAACACATTAAAACAAGAATTTTACAGACAATTTTAAAAAATCTAATTAAAACACTACAAAGTTAAAATTTAAAATATACAAAAGTTAAAAACACAATCTAAAACAACACCTCCACCCCCCAATAAAACCAGGTTTACATGATTTTAGAAAGCCTGCCTGCATAGGAATGTTTTTACCTGCCGGCAAAAGGCCAGCAGGGAGGGGGCAGCCTAGCCTCCCACTGAAGCAAATTCCATAGGGTGGGAGCAGCCACTAAGAAGATTCTCTCTCGTGTCCTCACCAAGGGAGCCTGGGATGGTGTTGGGACCAAAATAAAGCCTTCTCCTGAGGATCTTAGGGCTCTGGCTGGTTTGTATGGGGAAATACAGTTTCTCAAATAGTCTGGACGCAAGCCATGTAAGGCTTTATAGCTCATGACCAGCATTTTGAATTGTGCTCAGAAATGAACTGGTAGTCAGTGAAGCTGTTTCAATATGGGAGTTATATGCTCCCTATAACTGGCTCGGGTCAGCATTCTAGCTGCGGTGTTTTGAACCCACTGAAGTTTCCAAACAGTTTCCAAAGGCAGCCCCACATAGAGTGCATTACAGTAGTCCAAATGGGATGTAATCAAGGTGTTGGGAATCAAGTCTACTAGGGGAATTTATAATTAGTTCAAATGTGTGAGAGTGAAGCCCCCAACACAGCTTCACGGGATCGAAACCAAGTGTATACGGGAGTCCTAAGGAATCTAGCAGGGGATGACGCTGAGACAGACCAAACTCCAATTAAAGTCTAAAAATATTTATTAACACAATAAGCAAACATCCAAATAAGACACACACACACACACACACACACACACACGAAGGATGAGCAGGAGAGAGTGGGGAGAGCAGAGAGGGAGACCAGGGTATGAGGGATATACTTACGCCCAAGAGACTCCTCCGGACTTCTGGCAGCAAATGCGGATGAATTCAGTGGAAGGACACGACCGGCAAGAGGGGGGGTCATGGGAACTATCTCAAAGCACAGACCGACAGAGGTTCAGCATGCACTTCCAAGGTAGCACGTGGACTGCTAGAATTCAGGGGTTTTTATAGCCTTCTAGCTATGAGTCTAACAATGGAGGACAAAGGCTTTAGAATCATAGAATCATAGAATCATAGAATCATAGAGTTGGAAGAGACCACAAGGGCCATCCAGTCCAACCCCCTGCCATGCAGGAACTCCCAATCAAAGCATCCCTGACAGATGGCCATCCAGCCTCTGCTTAAAGACCTCCAAGGAAGGAGACTCCACTACTCTCCGAGGGAGTGTCTTCCACTGTCGAACTGCCCTTACTGTCAGGAAGTTCCTCCTAATGTTGAGGTGGAATCTCTTTTCTTGCAGCTTGCATCCATTGTTTCAGGTCCTAGTCTCTGGAGCAGCAGAAAATAAGCTTGTTTCCTCCTCGATATGACATCCCTTCAAATATTTAAACACGGCTATCATATCACCTCTCAGCCTTCTCTTCTCCAGGCTAAACATCCCCAGCTCCCTAGGTCGTTCCTCATAGGGCTTGGTTTCCAGACCCTTCACCATTTTAGTTGCCCTCCTTTGGACACACTCCAGTTTCTCCACATCCTTTTTGAATTGTGGTGCCCAGAACTGGACACAGTATTCCAGGTGAGGCCTGACCAAAGCAGAATAGAGTGGTACTATTACTTCTCTTGAGCTAGACACTATACTTCTACTGATGCAGCCTAAAATTGCATTGGCCTTTTTAGCTGCTGCATCACACTGTTGGCTTTAATGAGCTTGTCTTTGTGTATTTAAGGATGAGCATAGCCTAAACAATGCATTTGGTTTCAAAACTATCAAGGAAGGGAAGCTAGTGAAAAGGGTGCAGTCAAGTCTGATCACTGTCCCATTAAGTGTGAGACCTAAGATAAATAAACACCATTGTGTATCTTTTCCAGTATAATGGGATATTCCCGTGGGCAACTCCCAAACCTGCCTGTCCAGGAAATCTCTATTGGTCTTGAGCAACTTTGGCAGTGCCTACATGACCTTACATTTAGGGGATTATGGCTGCCATCTCCCAAGGGTCAGGCTGGGGTCATAGGGAACTCCACATGCTTCTGAAATGTCAGGAAAAATGGAGCACATCCACTAACAAAGGCATGTGTCACTGTAGCCAGATCTGATGTCTCAAGGAATGGGCACAGCTGGCACACTAGTTTTAACTGTGAAAATGCACTCCTGGCCACTGATGAAACCTGGGCATCCATGCTCAGAATGGAGTCCAGGAGCACATCCAAGTTGTGAGCCTGACATTTCAAGGGGAGTGTAACCCCATCCAGCCTAGGCAAAGCCCCAATTCTCAGATCTGCCTTATGACTAACTAGGAGCACCTCTCTCTTATCTGGATTAAGCTTCAATTTGTTTGCCCTCATCCAGTCTATTACTGACAGCAGACATTGGTTCAGTGCAGAAACAGCTTCCATGGAGTCAGATGAAAAGGAGAGATAGAGTTGGGTGTCATCCGCACGACTTCAGATGACCTCTCCTAGCGGTTTCATGTAGATATTAAATAACATGGGGGACAATACATAGCCTTGTGGGATCCCACAGGCCAGCTGCCTAGGAGTCAAACAGGAGTCCCCTACCACCACTTTCTGGGTCCACCCCTTCAAGACAGACCAGAACCACTGCACAACAGTGCCCCCAAGTCCCATCCCAGGAAGATGGCTCATAAGAATACCATGGTTGATGGTAACGAAAGCCTCTGAGAGATCTAGCAGGACCAACAGGTACACACTCCCCCTATCCAGTTTCCTGTATAGATCATCCACCAAGGTGACCAAAGCTGTCTCTGTGCCATAGCCAGGTCTGCAGCCATATTGAAATGGATCTGGATAATCCATTTCATCCAGAAACCCCTGGAGCTAGGAGGCCACCACTCACCCCAGAACTTGCCCAAGAATGGAATGTTAGAGACTGACCGATAGTTATCTAAAATGGAGGGATCCAGGGAGTTCTTTTTCAGTAGTGGCCTCATCACTGCCTCCTTTGGGCAGGATGGAAATTTGCCTTGTTACAGTGAAGCATTCACCACTCCATTTACCTACTCAACCAGTCCCCCTATTGCTGATTTCAGAAGCCAGGAAGGGCAAGGATCTAGTATACACATAGTAGCCCTCACATCTCCAAGGATCCTGTCCACATCATCAGGCTGCACAGATTGAAACTTATTCAGTAAAACAGGACAAGCAGGTGCCAAGATTACATCCGTTGGACCTGTGTCAACTATGACATCCAAGTCAGAGCAAATCCGAGCAATTTTGTCAGGAAAGTGTCTTGCAAATTCTTCACAGTAAGCTATTGAGTGGTCTTTGTTTTCATACAATAAATAATAATATAATAATAAATTTTTATGTGTACCCCACCCCTCTGTGCACAATCAGGGCATCTAACCACAATTAAAAATACATAAAATATACTCTGGGGACCAGAGTGTAAAAGGCCCTTGACCACTTGAAACAGCTCTGCTGGACAACATTATGCTGATGCAATGGTGGCAGAGAAATGTGATTTCTTTGTTGCATCCATTGCACCACCATAGGCCTTCCAATGGATCTTAGCCCGTATTCAGTCGGACTCACTCTAAGTTTTCTGTCATTGTCGCTCTAGTCTCCATCCCACTCATTTCATCACTGCCAGCTCCCTAGTAAACCAGGGAGCATGTTTGGCTTTACTTCATGGGAGGGGACGCTCAGGGGCAATTGTGTCCACTGCCCTGGCCATTTCCCTATTCCAGAGATCAGCCAAAGCTTCAACAGGATCACCTGCCAAGGCAACAGGAAACTCCCCAAGAGCCATCAGGAATCCATCTGGATCCATAAGCCTCCAGGGGCAGACCATCTTAATCATCCCTCCACCCCTGCAGAGGCTCTGAGTATCAGTGAATCTAAACCCTACCAGATCATGATCAGTCCATGACAATGGAACTACAGAGAGTTCCTCTACTCCCAGATCATTGTCATCCTGCCCCAAACAGAAAACCAGGTCCAGAGTGTGTCCTGCAACATGGGTGCACCAGATATTATTTGGGACCGCCCCATGGTTGTCATGGCAGACATGAAGTCCTTAGCCGCTCCTGACAAAGCAGTCTCTGTGTGTAGGTTGAGGTCCCCCAGGACAACAAGCCAAGGGAACTCCAACACCATTTCAGAGACCAACTCAGCCAGTTCAGGCAGGGAGACTGTTGTGCAGTGGGGTGGGTGGTACACCAACAGAATCCCTAATCTGTCCCTGCCCCCCACCTTTAGATAGATACACTCATACCCAGTAGATAAGGGAAATGGAATCCTGATAGACCACTGCAACTCTGCCTCCCAACCCCCCAGGCCTCTCCTGCTGCTGTGTTGTGGTATGCAGACAGGGAGGAAATCTAGCATACACAATGCAGAGTAAATACACATAGGCAGTGATGCCCAGAAGCTGGTCTTCTGTGAAGAATCTTGCTCTAGATAGCACAGGAAAAATCCTCCCATACACAGCTGCTTCTTTCAGCTTTGAGAAATGAATAGCTGCACAGCTACGCTTCACTCAATGAGGGCTTAATCTTTGTTGCAAATATTTACAAAGATACATAGAGTATCAGACATCTGTCTTGAATACTCACAGCTATACAGACTAACAAAGTGCTTCACCAACCACCAACGACAACTAACCAACAATGGAGATCTGTCCCTCTCCAATATATAGGTGGTCTTCTTGAGAACATGTGACAGCCATGCACTAATGAAACTTTGCTGGTTTCATTCCCAGTGCCTGTTGCATCAGGCCTCCCATGATGCATACCTGGCTTGTCCCATCTACTGTGCATGTTGCATCAGGTCTCAGGTTACTATTGCTCCAGTTCCTTTCAGTGCCCACATCCATGTCATTTTCCAGACCAGGGTGCCACATAGTACGGTATGGAAAACCCAAGTGGACAGAGCTGAGAGAGATTAACCCCCCACCCCCAGTTTCATCCAACCAGGTTTCCGTAATACAAGCCAGGTCAGCATGCTCATCCAGGATCAAGTCCTGCATCGGATATGTTTTCCCATTCACTGACCTGGCATTGAGCAGCAGCATTTTCAGCCTAGGGGGCCTGTTGCCAAAGCTATCCAGATTATATGAAATGGGGAAAACTTAGGAGAAACTAACACCCTGTGATTCTCCTTTCTCCCAGAAGGTATATATGAAACATAATTGGGTTTTGTGTTTAGACTTAGGTCCCATCTCCAAGATATTTCATTATGTGTGCAAGTTGTTTCTGACTTATGGCAACCAAGGATCCTATCCACATCCCCAGGCTGCACAGATTGAAACTTATCCAATAATATGGGACAAGCAGGCACTAAGATTACATCCACTGGACCCGTCTTAACTACAGCATCCAAGTCAGAGTGAATCCAAGCAATTTTGTCTGCAAAGTGTCTTGCAAATTCTTCACAGCGAGCTGTCGAGTACTCTATTTTCTTCTTGGGGGCCAGAATGTAAAAGGATAAAATTCATATCAGAGTTTAAAAAACTGAATGTGCAAGAAAGTGAAACTGACAGATTTATCCATCCTTACATTAATAAAAATAAATGAAACTGGTTGTGATCCTGCAAGTGATATGTAGCAACAATGTCCTATGCTCTGTCTGTCAGACTCCCTAAAACCCACCTTAAAAACCAGGCAGCCATACTGTGCAAAGAAGTTCTGTGGCATTAGCAAGCAGGGTGCTAAAGGATGATGTGTCCAGCCCCCTCTTACCATGAACAGAAGCAGGGAACCCTTTAGCATTGTGTCATATATTGACTTTATCGTTCCCTGGTGGGAGGGGACTGAATGTATCATACTACAGCACCCTACTCCCCAGCACGGCTGTGCTCCTTCACTCAGTATGGCTGCCTGGCTTTTAAGGTGAGTTTTAGAGGCATTTACTGACATGGCAATAGTGGTATGATTATAAAAGTGAATCCAAAACAATTATGAGGTTGTACATCTAGTGTACAACATTGTAACTGCCTAACAGGATGCCAGCCATTGTGTGCTAAAGTTGTCAGGTTGGTGCCACAAGAAAAAAAAAATCTTTTTTTTTTTAAAAAATTGAATTATTTATATTTCCTAAATTTGTCAATTGGAAAGCAAAACCAATCAGCACATTTTCAATGATTGGATGCCTTCCTTCACAATTATAGATCTTTTATGTAGCTCTCAAAGAAAATGGGCCATAAGCAGATACAGACATAATTAGTGGTGGTTTGTAGTTTCAATTACTGCATCTGCAATGCAGAGTTAATGCAGTTTGACACTGCTTTAACTGCCATGGCTCAGTAGTATGGAATTCTGGGCCTGGTGCTTAGACTGCTCTGTCAGAGAGCTCTGCTGTCACAACAGACTACAAATCCTAGGATTCCATAGGATAGAGCCATGGCAGTTAAAACATTGTCGAAACTTCATTAATTCTGCAGTGTCGTAGCAGCCCAAATCAGCATTGTGGTGAAAACTCTCTAGCACTAAAATAAGCTAAACCTTTGGTGGCAATTTTATCCAGACTAAAATCTAGATCCACTACCTTATAGACGTGGAAGCCACCAAGTGCCACTACAGTAAAAAAAAAGAAAAAAGAAAAAAACACATAGAAAGGTTTTAATGTACTTCTATACCAATATCTTGCTTTCCCCCAATGGCTACTCTGGCTTGGGTATTCTGAGTAGTCTGAAATGTTAACATTCCTATGTTCTGTTATATGCCTTCACAATTATCAGAAGTAACTCCCACATTGTTCCAGAATGAATACAGTAGAGTTCTGCCATTGGTGCTTCATTTTGTAATGGGACTTCTGGAGAAAGCCACAAGATAAGGCATCCCTTTTATTTTTAAGCTCTACTTTGCTTCATCATCCTCACTTCCACCACCAATACATTCTGAATGCAATCCAGGCTAAAGGGATCATATGAAAATGTAACTGAATTGGTGCTATTCATGTAGCCATTTCTAGAAAATGGTTGTACACAACAGGAAAAGCATCAGCCATTTTAATGGCAGCATCTCCACATTCTTAATTTAAAACATGGGATTGCCTAGATTATACTTCAGTCTCCCCAAGGAGCGATAGTCAGATTTCTAGGAATTTTAATAATGTGAATTGGAGGGCATGAAGAAGGTGAAGAGACTACTATCTTTTCATATACTCTTGTGATTGGTAAGGGACAGTGGAGGCCCATCTGTTTTGCAGCAAAGTAAGCCCCAAACCATCTGTATAGAACCACATGCCAGCTAAAACATAGAGATACTCATAGGGTGTTGTTTTTTTCATTATGAAAATTTTTGCAGTGTCCCCCTCCCCCAGTACAAGTGTGAATAAATTAGCAACAACTAAATTAAAGATATCATCAAAGAACACTGACTTCACAGAATACCCTGTAAATTATATCCATTGAACAATCATACAACATTCTCAGACATATACATCCATCTGATAATTTTCCAAAGACAGAGAAGCATGATCTTTCTTCACTTTCTTAATGTTCTACAGGAGCTTCTTTGAGATTTTCAAACACATAAGTATTTATAATGTTTAAAGGCATTTTTGCCTCATACACAATACAAACAGCAGGGAAAAAATGTCCAATATGCTATCTGTCTTGTTGGGTTATAGAATCAAATGGTCCAGTAATGTAAGGCACTCTTTGTTTGTTTGTTTGTTTGTGTCTACAGTTTCCGAACTACTATTTGTCCAAATGGATTCCAGGTTGGCATACAAAGCCATGACTAAAATTAATTACACCAACACAAATACAGTTTAACATTGATTAAAGCAAACAAGAATAAAAATACTTCTCAAATAGTACAAAAGAAGCTGAGATAATATGGCTATTTAAAATGCAATTGTAACTTTTAAGTCTTAACACTGGGTGCAGGCGGTGGGAAGCATCAGTAGTACGTCTTTTGTTTTTACACATGATAATCCCATGTCAACATAGGACAAAGTCCTCTGCTTTGTAAAAACATAGCATCTTCCTGCTCAAGATAGGGTCACCAGGTGAGATAAGAGATAGGGCTCTTGTCCTTTTCATAGTTGTGTAGAAGAGGGAATTTTCACAGGTGCTTTCCTCCAGACCATAAAATGCTAAAACAAAAAATGAAACTGGTTAAAAATACTGTGCTTTTTTTTTTTTTAAGAATTCTTAGTGCATGAAGAATTCCCTTTTCCTTTCTTTTCCTCCTTTTTTATTCATTGTAAATTTATGGTTAAACCAGTGGTACTCAAACTTATTACCCTTGGGACCCCTCTTTACATCTACATGTGGACATCACAGCCCTTTCTCAACAGAGCATATGAATAAAAATATTTTGTTTATTTAGTATTTGTTTATTTAGAAATGCATATTTTCATTCACACACTTATGTATGTTCATATTTTAACTCTGTGTAAGGAAATAACATTTTTCAAATCACAGAAGTTTTATTTAAGTAAACTCAATATTTAACTCAAAACATGTGTAAATTTTAAACATAAAAAAAGTTTGGGAGGTGGAGGAGGGATCAGGGCATCCAAGTGTTGTGCCCCCCCCCCCCTTGAGCAACTCTTGTACCTGGAGGTCCCACCCCACAGTTTGAGAACCACTAGGTTAAACAATCCTCATTTAAGCTTAGTTTGCTTCCCTTTGAAGTTGAGACTATGGCTCAGATCAGAGCTAATTTATTTCAGAGAAAACAAACCATGGTTTGCTGTTATGAAAATATATCTACATGAGCTACTCCATATCTCCACTTTTCCACACACAAAGGGTAATTTAAAGTTTCCATGTTCACTTTTGAACCATGTGCAAGTCCAATTGCCTCCAAAATAGAGTTGGATTGAAGAGACAATATATCTTAGCAAAACAGAAAATGAATTAAAATTTATGAAAGGATGGAGAACTTTATTTGAAATGTAGGAGCAACAACAAAAGATTTTCTTTTCTTTTCCTTTCTTAAAATCTGTGTGTGTGTGTGTGTGCTGCCACCACTTCTTTCCCACAATACATCCCTTGAATATTGTCACTAGGTTGCAACATAGCATTGTGATATGGAGTACTCTATTGCAGTAAAAATCAAATAACAGAGTCCTGTGATATCTTAAAGATTAATAAATTTATTATAGTATAGGCTTTTGTGAACTGTTTTATGTGATACACCTGGTATCACAGACTCAATGAACTATTAATCCTAGATTCAAGTCTTATACCAGCCACAGATTCCTTGGCCATGCTTCACAGCCACACCTAAATAAGTCTTTGCCTGTGCATATACTCCTAGTGATCCTCGCTTTGTAGTACAAGCAATAAAACCATAAAATGTAAGATGAAATGAGAAGTTAGTGCTTGTTCATGCTACAAAGGAAGGTGCTATGATGTGCTCATGCTGCAAAAGAAAAGGAGAAAGGACAGTGTGCACAGGCAAAAGTCTTGGTCATATCTTGGCTTGTTAAATTGAAATATGGTTGTGCTAATTGGGACATAAGGTAGCTTCAGGCAAAGCACTAATTCTGACATTAAAACATGTTGATAATGTCTGTTAATTTCTATAAGTAAAAGTTCTATATATTTATGTGTATGCTAGAGCTGAAATACAGTTGGACCTTGACTATTATAGGTTTAACATTTGTGGTTTTGAGTATTCATAATGTTAACCTCGCATGGGCATACACTCCTCCTCACTCTTGAGCTTTCCCATTGGGAGGGAAAACAGCTCAGGAGAGAGAGAGAGCACAGCCAGGAAGAGTGTGTGCTCTTCTCCCTCCCTCTTGTGATTTAACTGGCTTCCCTAAAACAGAAGGAAGCCAGTTAAAGGACAAGAGGGGGAGACAAAAGAAGCAGGTGCACACGCTCCTTTTCTAGTCCCCCCCCCCCCATCCTTTAACTGACTCAGGGAAGCCAGTTAAAGGACAGGAGGGAGAAGTAAGAGAAGCAGGCATGTATGCTCCTCTTCTAGCTCCCCTCCTGTCGTTTTAACTGGCATCCGTGGGGGGGGGGTATTCACAGTTTTTCCACTTTCGTGGGGGTCCTGCACCCCTAACCCCTGTGAATGTAGAAGGCGACTATAATTTTGTTTCCAAACTTAGCTAAAAAGAATTTTTTTAGCATAGGGAAGTTGAAGGACATGAAGTATATTTTTGTTTTATTTTTTGTGAATAACATTTCTATCCCACTTTTTCTCCAAGGACCTTGAGATGACATACGTAGTTCTATTTGAAGTTGAAGGCTTTCATGGCCGGCATCCATAGGTTTTTGTGGGTTTTTCAGGCTGTGAGGCCATTCCAGAACACAGCTTCACAGCCCCAAAATCCTACAAAAAACTCACTTTTTCCTCATGTAATCTTTACAAAAAGCCTGTGAAATATGTCAGGCTAAAGCTCCAAGATCACCTAGTGAGTTTCATGGTTCAAAATGCAGGTTGGAACCTTGCTATCCCAAGTATCACTCCAGCACTGCCATGCTCTAAGTTTCATTATTTTAGTTTTTCATGGCTTTTGCAATTGTTCATATTAGGAGGTTTCTGGCATTAGGTATGGATTCTAGATTGACTTTGTGGCTTTTTAGCTACATTTTGACTGAGATCCTGCATTACAGATAGCAATACCAATAGCAAATACATTTCTGTATCACTTAAGCATGCCCTAAGTGATTTACAATGTGTAAACTAATTGCCCCCAACAAGCTGGGTGCTCATTTTAGAGACCTACAGAAGGATGCAAGGCTGAGTAGACTCTGGAGCCCTGCCTGGGATCACACACAAAGTTGTGGCTGTGAATGGCTGCAGTGCCGGCATTTAACCACACATAACATTAATTCATAATGTTGTAAATAAGTAAACTATATATCGTCTCCTGACCTGACTCCCCAAGCCTTCCTTAACAACCAGCAGCCACACCAAGCAACAAGAGCTGCATGTGCTCAAGAGCTGCAGGATGACATTCCCAACTCCCTCCTACCAATGAGTAAGGGTATGAGGAGCAGAAGCAGAAGGTAGATTTGGAGTTAGGATTTGTGGATCATGGCAATAGTGGCACAATCATGGGGTTATAGCAGATGGATGGGAAAGAGCAGCCAAGTCTGCTCTGGCCAGAAGCGGATCCAAACCCTGCCAACCATATGGCCCGCTCGCAAGTCAGGCCATGCCTGCTGGGGCCAACCAGCATTTCCAGGGGCCAGATTATCCCAGCTCCTTTTTGCTTCTGGCCACTTTGGAGACATGCACACCTCACGCCTTAACTTCTGTAATGCGCTCTACATGGGGCTACCCATGTGCTTGGTTCGGAAGCTTCAGTTGGTTCAAAACATGGCAGCCAGGCTTATTTCTGGAACATCTAGGAGGGACCACATCACTCCGGTTTTGAGGTCCCTCCACTGGTTGCCTATTAGCTTCCAGGCCCAGTACAAGGTGTTGGTTATTACCTTTAAAGCCCTAAATGGCTTGGGTCCAAGCTATCTCAGGGATCGCCTCCTTTCATACAGTCCTCCCTGCGCTCTCCGGTCCTCTGGGAGGAATTTTCTGCAGCCTCAAAAATCAAGGCTTGCAGCGACCTCCCAGAGGGTTTTTTCTGTTGTCGCCCCCAAACTCTGGAACGGCCTCCCAGACGAGATCCGTCAGTTGACATCACTGGACAGCTTTAAAAAAGCTGTCAAGATGGATCTCTTTCGGCAGGCCTTCCCAGACTAATCACCCCGGCCTTGGGTTCCTTGGGTTCCTTGACTCCTGCATTCCTCTCGTGGCCCCATCAGTTGTTGATGGATGAGGAACGCAGTAGAGGTTGATTAGGGGGTGGGTTGGTTTTTCTTTTTGGAGATATGTTATATGGGTTGTATTGTAAGCCGCCTGGATTGTCTGGCAATAAGTGGGATACAAATAAACTTTATTATTATTATTATTATTATTATTATTATTATCTGGGGGAGAGACAACAGGCCCAGCACCATCGGGCCTAGAATAAGAATAAGAACCCTTACTTCTTAAAGGACGGGTGAGGTTTGGGATTTTTATGTTCTGTTTAGATTGTATTAATTATCTGTATGGAAATTTTAATGTTGTAAGCCACCCTGATTGCTCTGCAGAGGGGCGGGATATAAATAAATAAATTATTATTATTATTATTATTATTATTATATACTCAATTAAGAGAAAGATTCAAGATGGAGTTTAAACTGGAAGACTTCGAAGATGAGCCTCTAGAATTAGATAAGATTTTGATGAAATCAGAAAAAAAAAATAGAACAAGCAAACTGTATATAATGTTAATGGATAGAGAGCAGGAAGGAGAGGTGATCATGGATAACATGATTAAATGGGCAACTGATATAGGGAGAACAATTGAACTGGAAAGTTGAGAATATGTCAGAAATAAAACAGAAAAGTTCACAAAGAGGGACTGAAAGGGGCGGCAAAAGGGCACCCTAAGAGCTGGTGCATGGCTCTTTCTTGCCCCTTCCTGTGCAGTGCATCAGGACACTGTGCCTGGAGGACATTCTGACACCATGCACTGTGTGTAATGGCACACGGCGTCAGGATGTTGTTGGGCTGGAGTTGGGGCAGCTGGCGTGTGGCTGCCCCTTCCCATTTCTTCCGCCAAGCCGGTCCTTTGGGCTGGTCTGCAGAAGCCCTAATTCCCAAGATTTGAAGGAAAACTTTTGGAAAATAGAACAAAGGTGGCATCTAACCCCCACAAAGATTGCAAGAATATACAACACAAACTCAAATAAATGCTGGAAATGTAAACAAAATGTTGTATTGTGGTTCCACATTTGATGGAAATGCTCCAAAATGAAAACTTACTGGAAGAAAATTCATGATTCAATACAATAAATTTTTAAGATTAAATATGAATTAAGACCCGAAATCTACCTATTGAACGTGTTAAATAAACTAGACTCTACTATAGAGAGAAAATATTGGAGGATTCTTTTATATATTATTTTGCTTATAGACGAGAAATGGAAAAACCAAGAACTACCGGGATGACTGGTTGATGAAATTAATAGAAATGAAAAATATGGATAAACTAACTGTGTTATTAAATCAAAAAGATTTAGATAGACTGGAGAAGGATTGGTCTTCAATAGAAGAATATGTAAAAACAATGTGGCGTTGAGACAGCAAATTAACTAAGGGGAATTTAAGGTAAGATCATGATTTGAATCATTTTATAGAGACTGAACATAGAAATAAATTTGACTATGTGGAAGCAAATTTAGGATTGATCAATTATTTTAAGAGCGAGAGTAACTAATAAACTTTTGTATACAGAAAGACTAAGAATTATGAGCACAAGTAATAGGTATTTATTGTCAAAGAAACTTTTAGATGTACTAGTTGATATATAGAATTTTGACAATGAGCTGACTTTTTATGCTTCTATACAATATAGATTTTTTTAATTGTAGGAATTTTATTTGAATATATAAATAAAATTATATATTTTTTAAAAAGGCTATCACAACAAAACCACAATTCCAGCACAGTGAGTGGGGAGCAATGGTAGAATTCTGCCTGTGAACTCTTATGTTACACAGGAAAAGGTAGGATCTCAGTCAGTATTTTTGCTGCTATGGCAGAATTTTCTTCTCCTCTTGGTTTAATTGAGAGATTTCACACACACACACACACACACGTTTCTGCTGGTGGATGATGTTTCAGCAAGAGAACCTCATCCGTTCATAGGCAATAAAAGAGGTAAATTAAAATTGTTGATGTATGAACATGAAGTAATCTAAGACAATTGTTAATAGCCCAAGAACTAAATCAGTAAAGAATACACACCAGAAAATTACTATTATTGCCTTTCCAGATTAATTATCCCCGCCTCGGATATAAATAGCCACCCCAATGATCCTTCCGTGGCCCCATCTATATGATGGTTAGGATTATTGTTGTAGGCCTATATACTGGATATCCTGGTCTGTACTGGGCTTTTTAATTGAATCTGTTATTTTAAATTATCACTGATTTAATACTGTTTTAAGGGGGGAGGGGGTATGTTGTATTACTTATGCTTTTATAGGGTGTTGTATGTTTAAGGTTGTAAGCCGCCCTGATTGGATTACCACTGGGCGGGAAATAAATTATTATTATCATTATTATTATTATTATTATCTAATAAAATCTACATATAACATGCAGGGATGAAATATGTTTAATATGTTTAATCAATAAGTAATCTGAACAGATGGAAACAAAGTAGAATAATGCACAGTGGCATTAGCAGGATGTTTTTGAGCCCAGTGTAATCCTTTATGTAATTCTATACATCAGGGGTAGGCAACCTTTCCCCTTTAAGGGCCGAGGGACTTCAGCTCCCAGAAGCCTCAGCCATGTTGGCCAATAGTCCCATGTTGGCCAATCGCTCCTGGGATTCTGGGAGCTGAAGTCCCTCAGCCCTTAAAGGGGAAAGGTTGCCTACCCCTGCTATACATACTTAATCAGAGAGGAACTTAATGGGACATATGCCTAAATAATATGTTGGAGTGCAATCTGACAGTACATTCCCATTCATGTCTGCTCAGAAGTTCAGAAGTCTGCTCACTGAATTCAACTGGACTTGTTCTTATGCTCATATGTCTGAACAATAAACATGCAGGTTCAAGCTCCAAATCAGCCACAGTTAGAATAATTATGCTGATCATAGATATGGCCTCAGTCTTTGGTAGGTGCAATATAAGAGCTCATGTGATGGAGTGGAATTGTTCTGTTATGCTTTTCCCCTAATCTGCATGCATCTATTAGAATGTGTGAACAGATTGTTCCAGCATATTCATGTTCTGTTTTTATTTATTTTTACATATCAGGGAGAGGAGATCAGAAGTAGCAAGGAGCATAAGAGATAAGCTAATGGTCTTCAGACAATAGAAATGATGAGTTTCCTGTTTCTTGTAGTTTAGTCCTGTAGTGGGGTATATATACATGCAGGGGCTGAACAAACTGTCCCTTTCATCACTGGATCAGGGTTGCAGCAACCACATGCCACTGCCCAAGGTTTCTTTAGTGCAGCGCGTCTACATGCTGCACCAAAGATATGGCATGATGTCTTCTGCCATGTGGTCAGGCATGTGGCATGACGCCGGCATCGGGGCAGTGTGACACCAACATCGAGGTGTCATTAGGGTGTGTGGAGTGCAGTTCCATGCCCCCACTCTGGCCCAGTGCTGCCATTTATTGCCAGTCTGTAGAGGCCCGCAGTCTCCTTAGACCTTGTTTTGAATAACAGCTATTGGCTGTTTGACTCCAAAGCTTAGAATTACAATAATTTCAACAATTGCATCTCATAGAATTCCATAATATTGTGATGGTGGGACTTTTAAATGCCCTTCATTTTTATGTGCACCCCTATATGAAACCTCAGGCCTCACAGGTCAGCTTGGAGGAACTACAGCAGACTAGTAAAACCAATAACCAATAATTAACTCAAGTCTCAGTGCTTTTAATGCATCTGCTGTTAAGTATGGCTAATTTTGGTTTCATGCATCCAATTCATGAATTCTGGCTTTAAAATATTATTATTTTAGTGCAATTGTTTTCTGAATTAGACTGTAAAAACCAATTGCTCTTGCTGTATCCCAAGGATACTTATCACTGAATATAAGCTGGGAATTCTAATTTACAAGTACCTTGCAGATAATGTTTATGTAAATGTGAGGAAAAGGTTTGGAGCATATTAATTCATACTGTTTATTGAGTATTTTATAGTATATCATAATAAGAGTTATGATCAATAGGGCCTAGTTCAGCAGCAAGCATATCCTCAAGATAAATAAAAGTCCTAGAAATCAAAATTCATACATAGACACTTAGTATCCATTAAAATTAATTTCAGCTAAGGACTTTAATATTAATTATTTCATTAAATTGCCAGAGCTAAGAGCTCAAGGTCTGTAAAATATGTTCCTCAGCAGACAGTTTTTGTTGTATTGATCAAGATAACTTTGCGATCCTATAATTATTTTTTAAACATTCATTATTTTTAAACAAGTAGGGTTTTGTTTTTTAAAAACTTGTTAAATATTGAATGACCTATTTTGAACTACACCAGAATTTTGAAAGGAAAAACTATTCACACATGAAGGGGGTTGGTAAAAGCCGTGGTTTTTGTGCTTCACTTGAAATTATTGTAAGATTCAGTTAGAGAAGGCTAATCCACCTGTTCCAAAATGTAAAAGGTTATCAGTTAAAATTCTGATAAATTATTATTTGCAGTAACAAAAAAATATTTTAAAGAGATCCAGATCTGTTTTAAAATAAATCCAGTGGTTTTAGCCCAATGGGGTTAATTTTGCTACCATTGTAAGGGTTAGATCTGTATGCAGCTATTAATTTTAAAATATTTAATGATTCCGCTACATCTTTCTTGAAAAAAATTACAAAATTCCATGCAGGTAAAAATATTTTTAATTATTCTGCCATTTATTAGACAGTAATAATATTTTATGATTTGGAGAGCCAAAAAATAATACTATTTTATTTAAGAGCAACATTTGTTGCTAACATTTAAATAAGATGTCACATTTTAATTTTTATTATATACAGAGATCTCTTACTTAAAGAGAATACCATATGTTTCCTTATTCAAGATACTGCACTCTACACTCCCCCCAAGTATCAAAGTATGTTTTCTGTGGGGTTTTTTTTTTAAAAAAAAAACTTTATAAAACAGCAAATCTTGGAACATTTACCCATGCATGTCAGATTTTTTTGCCTGTATATAATGCACATTCTCATTAATGTTTTCCAGTCATTCTAGACTTAGAAAAAGAGTGTCCAAAAGTACCATATTTAGCTTCTATCTGAAATTCTCCCGAGCTGTCAATTTAGGTGTTAAAGAGACCATTTGTAAAGCTTGGCTGGGAATTGACATTATTGACTGGAATGTGTGTTTATCATTACATTCAATGATGAAAGTGGAACATGTAGCATATGAATAAATGTCAGCAGATGTTTCTTTTAAATGGCCTGAATTCAACCTCCTGTTGTTTGTCTTGAATACAAATATTATAAAAGGGAAAAAGGCAGAAAAATTATGACATAAATGCAAGGATAGATATTTGGGGGGGGGGGGCTATAAAAATAATTATCTGAGTCAGTAGAGAGTGAGGAAAGTTTAATTAATAAGAATAATTAGGTGTTGTTGCTGCTTAATTTGAAAATTAGAGGTGGGAAAGAGAGAACTGCAGTTCACCATAGACTAAAAACCTATTGTTCCCATCCTGCAAAAATTGGGAAAGGTCATGAAGTTTGCTTACCAAAACTGAAGCCTCCAGTAAAGTTGTATTTTTGCACAGTTTTTACTTTTCATTCAAAAAAATCCCAAAACAAACAAAAATAATCCCAACAAACAGGTGGTGATAGAAGAAGGGCTAAGACACCCCCCATAGCTGGAATGTTCTCAGCCACTTGGAGAGAATGATTCTCTTTAGAAATTCTCACACTTCAAATGGGGTCCTTCAAAGATTTTTAGTAACTCAATCACCAAATGTTTGTTATGCATGAGAATTTTTTACTTTTGAAAAAGCAAGAAATTAAATGAAAGATATATATATATATATATATATATATATATATACACATGTACATACACAGACACACACACACACATGCACAAGGGTCTTATTTAGCTGCATTGTGAACATTATGGATTTTAAAGATATATATCACCCTCCTCCACCCCACATGATTAGTGTTGTTTTTATATGAGGAAATCCTGCAATGTTTTGGCTTCACAATTGGTGAGTAATGCAGTTTATAGAAAGAAGTTTGAATGTGTTAAGGGACAAAAAAGAATATTTTACTTACTGGCTGAATTTTAAGGATAAGCACACTGTCACTATAAATTAAGGGAAGGCAATTTGAGGAATAGATATGACACATTTTTCTCCTTCTTTCTCCCCCCTCAAAATAAAAAATCTAGTGACCACTGTCAGAATGTAGTACTCTTGTATTTTGGTGATGCACAGTGGCACGTCAAAAAGAAAAGGAGAAAAAAAATTCAGCATGTTGTGCCTTTGAATTTTAGCAGCAAGGCAGCAAATTTTATTAGAGGACAGTCTGTTGTTTGTTGTTGTGTGTCTTCAAGTCAGTTTTTACTTATGTGACCCTACAGTGAGCCAATCATGGGTCGGGTTTTTTGGGGCAAGATTTGTTCAGAGGTGGTTTGTCATTGCCTCCCCCTGAGGCTAGAGCATGTGCCTTGCCTAAAGTCACCCAGTGGGTTTCATGGCTGAGCTGGGAATCAAACACTGGTTTCCAGAGTCATAGGGCCTAAGCAGACGGGTGGTCGTGGGCCGCCCCAGGAAGCTGCGGATTGGAGCCGAGATACCCGCACTCCTCGGCCCCAACCCGCAGCTTCTCAGGCCCTGGAAGGAGTGCTAAAATAGCGCTCCTTCCATAAGACGCCGAAGGTGTGCTGCAAAAGGCCTTGGGCGCACCTTCGGCGCCTCTTCCACCGCAACGTGTGCGGACGCTGCGGCGGAAGTACGTCGTCGGAGTGCTGGTCGTGCGGAGCGATGGCCGCTCCGATGACGTGTTCAAGAAGGGATTGGGATGCCCAGCATGAGGCTGCCCCTCCCCTTCCTTGCCTTGAAGACGGTGCAAAGTGCGATCTGCTTAGGCCCATAGTCCAACACTCAAACCACTACACCCTTCAATTTTTTTAGCAACGTAAAAAATTTGAAGGAAAGACTGCTGCAGATAGTAAACTATAGGTTGCCCATTTCTGCTATAGATGATAGCAAATGAGTCATAAGGTAATTACTTGCCAACAGTAATTCTCTGTTAAGGCATTTCAAGTTCCATTGTTGAAGAGATGGTCTCTGATGGCCAAACTGAGATACTAATTTGGCATATTTCAAGTAAACAGATCCTAGGTCCAAAAACACACTACAGAAATAATCCAGTTTGAGGCTGCTTTAACAGCCCTGGCTCAATGCTAGAAACAGAAACACTAGAATTCTGGGACCTGTAGTTTGGTGAGATATTTAGCCTTCTTTGTCAGAGAGCTCTAGTGTCACAATAAACTACAATTCCCAGGATTCCCTAGCACTGAGCCAGGGCATTTAAAGTGATTTCAAACTGGATTATTTTTGCAGTGTGTTTTGGACCCTAGTTCCAGCTCTATGCTAAAAGTTACTTTGTGGATGTCACTTGCTGCAACAGTAATTACAGTTGAGGATGGAGGCCCCTGAGACTGCTCTAGAATAGGCACATTGAAGATCATGTTGCAATAATAAAATATTTATAATAAAAATTCATATTCAAGTTTTAGTAATAAAGAAAAGTACTCCAAGATGTATCCAGTTTAGAAGGCCTTGTATCTTGATAGTCAGTACCCTGAGAAATGGGTAACTGTACTTATTCCTCCCACTGGCATATTCACAAGTAAACAAATTGTAGGAAGAAACTATTCCCAACTCCCAAGTTCAATAATTCCAAGATGTAGTTGAAAAAAACTGGTAACAATCTATATTTAATTATGACCAAGTACCACTGAAGGCATACAAAATGTTACTCATGACTAAAAAGTTCCATTGCTTGTGGTGGAGAAATAAAACATGATAAAATATAAAAGCAACTAGAAAGACTGAAATATTGCAGAAAAGCATGAGGCTTAATGCCAGAAACATGGCAGGTGTAGGTGTATCTGTCTACAAATCTAGATATGTAAACACAGCTCTTCCTTTTAAGGAAGATCTTAGGTGAAGATCTTTAGCTTATTTTTTTTTATATCAGAAATGCATCTTCTTTTTTTCAGCATTTTTGTAGGGCTTCAATCTCTAGGACATAGAATGATAGGGAATCTGGAGAGATATGTCACTCTTTGGATGGTATAAAAAGGTAAAGGCATTCCCCATTGACAAGATTGTCAAGTTGTGTCCAACTGTAGGGGACAGTGCTCATCTCCATTACTAAGCCAAAGAAGAGCCAGCATTATCAGAGACTACTCTGTGATCATGGGGCCAGCATGATTGCACAGAATGTGTTTACCTTCCTTTGCATGCCTTTAAACTGCTAGGTTGGAAGAAGCTGGGACTAGTGACAGGAGCTCACCACACCATGCAGCACCCGGGCCTCAAACTGCCAACCTGCCAATCTTGCAATCAACAGAGTCAATGTCCTAACCTCTTGAGCCACTGCATCATATCTTTGCCCATTCTATATCTTTTCCCATTCTAGGGACATGCCAAGGAAATGGGAAGGCTCTGAATATGGCATATCTCATGCATTTCACGGATTCACCCTCTAGAACATTCCCAGAATATTCCCTTTTGCTATTTTTGCAGTGAGAGGGCAGGTGACATTGCTGCAAGCAGAGCAGATGATTTCATGCTTGGTGCCCCCTTTGCAGGTGGAAGCCAAGATCATCCACTTATGCCCTCAGGATGCACTCCGAGAGACCCTGGGATTGCAGTTGATGGCTTGATAAATGGGCATCAGGCTTATGTGCTCCCCATCCTCTCCTCCACTGGTGTTGCTGTGAGGGAGAAGTTGGAAGCAGCTAGTTTCATTTTCCACTAATCTAGGTTCATCATGTTGTCCAAACTGAGATAGACTAAAATTGTGGTTTAAACAAACTAAAACTTAACTAAAATTGTGGTTTATACAAACAGGATGAAGTTGTGATCATGAATTGTTTGGAGAAAAACACAGTTAAAATGGGCATAATTAAAATTCACAGCCTAAATGAAAAAGAAAAGGAAAGGAAAAAAGTTGTGGTTCATTTAAAGTAGAAGTGGACTTTCCCTCTCACTACTGTTTTCAAAGAAGAAACAATCGCATACACTTAAGTTTAGTATTGTCCATGGACCAGATAACATCTTCTACCAACTAGTAGCCAGCCAGCCAGCTGGAGGACATTGGAGAACAGCCTTCCATCCTCCATTCCACCAGGGCCAAAGGCTGCTGAGTCAGGCAGCAGGGAGAGGGGCGTGGCTAGGAGTGGCTGATCTTAAAAGTCACTCCTCCCCCAGGAACACCAGCCAGTCAGCTGGAGGACATTGGAGGACTCTGCAACAGCCTTCCTTCCCCCATTCCACCAGGGCCAAAGGCTGCTGAGTCAGGCAACAGGGAGAGAGGAATGTATGTACTTGAGCCTGAGGACCAAGGATAGTTTCGGGATTCTGTTAGTATACCATCCACCCCGTTGTCTCTCTAAGGGCCTGAGACTCTCTAAGGGCCTCAGAAGATGACTAAAAGAGTCATCTGCGAGACCCGGAAGAGGAGGAGCCACCGCACGAGCGGCGCTCCTTCCTCTTCCTGAGGTCGCCCTGGGAGCTGCCGGCCCTCCGCACGGCCGGCGCTTCCGGGGCAACCTCCCGCTGCAGCGACCGCACGCGCTGCGGCGGAAAAGACAGGGAAAGTGTGCCCTACGCGTTTAGGGCGCACTTTCCATGTCTTCTAAAAGGAGCGCCAATTTGGAGCTCCTTTTAGAGTCACCACAGGAGTGCCGCGGTGCGGAGGCTGCGGTCCTGCGGCGCTCCAGACCAGGGTGTCCCTGAAGCCCTGGTCTGCATCCCCCCTAACTGAGCTGACACAATTGGTTTAAGAGTTGCTGTTGGAGTTGTTAGTAAAAGTCCTCCATTTTTCATATATATTTTGACTATGTGGAGTCCCCTATGACCCCAGCATGACCCCTGGGAGATAGAAGCCATAATCCCCTAGATGTGAAGTCATGTAAGCAAGTAAAGTTACAAAAGACCACCGGAACAGGCAGGTTATGGGAGTTGCCCTGGGGACTATCCCATTATGTTGGAAAAGATACCTAATAGTGTTTGTTTTTCTCAGTCTCACACTTGATGAGACAGTGATTAGATTTGATGGCACCTCCTTTCTCTAGCTTCCTTTCCTTGATTGCTTTGATACCATATGCATTGTTTAGACTATGCCCAGACTTAAGTAAACAATGAAAAGCCCATCACGCCTTTGTCTAGCTATTGTCCGGCCCATGGCTAGAAGGCAGAATTTCCCTATAAGAACCCCTGGATTTTAGCAGACATCATGCTACCTTGGAAGTGCATGCTGAAACTCTGTTGGTCTGTGCTCTGAGATAGTTCCCGCGACCCCCTCTTGCCGGCTGTCCCCCTTCCACAGAACTCATCTTCATTCGCTGCCAAAGCCCAGAGGAGTCGCTCGGGTGTGAGTATATCTTCCTCTATCCTGGTTTCCCTCTTTGCCTTCCCCACTCTCTCTCTCTTCCGCTTATTCCTCTAGTGTGTGTGTGTGTGTGTGTGTGTGTGCTGCATTTGGATGTTTGCTTATTGTTGCCAACTAAATATTTTAGACTTTAATTGGAGCTTGGTCCGTTTCAGTGTCTTCCCTAGCCAGAATTCTTACGTCTCCCGTAGACAATTGGATAAGATCTTAGAAGTGAAGTTGGGTGCTTCCCTCTCTCATTTGAGCTAATTATAAATTCCCCAAAATTAGGTCTTGGCTTCCCAACAGATTGGTGGAGAATGCGTGCATCCCTGAAATTTAGACACCCCAAACTGATCATTTGGGCTGTTTAAATCTCGGCATGTAGGAGAAATAAGATTTTAGGCAAAGGAGATGCTGACACGAGTGTTAGGAAGGTGCGTGAGTGTGATTGTGTGTGTGACTGGAAATCTTGGGTTGGCTATCCCTTTCCTTGCCTTTTCTATCATGGGTTGGTAGAGAAGAGCCAAGTTTCCCCATTCAGGTTTTTTCCCCCATAATCTAACCATATACAGTCCCCAGAACCACCTTGGACGAACTAAGGTAGACGAAGTGAGGAGACGTCCTCATCTGAAGCTACCCAGACACAAGGTTGACAAAGGTTAGCGAGGGCAGGGAAGCCCAGTGCAGCTAGCCGAACCCTGGTGAGGGAGAGTCCCAGTGCAGCCAGGGGAAGTGAAAAGGAGTCTAGAGAAAGCTGGTGAGGAACGGGAGAGTTCCAGTGCAGCCAGTGGGTCTAGAAGTCCGCCAGTGGGTCTAGAGAAAGCCGGTGAGGGGTGAGGAAAAGCCCTAGAGAATCTGGTGGGTCTAGAGAAAGCTGGTGAGGGGTGGGAAAGCCCTAGTGAAATTGGAATGTTTTAAGAGAACCGCCAGTGAGCCTAGAGAAAGCCAGTGAGGGGTGAGGAAAAGCCCTAGAGCAGCCGGTGGGTCTAGAGAAAACTGGTGAGGGGCGAGGAAAGCCCTAGTGCAGGCAGGAAAAAGATTGGCGAGGGGTGGGAGAGCTCTAGTGCAGCCAATCTGGTAGCAGGAAAAAAGGTCAGCTGGTAAGGGCAAGGAAGCTCTAGTGTCGCCAGCGCAGTCAGGAGAGAGCGCGAGAAGTAGAAAATAGGAATGGAGCAGATTTACCGAGAGGAGAAAGTGCAGAACAGGCTGCAGAGGTGGATCACCAAGAAGGGACCCAATCCCTTCATCCCAGGGGCGTTCCTGCTGGAGGTATATGACATCAAGACCGCTAAGAAGGGACTTAAAAGCATCCCGCAGCCAGAAAAAGATAGGTTGGCATCATGGGGAATCTGGACCCTAGCCCATGACGCCGTAGAAAAATACAAAGAGTATAAATTAGAGGTAGAAGTGTCCCGGAAACAGATAGGAGATTTGGTAACCCTGGCAAGGGACAAGGTAACAGAAAACATGGATCTCACCAGGAAAGCCCATGAGGCAAGGCAGAGAGCAGATAGGGCAGAGCAGGAAAACATAGCCCTCAAGCAAAAATTGGTAGAATTAGAATTTAAATTAGGACAAGCCAAACAAGCCGCGGACTTTATATTGACCCAAAAGACAGAAGCGGCAGCCCAAGCTGACCACACCATGTGCAAGGCCCAAATTAGAGAATTGGAAAGCCAAATAAATTTGAAAAGTGCCCTCGTGGCCACGGTGCAGCCTAACATTTTAGAATCGGCGACACAAGCCAATGTCCTTCAGGGGAGCCCATCGCTGGTAGAGGCACGGATTCCCCCACACTACAATCCCCAATGGAGTCCCCCAAAAGGGAATGAACCCACGGCATACCCATGGATCCAGTTAAAACCCAGAGTATGGTAGAAACAAAAGCCACCTCAGAAGATGGCACAGTTACTAAGACAGTGGAAGAGACGGTCTCATGGTCACTAACAGAAATTAAAGCCCTAGCAGACCAGCAAGGAAGACTAAATCCCCAGACAGGAGTCCGATGGATGTCTAACATCATCCTTTCATACCCAAAAGCTAAAGGACAGGACCTCACACAGATAGCAAGGCTGAGTATAGATCCCACTTACTTAGGACCCTTCGAGGCAGCAGTTTCCAATTATGATTTGGCAAACTTAGAATTAAAAGAATGGATACGCATAATGGTGCAAATCCTTTGGCCAGGTACTACCAAAAGGGCAAAATACCATAACGAGGTACAGCAGCCTGACGAAACCCCAGACACTTATGTAGCCAGAAAGAAAATGTTAGCGATCCTACCAGGAGAAGTTAACCTTAATCGTGACGGGATTCCACTTTTGAATTGTACTGATTTTATAAGAGAAGTATACCAAGGTTTAAATGAGGCAGCTAAAACATACATAGGTCCTGCCTACCACCAACTTAACACTATAGATTGGCAAGGATTTTTACAGCACATTCAGGCAGCTTCCCAGATATTTTGGACTAGAGAAGCACAGAAAGATATGGCTAAAAGCTTAGTGACAGCAAACTCAGCAAAACCTCCCCACAGCCTAGGAAGGAAGACAGACAGAGATAGCAAACCGGTCCACGCAGTTACATACTGGAACACCGGCCCCCATTCTCAACCCATATCCAGCGAACCAGGAAGGCTTCCCAATAACAATTCATTTAGGAGAGGTTTTAGAAACTACCCTAGAGGACCCAATAACCTAGACTATGGAAAAGACTCCTTGCAGGAAATCAGGAGCCCTATTTGGAGGCAACTAAGGGAATTAGGATACCCTGTCATGGACCTTCATGGTCGACCCACGCATGAGCTCACTGAGCTGCTGCTCCAAGCCCTAGGTGGCTTAGGCCCCAATGGACCTAACACCAACCTTAATGCCCCTACACCCCAGAACCGGAAGCAGAACCCCAGTCAATCAGGTTAGGGACGCCTGGGATCCCATGGCTCGCAGAGAGCCAGGGCAGACCTTCGGATCCATTGGGCTGAAGACCCTCCTGCCCGAAACCCTCATAGTCCCCCACATCCACCTCCCAGGACCGGAGCTATTAAGGCCCCGAGGAACCTGGTCTCCGCAGTCACTCCCCACAACGCCCCCAATCCTCCAACTCCCGCAATCCCTAACCAACAGATAATCGCCACGTTAAAACCAGATTTTGGGGGACGCCCGACTGTAAATGTGAAAGTGGGCTCCCATGACAAAAGTGGGCTCCCACGACGAAAGTGGGCTCCCACGACAAACCCAAGCCAGCCACTTTACTCGTGGACTCCGGCGCCACAGTCAACACCCTTCACCCCAAGTTAGCCGCTGTAGGGAATAAGACACAGGATACCATGGAACTAATAGGTTTTGGGAAGGACAAGCACCAAGCCCCCATCTGGAGAGACAGCCCCATCCATTTAGGACCCATTTTAGACCACATCAGGGCATGTGAGAACCAGGGAGAAGATGACGGAATTTTAGGAGCAGGATTTCTCAGACGGAACCGCTTGACCCTCGACTTGACCAATGGTTTCCTATGGCAGTTAGAAGAAGGTCCCCCTGTAATCTCAGCCATACATCGGTGTGCCGCCTTAAAGGCACCAGGACAACTCTACCCCATCTTAAATTATCCATGGTCAACAGATTTCCCAGATGTTTGGATTAAAGATAAAATGGAGTGCGGCAAGGTTAAAGGAACATGCGTGCTCATAGAAGGAAAAGATCCACCTCCACAGAAACAGTATAGATACCCCCGTGAGGCAGAGGAAGGAATAGCAAAAACCATTGAAGGCCTCCTGAAGTATGATGTGATACTCCCCATGCAGTCCATTTGCAATGCGCCCTTATGGCCAGTGTTCAAGGCGGATGGCATCACATAGCGAATGACTGTGGACTTAATGCGGTCACTCCCCCAGTAGCCCCCGTAGTAGCAAAGTACAACGAAATTTTAGCGGCCATTGCAGCCAGAGCCAAGTTCTATAGTGTCATAGATTTAGCAAATGCCTTCCACTCCATCCCACTCCATGAGAGCTATTTTTACAAATTCGCCTTCAAGTCCCACGAGAATCAGATGTGTTTCAAGAGGGTACCTCAAGGATTTCACTCCAGTCCATCAATCTGCCATTCCCATGTGGTCAAGATGTGGACCAAGTTGCCCCTTGCCAACCACATCCCGACACCACAAATAGTGCTTAACAATAATAGACCCATTCAGCAAATGGATTGAGGCTTTTCCCACCAGAGATAACACTGCAGAAACCACAGCTCAAATTTTGTTTGAACAAGTTTTTAGCTGCTGGGGTCTGCCCCAAACCTTTACCATTGACCACGACTCAGTTAGCCATTTCACAGGAGAAGTTATGAAAGCCTTATGCTCCACCCTAGGCATTAAGCAAAGATTCCACATAGCCTCTCACCCCCAAAGCTCAGGTCACATAGAAAGGACTAATAGAACCCTGAAGGAAGCAATGAGGAAAATAGTTAAAGCATCGGGAAAGGATTGGGATGCAAAACTCCCCATAATCCTCATGGCCTTTAGAAGAACTGTAGCATCCCATGGCTTCACGCCACACAAAGTCATGACAGGAAGGAAAATGGTCATGCCAGAAGCTTTCTGGATCAACACCCCTCTCCCTGCAGACCTAGAGCCAGTTGTTTTGAATCACGAATAGATGAAAACTCTCCTACAGAGCATCCAGCAGACCCACAGACAAGTAGTGGAAAGATTAGGACAGAACATGAGAAGCATGGACAAAAGATTAGGTTAGGCACGCAACCCTCCACAATGGGACCCTGGAAAGCAAGTGATGTATCAAAACTTTTTAAAACAAAGACACAACCTTACCGCTAAGTGGCTAGGACTGGTAGAGATAGTTGAGAGAGTGTCCCCAGCCGTGGACCAAGTTAGAATCCCTAGCCACCATGGGAACAGACAAAAGTACTTCCACATATCACAGCTCAAGGAATGGAAAGGAAGTCCAACGCCTGTAAAGCCAGTTCGGTCGGAGCCCGATCCAATACCCACCATAGACCGGACTGAAACATTTGTGAGCCTCTTCCCCACATAGCCAGTTAGTGAGATGCCTCTCTGCTTCCCTACAGGGACAAGAGATGGCACTGAGCGCATGGACCCTCTGGATACTACTATGGATGCCAGTCAAGGTCTGTGCTAGTGTTTACCCGACCCAGTTCCACACCGACTGGAAATATAATATAGAGGCTAAATGCCACTGGGCCATCCCGTACCTAGGAATGATGGAGGTAATAGATGCCATGCCCAATGCAAGGATCTGGTATGACAAGGGACTCCCCGTTTTAATAAAAACTAGATATATGTCACAAAAAGAAACACCCTAGCCTCAAGAGTGTATATGTTTGGTCCTAAGGAGCTCACTTGGGTGGAGGCAGATGCAGGCCCCCTCCCCCTTCAAGCAAAAATCTGGAGAAGGCACCGCTTTGATCCTCCATTCAGCAAAACCCCCACCTCTTACTACACCTCCCTCTCCATAGACTATCGGTGCCGCCCTACATGGGCTTGGAAAACCAGACTGTTTGTATGTCGCGACTTCATTCGCACCCCCACTAATTGCACCATAACATGCCGGCACATAACGTGTCCAGACATCCCCGCCGAAGTCCCCACCATGATCCAGGAGCCATCTATGTACATTGGCAACATAATAATTAGGAAAGATATCTCCCTTTATGCATATACAGAGATCCAACCCATAGTCACCAACCTAAAATTAAATTTAACAGCCGTGATTGTAGGACGCACAATCCCCATTTGTAGTGACTATTTAAAAGCCACATGGGCGCAATGGGAACAATTGGAAGAGAAATGGCATAATGTAACGCACCCGCTTTTCAGAAGCAAGCGCGATTTGGCAGACACAGTGTTAGGAAGATTTGGAACAGGGATAGGAGTCTTGAACGCAATAGACACAGAAGTAGTAGCTAATAAATTGGGATTCGTTGAATCTCGTACCAAGGAGTTAGGTGTATCCATTGCCTCAGGTCTAACAAACGTGGCCCAAGGCATAGACATATTTGGTCTTCTCTTACCACAATGGGTAAGGGTAGAGAAAGAAATCATCATAGACATAGGAAACTCCCTTAAGTCTGGCATTTACAACTTATCTATAGCCATCCAGTGCACCCAGATCCAAAGCAGTTTAATAGCCTTCGCATCTCAATTAATCCAAGCCTCACTCATGTGACTCATCCACCCAGAAGTCATGGTTCTGTTTAAGAAAAGCTATCCAGACCCCTTCCAACACCCCAAAGATTAAGGGCCTTGGCAGACGACTAATTGGGTCGTCTTCCGGGCCCAGAAGAGGAGGGGCAGCTGCATGTTCGGCGCCCCTTCCTCTTCCTGAGGTCGCCCCTGGAAGCACCGGCCATCCGCATGGCCAGCACTTCCAGGTTGACCTCACACCGCGGCGACTGCACTCGCCGCAGCGTTTGAGTCAGGGAAAGTGTGCCCGCTGCTTTTGGGGCACACTTTCCCTTAAATCTAAAAGGAGCGCCAATTTGGCGCTCCTTTTAGATTCGGTGGGGAAGCGCCGCGGTGAGGCTGCCTTGGCCCCACGGCGCTGCAGACCAGGGCATCTTGGACGCCCTCGTCTGCATCCCCCCTTAGTTAAGATAACTGGAGCACATTGGCAAGACATGGTGCTCTACATTGGCATTTATCACGAAAAGATATGGGACCCCCCAAGTCATTCACCCTGCTTCCCACATAGGTCTTCCCTTAGCAGAGAGCAACACAACTATGCTGCCAGAGCAAATGATGCATTGGACTAATGGCACCCACTTGTATGATTTGTCTGGGTGTGTAAAAACACAGCAGTGGACCCATTGTTACAGTGGTTTGATAGGAACCCCCATTCAAGAGATACAGAACCACATCATAGTCCCAGTTCAGTCAACCATCCTTGTCCAGCTTAACCATGATTGCTTTTGCCTCCGGACCCCTTGTGATCATGTTATTTTGTTGCCTTTTGAATGTATTTTGGATATAGATAGATCGTTAGGAAACCCATGTTTTTGCAAAGTGTATGTTAAAGATTGTTTTGAGAAGGAATTTTACTTGCATGAGACAGTTAGGGAATATACAAGTGAAGCACCATATTTTGTAAACCCGCAGTTGTTAGAAGGATTTCATTTGGAAGATGAACTACAAATTTCAAAATGGTTGCGCCTACTCACTAACTTGAGTCAGGCCACCAAACAAATCGAGCAGACTGAGGCCAGGATTAAGATCGCTGTAGACCTCAAAACCAAGCAAATAATAGAAGTTACCCAAGAAATCAAGGATGTAGCTAAGAATACTTGGTTTGGAAAGTGGGACTGGTCTGCCACTGGACAGGCAATTTTAAAATTGGTAACCAATCCCAATTGGTAACCAATCCCAATCCAATTTTGGGATTGCACCAGTGCATTGCAATAATTCTGTCGATACAGGTCATCACTGTCATAGGAGCTATCAGTCTCACATGTTGGATTAGAAAGCAAGTGGCCAAGTTCCGTGCCCTTAGACGCAGACTAGATCTCCCACAGCCGATAACCACTAGGCACCCCAACCACTGCCACCAGCCCCGCTCCTTTTCTGATTGCCTCCGTCCTCCAGAGGACGAAGGTGGGAAAGAGAGCCTCCTTGGATAGCATAACCATTCACACCTCCATAGCCGCTGCCTGCACTCCGCCCTTTTGGTATTGGGGGGGGAAGGAAAAGTTTTGGTCTGTCTTTTTCCCTCTATAGGAAGATGGGGGACTAGCCCCCACCTTTTTGTATGACTGAGAAAGAAGACCAACTTTGGGTAGTGCGGCCACACTACCAGCCAATCGAACTCCTGCTTGGTGCTCTGGCTGACAGCCCAAAATGCAGAGGGCGACTCTCGTGAGAGTGCTCTTTGCAATTGTCCAGGCTATTCAGCTAGTTTGCCAAGTCAGGCGGAGGTTGGCTGCAGATGGAAGCACCACCCAAAGTTGGACTTCCCTATCAGCCAGTAGCAAGGCCCCCTCATGGAGGCCCCACCTAGGGCAACCCAGCCACGGAAAGCATAGCAACCATAGACCTGTCCACCTCCTTCTAAGTCATCATGGCCAACCCATTCACAGCAATGGGCCTAAATCCCCGCTCCAAACCACATCCAGCCATACAGTTTACAAGCCCAAGAACGCCCTGGTTCTGCCGCAATAAGCCCGTTTGGTCCAAAACTGAACCCTAATTTGCATATTTTCCCAACATTCCTGACCCCCACTCTAAGGTGGTGACCCCCGCTTCACCCAGACCAAGTGCCCATAGTTTGAATAACCTATTGGGATTGCCCCTGCGACTCGCCTGACCAGTTTAAGCCTATCCGTACACCCCCATGTAAAAGAGTACTATGGTGCAGGACTCAAGTTCATTGATAGTCTACAAAAGCCAGTGGGCTCCAAGACAGTGTAGCAGCTACAGTCTCTCAGCCTTGGAATAGTTATTGGAGTTAAGATAAGATGGGCCTTAAGCCCTATGTAGTTTGTCGCCTGCTAAATGTTGGTGTGTCTATGTATTTGGTGCTGTACGCCCCCTTTTGGTGATGGACTTTCGTTGCTAGTATGGTGACTTGGGAATTTCTCTTTCTTGTGGCTTCTCTGCCACTAACTCTTGTGCTACCCTATGGCAGTGTCACTTGACCTTTTAGCCACATCTCTCCACAGACATTGGGGGGGTGAGACTTCATCCTCAATGCTTGCTTTCTACTCTTTTCATCTCTGGCAAGCTTTCAAGAGGAAGGTAAGCCCACAACCCAAAGTCCAGATGCCACCGAAGCCCCACTGCTTGCAGACAGGACAAGCATCTCGGACGCAGCCCTGGACATGGACCGCCCGCTAGTCTGCCGCACCACCACTTGCAGCCAGACAGCCCCCACTGAAACAGACGAGTGGCTCCCTCCATAGCAGCTGCACCACCTCTGATGCCCGCATTTCAAGGCTTCTAGCCAAGCCACCGCATGAACACCGATTATGGACAGCGTTGCCCAAGCCTGATGTTGCCCGCTGGACTTGCATTTCAGTTGCCCCCTTGAACATTGCTGTTTGCCTGCATTCAAGACCCCGTGCATTGGACTTTTGCTCACATTCTCGTGGACACTGTGAATCCTGCCCACATTTGAGAATGGACTTTTGCCCCCATTTCCCTTTGGACTCACATCCATCCAAGATGCCATCGCTGTTTGTTTGGACCTGGTTCATCACTGATTGTGCATTGCCATTGCCATTTATGTCACTGCTGTCCTATTATTGTTGTTGCTTTTCTCCTATTGAATTGTTGTTATTGCTTTTATACTATTGTTATTGCTGTTGAGGTGAATGGGTTCCCGATGTGTGGTTAGGGACCCCACCCCTCCTTTTCTGAGAGGGAGAACACAACTCCGTTTTCTAAATTGTCACCCCAAAATTTTATGACAAAGGCTAATTCGAAAGACATTGATCCCAACACACCAGTGCATTGGTCTCAACGCTTTCGGGGGGGGGGGGGACTGTTAGTAAAAGTCCTCCATTTTTCATATATATTTTGATTATGCAGAGTCCCCTATGACCCCAGCCTGACCCTTGGGAGATAGAAGCCATAATCCCCTAGATGTGAAGTAATGTAAGCAAGTAAAGTTACGAAAGACCACTGGAACAGGCAGGTTATGGAAGTTGCCCTGGGGAATATCCCATTATGTTGGAAAAGATACCTAATAGTGTTTGTTTGTTTCAGTCTCATACTTGATGAGACAGTGATTAGATTTGATGGCACCTCTTTCTCTAGCTTCCTTTCCTTGATTGCTTTGATACCACATGCATTGTTTAGACTATGCCCAGACTTAAGTAAACAATGAAAAGCCCATCACGCCTTTGTCTAGCTATTGTCCAGCCCATGGCTAGAAGGCAGAATTTCCCTATAAGAACCCCTGGATTTTAGCAGACATTGTACTACCTTGGAAGTGCATGCTGAAACTCTGTTGGTCTGTGCTCTGAGATAGTTCCCGCAACCCCCCTCTTGCCAGTCATGCCCCTTCCACGGAACTCATCTTCATTCGCCACCAAAGCCCAGAGGAGTCTCTCGGGTGTGAGTATATCTCCCTCTATCCTGGTTTTTCTCTTTGCCTTCCCCACTCTCTCTCTCTCTTCCACTTATTCCTCTAGTGTGTGCGTGTGTGTGTGTGCTGCATTTGGATGTTTGCTTATTGTTGCCAACTAAATATTTTAGACTTTAATTGGAGCTTGGTCCGTTTCAGTGTCTTCCCTAGCCAGAATTCTTACGTCTCCCATAGACAATTGGATAAGATCTTAGAAGTGAAGTTGGGCGCTTCCCTCTCTCATTTGAGCTAATTATAAATTTCCCAAAATTAGGTCTTGGCTTCCCAACAGAGTTGCCTAGACTTTTAGTCTTGGGCAACTTCAACATCCCACTCGAGACCAGTTTATCAAATCCAACAGGTGCATCTCGGGAGTTCATGGAGTCTATGACAAACATGGGCCTATCCCATTTGGTCACTGGGCCCACGCATTGTGCAGGTCATACCCTTGATGCAGTCTTCATTACAGAACAGGAATATCTGTGGGCGGAGGTAATAAAGACCTCTGCATTGTTATGAACAGATCATTTTCTGATCAAGGCTGAACTTAGAAGCACTGCCCATCCCGTCAGGGGTGGAGGACCCATTAGAATGGTCCGCTCTTGAAGGCTAATGGAACCAACTGGATTCCAGAAAGCCTTAGAGGGTTTAATGGTTAGTAACGCCGACGATTCTGTCGAAGCCTTGGTTAATACCTGGAACACCGATCTTGCCAAGGCTATTGATACAATTGCTCCCAAGTGTCCTTTCCAACCCGCTTCTAATCATCAACCATGGTATATGGAAGAACTCAGGAAGATGAAGCGGGTTGAACAATGACTAGAGTGTGTCTGGTGGAAACTCTTATCTGATAGAACTCATCATAGGATATTTCTTTTCTCCTACAGAGAGGCAATACATGCAGCGAGGAAATCTTTCCTCTCTGCATGTATTGGGTCTGCAGAGTCCCATCCAACAGAGCTGTTTAGAGTGGTAAGGGAACTGACACAGGTCCCGCCTGTGCAGAAAACATTACTTAAGCCAACAACGGCCTGCTGCAACACATTTAATAACTTCTTTGCAGATAAAATCTCTCAGATAAGAGCCTACTTGGACGCTGGTATTATAGCAGAATCGATAGATGAGGTATCCAGCAACCCTGCTTTTGAGATTATACTGGATCTGTTCCAACTGGTGAATACCGACCACTTTCCCTCCTGACCCTAGCCCTTCATGGCTGGCCATCCAGGGGGGAGATGTCTTGAGGATGTTCCTGAGGGACATCGTCAATGCATCCCTTGGGGAAGGTCGTGTTCCATCTTCCTTGAAGGAAGCGGTGGCTACGCCACTTCTGAAAAACCTTCCCTTGACCCTCTGGACATGAACAGTTATAGGCCAGTCTCTTTGCTACCTTTTTTTGAGCAAGGTGATTGAGAGGGCTGTTGTTCTTCAGCTCCAAGCTGTCTTGGAGGAAATTGATTATCTGGATCCATTTCAAACTGGCTTTAGGGCAGGATATGGAGTGGAGACTGCCATGGTTGCCTTAGCTGATGACCTTCGTCTGGGCATCGACAAGTGTAATGTGACCCTGTTGGTGCTACTGGACTTCTCAGCAGCCTTTGACATGATAGATCATGAAATCCTCTTGGAACTCCTGAGAGAATTAGGAATCGGAGGCATTGCATTGCAATGGTTCTGTTCCTTTCTCTCGGGCAGATTCCAGAGGGTGATGCTTGGGGACAGTTGCTCAGCAAAAAAGGAGCTTAATTGTAGCATCCCTCAAGACGCCATACAGTCCCTGATGCTATTCAACATATATATGAAGCCACTGGGGGAGATCATCCAGAGACATGGGACTGGTTGTTATCGGTCTCAATTTCTGTAACTCACTCTACATGGGGCTACCATTGTGCCTAGTTCGGAAACTTCAATTGGTACAGAATATGGTAGCCAGGCTGGTCTCAGGTAAAACCAGAAGAGACCATATAACACCTATCCTAAGATCCTAAGATCGCTTCACTGGATGCCTATTAGTTTCCGGGCACAGTACAAGGTGTTGGCTATTACCTTTAAAGCCCCAAATGGCTTGGGTCCAACCTATCTTCAGGACCACCTCCTTCCGTATAATCCACCCATGCACTAAGGTCCTCTGGGAAGAATTTATTGCAACTTATAAAAACTAAATTATCAGCAATGCCCAGAGGACCTTTTCAGCTACTGCTTTGGAATGGCCTGCCAGATGAGATCCATCATTTGACCACCCTAAACAGCTTTAAAAAAGCTGTTAAGATGAATCTCTTCTGGCAGGCCTTTTCTGAGTAGGCAACTGGCCACCGAAAATAGTTAAGCCTGTCCCTGATTTTCGCTACAGCCATTTTAAATTATGTGTTATTTGTGATTATTAAGTATGTTTTTATATTTTGTCTGTTTAATTGTATTTTAAGGGGGGTGGGCAAATGGGGTAGGGATTATCTTGTAAGCCATCTCGGTTGTTTTTACACAGAGGCAAGATCTAAATAATTGTTATTATTATTGTTATGATTATTATCATTATTATTATTATTATTATAAATACAATAATATTGTAATATTATTAGTAATTACAATAATAAATACAATAATAAAATAATAAATTAATAAATACAGTAATATTATTGTATTATATTTATTGTTTATGGAAAAATGGATTATCAAAATCAAATCCTATGATAATTTGACCCAGCCCTACTACAAAGAGAGGGAGAGAGAACACATTCATTTGGGAGACCATCCTGTCTACAAAGACAAGTTTAGCCCCAGCTTCTGAAGCTGCAGTCACTCCAATGTTTATTTTCTCCTGGGGCCTTTTGCTTGGCCTCCAATGGCCTCTTTGCAGACTTAGACCCAGTAGCTGCCTTTCCTCACCCAGCTGTTTTTCCTTTGGGTATAAAGACAGGGCAGAACTGCTTCAACAGTCTCTCCCATGGCAGAAGAGACCATTCTGTCTGCAAAGGTAAGTTTAGCCTCTCCAGCTACTCCAGTGACTATCCTCTCCTGGTGCCTTTTGCTTGGCCTCCAAGTGCTTCTCAACAGATCCAGGCCCAGACCCCCAGTAAGGAAAATTCAAGAATTGCCATCTGACAGACAATTGAGAAACTTGGTCTTATTTTTAGTGAAGTCAGTGTTAATTCATTTTCCTTGCAACCAGTTTGTTCCTTTTTTGGCTATAGTTATAGCGTACTCTGCTGGGAAGGATCTCTTGTAAAGATAGTGCTGTAGGTTGGTAGCTTAGTTATTTAGTTTTAACCTTCAAATATTTAGGCCTCATTCCCACTATGATTTAACTCGAATTGCTTATCAGGTTATATGTGCCTTGTCCACACTTGAAACTGGTTTTGATCCTATTGCACTCAGTTTCAGTCATGATAAAGGGAAGCAAACGCAAAAAAAAAAAACAAAAAAAAACCATCTCTTTCTGACAGTAGTTTCCTGGCACTTCTTTTTGAAAAGAACTGATTCAGAAGCATGTTCAACAACTGAGAACTACAGATCTGAATCACATAATTCTAGAGAGGAGGGACTAATGGCAGAGGGGGTTGGCAGAGGGGTGTTTACCATCCCGCCTCAGTTTTTGGGAAATCAGCCAATTTTTCCCCTTCTCAGTGCTGCCTTTGCTTTGCAGTGTGACCTATGGGTGATTTTCCTCCCTTCCCCACAACTTTCCCCAAGGCTGATAATGGCTTGCAAAACAGAGGAATGGCCGTTTCTTCACTGTGTTACCACATGCATCACCAGTGATGCACAGGTGATTGACATGCATTTTGAAGGGACAGAAACTAGTGGGAATGACAGTAGTGCCAAAAAAGAAGTGATTACAAGGGAATAATGAAAATATCCACTTTCATAGTGGGAATGACAGACATTTTGGAACCAATTCACTGACATGGAGCAAAGGCGAATTGCAAACTGGTTTAAATGTAAGTGAGAATGAGGCCTTAGGGGGAACTGCAGACAGGCAGCACAGAGCTGCCCTGGGAAGTGGCAGATCAGGGCCATGGCAACCCCATGCTGTGGCCCAGATCCTCCCTGTTGCAACTCCCAAAAGAGCGGCAAACTGCCACTCCTTTCAGGGGCTCCAAAAAGCTGCCCTAAGAGCCAGCATGCAGTTTTTCAGTGCCCTTTTTGGTGCAGCGTGTCAGAACACTGTGCTGGAAGGACGTCCTGATGCCATGCGCCATGTGTAACAGCGCACAGTGTCAGGATGGCATCAGCGTGTGGCTGCCCTGCCCAAACTGTTGGGCCCTTTGGGCCAGTCTGCAGAGGTCCTTAGTTTGTTTTAATTATGGGATTCCCTTTCTCCTGTGTGTTTTTTCTTATTTTTTTAAAAATGATTAATTATTTATCTAATTTAATTAGATCATCTTTTCATATATCTTTTCATTAGTCATTAATTGTAGCAGAGAAGCAACACATAGAATCATAGAGTTGGAAGAGACCACGAGGGCCATCCAGTCCAACCCCCTGCCATGCAGGAACTCAAAATCAAAGCATCCCCAACAGATGGCCATCCAGCCTCTGTTTAAAGACCTCTGAAGAAGGAGACACCACCACACATAGCAGAACTGTCATTCAAATGTGGCTGAATCCCAAACTGTGTCAGGCTGGTTTGGAAAGCTTTGGTACATGTATGAATCAAAACAGAGTTCCTCCAAATCAGATAAAATCCAAATCGCATCTTTGTAGCAATTTCTGTTTGAGGGGGTACAGAAACTCAGGTATTGGCCACTAATAATACCCCACTCTTTAGAAAGGTTCTCAAAGTGGCTTACTGAATTGCTAGACAGTTCACTGCCCTCAGGCTTACAATATAAAAAGACATGACACAGAACAAAAATGGAATGGCAGTGAGGAAGGGGATCATGTTCAGTTATTTTTTATCTCCCTCTGAGGCTTGGGTCATAGCAGATGGAATGGAGGGAGGTCCCTTCTTCTTTCTCTGGGCTAGGTCTGGTGAAGCTATGCCTGCCCTTTCTCTCCCTCTGAGGCCAGGGCAACATTGAATGGTAGTGTTGCACAACTCAGAAAAGACAGGCTTGTAATATTGTGATGGACCACTCTAGCTTCTAGGGGCTCTGCAGGCAGCGCAAAGCATTGTCTTGGAGCCAGGGAAGGGGAGGGGCAGCCGGCCTCCCCAACCCCTTCCCAAGGACGTCATCAGAGCACGCGCCATTGCACGCTGCGAGCGCTCCGTCAACGTCCTTCCAGCGCAGCCTCCGCATGGGCTAAGCTGGAAGGAGCACAGAAGAGGCGTGTGGCACCTCTTCTGGCGCCCCTTCTGCCCACTCTGGAAGGAGCAGCATTTTAGCACTCCTTCTAGGGCCGGCAGAAGGGTGTATTGGGGCCACTGCGTGTGTTAGCAGCAGCTCCAATACTCCCCTTCTTGGGGCGGCCCATGGCCACCCGTCTGCTCTCCCCCCTAGTCCCATCAGATCAGGGGTGAGAATCATGGGATCCTTGGGATGTTGCAACTTCTAGCTTTCCTTACAATTGACCATACTATTTAGAGCTGCTGTGAGTCCAACAATATCTGGAGAGGTACATAATACCATCCCTGTAATAGACTGTTTTACAGGGCTGTCCACTCTGAGTGCTTGGAGAAAGAGATATTGAACTAATCTTTTATGGAACTGCTGTCAGTCTTGAAATGATTATGATGACAAACAACAAAATATTAAAATGTATTATTTTTAATAATTGTATTTAAATAGTGTTTGTAAAATCTTTAAAAACTAGGTGTTTCCACAATAAAATCGTGGACTACAGTGTATTAGAATAACTTTCAGCATATTTGAAAAAAAGCAGTGTCACTTTCAAGATTAAAAGCATGTTTTCTTCCCCTTTATTTTACCTGATGTCTTCCATGCTGTTTGCAACTTTGCTCTGGTAAGTTCTCCAGCCTTCCAGATCTGATATTGTGGATACCCTAGGAGCTATAATGGAAAGAGGGATGCCCTGGTTCCCCTGACAAAAGCCTTCCCATCAATGGAATGACACCACTAGATTCAGCCCACTTCCCTTGAGAAGCAGCTCCCATAATCCCAGGCCAATGCTCACACTAACTTTGCCTTACAGAAGTTGTAGTCCAAAATCTCTAGATGACACCAGGTTGCCAAACATTTCTGTATCCACTAAACTACATTAATCCCCCTTTAAGATCAGTAAGACCTAAATCTGAGCAGACATGTACGTATTTGCAACACACACTTAAGGCAGGCATAATTGAAATAAGTAGAATTTACTTATGAGGAGGCATGTATAGGATTGAACTGTTAGTCAGTCTCTCTGCCCCCCTCCCCCATAACTAAATGGTGGTCTCACCTAGTTGTACAGCAAGCTACTTTGGGAACTGAATGGTGTTTCAAAAGCAGTTTGTAATATGACAGGAAGATCAAACATTCAGAAAAGATAATGACAGGTTTCTATATCATCTGTATGGCTTTATATATTTAGATCTGTTTTTATCAACCTGTATAGGCAAACACACACATATGAAAAATATATGAAATGTATAATGTTAATGACCACCACATCAATGTTCCCACTATGAAATGATAGGAAGCCACATGGGGAGAGAGTGTGAAATATCATACTCTCTCACAAACTATGTGAATCCTTTTTTTCTTTTTTTTTCTTTTTCTTTTTTCTTTTTACATATCTGGACTCCAGTTTCTGACTTCATATGTTGTTTAGTATTCTTATTTTTTTTTTCCATTCAGAATGCACATCTTCTCACTCAGGTTATTTTGATCTGGGTGGTGGTGTCAGGGGAGAGATACTTGGTTTTCTTATCTCCCCTTTTGATATTTTTCTTGTTCTTTCAGTTTTTTAAAATTCCTTTGCCCTCAAGTTTTCTTGTGTCAAGCAAGCTGTCCGACACACTACAAGATCCTGTTGCACACTTAGGGGTCTATTCTTCTTTAACATGCATGCATAACTGTCCTTGATGCTAAGGAGAGTTATGCATGCATACTGAAGAGAGAATAGATCTCTTAATCCTGCTTGGCAGGATTCCCCTGCTAAGCTTGGCCCCAAGCAGGCATGTGTAGTGCTTGGTGACCTTTTGCACTAGGCCAATCAATCCATTGTGGACTAAAGTAAAACTTCCTTTTCTTAGCATGAAGCAAGGCAGCATTCCATTTGGGATTCTTTGAAGTGTAGCATCTAAATCTACAACACATGGAAACAACTTGAGCAGCAGTAATTTTTAGCTCAGGATGGATGAAATAACTTGACTAGAGAGAAAATTTCATACAGACTCCAAGCAGTTACATTATTCTGAGTGTTCTCATATCTTCCAACAATAAACATCATTCCAGCACTTCCAATCCTATTGACCTCACTGGAAGTAGGGTAAGACCTCTTGTCTTCTTTCTATCAGTGTTAGGTTGCACTACTTCATCTTCTCTCAGTCAAAGCAGCATAGAAAAAAGCACAACGTGATGGCAAAAGCAATTCCTTTCAATGAATTTGAAATCCTTTGAGGCTCTGGGGAGGAGGGATTTGTGTGTGTAACTGCTATTCATGATAATGGGGATTACTTAGTTCTGCCATCCAGCACTAATAGGGGACTAGATTCTGAGTGATTTACAAGCCAACAACCAGTTCCAATGCTTGCTGCACCAGCATTTGTACGCACAAGTCACAAATTATTAGACCAAACATTGCTGTAAATAAATAACCCATGATTTTTTTGGTCAATATTATGTTTGCAAAGCATTCAAAAGTTACTTCAAGATATCGGCAGAAAACATGAGTGATTGATGGGCTCACATTTTTTAGGATGTAGAAAGCATAATGCTAGAAAACTCAAGGCAGCAGGCTACAGGATGTCAGAATGATACAAGGAAATGCAGAAACAAAGGGAAGGGAGTGGTGAAGATTTTCTATAGGAAGAAGCAACAGGGTGAAGGAAGATAATGATGTTTTTCAGGTGAAGAACTCTTGAAATGCTTCAGGAAATGTGGGGCAAGAGGGTGAGGAAACCTCTCCCTTTTTGTCATTTTTTTCTACCCTCATGCAGAGAAAGAGATCTCTCCATACTCATACAACTACCCAGCAGGAGCTGTAGGGATTTGAGTTTAGCCCCACAGAGCTAGGTCAAAAGCATGAACTCAAGATTTGTAGCACAAATCTGACATAGCACATTTAAACCTAATTGTAAAAATTCTTGCAAATACTCAAGGTCATGTACTGCAAAGGACACAACAAAATATTCATTTTATACAACTAATATCTATGAGTGATTTTCATGTTTGTATTATTTAAGATTTATTTGATGATTATGAAAAGTACATGAAAGTCCCACATATGAACAGAAAATTACAATTGTATATTTATTTATTTATTTTTAGAAATTACCACAACAATAAGCATACAATTTAAAAGTACAAATGCTCTAAATAAGGGGCAATATATACAACAGTTCTCTCTTCTGACATGTTATTCCACTAGATATGGAGTTGGAATATAACAGATATAAGAGATCTTAATTAACTTATTTATGGATTCTGATTATTATGCTTTACCTGCTGAAAATCTGTCAGCATGGATGAAGGAGAAAAGATAAACAGTTGCAATCCTTATCCTCAGAAATAAAGCCCATTGTTTTCAATCTAGTTTACTCCCATGTAAACCCTAAATTCACCAGATCTCAACTAATCCTAGATGGGATTGCCAGGGTTAATACATGGATGGGAGACCACCGAGGAATACCAGCTGCTGCAGGCTATATTTCAGAGGAAGGAACTGGCAAGACCACCTCTTGAGTATTCCTTGCCTAAGAAAACCCCATGAAACTCATGGGACCAAGTTGGCAGGTGACTTGAAGCCACATACACACACGTGGTTATAAGCTAGTAGTAAAACTACAGCTTAAATCCAATTGTTAGTTACAACTAAAGCAAACCCACGGGAACTTGGTAAAATCAACATTCATATGAGTGCCACTGGATGAAAGTGTTTATTCTAATTGGGACTAATAACTGGCTTCATTCCTGTGTGTTTTGTTTTAGTCTAAGTTTCACACTACATAATTCACATAAGGTAAGGAAGTAAATTATTATTCTTCCTCATCTCCTCCTACATGAAGAGGAAAAAAAATGTGAGCCTGAAGGACTAGAGAAATCTATCATCTATCAGACAATGCAGATATTCCAGTGGTGGAGGTACCTACATTTGAGAGTAGCAATTTGTAGTGATGTTCTTGCATCTCACACATTCACACAAGCTACTTGGCTGTTTTCTGCCATGCTGTAATTTAGCTCAATTAAACTCATGAAAATGAACCAGCCAACATGGTGGCCATGCTGACTGTGGGATTCTAAGAGCTATGGTCCAAAAAAAGGAACTTTTCCATGCTCAGCCACAGATAGATACAGGTTAATTCTGAACTTCCCTGACAAATATGAAGGAAAGCAATTTAAGGCATATCTTGATATTTTACAGAATATACACTATTTTCTCTCCTCCCACCCCCCACCCCCCGCAAACAAATAAATATTCAGAATCACTATTTTCATGTATCAGTTCTTCTTTGGAGATGAAGTAAATATTCTGCATATAATAACAGATTTTGCCTTAATAATGAAAGCTGCCAATCATTTTCCTTCCCCATTAAACAATAGCAGTTGTGGAAACACACTGAGTTAGCCAAGAGTTTTTATGCCAAGCTGGGGAGGATATTTTTGTCATATGGACAAATTGCTCCCCGGAGAGAAGAGGAGGGCACAGCAATTGTTGTTCTAGCAGTCCTGACTTTGTCTATCAGTCGATTAAACTGTGTTAGAGAGGCAAGGTGGCTTGATTTTGCTCCAGGACATGAGTGCTTATGACAAGGTTTTCACCAGATCCCTAACGTGTTAAACACAGGTACCCATAGGCTGAAACACACTGTTCACAGTGCCATACTTGTTTTCCATACAAACCTACGCACTGCCATTGCAGCCACCCACGTACTGCTTGCCTGACAACTCGCTTATGCAGCTAGCATCCTAATGAATCAAAATTAACTTCCATTTTTTAAAAACATAAAAAGCTGCATATTTCTGAAAATAATTTTGTCTTTTGAGTTTTGAGGTCTTTGCATGGACAGCGATAGTTGGTCCATTTAAAGCACTGCATGGCACATCTTTTACCCTCCCAAATGTCAGAATAGACCCATTCATTCTGCTGCTATACTTTGAAAGAAAAATTAAATAGCAAGCATTAAGGAAATCTAGCTAGTGTCTGAGAAAGAAAATCTAATAAAGTTGACAAATCTTTAGTAAACAAATTAGCTCATAGACACAGTGTGGGCAATCACTACTCAGTCTTGTTGACTATCTATGAAGGTATATAATTTAATGCTTCTAGATAATTCAGGGGTAAAATACAAATCAGTTGACATTGCAGGATAAATAATAAATAATACTCCTCTTGAACTGCTAGGTTTATAATTATGTTTAAATGTGAGACTGAAATAAGAAAATACAAACAATGAAGACAGATAAAGAATTTGCTGCAATTTAAAAGAGTTTTCAGGAAATGGAACATGAGAAAAGGGCAAGGTTATGAAATCCAAAGCAAAACTAAGCTAATGTAACCCATATAGCTGGAACTCAGTTTTACCCTATTCCAGGAGTGTTTTTTTCTTTTTTCTTTCAGAAAACCCTTGATGTGTTACTTTGACTTTTCTTCATCTCCTGATACTGTTAGCAGAAATAAATAACTTCCCAAAAAAGTTGTGAAGACAAGGAGGCATTGTTTTAGAGAGGAGTTTGCACATCAAAGGCTTAGTGGAGTGGATCCAGACTGAGATTTCATCTGTACTGCAGACCTAATGCAGTTTGACACCACTTTAACTGCCATGGCTCAATGCTATGGAATTCTGGGATTTATAGTTTTGTGAGATATTTAATCTTCATTGTCAGAGAGCTCTGGTGCCATAACAAACTATTAATCATAGGATTCCATAGGATGGAGCCATGGCAGTTAAAGAGATAGCAAACTGCATTAATTCTGTAATGTGGCAACAGTCTCAGTCAACACTTAAAATGGATCCACTGAAAATGACAAGTCTCATTCATTTCAACCAGTCTGTTCCAAGTGTGACTAAATCTCTACCAAATTCTGACTAAATTATTACTACTAATTGAATATTATATTACAATTTTTTTTAAAAAAACAACAACACCTAAATCTGAAATTAAGCCAACTACTATACTTTAATAATCTAGACTAAATACCTTATGAAACCATGCCTAGGATTCAAATTTTAGTTGTTCCAAAGTATGTGAGATAATTTCCCACTCTACAAAGGACAATATACAAATGCATAGTTTTAAAGACAGTCTTTAGTCTTTAGAGGGAAAAAAATGTTTATTTTTCTTCTTTCCATATATAAATGTACTGAAGATCTGATTACTCACAGTGGTTTAAATGGCTCTCATTGCAGCTTTACAATATTCAGAAGAGTAACATACCTTTGCATTCATGGAAACATTTGAAATTCATATATACATGCATATATATCACATTGCCATTAATTTAAGAAAAAAATAATCACTTGGGATGAAACTGGAAAAGTATTTAAAGAGTGCAGATTAAGGAGAAACAAAGACCATTTTCAATTTGGAGTGATGTTTGAATTAGTTTGTTTTCATTGTTAGCTGCGACAGTACTTAACGCTCCCTTTGGGACTACATGGCTAAAGCCACCTTTGGCTTCTCACACTTGCATTGCCCAATATATTGTTAAAAAACAGAGCCTAAGGCAGCAATTTTCTACCTTTCATCACATAGTAGCCCAGAGTGCAAGCCACAATTGTTGGAATTTCCTTAGGAGACTGCTTGTTTGTTCTGCTCTGTTGTCACTGAAGTGGTTAAATCTTTGTTTGTTTATTTTGGTTCTGAATGGCTTTTAATGGATTAAACTAGAGCTTTCACCAACGCTTCAGTTGTTGATTAAAGTACTGGGGTAGGGAGTAGGGTTGCATACCTAACAAAAAAAGGAATCCATGCAATTCTCTGTTTATGCAGCATTCAGATCATTAAATAACAATAATTTTGTCTGCACTTTTAACTATTTTATTAGTCAATTGCATTTTCTTTTTTTCTTTTTTTATTATTATTAAATTTTATTAATCAAATACATACATACAAACATAATAAAACCAAACATACATTACAAACATTGACTACAATAAACATACAAACAAATAAATACACCAATAACACAACTAACTGAAGTTAACATGACTAAAATCTTCCAGATGAATGGTTATTTGCAATTTAATGTTACTTTACTGAACCCCTAATCAAATAAATATCTCTCTGAACTTAATTATTATTTCTTACAATTCAATTGTCACTATTTAAACTATATACATATTGTTTTCCTTTCTAATTCACCTTTTTCCCCCTTCTATTTTAACATTTTTTCATGATATTCTTTAAACTTCACCCAGTCTTTAATAACTTCCTCTTTTGATTTATCATTTAATAAACCAGTTAGTATATCCGAATCCATAGCTTCCCATAAATTTTCTTTCCATTCATAATCTGTTGGCATTGTTGATTGCTTCCATTTCTTTGCATAAAGAATTCTGGCAGTGGTAACCATATATATAGCAATACCCTTTTCTTTTACGAATTTGCTCTCAAGTCCCCCAGTCATATTTAACAAAAAGAAGGTTGGTTCTAATGGTATTTCAACTTCATATATATTCTTCATTAATTCCTTTATTCTCTTCCAATATTTTTTTTGCTTCTATACATTTCCACCATAGATGGTAAAAGGTGGCTCCCATTTTCCCACATTTCCAGCAAGAATCTTTATCTGTCTTATATAGTTTATCTAATTTGACCGGGGATAAATACCATCTATACACCATCTTAGTGTGGTTCTCCTTATAGTTTTGGCACTTAGTAAATTTATGAGTATCTTCCCATGCCTTTTCCCAGTTTTCTAGTTCAATGGGCTTTCCTACATCCTGCGCCCATTGAATCATAGAGTGTTTTATTACCTCTTTTTCCAAATCTCTATTTTTTAACACTCGATAGAACTTTGATATGTGTCCTTTCTTTTTATCAAAAAATATTTTATCTATTTCATTATATATTTTTGTAATACCTTTATTTTTCTTATCAACTCTATATCTTTCTCTTAATTGATTGTATAAAAACCAATTGTCTTTAATTGGTTCTTTTGACTGTTCCCACGTCTTAATCAATATTTCAGTACTATCACTCCAATTTACTAGTTCTTTATAAGTTATCCAAGGGATTTCCTCCTTCTTAGATCTCCTGCAAAAAGCCTCTTGAGGGGAAACCCAACTAGGGATAGTCAATTGCATTTTCAATAGATATATAGCCTGCTTCATGATGAATGATTAAGGAAGTATATATCTGTGTGTATACATATTGTACACATCCAGCAAAATTGTCTAGTCAGATGCAATGAACATTACAATTCTATGCAGGCTTACACAGAACCATGCTCCCATTGAGTTCAATCAGATTTACTTCCTGATAAATCCAATTCAGAGAAGAATGACTGACTCAGGGGCTGAACAGACGGCCCCTAAGGGCAGTGTCCCACTGCTCCTTTGCTCATTGGATCGGGGCTGTGGCAACTACATGCCATGGCCCCAATCCAGTGCTTTGCTGCCTAAAAAGAGCCGGCGAATGTTGCTCCTTTTTAGAATAGCAAAAAGCCGCCCTTGCAACCGCTGCAGTGGCTTTTCAGCATTCCTTTGGCACAGCGTGTGTGAATGCTGTGCCAAGGGAGCACCCTGATGCCTCCCACTGTGCAGTGTGCTGCGCAGTGTAAGGATGATGTGGGGGCAGAGTCAGGGCGGCTGGCATGCAGTTGAGTAAATATCTGAGTAAATATACATAGTACTGTGGTTTAGGTAGCTGGAAAGAAATGAGGGGGGCATCATATTGACACACATAGAGCTTCTAATGGAGTAGTATCACATAGCCTACAGGATATCTTATCCTCTCAACATCATCTACATCTTTAGCCTGCTCATGTTAAATATTAAAAATCTATATCATAAATAAAATAATGTTATATTACAATAGTCCATAGATTATAAGCAAATGTGTGTCCCTGCCCCCTTTTGAATTGGTTTACTGGTACCAGAAAACAATAGATCAAGCGAAAGTAATGAGATAATTTTGATATCTCTACAATATACAACATACTCTAACATGGAGAAATATTCTCAATCCCTGTGTCCACTAGGAATTGCAGATAGTGAATAAATAAATAAATAAATAAATAAGAAGACTGATTAGGCATCTGTTACTTTGTGTTTTCACCAGTCAATCCTTTTCTTCTTCCTCAAAACTATTTGTTTCTTTCATTTCCCCAGAACTGACTGACAAGCATGCCAATACTCTTGAGTCAGCAGCTGTGAATCAGTCAACAAGAACTTCAGACATTCAGTAACCTGTATACTACAGAAATCAACTTCTGAAAAAAATATTTTGTAATATTACTGTGTATGCCCACCTCATATTTCCGCCCTATTCCCACCTTCTTTTGACATGGAGTTGGCCACTGGAACATAGATAACAATCAAATCATTTTGTCAGATTTTTTAGGCATCTGCCACAATTTCCTGATGAGATATGGTGTCTCCCTCTTTTTTTTTTTACTTCTAGAAAGCACTCCATGTTTTTAACTTGAAACTGACCATTGCAAGAAAACTACTCTTTCAAATGTTGAGGTATCTACCATAATTTTCTGATGAGTTATGTCAGAGACCTGTAACTTGGTGAGGTGCTTTGAATTCTTTAGTCCAGTGGTTCTCAAACCTCTTACCCTTGTGACGCCCTTTAGAGCTACATGTGGATGCCACTCAATATATGAATAAAAATATTTTGTTTGTTTAGTGTGTGTGTTTTCATTCACATAGTCATGAATATTCATATTTTAACATTTCATTAGGAACTAGCTCTCCTCCTCCTCCTCCTCCTCCTCCTCCTCTTCCACCGGAAGAGGCTCCAAGCACCTGCCTTGCCTTTCTCTTCTCCTCCAGGACAGAAAATGTTTGGGTGGCAGAGGAATAAAGATCAGGGCCTCCAAGTCTCACACACCTGCTTGACTAATTCTTGCACACCTTCCACAAGGGTCCTGCCTCACAGTTTAGAGTACCACTGCTCTAGTCTACTATACTGAATTATAGCACCAGGGGTTCTCTAGAAGAGAATTCTAAATTGTTTGCCACTAAACTACAATTACTAATATTTTCTAAGATGGAATCATGAGTAATCTAACTATGTAGTGTGACTTCATCCTTAGTCTGTAGTTTAGAACTGAGACCTTTCTTTTAACTGAGAAGTACTTATGAAAAAGCATTCTAATTATTTGTTGTTAACTGCCTTTGCATCGATCTTGACCCATGGCGACCCTATGGATGAGACATCTCCAGGCCCTCCTGTCCTCTACTGCTCTGCGCGGCTCCTGCAAAATCATATTTGGGGTCTCTTTAATAAAGTCCATCCATCTAGCATGTGGCCTTCTTGTCTTTCTACTTCCCTCCACCTTTCCTAACATTATTGTCTTTTCCAACAATTCATGCCTTCTCATGATGTGTCCAAAGTATGACATTCTAAGGGCCTTTACAGACTGTCAGTAATAATCCAGCTTGAGGCCACTTTAACTGTCCTGGCTCAGTGCTAGCGAATCATGGGGACTGTAGTTTATTGTGGCACCAGAGCTCTCTGACAGAGAAGGCTCAATGTCTCTGAAAAACAACAACAATTCCCATAATTCCCTAACATTGAGCCAGGACAGTTAAAGTGGTCTCAAGATGGATTATTTTTGGCAGTCTGTAAAGGCCCTTAGTCTTGTCATCTTGGTTTCTAGCGATATTCTGGCTTGATCTGCTCTAGGACCCATTTGTTTGTCCTTTTGGCTATCCATGGAATCCTTAGCACTCTTCTCCACCAACACGTCTCAAATGAGTTGATCTTCCTCCTGTCTTCTTTCTTGACTGTCCAGCGCCCACATCCATACATAGAAATAGGGAGTACAATGGTTTGTATGATTCTGACTTTTCTGTTGAGTTGTATGTCTTTGCATTTTAGGATCTTTTGTAGTCCTTTCGTAGCCACCCTCCCCATTCTTAATCTTCTTCTGATTTCCTGGCTGCAGTCCTCATTTCTATCAATGTTTGATCCCAGATATGAGAACTCTTTTACTATTTCTTCATTGTCTAGGTTGAATGTGTGTAAGTTCTCTGTGGTCATTATTTTTGTTTTATTTATGTTCAACAGTAAGCCTGCCTTTGCACTTTCTTCTTTGATCTTCCTTAGTAGTTGTTCCGGATCTGTGAGGTTCTCTGCCAGAATTATGGTGTTGTCAGCATATCTCAGATTGTTGACATTTCTTCCTTTTATTTTCACTCCTCTCTCTTCCATGTTCAAGCCTGCTTTCCTTACAATAAGTTCTGCATAAAAGTTGAATAGGTAGGGTGATAGAATGCAGCCTTGTCTGACTCCTTTGTCAATTGGGAACCATTCTGTTTCTCCATGTTCTGTTCTGACAATAGCCTCTTGTCCTGAATACAGATTCCTCATTAAGACTATCAGATGTGTTGGCACTCCCATGTCTTTAAAGGCATTCCATAGCCTTTCATGATCTATGCCAGGGGTAGGCAACCTAAGGCCCAGGGGCCGGATGCAGCCCTCTGAGGCCTTTGGACCGGCCCCAGGCCAGTCCTGCCTCCCCCCCCCCCCCCATGATGATATTGATTATTGTTGTTATTACTTGTTCTTGGGGTTTTCTTGGCAAAATCTCCACAGGGGTTTTGCCATGGCTTTTCTGGGGCTAAAAGTATGTGCATGCATATATACTTTTTAATTTTTAAATTTTTTAAATTATTAAATATTTATTTGTTTATTTATTTATTTTTGGTGCTTCAGCCCCCCATTTGTCTGAGGGTCAGCAACCCGGCCCCCAGCTCAAAAAGGTTGCCTACCCTTGATCTATGCAGTCAAAGGCTTTGCTGTAGTCTATAAAGCACATGCTAATTTTCTTTTGGAACTCCCTGCTATGCTCCATTAGCCATCGTATATTTGCAATGTGATCCTTGGTGCCTCTTCCTTTCCTGAACCCTGCTTGGACCTCTGGGATTTCTCTCTCCATGTATGGTTGGAGCCTATGTTGCAGAATTTTGAGCATGGTTTTGTTTGCATGGGAGATTAGTGCTATGATTCTGTAGTTGCTGCAGTCTCTTGTGTCTCCTTTTTGTGGATAGGGATATATATTGATCGCTTCCAATCTACTGGCCATTGTTTTGTTTTCCATATCTGTTGACATATGTTGGTTCACACTAGTGTTGACTCTGTCAATGTGGATTGCAACAGTTCTATTGGAATATTGTCTGTTCCTGGAGTCTTGTTTTTTGTCATTTCCTTTATTGCAGCTTCCACATCACTTTTTAGAATTTGGGGTTCATCTTCATATGGCTCTTCTTTCCATCTGTCCTTGATGTTGGCATCTTTTTAATATAATTCTTTAGTGTATTGCATCCATTGTCTTTTTATTCCTTCGTGGTCTTGAATTATGTTATTTTTATTGTCGTAGAGCATCTTGGTCCTTGATTTTAACTTTCCCTTGATTTTTTGAATCTTGTAGAATAGGTCTCTCATTCTTCCCTTTTTGTTGTTATCTTTTATTTCTCTACATTTATCGTAGTAATTTTTCTTATCTTTGTGCACTAGCTATTGTACTGTTGCATTCATGGCTCTTAGTTTATTCCTATCTCCTTTTTGTTTTGTTTATATTCTTTCCTTTATTGCTTGTAACATTTTATCTGTCATCCTTGATTTCTTCACCAAAGCTCTTCTGGTTCAGAATCTGCTATTCTTAGTACTGCAAATTTGTTCCTTATATTGTCAATGAATTCTGTGTAAATGTTGTTTAAATCATATTTTAAACTGGATTTGTTCTCTTCTTGAGTTTTACTTTTATTTTTTGAAATGAGTAGTTCATGATCTGTGCCACAATTAGCACCTTGTCTAGTCTTGGCCACCAGTATGGAGCTTCACCATCTTTTACTTCCAATTATGTAATCTATTTGGTTTTTGTATTGGCCATCTGGTGATGTCCATGTGTGTAATCTTTTCTCTGGTTGTATGAAAAATGTGGTTGGTTGTTTTTTTCAGTGTAACAATTACACTTCGGCCAGGACAGGGAAGGAGGAGGAGGAGGCTCTCCAGGCCAGTTTCTAAAAGAGAAGAGAAAGAGAAAGAGGTTTCTGCCAGGAAAGAAAGCTTTCCAGGCCAATTCCTGCTAGGAGAGAGGAAGAAAACAGTTCCAGGCAGCCATCTTGAGAGGGTAAGTTTTTAAGTTCTTTTTAAAAACTCCTGGGGGAAGTGTGACTGTGACTCAGCGGGTGGGGCTTTGTTAAGAGCATTTGCAAATCAATAGGGGGTGGGCTAGGCAGTTAGCTCTTTACAACTGCTCCCAGAGGTCAGTTTCAGGTCAGTTTCGGCCAGGACAGGGAAGGAGGAGGAGGAGGCTCTCCAGGCCAGTTTCTAAAAGAGAAGAGAAAGAGAAAGAGGTTTCTGCCAGGAAAGAAAGCTTTCCAGGCCAATTCCTGCTAGGAGAGAGGAAGAAAACAGTTTCCAGGCAGCCATCTTCAGAGGGTAAGTTTTTAAGTTCTTTTTAAAAACTCCTGGGGGAAGTGTGACTGTGACTCAGCGGGTGGGGCTTTGTTAAGAGCATTTGCAAATCAATAGGGGGTGGGCTAGGCAGTTAGCTCTTTACAACTGCTCCCAGAGGTCAGTTTCAGGTCAGTTTCGGCCAGGACAGGGAAGGAGGAGGAGGAGGCTCTCCAGGCCAGTTTCTAAAAGAGAAGAGAAAGAGAAAGAGGTTTCTGCCAGGAAAGAAAGCTTTCCAGGCCAATTCCTGCTAGGAGAGAGGAAGAAAACAGTTTCCAGGCAGCCATCTTGAGAGGGTAAGTTTTTAAGTTCGCGCGAATTTTATAACCACTACCAATTGTAGAAAACTTTTGGTCATCTGCAGACTTTAACATTGGTTTTAGCAAGAGATTTTCTTTGAGGAGGAAAGCCATAGTCCTTTTTAATACTTAGTATGGATACTGAAGGAACTGCTGCCGTCACCTGCAATACCTGTGGTATGTTTGTCTTCCTACCTACAGAGGTCGGGAACTACACATGCTCCAAGTGCAAGTTGGTAGCTCTCTTGGAGGAGAAAGTACAGCAGCTGGAGGCGCGGGTAGCTACACTTCAGAATATTAGGGAGCAAGAGGCTTTCCTAGACAGAACGGAACGAACGGTCTTGGACAGGGACCACACAGTGGAAGTTGCTGGGGAAGAGAACGTCACACCACATACACAGGAGGTAGACAGCTGGAGGAATGTCACACGTAGAAGTAGGGAGACCAGAGATCGTTCTGGGAGCTTGCAGCTACAGAATCGTTTTCAAGCTCTTTCCCTTACCAAGGAGGACGAGGAAGAGCAGCATGAACAGACTTCAGGGAAAGAGCTGGGAGTACCACCACAGGGAACAGTCGCTGCTAAGCCTCGTAGGAGACGTGTGGTCATGGTGGGGGACTCCTTGCTGAGAGGGACAGAAGCAGTGATTTGTGGGCCTGACAAGATGTCTCGGGAGGTGTGTTGTCTCCCTGGGGCAAAGATCCGAGATGTGACAGAGAGGCTGAGAAGACTGGTCAGGCCTACCGACCAATACCCCTTCCTTTTGGTTCACGTGGGAACGAACGACACAGCAAGACACAGCCTTCAAAACATCAAAAGGGATTATGAGGCTCTAGGAAAGAAGCTGAAAGAAATGGAGGCACAGATTGTCATCTCGTCTCTACTGCCAGTTGAAGGGCACGGTCCAGGAAGAGAGAGGAAGATAGCAGATGTCAACAATTGGCTCCGCAGATGGTGTCGTCGAGAACGATTTGGATTCTTGGATCATGGGCTGCGGTTCCATGAGGGTGGACTCCTGGCAAGGGATGGGCTGCATCTCACACCAGTTGGAAGAAACGTTTTTGCCAACAGTCTGAAGAATTTGATCAGGAGGGCTTTAAACTGAGTTATGTGGGGAAGGGAGACAGCACCCTGGAAGACAAAAGGACTGGAAAAAATAGTCAAACTGTCATAGAGGAAACAAAGCAAACAGTAGAGGGACCCAACAGTGGGAGGCAAAAAAACGTGCTAAGGCAGCAAGTAAAGGAGACATATGGTCTTAGATGTCTCTACACGAATGCACAGAGCATGGGAAATAAGCAAGATGAACTTGAACTCCTAGCGCAACAAAGCAAATATGATATAATAGGCATCACTGAAACCTGGTGGGATGAGTCTCATGATTGGAATGTAAAAATACAGGGGTATAACCTCTTCAAGAGAAACAGGCCAAACAGGAGAGGAGGAGGAATAGCATTATATGTCAGGGATATTTACACCAGTGAAGAAATCCAGGACAACAATCCTGGAAGCCAGGTGGAGAGCATTTGGATAAAAATTAAAGGGGAAAGAAACAACAGGGATGTTACTGTGGGAGTCTACTACAGACCCCCAACTCAGGCAGAAGAACTGGATGATGCCTTTCTAGAACAGATGACCACACACTCAGAAAGGAGAAATATAGTAGTGATGGGTGACTTCAACTATCCGGATATTTGCTGGAAGTCAAACTCGGCAAAATCCTTGAGGTCTAGCAAATTCCTCACTTGCCTCGAAGACAATTTCATTGTTCAAAAGGTGGAAGAGGCAACGAGGGAGTCAGCTATTTTGGATCTGATCCGAACTAACAGGGAAGACCTAGTTAATGGGGTGCAAGTGGTTGGATCCTTAGGCGGGAGTGATCATGTCCTCCTGGAGTTTATTATACAGTGGAAAGGAAAAGCCAGGCATAGTCAGACACGCATTCTAGACTTTAGGAAAGCTGATTTTACTAAACTTAGAGAAATACTGAGGGTGATCCCATGGACAGGAATACTAAAAGAGAAGGGAGTTCAAGACGGATGGGAGTTTCTCAAAAGGGAGATACTGAAGGCACAATTTCAAACCGTGCCAATGAGGAGGAAGAATGGGAGGTGTCTCAAGAAACCAGGATGGATGACTAAGGAACTCGCAACTGAACTATGTTTTAAACGGAACATGTATAAGAAATGGAAAAATGGGGAAATCACCAAAGAGGAATTCAAACAAATAGCTAGCACGTGTAGGGTTAAAGTCAGAAAAGCTAAAGCGCAGAATGAAATCAGGCTTGCTGGAGCGGTTAAGAACAATAAAAAGGGCTTTTGGGGGTATGTCAGTAGCAAAAGGAAAAAGAAGGAAATGGTAGGGCCACTGTGTGGAGAAGATGGCAAAAAGTTAACAGGGGACAGAGAAAAGGCAGAATTACTCAACACCTTCTTTGCTTCAGTCTTCTCAGAAAAGGCAAAGGGTGCTCAACTTGAGGATAATGGAGCAGAGGACAGAATAGGAGAATTTCATCACAGAATAAGTAAAGAGATAGTACAGAAACATCTGGTTAATCTAGATGAATATAAGTCTCCAGGACCAGATGAATTACATCCAAGGGTATTAAAAGAACTGGCAAATGTAATATCAGAACCATTGGCAATAATCTTTGAGAATTCCTGGAAAACAGGAGAGGTCCCAGCAGACTGGAGGAGGGCAAATGTTGTCCCCATCTTCAAAAAGGGGAAAAAAGAGGATCCCAACAATTATCGTCCAGTTAGTCTGACATCAATACCCGGAAAGATTCTGGAGCAGATCATTAAACAGAGAGTCTGTGAACATCTGGAAGATAATTTCATAATCACAAAAAGTCAACATGGGTTTCAGAGAAACAGGTCATGCCAGACAAATCTGATCTCTTTTTTTGATAAAATTACCAGCTTGGTAGATGAAGGGAATGCTGTGGATATAGTATATCTTGATTTCAGTAAGGCCTTTGACAAAGTTCCCCATGACATTCTTGCAAGCAAGTTGGTAAAATGTGGGCTAGACAAAGTAACTGTTACATGGATTTGTAATTGGTTATCTGGTCGAACACAAAGGGTGCTCAACAATGGCTCCTTTTCAACTTGGAAAGAAGTGACCAGTGGGGTGCCACAGGGCTCTGTCCTGGGCCCAGTGCTATTCAATATCTTTATTAATGACTTGGATGACGGTATTGGGGGCATAGTTATCAAATTTGCAGATGACACCAAATTAGGAGGAGTAGCTAATACCCCAGAGGACAGGATCAAAATTCAAAATGACTTCAGCAGACTAGAAAGTTGGGCCAAAGCTAACAAAATGAAATTCAACACAGAGAAATGTAAGGTACTGCACTTAGGGCGGAAAAACAAAAAGTACAGATATACGATGGGGGACACTTGGCTGAATGAGACTACCTGTGAAAGGGATCTAGGAATCCAGGTGGACCACAAGTTGAACATGAGTCAACAGTGCGATGCAGCAGCTAAAAAGGCCAATGCAATTTAAGCTGCATCAGTAGAAGTATAGTGTCTAGATCAAGAGAAGTAATAGTGCCACTCTATTCTGCTTTGGTCCGGCCTCACCTGGAATACTGTGTCCAGTTCTGGGCACCACAATTCAAAAAGGATGTGGAGAAACTGGAGCGTGTCCAAAGGAGGGCAACTAAAATGGTGAAGGGTCTGGAAAGCAAGCCCTATGAGGAACGACTTAGGGAGCTGGGGATGTTTAGCCTGGAGAAGAGAAGGCTGAGAGGTGATATGATAGCCGTGTTTAAATATTTGAAGGGATGTCATATTGAGGAAGGAGCTAGCTTGTTTTCTGCTGCTCCAGAGACTAGGACCCGAAACAATGGATGCAAGCTGCAAGAAAAGAGATTCCACCTCAACATGAGGAGGAACTTCCTGACAGTAAGGGCGGTTCGACAGTGGAACACACTCCCTCGGAGAGTAGTGGAGTCTCCTTCCTTGGAGGTCTTTAAGCAGAGGCTGGATGGCCATCTGTCGGGGATGCTTTGATTGGGAGTTCCTGCATGGCAGGGGGTTGGACTGGATGGCCCTTGTGGTCTCTTCCAACTCTATGATTCTATGATTCTATGATTCTATGATTCTATGAATTATTACCAGTGTCTAAAAGCTTAGCTGTAAGCTATGCCTTCTGACACATAGGCTACAAAGAAAATCTAAAAATTGAAATTACTGACAAATTCCTTGAGGTAACAACATCAGCCATTCATCCATGCCTTGATCCACTTATTGGTTGGTCTGATAAGTAATATATATATATATATATATATATATATATATATATATATATGGAAATACAATACAAAAGTCAAAAGGGAACAAGAAACAAACTTGTATCCTTAGTCTCAGGGCTGTCCATACCAGTATGTAGAGTGAGTTGATTGCCTTAGGAGATTATTGCACTACTTTTTTTGGTCAATCTTAGCACAGGCTGAGACCATGTAAAAATGGATGTTATTGCACAGCTTCATGCCCAATCAGAGGCATCTTGTACCCAAGTGAGACATGCTAGTATTAGGAAATGCTTATCTTATCTATATCAGACATGTCACATCAGGAACTCTCTTGCACATATTGGCCTCCACCCAATAGTCTCAACTACACCAGGACCATTGAATCAATGGAATTTACATAAATGCTCACTTAACCAAGTTGCCATTGATTCAAGGGAACTACTTGTGTCTCTGACTAACAATAGGATTTAGGCCATTGACTAAAATGAATGAGAGTTCCTGAAGAACGATTTTCTTCACAGGTAACTGCTACTCTCCCAATATTAGGGAGATCATTGGCACGGGTAGCAGCTAGATCAGGGGTAGGCAACCTTTCCCCTTTAAGGGCCGAGGGACTTCAGCTCCCAGAAGCCTCAGCCATGTTGGCCAATAGTCCCATGTTGGCCAATAGGTCCTGGGATTCTGGGAGCTGAAGTCCCTCGGCCCTTAAAGGGGAAAGGTTGCCTACCCCTGAGCTAGATATATGATCAGTTGAGTTGAGAAGTGATATGTTGGCCTATTCCCAGAGCCTCCAGGCTATGGGAAGAGTCCCCATATCCTTCAACATCACAAACCACCCACATAATACATGCTGTGCTTCAGATGCATGGAGCTTTTGTTGCAGGATTTGATTTCTTGCACGATGTTTCTGTCATGTTAGCCATCACTGTCGATTAATTTCTCTTTCAGTTTAGATGATTATCCATGAGTAATTATTAAGCATGCTTTTGAGGCATATATGAATCTTCATTTTGAAGAATCAGATGGAATGGAACAAAATTGTATTAGGAAAAGTAAGTACTGCTGAAAGTGTTATTGAAATAAATTCATTTATTCTTAATATTAGTATTTTTGGCAATTTAAATATTAACATAAAAATAATATGTAGGTTGTACATCCTACTTATTTGGAGTTTGGCAAAGAGATGTTTGGCAGACTGTCCACTGCCAATGTGATGTAGTGGTTTGAGCATTGGACTATGACTCAAATCCTCACTTGGCCATGGAAACCCACTTGGTGACCTTGGGCAAGTCACACACTCTCAGCCTTAGAAAACTGCATAGTAGGGTTGCCATAAGTGAGAAATGACTTGACAGCAAACAACAAGAACACCACTCCATCTGAAGTCCTAATGGTTCATGGAGCCATGAAGGAAGTGAAAGACTGCCAGTTTTTAAGCTGGTCTTTTTAAATAACATTTTTTATCACCTGTTATATGAGAGAATTAGTTACAACATATGCTCCAACACCCTTTTCTGACTCCTACTGCTGGTGGAAAATAAAGGAAAACAAAGTTTAGCCAAAGAAGCCAAAGTGTTTCTCCGCTCATGGAACTTCCTCACCTTCCATGGAGAGACCTATCTGCAGCATTCCTCCTAAGGAGTTTAGGCTTGCTCCCTTGTGGATATACCAGATATACCTAACACCAAAGTGAAGGAACTTATCATGTTCCAAGTAACAGAATGTCAAAACTTAATTGGAAAGCTAAACTCCTTTGAGCTTAATAAATTGAGGTTTTCTCTTTTTCCTTCAATCCTGTGAAATGCATTCATAATTATATATCAAATAAGTCTAATGCTTCACTGAGATATTTTCATTTCTGAAAGTGGTGTCAAAATGTGCACATTACCATTATGCCCATTAACCTTCACCATACTTATTGTATTGAATGAGAGGAAATTTCTTTTGTAATTCAGAATAATTTTTGTAGAGTGATATTTGAAATGTTGAAGTCTCATATTTGCAAAGATGGTTGTGTACTCATAATATATAGTAATATTTTGCAGATGTACAGATTTCAAGGATGATATTGCTAAACATATTAAGATATTCCATTCACATACCTTCTCATGCTGCTTGTTAATAAATCATATTTGAGTAGTGACAGCTTTGCATTATTACATTGGATGAGACAAAGATTGTTCATGATACATTTATATATTGGCCTTTCCATTAGAAGGAAGAAGATGTTTCTGAAGCATTTGTGCCTTTTCATGTGGCAATATTCCATCTGCAACCCACATAAATGAGAGCTCCTTAGTCCATATGTGTTTTAACTGAAGGAAAATGAAAAATGAATGTTAGGATAAGACTCAGATTAACACAGTGTTAATTTATGAAAAAGATAGATAACTATTATCCATAAAAATATAGATATGGATATATGAACAGGTACACAACTCCCTTACCAGCCCCATAATCATAAGCTTCATGGCATTTAACCAAGTATCAGTCTTCAAAGGCCTTACTGTAATTCAGAATTCATCTCTACCTAATGCACACAAGACCCTCTCTATGGACTCTGTAGATTGATGGTGGTCATTTGTCACTTACAATGATCAAACATTCCTGAGACAATGCTTCTTTTCTTTTTCTTTTTAGTAACCTCAGGTCTTTAGTATGCATATATGTCCTTACAAAAGAAACTTTCTTTCCTTTTTTCTTACGTGACTAACCAGCCCTTCTCCCTCAAAGCTGAGTTCTGTGATAGCGTTAAAATGAATAAGTATAACACCCCTGAGCCATAAGTAGAAAATCAAGGGTCAGCTTTAGTATTAGGCAGTGAGGTGTCTCTCTTAGGCAATATATTTTCAATGTTATGGAAGAGCAGCAATTTTCTAGTGATTTAATTTGTTGTTGCTGTGTTTTTATTTCCAGGGACAGGGAGAGGTGCTTGTGGAGTTTTCTGTCTCTGATCAAAATAATATAGGAACAGACTGTACATTCTGATAGCAGGGAGCATCTATGTATTTTTCCAGGCTTTTACATTTTAGACATTTTAAATTCTTCCTTGCTGAATAACTTTTAATTCACATATAGATTCCCCCACAAGCGTTGGACTGCAACTCCTGTTGACCTAAATGATGGGGGACAGTCAGAATCTCCTTGGTATTTTGGGGAAAATAATAGCTCAAAAATAGGCATGTGAGAGGTAGGCAATTTCAGGGATCTTTCCACCTATGTGTACCAGTACTCATTGCAGAGAGACTCCAATTTTAATGATTAAGAGAATTTTATTTTAGAAATGTACAAAGGTGCATGCAAACACACAAACCAATGCAACCATAAGAACCATACATGGCTAACAGAAAGAAAGGTATGAAAGGTTGAATAGCAAGAGATTGGGATTTAGAAGGGGTGATAATTACCAGTCCTGAAGGTAGGAGTCCATGGAAAATGGAGAGTGGCTCAGACAGAGTCTTCAGGCAATAGAATAACTGAGAGGGACCTTATGTCCCTGGGCAAGCTGTGAGCAACTGTGAGCTGTTTAGAGCTGATATTTATCTGATTTCATAGCTTCAAGGATTCTGTGATGTAACAAAGCTTTGATGGTTCCCCCATGGAATTGACAAAAGAATGACTGATGTGTTTAACTCCAGAGTAACAAAAAATTAAAAAGATTTGAGACAACCTCTGGATAGTCAGACAGGAAAAGTGAATAGGGTCACAGTCTGGGGTGAGGTGTAGGCATGATCATTAACTGTTTTGCATTGGGACTTGCTTAGGGGGGAAGCAGAAGGTGCTTTGTGCTGTCTTGGAGGCAAGGAAGGGGAGGGGCAGCCTCATGCTGGGCGCCTCAACCCCTTCCTGATCACGTCATCGGAGCACCCGTCACTCCACATGACGGGCGTTCCGATGACGTACTTCCGCCGCAGCGTCCGCACATGCTGCGGTGGAAGAGATGCCGAAGGTGCGCCCAATGCCTCTTGCACCGCACCTTCAGCACCTTGCAGAAGGAGTGATATTTTAGTGCTTCCGGGGCCCAAGAAACTGTGGATTGGGGCCGAGGAGTGTGGCTACCTCAGCCCCAATCCTCAGCTTCTCGGGGAGGCCCATGGCCGCCCATCTGCTTAGGCCCTGAGTCTCCATTGCAAGAGGAAATGTGAAGAGCCTAAGGAAATGGAGTAAGCAGTAAACCCATTTAACTTTTATTTTAGTACTATCTAGGTATCCCACATGTTCTATTCTCACACATGTAACTTCCTAGTGTTCCAAAGGTCTCAAAAATATGCCTGATATTAAATATGAAACATATTCAGCAAGAGGGGCATAGGTATGCTAACACTTCCACAGGCAGCCTAGGCCAAGGTGAAGAATGACAACTGGTGGGGGGCTGCACAGCTGGGGGGCTGTATCTTGCTTTTTATTTCACTGTTATTGTTTTAATATTTTATTTGAACAAATAAAGCTGGAACCTGCTAGCAAAGGGAGTTATATAAATATCAAACAAACAAGATTTTTTTAAAAAAAAACAATGGTTTTAAATTGTCTGTTTTTAAATTGAAAACCTATTTAAAATATCTTTAATTTTTTAAATTTTTGTAATTATTTATTGTTTTAAGCTGATTTTATTGTATGCTGCACTGAGATCTTTGGATAAAGGGTGTGATATAGATATTTTAATAAATAAATAAGCAACATACATAATTCCATGTCAATTTCATGTAACCACCTTCTACAATGGTAAAGGACCTCTTGATATATAATCCAGGTAGTTGTACTTAGAGCCAAACTAAATGTCACAGTATATACATTGCCTAATATTGTTTCTGATTTTTTTCCACCCCACCATCAATTGTAGTCATATCAAGACCAATACTTTTGTATACAGGGCCCTGCCAAAAATTATACATGCACACATAAACATGTACACACAAAAGCTTCAATCAACCCCTGGTGATACCAATGTCAACTCTTTTTCCAGAGATGAAAAAACTTCAGAAGAATGATTTTTAGCAATGTTGTGGTTCAGAAGGAAAAGATCAACCCTCCTCCTGTTATGCCATAGTCCAAATCCCAGTTGATTTTGATTTACCGAATGACAGGGAGGGAGGGAGGGAGGGAGGGAGGGGAAAAGAGAGAGAGAGAGAGAGAAGACCCTTATGTGCAAATTTAGGAATCCATCATTTTGTATGCCTTCCACCTTGTATCAGAACCTTTAGTGATCTAATAGACATGCATTCTTAACAAGGTGGTGATGATTAACTAGATCAGATGAGGTTCATATACTGCAAGTGAGCCAGTAGGGTCCATGCTTAAACTACTACTGCTACTACTACTACTACTACCGCTACTACTTTTTCTTCTCCTCCTCCTCCCCCTTCTTCTTCCTGTTCTCTGCATATCCTATGTACATTGGAAAGGGATAAATCAGTTCCTTCTTCCCATTTGCTGAACAGAAGAATGGTAATTTTGAGCTGATAGTAATAACCATGTAGTCTGGCAGAGGGAAAATCCTTGTTCTTGAAGTCTGCAGTTATGCAAAATCTTTGTACAGTCTCCAGTTGAATGAAAATATTTCTGGATTGTGATAGGGTGGCTGCAGAATGAAAACAAGACACAAAGGTACAGAAAAAGACATAGTACTGTTGCTAAATCTAAGATAAATGCTATGTTTTACAGTTAATTACCAATAACATATTAACAAGAGCCTAGAAATTCCTGTTTGTACCATTTACATTGCATGTCTATATGTAATGCAAGCCATAGTAAGTTCAATAGGACTTTTTCTTGGACTATAGCTTTAATAAATAAAGGGAATAATTTCAATAGAACCTTCTCTTGATTACAGACCTACAGCATAATTTTATACATGTCTATTCAAAAGTAGGCTGCATAATGCTTACTGCCAGTCACCTTGGTACAAGACTACAGCCTTGAGCTGCAAAGTAGTATACAATGGATGAAAACCCATTTACTAGAGAGAGAGAGAGAGAGAGAGCATCAATGGTAAATGATATAAACAAATCTTTTTCTTCCTGGTTTTGATCTTGTGACTCTCTGATGAAATATTATTAGTATTATTACTACTGAGATGAAATCAATCTTATCCTATAAATAACGTCAAAAGTTCAACATTAGTAAAATACCAAACATGCTGAAATCAAGACTATTTTTTTAAATTAAAACAATTCATTTCATTTATACTAAGGTATTCACTCTGAATTTCACCCAAGTGATGTAATTTATCCAGAAATATGTTGCAGTTGGGTTTCCAAAATGTCAAAGTGTCAACTGATTTTCCATGACCTATTGTTCATATCAATGTATCTCTGTAAGT